>OZ025301.1:186306346-189252596 GCA_964019185.1 Maratus speculifer
ATAGATTATTAGTATTCTCATTCGACAGTAATTTCACGTATGAGGTTATTAAATATTAAATATCTATTAATTTTCTTTACTGTTTCATATGATAGTAATATTTCTGAGGAACAGGTGTGATAACTACTAGACTTTGATTGACTTATTTTTCTGATAAACGTTTGAAAAGAGTTGTAAGTGTGTAATGATGAAATATCTATATACTATCGAGGGTCGATATTGATGTAGATAAGTATTTAATAAGAATAATAATAGATAAGTACTAGTCAATTCTTTGTTGAATTTCAAGAAATTGTGTGAGAACATGGTTTTTTTACATTAAGTGTATGTAATTTCAGTTACTGTTTTTCGACAATCAACCTAAAAATGGATAATTATCATAATTAAAAGTGATGATGAAAAGATCTAAGCAATAAAAAAAGTTAAAAAGTTAAAAAGTTCGTCTAATGTTTGCTCTTATGATGTGAAAATTTCGAAAAGTTTGGTTTGAAATATGAAATGTTTGTAAAAATTAAACTTTGTATTCGTGTATGTTTTGTATTATTAAACTGTAAAGATAATATTCATATTTGGAAAATGTTGTTGGGTGTTTTAATAATTTTCTGATAAGTAGATAAAAACAGATGTTAAAATTCTGTACTCCTAAAATATATAGGATCAAGAATAAAGTTTGATGAAAATAAGTATTGTAAAAATTCAGAAATTTTGAAGTGTAAGATGAATCATGTCCTATTTTGATTAATTATATAGGTAGAATATCTCAGAGTAGTCTTAATATGTCAAGTGTTTAAAGCAGCAAGAAATGACTTTTTAGGTTTTCTAGAATAATAATAATAATAAAAATAATAAAAGTATACTTTTGTTGTAAGATTTCGAATGCAGTCAAGACGTGAAAAATATAAATATGAACCAAAGACATTCAAACTTTTTAAAAAGTTTAAGTTTAGTAATATATTGTAACAATATATGTAAACAAATGTATTTCAAAGTTGAAAATTTGTGTAAAAAATTGTCTTTTCTTGAAAATTGATATTTATTTTTTGTTTAATTAATGATACTTATTACATTTTTGTTCTTAAAAACTAATATATACGTTTAATTCTGTTAAAATTGATATATCCGTGTTGGAGATGAGAAAAAATAGTGTAAAACTAATAAAATTTGTTTAAATTCGTCTTTTTATTCTTAAAATTAATATTTTCTATTGTTTAGAATACATACTTTTGAGGAATGTATAACCGGAAAATTTTAAAAAATCTTAGAAAATTGGTGTTAAAAATATTAAATACAGTTGCTTCAATGATATCTTTTCGATATGTAAAGTGATTGTAGCATTTAGAAATGTACTTCTGAGGAATGTATAATCGGAAAATGTTAGAAAATCTTAGAAAATTGGTGTTAAAAATATTAAATACAGTTGCTTCAATGATTTCAAAAACAAACTCTGTTAAAAAATTCTGTATGATTTCAAGTAAAAATAATCTGAACCTGAATACATGGTATTTAAAGTACAAAATTCACGATTATGAACTAATGATGAAAACATGGGTAACATTAAATATACAGCTAATATATAATTATAGATTAGGAAATTCTTAAAGTGTATCCAAATTTATTAAATATAGTATTGAATACAGTGAATAAGTGAAATATGTGAATAAGTATTGATATTTCCATGTTGCTTTTGAAAATACTAGTGTAAAATTATTCAAATTCGTCTTTTCTTTAAAACTGATATTTATTTTTGTTTAATTAATGATACTTGTTAAGATTTTGTTGTTAAAAACTAAAATATACGTTTAATTCTTCTGTTAAAATTGATATATCCGTGTTGGAGATGAGAAAAAATAGTGTAAAACTAAAAAAAAAAAAAAAAAAAAAAAAAAAGTTTAAATTCGTCTTTTTCCTCTTAAAATTATTATTAAACTAGTGTAAAACTAATAAAATTTGTTTAAATTCGTCTTTTCCCCTCTGAAAAACTAATATTTCTATTATTTTGCTTAATTAATTACACTCATTATGATTTCCAAATTTTAATTTGGAGATGTTGTGGTAACTGTTATAAAACTAGAATGGATAAATAGCTTAAATCTCTTCTTTTTTTCTCTCTAGGTGATACTTTTTCTTGAATGTAAACATTTTGTTGGATACCTTTGTAAGTTGTGACGTCAAAATTCTTTGTTATGTTCCCCTACCTGGAATGCATGCATGGAGGGGTTGCAGAAAAAAGTTTTAGTTTGGATATGACGTAATAAGAAATGCTCTGCAGGTTCACATTTGCGTGTCGAGGATTTCTTTAAATTATTCGTTTATGTATTAAAATTCTACTTAGTTGGTATATATAAAGTACGATAAAATTTCCAATTAGAGTAAAAGTTAATCAAATTCGTTTAATTCGTCTTTTTTCGTTAAAAAATCATTAGTTTCCTTTGTTAATTGTTCAATTATCGAAATTCTTTGAGGTAACGACTGTTCAAAAACTAAAAAAAATGTTTAAATTTCTATTTTAAGTTGTGTATTCTGATTTTATATTAAAAATAAATAAGTAAATAAATAAAATATGAAGAAATCAGTTAAAAATTTAATATTTTCTGTTGTTTTGCTTAATTAATAATGTTCATGAAGGAAATGGTTGTCCAAAACTGGAATGCATGCTTAAATTTCTTTCTATCAAATTGATAGTCTGAAGTTTGAGTTGAAAAAATCGTAAGAAATAAGTCTTTTTCTATAAAACTTGATATTTTCCATTGTTTTTTACTTAATTAACGATACTCATTAAGATTATAGCTGTTGAAAAACTAGAATGCATGTTTAACTTTCAACTTGTAAGTCGATACACTGATGTTGCAGTTGATAAAAATCGTAAGAAATCAGTCTTTTTCTATAAAACTGAATATTTTCTATTGTTTTTACTTAATTAACGATACTCATAAGGGTTATAGCAGTTGAAAAACTAGGATGTACGTTTAACTTTCAACTTTTAAGTCGTTACATTGATCATATAGTTGATAAAAATCATAAGAAATCAGTCTTTTTCTATAAAACTTGATATTTTCTATTGTTTTTACTTAATTAATACTATTCATTAAGATGTCTATGAAGCAAAATTCAAATATATGTTTAACTTTCTTGAGTTAAATTGATAATTTCATCTTGTAGTTGAAGAAATCTAAATAAAATGGTTAAAACTGAAATTTTAATTGTTTCGCTTAATTAATAATACTCATTAAAATTACGGTTGTTTAAAATTCAAATACAAATTTAATCTTCATCTTATAGTATGATTCAATGTTGAGATGTGATTGATAATATTTTTAATTAGGGAAGGTTGTTCACCTCTCCTGTTAGAATAGAATGTTCCTTTTTTCCACTAGGGGGCGGCACGGTGGGAGCAGGGACGGTCCCTTCATCCCAGCGACTGAGCAGGGACGGGAGCAGGGACGGTCCCTGGTCCCTGCTCCTGAGCTTAAACTCTTGTTTCCCTACTACTAGTATACTTTTCTTTTATGTCTATCACAAATACTTGAGAGGTTTGAGTGCATATAATATAATGCGAGGAATAGGTCTGCAGACTGTTTTTTAAGTTTTTACTTGCGTTGCAGACTGCAGAAAAAATTCTGCTGCTGGGACTAATATTATTGCGCGTTTATACGATAATATTGCCGGATGTTTTCGGTCAGTTGAATGATGGTGCCCTTCATTGAGTGCCAAAAGCTGAGGTGCGCCCTTGTTTAGTAAAAGGTTGGGCAGCCCTGGTATATAGATATATTCTGATAAGGCGCTTCCCTGATTAGTTTTTAAAGTTCATTCAATATGTATATAAAAGGGAGAACGGGAGGCTCATGCCCCTACCCTTGATTGATATAAATGGGTTTTTCATGTAGAATTATAAGTTTTCGTTCAAAAATTTTAACATAAGATCATTCTGATGAGACGCCTCCGTGATTAGTATTAAGTGCTCATTAGATAAGTATAAACAGGGGGAACGGGGACTCTATACCCCCTCCCTTTAGTTTATATAAATGGGTTTTTCACGCAGAATTATTAGATCTCTTTCAAATCTCTGAATATTTTTGGAAACTTTATGGTTAAGTATAAAAGAGGGCGATAACTCCTCTTAAACTATATAAATGGGTTTTTATTAAGAATTTACATTTGCTCTGAATTTTGGAAATAGATTTTATTGTATGATAAAGCATACCCCGATTAGTTTAAGGGGATTTGATTATTAAGCATTAAAAGGGGAAGTGGGGGGATCTGTTTCCCCTTCTTAATTGATTTTGCGAATGGAATTAATTGTTTAAAATATAAGGCTGTAATGCATAATTAGTATGCGTAGCCTGTGAGCTCTGTGCCATCAGTTTAACTGAACAATATTCTTTTTATTTTGGTCTGAACTCTTCCGTTAGAGTAAAGATCAATGTTCTATAGAAATTCACCAGAGCCCGGGTTCGGACCGAATTTTAACTTTTTTCCGGGCCGGACCGAGCTCCGGCCTAAATTTTAATTTTCGGGCCAGGCCAGGTCGGGCCAATATTTTTTTTGTTCGGACCGGGCCGGGCGGAAATTTTAACTTTCGGGCCGGGCTCAGGCCTGGAAATTTCGCTCCGTGCAGACCTCTATTTCGTACGGTAACGAAGTTTTTAAAATATCAAAATTGTAAATAGTTAATTACAATTAAAATGCGCACCAAACAATGTTCTCCCTATACCATTATGCAATGGAATACTTTTGTGTGGCCTTGTAAATCAATAACAAATGTTCTTTTCACCAAAGATTATGCAAAATGTATATTATAATACGTACTGTATAGATACATATCATTTTTATTATGTTCGAATGAGTGTAACACAGGGATGCACAACCTTTTTACCAGAAAATCGGTTGACACCAGAATATTTGAAAAGTGTAGTTTATTTTTCTTTAACAGCAAAGTTTCTGTCATTACTATAATCAAAATTATTCTGCATAAAAATAGTGGTATAATTGTGGCCCGCGGGCCAAAGGTTGTGCACCCCTGGTGTAACACTATTAAAATGCATTAGAAACATTTTCCTCCCATTGACCGTAATGTAATGGAATACTTTTGATTGTCCCTGTAATTGAACTATGCATCCGATTTTGATAAAATTTGAAATAACTCGACAAAATTATGTAATAATTATTTATATTAAATTTCAAACCATTAGTATGCATTTGAAACTGTTTTCCCAATTGACCATAATGTAATGGAATAATTTTGATTGCCCATGTAATTGATCTATGTATCCGATTTTCATAAAATTTGAAATGACTCGACAAAATTATGTAATAATTATATATGTTGAATTTCAAACGATTCGGTTGGGTAGTTATAGCGTTGTTATATGCGGACGGACAGACGGACTGAACGACAACTATTAGGTGCGACGTATTTACATAATAACGAACGCACTGTAAGGATTTAACTGCTGTAAGAATCTAATTTGGCTAATTAAAGCTAGACAATGGACTGGTACATCGAAGTCTGGTGATTGTGTAAGCACTTAAAAGGATTAAGGTCCTTTTTCTTCCTGTCGACAGTAAGTCTAGAGCGGCCTTTTTCATGTGACATTAGCATATTAGTTACGGCCACCATTGATTAATCGCCAGACCTCCCAGAAAGCCAAGAGACGGAGGAGATAGTTTCATTATTCCCAGACGGACGATGGCAATCTGTCGCCAAGGCGTATCCCAGCTGAACCAATAACTTTGATCTGGGAGGGGCCCGAAGGAAAGTTGCTCTCCTGATGGGGATGAGAGAGAAGTTGGAGATTTTTCTCGATGATGGAGCTCGCTGTAAAAGGCGTGTGGTTTTTTTTTCATATAGAACCCAGAGTTCTATGAATCTGTATTAAGTTATCCATACCTTGAATAAACGGATTTAACATGGAAAGGATTTGCATCACTGAATAAGCTACCAAATAATTACTAAACCATTAGTGAAGCAAATTCCTCACAGTGGTGGCAGCGGAAGATTATGAAAAATAGCCACTGAAGCCCAGACGCAGCGGACGATGATGAAAATCGCTAGTGGAACCCGGACGCAGGCGACGTGACTCAGAGTTAGGAGAGTCAGACGTACAGCGGGGACCTGAACGAAAGAGCCCAGACGCAAGTGACGTGACTCAGAGCCTAGGACTCCAGACGTGCAGCGGGGACTTGAAGGAATTAGCCCAGACGCAAGCGACGTGACTCAGAGCGGAGGAGAGGTCAGACGTGCAGCGGGGACTTGAAGGAATTAGCCCAGACGCAAGCGACGTGACTCAGAGCCGAGGAGAGGTCGGACGTGCAGCCGGAGACCTGAGACGAAAAGGAATCAACTGACGGAGACCTGAGCCGAAAAGAGGAACTGACGGAGGTCTGAGCCGAAAGGAGTCAACTGACTGGGACTTGAGCCGAAAGGAAGTAACTTCCCTGACGCGGTAAAGACGTAGCCCGGAGCCCGAGATAATCCAGAAAAGGACGCCCGGGGAAAGTGGACTGTGGAAGGGGATTACCCTAAGTGTGGAAGCTGTAGACATCCGAAAAAGGAATACAGGTCAGTGCTCTTTAATTGTTCATTGCAGAGGTTTTCACTGTAGGTTGTGTGTTCGTTCAAAAAAAAATCATCGGCAGTTATCTATGATTATTCAAAATTGAATTAAATTAAATTTGCAAAGTTTAAAATTAAAAAAGTTTTAAGTAGGGTACAAATTGGCATGCAGTAATTTGAATAACTAATTATTTATTGGAAATGCATTTTAATTCTTTTGAGTAAATATAATTCTGTGATTTAGGATTTAAATCTTTATGTGTAGTAAAAGTTTAAATATTATACTAGAGTTTTGCGATTAACTAAAGAAATTTCTATCTCTTATTTGCATATTAATCAAAATTAATATTTTTTAAGAATCAGTTGATTGTTTAACATTGGGTTCGGTAAAATGCTTTAGAAATATTTTCCTGTTTGAGTAATGATAAGAACTATTTAGCATATTGTTGAGTATTTGTATTGTGAGTATTTTCATAGTGTATTTTGTATTGTGATTGACATGTCGCGTATTATGATTGTGAATATTTACATTACGGGAAATAATTGAGAGGCATCCATTTACGTAGATAACCTAGTATAGATTGTTTTTTTTTCATAATTACGCACCGTTCAGAATGACGTGATCAGGAAAGAGAAAGTGTGATTTAAAGGAATTAGCTGTTGAATTTGGCGCAAATGTAGAGGATTTGGATAATATTCCTAAAATCATAAAAAAACTAATTGAAGCACCTGATTATGATGAGACTGGCATTAGCCCAGCTAAAAATTATTGAAAAGGATAGGCTAGATAGGGAAAATGAAGAAAGGGCTGAGAGAGAATTACTGAAGGCTTATGAGAGGGAACAAAAGACTAAAGCGTTGGAAAGGGAGCATGAATTAGCGAAACTAAGGTTAGAACGGGAGACGGATACAATTAGTTTGGCCTCTAACCAGAGTTAGAGAGAACCAAAAATATCTTTAAAGTCTGTTCTACCTAAATTTGATTCAGAGAACTCCGAGATTTTCATTTATTTGAATTTATTTGAAAGACAAGCACGTAAAGCTCAAATCGATAAAAATCAGTGGGTTACTCATTTGTTAGGACTATTGTCTACCGATTTAGGGGAATTGATACTGCGCGAATCTCCCTCTGATTCAGATGATTTCGACCACATTAAAAAAATGCTTCTCGAAAGATTTCAACTTTCAGCAGAAGACTTTCGGCTAAAATTCGTAAATTCTAAAAAGCCCGAGAACAAAACATGGAAAGATTTCGTGTACGAAGCTTCCAATTTCTTTGACCAATGGTTAAGTGGTTTAGAAAAACGACATTCGAACAACTCAGAGATTTGATAATCACTGATCAACTGAAACGGAAAATTAACCCGGAAGCGAAGCAACATTTTATTGATGTTTGGAGCGCGATAATTACACCATTTGAGTTAGCTAAAAAGTTAGACGCGTACGAGGTGGCGAGGAAAAATATTAGGCGGGAAGGATCCCCTAAAATTCATAGCGCCGCTAAACCTTTTGAGCGAAATAAGTCTAAAACCGAAACTAGAACGGATGAGACCAAAATAAATTGGAGGGATAAAGAAAACTCTAAAAATCGCAATGAGATATTCGATAAGAGAAAAGAAATTACAGTAGAACCCCGCAAATCCGGACCCCGTAAATCCGGATCTCCGGATAATCCGGATCGGTTTGGTCAAACGATTGAGAAACGATTTGGTTAATTTCCATAGCATAAACTTGTTTCATCATCGTATTCTGAATAAAAAAAAACTTTCTTCTCAAATCTTTTCGAAAGAATACCTTAAGCTTTCTTATTTAAACTGCTATTTAAACTACACCCAACGAACTACTTATGCTCAAGTGGGTAAGCGTGACCATATGGCTCACAAAAGGTATAGAAAACTGGCACAGCAAAAAATTACAAACTTTTTTATTACAAAGTAAACATTTTTACTGTCTGTAAATAAAATAATAAGTTAAACATAAAGGTGATTTTCTGTGCGTATGTTTTATTTTATTTCATTTTTTTTCTTATTCTCCGGATAATCCGGATTTTCGATAATCCGGATTGGGTCTGGTCCCAATTAATCCGAATTATCGGGGTTTTACTGTACTTGCTTTAATTGTAATAAATTAGGTCACTGTAAAATTAATTGTCCGGAATCAAAAACTGAAAATACTGAAACAGTTTATCATATCGCGGGTCTACGAAATTTGGAAGAAGATTTTAGTCCCTATGTCAGTCGAGGGAAAATTAATGGGAAAGAGATGAAAATTTTACGTGATACGGGATCTACGTTTGACCTAATTTCTGCTCACGATGTAAATAAGGACCAATTTACTAAAGAAAGGGTTTGGCTAAAACAAGCCTTAGACAACAAACTTCGTTGTTTACCAGTGGTAAATGTTGAAATTAGACTAAGTGACGGCAGCTTCATACGCACTAAAGCGGCTGCAGTTGATAAAGAAACGGATATGATCCATTATTTATTAGGAAACAAAACCCAAGCGTTAATTGATAAACAGAGGACAAGCGCGAAATTAGAAGGACCTTTCGTTCCGAAACCATGCGCATTTTCGAATTCCGAAACTAGCAGCGAACGTGAGAAGAGAAAACCTCAATCGTTAGACGAGCGAACCGGTTTCCAGATCTCTGCAGGAGAGGGAATTGTCAGCGCCGAGGGAGAAAGAGCGTCCCCCCATTTCGACCCCCCTGTGTCGGGAGGAGCGATATACCAGTGTGCCAAGATAGTCAGAACGAAGGAGGGAATTTTCTCGCAGAGCGAAAAAGGAGAATTAGGAGAATGCCGCGTTTTAACGGATCAGCAAAAAGGGAAAACTAATCACAGCTCGATAGACATTGAGAAAAATATCGGATCAGGCAACCGTGATTGTGTAGAAAAACCGGAAATTATGAAAGAAATTGAGAGCAAAATAGGGGATAATTATTTTTGGCCAAATGCCGAAAAAGAACTGAAAGAATTATATGAACGATGGAAGAAAGGTGAGATTTCCGAAAATACGGTAATTGAATGTGCCTTTGATTTGATGAACCGCATGAAAGGTCATCAGGTATTAATAGGGGAAATGATGACAAAGGCGTCTGAGAATAAGACGGAGCAAAATGATGTAGGTACGGTGGAAGAAAAATTAACCGAGACGGACGCTGTCACTAGTCAGTTGCACCTCAGAGCGCTTTCCCAAAACAATAAGGAAAATTTTCTTAAAATGCGTGTTCCAAGAGAGTCGGAAGTTGACTTCTTGGGTAAAAAGGCTTCGGAATCTGATGTAACGAGGGATGATTTCGCTACTAGATCTTTAATCCGTATCCCGAAAGAAGTTGACTCGGAAAAAAGAGGATCAAATGATAACAAAGTGGTGAGGCTCCGCCCGTGTTGGAAATCGCAGAGGCATAAAGAAACTTTGAAAGTGAAGGTTGCCAAGGGAAAATTAGCCGGGCGTACAATTAATGAGTTAAGACGAAGGCGAGGTGACAGAGGACGTAACTCAACTGGAGTTAAAACCCGAAATAAAACGGAATTCTCCACGCCGGAATGTAAGTCAAACATTAGTCGTTCGAAATTGATGTCCGATCTTATCCAAAATTATGCTTCGGTAATAAAATCTGAGACGCACGATTTTCAGGAAAAAAATCGGAAAACTAAACTTAATTGGAATCCAGAAACGGAGGAAACTTTCATCACATCGAAAGAGGTGATCGAAAATCCGATCTGGGATATGCCGAATTACGCGAAGGAATTCGAAAATAATTCGAGCTTATCATCACTCTTTCAAGAAAAAGGTTGTAAAGGGAAGGTTACACATTAATGTTTGAGTAGAGAAGTATGAATGTGAGCTGTAAATAATATTTGTATATAAATTCTTAATTAGCTTGCATTCAGATTATTTCTATATTATATTATTAATTCAAATGTGCATCTATCTTATGAAAAATGTTATATTGTAGTAAATTGTGTGTTTTATCGTACAAGTTAAATTAATAAATTAACTGGTGCTAACCAGACTTCGAGTAATCGTAATCGTGTAATCGTAATCGATTATAATCGACTACAAAAACTGCGTAACCGCATTGTAATCGTAATCGTAAATTTTAATTTCGAAATAATCACGATATAATCATAATCAGAAGATTTCACTTTGATTACAATCATAATCTAATCGTAATCGCAATGTAATCTGTATCAAAAAGCTATATAATCGTAATCGAGCACAAAAATGCGATTACGTTCTTCGATTACACCTTTTTTTTTCCCGTTCTTCATTTCGCCATATCCAGAAAATATTTGGTCGGTGAGTTAAACATTGCACCAAGGAAAGAGTAGACGTTTCGAGCTCGTTAAATCGCCCCTAAAATTAAAAGTGAGAAGAGGTCATAGGTCAGGCAGGAGTTCGGGGTGAAACAGAATGCATAGTACTTCACACTGTATGTAGTCAACGCTATAGAGGGCTGCCCCTGGTATATAGTTTAAAAACATAATAGTCTGACTTCGTTAAAAGATAATGGGTATTGGGGAAAACACTCTGGTTATACAAGGAGTCTTGTTTCGCGGGTTGTTGAGTGAAAGTGATAAAGGATAGAAAAGAAAAAAGAAAGAAAAATATTTTATTTATAGTTTTATTATGGGCACTTAGCAATTGGACAGACATCACCCTCTTTGAAATGTGGGAATGGGAAAATAAAGAAAATGGGGGAAAAAAAGAAAAAAAAATGCTTAAATTACATGTGACAATACAATTCATCGAACAGCTCATTCGCATTTTGGATTTCTTAGTGGTTAGTTATAACTAAGTAGTTGTTTACAAGGTTCTAGGGAAAAAGATGGCTAAAAGAAATAATAAAAAAATTGAAGATTATTTCACGGAATCTGTATCAGAATTTAATGAAAAAGGCGTGAAATTTTTTAAATATAAATGTAAATTGTGCTCGTCAGATGTCAGAGTCTCCATAAAAACCAAGTCCAATTTGAACACCCACATGCAGGTAATTTTTTACTAGATATATACATATTGTATCGATTTATTTTAGAAATATTGCATAGTGATATCTTATCTTTTTCTTTAAAATTGTAGTGAAAGGACTTTTTATATTAAATTAACTATACAGTGTCTTTAATCGTAAGTATAAAGTCTGTTTATTCAAAATTTGTATTTTAATATATCTGGATAAGTTAAACATATAGATCAGTTTTCTTACAAAAGCCCTAATAATAAAAGATTGTTTTTTATTATTTTTTATTTATTATTATTATTTTTTTAAACGTTTTTTAATGAGAATCCCCTCCAAAAAAACGGAAAGTAAGACTGGTTTGTCAATAAATATACGGGTGTAAGTAAGATTTCTTTAAGGGTGAAAGACAATGTTAATGATACCTAGTTGTTAGTAAATTTCTTTAGCTTACATGCCGACAAATTCAATGACGTACCCCTGAATTTTGAAATGTAGCCACCAATTTTTTTTTTTTTTTTATCTCTGATTATTTTAAAAAGAAAAAAAAAACTACCGAAAAAATCTCTCTAAATGAGTTATAAATAAATAATAGGGAAAAAAAGGTAGTTAATTTTTTTCCCAGAAAGGTTTGTTTCCCCCCCCCTCTCCCCTCCCCCAATATACTCCTATCAAAGTACACTATTTTATATTATTATTATTTGCCTGTTAAGGTTTATATGTTTCAATTTTGTTTTTAATATGTGGTTCAATTGGACAGAGGTATGCAAATGAAAGAAAAAAGAATGAATTGCTTTAATTCTTCCATTTCGAAAATTTTGGTAGAAGCTTATTTTATTTAATTTTTCTTCATTTTTTAAATTTTGTTTTGCTTATTTGCCTAAATGTCTTGCAACGAATGTTCTGAGGAAAATAACCTTATTTAAACTCATTTCATGTTTAAATTTTACGTTAAAAAAAATTGTGAAACACATGTCCCCCCCCCCAAATTTTAGTGTGTGTAAGGGGCGGGGGCTCATTCTACGTACATTGGTATTCGTGAATTTCAAATCAGAATTTCGCATGTTACATATACCTATTCTATTAATCAAACATCCTTAGGAATGCTCTTAATTTTAAAATAAATTTATAATAATAAAATCAGTTCTAAAATATTCAAAAAGGAAAACATATATTATTTATATAGAAAAGAATAGCTCATTTAATATAAATGATTTATTTTTCCTTTAAAAATAAATAAATTAAAGGAAACGCATATTTTGTAAATTTGTAACTCTAGTTTGTAACATGTACTACGGAATTACTGTAATCGAACTGTAATCGTAATCGACTAGTTCGGTAATCGTAATCCAACAAAAAAATATTAATCGTAATCCAAACGTAATCGTAATCTTGAAATAAAAAAATGGATAATCGATTATGTAATCGTAATCAGGCTTGCATAAATAGAGACATAATCGTAATCTATTTTTGATATTGGAAATAATCGTAATCTTAATCGATTACAGTCCTCTGTAATCGACTCGAAGTCTGGTGCTAACCTCTGTAGTGAATTAAGTTAAGAGTAACTGTACCTCGACGTAAGATTTTCCACATGTGAAAAATCTCTGCCACAGGAGGGGATGGTTGTAAGGATTTAACTGCTGTAAGAATCTAATTTGGCTAATTAAAGCTAGACAATGGACTGGTACATCGAAGTCTGGTGATTGTGTAAGCACTTAAAAGGATTAAGGTCCTTTTTCTTCCTGTCGACAGTAAGTCTAGAGCGGCCTTTTTCATGTGACATTAGCATATTAGTTACGGCCACCATTGATTAATCGCCAGACCTCCCAGAAAGCCAAGAGACGGAGGAGATAGTTTCATTATTCCCAGACGGACGATGGCAATCTGTCGCCAAGGCGTATCCCAGCTGAACCAATAACTTTGATCTGGGAGGGGCCCGAAGGAGAGTTGCTCTCCTGATGGGGATGAGAGAGAAGTTGGAGATTTTTCTCCATGATGGAGCTCGCTGTAAAAGGCGTGTGGTTTTTTTTTTCATATAGAACCCAGAGTTCTATGAATCTGTATTAAGTTATCCATACCTTGAATAAACGGATTTAACATGGAAAGGATTTGCATCACTGAATAAGCTACCAAATAATTACTAAACCATTAGTGAAGCAAATTCCTCACAGCACCTAAAGAACAGTCGCGAAATGTTAATATATTTAAAGGTTCATTAAAATTAAAACATCTCAAAAGGCAATATATACGTTATACATTACGTATATATTGCCCTTTGCGACGCATTACAACATATATTGTGCTAAAATATTGGAAAAAATAATTCCTTTCACTAAAAGTTTTTTTTTAAAGGAAGTAAAAAAAAAGAAAGAAATCAATCAATCAATAATAAGAAATAATTAGCAAAGGATAGTACGTAATGCAGAACTTCGTTACGTAATGTGAACTATCTTCACATTAATTATTTTAACAATTAAGGTTTAACTAAATACAATGGTTTGGTTTTTGGGGATAGCGTTAACAACTTTTTACATGATAAAACTTTAATTCCCTTGAGATTCGTGTTAACCAGATGTGATCCAAGGGCGGATCCAACCCAACCTCCAGGGGGGGGGGGATCACAACTTTTGACAGATGATTTAATGAAATAATTTTAAAATACAGTAAATCTTGTAAAAAGGGAATTACGATAAAAAGTAGCAAATTTCGCAAATCGGGCATGAAAAAAATCGCGAATTTTGTCGATTAGGCACGGAAAAATCACGAATTTTGCGATCGAACGCGAAAATTTTCAGATTTCGTTTATCGGCCAAGGAAAAAAAATCTAAATTTTTTTTAATTGCAAATTTTGTTCATAGGTTGCGGAAAAGTCGCTTGTTTCGTCTGTTTACCGAGCGAAAGAAACGCGAATTTCGTTGACTGTGCGCGGAAAAATCGAAAATATTGTCAACTGGACATTGGAAAAACCCGAGTTTTGTCTATCGGCCATCGAAAAATCTCTAATTTTGTCTGTATGTTTCAGAAAAATCTCAAATTTTGTCAATTAAGCACAAAAAATCGCGAATTTTGTCGATCTGGAACAAAAAAATCGCGAATTTTGTCGATCTGGAACGAAAAAATTGCAAATTTCGTTAATAGGGCACGGAAAAACCCCAATTTTGTCGATCGCTTCGTAAGAAGAGCGAATTTCTTCGATCGGGAATGGAAAAAACGTGAATTTTGTTGATTGGGAATAAAAAAAATCGCGAATTTCGAGTTGATATGGAACGCAAAAAATTGCCAATTTCGTGAATCGGCAATCGGGAAAGAAATTATCGCGAATATAGTCGATTGTCTTCGTAAAAAGGACGATTCGGGCGATTGGGTACATAAAACTCGCAAACTTTGTCGATTCGGAACGAAAAAAATGCTAATTTCGTTGATAGGGCAAGGAAAAATCGAAGATTTTGTCGATGATGCGCGGAAAAATCGAAAATCTTTTTTGAGCGGCTGCAGAACAATAGTGAGTTTTACCAGTTTATCGCGAGAAAAAAAAACCCACAGATTTCATCAATTTACGGCGGGGAAAAAAATGCAGATTTCATCCGTCAGTTAAGAATCGCGAATTTTATTGTTCAGTGCGGAAAAATGCGTATTTCATGGACAAGAACGGAAAAAGGCGCGAATCTCGTCGATTGGGCCCGGAAAAATCCCGAATACGGTCGATCGCTTTCGTAAAAAGCGCGGATTTATCTAGTCTAAAGTCTATCGGGAACGAAAAAATCGCTTTTGATAGGGCACGGAAAAATTGCGAATTTTGTGGATCGTGAACGAAAAAGTCGCAAATATGGTCGATCAGTTTCGTAAAAAGCGAAAATACAGTCGTTTGGGATTGAAAAAAAATCGCGAATATAGTCGCTCGGCTTCGTAAAAAGCACGAATTCGGGCGATCGAGTACAAAAAAAATCGCGAATTTTGTCGATTCGAAACAAAAAAATCGCTAATTTTATCGGTTCGAAACGAAAAAGCGCTTATTTTGTTGATAGGGCGCGGAAAATCCGCAAATTTTGTCGATGATGAGCGGAAAAATTTAAAAAAATCTTTGAGCGGCTGCAGAACAATCGTGAGTTTCGTCAGTTTATCGCGAGAAAAAAATCACAGATTTCATTAATTTATTGTTCGAAAAAAATGCAGATTTCGTCAGTAAATTTTCGTCAGTTTTACTGTTCGTACGCGGAAAAATTCGTAATTGATCGAACAAGAACGGAAAAAATGTGCTAATTTCGTGGATTGAACACGGAAAAATCGTGAATTTTGTCAATCAAATGAAGAAAAATTGCAGATTTTGCAGACCATTAGTAGAAAAATCTCAAATTTCATCGATCACATCCAAAAAAATCGTGAATTTCGTCGATTAGGCATGGAAAATTGTGAATTTCGTGGTTCCGCTTCGCAAAAATCGCAAATTTCACCGATCGGATGCGGAAAAATTGTGAATTATGTACATCAAATTCGCGAATATTCTCGATCAGTTTCGAAAAAAGCGCATATTATTTCGATTAGACGTTATTTTGCGTTCCTGTTTTAGCACTTTTTACTTACACTTGCATTCCTCTTTGAAGAGCTTCAGGGGGGTGGGGGGGTCATGACCCCCATGACCCCCCCTTGGATCCGCCACTGATGTGATCTTACTCGGGGGGTACCATTTCCCTCTAGTTTCGGGATCAAGGTTTCGGTACGTATGACGTCACTGCGAGTGTAGAAGGGAATTCTCGCTACAGAAAAAAGCCTATTTTTTTAATTTAAAATCGAATTTCTGCTTAAAAACTTTTGTTTTTGGTCAGAGTAGAACACATTTCTCCGAAATACAACATTTTTTTCCTGATGAAAATATTATTTTCGTAGAAAAAAGCAGTTAGAGGATTTTTTTCATTCAAATGAAATAACCCTGTATTTTTTTTTTTTTTTCTTCGCTAAGATAGGGAGTTTTTATTGCTTCTTATCTTCTGTCGTACTTTGAAAGGGACAGGGGTGTGAAGTAAGCATTTGTTATTTTTTTTGTCACCCAGGGCAGTTTTGCCCTCCCACGAAGCTTTAATTGCTTCTCTGAAACAGATTTCCGGTCACTTTTCTTAAATATGTGGCAGATACTTTCTAGCTGTCGTTAGAGAAACATCTCTTAGAGAAACTTTAAAACATCTTGTTTTTTTCATTGATTTGCCTGAAAATGCCTAATACTTGTGCTATTGCAACATGTACGAACCGTTCGGATAAAACGCAAAATATCATATATCATCAATTTCCGAAGAAATCCCATATTAGAAAAAAATGGATTATTTCATGCAAAAGAGCAGATAATAGCTTTAATGCTGAAAATTCTCGAATTTGTTCCGTTCACTTTCAAACGAGTGATTTTGTAAGAAATCTGAAAGTAGAACTTTTTGAGCTATGTGCCTGCTAAAAGAACATTGCATGAAAATGCTGTGCCAACTTTAAATTTACCAAAAACTAATGCTGTTAATTGTAATGAAGAAACTTCGCTTGGAATTAATTATCTTAGTTGCAGTTCATCTCCAAATTGAGAAGAAACACCTAGACATGATAGATTTTATAAGAGAAGTGTTAAAAGACGCGCGATCGAAACTTTCCAAAATATATCTCACAGACAAAAAAAAAAAAAAAATGTGATGTCTCTACTAACACAGAAAGTTCGAGAAATTTTAATTCCAGCAAACTGTTGCTTCAATTAAGATGTGTT
Source organism: Maratus speculifer (assembly GCA_964019185.1). Classification (NCBI taxonomy): domain Eukaryota; kingdom Metazoa; phylum Arthropoda; class Arachnida; order Araneae; family Salticidae; genus Maratus; species Maratus speculifer. The sequence continues at coordinate 186,323,600 of OZ025301.1, forward strand.
AAACGTCAACTACAAATTGTGAAGAGTAAGCTTAAAAAGTTGAAAAAAGAAAATACAGAATTGAAAATAAAAAATAATACAGAAATTAAGGATAAAGTTATCAAAAAAATATGCTCCCCTGCTTTGAGCAGCGCTCAGGTGGATTGCTTGATCCAAAATAAAAAGAAAGGACGGTGGTCACAAGATGACATAGCCAAGACATTAACGTTTAGATCAATTTCAAAGAGAGGCTATCGATTTAAAAGAAAAACTGGTGAACCTCTTCCTGGATATTCAGCTTTGCGAAGATGGACGAAGACATTTACTTGCGAGCAAGGACTAATGAATAATGTTTTAAATCTGATGAACATAAAAGGAAATGCCATGAAAGCGATTGATCGTTACACTGTGCTTACGTTCGATGAAATGAACATTGATAGTAGACTAAGTTACGATCAAAGAGAAGACAGAGCTCATAAAAACGCCCAGGTAGTCAATGGCAAGAGGTTTGACTAGTGATTGGAAACAGCCTATTTTTTATGATTTTGATGTGAACATAAATGAAGATATATTTTAAAAAATATAATTTGTAACCTAGAAAAGATAAATTACAAAGTTGTTGCAGCAATATCAGACAGTGGCGCAGCCAAGGGGGTGGCTTTAGGGTTAAAACCCGTCCCAGAGCTGAGAAAGATCGCTATAATTGCTGCTTATATGAATGAAATCCAAACTTAATATTTAAATGTTTTGGCGCATTTCGGAATCCGCCGCTTTATTGAATCAGATTTCATTTAATAAAGTCATTTAATTAAATGGCGAAAATTCTACTTAAAATTGTGAAAGTGCATATTACATGAATCAGTTAAGTAAAAATTGGTTATTTGAACTAAATTACTTTTCTTAGATGCTTCATGCTAAAAAAAAAAAAAAAAAAAAAAAAAAAAAAGATTTCCGGCCACACAGACGCTCTTTGAGTTTAAGTATTATACAGTATATATTCTAATTAGTACTGATTCTATTAACCGGCGATTCAAATAACCTTTATCAGAAACTCAACCCCCCCCCCCCCCCCCTTAGAACCGAATTCTGGCTGCGCCACTGGTATCAGATATGGGCCCAAAAAATCTTGCTCTCTGGAAAGAATTGAAAATATCTCACGAAAACCCATCATTTAAAAATCCTTTTGACGAATCGCGAAATGTTTGGGTATTTGCTGATGCACCTCATCTGTTGAAGTTACTTAGGAACCACATTTTAGATAATGGAATATTTCTTAGTAGCGGGAAGAAAATCGATAAAAGTATGTTCACTGAATTAATTTCAAAAGATAGAGCTGAATTAAAATTATGTCATCATATATCGAACAATCATAATAATATTGCAGGACGAGATCGACAAAACGTGAAAATGGCAGCTCAGCTCTTTTCTGGATGTTCAGCTTCTGCTATATCTTTTCTTTTGAAAGACAAAGAAGCAGCAGATTTTGTTCACCTGGTAAATAATGCATTCGATATACTTAATTCTAATATTCCAATAGATTTTAAGAAAGAAATTTCAAGAGGATTTGGTATATTTTATGAGAAACAAGTTGAAATCTTAAATACTTTTGAAAAAGAAATAAAAAACATGAGAGTTGAGAAAAATAAAAATTTGATACCTTTTCAAAAAGGTTTTCTTCTCACTATTGCATCATTGAAAGGCCTATACCAGAACATGAAAAGCAGAGGTGTAAAATATATTCTGACATCTCATTTAAATCAAGATTGCCTAGAAAACTTTTTTTCTCAGCTGAGAGGTTTAGGATATTTAATAATCCATCGCCTACAGAAGTAAAACATAGAATAAGATTATTGTTATTATGCAATAATGCATCAGAAATTGTCCAAAAATCTGGATTATGTGTTCAAAGGGCAGATGGTGGAGAAACTCAAACATACATAACTAGTGAATTATGTTTGGGACTAACAGATATGAATGACAATCTAAAGGCCTTAGAAAAAGATGCAGAAGACAGAAATTTCTGTCATGTAAATAATATTGATAATTTAAATAATGTAAAATACACTAATGTAAATAATATCACTGGAGATAATACTAATGTAAATAATGTAAATTCAATTAATAATTATGTATACAGTAAAACCTCCATAAAGGACAGTTTTCCGATCCCCACTCCCAAAACCTAAATTTTTATATGCTTAACCTCTGAATAAGGGACATTCCGAATAGCGGACACTATTTTCGGCGATAAAGAATGAAAAATATTTTTTTAACGAGAAAAAAAAGTAAAAAGGCCTCTAATTTTATCAGGGCAATGTGTCACAAATTTTGTGATCACAAATAAATGTAGATCGTGGTCTGGGGAAAATCACCCCTTCAACGTTCAGTGTTGAATTCAGGGGGGTGCCCGGATGGGACATCTTCCAGAGCATTGAAATCTCCCCCTGGAAGGTTTTGAGATTTTGTGCTTTTAATGGTCAAAAAGTGTAAACCCTATTTCCCGCCCGGAACTCTATAATGTCTAATAATGTCACATTGAAAAACAAATTACATGTAATCGCAAGCAAAAGAAAACTTTTGCAACAGATTTTTTTTCATAAGAATATAATAAACAGTGGATGAATGTGTGTACAATCTTATTTCAATTTAAGTTTTATTGTTTAAAAAATAATTCTAATTATTGATTAATCATATAATAGAGGTTATAGGGCATATAAAAGCCAATTCATGACACATTAAGCATTTCTTAGTGATTTTTGTATCTTTGAGGTTTTCCCAATAGCGGACACCTCCGAATAGCGGACAATTTCTGCGTTCTTGAAGTGTCCGTTATTTAGAGGTTTTACTGTATAACACTAGTGTAAATAATAATTACTATGCATGTAAAAACTCAAGAAACCAGGAGCAAGATGAAAATAACGAAGAGGGTGAAGAATTTTCATCCGTCATATCCTCTGAAGATTGTTCTTTTCAAGGACTTAGATATATTGCTGGTTGCATTGCAAAAAAAATGCTATAAATTTGATACATTATTAGGTGAGGTATCGGAACAGTTACCTAAAGCAACCAATTCCATCGGATGGATCGAAACATTATCACGCGGTGGACTGATAGTGCCATCCAATAAGTGGCTAGCAGAGGTAAAAATGATGGAAAGCATTTTTAATGAAATTCACGGCAACTCACTTTCGAAAGAATATAACGTAATTGAAAATGCTTGCAAAAAAATCCAACTGATTTTTCCAAATATGCACAAAGACATAATAAAAACATTTGTGAAAACCGGGACTTTTATACGATTGAGGCATATAAATCAAATGTATTCATCAGAAATAAAAAAGAGATACGCTGCCAAAAAATCAAAAATGTGGAGTAAGTCAACTTTGGTTGCACATTAAAACAGTACATGAAGTTGCAAATAAAAGAGCACGCATTAAAATATATCTTCAAAATGCACCCTGTGATGAAATAAAATGCTTGAAATGAAAGCATATTCTGAGGGTAAAAACCTAAAATATATTAATTATTAAAATATTTTTATATAATTTTATCATCATATAAAATTAAAATATAAATTTATATATAACTCTTTTGGGAGGTATTTATAAAAGTATATTACTCTGAAGTTCAAATTTAACTTTTCTGTGAAATAATTGGCAATCTAAAACTTAAAATTTTGATTCTTATTTGTATTTTAAATTTTCATCTTTATTACTTAAAATATATATTTAATAACTCTAGCTTCATGTAATCTAAATGAAACTATAGAGCATTTAAAATTAAATTTTAAAAATCTGAAAAGATGTAATTTTAAATTTAAATATATAGCTTATTTAGGTGAAAAATTTTATTTTAAACGTTGAATTCCTTTTGAGGCGGTAATTTACCCTAATTTCTTTTAATTATGTCCGTAAATTTATATTTATTATTATTATTATATAGCATGTTAAATATTATTTTTTAAATAAACTTTTAGTACTGCATTTATAAATTATATTAATTTAAATTTCGAAAATTATTTCCACCAAATCATATTATTTTACTATATAAATATTTCCATTTAAAAATACTGAATATTAATATATTTACTCATTAAAGTTTCTATTTTATTTGCCTTTTAAATCTACCAATGACCGAGAGATTCTGCCTCCGAAACCGGTAGACACGACAGGTGCTGGGTTCGAGCCCAATCGCGGCCATCGTCCTAACCGTTCGGAGTTTTCTGTGGTTTTCTTCGAACCTTAGCTTTCCTTGCGTAACTATGGGTTAAGTTCCTTATACAGACCCCCCTCGGAGGACAGCCCCCCCCCTTTAGGCCCTATATCCCACATGTAGATAATTGGCCGACATAAATTCAAACAAACAAACAAACAAAAAAAAAAAAAACTTATTTTCTTAATCATTTTTATTATTAGTATTGATTTTAGTCAAAAATATTGAAACTGTAATAATATTATATTTATCTAATTTTTCTAATAGACTACCAATCGGATTTTATCAATATACTATATTAAAAATCATTAACAAAATATTATATACAATCGTTTAACCATTAAAATTGTTGCTTTTGTAGGTCTTTAAAATTTTATTCATAAAAATAGTATTTTACACTTTTTTAAAATATAAATGAACTTTTTCATATGGGATCGTAAACGAAACTTAATGAAAAAGACAGCAATTTTAACAATTAAATTTCGAAGAGCTAAAAGGAGATAATAATTTAAATTTTTTATGTGATGTTTGTCTTATGTATGAAGAATATATTTTAATCGTTAAATTTATTTTTACTCAAAATTCTCTCCTTTTTTTTTTTTAATTAAAAATAGCACTTTTCTAATGCTAAGTCAATTACGAAGCTCCTGGGAACACTCCCGGTGACGTCAAGCAGCGGGTCACTCCCCATTGGCTACGGGGTGAAATGGCGCAACCTTTAGATAAAGAAACCTTGAACTTACATTACTCACACTATGCAACACAAATCGGAATTGCGGAAGCTAACGCCCTACGCCTACTTAGAGAGTAAGGCTGGGAGCGAACAGCACTAGTTTTTATTACACTAAAAGAGCAATCAATCAATCATTGTTTTCGAACTGAACAAGGGTGAAACCTCGTTAAATGGTTTTTGAGGGACTGACCCTACCAAATTAACAAAGAAAGGGGAACTTTTATCTATTCCATCTTCAGTCGTAAAGCTGTCAACTGATATTCCTCTCTTGAAGTTCAAATTCAGTGCACTAGAAGTGCAATTTATACATCAAAGCGCCGAAACGAAAGATCAAAGATAGCGCAAGAAGTTAGTGCTATGTGCGTAGACCTTAAATTGCTAGAATGTGACCTTTGCTCTATGTGCGACATAAAATTTCCTATCCTAGAAATAAGAAAATGAAGTGTACTGAGCCAGAATATTTTAAGTATAAACAACGCGTATCTGTAAAGAATGCGGAGGTTTTACTTGCGCAGTTAGATATACTGAGTAAAGACAGCAAGGAATTGAAAAAAATAAGAAATTTTTATTGCCGTTTCGGATCTTCGAATGGATGTTCAACGAGCTGGTAAGAAGAGAAGTAAAAAGAAAAACAAAAGATGATAATTGAAAACAGTGTTGAATTCAGGAGGTGGCCTGGAAAAGACATTCCTCCCGGGGCATTGAAATGCCCCCCCCCCCCGGAAATTTTGAGATTTTATGTTTTCAATGGTCAAATTGGCAATTCCCCCCCGGAACTGTACAATGTCCCCCCGGAGCCAGAAATATCCCCTTCCCCCGGAGAAAAGTGTCTGAATTCAACACTTATTGAAAAGACTTACATCAAGAGATTCCACGTTATAAAAAATTTAAAGGAATTTGGGAAACTACATTTAAAATGGGCAGGTTATAAATGTAAAATCTAAAAATGACAATTATGTAATTAGCTATTTTTAATGAGATTTACATTGTAAAAACTATAAAACAAATGTAAATTGGGTGCTTTGCTCTTTCTGTAGTCCCCCCCCCCTCCCCACATGCACACATAAAAAAACTTTTATCACTACCTCTGTAGTACAAATTAAGTACAAACGAAAAGATTTTTGGTATATTTTTGTTGTTGGTATAATGGGACTTCCCATTGGACAGGCCATTTCTCCCACTATATAACACTTTATTATTCTAGTACAAATAAGGTGCAAAAAAAGACTGCTGGTATAAACGAGGCATTAATAAATGCCACTATTCGTTTTTTTTTTTTTTTTTCTTTTTTCTTTTTTCTAAGATCAGATGGAGAGTGGCCGCTTCTAGACTTCCCAATTTCAGTATTAACAGTTTATTACACTAGCATAAATGAAGTACAAACGAGAAGATCGTTGGTCCAAAAAAATAAACAGTCGGCGGTATTCAGTTTCTAAAATATAGAAATTGGAAATTCATGTTTCTCCAGCCCACTACTAAGAAAATTTTATCACTCAAATACAAGTGACATAGAAACAAGAAATATAGCTGGTTTCAAATCGGTACAAACGAGATATAAACGATAAGAGTTTATGCATATTTTTAAATATTTAGGGGAAAGGCCTGTTTCTACAGCACTTCTACTAAAAACTTTTTATTACTCTAGTACAAATGAGGTACAAACGAAAAAATTGTTGGTACAAACGGGCACAAACAAAATATAAACGATTGGCACTGTTCACTTTTTTTAATATTGAGGCGAGGGGGGGGGGGGGCTCGTTTCTCCAGCCCCTCCTATAAAACTCTTTATTACTCTAGTATAAATGAAGTACAAACGAAAAGATTGCTGGTACAAACGGGTACAAACGAGGTATTAACGACTGTCACTATTCATTTTTTTAAATGTTGAGGTGGAGGGGCTGGTATTTCTCCAGCCCCCCCCCCCCACTAAAAGCTTTTTATTACTCTAGTACAAATGAGGTACAAACGAAAAGATTGCTGGTACAAATGGGTACAAACGAGTTATAAACGATTGGCACTATTTATTTTTTTAAATGTTGAGGTGGGCGTGGCTGGCGTTTCTCCCGCCCCCCCCCACACACACACACACACTAAAAACTCTTTATTACTCTAGTACAAATGAGGTACAAACGAAAAGATTGCTGGTACAAACGGGTACAAACGAGGTATAAACGAATGGCACTATTCATTTTTTCAAATGTTGAGGTGGGGGGGGCTGGCATTTCTCCAGCCCCCCAACACTAAAAACTCTTTATTACTCTAGTACAAATGAGGTACAAACGAAAAAATTGCTGGTACAAACGAGGTATAAACGATTGGCACTATTCCTTTTTTTAAATGTTGAGGTGGGGGGCTGGCCGTTTCGTCAGCCCCCCCCCCCCCCCAACACACACACACACACTAAAAACTTACTCTAGTACAAATGAGGTACAAACGAAAAGATTGCTGGAACAAACGAGTACAAACGAAGTATAAACGATTGGTATTATTGTCGAAAAAATTTGAGTTGGTGGGGGGGGGGGGGGGCTGGCGAAATGCACCTAAGATTTTATTAATTTTTCGATAAGTAATCATTGTAAACACATGAAATGTTGCTCAACTTTTTGATTATCAGCTACTTTTTTAAAGTTTTCAGTAAACTACAATAAAATAAAATGTATTGTATAAAATCTAGCATCAATAATGCGTTAAAACAATTAAAAGATACGATTAGCAAATGCATATTTTAATTTCTTTACCTTTGTTTAAAAATCTTGGATAAACGCAGAGCTTTATAAAACACAACACGACAAATGCAACATTAGTTTCCACTCGAAACGTTAACGAAAATATGCAAATTTATAGGATGAAAGAGATAGCATGTAATAGCCTATACAGACTTTTCACTCCCTTGGTTTGGAGTCTTTGCTTAACATGGTTGCAATATCTGGCTTTATAGCACTCACTTTGGCGACATATTAATTTTGAATTATGTTTGCAAAAATCTTATTTCAAAAGTTTTTTTTTTTTTCCCGTCGTTTCTTTGAAAGATTAAATATAATTAGTTATTGACAATTTATTATCAAAGCACATTATTTAAATTAGATTAACATACATATTTTTCAAGAACTTTTCATCTTAGAATTAATCTTTAGAATTAAAATATTTTGAAAGTTAAAAATAAACATATTGTTACAATTTAACATCACTTATAATTTTTTTATTATTTTGTAAAGGAATTTTAATTTTTTCTTTGATAAATGAGTTCTTAATAATCAGGTTTAAAGTGATATGTATGTAATGTGTACCTAACATGTGTATCTAACATTGCTCAATGTGCAATTTTGAAGAACCATACGAATTCCCGAAAAGCAACTTAAAAATTTAACGTACAAAAATAAATAAAATAAAATAAATAAATAAAAATAAAATAAATAAACAAGATAAAATAAAATAAATATGCAAACGTGAATTTCTACTGGCATTAAATTAAAATGATAAAAAAATAAAAAGAAAAAGAAAATAAAAAGAAAGAAAGAAAAGACAAATGAACAGTAATTTCATTTTCGTTAGGGAAAGCTACCCTCCTAAAATCCCGTTTAAGATACATTTAAAAATATTGAATGTAAAAAAGAAAACAAATTATAGAATGTACACACTATAAAAATACTGTATACTGTAAAACAAAACTTTTCAGATTATTTATTAATAAATATTTTTTCTTTATTTGTTATTCAACCCCATATTCATGTTAAAACTTCTGTACTATATTAGCATAATTTTTTTTTTGTTTCTTTTTTTCCCGATAACCATAAATAGTGAGTCGTTGAATGGATTATGGATTCCGGCAGCACGAAATCCAGATTAAAGTTAAGAACTGATAAGCCTGTGGTCCGCAGCCTTCACAACATATTTTAGAATGGAGACTATAAAGATGACATATGCTAAACAAATAATTTTACTTAATCAAAATATCTGCGCAAGACTTTTTTCAAAACATACCAATGCAAAAAACAATAAAAAGTAACTTAAAAATTAAATATTATTTAATATTCAGAAATAAATTTCTTTCAGTAAATCAACAAATAGTATTAAACAGTAATCTTTTTAACAAGTCTTTCTTTTTTCAATTATTTAGACCCCCCCCCACCCCCTCATTGCCCTGCATATGCCTAAGTTTTTGTGAAAATGACTCGGTTTTGACGTAAGAAAGATTCATGTTTGAGCAGAATAACTTTCCCCGAATTTTTTTTTTTTTTACAACCCTTCACCCGAAAATCTCAGTTTCGCTGAAAATGCTGCTGACATTTCGGCGTGATCGAAAATATTTTTATTTCAAAAATCTCGTTTCTTCAGAAATTTTCAACATTACTCATCATCGATTTGAGCTGTATCGGCTCAAATGAGATTATTAATTGCTATGAATTTTATTGTTTGCAATTTATCATTCACAATTGACTCAAGACGTGAGTGGGATTTTTAAATTTAATGAAATTCGTATAATAGAAAATATTTCTGTGTTATGGTTGAATTAATTACGCATTATATTATGAAAATAAAATGTGTTGGGTTTAAGTCATAGCGAGTCAACTTGAGTCACACACATAATTAATTAATAACTGTGTATATTTAATAAATATGTATAATTAATTAATAATTATGTATATTTAATAAATATGTATATTTAATTAATAATTATACTAACTTAATAAATGCGTTTAATTAATAGTTATTATGTATATTTAAATATGTATTTAATTAATAACTATGCATATTTAATAAATACGTATAATTAATTAATAATTATGCATATTTGTGTATGTCTTACTTTATGAATTTTTTATATTCGTATTTGTTTTCGGCCGAAAACAGAAAGATTACCGAAATTCTGATTCAGTTTCAGCCTTAAAACCTGTTTCACTCGATCCTTAAACTCAGCAGAAACCTTTTTATTTATTTTATTTTGCTTTAATATTTTACTGTCATATTTAGTATGCATTTAAGTTAAATTTTTCCGATAAGTTCAAATCTACAAATATTGTTTCTGTGTTTTAGAAAGTTTCAAAAATAAAAACAATATATTGCAGATTAAAAACTCCATTCTTCAAGTAATTATCTCTTAACTGACCGGAAATTGGGGGAGACGCGGGGAGTCGTAAAAAATTGCAAACCTTTTTCAGATAACAACACATGTTTATTAGCGCCAAAATTTCGCCAAAGCGAATAAATACATTTTTATATAAATTTTACATGTAGGGGGAACTGGGGGACATTGATACATGGGGCACATTGATACACCCCCTGTACTGCACACAGGGTCATTACAAGAAGTTTCACAACAGCTCCAAAAGGTGATACTAGTGCACTCAACTATATACAAGAAGTGTTGGAATGATTCAGTAGTTTGTTGAAATGGGACGGGTGATTAATTGTTTTTGTAGGTCAAAAGTAAATTTGAGTTGTACAATTGAAATGGTATTATACAACAGTTCCAGTATTTTCAACCGAAAAGAATACTCTCTTTGGCAAGTAAAACTACTCTTTATCAGTTTTTCATTCTTTTTAGTTAGATAAATTATGAAGCATTGGATTTGAGACTCATTTTATTCAAAATGGCTGTATGAGGCACATTGATACAGTCTTTGTCGGGGCACATTGATACAGTCTTTGTCGGGGCACATTGATACAGTCTTTGTCGGGGCACATTGATACAACCTAAATCCTTTTCTAGTTTATTTTTTTCTTTACCTATTATTACTATTTTTTTACAATGCACTCCTAAAGCCAACCATTTTCGCTAAAAATTTCTAATATTAGTTTTTATTGAAGTGAAATAGCTTTCATTTCTTTATATTAGAACATTTTATAGTACTTTTGCAAAGAGAAGACGTGCGAACTTAACCAACATAAAGTGCTAGTAGAACTAATTAAAGAAAAGGACGGCAGCTTGAAAAATCTCAAATTTATATCAATTCTCCAGAGAAAAAAGTATTTTCTACATGAAAAGTGTTACATAAGAGAAACAAGCTGCAGAACAGCACAGGATAACTATATTAAAAACAGAATTTTTAATATAATTATCCTTTATTTTCTGTTTATCAACCAATTTATGAATAGAAAACTTGGTAAATTTTCATCTTTCCTAAGAAAGAAGATAATGCTGGGGGTTGAAATACCAGATATGACAAAGTTACCACAGCGAACAATCAGACAAGGAACAGCCAGAACATCAGGTCATTATATGTTTCATTTTGATTACTGCTTACAAATAAAGTGTGGGTGATTTGAATTTTTATAAATAATATAAAATAGTTTGCTAACTATTTTTCTATGAAAAATATGCATTGGTGTTATTTTGTCTCCATTTTTCCCAGACGTATCAAAGTGTACCAATTTGCCCCGGGGATGGGGCACATTGATTTAAATTACTTTTTTTGATTTTTTTTAAATTACATGCAAAAATAATATATAAAACAACGATTGTGCATTTTTATAACAAACTACACAGGTTTTGCTGACATCACATAGAAAAATAACTTGAAATTTCTGCTTTCTAGACACCAAAAAATTTTTTAGAAAAAAGTTGTATCAATGTGCCCCAGTTCCCCCTACATGTCGTAATAGTGACAGATTTTAATTTAAATCAGTTGTACTATTTAGTCAATAAATAGTTTTCGCATTAAATTTTTTTAGAAAAAGCGCATACCGAGGGAGATTTTATTGAAATAGTCAACGCACTTTTTCTTGTCGCGGAAGCATAACATTCACAGTATAAACTGTACTCTCAATGTCTTCGTTCCCCAAGTATAGTAGACCATGGGCTGTAAGCAAGAATTGTTCAGCTTCGTTTACCAAACTTCGGGAGTATACAAATTTTTGTATATTTAAACATTACATATTGCTTATTAAAAATACACAAAGTTGCCCAAAGGAAATGTGCACATTAAAAAAATAATAGCTGTATAAAGCGGAACTATATTTCAAGACCGGTTTGCATCATTTTATATGAAAGTTGTCACTAGATGGCGCTACTTGGGAGGATATTTTTAATGAAAAATAAAATATACATGAAATCTGCGTTCATAAACTTACTTTAATAATATTTTTTGATGACATAATAACTAATTTTAATAAATGAAAAACTACTTTTCTATTCATAAAAAAGGTTTTCATTATTTGAAAAAATAGTTTTGTATCCTTGCGCATGTTTGTTTTGTAAACATGGGTTATGGGTTTCGTTTGATATAACATATCAGTTATTAAAATGCCAAGATGCTTCAAAAGTAACTGTCCGTAAATAAAATATAGTTATATATATATATGATAGGACAATGTTTGATTTAATAAAGGCAAAAATATTTCATTAATTGTAATGATAACATAATTTTTTCTACAGTTACAATATAAGAAAATCAAAATAAATAACAATCATCAGTCATAATGAAGTAAAATAATAATAATAATAATAATAATAATTAGAGAGAAACTTGAGAGAGAGAGAGTTTTGAGAATATCATTTATTCTTGAGTAATATAATTACAAAATATACTAAATTTTAAAAACTATTTAAGAAAAAGACATAAAAAACATTTTATATTGACAACTGAGCTTTAAACTAAGTCCTTTCAACTAAGACAACACCGAATATTATGTAGCTTAGTAAAATAGAATTGATAAACATGTAATTAAAGAAACTTGCATGCAGTTTTAACTATAAATATTGTATTTTTGAACAAATTGTTGGAATTAAATCATTATTTTTAACATATCCTAAAACAGTAATAAGATTAAAAAAAAAGAAAGAAAGAAAGAAAAGAAAGAAAGAAAGAGTAAAATAAAAAATACATAAAAGGCGAGTACAAAAATTTCAAAAATATATAGGTAAGATTAGATGGCCTAGTAAAGGGTACCCTTTAAACTTTTTTTTAAATATTTAATAAAAGTTTAATTTTATTATTTTTCTATAACTCTTCTTTGCATGTTTTACAATCTTGGTTATTGTTGATATTATTATTAAATCAACCAGGAAGCAGAAAATATAATGCTTTGAAGACTTAATAAATGTATCTATTCTTTATTTATTTGCAAAATAGAAAAACTTAATAGAAAACTTTGAATTTTATATACTAATGACCATCTATAATATTTATTTTATTTTTAAGATTTTAAGACTATTGTCCAGCATCAATGAAATTATTAATTATTCAATTTCGAGTAACATATACCCGATATGGATAATACTAAAAGCACGATTACACTAATCTTCTTAGTGCATAAAATTTTCTAGCTTAATTGAAAACCTAAGTAATCAAATTTAATTTGTAACTGCATATATCAGAATGTAATAAGATCGAAATTTTCATAGTTGTTTTTAATTAATTTAATGTAATCAATAAAAATTTTATTACTATGTAAATTATTATTATCATATCATATCATATCATATCATATCATATATATTATAAAGCAGAAGTTCTGAAACTTCCAAACGAGTGTTTTCAAAAACTACCCGATGAATTTTTTTGCCGATTGTATCATTCGATAGGAAATATTTTTCCGAAGGTTTGCGATTCAAATTTACAGGGATAATTCTGATTTTTCGTAGTAAATTTCGTATTTTTCGGTTATTTTTGACAAAAGGGTTGCCAGTAGCTGTTTTTGGCGAAAATTATAATTGCTAAAAGAATTAAAATGGCTATATCTGTTAGAAATATTACAAATATCTTGCAAATAATAGCAGAAAATAACTACTGATGATATTAATAATAATAAAGAAAGACCACTTAAATGAGGCGAAATATTATAAAAATATAGTTATCTTGAAAATGAAAAAAATATTTGTTATGCTTAAAAAATAAATTAACGCAAAATATAATAATTTGTTCAACTTTTGGCGACTTATCCCCGGCGTTAGAATAAAAACATGAATTTCAGAAATTGATTAAATGAATTTTGAATGATAATTATTTCCCTTTTTATTTTTTCTTTCTCTTTTTTGTCAAATTTCCGTATAATATAACTTACAGCAGAAAAAAACAGATCTGATTGTAAAAGACAGTGTAAGTTGTGAGTTACTATTCGTTTCTATACCATTTTCATCTTGCTTTTGTCGCCAAAGAATGTGCTTTTAAGCCGAAAATGCACTACTGACTTAATGCCTGAGTTAGGTTCTTAATGGTCTCAATAATGTTTTTTTTTTTTTTTTTTTTTTTTTCAAGTGAAGATAATTTTTAGAGTATATTTTAATATTCAATCGTAGATTATATAGATATGAATATAACTCTTTTATTTCTTTTTTCAAATGTTTTTATTGTTAATTTAATTTTTCTTGCGCCATTTCGTCAATTTCACTTACAGGAAAAATTTCAGTTTTAAAATTTAAAAACTGAAGAAGGAAAGATTACCCCATCGATTAAAAATCTACCGCCAAATTCCAAGATTAAATATCAATAATGGATGATCGTAAATGTCACCTTCACTTGACATTAAGCATAATATAAACTAGCAGGGGTGACCGAGCTCAACTCGGTCAAAATTAAATTTGTGTTCAATTCGATATAGTATTATTACTGTAAAACATGTTATTAATAATAGTATTATTTACAAAAACAATCAATAAGAAAACTATGTTTGTATGCACATGTTCATAAATTTTACTTTATTTTAAAATTTACAACGAAAGGACATCAATCCAAATCACTTTTTTAGCTCGACTCTGATTAGTTTAACTATGCATCTCGAAGACTATTAAGAATGTATAAGAAATTTCTTCACATTCTGAAAGACAATATTTTTTGCCACATATAACTAAATTCGGACACATTCTTTCATTTGGCGCCAAATATGTGTTTTGGTTTCGTAACCTTAATAGTCGATTTTTCGGCCAAATTTCCCCAGTATTTTGTCAAATATCGCCAACTTATTGGCTTTTGCCATAGTCTCGTGATACTGACCCTTATTACCCAAATGATCCACTAATCAAATATGATCAAACATGTGACTTAGCCCAATGGTCTTCAGGTAATCAAAAACAGTAGAGTATAAAATGAATCGAAATCGTTTAAGCCATTTCTTAAGTAAAATTAGCTTGACAGCATTCAGCAATGAAGCGATATGACCCACTAATAAAATTTTGTTTAATATGCAACTCAGCTCAATAGTCTTCTCGTGACAAAAGACGTTCCGTTGCAAAATTTAGGTAAAATTGACTGAGTCGTTGTTATATATAATTAGAATGACCCGAACCCATTAAGACCTAAAACGACCCACTAATTGAATTGTTACGTGCATGTGTCCTATCTCAATGGTTTTCTTTTGCCCGAAAACGATATAATAGATATTATACTCAAAATGGTGAGAACAATTTTCTATATAAAATTAGCATGACCCACAAATGATCCTTATATCGAAATCTCTCGAAAAATGTGACTTAGTTCATTAATTTTTGTGTGCCGAAAAACGTTAAATACAAAATTTAGATAAAATCGATTGAGCCAATTTTTAGGTATAAATAGTTTGACCTTGACCCATTATGACCCCAAATGACTCATTAATAGAGTTTTCTCAAACATCTGACCTAACCCAATGATTTTCTTGTGTCCGAAAACGATAGAATATAAAATTAAGTCAAATTTGCGAGAGCCATTGTCTAGATAAAATTAGAATAACCCAAAAGTGACCCACTGATCGAAATTTCTCGAACATGTGACATAGCCCAATGATTCTCTCCTGCCAAAAATATGCTGTATGCAAAATTTCATTAAAATCTATTCACCCGTTCTTTAGATATAGCTTGACCATGACCCATCATGACCCACAAATGACCCTTATAATCGAAATCTCTCGAACATGTGACTTAGCCCATTAGTTTTCTCGTGTATAAATATTGTTACACTCAAAATTTCGTTAAACTCGATCCTGCCGTTCTTTAAATATAAATAACTTGACCCAGACCCTTTATGACCCATTAATCGAAATTTCTGGCTCATGTGACCAAGCCCAATAATTTTCTCGTGCCAAAAAATGTTGTATATGAAATTTCGTTACAACTGATCCACATGTTCTTTAGCTATAGCTTGACATAACCCGTTATGACCCATCATGACCAATAAATGACTCTTATAATCGAAATTCTTTCAAACATGTGAGATAGCCCATTAATTTTCTCGTGTCAAAAAACTTACATACAAAATTTCATTAAATTTGATACTGTCGTACTTTATATATAAATAGTTTGACCCAGACCTTTTATGACCCAAAATGACCCAGTAATCGAAATTTCTCGAACTGAGACCTAGCCCAAAAGTTTTCTCGTGCCAAAAAAAATGTTGTATACAAAATTTCGTTAAAATCGATCCACCTGTTCTTTAGCTATAGCTTCACCATGAACCATTATGACCCTTCATGACCCACAAATGACTTTTATAATCGAAATCTCTCGATCGTGTGACTTAGCCCATTAGCTTTCTCGTGTCAAAAAACTATTACAGGCAAAATTTCGATGAAATTGATTCTGCGGTTCTTTAAATATAAATAACTTGACCCAGACACTTAATGACCCAATATGACCCATTAAATTTTTTTTTCGAACATGTAACCTAGCCCAATGTTTTTTTTCGTGCCCGAAAACCATAGAATGCAATTTTTAATCAAAATTGCGTGAGAAAATCTCTAGATAAAAATAGCATGACCCACAATGACCCCAAAAATGACCCACTAACCGAATTTTCTCGAACATGTTACCTAACTCAATGGTCTTCTTGTAATCCAAAACGATAAAATATAAAATTTCGTCGAAATCGTTAGAGCCGTTTTTTAAATAAAAATGGCTTGACCCACAATGACCCAAAAATGACCCACTAATCAAAATTTTTCGAACATGTGACTCAGCTCAATTGTTTTCGCGTGCCCAAAAACGATTGGATACAAAATTTCCTTAAAATCGATCCTGCCATTCTCTAGATATAAATAGCTTGATCCTGACCCATTATGACCCAAAATGACCCAATAATCGAATTTTCTCGAACATGTGACCTAGCCCAATGGTCTTCTCGTGCCCGAAAATGGTAAAATCCAAATTTTTGCGAAAATCGTTAGAGCCATTTTTGAGATAAAATTTACACACACAGACACACACACACAATTTTTGCTCGCATTATAGTATAAGATATTAATTATGTCATCAAGTGTTTTTTAATTCGACATTTTATTTCTACTTTTATATATGCTCTGCTAATTTGTTTTTCATTATTTAAATGAAAATTTATGCTAATCTATATAATCTGGCTAATAGTTTGGCAATTTGTATAATTTGGCGAAATTGGTCGACGGTATAACCAAGTAGTACTGAAGAAAAAATTTTGCAATTCAAAGTAAATTTATGCAATTATGCGTTATTACTATAGATAAATTCAACATTTTGAAATAAAAAATTCCCGCTGAATAAAATTTACAAGTCTTTTTTAATTGACCATTTCCTTTTCAACATTTCTTCAATCATTATTTCGCTATTCTCTTTCACGCACGCTAACAAAAATTTATTTTAAATATTTTATTAGATAAAACGTAAATAACATTTTTCTATTTAAAAAAAATACATATATTTTTAAAATCTAATTCTACAATTATGTGGCTTACAGGACAAAATAGCAGAATTACTTTTAAAAATGGTTTTATTTGTTAATTGAATGTTATTTGTTTATTTGGGTGTTTGTATTTACTTTCGTCATCAAACAATGCGATTTTATACCAAGAAGGCATAAGCCGGAGCAATGACTAATGTTCACAATGACTAAATTCTCTCACTCTCTTTTAAATGTGTGAGAGCATTTTTAAGATATTTTTTTTTATGTT
Source organism: Maratus speculifer (assembly GCA_964019185.1). Lineage (NCBI taxonomy): Eukaryota > Metazoa > Arthropoda > Arachnida > Araneae > Salticidae > Maratus > Maratus speculifer. The sequence goes on from OZ025301.1 coordinate 186,341,355, forward strand.
TAATTGTAAAATATAAATAGCAGTTATAGCAAAAAAAAAAAAAAAAAAAAAAAAAATGCGTATAATGTTTAAATTTTAGTATAAATGTCTTCCTCATCCAAACTGTAAAATAATTTAATTGCGACTTTTTAAAGTTTTGGCGCAGATGTCATATACGCACCACATTCGCACGATTGCATCAAAATGGCGATTTTATGCCTCACATGGTAAGCCGACTATGGTTGTTTATGCATTAATAAACTATTTATTAACTTTCATTTTGTTTTTTAAAATAATATAAATCATTTTGTTCTATAGCTATTAATTAAACTTTTTTTATTTATTATTATTTTTTTCAAATAATATAAAATAATTAAAAAACATTTATGAAATTGGTAATTAAAAACCAAGTTCTCCAAATTGGCGCCAGAAAAAAATTGCGCCAATGTGGTGCATACATAACATCTGTGTCAAAGTTTTTTCACTATACATAAGTAAGGAAAATACCGATTAAAGTTTTATCCAAATATTTAAATTTTGTCACAGATTTGGTCATATATTCATCGAGGTATCTCACTGGCGCCAAAATAGCATTATTTGCCTCATATGGTAACCCAGCTATAGTTGTTTATCTGATGATAAGTTGTTAATTTATTTTCATTTTCTTTTTTGAAATGATATTTGTTGTTTTGTTCTACAGTTACTTTTTTATTTATTGTTAATTGCTGTTTAAAATGATAGAAAATAATAAAATATGTATAAATTTCTTTGGTATTCTAAAACGAGGATTTCGCCACATTGTAGTTGCAAGAAAATCGTGCTAAACCTATTGCGTATATGATGTCTGTGTAGGAATCTTTTGTGAAATATGAAAAGTGTAAATTGGCTACTACTTGATTATCACGTCAACCAATTTCGCCAAATCGTTCGCCAAATTGTACAAATATACATAATTTTATCTTAAATAATTAAAGAGAAAATGCTTAAATACGAAAGAGCAAATTATTTTGTTTTCATTTTTCAGGAGGAAATTTTGCAATTATAAAGTAATTGTTGTAGTGAGAATTTTAATGTGTGTTTTTTTTTTCATATCGTTGACAACTTGCTGTAAAGAAAAATGTTTATTTTTTTTCCTGCTATTGTTTTGTAAGAGCTGGTTTTGTCAAAGCCATGTTTAGATGGTATTTAAATTTTTGAACCCTTCCCAATTACCCCCCCCCCCCCCCCTTGGGCCGATTTTGCTCATTTGCAATTCCCACTGAGATATTAACCATCTCAATGTACTTGACGAGTTTGAAGATGATTCTTGCATAATTGTGCCTTTTATCGCGCGGACAAAATTTAATATATATATAAACTTTTTAGGTGGGAGTAGCTTTGGGTTCCTGACTGCACATAATGAAAAATTGTGAAGAAATTTTTCAGAAGTTGTACCATGGTAACGACTGTAATAATTAATATATCTTCAGATAAGGGAAAATCCTGTTGCCATAATGGTCTCATTTCGCTTCCAAATGTGCACTGTTAGTAATAAACTAAAATAGTTACTTCTAAATAGCTGATTTTTGTCCAACGTTTAAGATAATTTAATATCACAATGTTGTCTAAATCGTTTTCATCAATGAACAAGGTGCTGCTAGAGGTCCTAATTATTTAAAATACAAATTTAAATTCACCAGTTCGTTTCATCCACGGTTGATTTTGAAATATTGACCAGCGCAGCGGGCATAGCCTGCTAGTATATTATAAAGTAGAAGTTCTGAAACTTCCAAACGAGTGTTTTCAAAAACTACCCGATGGATCTTTTTGCAGATTATATCATTCGATAGGAAATATTTTTGCGGAGGTTTATGATACAAATATACAGGGATAACTCTGATTTTTCGTACTAAATTTCGTATTTTTCGGTTATTTTTGACGGAAGGGTTGCAACAACTAAATTTTTGGCGATAATTATATTTCAAAAAAGGAAATGAAATGCTTTCTCTAATGGAAAATAATATAAACATTGCGAAAAAAAACTCTGTTAATTCATTGATTTAAAATAAATAATGATAAAAAGAAAAAAATCCGTTTAATGCAAAATAATATTATGAAAAGAAAATATTTATCATTACTAAAAAAAAAAAAAGAATATTTATAACAAGATGAATGTAGATTCTACCATTGCAGAATTCAGTTTCGCCTCCGATTAGAAAAAAAAAATCGATAGAAGTTTTTTAGAAGGGCGACCCCGTTTAGATTGCAATGAACTAACTTCATTTTTCTTGTGTATATCAATATAATATAACAGAACGGCGTGAAATACCATATTGAATAGCAATTTCTCTCTGAGACATTGGAATTGCGGAATAATAAAGAGATACAATTTGACGTGCTACTTCTTCATTGACTAGATTCATCAAAAACGGATTTTTTCTTTAGTTTAAACGCTTTTTTATAGACTCTGAGTAAAAGGAAATGCAATTTAACAATAAAACGAATGGAATCCCGTCGAATTCGACGAATGAAATGTTTAAAAGACCCGATCGATTTGGTTTTAAAAAAAGCAAAAGTAATTACATTATTGAATCAATATATAATAAATATATTTACAAAGTAAATGTCAAATTTGCCAGTTACAATTTTGCATTCATATATTCGCGCATCTACAGTTAAAATTGTAATATGGGTGCCGGCGAAATCCAGAAATTTTATTTTATATGCACTCACAGAAAAATAGCTTTATTAAAAAAAAAAAGAAAAAAAATAATATCGGGTACTACTAGGTTACCCCATCAACCAAAAAATTATCGCCAAACTATAAGATTAAATGCCAATAATGGATGATCGTGAATGTCACATTCAATGACATTAAATACGATTCATTTGTTTAAAATGTCATTAAGTGATTTTTATTAATATTTTTATTAATATTCTACTAATTATTTATTTTTTCGTTATTTAAAATAAAAATTATGTCTGTTTGTCATGTATGTATGTATGTATGTATAGTTATAGGTATAGTTTAGTGTCTATGTATAGTTTGGCTATTAATGTGGCGATTTGTATAATTTGGCGAAATTGGTCGACGGGATAACAGAGTAGTACCTAATATCGTTATGAGTAAAAATACAATGTTTTAAATAGTGACGTCATTTTTCTCTTCAAATGTTCTTTAAAAGTTACTGTTTATGAAAAAGGCCTCCATAATAATATTGTAATTCCCTCTTATCTGGTTGCTGAATGACATAATTTTCCTCATTTGAAATTTCTCTTATTTTGATTTAGACATTAATTTTTATCATAAATTATTTCCTGTCATTTTATTTAGATTATTAATATTATTTCTCAGTAAATATATATTTTTTTAACTCAATTAGTGCATAATTATACGCAATCATTTTAGAAAATAAATTTTTATTATCGAGAGAAAAGCTAAACTGTGTTGCCACCATTTTGAAGAAATGTCATGAAAAAGCTTTTAAAATTAAAAATAAAATATGAAAATGGAAATAAATTAAAAAATAACTAAAATGGGCACAACTACAAATAAATAGCTTTCATTTAAAAAAATAATTATCAAAATCGGTTGAATAGAAAATTCAGGGCTGATGACACGACATTTTTAGCTTGTCTGAAAGAAATAGCATCGGATGCTAATATTCAAAAAGTAACTCAATGTGAAAGAAAGTTTTGAAGTGACACAATATTTGGCTATTTATTTCTTTCGAGCCAGATTAAAAGAAAACATCTCAAAAATTTCATTAGGTAAAACATAAGTATTTTTTTCTTTCTTTTTTTAAAAATATTTTTAAATCTAATTTTCTCGTTATGTGTTTTACAGAAAAAACTCGCAGAATATAATTTTTTTTTTTTAAACGACTCTAATTGTTATTTGTATGTTGTTTAGAGGTCTGCACGGGCCGGAATTTCCAGGCCCGGCCCGGCCCGGCCCGTAAGAAAGTTATTTCGGCCCGGCCCGGCCCGTTTAAATTTTTATATTTTAGGCCCGGCCCGGCCCGGCCCATACAAAAATCAGCGAAAACAGGCCCGGCCCGGCCCGGACCGTTTTGGCCCGTTACAATTTCTACGATTTCTAAAAAAATCAGATTTTTATCATATAACTAAGATTCCTTTAAAGAATACTGCATACATATCTATGGAATGGTTTTACAGTATATTTTACAGCAAATACACATTAACATCATTAATGATTACTTAGATTTTTAAGCTTTCAACATTCGAATAAAGATTCATTAAAAAATTAATATGGCTTAGAATAAAAGAAAAAAAAGAAAGCTAAAAACATCGTTAATTTTGAAGCTGTTTAATAAAAGAAGATTTATAAATATATTTCTATATCATTTTATTATAGATTTCAAATCCAAATTCATTCATAAATTCAAAGAAGCTCCTTTCTGATACATTTCTAAATTCATTTTTTTTTCCTCAGAAACGCATAAGATTAGCAGATATCTTTATTCAGAATCGAATGGCGTTATCCATTTTTTGATACAAGCAATTTAAGAATACTGCAAACAAATAAAATACTGTCATAATTAGCGTTTTGAATAGAATTTCCAGAAGCAATAGCAAGGGAAGGGAGAAAAACCTGCAATCATTTGAGAAACTATTATATCTCAACAAGGTTATACAAGTATTTTATTTACCAAAAATGAAAAACGCTATTCGATTAAAATCTTTTCAATAGTTAGGCTTTTCACTTTTATACTTTTACAATTTAAAATTAATCAGAAAATGTGTCAAACTTTCGCATTATTGAGAAATTAATTTATTTAAAAATTATCAAGAAGTATATATCCGAAGACTAAGCTAACATAAGTTCTTTATCGCTGTTAATAATTTTACAAATCACGTTTTCTGTCAATAATTAAGTCTAGTACCGGTCCGGCCAGTCTATATGTATAAAAATAATGCAAGCGTGATCTCGGACCGGCATGAGTCAGCTAAAAATATATTAAAACGGGTTACACATAATGTAAATCTCCGATGCCGATACACTGCGCATTTTTATATTGATGCTGTCAAACTAGTGTGGCCACATTTATACTTATTCTCGTTAAAACCATTTTCGTTGAAAATAGCTCATATTTTATCGTTTCCGCATAAATCTTCAGAACGGGCCGACAGGCCCGAAAATTTTTTTTATCGGCCCGGCCCGGCCCGTCTGGCCCGCTCAATTTTTTTGTCGGCCCGGCCCGTTTATGTTGTTTGTCGGCCCGGCCCGGCCCGTTGAAAAAACTATTCTAAATCTGCCGGCCCGGCCCGTTAGAAAATTTGAAACGATTCCGCCGGCCCGGCCCGCGGGCCGGGCCGGGTACGGGCCACGGGCCAAGCCCGGGCCCGTGCAGACCTCTAATGTTGTTTGTTCATTTGGTGTTTCAATCTACTTTTGTCGCCAATCAATGCAATTCTAAAACAAAAAAAAAAAAAAAAAAAAAAAAAAAAAAAAGACGGAGCGTTGTTTGCAAGAACTATTTTCTCTCTCTCTCTCTCTTTTAATGACTGAGAGCATTTTTAGGAAAAAAATTTACATTTACCTTAAATACATATATAGCAGTTAATACCACAAAAATGAATAATATTTAAATTTTAGGGTAAATGTCTTTCCACATACATAGATATTGTAAAATAATTTAACTGCAACTTTTAAAAAATTTTTGGCACAGATATCTCATACGCACTACATTGGTGCGATTTGTCTCTTACGCCAATACCATATATACATGTGGGTAATTAACTGACGCCAAAGTGTCATTATTTTGCTTGATATGGCAACCCGGATGTTATTGTCTATTTATTAATAAATTGTCTATTTACAATTTTTTTCTTTTCTTTTCCAGTTATATAAACTATTTTAATCGAGGCACATTTGTCGTACATGCGCCACATTCAGTGGCGTAGCTAGAGCATTTTGTTAGGGGGGGGTATGGAGATCGAATTTACCGAATGTTAATTGAAAATCACCGAATGATTGTGATTTAATTTTTTAATTTTTTATTCTTAAATATTTATGCCTTATTATATTTTAGATTGAGCATTGTAAAAATAATTATATCTACTACAATATGGATGTACAACTTTTTGAAGGGTAGGGTCACTTAACAAATATGTCTGGGTAATCGAGGGTCACATCAGTAACAAGAAGATAATTCTATTTTAAGGAGGTGATCTGTGGCCTATAATGAGATAAAAATTTTGGTCTCTGAGGGGAGGGGAAGTACTCCTCTAGGTTCACTTACCCAGTCAAAATGTCCAATTTAGTTGGTACGGATCTATCAACAGTTTTTACGTTTGTATATAAAACAGATATCGCAAGGATTATTTTCAACATGTAATAATATTCCTTGACTTTTCGGGAGACTAAATTTTGTTTTCTTAAAAGTACTAAAAAACAAACATAAGCGGCTAGTGCTCAGTAAAAAATGTAAACTTTATGAACAAAGACAAGAGAGAAGTTGATCAATAATTTTTTCGTGATCAACGAAATTTCCGATTTTTCCGCCCCCGATCAATGAAATTTGCAATTTTTCTACGCCTAATTGAAAGAATTTGAGTTTTTTCGAAGCCGATCAAGAAAATTCGCGATTTTTCCGCACCTGATCGACATAATTCACAATTTTTCTGCCCCTGATCGGTGAAATTGCGAATTTTACGAAGCCGATCCACGAAATTCGCAATTTTCCACCCCTGATCGTCAAAATTTCAGATTTTCCCGCGAATGATCGGCAAAATTTGCGTTTTTTCTTCGCGTAATCAACAAAATTCCGTGCCCAATCAACGAATTCAGCACATTTTCTGTCCTTCATCGATGGAATACGCATTTTTCAGCGCACGAACAATGAAATTTGCGATTACTAACTGACTGACGTAGTTTGCATTTTTTCTGCCGCAAATTGATGAAATCTGCGATTTTTTCTCGCGATAAACTGATGTACAATTGTTCCGCAGTCGCTCAAAGAAATTTTCAAGTTTTCAGCGCATCATCAACAAAATCTGCGGTTTTTCCGTGCCTTATCAACGAAATTAGCGATTTTTTTGTTCCGAATCGACGAAATTCTCGAATATTTCGTACCCGATTGCCCGAATTTGCGCTTTTTACAAAGCCGATCGACTTGTTCGCAATTGCTTCTTTCCCAATCGATGAAATTGGTAATTTTTGTGCGCCATATCAATAAAATCGTGTTTTTTCGTTCCCGATCGTCTAAATTCGCGCATTTTACGAAACCGATCGACCATATTCGCGATTTTTCCGTTCCCGATCCACAAAATTTTCGATTTTTCCGTGCCCAATCAACAAAATTTTCGATTTTTCGGTGGAATATCAACGAAATTCACTCTATTTTTGCGCTAGATCGACAAAATTTGCGATTATTCCATGTTTGATAGACAATATTTTCGATTCTTATTCACGCGGTCAATGAAATTCGTGTTTTTTTCGCGCGGTAAACAGACAAAACATGCAACTTTCCCGCAACCGATGAACAAAATTCACAAATTTTTCACGAATTTTCAAAAATCTAAATTTTTTTTTTCTTGCCCGATCAACGAAATCTCAGATTCCTTCGCTTCCGATCAAGAAAATTGGCGATTTTTCCATGCTCGATTGACGAAATTTGCTATTTTTTCCGCATCTCATCGACAAAATTCGATACTTTTTTGCACTCCATCAATGAAATTCCGGATTTTCCGTGCCCGATCGACGAAATTGGCGATTTTCCGTGCAATATCAACAAAATTCGCAATTTTTTTGCTCGAGATCGACAAAATTCGTGCTTTTTGGAAAACTTATACAAAATTCGAAATTTTTCGAAGGCCGATAGACAAAATTAGCGATTAGTATTTCATGCCCGATAGATAATATTTTTGATTTTTCCGCTCCCGCTCAGTGAAAATCACTTTTATTTCACTAGGTAAACAGTTAAAAGAGGCGACTTTTCCGCTACCCATGAACCAAATTTGGAATTTTTTCACACATCATCAAAAAAAATTGTATTTTTTTTCTTGCCCGATCAATGAAATCCGAGATTTTTTTTTTTTTTTTAATTCCGATCGAGAAAATTTTTGATTTTTCCGTACCGGATCAACAAAATTCATGATTTTTCCGTGCCCGATCAATGAGATTTGAGATTCTTAAGTGACTGACGAAATTTTCAATTTTCCTATGTGACAAAATTTACGATTTTTTCCTGCAACCAACGCACAAAAATTGCAATTTTTTCCAGTTAAAAATTGACGAAATTCGCGGGTCACTTTTGACTCGCGGGCCACAAGTTGTGCATTCCTAAATTACAAGCTTTTTTTTTTCTTTCTTTTTTTAAGTTTTACAAATTTTAGTTAAAACATCGAAAAAGAAGAGAGAATGGCGAAAAAGGGTAATCGACTCGGAGTGAATAATAATAATGTGAATAGTAGAAAGTTAATAATTAAGAAAATATTTAGCAGTTTTAAATATGTTTTGCCATTGTTTTATGTTTTGTAATAAATTTTTATTTATTTATTTTAAAAAATTCTTAGAAGGGAGAAAATTACAGCACGAAATGATGCAATTTTTGAATGAAGTAAATTACCGAATGAGAGTATTCCGAATTCGGCGTATGAGTACTTCGAAAATATTTAATAGTTTTAAATATGTTTTGATATTGGTTTATGTTTTCTAAATATTTTTAAAAATTCTTAAAAGGAAAAAAACAGACGAAATGATGCAATTTTTGAACGAAAGTGAAAATACCGAATGTACTGAATATTCACAAAGTAGGATATGAGTATTCCAGAAATATTTAATAGTTTTTAAATAGGTTTTGACATTGTTTTATGTTTTGTAATACATTTTTAAATATATTTTTAAAAATTCTGAAAAGGAAAACTTCAGCACGAAATAATGCAATTTTTGAACGAAAGTGATTATACCGAATGTAATGAATATTCAAAATGCGGGGCATGGATATTCCGAAAATATTTAATAGTTTTAAATCTTTTAACAGTGTTTTATGTTTTGAAATATTTTTTTAAGTTCTTACAAAAGGAAAATGCAGTGCAAAATGATGCAATTTTTAAATAAAGTAAAAATACCGAATGTAATGAGCATTCTGAATGTGAGGTACAAGTATTCTGATACTATTTAATAGTTTAATATGTTTTGACATCGTTTTATGTTTTGTATTAATTTAAAAAAAAAATTCTTGGAAGAGAAAAAAGCTGTGCGAAATAATGCAATTTTTGAACAAAAAGTGAAATTACCGAATGTAATGAGTGTTGCAAATGTGGGATATAAGTATTCCTAAAATAGCTTAAATGTTTTGATATTGTTTTATGTTTTGTAATAATTTTTAAATATATTTTTTAAATTTCTTAGAAGGGAAAAATACAGCAAGAAATGATAAAAATTTTGAACGAAATTTTACCGAATGAATTTACCGAATACAATAAGTATACCGAATGTGGGGGGGTGTCGCACCCCCCGACACCCCCCCTGTAGCTACGCCCCTGGCCACATTTACGCGGCTGCAATAAAATGGCAATTTTATGCCTCACTTGGTAACCTGGCTGTTGTTTATTTATTAATACATTTTTATTTTATTTTATTTTATTTTATTTTTTAAAGGATATAAATAGTTTTGTTTTATAATTATTAACTAAACTTTTTAAAATTTATTGTTATTTTCTATTTAAAATAACAGAAAATAATTGTAAACTATATATGTAACTGGTATTTGAAAACAAAATTTTCTCCGAATCGGCATCGGAAGAAAAAAAAACGCGCCAATGTGGTGCCTATATGTCATATATACATTTTTTTTCACTATACTACAGTATTTAAACATGCTGTATAAATAACGATTATTGTTTTTTCCAAACATGTTTGGCACAGATATTATATACACACTGAGGTATATGACTATCGCCAAAACGGGGTTATTTTGCCTGATATGGTAACCCTGCAATAGTTGTTTCTGTATTAGTAAATTGTTTATTTACTCTCAATTTCTTTTTAGAAAGTCTATAAATTGTTTTGTGTTTTAGTAACTTTTTTTTTTAAATTAATATTTTCGTTTTAAAATAACGAATTTTTTTTTTTAAATGCACATTTCTTTGCTATTTTAAAACAAGGATTTTGCCGCATTGGTATTGGAAGGAAATCTTGCAAATCCGGGTTTGTGCCGGAGTTTTTTGTGAAATATGATATTTTCAAATGTAAATTGAGTGATACTTGATTAACACGTCGGCCAGTTTCGCCAAACTATTCAAATTTATATAAATTCATTTTAAATAACGAAAGAACAATAAACATAAATAAAAAATACAAATTAAAAGTCGAATTAAAAAGCACTTATGACGTAAAAAAATACGTGCATCACGTGTAATATCAATTGCTATCGTACTTACGATCATCGATTAGTGACATTTATTCCTATAATCTGCTATTAATTTTTTTCTCGACAGAATAATCAAGTAGTACCGTACATTGTACAAACTCCAGTTAATGTTACAAAAATAGAGCTAAATAACTAAATTTAGGTGCAAATGCACACACCCATGTTGTAAGAAAGAGGCACAAATATCATATATGCACCACGTGGGATGATACATTTCTGGCGCCACTTTAACGGAAACTTAGTTTTCAAATGACAGATACATTTCTATTTTCTATTTTACTTTTTTCTGTATAGAGCATAACATTTTGCATCATTTTAAAATGTAAATGAAAGTAAATAAATATATTAATTTCATTAATAAATTAAAAACAAAGCTGGATTGCCATAAGAGGCATAAAATGTTCATTTTGTTTCAGTCACGCCAACGTGATGCGTATATGACATCTGTATCAAAAAATGAATTTTACACATTCAAAAAACATTCACCTTATTTTTCTAAGGAAAACATTATTTAACTTTATTTATTCTGCTGCATTCCAAAAACGAAACACTGTAATAGATTTGTCAAGAGCAGATGTACGTTGCGAAATATATATAATATTGATAGAGGATGTATTAAGGTTTCCACAGATACCCATATCCTCAGGTTGAGAAGTTTAGAGTTCAAAAACTATCAAATGAAAATGAATCACTTGAAAATTGTTTAAATTCAATGGTCAATCTCTGCGATCATAATGCTTGCTATTTTAGAAGTATAGGGAATAGACAATATTTTTGCTCTTTTCATAATTGCCTACAATAAATGGTCAACTGAAATATTTTTTTCTTAAAAGCCCGAATTTTATCGAATGCATAAGCTGATACAACAACATAATGTTTTATTATTACTTTAATTTACTTTATTTTTCGGTTATTTTTGACAAAAGGGTTGCCAGTAGCTGTTTTTGGCGAAAATTATAATTGCTAAAAGAATTAAAATGGCTATATCTATTAGAAATATTACAAATATCTAGCAAATAATAGCAGAAAATAACTACTGATAATATTAATAATAATAAAGAAAGACCGCTTAAATGAGGCGTAACATTATAGAAATATATTTATCTTGAAAATGAAAAAAATATTTGTAATGCTTAAAAAATAAATTAACGCGAAATATAACAATTGGTTCAATTTTTGGCGACTTATCCCTGGTGTTAGAATAAAAACATGAATTTCAGAAATTGATTAAATGAGTTTTGAATGATAGTTATTTCCCTTTTTATTATTTTCTTTCTCTTTTTTATCGAATTTCCGTATAATATAACTTACAGCAGAAAAAAGCAGATCTGATTGTAAAAGACACTGTAAGTTGAGAGTTACTAATCGTTTCTATACCATTTTCATCTTACTTTTGTCGCCAAAGAATGTATTTTTAAGCCGAAAATGCATTACTGACTTAATGCCTGACTTAGGTTCTTAATGGTCGCAATAATGTTTTTTTTTTTCAAGTGAAGATAATTTTTAGAATATATTTTAATATTCAATCGTAAATTATATAGATATGAGTATAACTCTTTTATTTCTTTTTCAAATGTTTTCATTGCTAATTTAATTTTTCTTGCGCCATTTCGTCAATTTCACTTACAGGAAAAATTTCAGTTCTCTCACTCTTTTTTAAATGTCTGAGAGCATTTTTAGGATATTTTTTTTTTATGTTAGCAAAAAAAAAAAAAAAAAAAAAAAAAAAAAAAAAAAATGCGTATAATGTTTAAATTTTAGTATAAATGTCTTCCTCATCCAAACTGTAAAATAATTTAATTGCAACTTTTTAAAGTTTTGGCGCAGATGTCATATACGCACCACATTCGCACGATTGCAACAAAATGGCGATTTTATGCCACTCTTGGTAAACCGACTATGGTTGTTTATTTATTAATAAACTATTTATTAACTTTCATTTTGTTTTTTAAAGTAATATAAATCATTTTGTTCTATAGCTATTAATTAAACTTTTTTTATTTATTATTATTTTTTTCAAATAATATAAAATAATTAAAAAATATTTATGAAATTGGTAATTAAAAACCAAGTTCTCCAAATTGGCGCCAGAAAAAAATTGCGCCAATGTGGTGCATACATGACATCTGTGTCAAAGTTTTTTCTTTGTAAAAATTCTAATACTCTTGTCAATGATCTCTTATCATCCCCCTCCCTTTCTCCTGCGTAGAAATTACTTTTGTAATTTTTATTACTATTATTGATTATTTTTACTTTTTAATTAATTTATTTATTTTTAAATATTTATTTTATTTACTATTTTTACAATTATTTTATTATATTTTTATTTATTTCATTTTATATTATTTTATTATTTTTTCCCACTGTTTTCTTTTTTATTTATTAATTTATCATCATTTTTCTCTTCCACCTGGGCTCTTTCAGCCAGCGCCACCTGTGGTATTCTTTATAATCTCCTCCCTCTTTCTTTCACTTTATCTTTACTTTTCTCTCCCTCCTTGGCTCGTTCAGGTAGCGTCATCTGTCGCACTCTTTGTAATCACCTCCCTCTTTCTTTCAGTTTATCTCGACTCTTCCCTTGTGACACGTGTTGTATTAGCTGATGACGAGCTGTTATTGTTGTAGCTCGAAACGCGTCCTGTTTAATTTTCTTTTTATGATGATTTTACAAAGTTTTTTAGCTTATTTAACAATTTATCGCCAGTGATTACGGTGTTTTTCAATATTTTTCAATACAGAAAGTAAGCAGTTTGTTACTTGAATATTTCCTCAATTTTTCGATAACGATTGCTTCAGGAAATTCTGCTCAAAAAGGCTATTTTCAAAGTACTTTTTGAAATATATTCTATCTTTATCAAAAAACTGATTAATATGTCACATTATATAGTTCCCAAATAAGAGAACTTGACATTTTGATGTGTTTAAAATAAAAAATAAAGTTAAAAATGAGTCATTATGTAATAGGGATGGGCATTATTTATCGTATTAGGATAAATAACAGTGTTATCACGCTAGAACCTAATATTGCATTAATACGTTACTGAAAAGTCCCTGTTAAATAAATAACACATGGTTCTTAATGACAGCATCTTCCTTCACTTGTTTTAATCAAGATTTCATTTTTTGTACCTCTAAAAAAGAATAATATTCATTAAAAACGTCCTTAATCGTTTCTTTTGAGACGTTTGCCGAACAATGTTGAATGTCCGGGCTGGGTGCCCGGACACCCCCCCCCTCCCTGCTTGCGTAGACCCATTCACAATTATTTAAAAAATTTGCGTCCCCCCCCTTATTAAAACATCCTTAAAAACCCTTATTAAAAAAATCTCACAATTATACACTCTAAAATAAAAACCTGTCTAAAACGGAATTTAAAACTTTTATAGGCTTCCGTTTTAGAAGGTTTTACTATATAAAATAAGATATTGTTTGTATCCAGCAAGTACAGCCCGGACAGATCCCCCCCTGCTTGCGCAGACCCATTCACAGTTATTTAAAAAATTTGCGTCCCCCCCCCTTTATTAAAACACCCTTAAAAACCCTTATTAAAAAAATCTCACAATTATACACTCTAAGATAAAAACTGTCTAAAACGGAATTTAAAACTGTTTCATGGCTTCCGTTTTAGGAGGTTTTTCTATATAAAATAAGATATTGTTTGTATCCAGCAAGTACAGCCCGGACAGCCCCCCCCCCCCTGCTTGCGCAGACCCATTCACAATTATTTAAAAAATTTGCTCCCCCCCTTATTAAAACACCCTTAAAAACCCTTATTAAAAAAATCTTACAATTATACACTCTAAAATAAAAACCTGTCTAAAACGGAATTTAAAACTGTTTTATAGGCTTCCGTTTTAGAAGGTTTTACTATATAAAATAAGATATTGCTTGTATCCAGCAAGTACAGTCCGGACAGCCCCCCCCCCCTGCTTGCGCAGACCCATTCACAATTATTTAAAAAATTTGCGCCCCCCCCCATTATTAAAACACCCTCAAAAACCCTTATTAAAAAAATCTCACAATTATACACTCTAAAATAAAAACCTGTCTAAAACGGAATTTAAAACTGTTTTATATGCTTCCGTTTTAGAAGGTTTTACCATATAAAATAAGATATTGTTTGTATCCAGTAAGTTCAGGTTAAAAATTCTGGGCACCCACCCGTTCAAAAGGCTGGTTATGCCTATGCAACCACAGAAGAAAATAATTCCTATTCGCTAATTCAATATCTGTTAGATTTTTCACCAGTTTTCCAATTCAGTTCAGTTATGTAGTTCTTTTCTGTTAGATTTTCCACCCGTTTTTCAATAAATGTTTTTTTTTACATTACAAAAGAACATTTTATCGCTTCGTAACTGTTGTTCATTTTCAAACGTTTTGTTGCAAATTATTTGACAACCTTGAAAAGTGCTGAGGATAATTTTGTTATCGTTAACGACTTTTGATTTAAAGTTTCGTTTCCTGTTTGGTTTTTATTCGCGGTCGTTTTAAGAAAGAGGATAAATAAAAAATGATTTCGTCGCTTTTTTGTTAAATATCAGAAAGACTGAATTTGAGATTTGTGGATTTGATTTCTAAGGGGCTCTTCTGGGGGGGGGGGGGGGGGGGGTGTATTAAACTTCTTCGAGGTTTTTTGCCAAATCGGTATCAGAAAAAAATTGTGCCAACGTGATGTGTGTATGACATCTGCGCCATATAAATATTATTCAGTCTTTTTTATTGCAATTTTTTATGTAAAACAATATGCATTATTTTTCATGCACAATTGCGCATTAAAGGAAAATTGTAATGTAATTTTTATAGTAATACTTTTTAATAATGAATTAATAAAAACACATTATTTAAAAGTATTTCCTGCACAATAAAATGTTCCATGACGATTACAAAAAAATATGCCCTGACAATTCAAAAAATAAAAACGTAATTGTCCAAGTTTTCACTTCTGTCGGCAGTCCAAAAATGTCACTTTTTTTTAGGGGGGGGGGGGGGGTGAAAATTTTGTGGAACTAAGTCTTATTTTTTATTTATGTATGGATCCATATAAAAAAGTATGAGCTAGTGAACTTTGGAACCATTTTAATACAACTCATATTCCAAATATTAAAATAATTGAGAAAAATTATTAAAAAAATATTTTCAATTTAATCATTTTTATACTAAGTAAATGCAATTAAATTTCTTATAAATTGAATCTGGAATGTTTAGATAAGATTTTAATATTTACAAAATATAAAATACAGTACAATATATTAGGTTTACAGCTTTCTGAAAGACATAAAAATAGTAGGATAAAATTTAGATGAGTTCAAAGTATTAGAATATTTTATTTTGCGCAACAATATTACCTTATTAATATGAAGTAAATGGTAGTTAATTTTTTGTAGCACCCTCTTTTTCTTTCATAATAGCGTACATCGATCTTGCATACTATACATATCTGTTATTAAGAAACTAGTAAAAAAAAAACTGAGTCTGGAAAAAATTTCATTCTCTACCATCTGTCCTATCTCATAAGTTTCTTTTCCTATCAGTTAATATTTGTTTTATGTTTTGCAGCCGCTCTAGTAGTGTCAGCACGCGTTGACTTGCTGTACGAAAATTCAGTAATGCATTTCGTCTCAGATTTTAAAACATCAACAATGTTGATTGAGAAACGCGGTATACGGAAAATGGATTTTTAAAAAAATCGTTTTCCTCTGTATGTTAAAGAAAGTTTTCTTAATATGTTTTCTGGTACTTTCTAATTTTCTTGTTTTTCGTATTTCCTATAGGATACTTTATTTTATATTCAAAAATATATGTGCCTACAGATATTTTCTTAAATATTGTTGCCCCACCAGTGGCTGAGATATTCTGCCCTCAAAACTGGTGGACGGCAGGCGCTGGATTAGAACAAAACCCAATCGCGGTCGTCAGCCCAATCATTCGGAGTTTTCCGTGGTTTTCTTCGAACTTTGGATTTCTTTGCGTAAATACGAGTTGGGTTCCCTTAGAAAGACCTCCCTCCTCCCACGGAGGGCATCCCCTTAGGGCCCATATCCCATGTGTTGTCCGTTTGGGAGCATATTTAGCAATTGTTTATAAATTGTTTATTGTATCCTGTTACAAAAATAACAGGATGTTGGAACCTGTTACCAGCGCTTCTGTGGAATGATGTAACCTGTTAACCAAAAATAACCATATTTCCCATCTCTATTATGTAAGCAATTTTGATCTGAGTTTTTTCTTCAACTCCTATTTTTGTTTAATTTATTTTAGCTATAAGGATTGGTCCTAAAAAAACTTGTCAATATAAAAGTTATAGATATAAACAAAAAGGTGTAAAATAAATTTAATCTGATTTGATAAGAATTGATGAAGTTATGGATTTTTTTTCTTTTTCAACCCACCTTCTTTTGCGGTAAGAATTCATCTTATCAAAAACTTGTCAATGCAAAAGTCTTAGATAATACTGAGAACATTTATTAAGAAGTTATTTGGTTTTGATATTTTAAGAATTGGCGAAGTTATGATTTTTTTTTTCTCTCCGAAACCCTATTTTTTTTTCGCCCCTTGAACCCATTTTAAATTTTATCAAATATCTGTTATGCATAAACTTTTTGCCCATTTCTTAGAAGTAATTTAACTTTAAACTGATACAATATCTATTTTTGTTAAGAAGTTACGGGGTTTTTTCTGTTTTCACAAAAACACTCTTTTTCCCACCCCTTGGTCCGATTTCGCCTATTAAACGAACTTGACTGAGAGATTTTAACCCCTTGATTTTATGTAAAAGTTTGAAGAAGATATTAGCATAATTATAGAAGTTATTGTGTCCATAAAAAAGGACATAGATTGATAGATATACAGGGTGTTTCGCTACCAGACCGACAAACTTTCAGGGATGATAGTAGACATGAAAACAAACATTATTAAATAGGGAACCATGGGGCGCAAACGTCTTCTGTAGGAGCTAGCGGCCATTAAAGTTTGAGGTCCAAAATTTCAAACGATGATAAAAAACGGAAAAAAGGGTCGATTCGTTTGCGGTTTACACTAAAACATTCTTTATATCACGTTTTTCTTAGAAAAAAAATTCAAAGGTTATGTTCAAAAATTGTCGATAGAGGGCGCTTTAGACTTTAGAGTAACGAACAGTTACTTTTTACCGCTATTTTGTGTATGGGGTTGAAATTATTCTAAAGTTTAGACTTTAACTTAAATTTTAAGTCCAAAATCGGAAACATTGGGATTAGGTAACTAGCGAAAATTAAACTGTGAACAGAGGGGGAAGTTTTAAACGCTCATAAATATTGGACAAACAAATCGATTTTGTTGCAGTTTGCGTGTAAGTCATTCCCTTGGTAATTATTTTATTCAAAATGATGTACAGCTTTGGTGCCCTCATATTTTGATAGAGGGCGCTTCCGACACGTCTCTGACATTTCAGTGGCATTACTCCTGCGTGTTTTACTACCAGACCATCATACTTCCAAGAAGCGTTAGGGATACAAAGACGACTTGGAATCACATAGGAATGTAATGTTGGAAATGCATTTTTTGCAAGTTACGGTTAAAGGAAGCAGAGAAAAAAGTAACAGAAACAGCAGAGAAAGAACGACACGTTAATGTGACAGAAAACAGTTTATTTAAAGGTTTTACGAGAAAAAGTGTTCAAAATTACAACCAGAAGTAGTCCGGTATGCTTGACAGCGGCGTCACGTGGAATTCCTCACGCTTTGAAAGTTTCCTTGCATCTCTAATAGTTTTCTGGCAGCTACAGAAATACCAGCTGCGAGTCTTCAACTGATGGTACGGGAGTCTCATACACCCAATTTTCTATTTGACCCCAGCAAAAGAAGTCCATACATGATAGATCAGGCGATCTGGCAGGCCAATGAACCGGGCTACCACGACCTATCCACCACTGTCCATACGTTACTTTGAACTGTCGGTAAACATCATTGGTAAAATGTGGAGGAGCACTATCGTGCTGTTCATCGTTCAAATACTTCATTTTGCTAACTTTGGAACCGGTTCGCGAATGATCACTTCAAAGTGATCTTTGCGTAGGCGCATTACCCTTTAGCGCCATCTACCGTCGCTGTCAAACTTGCCGGACTATTTCTGGTCGTAATTTCAAACACCGTTTCTAGTAAAACCTTTATATAAACTGGTTTCTGTGACATTAACGTGTCGCTCTTCTCGCACTAACGTGTCTCTCTGTTTCTGTTACTTTTTTCTCTGCTTCCTTTAACCGTAACTTGCAAAAAATGCATTTCCAACGTTACATTTCTATGCGATTCCAAGTAATCTTTGTATCCCTAACACTTCCTGGAAGTATGATGGTCTGGTAGTAAAACACCCAGGAGTAATGCCTTTGAAATGTCAGAGATGTGTCGGAAGCGCCCTCTATCAAAAAATGAGGGCACCAAAGCTGTACATCATTTTGAATAAAATAATTACCAAGTTAATGACTTACACGCAAACTGCAACAAAATCGATTTGTTTGTCCAATATTTATGAGCGTTTAAAATTTCCCCCTCTGTTCACAGTTTAATATTTGCTAGTTATCCGATCTCAATGTTTCCGATTTTGGGCTTAAAATTTAAGTTAAAGTCTAAACTTTAGAATAATTTCAACCCCATACACAAAATAGCGGTAAAAAGTAACTGTTCGTTACTCTAAAGTCTAAAGCGCCCTCTATCGACAATTTTTAAACATAACCTTTGAAATTTTTTTCTAAGAAAAACGTGATATAAAGAATGTTTTAGTGAAAACCGCAAATGAATCGACCCTTTTTTCCGTTTTTTATCATCGTTTGAAATTTTGGACCTCAAACTTTAATGGCCGCTAGCTCCTACAGAAGACGTTTGCGCCCCATGGTTCCCTATTTAATAATGTTTGTTTTCATGTCTACTATCATCCCTCAAAGTTTGTCGGTCTGGTAGCGAAACACCCTGTATAAGCTTTTTTACCGATGTTAGTTTTGGGGTCAAGGGATCATGATTGGTGTAGATCTGCAAAAGTTTTTCAGAAATTCCAACATGACAGCGAACACAATAGGTAGTATTTCATATAAAATACAGGTCTCGATATTAGATTACTGTTTTGGAGATGGTACAGAACACCTGTTCACACTGCAAAAGCTAACTTGTTGAACCTCACTGTGTCTGAGATCTGAAGAAATGTAAAGTGTGTTTCTAAGTTAAAACCCAGCTACAACAGATAATTTTATAAAGCAAGCCACTACAGCCAATCAGAGTGAGTTGTAGTGGTTACATCTAGACATAGAAAGTTCAAATTCACTACCAAGGGAACAGAGAGTTTAACAGCAGTTTGACAAGGAGAGTCTCTATACTGGGCATACTTAGAATATTTTGAAAAAAAAAAAAAAATACTAATTAAACTACTTATGTATGTAATAAAGGATCAGTCAAATTTAGTGGCAGAATTACAGTAGAAAGTCTGTAAAAAAATAAATATTTTCAAATATTTGGCATGTAAAGAAAAAAGTATCAGACAATTTGGCAAGCAAAATTTTTCTTCGCCAAAAGCAAACAATTTTAATGCAACTAAAAATTGTTTGTTTAGAATAAGTGTATATGGTAATTAACAAATTTAACTTAAAATGAGAGTGTTTAATATATATATATACATATATGCATCGTTTTACATATATATTGTGTGTTATTGCAGTTATTTATCACTGAAAAAATATTTTCATATATAAAATAAAATTCATACTGATTTTTTTTGTTATATACATTTAAGGGTGTTCTTAACTGATCCGCTCAACAAGCGAAAAACGTTTCGACACATTTACAAAGTCATTTTTTAACAGAAAGTTATAAAATTTTAATGCTTGACTATGAAAGCGATTTCGAATTAAACTTATTTTTCCATTTTATGATAATTAAATTACTTATCGAGTTATAATCTATTTCGATGACGCAATCACCCTTTTTTCCCCTCCTTTTCGACCGGTTTTTCTGCTTTCGTCGGGAAATAGGCTCAAAAGCGTCAACTTTGAAGGCTTGTTATGAAAAATCTATTGTGTTTTTTAAAAAACAAAAGAATAAGTGCAATTAGAGAGTTTCTGAATAACAACACTTGCTATTTTCATGCATTTCCAAACAAAAATAAATTAATGCATGTGTCACAAAGTTGCCCTTTTTGATTTAAGAACACCCTTAAGTACGTTTAAGAATAAAAGCCAAAATAGTTTACATAGTAACAAAACTGAATCCA
The DNA here is from genome assembly GCA_964019185.1 of Maratus speculifer. NCBI lineage: Eukaryota > Metazoa > Arthropoda > Arachnida > Araneae > Salticidae > Maratus > Maratus speculifer. Next base: position 186,361,943 of record OZ025301.1, read on the forward strand.
TAATATTTAATTGGGCTTAATTTTGAGCTTGAAATTTTTTGATTATTTTAAATTTTGAATCTCATTTTAAATTGTAATTTTTGATAGTTAAATTTCAATATGAATACATATAAATATCAATATGAGAAATTTATAGTTCAAACAAATTAAAACTAACATAATTAAAATTATTTAAATTAAATTTCAAAGTTCAAGAAATTAAAAGTTCGGCATAATTTTTTTGGCATCCCTTTTAAAATGTATTTGACTTAAAAAAGTTAAAAAGCTTTGAAATTGCATTTCATCACCAACCGATGAAAAATCGCTAAATAACGAAATTTTCATTATTTTTTTATGGATGCTTTATCAAGGTTCTGCCAATATATATATATATATATATATATAATTGTATATATTTTCATAAAAAGGACATTCTGTAATTTTTTTTTTCTTTTTCAAGTTATTCAGAGTACGCCTGTATGGAGACCTTCCTTGTGAGATTCCTTAAATAACTAGTCTGATTGGGGTATAATTGAAGAGTTTTTGGAAAAAACAGTACTTGTTTAAGATTTTTCATAAAGATAAAAGTTTGGACGAACATTAGTTTTATAATACAATCTAATTCTTTTTGCCTGAGTTCACAGCATTGTAGATGTTGTTGAGAGTAACAATATTTTCTTGTTAATTGATTTTTGGGATTCTTTATAAAAAGCTGTGTTTGCTGAAAACCCTTCAATTATTGATAATTACAGTCGAAGAAACTAATCCATCCAGGTTTATTTCTAGCATTTTGTGGGTTACAGATCATGTCTATTTAATCCTTGTCTTTTATTATTATGGTCAACCCTGTGAAATCAGTAAATATCTATTATCCTTACCCCTGTGGAAATTTTTTTTAAAGTTTTTTGTGACAAGCCTCATTAACAACTATATTTTTTTTTCAATGTGATTGTCAGGTTCCTAGAAGACATCTGCCCTGAATTAGAAAGGAATGACATTTCCTCATCTGAATATTTTAATGTATTGTTAGTTGTGTATCCGTGAAGCTTTCGAAATACCGTTCTTTCTTTTCTTATAATGACAAATGACAGGTGGTTATCCAGGCGCAGGTGTGCGGATGACGCACTCGTTGATGAATGAAAGTGATGACCACGGGGCATGGCTCAGCTGTCATTTAGTATTTAAGTGATGTGTAAACAGTAGATGTCATGACTCAAGGTTGGTATGCGGAATTGAACCAATGGAGGAACTCTAAGAGGCCCTGCTAAGGGAAGGAAGATCTCTGACAAGGTCAACTCTGGACTGAGAGGTGGGAGACAGTTCTCGCTTGGCGTTGAGACCGATAGGTCGCTCAGGATTTGTGGTCCTGTTGGATAGTGTATATTTTGAGCGTGGGACAAGGCGTCCCGGTGGATAGTGTTATAGGCTGAGAAGTGAGGCCTAGTACCCTTGTGTATTGAGATTCTGCAGTAATCTCTGATAAAGCGTATCTAACGTGCGTTGAGTGTGAGGAAGAAAGTGTAAGTTGAACGGTACACAACCAACGTTTATTGTAGTTAATTTAATGTTGAACCGGATCATCTATATCCGAGTTGTAATTGTATATAGTTGTAAATATTGTTTCTTGTGTACATATCTATATCTTAAATAAACTGTTAGTTCAGTTCATTAACAGCGTCAGTGTTATTTTACCCAATCCTCACAGCAGGTGACCGATATCACCCATTAATATCGGTGGTGGCAGCTAAAACTACCTAGGACATTCTTCGAAGTCTGGTGGACTGAGAGGAGCGTCCGACAAATTGGCGGCAGCGACGGGATTGAACCGCCTGAGACCAGTGACCAGTGACCAGCGACGGGATAGAATCGTCCGAGACCAGCGTTCAGCGACGGGATAGAATCGTCCGAGCCAGTGACGAGCGAGCCGTATTAAAATTGTGTTAGTGCCGCAGCCGAACTGTCCTGTGATATTCGTTCGTGGTAGTGCCGAATCGTCGATGGAGTGTTAGAGAAATAAAAATCAAGTGTGGAACTGATATAGTGTGTGTGCCATATAGTTAGTACAGAAAACTGAACTGTGTTGTGCCTGATTATCGCTACATCGTGGAGCTATCTGTGAATAGAAGAGTACCCCACCAAATAAAGTATAAGGTAAGGTGTTTTGATCATTCATTTCTTCTGACATCTCGAACCAAATTGTATTGTTGTATAATTAATAGTAATTTAAGTAAATTGTCTATGTAATTTATGTGCAATGAAATAATTGTGTTCAGATAGGTGTAAAGAATTAGTAACCATATTGCTATTGTTTTAAAGAAAGGTCATAATAATTTGAGATGATAATGATATGCTATTTATAATGATATTAGTGAACTAAATTAATGCATTAAATCTAAATTATTGTTAAAGTAATTGTTAAATGAAGCAATACTGTTTAATTTTTAAGAGTTATATTATCAAAATTCTAAGCAAATGAAAATTTTGATTGGCCAGTAGTAAAGAAAAAAAAAGGCTCAATAGAGAGCCATAGTGGAAAAAAAAAAGTCTCAATAGAGGGCCATAGAGAAAAAAAAAAAAAGGCTCAGATAGGAGCCATAGTGAGGAAAGTTAAAAGTGAAGATTTTTATGATCAAAATAAATGTACTTAAGGTCATATTTATTTTAAGTGTGAGAACCAGTACTGAATTTAGAAATACTTTAATGAGGATAATTGTAGGAATTTATATGTGCATGTTATACAATTTTTTTTTGTTATGTTGATTTTCTATTGATATCAATCTTTTTATTCAGTTCCAACGCATTATTATTAGGTAAATTGCATGTTATTATCTAATGGTGTATTGCATAGTAATCAAATTGAAATTAGTGTTTTACCTTGTGTTTTATTGAAAGTAAATTGTGTGATATTAATGGTGAGGAAAATCAGGTTCTATAATAGGTTAGTTAGAAATACATATCTGAAGGGTATTAATTCTATAATGAGTGGAGATATAACTGTACTAAGTTAGGAATTTAGAAAATATTGATTTAATAAGTTTGAATATTATTTATTGTAAGGTGGTAACAAAATTCGGTGAAGGTATGGCATTCTTAGCAAAATTGAAAAAGGGGGATCTTCAGGTTTTAGCCGAAGAATTGGGGGTTGAATTCGAGGAAAATGATACCAGGATTCAGCTTAGGAATAAGATAGTGAAGAGTGATGGGTATGATGAGGGGTTTATTAAGGAGTTATCTGACACTATTGTTGCAGAACGATTAGAACAGGAAAATTTAGAACGCGAAAAGTTAGAAAAACAGGAAAAGTTAGAAATGGAGAAATTGAGGATGGGACATGAATTAGAAATGGAAAGGCTCAGAGTTCAAGGTTCAGCAAATAACTCTAATGGATCTAGGGAATCTAGTAATGAAAGTAACATCGAAAAATTGATCAAAAGTGTTAAAACTCTATCTATCAAAGTACCAGAAGGGACTGAGGGGTGGAATTTATTTTTCAACAGTTTAGAAAGGGCATTCCAAACTAAAGATGTACCGGAAAACCAGCAGGCCGAAATTCTACTAAATATGTTAGGAGATAAGGCGGATAATTTGTTAATTTATACCACTAAGGAACAAATGGAGAATTATGAGGAATTAAAGGAGTTAGTCCTAAGGGAACATGAGCCAACCCCGAAGGCATGTTTAGAAAATTTCCGGAAAGCTAGGAGAAATCCGAACGAAACCCATGTATTATTTGTATCGCGTTTAATAGCTACGTGGGAAAATTATTGTAAAATTAGAGGTGCGGACACTTATGAAAAGGTCAACCAGTTAATAGTTACTGATAAGCTAATGAGTACGCTAGATGAGGATACTGCAGCATATATTAGTTTAACTCACCAGGGTAAATGGTTAGAAGCTCCTAAAATTGCTAAAGAGTGTGATAATTATTTTGATGCTAAACATAAGTCTTATGCGGTTACGCATAAAAACTTTAAAGGTAAAGATAAGTACGTAAACAATGAAAAAATGAGACCGAAGGAGGATAATAAGTTTAGTGGTAGTTGGAGGCAAAATGGTAGTAATGAGTGTAATTCTTTTCCGGATAGGAAAACAGAGTTTAAGAAGACGAATGATGCTTCAGGGCCTAAATGTTTTAAGTGTGGTTTGAGAGGTCATTACCAACGTTTTTGTAATAAAGTGGGTAATGAGGGAACTAAGAATGGCAATAAAGGGCGAGACCAGAAAGCAGGTGTTCATAAGATTATGGTGAAAGAAAATCAAGAGTTACCTAATGGGGCTATTGTGGCTAGAATATCGGCAAAGGCCGAGCAGAAAACTAATGTTATTGGTGAGAAATTAAATAAACTTGAGGAAATTGAAGTCAGTGTTAATGGGCAAAAAGCAAAGGGATTGGTTGATTCTGGATGTGAGATTAGTGTTGTTCATAAAGATTTAGTACCGGAAGAGAAATTAAAGGGAGCGGGTAGTATTTATTTACAAGGGTTATTTGGTGAAGCTGTTAAATCACCATTAGTTAAACTACCACTAGCTATTCCGCAATTCGGGCAAACTAATATTATTCATCAGGAAGTACTTTGCGCAGTAACTGATAATATTAATGAGCAAGTAATTTTACATCCCGAGGTGATTAATGAGTTGTCAGGTGTCAATCTTGAGGAGCCATTGATAGAGTCCGAAGAATTAAAAAGTTCCGAAATTATTATTGATAACTCGAATGAAAAGGAAGATGTAAGCAACGATAGCTGTAATGTTTACGTAATAGACGCGAGATCGCAAAATGTACAAAGTCAGGATCCAGAAAAAACTGAAACGGAGGAAAATAATGAATCTATTGTTAGTAACTCAGATATGTTTAAGAAATCCCAGTTGGAATGTAAAGAATTAGAGAAAGCTTGGGAATTAGCTAAAAGGGAAAAAGGGGATTATTATATTGTAAACGGATTATTGTATCATAAAGAGAAATTGTTAGGCGAAACTATAGCGCAATTAGTAGTACCCAAGGTAAGAAGGGAAGAAATCTTAAAATTAGCGCATTCATCGGTATTTGGAGGGCATCATGCAGCCAAGAAAACGTTGCAGAGAATAAGGTATTCTTTTTATTGGGAGGGAATGGCAAAAGAAGCTAAACAGTTTTGTGAATCATGTTTAGAGTGCCAATTGACTAGAGGGGTTAAAGTAAATGATAGAGCTCCTATTTCCCCAGTGTCGCGGCAGGAACTTCCATTTCAGGTTGTTAATGTTGATTTAATTGGGCCTATTGATCCTAAAAGTTCACAAGGGCATCGGTATATACTGACTTTAATTGATCAGCATACCAGATGGGCGGATGCGATCCCTCTAAAAAGTTTAACTGCTAAAACCGCGTGTGAGGCGTTACTTCAAATATTTATGAGAACAGGAATTCCTAATGTAATTGCCTGCGACAATGGAACCAATTTTACTGCCGACTTAACGAAAGAATTTGAGAAAAGGTTAGGCGTCTGTCCAAGATTTTCGACCCCACAATATCCACAGTCCAACGGACTTGTGGAACGATTTAATCAGACTCTTAAACGTATGCTACATCATACGATTAGGGAAGAAGGAAAAAAATGGCATGAACAAATACCATTTATATTATGGGCGTATAGGGAAGTCCCAAATTCTACGACGGGAATCGCACCTTTCCAGTTATTATATGGTAGAGCGCCGGAGGGTCCGTTATCGATTCTTAAGTCGTCATGGGCAGGAGAAAATAAGGGAGCGCAGTTAGATACTACGCCGATTCATGAGTACTTGGATAAACTTAAGAACCGCTTAGAAAGAGCCGCAAATGAGGCAAAATTGTCGTCTGAGGTTCAACAAAATAGAATGGCGTATCATTATAATTTAAGGTCAAAAGAAAAAACGTTTGAGGTAGGCGATAAAGTTATACTGTTAATCCCCGATTCGACTAATAAGTTATATTCTACGTGGCAAGGGCCGGCAACTATTGTAGAAAAACGAAACCAGCATTCGTTTATTGTTGAGTTAGCCGACGGGAGTAGGAAGCATGTGCACCAAAATAAGATAAGAGAATTTATCGCTAAATGTAATATAGGGGTCATTCCATGTCAATTCAACCAATTTTTCCCCCATTTGTAACCCGACCAACAGGGATTTGGATGAAACTTTGTGTGCGCATTAATTCTATCATGAAATGATTCCATCAGAAATTTTTCCTTCCCAGACCTCATAGTTTGAGAGATATGGGGGGTCCAATTCTTAGGTTTTTCTCAAATCGCACATTTCTGAGTGTGTATTCTGAGATTGCAGTTCAATCTTCAAAAAATTGTTTCTCTGGATCTAAAACATGAATCATCCTAAAAATATCCTATAAAAAGATAAAAAGATGCAGATTTTAATGAAAAATATTTAAAAAATTTACTTTTAATATTTAGGATAAAAAAAAGTCAGCCAAAGTTGAGAATTATGGATATTTTTCCAAATTTTTGTGACTTCACGAAAAAGGCTGTACACAAAAAGGCAAATTAAATTTCCAATTTCTTTTTGTTTTAAATAAAAGTTTACACTTTGGGCTTTCTATCTATGAAATAAAAATGATGTGTTTCGCATGGCTTATGCAAAAATTTTGGGTAATTTCCAATTACCCGGATGAGTGCTTTATTTTTATATATTACATATGCACACAAAAAAGCAAATGAAATTTCCCATTTCTTTTTGTTTTAAATAAAAGTTTACACTTTGGGCTTTCTATCTATGAAATAAAAATTATGTCTTTCGCATGGCTTATGCAAAAATTTTGGGTACTTTCCAATTAGCCGGATAAGTGCTTTATTTTTACATTTTACATATGCACACAAAAAAGCAAATGAAATTTCCAATTTCTTTTTGTTTAAAATAAAAGTTTGCACTTTGAGCTTTCTATCTGTGCAATAAAAATTATGTCTTTCACATGGCTTATACAAAAATTTTGGGTACTTTCCAATTAGCCGGATGCGTGTTTATTTTTACATATGCACATATGTATACATCTATATAAATACAGATGTATTATACATGTACATATGTATGTATATAGACAGTATATTGATCTATATAACACTGGTGCCCGTCTAACCGAAAAGCACCAAATTTTGCCTCGTTTTGAAAATCTGCACCAATTAAGGGGGGAAAAATCTGACTAAGTTTAGCTGTGGTACTTAAATAATTACTGGAGTTTCTATGAGTTATTGAATTTAATGTTATTTGATGCGAAAACAAATTGGAAATTTCATTTTCCTTTTCATGTAGAGACTTTTTCATAAAGTCACAAAATTTCGGAAAAATAATCGTGACTTTCAACTTTGGTTTTCTTTTTCGTCCGTATATAAATCTCTATTAATTGCCCTAATTGCTTTTTTCACTTGCTTTTTATGCCGCTTAAATGGATCTCCACATTTATATAATTCATATTTCATTAAGAGCGAAATTCTGTGATGCTCACATATATTAATCAAACGGTTTTCACTTAATTTTTGTTTTATAAATGCAAAAACTCAGTCCTAACTAAGTCCTAACTAATAAAAGTTCTTTTTCTGAATCACAGAGATTATCAATGTAGTCTATTTCTCTGTTATTTGTATAGCTAGTTTTGTGACATTCTAAACCAGTTAATATTACAATACTGCAAGCCTGAAGACTAGTAGAAGTTTAATATCAGGCTTCATATTAAAACAATAAAGCAAAAAAAATATTCATACATATCATAAACTATAAAATATGTAACAATCAGAATGTATTTTTTGTAGCACAGTAAAAGTTAAATCATTCTTCTATGATAAGAAACAACAGAATGACAATAATTTGATTAACTTGATTTCAAAACATATGCTTTCATACTAACGAACATTACCCTGCCTTTATCAGAAGGTGTTTATACAAGGCAGGTGCAATTAAATCTGTCAGACTATAGAAACAAATTTAAGTTCTGTTAAACATTTGTGTATTTAAACTTGCCAATATAAATATTTAAACTGATTAAAATTAACGAAGGAAAGGAAATACAAGGTTATGAAATTTTTTTTAAACACAAATAATTAATATATAAGCATTCGAAAGAAAGAATGGAAATGTGAAGAGAAAAAAATTTCTATTTTATACTGTACAAAAAAAATCTGTTTTGAGTTTAATTATTGAAAATAAAAGTAAGAGATTCTTTAGATTGTCAAAAAATGCCCATTATTAAATAATTAAATGAAATATATGGACCATTCACTAAATTTAATGGGGAAACATATTACAGTCAGATTTTTTTTAATCAGAAAAAATAAAGCCTAAACTTTACTTTGAGAATTTAAAAAAAACATGCATCAAATAACATTAAACTCAATAGCTCATAGAAATTCCAGTAATTATTTAAGTACCACAGCTAAACTTAGTCAGATTTTTTTCCTCTTAATTGGTGCAGATTCTCAAAACAAGGCAAAATTTGGTACTTTTCGGTTAGACGGGCACCAGTTTTATACATATATATAACAATATACTGTATATATACATATATATGTACATGTATAATACATCTGCATTTATATAGATCTATACATGTGTACATATGTAAAAATAAAACACGCATCCGGCTAATTGGAAAGTACCCAAAATTTTTGTATAAGCCATGCGAAAGACATCATTTTTATTTCATAGATAGAAAGCCCAAAGTGTAAACTTTTATTTAAAACAAAAAGAAATGGAAAATTTCATTTGCTTTTTTGTGTGCATATGTAATATATAAAAATAAAGCCGGGTAATTGGAAAGTACCCAAAATTTTTGCATAAGCCATGCGAAACACATCATTTTTATTTCATAGACAGAAAGCCCAAAGTCTAAACTTTTATTTAAAACAAAAAGAAATTGGAAATTTAATTTGCCTTTTTGTGTACAACCTTTTTTGTCAAGCCACAAAAATTTGGAAAAATAACCATAACTCTCAACTTTGGCTAATTTTTTTTATCCTAAATATTACAAGTAAATTTTTTAAATATTTTTTTATTAAAATCTGCATCTATTTATATTTTTACAGTGAAATTTTTAAGATGATTCATATTTTAGATCCAGAGAAACAATTTTTTGAAGATGGAACTGCAATCTCAAAATACACACTCAGAAATGTGCGATTTGAGAAAAACCTAAGAATTGGACCCCCCATATCTCTCAAACTATGAGGTCCAGGAAGGAAAAATTTCTGATGGAATCATTTCATGATAGAATTAGTGTGTACACAAAGTTTCATCAAAATCCCTGGGGGTCGGGTTACAAGGTCTGGTTGAATTGACATGGAATGACCCATAGTTAATATTGTTTTCGAAGGTGATGAGGAATTTGGAGAAGTTGGGGAAATTCCTATTTTGAACCGGGATCAAGAGATAGAACGGGATATTGAGAGGTTTGAAATAAAAGGGCTATCTAATAGTCAAGTCAAAGATTTAAAGTCCATTTTGAGGGAAAATAAAGAAGTGTTTATGGGTCCTGTACGACCAGCGGAAGTAGGGGAACATCGTATTGATCTGAAACCGGGTGTAGAAAGGAAAAAACCAAAGTTATATAGCGTGCCGGTAGCTTATAAAGAGGAAGTGGATAGGCAGATTCAGGAGTTATTAGAATTAAATCTAATCGAACCGTCGAATGCTGAAATTAACCATCCAATTGTTTGCGTTGCGAAAAAAGATGCAACTGTCAGAATGTGTATTGATTACAGAGCTTTAAATTCTGTAACGCAGGTTCCCACCTTCCCGATGAAAGATTCCCAAGAAATTATGTATACCGCAGGGGCGGCTAAATATTTATCTTCAATAGATTTATTGAGGGGTTATTGGCAAATTAAAATGGCTGAGGATTGTAAACCTCTGACAGCTTTTACGACGCATAACGGAACTTATCAGTGGCGTACAATGCCTTTTGGATTATCAGGGGCTGCTGCTACGTTTCAAAAAGACATGAATGAGGTTCTCCAAGGTCATCGGAGGTATGCAGAAGCATATATTGATGATGTCATCATTTTCTCCGATACCTGGGAAGAGCATTGTGAGCATGTCAGGGCTGTCATTGAAGAGTTGAAAAATAGAAATTTTACGATTAGACTAGACAAATGTAAATTTGGAGAGAAATTGACTAAGTTTTTAGGTCATGTTATTGGGGGTGGAACTCATGCACCTGATGAGGAGAAAATCGGAGCAATAAGGGACTTAAAGAGACCAAAGACTAAAAAGGAAGTTAGATCAGTTTTGGGATTAATGGGATTCTACCGATCTTATATTCCAAATTATGATGAGATAGCTATACCTTTAACCGAATTAACCAAAGGAAATGTCAAAAATACTGTACCATGGGATGAAAGGGCAGAAAAAGCATTTAATACTCTTAAAGATGAGTTGTGTAAAGTGACGAGCTTGGCTACACCTATCGTAGGCCGGGAATATCAGCTTCACGCCGATGCTTCCGACCTTGCAGTAGGATGTTGTCTTACTCAAAAAGATGAAAAAGGTCAGTTTAAGCCTATAGCTTTTGCCAGTCAGAAATTGTCAGGGGCTCAGCGTGCTTGGCCGAGTATAGAGAAAGAGGCTTGGAGTGTTCTCTTCGGGTTGCGGAAGTTTGAAAAGTGGACTTATGGATCTCAAATTGAGGTCATTACCGATCATAATCCATTAAAATTTCTCACGGAAACAACCCCAAGGTCGCCCAAACTCACTAGGTGGGCTCTAGCCTTGCAACGCTGGAACCTGAGCATTTCTCATCGTCCCGGAGTTCAACATTTGAATGCTGATGCAATTTCGAGGCTACAGAGAAAGAGCTGGGAAGAACAACCAGTTACTAGCCCATCAGTATCAATGTCAAAATAGTAGACAACCTTAAAGGATGTCATCACATGTCTAATTTTTTTTTGTGTGTGTGTAAATATTTTTTTTTAAGTTTTGTGTTTATAATAGTAAATTAGCATGTGTATTGTTTATGCAATAGTAGTATTAGTATAAGGTTCAGTAGAGATGTCAGTAGAGAATGTTCAGACACCTGAAAATGCCTATGTAATATTTAGAATGAAGAAATCTGCAAAGAGACTATTGAACTCTTCCGTAATATTATTATATGTTTGGGGAAAATTAGCCCCTAAGAGGCATATTTTCCGCTAAGGTGGGGGGTGTCAGGTTCCTAGAAGACATCTGCCCTGAATTAGAAAGGAATGACATTTCCTCATCTGAATATTTTAATGTATTGTTAGTTGTGTATCCGTGAAGCTTTCGAAATACCGTTCTTTCTTTTCTTATAATGACAAATGACAGGTGGTTATCCAGGCGCAGGTGTGCGGATGACGCACTCGTTGATGAATGAAAGTGATGACCACGGGGCATGGCTCAGCTGTCATTTAGTATTTAAGTGATGTGTAAACAGTAGATGTCATGACTCAAGGTTGGTATGCGGAATTGAACCAATGGAGGAACTCTAAGAGGCCCTGCTAAGGGAAGGAAGATCTCTGACAAGGTCAACTCTGGACTGAGAGGTGGGAGACAGTTCTCGCTTGGCGTTGAGACCGATAGGTCGCTCAGGATTTGTGGTCCTGTTGGATAGTGTATATTTTGAGCGTGGGACAAGGCGTCCCGGTGGATAGTGTTATAGGCTGAGAAGTGAGGCCTAGTACCCTTGTGTATTGAGATTCTGCAGTAATCTCTGATAAAGCGTATCTAACGTGCGTTGAGTGTGAGGAAGAAAGTGTAAGTTGAACGGTACACAACCAACGTTTATTGTAGTTAATTTAATGTTGAACCGGATCATCTATATCCGAGTTGTAATTGTATATAGTTGTAAATATTGTTTCTTGTGTACATATCTATATCTTAAATAAACTGTTAGTTCAGTTCATTAACAGCGTCAGTGTTATTTTACCCAATCCTCACAGCAGGTGACCGATATCACCCATTAATATCGGTGGTGGCAGCTAAAACTACCTAGGACATTCTTCGAAGTTTGGTGGACTGAGAGGAGCGTCCGACAGTGATATTTTTTAAGTTCACAGATGGACAGTTATGTTAAATATGAGACTTTTAGAGATTTCTAAGAAAACTTTTCTAATTTTAATACTTTTTACTTTGAACGAAATTAATAATCTAAGAGGGAATTTTTGGTCAACTATGTTTTGCAGTACAGAGATCAAATTTTTATGCAAAGGGCCATCGATTTTCTGGAACAATATAACTGTCTTTTTGAAACAGGGACCCATACTATGCGGTGGAATGTAAACAGTGAAAATTGCAGTTAACACATAAGCTCACACATGAAGTTAACCCTTTATATACAGACATTAGTACAGGGTTCATACAGAGTTGGGAAGAAAAAATCCAAGGAGTCCAAAAAATTTTAAGGACTTTCCACAGGGATTCCGCGAGAAGGGGAGGCGGTATCTGCGATCTTCAGACGAAATCGGTGCTTTCCTGTTACCTTCAGACAAAATCAGTGATTTATCTGCGATAATTTAGCAAAATCGGCAATTGTTTGCGATCTTTTATCGAAATCGGCAGTTTTTCTGCGATCTTTTGACGAAATTGGCATTTTTCCGTGTTTCTTTTTTATGAAATCGACGTTTATTCGACGATTTTTAGACAAAATTTGTATTTTTACACGATCTTTTCTCGGAAAAGGCGTTTTATCCCTGCAATCTTTTGATGAAATCGGCTTTTTTTCCATGATCTTTTGATGAAATCGGTGTTTTTTCCATGATCTTTTGATGAAATCGGCGTTTTTTCCCGCGATCTTTTAACGAAATCGGCATTATATCCGCAATCTTTAGACGAAATCAACGTTTTTCCGTGGTCTTCAGACGAAATTACTGTTTTATCTGCGATATTTGGTGAAGTTGCCATTTTAACCGCGATTCGCACAAGAAATTCGTGTTTTTCAACGATCTTTTGACAAAGTTCGTTGACAAAAACATTACGAAATCGTCGTTTTTCCATGAAATGTGTGCTTTTTTGGCGATCCTTTTATGAAATTTGCATTTCTGCACAATTGTTTTTTCTGCTCGCAAAACCGTACAAGTTGGCAACTATGCAGAACTGATAACCCAATTTCAAATTTTCGGAAGAGGATGCCTTAAATTTTCGGACGAGAATCACCCCTGAATCCACCGTTATCAGCAAAATTGAGGATGATGAATCGTATTATGAAGAAAAAATCAAAGTTGCATATCTAGCTGTGAAGGAATTAAACAGTGTAATCACTTTTTGAAATTAGAAGCTTAGAGGTGTGTCCGGATTATTCTTTTCACTTTTCTTTCCCTTATGCCCATGAAAAGTAAATCACTTTGGTGGGTATTAGTATGATCCCAACCAATCACTGCTGTGCTACTGATGAATGAGTGCATAAAAAGTTTACCCTGCATTTTACAATCGCAATTATTATTATTATTTTATTTTATTATTTTTTTTTTTTTTCGGGAGCAATATTAGCGTGCAAAACTGCAATACAATTTAAGGAGTTTCTAAGGAGCATTTTATTTATCTAAGTAGTTCTAAGTACTACTTGGGAACGTTTTCATTTCTAAGTAGTTTCTAAGGAGTCCAAGGAGTCTGTACGAACCCTGACTGTATTATGAATTCATAAAAAATTTTCATTTTAAAGCGTTTTATGCAAATTCTTTAAACTAAATTAAAAGATTTAGATAATCATTTAATAAATATTAAAAGGATTTTAGAAGGATTGAAGGATTTAGAAGGATTAATTAAATTTGAATTTACAGGAATTTTGTACGGGATAACCACTATAATCTTCCTGCAAGTTTAAATTAAATTACTACCCTTATTTATTTCATAATTTTAGTTTCAGTAAATTCAGAAACAGAAAGGGGGGGGGGGATAAACATATTTTTGAATTACATTTTTGATTATATCTCTGATAATATAATACCTAAAATTAAAAGAAATGTATTTCTGAGTTTGGTATTACAAAAGCTTTCACATGATATATCAGGTAACCAAGAAAGTTTGTGCGGTTTTCATCAGACATAAAAAACGACCCACAAAAATCTCAAACACATATTTTATTCTTTGAAATAATCACCATTGGCTTCAATTACGTGTTCCCAACGAGACGCAAGCTTATAAATATCCTTTTTGAAAAAATCTTTTCGTTTAGAGTCCAAAAACTGGGTTATAGCTTTTGTAACATCATCTTGGGCTTGGAACTGTTGTTGCGGCAGGTGATTATCCATGGCCAAAAACAAGTAATAGTCCGATGGGTCAATGTCCGGAAGGAAGGTGGGTGAGGTAAAACTTCCCAGCCCAATGTTTTTATCACGTCCCTGGTCGCTTTGGCCGTATGAGGTCTGGCGTTATCGTGGAGGAGAAGAACTCCTCTCCTGTTGACCAGCGCTGGCTGCTTTTCGAGCAAAGCAGCTGAAACCCTTTTCAACTGTGACGAGTAGACTTTGACTGTGATTGTTTTCCCGCTTTCTAAGAATTCATAGTGAACTATACTAGTGCTAGTTCACCAAATACACAGCATTATCTTTTTTTTATGGATGTCTGGTTTAGCAACCAATGAGACGGAACCAGAAGTCGACCAATGATGTTTTCTCTTTCGGTTATCATACATTACGAATTTCTAGTCACATATCAATATCTGATCCAGGAAAGAGGCTTTGTTGGGTGCGACAACAATGACAAGCAGATGTTCAATTGTTGGAGCTTGTTTTCTTCAGACAGGACATGAGGAACCCACTTATCAAGTTTCCACGACATCCCAAGGCCATGCAGATGCGATCTGATGGTTTCGTCAGATACTCCAAACGTTTGCGTAAGCTCCTGGCATGTTAGATCAGGATTCTGTTTGATTTTCTCTTCCAGCTGGACTTGATCTAAGATGGACGGACGACCAACACGGGGCTTGCCTTCGAGGCTCTTGTCTTCGGACGAAAATCTGCTGAACCACTTTTGAGCGGTCCGTTCACTCACTGAAGTATCTCAAAACACTGAGCATATTCTTCTAGCGGCCTCTGGAGCTTTGTTTCTTAATTTGAACTCGTAGAGCAAAATAGGCCTCAAAATCTCCTTTGTCAACGATTGAGATACATTAAACAACATTCTACTGATTGCAATTTAAAATCACTGTACAGAAATGACGTCATCAGAATCTGTATGACCACGCCTACGCAACAAAAGTAGTTGTTCTCAAAAACAGCACGAAATTTCTTGGTTACCTGATAGAATATATATATATTTCAAGCAATTTAATTAGCCCCTCTATATTTTTCCTAAGTACATTTGTGAATTGTTAATAATCTATAAATATGTGGGTCAATAGCCTTTATTACTTCAGCCAGTTTGAACTTTCTATATTTCATGATTTCAAGTAGCATGACTGTGACAAACAGACAATAGTAATCTTATAAAGTATCATTTTTACTTTTTAAGTACAGAAATATACATCAGAAAAAAAATTAAAGATGAAGAACAAATTAGCATTGGTAAATTATTTTACAAGAATTAATTTATGCAGTATGGATTACAGGTGTTTGCAAATTTGCGATTTCATGAATGTCATATCTGTGATAAATGCATTAAAAGTTGGGTTTTGAAAAAAATAAAACAAACTATTTAGTAGTAAAAAAATTATTTTAATTTCAAATTTTCAAGTAGTTTCCAAATAAAATACTGACAGATTTACATTTTTTTTTTGTTATCAACTTAAAACAAACAAGCACAACTCTTACTTTGTTTCAGTTCTGTAAAGTCACATAACATAATAAACTGCAAAGTCCAATGGATTAACATAATGTTAAATAACTTCTCACATTGCAGTATAATGTAGCCATTACAATCTACATAATTTATGATTGAATGAAAATATTCATACTAAGGAAATACATCACTTCATAATATACATATTTACACACTACTATTTTTTAAAACTAGTAATTGCTATTATTCTCTCTGGGAAAAATAGTACAAAGCTGGTAGCGTCATTGTCACACATACACACATAAAAGACGATACACAAATAAAACAAACTAAAAAATAATTATTATAAACATCTTACTAAAAAAAAAAAAAACTCTGGTAAATATAACTGTAAATAAAAAATTGTATTTCTATACATACAATAAGATAATTACATAGCAGAACATTATACACACTGTAAGTATTTGAATATACCCGTTCACAACAGAACATTGGATTGCTGGTTATTTTTGGAATAAAAACGAATTGTTCATTG
Source organism: Maratus speculifer (assembly GCA_964019185.1). NCBI lineage: Eukaryota > Metazoa > Arthropoda > Arachnida > Araneae > Salticidae > Maratus > Maratus speculifer. The sequence goes on from OZ025301.1 coordinate 186,378,138, forward strand.
GTTTGTGTGAAAGATGTAATTCATTAAAAATGCATTCAGAGATGGGCAAAATGACTAAACAAATAAAATGAAAATTTTTTAAAGCTTTCATTATGTATCATCTTTTTTTTTTTTTTTTTTTGGGGGGGGGAGGGGAATCAATATTTGAAAATGTTAAACCATGGTACATTTTGACAATATTGAAGAAAGTGAAAAGTTATATTTATCTTAATTACTTCTAGAACTTCCTAAAAAACAAGAATTAAAGTACAATTGGCCTACCTCTTTTTTAAAAACAGGCCTTATAATATCTAGTGATGTAATTATTGCAAAATGATAACAAGCATAGTAACAGTATTTATAAAATTTGCTTCGATCTGAAGCCTATAATAATTGATTTTCCTCCTGAGACTATTATTGGAATAGCCTCAATTTTAAACATTGAATTGAGTATTTAGATTTATTTTCTGCCATCAAAAGTAAAGGCTGAGAATGAAATATTTGAAGTATATTCCTATTTCAATACAGAAATAATCTCTAACTTTTTTTTTGATAATTTGGTTAGCATATAGCATAGGATGGGTTTTTTTATGAATAAAGATAAACTGATAAAAATCCACCGATAAGAACATAAATTAAGAAATTTGAAAGATATATGAAAACAAAAGCTAGAATTGAAATATTTGATGTTTATTTTCATTTCAATGCAGAGGTGGTACTTAACTTTTTTTTTCTTTATAATTTGGTCAGCATATGGTATGGAAAGTTCTTCCTTTTTGATAATGAATAAAAAATAAATTAATAAAAGCTCATTGATTAAAATAGGAATTGAGATTAAAATATGAAAAGACATGCAAAACTAATAGGTCAGTTGGTGTAACAAAGAGAGGTCTAATTCTGAAAAAAAAAAAAGTACAGTTTATACCTTTTATGCAGAGTGTATATGCTCAAGGCAGAAAGTATAGCCTAGAAACTATATGCTATAGCTTTCATCAGAAACAGAGGGATATGGTGTTCCTTAAAGAAATCTAAAAGGTATAGGGCATATACCTTCCACTATATTCCTAATAGCAAAGTTCATTAAATTCATCATTGGGCAATCTAGGTCATGAAGCCATTGAATGCAGACCTTTGGTTTGAAACAGAGCTCTAGATTTTACCTCGTCAAAATTATAATTTTGAGATTCTTAAGCTAAATATGAAATTATAATTTATGTTTTTAAATAAAAATTTAGACATGTATACCAATACAATACTTTATATTGTATACCAATTTAAAACTTCATAATTTATCATAAAAAAAAAAAAAAAAAAAAAAAAATCTGAGTGCAATTAAAATGTGTTCATTGCAAATTAAGCTGCAGTACTTGTAAAAGCTGCAATTAAATAAAAAAAAATTAAAGCATAAATTTGTGAAATAAGATTGAATTATAAATAAAAATATGCCCACCTCTTTCAGCAATAAAAATTTATTTCATTTTGCATGTGAATTCCTGAAAAATCTTTATTTTTGTAATATGCCTTCCACAGAATACAGAAAAATGTGTTAAATCATGACTAGGTGAGAAATATATAGAAACATATAACTTCATTTTTTTTCTTTTCTTTTGTAAAATATCTACAATCATTTACAAAGTACACATTGTAAGATCAAAACTAATACATATAAAACTCCCTAAGATTATAAAAGATTAAAAAACATTTCATAAAAGTATTTAAAAGCAATATACAAAAACTGTAAATTGTAAAAATAAGTAAATCATTATACTGAATTAATACTTGAATATTGGGACTAATTCTTTAATAATAGTTCCATGAGTAGTACGTATTCTGCATGTTATTTTCAGTACATTTATATGACATTAAATAAAATTGGTCAAACAACACACAAAAAGAACATTAAAAGACATACACTAAAAAAAAAAAAAAAAAAAAAAAAACAAAGAATATCTCTTGATCCAATGATTTTTTTTATTTTTCAAATACTTAGATGATTTTATTATGTAAATACATTATGAAAAGTTTTGTATAATTCAAGGCAGTTAAACAAAAAAAGAGAGAATGCCTTAATGATTTCTATCCACACTGTTTATGAAGATTTTAAAAATATATTTAAATAAAAAGTAGATACAATAGCAAACAATATTGTGCAAAAAGATTTTACTAAATCCGCTTAGTTCATTAAAATTTTGTGTTAGTCTCAAAATAAACTTTAACCCTCTCGTGAATTTTTATTGAAATATAATCCCAAGTGAACTGAGTAACTAAAGTGAACTGTAGATGAAGCACTCTACATTCTACAGAAAGCATGCTTTAATGCACCTCAAAAATGCATATAAATTTTATTATGCTTGAAACAGTATAACATTCTTACAATATATGGCAAGCCATTTTCCTTCCATAAACCATAATGTAAAAGAATTTTTTTTAGTGCCCCTGTAAATTAACTATGAATTCTACACATTCCATTTTCAATAGTGGACATGCCATAGGGAATCTTAATAATGTATAACAATTAAAAGCCAAACTGGGTAAATTTATGAGAGTTAAAACATCAGCAGTAAAAAAACACTAATAAAAAAGTATTAAAAATCAACATTTCATCTTAATGATGTATTTTAATGACAAATAATATTTGTTATACACTTAAAAATAATTTTACATGAGAGGGTTAATAAAGCCAAAGAGAATATTTAATTACTTTTCTTACTCTAAAGCAAAAATGTAATGCAAAATAATACTAAATTCCTAATATGATACTGTGATATTACAAATTACAAACTATCAAACTAATCAGATCATAATGTATTATATGCTAATATCACACTTTAGATCACAATATAAAGTGAGTATCAAAATTTAAAAAGCATTGAAATTTAATTTGAGTAATGTTGAATAAACGTGCCATTAAATAAAGCTAAAGTGAAAATAAGAAAAAATAAACAATATCCAAAAATTACAAGTACAAAAAATAACACAGCATTTCATGTAAAACATTTAAACTGAAAAATGTAGCGTAAGTAGAAGAAATCAATAAAAGAATAGAAATATATAAAATTTACAGTTCCAGTCATTTTTAGAAATTCTGACTATTTATTCTTAAGGATCAACCAAAACAGAATTTCGGTAATCCTCCTATTTTCAGCCAAAAACAAAAATGTCCAAAAAATTTTTTTAAAGTAATAAATACATACATAAATATACAAATCATTAATTAGTTATACATGTAATTATACATGTGGCCCAAATTGACTCTTTGTGCCTCTAACCAAAACTTCATTTTTATATAAAATAAAATGTAATTAATATAATGTTTTTTGTAAATGATCATTTGTTATACTAAAACTTTCTTAAAGGTTATTCGATCAAACATTCCTGCAGTTTCAAACTAAAAAAATTCTGTGATGTTACTATTAGTTGAAGTCTGCAGCTTTTACTGAGAATATTAATTCAGTCTGGATAAAATTTTTGGCAGCATTTTTGCTGAAACTAAGATTGTGGAATGAAAATTAAGCTGAATTTTTACCCATGTTCGTCTAACAATTTCATTATACCAATTGGCTGCTACACACTGCATTTATATTTAAATCTCAGATAAAAGATCAGTAAATAATAATAAAACTTGTGATAAATATGAGATTAAAATAATAATAAAAAAGCATTAATAACTAAAAGAATAATGATACTGTAGAATTATTTTATTCTTCAGAAACCAATATACTCACTAATATAACATCAGCAAGAATGTAGGAAAAATTAGCAGCATCAACAAAAGTACTTTGTGTGAAATAAAGTTAGTCTACACTATCTTGAAATAAACATAATAATAATTTAAGAAAATTAAAATTAATAATTGTATGTAATCAACACAAATATACAACAATTGGCCTTTAATGTTAAAGATTCAGTATATGCTTATGTTTTAATAATAAACAAATTGTTTGAAATTCAAATTTAGATTTTAAACTATTTTTTTATATTTTAATTAATAATTTAATGGATTTAAATAAATGCTGTCTAAAGAAAATCAAAACTTTGGAAAAAGCAGCAAAAAATGTTTCAATAATATGTACAATAACATAAAATTATAGCTTGTTAAAATCAATTGATGAATTATGCACAAGAAATTTAATACATTACCTGCTATATTTTGTCATAAGAAATCATCTTTAAACTCTAAATGTATAGCAAAAATTCATTTTTGCTAATTGGATGAAAAAAGCAAATCAACAAATTATACATACAAAACTTTTTGTATTGATACATTCTATTTAATAATCATTCAAACGCTTTTCTAATTCATTTGACAAAAAGGAAAAATATGAATCAAAATAAACTCATTCATAAAGTCTAAAAATGCTTGGAACTTTTAAAATGCTTATCACAGGGATTTTTTTAAATATAAAATAATAAAATATCTTTTAAAAGGTAAGAGAGAAGATAAAAAACCCTGTTTTCACCAAAAATAAAACAAAATTATCACATAGTACAGATAATTTAAAAAATTTTACACATGAAGAATTATATCAAAAATTGAGTATCTTCCCCTGAAATTTTTAAACACTACCAATTACAGAACCATCTTTTTGATAATTTTTATTTCTTTGTTTGTTCTGACAAAGCTAATAAAATAAAAATAATTACAATCACACATTTGGGCAGTGCATGACACATTGTGCTGATAACATTATTACCATACAAAGATAGTTAGACCTTTCATATAGTGTTTCTTAACCTTTTATTCAATATGATACTGGACCCGTGTAGATTCAAATGAGAATAAAATTAATATGCTTTAATAATATCAAAACACAATACGTATGTACATAAAAATAATTAAATAAAATATTTACACAAAAATGGATTAAAACAAAAACTCTATAAGAATTACAGCCACTTATATACTTGATGAGTATGCTGAATATTAAATTATTAAGTAGAATAAGGGGAAATCAAAGGAAAATTGCAAAAGTGCCGCTAAAATTATGTTTTTCATTTTAGTCAATTGAAAACTGGCAGATATGGTCAGTGAAATAGACAGTAGTATGAAGCAGTGCTAGTAGGTAAGGTTGGAGGTGTGGAACAACTGATTAAAGATGGTAACATCACTATGCAGTTGCACCAAAGAGAAACAATGAGCAGTTATTCAATTTTTATAGAGTGAAGGTGTGAAATTAGTTGATATATATATATATATATATAGAAAGATAAAGATTATACCAATCGGCTTCATGCCTTCACTCTACAAAAATTAAATAACTGCATGAATTCCTCTTTGGTGCAGCAGCATAGTGATGTCATCATCTTTAATCAGCTTCACAACTCCAACTTTACCTACTCATACTACTTCATACTATTGGCTCAGGAAGACTTCACAGACCATATCGATCAATTTTCAACTACCTAGAATGAAAAACATAATTTTTGTGACACTTTTGCAATTTTCATTTGATTACCCCTCGTATATTAGTTATTTGCAATGTGATAGGGTTGGATTTGTCTTACCTAAGCATAAATGTTTATCAATGTCTCTCATAATGATAACGACTACAATAAATTGGCTAATATCCTTACCACATGCTCATATTGTATAATAGTTAGCAGATTGACAGCTATACCTTCTGGAATCCTTGTCAAAGCATGGTTGTTCACGAACTATGCTTTCATAGAAGAATGTGATTCTCACTTATTTGGGATAAATGAGCTAAGTATAAATCTTTATTAATGTGTTCCTATGATAATGATGACCCACAATAAATTGGCTAATATCCTTACCACATGCTCATATTGCATAATAATTAGCAGATTGACTGCTGTACTTTCTGGAATCCTTGCTAAAGCATGGTTGTTTAAGCACTATGCTTTCATAGAAGAATATGATTCTCATTATTTTGGATTTCTATAATAAAGTTTTTTTCAATATTGCTATGATATTACATACACATGTACTATTAGAAGAAAAAAAATCCCTTCAATAATAGCACTATGAATATCTCAAGAGGCATTTCATTATATTTTCTGTTGTTTTTATCATTTTCATATGACACATAGGAGCCATTAGAAGATAAAATACTAAATAATAGGCATTCCACTATATTCAGCCAATAATAGGTACTATCATACTTAAAAAATTGTTAAAATTATACAAACATATTTTTTTAAGAACAGTGGGGAAAATATCCTAAAAGGCAGGTCATTATGTTTTACACTTATTTTGTTCTTCCAAAATGCTAGGAATCTTGTCAAAGTTATACGACATGAAGAAAACTAATTTTATTTACAATTAAAATTATTTTAACATTTTCAAGATAAAATTAATGAACAGTCTCATTAAAATTAGCCTTATTATTATTTATTTATTTTTAATTAAAAGTTTAAATTCTGGCTATAACTTGTTCAAAATTATGAGTAAAAGCGTTAAAGATTTTGCCTGATTGAGATGTGTTTATGAAAAAAAAAATTTTTTTTTAAGTACAATCCGTTCCACACATTGTAGCAAAAAAATATAAGTTAACTTGTAACAGTTATAATTAAGAAAAATAAAAGCATGCATAAATGTGCATAAAAACAACCCTTCAATTTTGTTACTGAAACATTGGTCCAAACACATGATATAAAGTCAGACATACTACATTGTATGTCTCAGTGGAAGTTTATCACACTTTTCATAGGTTGTTTTATAGAATAAAATGATCAAGAAACACTATTTAACTGCAAGGAGCAGGTATAATTATGCATCACTGCATCTGAGCAACACGGTAATGGTTATACTACTTTTTTTGCCACAATTCAAATGACAATTCATTATGAAATAAATAGATGATTGAAAAATGAAAGGTTTACGATGATATGTTCCTCTGAATCGCAGAGTCAGTTATGTAGAGATATGTGGCAATGTTGAATTTTCCACCCAATAATAGTTGCAGCAGGTCAGCAAAATTATATATTTCAGGAACAAAGTACCACACACAAGTTTACATATACTCGTACATGGTTCAATTGAGTCTGCTCAGCCAGAAGCTGAGTTTGGAGTAGCACAATTTTTTTTTTCTAACATGTGTGCACAGTTCAAGAAGCTGTTGCTATTTTTTCAGCACCAATTTTATCGTTGATTTTGTGCACAGAGTTTTTTTTTTTTTTTTTTTTTTTAATTCCCCATAAGTTTCTTATTTTGAGATTCGAAACTGATTAGCACCATCCTGGCCCAGCATGGTAGAGAGAGAACAAAAGATGCTTTGGCGAGATGATAACTGAGACTTGGTTTGTTTACGACACTAGAGACAATTCAACTTAAATTCAATTTGCATAGTGGTCAAACGATCCTAGATATTCTAATGATGCACGATAGCAGAACTGATATTGATCCTACAAATAAAATAAAATGCACAGTGTTAACAAGATGCAAATCTACATGTTCCAAAATTAAAATTTCTGAACTAAGTTAAAATATTAGTAGCCACAAAAACACTGGAAAAGAAATACAGTCCACTCCCTCTAATCCACGACACTATAATCTGCACTATATATCACAGGAATTAAAATATGCAGATATGTGAGCATAGTCAATGAGCCAAATGAATTACGAAATCATGCTATGCAAAATTAATATCTTCTGTATTGAATTAAGGAGAAACCGATTTAGAAACAGAATCGGATGCTGGAGAAGGTAAAATTTCTTAAAGGGGTTAGTTCTTTGAAATAAATATCTTAGTTCTTGGAAATAAATATCTTAGCTTTTTAGAAAAAAATAACTTTTGTTACTGACCAAGAAATACTGACAGAAATTTTAAGGTGACAGTTTATTTCAAAATTGGTCAAAAAGTCCATTTTCTTTTTAATATTAAATGAAAGCTTGTTTACTTGTGAATATTTTGACACTTCATTTTCACATATGCGGCAATTATATTGCAAGACATTGTAAATTTTGTTAATACATCCAGTATAATTAGTAATCCAGTATAACCATATAATTTAAAACTTTAAATGGCTTTTTCTCCATGTTCATACTTTCGCCACTTTCCTGTTTTAAAGATTCTAAAACTTTTTCTATATTTGAGATAATGATTTAAACTTTTGTGCGTCTGTTCTTTATTACATACCCAAAAATACCAAAAATAAGCCCCCCTTTAGCTCACAGGAAATTTTAATGGTTTTAAAAGGGGCTTATAACTGGAACTTTTTTGAAAAAGATAAGTGAATTGGGGGGGTATTTTGAAAGAAATGGCACTTTTTTAAAAAAGAAAACTGCATGTATATTAGTAATGAAAGTAGTATTCCAAGGGGGTTTACTTTCAGTACTGTATGAAATGTAATAAATAAACAAAAGTCAAGTTATTTTTGGATTGAATGACAGATAAAACAATTCATTATTAATTTTTTTAGTAAGTTAACATGGTTCTGAATACTTAAGTAAATATTATTTCTCCTCAAACTAACATATGTTATGTTAATACAAGACAAAAATATGAGGGTAAGTCATTAAGTAAGTCACAAATACATATGGCATGATTTGAAATAATAAAAATCTTTAAAGAATAATGATGGAGGCAGCATCATATGGATTTTTGATATTCAATTCATATTGAGTAGGTAGCATTCACATGCATACATAAAGCAGTTTTAAAAATGGCAATGGTGCTGAATGATTGTACAATAGAAGAGCAGCATATTGTGGCTTGATCTTTGAGGGCAAAAGGACTTGAATAAAAAAAATATTCATAAAGAAATGTTACCTTTTTATGGAGAGAAGTGTTTATCAAGTAAAGCAGTGTACAATTCAGTGGAAAAATTTTCGTAAGGCCACCAAACAATTTGTAGATGATGATGATGTTCAACATGAAGACAGCAACCCAAAGAATTTTATACATCTGGAATTGGGGCTCTGATAAAACGATGGGATAAATGCATCAAGGTTGCTGGAGATTATGTGGAAAAATAAAAATTGTTTCCAAGTGATTACATGTCAATTTCTTTTTTTTATTATTATTATCTTTTGTGACTTAATAAATAATTTTCCCTTGTTTGATGAAAAATATCAGAGGAATAAATAAATTAAATACATATTTTAAACATATAAGTTACGAATAAAAACATACCTCAGTTTGAACCATGCCAGGTCGTTGGGTTCTCAGAGTTCGAACAGTTTGGAAAACATCTACTACACCTTCATACTGCATTCGTTCCAATACTATGCTTAATGTGATGAAGACACCACTACGGCCAACACCAGCACTGAAATAAAAACCAAAGTAAATATGTTTATAATTGTATTATTTGACAAAAAGATATGCAATACACTCCAAATTCACACACTTCAAAAGATATGCAACACACTTTTTTCAAATAACTGAAAAAAGTTTTATTTTTTCTTATACTACTCCTTAAATCCAAGACATTAGTAACTCTCTTAAGCTAGGCTATATTTAATTTCATTACAACCAAGATTAAAATCATGGAAATGAATTTCAGGAAGAGAAAGTTAAAGTGTAATTTTACAACATAATGATGTTAAATTCAATATTTCTTATATTTCAGAATTCGACCTGTTGATTATGTGAATAAATTTGTTCATAAAGAAAGATTTCACTGTAGTTATTTTAAAATAGACATTTTCATTTGCTTTTTTAAAATGAAAAATTAATAAAAGATATGTTATTTCAGATATATTTATTTAAAGTTATAAAATATCAGTAAATTATATTTTAAACAAGCTTCAACTGAGAAATTAAACTTATAAGATAACTTTCTTTTGTATTTTTAAAGGGATTTAATTAAAAATTTAAAGTTCTAAATCAAATGCTGTTTGCTTTTGGGAAGCTACATAGGAAGCCACAAAATTCAAATATAAAGAATATATTCTTCATCGAGTGAAAAATATTCATAATTATTATTACTGATTTTTTAAAATAAAATCTTTGTATGTAATGAATAAGTATGTAATGAATTGGAAAAATATCTTTAAAGTTACTTCAGCTTAAAAATTAGAAATTAAGACAAAATTTCTATAAGCATGACACTATAGAGGAAAAAGATAGATGGAGGTGCAGTATACCCTAAAATCGGCTTGTAATATAATGTGTGTTATTGCTCAAATTTAAATGTCCTCATTAGGCCCAAATAAATAATCATGCAAAACAAGAATCTTTTTTTTTTTTTTTTTTTTTTTTACATCAGTTGTTCAATTTTTCTCTAAATGAAAATTATCTGCTTTTTTAAGCATTCTAAAATAACATTTCCTTGTATTATGCAGTGGCGGATCCAAGGGGGGGGGGGTCATGGGGGTCATGACCCCCCCCCCCTGGAGCTCTTCAAAGAAGGATGTGCATTGTACAGTGTAAGTAAAAAGTGCTAAAACAGGAACGCAAAATAACATCTAATCGAAAGAATTAGTGCTTTTTTCGAAACTGATCGAGAAAATTCGTGAATTTTCTGCGACTGATCGACATAATTCTCAATTTTTTCGTACCCGATCAGCGAAATTCTCGATTTTTGCGAAGCCTATCCACGAAATTCACAATTTTTCCATGCCTAATCGACGAAATTCACAATTTGTTTTGGGTGTGATCGACGAAATTTGAGATTTTTCCACGAATGGTCTGCGAAATTTGCAATTTTCTTCACTTGATTGACAAAATTCATGATTTTTCCGTGCCCAATCCACGAAATTAGCACATTTTTCCGTTCTTACTCGATGAAATACGAATTTTTCCGCACACGAAGTATGAGATACGCGTTTCTTAACTGACTGAAGAAATCTGCATTTTTTTCCTGTCGTAAATTGATGAAATCCGTGATTTTTTTCTCGCGATAAACTGACGAAACTCACAATTGTTCTGCAGCCGCTCAAAGGTTTTTAAAATTTTTCTGCGCATCATTGACAAAATTTGTGTTTTTTCCGAGCCCTATCAACGAAATTAGCAATTTTTTCATTCCGAATCGACAAAATTCGCGAGTTTTTTAGTACTCGATCGCCCGAATTCGTGCTTTTTACGAAGCCGATCGACCATACTCACGATAATTTCTTTTCCGATCGATAGAATTGTTAATTTTTGTTCGCTTTATCAACGCAATTCGCGATTTTTTTCATATCCGATCGACTGTACTTGCGCTTTTTACGAAACTGATCGACCATATTTGCGACTTTTTCATTCCGATCGACTAAATTCGCCCTTTTTACGAAAGCGATCGAACATATTCGGGATGTTTCCGTGCCCAATAGACGAGATCTGCGCCTTTTTCCGTTCTTGTCCATGAAATACGCATTTTTCCGCACCGGACAGCCCCTCCCCCCCCCCCCCCCGCGAAAATTCGCGATTCTTAACTGACTGATGAAATCTGCATTTTTTTCCCGCCGTAAATTAATGAAATCTGTGATTTTTTTCTCGTGATAAAGTGATGAAACTCGCTATTGTTCTGCAGCGCTCAAAAAAATTTTTGATTTTTCCTCGCATCATCGACAAAATCTTCCTTGCCCTATCAACGAAATTAGCGATATTTTCATTTCTAATCGACAAAATTCGCGAGTTTTTCGTACCCAATCACCCGAATCGCTCTTTTTACCAAGACAATCAACTACATTCGAGATAATTTCTTTCCCGATTCACGAAATTGGCAATTTTTGCGTTCCATATCAACTCGAAATTCGCGATTTTTTTATTCCCAATCCAGGGCCATAGTTAAGGGGGCGCTATGGGCGGCTCAGCCACCCTAAAATATTTTGAGCCCCCTCTCCCCCTGAAAAAGAATCTAAGGTCACTCAATCAATTTCTGTTCCGAAAATCCTAATGAAATTATGTTCAAAAATCTAATTTAGTTTTGAGAACCTTTTCACAGTTTTGCAGAGTTACTAAATTGTATCTGAAATAAGTGTTTCAACACTCCCTCATCCTATTTGTACATATGAAGCTAACATGATGTTTAATTTCGAACCAGTTACAAATTCAAAATTTTCATCATCCAATATTTTTCTTGGCATGAAATGAAGTTATTGCAACAGTTTAATAAGAAACATAGTACCTACCATGTAAATATGCACTAATTTATCTTTCTGCGTCAGCGGGAGAGAAAAAAAAAATATATGAGCCCCCCCTATAATCTCTTGAGCCCCCCCCCCCCTTAATGTTCACTTCTAGATACGGCCCTGTCCCAATCAACAAAATTCAGGATTTTTCCGTTCCCAATCGCATAAATTCGCGCTTTTTACAAAGCGATCGACAAAATTGGGGTTTTTTCGTGCCCTATTAACAAATTTTCAATTATTTCGTTCCAGATCGAGAAAATTCGCGATTTTTTTGTGCTTGATCGACAAAATTTGCGATTTTTCTGAGACATACAGACAAAATTCGAGATTTTTCGAAGGCCAATAGACAAAACTCGCGATTTTTCAATATCCAGTTGACGATATTTTCGATTTTTCTGCACCCGGTCAATGAAATTGCATTTTTTTGGCGGTAAATAGACAAAACAGGCGACTTTTCCACAAATTATGAACAAAATTTGCAATTTTTTCAAGTATTATAAAAAAAATTTAGATTTCTTTTCCTTGCCCGATAAACGAAATCTGAGATTTTTTGAGTCCGATCGATAAAAATTCATGTTTTTTCCGTGCCTAATCGACAAAATTCGCGATTTTTTTCATGCTCAATCGGCGAAATTTGCTACTTTTTATCGTTATTCCGTTTTCACAAGATTTACTGTATTTTAAAATTGTTTCATTAAATCATCTGTCAAAAGTTGTGACCCCCCCCCCCCCCCTGGAGATTGGGCTGGATCCGCCCTTGGTATTATGAATTAAAAATTATATTATTAAAAGTTTTTTCTTTTTTGAGAAAGTATGTGGTTGCTTAATGTAGCAGATTTTAGGGTAACATTTTTGGCATCACCCCCAATCACTATGCTTCGACTCTATTCTTTCTTTTTACTTTATGGCATGACACAATCAAGAATTTAGGTAATAATATCGTTAATAAAAATATAAAATCTCAAATTGTTTTTACAATGATTTTTTAATCTAAAACTACAATATTAATGCATATATATAAACCTGAAACTGCTGTTATTTGTTTATTTTAATTATTACTTTAAATGCAAATGAGCAAGTAAAAATTCTTTGAATTTACTTTACTAACTCAAAACATGAAGTATATTTTGTCCTATGAGTATAAAACATAAAAACCTAAATGATTTTCACAATGATCAATAAGGTTTAAAAATATATAACATAATCATTTATTGCAAATGATTCAAGCTGTAATAATAAAAAGTGCATTAAGTTAATGGAAAATCAGAATTCCTTGAAAATATAATTAATACTTTTTTAAATAAATATAACGCATTTAAATTATTATTAATGGTTTTGACAATCAGTGTGTTTTTTAAATGCAACAAAATACAAGAATGCAAATGATTCAAACTTTAACACCAACTTTAAAACCTGCTTTAAATTAATAGGTTGCAAATGAAAATAAGCTAAAAGTTACTCAATTGATTTTTTTTTTTTTTAAATAAAAAAATATATAAAAATTAGGGCAATTTTTTTTATATAAACATGACATATTTAAGAATTTTAATAATAATTAATATACATAAAATTATGAAATTTTGCAAAAATTTTCTACACACCTGCAGTGCACGGTGATGGGACCTTCTTGTCCAAACTGTTCTTTGGTTTTATGGACTTGTCCAATAAATTCAATAAAACCATCCCCCGACTTTGGCACACCTTGTTCAGGCCAATCAGTGAAATGGAATTGTCGAATCGTTCTTGACTGACCATCCTATCAAGAATCATACAAAGTTTTAAAAATAATATCATTATTAGATAATAAGAATCAGTTTAAAATTGAGCTGATAAAAAAGAATTTTATTTTTATTTTTAATAATACATCTTATTTTTTAAGTTATAAATAATTCCTTTGGAAATGAAAAAAAAAAAAAAAAGCTTTTAAAACAAATTATCCAAAATATACTTTTCAATTTTAATGAAAATTCATTTACTTTTACTGCTGAAACTTTATATTTTAATTATCAGCTAAACAAGTGAGGAAAATAAACATTTTTATTTCATACAATATATAATTTAAAAACAATGTACCTCAAAAACAAAAACATGGCGATTTTTTTTTTCTTTCTTAAGCAATATATATATATACCGTATTTTCGGGTGTATAGTCCGCGGCTTATACAAGAAAAAAAACCTTCCAAAAAGCCGCTGCGGGTTATACAAAGATTTTTTTTTTTTTTTTTTTAAATTGGAAATCGTGATATCTTTTCTACAACTTTTAAACCTCAAAAAATTTGAAAAAAACATGAAAATTTGTAAATTTTTTTCGCTATGTCGCAAAATTTAGAGAGTTCTCCCATGTTTGTAAAGGCCTTTTTTTTACTGCTTAAATACAATTATTTCTGGGTTTGGAAGAACTGTTGCAACTATCGCCAAGTATTGCACCAATAGATCTATAATAGCTACCGTATATACTCTCATATAAGTCGTGAAATTTTAGGCAAAAAAAAAGAACTTCAAAGTGGGGGATCGACTTATACGAGACCTAAAAAAAAATCTATAAATCAAATATCAGAAAATAATTTGCTAGTGAATCGGTGCTGCAGCACCCTATTGTGTTTGTAGAGTACAAAATCCAAAATCCGGAACCATTCCAATATCGACGATTCTGAATTTAAGATCATTTAAGATTTAGTTTATTTTTCAAAAAAATTAATCTACCCTACCCAGTTACAAAGAACAAAAAAAAGTGCGTGATATATGTCATTTCTAAATGATTCAGAGCAGTCGTTCTTTCCAAAACGATTCCAAGGAATTGTTCCTTTACAGAGTCGTTTCATTTCAGAACGATGTCAAGGAATCAAACTTTTCCGGATTCGTTTCATTTCAGAGAGAGTCCGAGGAATCGTTTCTTTTCGGAGTTGGTCCCCAACCCTGTTTCAAAGAACAAAAAAAAATGCGTGATTTATGTCATTTCGGAACGATTCAGAGCAGTCGGTCTTTTTCGAAACAATTCCGAGGAATCGTTCCTTTACAGAGTATTTTCATTCCGGAACGAGTTCAAGGAATCGAACTTTTCCGAAGTCGTTTCATTTCAGATAGAGTCCATTGGAATCTTATCTTTTCGAAGTTGGTACCTGACCCTGTTGCAAAAAACAAAAAAGTGCGTGATTTATGTCATTTTGGAACGATTCAGAGCAGTCGACTTTTTCGAAACGATTCCGAGGAATTGTTCCTTTACAGAGTTGTTTCATTTCGAAATGAGTTCAAGGAATCGAACTTTTCCAGATTCGTTTCATTTCAGATCATTGTTTCAGATAGAGTACGAGGAATCGTTCCTTTTCAGAGTTGGTGCATTTAGGACCGATTCCGAGGATTCGATCTTTTCGGGTACTACTGACCTAAGATACGTATACATTTTATGTCCAAAATTTTGAATTTATCACCAATTTTTTTTTTTTTAATTTTCGAAAAAAATTAGAAAAAATATCATGTTTGTTTAAAAAAAAAATGCACGTAAACGCCGCATCGCTTAAAATTTTACCTTAAAACACATAAACGTTGTGTCGTTTCTTCCAAAAATTACGGTACTTATAATCTTAATTTTTAGCCAAATTACTGTAGGTATTATGCATCATGAAAAAATTTGGTAAATTTGTGTTAAAAATTATGACTAATAGCTTCTAATTTCGAACCCTGATCGAAATAAACATTCGTAAATGGTGTATAGCCCGCGGGCTATACACCGATGCATCTCCGCGGGTTATACACCAACTTTTTTTACTGCACTGCTCGATTTAGGGGTGCAGGCTATACACTTGAAAATACGGTATATATATATTTTTCTAGAGATTAAAATGTTTACAAAGCTACTATTACAACAGTGGGAACAATCTTCTAATTTATTAAGAATAACTAGGCATGTGCTGTTAGTATATCTTCATTTTAAAAATATTTTTATACATTTTCTCCTTAAACAACTAAAGTTTGTATTAGTTTTTGTAATTCTTTCTTGTACGATAACATCATTAAAAAAATTCAATCAATAATTAAAACTGTTTGATTAATTTTCTCCAGTAAAAATACCTTTCATAATAAATATGTTTTTTGCATGATATTCTGAAACTGGTAATATACTAATAAGGTCTTGTTTCAAGTGTTATTTTTTTCTTCAAAAATTTTATACATGAGGCAAAATAATAAAAATTTTGGTAATTATCAAACTGAAAAAATGATTAGTAAATTTAATTCTTCAAATCTTTTAAATTTTGAAAAATAAAATAAAATAAATTCCTTGAGGCATAATATTTTGCTAATATATATATATGTATATATATATATATATATATATATATAAAATACTTAAATACTTCTATTCTATATGTGCTTATGCTTTGAAAGTTTTGTAAATAATTCTACAAAATGCATTAACCCTTTCCGGCACGGGCAAAATCTGTACTAAAATAAGAAATTATCGACTGACACCGGAATTCACAAATGAATTTTTTAAATATTTTGAATTCCTTAATTTAAGCTTTTATTGTAAAAGCAAAATTTTACTAAAATATTACTGGTGCCATTTGCAAGTTTGGAATTAAAATTAGGTATCCCAGACCGGAAAGGGTTAACTAAATAACAATGGATCAATAGCACATACAAACTAAATAATATTTCTAAACATTTTTAAACAGTATTTACTCAAATATTACTCTTTTTTTTTTTTTAATTTAAAAATTACTAATGCATTTAGAGATGTTATGTAAGGCTCTTCAAATGATATATACAGCAAGTAGTTTTTCTTATAACATATTTAAGTTTGTCCCTAATTGAAGATTGATAATATATATATATATACTGAATAAATCTTAATACTACACAATAAAATCAATAATGGCTTTTCATACCTCCCTGCCACCCTCTCAAATAACTTTGTTATACTTTAAATTGCTGGATTAATTATAGTTTTAAAAAGTCATTCAAATTTAAACAAATAAAATATACATATATATATATATATATTCTAACTTTATGCTAACTGTTTAAATATATGCTTTAATACTGAAAAACGAAATTTCTACTTTATAACAAAATCCATAAAATATGAGATTGTTTTTATACATTTTAAGGAATATTTATTCAACAATATATGGAAAACAATACTTCAAACTGTATTTTTTTAAAAAATTCATTAAACACTGGATAATTAAAATCTGATATTTAGTAATCTGAAAGACAGTTAAAAAATTATAACTGATAGTCTTATCAGCATTCAAATGTGCATTCAAATTAGCTATTTTAGATTAAAATATAATCTTGATTGTTTAAAATATAGTCTAAACCTGTTCCGATCTAATGTATCCTATAAAATACACATCTTTACAATTTTTCTTCCCATATATAAATAATGTTAAAAAAGGAAACAATGGTGTGAATGAAGCATAACATATAGCAGAATTAAACAGTAAGAATTAAAGTGCTGTTTTAGTCAGCAACGTGCTATATAAAAAAGGCTTGCAGCAGAAATGTATAAAATGTACAAAAATGAAAATGTAAATAATTTTATTGTACATTAAGGTACCATTAGTAAAGACCATTAGTAATAAAAAAAAATATTAAGTATATATTTATTTTATGTTTTGCAATGCAAAAGAGTAACATAAACTACAAAAAATCCCAAGTAATTGTTAAAAAATGTATTTTTTGAGTCCCCCTGTATCATCAAATTTTATACATGAAAAAAAAAATATAATTTTTTTTTCAGTATTCAATATCTCTTAGTTATTAATTTGTTAATATAAATCCATAACTGAAATTTAAAAAAGTACACAAATAAATCCTTTGGTCTGAAGAGGCTAAGATATATATAAAAAAGCAGAAAACTATTTTACTTACCCTAGCATCTGTTACTTTGAATTCTCTCAATATGTATTGTGGCATGTTATACTCAGTGATAGGATCAACCACAAAATAAAGATACCTTTGAGATCTTTCATTCGGCCAATACTGATGACATTTTTCCTGAAAATAAATTGTAATTTAAAAAGTGTGCACATCATTCAGTTTTTATAGATGTCATTTTGTGTTTTTGTTTATAAATAAACAAATAAAATTAGGGTAAATTAAAATTTGACATCGGGAAAATACAGCTTAGAAATTTTAGGTATGTTAGAATTGATTTTAAAATGACCCAATCTATCCGGCTCAATTTCAACCTATTTTATTTGTGATCATTTTCAAGGTTAATTAACCTCTTGAGCACCATAACGTACATGTTACAGCATGAAATCTTCTATTACAATACCAGGACACACATGCTCACATCTGTATCAAATCAGTAGATGACATGCTGCCATTGTTGGCAAGCATTGAAATCCAGTGATACATCAGACTTGTTTAAGAAAGCATCTAGAATTTTGAATTAGGCCAAAAACTGTAAATGCTGCTTCCTTGGATTGAGTACTTAAGTATTTACATTGTAAACTATATGTTTATGTGTGTATATGAGAGAGACTGTTATTGTCAATAAATGTTAAATAAAAGACCTTTCCTGAATTACATTAACAATATCATGCCTACAAAAATCTTGAATTTAATAACAAAGAATAACAACTAATTCCTGAAATTCCAGTTTTTATAATGGTACCATAAACTTGGCACTTGGATCTTCAGTGTTTTTATATCAACAACTATTGTAAATATAATAAAAATATAATAGTTTGTTCTTTTTTATATATTGTTGGTGCACAATATTCAAGCTCTTAGTTATCAAATATATTTAACCATAGTTCATCATTCTGTATTAGTTCCATGGTAATAACTGCCATTGATATGCATTTCATGTCAATTATGCTCTGGGCAGGATCAAGATGAAAATCTGAAAATTAGTTTTCAATGCATTTTCTTTTCTTATGCAATTT
Organism: Maratus speculifer; assembly: GCA_964019185.1. Lineage (NCBI taxonomy): Eukaryota > Metazoa > Arthropoda > Arachnida > Araneae > Salticidae > Maratus > Maratus speculifer. The sequence continues at coordinate 186,397,035 of OZ025301.1, forward strand.
TCAATAATGGTGTTATGTTTCTGCTTAATCCCTCAGTATTTGTGAAACAAAAAATGTGGAACAGTTCAATATTTGCAAATACTTTGCACCACTTTATAAATAGAAAAATCTTTCACATACACTTTGACAACATTTGCAATAAAAGTATAATGCAAAATGAGTATAAAAACAGTTGCCTGAGGCAGATATGCAGTTGTGATTTTGACATTCATGGAAATTTCTATGAATTTAACTTTAGCAAATGTTAAGGAATTATTGTACTCATCTCAAAATGCATCTTTCATTATAAATCTAACTACTTTTTATTGATGATGATGTGCTCATTATGCTATAATTTTTCAATCTTATTTTTAATGCACCCTAATGAATTTATGGGTTACCATCAGGGTTCTCACTGATTTTTGATTAACAGTAGCAATTTGGCGAATAAGAAATAAAAAAAACAATCGCTAAATGAAAAGGAATGTTAGTAAAGTAGATTCGGAGTGAAACAATGAAAAATGTATCTTTAATACCTTATTATATCCCTAATTTCCAAATGTTCTGTTAAATAATATAATTTTTTGTAGCTGCTTATAACATAAAAATTTGAACACCTGCTATAGAAACTATTACAAATGACTACATTCTAGATATCTCCTAGTCCTAACTGTGTAAATGTTTAAGACATTCTTTTAGAAGTCTAAACAAATATCAAAAACAGCTATCATTGATTTACCGTTGTGAAAACATATAAGTTAAAAATTGCTATGAGATTTCAACTCAATGGAAAAAATTTGACTGGCCAATGATTACTTTCCTAAAATAAATAAATAGTATGGTAAATGGGTAATTTCTGCACTGCATTACAGCAAAACTTTTTTCTGTTTGGCGCTTGATGCTAGTAATTTTGTTTGCCTATTTATCGGTACGATGCCAAAACACAGATAGTGATTAACTGACAATAGGTAAATATACATCACATAATCATTTCTGTCTTTGATTGTTGCTGAACAGAATTGGTGTTGAGTCAGTATTTCTATAAATAGAATAATGTAAAGAGCACCATGTGATTGAACATGTAAAGAGACATCCAAATGTTCATCAACTGGCATAAGAATCTTCACTGTATAGACTCACATATGCACATACTTACAATGAAAAAAAAGCAGAAATTGAGCATTCACAATTTTGTGAATCTGATTGTTCTGTTACTCACCAAATAGAGGATTTTGTCGCAATTTGTTGCAATGGTGAGTGACAGCAAGAACATTGGATACCATAGAATCTGAATGGAATCAAACTGAAACACAGCAAAATTTCTTCTCTTTATGCAATGAACCTATCTGTTAATTTATGAATGCTAAATATATTCTATTTTAGAACTTTTTGTTCATTTCTGGCATGTAAACTTTCAAGTTTATTTAGAAATTTGAAGTGAGCTTAGCATAATCATATGATAATTTAAAAAGTTTTTTCTCTCCTGTTCTGATCTATGAATCCCAATATTTCAATGCCAAATGGCTGAAGCAATATATTCTGTCACAAATATTTCATTTTTTAATAATTATTAAAAGCTGATTTTCTACAGTGTGATGTGTAGCAAAAAAAAAAACATAAAATTTAAAATTAGTATAGAAGTAATGTTTATTATTTTAAGAATAAAATTAATTTTTTTCATAATCATTAATAATCTGGCATGAAAGTGTTTAAAACAAAAAGTAACAGTTTGTAGGAAGCTCATTTATTTTCTTATCATTATAATTTTAAATTAGGTGCACAAAATTACCCTCAAACTAAACAACTTAACAGAGGCACAAAAAATTCTTAGAGTCTTTCTCTTTGGCATGCTGCTGCCAAAAATAAGTAAATAAATATACTAATTTAACTGTCATTTATAATTATCTAAAAATAACTAAGTTATTTTCACTTACTCTTCCCATCTCCTTTAACTTTGTGAGCATAACCACTATATTCGAATTATGTTCCCAGAGCATCCTCCAGAAATCTTCGGTGGTTTCAGGAACAGGCCCTTGAGTAGCAATGTATGCATTGCGATACTTGTAGCCCTATATAAGAACAAAGCATTGCATTTAATAAGTATTCCATGAAATAAGCTACAACATAACATAAATAAACATTTAAAATTATTTAAATTATTTAAAAGAGGGCAAAAAATTTAATAATTTCAAATAAAACAATATATTCCAGATGTTGAAAATTGCCTGTCATAAACACACATACACACAAATAAAATAATAAAAAATATCAGGTATTTTTCAAACAGATTATCTTTCCTCCTCTAACCAACATTTTTTTTAAAAGTAGGATTAAATAACGCTTCTTTTAACTTGTGATTGTACAGTAGAACCCCGCTAATTCAGACCCCATTAATCCGGATCTCTGCATAATCCAGATCAGTTTGGTAAATTTTTTTTTTCACATTTGAGAAGCGATTAGCTAATTTCCGTAATATTAACTTATTATCGTCATATCCTGAATTTAAAAAAAAACTTTTTCTGAAAGCTTTTCGGAAGAATATCTTAAGCTTTCTTATTTAAACTCATTTAAACTACAGCCAACGAGCTACCTATGCTCAAGCGGATGCGCAACCGTATGGCTCGCAAAAGGTATAGAAAACTGGCACAGCAGAAAATTACAAACTTTTTTATTACAAATGTAATAACAAATTACAAATGTAAAAAGTAAAGGTTTTTACTGTCTGTAAATATTCAATAAGTTTAACATAAAAGTGATTTTCTGTAAGTATGTTTTATTTTACATCATTTTTTCTAATTCTCCGGATAATCTGGATTGGGCCTGGTCCCAATTAATCCAAATTATCGGGGTTTTACTGTATTTATGATTATTATTAAACTACTTTTCCACCAATTATATTTAAAATATTTCTGTAATTACTATTATAATATTAATTTTAGTAGCATCTTTTTCTCCTTATGTCTTTCAAAATCTCAACAAATTTCTAAAAAGTATTCTTCCACCATTGTTTATTCTAAAATTATTCTGGGCATTTAGATCTCAATATTTCAAAGACGAACTGTTTTCTAAAGAAAACGTATTTATAAACCTCTAGTTATAGTTCAGAAATAGAGAATTTCCTTACATCAAATTGTGAATGTTCCATTTTCTTCTGCCTATAAATTGCAAAATTAAAAAGAATCTTAAAACACCTTTTTTTACTCAAATAATTATTTGAATTTCTATTACTTCTGGAACTTATTTCCATAGTTATATGCATCTAAATGCAAGGATAGTTTGATATTTTTTTACCTAAATGGGTATCGATAAAATTTTTACGACAACTAAATATAGATATTTTTTACAAATTACAAGCTAATAATATTAGTTAACATTTTAAAATACCAAAAAATATTTTAAAATAAAACTATAGAAAAACAAACTTCTTCAAATAAAAAATTTGTAAATTTCTTCAATTAAAATTTTTTAATACTTTTTTTTAACAGTTTAAGGGATGAAAATTATGCTTTTGTGAATAAATAAAGAAAAATGACTTAAAGTCAATTTATTTATTCATAATTAATAAAATAATTTACTGTCAATTTATTAATTCATAATTAATTTCTAAGTGTGTTAAAATGTGGTTCTGTCATTAGAAATAATTACATAATTTTTACACATTTAATTATAAGATTAGATAATTTTTATAATTCTAGCATATCAGGAAATGAGTGAAAAGTCTGTTGTGAAATTCCATCCTGAGATACATAAACCAAACACACAAATGTAAAAATGATGCAACATAAATACTGGACATTCAATTTGAGCAGAAAAATTAAGGTAAAAATCAACCAGAAAAGAAAATAAGCAGCTAAATTTTTTTAAAGATAAGATAAAAGGATTATTACAGAATTTTCATAACGCACAAAACCACTTAACAAAAATCATAAATTGAAGTTAATATATATATGCATAACATTTCTTCATGTGGCTTACATTAAGAGTATTTTTTTAACCCTTTCGTGGTTATAAGCGCGTATACGCGACCAGAATACCACTTAATTTGAATTGCGAAATGCCATACTGACACCGGAATTTTTAAATGAAAATTTTAATTTTACAAAGAACGTAAAAAATAACATTTATATATTATGAAATAAATTTGTTTTTAAATTCCGGTGTCATTCAATCATTTTAGTATTTTATGAATAAAAGTGCTTTAACCGTCAAAGGGTTAACAGACTTAACACTATAATCATTATATTGAAATAATGTTATTATACTTACATCAATGAAACTGGCATTAATATAATCAGAACCATCTACTCCTCTAATTGGTTGTAGGCACACTCTAGTTGATTCATCTAAAAGTTATAAACATATAAATATAAATACACAATTATCAAGTGTATGTCTCAATATTAAATGTATCAAATATACAAAACAAAATACAAAAAATTTAACTGTAAAAAATTACTTTCAAATAAATAACAACAATTACAAATAAAACAACATTTTAAACAAGTATCAACTTTTCATTTATATGTATATATATAAAATATTTGAAGTATATTTAAAGCCTTTACTGCATTTTGTCTCATATATGATGCATGCTAATGTTTTTATAATATGATGTCTTAGTTCTCCATGTAAAGCAATCAGATGTACTAAATTATAATAATCTTTCGCAATGCTTTAAATAGGTAAACTATATTTCAAATGAAAACCAAATTTCAAATATTTAATTGTTTAATATGTGCAAATGCCAACCTAGTGAAAAAGTTTCCATGTTGGGATTTAAACCCCGGCTATCAGTGCAACACACTGACGTTCTACCGACTAAACCACGTGGAATGATACCCAACCTAGAACTTCTCACTATTACATGTTGGAAGGCTATTGTATTTTTTAATTTCATGAGGTTTAATCGGTAGAATGTTAGTGCATTATACTGATAGCTCAGATTCGAGTCCCAGCATGGAAACTTTTTTCAGTTAAGAACACAAAACATAAATTGCATAAATTTTATACGTAAATGAAAAAGATGATGTGATTTTGTTTTAGTTTTTGAAAGAACGAAAACTAACATCAGTTTTTGACATAAATTGCAGTTAAAATATAAATCTTAACATCAAAACAGACAATATAATAGTGGTTTGCAATTAAAATTGTTATCACTGCAATCATACCAAACTTTTATATATTTTTTAGCTATAACTCATGACGACTTTAATTTTTAACTGTAACAGCAGAACTACAAGTTACTTAGTTCTTTGTTTTTTCTATGCCTGTTTTTCATGTTTGCTGGTAGTGGCAAAGCAAGTGGAGGACAGAGGAGGCCGTCTGCCCCGGGTGTCACCCTCTAAGGGGTGACACCCAATCCCTTTTTGCAAATCTATATATATAGATAATTTTAAAAGATAAAAAAAAGGGGGGAATTCTGAAATAAAATTCTAGTGCATGACACAACAGAGTTAATTTTCTTTTCTTTGAAAATGTGAAAATTTTCTAAATAAGATATGCACCAGATAACAAAAGCCAACCTACCCATCCAATGAATGGTTAACAAAAGCAAACTTTAAGAAAAACTCATCTTCTACACATATACACAGTATTGACTTATGCTGATTATAGGTTAAGAGATGAGTCGCTCCTGTTGTTTTTTTTTATGCAGAAGGACAAAAGGTAAATCAGGAATGGTATGATCATATATTGTACTAACGTAAAATTGTGACTGAAAAAAAGTGACAGATAGGGCAGGGGGGGGGGACCCTGGTAAGTGGGGGTGACACTATTTATGTCTGCCCCGGGTGTCACCCATTCTAGCTATGCCACTGTTTGCTGGTGTTATGTTACTTATATTATGACATTTTTAACAACTGTTAATTTAGTTTTAACATATGCTAATTAAATATATTTGATTAACAGTAAATAAATTAAATAGCAAATTTCAGTGGTCGAAATGGTCAAAAATGATTTGACCTGTACAGTTAAAACCAGTTTAAACCACTGGTTTAAACCCCCATTGTTAACACTGATATAACCCTTTTAATACAGAATCTCAGAGAGAAGCCCAGTAGATCTCTCTAAGGTTAGCACATCTATCTACAAATAGCAAGTTCAACTACTGGCTGGCCAACATTCAATTAGTATTTGATCCCGTGGGATCAATAAAATGAGTTACAAACTTGCTCAGAAACTAAACACTGGGGGGGCTGTTTAAGGCTGACCACCTGACCAAGACATATGCTGTATAGTACACAAAAGCCCAGAGTCAAGTAAACAGGATTGAGCGCTGTACGCTAAGATCTTTCATGGATCATACAACTACAGGTTTAGTTTAGTTTCAGAATATTAAGTTACCATTTTGTGTGAAAAATAGTCAATAAAGAATCTTAAATGTATCATTTAATTTATTAATACCAGGTATATTAAAATATTAATATTTATAAATATACAAATGAGATAAAATATACTTACAGGGAAGAATATTCATTAACCTATTTTTGAACTTGTTTACAGGCAGATTAGCACTAACAAATTTACTTGACTGTGTTTTCATATTGGCTAGTTTCTACAAATGAAAAGATATGGAAGTGATAAGTACTTTATATAATAAAAATAGATACAAAACTTACATTTTTTTTTTAATCAAATAAATCTGAAAATTTTATTAAAAAAAAGAAGTCCTTTATTAATCACATAAAAACGAAAAAAAAAAAAAAAAAAAAACTTTATGTAAACGTTATTATGTTATACGTTATGTTTCTATAGCTCAAGTTACATTTATTTGACTTGGGATAAACCCCCTTTGGGAAAATTGGCAGCTTTGAATAAAATATATTCAAAAAATACATTTTCATAGTTTTTAACGGAATAAATAATGGTAAAGTGCCGATTTTTTATTTCCAATTAACCAAATATTTAATTATTCAAATTTCCATTAATGTCCTTTTATTTCTTTTTTAATTTTTTGACTTAAATATAATTATTTTATCAATAAAAATAGCTGTTAAACTTCCATTTTTTTTTCAAATCAAATAAAGTCGGAAATTTTATTAGAGAAAAAAAGTCATTTAATAATAATATAGAAACAAATACACAGAAACAAAAAAATCATATAAATGTTTTTATAATTCAAATTATAGTATATTTATTGACTTGAGGTGAACCCCTCTGAAAGGTTGGCAGCTTTAAATAAAATATATTTTAAAAATCCATTTTCATACTTTTTTTAACAGAATGAATCATAGTAAAGAGTTGATTTTTGATTTCTAATTAACCGAATATCTAACTATCCAAATCATCTTTTATTTCTTTTTTAATCTTATGACATAATCATAAATTATTTAATAATAATAAAAAAAGAATAAAACTCATTTATTTATTTATTTATTTATTAAGTAGCATCACAATTGATATTATATGAAAAAATAGAAATTTCCATGTTTCTCCTGCATTCAATTATGGGTCAAAATAATACACTTTTCATTTAAAACAGTCTTAAGTGAAAATAGATTTTGAATTTCCTTTATATAATCAAATTTAAAGTTTAATTGTAAAAGAACATGGAATGACGAAATAGGTTTTATAAAAAAAAAAATTACTGCTGACCACTAAATTATCTAATTTAAAACTAAAGACATAAATATAGTATTGATACTTTTGAAAGTAAAAATATGTGTTTGTTCATACTTTAAATTCTAGTTCCATGCCGCTACAACCTTCCACTGGTAATACTTGCATGAGCTGCTGAATGTGGACAAAGAGATTACGAGCAGGAACTTCTGTATTGCCAGCAATGACAGCTTCTAGCACAGCATCATGAATGAAAACATACTGATCTTCAGTCTGAACCATGTAGTTTCTTTGGGCTCTTAGACAAGTTACATGGCCATAGATGTCAACAGTGCTCTCATTCTTTAATCTTTCCAACATTGAATCAATAACTATAAAGCAGCCTGTTCTGCCAACACCAGCACTATAATGGAATAAACAAACTTATTAATAAAGAGTCAGAACAAGGCATATCATTTAACCTCTTCAGTTCCAAAGCTAAAATAATAATACAAATACTTATTCATTGTTTGTTTTAATAGTACTTAAAAAAGTACTTAAAAAATAGTTAATATAATAGTTAATAAAAATAGTTAAAAATAATTAATAGTACTTAAAAAGGAAAGAAAAATGCATTTGTAAATTTTCACATTGTAATACAAGATAAGTGCACTTTTCTGATATTTTGTTCAAAATGGATTTTTTTCTACTTTTATTTCTCAATGAAACATCCAGAATTCAAAATGGACTTGGTTTCTACTTTTATTTCTCAATGGATGTTCATGAATTTGAAAAAGATTTGATTTCTATTTTTATTTTTCAATGAATGTTCATAAATTCAAAATGGTTTCTATTTGTATTTCTTAATGGATGTACAGGAATGCAAGTCCAGAAAGCCAAGAATTACACATAGTGTTCCTAAGGTACGGTTTTGATTATCTCAGTGTAGAATATGTTCTTTCTGAAGTAGCTGCTGAGACAAAGTATTGATGGAACTTGCAACAATTTCTTCATTTTTCAACTTGCATTTCAATTTCTATTTGTAAAGTATTTGGAATATTTTTATACAAAAGAAAAAGGCTTGATTTTTACTGGCTGGATAAGCTTCAGATCTTTCCCTCACCCCCCCCCCTCTGTTTTCAATGATACTTTTCATACAACTATTAAATAGTATGGCAAATGTTTAATTTCATCACTGTACTCCCACAAAACTTCTCTATTTGGTGAAAGATAAAAATTATTTTGGTTGTGTTTTTATTGGCATGATGTCGGCACACAAATAGTAATTACATAAGAATAGAGCAATATTTATCGTATAATCCTTTCTGTGAATTTAATTGTTGCTAAGGTGATTTGGTGTTGAGTCAATATCTCTATAAATAGGCTAATATAAGTAGAACAGTGCTTTTGAGTATAGTGATATCAATTGCTTAGTAACATGGATAAGAATCTCAACTGTATTGGCACATACAGATGGAGGACAAAATAATATGAACACTTGTGAAATAATGGAAAATCTTTATTAATAGAGAGTTGGATTACCTTTTGACTGAAGTACAGATTTAATGTGTCGTGGGACAGATGCATAAAGGTCATAGACAATATTTAAAGGTATATTAAGCTATTCCTCCTCCAGAACGGTCTCTAATTCCGGAAGACTGGACAGAGGAAGAAATCGAGAATGAAGTTTGGACTCCAAATATTCTCATAAATGTTCAATAATATTCAAATCCGGAGACTGATGGGGCCAGGAAAGATGTGCAACTTCATCATCATGCTCTTCGAACCAAGCTTGAATACACCTAGCAGTGTGGATAGGGGTGTTGTTGTCTTGAAAAAGCAGTCACTCTCCAGGGAATACAGTCTGGACAAAAGGGTGGACATGATCTCCAGAATGCTTAAATAGTGATTGGATTTGATTCTCTCATGCAGAATAACAATTGGCCCAAGACAGCGCCAAGATATCAAACCCCATACCATAATTCAGCCACTCCCATGCTTCAAAGTCTCCATGAGGCACTCAGGATTAAATACTTCTTTGGGAATTCTCCAGACAAACACATCAGCTCATCTGAAGTAGGGTGAATGACGATTCATCTGACCATATTACCGGTTGACACTGTTGTCACCACCATTTGTGATCTCTGCACCATTGGCATTACTTGAAAGCATTAGTTGCTTTCACCAAGGGTTTTCGAATTGCTACTTTGCCACGAATGCTCGCAGCATGAAGTTCCCTTTTGACAGTTTTTATTGAAACGAGATCCTGGAGATGGCTATTCATTTCCGATGTTATCTTGGATAACAATTGCTTGTGCTTTCTGGGTACTTTGCGCTTCAAGACTCGTCTATGCCTATCAGCAAGCTTGGACTTTTGGCCACTGTTGTGCTTTGAAGACGTCGTCTTACCTTCTTTTGTGTATGCTGTTGTAACAGCTGATACAGTACTCCTTGTAAACCCCAAAAGGTTTGCTGTTTCTGTAACCGATGCTCCACTTAAACGTGCTCTGACAATTATTCCACTTTAAAACTCTGACAGATCTGATATTTCAGCTTATCAGAGACTATTCAATAGACGCATGCAACACAGGTGATTTCTATTGAAAGACTGATACCTTCCTCTTTACGCTTACTAGGTGGCAGATTTCTGTTGCAGGTGGTGCGGCTGTACTGCAGGTGTGAAATATGCCACATTTTTTCACAGTTGTTCATATTATTTTGTCTCCCATCTGTACATATACATAAAAAAAAAACAGTTAATTGATCACTCGCAATTCCATGAGTATCATAGTTTGCTTGGCAAATGAAGCATTTTTTTTGCGATTTGGCACAATATGAGCAGTTGTGAAAATTACAATTAAGTTCAATTAACAAATTTCAATGGCCATTTTTCAATATTATTAACTTTAAGAATTAATTTACCTGCAGTGCACAATCATGGGCCCTGATTCTGGAGGATTCATACTTCTGACACGTCTGAGGAACATCAGGAATGGAGTGGGATGATCTGGTACACCATGATCAGGCCAAGCAGTGAATTGAAATTGACGTACTTCTCGTTTTTCACCAGTTTGATTGAGCTGAATTCGAGAGGCAGAAAAATTACTTCATAGTTTTGTACATTAAATTAAAAAAAAAAAATTAATGACATAGTATAAAAACAATAGTAGAGAGTAAGTGAGTAAGCAATTATCAGCAGTTGGTAGTTATTCCTACATGTATGTTATGTTAATTTAAACCCATGGTTTTGATTTTAGGATGACATTACATTTAAAAGAACATAATGTTTATGCAGACAGGAATCTTATAAAGATAATGAAAAACAGAAAGCCTCAATTTTGACCCAGAAATGTATTGATAAAAGAAATAGAGAGAAAAAAAAAAGTAGTTTTAGTCCAAAATATAATTTTTTTAAAAACAAAAATGCACAAAATTTGTTTTAGGTCAAGTCTTTTCATTTCATTTCATTTATTTTATTTTATTTTAGTTTATTTAGTTTAGTTCATTTAGAAAAAAAAAATAACAAGTATTTTACTGTCTATAACTTTGATTAAAATAATAGTTGTAAAAGGAAAATAAGCACACAAATTTTGATAGTTGATCTTTCATTTAAAATCAATTTCATTCTCCATTTATAAATATAGAATTGATAAATTTGTTAAAAATGAAGTTATATACATATATTCTAGGTGTTTTTTTTTTTTTTTTTTTTTTTTTTAAGCAATTTTCTAAGAGGTATGATTAAAGTTGTTACAACATATTGCTTATTCTTTTTAACAATCTTTTCATGCATTACAATGAATGTGAATTACAAATGATTTACAAATGTAATGCTTAATACAAATGGTGTCACCATTATGCTTCATAAGATTTGAGTAAAAAAATCAAAACCATGAAAATTTCTGAATTTAACATTCTATTGAATTTATCAAAATGAGAAGCAAGGATGTAGTGGAGGGTATATGCCATATACCTTCTGTTTATTTTTTTTATTTATTTATTTTTATTTATTTATTTTTTTTTTTTTTAAGGAGCACTGTATGTCCTCTGTTTCTCAAGAAAGCTATAGTATACACTCTCTAAGACATACCTCTACCATGAGTGTGTACAATTTGCTTAGAGCATATATCCTCTGTTACTTTTACGACTACACTCCTAATGAGAAGTTCATGAAGGTACTTACTTACCATTAAGGTTATCTCTTCTAATAATGTGAAAACAGTTGTAATTTTTGCTGAGTATTAAGTTTGATGATTGGTTGTTATGTTTTCACATTCTAAATTACCTTAGCATTAAATAAAAATTCTGGATATTTCACAAGATAAATGATTTTATAAAAAGAAATTTCAAGTTAGCACAATATCATTAACACTCTCATATCTTTAAGTTTTGATTTGTCCATGAGTTCATGAGTTGTATTTCTTAGTTAGGTAATGTCTGAATCCAAAAGCAGTTTTAACAAAAATTTTAAAATTAATGTCAACTTTATCAGTTGCTTAAATAAGCAGATATATAAAGTATTCAAATAGTACAAATCTTTATACTGACAATTTTCCATTTAGCAGATGTTCAACAATACTGCACTCAATTAGAAAGTTAAAAATAATTAAATAAAATTAGTATTTTGATGTTTTTCAGGCAATAAAAAACTGATGAAATATTTAAAATATTTAATTAGAAAAGATGATCAACAAATGCAATTGATATTCCAAAATAAATCTAAAACTCTGATTTTTTAAATTATGGTGCAAAATATTAAAGCATAAACATTCAAATGTTAGTAACACAATAATGGCATACCCTAGAAATATTCAAAGTTCTAATGCAATATGTAGCAACTTCTTGAACATCTGAAAGTGTTACTTGCATGACACCATATGTTTCAGTTCCACGCATGGGCCAATATTGATCACACTATAAATAAAATAATAAAATTAACAATGAATAATTGAATGAAATTTCTTTTTAAAGCATCTAGTATCAAATTTAATAAAATGAGTATTTAGCTAAGCAAGTTCTATAAAAATTTAAAACATAGAAATGAAAAAGAAAAAAAGAAGGAAAAAAAAATTTGTAAATTTTACAACTAAAACAATTTAAAAATAAATTATTTGTGCGTTGTTGAATAGGAATCAGCCATAGATTTTTCTTTTTTTTCCCAACTATAAAAAGTTTGTACACTACATTTAGCGTCTGAATTTGAAGTGTTTAAATAACTAATAAAATAAATAAAGTAAGACAGACTTGACTACATTTTAAAATAAAATTATACATATTTAATGTATAAAAAACATTAAAAATACATTTAATATGCATTTTGCCAAGCAGTCGCAAAGCCTCATCAGTACAAATTAATAATTGTCAAACATAAAACAACCAACATGACAAATCAAGTTACTTTTATGAAATCGATTATTTTCACCAGGAATGGAATAGATTTCATTCAATGTCCAGCGATTGTTGTTTGTTTTACAATGACAAATTTTTACTGATGGAGTACTTTGTGGTTGATTAGCAAAACATATACTAAATGTATTTTTAATGTTTTAAATATATTTAAAACAGTATTTTAAGTCTTTCATACTTTATTTATATTATTTAGTCAGCATAAAAAGTGTTTTCTTAATATTTAAGTCAGGCTTTTATGTTAAACCTACTTTGATTTCCATTCAAAAATCTAAAACGAGAATTACAGAAGTACGAAAACCAAACAAAATTTACTAAAAATTATAACCTTAGATTAAAAAACAGTTGACAAAACTAACAAACAAAAAGTATTCATTTTGATATAATTTAATGATACAACATATTACTTTAATAAAATTTTAAAATGTATTAAAATTCATGGATTCACAAAATGAGTACTTACTTCAGACATTTAGTATTCTTGAGAATAAACTCAGAATATCAAGTACAAAATACACCACAATATTAATTAAAAATTTCTAAGATTTGATTTGCTTGCTCACAAACTATTCACAATAAATCTTGCTTTAAATGGGTACAATTAAAACTCTGCTCTAAATTGATAATAAAATTTAATTTATAGTGCATATGACATCTTAATGCTTAATAGGTGCTAGTAAAAATAGTTTTTAACTAAAAATTGATTCTAAAACACTGTTTTTTGTGACTTATCATTTCTATGACTTTTTATTAAGTTAGGAGCCTGATATAAGGTCCATGTGTGCCAGAATGTTATTGCATCAGGAGACTAATATCTAAATTACTAGCCACCCTTGGCAACCAGTTTAGTCACCCTTATTCTAAGCATTTTATGGGGTTATTTTTATTCATAATTTAATTTACGTATTCATTCCTTTGGCAAATCAGAAGATCCTGGTAGAGAAATCAAGAATTTGGTACATTTATCTTAACTGGAAGCAGCGGATAAATAGCCAAATTTTGTTCCTGCCGCATATTTTTGCATTTCATTAACTTCATTTAAAATATAAGGATTTATCTGATTATCGGATACTATCTGATTAACCCAAAGACCAATTTTGCCAAATTATATAAACTTACGCAATTTCATTTGAAATAACAAAAGATGAAATAAATTAGTAAAACATTAATAAAAATACAAATAAAGAATCTAATTAAAAATCACTTGCTGACATAACAAACTCGTGTTTAAAGTCAAGTGAATCCAACATTTACAATAATCCATTATTGGCATTTAATGTTATGGTTTAGCGATAGTTTTTTGGTCGACAGGATAATCAAGTAGTACCAAATACAATTCTTCCATTCATTCATTTATTTTATGACATTTAATTATTTCTTAAAGAAAGAAAAGAAAAATAACAAATAATTTCAACATGATTATTTTAACTTACCACACAAAAAATTAAAAATGTTAAATGGCAAATTAAAAAATCAGCAAGATTTCAACCTGGCTAACAGAAAAGCAAGATTTTAACAGCTTTGCAATCATGGCCACTTTTATGTAGTTTTATTCAAAATAAAAATTTTTGATTGGAAATGGCCTGTTACGCTTGCATATAAAAAATGCAATTGTTTATTACAATCACATGACTTTAATTATTATAATATAGATGAAATAATGGCAATGGAGCAATATTTGGCAATTTATCACCTCTGCCAAGTACCTAATTAGCCACCCGACATATAAAAAGTGAAGTAGTCAGCCTGGATTCGTTGATGACAGTCAAATGACTTAGGCTTTTATTATACAGATAATAGATAATTATTGCATAATAATACCTTTATGCGAGTTCTTTCTTCTAATTTTGTCATCATGACAATAGTTGCACTCCTTTGTTCCCAAACCATTCTCCAAAAGTCACCAAATGTTTCTGGCAGTGGACCTTGGGTAGCAATGTAAGCATTGTTCTTTCGATACCCATCACAATAGTTGGCATTAATATAGTCGGATCCTGGAATGCCATCAAGGGACTGCAAAACAACTCGACTGTGATCGTAAGCAATGACATTTGCATAACGATTTTTTGGCTTATTAATTTCCAGATTTGAATTTTCCCAGGTAAATTGCTGGCCTGGTTCAATGGACTGAAAAAAATGAAGAGCAATTAACGAAATAAATAATTATATAAAAATACAACAAAGATCAGTAGTTTGACATTTATAAAACAACAACAATAAAAGAAAAAAATACACTTAAAGAAAAAAAATATATACTTAAGGAGGAAAAAAAAATAATAGTAAACAAAAATCAACTTTTGCTGAAATTTTACATTCAAACCTTGCTAATGTGAATCCCAAGAAGAGCTAAAGTCTTGTTCATGTTATTAGTAATAATAACTAAACATTGTTTTCCTTTCAAGGTGGATTCTAAACAAAATTCACATTAAAGAGGTTTGACTATGCTATTACATACATTTAATTTGTTAATTAGAAACTTTTAAAAGACTAAATAAAATAAAATAAGACAGACTTGAACACAGTTAAAAATTAAATTTATAAAAAATTTAAAATACTAAAAACATTTAAAATAAAATGTTTTGCCAAGCTACCCACAAAGCATCATCAATACAAAAAAATTTTTATTTTTCTTTCCCTGTACTTGATGATGCCTTGCAGGTTGCATGGAAAAACATTTACAAATTGTATTTTAAATGTTTTTAGTATTTTTAATTTTTTATAAATTTAATTTTTAACTGTATTCAAGCCTGTCTTATTTTATTTTATTTAAACTTTTAAAGGTTTGATTATAAATATATATAGGACAGTTGCACCATAAAATTTAACTAATAATAACACATTGCTCAGTGGTGCACAAAACAGGAATTTTAATATACATTTGTACATATGAAAATAAAATAAAACTTTCAATGTTTCGCGCCGTCTTCTGCGGGCGTCTTCAGGAAATTAAATTTATTATTATTTTGATAATTATTTTGATAATTAATCCTACAATATACCAAAAATATGGCATCACATCATAAAATCTTAAAATTTTTATTTCATTGCAATATTTTAATTTTTACTCACGTGTAAATGGCAACATTTTTTTTTAAATTTTAATTCATTTAGATTTTAATTTAGTAGAAATATTATCTCTCGATCAAGATGCAAACGTAGTCCTTCCATTATCATATTTTCCTGAAGACGCCCGCAGAAGACGGCGCGAAACGTTGAAAGTTTTATTTTATTTTCATATGTACAAATGTATATTAAAATTCCCGTTTTGTGCACCACTGAGCAATGTGTTATTATTAGTTGGTTTGATTATATTTATTTAATATAGTCACCCACCCTCCATATTTAATATAGCCCACCAAAGATGCTAAAAAACATTTTTAGAATTTTTATATTAGCCAGCAGTCAATTATGATACATTTGTCTGCTTACAGCAATCTTTGTGATTATGATTACTTCAGTGTTTAATCCCTTCATGACGAGAGCCTTTTACTAAATTTTTAATGTTTTCTCACCGGTTTTTAAAAACAGAAATTTGTGTTTGAGAAAATGCTCTGATTAAAGAAGGCAAATTTTACAATAAAATTTTACTGGTGGGGATAAACAAGGATTCTTTTAAGACTTTTGCGGCATGTATATGTGTCGCTCATCCCCAAGGGGTTAAGCATGCAGTTCAATTACATAAGTATTAAATTTTATTTATTTATTTGTGATGTTTTTATTTTGTTTGGCAATTTAGTTACAGAATATCATACAGAAGCAAATAAATGCTGAATAATTAACATTAATTTAATGTTAATTAATTGTGCAAATAAGTTAATCTTCTATAATTGGGTTGTATGAAGTTTAAAAATACTCATGTTTAAAAATTATTTAAAAAATCGTAAAAAGCTGTTAATTGAAATACAGTTTTCAGACAAATAACATTCAAAACTACAGCCTCCCACCCCTTCATTTCAATAGTATAGAAACTGAAATTGTGCAATGCTAAGAAGTTACAAGAATCACGATTTAAAAAAATATATATATACACAGTAGAGAACCATTTATCAGAAATGGTTGGGATTAGATGTTTTCTGGATAACTGGTTTTTCCAGTTAACTGGTTGGGGATTAAAATAGCATTCATTTGATAAGTTTTGTAAAATATAAAGTGTTGAGGTATTATTTCTGTTTTTAAATTAATTATTAAATTACTTAAAATAAGAAACAGATGTAAATAAGATTACAAGTTAATTAGAATTGGAAAGGTGATTTATGGAAATCCATAGGGAACAAAAATTCTGTTTTCCCTTCATAAAAATTTAAACATCATATAACTAAATATCTATCCATTTCAAATACTAGATGTTGTTATCAAATTATACAATTGTTTCAAGTAATGTATATGTCAAACTGGCAGTGATGGCACTTTTTTCTGCAAGAGATTCTGAAATCAGTCTATTAGAATATCATTCTGGATAAATGGTTCCACACTATGGTATACTGTATAGCTAAAATTATTATTATTAATAATTGATTACACTGACATTAGTAATGGACATATTTTTATTTTGTAATATTATGGCTTTAAATAATTTTGCAAGGAAAATTTGTATTTATTTTAAAGTTTGGTAAAAAAGTTAAAAAAGGATTTATTGTTAAGATTAATGAAATGTAATAAAATTAGTTTATTGAAAACTCTTTTATTTATCTATTAATTTTTATATTATTAGTTTTTTTACATTATTGAATTATAGCCAATGTTATGTTAGATAAAGGCCATTTATTACATTTGAATTAAATAATTGCAATCAATACCTCATATTCTTGTGAGAACTTCATATTATCATTGGCTTTGAGCATTTCAATATGGTTACCAAGCTCTGTGATAGGAATCGGTGGGTGGTTTATCATAGCAGGTGTTTGATAGTTCAATCTTCTTATTTCTACTGGATCGGTGGGATGGGTAGGTAATTCTCTCTCAGCTGTTGTCATTAGTAACTTCATAGTTGTTTCTCCAGCAGGGGTTTTGGCCAGTTGTCGCCTTCTATAGAGTTGAGGAAATTTCCTGTAACAATGCCATCTGGATGCTACACATTACATAAGAAACCAAACAAAACCAGGCGGCAAAAAGCAAAATAAAGTATTCATGCAACATGCATTTTTGATTTAAGGCTGTTCTCAAGTTCAGAAATTCAATAAGGGTGAGACTTCCTCACACAATGATGGATTCCATTAAAACATAAGGACATAAAATGGGCAGGGATGTAAGCAATTTAAAATTAAAATGAGTTTTCCACTTTTTCTTCTTAACCCATTTTCGGCCAAACGTTCGTATACGAAACATTTCGATAAATATTTTTTTTTAACACTCTGACACATTTTTTTCAAGAATTTTATTTTTCTTCTATTTTTTAAGGCTTTTGAAGACATCCATAAAATATTAGTAATTCAATTGGAGTAAACACTTTCTCTTAAAAAATTTTCAAAATACGCTAGAGTTTTAATTTGAAACGCCTTTGACAAATTCGACTTTTTAAAAATATATTATTATTCCAATTGAAATGAATTATATGTTTTTAAAATAGATTAAAGTTGAAAATTCTGTATATGAAATAAGAATAAAACAAAAGTCATAAAAATATTATTCATATTCATATTATTCATTATAAGAAATAATATTTTATATTATTATATAAAATATTATTTCTTATATAAAATATTATTTTTCATGCACGAATCTTTTTTTGTGTCTTAATGTATGTAATTTAAGCATATTTCAATAAAAATAATGCTACATTTTATAAAATTTCTGTGCTTGGCCTAAAATGGGTTAATAAATAAATTACTTATTGAGTTATAAGCCAATTATTTTGATCATGTGACAAGAGGTTTCCTCCCTTCATTGATTGTTTTTTCTCTTTTCATCTGAAAATTTGGTTCAAAATACAAATTTTGACAGTATTTTCTGAGGAGCCATTGAGTTTATAAAAAAAATGAAAACATCTTTCTATTACATAGTTTTTGAAAAGTAATACATCTTCATACATTCCTGTAAAAAAAATGAATTAAAACTTGTGTCATAAAGCTGCTGCTTTCCATTTGAAAATAGTTTTAAAGCTCTTCTCAAATACTTTGTTCAACACAAAATTTTCTAGCACATTTTTTGACTAATGAAGGGATTTCGAATAAACACACATTAATATTAATATTATTATTATTATTTAAAATAAATTACGGAGTTATAAGCAATTTTTATCATATAACAACAAGCTTTTCTCCCTTTCAACCCTGTCATATTTGGAAATTTGATTTTTAAAAAAAATGCGAACTTTGATAGTGTTTTCCAAGAGAACTTTTGTCTTAAAAAAAAAAGGGGGCTAATTACATAATTTCTGAATAAGAACATCAGCCAATTTCATGTGTTTCCGAATGAAAATGAATTGAGAAATGTAACAGGAAGTAGATACTTTGGATTTGAAAACAGCCTTAAAATATTTATAAAAAGTATATAAAACAAAAAAGAAATAAAGCAAAAAACTACATCAAGAACTAAATAAATAAATAAATAATTAAATAAATAAAATAAAATGAAATGAAATGAAACACTACAAGTAACTAAGCGAAAGAATAAAACAGAAAACTACAGAAATCTAAGCATAAACAAAAAATATAAAAAGTGCTTAAGCTAAAGCCTTTTAGAAATATAATTGCTCTTTAAAAAACATAAAAGCTCAAAAAGAAAATATTCTAAAGTTGCAATAATGATAAAGCTAATCAAGATAAACATACACAAACTTTATACACTATGAACAAAAATGCACAACTTTTAATTTATTTCAATAAGGCATTTTGAAAATCATCTACTATTAAAACTATTATTAGATTCAACAATTTATAGCAAATAACTTTTGAGTCGATTTTAATGTTAATTTTTATGCATACCAAGTAAAAGAAGAATTGCATATTATTATTGCAAAATTCAGATGTTACTATTAGCAATTGTTATTCTTTATCACTCTTTCGTTAACGTTCCAAAATGCTAATCTCTGACTGAGATCAGAGGAGGAAGGAAGGAGATTGATGCTAGAAGTAATTTTTTTTTCTTTATGAGCTTCAGATAAAAACTTAGGTATTTTTTTATTGCTATCACAATGGAAGTTGCTATAATTTCTAACTTAAATTTAGTTCAAATCAAGAGCTAGCTCAAAAGTTGCCCAAAAAAATTACTGAATCTAATAGCAATTTAATACTGTAATGTACCTAAAGTAAGCTCTCTTCTGAATATAAGTCCTCCTCATATAAGTGAATTTTTATCCTTTTGAAAAAAATGCCATTGCCCAATCCCCTTCAAGTTCTACTTCCTGATGTTTTCAATCCTTCAGTTTTTTTCAATAAATTTCCTAAGTTTTTTATTTCTATATCTCTTAAATGAATGAAGTCAACTCTGTGAAATCCACACACAGAGGAACAGAGGGTTTTGTGAATTATACAATTTAGTGGATTATAAATCATGCCTTTGTTTACATTTTATTATTTAAAGTCTGGCTATAGAATAGGAACATCTGCGCAAAAATTAAAAAATTATAGTGTAAAAGAAAAACATAATGCAACATTGGTTTAAGATATTTAGTAATTAAGTTAATTAAAAGAAAATGTACAATACAAATTTTATTAATTTTTCATTATTTTAAACATTGACACAACATAATGGTAGTTTTAATTTTGGTTTGTTGTCAATATTTTCTTTTTCCTGTAATCTATGAACACTCATTAATTCTTGCTTCATGATAAATTTTGTTACTCAAGTAAATTTAAGCATGTATGTCTGATTTAGATTTAAATTTATATTTATTCAGAAATTTACAATTGAAAAAAATATATACCAAATTTAACTTTATGAATTTAACTGTTAATGGCAATTTTCAGTGTTTACATTCCAATGTGTAGTGTGAATAATATATATTAGTGGATCATAACCAGATTTCACAGAGTTGACTGCATATCTAATGCAATTTAATTTTATCTAATCTCTTTACATATTATTGTATCAAAATGACATATGTTTCCCATATTATACTACTGATGTTTTCTTTGATTTTTATGCACTAAGATTTTATACAGTAGACTCCCTCAAATCCGCAAACCAGAAATCCGCAACTTTCTAAAATCTGCACATATTTTATGGATGTAAACAATGAAACTTTCATTTCGGATATTGGGACAAAATTTGATTTTTTTTAGTTTTGTATCAATTCCAAATAGTTTTTAATTTGTAATTTTCTTAATAATACTCTATTCATGTTTTTTTTTTTTTTTTTTTCCCCACAAAGAAAGAATAAATGTTTTTGGAAAAAATTCAAGATATTGCTGATATAACTGGTAATCACAGGCTTTTTACCAAATATATTTATGCATTAATCAAGATTTTTTGGTTATTACAACTGGCTAAAAAAAAAAAAAAAAAAAAAAAAACCTTTATTTTATGATTTTGATGTGAATTAGTAATGTACTTTTATGAGGCAAGTTGCACTGAATAATTTTGGAAAAATACCTTTAATCTTTATAATGAATATTTAATCATATACTATTGATTATTAACTTGACCTTTGCTATTAGTATTTTAATCATTTTAAAAATTATCTAAATTTTTTATTTTTTATTTTATATTAAAGCGGCGTCTGACATCTGTGTTATGGATTTAGAAATATTTTGCTCAGCAATCAGTGTTGGCATGCATATTTGTACGCTGATATTTTAATCGCCAAATTAACGGTCCGGTTGGCATGTTTTTAATTTAAACTTTCTTTATGAACTATACGTATAGGGTTATTATAGTCTAAGGGCAACCACATTTTAGCTCGACGCATTTTGGCTACATTATTTGATGTCAGGAATGAGTCTATCTCTAACTGTCCTGCTGTAAGGATGTAGAGCTCCTGCTTCTGTATTTTTACCAGGGGGTCACCCCGTGAGAGTGTAAGTTTTACCTCTCTTTAATAAATGCCACATACATACTTGAGCATTTTCTTCATCGAGTCTCTCTTTCCTGTGTTATTGCTATTTTACGCAATGTAATTTTAATTTTGATTTTCACGGCTGATCTTCATATGTCTTAAGCAGTTATCAAACTTAACTTCCATTTTTTTAAAGACATGAACGAAAATAATCGTCATATAAATTGGTGCCTAGCACCAGTAGAGACTCATATGACTTAATGTGGCTAGGGTGACCCCTCTGAACTAATCTTTCTTGCTATTTGCAGACTATATTTTCAAGTGGAGACTATCTTTTCATCACAAATTGAACTTTTAACAAAGCTGCGTTGGACTTTTATGGATTCTACACTGCAGTACGACAGAATGTTTGTGAAATTCACTATCTATAAGATGGAAATCTCCCATACTTGCCATTCGTTATCATCACTGTGGATTGGTGTTATATGATATCCTTCATTTAGAGGAATTCTATTATGTGTATTATGCTTCAGTGAGACACTTCACCTATGGAGTGCGGAAAATGTTTCCGATTTTACTACCGGTGTAGGATTAAGATGCTACGTTGAGTAAAATGCGCTGCAATCATTCAAAACTAGTGACTCATGTTGGATCGTCCTGAATGTTTACCAGAATAAAGAAAAAAAAAGTGCTAAGTCACTGTGTAACGACTGGGATCCTGATATGTTGATTTTTCCGGCAAACGTGAACTCTTAGTAGGATTAATGATTCTTTGATTCCCTCCTCCCGCATAACAGTTACCGAAAAAAAAAAAAAAAGAGAAATATGCTTTCTGTGTGTTGAACTTTGCTCTTGTGCGGTGTGTGATAAGCCGAAACACTTCGGTTCTCCTGCATCTCTCGTTGTTTACTTGTCCGCACATCGCGGCATTTGTGGAAATATCATCAACTTTCTATTTAAAAGCGTTTGCAAAAAAAAAAAGGGACAAGGAAAATATTCATACTAGTTATTGTCGACTACTGTATTTACTACGCTCTTATATTCATTTCAGTTTTATAAGAGATTCATTCAGCTCAGTTTTACAAAAGATTTTTTTTTTTCTGAAACATCTGTAAAAATGCAGTTTACATTTAATTAGATTTCCTTAAATATCATCAATCTATACTCGAGTATAGGAAGCAGCAAAATGATATTGGTATCATAATATCTAAAAGGCTTTATTTGACTCGAAGAATTTAAGAAAGACAAACAAAATGATTAAAAAGAAAAATAAAGTATCGCCAAAATCCAATATTATTTAAAAAAATCCTGATACAACTATTGAATATAAGTAACGTTTCGCATAAACCAGTGAAAATGTTAAAATACATTGTGGATGTTATCAACATGTGAAATATTGCGATATTTTCATTCTTTAAGGCTCGTAATATTGCATTTTTATATAATTTCATAGATTTCTAGTGAATTTTGTGTGAAATATTATTTTGCATATTTTATTTTACTTTATTTTATACATTTTCAGTATAGTAATTTAGCTTTACTTATTAAGTGGGTTTTGTTATTGTGGATAGTGATGAAGTATATGAGATTATAATCCACAATAGTTGAAGGTGGATTGTATAATTATTTTTTATAGTAGATTTTGCAAACATGTGTTTGATTATTTTAAGGAAATATACAAGGTAAGTTGTTTGTCGTTACCATTGTGAATTACAAAGTGATTAAAAAAAAAGGAAGAAAGAAAATCTACTTCAGGTAGTGTTGATAAATATTAAGTGCATTGTTTTTTTTAATTTTCTATTAATGTTAAGATTGCTACTACACTAGGAATAGTAATTACTTACTTATGTTATTAGTCATGATAAAAAAAAAGGTACTTTATTTTTGATATTAAAATAATTTTACAAAGATATTTTTTTTTTTTCTGTTTTGTTAAAAAAAAAGAGAGAGAGAAAATCAATTTTACACATGTTTATAGTTTAACTTTAGATTGTCCACTGAGGTAATTTCTCTAGGTAAGTCGACAGTGTTCTGAATTTTAATTTTTGGCACATGTTATGAATAAAATTTTCTTTTCTGGATGAAAATTAATAAATTTTTAACATCATTATCAGTATCAAAAAAAAAAAAAAAATCTATAAGTTAACCAGTTAGTTGTGTACAGCGATGCCTACTTATTTGTTTTTACACACATATTTACATTTGACAAATATTTTTTGTAAGTTTCATCAATTTTACACGTGTGTTGCTGTACCCTCCTAACGTTTGGCATTATATTGATGTTTACACATTATGCATTTTCTCCCTCTACAATCTTCAATATTCACTGTACAGTTTTTCGCTTATAATATAACAGTACAAACTTTACTAGTACTGAAAAAAAAATTTCTTTGTTATATTTTTTTTCCTTCTTTATCTCACTTACAATATTATTTTTGCCAAAGAAATAATTTTATTTTAGGGTACACATACTTTGTTATAAACCGCTTAGGTAGACACATGGTATATCATTTATACTCATATACAAGTTGTGGCCTGGCAATTCTGTATATTGTAGGTGTAATTTTCCTCAGTTTTTTTTATCACCTTTCACTTTAGTTTTCATGATGCTGTTCAAATTAATTTACATTTTTTTTAAACCACACATTTTAATGATTTTTCTGACATAAAAATTTCCTCTTATTTACAGTGGATAATTTATTGTTAAAATGAGATAATGGTAACAAGTCATTAAACACATTTTTATTAACAATTCACAAGTTACTTTTGTCGTTTTGTTTTATATCATTTTCTGCATATACAAGACTTCTGAATATTCTTAAAGTTAAGTTTTACTTTATCATGTTTCAGTTTAAAGTTAGTTAGATTTTGTATTCTGTCGAAAGTACTACATTACAACTTATCTTTTTAATTAATACTAAAAGTATGACTGAAAATGAAAATGTTCATGTACACATTGTTTTTAAATATAGTTATGTACATTTTTTAATATACACACAGTGTGCGCTAGAGAACATCTATTTAATACTTTGTTCGGTGTAGACATAAAGAAGTAATAAATATTTTTATTTATTTTTTTTTTTTTTTTGCATTTTCCACATTAGAGTATGCATACTATCAGTCGTACTATAAATATCAATAATTTGTTGATTGTAACTAGTTTTTGGCTAGAGATAAATGTATATTTAACACTAGAGGTTTTGACAGATTTTTTTTCATTCAGCATACAGGTTATTTTAAAAAAATATTACAGAAATACTTTGGAAGATTGTTAAACGTATTTTCAGTGCTATATCAGTTAACGAGGTTGACACATTTCATCGTCATTTCATTTTATTCTTTCACTACAACACAGAAACATTTTCTATCATTCAGGCAATTAACCATGCATGTGTCATTATTATTACATATACAACTATTAATTTTTGAAATGTCAGGTTCACTATTTTACATTTAAAATTAATTTTGAAAAATGCACATTACAATGTAATATCTAATTTTTCAAAATGTTATGAACCCTTTCATCTGGTTATTTCACGGCCGGAAATAATTTTTTTGAAAGTGTTTATCTTTTGCACTTGGTTGTTACCATGTGGCGCTGGTCGCCAATGCTTTCCGAGTTAAAATGATATTGGTTTATTTCATTCTTTTCAATATTTTTTTTTTTAATTTAATAAATGACACACGCTCATTTTTTTCTATCATTAATTTAAATCACAATTTATCATCGTTATCATTTCAATTTCAGAAGTTATTATTTTGGTAAAGTAGTTTTAATGCACTTATTCAGATGTAGAATGTACAATAATCTTTGTGATTTATCATACTATTTTACCATATCCTATAACCATTTTGGTAACATGCAACCGTGCCTTTTCATTTTACACACATTAACACTTAATACATCCACTCATGGTTATATTTTTACACGCGCACTGTTGCATATTTATGTAGGAAATATAACTTTCTGAATCTTCTATTTCTTTTGGAATCACACTTGTTATTAAAATAAACATATCTATTGATATCACTTTTTAAACTTTTCAATAAGGTTACAAAATTTAATTAGGTTAAGATGCCACTTTCTGTAATTTCTGTAGAAATTATTTGCGAATTTTGTATATCACACTACACACATTAGATATAATTTCAATTAATTTTATCATGGAATGTTACAAGTCAAGGTTATTTACACTAGCATTCAGTTTTTTTATAACATGCATTATGTGCTTTTAAAATTAACCACATTTTTAGTAGGTGACATAAACATTTTTACACTTCGCAATTGACATTTTCATAAGTTATTTCTTGGTAAAGTAGTTTAACTATTCTTATTTTTAAAGAGAATGTAACAAAAAATCATTTAGATTTTATACTGCTTTACCATAGCCTATTGCCATACTGGCAGTATGTAACGGTGTTCTCTTTTTCATGTAATGTTTTCCTTTTTTTTCAAGTGTACCGTTACAGATTATATAGGAGATATAACTTTTTCACGTACAGTTTTTTTTTCATTTTAGGACATATCATTAAAATTTTACACATTTTTTTTACATTCTTTTTCATGATTGCCATAGTGTTTGTGAACTCTTATTTGGTATAGACCAATTTAGTTAATTTCTATCGAAATTATAAATGAGTTACTTTATCAAACACTATATACATTTTTGGTCAATGTTACATGCAGTATATTTCATTCAAAGTGTCAATCCAAATGCGAATCATGGTTTTCAATCAATGTTCCATTCAAAGTTCGAATCAATGTTTTCTATCAAGGTGCTAATCAGTCTTTTATTCAATGTACGAATCAAGGTTATGAATCAATGTGTCAATCAATGTACCATTTCCGGTGAGTAAATCAAGGTTTTCATTCAGGGGTATTAACACGTTTTTTTTTTTTTCACTTTTTTTCCTTTCATCACGCATTCTGTTTCACATGAACACTTCAATCTTACATTAACACCATTTAATAATCGCATATTCCTTGTAAGTACTAGTTAACTAGTTATGCTTTCATGACATTAGTTATTAACATCGTAAATGATGAACAATTGTACTTACTTACTTATTGCATCGCAATAGTATGCGTATTATGTAATGGTTGATTAATGTTTATTTTTTACAACATGAAACATTATAATAACTTTCATTTGAATCTCTTTTTACACTTACTTGTTGTTGTTTTTTTATACAGTCAGTGACACTTATACACAATTCTTTTCTTTACATTACCTTTTATTTACATTTGAAACATATATTTATGCATTACTGAAAACTTATAATGATCTTTAGGATTTCAGTTTAGCAATGGTGATGCATATTGCTGTCATAAACATATGAATACAGCATCTGATATTTCAATTTGTAAATTGTTTTGTACTCCTTTATTCATACACATTTATAATCGGCATGACACATATACATCAAAATTATGTCACTAGTTGTTTTTCTAAAATCTTCGCTTTTTGAAGAAAAATATTTCATTACAATAAAATGACACTTTAAATATTCTAAATTAAATCTTTATTTCATGATGTTTGTTACTTTATAAGGAAGTCATCAACTCAACCCATTTGTATTTTTGTATGCCTATTTAACTCTTTCACTTAATTTTCACTTACATTCAATTCAACATAACTTCTTTTAGACAAGGTGTAGTTTTATAAACATTAATTCACACTTTATTTCTAATCTTTTTTTGTTGAGAGCATTTTAATAAAAAAAATTAAATGTAAATGCAACCTTGTTGGTATTTATACCAGCCGTATCTTCAGTAGAAGCCCAGTTAATGGTTGCATTTTAACTGCACATATCTACTCTCTATTTCACCGATTTTACAAACACACTCTCTTCACATTCAAGAGAAATTTTACCTTTATCAATACTTATACATTTCATCAAAACAAATGCTTTAGATTTTCACATTTTCAGTTTTCATTTACATGCTACAGATTGTGATCACCTTTTTAATTTTCTTACTTAAAAAAAAAAAGCGAAAATTTGTCTTCATTCAGTAAATTTAATGTGTTTACCTGTAATTAATCATTGATGTCTCTAGCCACACTAGATATTTCATGTCATTTATATTTTATTACAGCTATACCTTATGTATGTATGTATGCTTATTGTATTTTAAAAAAATTTTCATAACATATAGATTTTTGTGTTGATATCTATATTTCAACGTAATCTTTTGGTTGGGACATATCCAACATGTCTTGGACACCAAAAATTTTCAGCTTGAGGACTTGAAATCAAGCAATTTGAAAGATCTGGAAGTATAATCTTTTAAGTCACCGGTGCACAATGAAAAAAATTCCAGATTATGATCTCTAGTTCAATAAAGAGATTTTATTTTATATGTTGATCAACAAATATATGAAAATGGTATACCTTATATATTTTATTTGAGAAATTAAATCTCAATATTTTATTAATTAATGCATATGCTTAAAAATATTTTATGAGCTCATTTATCCATATGATATACATTTTAGTTGCAACTTTATTTTCTATTATGTATGTGCTATTGTATTGTTATTCTACGTCACTAAATGTGTCGAGCTAAATGCATGTGGGTTATAATAGTTTTTCCGGGAAAGGGGGAGAGATATGTGATGTCGAAAGTAACATAACATCACATATTATTATTAGCTTCTTTTTTTAAATTTAAATTCTCAAATTTAAAATTAAAATTATCTTTCCCAATTTCAAATCAATTAAACATCATTTTTACTTTCTAAAAAGAATATATTTATCTCTTTCCTTTAAATTGCAGTTATGTATGTTTAACCAAGGCCATTAATAAAATAAATCAAAATCCAATCTTTTCTCATCCTAAAATCATTTTCTGAGCCTGCATACTTTCGTTTGTTCAAAGAGTACATAGAATGATATTTTAAAAACCATATGCCCTTTTGCAGTTACTCAGTCACTTGTTTAATTCCTTTCCAAATTAACAGACATTACAACTCCTTTTTCGGCTTAAAATCTAACGCTCTGTTTATATTAAAGCGGCGTCTGACATCTGTGTTATGGATTTAGAAATATTTTGCTCAGCAATCAGTGTTGGCATGCATATTTGTACGCTGATATTTTAATCGCCAAATTAACGGTCCGGTTGGCATGTTTTTAATTTAAACTTTCTTTATGAACTATACGTATAGGGTTATTATAGTCTAAGGGCAACCACATTTTAGCTCGACGCATTTTGGCTACATTATTTGATGTCAGGAATGAGTCTATCTCTAACTGTCCTGCTGTAAGGATGTAGAGCTCCTGCTTCTGTATTTTTACCAGGGGGTCACCCCGTGAGAGTGTAAGTTTTACCTCTCTTTAATAAATGCCACATACATACTTGAGCATTTTCTTCATTGAGTCTCTCTTTCCTGTGTTATTGCTATTTTACGCAATGTAATTTTAATTTTGATTTTCACGGCTGATCTTCATATGTCTTAAGCAGTTATCAAACTTAACTTCCATTTTTTAAAGACATGAACGAAAATAATCGTCATAGTAGTTCTGTGAATAGTTTAACTATATTGCCGAATATTTGCTGCTAACTTTAGGCAGAATTCGAAACCTATTTTGATTAAAATAATCATAACGTAACAGATTTGACAAAAAGTGAGGGACAAAAGATTTCTGTTAATTTCTTAAAGAAAATATCTTTTGTAATAATGTTTTTCATTAATATAGAACACTAACAGTTCATATTTAAAATAATTAAACCTTTTTACTTAAAAAAGTTAGCTCAAATTAAAAAGAACCAAACACAGTCAAAAACATAAAACTTGGAATGGGACAGGCATTTTTGCTTAGAATCAAAATTTTAAAGATTCATATCTCAAAAACCTTTATTGATTTTTTAAATTTTTCATGTTAGAAATGTTCAATATAAACTTCTTTAGCTAATGCATAGCTCAAATCAAACTTTAAATATTAATTTATGTTTGAATATTCTTCTTTTTAATCTGGGACAGCATATGTAAGTGAAATTTGAAAATGGCCCATATT
Source organism: Maratus speculifer (assembly GCA_964019185.1). Classification (NCBI taxonomy): domain Eukaryota; kingdom Metazoa; phylum Arthropoda; class Arachnida; order Araneae; family Salticidae; genus Maratus; species Maratus speculifer. Next base: position 186,426,907 of record OZ025301.1, read on the forward strand.
TTAATGGTGAATTATACAAAACTTTATTTTTTAATTATATATTTTATGGTATTATTATTAATGGACAGAAATTAACACTTATCTTTACATTTAATACAAAAAGTCTTGAGGAACAGTATCTCACCTCTTTACCAAGAATAGTCCAATAACTAGGAAGGTTATTAGAACTAAAGCTATTACAGGTCCAACGATCCAAATGATTTGAGCTTTGTCAGAGGTGCCATCAATGTGAGACATATCTGGATGATCATTGCGATCTCTGAAGGTGGGATCAAATGTTGGGGCAGGACCTCTAATAGGAGTCATATCAAGGCTCAGAGGATCAGAGAAAGGACTACTTGTATAAAGACTCTGGAAAGAAAGAGAAAATAAGTACTAATTAATTAAGGGATATACAATCCTTAATTAATTAACAGGTATATAATAATTAATTAATAAAGGGTATGAATCATTAATTAAGAAGTATACAACCTATACAATTATTAATCAATGGGTATACATTAAAAACATGTCAGAAATTGTATGTCAAACATGGCAAATGAGATGCACTCAAATTATAACTAGTTTTATAAATATTCAGATCTGAGTGCAATAGCTGTCACACTCTTATGGAAAAATACAAAATTTATTATGATTTTATGTACTGAATTCACTAATATAGAAATAATATGACTTCATCTAAAATAGAATGCAATCACCATGACAACCTAAATTCATTACCTATAATGGGATATCACTTAATTATACATGATAGAATTTAATAGAATGAAGAAAAGTTTTATCAATATCTTTTTGAATGTTGATTTGTTTTTTTTTTTAATTTGAAATGATAAAATTTTACAATGATTACATGTATTAAATTTTAAACCATTTGGGTGAGTGTTTTTGTACTGCTATATGTGGACAGACGAATGGACCAGACAATGACTACAAGTGCTACATATTTTTATATTATTATGAACACACTTAAAAAAAAGGAAAAGAAAAGCATTAATGCCCTATTGTACTGTGTTCTGTATAAATATCCAAAGCATTTGATTTATAGTATACATTTGTATATATTTAAAATTATCTGAAAACCATTCCCTAAAAAATAAATTACAATCTACAAAAGATTAAAAGTAGCTTCTATCATTTATAAAATTGGTTATAAATTAATCACATGTGGATAATTTTCTATAATTAAAATGGAAAAAAAAAAAAAAAAAAGCAGCTTGTAAATGAATATAAAAGGTGTGTGGCATCCAGAAAATATATAAAGACCAAAGGCTCGCAGACATCACTAACTCAACCTTAAAAATTTTTTTTTTTTCTTTTGCAATCTGCATTTAGGGCACTGCAATCTCTGCAAACTATTATAGGGGCCCTTGACTGAAACAAAAGGATTTTTTTAAACCTCTGAAAATAATTTAAGCCCGTACAAATGCTTTAATATTCAAACCTCATTAAAGGGAAGACTTATGGCAAGATAAATGCTTGTAACTTTAAAGTCTAATTTTTCAGCTTTTGAGATTATTTGTGATGTGCTTATTGTGTTTAAAATGTTTTTGCGCATTTTGCAGCACAAACTACAATGAGTGTATTGTGATCTTAAATATTCAGAAGATAAATTATTTTTCTTTGAGAAGGAACATATTGTATCGGTTCAAGTACACCATTGTGTACAGTTTTTAAAAGGTATGTAGGTATCAATGTATACTGGTTACAGCCTGAAGTCTAAATGACAATGTCAATTTTGACAAATGAAGCATCAGTGTATTTGTATTTGTACTATATAAGAGTCATGATATGAATCACATAATAATAATCAAACATGACAAACATTAAATATGAAAATATTATTTTTGCTAAGGTGACTTAGCAAGTTTTCCAAGGGGACTACAAAATTTATAATCTATATAATAATAATAATGTCCTTGATTAATACTACCATCGTGGTATTACATCATTCAACGATAAATGTCATGTTGCTATGCCTTTCAAAAATGATGTCATAAAGTAAAAAAGAGTAAATTCATATACATGTGGTATATGAATGTGGTCATGTATTACTTAATTCATATCTTCAAATTTCAGTGTAGACAATGATCTTTTACAGTAGCAAAGTAGGAACTATTTTTGAAAAATAGTTTGTAATCTCTATTTTTTAAAGCATAGTGGTTGTTAACTACATTTCAGATAAAGTAATTGTAGTCTGCTACAATAAAAAGTGGTTTACAGATCATTAGTCTAAATTGCTGCATCGACTTATCAAACAAGAACAACCATGATAATTCAAAAGTGGAAGCAGATGAAAATTCAAATCAAAGGTTTTTTTTATCTATATAATAATGGGCAAACATGTCTGAGTATAACACTGATATCATTTTGATAAAGGCAACACTAAATAGTAAAATTTAACTTTTGCTGCAATTTAAATCTCTAAATATCACACATTTTAAATTTTTACACCATTGTACAGGGAAAAAAAATCTTTTCAAAGCATTTTATTTTAAAATAATTTTCAGACATTATTTTAAAATCTATGTCTGATCGGTGCAGATGATTATGTAAGATAAATCCATTTGTACTTAAATTAATATACTAAGTACCTTAGCATTTTTTTATGGCTTATAGGACATAATGAAATTAAAATATTCACCAATCAATAAAAAATAGGTAAAATACAAATTTAAGAAACAATCAAACTATGCATTTAAACCACTAAATGATCAGAATGAAAAAGGTTGGTTTTAAATAGCGATCTCTGCCAATTTTTTTTTCTTTTTTCATTCCTGGTGCAAAGTTAATACAAAACTATCCCTTTTAATAAATGTCAAAACTTTTGAAAAACTAATTATAGAAAATTATAGAAATATGATTTTTGGTATTGTTTGAGTATATTCTAAAAAAATTACATATTAAATGTGAAAAATCTAATACTGTTATCTATTAAATTCATTGATATTCATCGATATTCTGTAATCTGAGAAGCCAAGACCGGACCCCTTGCAACTATAAACTTGAGAATAAAACAAAGCTTTCTTTTTTTCTAACTGATGATAGGCCCCTACCTGCTAGGTTACTGCAGCTCAATGGGTTTGATACCTGGTATTGGGTTGGGTGACCATTTAATCACTGTGTAGTGGAAGCAAGTCTGATGAGTGCCTAGTTCATCTTCCAATTCGCAGTGCCTACTGTTTTGTTATTTGCTTTTTTATGTTGGTTATTTAACATTTATATCTTGTTGTTTGATATCTTTGCATTCATACCCAAGTTGATTTCACAATTTTGAGCCTCGATCAGATTACAAGATCTTTACATGGCAAGTCTCCTCCATAGGTACAATTCATGGTAACTTGGAGGACTTTGCACCCACGATGGATTGTATATACATCATGGACCATTAGCATGCATGGTGAACAAATTAAAGCTTAATAAATGACTGTAATAACTACTCTTCCAAATACCTTTTGTGGTGTATCCACAACTGCCCTCACAAAGATGCTATATTTCTGGTCATGCTGGAGTCTTCTATTTAAATAACCATTATACATTTTTCCATCTCCCAAGGGAAATATTTCAGGCATTGATCTGTGCAAAAATTTAGCAGCAATGTATGGGCCAACTTGATCTGTGGGTGTAGCAGAAAGCTATAAAACAGAAAGATACATTTCAACATTTTTTTTTTTTTTTTTTTTTTTTTAAGAATGAAACAGATTATTTTTGTTTTTTAAACATATAAAGATAATACACACTAAGTGTTTCAAAAGTTTGGTGAAAAAGTAAAACACAATAAAAAAAGATCTGTGTGTCGTAGAGACATGAGGCCTGCAGATAAATATTCAAAGCCATAAGGGATTTTGTCTGACACAAAAAAAATAATTAGTTCAAAATTTTAACAATATAAGACATTACTGCAGAAAATTTTATGGAATAATTCCATATTGCTCACACAGACAAGATTTAGATATCAAAAAAGTGTCCATCAGGGTCGTAGCTAAAAGTGAATAATAGGAGAGGGGGAGGGGGGGGGCTCATATTTTCTATCTCTCTCCTCTGTGATGCAGAAAAATAAATTAGTGCATATTCACACTATAGTTACTATGTTTCTCATCAAACTGTTGTAATAACTTCATTTTATGCTAAGAAAACAATATGATGATGAAAAATTTGAGTGTGTAACCAGCGCAATATGTTAGCTTTATTTGTGCAAATAGGATGAGCGAGTGTTGAAACACTTATTTTAGTTACAATTTAGTATTTTTGCAAAACTGTGAAAGGACCTCAAAACTAAATTAGATTTTTGAACAGACTTTCATTTGAATTTTCGGAACATAAATTCATTTAGTGACCTTGGAATCTTTTCCAGGGAAGGCAAGAATGTTTTAGTGTGTGGGGGGGGGGAGGGGAGGAGCCACCCATAGCACCCTCATAGCTACGGCCTTGGTGTCCATGCAGTATTCTCTAATGTTTTTGTATCTGAATCTTGCATTGTGCGAGCAATATGAGATTTTCCAATAGAATTATCTTCAGCTGTTAAGTTTTTATTTATTTATTGATTTATTTATTTTTTTTGGTGTCATACAAAATCTTGTACCATGTTGGAAACCACATGTCTCTATGACCAATAGATTTTTTTTAATACTAGTTTGTTTTCACACTGAAATTTTATAACAATTGGTATATAATTCTAAAATAATCATGCAATTAACATCTGTGACTTATTTAACCTCTTCCTAATGATCCTTCAATTTGAAACACTTGTTTAAAGTTGAAAGTCACAATTTTTTTCTTTCATTATTTTTAGTGAAAAGTTACTACTGATATATAGAATAGACAGAATAGAATTTTACATGCAAAACAGATCTGAAAAATAATCAAGCACATCTCTAACAGACGACATAATTTTTCAACTTGTCATGATAATTTCTAAATGAAAATTTTATTGTAAGTTTGATTTTTTTTTTTTCAAATACATAATGAATAAAATAAATCATTAACAACATTTTTTATGGTATTTGACTATATTAATTCTAATTAAATAAAATCTATTAAATTTTGGCTTATTTCAATTTTAACTTTTTTTTTTTTTTCCATACAAATATCAGGCAATGCATTAAACAAAAATGTTAAAAATTGATATTTAAGTTTTAAGAGGCATTGATGTACAGTAGTGTGTATGATACACTTGTGGTATTACTAACCACCCATTCTTAAAGACTAATCACATAAATCAAAATTTATTTTGGAGAAAAAATATAAAGAAATTCTTTACAAAATTTATAAACGGTGACTATGAAGCCATAAATAAAAATTTTGACAAACTATTTCTTTCTTTTAATCCAAGAATATTTCAAAATGTTATTTTCAGCCTATTACATTATGAGGCAATTCCTTTCCCCTTAGTTTTATATATGATTATGAATTAATTTGCCAAATTAATTAATGTCTTAACTTTTTCCCAATTAAAACTATATAAAAAACAGATTTAATTTTAAAATAACTATCAGAAAAATTTATAAAGGATTAAAACTAGAATATTATAACTTTTGTAATGGATGTGTTATAATAATTTAATTAAAAAAAATTAGCTTCTTATAATGCAATTAAACATTATTTTAATTATATTATAAGATATAGTATTTGAAATTTATTATTATCTTTTAACACTCAATTTAATTGCCACCAGAACCTTCAAAGATCATAAATAAAAAATGTTTTAAAGAATATTTTACTCAATAGATATAAGTCTAGTAGGGTAATAGTTTGAAATGTAACGGAGCAAATTCGATTGATATTTCCGATCATGAAATTATGACAAATATCTTTCTTATACAAGATATTATGGTAAATATTTCAGTTCATGCAATTATTAAAATATATTATATTAGGGTTTTATATATATATAGTTTATTGCACTCTGTAACTTTTTTACATTTTTATTTAGATATTTAGAATCTTGAATTCATTTTTTACACTGTTTTTGCATGTTTAGATAGAAATTTGCCAACAATTAAAAATAGTCAGCAATAATTTTGAAATAGTATTCTGGTTCATGGATTTTTCTATTTCGGCACTAAAGTGTATTATTTATAACAATGCCATACCTCATCAATAGTAAATTCACCAGGGTCTTTGGTAGCATCCTCTGTTGGAACAACAACTAAAAAGTAGTGACTAATAGGTCCATATTCCTCCGATGCTTTAGGCAGGATTACAGTTATTTCCCAACCATTCTTTACACCAAAGGAATCAGGTTTCACCATCGGTTTAGGAGCTAAAAAATAAAATTTGAACAAAGGAGTTATAGAAACAAAAATATCAACAAATGACTATTAAGAATGCAAAGATAGCAAATGCCTATTAATTTTTAAAAATCATTAAGATATTTGAAAATTTTTATTTTTTTAATTTTATAATATTGTTACTTTTTTAAACAAATTGTTTCTAATGTTAAATTTTAGAGATGCCAGAAAAATTAGAAGAATGAATTTAATGCATGTATGAAAAACTCAGGTAATTATTTATTATTGGTATTCCCCTCGCTCCAAATGGAATTAAAACAGTTTCAGTTCATAAACATTTTTATAACTGAATAATTATGATTGAAAAACTAAAAATGTAAAAGAATATGCTTTATTTATAATTATTTTTTTTAATAAATATATTTTGAAATTATTTATGCGTTAAAATAAATAAATAACAATAATGAAAAAAAAAAGATTTTTATTAAATGTTTCATTTAATAAAAATCATCATATCAAATAAACAGAAAATGTATTATTATTATTCTATTGTCACAATACACTGTTTAACTGACACTTAAAATGCATTTTTCCGTTTTTAAGTGAGAGAAAACTGGCAATTGATAAAATTGAAACATTATAACCCGGAAAGTTTTGGTGATATAAAAATGAAATTTTTATTGATTTACATGTTAGAGAAAGTTTTCTAAATTTAAATTAAAAGACACAATTGGGCTATATGGAAAATTAAATTTTGTAATTTTAATAAAACCAATATAATGAACATAAATATATTTTAATATAAAATATAACATTTGAAACATTTTTGGAACTAGAATCATATAACTAATGTTTAGAAATTATCTATTGAATTTTGATAAAAGGAGGTCACCCTATGTATTTTTATTATAAAACAACACAGAATGGTTACAATCATTTTAAGTGATAGAAGCAGAAGTAAATAAGAAAGAATTGTTAAAGTAAGAAAGACTACTCTGTGATCAACAACAACAAAACCAATATTTAGTGTTCTTTCTTCTAAATATGTAACATTACTCACCAGCCATAGCTGTGGTTACTGTAATTTTGGCTGGTGGTCTGAAACTTTCATCTGCAGGAATAGCAGTGATGTTGACTTGATAACTTGTAAATGGCATGAGATTATCAACATGATATTCAGTGACATCAGCATTTACAAAGACTGTGTGAGTTGGTATGGGCAGTTTCTGTAAATTTCCTTGGCTATCATAAAACTCTTTATGTGCTCCATAAGAAATCTATAACAAAACATCAATGAATGCATTATCATATTTTGTCATACATCTGTCAAACACTTATTTTTTGTATTATTCAATTGGGTTAAAATGATTGCAGTAGGTAGCAAGCATATACAAAATAATTTTAAAAGCAAAAAAATTATCAAAATTATATTTTAATGTATTTCAGAAGAAAAAACATCATAGCAGATTTAATTTCTTTCTGGTCAATCAAAGTATTAAGGGTACATGGAACATAAAATGGTTTAATTTTTTGTGTTATTAATTATCAGTCTAAAAAATAAAGCTAAAATATTATTGTGGTAAATGATTATAGACCTAAAAGATTATGGCACTGGAAGCTTTTAAAATAATATATTTTAAGCACTGCGAGCATGTATATATACACATATATATTGCCCTTTTTTCTCGAAATGTGTTTTTTTTTTTAATGCTTTGTAAGTAAACTGTTGAGTACAACTTATTAATAAACAGTTGGAAACTTTAAAATTGTGTCACTAACTTGTTTCTGTAAAAATGCCTAAAATTTTAGGTCTGAGTGAAAAATTCTTTAAAATAATGAAAAATAAAACTTTCAGGATTTTCAAAGTTTTTTAGCAGAACATTATTAATTTCACTTTTTTAAGATAAAATTAAAAGTTTTTTCTTATTATTTTCAAATAGTATGTTTTTCGATACCACAACAAAATTTAAGCCGATGCATTCAACAGATTTTTAGAAAAGTGTACCAGACATACTGTTAAAAAAGTATGTAAAAAGTTATTTAGTTCTTGAAAATTAATTTCTGCATATAATTAATTTCTTTTGATTTATATATGGGCTATAATATGTACATTTACTGAAAAATAATCATTTCTATTTTTAAGTAAAATTCATTATGTTAAATATTTTGAAAAATCTGCTTCATTTTACTTGTTGAGATGTTTTATGTGCCCTTAACCTCATTACTTTAACTGAAGACTTACCTTGTATTTAATAGGATCTAATTTTGATGGTCTTCTCCATGATAAAGACATACTGTGAGTAGTTACATCTTGAGCCCGAAGTTGTGTAGGCACATCTGGAAAAATTACCAAAGGTTTTCAGATTGTAAAAAGATCACTATCAACATATTTTAAAAAATATATATTTCATTTAAAAAGAGGAATTTTGGGAAAATTTAGTTTGCATTTATATAAGTTTAAAGCAGTCATCATAGGTATTAAAAACAAAAATCAAAACATAAGTTTTGGGATTAATAATCAATAATACAGTATTATTAATAAATATTACTAGTACTGTATTATTAATAAATAATTAATAATACAGTAGAGTCTCTCAAATCTGCAAACATCTAAAATCCATACAATTTTGCAGATGTAAACAATGAATCTTTCAGCTAAGATAAAAAGTAGAAAATTTAACATTTTTTCAATATTATTTTTCATATAAATTTCGATATATAACTCTGAACTCATGCTTTCTTATGAAAAAAGTATAAATTTATTTTTGAAAATATCCAAGATAACTCTAATACAAGATGTGATTGAGATCTTTTTATCAAATAAATTTATGCATTAATCAAGCTTTACTAAAATACTATCCCAGAAAAGAAACACATCTTTTTATTTTAAAATGCATTGTTATCAAAATCATATTTAATATTAAAACAGGCTATTAATCACCTTCATCGAAAAAATCTCTCTTTTCATGCAATCCATATCACTGAATAATTTTCTTTTTATTCAAAACTGATATATATTTTTATATTATCTGCTGGAAAAATGGTACACAGTTACTGAATCAGAGAAGAATACTTTTAACAATTCTAGTAATAGAATTTAAGAAATAGGAATATGAAAAAGAGAATATAATATGCACCTTTAACTTTAAGCAACAATTTAATGAAATAAATTTAAAAGAAAACTATAAATTCTACTATTCTTCAAAAAGTTTGAAGAAAACAAATACAGTAGACTCCCTCAAATCCGCACAGCTTGGGACCATGTGTTGTGCGGATTTTAGAATTTTGTGGATTTCTGATCATTGCTTTGTTTACAATTTTTAAACAGTAATTTGAATGTAATTAATAGTGCATTCGCAACTATAATGAATGCTTACAATATAATAAAATATTAAAATAAGTAATGAACTAAAAATAATAAAAATTTAGATAATTTTTTAAATGATTAAAGCAAAGGTCAAGTTAATAATCAATAGTGTATGATTAAATATTCATTATAAAGATTAATATTTTTTCAAAATTATTCAACAAAACTTGCCTCATAAAAGTACATTACTAATTCACATAAAAATCATAAAATAAGGATTTTTTTTTTCAAGTTTAGCCAAGCTTAATAACCAAAATATCTTGATAATGCATAATATATTTGGTAAGAAGATTGTAATTACCAGTAATATCAGCAATATCTTGAATTTTTTCAAAAAAAAAAAAAAATTTCTTTATGAAAAAAAAACATGAATAAAGTATTATTAAGAAAATTACAAATTAAAAAATATATGAAATTGATACAAAACTAAAAAAAATCAAATTTTGTCCCAATATGCAAATTGAAATTTTCATTGTTTACATCCATAAAATATGTGCGGATTTTAGAGTTGCAGATTTCTGGTTTGCGGATTTGAGGGAGTCTACTGTATTTATGTTTTTCCCTTCAAAGAATTTTTAATATTAAAAGAAAGTATTACAATTAGAATTTGTGAGTGTGTGTGGGAGAGAGAGAAGAGGCTAACTCTAAAATGGTACTCCTGAATGAACTTCCATTTGGCGAATATAAAGACCACTGTTGAAAGAATGAGTTTCATAAAAACTGGCTGATGGGGATTTATTCCATTTTAAACCATTTTGTAAATGATTCTATAGGGAAATCACCAAGGTCAGAATATAAATGATAACTATTGCAACAATGCAAAGAAGCTTTAGTAGCACAAAGTAACATTCCCGTTTTCAGAACAGAAGAGCCAGGTATCAGATTTCTTTTTTTCATTATGGACCATTGCTTACAAATTCAAGGGGAAATCACACTTAAGGGTCTATTCAAAAAAATGCTTTTCCACCTTCAACAGCTCAAAAATTTCTGATGCAATTTCAGACACATTTTTAAAAATAGAAACATGAAACTTGCTGAGGTGATTTTTGAAGAAATGTATAAGGTGCCGTGTGATGTCATTTTCCGCTCATTTCATTAGAATTTTACTTATAAACAATTATCTTCTCGGTATGACCTTTTTTTTCGTTCACAAATCTCCTGCTTCGGAAAAATCGGTTCAAAATGCCGTTTTTGATTGGTTTTTTTTTTTTTTTTTTGCAATATTTTCTGCATTTATCAAAGAATCGGCAATCACGGCACCTTGTGTACTTACTAAATAAGCCAATTTGCCAATTTGAAGCATTTGAGAGCAAAAATGAATTTAAAAATAAATCGGAAAATAAGCAGTTTGAATCGAAATACACCCTTAAATTTTTTCCACTGTTGAAAGGTCAATAGACTGTTTCATACAAACTGGCTAATGGATTAGATATTAAATACTTTTTTATACCATTTTGAAAATGATTCTATAGGAAAAAATCATCAAAAAAAAAAAAAAAAAAAAAAAAAAAAGAATATTACATCAATGTAATCAAGCATTAGTTGTACAGAAGTAACATTCCCAGTTTCAAAACAGACAATCTAGCATTAGAATCCAATTGATTCCATTGTACAGTAGACTCCCTCAAATCTGCACAGCTCGGGACTAGAGGTTGTGCAGATTTCAGAATTTTGCAGATTTCTGGTCATTGCTTTGTTTAAATTTTTTAAACAGTAATTTAAGTATAAAACTGCAATCAAAATTATAAATTCTTGTAATGTAGTAAAATATTAAACTAAGATAATAAAAAAACGATTATTAAATTATTAAAAATAAAGATAAAGTAAATATTTAATGATAATTAGATATGCATAATAATGCTATGTATTTTTCATGAATTATTCAATGAAACTTTCCTCTTAATGATACCTTATTAATTCACTCATCAAATAATCAAATTAAATCAGCTATCAAAATCATAAAATAAGAAAGTTTTATTCCAAGCTTAGTCAGTCTTTTTTTTTCTTCTTCTTTTTAAAGAAGAAGAAGTTGATTAATATATAAATATGTTTGGTAAAAAGATTGTGATTTATACTTTTTTCCGAAAAAACACAAGTTGTCATATTATCCAGAATTATATATTAAAATACATACAGACCGATATAAAATTTCTAAACAGAGTCCAGCATTTGAATCAGGGCCGTACCTAGAAATGAATAATAGGAGGGGGGAGGGGGTAAAAAAATTTAGAGAGGGATATCATATATTCCCTCTCTCTGTGTCTAACACAGAAAGATAAATTAGTATATGTTCACACTGTAGGTACTATGTTTCTTATTAAATAATTGTATTAACTTCATTTTATGCTAAGAAAATACGATGATGAAAAATTTGAGTGTATAACTAGTGCAATATTAATCATATGTTAGCTTCATATGTGCAAATAAAATGAACAAGTGCCAAAACACTTATTTTAGCTACAATTTAGTATTTCTAAAAAACTGTGAAAGGGCCTCGAAACTAAACTAGATTTTTGAATAGAATTTCAATTGCATTTTTGGAACATAAATTCATTTAGTGACCTTAGAATTTTTTCCAGAGGAGACTCAAAATGTTTCAGTTGGCGAGGAGGGTGGGAGAGAGGAGCTGAGCCACCTCTAGCACTCCCTTAGCTACAGCTCTGATTTCAATCCAACTGATTTCAATGTATCAGATTTTCTCTCTCTCTCTTTTTTTCTAAACCACTATTTGCAAAGTCAAGTAGAATCACATAATTTTTTTTCCCTTCTGATCAAAATTTATAAGAACCCCCCCCCCCCCCAAAAAAAAAAAACAAAAAAAACAAGAGTTTTACACAAACCTGTAGGAGCTACTCGGACAGTTATGAGTTCAGACAGACGACCCAAGTCTGATCGAGTTCTGGCTGCCACTCGAATAGCGTACATGGCATGACTGTCCAGACCAGTAAGTTCTGCAGACCATGTTAAAGGCACACTTTTATTGCTCCATTTATCAAGATCTTCAACAGGAGTTTGTATGTATAAAACCTGGAAAAAATAATTGATAAAATAAGCCATATATCTCTAACAAATTAAAACACGGTTTGAATATAATGCAAAAAAGACTTTATGTATATTTTAAACATGAACGGATAATCACTTTCTTTTGTTAAACAAATAACTTTAATATTCTCTAATATAAGCAATTTATGCAAAGATGAATATTTAAAATAGTGACAGAAAGATATTAATGTTTAAAAAATGTATTTTAATTCTGATTTTATGTTTTTATAAAGATTAACTATTTTTGGTTAAAAATGAAGTAGATAAATATACACAAATATTTTATTACCCTATATCTCAGCGTACAACACACACTGCAAAAAATTTCTTCACTTTTCTGTTCATGTGTTATACACTTAATAGAAAATGGTGGATGTAAAATCATAAAAAGAAACCACTTCAAATTATAGAGGTATAATAAAATGAATTTATATACCAATGTAAACAAAGAAACTTACAATACATATTTTCTAATAAACTTAATATTCCTCTTGAGATAACATGAAAAGTTCATTGTACTCATTTTCTTTTATATTTCCGAAAATGCCATCTTTCTTCCCCATTGTCACTATCAGCAAGTCCTAAATACACATTCTATATACTGTCAAGTTCATTTGATATATCGAATTTTTAAAAGAGATTTAACAATTTGGGCCCCAAGGGGCCTTGATTTTACAATGTGACTATGGAAGTTTTGAAAATTCTACTTTCAAAAGCTAATGTTTATTTGAATTAAAGTTTGAATCTCTGTAAATGTTTTCAGTTAGGTTTACTCTATCAGATACATTCACATAGACTTGCATAAAAACTGTTTGGAAAAATACTAATAGGCTTTCTTTTTTGCTTGAAAATTAACTTTGATTTTAATTTCACATAGCAGAAGAATTGCAAAAAATAACAAAAGACAAACAAACAAAAAAAAAAAAAAAAAAAAAAAAATTCCAGCTAATTTAACCTAAAAGATGAAATAAATAATTTATTTTTAAGCGCTCAGTTTGCCAAGGATGAATTTTGTAGGAAAAAAGGCAAAATTAGTTGATATAGAAATATAAAAAAATATTTGTGATAAAATATTAAGCAAATGCCAGATAAAAAGCTGTTAAAGTTGGTAATATTTTTGACCACAAACTTAATCCTTGATGATGTAATATTTTTAAAAAGATTAAATATTCAGGACGTTTTCCTAAAATTAAGACAATATTTACTCATTTTGTTTATTTTAAAACAACAACAAAACCTAGTTTGTTGTGGCCACACTAAACTTTTTCCTACATAAATCAAATTGTCTTCAATCAAAGTTACATGATACTCTATTTGTTAAAATATAACTACCATGAAAATCATGAAAAACAAAGCACTGCAGTGACAGATGGTATACATCTGAACATAATAAGAATCTATTTATGTCAAAATTTAACAGAATATGAAGTTTGGTGAAATTCCATCTAATTGTTCTTAAGGTATAGCTATAGTGGAAATTAAGATATACAAACTATAAAAGTAGCAAATGTTAGACAGATTACACCAACCTCTGTTCAGTGTCTATTTAGGTCAAAAGAATAATAATAATAATAATAAAAATTAAGAAATTTCATGCATTTAGCTCTTCAAATATACATAAATAGTCCATGCATTTATTTCTTCAAATGTACCTATTACAAAAATGTTGGAAAATATAGCATATCAATGCCAACTGTGGGATGAGTTACACCAAAATTTAATTTGCACCAATTTATGTAAAGATCCAACAAAATATGAAGTTTGATGAAATTTGATGCATTAGTTCTTGAGATACAGCTATTGCAGAAATCATGAAAAATGCAGCATAAGAATGTTACATGTTAGGCGATTTACACCAAAATTTAATCAGCATCAATGTAAGTCAGAGATAAAGCACCCAAAAAAATTTGTATCACATACAGACAGACACAATCTCATGGACAGACATTTTCTGAAAAGAAATTTAAATCATGTTCGAGACCTTAAAAAATGTATGAATCTATTGAAAGATGGAAGCAAAAATTTTTTTTCAATCCAATACTCTCTTATAAAAATAGAAGAAAGTATAAGAAACTTAATGGGAGAGGAAACACATTAAATAATACTCCCTCTGTCCCAAATTAGTTGCGACATTTGAATACTTTTGTACTGATTATTGTTATTTATGACTTTATGATTTTGTTTGAACATTTTTCAGAGAGCTATACTATCAATCAATAATATTTATGTACCTGACATTCCCTCCATAAATAGCTAATTAATTAATTTAAAAAATCCCGGTTCACACACTATTAAGCCACGCTCTATTTTGTAAAGATTTTTTAACAGTAATCACATAAAACTGTCTTCAAACTAATCAATCGTGAATTCATTTACGATAACTTTATTCCAACATTTCTGAAAAGTATGTTTTAGCATAAACATGCTGAAAACACAATTGAATTCCATCGAGCTTATTTTTTTTTCTGTTAGACTTAGCTTAATGATGGATGAAATATGCTCCAAAGTTTTTTTCTGCCTTGAGAATCCTGTGTAATATTGATTTACGAATTATAACAGCACATGATAATCTACATAATGATTGTCTTCGTTTTATTGGGACATCTTTAATTTTGCTCAGTGGTATTTTTTTTTTTTGTCCTCATTTACAATTCTTTGTAAACTTACATTGTAAATCTTCATCTTTTTTTTTTTTTGTCGTCTTTGCCTGCTTATGCAGTTTAATAGCTGCAACATTTATGTCATTACGGCTTAGTTTGCAAATATTCAAATATCATATTAATTGAAAGCGTTGCGCTCAATATTAGTCATTTCTTCAGACAATTTTCTAAATTATTATTTCTTTTTCTTTTACTTTAAATTCGAGTTAACATTGCTTCTGATACTTAGTATACACTGTTATATTCATTCTAGTATAATTTTATGAGTGACAGTCTACTAAACTGCATCAGAAGTTATTTATGACCCCACCTATTTGAAATGTAGCAACTAATTTGGGACAAAATTTTCAACCTAAATGTCGCAACTAATTTGGGAAGAGGGAGTAGAATAGAATTTCATTCAAATTGAAAAACAAGATTGTCCTTTGTACTATAGAGAGCTGGTAGAAAATCTTATAAATATCAATTTTATATAATAAATCAAACAATTACTTCATATCCTAGAATATCCAAAAAATATGGCACTTGGTCCCACCAAACTTCTACAGACTGATCTGATGTTGCAACAGCTTGGACATTAGTCGGAGCTGGAGGAACATCTCCTGGTGTTTGAACAGTCATCCTCGGACTCCATGGACCACCCCCTTTGGACGTGTATGCACATACTTGAAATGAATATTCAGTGTTTTCATCTAAATTGCTGAAAGCATAGAAAAACATAATTAATATTTGGTGAAATAATAAAAATTGCATACAAGTTAATTGTAAAGTTTCATTTTATAAAATAAGTTGTTTTAAAAATAATAAGATAAACAATTATTGATTTATATTGGTATAGAAATCATAGTTATATAGGGTTATTCATAATTTCCTTCTAAGTTTCAAAATGTTGCAGTAAAAAACTAAGATGAATACAGTAAAAGAAGAACAATTGAAAGAATACAGAAACAAATCAAGTTTTATTGTCAGCAGTTGCCAGCAGATAGCAGCAGATGAACCACTTAAGGCAGTTAGTAAATAAAAATGGCATTTACAGGCAAGCAGAAAGCATTTTGTGTTTCAGAATTTGCAAAATCTGAATCAGTGGTATTGGTTCACTGAACATTTCACACAAAATATTAAACACAAGGACCATCTGACATTACAATTCATGAGTAGTACAGTAAGTTTAAAGAAACAGGATGTTTATTTGATAAGAAACAAAGTAGACAAGAACTGGACATTAGCATTGATTTATGCTATGTAATGAAGAGCTCACACCTGGGCCGTAGCTAGAAGTGAACTCCAGGGGGGCTCAAGAGAATGTAGGGGGGGGGGGGGGGCTCATAACTTTTTTTTTTCTCACTCTGACACAGAAAGATAAATTAGTGCATATTCACATTGTAGATACTATGTTTCTTATTAAACTGTTCTAATAACTTCATTTTATGCTAAGAAAAGTACAGGATGATGAAAATTTTGAGTGCATAGCTGCTGAAAAATTAAACATCATGTTAGCGTCATATGTGCAAATAGGATGAGGGAGCGTTGAAACACTTGTTTTAGATACAATTTAGTAATTCTGCATAACTGTGAAAGGTTCTCAAAACTAAATTAGGTTTTTGAACAGAATTTCATTTGAATTTTCGGAAGAGAAATTCATTGAGTGACCTTGGAAACTTTTCTAGTGAAGGCTCAAAATATTTTAAGGGGGGGGGGGGGCTGAGCTGCCCATAGCGACCTCTTAGCTACGGCCCTGGCTCACACTATGTAAGCAAAACTTGATTTGTTTCTGTATTCTTTCAAATATTCTTTTATACCTGTATTCATCTTAGTTTTCTATAACAGTGCTTCAAAATCTCAGAAGGAATTATGAATAACCCTGCATTATTTAACATTTCAACACAACTATATATAGATAAAACATACATTTTTAGCATTACAATGTTTCCTAAAATTCTTCACATTTTTATACTTCAACTAAACATTAGTTTAATATACTTCAGCTAAAATAATAATTTCTTAAAAAATATATGCATAATAATTTCTTTGAATTTTATCTTTTTAATTGAAATTTCCTCCCTTATTAAAATATTGTTTAATTTTTGAACAAAAATTTTTTCAAAGGCTATCTATATGCAATTAATTCCCTCTAACCCACAACTCTATAATCAGCAAACACCTATAGTTTGCAAAATCCTATAATCTGCACTATATTTCAGGTGTAAACAAATAATTTAAATCTTTTTTAAGCAACATATAGCATACTTTAACTGAAAAAAAAGGGGGGGGGATTTGTTGAATTTATTAAGCAATTTTTAATGGATTCTGCATTAATTAGAAGGAAGTGTTTTATGTATCTTTTAAATAACTATTAAACTGTTATATTCTGAATGCATTTGAGGGCTATATAAAAGATAAAATTGCTTTTGAAGAGGCATTAGCTCTGGAGGATAAAAGTCTTAGTTTTTTAGAAAAACAAAACTTTTGTTACTGATCCAGAAATCCTCATGCTTAAAATGCTTCAGGATTACAGTACAGAGCAAAAATTAAAAACTATCAAGCAAACCATTATCACAGTAAAGTTCGATAGATTTAAAAATAAGTAGAAATGTTTTCTATTAATTTTGTATTACATTATATAAATGTATTTCTTTCATTTTTGTGTTATTTATTCTCAGTGTGATTACAACACTTGGCGATAAATTCAAAATATTAGAATACAAACAAAGAAATGCCTATAATCCACAAGCACTTTGGTCCTGACATGGCCCGATTAGAAGGAATGTACTGTATACATAAGAATACTCTTGAAAATATATTAATAATTTGTCATTCAAAGTATTTGATATTTTGTAATTTATTTGAATTTACCAAATTGAATTAAAAGGAAAGATACAGTAGCCTTCCTCTTAACAGGAACTCTATTTAACTGGCTGACTTTCTTTGTACGATCAGGCAAAATCCAGGGATGACGGCCTTGAGAATTCAACTTTTGCTTTTGAGTTGAAGTACAATTTCGAATTGAAGGAAGCAAAAGTCAGAAAGGAGAATGAAAGTTCTAAACGGATACACATGATACTTCAACAGTGTTGAATTTAGGATGTGATCCAGAGGGACTTCCCCCTTCCTGCTGAAGATTTGAGATTTCATGTTTTTAATGGTCAAAAGTGCAACCTCTCCTCTCTCCAGAACTCAATAATGTTTAATCGATCTGCAAATTTCTTTGAACAAACATTTAAGAAGCTTGGGGGATATGAACAGATCCCCGTAGAAGATTTATAAAAATCGTTTATAAAGATTTCAAGCATGAATTGCATTTTTCAAGCATTATTTGATGAGAATATAATAATGACTGAAACTGATGTTGTTCAATACGAAGATGATTTCGATGACTATCCAGTTGAAGTGGACACTGTTAAAATTCCTCACATAGAAGGAGTGCATTAGAGTTGGTGCTGCTCTATGTAGAGCAGCAACTAAAAGCTTCCTGGGATAATCTTAGATGTTAAAATGATCGAAAGATTATGCTGCAAAATGTTCTGCAGTTTACCTTTAACATAAGTAGGCTGCTGATTTCTTTATGGTTCATTAACATAAGTTTAGATAAGTAGAGCAATTTTTACTTCTTATAAAGCTGTAGGACACAATTTTCAGCAATTTAATTTGCTTAAATATTTTTCATTATTTGTTATCAGTGATAATTTTAATTTCAATTCTGTAAATTAAACTAAAAATCATTTCACAAAATAGAGAAAATATGCAATTTTTAAAAACTAAATGCATTGTACCGATTGATTAATTAAATTATACACATACTTATTTAAATTTTTTTTACGTCATTGCTTTAAGCTGTTTTTCTTTTAACTAGCTAGCCCTCGGTCCCATTTAAGAGAAGTTACTGTATTTGATTTTTAAAAAATAATCTCCTTTTCCTTTTTAAGTATTAAAGTTCTCAAATTATGCTACAGTGTAAGTGATTATGACATTTTTAATCACAAAAATCAGCTCCATCATCAATAGAACTATAAACAAAGCAATGGTTTCATTTCATATATGACATTGGAATTTGACCAAGTGATAACTTGTATGTAAAATACAAATGCATTACAATGTAATTTTTATATGAGTATTAAAATTAAAAACATTACTATTAGTATAAATTGCTGATTACTTGAACTGAGAATAAGATGCAAGTAAGATCAAATATTAGAGTTTGAAATAAGGTAATTTATGTGAACAAAAATTCTTCTGTTTTATCTGCATAAAAATGAAAATATCTATAATATAACTATATATGCTTCTATTTCAAATATTGGATGCTGTTATGAAACTATACAATTAATTGTTTCAAACAATGTGTATGTCAAACTGCAGTGTATGACACTTTTTTCTACAAAGATTCTAACATCCATCTATTAGAAATATCATTCCAGATAACTGGTTTTCCAGTTAATTGGTTTCCAGATAAATGGTTCCATACTTTATTAACTTATAAAATATTAAAATAAAAACTGTGCATCAAAATTAACAAAATAATCTATATTTTGATATTAGCATAGTTGTTTTAATTTGAGGATATTATAGTAATGTTAAAAAAACAGGAATATGCAAAAAAAAAAGCTAGTCCACATGTAATATGGAATGACAATTTAATAGGTTTAAAAATCTTCATATTTTAAACCTTAAATCTTAGTAAGCTGCTCATTTTTAATGATAATTAAATAATAAAAATATTATTAAAAATCTCTGCATTTTAAATCCTAGACCTAAGTAATCTGCTTGTTTCAAGGCTCTTCCATGACAAGTCGACAAAATGAATGCAAAAGGAATGCAACACTTCCATAAATATCTATATCTATCGACTTACAAGTTTTTAAAAGATAAACTATGCATAAAAATAACAAAAAACTCTAGATTTTCATATTAGCATGGTTGTTTCAATTTGAGGGCATAATAACATTGTCAAAACAGAAGAAATATATTGAAAAGCAGTCCCACATGTGACATAGAATGACTCACATACAAAACACTCAACTATTGAAGGTAATTCAAAAAGTTTTTCAACAGGGTTTTGGTATATCTATATCACACTCGCATTTCACTTAAAAGTTACTTTAATCAGGCAAAAACACCCATTCGCTAAGTTAATTCAGTAGGAAATTTTTTCTAAGGTATCTTATTTGCATTTTAATATATTTATTTATTTATTTAATTTACAATATTAAATAAATATATATATATTATTAATTAATAATAATATATATATATTAAAAAATATATACATATACATACATATTTAAAAATATAAAAATGCAAACAAGATATCAAAAAAATTCTCACATTGAATAACCATAATAAAACAAGTGCTTTTGCCTCACTGAAATAACCCCTTAACATAACTGTTTGGGTAAAAACTGCAGTATGAAGAATAATAAAATATCAATTGCATTTAAAATAAAATAAATAAAGTAGCAGTTAATAACATATACCTAAAGACCATGCGGGTTTCTGTGGTATTTCTTTCAGTGACAGAACCATCAGATGCCTTGTGGAATTTTATACTATAATGAGTGATTTTTCCATTTCTAAATTGAGCTAAGGGTGATTCCCATGTAATGACCACACCAGTAGGACTTTGAAGTCTCCTAGATAAATTCTGAGGAGGAGCAGTGGGTACTAGAAAAAAGTGTAAAGCAATATAATATAATTAAATGCATAGTTTAATTTTTAAATTAAAATTTGTGTACAAAATATTAAAAAATTCTGTTGCAATTTATTTTATCTTATGTGGTGAATGAAGAATTAGATACAATAGGCTCCCTCAAATCCATAAACCTGAAAACTGCAAAATGCCTGAAATCTGCACATCACTGCACAAATAAACATTAAAACTTTTACAGGTCATATATAAATGTAAAATGACAGAATTTGTTAGTTTTATATCATTTAATATATATTTTAACATGGATTTCTTGTTAATATGGATGAGCTCATTTTTTTTTTTCATGAAAAAAATACAAACTTCTGAAAAAAAAAAAAAATCTTTTTATCAAACATATTTATGTATTAATAAAGCTTTTTTGGTTAAAAGGCTGGCTAAATCTGAAATAAAACATCCTTATTTTATGATTTTGATATGAATTAATAGGGTATCTTTATAAAGAAAGTTTTATAAAATAATTTAGAAAAAATGTATTATCATCTTTATGGTGCATATTATTTACTTGATCTCTACTTTTAATAATTTAAGCATTTTTAAAATTATCTTGCTTTATCATTTTTGTTTATTACTTTATTTATTTTAATATTTTACTACATTGCAAGCATTTATTATAATTTTGATTGCATTATTGCATTCAAATTACTGTTTTAAAAATGTAAACAGGGCAATCAGAAATTTGCACAACCTCTAGTTCCAAGCTGTGTAGATTTGAGGGACTCTATTGTATATATTAAATGGGAATAACATTTTCTCATAATTACAAAATATAAATTTTAATTACAATCAAATTTAAATAGTAGTTAGATTATTGTATTCATATGTTATCATAAAAAATGCTATTTATTTTCTATGACATTTATAATTATTTTAAATGATATCAGTGTCTGATATTTTTAACAGAAAATTAATGTTTTAATTTAAGTTATACATAAAAGATGAATTTTAAAGAATAGAAGTTTTATTGTAAAATATGGACTTCAACTACAATAGAATTTAAATGAAAAAAAGCAGATCTTTATAACACATCTATAATTAGCTATATAACGCACAACTTCTCAGATCTAAACAATGAATTTTGCAGTTTAGAAGCACCTGGATTCCAACATTGTAAAAAATTGTTATTATCTATAGGAGTTAATTTCGATACATTAGTTCAACTTTACCTCCTTAATTCAGAGATTTTTAATGAAATAATTGCTATTATTGCAATACAATTTTTTAAAAATTAATTAAATAATAAATGATTTGGTCCAGACATATTTGAAGAACATATATTAATTACTTTTAATAGTGCATTGAATGATTAATATTATACAGAAGTTTATAATCTGCACAATTCTTGTTATAAAAAAAAAATACAATATAAAGACTCATTATTATATTTTGACATGTTTCATACATATTTGGGCACATTTACAAGGTATGTTTAATGGTGTGAGAAATATGTTCTAAACAAAAAAAATTCTACATACCACACAAACTCATGTTCTTAGGTTTGAATTATAGAAATGTTTTTTGTATTAGATGCATATACAGGGTATTCATAAAAAAAACTTCCCCAATATATGTACCCCTAGTGATTTAACCACTTAACCAGCCGAAAGAAAATTTCGGATTTAGTTATTTGAAGGCATGCGCTTGAGATCAAATGATATAAAAGAATAGTTTTCACAATTAGAGTTAAAAAATGTTGAAATTTTTGAATAGCAACACCCTTTTTCTTCCTGCGCTAATTCATGAGCACATTAAAAAACCACAGATGGTGTTGGAATGATATATGTAAGACTAAAATTGTCGGTGTAATATCATGGCATATAATCCTAATCAATTCCAGTGTCATGTAATATTCAGCACTCTAAAGCAAATGATAATATTTTTCTTTTCACTATGTGTACATAAACACAACTTAAAAATACTTTCAATATTTCAAAACAAATCGTACAACATTATTCAGTTTACAAATGGAAAGAAAAAAAAAAGAAAGAAAGATAGAAAAGAAGAAAGAAAGAAAAAAAAGGTTACTGAAAAACATTACCATTGGTCCTTTACAATGGTCTTATTTGCAAGTGTTTTATGCCATTAATTTTCATTGTAAGTGTATCATTCCAATGCCATTTATGGTTTTTCAATGAACTGATGAATTTATGCATGAAAAAAATTGGGTGTTGCCATTCAAAAATTTCAAAATGTTTTCATTTAAACCATAATCATGAGAGCTTTTTTGTTCTAAATTATCACGATCACAAATACATATCTTCATATAAGTATGTCTAAAATTTTTTTCTGATTGGTTGAGCAGTTAGGCCACTAGGGGTAGATATATTGGGGAAGTTTTTGTATGACCACCATGTAGTTCATGAAAGTATAATATCAGACATTTTCAACTATATTTAAATTAATTGAGATCAATTTAAGATTATTTTTAGCAGCAAAACAACATATTAAAATAAGTTATGTAAAAAGGCAAATAATTTGAAAAAAATAATTGCAGTACTGAAGAAAAAAAAATAAATAAATAAAAGAGACAAAAAAATCATAATAAAAGTAATCCAATGTAATAAACTTACCCCCTTCAGGTGTATCTAGATAAGTGTAAGCTTCCTGACCCCAACCTAATCCATTCTTTCCAGATAAATAAAATTCATAACGAGCACCTCGATCTAAAAAAAGAAAAAAAAAAGTAAAATATATATGTTGCACAACAAACATTTATTAGTTTTAAAATTCCATCAAAGTATAACAATTTTCATGTAATATTTTAGAGTGAAGAAGTAAACATATAGATCAGCTTATTCTGGCTCAGAAATGCTCAAACAATATATCATTAATTTTTGTGTCTTAACCCATTCTAGACAAGTGACTGGTATACATGCCAGATTGTTTGCACTTGTATCCCACCCAACCAGAATACGAGACAAGGCTTTTGGCACTCAGATCCCAAACGACTTGTATTTGTGCCACCGGACTAGAATGTTTTCTTTGAAATAATAACATACAAAAAAATTACATTGATTATATTTGAGTTTATAATAGAGAAAAACACATTCTTTTCTAACTAGGAAAGCAAATAGGATCGATTAATATTTTTTTCATCCATGCAAATTTAGTTTTTAAAATTACTGTAATGAAAAGAAAATGTGTTTATTTCATCATCAATTTAAGCTTTTGATTAATGCTTCTTAAATGTGATTTCTTTCTGATCATAAGCCTTTTGCCTATTTGACAAAACATTATTTTTTATTTATCACAAATTTTTCTGCAGAAGACTGAGTGAAAGTGTGTTTAAACATAAATAAATCTGTTACTTGTATGAGTGCACCTGACTAACAGACTCCAATTAATGCATGTTTTCCATTGCTTTTTTTTTTTTTTTTTGCTTTTATCTTGGTGTGAAGTATAGTTTAATAAGAAGGGGGGAGGATTGTACTTTGTGCTTATATGTAACTAAATAAATAAACAACGTTCAAGAGCACAAATAATATAAAATAAAAGATGTTAAAAGCATACATGTTTTGGGACTCATGTAAGTCCCATCATCAGTGCTAAAAGTGAAAAATGTAAAAGAAGGTATGAAAGAACGAAAGTACGTAAAGAATGTATAGTTTAATAGCAGATCAACAGGTGTGCATTTTTTATTAGTTCTTTTTAGGTGCGTTCGTAATTATGTAAATACCTAGCACCTATTGTTGTTGCTCAGTCCGTCCGTCCGTCTGTCTGTCTGTCTGTCCGTCCGCATATAACAGCGCAAAAACTACCCAACCGAATCGTTTGAAATTTAAAATACATAATTATTACATAATTTTGTCGAGTCATTTCAAATTTTATGAAAATCGGATGGATAGATCAATTACAGGGACAATCAAAAGGATTCCGTTACATTACGGTCAATGGGGAAAATAGTTTCAAACGCATTTTAATCGTTTGAAATTTAAAACGTATATTTATTACATAATTTTGTCGAGTCATTTCAAATTTTATGAAAATCGGATGGACAGATCAATTACAGGGACAATCAAAAATATTCCGTTACATTACGGTCAATGGGGAAAAAAGTTTCAAATGCAATTTAATCGTTTGAAATTTAAAATATATAATTATTACGTAATTTGTCGAGTCATTTTAAATGTTATGAAAGTCGGATGCATAGATCATTTACAGGGACAATCAAAAGTATTCCATTACATTACGGTTGGGAAAAAAGTTTCGAATGCATTTTAATGATGTTACACTCATTCAAATATAATAGAATTGGCATGAATCTATGAAATATATACTAAAATATGCATTCCGTACAATCTGTGATGAAAATAATTTTTATTATTAAATTACAGGGCCACACAAAAGTATTCCACTACATAATGCTATACGGGGAAACATTGTTTGTGGCGTGTTTTAATTATATTCAACTATTTCACATTTTATGAATAAGATAAACGTTGCTGAGGTGTAAAAAAAATTACTTCCTGCATATCTACAGAAACACAAAGATTTCGACTACTATACTGTATCCGAAGTACGCTCTACTATATCAGCAAGATCTGTATATTTTTAAAACTTCGTTATCGGACGAACGCACCTCATTTGCTACGTTCACGTGCAATTTCCAACTTGTTTCTTTTATTTTTGGTTGAAAATTAAGAAAGTTTTCAATTGTGAGATAGTGAATTTTTTTGGTTTCATTTTTTATTTTTACCTTCAATAATGTTATCTATCATTTCAAAATTTTCAGTTCAATTATCTCTACTTAAGTATCCTGTTTTTCAAACTCATTGAAATGTCAAAAATAAAAAAATAAAAAATGCAGAAAGTAAAATTTCTGAGAGTTAATGATTCTAACTCAATCATTATATTCTGACTATTTTGATGAATAAGTGCATACATTAGCATGCATATTTCAAATTAATAGTCAGTTTTACAATGCTGTCATAATTGAATAAATTTATTCGATGCATTATTCAATGTTTGGTTATACATATATTTCCAATTTCTACACATTAGTGAAGAAATAATTGATAATTTATTTAAAAACTTATGGGAAAAAATATATAAATATACCTAAATTAGGGATCTGATGTACTTGATCTAATGGATTAATTTCCCTTTCCTCCATCTGCTGAGTATCGGCCCGGCCAAAACGTAGTTTGTAACTCATTAATTGCCCATAGATATGAGTAGGGCGAGACCATTGTACTTGAGCAACAAGCGTTGGTTCTTCCTGAATTAGCTGAGCAGTAAGTTCTGGTCGAGTAGGAACTGAAATAGAAATGATTAATTAACAAGACTAAAAAGTTATTCACAATGAAATTTTAATAATAATGATGATGAAATTTTTAGAAAACTAAGACTTATTTAATTAACACTAAAAGTGATAAGAATTGATGATAAATACAGCTTTAAAATGTTTGTGACTTCATATATTAATTACTCTTTTATATTTAATGCATTAACAGGATATATTTAATAAATTAGACCACAAGCATGATGTTTTAAAAGAAAATATCTAAATTTTGATCAATAATAAAATAAATCTCCCTTAGACAATCATGCACTATGTAGAATGAAAATCTAGGAACAATATTAATATTAAAAAATTATAATATAACTCAGACAAAACCTTACTTTACTTTTATTGTTAGAGATTTTGAAATCTTATTAATAAAACAAAGATAAATTCATAAAAATTTTAATTGCTATCTTCTGTATTACAAATTACAGGAAAAATAAAATAATTTTTTTTTCCCTTTTCATTGCAATATACAATTTATTGCTGCAAATATGTAAAACTAGAATGTTAAAAATAAATAAATAAATAAAATAAAAAATAAAACTTTTAAAAATCTCATAATGTAAATATGCCATAGATATTTAAATGCATGTTCAAATGTGGCATTGAACAATTTTTTTTTGAAAAACATTGCTGTAAGGGAAATTAACCCTTTGAGGCTAAACAGCTCTGAAAAATATTCACTCAGATGTTAGAATACATCATTTTAAGCATGTAAAAAATAATTAAAAAATTTAGAACATAAAACTAAAATAATTAATGACAAACTTACTTTTTTCATTTATACAATAAACAGAAACTGACATACTTCTCATAAATATTGTCCATTCTCTAAGACAAAATTTTAAAGTATATAAAATTATTTTTAAAAAAACTACTTTCAGACTTTTCCAGCTTTTTTAATTTGATTTATTAATTTTTTAAATTAATTTAATTTTTTAATTTTTAGCAAATTTACTAAGTTAATTTTTGCAATATCAACCAGAAGCTTCTGAAATGATAAACAAATCTTTGGTATGAGGAATTAATATCATTCTTTGTTGAGAATTCCAATTATCAATTTGTATTTACGTTGTGTAAGGAAATAGGAAAAAACAAAAAAAGTCATGCAATTACTATTGATTTTTGGGTATGTTGCAGATCTGCAACATGGTGATACAAAGGGTTAACTACATTCACATTAGAATACAAACAAATCAAGAATTCAAACTTACCACCACCAAGTGTTCTTTCAGTTTTCACTCTACTCCGAGTACCATCACCCTTTCTAGTTACAGCAGCAACTTGCACTGAGTACAGGGTATCAGGTTGGAGTTTGGTGACATTGTACTCTTCAGCATTTTCATCAGCAACGTCATATCGCTTTGGCTCATTGACAAGATCCCCGTCCCTAGTTATTTCTTGGACATGAATTTGGTAACCACGAATCAGACCATTCCTATCCTTATTGGCTGGAGGCTTCCAACGTACAGTAATAGCAGTACTATTAATGGCAGCAACTTTCACCTGGCGAGGTTCTCCTGGAACTGTTAGGGAAAATATTCACTTTGACAAATTATTATGGATTTAAAAAAAATCAAATTAAAAACCGCCAATGTTAAAAGAAAAAATTCATAAAATTAAAATGACAGTAAAAAAGTATAAATGATAATTTATATATAAAAAAAAAAATAAAGTTTATTGTTTAATTTAATAAAATGCCAATAAAACAAAGAGTTTGCTTATTTTAAACTTACCAATAATCCAAATGAAAGCAAACAATTTTTACAACTACTTACAATTTTTAAAAAGTAGTTAAATTAAATAAGCTGCAAGCTAAAGTTTATAAGATATACATATTCATATTAAAAAAAATATATATAAAATCATACTTCAATATTCCTGTATATCTTAAATGAAATATTTAATACAATAATATATCAATTAATTATTTAACAATTTTATACATAAATAATGCATATAAACATAGATAATAAAGAGTGTTATAAGATTAGAAACAGTTTTAGCAAAGCAACATTATATTGCAAGACAGTAATACAGTTAGTTATACAGTAGAAAACAAATAAGCAAGTAATAAGCAAAATTTATAAGTGAATAAGTTTGTAAAATTGAATCATTTCGAATAACACAGATTGGAAGAAAAATGACACATAAGAGATTTATATACAGTTTGTAAAGAAAAAATTAGTGAACTGGGAACATAGGAGAGAGTTGCCAGCTCTGATGAGACGAGCATTTCAGGTGTCATGCAAAGTCATGCAACATATATACTGGCTTCACAGCAAGGAGTATGAGATGCAAGGGTAACATTGAAGAAATTGTGAAATACTTCTGCTTGATTAAATGAATTTTAAAAATTAAATATGCCTGCACTGAAATACTTTATCAATTAAAAGTCTTGGCCAGGGACTTATAATTGGTAAAGTAATAAGCAGTAATGGAAAAAACTATCATAAAAGTTTACTGAATGTCAAATAGAAAAAGAAATAGAGAAGAGTTTAGTTGTTTTGAATAAGTTGATCAAAAGTGATAAGATGAAGTATTTCAGAATTTCAAAGCATGCAAGTTAAAGAGGAGAACAGAGAGTGTATATCATACAGGTATTTTAAGGGAAAGGAGGTGATAATACATACCATCTTCATCTGTGCGAATGACAATAGGCAATGAGGGCGGTCCATCGCCTACCTCAGTTCCAGCAATGACCCAAACTCTATATTCAGTCCACTTTTCCAAGCCTCCAATCACATAAGTTTGTTGATCAGCCTCGACCCGGATCTCCTGGGCTTTAGCCAGGTCATTACCACTCTCAACTTTCAAGTACTTCAGCTTATAGTAAGTGATGGCACCATTCTGCTGATCTCGGGGAGGGGGATTCCAGGTGATGCGAAGGGAACGGGAGTCAACGGCAGAGCCGCGTACGTCTTGGGGAGGGGCGCCAGGCACTGTAGGGAAGGGAGGGAGGAGGGAAGAGTGCGACATGTGCAGTGGTGGGATACAATTTTTTGTGGCTGGTTCTAACCAGTACGCTTCCTGTACTTGACATCTGATGTAATATTTTCACTTCTACATACCAGTCTATAGGAAAATGCATCACTCCCTCCAACTACACTCTAACTAGCAGCAAAGTCATGATTCTAAATGAGCTATTTTTATTCCTTATTTATTAAAGACTTTTCTGATGAATTTCCCACTTATTTTTCAAGACAACACTGCTTTCATGAGATTTTCCTTTTTGTACTTGCAAAACTGCATCATAGCATAGCTTGGCAAAAAGAAACTTCTGGTTATGATGAAAATGAACCAAGACAATTTCACACGAATCAAAAACTCAAAAAGCATGAGATTAATATTTTCTCTATGTCAAAGTTATTAAAAAACAAAAAATTTTAGAATCTGCAGTGTTATCAAGGGCTTTGAAATAAATTAACAAAAATCCTCTTTGTTAAAAGAAAAAAAGAATGATAAATATTTGTCATCATAAATTATGATGTACACATATCAGAACAAAGTATAATTTTCTTATAAATTATACATTAATATTAAATAATTAACATTTGCTAAAAAATTAAATTAATTATTTAAGATCTCGAAAGTATTTTAAAAACTAATAATTAAATTACACAATTCTGATAATTTATAATTAATTCTGAAAGACAGTTTAAAACAGATAATATAAAATATTTTTTACTAATTTATATTAATTACTACATAATTTAAAACAGATGAATATATAAAATATAATTATATATTATTAAACAGATAATGATTCTTAAAGTTTAAATTTGAACTTTTGTAAAATTTATACTCTAAAATTAAATATGAGTGTAATTAAATTACATTAAGTCATGCAAGTTAACAAAAAAATTTTCTTACTTTCAGATGTGCTCAAAGGACACTTAAATATTACTTTTAAAATATATATTAATAATTGTTTAAGTATTAAATAGTGAAAATTGTATCTAATAATAACTATTTTGTGATTCTGCTAATAAATTCATATCATATGTCATGTTATCAACCAATTTAAGTTACAGTATAGGACCCATCATCCAGAAACACCAGAAAACTAAAAACTAAATTTATTGAAAAGTTTTCTAAATTTGCAAATTTTTACTAACATTTTAAAATTTCTGAAAACTTTAAAGATCTCTAATTATTTTTTCAAACAACTGGGTTTCAATATGTAATCACTAAAGTATTTTACACAGAATAGCAGAAAAGCACAATCCTGCCCCCCCCCCCCCCCCCCAAAAAAAAAAAAATATTTCACAAATTTTAGCTTAAAATTAATTTTTATTACAATTCCTTAAAAAAAAAAAAAAAAAAAAAAAAAAAAAATAGATATTTCATCAGGGGTGAAAATTTGACCCGGAAAAATTGCTAATATTAACAAAAGATTGCAGAAATAAGGTGAATTTTCTTGGAGGATTGAAAAAAAAAAAATTGCGAATTTCGTCAAAAGTTTTTGAAAAACAGTAATTTTATCAAAGATTAGCAAAAAAAAAAAAAAAAAAAAAATTTCATCAAAGAATTACAGGACATGGGAACCTTGTCAAATGATCGTGAGTAAAATTCAAATTTCTTAAAAGGATCATAGAAAATAAATAAATAAACATAAATTTTGTCAAAAAATCATTAAAAAAAATTGCTCATCAAAGAAGTGCAGAAAAACACTAATTTTGCAAAAGAATTGTGATAAAATCCAAATATCTTTTTAAAAAACTGCGAAAAAAAAAAAAAAAAAAAAAAAAAAAAGAAGAAGAAATGCAAATTTTGTTAAAGGATTGCCAAAAAACCCTGCAATTTTGACAAAAGAATCTCAGAAAAAACACTAATTTTGTCAAAGAATCACAAAAAATGCAAATTTCAGGAGGACATGAAATCTGGAAAATTACAAAACCAGGAAAGTCTTTGGTTCCAAAAAATGTGGATAATAGGTCCTGCACTGTATAACAGTGAAATTTAAGAAATAATTATATCAAAAGTTTCACATAATTATTTAATTTTATGAAGAGATTATGCACATATTTTAAAGATCTTTAACCAATCTTTCATCTTCCATAGAAAATAAGACCATACATTTTGAAAGTGAGGCAGAAGCTCTTTATTATGAAAAATTAAGAAAAAGAAAATAAACAATAAAGAACATGCATAGTTGATAATAAATTTTTTACATGAATGCAGGAAATAACTTATTTGATACATTTAAAAATATTAATATAATTTGATAATCTGAAAAACATCAGTAAATCAAAACAGCTATTGAGTGATCATGCAAACACTTAAGTCTAATTCACCACTAACCTGAACCAGGAGTTAAAACTGCCAAATAGAAAACTATCAGTCAGAAAATTCAACTGACATACATAATATTAAATTAATGGTTAAAGAATTTCTTTTTACTCTATAGTTATTGTATAGCTGAACTGTTGGTTCAAATTTAACTCTTGGTTCATATTAAAAATGAATCAGACAACAAAATAGTTTGAAATCATAAAAAATCTTACCCCGCTTTCAAAATGCATGGTCCAGTTGATAAAACTACTCAAATTAAAAAAGACCAGACAGTAATACATTATGCAACAACATTTAATGGTTAATTTAAATGACATACATTGCATAAAGACAAGTACCAATAATACAGAAAAGAAAAAAAAAAAGGTTAATAGAACTATAATTAGATATTCTCCAAACACAAAAATAAACATATACTAATATTTTTTATACAAATTTTTACAATTAAAATTCAATTAGGAATACAAAACATTTAAAATATTGTTATTTAGAAATAATAACAATAAAAATATTATTAATCAAGAACATGTTTAAACTATTGAATTTATTAAAAATAGATAAATAAATAAATAAAACTTGATATTGCTTTAAAGAATGTTACATTTAAAGTAAATGTATTACTGCATGGCTTTCACACTTCTAACCAATAATTTCTCTAATTTCTAATATCTCAATAGTTAATTATGACTAAAACAATTAAAAATCACAAAAAAGAAATTAATATCTCTATTATAAAATAATGTAATTAATTTTGAAGATGTAGATAATAAATTAAACATAATAAATAAATAAATAAGCTATATAAATTTCTAATACTTCTCATACAATTTTCAAATTCTCATTCCATAATATGAGTTTTTAAAAGTAAACTTTAACATAAGAATTTATAAAAGTAGTCAAAATACATACATTTATTTTTTAGTTAACTTAAATCTACAAAATTATTCATTATTTTACACACATTCTGGAATTATTTGTACAATCCCACAAAGTGTAGATAAGGATGAATTTTTCCATATCTGGAACAAGATTCGATTCAAGAAAACTGGAACTACAAATGCTTTATAAGTACTTAAGATAATATAAAGAAGATGATGACAATAAATTTGGAGTTCACAGAATAAAATATGCAAATAATAAAATACAACTCACAGAAATTATATTTCATCTTTTAAAAAAAAAATTCATAAAAAAGGAAAAAAATCCAAAATACTTATATTTTCAATATGTTAAACATTTTTTAGATTTTACTTAATATTACATTCATATAAAAGGAAAAAAACCCAGAAAAAAAAAAAAGAAAAAAAAATTCACAGTGTATTAGCAATTTAAATAATTCAAAGCCTCGTGATAACAACACAGCATCAAATGAACTAAATTAATTAAAGAAAAATAATAATAAACTGAATAAGTGGGATAACAAGTACATTTTATAAATATTAAAAAAAAATTAAAAATTTAAAAAAAAAAATCACGGGATTTATTTTTAAAGCAAAATGTTGCAGTTACAAAAAGAAAAATCTTCAAGCAGGACTATTTATTAAAATAATATGCAAGGGTCAAGCTTTTAAAGAGTGAAAATATTAAAATAAATATCAAGTGCAGGAAAATAAAAAAGCAAAAATAAATAAATAAATAAAATAGAATAAAATAAAACATTCATATACTAAAAACAAAACACTACAATAAAACAAATTAATAATAATAAAAAATAATAATGAACTCCTGTTTAAGAAAATGTCAAAAAAGATCTTTACCTCCCATTTTTCATGAAGGAAAACAACAGTCATATTTAAAACTATTTTGATAGATTAATTTTAACTGATCCAAAACATTTTTAAACACTTTTTAAACTAATTAATTTAATAATAATATTAAACATTTTAATATAATATTTTAGAATAATCCTTATTCATAAATAAGATTATAAAGGATTTAGAAACAAGGAAAAGCATTGTAAGAATTTAGATAAGAAAGATGCAGTAAAAATTATTTAAAATTTGTATAATTACAGCAATAATTTGCATAAAAGTCATTTTTGACATTTTTAGAAACAGAAACAAAAAAAACAAACAAACAAACAAACAAAAAAAAAAAAAACATGAAAAGAAGCATACACAGAAACGAAAATTTAAAAATATCTACAAAATAAAAATGTAAGAATTGAGAACAAAATAAAACTACAAAATCCTTACATGATTTTTTAAATAAAAGTTATATATATATGGAATCTTCAGACAAGCTTAATTATGCTCAAGTCATATTAAAAATACATAATTTCATTGAATATTGTCAGCATAATTTCTAAAAATGACAAAATTAGTCTTTGTATAACGTATGAATCCCACCCAAAAATTATTAAAATATAATTAAATAACCAAGAGTGTACATACAATAAAGTTCCCCAATAAAGAAAACATATTACATTTTAAATGAAAAAATTTCCTGAGATTATACATACAAATAAAAATTTGGATTCTATTAATTCCTGTCTTATTTTTAATTTACTATCAAATTAATAAAACATCATGTAAAGATTTTTTATTTAAAAATAATGAAATAAAAAGCAAAATGTAATAAATAAAAATATACTAATTAATCAAGCATTCAAATAATTTATCCATTTTAGTATGATTTTATGAACTGATTACCTTATTTAACATGTACTCATAAAGTTACTGTAAATTATGTTAAGATGATTAATGATTAAAATTATTAATGATTAAAATGATTTATTTTTTTTTACATCTAAAAGAAAACACTATATACTGAATATGTTAATCCAAAAAATAATTAATATCTCAATATAAAATAAATATATAATTTTAGTTTTGGATTTTTAAGTTAAAAAAAGGAAGCATGTTTGAATTCATAATTTTTTTTAATTAAATTTTTACAGGCAAATAATAAAAATCTAGCTTTCATTGTTGAGAATATGACCAGAACAATTTATGCTCCAAATTAGTAATATTCCAAATTAAAAACGTAGGTACGTAAGCAAGTTCACGCAAGTTTTAGGAATACAAACTAGTAATAATAACTTTATGAGTACATAAAATTTTTTCTTTAAATAAGACTTTTCTATAATAGATAGTGAGCAGATAGGTGTGAGCAAAAATCCATCACCTCATGGAGTTGACATCTAAAATTTCAGAATTAATTAAAACTTGATGCACAAAAATAAAATGTAACTGGTCTGCCAAGTCATATCTTGGGGAAAACACAATTTTATACCTTAAGGTTTGCAGGAAAACACAATGATAAACCTACCATTTGACCACTAAAATCAGACCTGCAGGTGGTTTCTGCCAAGATAAGGCTTTGCAGACCAAATGCATTTTAATATGCTAATCAAGTTCTGTCTAATGTTGGAATTTCAGCTGTCAACTTGATGAAATGATGGATCAGTGAAGCTGCCTCCTGCTCTGTAACCTAACACAGAGAAAATTCAAATTCACCCAGAAATAGCTTCAAATATCAACGATAATCTTATGCACAAAGAATTAAAAGATTTAAATGAAAAAGACTCACTCAAAGGAGAATTTTGAATAAAAGATTTCAGAGTGGAATGAAAAATTTGAAAATGAACAAGGCTAATACAGAAACAAAAAATTCAGATCCTTTGATAAGATGACCATCAAATAAAATGAAAATAACAGTTTACTAGACCAATTAGAATTATGCAAGAAACAAGACAAGTAGAAAATTGGAGGAATTTATTAAGATATTACGTATGAAATTGTTATAGTGGTTAAGTTAAACTAGGAAAAAGTTAAATAACCAAAGCCTCTGCTGTGTTATTAAATCACTTCAAACAAACAGCTTAATGAAGGAAAATAACCAGCTTGATAAAACAAAATAAGTTTAAGCTTTTTATGAAATAAAAAATAAAATGAAAAGTTTTTTTTTTTTTTAAATGAAAAACACAGAATTCTTATCTAAAACATAAAAAAAAGCTAAAATTCCAAACTGAAAAAAAAAAAAAAAAATTCATAAATTATGATGTCAACACAATATATGTCCCAGAAGGATAATAAACAATTCAACTAAATTTAAAAATCAAGAGCTATAAAGTTTATTTTTAGTAATGGTAATAAAAAACAGCCAATTTTATGGTTTTAAAGATGTATCATTAAACTGATGACGAATTCAGATCTCAGTAAAAATAGACTTCTTTTTGTAGAATTCAGAAAACAAAAGGGGAGGGGTAAAACTAACTTACTTTATGGCAAATTTCTCTGCCAGCATAGACTTTGAGAAGTCCATAAATGTGCAGACTAAAGGTCTGCACAGGCTAAAATTTCCAAGCTTGGGCCCAATCCATAGAGAAAAAAATTCAACCCAGCCCAACTCAAAAAAAAAAAAAAAAAAAAAATATATATATATATATATATATATATATTGGCCCAACCCGGCCTTGCCTGTAGGGGAAAATATAGCGGCCCAGCCTGGTGCAAAATATTGCTAAAAATACAACCCACCACAGAAAAATGTTAATATTTCAGCTCAAACCCAGGCCAGCCTGACCGAGCCAGAGTGAATTTCTACAGAACATTGATAAGAGTTCTGACAAAAAAGGCTTATCTTTTTTTTTTTTTTTTTTTTTTTTTTTTCATGTTTATAATCTTTATTTATGCAGAAGTGCTGTAGGCTGTGATATGTATGTGAATTTTTCAGTTAGCATTAATATTATTAATCCATATTCTATGTAATGGAGACATAAAAATCTAAAAAATATGGTACCGAGATATATGGTAAATGGAAAGGGCATATGGCAAAAGTAAAATCTTCAAAGACAGAATCGTATTAGAGACAAGTTCCCTTCTTAGCAGATATAGATGTACAATGTATTTTTTTTCTTGCATTTTACTGCATTCATTTTGCATGGAAGAACAGTTTAAAAGAAGTTTAAAAGAAGTTTCCAGCTTTCAGTTTAAAAGAAGATTCCGTCATAGGCAGATTGTTTTACCATGCATTTAACTCTATTTTCATAAGCCTAGAATTCTACAATTCTTTAAAAAGAATAAATTTCAATATTTAATTGTAGAATTATGGCGATTTAAAAGTATATACCTTTTTAGCAAAATTTTTTGGATTAAGCCAAATTTGATTTTTGAACAGACTTGGCTACATCAAGAAAATGATTTTCATATGAGGTGATTCAGATTCAACTGGGACTGAATATTTTGCTCCATGAAGACTAAGAAGAATAAATCAGTCCTGGTTTTGTACGGAAAAGATAAGTTAGGCCCGGCTGACCTTTCAGGAAAAAAGCAAGGCTCGAGCCCGGCCTGGAAAGATTAGTGACTACCCCCCTCCCCGCAAAACAAAGGTAAAGCTTGGCCCGAATGTCATTATTGAAAATCGGGCCGGGTTCGGGCTTCTCTAGTGCAGACATCAGACGGGACCAACCAGCATGTTGCCAACTTGATTGGTCAAATGGAGCTGTTAATGTGATACTGCTATGCTGTCAATTGTCAGTTAAGGCAGAGCACTGCTTAGCATACATCATTCTCCCTGTATCCAAACATTATTCATTGGAAGTCATGGTCACTGTGATAGAATCCATGTATTAACGAATTAATTTACGTGATACGGGGGACACACCTCTGAATATCCGAGTGAGTTCAGGTGTACTTTATATTCTTGGAAGATCCATGCCCATGGCCTTAATCCCAAGTTTCCTGGAAATGTTATTACTTTCCCATGGATTACATTACTTTCAGATGGTTTTCGGATATGAAGGTCTATAGAGATAATCATGTTCTCTTCTGTCTAGGCTAAACAAAATAGAATAGGGAATGTGTGTGTGTAAGAACTATGAGAAGCTTAAGCTAAAGCTTGTATATATTTGATTATTTTTGTTTTTAGCAAGGTGGCTATAAAAAGATTTAATAAATTTGCTTATACATTAGATTACTCTTTTTTTAGCTATTTCTACACCAATTCTTATTAATGCTGACCATTGCATAAAGATAATTCCAGCATGTTAATAGAGAATTAAGCCAAATTATGATAAGGATTTACATTATTTACATAACTAAATCACCACACCAGAGAAATTTTAATAATTTTTTCAATGATTAGATCAGATAACCTCAGTAAAATTAAAAAAAAAAAAAAAAAAAAAAAAAAAAAATTAACAAATGTAAAAAATTAATGACTAATTTCAAAGAATATATAAGAAATAAAAAACTAAAATGATTCCAAAACAACAAAAGAACATGAAACAAAGATATCAATATAGAGATAATGAACTTATCATGACATCCAGAAGAAAAAAAAAATCGTATAAGATGAGTAATTACAAATGAACAAATAAATCAGAATAAAAATATCCTTTTTTTTTTAATAATCCAGATTTATCAAATAGTGGAATAACAGAAGTAGCTCACGAAGCAGATATATAAATTGTGCTATAATGCTTGCACTTAGCTGCAACAAAACTTTTGAAATTCTAGCAAAGAATAAGTAATTTCAAGAGAATACATAAGATATCACACGAGCACAATATGTGCAGCACAGACTAGGCAAAAAAGAAACAGCACTTTGTATAGGCAATGCATGCGTGCTGTAAAAAAAGAAAAATAAATAAATAATGCATGTAATGTCTCAAAGGTAGGTATGGGAAAATATACTTGTACTCCTCATGCTATTTTGCAAGGGATAGAGAATGTACTAATTTTCAAAGGGAAAAGGAAACTGGCAACTTTCTGTCAATATTATTATGCACTATATTGGCCATTTTCAATATAAACAAATTTAAATGAAATTTCACATAATACATAACTCTTTAGAACAAAATACTTGAATTATCAGCAATTGAGTATGAAATATTTTTTTCTAGAATCATTTAAATTAAATATCATAGTTACATGGTACATGGCTTAAAGTAATATAAAAAGTTTTAACAAAAAAGAAAAAAGGGGAAAAAAATAATTTGATAGATGAAAATCAAAATACAAATTTAGACAAATTTAAATAAAGACAAAAGTTCAATTTATATTGAACATTAATTTAATCACATTTTTTTCACACACCGTTTTTTTTTGGCAGATATTAGAGAAAAAACAAGTCTGAAATTGCATGCCAAGCATAGCAAATGAGATGCGTTCATACAATAAAAAAGTTTAAAAAATATGCAGATCATGATGTAATAGTGTACAGCAGGGCTGTTGAACGCAGTGCCCATTGACGGTTTTCATGGCATCCTTTTGAAGACTTCCTGTTGCTAACATTTTTTGAAAATGAAATTCCCTTTTAAAAAATGCTTTATTTGAAATTTTTGTTTGTTTGTTTGTTTACTACAATGTCTTTGTGTTCGGTGTCTTCTTGCTTGAGGTATTTTTTGAATCTATGATTGAAATATTAAAACATATACTTAAAAAAATTAATCAAGTGTTATTATATTTCTTCACTAATTTATAATTATTCTTTATAACATACTTTGTGAGAATTAAGACGATCAGAAATGATGAAAGTTAGCAGACTCTATTAAAACAAAGAATAACTTTTAAAATATGTTAAGAAATAAAATGTAGAAATATAAGCACCCCCATCCGTCTTTTGTGCATAAAATTCCAGCTATTTTGTTATTGTTATTGGTGTTGTTTCACTGGTCTGTTGGCTGTTTTATAAAACAGGAAAATGGCTGTCATTTTTTTCCCTCAGACCTTCAGAATCTTAGCTATTTTTAATAATTAAAAATAAAATAAAATAAATTGTAAAAGTAAAATCAGCTCTTTTGTATCCCAAATCCCATTGATAATATCACTGATTACCATTTTATTTTAATAACAGGCAAAATGTAATTTTCTGGCACTTTCCAATAAAAAAAATTGTGGTTGCCTCTCACAGAAAAATGTATAATTCGAAATTTACAGTGATTTATACTAATTTTGAAGGCTTTTTTTTTTTTTTTTTTTTTTTTTTTTTTTTTTTAACATGAAGCTTTATTTATTTATTTATTTATTTTTTTTAGGAGTTTTGTGTCTTTTACAGCAACATGAATTCACATATGTATATCACCATGTTCACATATGTATATCACCATGATATAATTTTTTTTTTTTGCATGTTTTGATCCATATTAACAATGGCCCCCTCATTGTTTGCCAAGATATGAAATGCGTCTGCTTATTGAAAGATTGGAGAGATCTGGTATACAGTATTTCGGATACAGTATAGTAGGCAAAATGTTTTGTGTGTCCCTGTAAATACTACCTTCTTTCTATTACACAAGAAATAACTTGTAGTAATTCTCAGTAACATATAACTGTTTCATAAAATGTTAAATAGTTTAATATAATTAAAACGTGCACCAAACAATGTTTCCCCCAATACCATTATGCAATGGAATATTTTTGTGTGATCCTGTAAATTAATAATAAATATTCCTTGCACTACAGATTCTAAAGAATGTATATTATAGTATATACTTCATAGATGCATATCAATTTTATTATGTTTGGAAGAATGCAACACCATTAGAATGCACTTTAAATTCTTTTTCCTCTTTCGCCATAATGTAACGGAATACTTCTGATTGTTCCTGTAAATGAACTACACATCTGATTTTCATAACATTTGAAATGACTAGCCAAAGTTATGATGAACTGAACGACAACTATAGGTGCTACATGCTTACATAATTACAAACCTAATAAAAAATGAAAACTGATGGGCAAACAAAATGGCCATGATGTTGTCAAGTTGATTGCTAGGGCATGATATCAGATGAAACTGACCTATTTATCACAATTGCGTATAAGAGATGAGGGGAGGATGTAACATTAATTTGGGACTTTGTTATTTTAAATTTTTCATATTATCATAATATTTTTGCAATATTTAGAAAAGAAAGAAATATTTCTGATGAAAAAAAGAAAAATAACGGGGAAAAAGAAATATCACTAAAAATAAAATTTTTTTAAAATTTAAATCAGTAATGGTGCATTAAGCAAGGATATAATTAAAATCTGGCACTCAGTTTATGTTTTCAATATTATTATGCACTGTTATTACATCCAGGATTTAAGAAAGTTATCAAAATAATAAAAAAATAATAAATAATTGAACATATAATAAATAATTGAACATAAATAATTGAAAATAAAACAAATCTAGTGCAGTGAAATAATGAAAAATTCATAAATCTGTAGATTTTACCACATGACAAGTATTACAAAGACAGTTATGATAATAGAATAGACGTTTTCAGAAGGAAAATATCTTTTTTTCTAAAGTTTTCATAATAATTTAATTTGGACTATTATTGTATAATTCCAACATAGCATACAAATTGCAATGCTATTTCAGTTTACTTATTTATTTTCTTAAATAAAACTAAAATTACAGAACAAAGGGGAGCACAAGGATATTAAATATGTTAGTGTAAAGTATATACTGGTGACAGGTAAATGTAAAGATGGCAAATAATATAAATACTGCCCTCTTTAATTCAGACTAGTCAGTCCATATCAATTAAATCCCAGATTAAAATATACTAGAGGACCTATTATCTGGAATCCTCGGGACAGAGAGCTTTCCAGATTTTGGAATTTTCTGGATATCAAATCCTTCCAAACTTCGGACCACCTTCCCCCCCCCCCCCCCAAAAAAAAAATCTTGTATTTTTCAAAAACATAAAAATAACAAAATTAAAACAATCTCATGTAGAATATGAAAAAAAAAATATATATGTTTTCAATGTTTTTAAACTATGTAAACAAAAACTACTGCATTATTCAAGGGTAACAATGTAAAAGTGAAATGGGTACCTAATATTCTACCTACAAACTCAACCTTATTTTTCTTTACAGATCATAATTTACATAAAAAATTTTGATAGATCATTTTCAATAAATCTCATTTTTAAAATAATTTTGCTTGATGATCATGTAGGAAAACTTTTTCCCAAATGATTTCTAAATGTTTACGCAAATTCTGTCATAAGAAAATTAGAAACCCTGAGTGTCCGAGAAGGGTGGGAAGATACAAAAAAAGAAGAAAAAAACAGAATTTTCCTATTATATGTGTACTCAAATAATACAATGGCATAGTCATAATATTTTTTCAGAGAAGGGGGAGTGTGCAAAATATTTGATGATTTATTTTTTAAACCAATCATAATATAAATTAATTTTAAACTAAAGTTTGACAAAAAGATGATTTTTTCCTAAAACTTATTTTAGTCATTTCACAATGAAACAATAGACTGAAAAAAAAAAAACTAAAATCTGCAAAATTTGTAAAAAATTTAGAAATTTTTTAAAAAGATATATATTTTGGATTTCAAAATTTCAGATAATAGGTCCTCTACTATAATAACCAATGAAATGAGCCAAAGTATAGATAAATAACATCTTTAATAACAAAAATCGTTCCTATGCATTTAAAATAATAATAAAAACAATAATCTATAGAAAAAAAAATCAGCATGCAACTTTCATGATATTTATAACCCACTATATGATTTTAAGTTGTATTACTCAGAATATAGTTTTGTCTATACTGCTTACCTGACATGCACATTTATTGGAGAAAAACAAATCTCCTTCTTGTTTATCTTTAAATTTCTTAAACTAAAAATATTAGTTCCTACAAATGCCTCAAATAAATACAGTTGTTAATTTTTTTTTCATTCGTATTTTGATGGTCTTTATTCATTTACTTTAAAATGTTTTGCAGATTGATGTTGACCTAACATTAATGAGATTTAGTTGTATATGAAAAATGCCAGGAAAATGATAATGATTTAACATGCTCATGATGCTTACCCGAATAAGTCAAATAATTGTAATATCAATAGTAGTACAATGCTCAAATGCTGATAATTCAACATATTTTTATTAAACAGATAATTTGTAAAATATAAACAATGATAACAATGAAAAAAAATAAACTAATCCCAATTCTTCATACTTTCATTTAATATTACAATTCAGAAGGAAAATAAAACTTTTGAAATAAGTCGCTAATGAAAATTACCTCAAAATGATATCATAGGTGCTGGTATAATATAACCGAGGGAGGAGAAAGATTTTGTAACAGTTTCAATGTAATCCGATGATCAGACTACATTTTAAAAAATAGATTATGTATAAAGGAAACAAGCTAAGTTAAAACTATTTTGCAGGAACACTTCATACAATTTTTATTAATATCAATATATAACAATCAATAGAGGAATGTCATGTTATTTATTAGCCTTTCATCCCTTTGGTGTCGATAAAATG
Organism: Maratus speculifer; assembly: GCA_964019185.1. Taxonomy (NCBI): domain Eukaryota; kingdom Metazoa; phylum Arthropoda; class Arachnida; order Araneae; family Salticidae; genus Maratus; species Maratus speculifer. The sequence goes on from OZ025301.1 coordinate 186,469,723, forward strand.
AGTACCAAGCTTGGTACTCATTTTTATTATCAAACTTGATTGGGAACTAAACACCAAGGGTCTTGCAGTAGGCTAACCACTTGGCCGAGATGTATGCTGCAAAGCACCTCGGGGGCCCAGGGTCTAGTAAACAGAGAAGAGAAATGTTGATACCAATTCTTCATGGATTGTAATGCCACAGAGTTTAATTATACAATGTCATAGTTTAATTAAGAAATACTCAAAACCAAAAACATATCTCTAAACCCTTTTTTTTTTTTAATAAAAAAGGAAAATTACTGAAACAGTTTTATTTTTTATCCATGATGGTAATTGTGTTCCCTGAATCCTGATTTAAGATACACAGTTTTTTATCCAGAATGATTGAGGTCAGATGTAATTGCTGGACATTAAAGCACTATCCATTTGATAAATTTAGTCGAATGTATGTGATTATGACATCACTTCTGATTTTAAATTAGATTATCCAGATTAAGATTCAGATTCAAACAAGACTGAAGATTAATCAGAATTTTAAAGAAGGTAATTTGTAGGAGCCTCATGGAGACAGAAGTAACATAATTATTTAGATAATTTTGCATGTATTTAAATATACCTTTTAAAAATGGTCCAAATATATCTAGACTCAAATTATTCATTATATCGTTCAGTTTCAAAAACATTTATTGTAATGGTGATTTTTTTTTTTCATTAACTAATGCATTAAATTTAGTTTTCTAGACTATAGCATTTTTTTACAATCTGGAAATTCAGGTGCTTCTTCACAGCAAAATTCATTGTTTATATCTCAGAAGTTGTGTGTTATATGGAGAATTGTGTTATAAAGATCTTCGAGTGTATTTCAAATCCTATAACTAACATCAAGTTATACAATGCATTTTGCAATGTTTCAAGCAATGCATATATCAAACTGGCAGAGTATGACACTCTTTTCTGGCAAAAATTTTGAAATTAGTCTATTGAAAATATCATTCTGGATAATTGGTTTTCTAGTTAACTGGTTTAGAAATAAATAGTTCCACATGATATTTTAAATGTATGAAGTAAAACATAATTTCTGTTTTCATGAGCTCAGGGGATCAGAAATTCCTTAATGAATTTTTTTTTTTCATTTATTACCCTAACTCTTACTCCTTTACTTTCTTAAATCCTTTGAAAAAGAATACATTTTACTATTTTTTTTTTCCTTAATCCCCAGAGATAAAAAATAGCTAATTACTTTTTAAAATCCAGGGAGGAGTCGCTGGTATACTCTAGATTTGCATAAAACCAAAAACTTTATGCCCACATACATACTGGGTCAAACGATTTCTGAAAATTAATTTAATATTTAATAAAATTACGTCTTATTTTATTTTGACAATATGAATTAAAATTTAGTTTAAAATAATTACTATTTCAATTAAAAAATAATTAATATTAATTAAAAATAATTATTTTAATTAAAAAATAATAAAGCAAAAATCCATGATAGGAAGAGGTGAATTCTTTTTGATTATTTTATCACTGCTTTTAGAAACAGTCCAATGCTTAATATTGAAATCTCTTTGTACAGAATACAGATCACTCTCATAACACTGTGATATTATTCAATTTAAGGGTGTATTTCGATTCAAACTGCTTATTTTCTGATTTATTTTTGAATTCACTTTTGCTCTCATATGCATCAAACTGGCAAATTCTTTTATTTAGAAAATACACAAGGTGCCGTGACTTTCGATTCTTTGATAAATGCAGAAAATATTGCAAAAAAAGCAATCAAAAACAGCATTTTGAACAGATTTTTCCGAAGCGGGAGATTTGGGAACGAAAAAAAGTGTCATACTGAGAAGATAATTGTTCATAAATCAAATTCTAATGAATGGAGCGTAAAATGACATCACATGGCACCTTGTATATAGCTTCAAAAATCCCCTCAGCAAGTTTCATGTTTCTACTTTTAAAAATGTGTCTGAAATTGTATTGGAAAATATCGAGCTGTTGAAGGTGGAAAAGCGTTTTTTCAAATACACCCTTAATTATTGTGAAATCACTGCGCTAAAAAGTCACTGCAGCTGTTGATGAAAAATTGATCAGTGACAAGTTTTAGCCTGCAGAAAATGGAAATAAAAGTCTGCGATATCATAAGAATGTTTTCAGTCATTAAACTTTAAATTGTGGACAAACAATATATAAATCATACATAAAATTGGGAAATATTTTAAATCTTTGATATTAAAAATAAGTTTAAACAAACAAAAAATGTTTTAACTTTTAACTTTTTTCCGCAATGTTCTAAATTTTTTAGAAAATTTTCCATGCACACTTTTTGCATATGTATCTATACCATTCTGGTATATTTCTGCTGCCACAGGATGAATGACACTTCCTGAGAGGGTAAATGTATTGAGAAGCCAATTATCAGTTGAATATTATGATAAAAGTGAAGAATTGAGATTACTGAATAAATATCATTTGAAATAAATTTAAGAGTCTTTACTGTACCTTTAATAGAAACTTACCATACTGATCAGTCCGAACTTGAGATGGTGGTGTAGCAGCACCTTCTCCTTGTCTAGATCGAGCAGCAACCCATACATAGTACAGTGTGTCGGGATATAAGTCTGTCAGAGTGTAAGAGTCAGTGTCGGGTAAGCTCTGGTGGTATTGTTGTTGAGTAAAAGTATCATTCCAGTATAGCTCGTAACCAATAACTTTCTCGCCTGGATGTGATGGTTTAGACCAGGAAACATGAACAGTTGTTGAAGAGGTAGCAAGGACACGTAGGTTGCTAGGCTGACTGGGAACTGAAACAAGAATTAAAGCAAAGTTAAAAAAAAAAAGTATATTTTAATAAACAAAAGTTATATATAGTGATGTAAAGTTTAAAAAAATCTAAAAAACACTTTTAAAACACATTATCAGACTTGACAAGTACTGAAAACTAAAAATCAAGAGATTTTATTGCTGAAATCAGAAAATACAGCGATGCACCCAGAATTAAACTTTGGAGAAGACTAGCATATTTTTGAGGTCTATATTTTCCTGATCTGCCCCAAAATGTGAAACAAGCTCAATTCGTTTTTTTTTTTTTTTTTTTTTTTTATAAAAATGTTCGAGATTTATTATTCTCAGGCATACATTTTTTTATTGACTTGATACAAAACAAAGACTGAGTGGTAGAAGGGGGGAGCAATCAGCAAAATCAAGGGGGAGGGGCTCTGATGATATTTAATGGAGCTAATTCTGAAGGTTTAAGCCTCTTTGACAAATAAAAATAAAATATTGTTTTAAGTGATGAATATTAAAAATGCTAATATTTCAAATTTCATAAGAAAATTTATACTAAATAAGAAAAAAAAAATGTGAAAATATTACTATTTTTTCAAAATTTCTATTTTGCAGAATCTATTAAAAATAATAAAAGTAAATTTTCACCATTTTAGATAACTTTAAATAGTTTAATCTTGCAGTCTGAAAGGGGCTTTAACCCTTAGGTCCCCCCGTGTGTGCACCAATGAGGAGATATTTTTGTCAATGAAAACTTATTAATTTTAAAAGTATATACATCTTTGGTGCAAGTTTAAATTTAAACAGAGATTGGTTATTTTTGAAGATTAAAAATAAATATGTCATTGTCTCAAATAAGGAAAGTATGCATTTTTTACAAGTAGAATACACTTAAGCATATGATGTTTACAATGTTTTAACATATTTTTAATTTGACTAAATATTACAGAAGGGAGGATGTTTTGTTATTCATAAATGCATATAAAACCACAGTAAGGATCGTAAATAAGTCTTAATAGAGACAAACTATTAATAATCCAACATATGACCATAGTAACAGTAAAATAATTTTAAATATCCATCATTTATAAAGAATCTGAATGCAGTTTATCATATAAAATACTACTGATCAATCATACTAAAGAACAATTACACTTATACTGGTATTTTAATCTTTGAATCACAATATATTTGATTGTAAAATAACTAAATATTTAAAAATGTGAAAAATCAGGAGAAATATTTCAAAAATCAGAAGTATGAAAAAACATTTGAAAATCAAGAGTCTCTTGCCGAAATAAGAGACATGTCAAGTCTGCTTTATAAAGAGTAAAAACAAAGCCCAAAACATTTTTAAATAATAAATTTTTCTTCCTCAATTGCAAAAAGACTTGCAATTCCTTTGAGAGCAAGAACAAAAAATTTTTATTTCTGCTCTCAAAGTGGTACTTCAATTTTTTTGTGCCTGAAGAAGAAAAATCTATTATTCATAAACAAATTGCATTATTCAAAATTTTTATGATATATATTTGAGCAATACTCTTAACTGTGTTTTAGATGAACTAAAAATACACAGCAACTTAACAGGTCTTTTATAACAGCTGATTCAATAAATATTTTTATACAAAAGAAAATTTCTTGGACATAAACAAAAAGTTCAGTTGCTAATGTAAATGACAATGATATGAAAACAACAAATTATTTGAGATTGTCACGATTTTTGTTAATGGTTTCAATAAGATATCCTTTATTAACACGATGATTACCACATCAGTGACCAGTGACTGACACTGAACTTTTCAATTAGACCTAGACCGTGTTAGTCATCAATGACTGACAGTCTAAAATATGATGTAAAACTAAAAAACTTATATTGCTTTAAGTAATTACTGAAAATTTATTTAAAATTTACTTGACTTCTATTTACTACAGTATTATACTTTTTTAATAATTACTTAAAATAATATAAATTTTTGAGTTTTATAGCATATTTTACACTGTCAATCACTGGTGACTGACGCTGTTTAAAATGAAATTTCAGTGCCAATCACCATGGTACTCAATGTGTTAAACAAGAATGAGAACAATTAAACAAGAAAAAAGAGGGACACTTTTCTTTGTTCCCAAGATCTAAAAATCGCGTTTTTATGAGAAAAAAGCTTTTCACTCTTGTTAAATTAAAAAAATATTTCAGCAACATAAAAGAATAAAATAATATAATAATCATTTTTCTTCTTTGAAACAAATAAATAACAATGATTTGACATCAGAAATATTATGCTTCATACATTTAAAAGTAATATTTAAAAATTTCATAATCATAAGAGAGTTAACCATGTATGTTATAAATTTATTTTATCGCAATGTATAATATAAGAGACTATCCACTAATCATGTCATGTCTGGAGGAAGGGAGGGGGATTCATGAAAATGTGACAGTTTGTGACTAAAGGATAGGAGGAGGTGAGAAGAAATGGACATCAGACACTTAGGATAAAATAAAAGCATTAAAAATCAGCAGATAAGGTTTTTGAAATTATTTTAAAATTAAAGTATTTTGCTTTCATAAAGTAAAGATAAGATTTAAAACAAAATATATTAAATTCTATTTCAAATTCCAAAATATTACTGTAATCAATTGCTCTTTCATATTAATATTTTATTACTATTATATATTAATTATGTTTTTTGTTCTAAACATTAATCTTATTTAATAAAAAGAGATTCACAAATCATTTTTATTGTTGTGCTCACAAATGTCATTAAAAGAGATAGTTAAAGTTTTAAAAAAAAGTTTGAAAAATGATCTATAACATAGCGTTTTGTTTCTAAACTGCAAGTATATGTTTGTGAAACAAAGCATGACATGTGACAAAGGGGGAGGTAAGGTGAAATGTGACATTTTGTGTCAAGGGAGAGGGACGGAGTAAACAATTTTGAAAAAAAAAAAAAATGTGAATTATTTATGGACAGCCCCTAACTTTAAAATGATTATTTGACTCTTGTAGTAAAATTATTTATAACTTGAAAATCAAATAGTCAGAATGAATAAAGAATTAAAATTCACAGAACTGATTGAATTTTCTTTTTCAGGTTCTATAATTTCAGTTTACAACAAGTATAAAATATATTATTGCAATGTACACACTTTTTTCAAAAGGATCCAATAAAAGAATAAAATGAATAAAAGAAACCACATACCTCCTTGTTGGGTTTTTACTTGGACAGGAGCCGAATGAGGCCCAGGTCCACGGCTGGTAAAAGCTTGTATGCGAATGGTATATATGGTTTGGGGAGTTAGGTCACTAATAGTAGTTAACTGATTATTATCTACAGGCTGAGTATTCCAGGCAGACGTGGGAAGATTCGGCCGTGTAGTGTAATACACCTTATAACCCTGAAATAGAAGTTAAAAAAATAACAGATTACAAACATTAATATTTAATCAGTAGAATCAAGATTTTAAATAAACATATATGTACACGTAATAATAGGTAACATTAAGTGAATGAGTGTTTTTAGATGAGATTTTTAGATGCAATTTAGTAATTCTGCAAAACTGTGAAAGGGTCTCGAAACTAAATTAGGTTTTTTAACAGAATTTCATTTCAATTTTCAAAACAGAAATTCATTTAGTGACCTTGGAATCTTTTCCAGGTGCAGGGGGGGCTCAAAATATTTTAGGGGATTGAGCCGCTCATAGCACCCCTTTAGCTATGGCCTTGGTAGCACCACCATCTATTGGCTGCTAAAGAAAATAGCAGATTAATTTATTTTGTATTTCATGCAAGGCTTTAATTAATGCATGGCATAAAATATAGCCTGGCTCTTTATTTATCCAAAATGAGGATGAAGATAAAAAAATTTCATAATCTTATCAGAAGCTAAAACATCTGAATTCTGTTGAACTATGTAAAAAATTCCAACCCAGACTCACAAGAATTTTTAAAGAAAAAACTGTTGTATGTATGAATAATAAAAAATGTAGTCTTAAATCATGTTGCAGATGAGAAGTTACCTTTTCAATAATGATCCCACCTGATGGCAGTGAATGTCAAAAAAACATGTTGAAAAAGGTTTGGTTTTAGGTGAAAATTGTTATTTGAACAGCAAAGTCATGTATGCAAAGAAATAACATTTTTTTTTTTTTTTTTTTCTTTTTCAGAATTTAAAAGAAATTTCAACAAGGGAAAATGCAAGTTCTCAACCAAAAGGCTACATAAGAAATGTTTAAAAATTGTAACAAAAATAATTTTGGATATTAAAAGATAATTTACAGGTAAATAAAAGAGACTCAAGTTTTGATTTGCTTATATTGAATTTATTACAAGCTCTTCTTGGAAATAAAAAAAGGTAAGTTGAAAAAAATAAATCATTTAATCAAGAATCTACTAAGCTCTAAAATCTGCAACATTCCAAAATCTGTACAGCCTCTGGTCCCAAGCTGTGCAGATTTTTGAGACTCTACTGTATTAGAAATAAGAATATTTTTTTAAAAAACACACACACACACACACAAAAAAAAAAAAAAAAAAATTAAATGATACACATAACCAGAACTTCTATATGGACTTGTATAAATAAGTATTACAACAAAAACATAATAGCTACATTTTGAACGGCTTCTGTAATTATAGATTAAAGGTCCTCAAATATATTGTTGAAGTCCAACATTATACAGACTTCAAGAACATATTTTAAAGATGACTGCAGAAGCAGTTTGAAACTTAAATACTATATTTTTATCATGATATTTTTTTATACAAGTTTATATAGAAGATCTTGTCTAGTGTATCATTTAGCAATTTTATGTGTTTTTATCAGGACTGCAGAATCGGGAAAAACAACTGACTCTGACTCCAAAATTTTAACAGCTTTGACTCTAAAGCTGGCTTTGCTAATGCACTAGTATTGTTGTTGGTTAAAATTAAACACAAGAAAAGTAAAGCAATTTTTCATTATTTCAGTATTAATTCAATACTTAGAGCTTTGAAGTTAAAAAATCTAAAGAATAAAACAAAACAGGAATTTTACTATTTTAGATCTGTGGATTTGAAAAAGGGAAATCTTCACAATTTTGATGTTAATTCATGTTCTCCAGAGCAAAAAAAAAAAAAAAAAAAAAAAAATCGGTGAAAAGAGAAAAACAAACAAACAAAAAAAAGATAAAGATGAAAATTTTACTATTTCAGAAATAATTTAGGATTTACTAGAGTTTTTAATTAAAACTGTTTTCATCTACTGTGTGCACTTGGGAATCATTTACTTGGGTAACCTGATATAATTCAAAATAACAATAATAATTCCTTTTATGGATTAAAAAAATTATAATTGGTTTAATTTCACTTCAAAGAGCATAATAAAAAAGCTGGAGTCAGAGTTGGTCACAGTTTTTAGCGACTTAGACTCTTTTGCTGAAAAATGAACCTGACTCTAACTTTGCAGCCCTGTTTTTTATGAATATATTTTTGTTCAGAAAACAAATGCATTTAATTTTTTACCGTGACTTGTCCATTCGGTTCTTTAGGTGGATCCCACTGAATGACAACAGTACTTGAGCTAAGTGGTCTAGCTTGGACATTTCTGGGAGCACTTCCAGGTTCTTTGAGTTAAATAAGAAAAAAGTGTTAGTTGTGTAATAAAAATATGAATTTAAAGCAGAAAATATTCTTAAAATAAAAAGAATAAATCACATATTTCTAGAACAGAGGTTATCAAAAGTAAATCTTCACATTTAATTTTTATTAACAAATATCCAGGTCCTGGTCCAGAGTTTTTTTCATCCACTAGGAAAATTTATGTCTGTTTAAATATAACAATGTTGTCAAAATGTTATGGCTGAACCACTGGCAACTAACTATTCAGAACTTGAGAAAGTTTTTAAAAGACAATTTTTAAAATTTTAAATTTAGAAAAGTGATAAGGCATTTTTTATTTTTAAAAAGAGTTACATTTGCAAGTATTGCAATTATAAAACTTGTATTAAGATTTGATGGTTTGAATTATGAAAAATTACAGTCTTTTAGATTATACTGAATAAGCTCACATTTTAATGAATAACAGTTTACATAAAAGTAAGCCATTTTGCTAATTGCATAGGTATAAAACAACATTTGAAAGCTGTATAGCATAATACTTGATAGTTGAAGAAAACTAAAGAGACATTTAAATCAGTTTCATAAGCAAAAAAATTATTAAAATAATTCCTAACAATAAAAATCTACATTATTAGCAATAGAAATTAAATAATTTTCATATACAGTAATATAGAATAGTTTAAAAAATATTTAAAAAGAATATTAAAATGTGCAATTTATTAAAAATAGAAAATGTGAAGTCATGATACAATCATCCCCAGCTGCTCATATTGATTTTTAACCCCTTGTCCCTTCCATATAAAAATTATAATGAATTCTTTAAAAATAAATTACATTGTTATTTTATAAGGATACATTAGTGAAATAGTAAAATATGCCATAGCTATTGATCCCCCCCCCTCTCTCTCTCTCTCTTTATATATATATCAAAATCAAATCAAATTCAATACAGTTATTATTATGGTTTGAAAGAAATATATGTCTTTTCTTTAAATTGCCAAAAACTAATTTATAGCTAAATATTTGAAATTTTAATATTATATAGTCATAATCAAATGCATTAATTGTCAAATATAATAAAATAAAATGCAATATTTAAAAACAATTTACATGGCATATTAACTTTAATTATCATAGATTATGACTTAAGACTCATTTTTTATAATACAGATTAAAAAAAAAACCGCATATGATTTTAAATATAAATATACTAACAGCAAAATGAAACAATTATACCTTATGAAGATTAACAACATCCATTTTTATTGAAATTAATACTTTTAAATTTAGCATTTTCAAATGAAAGTAAAACGTTAAAATTCATAAGTCATATTAAATAAGGATAAAATTTTATTAGTGACAAGTAATTCATTATGAATTTTACTTTTTTAGAGGAGAAATGTATTCATACATATCTACCATTATGAAAATTTACTTTTATCCCTCCTATAGCTATGGCTATTACACATATATGTAGACTTGTTTGATTAAGAAATATATATATGTTTAAACCTCTGTTTTAGATATAATAATGCATAAAAAATATATCAAGCTTCTATTAATACATACTTTTCTTGAAATAGCTGAATTTAGAAAAAAAAAATAATAAAAATAATTAAGAGTGATTAGATTAATTATTTTTATTTAAACTTTATAACTTAAATACTTACAGTTTAGTTGCAGAGTAAAAAAGAAAACATGTTAGAGCATTATTTAGTATAGCTAAAACTCAAAGTTTTTTAAGGTCTTAAAAAAAGTGAAAAAAAATCTGATGCAACATTTAATTTTAAAAAAGTAATTGAGAGATTAAAAATATTTCAGTAAGTTTTATAAATATTATGTCAAAAATCAATATATTCAATACATAAAATATATGATACAAGTAAACACCAAAAAACATAACAACATAATACACATTACCCATAAGATAAACAAAAGTACATGTTAATCTAAAGATTCTAGACCTACTACATAATACATAACTATCTAATCTGAACATAATGAACATGTTGAACTACAACATATTTCTGAACATTTCTGAAATATTAAGAATGAAGAAATGATGCTAACAAAGGAAATTAGAGGAAAGAAAAAGGTGAAATTTTAAATTAACATGCAAATAAAGTTAAATAAAAGTAAATTAAACTAGAAAATATAATAAACTGTTATAAGTGTTGGAGCGCATAAAATAACATAAAACAATAAACATGCTCTACTTCTTTAAAATATAAACATTAAAATTTCTTTAAAACTTCATCTTAAATATGTAACATTAAATAAGCTAAAAACAGCAGTAAAATTTAAAAAAAAAAACATATTGTGAGAATAGTACTGTTAATGAAAGAATTTTTGCTAGTTATGGCATATGTTGAAGAGTGGATTTTAAAAAACAGTTATATTTCTAACCATAAAACTCCATATTTGATTTTACTTAAATGTGAGTAATTTTTAAAGAGCCATAGAAAATGTTTTCATACTGATAAATTTATTGTAAAGATTGAATGAAATATCCGGTCTTAGATTTAAATATAGATCTGAATCCAGGTTGACCAAAAAAAGGGCAGCAAATTAAAATTTCCATATTAGTATTGCTTTATTTTTTAAATTTTGTTAAGTTAAAGATAAATTGAATGTAGAATTAAAATGCTTTCACTATTATAAGGCAGTTACAAAGTCTGATTCCAAAGAAAGGATTACATATACTGTGAAAGTGAGAAGCCGTTTAAAAGTCTATCTTGCTGCTTAAAATTTGAGATTTGAGTATTGAAACTCAAGTCCAATGACATGATAAATTAGTTGACTCAAGTATAAGCAATACATTTCATTAATGTATATAATGTATTTCATTAATTGCAATGAAATACATTAAAAGTTCTATGTAATGAAGATTTTATTTCAGCTTCCTTTAGTCAAACTATACAATGTATTATTTTAATGTGGACATAATGTAGAAATAACAATACTTTATACTGCCAAACAAATACATGATTCTATTTCATTAAAGTATAATTATTTTTATTTTATCAAAAATATTTATATTTCATTACAAACAATTTAGGCAGCAAATTTGATTGAACTGAGATAGCTACAACATGGTAATTCTGCCTTGAAAATGTTCTTTAATTAAAAGAGTATAAATAAAAGACAAGGGATCATTCAAATATTATGTAAATAATAAAGGGGGAGGGGGAGTCCAGTGTCTGTTTATTTTTGCTGATAGAGTGAGAGAGTAAGGCATGAGAATTCTTACATAAGCATTAGACAATGAAGCAACTATAGTTTAACTATGTAAAGCAAAAGAGCATGATTTAAATGAATGTTCTGCAGATGTTGAACAACTTGAGAAAAAAGATATGGAATAAATAAGAACTAGAAACAAGTACCATTCCAGCCCACCACTACATCGGAAGCGTAATAATAGACAATGCAGGAACATGAATTCAAATATCTTGGACATCAGATTAGAAATATAAAACAAAACAGATAATATTCCTACTGTTAAAATTTCTAGGTATGTGTCCTAACTTATTTATGTTAGGGCTTTTCATATTTCTTAAAGTTTTTTTTTTCTTTTTTTGCTCAATGTGATAAATAGTAATATATTAAAAGAATTTCTTGAAATTGCATTGTTTAATGCAATAAGTAACAATACATTAAATTGATTTTGTTTTCCTTCAATACCATAATCTTTATATGCCTATTTATGTAAATTTGCTGGATTAATAATATAATTTATCACTAATTGTAATATTTTACGGCAAACAATGCTGATGTTAGAATGTCATAAAATGCAATGTAAGCAAAAAAGGGAGAGGGGGGGGGAGAATTCTAGCATTTGCTTACTTTTCCTTACAAAGGGGGGGGGGGGGAGAAGTACAAAATGACTAAAAATATACTTATGTAATACTTGAACAACTCCCAAAATAAAACATTGCAGACAGACTTCACTTTATGCAATGTGGTACTTTTATCTGCAAATCTAATTTGTGATGTTGCATTAATTGTATGAAACTGGTTGTTCAAGTCAAACGATTTTAATCCTCATATACTGGAATAGTTGTCATTTGGTAAGCACCCAACAGTGAAGGATTAAAAAGCTGTATCTTCTATGCATGTGTGTGTACTTATGTGAATACTATGGATATAAATATTGAATATTGTATATGCTTAATAAAATTAACAATATGTACAAGGATGCAATATAAAAACAAGAACAAAGAATGTTTTATTCTTCAGCAAATGAGAAGTTATACAACATTTTAAAGAAATTATTTAATCAAATCTAATAACAAAGAGAAGCAAATTAAAAGAAGCGAACTTTCTGAAAAAAAAAAGAAAAAAAGTTTCATCTATTTTTGATGTATAAGAAATTTAGTCCCACATTTGATTAACTGTAGTAATTAATGGTAGATTATTATTAATTATGGAATTTTCTGCCTTTGAAATGCAACAATGTCCTGCATTAAAGAAAGAAATCAACAGAATATATTTCAATACCACTTGATCTTAAATGATATTAAATTTCTAGTCAATTTTTTGAGTTCAACGTGTTGCAGTTTTTGGTTAGATCAGCAAAGCAAATGCAAATAATTTCCAGAGAAATAATTATCACACATAAGGAAGGGAACACAAGTAGAAAATCATGATACATTTATTAATGAAGCACCACTTATATTTTAATAATCTCATAAATACAGCTTTTTCATTCACAGAAATTTTTATTTATGCATATACTTCAAAATATAACCATATAATCCTTAACATTAGATTAAGATGGTCTACTTTTTTACAGCTGTCATCAGAGGAATGCAAGTATTTACACATTTGTATCACCTGCTTGAGCTTAGACTGAGTATACTATTCAAAGTTCAAACACCTCATAAGAAATGCCAAAAGCCCAATGTATTATTAAAATGAAAGATTTGATGATAAAGTTTAGCACAATAAGGAAATTTTATGTATCAGTGCACCTTAACATATAGCAGACATTAGAAAATACTAATATCGTGTATGCTACAAACATAAATTCAGTTTAAATTTACAGAGTATCCTTTAGATATTCATGAAATCTAAATATCAGAAATCAAAGTTTATTATTATATCTTTTTCAAAGAAGCAACTATTCTGTAAATGTTAAAAAGAATTTTAACAAAATTCAAACTAATTGGTGATATATAAAAAATTCAAAACTTTAGAATATATTTAAATTAATAATTAAAGCTTTTGATGACAGTACTGCAAGTAGGATTGAACCAAAGCATGAAGATAAGGTATTTAAATCAGATTATGAGTTTTACAAATACAATTTTTCATCAGAAATATCATACATTAAAAAATAATAACAGCATGCATTATTAAAATAACATATACCTGACTCTCAAACATACATTATCAAAAATTATTACATGAATCTGATTAAAAAATAACCAAACTACCATGATCAATTATAATCAAAATAATTACAAAATTCATTACAATTGTGATTAAGAGGCTATTTCATTCAAATAAAAAGACCCATTCGCTAATACTAATCCTATGGAAGAAATTTATAAAGATATCTTGATTGCATTTCAATATTTTTAATATATATATTTTTTCATTGAATAGATGAGATTGATCTGTATGCAGACCGTTTTTTGTTTTTTTGATTTTGTTTACAGATATCTTTTTATGAAGATGCTTCCATTTTCAGAACTGGTTTGGAAAGTGAAAGCACTCTTATAAAAAATATCTGCAGCTAAAATCGAATAAGTACAAAACGCCTGCATTCAGATCAATCTCAACTATCCATTGCAAAAAAAAATCATTTTAAAATATTGAAATGCAACCGAGATATCTCTATGAATTTCGTCCATAGGATTAGCATTATTGAATGGGTCATTTCATTTGACTGAAGTAGCTCCTTAATCATTGAATATATATCAACCTACATTTTTGCAAGCTACAGAAAATTTTAGTTCCAACACTTATGAAAAAACAGAAAGAAAGAAAAAATGAATTCATGCAAGAACATAAAAATAAACAAGGAAAGATGAGGGACACAGGAGATTGTGTGACACTTACTGCTGCCTCCAAGGGACTCCACTGGGGAAGGAGGAGTAAACAAAGAGACAAAAGAGGGTCAAATGCTAAAGTGCAGGAATCTCAGGCAAGCTATGCCAGTCGTAAGACTAGTCATGGCATACATTGTTAATTTTGATCACTTTTTATATTAGTATAGCTTAAAGCACATGCAATGCAATTGAGAAAAATTAAGAAAAAAGTGTCAACTTTAGATATATACTTATGGGGAATTTTACGAACTAATTTAAATGGTAATATTGTTTGTGATTTAATTTCAGATTTTACTTGACTTCTGCTATATTTGTAAGTTATACATATGATTTTAAATTAGTTATCTTTCAGAAGACTAATCCGCAAGCAGATATAAATAAAATTCTATATTATTTTGCTATAGTGATTGTAGCAAAATTTTAATATACAGGGTGTCCATAAAAGAATGTATCAGTTATAAATTTTAATAGTATCAACTGAAAGAATTGTAGAATGTTGTCTTAAGGCAGTGTTGTAGTAGTAAAAATAACTCGAGGACACATGCTAGAGTTACAAGTGTACATGGCTAGGTATTTTTCATAGCTTTATTCGAGAAACAGAGGATATATGCAGCATCTTAAAAAAATCCATAGGGTATGTGGCGTATATCTCCATGTACCCTCCACTACATCCCTTATTCAAGGTCACAAATAAAGAGTAACAACTATTGAAACTCAGTTTTAGATAAGTGCATGCATGAGTATTTACTTGCTTGCCATGCCACATATGCAAAATGGTGACTCCTAAGCATAGAGTGTCATTGCTGAGCTGAAGATTTAAAAGATGTTAATGCCACATGGGATTTTTGCCTGTGAAGTTTATGAAAGATCATGTCTGCATTTCACTGCTACTTAATGATTCGCTAGAATTGAGATACAGAACTGAAGAGACTATTGCTTCTACGATTCTGAACTAATTAATGAAAGTGTAGGAAGAAATGGACTTTAGGTTGTATATAGACAATATAACTAATTTTGCACATATTGAACATTTGTAAAAAAAAAAAAAAAAAAAAAAAAAAAAAAAAAAAAAGGGGGGGGGGGGAGGAGGTTAGTTTTCTTACAATTTGATACATAATTTGTTGTAGATAGTCTACAGTTATAATGTACCACTGAAACTGGGACAACCTTTTATGGGCACCCTGTATAACTTTCAATGTAAAAATAAGATTTTAGAAAGCAAGAGAGAAAGCATAATTAAAATAATATGTTTAAAGATTGTTAATAATCTTTAATTTGTCAAACTATACCTAAATTTATACTCTCACAGCTCAATAAAAAGTTAATCAGACAGTTTTTATGTTAAAGAGACCTGAGTACAAGAAATATTTTTGTTATCTTCACCTCTCTTATTCTTTTTAAAGGTAGAAAATAGTCTTACTCCCTTTTCATGATTAGTCCTTGTGTTATTTTGTGCAGTACATGTACTTCACACAACAGTATATGTACTTCAAATCATGGTATAACATGTAGCTACAACTATTTTGAAAACTTTTTTCCTACTATGATATTTTTTAATTCATAAATTTCATACAAGTAAGTAAATGCTTTTGAAACGATAAATATAAAAAGACACTCATAAATTCTGTCATAGACATGGCTGATTTAGTTACTAAGAAGAGAAATAAATCTTCAAATTTGAGACAAATTTGATAAAATTATCATTATCCAATTTATAGTTATTTATTCAGCAACGAGTTACAACAATTTAAATTTATTACAAAATACATTTAAAAGAAATTTTTATTTTTTTATGAGAAAAGCAAATCAATAAAAGTTAATAAAATTATGCAAAGTGCTAATTAAAAACAAAACTTCTTAAAATGCTACAAATGCAAAAAAATATGCTTGAGTGTTTCAAAAAAAAAAAAAAAAAAAAAAAAAAGAATTAACACTTATGCTACAGTTAACATGAAAAAGAAAGAGAAAAAATGAGCTGAAAACAAGGACAGAAACAGTCTGTTTCAGCTCTCAAAGTTTAAGCTTGACATGTACTTCCGCTTCCTCTCCTTTATGGTGTTACAAGAAAAGATTAGTTTAATCAGTTTAAATCATCATTCAATAATGTGCTAAACTTAAAAACAGCAATAATTGTAACCAATTTAGAATATGATTAAATGTAATAAAGCTATTTATTGCCCTTTAAAAATCAGCTTTTTATTTTTGCTGTTTTGAAGTATTTCACATTATTTCATTTAGAATAACATTAAACTTTATAAATTATTGAATATAAATTCATGGCAGGAAACCCTCTTTTTTATTTAACAAGTGTTTATTTTAACTAGTTTAAAATATCACTGAACATACTTAAAGGGATATAAGTTCTAACTTCTTAGGAGAAAAGCAGAGGTCAAGTAATTTTATAAGAATAAGGAAAATAACATTGCCAATTATTATCATTTTTAATATAAAGCTTATCAAAATGGCTGAAAGGGGAAGGTTAAATGAGGGTAAACAAATAATAGGCAACGCGGATATTTAGCATAGCTTATTCACAAGTGCTCAACTAGAATTAATTATTAACATGTGAAATGTGCAAAAGAAATAAAAATCTATGGTAAACTCACTCATTATTAATCACTATTTCAGTTAATTGAAACTATTATAGTACATGGAATATGATTATAAATTTACACAGACAAAATCTTTATTATCAGTAAATTTGACTTGGCTAACTTGATTTAATGATTAATAAAACAGATATTGTTTATTAAGAAGTTAATGAATAACCAGGAAAATTAGGTTTTTAATATTATCTAGAAGATTGTTGATTGTATTTATATAATTGCACAGTACTTTCATGTCTTTAACCTTAAGAGGCTACTTCAGTCAGATAAAAATTTTCATTCACTAATGTTAATCCAATGGGATATGTATATATATATATATTTACATATCTCGTTTGCATTTCTATATTTTTATTTTATTTATTTATTTATTTTAATTGGATAGCTGAAATAAATCTGTACAAAGGCAATTTTGTACTTTTTTATTTTGTTTACAAGTATTTTTAATTAAGACCCTTTTGCATTTTGAACTGGTTTCAAAAGTGAAAGCATCTCAATAATAATACAAGCCTTTATACAAATCTATTCCAGCTATCCAATGAAAAAAAAAATTATTCAAAGGTAAAAGAGATATATTTTTTTAAATATTGGATTAACATTAGTGAACAGGTATTTTCACCTGATTGAAGTAGCCACTGAAATGAAAAACTTTTAGACAAAAAAAAAAAAAAAAAAAAAAAAAAAAAGGAAGTTAAAAAAGGAATATATAATTCATATTAACTTAAAAAGGTTAGAAAGTTAGAGTTGAAAAATAAAAGTTGACAGGATCCTCTTCCTACTTCAAAAATGAGATTTAATAATAATAATAAAAAGACTACCCTAAACAAAATATTTTTAGTGCAAAAGCAAATAAAGCTACTTATTTAAATAAATTAAAAATAAAACACAGATAAATATATAGTTTCTTCTTTTTAAAACTGCATTTCAGTTTATGTAACATGGAATGATAGTTAATATGATTCTTTTAAAATGAATCTTTATAAACAAAAAAGGCCAAATTGTTTCTAGCTGTTTTTTCATCATATCTTTTCTTCTTTCTTTATTTTTATTTAAAATTTTGTATTAATTGCATTTCATTTTAATGAAAATGTGATCGTCTTGTTTGGCAAACACAATATTTTCAAGTTAACCAAATTTTGAAAACAATTTTTATAACATATCTCTAATATGATAACATACTTGAAATAACAGAAATGTACTTAAAATACATTTAAAAAAAAATCAAATTAGAAGTAAACACATATATATAAATAATATTTATACTATATAAATTTTTATATTACAACACATAAAACATATTTAGACATTCAAATAATGATGTGAAACAAACAAAATAATTTGTTTTTTAATAATATGGGCAGCCTTAAAGTTATAAAAAAACATATATTGTCTAACTTATTTAAATAATTTTTAAGTCATAACTAAGAATTTTTTGTTTAATGCTGAAATGTAATGAAAACAAGCATAATTTACCACATTTAAAAGATTTTTCTGAATGCAGTTTATTATTATTATTATTATTTGCATATATATATATATATATATATATTCCTTGAGACTTTTTTAACTTCACTTTAATGAAGATTGGATAAAAATATGTTAAGGTGATGAAAAATATTAAAAAGATAATAATAAGCAAGCTTGTATAAAAGATTTCAATATGTAAAAAAGATGTTTGTATAAAATATTTAATATTATTTACATATATTATTTTTAAATGATAAAAGAAAAAGAGTATATACTATTAAGTAACTCAAACAAAATTTAAAAAACCTGTATTATGTATGTACAATAAGTGATAATTAAATTGTACACAATTTTTCGCTATTTCTGCATAGGTTTAACTATGCAGTAAACATAAGTACTGCAATGAGAGGTGAGATGATATAATCTAAAAACAAGTTATCTTTCAAATTAATTTAAAAATGTATACATTCAGATATGTTTTTAAAACTTAGAATAATTTTATTACAATGCAAACTTAATAAGTTACAGATTCAAAATATTAAAAAAAAAAAAAAAAAAAATTAATATTTAAATATATTTTTTTATTTGAGTTTTTTTTTTTAAACATAATAAGGAAACTTGACATAAAGTTTGCGATCTGTCGCTAAATTTAAAGAAATATTTATAAGAACTAGATTTGATTTTGAATGTCACATAAAATTTATTTATAAAGTCATCAAAAACAGATAATCAAATTCAATAGAGATTGTCGCATATTATTATTATTATTAATATTTCTAATGAAATTTATTTAAGTAACTGATTTTCAAATATGCCAAAATGGTAAAGAAGTTATTTAAAGACAAAAAGTTAAATATTTTCAAACATAAAAACAATCGTATTAAAAGCTATTTGCAAGTAACTGCAGAATTTCAAATTTTACTCTGACATAAAAAAAGTAATTTGTTCCAGTACATTTTGAACTCCGAAACTGCCTCGAGATTTTCTTTAAGGACAAAGAAATGTGATGTAAATTTTGAAATATCAAGGAGAAATGATATTACATCAAAAATGATTCATTTGATCCCTTGGATTTAGAATTTTAGTTAAATTATAAATAGCATACTGCATAAAATTTTACCTTCTGATAATTTTAAATGTGTTTTTATTATTATTATTTTTTTTTTTTTTTTCATAAAACTGTGATAAACTGCATTTAATGCAGGAAGCAGTTTGTTTGCTTACAATGAAATTTTCTTGAGAAAGGGGAGTTCTTATATAGCCCGTGTGCCCCAGTCTGATACAGAATTAATGAGTCTTTCCAAGGGGGAATCTATACTGTTTTAGTCCTTCAATACCATAATTTTATTGTATATTTTAAAGTTTTTTACACCCTCAGAAATCAGCAACATAAAGTGCTTTGGTGTGTATGGAAAATAAGAAAATAAAATTATATTTAAAGATTAAATTAAAATAAATTCCATTTTAATGACTCTATAAGTAAATTATTTATATTTGATAGAAACAATCTCCAATGAAACAGAAGAAATCATTTTATGTATCACTTTGTAGAATGATTCAAGAATTCAGTGCAATAGATTCAGAATAATACATTAAATTAAAGTATTCAAAGTTAAAGCATAAGAAAAAAAAAATTTCAACATATAGATTTTTGAAATGACAATTTTACCAACATTTATTTAAAACGATAAATAAAAATACCTGGCTCAATCCTGTAATCTGGAGAATGTAAAATAATGTTTTTTGTTATATAAAACTGTTTTATTGAAACACAATAACTATCCTAAACACAGAAACTAGCACAAATTCAATTTGTATGAAGGGGTGAAAAAAAAAAAAAAAAAAAAAAAAAAACTACATTTAGAGGGAGGAAAAAATATGCATGACAGATGCACAATAAATATAAAATAAGAACCTTGACATTGTTACAATTTAAATGCAATTATGAAAATCACTAAATTTTAAAAGTAGCATTAACCTAATTTTAATCTATAACTTTTGACACATACAGTAAGAACTTCACATAAAGAAATAAAACATATAAAACATTTAAGAACTATAAATTTAAAAAGTTTAACTCTTAAAACCAGCTAGTTTCAGATACACTGCAGCCAGCTTCATAACCCTGAAGATGGCTGCAGTGTATCTGAAACTAGTTGGTTTTAAGAATTTAGCTTTTTAACTTTATAGTTCTTAAATGTTGATGGCTGCAGTGCTTTTTAGAATATGTGTCAAAGTTCAAGATCAAAACGATATTTTAAGATGAATCAGCTTTATAGTTTAGTAGCATTAATCTGATTATAATTCTAAAAGGGATGCAAATTAGTATCTCAGACAGATTGAATCTTAAATTTAAAGAAGTACAGAAGAATTTATGTATTTATGGTGCATCAACATGGCTTTTTAAAATGACTATACATTTACATCTAGTTAAAAAATAAAATAAAAATAAAAAACAAATTATAAAAACTTGAAATGATATTCTGTCTTTATTAAAATGCTTATACATTTATCCCCATTTTTTTTTTTTTTAATGATATTCTATCCTTATTCTTTCAAATATTATAAATATTTTGCAAGATATGTAGTACATTTCAATACTAAAGTTACACATTTTAATAGGTGATAAAACACACTACACTAAACAATTTCCATATAAGAAATAAGGGTTGCAATCGATTTATTATCTCAAAAATACAGATTGTTTCAATCCAATCAGAATAATATGTTTTGCTCATCAGGGTTTAATTTCTAACAAAATAAATAAATAAATAAAACTCAAATTTTTTGCAACAATAAAAACCTTCCCTAGTGAATCTCTCCACCAATATACTAATAATTTACACATTATTTATGAAAATGAAAAACAATTTGTTCTTCAGCAATTTTTAAAAAATATATATTTCCATTATATCTATATTTATTTATATATAATACAATATACTCCCTCAAATCTGCAAACCCAAAATTTGCAAATCCCTGAAATCCTCACATCACTACTGATGTAAACAATGAAATTTTCATTTCAGATATAGGGACAAAATTACAGAAATTTTTGGTTTTATATCATTCTGTCAGTATGTTAGTATGGATTTTCAATAAAATGACTGAATTTATAGTTTTTCATGAAGATGGTATAAGTTTATTTGTGAAAAAAAGTAAGATATTGCATTAATAATCACTCTTTTTTTTGGCAAATATATTTATGTATTAATCAAACTTTTTCGGTTATTGAGTCTGGGTAGGCTGAAATAAAACTTTACTTTATAATTTTAATGCGAATTAATAGGTTACTTTTATGAGGAAAGTTTCTTTGAATAATTCAAGGAAAATGTATTTTATCTTTATTATGCATACTTAATTATATGTCATTAATTATTTACTTAATCTTAACTTTCAATATTTTTTTTTTTATCTTACTTTTATTTTTTTAGTTTATGACTTAATTATTTCAATATTTTACTATATTGCAAGCCTTCATTATAATTTTGATTGCATTATTACTTTCAAATTACTGTTTTATAAATGTAAAGAAAGTAATGACCAGAAATCTGCAAAATTCTAAAATGCACACAATCTTTGACCTCAAACTGTGCAGATTTGATTGAGTCTGTTGTACAATCTAATAAATACAGAGAGCAAAAAGAACAAAATCAGGAGTAGAGAATTTTCAGAAAATTCTATTTCCAAGGATTTCTTTGTATCAACTAGCAAAACACAACACACAAGATTTCAAAGTTTTTACAAACTCAGGTGGGTTCAGACTAATACTGAAATATTCACAAAAAGTAAAGAATTACTGGAGTTGTATTCTTGTGAACTGCAAATTGCACATGTGCAGCTAATAATTTGAAAAGTAAGAATAAGAATATTTCACAAACTTGGACAGAAAGCAGCAAGTAAACATTATAGTACTATGAGTAAAAACAGAAGATAAGATGCTGTCAATTCGAGTAGGTATTTTTCATTGAAGTTTTGAAAACCATTGTATCTATATTTGTGATTAATTGATAGAAGTTTCTTCCTATGTGTGCGACATGCTACATCACACATGTAAGCACTTTGGCAGGAAAGAACTCAAAGGATTAGAGATGGGAGGGACAGTAAAAGATAATTTAAACTTTGGTGTACCGGAAGTGCTGTTTTGCAGGATTTAGTAGTCTGTTTAATTCTAAAGAATATTTAAATAATCGCTAAAAGCAGAGAAGGGGAAAGCTTCAGTATTCGCTGATAAGCTTCAGCATAAATTAAGTACTGTTGCTCATACTTTAGCAATAATGAAGCTATTTAAATGAATTTTTTAACAGATTTACTTTGCCTTGCATAAAATACAATGACATTCTGTACACTGTTGTAAGTGGGTAGTAATTTAGTCAGTGACATCAAACAAAATGAGATTTTATTATAAAATATTAGACTGGCATAAAAATTGAACACATTCAATCTCTAATGCATGGAAAAAGCATTAGATGGCAAGTTGCAGAAAATTTAAGTTCATTCACTAGCATTCGATGAAGGTTTTTAATAATTACCTTAACTAATTAATAAAAAGTGAAAATCTGTATCTGCAGTGCCTTTGGACCTGTTTTTGATATATTTTTATACAAATTTGCAAATCACTACTTGCAACAGATTTCCCAACCATTAACAACAGACATTCAGACAAAACATATTTCTTTAATTAATATGGATTAAACGTTTAGTTCAGCAGTATTTGCATGTGGATGGTGACCATTTCTACTACATCTTGTGTAGTTTACAGAAGACAGTGTAAGGCTGCTTACAAATATTTTCATCACTGTTAAAGTTATGAATAGAAACCTGGGTTTGGATTAAAGTGAGATGTCTTGCATGTTTGACTAAATTTTTGAACAAATGAATTGCAACCCTGGTTTTCAATACAAAAATTATTTGTTGTAGTATGCTGTACCACCTCTTAATGCTTATTAACCTTGATATTGAAATATCTTGAAATAACCTCTCATGATAATTTCAACCTCTTTGCAATAAGCAGGACATATATACATGCTATTTAAATAGTACGAAATCATATGGACACTAGTAATTTAATAAATTTTCTGATTACCTTTTCTTGCATTTTAAGTGATTAAATAAGACAAAATTTACAATTTGGAAAAAATAGTGCCAAAAAATTAAAAGATGTGCAAAAGACACTCATTGCAAAGGAGTCAAACATATAAAACTTTAGCATAGATGACAATAAAAGTTTCTAATGTAGATTATACATACATATATATTTAAAAAAAAAACCCTAAAATACTGATTTTATTTTAAATACCAAATTTAATACTTTATAAAAATGAAACGGAATGAATTAATATGATGAAATTTAGTGTAGTTTTGAAATGTTTTCTTACGAAAATTAAATATTTATAAGCAAAGTGTAAAATAAAATTTCACTTAACATAAAATGTTGTGATTTTAATTAAAAAATTATGTACTTAATTGCATAGACTTATAGTAGACGTATGTTTAAAAAAAATCTAACATCAAGAATATTTAAATCTTTAAAAATAAATGGGGCAAACACTATAATAACATAGTTAGAAATTCTGAGAGAATACACAAAAGGCATATAATATTATATATATATATATATTAACTTACAAACATTGACAAAGACCACTATGCAAACAAAACTACTTCTATTACTACGTAAAATAACAAGAATATATGCATAAACCCAACATACCTGTCTCTCCAGTTGTAGCAACCACAGGTGTACTTGGCGAGCCTCGTCCAATGCCATTGACGGCAATAACATAAAATTCGTATTCTGTGTAAGGACTTAAATCCCGAACTGTGTAAAACATGGTAGTAATACCACTTATTTCACTATATTCTTGATTAGCTTGTTTAGGTTTATACTGGATTACATAATATATAATGTTTTCTGAACCTATGTCATACGACCAAGATAAGCGAACAGAGGTAGCTGTTACATCAGATATTCGGACATTTGTTGGTGGCCTTGGAAGAGCTAAAAAAACAAACAGATTTATATAAATCAAATGAAAAAATTGTTTTTATAAGAGCAAGAATAAATAAATAAAAAATAGTTTGCAGTTAAATTACTTTTATTTATATAATAAGTTATCAGTGTGAAATTTGATTACTGTGATAAATATTTTCAAGGTAGCAAAAAAAGCTATTTTTATTTTTAACATCTTACTATCTTCTTTCTTTTTACTGTACTAAAACCGTATAAAAGTGTACAATCAGTAAAAAAAAAAAAGTTATAAGTCTCCCCCACTAATTTTTCTGTAAATTACATTAGCTGCCAAATTTCATTTTTTTCCCTCCCTAGTTAAAAGAAGTTTTGAATCAAAAATTTTACTTGAGACATATTTTATTGAATAAATTTTCTGGTTCAAAACATGTTTATTTGATTTTGAAAAAAATTTGAAATTGGTAGCTATGAAATTCTGCTATTAAAATCATAATAGAGGTGTTTTATCTAATATTAAATGCAGTGCATGAAATTCGACATTATATACTATATATTAATAGAGCTCATCAGTGGTGACGTCACAACCCCAGAAATTGGTTCAAAACAAACCACAGAATTTAAAAAAAGATTGAGATGAAATATATTGTTTTATCGTGAAGCTAAAAATTCCACCCTGAAACAGATTTAAACAAGATACAATTTGGCCCTAACACTTGCGAATAGCTTTTAAAACTTCAGCAATTCAACAATCAGCCTTTGAACGGTATCTGATTTCATATTGAAAGACTTTTTTTGAAGGTATATCGTGCATCTCTAACAAACTCTAAACTCTTTCGGTTTGTATTGACCCAGTTACCATGGAAATGTGGGGTTGAGTTGTCTGTGACGTCACACTGATGAGCTCTATTACAGCTAAAGTATCATCTGCAGTACCTTGCCAAATTATTAGGCCCATCAATGAAATTTCAAGACTTTATTAAAATATTAAATATCTTACCTTTTAAATAGTAACGTTACAGTTTTATTAATTGTTCCTTTTTCAGGATTTAGGCAACATTACATATTTAATAAATTAGCAGCTCAAATGTAAATTTCTTTAGTAATTTGGAAAAAGCAGGTACAAATTGTATAACTTAATGCAAGAAAAAGTTAAATGTATAAATACAAAATGTGTCTATAAAAGCCTGTGAATGTTCATAATAGGATAAGGCAACAAGGCATATCAGAAATGGAGAAAGAGGAAGTAATTAAATTTGTAAAATTGAATTTAATTGACCCCCAACTTGCTGCTTTATTCACTCCTAACAGTTTAAATTGTAATTTACCATTTACAGTCGGCTCTCGTTAATTCGAAATTTTATAAATCGAATCTTCATTTAATTCGAACTAAACATGAAGTTCCGAAATTTTCAATAGCAGAATAACACTAAAAAATTTTCATTTATTCAAACTTATTTTCTCTTGACTTTGTTTAATTCAAACTAACGATATTCCGATTTGTCATTTTTCTTTATCTTCTGCCAGATTTCAGATCTTTGAAATAACTTTCTTTCTCTCATTTTTGTAAGAATTTTTCTGAACTTGTATATATATAGTCTCATTCATTTGATATTTACTTTTTTAGTGCTCCAGCTGGCCAGCAATGACACCTCCATTGTTTGTGTTTGTTCCTAATCCCTTAACCCCTTGGGGACGAGCGACCCGCATACGTAGCACAAACAGGCTTAAAAATCCTTGTTTGTCCCCACCAGTAAATACTGTAAAAATTGCTTTATTTAATAGGAACATTTTCTGGATTTGATAAATCACAAATTTCTGTTTTTTGAATAAGTGTCAAAACATAAAAAATTT
Organism: Maratus speculifer; assembly: GCA_964019185.1. Lineage (NCBI taxonomy): Eukaryota > Metazoa > Arthropoda > Arachnida > Araneae > Salticidae > Maratus > Maratus speculifer. The sequence continues at coordinate 186,496,037 of OZ025301.1, forward strand.
CGTGAAAGGCTCCAGTGACAAAGGGGTTAATTAGTTTAAGTATTTATAGTTTTTAATTTAATATTAAGTTATATTCTAATGATAACAGCCGAAATATATTTAAAAACTACCATAGCATTATTTTTTTTGTAATAGTATCCCTTTAAACGTGTTTCCCTCTCATATTTTTCATAATTCGAACTTTTCTTGTGGTCCTGACAAGTTGGAATTAACGAGAGCCGACTGTATATAAATATAGGGAAATTCTGTTTCATTTGTACGGATGGGGAATTTCCATAAAATCTTACCAGCAAATAAGATGCAATATACAGTCACAAATATTTATAATAAAATTTAAGTGACTGCAAAAACAATTCATTATTACAATGCATTAATATACAGGGTGTCTGTAATTAAGCAACAAATTCAGGATATTCCTATCAAACGCCTGCTGAATTTTATGTCAGCTATTGGTTTGCTCCGGGTCTTTGTGAGAATAATATTTCCTTCTTAATTCTTGGGGGATAGTACAATAGACCCCTGGTCACAATGCTCTGGCTCTGGCCATCCCCTCCCCCCCCCTAATAATACAGTACAGTAATTAAACAACACTACTTTAAAGTTGTTGACAAAATATTTTAAAGTTGTTCATAAAGTTGTGAAATACACAATAAAAAATGGAATATTTGTTCAAGCAACTAATTAGTCAAAATTTTGTCTCCAGAGAATGTATGTTAAGGGATTACATATTTAGCATACATTTATTATAGTTTAGAACAATGTTTCTGAACCTTTTATGGTTGACGACACACGAAAAATATCTGGAATTACGGCACACCTGAATGTAAAAAATGTAAAAGTTGTATGATACAAAACAAATTATATATTTAATTACAAAATCTATTCAATGAGAGAGCTCAGACTGCTTTCTTAAAAAAATAAATAAAATAAAAACAAGATTCCAAAGCTGCCAGACAAGTATGCACTTCAACGTCAACTTTTAAAAATCTTTCTCGCTTATTGGACTTTATTTCTGTTAATGCTGAAAGAACAATAGTTTTGTCTGAAGGCAATTTTAAAATAGGGTGCAATATGGTCATCTTGTTCTAAAATTTGAATAAAATTAAGAAGGATATGCAAAAGAGGAAAATCTATTAAGATTAGATCATAGTGTAGTATTGTTTACAATGCAGAAATTGAAAAAATGTGAAATATGGCCAATGGATAAAAATAGATAAAAGTTTTTAGTGTATACAATAGACTCCCTCAAATCAACACAGCTTGGGACAATAGGTTGTGTGGATTTTAGAATTTCGCAGATTTCTGGTTTTGCTTTGTTTAAATTTTTTAAACAGTAATTTGAATGTAATTAATAACGCAAACAAAACTATAATGAATATTTACGATATAACAAAATATTAAAATAAATAATAAAATAAAATAACAAAAATTAAGATAATTTTTGAAATAATTAAAATATTAAAAGTAAAGGTCAAGTTAATAATTAATAATGTATGTTTAAATAGTCATTATTAAGATGAAATGTAGTTTTCTTAAATTATTAAATAAAACTTGCCTCATAAGGTACATTATTAATTCACATAAAAATCATAAAATAAGGAAGTTTTATTTCAGATTCAGCCAGACTTAAAGCTTGATTAATACATAAATATATTTGGTAAGAAGATTGTGATTACCAATGATAGCAGCAATATCTTAAATTTTTTCGGAAATAAATTTGTTCATCTTTCGTTTAAAAAAACATGAATTTAGTAATGCTAACAAAAATTGCAAATTAAAATATATATCAAACTGATGTAAAATTTTAAAAAATGAAATTTTGTCTCTATATCTGAACTGTTTCATTGTTTACATCTGTAAATTATATGTAGATTATAGAGAGTTTTGGATATTAAGATTGCAGATTTGAGGGAGTCTTCCATATATATATATATATTTATAGAATATAATATTTAAAAGCCTGAACAATTTTGATTTATTTAAAGATTTTTGAATAGGTGAATTTTAATTACAATAGTCCTGGTCAAAGAATTAAGTACAAAAACAGTATCTTATGAATTAACCAAGCCTTTTATTCATCTTTCAATCAAACAATTTCTGAAAATGCTCACAATAGTTATGTGACAATTTTTGTCATTGCAATTAAAGGTTAAAGTAAGATTAATGTATCTAGAGAACATTGCCATAAATGCAAATAACATCAATTGTTTTAAAACTCACCTTGTACAACAACTTGGGCTGTGGTTTCAATATTGCCCAATTTTGAGGCAGCTATACAAGTATAATTAGCTGATTCAGATATGTCTGTCAGCACCAAAACATTTCTTCCAATAGGAATGGTGTGGTCAGGAGTAATGTCCATCAAGCCTTTTCTCCATTTGACAAAAGGCATTGGAGAACCCACTGCTACACAAGTAATGTTTAACGAGCTACCAGGCATAACTTCATATAAGTTCTCTGGTCGTATTGAGAAATAGGGTGGTACACGTCTCACTGATAAAAGAAAAATTAACGATTATTAAATGCAGAAAATTGTCAATAAATATTTAAAAATATATAATATTAAATTAAATAAGAATGCATAAATTTATATATGTAGCACATTTTTTTTTTTTTTTTTTTTACTTATAAAAAATTTAGATTGTTTTCTTCAATATCATTTAAACTGCTATCAGATTCACAAATTTTTTGAGCAACACACTTTTCAACCAATTTTAATCCCAACTTTTCCCTGTTCAAAAGGAGAAATGGCCAAAGTTGGAAGAAAAACAGTACTACTAGTACCAGCCAATAATATTTATTGCCTATTCGTATCAATTGCTTAGCTTTGATTGGCTGAAATGTTGAAAGTTTGAAAAAAAGACAGAACCAGTGGAGACTTTTTTTTTTTTTTTTTTTTTTTTTTGGAACTGTGGGAAAAAGATGGGGGATATTGTTGTTAGCTATAATACTGGATGTTGAGACAATATTTCATGAAAAGTTGGAGGAAATCAAGTATTGGTTCAAAAATTGTGCAAAAAATTGGTGAATCTGATAGCAGCTTTACATCACAGAAGAGAAAATAAAATTGTTTACTTTTTCAAAAAAGTTAATTGCAAATGTTTGGATACAATATATATATTTTTTTTCTTTATGATATTTCTAAAGTAAGTCGTCATTTCTCTCCCGTTTTCCTTCCATTGAAGATTCGAATCCATACGATGCTTGAGAGAAGAATCAACAGAACTTTCTGAAGCTAAGAGTGATGAATATTTTTTGGACTTTACAAATCTAAATCTTTCTTTGCATTGATATTTTTCTTTTAATTTAAAATATTTAAAAACATAATAATTTGTACTTTTTTTTTGTTCTTTTACAGATATAAATTTTCCTTAACTCAGCTTTAAATTTTATTCTAGTAAAAAAAAAAAAAAAAAAAAAAAAAAAAAAAAAAAAAAAATCAATATATATATATATATATATATATAAATACATGTATTATAACTAAAGAAAATAACAAAAATAATTTTTAAATCTTGTTTTTGAAAAACATTTTGGAAATGGAAACTTTGTGGATCATATTAGTAGGAAAAAGTTCAATGCTTATCGTGTAAAAATTTCTATAGCTATCTAGCTGATTGTAGAAGGTCAGATTTTATATATAATGTAAGTCGAACCCTAAATTTTCTTTGCATTCAAGCATTATAAAAAACCGATTTATATACAGTAGATTATCTCAAATCAACACAATTTGGGATCAGATGTTGTGCAGATTATAGAATTTTGTGAATTTCTGGTCATTGCTTTGTTTATATTTTTTAAACAATAATTTGAAAGTAATTAATAATGTAATCAAAATTACGATGAATGTTAATAATGCAATAAAATAAGTAATAAACTAAAATAATAAAAATTTAGATAATTTTTAAAATATTAAAAGCAAAGGTCAAGTTAATAATCAATAATGTATGACTAAATAGTCATTATTAAGATGAAATGTATTTTTTAAAAAATTATTCAATAAAACTTGCCTCATAAAGGTACATTACTAATTCACATAAAAATCGTAAAATAAAGAAGTTTTATTTCAGATTTAGCCAGACTTATTAACCAAAAAAGCTTGATTAATACATAAATATATTTGGTAAGAAGATTGTGATTGCCAATGATATTAGCAATATCTTGAATTTTTTCAGAAATAAATTTATTCTTCTTTCATGAAAAAACATCTATTCAATATTATTAAGAAAAATTACCAATTAAAATATATATGAAATTGATATAAAACTAAAAAAGTCAATTTTTGTCCCTATATCTGAATTAATGTTTCATTGTTTACATCATGAAATTAATTATGTGCGGATTTTAGAGAGTTGTAGATTTTAAGATTATAGATTCGAAGGAGTTTACTGTATTGGAAAATATTTTTTTCAGTTATTATTGCACTGAATAACAAATTTAATGTTGAGAAAATGAATTCCATACAAACCTCTCACAAAGAGAGTTGCCATCACCGATAAGGCAGAACCATGAGTGTTTTCTGCCATACATTCATAATTTCCTTGGTCTTCTTCTTCTGCATCAGTAATTTGCAAAGAAGCTGCAACAAGAATAATTTTAAATTAGAAATTATTTAAATTACTTTATGCATAAAACAATTGCATGAGATTGTTAGAAACTAGTGAATTAATTCATTAGATATTAACCCTCTCATGCACTTCACATGAGGTTTTATTGAAATTAAACTTTGACAAAACTGTAGAGATATTATTTTTATTCCTGTATCATACATGAACAAAATGAATGAGTAAATTTGCATACAACAACAAATTTTTAATGTGTATGCTTATAAAATGTACTAAAAAAAAAACTGTACTGTTTTACTAATATACAGTGAGCCCGTAAAGTCATGGTGCACTTTTAAACGGTCACAGGAAATAATAAAACAAGATAGAAATATAAAATTTTCATTAAAGAAAAAACTAACCAATTTTAATAGCTGTTCAATGCAGTTTGATTGGCGTGGCCTCCATTTGAAACAGAAAATCACAGACATTATTCATTTTGTTACACCAGACGTTTTTAACTCGTGGGATGAACTTGAATATAGTTTAGATGTCTGTAGGGCAACATACAAATGGAGCCCACATCGAACTGCACTGAACAGGTATGAAACTTGGGGAGTTTATCCTTATTTGGTGAAGTTTTTTTTACATTTCCATCTTATTTTGTTGGTTTCCTGTGAGCTGTTGAAAGCACACCATGACTTTAATTACTCATAAAGGCCGAAATGTAGTTCAAAATTTTTCATCTTCTTACGCATACAATATAGTTCCATATAACAAATTGTTCTCTTAGGATGATTTTTCAATGACTTTCAAGACCCAAAAATTAGGTTAAAATGTCAACTTTGGTAATATTTTACAAAAAATTCTTTGTTTTCGAAAGAAACTCAACGTTAGAATGGAACATCCTATTTATATATATATACAAATATACCTGCAAATTTTACGCATTTATGAATGAATATGTTTAAATGAATGTATCATAAAAAGCCTATTTGGAATTGTGTATAAAATTACAGCATAAAAATTGCTCATCCAGAAATGTGACCATCTCCATTTCTAAACTAGTCATTGGGGGCCACCATAATACTTACCCATCATGGATATGCATACAGTAAAGTACGAAAATAAAACCAAGTAACAGGGAATTGTGTAAAAGAAGCATACTTATAACTGCAAAAATGATACCTATATTAACTAACAATTTACTGCATTAGATTACACATTCCGTTTTATAATTAAAATAGATCTTCGAATTGAAACTTGAATGAAATTCAGAGTCATGAAAAATTGAAGAGTGTGGAAAACGATTACAAATACAGTAGAAGCCCAATATAATGCGGTTGTTGGGAGACATATTTCATACCCGCATTATACCGTAACTGTGGTATATCAGTTCATTCATAATCTCACATTTCATTTCATAATCGCACACAGTCTAGATAAAAAAGAGAGAAAAGTTGGCAATGTTTGTAACTAAAAGAGAGATTTCAATTGATCAGAATTATCATTTAAATGAGGATCATTCAGCATAAATAAATAAATAGAGGTGAATCCAGACCATTAAAATTTATCCTTTACCCTTTCGTTATCAAATTATTATAAAAGTAGAGAAAAAAAATTCTAACTTTTAATACTTCTAAAATACCACAATAAATCTAGTGCATTTTTTTTTTAAATGTTGCTCTATCTATTTTTTTTTTTTTCTTTGTGCTAAAGCACTATGCCAAAAACACTTCCACATTTTATAAGGAATATGTTATGTTTAAAATTAATCTGAATGCATGCACATGTTAAGAGAAAATTAAAGAATAATAAAACTTTTTTACTTTGCAAAAAAATTAAGCAACTTAAACAATAAAGCAACTCAAAAAAATAGTTCATTTCTCTCCTAAAACAATAAAGCAATAATTATAAATAATGTGAAAAATTATCTAGAACTGACATCTAAATACAAGTGATGCAACTATAAGGAAACCTCCTGTGCACTCTAAAGGATTTAATAGCATAACAAAAAAAAAAAAAAAAAAAAAAATCCATTTTTTTTTTTTTTTTTTTTTTTTTTCAAATATTACAATTTGAAGTAGGAGCCTCATATGAGACTCAGGGTGACAAGAAAGTTGAATTGAGGAAATAATAAAATTCAGTATCATTAAATTGAGTGAAGTTAAACAGGTTTTGTACTGTATTTAATTTGAAAATAAGAAAATATTTTTTTTTTCCTCAGACATTTTTTTTCCTTTTTCCTTATGGAAAAAAAAAAAAAAAAAAAATCATTTGTTAAGCATTGTTTTTTAATATAAATATTTCACAATAAAAGAAAAGATTCAATATACTTACATCCCTGCACCAAGGAATAGCGAGGTATTGTCATATCTAAAGGTATCATGTTTTTCAACCACTTGATGGTAGGCTCTGGATCTCCTTCAGCCTGACAAGGAAGGAGAGCACTGCGACCTTTTTCAATGCCTTGCATGTTCGGCTGTCTGATAAATCGAGGGAAACCATCAGGCAGTGAATCTTCTGCAATTGTTTAAAATGTTAAATCAGCAAAATATCATTCAACTAAATCAATCTGTTGATCTATTTACATATTATATGTATATAAATAAATAATAATATAGAAACATTTTGAAAAATATATTTAACATAGAGAATAAAAAGAATGTCTTTTCTTGCATGAACAAAAAGATAATTTTAAATCATTAGTTTTAAAGGCATATGCCAATTGCAAGATATATCAAATTCGATTACTATCGGTATGAAATCCATTTAGGTCAAATTAGTCAGTTTTTAAACAGTTGCAAATTTCATATGATCCTTGTCTTAGGCTACAAGAAAAGCTTTAGCCAGACTATAATATTCACTCACGCAAAAACATCTGCTCACTAATGTTAATGCTATAGGAGAAATTTTATATCTCATTTGCATTCCAATATATTTTTTTTATTTATTTGAATTGAATGGCTGAGGTCGATTCTACAAAGGCCATTTTTTACTTTCTCAATTTTGATTAGTTAATAGGAACCTTTCAGAATACATTTTGCACGGCTGAACTCAATATCCTCCTCACCCTCTCCTTATATAAGGAACGGAAGCGCTCATGTAGTTTGGCCGTGGATTTTGAAAGTGAAATTATCCCAGAAAAGAAATTTGTAAACAAAATCTAATCAGCAAAAATCGGCCATTGAAGAATCGATCACAGTTATCCAATTCTAAAAAAATTGAAATATGAATGTGATATTTAAAAAAAAAAAAAAAAAAAAAAAAAAAAAAAAAAACTCCCATGAGATTAGCACTAGTGGGCAAATGTTTTTCCGTAAGTGAGGTAAACCTATGTTTACCGAGAGATATTACTTTGAATTTTCTAAATTACCTGGGACACTTCTTAAATGTACCTCAAAATAAATATAAAAGTAAAAAACTATTTGGTGTATATGATTTCATTAGACTGTAAGGTTAGAAAGCACAACCCGTGGCCCACGAATTTCGTCAATTTACAACTCGAAAAATTGCAATTTTTGTGCATAGGTCGTTGAAAATTAATCGTGAATTTCGCCAATTTACCGCGGAAAAATATAGAATTGAGTCAGTTACTTAAAAATCGCAACTTTCGTTGATCGGGCACGAAAACTCACGAATTTCATTGATCAAGTGCGGTAAAAAAGAGAATTTTGTCGATGATGTTCGAAAAAATCGCAAATTTCGTTCATTAGATATTTTGCCCATGAGGCTCGGAAAAAATAACAAATTTCGCCGATGGGCTCGGTAAAATCGGTATTTTTTTCGGTCGGAAGCGAAGAATCGCATATTTCGTTGGTTGGGCGAGAAAAAATAATGCAAATTTAATTCATCGGCTACAGAAAAATCGCATGTTTTTCGATTTATCGCATGAAAAAAAATCGCGAATTTCGTTGATCGGGTACAAAAAAATTGCGAATTTTATCGATCAGAGACTAAAAATTGTGAGGATTTGCGGAATTTTGCGATGATGCGCGGAAAAATTGAAAATTTCGCTGATCCGAGGTGAAAAATCGTGAGTTTAATCAGTTTATCAAGAGAAAAAAACGCATATTTCATCTTGCCGCATAAAAAATACAGATTTCGTCATAGTTAAAAATCGCGAATTTCGCTGACTGGGCGGGAATAATGCATATTTTGTAAATTAAAATCAGGAAAAGCGCAAATTTCGTCGATCGGACACGAAAAAAATCGCGAGTTTCTTTAAAATCGTGCTTTGAAAAACCGCAAATTTTGTCGGACAGGCTCAAACAAAATCAGGGTAATATTTCGTCGATCGACTTCGTAAAAATCGCGAATTTCGTCGATCAGGTTCGTTTAAATCGCGAATTTTGTCGATTTGGCTTCGTAAAATCCGCAAACTTCGCAGATAAGGCGCTGAAAATCGGCAAACTTCGTCGATCAAACGCTGAAAATTAGCAAATTTCATCATTGAGGCGCAGAAAAATCGTAAATCTTATCGATCATAAGAGAAAAATCGCGAATTTTGTTGATTAGCTTTATAAGCAAAATGCGAATTTCGTCGATTGACTTAGTAAAATCGTGAATTTCGCCGATTGGCTTCGTAAAAATTTGTTAATTTTGTTAATTAGGGACTGATAGCTCGCGATTTCGTACAAATTGCGAATTTAGTCGATCGGCGTCGTAAAAATGCGAAATCCGTCAATCGGCTTCGTAAAAATTGCGAATTTCGTCAATCAGGTGCAGAAAAATCAAGAAATTTATCGATCATGGGAGAAAAAAATCACGAACTTTTTTGATCAGGCGCAGAAAAATCGCGAATTTCGTCGATTGGCTTCGTAAACCTCGCGCATTTCGCCGGTCAGCTTCGTAAAAATTGCTAATTTTGTTGATCAGGTGAGGAAAAATTGATAATTTTCTCATATGGCTTTGTAAATCTTGCGAATTTTGTTAACTGGCTTTGTAAAAATCGCTAATTTCGTCGATCGACTTCGTAAAAATCGCGAATTTTGTTGATCAGGCGCGAAAAAATCTATAATTTCTACGATCAGGCTCTGAAAAATCAAAAATTTTGTCGATCATGCACGGTGGAGTCTCGAGTTTTCTTGATCATGTCAGAAAAAATCGCAAATTTCGTCGATCAGCTTTTAAAAATCGCTAATTTCGTCGGCTTCGTAAAAATCGCGAATTTTGTTGATCAGGCGCGAAAAAATCAATAATTTATTCGATAAGGCTTGGAAAAATCGAAAATTTTGTCGATCAGCTTTTAAAAGTTGCGAATTTCGTCGATTGGCTTTGTAAATTTGCAAATTTCGCCAATCGGCCTCGTAAAAATCGTGAATTTTGTTGATTTTGCCCTGAAAAATCGTGAATTTTCTCAATCGATTTCGTAATAATCGCAAATTTGTTGATCAGACGCAGAAAGATCGTGAATTTTGTTGTTCGTCTTTGTAAAAATTGAGAATTTTGTCAATCAGTTTCATAAAAAAGCACAAATTAGATAGACCAGGCGTGGAAAAATTACAAATTTCGTTGATCAGGCACGGAAAAATCTTGTTGATTGGCTCCTTCTCTCTCCATCGTTGATGAAATTCATACTTTCTTCGACACCAACCATTTATGTTTCTTTTTCAGCATTTTTAATAAAACAAAATTTACTTTCCTGACTAAAATCAAGAAATATTATTACATCTGGAAAATAATCCTTGTTATAACATTCTTATCAACTGAATCGGATATTTCGATTTGGTAAGCGAACTTAAAGGGGTACCCCATTCCCCTCTGATATCACATTTTTTATCCTATTATAGGTTTCGAAATCACATTATCTCCGTATTATTATTGTGGCATACGAGCATCCAGATATATTTATAAGTGGCCTTTCTCTTGAAAAGGTTGTGCATCCCTACTGTACTGTAAGGCATCAACAATTGCAGCTTATAGATTAGATGGCTTGCGGCTGTGGGACTGACATTAGTAATATTGCCTGTGATCTTTCCATACACAAAAATCTATAGCTGCCCATTTTTAGAGTCTGCTCCAAGGTCCAGAATTCAGTTGTTCATAGTCAAATTATGCACTTCTTGGATTTTCTATAAAGATTTCTTTAGATTTTTAATTTTGATTGTCGATAGAATTCAGCTGAAATCTTAAGACTCTTAAGATTCTACCAAAACACTTTTTGGCAATATCTGGTCATCTTTGGTATCGTTAGCAGCTCCTCCGCATAATTCATCTGCGGGGAACTAGAATATAACAGATCCTTCTTGAAGTTTTCACAGTTCTTTCTTTATCTTTCAGAGTAGAATCATTGAACTCGGATTCAGAATTTAAACTAGGATCGTGATGAGAAATGAGAAAATAAGGTGAAAATGAAAATTTCAGAGGAAATCCTCATAATAATATAAATGCGAAAGTGTGTTAGAAAATTTGAATGAAGTCAACATCAAGATCGATGAATTAATGGCCTTTGTACTTTGGCATTGATTATAAACCTGAAAGGAACATAGGCTGTGCTTCTTTTATTTTATTCACAATTTTTTATAATTTAGATACAGGTACTTCATACAGGTTCAATTATAAATTTTCCTGTAAATTTTCACCAAGCGCCATTTTTTACTTTTTAAATTTTGATTATTTTTTAGATTGACATTTTTATTTTTGGAACCGAGTTCGAAAGTGAAACTAACTTTATAAAAAATATCAACAACCAAAATTTAAAAAGTAATAAAGAGGTAATGCGTGCATTTCAGCTGTCCAATGCAGAAAAAAAACATTTAAAATGATGAAATGTAAATGAGATATTAGCAAATAACTTCTCCATAGGATTAGCATTAGTTAGCGAGCGCTTTGCCTCACGGGGACAGGAACCATAAGCCTAATAGACGTATCACACGTACCTTTTTCGCAGAGCTTTTCCTCCAACACAACGTTACAGTGAGCAAAAAGTTGCGTGAAATTGATATAGGGGAGAATCTGCTCGCTGTTTTTGCATACCGAACGTTTCTCGCATTGCACGGAAAATGTAGGTCATTCATTCAGCGCTGATCAACTGACCAATAGGAGCGGAGCGAGAAATTAAATAACCCCACGAGAAGTTTGAATAAAAAAGAATATTGCCCAGTTATACTGATGGCATTGAGCTCACAGGCTACGCATACTAATTGTACATTACAGCCTTATATTTTCAAGGGTTAATTCCGTTGGAAAAAAAAATTAAGAAAGGGAAACAACTCTCTCTTTTCCTCTTTTTTATACTTAATCATTAAACCTCCTAAACTATCAAGAACATGCCTTATCATATAAAAAATCTATATCCAAAATTCAGAGCAAATCGGATAATTCTTAATAAAAACCCATTTAACATTTACATAATTTAAGAGGAGCTATCCCCCTCTTTTATACTTAACCATTAAACTTCCAAAACTATTCAGAGATTTGAACGAAATCTGACAATTTTGCTTGAAAAACCCTTTTATATCAATTAAGGGGAGGGGCATTAGAACCCCCGTTCCCCCTGTTTATACTTATTCAATGAACACCTAATAATAGTCACGATATTGCCTCATCAAAGTGATCCTATATCTAAATTTTTGAACGGAAACTGTTAATTCTGCATGAAAAATCCATTAAATCAATTAAGGGGAGGGGCATGAGACCCCCCGTTCCCCCTCTTATACATTTCGAATGAACACCAAAAACTAATCAGGGAAGAGCCTTATCAGGATATACCTACAGGGGTTGGATAAAAATATGGAAACACCTTTTGAAATGCATGTTTGAAAAGAAAGATTGATTTTAATGAACTATGTAGATGGCGCTGGCGTTTTAGCCTACTGACGCCACCTATACAATTTCGTAAAATAACTGCACCGTTCAGTTGTTGTTGGAGCACTGTTATGTGAGGTTGTCATTGCATTATGTCAGAGTTAACACACATCGAACGTGGCCAAATTGTTGGCGCGCGTATGGTGGGTGCTTCCGTAAGCAAGGTAGCCGAGGTTTTTAGTGTTTCAAGAGGTACTGTGTCGAAGATTTATTCCGCATATTTGAAATGCGGAAAAACATCATCCACTAAATCACAGCGAGGACGAATTTTTGTGCTGAGTGATCGTGACAGACAATCATTAAGGAGGATTATCGCGAAAAATAAAAAGACCACAGTAGCAAAAGTTACTGCTGAAATGAATGTCGTGTTACCTAACCGTGTGAGTACCAAAACAATTAGAAAAGAGCTTCATAAACAGGGAACTGCTGGCCGTGCTGCAATTGAAAAGCCATTCATCAGTGATTCTAATGCCCGTAATAGGAAAAAGTGGTGTTTAAGTCATAAAGCCTGAACTAAAGAGCAGTGGAAGAGAGTAATATGGTATGATGAGTCTTCTTTCACATTATTTCCCACTTTTGGCCGAGTTTATGTCTGGAGAACACCATCTCAAGCTTATAATATAGACAGCTTGTTGCCAAGAGTGAAACATGGCGGCGATTCGGTGATGGTTTGGGCAGATATATAGTGGTTCTCTTCTGGCCCCATGATAACTCTATCAGGGCTTATTATAGCTCAGACTTATGTGAACATTTTGGCCAATCAAGTCCATCCAATGGTACAAACTTTGTTCCCCAATGGTGATGGTATCTTCTAAGACGATAACGCCCCCGTTCACACAGCCCATATTGTCCAGGACTGGTTTTCTGAGCACGAGGATGAATTGTCACATCTCCCCTGGCCACCACAGTCACGAGACCTGAATATTATCGAACCTTTGTGGTCTACATTGAAGCGGAAGGTGCATTCTCGCTATCCATCGCCAACATCGTTATCTGAACTTGCCACCATTTTGCAAGAAGAATGGTACAATATTCCCTTGGCAAACATACAGAAACTGTATTTATCCATTCCGAGAAGACTGCAAGCTGTTTTGAATAACAGCAGGTACCCTACACCATATTAGGCAAGGAAACGTTTTTTTTAAGGTGTTTCCATATTTTTGTCCAACCCCTGTATATACAAAATTTCAAGTGGATCCGATATTTTTATCATGAGTTATCGCCTTACGCACGAACGTACATACAGAACGGGCGGGCACATAAGCTCTCAGGCTATGATAGCCTGTGAGCTAAAAACCTGTTTACTGAACAGGCAGCAAAATGAACGATCGTGTTTTGTAAAATGTTTGCCGAAAAATCTTTCTCCGTGTAATACAGCTCTTAGAGTTGATCTTTCCTCTTAGCTGAACGTGCAAATCAGTAATCAAACAAAAAATTGTTATTTAAGTTCATTTTTTAAATAAATTCTTCTAGTGTTGGTTTCGTATTTATTTCCTATAATAATTCTTTTTAATGTATCACAATTTTTTTTAAAGTCAAATGGGTCACTTAAAATTATAAAATAGGCCTCCAGTGACTCGCGAGCCTTAGGCTGCCGACATTGTTGTAGAGCTGAGCAATAAGATAGTAATCAGTAAATGCATTAACATTTTCGTCATAATTAAAGCTGTCATCAACATAGTCATAAATGGCATTTTTAAATTCGTAAAAGGCATCCTCATATTTACAAGCGGTATCAGCACATTCATATAGGGACAAAGTTACAGAAACCTTAAATGGCATCTTTGCGTTCATGCACTCATTCACTCACATTATCAAGAACACATAAGGAGGAGAATGCTGCAATTATAGTACTAAAAACATACAAAAAGGGGGCAAAAATCTCTCAAAATAATAATAAAATAAAAAAGAATATTGCCCAGTTATACTGATGGCATTGAGCTCACAGGCGACGTATATTAATTGTACATTACAGCCTTATATTTTCAAGGGTTAATTCCGTTGGAAAAAAAAAATTAAGAAAGGGAAACAGCTCTCTCCTTTCCTCTTTTTTATACTTAATCATTAAACCTCCTAAACTATCAAGAACATGCTTTATCATATAAAAAATCTATATCCAAAATTCAGAGCAAATCGGATAATTCTTAATAAAAACCCATTTAACATTTATATAATTTAAGAGGAGCTATCCCCCTCTTTTATACTTAACCATTAAACTTCCAAAACTATTCAGAGATTTGAACGAAATCTGACAATTTTGCTTGAAAAACCCTTTTATATCAATTAAGGGGAGGGGCATTAGAACCCCCGTTCCCCCTGTTTATACTTATTCAATGAACACCTAATAATAGTCACGATATTGCCTCATCAAAGTGATCCTATATCTAAATTTTTGAACGGAAACTGTTAATTCTGCATGAAAAATCCATTAAATCAATTAAGGGGAGGGGCATGAGCCCCCCCCGTTCCCCCTCTTATACATTTCGAATGAACACCAAAAACTAATCAGGGAAGCGCCTTATCAGGATATACCTATATACAAAATTTCAAGTGGATCCGATATTTTTATCATGAGTTATCGTGTTACGCACGAACGTACATACAGAACGGGCAGGCACATAAGCTCTCAGGCTATGATAGCCTGTGAGCTAAAAAGCGTAAAAAGGCAACATATACAACTTTTTATTCCTGCATATGAATGAGATTCGGAGAAGGACAGAAGCACTGGTCCAACCAAGCTAAAATTTGTAAAGTAAAATAAATAAATAAAAAATAAAAGGCATTTTCGTGCTTATACACAATTTCTTATTCCACAAGAGCCAAGAGATAGGGCATTACTGAAACTAAACAAAAAATTTTCTAAACACACACTCAATTATACAACCTAAAAGGACATCTTTACATTCTTCACCTTACCTTCTTATTCACGAACATCAACAGTTTATGGCCACTAAGTGCACAGGATCCATAGCACTTTAAAATTTACTATAGTTGAGGCTCCAGCTACAGTGATTTTGACTTACCTTCTGTACTTGATTTACTGTTTTACATTTTATGAGCTCGAAATTTACATACACGGTTCCTACTCATATGGGAGGTTGAAATTCCCTGACTTTTCCAGGTGTTTTTCAAGAAAATTATAGTCTAACGATGTAGTGCATAGTGAACATGTTGAAGGTAAAAAAAAAGTTATACTGCTAAGAAAAACACTAAAATTTCTTGAATAGAGTAGCTAGTAATCTCTGAGCTAAAGCTCTTTATCTCAATTCCCCTCCCAAATCAATAACAATCTTTCTTTGAGGTTTACAATTGGAATCACTCTCTTTAATAATTTATGATTACAAGCTTTCAACAAACAGTATAAACTTGCTACAAATTATTTGTGCATTGAGTTCACAAATATTCATTTCATTAACTATATCCCAAAATCACTATCTAGTTAAAATTTATTTTCAACAAGGGAAGAGGCAGAGTGGGGAAATGGAGGCTTGTGATAGTTACTCATTGTTACATGAAAATAACGGCTGGAAACATTTTTAAAATATGCAATAATGAGCATTAAAAATATCAAATGTGGAGGATGTTAAAGAAGAGGTGGAAAAAAAAAGAGGATATTAAAAAAAAAAAAAAAAAAAAAAAAAAAAGGAGAAATGATTTTTTTTTTTTTTAATATGCAGTTTGTTAAATCGTGGAAGATTCCCACTTCTGACCACACAACGATCAAACTCTTAGAAATCACAATGCAAAAGCTTATCAAATTCCCTGATTTTTCCAGGTTTTAGGAAAAAATATTGAAATTCCCTGAATTTTTCTTGACTTATTTGGCTAATTTCCCAATTCCCTGACTTTTCCAGGTTGTGTAGCAACCCTGTTACAATGGGCCTTCATAGTCAGAGTCCTGTTTTAGAGATTATCATTTTAATGATTTGTGTTGTACAAAGAAGGTAAGTCCCATTCACACTGATCACTTAGTTTTTTGAGGTTATTATAAAGTTTGTTCATTCGATACTGAAGAAACCCCGATACTAACAAGAGCAAGGCTCATAGATGTATTTATAACTACCCATAATTTCGCCATTATTTGATTGCCCATAATAATTTGAGGCACAAAATACATAAACAAACTTATAAATAAATATCAAAGTAAAATACCTGGAAGAACATTCAGGTCAGCAAGTGCTCTAACAGGCTCACCAACACCATTTTCAGCAACACATTCGTACGTTGCGTCATCACGTCCAGCTCTCACAGGTTCAATTCTAAGCACAGATCCATTAGGCATATCCCATGCGGCATAGCGTTGAGTTGTCACTCTTTTCCCGTTTTTTCGCCATTCAATTTGTGGATTGGGATTGCCGACAGCAGTACAAACAAACACTGCTATGCCACCACTTGCAACAGTCTGATCTTTAGGATATGTTTCGATTCGAGGAGGATCTGAAAAGCAAATACATTGCATTAGCATTATGTAACTATAACCATAATAATTTGAAAATACATAACAGAATAATGTTTATTTTTTTTTCTCAAAACCTAGTTAAGTAAATGAAATAATTAATAGTAGTAAAAATGAATAAAAAAAGTATTCTGCTGATTCATCATCTGTGCCAGTAGAATGAAATCTGGAGAAACAGATAGAAGAGTTAAGATGTTTTTTAGGAGTGAGGAATTAAGTGATAAGCTTAAAACTTATGAACTACTGATAATAAAGAAGAAAGCCTGCATTTCTTCAAGAATTTTTCGTATTAAAATAATATTGAGCTGATTGCATATTTTAAAATTATAATCTTAATTTTTTAAATATAGTTTTAAAAATTTTCCATTATCCTTTATTTTGTTTTAGTATGCATAAATATTATTTTAAAC
Organism: Maratus speculifer; assembly: GCA_964019185.1. Classification (NCBI taxonomy): domain Eukaryota; kingdom Metazoa; phylum Arthropoda; class Arachnida; order Araneae; family Salticidae; genus Maratus; species Maratus speculifer. The sequence goes on from OZ025301.1 coordinate 186,513,256, forward strand.
TCTATACATGCAGTCTTAAAACTACAGCTATACTATTACCCAATGGTTCAAATAATAGTAAGATAGTTAATTCATAGACTGGGCATGAAATTAGATGCAACTAGGAAGCTTCTTAACACTTCGAGATCTAAGTTCGAGCGTCATTCTGGTTGCTATTTTCAATGAAGTGAACTAAGGTTGCAAGCAGACAAACCTTAAAACTGTTATCAGTATCGGCAGCGTCTTTTCTTGCGACGATGTTTTATCTTAAATGAATTTTAAAGGAAAGATGTCCGTCAAAAGAGGGAATTTTTCCTCAAGTAAAGTTGAGCTCTTTATCGCCTTACCCATTGTTGATTACCCCGCTTCCTTTAGTGAATAAACCGCAGATATGTGAAAACAAAGATTTCTTGGAAAACTATAGAAAGATGGCAAAACAAGGCTTAGTGTGCAGCTTAAGCCAGAGAATCTCTCGGGGTCAACTTTAACTACCTGAGCTATAAAAGTACTTGCTATATACATTCGAGGTCTTTTCAGATATTATCTACGAACCTTCAATTTCGAAAAAATATGATTGGTAGTATTAAACAGAAATAAGTATATGAAAATAACCTAGAATCGGAGCTTAATTCGAATTTATTGTGAATCTTGTAGTGTTGCTCTTTGTATTTTGAAATATACCATACAAAAGCAGATTTTCCTAAATAATGTTTATATACAAATAAATCCTATTTTCAGATATTTGTAAAAAAAAGTTATGTAAGTTTTTATTCTACTCTATGTAACATTTTATATTAAAGGATGATGCGGATTTTTTTTTAATACTTTAAAACAAATTTTTTAAAATAATTTCTCATTAAATATTGATTTTTAGTACATTTATATAGTTCCTCGATTAAGAATAAAAATAGTTTGAAGTTTATAGTAATAAATAAATAAAGTTAAATAAAACACATATCTTAGAAGTATTTTTCAAAAAAAAAAAAAAAAAAAATCATAAAAAATTCCAAATACCCTCAGTAAAGAGGGAGGTATGCAATTGAAATAGCTCAGAACTCAATGTGTTAATGTTGCTCCACTGTTAAGCATTATTATTATTTTTAAAAAATTAACTGCTTCCTGTTTTTCCATGTATACAACAACTAATTTAAAAATGAAAACATACAGAGCACAAGAACATTAACACTTATATATAATTAAAAACATAACTTAAAACAGTTTGTAAATAAAAGATCTAACAAAACCTGCTAACTTGGACAGATCAACTTTTTTTTTACTAGCCAAGTTAATTTACGGATAAAATAAAGAGGCCATGAAAAATAAAAAAGGGCAGGTTGAAGATTACAATGAGCTTATAAAAACTTTGAAAGCTTTGCAGAGGAAAATACTTCAAGTTTCATAGCACTCAGAGTTAATAAACAAGCGTAAATCAGCTTTGGAGAAAAATAACGAGAAAAGCATAAAAGGAAAAACATACTTTTCTTGAGGACTTTTTCTTATTAAAAAGATATTGAGTTGATCCACTGTTATTTTAAAGTTATTACATCAACAATAACTACTACTATTATTATTATTTAAACTTTAATAGCTGCTTAACGTTTGTATGATTTATAATTACTACTCACTATTATGTATTATTATTATTATTATTATTAACGTGCATATGACAAACAATATAAAAATGAAAACATACAAGCATAAGAACATAATTATTAATATAAAATTAAATGCATATCTTAAAACAGTAAGTAAATAAAAGATTTGACAAAACGGGCACATTAGGTAAAAATGAGACTTACATAAAGTGTACTAACAATTTATGTTACTTGCATTCAATGTTATGACATGGAATTACATTGTAAAATGCTTCATTCGGTATATGCAGTAAGAATATTTTAGTATTTTTTATTATTATGAAACTGAAACTGAGGTATATATTGATAAGGGCGAATCATGTAATAGGTATATTTCTAACTAAATTTATAAATTGCAGGTCAAAAAGGCTTTTCCTTAAAAATCAAATTCTTAAATAATAAAATATACAGATTCTTGAATAATAAAAAATCAACTATTATATAAAGAGAATTAAATTATTATTATTATAAGCTGAAACTCAAATGAAGCCATAATAATAAATGTACAGGCATATACTAGATATATACTTTTAATAACAAAAATAATTGTCAAGACAAAATCATAGTCAATGGAAATACATGTACTATTAAAAAGGCGGCAGACCCGTGAATGGGTTAAGAAATTAATAATTAAAACAAAATTCTTCCTAAACTATAATAACCCATAAAGCATTTTGCGTGTTATCAAAATTAACAAATACATTCTTCAAACTTTCATTTAACAAAGTCTCATCATTTCATTTAAACACTTCGTTATAAAGAAAATTCGTTAAATATAAATTAATTCCAATTCATGAAAATTTTCAAATAAAATACACATGCATGAAATTCAAAACACACCTAAAATGGAAATATTGGAAAAATGTATTTCAATTCAGGCTCTAACTTTTGATTTATGTAGTATAGATATAGGAGAAAAATTAAATTAGAATAATATCTAGAATAGTGATGCACAACCTTTTTGTATGAAAATTGTTTACCATCAGAATATTTAAAAAGTGACATTTGTTTTATTCAATTGCAAAGTTTCAATGATTAGTATAAGGAAAATTACTCTGCATAAAAATAATGGTATCATTGTGGCCCGAGGTCTACAAGTTGTGCACACCTAGTCTAAAAAAATACATATAACAAATAAATAAACAAAGATAAACCGAAATCTGTTTTCTTTTTCTCTGTATTTCGAATTCTTAACTTTAAAAGTTATTATTTTGTAAAGGTTTATTATAAAAATACATTGTTCGCAAAAGAAATCGCATTCATGTAAGTATCTGAACAGTTCATCTGTAACATTTTCGTGAAACTGGAATGCTTTTCTTATTGTATCGAATTGCTTTTAGAATTTCTTCTTTTAAATGGAAAATATTAAATGTATAAATAATTTCATTTTCATACAATTCGCTTAAATAAATTTATACATGTATTGCAACAGCAACTCTTCCGTTTAATTATTGTTCACGCACAAAAGTAGAATAAACTTCGTATTTGCATGCTAATAATACTCAAAGTGAAGGTTCAGCTGAAAATTTCATTAAGTAGAAAACTTCGTTAAAGGAAAGTTTGACTGTATAATTTAACAAAAAGGAAACCCAGAGTCAGTTTTAATTATGAAGTCCATTGATTTGTAATAGATTTTCAAGCAAAATGATATGCAACAGATGTTTAGTACCCATTCGAAATGAAAAGCATAGAACAAATTTAGAAGAAACAATAAATTTCACAGAATCAAAAGAAAAAAAAAACTTTGACAATACAATGTCCAATAATGGTAAAAAATTATATTTCCTCTTATTTAATGAATATAACATAAATAGATGTATAAAAAGTACAATAACAAAACTTTTCAACAGTAGTAGAATGTTCCATTTATTTTAAATTCAAAGAAAATGGCATTTCACGCATAATAATTAATGAAAAAATATTCTTAAAAAAAAATTAAATTTTTAAATAGTATATGCTTTATGAAACATGAGAATTAAATTAGACATAAATAAATAATCGATAACAATAATAAAAAAAATCAATGATTTTATTTTTTAAGAATATGAACATAAATAGCACACTGATTTATTTTCTACGCATAACAAAATAAAAACAAAAGACAGAAGAGGAAAATAACAAAATAGGGACAAAATTTAAATATATATGCTTAAACCTTTATATCCAAAATTCTGAATTCGTGGAAATTATAACTTCTTAAGTCTTTTTTCATGAATTTTTGAAATTATATTAGAAGATTTACATAATCCTTTAATAAATTTTAGACGGATTTTGACAATTAAAATTAATTAACAAAATTTGAATTTATAGAGATTGAATGCAGTATTTAGAATTTCACTCAAATCTTTCATTTAAAATCCTTTGAAATTTAATAAAATTAGGAAATGTACAAATACATTGCTCTTACAATAGAAATATAGAAGAAACATTTTCTAAAAGAAACTTTACTCCCAAATCTTTCAATGTCAAGAAAGCTAAAACGATGCAGATGAAAAAGAAATCATCCTTTTAAATATATTTTTGTTTCATGGAACCAATAACATTTTTGGAACAAGATAAAGCAAAGTATCTATAATTCACCCTAAACTGTAATATTACTAATCAATGTATTAAATAAACTTTATAACAAATTATTTTAAATAGTACTTTAAAGTATCATCGGAGCATAAAAGGTTAAAGTACTATAGTACTTTTAGTAAAAGGTTAAAGTACTACAGTCTTACTACAGTAGTTGATGTAATTAATTATATTTTTGTATAAAAAATACACTTATAAAATATTACTATAAGTCATTGAAAAAAGAATTATATCGTTTATAAAAGGGAAGTATAATAATCACAATTATTATTTTAGTCCCAAGAAGAAATAGCAGGACAAAGATTGCCAAAATTTTCATATACGTATTTTTAATATTTTAATGTTCGTTATGAATGATATTTTTAAAAGAGACATTAGTATAGTGACATATGCAAATTCATTTCAAAAAGATTTGAATAAAAATTGTTTTTAGCTGAAATTTCTGTTTAAAAAATTTTTATTCATACCTAATTCACCCTCGTAATAATTTTTAAACATTATTTACAATATACACATCTTTATTAATTTACAAAATCAATTTTGCATGTATATTTATCATTAATAAAAGAAAAATATTCACAGTTTATTGACATATTTCATATTTAAAACATTAAAGATAAACAAAAGGGTTATCAATGATAAAACCAATTTAATATTATTTAAAATTCCAGAAAAAAATCTACTATTTAAACACGTGTCATAAATGTAACATCCTACTAACAATCCCGCCCTTTTTTGTGCAACATGTGCCATAAAAGTGACTCAATTTATCCTCTCTAACTTACTTGTTAAATATTTGACGTATTCTCTTTGCATATAATCTCCTGAAATTGATATTTGCTATTAATCATTTTACTATGCCACATATATAGCCATTTTATATAAAAATTCTTACATAAAATAGTGCATAGTAAACATTTTTTTCTCCTTTTTTAATACAAGATGTTTTAATTGACGCTATTCAGAGCCACTGGTTGCTCGTTCTAATAACTGGAATGATACAAAATTTCATAAATGGACTAATTAAACCATGTGAAAAAAAATTCCAGCAAAATAAATAAATAAATAAATAAATAAAAATAAATAAATAAATAAATAAAAAAATAAAATAAAATAAAATAAACAAATAAAAAGTTCCAGTTTCCGGCGATAGCGAGAAATTTGGCTCTATACATGGAAAGAAAACATCAGAAACCGTCAAAATTAATAATTTGGATAAAATGCCATGTTTTATCCATCATATTCACTTTCCCGATGAGGAATTCGACCACATCCAAATATGAGCACCGTTTTCTTGCACTACACCTTGCATTCTTTGTACATTTTCTACGGCCGAAAATAAAATGTCGCATGAAATAGCCCTTACTGGTGATTAAAACTGTTTTTTCTTGGAATATTTTTTCCCTTGATTTCATTAGTTCCTTTATAAATTTTAAAGCAGTTCCGGTTATTAAAATTAGCTACAGAGAGATCTAAATAGCGTCAGTTTAAAAAACACCCTGTATTAAACGCCAACACGAGGTTGGGGAACCCTGCTCAGTCCAAAATACAATATTTTGGTATATCTCATCAAACCACCCTTTTGCAAAAAATTTTACTTCAGATAGAAAAATGCTAATATATTTCAAATGTTAACAATAATAAAACGATCACAATCAAAATAAGCCTTGTGTACAGAACAGTGATAATCAAAGGTACAACTATACCAGATTCAAAGGTAAAATATGCCTTATGATCAAAAGTGTAATCTTCATCGTGTACACAATATTTGTTAACGGTCTTTACTCAAGGTTTTGTATTCGCCTTTTAAATAGGAAAACTTTCCGTAAATTTTCTAGCCGATTTCTTAGTTAAAATACAAAGTATTAAAAATATTACTTTAGAAACAAATTATTTAATTTTATTTGGGTAAGGAGTCTTTTCCAGAAAAGGATAAAAATGTTTTGACATTAGATATCTGTTTGCAACAAACGCAATTTACAGAGGTGATATCAATTATTCAGTATAAAAGCTTTGCCGAAAAAAAATAGTTTTTCAAAAACTGGATAACTACAGGTAGAAAAGTAAGAAAAGTTTTTGAAAAGATCTAATGGTATATCTTGTTCACAGTTTACCGTGCAAGAAATGTCATTTCGTAACTTTTCAGTTCATTTAAATAACATTAATAAGCATCAATCCTGCAGTGCAGGACTCTTATCAACAGCTTAAGGGAGTTCCAATCCAAACTGCTTATTTTCTGATTTATTTTTACATTCATTTTTGCTCTCAAACGCACCAATGTCTGGCAAAACAGGCAAATTCTTTTATTTAGACAGTACACAATGTACCGGTTTGTTAATTTTTTGATAAATGCAGAAAATCTTGACCTCCTCCCCCCCCCCCAAAAAAGTTTTCAAAGTCGGCATTTTTAACCGAATTTTCCGAAGCGGGAGTCCTAGGTACGAAAAAAAAAATGGTCATAATGAGAAAGTAATAAAGTAATTGTTTATAAATCAAATTTTAATGATTTGAGCGAAAAATGAAATCAATCTTATACATCTCTTCAAAAATTCCCTCAGCAAGTTTCATATATCTATTTTTAAAAATGAGTCTGAAAATGTATTAGAAAATTTCTAGCTGTTGAGGGTGGAAAAATATTGTTTTTCGAACACACACTTAAATGAGACAAACATCAACAGCCTAAAATTTTGAAATATAATTTTGTTATATATTTTTGTTATGTAAGATATTTCAGTTGGATTTTATACAAACAATGAACTTATAAGGAAAGGGCAGTTGATACCACTGTTGGTCAAATTAGCAAGAAACACCTACCCGTTCTTTATGACTGCTACCGTACACATGAATTCAGGATATTTGATTGGTCTATGCTTAATAGTTCTATGATATTATTGGCCAAGATGTATCCTGCAATGATTGCTACGACAAAAATGTAATATAGGATAGTTGAAGGAAGTGTTTGCTTGTAAACATGCTCTTTCCTTATAAAACTACAATCGTTCAAATACCCCCACATACATTGATCTGAATAAAACGACCATATTTTTTTCTGTATGCATATTGTAATTAGTTAAAACAGTTATGTACATGTACTGATGTCCATCAGTTTTTCGTTTTATCCACAGTTATCAGGAATCTGATTAAATATTTTGAAATTATGAGTTAATTCTATTTTTCTAGCTGTTTGGTTTATCGTTTATCAATTTTATTATTTTAATAGAGAGAGTACAACAAAGTTTCAATTTATAACGGTATGTAAATTTCGCGCTAATTTTTATACAATGTTTTAATAACAAAAAAAGTGAATTTTAAAAATCTCTGTTTTTTTCCCGTATTTAGAGGTTGGCAATGTTTTTTATTTTATGAGAAATGATTAACATATAAGTGTTGGTAGCTCAGTGTATAATAGTAATTCTGCAAAAGGGCAACAGTAAATGCAAAGGTTCCCCACACTTATTTAGCATGTAATACAAATAAATATGTAAACAATAAATCCTGAATTTTGATCAGCTTTGGTAAACAGCTACATAATTTTTGATATATTTTTTTAGTTTATAAATGTTTAGATAATCAGTTTTTTGGAGGAAAAAGAACGCGATTTTCAAAAATGGTGATTTAAATCTCTATCTTTAAGAACTTGTTGCAGAACTTATGTGATAGTTATCGAATATGCAATCAGCATACAATTACATTCAATAGTAAGAAATAAATTGATGAAATAAAATTTAATATATTAAATTCAGAAAACAAGACATTCAAAACTTAAAAGATTGTAAAAAAAAAGAGTAAAAAAATATTTTATCTGTCCAATTTTAGCGATAATTCTAGATTTACTAAGATTTGCACTGTATTGTGGACTTTTCCAAAAGCACCGAGATTTTATCTTTGTGAAATAAATTTTTTTACAGGAAAAACTATTCAAGATGACCTTTTTTTAATTGTTAAAATAAGTAAATACATAAAGACATGAATGAATGAGTTGGTATTATTACTATTATTATTATGTTTATTTATTTATTTTTGTTTTTAAAAATAGTCATGTTTATTTAAATGGACAAAGAAAGGTGGAAAATATTGATACAAGGAGATAAAAGAGAATTATTTGCAAATGAAATAAAAAGATGGAGAACTTAAAAATCAACACTGCATTCATTGAAGTGTATCAAAAATTAATGGTACTTAAAATTCAGAATTTATTGTTTTGAAAATGGGGCTTCCAATTTTCAAAATATCGAAACGATTATAATTTTTAGGTAAATAAAATATTAATAATGTTTTAATAATCATTAGAAGCAAAAATTTTAAATAACTGTCTTAGAAAAAGGAAAAAAAATAAATAGGAAATTAGATAAATAAAGGGATATTAAAAATGTTTTAATAATCATTAGAAACAAGCATTTAAATAACTGTCTTAGAAAAAGGAAAACAAAATATCTAAATCAAAATTTCATTAAAGGAAGAAATATTACTCCATTATGCCTATTTAATAGATTTAATATCTTAGTAAATCACTAAAAGTATTAGTAAAAGCAGTAAGATTTCAAAATGTTGCCTAAAGCCGCTATCAGATCCACCAACATTTAGTAAGACTTTTGAGCCAACACGCGATTTCCTCCAACTTTTCGGGAAATATCCTCCCAACGTCCAGTGTAATAGCAAACTGCAATGTCTCCCAGACTTTTTTCCACACGTTCAAAAAAATCTGGCCTAGCTCAGATTTTTCATTCAACATCGAACGTTTCAACGAATCAGAGATAAGCGATTGATACGAGTAGGCGATAAATGTTAACGCCTGGCACGAGTGGAAACTGGTTTTACGGCTTTTCCTCCGAATTTTTCAAAGAAAAATGCAAACCTTTGTCCCCCTTTGAACGGGAAAATGTTGGAGTTAAAATCCGCTGAAAAGTTTGTCTCGTCTAAAGTCCGTGTGTCTAATAGCAGCTTCAGCATTCAATAATCATTTGTAATTTTTCACAAATAAACTCCAAGGGAGAAAACTGGATACCCCATTTGTACAATAAGAAAATTTTACTTATGTTATACAAAATTCTGAATCCTCGCAGAATATGTATAAGTATATAAAACACTATATATGAAAACAAAAGCTATCAATATATATGTATATAATATATACCAACAATTTTCTGACAAAACTGTTTTACACAACCGTTCAAAGAGAAGGAAAAAAAACAACAACATTTATCCTTTTACCAATAAGGCACGGGATATAAAGGAAAGTAAAATTTGGGTGATACTTCATAATTGAAATATCCTAAGTTTACTAATTTTATATTTTATGATTTACATAGTGTATCTTAGTTTAATAAAAGCAGGAATAGTCACATAAAATAGAATCTAACGATTATTTCCTTTAAAGGGAATTTTCGTATGGTAAGAATTAAATATTAGCACTAGTACTTTATGTAAGTTACACAAATAAATAAGGCATGCGAGTTAGCAAAAAAAACAACAACAACAACAAAAAAAAAACAATATGGTGCATATAATCTGTATTTTTGAGTACTATTATTCAAGAAAATCTATCTTCGCTTTATTTTATCGCGAAAAATATTACAAATTCTATGATTAAATAAGCCAAGTTTGCTATTATGAAATAGCGGTATTCAGAAATAAGGACAGTACGCACCATAATATGAAGTGATTTTAATTAACGTAATGCTTTTACTACATGGTTGTATTCGAAATAAGCAAACAATGAAACAAATGTCAAACTGTCCCAATTTTTATGTATTAGTATTTCTGAGTAGTAAATTTCACCCTATTAGTATTATTTAATGATAAAATTTTTGTTATTACCAATTGAAAATCAAAAGATTTGACAGCTATGTTATCAATTAGCATCATTTTCCTCTTTTATTTATTCATTTTTAATTTTGTTATAAATTTTAATATATTTATTTAAATATTTAAGCATAGATAAAAAGTACTGATGAGAAAGTGAATTTGTTTGTATGTCCACTAGACTTCTCATATAATCTGTGATATATCGCTCTCCATTCCTTAAATAAAGGTCTGTCCAAATTCTTACATTCGTAAAACTGATCGTATCCACTCTACATTTGGTATTATTACTTAGGTAAACTGTTGTTGTATGTTGTGGTCTGTAGTATGACTGTGGTTGTCAGACGTATTTTGAGAATAATCAGCGTTCGAAATCCTTGGTGGTCCGCTGGTCGGAGACCACCAAAAATTCAATCAGATCACTAATTAAACAAATGTAGTGGTTCGTAGGATTAGTAACCTTACCCCCCGTTCTCTGACAGGTAAATTAAATTTTCCCTTCCTTAAAAAAAAAAAAAACGCAAACCACAAAATTTTATTTTAATTGAAAAAATAAATATAAAAAAATGTGCATCAATCCTTACAGTCAGTTGAACTAAATGATCGGAAAAAAGCACATGATTAATGATTCGATAATATTTGTTTATGTGCTGTATACTTTTTGCAAATTATAATTTTACATTCTATTATTCCGAAAATTTTGAGTAACTGCAGAAGAAGATTGGTTTATATTGTAGTAGGAGGGGGTGGTCACTCAATGAGTTGAAGGTACTTTATGGTACGAAGGTACTTAAGTATATTACGAAGGACTTAGAATTTTATGTAGCAGGCCAGTGATGATGACTGTGGACCAGTAAACTCTTATGCTTACTGGGTTTTGAGACCAGTAATTTTTTTTTTTTTTTTTTTTAATCAATTCTACCGCTAGATTAATTGCATTCAAGACATTGCGTTTTAGAAATAATATTGTCTAGCTGACTGTATGTAACTTCTTTCTTTCTTTCTTTCTACTTTTTTTCCCTCATGAGGGATATAGTATAGAATAGAAACATTTTCGGCAAATAAGAATCAGAATGTGTAGTTTTTATAACCAATTATTTCACTTATAATAGCTTTTTATTTACAATTTCCTGGTTTTGGTTATTGCTCTTTAAAGAGTTTTTTTAGGCACTTAAAAAATCCAGTACATTGCTTGGTTATAGACTGTAATAACTGTGAACCTCATTACAGTCGATTGTCTGTAAAATAAAATCGTCAACAGAAATTCCCGGCGGGGACAGTCAACAGAGGCGGGGGGGGGGGGGGTTGGCTTATGGTCAACTTTTTCATACGAGAAATAAACAACAACCCTTGTGCCCTTTGTTTAAAGTGGAATTTGACCATTACATCAGAACCAGGGCATAGGAAGTAGAACAAGCTTCTTTTCTTTTCTTTCTTTTTAGGTGCGTTCGTAATTATGTAAATACTCAGCACCTATATAACCGTCGTTCAGTTCGTTCGCCCGTCTGTCCGCATAAAACAGAACAAAAACTACCCAACCGAATCATTTGATATTTAAAATACATACTTGTTGTATGATTTTGTCGAGATATTTCATTTTTTATGAAAATCGGATGCATACAATGATGACGCAGGAACAATCAAAAATATTCCTTAACACTATGGCCAATGTGAAAAAATAATTCCAAGTGCATTTTAATGGTGTTACACTCTTTCGAACATAACAAAATTTATATGCATCTATGAACTATTTACTAAAATATACTTCTGTACAATCTGTGGTGCAAAGAATATTTTTTATTAGTTTTCAGGGACACACAAAATATTTCGGATACTATACTGCATCCGAAGTATTGTATACTATTACACCGAGTCTGAATATTTTAAAAACTTCGTTATAGTACGAAGTCACCTCATTTGCTACCTTTGACGTGAAACTTTCGAGTTGGGATTTATTATTATTTAAATACATTTAAACAAGCTTTCTCCTTTTCGATGTTCAATATATCAATAAAGAAAACATAAAAACATTCTTTGTTGGCAGTTGCCATTTTTAACAATTACCATAGATAATTTAATATCATATCCAAGAGTTTGTAAAAATGTCAAAAGTAAATAGATGAAAAAGTGGAAATTAATGAAATTAAAATAGTCTTTAAAAATAAACTTCATATATAGTAAATTGAAATACTTTTTAAATGAATTTTTAATTGGAAAAATGCTTTAAAGCTGTTTTTTTTTTTTTTTTTTTTTTTTTTTTTTTTTTTTTTTTTTTTTGGGGGGGGGGGGGGGTATTCAAATATTACCCAATAGAGAACAAAATTTGCAAAAAAAAAAAAAAAAAAAAAAAAAAAAAACCCACACACATAAAAGATTTAAGATAAATAAAAAAATATACAAAAATGCTGATTAAAAACCGAGGTAATTTTATTTTTAAAAATAGTATAATTAATGTTTTAATATAAAAAAGGGGCACGATAATTATTATTTAATTAAAAATGAAACAGTATAAACAACAAAAAAGCATTTATTAAGCAAGATAAGCAGGAAATTCTAAATATGTAAAAAATGGGAAATGATATTACTTAAATGGGAAAAAAAAAAAAAAAAAAAAAAAAGATTATTTTATCCTCGTGAATTAGCGAACAAATATAATTTAAATGAAGAGAAATGAAATAATAAAACTGAAAGTAATTTTGTTATGATTCATCATAAAAAAAAGAAAATAAATCATTTTTCCCCATGAAAATTTAAAAACGTTGAGGTTTTTAAGAAACTTCCAAAGCCCTAATATTATTTCAGTCGCATATAAACAATCCATGATTTTTAAGTCTTTATGTAAGTAACTGAAATAAAAGAATGAATTATGAACAGAAATAAATAATTTTGCCGATATTTTATGTATTATTGAGGTAAAATATAGCATATTTTATATTGAACTATAGTAAATAACACCGTCGACGATGGGTAAAAATTGTGTTTTTTATTTAAAATACCCTAATAAATTTACCCTAATAAATTGAATATTGGAAAAAAAAAAAAAAAAAAAAAAAAAAAAAAAAAAAAAAACTGCTTGTGTATATGAAACAGTGAAGGTTATGAAATTTCCTTCTCTTGCACAAGGACCCTATATTAAATAGTATCGATTGTTCTTTTCCATTACTATCATTAAACTTATGTAATTTTGTATTTATATAAAACAGGTAATTTAAAAAACAGTTTAACCCTTTATTGCACCGTGTGCCATATCTGGCACACACCTAAAAACACTAAAGTTTCCATTATGTACAATGAATTTGGCCAATATAATCGCTGTAACTGATTAAAAACAGTCCAAAGAATAGAATAACACTTATTTGATTCCAGTCAGATAATGCAGTTGGGCAAAAAATTTGAATTTATTCATCGGAAACAAAATCGTTCAAGCTATTAAGGCACAATTTATTTTTATTATTTTTACTGAATACTTAAAAAAAACATTAGTATAAAGAAATTTCAGAGTGTTCACCAGATAAAATTGATTACTTTAAGCCCATATAATTGCAAAATAGAGCAATACATTTTTAAAAAACCCGAATTGTATACATGGGTACATGCCATAAAATATCAAATTTTAGCTGAAAACTTGAAATTTATTATTATTATTATTATTATTATTTAACCTATATATAGATTTCAAATATCTTTTTTTTTCCACAAAAATTGAAAAAATTGTATCGTGAACGGTTAAAACTGGAAAAGTTTAAAATTACTGGATCAATTGTGTGCAGTGTTCTCGCTGTCGCTCGCCAATGCGCCAAATTGCGACTAAATTCTTCATTTGGCGAGTAAACAAGCGATTAGATTCGCCAAATTGCTAGTGCTCAATTTTTGCTTTTCCTTTCTTTCCTTTTTAGTTTTTCGTACATATTTTTAATATATTTGTCGCAGATAGTTGAAATTAGATTAATAACATTTATTGCCGCAGTTATTAAAACTTAGGTTATTTTAGAACGTATTGAAAAAAAAAAAAAAAAAGGGGTATATTTTTTTTTAGAACAACTCTATTATATTAGCAGTACCACCCAAGAATAATCGACACGATGACACAGCAATAACAGTCCATCAAAATCGACCGTAGGTATAAAAGCAAATTATTATTGTTGATTATTGATTTATTAAAACTGTCACGCGAGTTCGTAAAAGTTTAAAACAAACAATCAAGAGATATTTTACACATTTTTTAGTCTTTAAATTTTCAGCTAATTTCGCATTTTGTAAATATATTAATAAATAGATTGTCAAATTATCGATTTAAATAACTATAATTATTAACACAGTTTTTCACGAATGAAACTCTTAAAAAGATCAGTTATTTTAATTCGAATAATAAACAGAAAAAATACCAAGACTCATTTTAATTTTTAATAACTTGTAAACGCCGAAAATTTATAAAATTAAAACTATCTTAAGGGGTTGGAAATATACAACGTTATCACTTACTTTTTTTTTTTGGAGGGGGGGGGGGGGGTCGGGAGCATGATATCATAAGATATCTCTAAGGGGAGGGGGATTGTCTTTTGATATCGTTATTTTTGATCCAATCCAAATTTTCTCTTTTTATTTGTTATTTGTTCTTTACGTCAAAATTTTCTTTTGTTATTAGTAATTTGTTCTTTAGATTATAAAGCCTGGAATTTTTTTAGTCTGTTAATTATTTTAATGAAAATACAAAGTTATTATTAAAACCATTTTATGATTATTAAATCAATTCCAAAATATGAAATACCTCAATGCTTGGCATTATTGTTCTTGTCATATGCGTGTGTATATATAATCTGTTGTTCGCGAAACCAGGTACGCGAAGTACATTTGAAATAATACTTGTGTAAGAAAACATAAAGAATGTTGTACCCTCCCCGTGGCAAGCGTAAAAAGAATTATTACAGCTGAATGCATCACATAACAAAAATGTATTATTAAATACTTGTAATTAGTAACTATCTCTTTTGTAATTTTTCTTTGATATGATTTATTTCATACATAATAGTGATATTTTATTGACTTGCCTTATTTTAAATCAATGAAGGATGCAAATAATAAATGTCTAACAGTATCTGCATATCACACTGCTGAAAAAAAAACTGCAAAAACCAAAAGAGTTTTCAGACATTCATAACGGAAGGGGAGGGGAGGGGAGAAAGGTATAAAATTATCAAACAGTTGATAATGTTATATTAGTCCAGGCATTTGGTAAAAAATAAATGCAAGTTTTGGTGTAGTTTTGATTTTTGGTTCCCTTTATGTTTTTTGGGTCGCTGAACACGAATCTGGCATTATCCAACAAAATTTCTCCCCGGAAACACGTTTTTTTGGCAAAAAACGTGTAAAAAACATGGCTTTTTTTCGTTTTTCTAAAAAACTTCAAGATTATGCATTTTACATAAAAGTCATCAATACATAAATTAAAGAGCACAAAATTTACTACATTTTATGTATTTAAAGTTTTTTTCTATGATCAATGGTTTAGCCGTGAAAGAGCAGCAAAAATGGGTGTGAAAAGCAAAAAACCTGAAAAACGTGAATTACAGCACCGTACGCCGATGAAACATGAAAAAAAAAAACCATTTTACGCAAATTTTCCTCACTTAATAATACTAAATATATTACTATTGACTATATTTTATTAATCTGATGTTCATCGTTTCTTTCATAACTAAAAAATAATTAAAAATGCGTATATCCGTGATCAAAATCTTCATTTGCTATTACAAAATAATAATAGTAATAATTTCTTAATTTGACTTTTAAATAATGTAAATAAAATAACTAAAACAGGCTTTAACTGATCCCATCTGCACTTTTCCTCTTGATTGAAGGGGTACAAGTGTGAAATAACGTTGGTCAAGCGCCCAACCCTGCATCCAATGTCTACGTTCAGTAGAATACTAACCCCCTTTCCCGCCAGTCTCGCCTCTGTTAGAAATATGCGTCGTACAGATCACCAGCTTATCAGGAGGACACATTCCTCTCAGTTTCCATATTCAACTGCATACTTATAATTTAGTAATTCATTGTTTGTGTCTTCGTGAATATAGTGAACAGCTAAAGTGATTTTGCGCGAAGTCGCTGTGTTTTATTTGTGACTCACCTTTAGAAGAGGGGTCATCAGTGAAAGTTAGTGGAGGTATTGCAGCGTTAATCAAGGCAAATACAGAAAGAAAGGATGGAAAGGCAGTTTTCCTAAAGGGGAAAACCTCAGTAGATATACATGTTAAGTGTAGAAAAGCATACGGAAATGAACGGATGATTACTGCTTATGTGAAGACAGTTGAGGAACAAAGTGCTAGCACTTCTCAGATTTTAAGATCATCAACTCCTCAGTTTAATTTTCGAACTAATTGTTTTATATGTGGACTGTGCATTTCGGAAGAATTCATTGCAACACAAGCGAAAAATCCACCAAGCAAACGCAATACTGTATACAGTGTGCGACACATGGGATTACAATTCTGAAAGCAGCAAGAGCTCGCAATGATGATTATGGGCAGGTTATAATTAAGCGATTCAACCAGTGAATGATTTGATCGCAGCAGATCCTCAATACCACATCAAATGTTTTAAATATGTTTATAGGAGGCCGAAGGTCCAAGAACAGAAGAAACGTGGTCCGTTTGCCGAGGAAATTGACAGAGCAATGCAAAGTACATTACGATCACCTGGAAAATCATGATGACGAGAGTTAGCTTCTCCATGGAAAAGCTAATGAAACAGGTTACAGGGAGTTATCAACCTAATATGAGAACTATAAAGCTTAACCTCATTGAGAGATATGGAGACGACATACTGATCACAAAGAAGCTGAAAAAAGTCCATTGTGTGCTTCAAGAATACAGGAGGGAAGATACTGACTAATGTATGGTATCAGCAAACATGTAAATCTGATCGAGATGAGAGACTGCGAGTGCTTGAAGCAGCAGCAAAAATTATTTGCGAAGATATCAGATAGAAGATTTGCTTCGGGAAACTGCAAAAACATCGCAGTTGTGTGTCAAGACGAAGAGGATGAACTAGACTTTGAAACCGATCTGGAAATGGATTGCCCACACAATGAATCAGAGGACCCAATGGAAGGGGAAATAGTTGTGCCGCAAGGTATCAAATATTTACTATTAAAAAAACTTTTATTTATAATATTGATAATTATAAAAACACCCGCTAATTCCATTAGTCTATTTTCTATTTTGTAGATGTCGGTGAAAAGCAGGGATCCTCAAATAAAAGAAAGCGAAAATAGAACTTTGTTTTTTAAGTAAAAGTATTTACTAATGTACATAATTATTTATTATTAAATAATAATTCATAATGAGTCATCGTTTTTATTGTTAGCAACTTCATTGTAAAATATAATCGATCATAATATCTTCAATATCATTTAAAGTCAATTTTTGCAAAAAATGGTTATTTTTCATGTTAAATCTATGTACAGTACCATAATTCGTATTTTCCGGTTTTTTTAATTTTCACACCCACATTTTGAACTTCTAGAACTTAAAGAACTGGAATCCGTGTCAGCATGTTAAAGCCTGTTTTAGTTATTTTATTTACATTATTTAAAAGTAAATTAAGAAATTATTACTATTATTACTAGCTGTTCTGCCCGGCGTTGCCCGGGTTCATCAAAAAATAGCAAGAAGGCTCTGTTGTAACAAGATCCAACGACGATGTATTTTCTGTTGTAATCATAACATTTCTTTTCATTCAATCTGTGAAGTCTCTGTTCTTCGTTCCCTTCATATAATTTTCTTTTCTTATACTCATCATTTCTGGACAATCGCTCTCGACGCTTTTCTTCTGATTCTTCGCTGAGAATCTTTCGATTTATTAATCTTTGCTTACTTAATCTTTCTCTTCTCTTTTCTTCAGTCTCATCGCTGAGAATCTTTCGATTTATTAATCTTTGCTTACTTAATCTTTCTCTTCTCTTTTCTTCAGTCTCATTTTCTCTTCTTTTTCTATTCTGCTCTCTTTTCTTCGCCAGTCTTTCTTCTCGGTGTTCTGGGGTTTCGTTTGCATATCTTTTTTTATTGTTAATGAAGAGGTCTTCCATTTGTTCTTCCATCTGTTCTTCTTTCTGTTCTTCCATCTGTTCTTCCATTTGTTCTTCCATTTGTTCTTCCATTTGTTCTTCCATTTGTTCTTCAATTATATTCGACGATTCACTGTTTGAGAGCCTATCTGTCCTTTTATTTATAGAAGTTCAAAATGAAAAAAGATTTTCTTAGCAGACGATTTTTTGTGATAAATACATTATCTGTTTTATATTTCTTCTGCTTTATTCCTTTTATTTATAGAGTTCAAAATGAAAAAAGATTTTCTTAGCAGACGATTTTTTGTGATAAATACATTATCTGTTTTATATTTCTTCTGCGTTTACCTAAGCTGTGTAAAATCTCTATAAATAAAAGGTATAGAGGATGAGAGCCTATCTGTGCCTCAATTATCCTCAGAATTCC
This sequence comes from Maratus speculifer, assembly GCA_964019185.1. Taxonomy (NCBI): domain Eukaryota; kingdom Metazoa; phylum Arthropoda; class Arachnida; order Araneae; family Salticidae; genus Maratus; species Maratus speculifer. The sequence goes on from OZ025301.1 coordinate 186,531,743, forward strand.
TTTTATATATATAGATTTTGTAATAGCAAATGAAGATTTTGATCACAAAAAAGCTCATTTTTATTTATATTTTAGTTATGAAAGAAACAATGACCATAAGATTAATAAAGTATAGTCAATAATAGTATATTTAGTATTATTAAGAGGGAAAAGTTTGCGTAAAATGGTTGTTTTTCATTTTTCATCGACGTACGGTGCTGTAATTCACATTTTTCAGAATTTTCTGCTTTTCACACCCATTTTTGCGGTTCTCTCACGGCTAAACCATTGATCAGAGAAAAAAACTTTAAATACATAAAATGTAGGAAATTTTGTGTTCTTTAATTTATGTATTGATGACTTTTATGTAAAATGAATAATTTTAAAGTTATTTAGAAAAAACAAAAAAAGCCACGTTTTTTTGCACGTTTTTTGCCAAAAAACGTGTTTCCGGGGAGAAATTTTGTTGGATAATGCCAGATTCGTGTTCAGCGACCCAAAAAACATAAAAGGAGCCAAAAATAAAAACTACACCAAAACTTGCATTTATTTGTCCTTTTTGAGCACGTAATGCCTGGACTATATATGTATAGAGCCCAATTAAGTAAGTTTGGGCCGTATAAAAATGATTTTTAAAAACTTGTTAGAGCAGAGAGAAGATTTTCTAAACATAAATTATAGGACCTAGATATAGTTTTATAATTAAAATTTAGTAATCTTTAATAAACAGAATTTATGCGATTTTGTTAGAGAAAGATTTCTATTTGGAAAAACTGTTTGGGACTAGACCTTCGAAGCGATAGGATTTATGGGATTAAAACAATAAAAACACACAAAAAAATCGCAAGAAAGTAAAAAAAAAAATTATGTAGGAAAGGGAAAAATTCCATTTTCCAAAATATTTTTTGCTACTTTAACAAAATGGAGTTGTATTAGAATAACTGAATATTAAAAAGTAAACATCACCATTACATTTCACAATAAATTATATTAACGTTAAAAGAGAAATTAGATTCAATATGGAAAATCAACGAAGAGATGTCAACGACAATATCGAAATCAACTGCCAAAGAAACTCGTAAAAATGTACCAAAGCCAAGTATATTCATTTACAGTATTTTCTTTTTATTCAATAATTATTATTGCAAAGAATAAAATTAGAAAACATAGTTCAAGATTTTTTTTTATTATAAAATTACATATGCAAAAGTTTATATAGCATACAAGATTTTTGAACAGCTACATCTCGAAATACATTGCAAAAGAAAACAATCAATAGAAAAGTTAATGCAATGCATAGTAATAAAAAAAAAGGGAGGAAAAAATAAAGAAAGTAAAAAACCCAAACAAACAATAGATAGCACAGTTTCAGATAAACTTATCGCCTTGGATAAAATCCAAGTGAAAAAGAACTTCGGAACATTCTCAAACTAAAAAAGTAATTAAACCGAAAAGGTGGCACTATCTTTTATTTAAAAAGAAAACGAAAAGTGGCAATGACATGTATCTATCATCTTTGTCTTTCTTAATAGAATGAAATCATCCATGAAACACTAATATTATCGTTTGAACGACAAATACAAGACAATGAAAACTGTCTCTATTGTTTCTTCTCATTAAAAAAAAAAGCCAATGAAGAAAAAGGAGAAATAAAACTGGAAAAAAAGATTGGATATTACAAGCTGAGAAGAGATATCAACAACGATATCAAAATCAATTATGAAGAGAGAGTTTCATTTGTATATGCAGGTCCAAGTGAAACTTTATTACATGGTTGGAATGGAAGTATTGACAATGACCATGAAAATAGTATTAAGGATTTCTTTTTTTCTGTTAATATGACAAAGGAAATCGACTTATGAGCAACGTTTCTTCTCACAAAAACAACCCTCTCTTTGAATTTTGGACTATTTAGCATTTAATTTAAATATTTAATGGAGTTTTATTTTATTAGAATATTTTCCTGTTATTACTTTCATTGTTTATAGGAGAATTTGAATGATTTATTTAAATATTTAATAAAATCGAGTATTTTTCCCATTTTTTAATACCAAAAATTAGAATTTTTTGTAATTTTTCAATTAAATAGTTTCGAATCATTATTAAAGTAACCAACCAATACAATAAGCAATTTTAACAGTAATAGTAAAAATATTTTAAGGTACATTTTTAAAATACCAATTGATATTACACAAACATTTAAAGCTTTATCTGGACGTTTGTCGTCCAGATGAAGAAACTGAAACTGTCTATTTCCCCCCCTCATTAAAAAAAAGCTATTGAAAGGAAAAAATAGCAAATAAATAAATAGAATGTTAAATTCATCTTTAAAAAGTAAACTCAAAAATTACACTATGTGTAAAATACTTTAAAAATGACAAAAATTAAAAAAAGATGTTAAATTCACTATATACGGTTTTTATACCCCAGCTGAAAGTTGTTAATTTATTGTTTATTTAGATAGAGTTATCCAGAAAAAATAATTATAAAATTCTGTCACATCTGGTTTAAAAAATATTTATTTACTTAACTGGATTACCTAGTTTTGGAATTAACATTAAAAAAACCCAAAGTCTTCTTTTTATAGTTATTTGGACCAGTTTCTGTTATATGGACCAAAAGTAATTCCCTAGCATGTTTTCATCCTAAAATCCCTAATGCCGTTCTTCAAAGACATTTAAGGGTGTATTTCGATTAAAACTGCTTATTTTCCGATTTATTTTTAAATTCATTTTTGTTCTCAAATGCATCAAACTGGCAAATTGTCTTATTTAGAAAGTACACAAGGTGCCGTGATTGTCGATTCTTTCATAAATGCAGAAAATATTGCAAAAAAAGCAACCAAAAACGTCATTTTGAACCGATTTTTCCGAAACGGGAGAACTGGGAACGAAAAAATGGGTCCTACTGAGAAGATAATTGTTTATAAATCAAATTCTAATGAATTGAGCGTAAAAAGACATCACACGGCATCTTGTACGTCTCTTAAAAAATCCCCTCAGCAAGTTTCATTGTTTCTACTTTTAAAAATGTGTCTGAAATTGCATCGGAAAATTTCGAGCTGTTGAAGGTGGAAAAGCGTTTTTTTCGAATACACCCTTAAATCTTGGTGAAAACGTTCCCCTTGTCCGTCACTCATACTTCCTATGTTTTCAGGGGAAAAAACTCAGATGCAAATGCAGGAAATGAATCTTTAATTACATGTTTACTCCTTTCTGTTGAAAAATTTCCAATAAATCGGCAACAATTTCTTTGTAATTTTCACTTTTTTTATTTCCTAAAAATTCTTCCACAACCATTTTGAATGACTTCCAAGCAGATTTTTCATTAGATGAAAGATTTTCAAACTGAGATTCTATCATAATTTTACGGATCTGTGGGCCAACAAATAATTCTTCTTTCAGTTTTTCTTCTGTAATGCCTGGAAGGATTTTTTGTAAATACCGGAAAGCATCACTGTTTTTGTCAAGCGCCTTCACAAAGTTTTTCACGAGTCCCAATTTTATGTGTAAAGGGGGTAAAGTAATGTTATTTGGATCTATCAATAGCTCGTGTTTTATGTTCATTTTTCCCGGAATATACTCGTTCCGAATTGGCCATTCTTTTCGTTATATAATGATGTTGTTTTGCTCGGCTGTCCCACAAGCAAAGGAAACAAGAATATTTTGTGTAACCACCCTGCAATCCCAATAACAAATCGATGATTTTGAGGTCGCCGCACCTTTCCATTGATGTTCTTTATACTTTATTAAATTAATTAAAGTACACATCGTTTCACAGCTCTTTTTACAATTCACTGCGTGTCCTATTGGTATAGACGGCTTCTTATTTCCATTATGTAATAAAACAGCTTTTAGACTATATTTCGTCTACGAATTCAGTCGTCGACTGTAATTTTACGTGTTTTTAGCTCACAGGCGTCAAAGCCTGACAAATAATGGGCTCAGAAGTTCTGTATCTATGAATGTACGCATGTATGTACGCATGTACGTATGTATGTACGTAACGCGATAACTCTTGATAGAAATATCCGATATGCTTCAAATTTTGGATGTAGGTTCATTCTGATAACGTACTATTCTGATTACTTTAGGGAATTCATTGGATAAGAAAAGGGAAGGGGGCGAAGGGGAGGCTAATCCCCCGCCATTAATTTAGAGAAATGGATTTCTCATGCAGAATTATCAGTTTTTATTTAAAATTTTAGATATAGGATTATTCTGACAAGGCGTCTCCGTGATTACTTATGGATCTTTATTATTTAAGTGTAAAAGAAAAGGCAATGTAGGTAATCCTCCATAAATTAGATAAATGGTTTTTGACACTGAATTTACGGATTTGCTTCAATTTTGGATATAGGTTCTTTATCATAAGGTGATTCTCTGAATAGTTTTAGGTGTTTAATGGTTAAGTATAAAGGAAAAAATGAAGGATTGCCCTCTTACCTAGTTTAACTTGTAGGTATTTAGATAAACCAGTTTGGCGTAGGAAAAACTAGTTTATCCAGTTGGCGTTAGGATAAAATAGTTTGGACCAGGCCAATCTAATTTGGCTCAAAATCGGGTTTGGCCGGTAAAAAACATATTTTTCACTAGAATAAGTATAAATGTGTTTCAAGAGTCATTGGTTATAACATCAATACATAAATTTAACATGTCCACCGTAGAGACATGATGCATTGGATATGGTGTTTGCTTATTTTATTTATTTTTTTGCAGACTCGTGACGTGCTGAGATGAGACTTGCATTTATTATTATTTATGTTATTAATATTGTTTGAAATTCGAGCCAGATCGGATCTGAACATAATTTGAAATCGAACAGCGTTTTACATTTTTGAGAAATTTATTACCTGTCGACATATAAGCTATTCTTGTCACGGCGTCAAGTTTTTCTTTTCCGTGAAATCGTAATCGGAAATTCGATTCAAAACGTAGCTTTAATAGTATTTTCTCAAAAAAATCATCGCTTTTATGAAAAAAATAGTTAACGCCATTCGATTACGTATTTTCTTAATAAGAATGCCTTTCCAAAAAGAAATTAGTTCATAAATGTGTTAGGATGTAGCTCTTTTGGATTTGAGAAAAGTCTTAAGGAATGACAAGAATTCACAAATCTACATTTTGCTAATCAGACTCTAAAGTTACGATGTTTATAACTCTCATTTATTTTCTTTTGCTCTAAACTACATCAACTATTTAATAAATCCCTATTTGAATATTGAAAGGTCTAAGAATCAAAATAATCAATAATACATTGTGTATTTTCCATTCTGCAAACGCATCGTTATTTACAAAAACATTGTACATTTATCCAATAAATATGTATGCAGTATTTTTTTAAAGTAATCTTAATTGTATGTGATGTAAAATCTGATTTTATTTGCAGAAACTGAGTAGGGCCAGATCGAGCCGGACTGAGTCTTTTTTTCACTGATTGTTTTACAGGCAGGGTTCGGGGTTAACTTTTAATTTTTACACCGGGTCAAGGCAAAATGACTTTCCTTCGGGGCGGGAGAGGCCCGGGCCTCGAAATTCCGGCCCGTGCAAACCTCTAACAGTATTCTACTACCCTACGAATAAGATACATTATACACGAATGATGGCAAAACCACTTTGCAAAAGGTTACCAATGGGGCAGTAGTCGGGATCAATATTAAAAATAATATTGCCCAGTTAAACTGATGGCTTTGCATTCGCAGGCTGTTTACACTAATTGTGTATTACAGCCTTAATTTTTAAAGAATAACACCCTTGAAAAATAAAGTAAGGGGAATTACCTTTTCCCATTTCGTCCAATTACACTTAAACATTGAACATTCACAATGAACATCCAATAAACCAATAAGCATCCATAACTAATCACGGAGGTGCCTTGTCAGAATGATCCTATATCTAAAATTTTAAATGAAAACTGATAATTCTGCTTGAAAAATCCATTTATCTAAATTAACGGTGGAAGATTAGCCTCCCGTTTGCCCCCCTCTCTTATTCTTATCCAATGAATTCCCAAAACTAATCAGAATAGTACCTTATCAGAATGAACCTAAATCCAAAATTTGAAGCAAATCGGATATTTCTATCAAGAATTACCGGGTTATGTACATACGTACATACATGCGAACATACATACATACATACAGACCTGCGAGCCCTTTATTTGTCAGGCTTTGACGCCTGTGAGCTAAAAACACGTAAAATTACATTAGCCTAGGATGAACTAGATCAGCCTGGGACAAACTAGAATGTTGGCGCCGAGGCGGTTATTGAATTCAATAAAATCATGCCAAATTGAATTGGTCTAGGATAAACTAGTTCAGACCAATAAACAGCAGGCTAAACTAGTCTATCCTAAAATAGTTAGGCCAAACTAGTTTGGCCTAGGAAAAACTAGTTTGTCCCATGGGCTTTAGGATAGACTAGTTTGGCCTAGGAAAAACTAGTTTATCTGATAGGCGTTAGGATAAACCGGTTTGGCCTAGGAAAAACTAGTTTATCCGATGGGCGTTAGGATAAACTAGTAATAAACTAGCGTATATTTAGGATAAACTAGTTTGGCCTGGGCTAATCTAGTTTGGCCTAAAATCGGGTTTGGCCTGTAACATATATATGTTACCGTTAAAGCGTATAATTCAGTTATTTCATTGCCAAATTCGTTAAAGTGTGTAAAGTTATTGGATTCTATGATTTAACTAGTTATTTTAAAGAATAACGATTGAATAACTGCTAAAGTATAAAAAATTCAATTTCACGTAAAAAATCAATTGTTTTATAAATTAATTGATGATAAATAGTTAACATTCGAAAAATACATTGCAAATTATTAATAGATGATTTAGTAAATATAAAAATCTGACTTTAAAATGCAATATTATTTTTATATGAGTTAAAAGTAATACAAAATAACAGAATGTAGTGCGGGAATAGTTATGTTTAAATTTTTACTTGGTCCTGTTGAAAAAAATAAATAAATAAATAAAAAAAATAAGGCGTTTACATAAAATTACAAAAATTATGTAATATAAATCCTGCTTACAAAAGAAATAATAATATTTTTAATTATTATTAAATAATTGCAAGCTGACAGGAATAATTATGCTATTTATCAAAATTTTACAAACTTTATTGTAGTTTTTTTTCATTCAGTGCATGTTTCGATTAGTGCGGTTTTGATAAGTGCTGTAAAGCGCGGAATTAATTAATTACATTAATCGAGAGAAACCTGTATTTTTGTGCTATTTTTTAAAATTATTGTTCAATCAGCAACAATGCTAACTTTCAGTTAAGAAAAAAACACTTATTCATTAATGATTTATCGATTAATAATCATTTGAACTGTTTAAACTATTAAAAAGATTTAAAGAAAAAAAAATATTTTAAAGATAAGTATTACACATGCAAAAGTTCATACATCCATGTAAAATTAGACAAAAGCTTCTTTCGAATATTCCAAGACTTATAACAAAAAGAAAAAAACATAAAAGAGAAGAAAAATATCACATAGTGCCAATATAAATTTATCTTCCATGATTAAATCCATATGAACAAAAACTGAAAGTTTTTCAAACAAAAAGCAAAAAATAAACGCACAAAAATTAAAGATAACACAATTTTTTACTTAAAAACAGAAAAGTGGAAATGACATTTATCTATCATCCTTGTCGTTTTTAACAGAATAAAATCAAACATAAAACATTGATGTTGTATCGGAAAACGAAAACTGCCTTCATAGTTTTCTTTTCATAAAAGGGAATGAAAAAAAAAATCATATCAAAAGCTGACAAGAGATGTCAACAATAATATCGAATTCAATTATGAAGAAAGCGTTTCTTTTGAGTATGCGAATCGAAGTGAAACTTGCAATAGTTGGGAGCATTGTCAATGAACATGCAAATTGCTTTTAAGGATTAGTTTTCTTTATTAGAATAAACATGATATTGTTTTATGAGCAACCTTTCCCACCTTCCCTGATAAAGGCAACTGTCTCGCTAAATTTTGAACTGTTTATTTTGAACATATTTGAATAAAGTGTTTTAAATTATAGCTTTCTCTAATATAATTTAGCTTCATTAATGGATCTAATATTTATAAAAAATACGCATTTAAAAAATATTGAGCACCTTTCATATTCTTTAATAAACGGAAAAATAATTTACTGTAATTATTTCACTAGAACAGTTTCTAATTGCTGCTATTCTAATTATTACGATTAAAAAGTTTTTTCAAAAGTGAAAAGAATTTTTTTGTGGTATTAACTCCTTGGAAACGAGAGACTGGTATACGTGTTACATAATTGCTCAGAATCATTGATTATTTTCACCAGTATAATTTTACTGCAAATTCTGCCTTATTTATCCAAGGATTTTCGCGATTCAACTAGACAAAAATTTCTGATTTAAAAAACTGGTAACCAAAGATTAAAAATTCTGTAAAAGAAACTCGTTCCGGAGGAAAAATAATGCCAACCAGTTAAACGCAATGAATTCAGATGAGATATACTTTAAGCGATAACTTCTAAAACCAACAAATTTTTTTGGGGAAAAAATAAAACTAAAAACAAACATTGCACTTTTTAGGAAAAGAGGGAAAAAATCAGTAATAACATTTACATGCTACCTTTATAAATCTTAAAAGAAATAATAATAATAATAATAAACTATGAAATAATATTATATCTAAACAACGAAAAAAAAAAGTATGCTTTACACTTTTCTCTTAAAAATGAATAAATAATAATAATAACAGTAAAATTATTAATTTGCAAAGTTATAAGAGATGCCAACAACTATATCAGATCAATTAATTAAAAACACAATCTACCGGTGTCACGAATCAAAGTGCAAAAGTGAATACTACCTGCCTACAATTCATATATTGAGTGTTTTTTTTCAAAATGCTTTTTATTATTAGATTAAACCCAGTTTCCCTTTATATACAAAAAGATTAAAAAAAAAGATGAATAATAATAATAATAATAACAACAACAAGTGGATAAGTATAATCACAGATCGCACAAACGGTTTCGTTTAAAATTTCTAAAAGAAATCCTTACCCGTTAATTAATAAATCCAAATTGTTAATTTATAATTATTACCTAAACTCTGACACCGATGGTAACACCAATAAATTTAATTTTAAAATAATTATAAAACGAAATTATTTATATTAATAAAATTAAAAATGTTCAAATAAAATTATTAAAATAAAATCCAAAACTCTTATTATTATTATTATTATTTTGAAAATCCGAAATTAAAAAAACATATGTTTCTAAAAGCCAAAAAAAAAAAAAAAAAAAAAAAAAAAAAATTAAATTTAAAATACTGAATTATTAATAAATCGCAGAAGTTTTAAAATAGAAAGAAAATTAAATAAAAAAAATATGATGAATGTCAAATGAACGAAACCCTTATAATACAAATTTTTAAATTGGTCAAGAATACAAAATTTATTCTAATTAAAATAATCTTAATATGAAAATTTTAAGTTCCAGTATCGGAGTTCGAACCACGAACCTTCTGTTTACTAGCGAGATGTTTTACCTCCAAGCTATTATGTTGACACGAAAGACATTGATATTAAAATTCTCTTTAAAAATTTTAAATCGCAAAAACCAACGGATAACATTAAAAAAAAGAAAAAAAAAAAAGGCTTTTTAAAACTTTATTATTTGTCGTATGACATACGATATTCAGCTATAAGTACGCAAAATTTGAAGTCTCTGACTTATACAGTTTTTATGTATGGACTCTATCCGTACACTTTGTCGTCAGATGAACGAAACCCTAAAAAGCTAATAAATGAGTAAATTTCGAAAAACTGAAAAAAAAAGTATTTATATCTTTTTTTCATTAAGATTAAATTACATATATTTAAGCTATCAGAACTTTAGAATTTCCACACTAATTATAATAATTTTAATAATAAATACAAAATAATGATTCACAGTTCCAGCTAAAATCTAAACAATCACTAAAGAAAGAAACAATGCTGGAAATAGGAAAAGGCAATAATAACATTTATCTTTCACTTTTTTACTAGCCTAAAAAAATCCCTCGTGACACAGCAATATCATTTTTGGAAGGCAAAAAAGAAGAAAATGAAAACTATGTATTCTTTCATCCCTTCAACATTAAACATAAAAGGAAAAGAAAAGATGGAGAGATGTAATAATATTACGATGGTGCGAAGAGATGTCAACAACAATATTGAAATCAATTATTAAGAAAATATCTCCCACTCATATGGATCGAAGCGAAGTTCAGAGGCAGCCAACGCGTGACTATCTATATGCGAATGTATTTTTAGATCTTTTTTGCTTCAAATTATACAAAACACGATATTCTTTCACGGATGGGAAAATAATTATTACCAAAGGGCGCAGACTTAGAATTTCAGATGAAAGTGGTGCAGAGAAGATGATATTTAAAAAACACACTATGTCAAAATGTGTGAATGTAATTAGATAAATAAAAGTATTTTGGGAAAGAGATCGATCAGATTAAATTAATATGTATTAACATAGCCAAGAAGTGTTTTTCCTATATTATTTAGTAAATATAATAAAAAGGTTTAGAATCTTAGTCGGATAAATTTTCCTTTAAAATGATGTAAATGGTCGAAAACAATGCTAGTGTAAATGTAAAAATTTTGTTTAATTTTTTTTTTTTTTTTGGTCAACAATATTTATCCGAAATGCATAATATGTAATAAAAATGTTATTAATCCGTCTCAATTTGAAAAGTTTTTATTATCCAAAAATTATGTTAATCCTTTATAGCTAAAGAAGTCAAACAAAATTACTTGAGAAAGTTATGGCTACTGCACACCAATTTAAATTTTGCAAAAACAACAAAATTTTGTTGGAATTATAAATTGAAAATACAAGACTTTAGTAAGTATCAAATAAAATTGATGAAATTTTGTTTAAATTTTATAAAAGTATTAACTTTTTTTTTTTTCCTCTGAGCAACAAAACCGATTTTTTACTTTAACTAAAAAAATCGCTTAAAACAACCAAAATGTACTCAATAAAACATTTTTTGTAGTTTTAATCAATTCCTTTCTCTGGGTGCGAAGACTTTGAAATTAAACAAGAAATGACTTCATTGTTTAGTATATATATATATTTTTTTTTTTTTTTCTTTTGTAACATACAAAATATCAATTGAAGCCCCCTTTTTTAAGGGATCAGGTATCCTTTAAAAAATCCAAAAATCTATTTTTCAAAAAATAGCTTATAATTTAACATGATTTTTAGAAGAATATAAAAATAATCTGCATACAAAAATTCTCATGACCTGAAGAGAACTTGTGTCTAAAACACTTTGACTTTTTCCTAAATGATCAATGGGTGATTTAATCTTTAAAATCAATTTTCTTAAAACAGTGATTTTGCTCATCGCGCGCATGATTTCTGAAAAATGGTTGCCTAAAATTTCAAAGAAGTTTCGCTGAATGTATTAAACTTATAGAAGCACAAAATAACCTATGTTTCCCTAGTTAGAAATTTGAAATTTAAGATTACTTTTGTAAAAAAATATTCGATATTTTGAATTTTTTATTATTTTTTTCATTTCTATAACTATGTTTTATTTTTTTCATTGTAGGTCATTTTGAAAATACATTATATCTCTACTCATTAAAAAATCTTGATTTGTTTTAGACATTCAGATGTGAAAAATCATGCGCGCAGTGCATGCAAGAATAATTATTTTGAAAAAATTGTATTACTTTCAAAAATAAATTAACAAACTTTTTATATAATTTTTTATAATAATAAAATTATTTAAAAAAATTTATAGAAATATAAAAAGTTTTTTAATTTAAAGATTTATTTATAAATTTTAAGTTAAAACAGATTTTTTTTAATCAATTAAAAATTGATAAAATAAATCTTTTTTAATACGTGTTTTCAGTTTTAAAATTAAAAGTCTATTAGATATATAGAATTTGCGATTCTTACAGAGGTCCCTTTTTTACGTTATTTTGTTAGTTCTAAGGGTACCGAAGAGCGAGACAGAACCTCCAATAACATAGCAGCTCAAAGGGACGGGGAGGTGTTGCTGGAAAAATGCATAAACTTGACGGAGAATTTCTATCTACTTTAGAAACAAAATTGTAGTCCTTAAATCAGTATTCTTCACTTGTACAAAATCCAAGTTAAACGTGTTAAAGAACGATCGTAAAATCTGAAGCAAATGAAATTGACATCTATGATTCTTAAATTAACAAGAAGAAATAACTTAATGTTTATTAGATTTTTTCCCCCCACGTAGAATACAAAGTATCAATTAAAGTATTTAAATAAATATATATATATAGTTTACTCTTTTTATCACATATATCACTTGACTAAGAATTAAATTAAGAATAAAGATCCCATTAAAAATATTTTTGATTTTCTTTCAGAAATCCGGAGTTTTCAAAAATCTGCCTTTGTCTCGACCCCGACGATGACGGATTTTCGAGGTTATACTGTAATCCTAATTTTCTATAAATTAATAAATGAATGTTTTTCCCCTAAAAAAGAAAAGAAAAGAATAGTATATATCTATCTTGTCTTTTTCACAAAAAATAAAATCATCCATAAAACAATAATGTCTTCCCAAATAACAAACGGAAAAAAAAAACCCTGGAAAAAAGGGAACAGTCCTCTTTTCATAAAAAAAGACAGAAAAAAGCTGCCATTAAAAAGGTACAGGGGATATATAGCTAAGCTATCAAGAGATGTCAACAACCATGTCAAAATCAGTTATTAAGAAACACGTTTCAGACACATGACTGAAAGAATAACGATCGATAATAGCTGAACTGTCTGCAAAAGCACTAATTGTTTTTATAGATTTAGGTGCTCTGTCACCAGTTAATTACTATATTTTTTCATGAGCGAAGAAACTGTTTTACAACATGTTCGAATTGATGATAAAATGATTTCGTGAGGCTGTAAAAGTATTTCATATCAAAACAAATAAATAAATTACTGAATGATGTAAAAACTCATTTGGTCATGGATTTAACAAATATTTTAATCTATTTTCAATCGTCAAAAATACATTATTTCTTAGAAAACTTTCTTTGAACTATTATTTAATAAGAACAATTAAACATGATAAAAAAAAGATTAATTTTTTGCTTCATTTTAATATTTTATGATTATTATTGTGATTTTTTATTATTACTGACAAATCTATAAAAAAGGAAAAACAATTATATTTATTAAAACGGTGCATCAGCAAAAATTATATATATATATATAAAAAAAACTATAAAATAAATTTTCTTTTTTTATCGCATAAATATCACTTGCCTATGAATGAAATTATGAATAAAGGCATCATTTAAAAAATCGGAAGTATTTTTAACTTTCTTTCAGAAACCCGGAATTAAAAAAAAATCCGTCGAAGTCTTGATTCCGACGATGACGGATTTTTGAGGTTTTACTGTAACACTAATTTTCAGTAAATCAACAAATGAATGTTTTTTTTTCCGTAAAAGGAAAAAATAAAATAAAATAATATTTATCCTTCAGCTTTTTTTTTTCTCTTACAAAAAATAAAATCATCTACGAAACAATATGTCTATCCAAATGACAAACGTGTAAAAAAAAAAAAAAAAAAAACCTTGAAAAAAGGAACAGCTCTCTTTCCATAAAAAAAGACCGAAAAAAAAAAAAACAAAAAAAACTGCCACTAAAAAGATACTGGGGATGTATAGCAAAGCTGTCAAGAGATGCCAACAACCGTATCAAAATCAGTTATTAAAAAACACCTTTCAGACACACGACTCAAAGAATAACGATCGATAGTAGCTAAACTGTCTGCAAGAGCACTAATTATTTTTATAGATTTTGGTGCTCTGTCACTAGTTAATTACGATATTTTTGCGACATGTTCGAATTGATGATAAAATGATGTCGTGAAGCTGTAAAAATACTTCACATTAAAAAACTACTGAGTGATGTAAAAACTGATTTAGTCAAGGATTTAATAAACATTTTTATCAATTTTTAATCGATCGTCAAAAATAATTACGTTTTAGAAAAACCTCTTTGAACTATTATTTATAGAAGCAATTAAATATGATAAACAATTAACTCTTTGCTTCATATTAATATTTTATGATTGTTATTATGATTATTTTATTACTATTGACAAGCCTATAAAAAAGGGAAAAATAACTATTTTTATTAAAACGGTGCATTAGCAGAGATTATATATATATATATATATATTAAAAAATTCCTCTAAAACATTTAATTTTATATGTTTATTGCATAAATATCACTTGCTTATGAATTAAATTATGAATAAAGACATCAAAATATCGCAAGTACTTTTTATATACTTTCAGAGATCCGCCTTAGTCTCGGCCCCGACGATGACGGATTTTCGAGGTTCTACTGTAACACTAATTTTCAGTAAATTAACAAATGAATATTTTTTTCCCTTTAAAAACAAAAAATAACATAATAATATTTATCTACCACCTTTGTCTTTTTTGTAAAAAATAAAATCATCCATGAAACAATAATATTTAACCTAATGACAAACGAAAAAAAAAAAAAAAAAAAAAAAAAAAAAAGGGATAAAAAAAGGGACCAGCTCTCCTTTCATAAAAAAAAGACGAAAAAACTTTCATTAAAAAGATACTGGGGATATATAGCAAAACTGTCAAAGAGATGTCAACAACCATATCAAAATCAATTATTAAGAAGACACATGACTCGAAGAATAACGATCGATGGTAGCTAAACTGACTGCAAGAGTACTAATTGTTTTTATGGATTTTGGTGCTATGCCACAAGTTAATTACGATATTAATTCATGAGCGAAGAAACAGTTTTGCGACATGTTCGAATTGATGGTAAAATGATGTCATGAAACTGTAAAAATATTTGACATTTATTATACACTATATTGCCATTAATAAACAGATACTTTCAATTTTTTCTTTTTTTTTAATTTTCTGAAATTTCAAATAATTATTGCAGGTGAAATATTTTCGGCAAAAATTGTCACTAAAATGTTAAAACATCAACAACAACTGCAACAGAATGCGGAAAATAGAGGCCGCAAAATTTCCTTACATGGAACTTCATAAACAAAAGATCAGTTCTGACAAACAATCGCACCACCCCTAAATTTTTTCCACCATTCACTAACAAATAAATTTTGTACAAAATGAATATAATTATCCAAATTTATCTAAAGCATGCACTTTTAATGTATAATGTTTGATAAGTATATTTTTTTGAATTTCAATTTTTTTTTCCATTAAAAAAAAAAAAAAAAAAAAAAAAAAGAACCTAACTCTTTTATATTAACTGTAAGATAGACTCAACATTCCTGATTTTGACATTCGCGCGTGTTTTCGGGATTTTTTGTATTATAAAATGCTGTGTTTTCGCACCATAAGTAAGAAACAGATTAAAAAGAATATAAGTGTTAAACAATATCTTTAAGTTTAGATAAAAATACAGACAAACAATAACTTTTAAATAAAAGATGGATACGTACTCTATGGCTAGAAAAATATGATGGAAACGCTATTTATCTATCATTTTTATCCTTTTTGACAAAACAGAATCATCCATGAAATAATAACTTTACGTCAGAACAACAAACGATGGAAATTGAAAAAAACAATTCGCTTTTTCCTATTAAAAAGAGAAGATTGAGATACACGATATATAAGCAAGAATGTCAAAATCTGTTAAGAAAGATTGCAAGATCGGTTATTAAGAAACAGTTTGTAGTCACAGAAGTCTACGTCTATAAAAATTTCTTTTTAATGAGAAAAGTATGATAATAACGATATTTAACCACGATTTTATTTTCCCAGACAAAATGAAATCACCTATGAAACAATGTCATATCCAAATAACAAAATAAAAGAAACTGAAAATAACTTGTTTTCATATAATTAAAAAGGATTGAGATATTCAATAAAGCAAAGTTGCCAAGATGTCAAGAGATGTTACAAACAATATTAAGATCAGTTTTAAGAAAGAACTCGCAGTTCAATAATTGAATATACAACAATCGATACTAGCTAATCTATCTCTTTAGGAGTTGTGAAAATATAACGTTATCAACATTTTGGTGATTTTGGACCACCTCCCCTCTTTCCGACATCATACGTTATCATCCTTCGAACCTCCCCCCCCCCTCCCCCACTGGTAATAATATAGTTATCAAAGTGTAAAAAAAATTTTTGATTTCTAGAATTTATTTCTTTTATTCTATCTAAGTGATATAGAAAACTGGTGACATTTATTTTTCGCATACTTTTATGATTCAAATGAAGAAAAGTCTGCAAAATATTGCTTTGCATATGAAAAAAAAATTGCATCATATAACACGTAAAAGAAACAGTTACTACAGTGCTCAGCAAAAGTTTAGACAATGGTGTTTTTTAACCTTTAAATAAAAAATACGAACACGTGAGTTTTACAAATGGCTATACTTATTTTCAAATATATTTTATACAATGGAGTATAAAAATAATGGCTATAATATAAGAAAATATTTAATTTTACTGAAAAAAGTAAAATTTGCATATTGCAAAAGTTTAGACACTTTTTTTGATTTTTAGCCAACTGTTCGTGGAAAAATGCAAATTTCCAAGTTATGATGTCACATGTCTGAAGTATTTAATTATACCTCGATATAGTATCAGTTAGTGAAGATGCCGCGAGCTAAGAATATTCAATTAGATGAGGTAATTGAAGTAGGAAAGCTGAAATGGAAAGGGAAGACTGTTGCAGAAATTTCAGCAGCATTGAATCGTCCAAAGTGGTCTGTCTATGAAGTCTAGTCTAAGGATGACTCCTTCAAAACAAAACATAATCTGGAAGATCTTGTGTGACGAGAAAATGACTCGACAAAAGGATCCAGAAACTGACATTTACACAAGTAATGATTGCTAATCACATTAAAAGTAAGTCAGAACTTTCTGTGTCGACGGAAATGATTCGTAGATGAATTAAAGAAACAGGTAAATCAATTTACATGAAAATGATAAAACAATCAGCTTTAAAATATCGCTATAAATTGGCGAGAATTCAATTAACTTGCAAACATACGTCATATGGACCAAAATGGTACGCCATGATATTCAGTAACGAAAAAAAGAGTGGAATTTGAATGGCCCAAACAAGTAGGCATACTATTGGAATGACTTAAGTAAAGATCCTGGGACTTTATTAAGTCGATAAAAAGAAGCCCAGAGCGGAGGAGTGGCGGACAGATAGTATTCCTTTTCTTTCGCTTTTAGTTATTAGTAAACACAAGCTTCATTTCAAATATACTTCACGTATGGTTTCTCGAACTGTGATTATATAGGCATACATATCTGAAGAAGAAGACGGTCAAATATTGGGGCATTACATTTTTTAGAATTAAAATTTTTTATAACAATTTAGTGATTTTAATAATAATTTTGTATTTTCATAAAAATAGACAACAGGCTAAAAAAAGATAACATGCTATTTTGTAGAAAAGAGCCGTGATACAAATGAAAAGAAAAAAATTCGGTTGGATCAAAAATGATATCAAAAGACAGAACCCCCTCCTAACCATAGAGATGTCTTACGATATCAAATGTCCCTCTCATCCCCCTAATACGATAACGTTATATTTGCACAGCTCCTAATTAAAAAATAATAATGTAACTGTTTTCATGGGTAAAATCCCCCCCCCCCCCCCCATCAGAAGAAATGCAATATTCCACCTTGATCTAATCGTAAACTTACACAACAAGAACTTTAAAAGCTTCCCGTTTACTTGAAAAGTGACAAATAATAATACATTGTTAAAAGTTTCTAATATACATTTCATTTAAATTTACAAGTAGTATCGGCAGCCTTCGTCACGGAATATTTTCATTAGTTTGTTATTTTGATATAAATTGCACTCTGCTTTGAATTGAGGACATGAGTGCTATATTCGGAACTTTAAAAAGTTAAGACTAAAACAAATTTACTGAGATAGATAGAAAATGGCAGTTATCGTATAAATTCGTGCATATGTCGAAAAACTGACAATTTTAGGCGAGCAAATTGAAGGGGAAGGAGTCGACTTAGATGAGTCAATTAAAAACAAGTTGGAAATTGCACGTCACACGTAGCAAACAAACTATCGTATACTAACAAAGTTTTAAAAATATTCAGATCTTGATGTAATAGTATAAAGTACATCGGATACAATATAGTGGCCGAAATCTTTTGTATGCCCTTGTAAGTACTAGCTGCTTTCTATTTATTATATAGGAAGTAACTTGTAGTAAACCTCAGCAACCTACACCAACTTCACAAAATGTGAAATAGTTTAACAGGATTAAAATGCGCTAGAAATAGTGTTTAACCCTATAATATTGTGTAATGGGCTACCTTGTGTGCCCTTGTAAATTATTAACAGATATTCTTTGCACCACAGATTGTACAGAATGTATTTTTTAGGACATACTTAAGTACATCGAAAACTTCATAGATGCATATCAATTCTATTATGTTTGAAAGAGTGTAAAATCATTAAAATTAACTTGAAACTGTTTTCTGCCATTGGCCGTAATGTAACGGAATGCTTTTGATAGTCTCTATAATTGAATTATCCATCCGATTTTCATAAAATTTGAAAAGATTCGACAAAATTATACAACATTTATTTATTTTAAATTTCAAACGACTCGGTAGGGTTGTTTTTGCTCTTTTATAGACTCCGGATAGATGACGGACTGGATGACGATTATAGGCGCTCCGTATTTGTATAATTTCGAACGCACCTGTGAAAAAAACTTTGAATACTGCAATATTCTGGTGTTTTATGTGTACGTATATAAAATAATATATAAAATATACAAATCATAACAACTTGTTAAAAAAAATCAATGGTTTGTTTTAGTTACTTATTTTTTCGGATTGGCAGGTGACTTCTTTCGTTTGATTTTGTGCAAAATGGAAATAAAAAATAAGATTATCGACTTGTACACGGGTTTTCGATTTTTTGCAGCCTTTTCATTCGAAAGTTAAGGGATCGACTTATGCACGAGTACGGCATTATACGATAACGATATACGGCATTAAAAAAATATTTTGGCGATTGAATTGGCATAAAAAAATTTTTAGAATTAAATTTTAATAATAATTTAAAAAAATCCTTTGTTAAAACAGCCTATTTTAAATATTGCTTAAAAACTAACTTTTTTGAGATATAAAAAAGGGATTTAGTATCAAAATCACTACTACTTATATTAGAGACAAGTATTATTTATAATAAATACTTCCAATGAAATACTACACCGATTTAGTATTGAAAAGGTTTGAAATACAATGGCCATATTTAGAAACATAACCTTATGAACTGGAATTATTAGAAATGAAATAGCAAAATATCTTATTTGCGCAATATTGGAAAAATATAGATATTTCAATACTGGAGAAATATTTTAAGCGAATTTTGGCCAAGCTATTGCCAATGCAAACAATAATGGTTCAATATACACGGAACTGCTTTGCAATATAACTTTGTTGCTAGAAAAAAATCTGATTTAACGATGCATTTATGAGCTAACACAATCAGTCACCACTATTTCCAAATAGCAATTTTCGAACAAAATCCTAGGGTTAAATAAGGTGACGATTACTATTTGGAAACATTGCTGAATGTGCATCCTTGTGTTAATCAGACTCTGTATATACTGTTTAACACTGACCTTCAACAAGCACAGCAAAAATCGATAAAAACAATAACTTTCACAAAACAATAAAAGGCAGCACGATACATTTTTCTCTTTAAAAACAACAACAACAACAAAAATGATGGTATCAGTATTTTTCTAATATCTTTGTTTTCCTCAACACAATGAAATCATCCATGAAATAATATGTCAATTTGAGTGGCAAACGGAAGAAATTTAAATCTTTGTTTCTCTTTCTTTTCGATAAAAAAGTAGAGAAAGGCAGTGAGAGAAAACTACTACAGAAAAGAGAGAGAGAGAGAAAAATTCGATATCTCCAGATCTGTCACTGAATGTCAAAAATGATCATAAGATCAGTTATTAAGAAGCACCTTTCAGTTATATGTGACGAAACACAACGATCGATAGTAGCTAAATTGTCTACGAGAACATTACTAATTGTTTTTATGGGTTTAAGGTCCTATGTCATCAGCTAATCAGGCAATTTGTTCATGGGTATAAAAGCATTTTTCATAAATTATTAGTATTATAAAAAAAAAAAAAATGAATTTAAACTTTTTAGGTTTGAGTTTCCTTGAGGTTGGGAGGGAGGGAGAGGAGTACAAATGACAAAACTATTGATATTGTCTAAAGAAAATGGCAGTTATATAAGTAAGCCAAAATATTTTGTGGTAACTTTCCAGTGAATTTCAATTTTGAAATAATTACAGCAATCAATATGAGCAGTCAATTTAATTATGTGTAGTTTTAAGATTTTTGCTATATTTTTTCAGTTGACGAATTTTATAATTTCCTATTTTGTTGTATTAGTCGTGCTTGACTGCAATTTGAATTTATTTTTGAAAGTATTGATTGTAGTATAATTTAATTTATCAATCAAAAGAAAATGGTATCGGTTCGAAATATTACTTTGATTTTGAAAAATGTTACGAGAAAAATAAAAACATGTTCAAAAAAAAAAAAAAAAATCTAAGTTAAATTTTGAAAGAGATAGAAAACCTACAATAATTGATTTGTCAAGTTAATATTAGTACCCGTAAATCTAATTTCTGTAACTTCCAGAAGTTGATTAATAGAGAAGGCAGAATTTCCCAAGAGATGTTTGGATATTGATATTTATGAGAAAATCCCAAGAAAGAGTTCTAATAAATAAAATAGTTATACAGTAAATTTTAGACGCGAGAAAAGAGATATGCTGAAGAAACAGCAAATATAGGGAAACAAACATTATTTATTTACTTATTTATTTATTTTGCAATGATATTGCAAACATAAATAGATGAGGTTTTATACTAGTTAAGGAGAAAAGTTAGCAGAAATCTTCCAAAGGTGTTAAAAGCAGCAGACGAACTCTAAACAAGATGCCATTTCAATACTTTCTAGAGGGAGGGCGGGGGTATTTTTAGGTGCGTTCGTTATTATGTAAATACGTAGCACCTATAGTCGTTGTTCTGTCCGTCCGTCCGCCTGTTTGTCCGCATGTAACAACGCAAAAACTACCCTACCGAACCGTTTGAAATTTAAAATATATAATTATTACATAATTTTGTCGAGTCATTTCAAATTTTATGAAAATTGGATGTTCAATTACAGGAAGAATAAAAAGTATTACGTAATAATATGGGCAATGGAAAAAAATCTTTCACGTTACTTTTTAACGATGTTACACTCTTCCAAATATAATAAAATTGACATGCATCTATGAAGTATATACTAAAATATATATTCTGTACAATTTGTGGTGCGAAGAATATTCGTTAATTTACAGGGCCACACAAAAGTATTCCATTACATAATGGTATAGGAGAAAACATTCTTTGGGATGCGTTTTAGTTGTATTAAACTCTTTCGCACTTCAAGAAATTGATTTATGTTGCTGAGGTTTGCTACAAGTTACTTTCTGTATAATAGAAATCAGATAGTATTTACATTAACACACAAAAGATTTCGTATTATATTGCATCCGAAATACTCTATATTAGTACACCAATGTCTGAATATTTTAAAAACATCTTTATAGTACAAACGCACCTCATTTGTTACGCTTGAGTGCAATTTCCACTTGTTGTGTACAGTAGAGATGCAATTGATACAGTTCTATTATCGCATACGATATTAAAAATTAGTCAAAGTAAGGAAAACTTGACCAAAATAATAATGTTTTTGGTCTATCGAAAAAAAAAAAAAAAAAAAAAAAATATATATATATATATATATATATATATATATATATATATAACTGAAAAAATGGGAAAAGCTATTTTACTTTAGAGTAAGTAGTCCTAAACACCAGATTCAAAAAGAAAAATCATATTTCAACAAATCCTACGGGTGCTCCTAAGAAGTACCATAAATGTGAAGCCTAATCGAAAATTTATTGAACAACTTTATTTCGACGGCAATAAATGAAAAAAAAAAAAAAAAAAAAAAAAAAAAAAAAAAAAAAAAGAAAAATAATACAAACGCAATTCTCATTGTTATTATTGTTTCCAACTCTAACAGAAACTGGCTTGCTACACCCCAAAAAATCAACAATTAGATACACATGAGCTTGTCGTTCCCTTCTTCAATGCTTGAACAGGATTCATGTGCCTAGGCTCTACAATAGCAACACTGAATTCGCCCATTTTTGTCCTTTGAGTATAGGAGTAGTTTAAGATTTGAAAACATCATCATCAAATGATAGCACTGATTCTTCAAATATAAACGTTTTTGCAGATAATGATGCTTGCTAAAAAATATGATGTCGCCCCGCAATGGCGCCAACTTATATGGGCTCGTTGGGCTCGAGCCCACCCAATATTTTTGAATCGTAGTGTACCCAATTTTCATTGTTTTAGTTATTTTATCATTATTATTTTATTAATCATTTTTTCCTTAGGATAAAAGTTATTTCACCAATCACCATGTGTTTTAATTGTCCAATTGACACTCATAAATCCTAAATGACTGAAATGTTTTGCTACATGTTTAACTTTCTGCTAATTGACTTTGTAGTGAAGTTTATGATATCATGACATTACAATAAATATCAGTGTCTTCATAAGAAAAAACGCATGAGGACATAATTTAATAAAATTGCAACTTTATTAAAACATGATAGCTCGACTTAAATTATCATCCTTCATCATCGCCCCCACCAGTGGCTGCGAGGTTCTGACCTCCAAACTGGTAGACGGTAGGTGCTGGGTTCGAACCCAATCGCGACCGTCGGCCAAGCCGTTCGGAGTTTTCCGTGGTTTTCTTCGAACCTTGCGTAAATACGGGTTAGGTTCCCTTAGAAAGACCCCCAAGGAGGGCATCCCACCTCATAGGGCCTACATCTCATAGTGTAGATAATTGGCAAACAAACAAACATCTTTCATCATCTGTCAACCCTTCAAAGAAAAATAAATAGGTCACATCATTAAAAAAAATATTTTTCAGCCCACCCAATATTTTTAAGCCAACCCAATATTTTTCAAAACTTGGCGCCACTGTCACCCTGTATAGATGTAAGGTAATTGAATGAGAAGTATGTATAAAGGTAACTTAATCTAAAAGAATGCTAAAATTCGGCTGTTCAGAAGTAACTTGATCAATTCCAATACAGCTCGAGATGAAAATCGAAAAGAAAAGAGAGCCGAACTTTGAAAATTTCGTGCTAAACAATAGATTAGTCAAAACTCTCAATAGAACAATTAAAAATGATATATAGGCAACCGTGAAAGATAGTAACAATTTCAATCTTAAAATGGCAGCATTTATCAGAGAGACTTCTAATGTCTCCATTTGACCAGCCGTCCTCGTTTTAGATGGCTTTTCCTTACTTATTGATATGACATGCGTTACACTTTCAGTACGTTGCAATAGTAATATTATTAATTATTAATTATAAACACTAATTTTTCTTCATCATGTCTTTAATGCTAATGCTTCTATTTTGATCAAGTTTAACAAGTTATTTTAGCTTTCGCGCAATTCATGAAAAAAGAGGAAAAAAGGTGAATAACTAGCTTCCCTCTCTTCCCCATTTGGCATCCGTGGTTGTAAAACTTTAGCGTATATTATTTAATATATGACGTATAAATTTAATTTCAAATAAATTAAAATAAATACACGAATAAACCAATTTAAATATTGCAAGAAACAATTCGTGATTTTTTTTTTCAAACAACATAAGAAAATTAACAATAAGATCATTTCATAAAATTTAACAAACAATTCAGTTTTAATACAATAAATTTTTAGGAAAAACGTACTATCTCAAATCAATTAGAAATATTAAGCCGATTTTAGAAATAGTTGAAAATGTAATTTCGTCTAAAAATATATTTATATAAAATAAAATTTTGTAAAAGACAGAACTTTTTCAATAATGGATTTGTCAAGTTAACATTAATAATAAATGTAATTTCTGTAAGTTTCAGAAATAGATTAATAGAAATGGGAGAATTTCCCAAGAGATAGTTGATTTATTTACTGTTTATTGATAACATATCTGGTTGTCTAACCCGATAATTTATAGGCAGTTGGAACGTCCTGAAGTCAGGGGGATACATCTATTGATCAGATGATGTTATAGTTGCAATAAAGTTTTGTTGCAATTTGATTGCAATATATTTACAATATAATTTTTAAAAATTGAATATTTACAACTCAGCCGATAAATACAAATCTGTTGTAAAAATGAGAAATGTTAGGTTTTTATATTTATTAGAAAAGCCTAAGAACAGTTATAACAAGTAAAATATCAGACCCCGTTGTCGAGTTTAGGTTCTCACCAGATCGGGTTTTCGTCCTTAAGGGTGTGTTCGAAAAAACGCTTTTCCACCTTCAACAGCTCGAAGTTTTCTGATACAATTTCAGACACATTTTTAAAAGTAGAAACATGAAACTGGCTAAGGGAATTTTATGAAGGGAGATATAAGGTGCCGTGTGATGTCATTTTGAGCTCCACTCATTAGAAATGGATTTATAAACAATTATCTTCTCAGTAGGACCCTTTTTTTTTTGTTTGCAGGCCTTCCCCTTCGGAAAAATCGGTTCAAACTGCCATTTTTGATTGCTTTTTTTGCAACAATTTCTGCCATTATCAAAGAATCGACCATCACGGCACCTTGCGTACTTTCTAAACAGGGTTGGGTTTCTGACGTCAGAAACTGATTTTTGACATGACAAGTGTCAAAAACTGGTTTAAACCGTCAAAAACTGGTTTAAACCGTCAAAAACTGGCTTAAACCGTCAAAAACGTGTAATGTGCTTCGAACATTTTAAGAACAAGAGAGAAACATTGAGTAATTTTTTATTTAAAATTATACTGTAATTTAATAATTACAAAAAAAATTAAATTACTTTAATTGCAATAAAACATTGTTTTTTAGAATGTTCAAACAGAAGAAAATGATTTTGTACAGTTAATAATCTGGATCAATTTTACCCCACAGCATCCTATAGCACTTAACCAATTTAGCACATTTATTTACACCCAAATGGTTTATGAGTTTAGAGTGTATGAAGCCAAAGTTACAAAATACTCTCTCAATTGGTGCTGAAGGGCTTGATAGCAGAAGCATTGCTAGTTGAGCAAGTTTGGAGGCAGGACAAATTTTCAGATTTATGACAAAAAAAAAAATTCTTTTTTTCCGTAAATGATAATATACAATACAGTAAAAGTTAATTTTTAAAATTTCATCTAATATTGTATGTTTGTGACAGATGTTTAATGAGAAATTTTACAGATCAGTGTAGTATTTGAGGTTTCTGACGAAATTTTTGACAAGAGGTTTTAGCCATGACGGTTTAAACCACGGTTTTAACCGGATAAAACCGCACACTGTCAAAAACTTGCCAACCCTGTTTCTAAATAAGACAATTTGCTAGTTTGATGCATTTGAGAGCCAAAATGAATTTAAAAATAAATCGGAAATAAGCAGTTTGAATCGAAATAAGATTGTCCCCTTAAGGGGACACAGTACCTTTCAAACCATCTCTTCAGTTTTGAATAATACTATAATATATGTGGTGGCAAAATATTTAAAACTAAAAATTAAATAAAATTAAAAATAAATCATTGTAGAACAGCTTATTTTATTGCAATTTATTTTTTTTCACCTTTTAAAAATCCCTACTACTTTAATTAAATATGAATATTTTTTATTAGATTTTTTCCCCCACATTCATTAGAACATACTACACAAAACTACGCATGGATTTTTAGCTGTGTGGGATTTCACATTCAATGATTTTATTTCTCTCATGTATTTAATAAATGGAGAAAATTCAAAGAAACCTCAATTTTAAATATATTTTTTTAAATAACTATAAACTTGAATGTTAAACCTATGCACAAAAATATTCAATACACCGTAAAAAACAAGCGAATAAATAAATAAATAAATAAATAAATAAATAAAAATTTAAAAAAAAATCAAATCTATCTAAATTAACAAAGAAGCTTCGGTATTTCTCGAACAAGCAAGTTATAAAAATATAAACACAAAGAAAAATCAGTTAAAAGTAGTTTTCATTTGTATGGGTAATTACGCTTGATCAATTAACAAAATTTTTCAATAGCTCACGATACAATAGCCGTATGTAGGTAAAAATGAGGTGTTAAAATATTCACAGTTAAAAATGCTTCCAGTTACTATTAAAACAAGTTAGAAATTGCAAGTGAAACGTAGCAAATGAGGTGCGCTCGTACGATAACAAAGTTTTAAAAATCTTCAGATCTTGCTGTTATAGTAGATAGTACTTCGGATACAGAGTACCCAAAAGCTTTTGTGTGTCCCTGTAAATATTATCTACTTTCTTTTATACAGGAAATATTTTGTAGTATTCCTCAGCAACGTATAACAATCTCAAAAAATTTTAAATAGTTTAATACAATTAAAACGCGCACCAAACAATATTCTCCCTATACCATTATCCATTATGTAATGGAATACTTTTGTGTGGCCTTGTAAATCAAAAACAAATGTTCTTTGCATCACAGATTGTGCAAAATGTACATTATAGTACATATTTCATAGATGCATATCAATTTTATTATGTTCGAATGAGTGTTACACCATTAAAATGCTTTTGAAACTTTTCTCCTTTGACCTTAATGTAATGGAGTACTTTTGATTGTCCCTAAATTCATCTACGCAACCGATTTTCAAAAAAATTTAAATGACACGACAAAATTATGTAATAAATACGTACTTTAAATTTCAAACGATTCGGTTGGGTAGTTTTTTCGTTGTTACATGCGGACAGACAGACAGACGGGCGGACAGACAGGCGGAGAGACGAACGGACTGAACGACAACTATAGGTGCTACGTATTTACATAATTACGAACGCACCTAAAAAGGAAAATCGATATTTTAACCAATTTCAAGGCACACTATGCACTATGTTCTCTTAATAAAGGAACCGACAGGAACATTATGCTGTACAGACTTGGTTTCCTTGTCTGAGCAGTTCTTCCTCGGATATCAAATCGAATCAAACAGTGAAGTATCCAGGCTCCGATTATGACTAATTGGGGCCCTGGGCAAAGATAAATTAAGGGGCCCCTTTCGAATTATTGCAATGTCAATCATATAGAACTGGTAGTCCTCATATTTGTATGTGTAATGCTTAAACATATTTTCACACCTTGGATATAAATAGAAGAAAATTCTTATCTCCGTCAATACTAAATTAAGGGTGTATTCGAAAAAACGCTTTTTCACCTTCAACAGCTCAAAATTTTCCGATACAATTTCAGACACATTTTTAAAAGTAGAAACATGAAACTTGCTGAGGGGATTTTTGAAGAGACTTACAAGGTGCCGTGTGATGTCATTTTACGCTCCATTCATTAGAATTTGATTTATGAACAATTATCTTCTCAGTATGAAACTCTTTTTCGTTCCCAAATCTCCCGCTTCGGAAAAATCTGTTCAAAATGCCATTTTTGATTGGTTTTTTTGCAATATTTTCTGCATTTATCAAAGAATTGACAATCAAGGCACCTTGTGTAATTTCTAAATAAGACAATTTGCCAGTTTGATGCATATGAGAGCAAAAATGAATTAAAAAAAAAAATCGGAAAATAAGCATTTTGAATTGAAATACACCCTTAAATGCCTTAATTAATAAAAGGACACCTCCCTTTTATTAATTAAGGTCACCCCTCCGCCTTAGTACAGAACAAAACTTTTTTATAAAACTTTAGCAAACTGTTATATTACTTAAAGATGAATTTAATAACTTCAATAATCTTCTTGGAATTGGAAAAAGAAAATAACATTTTTTTAATTTAATGCATGTATTTAGGGGCCCCTAAAAAGTCCGGGGACATGGGCAAAGTCCCGATTTGCCCATGCAGTAATAAGGACCTGGAAGTATCAAGTTTACTTGTTTATTTGTATATTGTCAGAGCAAATATACTGAAAAAGAAATAGGGAAAATAGGGCGAGGAAGGAGTGAGTAAAGAAGTAAGTAATATTGAATAAAAAAGATTTGTTGGAAATAGTATAAATAGCAGGTTAAAAACTTAATAATGAGAATTGGCATGCAATAAATAAGTAGTAACCAAAAGTATACATGCACGTCTCCGAGCGCGCGCCTGACCACAGACATACATCTTTCATGTTAATTTATAATTCAGTTTAAACAAATTAAATTTTTGTAAGAAACTTTTTAATTACATTGGAAAAAAAAAACCACCATGGAAATAGGAGTGTTAAAATCTTGATCATGGGAATTGGCATGAAATAAATAGGTAGTATTCAAAAGTGATCATGTACACATTCGTTCACGATCACACACACCTTCCTTTTAGGTTAACTTTTAACTCAGTTTTAACCCTTTATGACTCAACAACTCCGATTTGAAAAATACTGACTTACAAGGAAGGTCTCCATGCGGGCATACTCAGAAAAATCTGAAAAAATTACAGAATATTCTTCTCATATAGTTATATATGTTTATAAAAAAAATTTCGGCGGAATCTCCTTATAACGTCCGTAAAAAAAATAATAAAAATTTCGTTTATTTGGCGATTTATCTTCGGTTGGCGAAAAAGCGAAATTTTGAAAAATACGCTTTTACGCTTCGAATATTTTTTAAAGAAAAACTTTCTATGTTCAATTTATTTAAATAAGTTTAGTTTAAGTAATTTTAGTTTTGTTTTTTTACTTTACTTCAAGTGTAATTTTGTCATATACGTTTATATGTACTTATAACAAAATGAAATTAATATATTTTATCATTTAAAACACAATTTAAATTGATTAAAATTGATCCAAATTAAAAAATACACTGTTAAAAATCTGCTGCATTTTGCTGCAACGCACTCCCTTGCTTGTATAGAAAACGGTTACTTGGCCGTGAAATGGAGCTTTCTCATTGGTTGGAATAGAGATATTATATACAAGCGGTGGAGTGGGTTGCAACAAAATGCAGCAGATTTTTAACAGTGTATGACACGGTCAATTCCCGTGCTATGGAGCATTCTCATTGGTCAGAAGAGAGATATTCTATAAAAGTAGTGGAGTGACGTTGCAGTAAATGCTGCAGATTTTTAACAGTGAAGTCAATTAAAATCAATTTTCAGATTCGTTAAAATCGTCTGCTTTTGGCGAGGAAATGCACTGCTCGCCAAATCCCGCGTCGCTTTCAACTTTTCGCGCCAATTATTCCAAACTATTTTATTTTTTTACATATCTAATAATGTAATTCCGCCGCTAATTTTCACTGATCCTTTATTACGTACATGAGTAGTTTAATTCGTATTTTTTTCAAAAAGTTCTGAGTATGCCCCCAATGGAGACCTTCCTTGTTAGATGTGTTAGAATACCTCATTTTAAGCTTGCAAAAAATAACTAAAAAATTTAGAACATAAAACTAAAATAATTATTGAATAAAACGTACTTTTTTTCGCAGCTACTTTAAACAGAAACTGACATATTTCTCATAAATACTTCCGTTTTCTAATACAAAATTTTAAAGTACACAAAATTACCATTAAAAAAAATCTACTTCCGAACTTTTCCAGTTTTTTTTAATTTGACAAAATTTACTAAGTTATTCTTTACAATATCGACCTGAAGCTTCTAAAATGATAAGCAAAATTTTAGTACAAGAAATTAATTCAATATCATCGTCTGTTGAGAATTCTGATGATCAATTTATATTACAACTGGTGTGTTGGGAAATAGTGGTATGTTGCAGATATGCAACACGGTGATACAAAGGGTCACATAAAATTTCTATAACAAACTCATGTTGTAAAACTGTTGGGGGAAAAATCGTTGGAAATAAGAGTGTTAAAAAAATTTTAAGAGGCTACTTCATTCAAATAAAAAGACCCGTTTGCTGATACTAATCCTATGGAAGAACTTTATAAAGATATCTCGTTTGCATTTTAATGTTTTTTTTTTCATTGGATAGCTAAGATTGGTCTGAATACAGGCCGTTTTTTCAGTTTTTTGATTTTGTTTATACATATTTTTTATGATGACGCTTTCATTTTCGGAACCGGTTAAGAAAACTCCCATAAAAAATATCTGCAACCAAAATCTAAAAAGTAAAAAACGGCCTGCACTCAGATCAATCTAAGCTATTCAATGCAAAAATCATTTAAAAATATTGAAATACAACCGACATATCTCTATAAATTTCTCCCATAGGATTAGCATTAGCGAACGGGTCTTTTCATTTGACTGAAGTAGTCCCTTAATCATGAGAACTACCATGAGGTAAATACGTCGGTAGTATCCAAAATTACACATGCACACGCACACACACACACAACGCAGCACACGATCTAATATCGAAAAATGGATTTTAATCCTCTAAAAAAATTTTTTTATTAACAGATTTACGTGAAACACCCTAATTTAAACAATCTGCAGCACGCCCACGGTCATTTTTCAGCTGCTATTTTGCAGAGTAAATGACATTTCACTCCACTTATAAATTCAAGAAGATATTATTCCGAAGCAGTTTTAGCGGGGCATTGCCAACACAAATCAGGGCGTTCTAATCGAAGAAGGGAAGAAACATGCAGACTCCGAAATTAAGAGTATAATAAATTGCAAATGTAATTTTGTGAATTGACACAGATAAATTGACATTTAATGTATAAGGCAGAGAATTAGCAAGGGAATTGATAAGGTTCGTTCGGAGTGTAACCTCGAGAGGATATGAAACAGCACGAGTACATTTAAATGGCGTAATTATAACAACTGTATTGTAATATAAAGCCGACGATTATGCAATTTGGGTATAAGGAAAATTTTGTTCAGGAAATTTACTTTAGAGAGTTCATTTCCAAAGTTGAATGTTGTCAATTTATAAATACAATAACAGCAGCAAAGTAATATCTTGCATTATGCATACGGTCACAGCACATTTTTAAGTATAAGTTATCTAAAGTTAACCCATCCGCTGTGAATGAAATATGGCGAAATTTTTTTTTGAAAGATTGAAGCACTGCCACATTGAACAGCTATTTTATTTGGTATATTTTTAGACATGATGTTAATGAATTCAAGTTCATTTGTAGTGATATTTTCGCACTTATCATAATTTTATAAACCTTTTCCCATTTTTAGAATCGATATGTTTATCTAGTTTAGAGATCTCATTTCCTAAATAGTATACTATCAATTTTTACCTCCAATAACAAGCGGTAAGGTAATATCTTGCATTATGCATATGATCATGGTGCATTTTAAATTACATTACATAAATTACCTAAGGTTAGCTCATCTGCTATGTATAAAATATGATGAATAATTTCTGACTGAAGCACTGCAACAAGGCTTAGTTTACTGGGTACATATTTTTTATACGTAATGTCAACTGCAATTACATTCATAACACATACACAAATTAGTCATGGTTAACCATTTAACTAATCAATGTTTTCTCAAAACTTGATTTTTGACAACTAACACCAAAAAAAAAAAAAAAAATTGATAGAATGGCTTATTTTTTTTTTTTTTTTTTTTTTTTTTTTTTTTTTTTTTTTTTTTTGCATGCGTATGACATCATTATTTATAGAAGTAATTAATATATTTTAGATAGTTTAATACTTTGAGTATTTTTAATGAAAAAAAATTGTAATTTTTAGGGGTTTTTAAAATTTTTAAGTTTGAGAGTTTTTTTAATGATGTTTTTTTCGAGTGATTGTTATATCCTTAATTCATACCCTAGAGTAAAGTTTCCTGATCATTTTAAAGCAAAAATTAGGTTCTTAAGTCAATTCAACGTTAAGATGTGTCGGTGATATAACATATAATTTTTTTTCGAACACTGTATTACATAAATTTTGCTATATTTTTTATTATATTACATTAAAGTACATCATTTTGTAGTTTTATAAGACTACAAACATACATTTAAAATATCAGAAAGTTTAAATTAATTACATCGAATACTTCTGTATTTATATGGGCTCGAAGCGAGAGCTCTGTTTACATGTTTTTTCGTATCGATCAAGCCCTGAACTCCCTTAAAAATACTGGTATCTTTGTGGCCCGCGGGCCACAGATTGTGCACCTCTATCTAATCTGAAGATTTAAAATATTCACGCAGCAAACTGCACAAATATTATTATTATTATTGTTATTACAGATGTAAAATTTCCATTTTTCAATTTTGGGTGAAAAAAGTCCGGGTCAGGATTCGAACCAGGAATGGTGTTGGCTGAAGCCGCCAATTCTCTACCAACTGAGCTATCCCGGACATGAACACTGGAGGACTATTTCGCCCAATTAACCTCAACGATCACTTTATCTGGTCTGATACTCTGGATCAACTCAACAGAATAAATCAAAGGTCAATATATGGAACTGCAGAAAATCGCTGCATACGAAAATTAATAATTAATTTACCAATTGAATAATCGTGTTTAAAATTAATCTAATTATTATTATTATTATCTTATATCTTATATTCAATGATATTTACGCACATAAAGTTAGTCTTCTTTAATTGCGTGAATAAAAATTAAAAAGCCTTGACCTAAATTTAGAAATAAAATTGATTTTCTTTTACATCAAAAAATCCATGTCAAATTTTCCAATGATATCCACTCACGAGCTTATAAAATCGATACGAAGTCGAAAATCCGTGAAAAATGAGTATAGCTATATTTTCTTTTTCTTTTCGTAATCCACCGGAGGTCACGTTTCACGACCTGTGGCATGTCAATGTGCCAAAAATCGGACACTGCACTATCCTCTCTTGTCTTTTCCGAGAGTGTGACCCACGTGCTTTTTCCTTCCTGTGTCAAATTTTACGGAGGTAGATGATTTGACTGGCGCCGAAAGAAAAACCTCGGACTGAAATAATAAGATTTCTTTTAGATATTTTCTTATCCCGGGAAATAATTTTCTTTCGGGTTTTGCTTTCAATTATTTTTGAAAAGAGATCATTTTTGATGAAGTTCACTTGATTAATTTCATGGCTCGGAATTTACCGGAGCAAACAGGAACGATGTCCCGGTTCGTGAAATCAAGGGCGGATTCAGCCCGCTATTTAGGGGGGGGGGGGGGGGGTTCACATCTCTTAATAAAAAATTTTTATATTAAAAGCTATTACCATATGCAAAATGGCTACTTTTCTGATCATTTCGAAAAATCATTTTCATTCGTAAATGCAAAAAATTGCATTAATATTCGTAGAAAAATAAAATTTTCACATTTTATTCAAATATCAAGAAATTGAAGAATTTCCCATTTTTTCATAAAAGGCAAAGAATCAATCAAAAATTGAGCATTTTAAGACATTTTCCAAAACTTGACAGTTCCAGAAATGTCATCATGAGGAAGCAATTGGCTGAAATTCAATTTAAAACTTCACATTTTGCCGAAATTTTCCAAAAGATTTTTTTACCTTCATCGAAAAGTGGAAAACGCTAAACTTTTTTTTTTTTTTTTTTTTTATTTTTTTTTTTGAATAAGTGCACTTACAACTGTCTTGTTTCTGGTATTAAAAATGATTTTATTTATGTGTCAGAAATGACCTATTTAAAATTTAAATAGAGCTTCGAAGAGTCTCGTTATTGAGCAAGGGGTAAATTTGAAAGAATTGAACTTATATTTCCTATTTAAAATGTCCTTCAGAAATTTCCTTCTTTCAGAGGGGGGTTGTGATCCCCGTGACCTTCCCCTTGGATCCGCCACTGCGTGAAATTATGACAAATATTGCAGCGGTTCATGAAATTTTCGTAAATATCTTTCCGGTTTATAGAATTTTGACTAATATCATTCCGGTTTATGCAACTATTAAAACATAATGTTACATTGTTTTCTGTAAAACATTAATATTTCCATACGATTCAGATTCATCGGAATAAAAAGAACAGACTTGTATAGAACATCTGATTCTGATTTACCGGTCTCACAGACCACTGCTTTTTTTCAATTTTTATAGTTTAACCTGCAATTTTGAGTTTAACTAGAAACACTACCAAAAATTTGTTTCATTTGGAACTTTAGTACTATCATCAGAGACTTTTAATTAGGTGAATGTTAATTATAATAGTCTTGTACAAAAAGTAGTACAAAAGCACCATTCTATGAGATAATCGAGCCTTTTATTCATTTTTCGATTTTGCGGTCTCATAGACCGCTTCACACTAGTTACTTTACAATTTCTGTCACACCAGTTAGGAAAAAAAATGCATCTGTAATAATATCAGTAACGGGCTTTCGTTATAAGTGTTCAAAGTGAACCTTTCCAGAAACACGAACAATATCGAGACGGTACGAAAAACTCATCACACACTTTTCTCAGCATATTTTTTTCTTCTTCTTTTGGAGAGGGGGAGCATTATCAAATTGTCAGATGCTTGTTTAACCGCTATCAACAGATTTTGAAAAACTCAGGACAAGCATACCTGCAGTCATTCAAAGAGTCTCAAAGGGCATGCTAAAAAGGAGGGGAGGGGGGCAGTTGGATTTTCCATGTAAAATTGCTAAATTTTGAAATGTCATTTTTTCGCATATGTATGTCAGGATAATAATTAAATTCATTCCAAAACATTTTTTATATTTTTAGTTTTTTATTTTTAGTTCTAACATTTTAATTTTGTTTAAAGGAACATGTTTTCAATGTAGTAGCCCAAATTCCACGTAATGTTGAGTTTCATTTGTTAATTTACGGAAATCAGGAAAAGTCTACTCAATTTTTACAAAGACTTTAGTCACATTATTTTCAAAGAAATATCTAAAAGATCTTGCTGATAGCTATGATCTTACTACTTCTGACTTGAACTATGTTAGAAATAAAAAGAATCACTCTGCAGCGCCGTATAAGTACCTGATACCGCATTTATACCTGATAAAGATCGAAAATGCAGGCCAGGAATATGAGTTATTGTCAGCCAAAATCATTATGAAAAATTATTTGTAAAATTCCGAATTTGATTTCTTCCTCATATGTTTGTTTTATAAAGTACAAATATTAATAATAATAAAAAAAAATACACAGTATAGCAGAAGGTCTTTTACATTGCACACATCACAGTGCAACACGGCAGGAAAGTGACAATCTTAAATTCTAAGTTTTTTAATTGCTTTATTTATGTTATTAGAAATGTAATGCCTCTTGAAAATACTTCTAAAGATATTTTTTATTAGCATGTATCAAAAGAAATTGCATTATATAACATTTAATAAGAATTTTGTTGTGCGGACTGCAATTTCCGTATTTTTTAATATTCACTCACAGACATAACGTGTTGTGGAATAGTCTTCCAAAACTTATTATGTTATGTATATTTCACATCATTTTATAAAGATACTAACGAATTCTAGTTACAAAAGGCAACATTTTAATAAATTATTTTATTTTCAAGAAAACACTCCAGTCATAAGCCAAAAAACTGTAAAAAAGAAAAATATTATTAAAAAAAATATTGAGCTCTCAAAATGCTTTTTTTTTCAAAAAGTCTTTTAGAAGCATCTTCCGCAACTATGACATTAAATTAACGATATTTGGAGAATTTTGACATCTGAAATGTGAATATATGGATAAAATGTTGCATAAAAGAAAAGAACATATAACGAGTTTCGGAACTGGGTGACTTACACAAATACAAAAATAGTAAAATCCGACAAAAAAATGAAGCCATTAAATTAAAAAAAAAAAAAAATGAATGGTCAAACTTGTGTGTCTTTTCAGAATTTATCATTTGAAAAACAGCCAAAGCAACTCAGCAAGCTAGATTAGTTGCGGTCTCTCACGCTAGGCACGCAACTCATAAAAATTTAAATCATTAGTTTTCAAGGTCTTTCATCATTAGTTGTATCGTTAAATTATTAGTCGTGGAACAGTTTGTCACGTAATTAACTAGGGAAGACTACCATAATGGGGACATGTTTTATTCCTAGGACTATAACATCAAGTGAAATATATATGCAGGTTTTACACGCATGTTAATAGCAAAGATTTGCTCACTTGACTACTAGAGTGTCAACGAGAGCATAAAAGAATTTAATGATTGCAAGGAAAGAAAAGCACATTATTTCAATTTTAACAAGTTGAAAATTGCACGTCAAGGGTAGCAAATGAGGTGTGTTCGAACTATATGGAAGTTTTAAAAATATTCAGATCTTGGTGTAATAGTGGCCAGTATGGTGGCCGAAATATTTTTTTGCATCCCTGTAAATACTATCTGCTTTCTATTATGCAGGAAGTAACCTGTATTTAACCTCAGCAACGTATATCAATTTGTTAAAATGTGAAACAGTTTGATATTATTAAAACACTCCACAAACAATGTTTCCCCCTATACAGTTATGTAAAGAAATACTTTGGTGTAGTCTTGTAAATTAATAACAAACAATCTTTGCATTACACATTGTACATAACGTATATTTTAGTATATGCTTCATAAATGTATATCAATTTTATTGTGTTCGAAAGAGTGTAACTAGAGAAGATTACAATTCTTAGGGCTAAACATCAAGTGAAATATATGCAGGGTTTTTACACGCATGTTAATAGCAATGATTTGTTAATTTGACTACTAGAGAGACAAAAAGAGTATAAAATATTTTAACGATTACAAGAGAAGAAAAATATATTATTTCAGTTTTAAAAAGTTGAAAATAGCACGTCAAACGTAGCAAATGAGGGGCACTCGTTCTATAAGAAAATTTTAAAAATATTCTGATCTTGGTGGTATTGTATA
This sequence comes from Maratus speculifer, assembly GCA_964019185.1. Classification (NCBI taxonomy): domain Eukaryota; kingdom Metazoa; phylum Arthropoda; class Arachnida; order Araneae; family Salticidae; genus Maratus; species Maratus speculifer. The sequence goes on from OZ025301.1 coordinate 186,568,583, forward strand.
CACTAGAGTATCTGAAATCTTTTGTGTAACCCTGTAAATACTATGTGTTTTAAACACTCTAGCTTTATTCACGAAGAACTTGTAATAAATCTCACCAACGTTTATCAATTTCATAAAATGTGAAATAATTTAATATAGTTAAACGCACCCCAAACAGAGTTTCCCCCAACAAAATTATGTGAAGAATACTTTGTGTAGCCCTGTAAATTAATAACAAATATCCTTTGCAACGTGATAGGGGCGAACAGCGTACTGTATGTACCATCGACTTTTAAAGTCTACATAAGAGCTTTTAAAGATAAATTTGCGTAATGCAATATCTAGTGGCAGTATAACAGCAATGAAACGTCACACTGTTGAAAACAGACTAATTAATTTAGAATTAATCCTATAAATGCTATGGGATTCGCATCGAGTGGGTTTCTCAATACGACCTTCCGCTTCTTTAAAAGTTAATTGAAAACCTATCTGGAAAAATTCGGCAGGAACCAAGGCGGCGTTCCAACTTTGCGACTTCTTTTCGAAACGTGCTTAGCACATTGCTAAGTTTAAACTTTCAAAACCTTTTTGTGTTAGCTACTCTGTAAGAGAAAAGATTATTACCGCGGTAAATTAAGTTTTATGAAATGCCAAATAAATATTAAGTATGCACAATGTTATTCTCAGTACGAATTAAGTTAATTCTAAAAAGATAATTGAACGATCGAAATTCGAGTCATACAGAATAGCAATATTTGATAATATTTAGGCTTCATATCTCTTTGAACTTTTATGGTTTATTCATTCATACTTTTCTAGAATATAGAGCTATATCCTAAAAACAACTCTGCGTTGTATAGTTTTTTACAAAGTTTTAATATTCTTTTAGTAACGATTTTATTAAACAGTACAGTTAATTCCTTCGCGACGAGAACATTTCGCTTAATGTTTAATATTTTACCATACGTTTTTCAAAACAGAAAGTTTTCAGTAACTGAATAGCGAAAACGGTCCGATTAAATAAGGTAAACTTTACAGTAAAAAAAAAAAAAAAAAAAAAACTGGTGGGAATAATGAAGAATTCCGAGAATTTTAAATGGCACGTATACCAGTCGATCGTTCCCAAGGGGTTTAATATTCATATATTTATTGTACGAAACTTTTTAAGCGCGAGTAATACTAGCACTAGACAGTTTATTTTTTACTTATTTATATTTTTCTTTTCGAAGTCGGTTAAAAAATATATGAACTTTGTCTGATATTTTCAAATATCACACTATATTAAGGAATAAAACACAAAAAGAAGTAATAAAATCCAAGGAAAATTTAAACTGAAAAAAGGATAACAATTATATTAATTTGAGAATGGCAATTATGAATGCTTTGTCATTCTAAAAAGCAATGGCGGATAAAATTAGAAGTATCTACAAATAATTTAAAAACATTTGCTTCCCATGAAGTCAAGCATGTCTGCAAATTTAACGTAGTGCAATAAATCAAAGATAGTGAGTAAGACGTTTGACTTTGGAAAAATATATAAAAAAATAATCTTAGACGGTTAAATGAAAAGGGGAGAGGGAGAAGCCACTAAGCTATATATATATATATATATATATATATTACAAATTTAAAATTTTTTCGCCAAAACTAACCTTTATACTTCCTTAATTTTCTTATAATAATGTTCCGTACTTATTTCAAATTATTAAATTAAATCTGTTAAAATTTATGCAGACGATATAAATTCTTAAATTGCCTTAAAAAACATTATTCCAGTATGCGTAAATTTAAAAGATGGCTCTAAATTAAAAATATTCTTAATTAAAACTTTATTTCTTAATATTCCAAATAAAACTGATTTCTTCTATGTTTTTATCAACCCTTTTTAAGAAAATCTTATTAAATTTATTCCAAAACCATACCTTTCAAAAAATATCATTATTTTATTTTATCTATTTATTTATTTTTCAGCCGTCAACCTTTGATGTGTGCATTAATAAATCCATTTCTTTTCTTTTTCTCTTAAAATTAATCATTTATAAAAATCGTCTGCCTAAGAAATTATGAGTCGATTATAAATTGGTTAAATAATATATATTTTTTTAAAATAAATTTATCGTCTGTGTAAAATAGTCTCGTATCTGGACAAGAATTCTGTTTACGTAAAAGGATGATGGTTTGAGATTACAGAAAGTTCTAGAATATTCTTTTTAGTTTTAAAAGGTGGAAGTCTCGAGATGAGAAGAGGAGAGATTCTGGAGTTCTTTCGTCGATGAGTACGGCTGGTTGAAGTAAATGATGGAATATTTTTTGGACATTTCGGTAAAAGATCGTTTGCAAAAAGGAGTTTTTCCCTCTATAATGACTACAGTTGAATAAATAAACTTACAGCCACCAATGAGTGATTTATTGGATATTCTACATTTATTTATTTTTTATTTTTTCCCTCGCTGGCCATGACTTCTGTGCAAAGAACGGGGACCCTGGCGATGATGTTTCTGGCTCCTAACTTTAAAATGTCACATATATATAATAAATCAAAATACCATTTTAATTATAAGGGAAAAAATATTATGATTGTTCAAAGCGTTTAAAGACAGAATGGTGGAAGTCACTTTTTTTCCCCTTAAAATTTCAAAAATAAGTATTTTTCTGGAAGTACTAAAATGATTTTCTATGTGATAAAATATTTCCGGGTGATATTTACAGGCAAATTTCACGGAACCATCACTTGTAATAATATTCCTATGCATAGATTTATACGCCTAAATCTTTAAACGTCTGGGTTATATTACCTGCACTTGTATTATGTAAGTGAATAATTCCTGCTTTTACTAAAAAACACAATGCTTCACATTCCCTGATAGTTTAAAGTAACAGCTCTATGTTAAAAATAATTTAATCTTGTATTTCAATACATTCTCGCACAATGATTGCTGCAATTTTCGGGGATTTGTTACTACTTATTTACTAAAATTATTAACCCTTTGCACTCGGTTGTCGAATGTGATTCAATATAACTTGTGACTACCACTGGCTAAATCCACGCGAATTTGTTTGTCTGTTACGTCTGTTTGTCATACAATAATTTTTGGCTACCAGTATTTTAGAGCAGAAAAATTTGATTTATTTTAGCGGACAAATCTCATCAATTGAATAAGGCAAAGCGAGCTTTTCAGAAAAAACGGTGGCCAACAAGCATAGCGATTTTCAACTGTGTAACAGACAAACAAGTTCGCATGGAACTACCCCACTACTTCAGAATTAAGCTTTGGTTATTAATAATGATAATAATAATAATAAAAAAACTTCATAACATATTTCTACAAAATTTGTAATAGGAATCTACTACGAATATTTGGCACAGATCTCATATACGTACTAAGTTGGTGCGATTGCAACAAAATGACGGCTTTACGCCTCACATTGTAACCAGGCTATTTTGTTTCAACAATTTATTAAAAAAAGAAACAACAGTTGAAGCAATAAATAAGAATTATAAATAATATATGCAATAATAAATATAATAATCACAACAAACTGCAAATATTAACATTTATAGCAATATCCAAGAAATTTTTTTTGCCAAATTGGCGGAGGAAAATAATCTCGCCAAAGTGGTGCGTATATGACATCTGTGCCAAATATTTAGCCGTAGTGGTAGCAAAATGATCATCAATACATCGAAACAATAATTTTCAACAAGGTTTCACAAAACTAAGCTATAAATTAGATAATTCATTTAACATAGGAATGATCTGCAGATCACATCTAATTGCAATCAATAGACATAACATCATTTTAATATCAGAGCAGAAAATTCTAGGTCGTGTCACACAGCTTCTGAAGTACATGGAAGAAAATTCTTCACTATCTTCAAGCCCCGTTGAAACATTTTCATCAGAGAAGAGAGAAAATAAAATAAATGTTACAACTCACCTTCTCCTGGTTCACATGAGACAAAGTGGGAACATATCAACACTGTTGCTATAAGAAGTATCCAGACAGGTGTCATCTTGGACTAGCAGTGCTTAGACAATCGAACCTGAGAGGCAAGAAACAAAAGAATTTGTTATAGTAAGATTACTTACACTTGGAATGGAGTGGCTACATATTTGAGTTGTTAGCATTGTCATTGCTGTTATTATTCGATATATTTAAAGTGATGTTTTATATACGATTAAAAGAAGGGTTTTGATGCAAAATTAACTTCTCTACTTAAACTAGGTTTGAGAGAAAAAAAAAATTATTATTAACCATGATATATTGGAACTTTTTATTTATTATTATTATTTTTTTTGGTGATATATTTGTCGCCATAACAACTACTTGTACATAGCCCTAAACCTGTAGTAATTCTGGGGAAACTAGAATTTAAATATGGAAAATGTGAGTTTTTCAGATGAAATGTATTTTTAAGATGACATGTACTTTTCCTAAATTATTAAATGAAACTTCCCTCATAAAGGTACAATATTAATCACATCAAAATCTTAAAATATGCAGGGGTGCAGAATATGTCCGATCCGGCGATCGAAGATCGGGAGAAATTTTGCACAAAAATATACAATTGATTTTGATTTTAACAATGAATTACAAAGTTGCTCAAGTCAGAAAAATTTCCTTTACAATTAAAAAGATCTGTATGGTGACTTTTACATAATTGATCTCAGAATAATACATATTCGCACATATATTGAGAAAGTTTGGGGGAAAAAATCTTTACATATGGTAATACAGATCGATACAAATATGCATTAAAATTTGATGGCATTTTTAATAACGGGGGAGGGGGGCAGTGTAGGTAGCAATAGCAGATGAAATAGGACAAAAATGGGAGTACGAACTGCGCAAAATGGAGCAAAGTTCTTCTAAGGATCACAGAAAAAAACAAAAGATAGTCAGTGTCATAGAAAAAAAATGCGACTTTTGTCAACAAATAACTACAAATTTTGTCTAAAAATCATGAAAAAAATGCAGATTTTGTGAAAAGTTCACAGAGGAAAATGCAATTTCCATCAAAGGATTGCGACAAAGATGACATTTCTGTCAAAGAATTCCAGCAAAAAAATGACATTTCTGTAAAAGGACATAATTTTTGAGAAGGATTACGAAAAAGATGCAATTTTCGTTAAAGGATTGTCGAAAAAATGTGCATTTCTTCAAAAGATTGTGTAAAATATAAGATTTTAAATGAAAAATCGTGTAAAATACATTATTTTTGGCAAAAGATCGTTGAAAAAAAAAAAAAAAGAGTTTTGTCAAAAAATTCCGAAAAAAAAAAAAAAGAAGAAGAAGAAGCGAATTCCATTGAATAAATTTGAAAAAAAAAATTGCAAATTATGTTAAATGATTGTGGAAAACACTCTAATTTTGGTGAAAGATGGTGGAAAACATGCACATTTTGACAAAAAATCATGTGAAAGACCTCGAATTTGTTGAAAGATTGCAAAAAAATTACAAATTTCATCAAAAGTTTGTTAGACTGTAAAAGTTCAGTTTGTTCTTTACTGTGTCGGTATAACATATCGTAAAAGTTTGGGGAAATTTTTATATGGATTGGGGGAAATGTTGAGAATAAAAACATTTTCTGCACCCCTGAAAATATGGAGGTTTTTTTTTTTTTTTTTTTTTTTTTTTTTTTTTTTTAGGTTTAGACAGACTTAATTACCAAATAAAGCTTGATTAAGATATAAATATATATGGTAAAAAAATTGTGATTTCAGCGATATCAGCAATATCTCGAGTTTTTTCAGAAAGTTTTTTTCTCTTTTCCTGAATAAACAGGAATTTAATAATATTAATGAAAATTACAAATAAAAAAATATATGGAATTGATATGAAAATAAAAAAAGGTCAAAATTTGTCCCTACATCTGAACTGAATCTTTCATTGTTTACATATATAAATTATGTGCGGATTTTAGAGAGTTGCAGATTTGTGGGATTCTGCTGGATTTAAATAGATAACAGAGATAAGCTTTCAAGGACTTTCAAAAGAGATACAGTCAGCTCTCGTTAATTCGAACTCGTTGGGACCACAAGAAATGTTCGAATTATAGAAAGTATGAAAAGAAAACATGAATAAAAGGGTACTATTATAAAGTAATTAACGTTATGGTACTTTTTAAAATTATTTTGGCTATTATGATTAGAATATGACTTAATATTAAAATAAAAGGATAAATATATAAACAAATTAAGAGATTAGGAACAAGCACGGTGGATGAAGGGGTAGGAGTCTAACTGAATGGAAAGGCGGGATACTAAGAAAGGGGATATTAAATAATTGGGGTTATATGTATACGAGTTCAGAACAATTCTGAGAAAAATGAAACAGAGAAAGCTATTTCAAGGATCTAAAGTCCGCCAAAAATTAAGGAAAAATGAAAAATGGGGACTTTCGTTAGTTCAAATAAATGAAAATTTTTAACGTTATTCTGCCATTGAAAATTTTGGGACTTCGTGTTTAGTTTGTATTAAGCAAAGATTCGATTTATCCGATTTCGAATTAGCGAGAGTCGACTGTATTTATTTTAAAATGGGGGATCTTACTCTATGTTGTCGAGAGTTTCGATAAATAAGACAGGAAACATTTTTTACTGAATGATGAATAAAAAAAAAAAAAAAAAAAAAAGAGAGAGAGAGAGAGAGAAGATTAACCATAACAATTTTGCAACAAGAGATTTATATGATTAAATTAACAAAACTTGAATAACAATTAAAAAACACAGACTTCTTGTTTTCGTATGCAAAAGGAATTATAAAATCCAATTAAATTATTTGCACAACTTTTGCCATCAAGCTGGATGAATACTAATTGCAAGGGAAAGTAAACTCATTTCGACAACTAGGGAAAGAATATGTAAACATTGGAGAAGAAGAAATACTATAGGATCTTTAGAAAAAAAAAAAAAAAAGTATTGGCCAAACGTTTCTGCAATCTTAAATCTTCCGAGAAACAGTTAAAATATATTTCGAGGAATATTTGATCTGAATTTATTTAAACATTCATTTCTTAAACAATAGAGATGAAACAGTTATGATCGGAATATCTAAAGATTTTTCATTCTTATTGGTTTTCCTCTTTTATATACGTGGAGTGGAATGCTATTACAAGAAATTTATCACTTTTTTTTTTTTTTTTTTTTTTTTTTTTGTACACCTTTTACAACTTTTTTTTTTTTTTTTTGTCTTAAGCTGAAAACTGTATAAAATTTTAGCAGTAAACCAATATGAAACGGATTGATTTTGATTAGGAAAATTAAAAAATCGTACATACCTGAAAATTATTTTGGATTCGATTTGCAACCCAATCAAAAGCCGAAAAAATATTTTTTTTTTTTTTTTTTTTTTTTTTTGTTCTTAACTTAATTTAAAGCGATAAAAATAACTTCTTTGCGACTTATAATACAAACAGAAAATAATAATAATAATTCTTTTCATTTATTTATTTATTTATTCATTTTTCCGATCGCAACCCTTCAAGAACCTTGGGAGACAAACATTTATACGATTCCCACAAAATGGTTTGTGTACACATTTATCATACTTTAAGCTGAAATTAATTCGAACCCGATTTGGAAACTGAAACGAAATAACATGACTAATTACATTTTTAGGAAAATTCAAAGGGACAGTTTATATAAAAATCAATTTTTGTTTTTGAATATTAAACGAAAGCCCCTTTAATAGTGAACATTTTAACACTTTTTTTTTTTTTTTTTTTTTTTTTTTTTACCTATGCAGTTATTATATCGCAAGATGTTGTAAATTTTTTTTAATACACCCAGCGTAATTCCTCACACAAATGAAAGCTTTAAACGTTTTTTTCTCTACGTTCACGTTTTAAATATGCTAAGATTTTTTTTTTTTTTTTTTTTATTTGAGATAGAAATTCAATTTTTTTTTGTACAAGCTGTTTATTATGTGATAAATTTGTGTATGGAATTAGCTTTCGGATTATTATTATTTAAAAAATAAATAAATGCATAAAAGTATAAAAAAAAAGTGTGCTAGATTTCATCGTTTTCCACTACATACAAAAGCAAAAAATTTTTTATTAAATGTAATATTAGATGTATTTAAAATTCCATGCGCAGTCTTGCATAATACACATTTGAAAATCTATAACAATAATAATAAGGGGCTATGCATATACATCGTTACCATTTTAGGGGGAGGGCGCGAGGGATATCGATATCATTTTGGATCCAAGCATAATTTTCTCCTCTTTATTTTGTAACATGGTTTTTACATCAAATAAGCATTTTATCTTTTTTTTTAGTCTGTTACCTCTTTTTATGAAAATACAAAATTATCATTAAAATCACTGAATTATAAAAAAAAATCTTAATTGCAAAATGTAGAATACTTAAAGTTTGACGTTCCTCTTCTTCTTCATATGTATATGCATATATAATGGCTGTTCCAGAAGCCATATGCGAGATATATTTGAAATGAAACTTGTGCTTACCTAAAAATAAAAGCGAAAGAATGATGTCTACCTGTTTTATTGATAAGAAACTCTATGTGAAACAACCCCGCTCCTCCATGCAGGGCAAGAGCAAGAAGACATTACGACAGTTGAATGGCATTATGTAACAAAGAACCATTATAATATACTTTTAAATAGTAACTATTTCTTTTATGTGTTATTTCATATACAATAGTGATATACTGTTGATTTCATTTAAATCAATATTAAATCAATAAAATATGCCAAAAAAAAAAAAAAAAAAAAAAAGGGTCCAAAATTACAAAAATGATAACGTTATATATGTATAGCCCCTAATAATAATTGGGCAAAAATATTAATATTTAAAAAATTAAATATGTTGCTTTTTGAAAAATTTACTTTTAGAAGATTGAAATGCCATGAGCTCAACATCTAAACAATTTAAAAAAAAAAAAGGTAACTTGTCTCTATAGTTAACAAAAGCTACTGTTTCTTGTTTTCTTATGCAGAAAGATTTATACAATCCAATTAAATTCTTTGAGTAAGTTTCGTCACCAAGCTAGATGAATACTAATTGCATGGGAAAATAAATTTATTTTGACAGCTAGAGAAGGAATAAGTGAACATTTGAGTCCAAAATAAATAGCATCTGAATTCCTGGAGAAACAATACGGGCCAAACATTTCTTAAATCGAAGCGAAAACATTTAAGGCTTTTTCTCGAGGACCATTTGATCTGAATTTATCTAAACATTTGTTCTTAAAACAACAGAAACAAAGCAGTAATGATTGGTATGTGGGAGACATTCGTATTTTTAAAATAGCCACCTAGGAAATTAATATTTCTCAACTTCTTTTTTCAGTGCACACTTCTCTGTATCTTTCTTTCGGTTTTATTTTAGCTGTCAAAATATTTCTAAAATGTATACTTAATTTTACTCTCGACAGTTTCGCTAACATTTCAATACATAAAATATTAACCCTTTATCTATAGAATTATGAATTCATGAAAATTTTACATTTTAAAGAATTTTACGTAAATTGTTTTAACTAAATTAAAATATTTATATAATAATTTAATAAATTTTAGAAGCATGAATTAAATTTGAATTTACAGGGATTTTGTGCAATATTTAAAACCCCACTCAAATCTTTTATTTTAAATTGTTTTCTTAGTATCTTGTAGAATTATTAAATGTACAAAAAATATGGTGTTCTTAGAACACAAATATAGAATATTTCCTAAATGAAAAATCCCATCCCCCCCCCCCCCTTCAGCGAAAAGAAAGCTGAAAAGATACAAAGACAAAAGAAATTATCCTTTTAAAAATATTTTTGTTTTGTGTAACCAATAATGCTTTTGGAAAAAGAACCGTATCTGTAACTCATTCTTAACAGTATTACAATTAATTGACGTATTAAATTTTTTTTTATAAGAAGTAATTTTAATGTTACTTATAAGTGCCGTCGGTAGATAAAGGGTTAACTTAAGCAAAGATTTTGTTCTAGTCCGGTAGTATGTTCTTGGCTCCACATAAGCGAGCAAGCTGGAAAAAGTAATCATTAAGCTGTTGATCACCAAAGCATCAACACGATATAAGATTCTACTCAAAACTACTTGGTGGATATAATTTATAATTATAATCATGACAAATTATTCAAGATTTATGTTTGTATGTGCAACATGCTTGCTGTCCAAGTTTTAATGAAAGCAATTAAAGATAGTCCAAGAAGTCTACAGTCCATTTAAGATCGACAGATGTGATAATAAAGCAAAAGGTTGCTACTAAATCAATTTTACTCCGAGATTTTAAATACAGATGTAAATATTTAAATCTGAAAATAAAAATATAAATTATACTCGACACTTCGGTTTTTTGATTAAAACCATCATCAGCAATAAATTTTCCAAAAATTACGAGATATGTAATTTTTCTTGCGGGGGAGCGTTATAATTTCTTAATTTAAAAAGTTCCATATTTTAAAGAAGTCTACAAGCTAAGATTACGACTTATTTAAATCTTTGTTAGGGAAAAAAAAAGAATGAAAGAAAGAAAGAAAAAGAAATAAATTTATTTTTTACATTTTGCCATGTTGTAAAATGAAAAATCTATAAACTGGGGAAATATGCCTTCATTTAAGCAAATAAATATTCATCTTATGCTGTCATCTTTCGACAACAGATAAAGATATTTATAGATATTTATTTCACACATGTTTCTTGTTATAAAGAGGAAAAAAATGATAAAAAAATATATTAAAATTCGAAGTGTCTTAAAAAAAGGATACTAAGCATAAATGGGTTAACCCTATAGTAGCCGCGCGGATGACATACGTCACCCATGACGATATTTGAAAAAATTGTATTTTTTTTTTCCTTTGTCGGATTTCTTCCCTCTTCTTCATAATTGTATTGTTCGTAAATAGTTGCAACTTTTTAAATATTAATTTTGAATGTGTATAAATCAATAGGTAATTTATTAGCAAAAGAATGGAACACACAGACATTTCATAGTCTGGCCATCAATTTTATATCTTTCCGATACATCAAATAAAAAAATTGTAAATGTATGTAAAAATGTATGAAAAATTGTAAATGCGTCAAAACGTTTTGTGCTTGTTGAACAGGGCAGTTGAAAAAAGCCTTAAAGTTTAAGTTCTTTCTTTCTCACTCCCCCTCCCTTTCCTTATATGCTTTCGATGTTTTCTTTTAAATTTTGCATCAGTTCAGAGAATGTCCAAAATTGCTTTCAAAAAGTAGAATTCTAGCTTTTGGAGGCGCTCTTTCATGCCTGTAATTTAGTGCGTCCACGATATCTAGCATGTCGGGTTCAGTAAGTAACCCCCCCCCCTCTCAGCTCAAAAGTTATTCCAACACTTTTGATTCAGACAGGCTTTACCCACAGAAAGAATGTTGCATGCAAAAGGTTGCGCGAGTATGTTTGACTCATGCAGCAAGTATAACGCTCACAACTGTTGTCATTATTTTCGCTTTAAAATGAAGTTTTAATACATTTATTCGCAACAGTGATAGTTTAATTATTTCGTGAGTTAGTCAGAGTCGGAATTTTCCTGCTTTCGTGGTGAATTCGTATAGCTTATCTCTCTTTAATCTTATGGTGTTACGTGTGTGGTAACATTTAGTCAGTTGCTTTGAATTATTTTTTCATTATTAAAATAACTCCTGCACTATACTGAAAGTATAATCTGAGATTTTATAACTTATTAAAGTTTTATGTCCCAAATTATGAATTCATAAAAATTTCGTTTTCTAAAGCAGTTTTTGGAAATTTTTGAAATTACATTAGAAGATTTACACAATTATTTAAGAGATTTTAGAAGGGTTCTGTCTATTAATCTTTAACTGATGTGATAGAAATCATCACGCAACTACTGTGAAATGGTCTGTGAGACCGCTAGATCCAACGATTAAAAAAAAGGCGTAATAACTCATAGGATGATGCTTTTGTGCTAAACTTTTTGTACAGGATTGTTATAATTAAAATTCATATCGATTCAAAATTCTCTGGTGATACCATTAAAGCTTTAAACAAAACAAAATTTCTGTAGTGTTTGTGAAACTGAAATTTCCAAGTTAAACTATAAAAATTGAAAAAAGCCGTTATCTGAGAGACCGGTAACATCAGTTAAAAAAAAGAATTAATTAAATTTGTATTTATAAGAATTTTGTGCAATATTTATAATTTCATCCAAATCTTTTATTTAAAATGTATTTTAGTACTTAACAGAATTAGGAAATGTACAAGTGTAATGTTTTTACAAAAGAAATATAAAATAATTCTAATTGAAATTTTTTTACTCATAATCGTTCAACATCAAATAAGCTGAAGAGATGCAAATGAAAAAGAAATCATGCTTTTAAGCGGATTCGATACCCTTCATTTGGCAAAAAATGACGAAAATATAGATTTTCTAATTTTTTGCATAAATTTACAGTAAACTCTCTATAAGTCGGACTTTATGTAAGACGGAAATCTGTCAATCTATTTTCAAATCCCAGGGTCATTCCATGGTACCTTACGTTACACCCACAAAAAAATTATTCAAAATGTAAATTTGACATGGTTTGCTAATTAAACTTATTCAAATCCCAATTTTGATGAAAATTACCAAATTATTTCTTAAATTTTGGTAGTTTTTTTTACTATCGTAACTGACATCACTGAAAAAAAGGAATGTAAGTTATCATATAAAGTGTAATTTTCATTATCATTTTTTAGGTATTTTTCATCCAAATTGACTCTTAGATAGGTTTCATTGACGAATCATGTTAATTTTATATTTGAAAAATTTTTAGTGTTATATTACTAAAATTACTGCAGTAAAATTTTCTAAATGTAACGTAAGTTACCATGGAATGACCCACCAGCGAATTCATAGATATAAAATAAAATTTGTCTAAGTCGGAATATTACCTACTACGGAAAATTTTCTATTCTGCCTTAGACTTAGTATACTGTGTTTTACTATCCCGAGCCAAGCCCGATCAGATGAAGTTTCGAAAAGATCCATATGTTATAAATACAGTTTAAAGAGATTTTATTACATCGCTGTTCTTTTAAATTTCACAATCCACTTCACTTAAAAGTAATTTTCTTCAATTTATGTTTTTTCGATGAATATGCATGTTAAAACTTTTATGTATATTTTTCGTCTTGATTTTTTAAATGTTGTTACGATACTTTAAACGTAATGAAATTGATGTGAATCATTGAGATATAGTACAAGATGGTTTTTATAAAATATAAAAAAACTAACACTTTTTTTTAAAAAAAGTAGGATTTTTATAGTATGTAGATGCACTAAATGTAGCAATGCCCTAAAGTGCATTTACAGAGATACACAAAGAAAATTTCATTTTATTCCATGAAATAAATCCATTGCACCATATATTTTAAAGAAAGTTTTAATGTAACTCAGAAATTTATATGAATTTCATTATATTTGTGTTAGAATAACAACATTAAAATACGCAGCAGATGATTTTTCTTCGCAGACCATAATATAATGGAATACTTTTTTTGAGTTCTTACGTATGCCTAGTAAAAATGTTCCACATTATATATTTTATAATAATAATTTTCTAGTGCATCATAATGAAGCGTATGATGAAATTTCAGTATGTTTAAAACTGTGTAACGCTTAAATTTCTACGCGAATCCCCCCCTCCCCCCAGCCAATGTTACGGAATATTTTTGAACACCCCTCTAAATGGGAGATGACTGCTGAGCATAATACTAAACATGCCATGGCAAACTTTAAGAAAGCATTTAAATTACATATCAATACGAGTATATTTACGCGAGTTAGAGCACGGACTTACAGACGGCAAACAGGCTAATTGAACTATACAAATAATCATTCAAAAGGCGATACAAACACATAAAAACATTATTTATTTAATATATCTTATCATAATATATTATTTACTTAATTATTTATGTATTTTTAACGCCTTTTAATTAATCATTCTAATAACAAGGTGTAAATTCCTTTAAGACACTAGTATTTAAATACAGTGATTTGACTCATTGTGACAAATTAAAGTTATAAACCCTTTTCAAAAATGTTGGAAAGTTTAAAAGTAAAATTTCTTAATAATATTAAGTTAATGTTGGAAAGTGTTTTATAATCTATGCCTGATTTTTGTCATTAGTGTTTGAAAAATATAAATAAAATATAAAAGACAGCAGAAAATCCGAATCAAGAATTTACTTTGCATATTACAAATTGAATTTTCATATACTGTTTGTCGAGAGTAAACTTATGTCATATTTAGGCTCACGCAATAGCATTAACACTGTTTTAGTGCATTCGTGATATCTAAAATGTCGTGTGACGTTACCTCAAAAGTTATTTCTGCTGTTTCAATTCCGACAAGCTTTAGGTACAGGAGGAATTCTGTGTGTACAACGTTATGTGAATAGGTTTGTCTCACGCAGTGAATAACTCTCAAAACTGTTATCATTAGTTTCGCTTTAAATTGAAGTTTTAATACACTTGTTGGTAATAGTGATAGTTTAATTATTTCGCGAATTCGTCTGACAGAGAAATTTGCGCGTGCCGCAACAATACATGTAGGTTTCATGGTTTAACGTATTACATCTCTTTACTCTTGTGTTGTTAGGACGTGGGGGAAATATTTAGTTAGCAGTTTGAATTGTTTTGTCATTATTAAAATCATTCTTGTATTGTGAAGATGTTAATATTTATAAGTTTTTATAATTTGTTATGCTGTCTTATATTATCTATTTAAAGAGAGTTCGTAATTTTATAAATGCGCAGCACCTATAGTCGTCGTTTGGCCGTCCGCCGGTCTGTCCGCATATAACAGCGGAAGAAAACCAATAGAACAGTTTGAAATTCAATACATATAATCGTTGCAGAATTTTACGCAGAATCTCTTGAAATTTTATGAAAACTTAAAAACAATAACAATAAAACTTTTCTTTATTCTATTAAATTCTATTATATTCTATGTAATTTATGATTTCTCACGATAATTAATGATTCTAAATTGCCGTAGTGATTATGTCTTATTTACGAGCGAGTCCTGTTATTTCCATATTACTAAATCTAATATTTATAATCGTAATAAATTTTGTATTCATGCATTTTTGCATACAAGCGCAGCAACAGCTATCACACAAAAATCTGAATATTTATAAAACTAGTTATTAGTACGAACGCACTTTTGCCACATTTGAAGTACAATTTCTGACTAGCTTTTTTGTTGTTGTTGTTGTTCTTTACGAAAACGCGTTAAATCTCTATGAAAATGTTTTCTTTCTTTTCTTTCTTTCTTTTTTTTTTTTTTTTTTTTTTTTTTTTTTGTCATAACATACCATCGATGTCTAATGTTATGCATTAATAATTTTTCAATTTTCGTTGCAGTTTTTTAATAAAGTTACTTTCACTATCGGAGCCAGTTCCGAAAACCTCCTCCGAACTGGTCTTCGTGAACTATTAAACTAAGGATTAAGCGTTGTTGAGTTGAAAACTTATAGCATGGTTTTCGATATAAGGCATTGTAAAAACAAGTTCGAGGTGTGGTGGAAGCGTTATCATTTTGAAAAAATCAATTTCCTCCACCTAAAATTTCTCCAACAGAAAGAAATAATTGGCAAATGTCTCTAATTAATATTTCATAATTATTGATGATCTCTGATGAATGCAAGGGACATTTGGCCTATGCATTAGATAAATCGGGAAACATGGTAACACTAGCCACGACAGTCAATAACAGTAGTATGATAATAGGTTTGATGTCGCATATGTTGCTGTCGTGAATTATAAGGTAGAAAGGTGTGAACAGTAGATGAGCACGTGGTAGCCACTGTGGTGGAATTAAGCTGCTGTCAGATTCACCAACATTTCGAAAGACTTTTGAGCCAACACTTGATTTCCTCCAACTTTTCGCGAAATATCTTCCCAACACTCAGTGTGATAGCAAAAAGCAATGTTTCCCCAACTTTTTCCACAGTTACAAAAAAGTCTGGACTAGCCGAGATTTTTCATCCAACATCGAACATTTAACGAATCACAGATAAGCGATTGATACGAATAGGCTATAAATATTAACGGCTAGTACTAGTAGGACTGGTTTTCCTGCTTTTCCTCCAACTTTTTCAAAGACAATTGTAACCCTTTTTTCTCTTTGAACGGGAAAAAGTTGGGGTTAAAATTGGCTGAAAAGTTTGTCTCGCGTAAAGTTCGTGAATACATGTCGGGAGGAGGTGGAAAGATAAAGAATCGTCTAAGCTGCCAACAGACAAATCTACAAGCTGTTATCAGTATCGGCATCATTTCTTATAGCAATGCGGTGTTTATTTTATTTTATTTTATTTATTAATTTTTTTTTTTTTTATCTTTAATGACTTTAAGAGAAAGAAAATTGATGTCTTGCAAAACAGGAGCCTTTTCCCCAAGTAAGGTTAAGCTCTTTATTTCCTGGCCTATTGTAGATTTTCCGCTCATCCTATTGTAAAAAAAACAGAAAAATTCTGAATAAAAGATTTCCTAAACTACTGGAGAAAGATGGACCAAGCGTGTGCCAGCAGCTTGAGAGTATGATGCTTTCTTTCTACATTTTTTCCAAGTTTTTTCACGGCCTCCACTTCACAATTCACGTCAAACCTCCTTTATCGTAACCTCCATTATTAATATGTTAACAGGGCATATAAATTTTTTAATCTTCTTTCATTGATAAAAAAGGTAAGACATTTACTTTGATATTCAATTACTGCTTAAGAAATTTGAAACAAGTTATAAGAAAAAAAAAATCTTACATAACATTAATACATTCCTTATTTGGCACTACAAACCCTATTTAAATTATAATACATTTTACACAGGAATAGACGAATAGGTAATTTACATAACAAAGAACATAATACGATCACGTAAGTAATAACCTTTTATAAAGGCAATTTCTTTTTATTAAATTAGTTTGATAAAAGCATGCTCTTTTGTTTTGTTCTTTGAATCATATAGGCTATAATACGCCCAATGAATATAAATTAGCAATAATAAGTAATGGATTAATATTTTATCACGTTTAAATAGAGCAATTTATCAATGATTTTTTTTAAAAGATAAAATATGAATTCCAGGTTTAGTTTCAGCTTTTTAATACCATACATAATTTCAGCGGAACATTTACTTTTCGTTTTATTTAAATAAAACACGCAATAGTTTCAAAAGATTTTAATGCATTTTAGTACTTTTTCTTTATATGAGTTTAAAAGTGTAATAATTTTATAATTAAAAAAAAAAAAAAAAAAAAAAAAAAGCCAGCTGCGATGATTAGTTTATAAAAATTAAAAGACAACTGTAATGTAAATTAATCCTAACCTATTATTATTATTATTATTGTTATTCATGCGTAAATGTTTGAGCAGAGCCGTAGCTAGAAGTGAGCAATGGGGGGGGGGGGGGGCTCAAGAGAATGTAAGGGGGGCTCATAATTTTTTTCTCTCGCATTGCCACAGAAAGATAAAGTAACCATATTCATATTGTTGGTACTATGTTTCTCATTAAAATTAAAAAGTATTCTAATAACTTCATTATATACTAAGAAAATTATAGGATGATGAAAATTTTGAGTGTATAGCTCATCAAAATTAAACATCATGCTAGCTTCATATGTGCAAAGAAGATGAGGGAGTGTTGAAACACTTATTTTAGATACAATTTAGTAATCCTGCAAAATTGTGAAAGGTTCTCAAAACTAACTTAGATTTTTGAACAGAATTTCATTTGAATTTTCGGAACAGAAATTCATTGAGTGACCTTGGAATCTTTTCCAGGGGGGGGGGGGGCTCAAAATATTTTAGGGGGGGGGGCTGAGCCGCCCATAGCGCTCCTTTAGCTACGGCCCTGTGTTTGAGGTGAAAATTACCGGTTCTGAAAATATCATTACTTTGTGTTTTGAAGGTGTGGAAGAAAAAAAAAGTGTACGAAAAAGGTCAATTTTTTCAAATTGAAAAACTATATTTAATCAATTTATACTTAGTCAGTTTTACGAAAATCAGTGTGGAGATTTGCCACTTTTTAAAATTTGTTGAGCTGTTAAACTTAACTTTATGTATTTATTTAAAAAAAAAAAGTCTACGATATCTTCGATTTGCGATGCACGACGAGTTTTTACATACAATTTCTATTAACCAAGATTTCTGATATCCGAGGTCCTAGCGGTTCAAATTATCTAGGATAATCGAGATTGCACTGTAATTAGAAACGAAAAAACAAACCTTTTTTCTTTCACACACATCGAATAAAACATCTTCTCAATTCGGCATTGGCACGTACACACCGGTGAGGATTTCAGAATTTCCCATCTTTTGTGATTCGATAAAATAAAGAGTACACATATAAAATGAAAACTTTTGATTGAAGTCAGTCTAGCTCATTGACACTTTTTTGAAACTAAATAAAAATGCGCATGTTGCAACGAACGGAGAGAGAGGGGGTCTTCTTAGCGAAGTAAGTAAGTAACACGAATAACTCATTCTTTTTTTCTTGAAAAAATATTAAAATGCTTTTTTTCTTTTTTTTTTTTTTTACGATAACAACATTATTATCATATTCCTGACATTTTTCGAGAAAACAAACTCTGCGTTAAAACTTCATTTTCAATTCCTTTCTTTTTTTTTTTTTTTTTACAACTCTGCATTTGTTGTTCAGAAAAAAAAAAAAAAAAAAAAAAAAAAAAAAAAAAAAAAAGGGCGCGATAAAAATTAAAACATCAGGAACGGAACTGTAAGTGAATAAAGGCGGGGGCATAGCTTCACAAAAATATATACGACATTAAGGATGGAAAAAAAGGTAACATTCTCGAAAATGAAATGTATACATTTTCTTTCTTCGCAGGTCGGTAGAAATAAAAATCTAGAACGGCTGTTCACTCAAGCATCTGCGGTTGAGATTTTTTTTTTTCCTGATACGTTTAAGCAAAAACCAACTACTATTGGAATCATTCCAAGACAGGAAAAAAAGTATGCGACAAGTTGCTATACAATGTTTGAATTGGCAAGGAAAAAAGTTATATGGGTGCTAAATCGGAGTACTGTTTGGAAATTATCGTACTCACTCATATGTACACATATAAATTACAAATAATGATTATTTTCCTTATGCATTGTATTTAGAAAGAAAAAAAAAACTCCCTTTCTATTACGCACTGTATAAAACATAAAGACAACCACTTTCAGAATTTTCAAGCTATGTTTTTGAAACTCTCACAATAGTTATTCTACACGTTTAGCTACACAATATGCAAATGAAATTTTGATATCGCTGACGCATGCACACTGTAAAACCAAAACCATTTAGTAAAACTGCTCATTTTCATACAATTATTATTATTATTTAATTCTGATTACAGGGTATTGTATTGTGTAAAACATTGTCATATTTTGTTATGGGAAAGAATATTATTTTATATTAAAAACTCTGCAAATTATTAAAAAAAAAAAAAAAAAAAAAAAAAGGAAAATTTTGGGATTGTTTTTATAAAAACCTTATTTTTTCTAAAAGTACACATGCTATCCGCATAAAAATTAACAGTTTATTAAAATAAGCCACTCAATCATAATCTAAAATTTTAATTCTTTTTCTACATTAGTTTTGACCGGGTTATCCAAAATATATTAGTTTTTTTTTTTTCCCCAATTTATTGACGGTCCTCTATGGAGTTTTAAGAAAAAATCTTCACGGAAATGTAAGATGTGTACCATTATGTTTACATACTCAGAGTTTCTGAATAATTCCTCATTTCTAGATTTTTAACAAAATGTCTAAATTCGCAATTGGCCGGTTATCTTTGGCTATATCGTGTATACGTACACCAATTCACAAAATCGATTATTCCTTCTTTTTTTTTTTTAAATATATATCTGTTAAAATAAAGAATGTACAAACAGAACAAAAAGAAAACTTATTACTCAGGCAGGTGGTGTACACCAAATGTATTATTACTTTCTCAAAATCTGATAAAAATGCGTTAAAAAGAGAAGGGATGAAAGGAAATAGAGTAAAAATTATTTACAAAATAAATAGGTAACTAGGAGTACTTGATTTTTTTTTTTTTTCCAACGCAATAACATTATTATCGTATTCCAAACATTTTTTCCAAAAACAAATTCCGCGTTAAAACTTCATTTTCAATTCTTTGTTTACTTTTTTATGTCACTCGGAAAAAGAGCACGACAAAAATCAAATGTCAGGAACGGAAGTGAAAGTGAGTGCAGGCCGAGCGTAACAAGATATACACGACGTTAATAATAATAAAAAAGTAACATTTTTGAAAATGAAATATATATGTTTTCTTTCTTCGCAGGTCGGTGGAAATTAAAATCTACAGCGGTTGTTCATTCAAGCATCTGCGATTAAGAATTTTTCCTAATATACGAGTAAACAAGTTGGAAATTGCACGTGAAGCGTAGCAAATAAGGTGCGTTTGTACGATAACGAAGTTTTAAAAATACCACTCTCATATATCAATCTCATAAAATTGTAAATAGTTAATTACAATTAAAATGCGCACCAAACAATGTTCTCTCTATACGATTATGTAATGGAATACTTTTGTGTGGCCTTGTAAATCAATAACAAATGTTCATTGCACCACAGATTATGCAAAATGTGTATTATAATGTGTACTTTATAGATGCATATCAATTTTATTATGTTCGAATGAGTGTAACACCATTAAAATGCATTTGAAACATTTTTTTCCCTTTGACCACAATGTAACGGAATACTATTGATTGCGTCTGTAATTGAACTATGCATCTAATTTTGATAAGATTTAAAATAACTCGACAAAATTATGTAATAATTATATATTTTAAATTTAAAACGATTCGATTTGGTAGTTTTGCGTTGTTATATGCGGACAGATGGACAGACTGAACGACAACTAGAGGTGCTACGTATTTATATAATTACGAACGCACCTAAAAACAACTGATTTTGGAATCTTTCCAAGGGGAAAAAATATCGGACAAGTTGCTATGCAATAGTTAACAGTAATAATAAAAAGAAAACTATTAACTACTATGGCATACACTCGTAATATGTTGAGAGGAGAGTAAGAAAGGAGAAAAAAAAAACATCAAGCACAACATTTGTTTTCTGCTATCACAAAACTGTTAAGTGAGAATAAGAAATAAATTCTTGACAAGTTGGAATTAGCATAGCGATAAAAATTATAAACAAATTAATAAAATCAAACTAGTAAACAATGGCGACCCCTGCATAACGCCCCTCCCATTTCTGCGTATGCTTATGGTGATTAAAAAAATTCTACCGTTAATTATATGATTTTAATCATAAGAAATATTTTGGTTTTTAATTTTTTTTTATAATTAGATGTTTAAAAAAATCACATGATTTCAGCATTAAATACATACAATCTTATAAATTTATAAAAAGAAAAAAAAAAAAAAAAAAAAAAAAGAAAGAAAAACGCATAACACAAGCAGGCGGAGTACATCAAATGCATTGCTACTACTTTCTCAAAACCTAATAAAAATGCACATTTTTTAAAAAAAGAAAGAGCATAAAAGGAAAAGGAGTAAAACTTATTGACAGAATATAAGTAGGTAACTTGGAGTATTTGAAATTCGTTTTTCTCCGAAGCAATAACATTATCGTATATTCCAAACATTTTTAGAAACAAATCCGCGTTAAAACTTCATTTTCTATTCCTTTTTTTTTTTTTTTTTACTTTTTTTACTTCACTCGGAAAAAAGGGCGCGATAAAAATCAAAACATTAGGAACGGAACTGTAAGTGAGTGAAGGCGGGGTACATAGCGTAACAAAATACACACGACGTTAATGAAAAAAAAAAGGGAGTAACATTTTCGAAAATGAAATATATACGTTCTGTACCGTCGCAGGTCGGTAGAAATAAAAATCTAGAGCGGTTGTTCATTCAAGCATCTGCGGTTAAGATCTTTTCTTAATATATGAGTAAAAAACAGCTGATTTTGGAATCTTTCCAAGGTGGAAAAAATATCCGACAAGTTGCTATGCGGCAGTTAATAGTAATAATAATGAAAAAAAAAAAAAAAAAACAAGTATGAAAAATCATGCTTTAAGCATAGATTATGAAGCACTTTCCAACACTTAATGAAATCTTTAACAAAATTTTGTTATTTAGGGAAATAATAGTGTATAGGCAAATATACCCAAATATGTATTCCAGTACATTAGAACAGCCCTGTATTTCATATGTCAGTTCATATAATGGGAAAATTTAGCTTAGCAAGAAAATACCCAGTAGCTTGAGATTTCTTTTTCAGCAATTCATACTATTAGATGGAAACATACTTGAGTACTTTTGTTCAGCCCTGTAGTTTACATTGTACCTTTATTACACGTCAGCATTAGGCTAAAATTTATTGTAAACTAAAACACTTTTAAAACAACTGAAATCACATTCTCATAAATCATCATTCATACGCGTCCATGTACCGAATTATTTGCGTGGCCCTGTATATCCTTTTATCTATATTCTGCAAACATTTCTCAGTAAATTGAATGAAGCTCAGCGTAAAAATGCATAGCTTATTTAAGAACCACGTTTAAATAATTTACGCTCATATTCAGTAACGTTGGTGAGCTCTTTACGGGTAGCCCTGTATATCATCTATAACATTTATACACACCATATAATGTGCATATATTTAGTGAAAAATAAACGCGCATATCACAATTAAAATGCATTTCATCCCTCCATCAACCATCATCGGACACATATACGGTACTTCGAAAAAAATATACTATTTGAAATCTTTTGTATGGCCCTGTAAATGCTATGTACTTCATATTATGCAAGACAGTAGCGTATAATTTATATTAAGCTTCAGAGACATATATCAATTTTATTATACATGAAAAAGCTTAATATATTTAAAATATGTAATGGGAAACTTTTGATTCGCCCCGTAGATAAACTAATCATGGTAGAAACTTCATTTTCGATAGGACATGTGCTAGGGTAAACGTCAATAACGTCCTAAAATTTCATGGCAATCCGAGTATATTAACGATTTTTCCCCATAGGCCGTAATGTAATGGGAAACTTTTGATTCGCCCTGTAGATAAACTAATCATGGTAGAAACTTCATTTTCGATAGGACTTGTGCTAGGGTAAATGTCAATAACGTCTTTAAATTTCATGGCAATCGGAGCATATTAACGATTTTTCCCCTCAGGCCGTAATGTAATGGGAAACTTTTGATTCTCTCTGTAGATGAACTAATCATGGTAGATACTTCATTTTCAATAGGGTTCGTGCTAGGGTAAACCTCAATAATGTCCTAAAATTTCATGGCGATCCGAGTATATTAACGATTTTTCCCCATAGGCCGTAATGTAATGGGAAACTTTTGATTCGCCCTGTAGATAAACTAATCATGGTAGATACTTCATTTTCAATAGGGTTCGTGCTAGGGTAAACATCAATAACGTATAAAAATTTCATAGCAATCCGAGTATATTTACGGGAGTTAGAGCGCGGACAGACGGACAGACGGCCAGACGGACAGACGGCCAGACAAACCGAATGCATAAGCACTTTTCAACTTTGTTGGAAAATGCTAAAAACTGTTAAGTACTATGGCATACACTTGTAATATGTTGAGAGGATAGAAAGAGGGGGGGGGGGTGGCATCAAGCGCAACACTTTGTTTCTGCTATCGTCTAATCACAAAACTGTTAAGTGATAATAAGAAATAAATTCTTAACAAGTTGGAATTAGCGTAGCGGTAAAAATTATAAACAAATTAATAAAATCAAACTAGTAAACAATGGCGCCCCCTGCAATAACGCCCCTCCCATTTCTGAATGCTTATGGCGATTTAAAAAAAATCTACCGTTTAATAAAAAATTTATATTACTTAAGAAAGGTGTTATAACAATGAAAAAGAAATGACATTGGCATGTTTCGGATCCGTAATAAGATACATAATCATAATAAATTTTTATTATGATTATGGATCTTATTAGACAGATCCGAAACGTGTCAATATCATTTCTTTTTCATTTTTATAACATCTTTCTTATGTAATATAAAATTTTTATTGAAATGTTTATATAAAAGGTGGATCTCTTAAAATCTTGTGATTTAAAAAATCTACTGGATTTATTAAACTTTTTATCATAATTCTACCGTTAATTACATGATTTTAATCATAAAAATATTTTGGTTTTTTAATTTTTTTTTTTATAATCAGATATTTAAGAAAAATTACATGATTTCAACATTAAATATATAAAATCTTATAAATTTGTTGAAAAAAAAAAAAAAAAAAAAAAAAAAAGAAAGAAAGAAAGAAAAGAAACGCATAATACAAGCAGGCGGAGTACATCAAATGCATTGCTACTACTTTCTCAAAACCTAATAAAAATGCACATTTTTAAAAAGAAAGAGCATAAAAGGAAAAGGAGTAAAACTTATTGACGGAATATAAGTAGATAACTTGGAGTATTTGAAATTTGTTTTTCTCCAAAGCAATAACATTATCGTATATTCCAAACATTTTTCCAGAAACAAATTCCGCGTTAAAACTTCATTTTGAATTCTTTGTTTACTTTTTTACATCACTCGAAAAAAAGGGCGCGATAAAAATCAAATCTTTACGAACGGAACTGTAAGTGAGTGAAGGCGGGATACATAGCGTAACAAAATATACACGACGTTAATGAAAAAAAAAGTAACATTTTTGAAAATGAAATGTATATACGTTTTGTATCGTCGCAGGTCGGTAGAAATAAAAATCTAGAGCTGTTGTTCACTCAGGCATCCCTGGTTAAGAATTTTTCCTAATATAAGAGTAAAAAACAACTGATTTTGGAATCATTCCAAGCGGGGAAAAAAAAAATATCCGACAAGTTGCTATGCGGTAGTTAATAGTAATAATAAAAAGAAAGCTATTAAATAACCGAATATACGATGACATACACTCATAATATGTTGAGAATTAAAAAACATCAAGCTGAACATTTGGTTTCTGCTGTCGTCTAATCAGAAAACTGTTGAGTGAAAATAAGAAATAAAGTCTTGACAAGTTGGAATTAGCGTAGCGGTAAAAATTATAAACAAATTAATAAAATTAAACTAGTACACAGTTTCCCCCCCCCCCCCCCTGCATAACACCTCTCCCATTTCTGCGTATGGTTATGGTGATTTAAAAAAATTCTACCGTTAATTATATGATTTTAATCCTATATTTTGGTCTTTTTATATCTTTTATAATCAGATATTTTTAAAAAAATATATCATATGATTTCAACATTGAATATATAACATCCTCTTGTAAATTTGTAAAAAAACAAAAAACTGAAAATTAATTATATTTTCAGATAAGTTAAATTTTAATGTATCGAATTACATATATTTATATGATTTTAATGCATATTTGTTTGCAGCTTAATACATATTTTGATACAACCAAGGTACATATTTTAAACTGTACGTGTAACCTTGTCAGATGTGGTGTACTATTAATAGTGCATATTTCTTAATTGAGTATTATTTTCTTTTAACAAATACTTTTGTTATTAATTGCAGGTAGTACTATTAGTAAGAGTCTGTGCATTTACTATATGATATCATTAATGTTTATGCATTTAGTAGTAATAATAAATACTTGCTTAATTATCTTTGCACCGTTTGCCATTCTTTGATTTTAACCCTTTGCGGCGCAAGACAAATTCATTGCTTAATTAAAGAAATTAATCACTGACACCGGAATTTGAAAACAACTTTACTTGTAAATAAGAAAACGCTGTATTTCACGCATTCAATAAACCGTAATTTTTTTAAACAAAATTCCGGTGTCAATGTGGCGTTTGGGAATTAAAATTAAGTGGTATATCTATGAAACCACCGCACCGCAAAGGGTTAAACATACATTTCACTCTTTAAATTTACAATACAGGCTACTTTTCTGGAAGAATCATGTAAAACAAAAAGGATTAGGAAGTTGTAATAAAAGTTGAATCTTGTTGT
Source organism: Maratus speculifer (assembly GCA_964019185.1). Lineage (NCBI taxonomy): Eukaryota > Metazoa > Arthropoda > Arachnida > Araneae > Salticidae > Maratus > Maratus speculifer. Next base: position 186,594,561 of record OZ025301.1, read on the forward strand.
AATATAATATTTTGTAAAACATCTCCAAAAACTCTCCCTTAACTTATTGTCATACAAATATGAATTGAATAGTATCCAAACAATAAAACTCGTTATGTTTCAGACAATGAAATACTAGTTAAACTCTAACCTATTTGGATAGCTAGTGTTAATGTTATTAACGTAAAAATAATTGTTTTTAAAAACTGAAAAAACGGACCCAAAAGGGTTAATGTCTGCTGTCAACCTTGCGGATTTTTTGCCGTCAAGTATAAAGAATTTGAATAAGAAAATTTAATAAAATATGGGTTATTTCTAAGACATTCTTAATAGATTTCATTTATTTATTAAATAAGATTGCTTGTTCGTGGAATGTTTATTTAACTTAAGGTTGACAGGCATGCATAATACAACCTTTGACAATAAAGTTCGGTGAATAGTCCTGTAACATTAATGTAGATGAAATATTAACGACAATTATCATAACATTCTTCAAAATAGTCATCTCTCATAACTATGCACCGCTGAGATCTGTTATACAAGTCCTGGGAAATTTGCAAGAAGTCTTCTTTTGGGATGGAGTTCAAAAACTTTGTCCCGTTTCGTTGGATGTCAGCAATATGGTCAAATCGCTTTCAAAGAGAGTTTGAATGGTGAAAGTAGGAAGAAGCCTGGAGGATTGAGATCTGGCGAGTATGGTGGATGTTCATTTTGCACCACTCCTCATGAATTTCTTTCGTTGTCTTGCAAAGCTTAAAACCAAACTTTAAACTGATCTTTTGTTCGTTCATTTTCCTGTTCTCAGTTAAGAACAAACACACTGAACAAGCACTTAGTAAAGCACGTCTTACACAGAACATAAACGACGGTCAACTGAACAACGGTGGTGGAAGATGGTCAACACTTGCCTCTATGCAGGTGCAGCAGTTTTTTTCTCTAGTGTTGCCAGATCGGTCATTCTGAATTAATTCACCGAACTTTATTGTCAGAGGTAGTATATGGTTTTTGTAATGATTATTTTGAGAAAGGACATTCCGACGTGACCTAAATGTTTCGGGTCTCACATGAAATTGATCAGGGCTTGAAATAACTAAAATAAAATTTTAATAAAAATAAAGCCACAGCGTCCTTTTACGTTAATCTCCAAATCATATTACAGAATGCAATTCATTTTTCGACTAACATCGCAAAAATAAAAATGGAAATAATCAGCCGTATTTCGCAATTAGCAAACATGTAAAATTGTAAGCTTACTTAAGAAAGAAGAATTGTAAGCTTACTTAAGTACGATTTAGCATGGGTAAATGCTGATAATTCACAATTTTAAATATTTCTAAGTAATTCAAATTTCGATTTATGGGGGAGAAAAAAAAATCAAGGTGAAACAATAAAAAATGAAAAACAGTCTATGTTAAAATTTAATTAACACTTCATTTTTCAGCTCTACAACTTATGTGGAATTTCTGTAAACAAATTAAGTCATAGCTTAAGGGAAGAATACAATATGTATAAAACATGATAATAATCAAACAATTTATAGTGAAAAATATTAACAGAAAATAGGTAACGGAACAAAATTTTGAAAAAGATTAAATTAATGCAAAATATATTTTCATATTTTTCGTAGGAAGATTACACAGAAATTAAAGTACAGGGTATAAAAGAAGGGGGAAAGGTCAAGCAAAAAGTAATAGGCATCTGTAGTGTTTTAAATTTGAAATTATTTTAAAGAAAACATAACAAGAAATTACGGATGATTGTTGCACGTATATTACTTATACAGGATGAATCTAAACTCTTAAGCAAGGGGTGATAGTACAAATCAAGATAGACAATATTAAATAGTAAACTAATGATCAAAAACTTCTTCCGGAGGAGATGGGAGTCATTAAAGTTTATTGTTCACAACTTCAAATGATTATTAAAAAAAACCCCGGAAAAATGGGTCGATTCGTTTGCGATTTTTGCTATAACTATTCGTTGTGTCAACATTTTCTTGAAAATAAGTTTTAAAGATACAAAAAAAAAAAAAAAAAAAAAAAAAAAAAATGCTCCACACAATGCCAAAAGAGGGAGCTTTGGACTTAGGAGTAACGAACAACTATTTTTTACGATTATTTTTTGTATATCATTAAATGCTTTCAAAAGCTTTGTCTTAAATTTTGAGCTTAAAATCTGAAACGTTGGGAGTGGTTAAGTAGCACAAACTGAACTGTGTACAGGAGTTGAAATTTGAACAACCCCCGTCCCCTCTCGTAAAAATACTCAGGCTGCTAGTCAGAGAGTTTAAAAATTCTCCTCGGTCTGTGGGCGATTGAAGCATTTTTATATTTAAAACATCTCCCCAGGAAATTCTGATATTTTTAACTTTTTATTTTTGTCTTATTCTTCTTAAAGGATGTCTCTTTTTTAGGTGCGTTCGTAATTATGTAAATAAGTAGCACCTATAGTTGTCGTTCAGTCCGTCCGCATGTAACAACGCAAAAACTACCCAACAGAATCGTTTGAAATTTAAAAACATAATTATTACATAATTTTGTCGAGTCATTTCAAATTTTATCAAAATCGAATGCATAGATCATTTACAGGGACAATCAAAAGGATTCTGTTACATTACGGTCAATGGAGAAAAAAGTTTCAAATGCATTTTAATCGTTTGAAATTTAAAATATATAATTATTACATAATTTTGTCGAGTCATTTCAAATTTTACGAAAATCGGATGCATAGATCAATTACGGGGACAATCAACAGTATTCCGTTACATTATGGTAAATGGGGAAAAAAGTTCCAAATGCATTTTAATGCTGTTACACTCATTCGAACATAATAAAATTGACATGAACCTATGAAGTATTTATATACATTCTGTACAATCTGTGATGCAAATAATATTTATTATTAAATTACAGGTCCACACAAAAATATTCCACTACATAATGCTATATAGGGAAACATTGTTTAAGGCGTGTTTTAATTATATTATACAATTTAAAATTTTATGAATATGATATACGTTACTGATGTATAATAAAAATTACTTTCTGTATATATTTACTGGAACACAAAGATTTCGACCACTATACTGTATCCGAAGTACTGTCTACTATTATCAGTAAGATCTGAATATTGTTAAAACTTCGTTATCGTACGAGCGCACCTCATTTGCTACGCTTCACGTGCAATTTCAAACTTGTTTTTTTAGTTGTAGAAAGATTACGAAAATCAATGCTTAATATAATATTTTATGTGTTAAAAGCTGACAAATTGAGAGTAAAATTTTAACACTTTACATAAAGTTAAGCACAGATTTTAGAAATATTTCGACAACTAAGAAAAAACATCCTTTAAGAAGAGTACACAGGAAAAGATGTTAAAAATATTAATTTCCTGGAAAGATATTATAAATGTGAGAATGCATCAAAAGCCCATAGGCTTCGCAAAACCGAGAAGAATTCAGAAACTAAAAAGGTTTGTAACATTTTAATAAAATACTTGTCACGTTATTCAAAATTGTAAGCAATATTTTTGTCAATGGTCCCTTTGCGTCAAATTATTCATTTTCATGCGATTCACTTAGTTTAGATCATTTGACGCTAAGGAACCATTGACATAAATATCACTTACATTTTTGAATAAAGTGACACAAAAGATAAATCAATTTATTAAAATAAATACATTTCAATGCATAGTATAGATTCAATTAAAATTATACATTGATTATTGGACACTAGCGATTTTAGACATTTTACTAAATATCTAGAAAAATACATGAGGAATCATCTCGAAACTCATAGTGTATAAATATAATAGTATACGTCATACAACTCAGTGAAGATTTTTTACTGGCACTCAATAGGGGACCGTCAACAAATTAAAAACGAATGAATATCTTTTGAATAACCCTGTCAAAACAAATGTAGCAAAAGCGCTCAAACTCTAGATTATGATTGAATGCCTTTTTGTAATACACTGTGTTCATTTTTATGTAAATAGCATGCATACTCGCAGAGTAATTAAGGTTTTTATAAAAATGGTCCCAAATTTTTCCAAGTTTTTCCCTTATAATTTTCAGAGTTCTTAATATAAAATAATATTTTTTTCAGAAAATATGACAAGCAACATTGCACACAGTACCCTGTAATCGGAATTTAAAAATAATAACAATTGTATGAAAAATGAGTAGGTTTACTAAATAATTTTTTACTGCGCATGCGTCAAAGGTATCAAAATTTCATTAGCGTATTATTTTAGCTAAATGTATAGAGCAACTTTTGTAAAAGTCTCAAAATCATAGCTTGAAAATTCTGAAAGTAATCGTCTATAGAAAAAGGACAAAATCCGTTGTTTCCAAAATGAAGCAAAAAAATGAGGGATTTTATCCAAATGTAGTAGTACATCCCGTATTGTGTATTCTATATTGACACTAATCAATGAATATATGGATACAACCCTTCTTGTTTTTTCTTCATTTTAAGAATAACGGATTTTCAACTTATTCAATTGACGATTATTTTCAGAATTTTCAAGTTATGATTTTGTGACTTTCACAAAAGTTGCTCTATACATTTAGCTAATATAATATGCAAATGAAATTTTGATGTCGTTGACGCATGCGCAGTAAAAAATTATTTAGTAAACCTACTCATTTTTCATACAATTTTTATTATTTTTAAGTTCCGATTACAGGGTACTGTGTGCAATGTTGTTTGTCATATTTTCTGAAAAAAATATTATTTTATATTAAGAACTCTGAAAATTATATGGGAAAAACTTGGAAAATTTTGGGACCATTTTTATAAAAACCTTAATTACTCTGCGAGTATACATGCTATTTACATAAAAATGAACACAGTATATTACAAAAAGGCATTCAATCATAATCTAGAGTTTGAGCGCTTTTGCTACATTAGTTTTGACAGGGTTATTCAAAAGATATTCATTCGTTTTTAATTTGTTGACGGTCCCCCATTGAGTTTCGGTAAAAAATCTTCACGGAGATGTATGACGTATACTATTATATTTATACACTATGAGTTTCGAGATGATTCCTCATGTATTTTTCTAGATATTTAGTAAAATGTCTAAAATCGCAAGTGTCCAATAACACAGGTCTGCAATGGTTTTCCTCTTTGAAATCTGATTAACGTTTTCTATAGTTTCTGATGTGTTGATTACGAGAAAAATAATAAAAAAATTCAATCTCGTGAAGATTTTTTGATATTGAATATTTAAGATTTTGCTGAAAAATGTCTGAGCGTCTAAATTTTAAAATTTATAAAACGTCATTAAATTACTTCAGCTTAATTTTTATTGCATTTAATTAGTATAAGGTGACATAGAAATTACTTCAAAACAGTAATTTGTTAATTACTACATAATAAGTATAAGTAGTTCACATTAACCATGTTGAAAACGGGTCATTTTGTCTTAATTTAGTGATGAGCTCATTTATACATAATGATTAGGTAATATAACCTAATGGTTGTAAATATTAGTCGAAAAGGGTGTAATAAAGATAAACCATAGGGTTTTTGTATAAGTACCCGCAGTGATTTAGAAAATTAACAGTTGAAGTGCGCATCTTGCAATATAACCTTTAAAATGTCATCGTGAAGCTGTTTAAATTCTCCGAATTGTTTTTGTTATATTTGCGGGAAATTTACGGTGAAAAATCAACGAAACAGCATTACAGACTTTGTAAAAAATATTTACAAAAGTTATTTTGGATACGTTTTAACTAACCAAGACAACTTGGACACCTCATAAAATTTGTACGACTTGTTTATTAGAACTTCGCAAGTGGTCAAAAGGACAGAAAAATAGCTTCAAAATCGTTTTACCTATGCTATGGAGAGAGCCTAAAGACCATATTAAAGATTGCTAATTTTGTTGTTGTGATATAACTGGATACAATTCTAAAAATAAAAGGGATATAAAATACCCAAACGTCTCATCAGTTATGCTTGCAATTTTCGGCGATTCAAAAATAGTGCAGCCCCCGTTTTCTACTATACAAATTGAAGATTCTGACTGTGCTACAGATGAACAGGATGTATACCAATCTGATCCTGAATTTCAAGTAGATTCTAACGAGTGTCAGCTCTTTTCCCAGTCACATTTAAACGACTTGACAAGAGATTTGAATCTCCCCAAAGATGCAGCGGAACTTCTCGGATCCCGATTAAAAGAAAGAAATATGCTTGCACCTGGTACTTCATTTTCATGGTACCGTCACAGAAAAAAAAAAGATTTTCTTCCATTCTTCGCTGAAGATCAAGATTTAGTGTACTCTAAAGATATTCCAGGCTTGACGAAAATGTACGACATTGAATACGATCCTAATGAGTGTAGATTGCTACTTCCCAGAAAATCTAGGAGCCGTTAGCGAAGAACAAGGCGAAAGATTTCACCAAGATTTGAAAGAGCTAGAAGTCCGGTATCAAGGAAGATGGAATACTAGCATGAAGGCGGACTACTGCTGGTTGTTGAAGCGCGACGATCCAAACCGGAAATTTAAGCAAAAATCGTACAACCGAAGCTTCCAGGAAAAAAGGATCAGGTTCCACAAATACAATTTACATGTAATTTAGATTAGTAATAAGTTATTATTATATTTTAGTTGTTTTTTATGTTAAAAGTAATGTACTTTTTAAAATATATATGTTTTATGTGAAAACTTGTGTTTTTTTTCCATTTTCTAGCTGTGTCTTTTTTGAAAAATCTGAAGGTGATGGAAAAAAACTAAGTACATATTCGTAATCAGCGCACCAAAATACCCTAGAATCAGCTCTCAAATTCTAGAGAGGAAGTTATGACTCTCAATTTGCAGGCCTGTGTAATCAGTGGCAATATAGTGTATAGTTAACAACGAAATGGAAAATCAAAAGTATTTTTATATGTGCAAATATACTTTACGAAAAAAAAAAAAAAAAAAATTGAATTTTAAAATAAACCTTTTAAAGCCACATAAAGGCATCACTTAAATTTTATATCATATATTTTAAAACTCAAATTTTGAATTTATAAGAGATACAGGTGAAAAAGCATCAGTGAATAAAGTTTTATGCATCTTTTATGTTGAAGATAACTTTGCACATGCTATTATAAGTAAAATAAAAATAAAATGATGAAAGAAATAATACAAAAATGCATTTTTTAATCAATAGCATGGCGTCACTCAAAATTTGATATTTAAAATTCGCCATAAGATAAACAGCTGCGCCAAAACTTTTAACTCGTAAAGTTATATATATGTATATATAATAGATAGATGGCTATTATGCATGTTGAAAATCCGGTCAGTCGAAATCGGTCTTAAATAATCCGCTTTGCATTTTAAATGTACAGATATTAGCAGAGCAATTATACATAACAGTAATAAATATTAAATTTTAATTTCGGTACTGCATATTAAAACAAAAGTTTCCGAGACATCACGTTTTTCGCAATGTTTTCGACAGTGTGCTTGTTTTAAGATTAAAAAAATAATACTAAATAAAAATACAACAAGTAAAAGCTGAAAAATGAACATGCATAGAAAATATAAAATCTTTTAAAAGGTAAACGAAAAAAATCTACCTGAAGATCTAAAAATATCACTGTAACTTCTATTTAGTCCTGCATAAATAGATCCCTTAAAGATAATTTATAACATAATTAATTTTTGTATTACACCAATGAAATATAAATGAAATTAATGATCCAATAACTCCTATATATCTAAAATTAAGCTCACTTAAATTTGTACAAGAGTAAATATCGATAATCCTCATTTTCAAAGATTCTTTAATAAACAAAATTTCTATTTATTCTAAAAAGAAAAAAAGTGAAGGAAAAAAAATCTATGATACTTTCTAATTTAATTAGCATAAATTTTTTTAACTCTAGATCTTAAGGGGATTTTCTGTGTACTAATTAAGTCATAACTCAAGGGAAGAAATACAATATGTGTAAAACAAGATAATAATAAACAGTTTTTGGAGAAAAAACAGAAAATTGGTTGCGTAGCAAAATTGTGAAAAGATTAAATTTATGTAAAATATATTTGGAAAATTTTCGTCGGAGGATTTAGAATAATTAAATTACTAGCTAAGAGGAGGCAGGGTAAGACCAGGCAAAAAGTAATTGGTGTCAGTAGTGTTTTAAATTAGAAGTTATTTTAAAGAAAGCATTGTAGAGAAAATTAGAGATGATTATTTTGTGAGTAATCAACGTGTTTTGAGATTACCTGTTTATTGCAAATGTATTAAATAGTATTTCGTATTATTTCAGCAGCCATTTAAACCAAATTCTCACCAAATTATCACAAAAAGAACATGTTGGAAATTGCACTTCAAGCGTAGCAAATGAGGTGCGTTCGTACTATAAGGAAGTTTTAAAAATATTCAGATCTTGATGTAATAGTATACAGTACTTCTTATACAGTAGAGTATCTGAAATCTTTTGTGCATCCCTGTAAATACTATCTGCTTTCTATTATACAGGAAGTAACATTTAGTAAACGTGAACAACGTATGTCAATTTCATAAAATGTGAAATAGTTTAATACTATTAAAACGAGCCCCAAACAATGTTCCCCCTATATCATTATGTAATTGAATACTTTTGTGTAGCCTTGTACTGGGACTTAAATAATCCGCTTTGAATTTTAAATATACAGATGTTAGAAGAGCAATTATGTATAACAGTAATAAAAGTTGAATTTTAATTTCGGTCCCAGATGTTAAAACAAAAATTTCCGAGAGGATACGTTTTTTCGTAATGTTTTCGACTGTGCTTGTTTTAAGGTTAAAAAAAAATAAAATAAAATAAAAATAAAATGAATAAAAATAAAATAAAAAAAACTCAAATATGCATAGAAAAGAATATGCAAAATCTTTTAAGAGTTAAAAAGAAAATATATAGTGAAAATCTAAAAATATCACTGTAACTCAATATTTATGTACCGGATAGATAAATCACTTGAACCTAATTCAAATTATTATTAACTAGCATACCCAGCCCGCTTCGCCGGGCTTAATTTGAATCCCCCGGTGACTCTCCCCGGACCATCGGCACTCCACGTGCGTCGGGTGAGCGTCAGAACAAACTTTCAGCATATACATATGGGTGGTTGTACTTGAATGCACAGACCTGCGCGTTTTTTTCTATCTTGCTTTTATACCTCTGGACCGAGTTGGCGCATTGCCAAGATTTGCTTCCTCTGGACCGAGTTGGCGCATTGCCAAGATTTGCTTTCACCTGTGCCTCAATTAATTATTCAATTAATTATCCTCGGAATTCCTTTTATTTATAGAGACTAGCATACCCAGCCCGCTTCGCCGGGCTTAATTTGAATCCCCCGGTGACTCTCCCCGGACCATCGGCACTCCACGTGCGTCGGGTGAGCGTCAGAACAAACTTTCAGCATATACATATGGGTGGTTGTACTTGAATGCACAGACCTGCGCGTTTTTTTCTATCTTGCTTTTATACCTCTGGACCGAGTTGGCGCATTGCCAAGATTTGCTTCCTCTGGACCGAGTTGGCGCATTGCCAAGATTTGCTTTCACCTGTGCCTCAATTAATTATTCAATTAATTATCCTCGGAATTCCTTTTATTTATAGAGATTTTTGAATTACAAAAATGAAATTAATGAACCAATAACTGCTAAGCATCTAAAATTGCAAGCTCACTTAAATTTTTACAAGAGTAAATATTGATAATCCACATTTTTAAAGATCCCTAAATAAACGAAATTTCTATTTATTCTAAAATAAAATAAAGTGAAGCAAGACAACTAGAACAATAAAAAAAGCAACGAAAAATATTTTCGAATTTAATTAGCATCTAATTTTTTGAACTCTAGATCTTATGGGGATTTTCTGTGTACTAATTAAGTCATAGCTTAAGGGATGAAACACAATATGTGCAAAACAAGATAATAATAAATAGTTTATGGTAAAAAACAGAAAATTGCATGTGGAGGAAAATTGTGGTAAGATTAAATTAATGTAAAATATATTTCGAAAATTTTCGTCTGAGGATTCAGAATAATTAAATTACTAGCAAAGAAGAGGCAGTGTAAGACCAGGCAAAAAGTAATTTGGTGTTAGAAGTGTTTTAAATTAGAAGTTATTTTAAAGAAAGTATTGTAGAGAAAATTAAAGATGATTGTTTTGTGAGTTATCAACGTATTTTGAGATTACCCGTTTACTGAAAATGTTTGAAATAGTGTTTAAAAATTATTTCAGCAGTTGGTTAAACCTTATACTTTATAGTCGCCCAACTGTCACATAAAGAAAAATTTAAAAGAAAATTATCCCCATTTTCAATTAATGCTATATAAATAAGCTTAAGGGATTGTTCTCTTATTGGAATTGTACAAACTCTAAAACTTTTAATACGAACACCAATTTTTGAGAGCATAATTTGGCTTTTTCGGTATATTTTTACCTATACACTTTAATACATGTTTACTTATGAGATTACCTGTTTATTCGAAATGACTTAAATAGTCTTTCGTATTCCTTCAGCAGCCAGTTAAATCCCATACATTATAATTACCAGATTGTTACAGAAGAAAAATTCAACAGAAAATTATGTCTATTTTTAAATCATGCTATAAAAATAAGCTTAAGGGACTGTCCTCATACTGGAATTGTACAAATTCTAAAATTTTTAATAATAACACCAATTTTTGAGAGTATATATTTGGCTGGTTCGGTAACTTTTTACCTTCAGGATATTAAACAAGCAGCCATTCGTTCAAATACTTTAATATAAAGGAATTATGAATTACAGCCTAACAGCAATTATAGTATGAATTATATTATGAACAGAAATTAAGAAGGTTTAAAATTCGGAACTCGCAATTTTAAATTGATTTTTAGTCGTTGAAAATTAAATTAATGAACCGATAACTCACAAATATTTAAAATTAGATTTTAACTCGGGTAAATATTGATAATTTACATTTTTAAAGATTCTCAACTAAGTACAATTATCATTTATTTTAAAAAGACAAAAAGAAGCAAAACAACAAAAGTAAAAAAGCTGCGATATTTTCCAATTTAACTAGCATCTAATTTTTGAACTCTAGATCATAAGGGGATTTTCAATGTACTAATCAAGTCATAGCTTAAGAGAAGAAATACAATCCGTATGAAAAAAAGATAATAATAAACAGTTTATGGTGAAAAAAATAAAAAAAAATAAAAATAAAAAAAATTGGCAACGCAGAAAAATTATGGAAATATTAAATTAATGTAAAATATATTTGGAAAATTTTCGTCGGAGGATTTAAAGTAATTAAATTACTAGCTAAGAGGAGGCAGGGTAAGCTTGCCAAGCTAAGACCAGGCAAAAAGTAATTAGTTTAGTCAGCAGTGTTTTAAATTAGAAGTTATTTTAAAAAGTATTGCAGGGGAAATTAGAAATGATTAATTGTGAATTAACAACATGTTTTGAGATTACCTGTCAATTGGAAATGCCTTAGTGTTTTGTATTATTTCAGCAGCCGGTTAAACCGTATATTTTATAATCACCAAATTGTCACAGAAAGAAAAATTCGACAGAAAATTATGTCCACTTTCAAATTATGGCGTAAAAATAAGCTTAGGGGATTGTCCTCATACTGAAATTATATAAACTCTAAAATTGTTCAATAATTATTAATAAAACTCCCCATTTTTGAGAGCATATTTGGCTTGTTCACTATATTTTTCATCTTCGGGATATTAAAAGGGCAGCCATTCGGTCAAATACTTTAATATAAAGAAATTATGAATTACAATCTAACAGCAATCATATTAAGAATTATATTATGAATAGAAATTAGGAAGATTTAAAGTTCGGAACTCATAATTTTAAGTTTCCCTTTAATCGTTGAAAATGAAATTAATGAACCAATAACTCGCAAATATTTAAAATTAGACTTTAATATGGATAAATATGGATAATTCACGATTTTAAAGATTCTCAACTAAATACGATTTCTATTTATTAATCAAAGCTAAAAAATGAAGCAAAACTACACCAATAAAAAAGCTACGATACTTTCTAATTTAACTAGCACCTACCTTTTGAACAATAGATCTTATGAGGATTTTCTGTGTACTAATTAAGTCATAGCTTAAAGTTAGAAATACAATATGTGTAAAACAAGATAATAAACAGTTTATGATGAAAAAACAGAAAACTGGTTTTGGAGCAAATTTGTGGAAAGATTAAGTTAATTAAAATATATTTGGTAAATTTTCATCGGAGGATTTAGAGTAATTAAATTACTAGCTAAAAGGAGGCAGGGTAAGACAAGGCAAAAAGTAATTGGTGGTCAGTAGTGTTTTAAATTAAAAGTTATTTTAAAGAAAGCATTGCAGGAGAAATTAGAGACGATTATTTTATGAATTATATACGTGTTTTGAGATTACCTGTTTATTGGAAATTCGTGGAATAATGTTTGATATATAATTTCAGCAGCTGGCCAAAAAAGATAAGGGACCTTGCATATATTTTAATCAACAAATTGTCCAGGGCAAAAAACGGTAACATCCACTGAAGAGAAAATTATGTTTTCTTCCAAATTATGCTAAAAAAAAATAAGCTTAGGATATTTTTTTCAGGCTAAAACTTTACCAAACTCAAAAATTTTTAAGGAGAAAACAAAAAAATTGACAGTATATTTGTTTGTTAGGCACATTTTTTCAAATATACTAAGCGGAAAATCATTTTCTCAAACACTTAAATGAAAAAAAATTATTAATTGTGCAATAAATACGAATTATAATTTGTATTATACAATACGTAGGAATTACTTTATAAATTATAATATTAATTGCATAACGATGATTATTTTGCAACTTATCTACATGTTTTGAAATTATTGAAAATGTCAGAGCAGAGTTTTGTACTTGATTTCATCAGCTGGAAAAAAAAATGAGGTACACTTTTTAATCACTAAACCCCCCCCCCCCCCCGCCATACATAGACACAAAAACCCCTCATTTAACAGAAAATTATATCTTTTTTCAAGTTATATATATAAAAAAAATTATAAAAATAAGCTCACGGGATTGTATTCATACCAAACTAAATTTTAACTTAAATTGTAACAAACTCTAAAATTTTCCAAGCGAACAGACAATTCGACATAATATTTGATTTTTCCAGTACATTTACCTTCATTCTCTACAAAAACTTAAAAAAAAAAAAAAAAAAAAAAAAAAAAAATAATAATAATAATAATATGGGTCATTTTCAAAAAATTTTTTACAAATAAAAATTTTTTCTTAAATGCAACTTATAAAAATATTAGACGATACTAAAACATTTATTGTATATAAAACTGAAAACAGCAGTTCATTTTTTGATTTGGAATGTCAAATAAAAAATAAAGTATGAACTTGCAACAGTAAAATGTTCCCCTCTGTTACCAACAGTAAAAAATTTTTATTTAAAAAAATAAAACACATAAAACAGTAAATATCACATTTCCTTTAATTACATGATTGCTACTTTCAGAAAATTCTAACTGTTGTTTTGTTATGAATATTTTTATTTTTGTAAAATACAAAAGATTTCCTCTCTGTTACTTTTTTGGAAAAATCATAAGTTTTATTTAAATGTGCATTCACATTTTTTCAGTTAAATTATAAAAAAATATTACATAAATAAAATATTAGTTAAAGTTACACAATTAATTATTCAAAATGATAATTGATAAAAAATTTTGTGAAATAAACCAGCTTAAATTGACGGTAACAGAGTGGAAAAAAGTAACCACGTTGATTGATAGTGGAGCGATATTTGATGCGACATATTTTTTTTATAAGTTTATATCATGTATTGTATACGATCTTAATGTTTCAAACATATCCAGCAAGAATTTAAAGATTTTTACAAAAATTACTATTGGAAAATAGTGGTATTTTGCAGGGCATTCTCTTTTGTAAATTTATACCATGTGCTATGACAAACGCACTGCTTAGTTAAAAAAAACTCTTATCATATATTAGTCGAGGTAGTGGTGTTTTAAAGCAAGAATTTAAGATTTTTGCGAAAAATACTATTAAAAAATAGTGGGATTAGACCAGGCAATTTTTTTATATAACTTTTTATTAAATGTTATAAGCTATCATGAAGTTTCAATGTTTCAAACAGATGAGGCAGAATTTAGGATATTTGCAAAAAACTACTATTTGAAAATACTGGTATTTCATGTGGCATTGTTTTTATAAATTTTTATCATATGTTATAATCTGTGTTTCAATTTCGAACAACTCGCCTTAGATTTTCAAATTTTAACAAATTCGCGTGCCAACTGGATGACGCTTTAACCCAAGAAATAACGATTTTTACAGAAATTGATATTTGAAAATAGTAGTATTTGACGCGGTGTATCTTTTTTATAAATTCTTTCCTACTTAAATAATGATCTTTTCTTCTTTAATACATTTTTATCATGTGTTATAAGATATCCTAAAATTTGAAACAGACCAAGCAAGAATGAAAGGCTTTTACAAAAATTAATATTCGGAAATAGTAGTATTTCACGCTGCATTGTTTTTTCATAAATAAGTAGTATTGATTCATAAATATAAATGACTACAGTTAAAGAAGCATTTTGTTTGAGAAAATTAAAGCCTAATGTTTATGGCAACTAGCTCACCACAAAAACTACTATTTTATATTTAAAAAGAAAAATGCATATTTTTAATTCTGTTCTAAGAACATGAAACGAGAATGTGCAGCCTTCAAGAACAATGTTTAAATAAACTTGTTTTTTTAGTAGTTTCTTACTCTGTTCCACTTTGTTCCACTCTGTTACCATAAGCATGGTAACAGAGGGGAATGGTAACAGAGGGGGAAAAAACTGCAAATAATTTTATCAGCACAAAGTGAATTAAAAACAAGAAAAACTAAGCCTATTTATTTAAGAAGCACCATTTGATCTTATGGTTAAAATTTTATAAAAGTATTAAAAAAATAAATTTCACATAAATAAGCTGGTAACAGAGGGGAAACTCAATAAAACATCCTTATCTTGTAAATGCTTTAGTTCAACACCATGGAGAAAATAACTTAATAATTTAAAAAATGGTGGCCTCATCTAAAAATAGACTGTTCGAAGAAGTACAAAACCTTGTGTTGAACACTTAGTAGTAAGAATTTATTACCATAAATATGGTAACAGAGGGGAAAAAATCTGGGGACAACAATAAATTGTTCCATTTTTATAAAAAAAACAAGTTTTAAAAAATATATTATATGGTCTATGCTACAGATAAAACATACAACAATTGTCACAACTGAAAAAATTAGCATTTTCGACAATTGATTTATAATTTTATAGCAGTTGAAAAAGTAAAAAGGGAAGAGGGGACATAGCAGTTTAGCTATAGCTGACACATTGAAACCATAACTACACTAATATTATTTTAAATTTCTGATAATATTTAGCCCACATTTACTCTAAACAGTCAGACAAGTGATGTAAATGCTTAAATTTTATTTTTAAAACTTTATTTTAGTTATTAAAAATTCTTAAAGTTGGGGGACATAGAATGTACAAGTTTTTTGAAAATGACCCATATATATATATATATATATATATCAATTTTTGCATTTTTGAAACATTTAAAATGTCTAAAAATATGCCACCATAAGCGTTATTTTGTATCAACCAATATTTCAGACTTGTCAAGCAGCATAAAGTACTAAAGTCACGGCTGACAAAAAACTTCGAATGCATTTTTCTCCAAACAAATTCCCTCTCTTTATTTCTTGTGTGTGTGTAGGCTCTTACACTTAGATAGTTCAAACTACAATTTTCTGTTTTATGAGATTAAATTTTTCAATTGAGGGGGTTCACAACCATCCTAAGAGACCAAGTCCATTTTTAGAAAAAAATGAGACAATTCATTTAGAAGATTGATAAAACCTGTTTTAATTTAATTACTTCAACATTGAATTAAGTTTGTTTTCACATACTTTTTTATATACATTGTTGTAAAAAAATCTGAAATTCACAGATATATTTTTCCTGAATTTCCCAGAAAAAAAATCTCTTTTCACGATAAAAGGGTATTTTCCGTTTAAAGTCGAAAATGTTCATCATATTTCCTGAAAATAACGAAACGGACGAAAATGAAGGAAACAACAGAGACATTCCGTTATCTATCGCAAATTTATTTTGAATAATAATGGTGACATGTTGCATAGAAATGAAATAAATCAACGAAAAAATCCCGATTCTTTTGTAATTTGTATTTTGCTATTGAACTGCAACTGTACTGACACCAACAATTTTCTGAGCAACAAATTAACCAGACCACATTTTTAACCATTCATTGAGCAAAGAAAATTTCCCTAATAAATTATTTAATCAATCCATATTATACTTACTCATTAACCGCAGGAAAATTATAATAATAAATTAGCCTTACTGATTAAAACTTGCAAGAATTATAGCAGCATCGATAAAATTACAATATATCATATAAAAATATAAACACACTGTAGAATTTACTGTTTGGCTTAAGAATTATTTGCTTTCGAAGACCCTATGGCACGAAGCTAGAGAAACAGGATCCCACACCAAAGATTGCGAGTTTGAATCACCTAGATGCCATTATTTTTTTTCCTCGGTAATAAATATAGGAGCTTCTAAACTATTATGCGAATGCACCTAAATAGAGAGAAAGAGAGAGCGAGAAAATAAAACAAGAGTATAAAAAACGCTGTGATACTTTTTAAATTTAATTAGTATTTCATTTCTGAACTCAGAATATTATGAGTATTTTCTATGTACTAATCAAACCATAGCCTAAGGGATGAAATAGAGTACGTGTAGAACAAGATAATAATCACAGTGAAAAAAAAAAAAAAAAAAAAAAAAAAAAAAAAAAAAAAAAAGACTGAACAGAAAATTGGTTACAGAACGAAATTGTGAACAGATTAAAATTATGTAAAATATACTTCAATATTTTGCGTCAGATGTTTCAGAGTAATTAAATTATAGCACAAGATGACGCAAAGGAAAGGTCAAGCGAAAGAAGATTGAAAAGAAAAAAAAATCTGTAGTGCATTTAATTAGAAGTTATTTTAAAGAAAATATTACTGAGGAAAATTACAGATGATTGAGTTTATATGGAAAAGCCTGAAGAGATTTTTATCTAATTTATGGTTAATACACATACTTTTATTTTAAATTCTTTTTAGACTAAACGAATAACATATAGCATTTGCAATATTTCAGCTTTGCATTTTGTTTTTTTAATTATTACTAATCAGTTATAAATGCGTATATTTTTTAAAAGAGAAAAAATTCATTGTGATTATTTTTTTTGAACATCATCACTGATATGGTGTAATGCATCTCGATAATGTATTGAAAATTCGCAATGTTTGAATTATTATGTTCAAATTGGGAATTATTAAATGATAGTACAAGAAAAGGAATTGCAACTAGTTGAAAATTGCACGTCAAGCGTAGCAAATGAGGTGCATTCGTACAACAATGAAGTTTTAAAAATATTCAGATCAGATTTTCATAAAATTTGAAATTATTCGAAAAAAATACGCAACAATTATATATTTTAAACGTCACACTGTTCGGTTATGTAATTTTTGCACTGTTATATGCGAACAGATGGACGGTCTGAACGACGACTATAAGTGCTACGTATATTTATATAATTACGAACGCACCTAAAAGTAAAATAAATGTGAAGGAAAAAATATAACAATGGGTGGACCTTAAAAATATACAACACACTCTAAAAAAAGGTTGAATTTTTGATCTAACTCATTTATAAAATCTATGTAAAAATAAACATATACCTAAATTACTGAATGAAATAAAATATAAACAATGAAAATTAAAAATATATATATATATCGCATAAGCTTCCCTTTTTATCATGTGTTATTATCTTAATAACAATAGAGAACGGGATTCATTTTTGATAAACACCATTAAAGTATAAATGAAATTAATGCATCGGCATATTCCAATCAACACATGTAAAATTTCAAACTCGCTTAATATTTTTCAAGAATAAATATTGACAATTCCTATTTTTAAAGATACCTAAATCGACTTATTTCTGTTAGTTATTAAAAGGATGAAAAAACAAAACAAAAATATGCTTCAATTTAATTAGCATCTTACTTCTGAATTCTGGATCGTATAGGGATTTTTGGTAAATCAATCAAGCCATAGCTTAAGGAAATAAATACAATATCTGTAAAACAAGATAATAATAAACAGCTAACAGGAAAAAAACTTAACAGAAAATTGGTTACAAAACAAAATTGCGAACGGATTAGGAGGATTCACACCTATTAAATTAAAGGGTAAGGAGAAGCAGAGGAAAGATGAAGCGAAAAATAACGGGAGACTGCAGTGTTTTAAATTAGAAGTTATTTTAAAGAAAGTGTTGCAGAAGAAGTTAAAGAAGATTATTATGTAAAACAATTGTGTGGTGCTGAATTTAACAGTTTGTAGAAAATGTCTGTAGAATCTTTTTTTTAAGTTATAGCTAATACATAAAGCTAAATAAAATAAATATAGTTTAAAACTAGTTGGATGTGTCAATCCCGAAACTTTCTTCTATCTCATAAATACATTTTAATATATATATATATATATATATATATATATAAAAGTGGTGACTTCAAAGTTACCCACTATCAAATTTCCTCGAACATCTGACCTAGCCTAATGAGATTCTGGTATCCGAAAAGCCTAAAACGCAAAATTTAATTAATATTCTGAGAAAATGAGCTTAGTAGTGCCTCATGTTGGATTATTTATACTAAAACCTAATAAGCATCTATTGATGTCAAGACCTAACAGAATCTGAAATTTGATGGAATTTCGTCCATTAGTTCTTGAGATATAACAAAAAATTTGCAAAACGTAGCACAGCAACAGCATATCTTGGACAATTTATGCCAAAATGTAAAAAAAGTCTAATTATGTTATGGTGTAAAAGAATCTGAAGTTTGATGAAATTCTGTGCATTAGTTCTTGAGATATAGCTAGTTTAAAAAAAACATGTAAAATATAGCACAGCAGCACGATCAGTTGAAGGATTTATAACAAAACGTAATCATCGTGTAATTATGTTATACGTCATTTTGTAACAAAATCTGAAGTTTGATGAAATTCTGTGCGTTGGTTGTTGAGATATAGCTATCGGAAAAATCGTGCAAAATGCAGCATAGCTGCACCACCTGTTGCAAGGTTAATACCAAAATGTAATCAGCGTCTAATTATGTTATATATTCTAGTGTAACAGAATCTAAAATTTGATGAAGTTCTCTGCATTAGTTCTTGAGATATAGCAATCGCAAAAATCGTGCAAAATGTAGCATAGCAGCGCCACCTATAGGGCAGTTCACACCAAAACCTTATCAGCGGCTATGTATCTCAAGGTATCGCGGAATCTCAAGTTTGGTGAAATTCTGTGCATTAGTTCTTGAGATATAGCTCTCATGAAAATCAAGAAAAACGTGGCATAGCAGCGCCACCTGCTGGCCAATTTACACCAAAACTTAATCAGCGTCTATGTATATCAAGGAGTCACAGAATCTGAAGTTTGGTGAAATTCTATCCATTAGTTCTTGAGATATAGCAATCTTGAAAATCATGAAAAACGTAGTACAGCAGCGCCACCTGCTGGCCAATTTTCACCAAAAACCAATAGGCACTAATTCATATCAAGGTCTAACTGAATATAAAATTTTATTAAATTTAGAGCATTAGTTCTTGAGATAGAGCGCCCACAAATTTTTTGTCACATACAGACAGACAGACTCACAGACAGACACACAGACTCACAGACAGACGGACAGACTCACAGACAGACATTTTCTAAAAATAGTCAAAACGTGTTCAGGACCTTCTAAAACGTATAAATCCGTCGAAAACCGGAAGTCGAAAATTTTCATGAATCCAATACTTTCTTCTTGTAAAGATAGAAGAAAGTAAAAACTAAAAAACACGCTTTTTAAGTATATCAAACTAAAAAGTGAAAAATAGTTCGTACTATAAGCTGAAAACGAAAATAGATGAAAAATACTATATTACTATAAAATCATTGTTATTATAGAAATCAATTAATAAGCAATAAATAAAATTATCATGGAAAAAAAAGCGTGGGGTGCTCCATCTACTATGCTCCATCTATCAGTTCTTAAGAAGCACCTCACGCTTTTTTTCCACGATAATTTTATTTATTGCTTATTAATTGATTTCTATAATAACAATGATTTTATAGTAATATAGTATTTTTCATCTATTTTCGTTTTCAGCTTATAATACGAAT
Source organism: Maratus speculifer (assembly GCA_964019185.1). NCBI lineage: Eukaryota > Metazoa > Arthropoda > Arachnida > Araneae > Salticidae > Maratus > Maratus speculifer. The sequence goes on from OZ025301.1 coordinate 186,614,856, forward strand.
TATTTTTCACTTTTTAGTTTGATATACTTAAAAAGCGTGTTTTTTAGTTTATTTAAACTACATTTATTTTTCACTTTTTAGTTTGATTACTTTAAAAGCGTGGTTTTGAGCTTTTTTAAACTATATTTATAATTAATACAAAACCAAATTAATCGGTTGGATAGTTTCAGAGTAATTGGTGAACATACATAGAAAAAAAATACTTACGCGTCGAATTGATAACTTCCTCTTCCTTTTCTGAAGCCGGTTAAAAATAAAAATTGTAATACGGAATTCTTTTTTAATTTTACTTAGATGTAAATAATGTCAGAAGTGGGGTTCGAACCCACAATCTCTTTCGAAAAACAGAGCTTCAATCCGACGCCTTAGACCGCTCGGCCATGCTGTCTACGCTCCATTCAGTGAACGTATTCAACACTTTTAATTAGCGAAAAATCACTAATTTTATTAGTTTTTGCCTAATTACTAAAAAGAGTACTGAACCAATTTCGATGAAACTGAAGTGGTACCAATTCGAGAGCATCGTCTTTCATTTAACACCAAAACCAAGTTAATCGGTTGCATGGTTTCGGAGTAATCGGTGAACATACATAAAATAAGGAGAGTTACAAACTCACAAATATACAGGTGAAGTTAATAAAAGCGTGGTAAAATGGGAATTATTAAATAATAATAAGAAAAAAATACATATAAATGGGTGGACCACAGGTGAATACATTATAAAAACAGATGGAATTCTGATCTAACTGTTTTACAAATTTTACAATAAAATAATATATAAATAAATTCCCGAATGAAATAAAATAAAGACACTGAAAATCTAAAAAATGTCGATTAAGATTCATTTTCTCTTTTGCGTTAATGTCTTAATTGAGAATGTGATTCATATCCAATCGCTGCACTATTAAAGTATAAATAAAATTAACGCATTAATATCTTCCATTTGGCACATGTGAAATTTCAAACTCATTACTATTTAACAAGAATAAATACTGTCGATTCTTACGTTTAAAAGTAGTTAAATCGACGAAAGGTTTCATAATTAAAACTGTTAAACCAATCACGCCATGGCTTAAGGAAATAAACACAATATCTGTAAAACAAGATAATAATACAAGGTTTACAGCGAAAGAAAATTGGTTATAGAACAAAACTGTCAAAAATAAGATTGAAAATACGTTCTAATACAATTAGTATCTCATTTCTGAATTCTGGATCGTATGGGGATTTTTTGTAAACCAATCAAGCCATAGCTTAAGGAAATAAAAGCAATATCTGTAAAACAAGATAATAATAAAAAATTCACAGCGAAAAAACTTAATAATAGAAAATTGGTTACAAAACAAAATTACGAACGGATACAATTAATGAAAAATATTTGTATGTATTTTTCATCGGAAGACTAGCAGCAATTAAATTATAGAGTAAATAAAAGCAGGAAAAAAATGAAACGAAAAATAACAAAAGGCAGTAGTGTTTTAAATTAGAAGTTATTTTAAAGAAAATGTTGCAGAGGAAATTAGATAATACGTAAATTATTTGTGCGTGCTGAATTTAATAATCTGTTGAAAATGTCTAAATAAAGAATGGTAAATAATAAAGCTAAATGAGAATTATTAAATAGAAAAAAAAAACATATATATGGGAGAAAAATACATAAAAAGATGGACTATACGTGAACACGCTATAAAAACAAATGTAACTCTGATCTGATTCTTTTACAAATTCTACATGAAAATAAAATAAATATATAAGTAAATTCCTGAATGAAATAAAATAAAGACACTGAAAACCTAAAAAATATCGATTAAGAGCCTTTTTTGTCTTTAGCGTTAATGTCTTAACTGAGAATGTGATTCATATTCAATCGCTGTACTATTGAAGTATAAATATAATTAATGTATTAACCCTTGGCACTCCGTTGTCTCCGCTGCGGAGACATATTATTTCCTTCCAAAATTTGTTTTTGGCACCAGTAATAGAGGAAAATAAGATTTTCCTTATTTAATCAGACAATTCTTGAACTTGTCTACTTCAAGGAAGGTTTGTTTTAAAAAGTGGCACTAATCGAATAAAATTTGTATATGAGGCACCGGAGTCCGAAGGGTTAATATCTTCCATTTGGCTCATGTGAAATTTCAAACTCATTTACTATTCAACGCCAATAAATATTGACGATTCTTACATTTAAAAGCTACCTAAATCAACGAAATTTCTGCTAATTATTCAAAAAAGGAAAATGGAAACGACCGAGTAGAAAACATAACAAAGCATTCTAATTTACTTAGTTTCTCATTTTTAAACTCTGAATCTAACGAGAATTTTCTGTATTCGAAACCAGTCATAGCTTCAGGGATGAAACACAATATGCATAAAAATAAAATAATAATAAACAATTTATAGTGAAGAAAACTACGCAGAGAAATTGCTTACAGAGCATACATCTCGAAGATTAAATTAATGTAAAATATATGTTGCTATTTTCTGTCGTGAGCTTTCAGATTAATTAAATAATAGGCTAAGAGAAAACAGGAGAAAAGCTAGGCGAAATATAATAGTCGTCTGTAGTGTTTTAAATTCAAAGTTACTTTAAAGAATTTTTACAGAGGAAATTTTGAGATGAGAATTTCACAGAATTATGTTTGCTGAGTTAGAATTTTGTTAAATATTTCTGAACACACATATTGTTTTTATTTATTTAGAAGTAAGCCCTGCTTATTTTACATTACTTTTTATTCAGTGAGTGCATGTCCGTATGAGGAATTAATATAAACATATTGAATTTTGCGTTTACAACAGTTTTGGGTATTTAATTTTTGAAAAGCGCTTTATGAGAATATAGGTGAGATGTGGTTTTGGGTTCTCAAAACGCTAAGGCATACTAACAAGTATAAGGAAAGGGCATGTTTACAAACAAACACTTTTTTCAACCAATCTACCGCTACATTTTTGTCATAGCGATCATTGTAGGATGCATCTTGATGACGTAGCCCAATCATAGCAAGCAGACAACCATGATAAAATTTGTAGACCAATCAGAATGTCTGAAGAGTTGGTGCTATAACGAAGCACGGGTAAAAACAGCTTGCCCACACTAATAAGAGCCCACAGTGACGTCAGCTGCCCTTTCCTTATTTTCAGCAGTTTCTCACAGAAAACCGAATGACGTAGAGACCCAACCCAAGAGATACATTTGCGAATCACTCGCAAGAGATGTCCCGAATCACTCTTAGTTTTAAACTGTAACTATTGTAATTATATCCTATAACCTAGAGTAATTAAATAGTTATTTATCATAATCACTAGATCTCACATACATGAGCGTTGTATACGCAGAAAGTATATCCGGATGAACAATAAAAAAAGAAGCGATTGACATAGGTCTATTGTATTCTTTACTGCATACAAATATCATAAAAATATATGTTTTTCCATATCAATCTCTAAATCACATTTAACAACATAATTTGTTTTCGATTCAAAGCATAAATCAAATTACTGCATTAATATTTCGCAATTAATAAATGTAGAATTGAAAGCTCACCTAAGATTTTGCAAGAGTAAATATTGACAATTCCCATTTTTTAAGATTATGAAATTTCTGTTAATTATTAAAGAAAAAAAAATAGGAAAACGGAAATTTCTAAATAATAATAACTGTAATAAAACCTTCTAATTTAATTAGCAACCTATTTTCGAACTCAAGATTTTATGGGAATTTTCTGCATACGAATCGAGTCGTAGCCTTCAGGGTAAAACATAATATTCATGAAAACAAGAAAATAATAAACAATTTACTGTGAAAAAACAACAGAAAACTGCTTACAGAGCATATATCTGAAAGATTAAATGTAAAATATATTTAGATATTTTTCGCCGGGAGCTTTCAAAGTAATTAAATAGCAGGTTAAGAGGCAAAAGGGGAAAGACGAGGCAAAAATAATAGGCATCTGCTGTGTTTTAAATTATAAATTATTTTTCATAATTTTTACAGAGGGGATTTCGGTTGAGTATTTTATAGAAGCAGTTAGCTAAGTTAGCTCTTTGTTAGTTGTTTCTGGACACATATATTGTTTTTAATTTATTTAGAAGTAAGCGTTTTTTATTTTATATTTCTTTTTATTCAAAGAGTGCATGTACGTATGAAGAATTAATTTATACACACTGACTTTTGCGCTTATAACAGTTTTGGATAATTAATTTGGGTGAAGCCCTTGATGAATATATATGCATAGCATACGGGAAAGCATATCCGAACGAAAAATAAAATGATAAACGAATGATATGGAGTTAATATTTTTTTTTTATAGCAAATATCATAAAAATACATATTTTTACATATTAATCTCTGTATTAAGTCGGAACATATAATTTATTACTGATTTAAAGTATAAATTAAATTAATGCATTGATATCTCGCAGTTAATAAATTTAGAATTGAATGCTCACCCACATAATATTGTTACATTTTGCATAATACTGTTGTAAACAAGATTATGTAAGAGTGAATATTGATAATTCCCACTTTTAAAGATTATGAATTTTTTGTTAATTAATAAAGAAAAAAAAGGATAAAGAAAATTTTTGAATAATGATAATAATGACAATAATGAAACCTTCTAATTTAATTAGCAACCTATTTCCAAACTCGGCATTTTAAAGAAATTTTCTGTATACGAATCGACTCATAGCTTCAGTGATGAAACAAAATATGTATGAAAACAAGATAATAATAAACAATTAACAGTGAAAAAAACTCAATAGAAAATTGCTTATAGAGCATACATCTGAAAGATATTAATGTAAAATACATTTAGATATTTTTTGCCGGGAGCTTAGAGACTAATTAAATAACAGGCTGAGATAAAACAGGGGAGAGACCAAGCAAAAAATAGTAGGCTTCTGTTGTGTTTTAAATTAAAAGTTAAAAGTTATTTTTAAAAAATTGTTACAGAGAACATTTTGGGTAATTATTTTATGATTTTTGCTGAGTTAGCTCTTCCTTAAGTACTTCTGAACACACATTTTCTTTTCAATTTATTTACAAGATCGTTTTTTATTTTACACTGCATCTTATTCCGTCAGCGAATGTACGGGAGATTATATTGATTTATACATATTTACTTTCATGTTTACAAAAGCTTTGGTAATTAATTTGCAAAAATGCCTCACGAGTAGGCATGTGTTACAGCGTGGGGAACATAGTACAATATGAAATTTCAGAAAAAAGTCAATTCCTTGCATAAAGTTTTTATTTCACGATATGATCTTTAAAATAATTACTAAGCAAATCTGATTTGTCATAATATACATCAAGACTAGATATTTATTTAACTAAAGGCTTTTAATGTAGGGCTTTACAAAATATCTTGCATTGAGCCACATGTCTCGGCAACGAACGGTGAACATTATGTTTTTCAGCTTTTTTAAGGTGTGAATCTTAGTTTATTCTTGATACAAATATATTTAAAAACTAAATAGGCAGAATTTCTCTTGTTACGATAGCTATTTCATTCAAGAAACATTTGAAAAACCATGAACCTTTTTTAGCTTTTTATTTGGAGCCTTCTTTACAAGTGCAAGGAGTAATCGATGGGATTTTTCTTTCCGATTAAAAAAAATGTTTCTTTTGCACTAAGAAATTTTTATACTAAGCGTTTCACAACTTTTTTACTGCGTTTGTAACTATATAAATAAGTAGCACCTAAAGTAGTCGGCTGGTACGTCCATCTGTCGGCATATAAGAGCACAAAAACAATCCAACCGAATGGTTTGAAATTTAATACATAGAAATGTTTTATAATTTTGTAATTTCAAATTTTATGAAAATCTAATAAAAATTTAAAAAGTTATTAATAAAAGTTTTCTTTATTCTGATAAATCCTATCCTACTTAATGTGTTCCGTGATATGAACATTTTCATTCTAAATTGTCATGATGATTACGTCCTATTTAAAATGCAGCCATATTACTTCCGTATTACTGAATTTAACATGTACAATCATAAAAAATTTTGTATTCATTCATTTTTACATGTTTGCTACGTTAGACGTACAACTTCAAACTTGTATAAATATGGAATAAGTTTATTTTTTCCGGGAAAGGACACATTGAAAGAAATAGGTTCTGAAAATTGAGTAAAAAGTACTCAATTTTAAATTAATTTCCATACTCAAAATAGCTCCGATCCAAATGTAAGCAAAACTGAAAAACACATACTCTAAATTTTGGATTCAATCGTTGTGTTCAATAATAATTGAGTCAAAAGAATCTTTCAAATACTTTTATAAAAATATGTTCAAACACATTATTATTTTTCTCTAAGGGAAAAAAAGGATGAAGTAGATCACATCGATAATCAAAAGACAATGTCGTTGTGACTATATGACAATAACCATTTAAACTTGTTTGTTTTACGATTTTGTTTTCTGCTTAGATATATAGAAAATTTAATCATATTTTGGATCTAGACCATTCAATATTTATTTTTGCTTTAAAGTCAGTTTTTTTTCCCCCCCAAACAAACTTACTTTAACACACTGATTAATTTAGTCAATTTTTCAAAACAAATAATGTAATCAAGCGAAAAAAATTGAAAGATATTTAAAAAAGTATTCATACTTGAAAAATGATTGAATCAAATTGATAAATTAATACAAAATGTCAAGAAATTAATTTTTTTAACGAATTAAACTTTATGGATGTCAATAAATTTTGATAATTTCCATTTAAATAAAGTATTATTATATATATGTATATATATAAAACCCTTAATAAGATAGAAATTGATAAGTACAACTACAAAAAATATTATGCCACTATACTTTTATCTTCCAATCGATTTAAAATAAGTATTGAATCTACAAATATAATGAAATTCTCTATCGCATATATTATATTTAATTTATTGTTTTACTTACATAAAGGATGGCATTAAAAATTTTTCAGCTATGTGGCAGTGGGGAGGGGGGGGGGCAGTGTTGCCAGATTGGGGCTTTTTTAATTAAGATTATATGACTTTCACCACTTTTTAAAAAAGTTACTATAATACAATAATAATATAATAATAATAGTATAATTCGCCTTATTTTTTAAATAGGCTGAATATTTCTATTTCATAAAAGCAGCGACAATTAATAATCTGGGGATTTTTATGTCCCCAATCTGCCAAAAATGGTAAAAATCTGCCAAAAATGTGTTTTGTGGCGTTTCTAAACATGTAAAAAAAGACGTATTTAACCAGAGTACACATGCCATTAAAATAAATTCAGAAATCTATTTTGAAACAGTGGTAGGTACTTTGAATAAAATAATCCCCTAAACGAACAGTATTGTTTCTAGTACGCACGTCGAAGAAAGATTAAAAGGAAAAGCAAGAAATATATGAACAATGTGTTTCATTAATGAAAATTATTTCGTTTTTCCGTATGATTCCATGCGTAATGTTAGCTTTAAGGACACAATTCCATTATGACGGTAAAAGTTGTTTTACAGGTGAACAGAGTTAAAACCAGAATGTCGCCATATAACACGAAACACGGCATTCCTAATGAACAGTGTCTTATTTTATTTATTTCTTTATTTTATGAAGAAAGTATTTAATGATTCTTCTTTAACTAACATATAGTGCTTTCATAAGTATATTTTCATTATTGGGAAAAAATTCTATTTAAAATAACTTTTTAAATAGTTGGAACATATTAAATATTTTATACTTATCTAATGTAAAATATTTAATCACTAAATATTTAATTTGAAAATTTAAAATAAACTAAAACGTGGATAGTTAAAAATACTTTTAACAAAAAGAAGAGTAAGAAATATATTTACAAAGTTTTCATTAATGAACATTATTCAATTTTTCGGCCTCCATTGTGTAATGTTAGTTTCAAGGACACAAATCTATTATGACGGTAAAAGTTGTTTTACAGGTGAACAGAAATCAAACTAGAACATCGACGTGTAAAACGGCATTCTGTAGGGCGGTGTTTTATTTTATTATATTTATTTTTTTACACAGAAAATGCTTAATGAACTTTCAATAGCAATAATCTAGTTTTTGCATTAGTACATTTTCTCTATTGAAAAAAAAAAACATTTCTGTCTAAAATATGTGTTTAAATAGCTCAATCATATAACATATTTAAAACAATTTAACATATTTAATAAATATTTTTCACTTATCTAATATGAAATATTTAATGATTGAATTTTAAATTTGAAAATTTCAAATAAATTTACATGTGGATACATAAAAACACTATTAATATAAAGAAAAGGAAGGAATGTTTGAACAATGTGTTTTATTATTGAATAATATTTCATTTTACTGTCTCCCATGCGCAGTGATGTGGGGCGGGTAAATACCCAGTGGGTAGGTAAATATTTTTTGGGTATTTACCTGGGTATTTACCCAACCCTCGGGTAAATACCCAAAAACTGGGTATTTTCATATTTCAGCTTGAAAAAGCATATTTAAAGTAAAATTTATTTTTATTTGAAACTTAAATATTTATGAAGTCCAAAATCATAGAATGAGATATTCAAATTATGAAAGTTGTATGGCTTCAGCCACAATTAAAGAGAAGTCGAAACTTACATCGCAAAATTGCTTAATTTTAGTGCTAGTGTGCTTCAGCTGCAAAGTAAGTGAATTGAATTTGTAGGAAATTTTCAAAGTAAATAATGTGAAGCTCTATTACATTTTTTAAAAAGAAAATATAAGACTACCTATCTGCACAGTTTATTGCAGAGCATTATACAGATTACATGTCACATCTATTTATTAAGAAAATAATAATAATAATCCATACTTAAGAGAAATTTAGATTGCTAATAATAAAAAAAAAGATAAATTACACAGTCAAGCATTTAAATAAATAATTTAACAAGCAATTTATTGATTTATGTTTATTAAACAATTTTTATTATTTTACAGTCTATAAATATTCACAATTGTCAGCTGAACTACAAAATTTTGGTTTTAGAAATTTAATTATCTTTTCCTAATATTGCAGACATGTATAAAGATTAAATAGGAATTTACTGATTTTCTCTAAATATTAACAGTAGTTTAAAGGAATTGCAATTTCAAAGTATTCACTTTCTAAATAAATATTTTCATTTCCAATTTTATGAGTTGTGATTATTTCTTGCTGAATTAAAAAGCTGCCCAAAAATTTAAAATATTTTGCCTCAATACAAAACACTATTCAAATATTATGTGTTTGATCATCAACTTAATTATAAACCTCTATGAATCATCTTTTAAGTTTTAAAATGTCATTCCCATTTTCTATAAATTTAGTAATACACACTCTTTTCTTGCTTTGTTTATAATCTGCAATTCCTTTAAATTTCAATTAGAAATTTCCACCAGAAGCAATAGATGGCGCCCAATCATTGCATAAGTATGAACCAAAACTAAACTAGATTTTACAAAGTAAAACTATGCTAGATTTTACAAACCAAAACCATGCTAGTTTTGGTTTGGATTTTGATTCTATAAACTGTTCTTCACTTGCTTTTAGATGTCTATGGTGTGCGTTTGAAAGAGTTAGAAGTAAAAATGGGAGGAAAAAAAGGACTTGCATGGAATTTTTTTAATCTGAAAGGAAAAAGTGTGCAGTGCAAATATTGTAATAAGGATTACAAGCATGCTAATGTAAACAAAATGGAAAATTATATTAAGAAATGTTTCAAATGTCCTGCAGGTTTGAAAAAGGTTTTTGACAGTGATTCTAAATGCAAAAAATATCATAAGGAATCTATTTCTACTATGCCTTCAACTTCAAATGTAGAAGAAAATATAACAATTAGTGATACAGATGAACCTAATACTGGTCAAATGTCCAGTACATCTTCTAACACTTCATCGATACCGATAACAAGTGTACCTTCGCTTCTAAAAAATGCTGGAGATGGAACATCTAGTTTTTTGACAAATAAAAAAATTTCAAAGTCACAGATATCTATGACAGCATTTTTGGATCAGATGGATGAAATAACAAATGTAAGTACATTTACATATTAATAAACAAAAAAAATAAGTGTGGCACTCGGGGACTGCCGCGGTAAAGCTATTGCATAGCATTTTTTATGAGCTTATGCAAAAATACCGCGTCAGTGTCTGCCGAAGTCTACCGAAGGATACCGTGCCGAAGTCTGCCGAACTGAAGCGACGTTAGCCGGAGTGTTAGGATTTTTTCTCGTTACGGAATTTCTAGATTCGGTCGCCGCGCTCAAAGCCCGCGATAAAAGCTATGCAATAGCTTAATAAATTACCAAACAAAATTTGGTCGCGCTACGAAAATTAGATCGCGAGTTATAAGCATTTTAAATTTTTCGACCCTCACGGTGGGGGGGGGGGGGGTCTCCTGTCTCCAAAAATTAACACTGTCTCATAATAAATTACCAAACAAAATTTGGCCGCGCTACGAAAAGTAGATCGTGAGTTATAAGCATTTTAAATTTTTCGACCGTCACCGTGGGGGGGGTCTCCTATCCCCAAAAATTAACACTGCCTCATAATAAATTAACAAACAAAATTTGGCCGCGCTACAAAAATTAAATCGCGAGTTATAAGCATTTTAAATTTTTTGACCCTCACCTTGGGGGGTCTCCTGTCACCAAAAATTAACACTGTCTCATAATAAATTACCAAACAAAATTTGGCCGCGCTACGAAAATTAGATCGCGAGTTATAAGCATTTTAAATTTTTCGACCCTCACCATTCCTGTCACCAAAAATTAACAATGTCTCATAATAAATTACCAAACAAAATTTGGCCGCGCTACGAAAATTACATCGCGAGTTATAAGCATTTTAAATTTTTCGACCCTCACCATGGGGGTCTCCTGTCACCAAAAATTAACAATGTCTCATAATAAATTACCAAACAAAATTTGGCCGCGCTACGAAATTTAGATCGCGAGTTTTAAGCATTTTAGATTTTTCGACCCTCACCGTGGGGGGTCTCCTGTCACCAAAAATTAACACTGTCTCATAATAAATTACCAAACAAAATTTGGCCACGCTATGAAAATTAGATCATAAGAAACATAAGTTTGAGACTTGATATCCTAATATCTGAAAAATACCGCGTCAATGTCTGCCGAAGTCTACCGAACGATACCGTGCCGAAGTTTGCCGAACTAAAACGACGTTAGCCGAAGTGTTAGGTTTTTTCGTTACGGAAGTGTTAGGTTTTCTCGTTACGGAATTTTTAGATTCGGTCGCTGCGCTCAAAGCCCGCGATAAAAGCTATGCAATAGCTTAATAAATACAATTTTGTTCTTTTAAAAGTAAATACTTAAATTAGAACTGATATTAATTGAAATAAATTATTTGAAGCTTTTCTCTAGTATATGTCTCTGATTTTTAATATTACAATTTTTAATAAATTAATAAATTGTTTATTTTAAAATTCAAAAGATTCATTGAAATAAGCCTTTGCATTTTAATATATTTTTTTCTTTTAATAAAAAAAATCTTTAATTTGTTTTGAAGTGTAGATAAAGAAACACTGTTAAACACTGATGTGAACAATATATAATTTAAAAGCAAGAATTCACTTTGTGATTGAAATAATACAGAGCTATAAGCAGTGGCATGGAATGAGTGTATGTGTTCAGGGGGGGGGGGGGGCAGTTGGGAAAATTTTCATATCCCCAAGGAACCCATTCCCTTGCCATTATACAATTTTATAAGACAAATATTTTTTGTCAGTTTCAATGTAATCCTATTTTTATATAGAATAGCAAAGCAAAAATAGATTGCTTAAAGCCACAAGTTTATAAATTTATTTGTAATGAAAACAGTCTGCTTTCAAGATTCATAGTTTCTATAGGCTTTCAAAAAACATTCCATATAAAAAATAACGTTACAGGATATATGCATTTATTATTTAAAGAACATTTTGGATAAAAGTCAAATACTACATTTTAATTAAATGTAAATTTGACTTAAAAAGGAAATTAATTGAAAATATTGTTTATTCTAAAAGATAGTTATAGACACATAAATTCCTGATAAATTAATTTAACTTACAAATAATAAGTATAATAAATATTGTTAATACCTTCTAAAATCCCCTTCCCTTATGTAAATCCATATAAGGGTCTCCCCCATTTTTTAACTTTATCCTTAGCTGCCGAAGTTTTTAAAGTATAAATCGGTTGGTTTGCAGTATTGCAATTCAAAACAATTAATTAATGTAATTAAATATCATATCTGACAAAATATCATATGCTGAATCCCATATCTTTAATCCGGAATCATTTGAACCACGGCATTAGCGAATTAGAGAAAATTTGAAACCAGAATGCATTTAGGTAAATGATAATAACATCAGGCATTATTATGATGATACAAAACACTAAGGCAATTTATAAATAAATAATACTAAGGAGTTCCACTTAAAAATATCTCAAAATTCAAAAATATGTATATTTTGTATGGTGTCGCCATCTGTTGTTAGTTGTGGGAAACAATAAGATTTTTTTTTAACTTGGAATTTTATATTATTGAATAATAAATAACACAAATCACGAAACTGATAAATATAAATTTAAAAAATAAAACAATATAAAACATTTAAATAAGATTTACAGTTAAATAATTAAAATAGGACTTGCCATTAATAAATAAAAAAAAATTATTATTACTTTACCATACTGAACAATGGTTAAACACGCAAGGCGGAAGAAATTAGGAGAAACTAAGTAATTAATACTTAAAAATATCAATTTCAAGCATAAATTCAAAATTTTGAAAAAGGAAAATATGTATAGCTGCATAAAATAGTGTTTTCTGAAATGTATTCTTGTATTCTAGTGGTGGCATCTATTATCATTTCATGAAAGAAAAGAAATAATAAAATAATAATAAAAGGTTTTGGAATATCTGAATTACAAGATTACAGATGCTATAGAAGTCTGGATTAAAAATGTAAAAATTCTATGCCTTGTATATTTTTATTTTGGATAAATAAAACTACAAATGCTTCTTTTTTATTTTAGGAAACACTCAATCAACATTTGGCTAAGGCCATTTTCATCAGTGGAAGTCCATTGTCATTGGTTGAACATCCTTTGTGGATTGAATTTTTTAAGAAAGTTCGACCTTCTTACAATTTACCTTCACGTTTTCGTCTTGCCTCAACTTACTTAGATTCTCAATATTCTGAAATGCAATGTGAAGTTAAGAGACAACTAACTGAATCAAAACACCTCCATTTGCAATGTGATGGTTGGAGTAACATAAGAAATGAATCAATAATAAATTTTGTTATTTCAAAACCACAACCTCTATTTGTTGATTTTATCATGTCAAAGGAAAACAAGCATGATGCTTGTTATTTGGCTGAGCAAATTGAAAAAATTATGAAAGATCATGATCCTGAAAATTTTTTTGTGATTATAGGTGACAATGCTAAAAATATGATAGCAGCGTTTAGATTAGTAAAAGAAAAATATCCGCACGTTGTTCCATTAGGTTGCCTTGCCCATCTTTTACACTTATTGTGTTCTGATATTTCAGGATGCAAGTCAGTTAAACAATTCTTTACAAATGTAATTGATATAGTGAAAACTATCAAACGTAGCAACCGTTTAAGTGCATTGTTTAACCGGATTCAAGATCAAGAAAGCAAGAAAAATATTTCCTTGAAATTGCCAGGTAAAACTAGGTGGGGAAGCTACTTACACAGTCTTAAAAGCTTAAAAGATAACAAGTTTACGCTGCAAACTATGGCAGTTTGTGAAGAAGCTCAATTGTCTTCTGAGTTAAAAAAAAAAAAAACTTTTAGATGATACTTTTTGGATTCGTATTGAAAATATGATTGATATCTTTACTCCGATTGTAGAACTTATAGAATCTTTTGAATCAGATGAACCTCAGATTCATTTGGTGTATAACAAAATAAACAACTTAGAAAAAGTATTGCTAGAATTACTTCCTGTATCTTTATTGGAAAAAAATGAAGAAAAGCATATTATGGAGCAATTTAGAAAAAGAAAAGAATGTGGTGTTGGTCCTCTCCATCTTGCAGCAGACATTTTAAATCCTATAATGCAAGGAAGTACCTTAGAACCTTCAGATTTGCTTGATGGTTTAACATTCATTTATGATGTTGGCCATCACATGAAATTAGAGAGCACACAACTTAAAATGGATCTTGTTCATTACAGAGAAAAAGAAGGTGTCTGGGAAAGAAAAATCTTGTGGGAAGGGCTAGAGAATATGCCTCCTCTACTATGGTGGAAAAGCTTACGGGACACTAATATATTACCTGAAGTAGCTTTGCGCATATTAAGTGCACCTATTACGTCTGCCGCGACGGAAAGAACCTTTAGCACCTTTAGCTGGATTCACAGTAAAAAAAGAAACCGCTTGACATCAGAAAGAGCAGCTAAGCTAACCTACCTATCGTATAATTGGAAGCTGCTACACAATGAAGTAAATAAACAGAATACACCCAAAATAAAGAAACAGGAAACAAATGAAAATGTTTCAGAAACAATAAATCGTATAGAAGAATTACTTTCAAGTGACGACAGCTTAGAAATTGAGGACTTTGAAAATTCAGATTCAGAAGTTGTTGTGTCTGAAGTCTGACTGATTTTAAACTGAGAGAAAAATTGTGTCGATATGATAAAATTATATTTTTCATTTTCTATTTTATTATCTATATCTGTAGTTTTGCATATTATTTATATATAAATGATAAATTGTGTTTAATATTAGGCTGCTTTCTCAATCTAAAATTACTGAGTTTTATTTCCTTAAAGTCAAGCTATTGCTGATGCTAAATGGTTCTCTTCAACATACGAATATTGAATTAAGAAAATTATATTTTTCACTTTTATATTATATCTTTGCATAATTTGTATATGTTTTATTTATATTTTTCACTTTTATATTTAATATGTGCTTAATTTGTGTATTATATATTTGTATATTATTTTTATATCAATATTATCCCTTAAATTTATTGAAAAAACAATTCTCTATAAACACATTAACTTTTTTATATGCTTCATTTTTAAAAATTACATTTAAATTCAATACTTAAGTGTAAAAAGTTGATTTTTTTTTTTAATTAAAGGATTGTAAGAAGTCTAAAGTTCTATAATTTTCTTTCTTTTATACTCTTTTATCATAACTAAAAGTAAAATTAGTGTAATTTCCCAAATATATATAATTGAAAATAAATACCCAGGTAAATACCCAAATTGGGTATTTACCCGGGTATTTACCCTGGGTATTTACCCTTAAAAATAAATACCCGGGTATTTTACATCACTGCCCATGCGTAATGTTAGCTTCAAAGATACAAATCTATTATGACGGCAAAAGTTGGTTTACAGGTGAAGTAGTTAAAATTAGAACGCCGCAGTATAATATGGCATTTGTGTAGAAGAACAGTCTTTTGTCTTATTTTATTTATTTAATTATCTTTTTTTTTACGAGAAAGTGTTTAATGAATTTTTATTAACTACACTATAATTTCTGCATAAGTATATTTTCCTTCTTGAAAAAGCATTTTTCATTAAAATAAGGGCTTAAACATATTCAATTCCACATTAAATATTTAACTCTTATCTAATGTGAAGCATGTAATCATTTAATTTCTAATAATGTTAGCTTCAAGTGCACAAATCTATTATAATGGTATAAGTTGTTTTACAGGTGAACAGTATTAATAAAAAGAGCTCGAAATATAAGGGGTGTTGCATTAACTAACAATATTTCACCCCCCCCCCCCCTTTCCCAATATGTGGTGGTAACTTCAAGGACACAAATCTATTATGACGGTACAACATGTTTTACAGGTTTGCAAAAATAAAACTAGAATGTCACCATATAACAAGGCATTCTTGTCGAACAGCGTGTTATTTTAATTATTTTTTTCATCCAGAAATAGCTTAATGAACTTTCATTAACTATAATAATTAGTCTTGTATATTTTCTTTAATGAAAAACATTTTCCGTTAAGATAGATGTTTAACTAGTTCAAACATATTAAGATATTTAACAACATTCTAAATAACATTAAATATTTCACACTTATTTAATGTGAAATATTTAACAATTAATTTGATTTTTAATTTTAAAATATAAAATAATTTCAAATGTGGATACATATAAATACTATTACTAATATAAAATCTAAGAAATTTTCATAACTTTTTAGTAAAAGTGAGAAAACACCCATTTTTTATCTCAAAAGATTTTTTTAATTAAGATAATAATCACATTACAGGAACAATGTTGAAAATAACAGAGATTTGTATTTCATAATTAGCCTAATTGTAAAACATAAGTCTTCGAAATCAAATTGAAATAATTTCAAGGACCTTTAAAATATTTAGCGCAAATAATTTTTTATTTAAAATATATAAATAGAAGAAATAAAACTATAATAACAAATACTATTAAAAAATATACTAATCCTCCTTTACAAAAAGAAAACTCTTCAAAACGAAAAAAATTTATTTTCCGCTTACGAACCATAAATTTGATCATACTTCCAATTTAAAACAGTTGCAGTCGGTTTTTGTTTTGAAATCTAATTTTTACCGACACACTACTTTAAAATGCACCCTGATAACTTGCTTATTTTCCAGAACAGGAAATAAAAGAAATTAAAATATAAAACGCAAAAAGTTATTTGAAGTTGCACATTTTAAATTATTTGAAATACAATATAAACACTATTCTATTTTTTGAAAAGAAAAGAAAACATATTTTCTAAAACTTTAAATTATTTTTAAAGTTGTCAAATTTTATGGGATTCAACGATTTTATCAGATTTTATTTCATTTTTGTCAAATAGTTAAAATAAATAACACAGAAGCACCTTAGTTTCACATTTTAGTATTAAGTCGAATTTTCTAGAGCAGGACTCGATCTTCTATTAAAAAAAAAAAAAAAAAAAAAAAAAAAAAAAGTTTCAGGCTTTTTTTTTTCTTCTTGTGTATTGAGAGAGAGAGAGAAAAAACGTGGGGGTAAGGGGGACAATCAGTCATATCAATTTTTATATTTTAAGTTTATCCGCAACTCTGAAATTACTGCTTTATGATACATTAATGAAGTTAGATTTTCATTTGTAAATTCATAAAAATTACAGATAGCTATATTAGTAAATGTATAAAAAGTTTTATTGAAACATGAAGTAATTGAATATTTCATATTTTATTATAAAGGGATTAACTTTTACAGAAAAAGTTGTAACTAAGAGTATATATTTAAAATTGTGTATTCGACACTGTGTATTCGTCACATTGCACTATTCGACAGTCAGAAAAACGGATCAATTGGTTATAATTGAATTTCTATCCCATATATGAAGAAATGGATAACGTTGTTAGATTTTTTGGTGTTTATTGATTATCTTCAAATTTCATGCATTTTCACTGTAATTACTACATGAAACGCATTTGCGATACGAGGGGCCAATCTCCAACCCGAAAACAGCCTTAATATATATTTACATAAAAGAAAGTGTTTTTATCTAGACGCTTTATACAAGACACCTGTGACGTAGCACTTGAAATCAATCCTTAGCTATGATATATTATAACAATTAAAAGATATGCATGTAATTTACACACAATTAAAAAATAATAAGCTAATAATAATCATTTTTAATAATATTAATATTAAAACTTATGCGTTTTAATAAGATTTAATTATGCGTGCCCTTTGTTGTTTAGTTATGCTCATCGAAATAGATCTTTATCTATCATTTCTTGTAGCAATCAAAAATATGAATGTAATTCGCACATTTTATAATAATAATACAAAAACTAATAAGTTTGCATTATTTTTCAATAATATAAATGGTAAAACTTCATTGTTAATAAGATTTTTAGGTATGAAAGTGCCGCATTATTAAATTTTTTCATTTGAAAGGACATGCGACGATATAGATTATAAATCTGACTTTCGTTGTAATTATAAAAGTAAAATTTAAAGGGATTTCAAAAAAAAAAAAAAATAAATAAATAAATAAAAACAAGCAAATACACGTTTTTTTTTTAACACTCAAAAATAAAATAGATAATTTATTTAGATAATATTTAAATAGCAACATAAAAAATAAAATATTTATATTATGTAAAAAAAAAAAACAAAAAAAAAACAAAAAAAAAAAACCTGAAAATAAAATTTAAATTATTTCAAGAACTTTCCAAACACTTTCAAGATTTTCATAATACTTTTTTCTATTATAAAAATAAAAGCAAAAAAGAACATAAAAAGAAAGAAATTATCTTATTATTATGATAATAATATTTTCAAAGCTTTAAAATATATTCTTATAATCTTTAGAATTTGTTAAATTTTTGAAAGAAAACAAGATTTATTTTCTTCTCAGACAAATCATAAATTTAATCATTTTTTCTAAGTAGAACAGTTGCACCCTCTTAAATGTTAAATCTAATATCCACGGCAAAGTACTTGATTAGTTTGTTTATTTTTCAAACAATACAGTAAACAAACATAGAAATTTATTTCAAATGTATTTTAAAATTAGTTATAAACAAGAAAAACATATTTCCGCTTACAAAAACAATGAAAAAATGGAAAAAGGATTTAAATAAATTCAGAATTGCTTAGCAATGGAATTAAGTTTTATGTATGGCAATGATTTCAGATTTTGTTAGGTTTGATTGCATTATAACAATATATAATTGCTAATTTAGCGACTGATGTTATATATTAAAAAAATATATATATGATACATTAGTAGGAAAAAATTCATAATGAACAAATATCAAATTTTATACATTCATAATTACTTGCGTATAGCAGCATAATAATTTGAATGTTAATATAAGACGATTAATAGTAAACAATATTAACCATTTGAAATTAACCATTAAATTTAATAACCTATATCACACTGAATATTATTCTTTTTTGCTCTCATATTCAATGTGATATAGGTTTTTAAATTCAATGGTTAATTTCAAATGGTTAATGTTGTTTACTATTAATGGTCTTATATATATATATATATATATATATATATATATATATATATATATATAATCGATTTAAAACCCAGGTCTATTCACTACTCAATAACTCAAAACTTTGACACATTTTCTGACTAATTTTTAACTGTAAAGGTATAAAATTGACATGCCTGATTATGAAGAGATTTGGAATCGAATAACGTTTTCCATTTTAAGTAAATACATTACTTGTCGAGATATAAGAGATTTTTGTCAAGCGGCTGCAGATTTTTCTCCCATCTCATGGTATTGCTTCCGGAAACTTGATTCAAAATGCAAACTTTAACACTATTTTCTCCAAAATATTTTGCTTGTACAGAAAAAGAACAACACCTTTCGATTGCATAGTTTCTGAATAAGAAAACCTGCTAATCGTATGCATTTTCGAAAAGAAATGAATTCAGAAATGTTTCAGATAGAAGTTCCTTTGGATTTGAGAAAATTTTTAATAAATGATATAGAAATATTTTCATAAAGCTACTTTTTATTATACAGATTCAAAAGTTATGATTTTTTAAACTTTTGTTGATTTCTTTTATTCTGAACCATATTAATTTTTTAATAAATCCTTTTTTGAATGTAAAAAGTAAGAATCAAAGTAATTATGAATGTTACTATTGAGTATTTTCTGTAAAACATACTCTAAAATTATTCCATCAATATGCATGCGGTATTCCTTAAAAAGTTAATTGTACGATAAAAATTTGAATTTTCTCGAAATAATAGAAATTGCGCCGGGCCAAGCCTAGAAATTTAAAAATATAAAAGTGCCGGGCTGCACTTTTGTACTTTAAATCGGGCTAGGTCGGGTCGGGCTTGGAAATTCCTACCCATACAGGCCTCTAACCAGAAGGCTTGCATCCCCCCTACTCCCATCTCTAAATACTGGGTTTAAATGGAGGTTTAATACCGATTCTTTTCTGCATTCAGTTGATTGCGATCATATAGTAATCTAAAACACATAGTAATCTATAATGTTGAACTTTCCCATAAATATGTACGCAGCATCCTAAAAAAAAAATCTTGTTTGTATGTAAAAAAATTGGTATTTTCCCGGGAAATTGAATCGGGTCTTCTCGTTAATTTTTGCACAGGCCGTACATGTTTTCACTGATTTTAGCATGCGTCAGATCGCGCCGATCTAAAAATTCGGTCCGGGAGTAATTTGTCTCGGTATACTCTGACTCTTGAAGACTAAGTTGGACCAATAGTTATTTTAATTATGATCTCTTTTGAAATAAAACCCTTTTTTTTTAAATTAAAATAATAACAGAAGAAAAAAATAGTCTGTTAAACATATTAAATATTATGAATGACGCGATTTCTTTAGTAGTACTTCAAATAATGTAAGTAATACAAAGTTACATTTGCGATAGTGTTTCATTTACTAATAAACAATTTATAAATAAATACATTATAATACTTTCTTACCCTCAAATATTTTTTAAAAATTATTTACATAGATGAAAATTACTTCATTTAAGATACTTAGATTGTGATATGTAGAATGCTATTATTAAGATTTTTTCTGCATTAAAACATGATTTTTGCAATTTTTTTCTGAAATTATAAAATTTAAGCATATGCAATTGGAAAAAAACAGGTTAATATTTTTTTCTTTATTCCTAAAATTAAAAAAAAAAAAAAAAAAAAAAAAAAAAAAAAAAAAAAACCTTCAATTAGATTTCTACTGTATTCAATGAAAAACGAGATTTTATTCTTTAGATAAACTTTCTGTTATATCTAATTATAAATGCAAAGTAATTTAAAATAAAAATTATTTAAAAAGTTTGATTAAAACTTTTTATTTACATAAAAACGGATTTAAAAAATATATAATAGTATTGAATGGAAAACATACAGAGTATTTGATTCGTATAGTGCACTGTACCCATAAATGTAAATACAAAGATTAAATTCAAATAATTAAAAAAAATTCTTAGAGCAAATAGCTCTTTTTTATCTTAAAGTAGAATTAAAAGATTATACTGAAAGCACAAAATTGAAAAGTAACAACAATAGTTGAAAAGATTTACATTTCTTATTAATATGAAGTATCATACAATATAAATCTGAAAATAAAATTTAAATGTTCTCAAAAAGAACTTTCAAGTATTTTCATGCACATATATTTTTTTTATTATTACTACTATTTAAAATAAAAATAAGAAAAGCAATGGATTATAACTATAATCAGTAAGTGACACTGAAATTTTTATCCTTATAATCTTCTGGAATGATTAAATTTTTCAAAAAGAAGAAAATGTATTGTCTTTGAAAATATGATTAAATTTACGATTTGTCAGAGCAATTTAAAACAGTCGCATTTTCTGTTTGCCTTGAAATCTAATTTGTCCGGAAGAGTGTTTTAATATGCATCGTGATTGGTTTGTTTCTTTTCCTAAACAAAACAGCATAAACAGACGTAGAAATTTATTTCAAAGATATTTTTCAAGTTATTCGAAATACAAGAAAAACACATTTCCGTCTATGAAATAAAAATAAAGAAATGAAACACATTTCAAAAACTTAAAATTACATTTTTAAAATATTAAATTTTATGGGACGGCAACGATTTTATAAGATTTTTGAAAAAGTAGTTACTAACTAACACAAAAAAGCGAAAAAAAAAAACTGCTTAAAAACACTTTCAAACAATAAAATTATTTTTATGAAAAAATAATTACCTTTACTATAATCGCTTATAAAACGATAAAAAGTTTGGCAAATGTAGATTGGGCAATATAACACAAGATGAATTTCCTTTCTTCTCCAATTGTACATTGTAAAATAGCGATTTGCAAAACTCACTCGATTTGGATAATATTTCACCCATGAAAATTTACCTTTAAAAAGTGTAACTTAGGAGTTACACGATTTTTTTTCTATTTTGCGCTTTATACTAGTCTACTATTGCGTGTTAATCATGTGTGATAACATGGATTTAAGGTCATGAAGCCTGTTACTGTTCTAATTTGTTATGACATCTTTTATTGATACTGCTTGCAATGTGAATCTCTGTGTTCTCTATGCTTAAAAAACAATCATTAATACTTTTGAAAACTATTAGAAGCATTATTAAAAATTATTATATCATTGAATAGCTGTTATTACACAGCGTAAATACTTTAAAGTAAGTACATAATTTAAAATAATTTTTTTAGCCATTTTTTTATGTAACTCAGAAGTGACATTATGTCCAACAGAAACAAATATTTTTTCACTTTTTTTCTAGTGGATAATTGACAAATATAGACTCAAATAGTAGCGCCAACTTATATGGCCCTTGGAGCCTGAGCCCACCCAATCATTTTGAATTCTAACGTACTCAATTTTCATTGTTCTATTATGTTATATATTTCATTATTATTTTATTATCCATTTTCCTCCTTAGGACAAAATTTATTTTGCAATGACCGCGCATTTTAATTCTCCGACTGACACACATAAATTCAAAACGATTAAAATGTAAATGTTTAATTTTCTGCTGTTTCAATTGTAGTCATGTTAATAGTATGATGATATTAGAATAAATATTACTGTCATTATGAGGGAAAAATGCATGAGAATATTATTTTTAAAAATTGCAACTATCTTATAACATGATAGCTTGACTTAAAAATCTCATCTTTCATCAGCTGTCCACCCTTTAAAGAAAAGCAAACTGGTTGTACCATTTTACCAAAATATCTTTGAGCCCACCCAATATTTTTCAAAAGTTGGCCACTGGACTCAAATATAATTTTTCCAAACAAGATAAAAAATCCTGCATTAAAGGGCTAATTATTTAATTTAAAAAACTTAAAATAGACAAAAACAATGATATATACATATGCATAAATTTCCAAATACATTAAAAAATGGAAAAATAAATTAGAATAAGGAAAATGATAAAATATATGAAAAGAATCGAATGATAAAGCAAAATATCAGAGGTTTAGAATGTGTTGAAGTAATAGGAAAATTGGTGGGAAGTCAATTGATATCAGAATATGTAAACGATCGAGTAGTAAATTGAAAATCGAGACTATATTCTGGTACTAACCAACAAAAATTTTAGATTTTCTAAAGTGAAATAATCACTGCTACAGATTTGTAAATGTAAAAATATAAATTTAAGCACATGGTATCTTTCATAGATTTTCTTTGTATATTTTATAATTTCCTACTGTGAACTATTGAAAGTAAAACGGAAAGATAGGGAAAAAAAGCTTCTTTCTGCTCTTAATTTAACCTTTACACGAAATCAGCTGATACAGTTAATCAATACCCAAAACTAAAATGCAATGAATAAACAAAGCGTTTTTAAAGCTCTTTTTTTTTTAAATTAGTAGAGTTTCTCTTCATAATAAAAACAATTATTGTTAAAAAAAAAGGTGCATTGAAAGATGACACAATATGTCAAACATGCTATTACATTTAAATGTTTAAAAATAGTAATATACGCCCAGTACTTTCAATCAGAACATTATCGTCTTTAGGGCTACTTCGAATACGTACTTACCGCTTAAATAGTACGTAATCGTTGCTGCCCTGAAGACGATCAAATTCTGATCGCAAGTACTTGGTGTGTAGTATTAAGTTTTGAAAATTGTTTGAAATATAACAACAACTTTTACATACTGTGTCATCTTTAAATGCACCTTTCTAGCAAAGATTACTTTCTTTTGCTTTGATTTAATCCTGGGTGAATAAGACATTACAGAGGGGGTATATTTTTATATACAGTTTGTGAAAATTTATCCTTTAAAGATTTTTTTTAACTGCCTATCTTAGATAATAGTAATTTCAAGAAGAATGGAGAAAAACTAGAATAGTTTAGAAAGATAAACAAAAATCAATAATGGTTTATTGGTTCTATCATTCTATATGAAATACCAATTGAGAAGAGTGACAGTATTTGACAATGAACAAAAAGGCAAAAAATAGCTATGCCCTCAAGTTAATCTCTGTCTTTACCAAAAAGATTTTATTCGTAGAAAAAATGTATTGCCTCCGATTTAATGTTAAGAATATTGTATATTTCAAGTGAAAAAGCTTTTATTCTACAAAAGTCCCACCTATAAACTGGACTCAAGTGTGCGCAAATGCAAGATATGAACTATAGAAGATTTGATGCATTTGACATCAGATAACGGAATTTTTTCTACATTTGAATCAGTACTGGTACATGACGTTCTGTTTACTAGTACTAGAAATTCCGATACTGGTACATGAAATAAAAAATACAACATGTGTAAAAAAAGAAAAAAAAAAGAGCTGATTTCAAGTTTTTCTCTCTTGATTTCTCAATTCACAGACTCAGTGTTGTTTGCTCTCTCTCATACTACTGTTTTGACAGTCTTTTGCTTTCTTTTATTTTAATGTGATTTCGATTTGAATTTTTAGACAAGTGGAACTAATATTTTGGTAGATGTTAAGTTGATCTTTCATCCTCCCTGAATTTTTTTTTTGTATATTTGACATAAGAGTATTTATGCTATCTATTTAAGTTTAATAATAATAAAACACAATATTTTATCCAAAAATGATATATTTTATATTGGTTTTTCTGTATTAGATTTAAGATTTTCTTTTAGTGGTACGCGGAAGTATGAACTTTTATTTACTGGAGGTCTAAAAGTTTGGGAACCCCTAAGCTATGTCAAGCAATAAAAAAAAAAAAAAAAATTAAATTTGACAAAACGAAAAAAAAAAAAAAAAAAGAAGAAAAAGAAAAAAGAAAAGAAAAAGAAAAGAAAACGAGATTTTTTGCTCAACGACCCACGTCTGATCTAAACAGCAGGCAAAGCCACTCTTTACGTAGATATGTGTGAAAGTACAGTATGATCTTTTCATTATCGTTAGGCCAGACTTTGATCATTTCTGATATGCTATGAACAAGGGTTTTCCAAACTATAGTACGTGTTTTAATTCTGGTATACGAGTTTGGAGTGAATGGAGTGAAGTTAAAAAAGAGTTTTCAATTCTCCATATACCTATCTCAGTCAATGAAAAAAAAAATAATAAATCTTCTTATCCCCTCCCCCCAACAACAAAAACAATGAATAAATGAATAAAAAATACTACG
This sequence comes from Maratus speculifer, assembly GCA_964019185.1. NCBI lineage: Eukaryota > Metazoa > Arthropoda > Arachnida > Araneae > Salticidae > Maratus > Maratus speculifer. Next base: position 186,639,949 of record OZ025301.1, read on the forward strand.
AACTTTGTAATTAACTCGGGGAACATTATCAGTTCCATTTCTATACCATTAGTCTTTAAGATAGCTTTAAAAAGATATTTAAAATATAGTAAACACTAGCATTACAATACTTAAAAAATTGTTAAATAAATAAATACCAAATAAATGAATAAATATCGTTAAATTTGATTGTATTTTACAGAAGATAAGAAAATTGACGGTTTATTATTCAGCGTTTTTTTTTATTTGTCTCATAATGCATATGCTAATGTAAAATCTACATAGAATACGAAACACTAAAAATGTATTAAAGCATTTTTTAAATTATTATTTAGTTAAGGGGTCCACTGGACTTTCAAGCTTTTTGAAGCGATCAAAAGAATCTCTCCTATTTCAAAGAAGCAAAATAAAACTAGCACGCAATTGAGATCTCACCCCCCACCCCCTTTCTGGCTAAATTATATATTCTTAACTATATTATCAAAGAAAAAAATTAAAATGTTGCCACAATATTATTTAAATTTTGAATTTTAAAGTTCACCTCACTAATGAGTGAATTCAATTAATTTCAGAGCGAATGATAAAACTCTAAATTATGCATTTTTTTGCACAACAATTTTTGAAATAGAATTATAACATAATTAATCTTAAATTACAAAAAGCTTTGTTTTTTACCCCCCCCCCCCTCCCAAACAAAAGTAAAGATTTGAAAAGTTTTTCTAACTAAAATAATCATAACAAAAAAAAAAAAAAAAAAAAAAAGGAAATAAAAAATAAATAATTAAATAACCAAAATATGTGCATTTTCTTTGTTTTAGCATGTAGATTATAAAATAACGCATATTTGGTTAAAGCTGTAGCCCACATAGTTTGAAACAACAGACGCAGAAACATCAAATTTACTAATCTAATAAAACACATTTTACAGTTTCAATGTACATGGACCTTTTATTACACCCACGGTCTATGAATGATTATAACTCAATAAATACAGATTTTTGAATGGGGTATTTTGCATACTGTTAGGAAGGAAAAAATCAAATAAAAATCGAAAACTGATTTTTTGAAAGTTGCTTTCGAAAATCATGCGATTCTTTAAACAAATATTATAAAGGGGAGTTAGTTTGGCACAGTAGATCATGTCCCCATTAATGATTTTTGTGAATAGTATTTTTTGTTCATTTTTTACCACGTTTATCATACACATATACGTAGTTTAATCCATTAACTGCGGGGGAGGAAAATGTGATTGAAACAGATGACGCAGAAATAATTAAAGAAAGTAACTATCGTCAACTACCATAACTTATCAACCCAAATGGATTAGTTAACTAAATCAAATATACTGTTGAATAACTTTGTACAGTTTAGCCTGTTATATTACATGGGTTTGCAATTTATATAACACGATGGACCATAAATATATTAAATATAAATTTCTGATTAGACGCATTTGACAAAAATAAATAAAATACCCAAAACGTCGTTAGTGCATTTTACATATTTGTTGAATAAAACAATTTTATTTAAAATACTTTTAAGATAGAATTTCTTGAATAATGCTGAAAAAAATATCTAAAGATTTATAGAAACTATTATTAAAACGTATTTTTTAATTCAAGTACTGAAAGTGTCTTGGTGTTGCTTGAGAAATATTAAGAAAAAAAGAGGGGAGGGGGGAAAGCCAGAGAAAAAGTCCCTGTCGGCTTGGCCTATAGGCGGAGGTAGATTTCAAAGAGAACTCATTTCAACAACAAAAAATAAAATAGGATTACAGATAAATCCAGTTTATCAACTTTATTTGGCCGCTCTTGAAAAAAATTTTAAGTTCAATTTTCTGAAAAACTAGTTTTATCAGAATCATCTTAAACGAAATTCAGCTCAAATGCCCTTATAACAGCATATTTCGAAATATATTCTGACTTTATTAAAAAATCTGGCAATAAGGTACATTATATAGTTTCTAAATAAGAAAAAACTGTCAACTGAATGCGTTTGAAAGCAAATTTGAATTTAAAAATGAGTCATAAATTAAGCAATTTGTTATTTGAATACATCAATATTTCTTCAATCACGATCGCTTCGGGAAATTTTGTGCGAAGTGCCCATTTTGTCAGCTTTTAAAAAAATATATTTTGCCTTTATCAAAAGACTGACCAATACGGCACATTATACAGTTCCTAAATAAGAGAATCTGTCAATTGGATGCATTTGAGAGCAAAAATGGATTTAAAAATGAGTCAGAAAATACGCAATTTGTTATATGAATATTTCTTCAATTTTCAATCACGTTCACTTCGGGAAATTCTGTTCAAAATACTCATTTTGACAGCGGTTTTTGAAAATTCTGCCTTTATGAAGAAACTGGCCAATACATCACATTATATAGTTTCTAAATAAGAGGACCTGCCATTTGGATGCGTTTTAATCAAAAATTAATTTAAAAATGAGTCAGAATATAAGCAGTTTGGATTTGAGTTTTTTTCTTAAACTCATATTATTGTTTAATTTATTTTTGCTATATGAATTGATCTTATGAAAAACTTGTCAGTATAAAAGTTGTAGATATTATTGAGAAGATGTAAAATAAATTTAATTGGATTTGATTGTTTAAGAATTGACGAAGTTATGGATTTTTTTCTTTTTCCACCCCTCTTTTTTTTACCGATAAGAGTTAGTCTTATCAAAAACTTTACAAAAGTTTTAGATAATTTAGAGGACATTAATAAAAAATTTAGTTGGATTTGATATCTTGAGAATTGACAAAGTTACAATTTTTTTTTCTCCACAAAACCCTTTTTTTTGCCCCTTGAGCAGATTTTTAACTTTATCAAAAAATCTGCCATGCATAGACTTTTGGCGCATTTTTTAGAAGTAATATAAACTTTAAAGTGATTCGATATCTATTTTCATTAAGACTGTTACACTGTTAACACTGTTGTTACATTCACTGTTAAAAATGTTTCCAAAAGCTTTTTTTTTTTTTTTTTTTTTTTTTTAATAAGAACTAAATGCGATTCAAAATAAATAAAAGTTGGTTTTAGTAATTACACTCTAAAAAACAAATTATAGACATTTAGACATTTAAATTTTTTAATTGTTGATTGGAATAAAAATGTCTAAATCAGAAGTTCGAGAAGCACTAATTAAAAAAGAAAAAAATAATAAATTTAAGAAATTTTTTTGATTTTTTAAAAACATATAATTAATGCTTTAACAACATGTTATATATTTATAAAATTAATGAAATATTTTTAATGTTGCATTTTCAAATTTGTACTTGAAAAATTTACATACTAAAAATTATATCGATTTATTATTTACATACTGCCATAATAAAACACATTTTTTGCTTGTAAAATTAAAAATAGACTAATAATAAAAAAAGACATAAGAAGAAGAAAAACAATACTAGTAGAAATAGAAAAAGAGAGATTTAAAATAAATTCAGATTTTTATGTGTTTTCAAAAATCAACTACTTACAAAAACTAACTGCGCTTCAAGTCCTTTAAATTTTTCCAATGTTTAATTTATTTTTTCCAATTTCTTTATGTTATCAAAAGATCTTTCACATAAACAAAACCATTTTTTAGATTGAATAATATTTCCTCTCAAGAAGAAACCATGCTCCCCCCCCCCCCCCCCCCTCAATTTCCTTTTTAACGAATAATAGTTTCAATAATTTCATTTTAACGATTTTTTAGAAACAACATTAACTCTCGAAAATACAATAGAAATTCGCAGTGACACACACGCATATGAGTTGAAAATAATTAAAAAATAAAATATTGATACAACTATATATATATATATATATATATATATATATATATATATATATATATATATATATATATATATATATATATATATATATAGTAGTGAAATATACCAAAAAATATATTGACGAATTATAATATTACGCAAAATCATTAACAAAGACTTTTATTATTATTATTATTACTTTAAAATTTGTATCGGTAAAATTAAAGCACATACACACACAAAAAGATATAACGCGATTGAGTATATATAAATATTTACGGCTTTAGAGTTCTTAAAATATCCATTGTAAGTGTTGGATTTAATAATTAAACTCTAAAATAGCATAAAGAAAAAAAAATCTAGTTTTTAAATTATTTGCAAGTAAAATTAAATAAAGATTCAAAGAAATAATAAATTTTAAAATATTTTGAAAATTGAAGTTTCATTCTTTTAAGCAGAATTATAATTATTATTAAACAATAAATTTCTTAGGAAAAAAAAGGGGGTAGAATTTATTATTTACTTTAACCAGATTATTTCCAATATTTAGTTTCTCAGACTCCGACTTCGAAAATTTCAACGATTCCGACTCCGACTCCAGGCTGGCTAATACACTAGTGTTGCTCTTGGTTAAAATTATGAGGGAGCACAAGAAAAATAAGGCGAACATTTCACTATTTCGGTATTAATTCAATTCTTAAAGCTTTGACAGAAAAAAGAAAAAATATATTTTCCGTTTTAATATTTTTTTTCAATTTCGCGACACACAAAAACAGAAAAATTCAACTTCAACTTTCGCAATTTAAAGAAAAAAAAGAAGAAAAAGAAAAAAAAAAAAAAAAAAAAAAAAAAAAACAGAAATTTTACTATTTTGAGTCCCTGGACTTGTAAAAAGGATATCTTCACAATTTCGATGTTAATTCAAAAATTTAGATAAAATTGTTATAAATAAATAAATAAATAAATAAAAACAAAATAAAGATGAAAATTTTACAAGTTTAAAAATATATCGAGATCTATTAGAGTTTTTAATTACGAATGGTTTTCATCTACTGTGTAGTCCGGGTAGTATATTGGGAATCTCTAATTTGAGTAGCCTGATATAATCAAAAAATGACAATAATAATTTCTTTTATGGATTTAAAATGACACGTTAGTGGTTTATTCCACTTCAAAATGTCTAACACAGAAAGCCGGAGTCGGCTTGTTTTTCAGTGACTCCGAATCTTTAACTCAAAAATGGGCCCGACTCCGAAGCCCTGATATTTTTTCAATTTTCTTGTTTACTCAAGTGATTTTTACATCATGATTTGTGCAAAATTATGCATTTGTGCAAAAATAAGTATAAATTTATTATTATTTCAATAATCATGATTTTGCGGCACTTTCAAAGAAATTTAATCATTAAATAACACATGCAAATATCACACAAATTCATTACCACAGATTCATATTTTTAGAATAATTTAATTTTTAAATAAATGAAGTACTATTAACTTTTCGATAACGCCAAAAAAGTAAAATTATACCAAAAAGTTAAATGTTACCAAATTAAATATTCTCAATAAGCTAAAATACTATACCAAAAATTACATTGTGCTATATTACACAACATAATTATTTTATTATATTTTTAATGATGAAAACAACTTAACATATGTAACAAAAAAAAGCTAAGGGAGGGGAAAATTTTTGTTAAAAGATGCAATCATTGTTCAGATGTTTTCAAAATCTATTTGCTATAAAATATAAATTTTTGAAATAGAAGCTGGCTTTAATAATTACATTTAAATGAACAAAATGAAGATAATTCAGAATGTATATGATGTTGAATGAGAAATTGTGATTTGAAAATTACGAAAATTTATAAATTTTTGAATTTTTTTTTAAATTTTTCACAAGGATATCATTAATATTTTTAATCGTATATATATTGGACAAAATAACACTTTAAATGAAGTACTTTTATTGTTGTTTTTACTCTTTTTGAAGGACAATTGCACCAAAAACTGACATGTTAATAAAATCTTAATAAAAGATATTTTTTTCTTGTAAAAGTTAAAAGTGAAACCTATATCACAAAAACAGAGAGAAAAACAAAAAAGAAAGGATAGATAAGAGAAAAATAAAACTTTAGATGTTTTCAAAAATCAATTTCTTTATAAAAACCAACGAAGAAACCATAATACATGTACATTAACCACAATTTTTCCAATATTTACTTTATCTTTTTCAAACTTTTTCGTCCATTCAAGTTATTTTTACATGTTACGCAAAAAATAAATATCAATTTATAAAATGAAATACATTTCGAAAATCACGACTTGGCGCACTTCACAATCACAAACATTACCAGAGATTGTATTTTAAGAGTATTGTGATTTTTGAACGAAATATTATTTTCCCGAAAACGAATAAAAAGTTGAATTAGACAACATTAAATTACAAATAACACATAAAATCCTTACCATAGATGGGATATTTTTATAATATTGTAATTTTCAAAGAAAGTACAATTTTCTCGAGAACGTTAAAAAAGTTAAATGTTTTCGATAAGCTTAAAAAACTTATTTGTATTATATTAAACATGCATCACAATTATTTTTTTTTTCTTAAATAATGAAATTAATCTAACGCAATAAAAAAAGCAGTTAATAGAGGTTGAAAATGTTAAAAGATATATTTGTTATTTTAGAAACTTTTTCAAAATGCATTTACTACAAAATATAATTTTTAAAAATAAAAGTTGAATTTAATAATAATATTTTAAGAAACAAAATCAAGATAATCTAGAAAAAACATGACATTTAATTCTCAAATTGTGATTTGAAAATTTGGTAAATTTTTATTTTTATCGAAAAAAAAAAAAAAATTAACCCACTCTTATATAATTTCCTACAAAGATATCATTAATATTTGTTATAAAATATATATTAGATGAAATAACATTTAAAAAGAAATAATTTTATAGTTGAATTTTTAAGCTAATAAAGTTAAATTACACCAAAATTGGCACATTAATAAAATCATAATAAAAGATATTTTTTTCTTGTAAAAGTGAAAATGGACAGCTGTATCACAAAAATAGAGAGAAACAAAAAAGAGGTGATAAAGAAGAAAAATATAACGCGTGATTAAAAATATATTCACTGCTTTGGATGTTTTCAAAAATCATTTTCCTATAAAAATCAACGAAGAAACCACTGGTTGAGTCGTCAATTACTTTAACCACATTATTTCCAATGTTTAGTTTATCTTTTTCCAATTTTCTCATCCTCTCCGGTGATCTTTCACATGTGCACAAACACTAAATAAAAATTTTTGAAATGAAATAATATTCCCACTAATGAAGAAATCATTTTTGTCCCTTCTAAGCTTCGATATTTCCGATTTTTACGACACTTCGGAAAAAAAAAAATTAAATCAATAACTACTACAGCACATTAATGACACAAACTCAAATTTGGTTCAAAAAGCTATCGCTAACAACTAAACCTAGATTAACGTTTTACAATAGCTTATTTTCCCAGCAAAGTTCGCCGCAAGGAATCACGGTCGCGACCACGTGCAGTGACGTCACCCAACCAATGAGCACTTTCCGACCACTTTCGGTTTCTATGGCTACAGTGTGAAGGGTTTGACGCTACAGTACAGAGCGTAAAATTGGCATTGTTTTTCATGTCTTTGTCTTCTTTTTCAGTTATTTTTTTTATTCCCTGAACATTTATCTTTATAATTCGCTTTGAGTATTGCGTTTTTTCTTTCCCCCCTCTTTTTCGTTTGTGAGCAATATGAGAAAATATTTGCTTTTCTAGAGACCTCGGATGTTTGTTGTCAGTACAGCAACACATGGAAAAATTGTTGCATTAAAAAATACTATGTAAAGAGCTAAGGTTTTATGAATTCAAAATTCGATCAAACTGTATTAAAAAAAAAGCAAATATTTCCAGTTTACTGTGCTCAAATATTTCTTGTAGAATGCTTCTTGTAGAATTCCATATGAAACCAATATTTTGCTAAAGCTGCATCGCAAACAAATATTGAAAAATATTACAGCAAAAAAACCAGTGTTACAGTAAAAAAACTCAGTTTTATGAATGCAATATATGATCGAGCTCTCATTAAATATATATACAGTAGAACCCCCCTAATTCAGACCCCGTTAATCCGGATCTCCGGATCGGTTTGGTCATTTTTTTTTTCAAGATTAAGAAGCGATTGGCTAATTTCCATAACATTAACTTGTTTCATCGTCGTATTCTGAATAAAAAAAACTTTTTCTGAAATATTTTCGGAAGAATTAAGCAAAGTAAACATTTTTTACTGTCTGTAAATATTCGATAAGTTTAACATAAAGGTGATTTTCTGAAGTATGTTTTATTTCATTTCATTTTTTTTCTAATTCTCCGGATAATCCAAATTTTCGATAATCCGGATTGGGTCCGGTCCCAGTTAATCCGAATTATCGGGGTTTTACTGTATATATACATGCTTTTTTTTTAAACCCTTAAACCTTTTCTCTGATTCACTTTTCAACTAATATTTTATACAGCTCTTTCGTGTCTGGTCTATTAATAGAACATCTCATTGAGTATAATTTTATTTTAAAAAATACTTTTGTATGTTGTTTACACGTCGGAATGTTAGTATGTGCTTATGCACTTACTATATGACTTCATTATTGTTTATGAATTTAGTAATAATTATAAATATTTGTTTAATTCTCTTTGCACCGTTTGCGATTCTCTTATTTAAACATATATTTCACTCTTTAAATTTAAAATAAATATTACTTTCCTAAAAGAATCCCGTGCAATAGAGCGTAAAAAAAAGTGTTAGAAAGATGTAATATCAGTTAAATCTTGTTGTAATATAATATTTTCTAAACATCTTGAAACATCTTTCCTTAGCCTATTGTCATACGAATGTGAATTGAATAGTATGCAAAGCATTATTATTCGTAATGTTTCAGATAATGAAATATTCGTTAAACTCTATATGGTGGGATATGAAAGGTGTGGTGTACAAGGTGTGCTACTGAAACCTGGTGAAACTGTTAACCCTTTGCGGCGCAGGACAAATTCATTGCTTAATTATTGAAATTAATGACTGACACCGGAATTTGAAAATAACTTTTGTGAATAAGAAAACGCTCCACGCATTCAATAAACCGTAATTTTTTAAAACAAAATTCCAGTGCCAATGTGACGTTTGGGAATTAAAATTAAGTGATATATCTATGGTTAATGGAGAACATAATCGACTTCAGTTGATGCGTTTGAAACAACTTCTAGCCAGAAAACGACCAGAATGGGAAAACAGACGTAATAGACTTATTTTTCAACATGATAACGCCCGACCACATGTCGCAAAACCGGTCAAAACATATTTGGAAAATGTCGGATGGGAAACGTTACGCCACCCGCCGTATTCACCAGACATTGCTCCTTCAGACTACTATTTATTTGATTGCATGAATAACGATTTGATTGGACAGCGGTTTAGTTCCTCAGAAAATGTAGAAAAATGGATCTCTGATTGGATCGCTTTAAAAAGTGAGGATTTCTTTCGATAAGGAATTCGTAAATTGCCTGAAAGATGAGGAAAAGTAGTGGGTAGCGATGGACAATATACTTGTTAACGTATTTATGTAGTTTGATTTTGAAAGAAAGCTTTAATTTTTTATTGAAAACCGCACGAATTAATTCCTAGACCCAATATATAACATGTATATTTAGTACCCAATATATACATGTAGCCTAAGGTTTCTTTCTGTTACTAACACTGTCCGTGCAAAGGTTTCATAATCAGATGGGATATTTCAGGTATAACATTTTCGCAAGTAACAATTTAATTGCACTTATAAAAAACTCTTCCATAAAATCGAATCGTAAAATATTTAAAATAAACTTGGACTTCATAAATCTGAAATAGCTAATTCTTTTATTTTCACTTTTCCGAAATCCCAACCCCTTTTTGTGAATTAAAAAAAATAAAATAAAAATACTTTAATATCGAGTCCGTTTCGAATCCGTTATCGGGCCCGAGTTGAAAAAGTTTCATTCCTAACCGTCACTTATTAAGAAGGAAATCTGTCTAAAACGTAAATACTACCAGTTCCTTGCAATACAATTTTATTGTAAGTAATTTTACTACATATTCTCGGATATATATATATATATATTACAAATAAAATGAAAAACACTACTTTATAATATTTATTAAATTCTGAAACTTTTTCTATTCCAGGATTTTTCACGCAAATGTATAAACTTCAAAATTATACCAAATAAAATTTTTACGCCTCAGCAATTTACTTAGTAAACTTATTAAATTTCCCGTGTTATCAACAGTTACTATTTTTTATTCTTGTATCTGAAATTTCACTTTTTTTTTTTCCAAACCACTATGTGCAGTTAGTTGTTTTACACAGTTTTCATTTAGTTGTTTTTTTTAAACTTTTAACGTATCATGCAATATATATGCAGAAATATGATGTCGTGTTGACTAAAGTTAGAGCTTTACGAAGAAAAAGTATAAGGTTAACTTCACTTTCGTCACTTAATGTACAGTTTCACTGTTTTATTTAATTCTACGGTTGATAAAATTTTACTGGAGCGGATAGTTTGCAGCAGAACTTTTCACCGATATTTTCTCTACTCTTTTTAATATTTAAGAACCTTGAAGTTAAAAAGGAAATAGCTAAAATTACATTTTTGATGCTGAAACTCTTTCTCTCCCTCACCTCTCTCTCTTCTCCCCCCCCCCCCCCCCCCACGTTGTCAACTTAATTCTTTTTGCATTCGTCTTAAACTATACCACAGTTAAAGCCTCATTTATATTACATATGGGGCTATGCAGATATAAAGTTATCAACTTTTTGGTAATTTTGGACACACACCCCCCTTTTTGATATCATACATTATCATCCCTCGAACCAGTGTTCTCGCTAACATTAGACCAACGTTAGTAATTTGGCGAATTAAAAATAGAAAACATTCGCCAAATGAGAAAAGTATTAGCAAAATAGAGTCGCCGTGTAACACAGAAAAAAAATATATATCTTTAACCATTTAATGTATCCCCTTTTTTTTCAATATGTTCTAAAATAACCCAAGTTTTTATAATTGTGAGAGCGATTATTATTAATCTAATTTCAACTATTCATTACAAACACAAAAAAATATGTATATATTAAATATATATATATATATATATATATATATATATATATATGCATATGTATGAAAACGAAAAAGAAAATAAAAAAAAAAGCGAAAATAGAGAACTAGCAATTTGGCGAATCTAATCACTTGTTTACTCGCCAAATGAAGAATTTAGTCGCAATTTGGCGCGTTGGCGAGCGACAGCGAGAACACTGCCTCCTTGGTTGGTTCATTGAGGTGTATTGGCAAAGAGCCCCTTTAGAGACATGTTGCGCCAAGAATAGGGTAAAATAAAAGCAAAATTACGTTTTAAAATATCATTAAAAACGTGCGATTAAAAGAGTGAGGGGTTGTGCAAATATAACGTTATCAACTTTAATTTTGAGCCCCCTTCCCCCCGATTAGGGTATAAGATTTGACTGCTGATCGAGATCATAACTGTAAATTAAAAGAAAGCAAGTAATAATTCTGATTTAAAAATTAATTATGTCAAATTAAAATAAAATGGCAAAACAATAAATAATACCCCTTTTTTTGTAACAATATATTAAAAATTCTTTAAAAAGAACAACATCACCTTGATCTTATCGCTTGTTAATAAAAAATAAAATTCAAATCATTAAAATTTATAACTAACCAAAAAACAGTTAAACATTTTTTAAATTTACTTATAAAAGTAAATGGTCAAAATTAAAAAATGTTTAATTTTGATCAAGTTTTTGCTAATCTGAAAAACTTGATCTTATCGCTTGTCGATAAAAAATAAAAATAAATTTATTAAAATTTGTAACTAGAAAAATAAAAGTTAAACATTCTTTAAAATTTATCTAGTAAAGTAACTGAGCAAGGTAATTTTTTTTTTCAAACTATCTTCTTTGATGGAATGAAAGTTAAAGCAGACAATCTTAAATTTTCTTTCAAGAATTTTAAAATTGATCGACTTTTTTTTTAAAATAATTTTCATTGCAGAAAATATTTGTGACTCTAATGCGAGATTAAACTTAGACAATTACAGTGAAACCAGTCTAAAGTGATCACCTTTGGGACCGGCTAAAATGGTTACTATATAGAGGTTGTCACTTTATGGAGTGTCTTTGAAAATGGCACATTAAAACTTTTGCCGTATCAAAAAATAAAACAAAATATAAATAAGGAAAAATGCACTTTGTTAAGTAATGAACTGATTAATTAACAACTATAATAACTGAATTACTAATTTAAAATATATTATACAGAGGATAATCTACTTAAAACTTTTTTGTTTTTGTTTTAATACAGTTGTAGTAGTATACAGTTGTAGTTTCATAGTAGTTGGTTTAAATAACCCATAACTACAAAGTAAACTATATTTTTATATTTATTTATATTTTCATTGCAATTGCATAATGATAACATTTCTATAACTGGCAGCAATAAGTTTTTCATTAAAAATCAACTGAGACAAGTGCAAATATTATTACAATAAACATTATAAAGAATTCACTTTATGTATTATGCAAATAATCACTATAGAAAAAAAAATTCTTTTTTTTTTAAATCTTTAATGAACTAAAATAAAATTTCAGAAAATGATCACTTTTCTCTTTTAGTGTGAAAATTTTCAGCAAGCAGAAAAATGAATGGTCACATTTTACAGGCTCAAATAGTTTTGACTATGACAGACTAGCTGGTACAGATGGACATATTAGACAGGTGGTTACATAACTGGACATTTATCATATTATTTTATATGAGCACAAGTAAAATTTGGCCTAAAGCGGTCACTTTAGCCAAGCGGCCACTTTACCAAGTTTCACTGTTTTACTATGAATATCTCTATAAATGTATGTATATGAAAATCACTCCAAACACCAAAACTAATTTAATATTTGCTAAAAGTGAAAAAAATTACATTTACAAGACAAATAAATACCTTTGTCTATTCAAATCAACATGTTTCATCTCTTTGACGGCGACATTTTCAAGATTTATACTGATACAAATATTTTCTCAAAAAAAAAAAAAAAAAAAAAAAAAAAAATGCAATGAAAAACAGCTAAACAAAAATCATGCGATCTCATGCATAATCTGAATTAAGGTTGCCAAAATTGGCCTCCATTTTTAATTAGAAATTACGAGTTCATACCAGAAAAAAAGAGTAGTATTTTATGCTTTACTTAATAACATACATTAAGAGATCAAATAAAGTAAAAATTCTGCCTTGTAAATATATTTTAATAAATTTTAGAAAATTTTAAATTATTATTATTATTACTATTGCAGTAATTCCTCAACAGTCACGAGTTTTGATTGTTCGAGAAATAAAAAATGCGAACATTTCAAAATTCGCGATCACTGAGCTTGGTTATTTGCGAATTTTGCTTTCTAAAGATTTTTTTTTTTTTAACAAAGTAAACACCATTTGCTTTACTAATTCTATGAACTACGTGAGACTGGACACTTTATGTACTACTGTATAACGTACTCTATTACTAAATGTCAAAGTTGCGAGAACTTTAGCCCTTGTGTTGAGGGAAAATATAGATCAGCAATTTCCTTTTTTTATGCTGATTTTTTTTTTCTATCTAAAATTTCAATTTATTTTATTGCAGGTGAACTGTTTTCTGCAAAAATTATCGGGAAAAATTTAAAACATCATCAACAAGTTCTTGAAAAAGCAACAGAATGCGATTCTTCACTGGTGAGGAGTTTTAAATTTAAAACAGAAATCGAGGCCGCAATTTTTTCTCACATGGAAATTCATAAACGTAAGATCTGTTCTATCAAACAATCACACATCATTATTTTACTTCCATTATAAACTATCAAATATATTTTGTACAATATGTTTATAATTATTCAAATTTATTTAAATAATATCTATATTATAAAGGCCAAACGTATCTGTGCGTAACGCATACGTTATTTTGCAAATGGCAACACTTTAAAATTTGAAATGTAATTTCGGTTTTGCAATTTTTGCTACTGCAATTTTTTTAACTTTTGAACATCGCACATTTTCAGTTTTTATACTGTCATATAGAGAAAAAAATGTACTTTTAAATGCAATTCATTTGAAAATTGTATCTTAATTTATTTTTGAGATATTAATTTTTTTGTAATTTTACTACCGTTTTTCTAAGCGTGTCAACAGAAGTACTACATATCTATTAAATGAAAAAGGAAAAAAGCAATAAAAAAAAGTTTATTACTGTATTTTTATGTTGCCATTTTCTCATTAAAATTGAAAAAATAAAAAATAAAGTGCATGCTGTGTCAAGAGTTTGTTATAAAATCCAGTGATTTTTGGTTTTATTCACAAAATTTCATCCATATTTAAAATAATATAAATAGTTTAGTGCCCGTTTCAGTTAACAGCATCGAGACTTCAAGTTTTAAATTAAAATGATCAAATTAAAATACCGATTTAAAAAAAAAAGATGAATACAGATATGAAAAGAGCATATTTAAATTTTGATACGGGGAAAAATGGTGTCGTACTTAGATTTCATGGGAAAATGTTTTTTATGATTGAGTCAAAGTGGAATAAATTCTGTTTTTATTATTATTTATTTAATTTTTAATACTAGCATAAGATCTTTAATTGATAACTTTATCATAAAAACAGATTTTTAACTGCTTACATTTACGATTAAAATTTAATGTTAACAATTTCTACAACTTAGTTTTATAGAAATAGTATTTTGTAACCTTTAGGTTAAATATAATTTTTCTCGAAACTCTTTTATATGTACGGGAAGGCAGTCTCAACATTCGTGAATATTTTCGGTAACCTAACCCTCGCGAACGTCAAGGGATTACTGATGTATTATCATTATTTCATCAATAGTAAGAAAATTATATTTGAGAAAAAAAATACAGAGTTAATAACTTAATAATAATAATAAAATAATAAATCTAAGATATTCTCAAATTATATTCTGAAGCACAGCATTGAAAACCAATGCCTTAATAGCAAAGACTACAGTAATTAAATAACTAAGGTATTACTTACAGTTTCCGAGAGGGGCTCTGATAAATAAGTCTCAAGATTTATTCTTCATTCATCATGAACATTTTTATCTGCAGAAAAAATAAAATAATATAAAAATAAAGAACTAAATTAATATCATAAATAATAATAATTTCCAAATAATATACATTTAAAACAAAACATTTTTTAACAACCTGGAAACGAAGACATTAGCGAGCCAATGCAATTCCTATGAGAATGTTATTTTCTAATAATTCGTTTGCATTTTGACATTTATATATATATATATATATATATATCTTTGCATTTGATAGCTGAGTTCCCTTTTCAAATCGCTTCTTTTTTACTTTTTTCGATTTTGGTTGTAGATATTTTTTTAAATGACAATTTCATTTCCGGAACCGGTTTTGAAACTGAAACTAACTTTATAAAAAATATCTGCAATCAAACCCGGAAAAAAAGGTGGGATGTGGAAAGGGACATAAGCTATCCAATGCAAAAAATAAAAAATGCAAACGAGCTATTAGAAAATAACATCCCCATAGCAATAACATTAGCTCGCGAGTATTTTCTCTAGCATGGACAGGTAGCCTTAACCCTTTGTATCACCGTGTTGCAGATCTGCAACATATCCAAAAGTTAATAGCACTTGAACAGTAAGCTTTAAAACATGGTTTCATTAGTTGTTTCTATTTACCAACACACCAGTTAATACAAACTTATAATTGGAATTCTCAACAGACTATGATATTGAGTTAATTTCTTAGACCAAAGTTTTGTTTATTATTTGAGAAGCTTCAAGTCGATATTGCAAAAAATAACTTACAAGGAGGGTCTCCATACGGGCATACTCAGAAAATTCTGAAAAAATTACAGAATGCTTTTTTCATGTGGATATATATAGGTTTGTAAAAAAATTTTTGGCGGAATCCCGATAGAACGTTCGTAAAAAAATAATGAACATTTCTTTTATTTGGCGATTTATCATCGGTTGGTGACAAAATAAAATTTCAAAAAATACTTTTTTTAAATGTCAAATCCTTCTTAAGGTAAAAATGTTTAATCTTTAACTTGTTTAAAGAAATTTTATTTATATAACGTTAGTTTTGTCAGCTTTAGTTTGTTTTAACTATATTTTTATCATAATGTACTTAGAATGAAAATTAACTGTGAAATTTTATGAATTAAAACAAAATTTAAATTAATTAAAATTGTTTCAATCTTAAAACTAACTCCAATCTAATTGGGCTCTGTCGATTCAAATTTGTTGCTATGGAAACAACTTCTCCGATATTAAAATGCATTACTGCAGAATTCTTCATTTACCCTTCATTTTGTCATATGCTTAAATATATGAAAAAATACTTTTCAATATGAAAGTATTTTTTATATAAGGAATTATTTTTAAAGTAATAAAATTAAATAACTGTAGCAAAAGCAATAGAAATATGTAATATAAAATGCATCTATATATCAAAACTCTTTCATTGTTCAAATTTAAATTCATTAAATACTATTTACACGTATTCTAAAATTTAATTGACAAGAAATTTTCAGGTGCATTAAAATCGTTTGCTTTTGGCGAGGGAAAATGCTGCTCGCCAAATCGTGTGACGCTTACGTCTTTTCGCGCCAAATACTCGAAAGTATTTTATTTTTTGACTGAGTTTCTTCTGTGATTCCGCCGCTAAATGTGACTGATCCTTTATTACATACACGAGTAATTTAATCAGTATTTTTTTCAAAAAATTTTGAGTATGCCCAGTATGGAGACCTTCCTTGTTAGTAAATTTTGCCAAATTAAAAAAGCTGGAGAAATACGAGAGTGGATTTTTTAAAGGTAATTTTGTATACTTTAGAATTTTATCTTAGAATATGGACAATATTTATGAGAAGTATGTCAATTTCTGTTTATTGTAGATGTGAAAAAAATACTTTTTAGTTCATAATTATTTAAGTTTTACCTTCTAGGTTTTTCAGTTATTTTTTATATGCTTAAAATGATATATACTAAGATCTGAGTCAATATTTTTCAAATCAGAGCTGTTGAGCCACAAAGGGGTTAATTTCCCTTATAGCAATGTTTTTCAACAGTTTTTTGTTCATTGTCATATTTGAACCTGTAGTTAAATATCTAAGGCACATTTACATTATGAGATTAAAAAGGTTTTTTTTTAACATTCCAGTTTTACATACATGCAGCAATAAATTGTACATTACAATGAAAAAAATATATACAGAGTGTTTCAAAAATGACCGGTATATTTGAAAAATCAATAAAAACTAAACGGGCAGCGATAGAAATGAACCGTTTGTTGCAATATGCTTGGGACAAAGTAAATTTTCAGGCAGACAAACTTTCGAAATTAGTTACAATTTTCAACAACAGATGGCGCTGCAGTCTAGAAAAATCTAAATTACGATATCTACATACGGGAATAAACCATTTTTGCAATCTGTGAACAGCACACGGTTACAGCAGAAAGACGACTTATACAATGGCGAATTCACAGACATTTTTTCTCTATATCTTTCAAATCACCTGCAGCGCCATCTGTTGTTGAAAATTTTAACTAATTTGGAATGTTTTTCTACCTAAAAATTTACTGTTATCCTAAGCATATTTCAACAAACGGTATATTTCTATCGCTTCCCGTTTAGTTTTTATTGATTTTTCAAATATACCGGTTATTTTTTAAACACCCTGTATTGTATATATCATCTTCTTAATCTTTCCATCATCTTCTCTTAATCTTTCCTATATCTTCTCATAAAAATATCATCTTCTCATCTTTTTAAAATTACTTTTTACATGCTTAAAATGATGCATTCTAACATCTGAGTCAATGTTTTTCAAAATCGGAGTCGTTAAGCCACAAAGGGTTAACTTGTTGAAATCATTGATACTACTCTGTTATTCCGTCGACCAAAAAATTATCGCCAAATTAATGAGATGAATTAATGAAATATACCGTTTCTAGAAAAATCTAAATTACGATATCTACATACAGGAATAAACCATTTTTGCTTTATTATTGATTAAATGCCAATAATGGATGACCATGAATGCCACGTTCAATGACATTAAATACTATAAAGGTGTTTAAAACTTCATGGCGTGATTTCATTTCGACTTTTTATTTGTATTTTTATTAATATTCTAATAATTATTTGTTTTTTTTTTTCGTTACTTAAAATAAAAATTATGTCAATAAGTATAATTTGGCTATCAGTTTGGCGATTGGTATAATTTGGCGAAATTGGTCGACGGGATAACAGAGTAGTACCAAATAACTACACGAATCAAGATACATTAATTTATTTAATAATATGTGAATGGAATTTCAATTGCAATAATCATATTAATTTGATCTAACATTCATTAAATTGGACTCCAAGTATTATCATTGTATCGAAGTTATGAAAATGCAATTTAATATTACATTCATATGAGTTATATGAGACATTCGAATATTAAATGGATAATAGTACAATATGCACATGCTATGACAACATATACAATGACACTTCTCTAACCACGTACATTTAAACAACAGAGAAAAGACGTATTATACATAGGTTTAGTTAAATTTTACCGATGTATAGCTGCCAACTTTTACGCATTTTTATTACCACTAAAATTTTACAGAGATTTTCTATTTGTTTGATCATGCGTTTTCGACGATTAAATAAGGCAGTATTTACTATAAGATTTTTTATGATAGGAAAAATGCGTAAAAGTTGGCAGCTATGCGTTTGTCTTCCGCACTAAAAATTGATATGTGCAACTTCTTTGCAATTATACAACAATCTATTTAAAGTTTATGCACACACACACACATATATATATACTGTAAAAAAAATCCATTAGGCAAAATTGCAGTAAAGTTAGATGCAATAAAGAAATTTACATCTAATTTTACTGCAGTTTTTGCCATAAATGTAACGGATTTTTTTTTTTTTTTTTTTTTTCAGTGCATAAATATGATAGGTGGAGTGCTTTTGGGAGGAACAATATTATTTTGAAGAGTAATATGTCTCTTTGTTTGAAAAGAAATGTGTTTAATCAATCTGTTTTGCATGCACCAATTTACGGAGCAGAAACATGAACATTAACAAAACGGATGATACAAAGACTACAAACAACACAGAGAAGAATGGGAAAATGTATGCTAGACATAACTAGAAGAGACAGAAAGAGGATAACTTGAATAAGAAATTAGACAAAAGTTTTTAGCATCATTGAAAGAATTAAACAGCTAAAATGGAAATGGGCTGGGCACATTGCAGGAAGACAAGACAATAGATGGAGCACAATTATATTACAATGGTAATATAATTGTGCAAAAATATGATGCAAAACGACCAGGAAGACGACCCCAGGTAAGGTGGAGTGACGAATTTATAAAAGTGGCCGGTGTAAATTGGATGACGAAAGCACTAGACAGGAAACATTGAAAAAATCTGGTTAAGATCTACATTCAGCACCAGATTTAAAAAGGTTGATTATGATGAGGATGATGATATATATATATATGTCAATATAGCAAGCACATGGCAACAGGCTTGCTCCTGGTTTCGATCACTGACTCGTAAAGGGCAAAATTAGCACTAGCCACCGGCCACAGGGCCAGTAAATGAGAAAAGTGGCTAGTGAAAACTTAACTGTCAGCGGCCACCTCCCGGCCACTTTTTCATAAGGTGAGAATAAAATTTTCTTGCATTTTATCTAGGATTCTACTTTTTTTTGTTCTAATATATTTATATTAACATATTTATATGGGCTATTAGTTTTAGATTTATGCTTATAAAATTTTTACTGTTTATTATTTTTAAATAAAAAAGTGGCCACTAGTTTAAAGAAAGTGGCCACTTAAAAAACTAGTCCTACCGGCCAGTGGCCGCTAATGAAATTTCCCAATTTTGCCCTATATGACTCAGCATTCTCTCACGAACATAGCCCGTGACGTGTTCAAGAGTCACCAATTAAATAAGTTGGAAATTGCACGTGAAGCGTAGCAAATGAGGTGCGTTCGTACGATAATGAAGTTTTAAAAATATCACTCTCATATATCAATCTCATAAAATTATAAATAATTAATTACAATTAAAATGCTCAACAAACAAAGTTCTCGCTATACTCATTATGAAATGGAATACTTTTGTGTGGCCTTGTAAATCAATAACAAAAGTTCTTTGCACAATAGATTATGCAAAATCTAGAGTATAAAATATACTTTATGATGCATATCAATATTTTTATGTTCGAATGTGTGTAATATTATTAAAATGCATTTGAAACTTCTTTTTTCCATTGACTGTAATGTAACGGAGTACTTTTGATTGTCCCTGTATTTGATCTATGCGTCCTATTTTCAAAAAAATTGAAATGACTTGACAAAATTATGTAATAAGTATGTAATTTAAATTTCAAACGATTAAAATGCTTTTGCAACATTTTTCCCCCATTGACTTTTGTGTAACGGAATACTTTTGATCGTTCATGTAATTGATCTATCCATCCGATTCTCATAAAATTTGAAATGACTCGACAAAAATATGTAAAAAATATGTATTTTAAATTTCAAAAGATTCGGTTGGGTAGTTTTTGCATTGTTACATGCGGACAGACAGACGGACGGACTGAACGACAACTATAGGTGCTACGTATTTACATAATTACGAACGCACCTAAAAATAAATAACTCAATATATTTGGTGTTGAGAAAATGTAAAATGTAAGTGTAGAAGCAGTGATGCACTGACTGCGGTGACGTCTAGAAAATAACGGTTATGATTCGGATAAAAAGCCGTACTTGTTATCCCCCCCCTTTTATAAATAATCCCCTATTTAGCCCAGATCGTAATTAAACTGAATTATTATTAAGCCTGGAGTCCGACATTATTTTGCTTCGTACTCACTAGTACTTGATATATATATAATTGTTCTTTTAAAATCTTCCCGCCTCATGTGAGAGCGTTTAGTTTTTAGCTCACAGGCTATCATAGCCTGAGAGCTTATGTGCCCGTCCGTTCTGTATGTATGTTCGTACGTAACGCGATAACTCATGATAAAAATATCCGATCCACTTGAAATTTTGTATGTAGGTATATCCTGACAAGGCGCTTCCCTGATTAGTTTTTGGAGTTCATTCGATATGTATAAGAGGGGGAACGGGGGGCTCATGCCCCCCGTTAGTTGATATAGATGGGATTTTCATGCAGAATTAAGTTTTCAAAATTTAGATTAGGATCATTCTGATGAGGCGATTCCGTGACTGTTATTAGGTGTTCATTGATTAAGTATAAATAGGGGGAACAGGGGTTCTAATGCCCCCCCCCCCCCCCGTTAGTTGATATAAATGGGATTTTCATGCAGAATTAAGTTTTCAAAATTTAGATTAGGATCATTCTGATGAGGCGATTCCGTGACTGTTATTAGGTGTTCATTGAATAAGTATAAATAGGGGGAACAGGGGTTCTAATGCCCCCCCCCCAGTTAGTTGATATAAATGGGATTTTCATGCAGAATTAAGTTTTCGTTCAAAATTTAGATTAGGATCATTCTGATGAGGCGATTCAGTGACTGTTATTAGTTGTTCATTGAATAAGTATAAATAGGGGGAACAGGGGTTCTAATGCCCCCCCCCCCGTTAGTTGATATAAATGGGATTTTAATGCAGAATTAAGTTTTCGTTCAAAATTTAGATTAGGATCATTCTGATGAGGCGATTCCGTGACTGTTATTAGGTGTTCATTGAATAAGTATAAATAGGGGGAACAGGGGTTCTAATGCCCCCCCCCGTTAGTTGATATAAATGGGATTTTCATGCAGAATTAAGTTTTCGTTCAAAATTTAGATTAGGATCATTCTGATGAGGCGATTCCGTGACTGTTATTAGGTGTTCATTGAATAAGTATAAATAGGGGGAACAGGGGCTCTAATGCCCCCCCCCGTTAGTTGATATAAATGGGATTTTCATGCAGAATTAATTTTCGTTCAAAATTTAGATTAGGATCATTCTGATGAGGCGATTCCGTGACTGTTATTAGGTGTTCATTGAATAAGTATAAATAAGGGGAACAGGGGTTCTAATGCCCCCCCCCCCTTAATTTATATAAATGGGTTTTTCAAGCAGAATTGTCAGATTTCGTTCAAATCTCTGAATAGTTTTGGAAGTTTAATGGTTAAGTATAAAAGAGGGGGATAACTCCTTTTAAATTATATAAATGCTAAATGGGTTTTTATTAAGAATTATCTCATTTGCTCTGAATTTTGGATATAGATTTTTTATATGATAAAGCATGTCTTTGATAGTATAGGAGTTTCAATGATTAAGTATAAAAAAAGAGGAAAGGGGAGAGCTGTTTCCCCTTCTTAATTTTTTTTCGAACGGAATTAACCCTTGAAAATATAAGGCTTTAATGTACAATTAGTATTTGTAGCCTGTGAGCTCAATGCCATCAGTTTAACTGGGCAGTATTCTTTATTATAATTACTGCCAATAATAAAAAGAACAAAAATTTGATAACTCATTCACTACCGAATTTCTCAACAAGAGAAGCAAAAATTTTATGACTTGGTGCACTGATTAAGTTATTTCCGGCGTTAGAAATATGCAAAAGCGTGAAGTAACTATTCGGCCGACAATTTTATTAGAGTATTTGAACAAACCGTTAATACTTGATAAGAATAACATCAATATATTAAATTTTAATAGTTTGTAGAAATGCAAGAAAGAAATTTACTCTTAGTTTTTTACTTTCTTCTATCTTTAAAAGAAGAAAGTATTGGATTCAAGAAAAATTTTCAAAATCCGGTTTTCGGCGGATTTACTCGTTTTAGGGGGCAGAGAACCCGAAAAACATGGTTTTACAAAATGTCGGTCTGTTTGTATGTATGTGACAAAAAAATTTATGGGCGCTCTTTCTCAAGACTAATCGCAGAATTTCACGAAACTTTATATTCTGATAGACTTTATTATAAACTAGATCTGATTAGTTTTTGGTGTATGTCGCTTAACAGGTGCACTGCTACGCTGCGTTATTCACAATCTTCACAATAGCCTTATTTCAAGAACTAGCACATGGATTTTCATGAAACTTTAGATTTAGTTAGCACTTGATATAATAAGATGCTGATTACATTTTGGTGTAAATCACCCAACAGATGGCGTTGCTATACTATATTTTTCACAATTTCGCAATAAATTTATCTTAAGAACTAATGTATGGATTTTTATCGAACTTCAGATTCAGTTAGTACCTGATAAAAATTTGATCTTATTAATTTTTGGTGTACATCACTTAACATGTGGCACTGTTATGCAGATTTTTGTAAGAATATATTGTTCAGCTCTATATCTAAAACTAATACACGGATTTTTATCAAACTTCAGATCTAGTAATAAGTTGACGTAAGTTGTAAATGACTAGATTTTCATTTAGGCCAACTAACCGGTGGCACTGTTATGATGTATTTTTCAGGAAGTATTAACATGTATAAAATAGAAGAAAGCCACATCTGACTAGTTAGTTTATAAGAAATCATTTCATACATAAATTAATGCTCAGCGGCCACAAATATGGATATTATTTTTGTGAATTTTTATTGTTTTTCCTTTTTGAATTTCTATTAATATAAAATACATAAATTATAAAATGTCTCACCTAAAAAAGTCGTTCCAGAAGAAGTATAAGTGTTTTATTATTATTATTGGTTTTTTAAACAAATATATGTACAGTTTTAATTAAGAAAAGTTCAATTAGAATATTCTTAAATTTCTTCTTGTATCTTATTAAAACAGAAGCGATGGAAAATAATGCATGTGATTTTACTTAAAATACAAGAAAGTAATTATTTTGAAAATAATAAAAATAAAATAAATACTGAGAATACATGTAGTTTTATTTAAAAGTAGAGAAAACTTCAAAATAAAATAATGCTTAAAATAAATTTCATAAAGATTAATTATCTATGTTTTTCTCTTTATTCTACTGCTAAAATTTAATTAAAAAGGAAGCTACAAAAAATTATATAAAAGATTTTATTTTAGAAAAAGATAAACAATTGTTTTTCAATTTCATAACAATGAATTAAAAATACACATATAATTACTTTTAATAAGGATAAAATCGATTTGAGTTACTTTACGAAGTTTATGTATGCATTTCTAATATGATCTAAAAAACTTAAAAGTGAGTTACTGAGTGATAAAATGGTAGTTAAAGAAAAAAAATCTATTTAATCTAATTTGTACATTTAGTTCATTTTTTTTTTTTCAATTTTGTCACTTATACCCCTAGTCTTCTGGCATCCTCATGTATAGTTACGTGGGTATGGATATATATATATATATATATATATATATATATATATATATATATATATATATATATATATATATATATATATCTTATACTATAATACGAGCAAAAATTGTATGTGGGTGTACATTTTATCTTAAAAACGATTCTAACGATTTTGTCAAAATTTTATACTTTACCATTTTCGGGTACGTGAAGACCATTGGGATTGGTCACAAGTTCGGAAAATTTAATTAGTGGGAAATTTTGGGTCATAAAAGGACTGGGTCAAGCTATTTATATCTAAAAAACGGCTGGATCGATTTTAACGAAATTTCGTATCCAGATGTTTTTTGACAAGAGAAAACTATTGGGCTAGGTGACATGTTCAAGAAATAGGGATTAGAGGGTTATTTTTGGATCATTATGAGTCAAACCAATTTTATCTAAAAAACAGCCAAATTTTGTATTCTACCGTTCTGGATTATAATAAGACCATTTGGTTAAGTCACATTGTAAGAGAAAATTCGATTAGTGGTCATTGCGAGTCACACTAATGTTATCTAGAAAACTGCGAGCACGATTTTGACTAAATTTTGTATTCTATCGTTTTCGGGGACGAGAAAATCATTAGGCTAGGTCACATGTTCAAGAAAATTAGATTGGTGGATCATTTTGGGCCATAATGGGTCAGGGTCAAGCTAATTATATGTAAAAAAGGCTAAATAGATTTTAACCAAATTTGGTATTCAAATGTTATTTCCACGAAAAGAGCATTGGGTTGAGTTGCATGTTAATGAAAATTCGATTAGTGAGTTATTTTTGGTCAGTGTGGGTCATGCTAATTTTATATAGAAAATAGCTTGAAAAATATTGTCTAAATTTTGTTTTCTATTATTTACAAGCACAAAAATATTATTTTAATATCCTTTTCAAAAAAACATTGGACTAAGTCACATGTTCCGTAAAATTCGATTAGTGTGTCATTTTGGGATCATAATTGGACAGGGTCAAGCTAATTATCTCTAAAAAACGGCTCAGTGAATTTTAATTAAATTTTGTATCCAAACATTTTTTGACACGAGGAAACTAATGGACTTGGTCACATTTTCAAGAAGTTCCGATTAGTGAGTCACTTTTGGATTATTATGGATCAAGCTAATTTTATCTAAAAAAATGGCTGTAACGATTTTGATTATACTTTGTATTCTACAGTTTTAAGTAGCGAGAAGACCATTGAGCTGAGTCACATATTCAAAAAATTGATTAATAGTTCATTTTTGGGTCACTGTGGTCAAGCTAATTTTATCTAGAAAATAGCTCTAACAATTTTGACTAAATTTTGTATTATATTTTTTGGGGCACAAGAATACTATTGCGCTAGATCACACGCGCAAAAACATTCGATGGTCATTTTGAAGGGTCATACTCAGGGTTCTCGCTGGTTTTTGACCAACATTAGCGATTTGGCGAATAATGAATAAAAGCAATCGCCAAATAAAAAGAAATGTTAGCAAAATAGATTAGGCGTGGAATACTCAAAATGTATCTCTAACCCCTTATTGTATCCTTTCCTTCAAAATATTCTAAAATAATCTGATTTTTTGTAAGTGATTATAAAATATAAATTTGACTACATGTTATAAATATTATTACAAATGAGTAAATTCTAGATGTCTCATAGTTCTAAATGTATAAATATTTCTGGCATTTATTTAGGAGTCTAGATAAAAATTAAAAAGAACTATCGTTGATTTACATACAGCTAATAAATAATATGGTATATGGCTTTTTTTCAACGCAGCATTGCAGAAAAATTTTTCTCTATTTAGTACATATATATTGATAAACTGCCAATATATATCGCATAATCACTTCTGTGTTTTACTGTTGCTAAAATGAATTCGTCTTCGGACAGTACTTTCATAAATAAAACAATGAAAATGGCGTGATGCGATTGAACATATAAAGCTATATCAAATCGTTCAACATAGCGAATAGGAATTTCTGATGCTTTGACCCGAACACACATATAAAAGGGCAAAAGTTGAGCGCTCGCAATTTGGCGAATCTGATTGCTCTTTTACTCGTCAAATGAAACATTAATAGCCATATCACACGGGAGGCTTTCGCTCAACTTTTCCCCAAACAGAACATTTCAATGAGCAAAACTTGATTGACCTTGATGGAGAGAATTTTGGTGATTATTTTAGCTCACCGAACATTTTCCGTGTCGACCGGGAAATGTTGAACGTTCAGTCAGCGTTGATCATTTGAACCAATAGGAGCGAAGCGAGAGTTCGAAAAACCTGTTCGAAGTTCGAAGAACCTGTTTATCGAGTACGCAGTGGTTGGGAGAACATGTTGTGTCAAACGATTTCTGAAATGTTTGTTGTTTATCATTCTATGTGTGATACCGCTATTAGTAGCAATTTGGCGAAATGGCGAGCGACAACGAGAACCTTGGTCATGCTATGAGCAAAATTACATGGGAGTGTGTAAATTTTACTTTATAAACAGCTCCAACGATTTCGATAAAATTTTGTATTTCACCATTTTGGGGCATGAGAAAATCATTGAGTTGATCATATTTTCGAGAAAACTCGATTAGTGGGTCGTTTTCGGCCACTATGGGTAACTACTGGCCACGGTCACGAAACCAAGAATTTGGCAACAGTCAACAAAGTGGCGATATTTGGCAAAATATTGGCGACATTTGGCCGAAAAATCGATTTTCAAGATTGTGAATGTCAAAACACATTATTGGCGCTAAGTGAAAGAATGCCGTCAAATTTGGCTAGATTCGACAATCAAAAATTGGTTTTCAAATTATGAAAGCATTTTTTAGACATTTTTAATAGAAATCAAAGATGCCTGGTTAAACCATTCGGAATCGAACTAAAAATGTGATTTGGATTGATGTCCATTCATTATAAATATGTAAATAATGTAAAATTTTTAAACACGTACGTATATACATAGTTTTCATAGTAATTATTTTTATAAATAATGCTCTTGTAAAAAACATGCTTTATAGCAATAATACAGAGGATGAAACAGTGAGAATATTATATATAGACTTGAACACAAGGTTAATTTTGACCGAGCTTAGCTCGGTCATTCCTGCTAGTACATTATTAATTAAGTAACAATATTTCGTAGAAGTCCATTAAAAAATAAAATAAAGCTTTTTTTTTCTAAAAAAAAGTAATTCATAAATTTTATTTATATTTAAGGTTATACATTAAAAAAATAAGAAAAGTACTACGTTTAATGCTATGTTTATGTACTATGTTAAAGTTTCCTTACAGTACTATGAAAATATTGTAGAAGAATAAAGGTTTGTTTAAAAGCAACTGTCATGTAAAATAAAATGTATATGCTTAAAATAATCCACAGAAAAAGGAATTGTCACAAAACAAGAGAACGCACCCAGTCTGAAAATACGCATTAGTCAAAAAACGAAACATTTTCGATTCAAAGTTACACATCTAGCGTCCAGAAATGTTTCTTTAGATACCAGCTTCTGTGCGAGCAAGCCTGCAATTTTTGAGCAGATAATAGGAGGCCTTCAAGTCTTGTTCAAAAAGTATGATGCACACAAATAAGAAGTGAAGTCAAAACAAAATGGCATTTTGAATAAATCCATAAATATAAACGTCAAAGAGAATGCAGACACAAAAAATTAAGGTAGAGTTAAAAATATATATGGCATTATAAAAAATTGAAACATTATTCGATATTTTTAGCTTTTGGCGATACGGGAGCGATATAAATTACAAAAGTGTTTAAAATAAGGCAGGAAGTAATATTATGTAATAACGATGTTTTGGCTTGTGATCGTTGTACGAAGAAAAGATAATATGTAAATTCATCCCTATTAAAATTTCTAACTTTAGCCGACCTTAGAATAATTATTCAGATCTTTCTTTCAAAGAGTCGAATACACCAAAACTAGACCCGCAAAAATTAAAATGATACTGGTGATTGCCCCTCCAAATCTAAAATATTTGAATTAACCTGACCCACGAGAAAAACAAAAATAGATGTTCTGGTTAAGTCTATGCAGGATTACAAATTCATTAAAAGTAATTGTTACAACAAGACATTTGTTCTGTGTGTAGTATATATAGTTACGTAGATATAAATACGCATAACAATATGTAAATTAAGAATATTTCGTAGAAGCTGATTAAAGAAAGAAAAAAAGGGTTTTTTCTAAAAAGAGCAATTTATAAATCAGTTAGAACATATCATTTATATTAGAGAAAAAAAAAACCCGTTAAATATTTTCCTACGGTACTATGAAAATATTATAGAAGAATAAAGGTTTGTTTAAAAGAAACTGTCATGTAAAATAAAATGTATATGTTTAAAATAATCCCCACAAAAAGGAATTGTCACAAAACAAGAGAATGCACCCAGTCTGAAAATACGCATTAGTCAAAAAACGAAACA
The DNA here is from genome assembly GCA_964019185.1 of Maratus speculifer. Lineage (NCBI taxonomy): Eukaryota > Metazoa > Arthropoda > Arachnida > Araneae > Salticidae > Maratus > Maratus speculifer. The sequence goes on from OZ025301.1 coordinate 186,668,597, forward strand.
TTTTCGATTCTAAGTTACGCATCCAGCGTCCAGAAATGTTTCTTTAGATTCCAGCTTCTGTGCGAGCAAGCCTGCAATTTTTGAGCAGATAATAGGAGGCCTTCAAGTCTTGTTCAAAAAGTATGATGCACACAAATAAGAAGTGAAGTCAAAACAAAATGGCATTTTGAATAAACCCATAAATGTAAACGTGAAGGAGAATGCAGATACAAATTAAGGCTACTTGTCACTTATATTCCGAATTTCCTTACATAATGTTAAGTCAATAGGCACTTGATGCATTTTTATATTCATAATATCCCTCTAGGAAATTCTTCTTTTTTCAATGTTCATTTCTTAAAGGATGCCCCCCCCCCTTTTTTTTCCCTTAATTCTCAAATCTTTGTTTAATTTAATATTTTATGTTTTAAAAATTGACTATGTGGGAGTAAAATTTTAACGCTTCACATAAAATGACGCGTAGCTTTGCGCGCTGTTCTTAAATCAAAAGGAATAACTTTGTAACATAAATTTTAGTTTATTCTTGTTCGGAAATGCATGAAACTAGAGGATGTTGTTGTTCAGAAATTATCTAATCGCACTCACTTTCCCTTTTTTTTTTTTTTTTTTTTTTCCCAAACGCCATAATTTTTTTAGAACAAGCCGTTGAAGATGATGTTTTGAATTGCATTTCCCGCCGAAAGCAGAAAAAACAGTCGACGAAAGGGAGAAAAAGGCGTGATCGAAAATGCTTATAACTCAATAAGTAATTTATTGATCAAAAAATGGAAAACTAAGTTAGATTCCAAATCGCTTCCATGGTCAAGTTTTGCAATTTTATATCTTTCCTTTGAAAAATTAATTTGTGAATGTGACAAAACGTTTTGCGTTTGTTGAGCAAAGCAGTTGAGAACACTCTTAAGGGTGTTCTTAAATCAAAAAGGGCAACTTTGTGACACATGCTTTAATTTATTTTTGTTCGGAAATGCATGAAAATAGCCGGTGTTGTTATTCAGGAACTTTCTAATTGTACTCAATTTTCTGTTTTTTAAAAAACTCAATAAATTTTTCATAACAAGCCTTCAAAGTTGACGTTTTTCAGCACATTTCCCGACGAAAGCAGAAAAACCGGTCGAAAGCAGGAGAAAATCGGGTGATCATGTGATCGAAATAGCTTAGAACTGGATAAGTAATTTAACTATCATAAAATGGAAAAATAAGTTCAATTCGAAATCGCTTCCACAGTCAGGCATTCCAATTTTATATATTTCTGTTAAAAATGAATTTGTAAATGTGTCAAAAAGTTTTGCGCTTGTTGAGCAAAGCAGCTCTTAAGAGATATTTTGAAAACTACGAAAAAAAAAAAAAAAAAAAAAAAGCATTCTTTAAGAAGAGAACGCTAAAAAAAGAAGTTAAAAATTTTAATTTCCAGGGGAGATATTTTGAATATAAAAATGCATCAAACGTCCTTAGACTTAAAATTACACAAAGGAATTTCAAAAAATGAGTAAGCATGGGACTCGCATTTTAAGATACAAAATCATCTTGCTTTAGCGCACTTTTAGTTTTTGATTGAAAAATAACTGCTGCTAAATACTGAGCCATTTTGCTCTTGAGAACTATTTTTTTCATTATAATATTCTATTGCTGGATTATCATCACGACTAATTAAAGCATTCAATGCACAAAAGAGTATTTCGACATAAAATACTTGTGAAATAATTCTGGAAAACAAAGTACGATAAAAAAATAAATAATAATAATAATAAAAAAAAAAAAATCCTACGAAATAAGTTATTTTACCAGTTACCGACTATAATTATGATCATATCTCGTGCTAATAACATTGAGAAAGAATGTTGTAAAGAAAGTGACCGAACTTTCTTGTACGTGCAGAATAAATAGAGAAAAATAACAGGATTACTGCAAAGATGATTTATTTCTCAGGAAGATACAACATTTTAGTTATGGGATTTCATTTCAAGTGGAAATTTGTTCGTGATGTCTTTTGTCACCTTGAATTATTTTGTAACTCGATAATCACTACAACCAATGACCGGAAGCCGAAAATTTTTTTCAGCTCCAGTTTTGTTCCCAGTTCATAAGCCATGGCTCCTGCTTCAACTCCTACAACAGCTCCAACTCTGTACTTTTGAGTTTCAGATTTTAATTTACAGATTTTATTATGAAAAGGAACAATAAAAAAATGATCACAATCATCAGTTCATACTGAAAATACAAATTTAATTAAATTCAGAGTTATGAAAAGATTCTTAAGAAAAGATTTGAAACTAATAAATCCTCTTTTATATTTGATCTTAAATGCATAAAAACGTATTTTAAGCCGAGAATAGTCTTCTATAGCAATTTGGCTAATGAGCAATTACGTTGAAATGTGACAGTCCTCCAAAATGTCAAACACTAAAAAATGATATAATTAAAATACTGAATAATAATGAATTAAATATTTTAAGCCTGAAAAATTTAAAAAACTAAGTTAAAAAAAAAAAAAAGTAAAAGAATATTGCAAAACTAAAGGAGCCGTTGAGCTCCAGCTCTGGTTTCAGCTTCAGGTTCAGCGGAGTGTTCTGTTCCAGAACACTCCGGGTCACTAACCACAATTTCCTTAAAGTATTCAATGCTCATAGAAGCATTTCGACATGAAATACCTCTTGAATAATTCTGGAAAAACAAAGCGAACACAAAAACTAAGACTATGAAATAAGTTATTTTACTCAGTGGCGTAGCTAAGGGGGGGGGGGGGGCAAGGGGGACGTCCGCCCCGGGCGTCGAGGCCTAGGGGCGCCAAATTGAGAGAAATTGTTATATATCTATATTGGGGTGGGGGCGCAAAATTTCTTGCTGGCCCCGGGCGCCAAAAAACATAGCTACGCTACTGATTTTACTATTCATCGACTACAGTTATGATCATTTCTCACATGAGTGATATTCAGAAGGGATTTTGTAAAGAAACTGACTGAATTTTCTTTTACGTGCAGAATAAATAACGAAAACGTTACACAATCACCCTGGGTTAGCGGATACTGTCTTTTCATGTTTAACGCTAGCGCACGCTAACTATTAAACATAGAAGCATCCCTCTCTATCTCACACACACCTTACCTCCTTATTCTCCTCTCAAAAAAGAGAAAGACAGAAAAATTTTTATTACTTTAAATCATTTTTCAAATAAACATTTAAAGTAAATCTCCCAAATCCTCAGCAATCTCCCAATTTACTTTCGAAAGACATCCACGGCGAAAATTTACGACCACAATTGACCTTTTTATTTTTATCTCTTAAAAGCCCTAACCCTTTTGCGCATGTTAAAATATGAAACGGCAACCGAACGATAAATGTTACGAAAATAAATCAATGATCGAACAAATCCCCAAGAAATACTAACACCAACATTCCAAGGCACAAGTTTTTGACTTCCATCACCCTATCTATTCTTCGCCCATAAGAATACAGAGGAGGCAACTAAAACATTCTTCCATATAGAACGTGGGGATTTTTCGACCATTGGATTTTAAATTCGCCGCGGAGTTCTTCATAGGTTTTTCTCTCTGTTTCTTTTTTTTATTTATTTATTTAACTTTATGTTCTTCCGCTTTTATATCCGCAAATACTTTTCATTTCTCGGGGTCTCGATTTTTTTGGACGTGACGGATTTTGGCGGGAAATGGTTGGTATTTTTCGGCCGGACGGGAAGTCTTTCCTTGCGAGACGTCCCCCTTCCCCGCACCTTCTTGCTTTTTTTTATGTATTTTTAAACAGGCCTTTTAAAGTATTTTTTTCCCATTGTAATGTATGGTAGGCAGACAATATTAAGCTTTTATAAGTATGTTAGAAATAGTTAATGTTTTTTCGAAAGTTCTCTGCAATTTTATGCATATTATGAATCATCCTATGCTATTAAATACAGAGTATTAAAAAAATGCATTTTCGTTACAAAAAAAGGTTTTCGTTTAACAGGTATTTAAAAATATTTTTTAAAGATTCTCAATATTTTCTTCCTTTCATATGTGACAATGTAAAGATGTGTCAGAAATAGCTAACGATTTTGTAAAGCTGCTATCAAATTCACTAATTTTTCGAGCAATATTTGAGTCAACACTTAATTACCTCCAACTTTTTGCGAAATATTGTCTCAACATCTAGTGTGATAGCAAACAACAGTATCTCCAACTTTTTTTTTCCACAGTTATAAAAAAGTCTGCGCTAGCTGCGACTCTATTTTCAACATTTCAACCAAGCACAAATAAGCGATTGATACGAATATGCGATAAATATTAACGGCTGGTACTATGGTTTTCCTAAGACTTTAACCACAATTGTATTCCCCTCCCCTCCTTTTGAAAGGGAAAAAGTTGGTAATAAAAGAGGCTGAAAAGTTTGTGAATCTGATAGCAGCTTCAAGGGACAGTGGACCTTTATTTGAGCAAAATCGACGAAATCTAGTATTGTAAAAAAAGGTCTGTTCTGTGGTATAATAGTACCAAAACAGTTTTTTCTTATTAAAATATCATTTTTAAAGGTTTAAAAAAGTAAATAATAAAGGTAAATGTATTTATATACTCTAAATCTGTTTTTCGCAAAAATAATTTTTCAGCGCTTTTGGATTTTTGAAATGTTTCTTGCGTCGTAATTTTTGATCAATATTTATGAAACTGATAAGGAAGTATCCTGATATTTTTTAGGAAGAAATTGTGTAAGCTTTTTAAAGTCCGTTTTCATTAAAATACTCAAATTTGATTTTTTTACTTATAAAAAGGCGAAATTTTGATAAAAATTGGTATGGAATTTAGAAAAAATCTTTAAAATATCAACTATTCAAGAAATAAAAAAAATCCTACATAAATTTGTTTATAATTGAGTTTTAAGTGATAAAAATGAAAAAGCAAGAAAATATCTCAAAAATTATAACAAGGAGCATTTTAAAATTTCGTTTAAAAATTTAAATTTTTTAAAAAGATTAAAAAATTTAATAAGATTGGAAATTTTTTTGAAGGTGTTTTATATGCTTTTGGTCAAATGTATGTATGCAGACAATTTCATATTGCTATGAAAAAAAAAAAAAAAAAAAAAAAATTAACGTCCATTGTCTCCTTAAAAGTTTTCTACAATCTGAAATATATTAGAAGACATCATAACTGTATAATAAAACACTGTATAACGCATAGCGCGTCAAACCGGTAAAATGACATAGGTGTTTAAATATGTGAAATTATGGTTACACAACATTTTTAGACACACATGTGTTAATTTATGTTTTCTAGTTGTGTGTTTTATTATTATACTTTACAATAATCTGCAATTTGTTTTCTGCTATGCATAGCACAAAGATTTTGATGCGAAGAAGGTGCGCGTTATACATCGTATATACCGAAATACGAAACTAATATACGAAACGATAAATGCACTTTCGATGTTCCAGTCAAGATTTCGATCAACAGTAATATCCACATGTGTATATACAACCCATACAAAACAATAAATGATTTTTCAATGTTCCAATCAAACTTTCTATCAACAGTAATATCCACATGTGTATATACAACCCATACGAAACAATGAATGCGCTTTCAATGTTCCAGTCAAATTTTCTATCAACAGTAATATCCACATGTGTATATACAACCCATACGAAACAATGAATGCGCTTTCAATGTTCTAGTCAAACTTTCTATCAACAGTAATATCGACACGAGTATATACAACCCATACGAAACAATAAATGCACTTTCAATTTTCCAGTCTAGCTTTCGATCAACTATAACGTCCACATATATGCTTTGGACACTAAACAAAACTTACGTGAAGCAATTTTTGGACAAAAATAAAATTTTATATACAGGCTTTTTATATATAGATATTTTTTCTTAAATTCGCAATGAAATAATAATCTGTTTGAAAAAGCAGATATTAAAATATTAATAGAAAGATATTAACTGATTTATGATTTATTATTAATTAACTGACTATTTAACAGATAAAACAACACTATAAAATAACCGTGCATATAGACCTTTTAAGTATAGATATTTTTTCTAAAATATGTAATAAAAATACTCTGTTCTTAAAAAAGCGTACATTAAAATATTAATAATATCATTAAAACATTTTAGTTTAATTTCATAAAACAGCACCATAAAAATATAGTTCAACGACCAACAACAAGCTCGGATTTAGTAAATATTTACGAAAATTTAAAAGATATGTTTGACAAAGTGCAATACAATCTACTCGAAAAAGCTGATATCAAAAGATAAATAGAAATATAGTATTATTCAACTCATAAAACAGCTTATTAAAAACAAAATTCAACGACAAAACAAGTTCGAATTTAGTTGAAATTTACAAAACATTAAAACATAAGATTAGCAAAGTGCAATGCAATCTACTCGAAAAAGCAGATATCAAAAGATAAACTGAAATACAGTCGACGCTCATTAATTCGAACTCGTCGGGACCACAAGAAATGTTCGAATTATCTGAAGTTCGCATTATGGAAAGTATGAGATAAAACATGCTTAAAATGGTACTATTGCAAAGGAATTAATATTAGTGTTTTTTAAAATTTTTTCGTCTGTTATTATTAGAATATGATTTATATTAAGTTAAGAGATATAAATACATAAACTAATTATAAGATTAGAAACAAGCACACTGGAAAAAAAGATTAAGGAGTCACTGACAGACAGATGAGATACTAAGAAAGTGGATATCAAACACATGGGATTATACTCGTTCGGAACAATTCTCACCAAAATCAATAAAAAAAAGTTATTCAAAGGATCTGAAGCCCGTGAGAAAGAAAAAAAAAATGAAAAATCGGAATTCTCGTTAGTTCGAATTAAACGAAGTCAAGGAAAAATGAGTTCGAATAAATGAAAAATTTTAACGTTATTCTGCCATTGAAATTTTTGGGACTTCATGTTTAGTTCGAATTAAGCGAAGATTCGATTTATTCGATTTCGAATTAACGAGAGTCGATTGTATATTAATATTCAATTCATAAAACAGCTTCATAAAAACAAAATTCAAGGAAAAAACAAGCTCGGATTTAGTTAAAATTTACGAAAATTTAAAACATATGTTTGGCAAGGAGCACTATATTTCCTATAGCCGTCGACAGAAAACGTACTCTCAATCTAAAAACAGAAGATCAAAGGTCAGTATTACAAGGTTAATCAATAATATTTTCATGTAGCACTCAAAAATACGAGAAAACAAAAAATAATTTCAAAACGTGTAGGTAGTTTTTTTCCCATTCAAAACACGCCAGCAAGGGATTAAAAAAGAAAAAATATATACACCTCAAGTAGGCGGAGACGTAATTCATTGAGAAAATATACTCTTACAGTGATTACTATTTTACAGGAAGTAAAAAGACGGAGAATTTTAACGTGGTTTTTAATGGAAACACTCAGTAGCAATAATAAAGTACACATTTACATAATATTGCGATTTAAATACTAATCAGAACAGAAGTGTTTTAACCTTTTCAGCAGGAGAAACGCATTCATTCTTCTGAGCATGTCTAGAAAGTTCTTGAAATTTTCGAAAAGCGTACCTGAAAGTAATTCTCTCCAATTGATGCAATTAGAAAGGAGAAAACATATTTAAAGATTTCGTGTAATCCCATTTTTTGATTAGAATCGAAATAAATTATTATTAAATTTTATTTTTTTAAACGTTTTAAAATCTGAATCAATTGAAATTTATTAAAAATATTAATTAATTAAAAAATATATTTTTTATCTTTAAATTATTTTTTAAAATATTAAAATTATTTTTAAATTTTTCGATGTTAAATGTCACAAAGTATTATTAAAATTTATTTTTGAAAGTGTTTTAAATTTGAATTTAACGATTAAAATTATTACGCCTTCGATTAAATGCCAAATAGCATAATGAATTTCGTTGTTCCAAACCTTTGAAATTGAATATGATTGGATAAAATTACTTATCATGCTTCTAAATCGCGTAAAAAGCATTACCGATGTTTTTTTAAAAAATCTGTTAACAACGTTTTAAATGTATTTCTAAAATCTTTTGATTAACTAATTATATTTGATTAGTATTTAATTTTTATTAGCACTTTTCACTATATAACAATAAATAACAATAAATAAAAACTTTGTTAAATCACCATAAAAAGATATAATAAACAGGACGCGTTTCGAGCTGCAAAATTACTGCTCGTCATCAGCTGATCCAAACACGTGTCACAACGGACAGAGTGGAAATAACAGTGAAATAAAGAGGGAGGAGATTACACAGAGTGCGACAGGTGGCGCTGCTTGTGAGAGCCAAGGAGAAAGAGAAAAGTAAAGATAAACTCAAAGAAGGAGGGAGGAGATTACAAAGAGTGCCCCAGGTGGCGCTGGCAAAAAGAACACAGGTGGCAGAGAAAAACTAATAAAAGATAAAGAAAACAAAATAAAAATAAATAAATAAATTAAAATAAATAAATAAAATTCAAAATAAAAAAAAAATTAATTAAAAATGATAAAAAAAGAAGTAAAATTAATAATTAATTAAATAAAAAATTAATAATAATAATAAACTACAAAAGTAATTTCCATGCAGGAGAAAGGGAGGGGGATGAGGAGAGATCGTTGACAAGAGTATTACAATTTTTATAAATAAAATAAGCTTTATAAAATAAATAAGCGGTGTTTTCTCAATACTTTTCACTATGTTGGAAAGTGCTTATGTCTCCCTGTCTGCGCTATAACTTCTGTAAATATAAAAGGGATTTCATGTAATTGGCGTATTTATTAAGAGTAGAATAAACCATTCTAAAGTGAGAATAGAGTATGGAGCATTTATAGTTCGTAGTTTTATTTATAGTTCGCATCTATAGAAAATTGCTTACACTAAACTTTCATGATGTTACATCACTCCGAATATAATTAAATTGATATATGCCACTGTGGTGTACTAAAATATGAACTGCTTAGGACTTCTTCATTTTATAGCGGCGCCCACAAAAATAATTTGGTTTCAGTTCGATGAGCGATAATTGCCGAAAGTGCATTTTCAATTGTGGTAGCATCCTTAAGCTTAACTAAATTTTAGTACATTACAAGATTTGTATAAATTCTTCATAGGGTGCACAAACAAATTTGTAAGAATTACCATTATAATCTCTCACTGTTTACAAGTGTGAGGATTTTTCCAATTAAAATAAATTTTATTAAACTAACAAATTCTTGTCCAAAAAATAAATAAATAAATAAATAAATAAAATAACGATTAGTGTTGAATTCAGACACTTTTCTCCGAGAGGGAGTTCTGTAGCTCCGGAGGGGGGGGGGGGATTGACCATTGAAAACCCAAAATCTCAAAATTTCCGAGGGGGGACATTTCATTGCTCCGGGGGTCCCCCCCCCCCGGGCCACCCTCTGAATTTAACACTGGTAACGATTTAAGTTCTGCTTAAAACAAATTGGTTATTTTGCCATCTATGGATGCTGATTGCCAGAAGTGCGCATTTAGTTAAATAACGTGTCTAGTATCCGAATTAAATTTTAGCATATTGTGCTTTGTGTATGAAAATCAATGGATCATATAACATTTCACAAAATATCGTAATGCATTATATTCTATGGACGAAAATTCCTGAAAGTGATAATTCACGTGTGCCACAAATTTTCCAGCTGAATTAAATTTTATCGTTTTGTATGGCGTCCATAAAAATCTATGGATCATATAAAGGACTAAATAAAAATATACGAATAACTAGTATCTAGTAGAAAGTATTAGTGTATGTAAATCTATATGGTGTTCCATTACCTGCGGATCCGGGAATGCAATCCAAGTTTCTCGATTCGAATCTTAGCTGGGGCATTTTTTCGCTCAGGTGGAAAAAAATCAATTCATATAAAATAGTCTTTTAATTATTCCTTTTAGATTAATTTAGCACAAAAAAGTCAAATAGTAAAGTAATTAAGTCTCAGATGGTAAGTCACAGATGACAGTAAATAATTTGTAACGGGCGATATCTTAATTGAAGTAAAATAATATACTTCTATTCTTCTAAACATAAACTTTAAGAGGATATAATGCGCAGTTATAGTTTATCAAACTCTCTCCACCTCCCACAACATCATTTTCCCCCCTACACATTCGGCGATGGACAGCAATTGCGTGAAATTGATTTTTCAAGTTTGATTTGTGTTTTTTCCTTTCATTATATATCAAAGTACAAAGTTGCTTTAAAATATTCTGGGAGTGTTGGTAAGTGTTTTATAATCTACGAGTGACGCATAATTTTTCTTACTACCTCTCTTTTTTAATTAAATAATTATTTTCATATTCGCTAATGATTGGAAGACAAATCCTAATTGAATCATATATTTAATAATTTTTAAAATGATTAGGACTTATTTTCAATTTTTCTCTACGACACGTTTTTCATGCTTAACTTCAGGTGCATTTTTTAATTTAATTCCTTGGGGACGAGCAACTGGTATACGTATCACTTAAAGTGTTCAGATTACATCATTATTCTCTTCAGTGCACCAGTTATTTTTTATTGTAAAGTTTACCTTACTTAATCATAGCATTTTCGCTATTCAAGTACAGAACATTGTCTGTTTTGAAAAATTTCGGTAGTAAAAGATTAAAAATTAAGCATTGTCTTCGTAAGGGCGTACTCAAATCCAAATTTCTTAGTCTCTGACTCATTTTTAAATTCAATTTTGTTCTGAAACGCAATAAATTGGCTGATTCCCTTATTCAGAAACTATATAATGTGCCGGACTTGTCGATTTTTTGATAAAGGCAGAATATATTTTTTAATAAATGCTGTCAAAGTTGACATTTTGAAACGAATTTTTAGAAGCAAAAGAGTGGGAAACGAAAAAAAATTGTCATGCTGAGAAAATAATTATTCATAACCCAAGTTCCGATTTAATTGAGCGAAAAATGGAAATAAATGGCTCCTTATACATCTCTTCAAAAATCCCATCAGCGAGTGTTATGTTTTCACCTTTAAAAATGAGACTAAAAATGTGTCGAGCTAAAAATTTCGAGCTGGTGACAGTGGAAAAATACTTTTTTTTGTGTACACTCTTAAAATAAAAATTTTTGCTTGCAGTCAAACTGTCCAAGAGAAAAAAAAAGAAAAGAAAAAAGGGGGATGGGGAAATGTCGATAATTTTTGGCTCCTAATACTCTTAATTATATATTTTAAAATCATCATTATGTTTTAGAATATTTTGCAAATTAATAATTAGTGAAAGAGTTTCTTTATTAAATACTCGTAAAATGTTAAACATGCATGCTTAGCTAATTAATTTATTATCCCTTTTAACTGCATCTCTGCAATACATTCTCGCATTTCGCAAAGGTTTGCAAATTTAAAAAAAGAAAAAAGTTTCGTACAAATTTAAGCAGAAGAAAAATACTTTGAAATAGAATACGTTTTAGAGGAAATGTAAGTTTTATGTTTATGTAAGTGATAATTAAAAACCTTCTAGATAGCGCAGTGAAAAGTTACACAACAAGCTTATAATGTGCTGAAAAGTTTAGACAGACATAATTTAATGAGATAGTTTCCCTCTTCCCCTGTATATTACAATTTTAATCATACAAGGTTTTAAATACGTGAATACGTTGCAAAATGAATGAAATGAATAGTTCAGTGTTAAATTGTGTTTAGATCAAGTGAAATATAAATTTGCTGCTATAACCATTAATTTTTTTAAAGATTTTCTTTTCTTTTTTAGAATTATTATTACAAGTATTATTTTAAAAATAAAATTCATCACCAAAGATCCATCATTTAAATATCTCATGATTAACGGCGATGGTCATACGCACTAACAATTGGCATCTTTGCGCTACAGCAGACGCCAGTTGTGCACCAATGGTGTCAACATACTGCTTCAGAGAGAGATAATTTGATCTGTAAATTTCTTCCCTTTTTTTACCATTTCTTTTTTAGCTCACAGGCTATCATAGCCTGAGAGCTTACGTGCCCGCCCGCTCTGTATGTATGTGTACGTGCGTGCGTAACACGATAACTCATGATAAAAATATCCGATCCTCTTGAAATTTTGTATATAGGTATATCCTGATAAGGCGCTTCCCTGATTCGTTTTTGGAGTTCATTCGATATGTATAAGAGGGGGAACGGGGGGCTCATGCCCCTCTCCTTAATTGATATAAATGGGTTTTTCATGCAAAATTAACAGTTTTTGTTCAAAATTTAGATATAGGATTATTCTGATGAGGCGATTCCGTGACTGTTATTAGGTGTTCATTGAATAAGTATAAATAGGAGGAACGGGGGTTCTAATGCCCCTCCCCTTAATTTATACACTATATTGCCATTGATTATTGGACACTTGCGATTTTAGACATTTTACTAAATATCTAGAAAAATACATGAGGAATCATCTCGAAACTCTTATTGTATAAATATAATAGTATACGCCATACATCGCCGTGAATTTTTTTTTACCGAAACTCCATAGGGGACCTTCAACAAATTAAAAAAGAATGAATATCTTTTGAATAACCCTGTCAAAACTAATGTAGCAAAAACACTCAAACTCTAGATTATGATTGAATGCCTTATTGTAATACGCCTTGTTCATTTTTATGCAAATAGCATGCATACTCGCAGAGTAATTAAGGTTTCATAAAAATGGTCCCAAATTTTTCCAAGTTTTTTCCTTATAATTTTCAGAGTTCTTAATATAAAATAATATTTTTTTTTCAGAAAATATGACAAACAATATTGCACACAGTACCTTGTAATCAGAATTAAAAAATAATGAAAATTTCGTACAAAATGAGTAGGTTTACTAAATAATTTTTTACTGCGCATGCGTTAACGATATCAAAATTTCATTTGCATATTATGTTAGTTAAATGTATAGAGCAACTTTTGTGAAAGTCACAAAATCATAACTTGAAAATTCTGAAAATAATCGTCAATTGAATTAGTTGAAAATCCGTTATTCTCAAAATGAAGCAAAAACAAGAGGGGTTGTATCCATATATTCATTGATTAGTGTCAATATAGAATACACAATACGGGATGTACTACTACATTTGGATAAAATCCCTCATTTTTTTCCTTCATTTTGGAAACAACGGATTTTGTCCTTTTTCTATAGACGATTACTTTCAGAATTTTCAAGCTATGATTTTGAAACTTTTACAAAAGTTGCTCTGTACATTAAGCTAACATAATATGCAAATGAAATTTTGATGTCTTTGACGCATGCGCAGTAAAAAATTATTTAGTAAACCTACTCATTTTTCATACAATTATTATTATTTTTTAATTCTGATTACAGGGTACTGTCTGCAATGTTGTTTGTCCTATTTTCTGAAAAAAATATTATTTTATATTAAGAACTCTGAAAATTATAAGGAAAAAACTTGGAAAAATTTAGGACCATTTTTATAAAAACCTTAATTACTCTGCGAATATGCATGCTATTTGCATAAAAATGAACACAGCTTCAATCATAATCTAGAGTTTGAGCACTTTTGCTACATTAGTTTTGACAGGGTTATTCAAAAGATATTCATTCTTTTTTTAATTTGTTGACGGTCCCCTATGGAGTTTCGGTAAAAAATCTTCACGGCGATGTATGGCGTATACAATTATATTTATACACTAAGAGTTTCGAGATGATTCCTCATGTATTTTTCTAGATATTTAGTAAAATGTCTAAAATCGCAAGTGTCCCACAATCAATGGCAACATAGTGTATAAATGGATTTTTCAAGAAGAATTGTCAGATTTTGTTCAAATCTCTGAATAGTTTTGGAAGTTTTATCTTTTATACTCAACCATTAATGGTTGAGTATAAAAGAGGGGGATAGCTTCTCTTAAATTATATAAATGATAAATGGGTTTTTATTAAGAATTATCCGATTTGCTCTGAATTTTGGATATAGATTTTTTACATGATAAAGCATGTCCTTGATAATTTAGGAGGTTCAATGATTAAGTATAAAAAGGGGAAAGGGGGAGAGCTGTTTCCCCTTCTTAATTTTTTTTTTCGAACGGAATTAACCCTTGAGAATATATGGCTGTAATGTACAATTACTGTGCGTAGCCTGTGAGCTCAATGCCATCAGTTTAACTGGGCAATATTCTTTTTATTTTTTCCTAATTTATTATAAAATCGTTATTAGCGTTTTTTTTTTGGGGGGGGGGGGGGAGGGTGGGAGGGTGGAATGAAGATTCACTCCACTTTTATTTCGTATTTAAACATATATTTCCTCGCTTGTACGCGATGTCATTAGCTAGTCAGCATGTCTGCATTGCTTTATAAAACATTTATTGCAAAACATGATTCAGGAGCGCAGATTTTGTGTGTTTGGAGTTGTTTTCAAAAACCACGACTGTCACTAGAAAGTGATGCCTTCAGAATAATAGAGGCGATCTTTTTTAAGATAGTTTAAATGTGGTTTTGTAATGTTTAACTACTAAGGTATTGAGTAGCAAAATGCTGAAATATTCTTGATCATTGTGGCGAATGTTTGCTCTCTGCATGATGGTCTGCTGATTTCAATAAAGAAGTTTTCCGTTACGGATAACTATTATGTATTTTACGGGAAAACATCACGCTTTTCCAACTTAAGTTAAGTATTTAACACGTTTAGTGCCATGCCAGTCACCAGTGACTGACACTGAACTTTAAGCTTAGGCCGGTGACTGTAATTATTTAAAAAATATAATTTTTTTTTAAAGTTTTATATCATATTTTACATTGTCAGCCGCTGGTAACTGACACGGTTTAAACATAAAGTTCAGTTTCAATCATGTGGAATTCAACGTGTTAATGACGATTGCAAATGTGGCATTCTAATAATGTCGCCTGCAATATTATAAAAATTAGCAAAAGTAGTGATGATCAGAATTTCTTAATTATGGAAGGCTATGATCATTTCTTGTGCATTTTTGTAATGATGTTAGAGAGGAAAAATTATTGTTATTACATAAAATTTCTGCCACCATTAGAGAATATTATAAAACATACACACGCACAACAACATGTTTTATTGCTATGCTACAGCAATAGTATTTATGAATCGATCTAGGTGTGACTAGTATGTGTAGCGGGCTTATTAAGGTATGGACCGAAATCGTTAACCAGATTCATTTGCCATTTTCTTTTAAAATGGTGGATACTTAAAGATTTCAAATTAAAAAATAAATAAATAAATAAATAAATAAAATAAAATAAAATAAAAAGTGTTTTCCCTTCATACAAGAATTCTGCTCTCTTTTTTGTTTTAGCTATATTTTAAGAAATGAGCAAAAGAAATTGGAAAAATTATCTTTTATAAAAGTTAAAATTGTAATATCGCTTATGGCTATTTTCATACGAATTTGTCATGTGTGTCGCACAGCTGAAAATCTCTGTTTGTTGGCCACTGTTATTTTGTGAAAAGTTTATTTCGCCTTATTCAATTGATGAGATATCTCCAATAAAATATATTTTACCGTTCTAAAATACTGGTAGCCAAAATTCGTAGTATCTGACAGACATACATGAAAATAGCCTTATATTTACGCTACATATATTAATAATTACTGGAAGTACGTCAGTTGTGTTGTGAATTTTCAAACTGAATTCAATTTTAGTATAATATGTAGTGTTTATAAAAATCTACAGATCATATAAGGGATTTCTCATAAGGAATCGAATGAAACAGAATTTTTAAGTGCTATAAGTTTTCTATCAGAAATATTGTAGCATAAGGTATGGTATATACAAAAATATACAGATCATACACTGAGCTGCAACAAAGTATTTGAAAATCTTACTAAGCATACGGCTAGAGATTAATGAAGTTGGGTTTTCAATTGCGTTATTAAGAGTTAGAAATTGCTTATTTCGATATCTTTTCCCACTATTTTAAAAAGATGAAGGTCCGTAAATATAATTCTGGAGGTGTTTCATAATGTATATGTGAAGCATGATTTTTCGTTCTTCTTTTATTTACATTTCTTTATTGCAATCCGTTAAAACCAGGGGTGTAGTTGTAAAAATAAGAGAGGATAAACACTCTAAGCAGAGGGTATACGCTCAAGGCAGATGGTATATCCTAAAGTGTGTGCATTATAGCTTTCTTAAGAAACAGAGGGATACGGTGTTCCTTAAAAAAAATCAAGAAGATATACGGCGTATACCCCCGTGCACCCTCCACTACATCCTTGGTTAAAACACTTTAAATAAGAACTTGTATAAGCTTCAACCATCTCGATAATTAATGCCAAATTGATCAAAAATAGTAATCAGAAAAAAAAAATATATATATATATAGGAAATTTTAAGTCACGTGTTACAACAGGGAATTTAAATGTTGTAAAGTGTTTCATAATTTATGCAGAAAATATGACTTTTGGTTCTTCTTTTAATTTTACATCTCCTTATCGCAAGATTAATATTATTTTTTTTTTTAAATACTCCTTAGAAATGAACTTGATTTGGTTTTAAACGTTTCCATAATTAATCCTTGATTGAATAAAAGGTATTGGGTCATCCGAAAAGCTCTGAGTTTTTATGACGATAAATTTAAATAAAGACTTCCAAAAAAAAAAAAAAAAAAAAAAAAAAAAAAAAGAAAGAAAAAGAAAAAAAGAAAGAGCATAATATGATGAAAATTAACTTTTTGGTTCTACACTTTTAGCACTGCACTGAAACAAAAATTATGCGGCAATACATGTGAGAATTATGTAACGCAAGCACACAAGAACTTAGGTCATTCCAAGTCCTGCCTTTTCAATAATACCAAAATAACTAGACAAAACCGAGCATCTCTGTGAAAAAATGCAGAATTTTCTGAATGATCCAGTAGTAATGAGAAAAAAAAAAAAAACAGATTAAATTAAAGGAATTCTTAAGTCACGTGTTACAACTGGGAACTTAGCTGTTGTAAAGTGCTTTATAATGTATTCCAAGAACATGATTTTTTGCTCTTCTTTTAATTTTAAATTTCCTTATCGAAAAAGAAAAAAAATAACATTTTTAAAATATGAATTTGATTTGATTTCAAATGTCTCTATAACTAGCCCTAGCCTGAATCTAAAATATCAAATAGTAAAAAAGCAGATTAAATTACAGGAACTCTTAAAAGTCACGTGTTACACCTGGAAATTTAGCTCTAAGTTAAATCGCTTACATCTTAAAAATTTAGATATAATCTAACTGATAAAAATGTTTTAGAATATTCATATTAATTTCGGTTTCATAATTTAAAAATTTCACAATACTTTAAAACAATTTACAAAATGAATAGTCTGAAAGAATTTCCATATTAAATACTCGTAAAATGTTGAATATATATACTTTAGTTAATTAACTTATTTTCCTTTAAAACTATTTCTCTACCAGTATATTCTCGCATTTCGCAAATGTTTGCAGATTTTCAAAGAAAAACATTTTGTAGAGGTTTGTCGCTGTTCCAAAAAAGAATAAAAATACTTTGAAGATGAATTCATTTTAGAGTTTAAATCAAGTTTTGCGTTAGGGCAAATGATAATTAAAATCATTCGTAGTTCAGTGAAAACTTTCGCAATTGCTTTATAACGTTTGTGAAAGAAGACAAGTGGATATATAGTTAAATTGTCGTTTTGCGTCTAACGTCAGTTTCTTAAGGCTTATCTGTACGCCTTTAAAATTTTAATTTCGATAAAAAATCAATTTTCTGTTTTTTTGTTTAAGGGGATTCAGTACCAACGTTATAATTGTTAGTACACCAAAGGGTATATGCTGGAATTATAAATGTTTATGAATGTAGCATATGCATTAGCTTTATTTGAGAAAGTATAAGGAACTTCTTAGTAAAATCCAGAAAGTATATGGCGTATATCTCCGCATACCCTGCACTATAATCTTGCGAAAGATGACGAAAATATAGATTTTCTATATTGCATTAATTATACTTAATTACTCCTCCTCGTACACCGTGAAAAAATTTCGTAACGATCCAAATTATCTAAATAAAGTTTAAAGTGTTTTTATTCAATCGTTGTCTATTTAAATGCCACAATCGACTTCACTTAAAAGTGATTTTTCTCAGTTTGTGTTTTTTTTTTTTCACGAATAGGTAAGTTCAAGGTGATAAAATTTCTAGGTATATTGTTCAATTGAGTCGATTTTTTCCTCCACATAAAAATGTAAAATAAATTCAGTTTGTTTTAATTTTACACGCATTTGCACATTTTACTTGTTTTCTCCCATACTAATTAACTTACAATAATTCTGCTACTTAAATTTATGCAACACATTTCGACGAATAATTTAAAAATTAATTTAGCCCAAAATGTTCAATATTTGCGAGAAAATACATTTTAAAATTTACTTACATTTTATGAATTTTGCCAGGTAAATCGAAGAGTTTCTTGATTGAATAATTTTCTTCCATTGAGTTCTTTATTAATATGTCAAAAATGCACCTTAAAATGCTTAAATTTTAAAAAAAGATCAAAAGCAGTGGAGTCATCTTAAATCAATACAAAATTTTGGTAGAAGGTAAACAGTACAGTCATTGGCACTATGTACAGTTATTGGCACCTTTGGATTTAAATGAAAATATTAAGGGAACTAAAAAAGTTTTGATGTAGAAAATAATTTTAATGATTAGTTTATTCCTTTTCAAATCCACATGAGTAATATCATGACTAAAAATTAAGCGCATCATATTTTTAAAAAATAATGTTCAGTGGAGTGTCTCACCTTTTAGAAATTGTCACTTTTTCTTCACTATTTGTTAAGGATTCACTGTAGGTTTTTATTAAAAAATAGTACATTCTTTTTCATTTTTCTTCCCAGGTTGATTATTTCAGATAAATATGTAATTCCTACAACATAAATAATGCTGATTTGGTTTTAAAAGTTGCTAAATATTTATTTGGTGTGGTTGCCAATTACTGCCTATGATGACAAATCCAATTATTGACACTGATGCCAATAACTATAGTTTTCATGAAAAAATTTAAATGAGGTGTTTTGTGTGTTTTATTTCTAGTAATACACTTTTAAATGATCTACCAGTCATTTTCAATTGAAATATAAAATTTTAACAGTTACTGGCACTGGTGACAAGTTACTGATATGGGGATGCCAATAACTATGTTACTTCAATGATTAACGTCAAACTTTCAGTTAATATATTAACTCATTATCATTTTTTAAATTTAAATATATTTTTCTTCTAAATATAAATAATTAATTAAATAAAATTATTTACTTCTATATAAAATATTTAATATAAATTTTTTTTCATGTTAAATAAGGCGAAGTTGTCTTTAAAGATAATTTTTTGCTGAAAAGAGGGTGTAATTCTTGTTTTATTATACCAAAATTCAATTAAAATCCTACAGTCATGTAATGTTACAATACTTAAAGGTTTAAAAACAGCATGGAAGGCAGTCGTTTTAGAATGGTATAACAAATATTTAGATAACATGCTTGCAAGGGAATATTTTGCACTAGCTCTTTAAGAAGCAATTACATCGATTAACGAAGACTGGATAAAAAATAACTTTAAAAATGTGGGATATACCCATGGTATTGCAATGCTTTTGATGAGCTATGTGCCTAGAAAGGTGGGGGGGGGGACTCTTCTGTTACTCTTCCAGACACAGCTATTTTAAGTTTCAAAGTGTTTAAAAATGTCCCAGGAAATGATATGTTTGCAAAAATAAGTAGCACAGTACCGAAAATAAAACTGAAGTTATTAATTCAAGCATTTCGAAAAGTGGAAGAAACACAATCAGCTTATTAGCTGAGCCTACATTAGATTTACCAATTCTAAGTCTTAATCAAAATAAAACTGTCAGAAGGGAAACTACACATTCTTTACTATATAGATTTATCTTTGCTATCAATCTAACAAATAATAGGATGCAATTTGGTGAGGAATATATGCAGCAAAGAATATAAAGTGAAGACATAAGATCAACAGTATGAACAATCACTAAGTGTATGATCGCATTTTTACATATTCATTTTTGGCCTAATATTTCAGAGGAGAAAGATTTTTTTTTTTTTAAATGGCTTAAGCACCATTGTAATGACTAGAAGGAATTAGAAAGAAATGAGCTAAACAGAAGGAAAAAGTGGAGCAAGATGCTAAAAAAGAGCGAAAATAAAAAAGGGAAGTAAAGAAAACAGCAAATTTAAAAGCTAAGTAACTGAACAAAAGTGCCAAATTAGAGTTAAGAGTCATTTGAGTTAGACATTTATATCAATCAATATTATGATGATAGTGACAACAATAGTTCAAATGAATTTACAATTAACTGTCATGTTCTTGTAAAACATGAAGAAAGAATACATCCTGGTACAAAAACCTGAACTACAAGTAAGTATAATGGTAAACTTGTCAGATATAGCAATCCCAAAACTTACTTTTCTATCTCATTAAATGTTAATAGTATTTCAAAATTCACTATCGTAGTACCAAAATTAAATAGCAATGTTTGCTCATCATGAGACTGATGATATGAAATTCTTTTCATTAGTTCTTGAGGTATGACTATTGCTAAAATCATGCAAAATTCAGCATAGCAATGCCACTTGTTGGTTGATATACATTGAAATTTCGAAATTTTGCAACATCTATCTGAATCTAAAGTTTGATGAAAATCCGTACATTAGTTCTTGAAATAAAACTATTGTGGAAATCGTGAAAATTGCAGCATTGCAACGCTACCTGTTAGATGATTTACAACAAAATGTAAGCACCAAGACTAACAGAATCTGCACTTTGATCCGTGCATTAATTCCAGAGACTGAGTTATTGAGGAAATTGTAAAAGATGCATCATGTGCTATCTGTTGGGCGACTTGCATCAAAATGTAATCAGGAATATAAATTTCGGCATTAGTTTTTGAGATATAATGCCTACAAAATGCGTGTCACATACATCCATACAGACAAACAATCACAGGCAGGCATTTTGTAAAAACATATTTTGGTATCTCAGACCCCTAAACTGTATGAATCCATAGAAAACTAGAAGTAAAAAATTTCATGAATCCAGAACTTTCTTCTTGTAAAGATAAAGAAATTAAAAAGAAAAAAAAAGTCATGGCTTCTTTTTTTTTTTTTTTTTTCTTATTTGGTAGCTTTTCTATACTTCCAGTAATTTGTTATTAAAAATTGCACAAAATAAGTCAATTTCATATGAATTTCACTTAATATAATTAATTTCTTTATAATTAAAATGATTATTAAATGTACATGCAAATAGTTTATTGATTTCTTTTGCCTTTGTATCCCATGTAGATTATTTTTTGGAGGGTGCCAATAACTGTCAAATCAAGTGCCAATAACTATGATTTCTGTCTTACATTCGTTTATATTTTTTAATTAATTTACTTTTAGGTTCAGCTGTTTTATCTATGCATTATCAGAAAATAGCATCTCTAATGGTTTTTAATTAAATTTTGGTCTCATTTTAGCTATAAAAATTAAGTCTCACAACACAAAAGTTGTATTTTAGGTGCCAATAACTGTACTGTTTACCCTATTATATATATATTTAGACATAACATTTTACATTTGATTGAAATAAATAAGTTTCCTTTACCATTATTATTTTGAAATTAAATACTGAATTTTTACTGAATATTTATGACTGAACTTATGGAAATACGCAAAATTGAGTACATTTTAGCACCCACTTTTGGCAACTAGCGCCCATATTTTTTTTATATTACAGACATTGCCTATTATCGAATTTTTACTGAACAATTGTTTATACATTTCAGATTCTCTGAATATCTAAATTCCCTAAACAAATATTACGCTTGTTTATTGTCTTTATTCTTCCTATTATTATCTGCAAGCTAATCTTCCCGGCAAGCTAACCGGAGTCTTGTGTTGGGGCCAGACTTAATTTGAAAATTCTTTACCTCCTTGCTGGTCTCTCTAGATGAAATGTTTCACAGACAGGTTCTGATTTAGGAACCAGGGTTGGGGGAAAAAAAATCGGATTTTTTTTTTATTTAAATCGGATTTATTTGATTTTTTTTAATTCTATTTTTAATGATTGTGTTTTTATGTTTTTACAATACATGGAGCAGTTTTTAATAAAAAATAACTAAAAAAGAATAAATAATATTTATAATTTATAAAAATAATATAAGAAATAATTATATAGTTCAGTAAATACTATATTCTAGCTACTGATTGGTACTAAAAATTAAACATTTTAGGGTTTAATCAAAAGCCATTCTATTATTTTGTAATTGAATTGTGCACACTAAATAAGAAATAAACTTTAATATGTTGCAAATGAATAGAAAATGGTAAAATTTAAAAAACAAATTAAATATTCATTTTATGAGCTATTTATTAAGGGATAAAAATCACAATTAATTTAATATTTTTTAAGCAAATAGAAATAAATCGGGGATTTAATTGTTTGAACAAAAATACTAATTTCGAAGCTTTATCTACTCCTAATTTATTACGAAGGCTTGAATGAACTAGTCCAAAAGAAGAAAATTGTGTTTCTACTCCAACAAATGAAGCCACGGCTGTTGTTATTTGGTAAATAAATTCTATTTCAATTTTGCAGATCCTCTCTTTATCTCCCAATACATAAAAGGTCTTTTACCAATCAAAATCTGTTATAATATCCAAAACTTTTTTCTCAAACAATGGTAATTTTTGGAATGGTCCATTTTTTGCTTGAAAATGTGCTACAGTGGTGAGAAGATTTGAACAATTTTCTTTAATGAATGCCAAACCTTCATTATTTTCCTCTACACTAAGTGAAATTTCATTTCGATTTAAAATAGAAGGGTTAAATAACACTCCAGGAAAATGACAGCCCTTAATAGCTTGTTCATATCTTGCTTTAAATTTTGCAATTCTATCTTTATCTAATACATTTTCTAATTTTTAACCCAAAATTTTCCACTGATATAACAGTTTAAGATTTCTTTGAAAGTTCCCTGCTTTTCTTCAAGCTGATCTGATGAGACTGTTTATATCCGTGATAACACCTTAGATTTAACAATTTAAAATGCCACGTTTTATAATATTGAAAAATCGAATAAGATTTTAAAAAACTTTTTATGTCTAAATAATACTGAATATGATTGAATCTATGGAAAAACATAAAACTGAGTACATTTTAGCATACTTTTTTAACAACTGACGTTAATATATATATTTTTTAATATTACAAACATTGCGTATTATCGAATTTTATTGAACAACTGTTACCCATTTCAGATTCTCTGAATAGCTATTCCTAAAGCAAATATTACGCTAGTTTATTCTGTCTTTATTCTACCAATTATTCTCTGCAGTGTTTCTTAGATGCTCTTAAACCCGTTCATTCTCCGACAAGTTAACCTGCGTCTTTTGTGCTGGGCCAGACTTAATTTGAAAATTCTTTATCTCCTTGCCAGTCTCCCTAGATGAAATTTTTCAGAGACAGATTTTGATTTAGGAACAGTTTAAGAGTTCTTCGAAAGTTTCCCGCTTTTCTTCCGGCTGATTTGATGAGACTGTTTTATACCGTGATAAAATCTTAGATGTATCAGTGTAAAGTGCCACGTTTTATAATACGTATTGTAAAAGCGAATAAGATTTTTAAAAAACTTTTTATCTTTATGAATCAATACTGAATTTTTATGCAAAATGCACTTTGAGTAAAATTTACATATAGTTTTTAGGGTTTCGTTTGTCTGACGAAACCCTATTAGACCCTGCCCTCTGTCTGTCTGCCTGTCCAGCATAGAGTCCGTACAAAAAAAATGTATAAGTCAGAGACTTCAAATTTTGTGTACTTAAGCTGAATACCCCATGTCAGACAACAAATCATAAAAATTTGAGAAAGTCAATTATTTTAATTAAATTATTTTTTTTTCAATGTCATTCGTTCATTTTTGCTATTTAAATTTTAAAAGATAACTTTAATTTCAATGTTTTTCGTGCAGACATCATAACTGGCACGTAAAGCCTCTCGATGTTTTGAAACTTTAAATTTTCATACTAAGATGGATTTAATTAAAAGAAATCACGTATTTTTTTTTTTTTTTTTTTTGTCAATTTAAGGATTTATATGATTTGTTTTTATCGCTAATTTTAAGAATACTTTTTTTAAGAATTCAATTTTTTCTCTTTTTAGAACTATTGCGATTGATTAATTATTCAATATTTTAAATTTCGTTTAAACATTTTTTTTCGCTTTTAGAAATTTAAAATTTTTATTTAACTTCCGATTTTTAAAACATTTGGAACCCTGGTTTATATTTAAATAATTTGGTTAGAACATTTTAAATTTTATTAAAATAAATAACTTCCTTTTAAAGTTATTTTGAAATTAAATTTATTGGGTCTATTATCTACGGAAGAATTAAAAAATTATAAATTTACAATTCGGATTTACTAATAAAAGAATAAGTTGTTTAGAAAGAAATGTTAAACGAAACCCTCTGTGTGATCTGCGATCCCACTTACCCACTTGTTTTAACTTTATGACTGCATCTATATGCATATAAAAGAATAAATTAATGTTGGTTATACTGAGACCCAATATTGTATTACCATTCTTTTGATTGAAATACTTCAAATAAAATACTAATATTGGTTACATATTAGCTTTACTTTAGAAATTTTTGCAAGGAAATATCACTTTTGTTGCTATAAGACATTTATAGATAGGAAACACTTGTAAAGAAATCACAATACACCAGAAATATCAGATTTAAATTGAAAATATTGGCAATGAAATGGCAAACTAATGTCTAGCCATCTTGATGAGGCGATGTTTTAAATTAACATTGGACAAGACAATATATTCAAAACTAGTCAGAGGTTTTTCTTGGGGCCCTTTTTTATGAGACGTAAAAGTTACTTTTGTGAAATGTATTAATTTTTTTTCGAAAAATTACATTTTGTAATGAAAGTTGATATTCAGTCACTCAAGTACAAACCAAGCATTTATTAACAAAAAAAAAAAAAAAAAAAAAAAAAAAAAAAATTGTTAAAGTATTTGCTTTTGATGAAGTGGTTTTATTTAGAAAACACAAATTTTAAAATCTAAAAAATAAAAATTATAAATAGTAGTAAGATTTGATGGAAAGGAATTTTGTTAAGGAGCCCACATTCTCTTAAACTCATTATTGTGAAGTGACCTGTTTTATTAAATCGATTTTTCTGAGGGGCTTATTTTATTAAATACATTTTCATGATAGTGTCCTAAATAGGCCCCAAATTGTGTCTAGATCCACCCCTGCAACTTCAATATTATCGGTACAAGGTAGAACCCGTCAAATTTTGACGAAAGAAAATGTTTAAGAAGGAACTGTTTCATTAACTTATAATTAACCTACAAAATTAGTTATAGTAAAAAATGCATTTTATATTGGTACGTCTAACTTTTAAACAAACGATATTTATCGTCAAATTAACAAAATACTATTTCTATAAAACACAGTTGTAGAAATTGTTAAAATTAAACTTTATTCATATATGTAAGCAGTAAAAAATAATAAAGATTGTTATTATGATAAAGTTATCAATTAAGGTTCTTATGCTAGTATTCCAAAATGATAAAAAACAAAATTTATTCAACTTTGACTCAATTATAGATTTTTTTCCCGTGAAATCTAAACCCGGCATCATTTTCACCATATCAAAATTTACAAATGTACATTCACATCTGTATTCACGTTTAAAAAAAAAGTGGCACTTTAATTTGATGATTTTGATTCAAAACTGGAAGTCTCAATGCTATTAGCTGAAATAGATATTAAAATGTTGATATTCCTTTACGTGTAAATAAAATTTTGTAAATGAAGTCAAAATTCATTGGGTTTTATAACAGAAGATATTTAAATTTCTATTTTTACCCTTTTAATGAGAAAATGGCAACATAAAGATACACCACTCAATTTTTTCTCTTTATCCCTTTGCTTTAAATAGAAATGGAGTACTCCTGTTGCCACGATTAAAAAAGAGGTATTAAAAGGTACAAAAAAATTATTATTTCAAAAACAAACTAAGATACAGCTTTCAAACAAATTTCATTGAAAAGTACATTTTTTTCCTACACGATGGTGTAAAAATTGAAAATGTGCGACATTAAGAAGTTTAAAAACTTTTAGTAGCAAAAATTGCAATACCGAAATTCATTTCAAATTTGAAAGTGTTGACATGCGCAAAATGACGTATACGTTACGCACAGATACGTTTGGCCTTTATAATATATATATTTTACAATTAGAGTAATTTAATATTAACTACATGCAAACATTTTACGCATGCATTTTCTTACGTAAAAAACATTTTTTACTTAAATTTTAATAGCAAGAACAATTAATAAAGAACAATTATACACATTCGGAAATATTTTTATTTAAAATGTTTCGAATTATGGAGTATTCACCGAATAGAGAAAAGACTAAAACATCGGATAGTTATTTCCAATGTTAGTTTATTCGGCTTTTATTCTTCCTATTACTTGTTTTATTTTCTGCAGTGTTCCTCAGATGCTCTTAAATCCGTTCATTTCGCGACATGCTAACGGAGTCCTTTGTGCTGGGCCGGACATAATTTGAAAATTCTTTACCTTCTTGTCAATCTCTCTAGATGAAATTTTTCAGGGATGGTTTTGATTCAGGAACAGTTTAAGAGTTCTTTGAAAGTTGCCCGCTTCTGATTTGGTGAGACATGCTTTAAAAAATGACAGAAAATACATTTTTTTATTATATAGAATGGCGATTATGATATACGGTAACAACGAAATTGTTAAACAATTAAAAGAGAAAATAGTTTGTTCTTTTTAATGGATTACAATCATTACTTGAACACGAGAACCAAGCAAATACATATGTATATATTTAAAATGATTTAGTATTAACGCGATTCTCTAATTCGAACAAGAATTTAAATCCAAAACTTTCCAACTAGTAATCCATTGTCCTAATACCTAGAAAGAATTTTTAAAAATAAAAATATCCAGATGTTTCTAGAAAAAATATTGCAATATAATCGTAAATGATAATCCTCCGTCTGGAATTTTTTTTAATCTATCAATCAAATATCATCGTATTGTACTTCAAAAAGAATGTTGACAAAAATAAAAAGTAAAAAATAATAAAATAAAATAAAATAATAATCATAATAAATTTAAATTTTATTTAAGTAATATTTTCCTAGCTAAAGCGTTATCGGAATTTGATCACATATATTCGACTTATGTCACAAAAAGATATATCACAAGATCAAAGATACCTCAAAAGACCATAGAATATGTTACGAAGTCTATTCATAAAACCAACCCTCTTTTCGCAGTTAGTTTTGCCATTTTCGTTAAGGTTTTAAATTCTTTGGCATCTCCCCCCCCCCCCTCTCAACGCTCACAGAATTGAATATCTGACATAATTAAAAATAGTTTATATATATATATATATATATATATATATATATATATATATATATATATACACACACATATGAAAACATTATTTACTGAAAACGTTACTTAAAAAATGTGCTTTTGATTTAAGATCTAACTTAAACTACTTAGAAACATGTCCACATAAAAACAAGTCTTTATCAAGTTAGAAAAACAGCTACCTTAACAAGACACTAGGGATGCACCGAATAGTGATTTTAGCCGAATACCGAATGCCGAATATTCTTCCGACAGGTGAACCGAATACCAAATATTCGGCTAGCCGAATAGTAATTGTTGGGCCGAATACCGAATATTCGGCCAACCGAATAGTTAACTATTCGGCCGAATACCGAATATTCGGCTTGCCAAATACTTTTTATATTTCAAAATTTAAAGGTATTAAAATGTTACTTTTTAAAATAGTTTTACATAATATTTAATAAAAGAAACTTTCATTTTGATAAATAAGAGCTTTTTATAAGAGCATTTAGTATTGAAAAAAATCTGCCTTGAGTTATTTAAGAAGCGCAATTCTGAAACTTTAATTAATAAAATTTTCTATGAAAGAAAATAAACATTTTAAAATGAAATCATGAAAAAAAATTGCAAAAGAAAAATTTCACAGTCTGATAATTGTCCTTTTTAAATAACTCAAGGCAGATTTTTTTCAATATAAAGTACAAATACTTTCAACTTAATTCTGAATAAAGGTATGTTCGGCTCATAGTTCTTTTCTTATGAATGGTGGTATTTTCCACCCTTCCCATCATATCATATTTTACAAAAATCAAAGCATGTGAGTTGAAAATATGCTATCTTATTTATTGTTAATGTAATAAACGAACACACAAGTTTTGACCCAGAGTGAGATGAAATACAATGTACTTATGACTCAATAAGTTGATTAAGAGTATGGTTTCATGAACAAAAATTGTCTGTGTTGATAGCTATTACTAATCTCAAAAGCTTTTTTTTTCTTTTAAAGGACTTTTATTTGGGGAAAAGCAAGAAACAGATTATTTACTAAACAAAATTTAGAAACTTGTACCAGCATATAATTTATTCCTAAGGAGAATCCTAATAAATCACCATTTTAATCCTTCTCATGGTTAATTTTCTTAAGTTATACTTTACAAACAGCAAATAAATAATGTAAAAACATTCTATTTTAATTAAAAATTATTTTGTTTCTAATTATTTTAAATATAAATCAAAAAATTGACAGTTAAAAGTAGAAATAGTGAAAAGTTTTTAAAAGGTTTTATTAAGTATTGGATTCGGCTGAATACTTTGATATTCGGCAGGCCGAATAGTTTCATATTCGGCCAAGCCGAATATTCGGCTCAACCGAATAGTTTAATATTCGGCCCAACCGAATATTCGGTAACATGGCCGAATAGGCCGAATACCGAATAGATACCGAATATTCGGTGCATCCCTACTAGACACACAATATTTTATAAATTTTTCGTCTGTATTATATGATGGGCTACAAACTGAATAAGAAACGTTTCTTAAGAAATAGATAAAAAATCAAATTTAGCGCCTACGTATAAACAGTTTTTTTCCCTTTATAACCCCCCCCCCCCCAAAAAAAAAAAAAAAAAAAAAAAAAAAAAAAAAAAAAAAAAAAAAACAGCAAGCACAATTATTATTTTCCAAATATTTTAAAAGCATTGTTCTGCGTTCACTTAACAGAAACACATTTTAAATTCTTTTGCTAAAAATTAACAAAAATGTTACTCAAATTTTAAATATAAAATTCTGAAAGAGAAAATTCGGTAGAATAAATATGAACGACATCCATATATTCAACCTTATCATTAATTGATACTGTTCTTCATTTATTTGCAAATACTATAAACTTTATCTTATGTTGAAAATTACTTTTAAAATGCATTCTTCGAAGATTAGATAACAAGTCAGATTCAACAGAGGATTCATAAGTAACAATATTTTCTTCTTCTTTCTTTCTTTTAATCAAAAAATTGACACTAATGACAACAAAAAGAACTTTTTCGAAAAATCAAATCTGCAGCTTTAGCCTTCGTTTTATTGTAATATAAACATATTAGCCGTCCTTGGCTACCAGTTTGGTCTCCCTTGAATGTATACTAAGCATTAAATTATATTGTCCTTATTCATAATTTATTTTAATTGCTCAATGTTTTGCCAAATTAGAATATTCCGCTAGAGAAATAGACACAGATGCCATATACGCACCACATTGGCGCGATTGCAACAAAATGGCAATTACATATGCCTCACATGGTGACTCGGCTATTGTTTGCTTTTATTTTCTTTTTAGAAATGCTATGAATTGTTTTATTCTATAACAATTTACTAAACTTTTTTAAATAATTATTTTTTTAATAATAGAAATTAGTTAAAAAATATGTATGTAACTGGTATTTGAAAACGAAGTTCTTGACAAATTGACGTCAGACAAATAAGGCGCCAATGTGGTGCATACATGACATTTGTGTTAATATATCAAGAGCTCAGTATTTTTATGCTAGCCCGGCGCAGATAATAAATCGTCAAATGTTGTACCCGTGGCATTTTTTCTTATTTCATTAGTTATTTAAAATATAATAATACAATCCTTTCACTTATTTCATTACATAATACATAACTTTAATTTGAAACTGAAAAGCATAAAATTCATGATTTTTATCTTTTTTAAGTAAAAAGAACAGATAAGAAAAAAAAATGATATTTTGAAGCTCTATAATTTCAGCGAAGAAACAAAACATAAATAAATTCAATTTACCACAGCCGAAATCTTACCAAAGGGCTTTTGCACAGTAACCCATAAGATATGTTTCATTTGGATATTGCCACTAAACAATTAACAAATAATCGTGTTTTTTTGCCACATATGTTAGCGTAATATATATATATATATATATATATATATATATATATATATATATATATATATACTTTATAAAAAGGTTTTAAATTCCTTCGATACAAATGGGAATCATTTATTTGAATGCAATGTAACAAAAGATGACATCAGTAAAATAAACAAAACTGAAACACATTCTTCATATTAAATCGTAAAAATGCTTGCCTTCGTTTTTTGGCATTGTTCTAGTTGTCTGTACTTCGAAATACTATAAACTTTACTATACAATAAACTATGTTCTTCATTACTTATATAAATATGAATACGTCAAATTCAGCATACATAAATAATTGGATTTTCTGTTTTTTACTCTCTGAGTTTGCACAAAAAACAACTAATGTAATTGTTTGAGAAATATCTAATCAGCAGCTTAAAGCGCTGTTTTGTCACCAAATAACAGAAACACACACACCAATAAATCTATACATATAATAAAACAGTAGGACCCGGTGTGTCTGTACATTGAAGATAATTGACAAAAATGGAGTCAGGGCGATAAAAGAAAACCAATGAAACACAAAAAAATTTTTTTTGAATTTTTTGTCTGTCTGTCTGTCTGTTTGTTCGAGGTTATCTTCGTAACTACTGAATGGATTTTTATGCGGTTTTCACTAATGAAGAATGCACACTCCCGGGCAGTGTATAGGCTTTGTTTCATCAAAATCGGACAACAGACAAAAAAGTAACAAAAAGAAACAAAAGAAACTATTAGGTGCGCTGCTCACGTTTTTTAGTACATAACGTTTTTTAGTACATATAAAATCCAATAGATGTCATTGTGCGATTTTAAAACGCGCTATCGTTATGTTTTCGCCAGTCTACTTAAGTATGAGAAAGTTTCAAGCTGGCTGTCGTTCCATGTGGTTTAGTCGGTAGAACGTCAGTGCGCCATACTGATGGCCCGGGTTCGATTCCCAGCATGGAATTTTTTTTCACTATGTTGGCATTAACGCCTATAAGCAATTAAAAGAATTTGAAATATTGTATTCAAGGCGAATTTTCTCTCTGGGAAAATTTCCTTGCATTAATATGTCAGTGTAATTTTTTTTTCGATTTAATTTTTTTTTTCGAAACTTTGTTTTTCTTAAAAAATTACAGTAAATATTTGATATTTCCCAACGTTTTTTGAATGATCGACTTGCTTTTTTTTTTTTTAATGTATGTCTGAACCTTATCTAACTACTTCTTCAAGATTTCTTTAGATAAACCGACCAGCGTAGCGGGCGAAGGCCGCTAGTAAATAAATAAATAATAAGTTCTTCCAATAACAAGAATGATGAAATACAACACATCACAGTTTCTTAAATGTAAGATTATGAGAAACAAAACCGACAAAATAAACACCAGCAACACCCATACATTCATCATACTTAATTGTAAAATTGTCTGCCACGTGTGTTTTAATAGAGTTTTCTTATTATCAATATGACAATTGAATAGGACACGATTCCATGAATTGAATATCAAGCCAAAATATTTTTTTGCAAAATATTTTCACTACAGCCTAAGTTTTTGTCCTTTCAGCTGTGCAATGATCGAAATTTATTTTTATAAAAAAGCTTTAAATTCTTTCGATAAAGATGATAAACATTTGATGCAATTTTTTAAATGTAAAATCGGGAACAAATTGGTAAAATAAACAGCAGGAACACGTATACATTCATCATACTCAACTGTAAAACCGTCTGCTATCTCATTCATTATCTGATATTCTAAATCGTTCCATGGTAATCTTTCTCGGAATGTTTTCTCGCCATTTTCGATTTTCCAATTTCGAGGATTAGTGAATCATTTATTTACCCTGCGTGAAAGAATAATATGGTCCAACGAATCTTTCGAAAGAGTAGGTGAAGATGCTTCTGGAATTTGTTTCCTCGCTTTCGGTTCCAATCTAAAATGTCAAACTTCCAACAGTCGAGTGTTATAGCAGTAATTTCAAGAGATTCGACAGGTCGCTCGTCCTTCAATTTTCAGTATTCTTTTAAAAATTTAAATTACGTCGCGAACGAGATGGTAGAAACTGTTAACAAGATTAACAAAGAACTTGTAGCCGTTTGGAATCGCTTTCGACTTAGTGAAATTTAATTTCATCAGCTTTAAACATAATTGGTTTTAAATTTTACTTTCGACCAGTAGATTCACTTAGTATTTGGAAAATAAAATTTTTTTATTAATAAGATAATGCAACTTGATTCGGAAGATTTTTCTTTTTAAAGAGATGCGTACAGCTTTCAAAATAAATTATAAATATGTTGTCTGTTGTTATATTTATTTATTTGCTTTTTCACTTTAAAAATAAAATACCCGTTATCTATAAAGCGTACTACTTTCAAAGATTCTTTGATGTATATGCAATTAAAATTATTCTTTGCATCCTTTTTCAATATAATTCAAAGAAAATCTTTACAAAGGAACTGTTTCATTGAGATTGATTTATCATAAACCTACAAAATTAGTTATAGCAAAAAATGCATTTTATATTGGTAAGTCTAACTCTTAAACAAACGAAATTTAACGTCAAATTAACAAAATACTATAAAAATTATTTGTAGAAATTGTGAAAATTAAACTTTAATCATACATATAAGTAGTAAAAAATGATAAAGATCTGTTATTATGATAAAATTATCAATTTAGGTTCTTATGCTAGTATTCCAAAATGATAAAAAGCAAAATTTATTCAACTTTGACTGAATCATAGAATTTTTTTCACGTGAAATCTAAACCTGCCATCATTTTCATCAGATCAAAATTTACAAATGCACATTTCGTATCTGTATTCACCTTTTCAGAAAAAATTGGCATTTTAAATTGATCATTTTGATTCAAAACTTGAAGTCTCAATGCTATTAGCTAAAACAGATATTTAACTGTTAATATTCTTTTACGTGTAAATCAAATTTTGTAAATGAAATCAAAATTCAACGGGTTTTAGAACAGGAGATATTTAAATTTAAATTTTCCCCTTTTAATGAGAAAATGGCAACATAAAGATACAGTAATTAATTTCTTTCCTTTTTTCCTTTGCTTTTAAAAGAAAAGGACTACTCCTGTTGCCACGATTAGAAAAAGCGGTATTAAAAACTACAAAAAAATTAATATTTCAAAAACAAATTAAGATACAGCTTTCAAACAAATTTCATTTAAAAGTACATTTTTTTTCCCTACACGATGGAGTAAGAATTGAAAATGTGCGATATTTAGAAATTTACAAATTTGTAGTAGCAAAAATTGCAATACAGAAATTTTATTTAAAATTTGAAAGTGTTGCTATTCGCAAAATGACGTATGCGTTACGCACAGATACGTTTGGCCTTTATAATATAGATAGTTTTAGACCGGTAGGCTTCAGCACAGACAATCACCTCATCGAGTTCATGAAAGAAAATCTAGGATTAGTTAAATCTCGATTAGCATATTACAGCGCAATCGGTCTGCCAAGTCGTATCTTGGTGGAAAATATTTAAAAACCCGATTATAAGGGTTTACTCGTAAGTTTACTATTGCGAGTTCCTGCAAACCAGAAGTAGGAAAAAATGACGGATTGGCAAAAAATGAGGGAAAACATAGTTATACATTTAAGAAATTATGAATAAGCCACTAAAATTGGGCTTTTAAGTGTTTTCCACCAATACATGACTTAGCAGACCGATTGTGCTGTAATATGCGAATGGAGATTTTACTAATCCTAGATTTGCATCCTTGAATTCGATGAAGTGATTGTCTCTGCTGCCGCCTCCCAGTCAAAACTATTTAGATTAAAAGACATAATTTTTTCCATACCCTGAAATATTGCAAAAAGATTCAAAGAATAGTTTGAATTGCACATAATTGAAAGAATCTTTAAAAGTAGTACGTTTTATACAGTACCAGGTACTTTATTTTAAAAGTTAAAAAAAAAAAAAAATAATAATAATAAAAATAAATAAATATAACAATAGATAACAAAGGATATTTAATGCTGCAGACAATGTCTAGCATAAATTATTATAATCGTCTTATATAATTATTTGACATTAATATGATTGTATATTTACAAAAGATCTATCTTTTATAAAATATTTCAAGAACATTTAATGCCGGAGTTCTAGTAGTATTAGGATGTTATATTCGGTAAAGCCGATTAAAGTAAGCTTTGAGACGGTGATCTTTAAATTAAGTATGTCTCATTCCAAACAGGGATTTAAATATCTTAGGTTTTCATTTATACTTCAAGATGATCTGTATATAAAGGCCTTTTGATGTTTCACAGAAACTGAAATTTTATGCAAGTTCTTTTTATATTATTATATAAACGCAATATATGAATCTATTTTTACTTTCTTCTATCTTCAATAGAAAAAAGTATTGTAATCGAAGTTTCTTCCCTGAACTTCCTATTTTCGGCGGATTTACACGTTTTAGAGGTCAGAGATTTATAAAAAAAAAAAAAAACATGTTTTTACAAAATGTCTGTCTGTACGTGTGTGTCCGTATGTTGCCATTGAACCATAGAAAAGTGTAAGAAGGTATACATAGAATTAAACCAAATTTTTTTTTGTACTTTTCTGGCTGTAGCAAGCACAGGTCCTTCTACAATTTTGAACTATTCCGTCGAAAGAGGGCTGTAATAGCAGCATTTGTGCCAGTTTTAATATTGTACTATTGAAAAGTGTATGAAGTTATGCATAGAAATGAACCAAATTCTTTGTGTAAGTGTTTGACTATGGCTAGTTGGTCCTCCCTGAATTAGAAAAAAATCGCCGTGAGGGGGCGCTACAATAGGGATTTTTGTACCATTTTCAATATTGTACAACCGAAAAGTCTATGAAGTGATGCATAGAATTGAACCAAATTTCTTGTGTAAGTGTTTGAATATAATTCGTTAGTAATCACTGAATTTGAAAAAAAAAAATCCGTCTGAAAGAGATTATTGTGCCATTTGAAAATAACTCATATATCTATAAATCTTATATCACTTTATTAAAGTTTCTCAATCTATACTTTTAATTGGAAGAAGAAAAAATAATAACGGAAAACCAAATTGAGTTCCTTTTTTTATTCAATAATCTATATATTTGAGCAGGATTTTTTATTATTACTGTTATTAAATAGGCATTTTATTTCAAATGGTATAACCAATCTTTTGAAATCAAATCAGAACAGCATGATTATTATTCCATGAAGCAAGGCGGCATTAAACTCTTCCTCCTATACATAATCTAAATCTTCTGCGATTAACGCCATTGAACTTTTATCTGGTGCCAATAACGTTATTTATACTTTTCCCCTCCCTCCCGATATTATTTTCTTTTTCAATTATTTTATATAGCTGCTTCATCGATGCCAAGATTTTGAGATTTAAAAAAAAAAAAAAAAAAAAAAAAAAAAAAAAAAAAAAAAAATCCCAACTCATTTTTTAGTTATATCAGGGATTCGTTGCAGAAAAAACTATTAATTAAAGAGAAACTAAATTTTTATTATTTGTCGCTTAGATAATTTTTTTTTCTTCCGTAAACGATCTTATTTTATTTATTTTTACGTTCTTACAAATAAAAGAAAATATCTTTACACACAGAAAATTTTTGGCAGTAAAAATTTCCAGAGAATTTCTGTATGCAGAGAAAAATCAGTACTGATATTTCTTGTAAATATAGAAAATTTCTGGAAATTTTTGCTGCAGATTTTTTTTTTTTTTATTTAAGAAGATTTTTTCAACAGTATTATTCACAGTTATAAAAATAACTCATACACCATTAGATCTATCTATATATATCTATATCAATAGATCTTACATAATTTTTAAGATATTTTTAATAGGAAAAAAAAAAAAAAAAAAGAATTGAAAGACAAACGTGAATATCTATTTTCTTCCAATATCTTTTTATTATTATTTCTTTGAATAGAAATTTATTAAATAGACTATTAATTCAATTGGTATGATTAATCTTTTGTAATAATAAATGAAAGCACCATGATTATTATTCCATAAAGTAAGGCGACATAGAACTCCTCCTCCAACTCGGGAAACTTCTGTATGTACGAGAAATATCAGTACTGATACGTACATGCAGAAATTTTCTAGACACTTTTGCTGCAAGATTTTTTTTCTCTTAATTAACAGAATTATTTTTTACAGTGTTGTTGTTCATAGTTCAAAAAATAACTTATACATATTTATAGATTTTACATATTTTTATTATCTTTTCTTAAGGTATTTTTTAATTGGAATAATAATAACCGTGAATTCCTATTTTTATTCAATAACATATATATTTGAGTAGGATTTTATTAAATCAACATTTTTTTTCCTATTGGTATTATCAGTCTTTCGAAATCATAAATCAGAACACCATGATTATTATTCCATGAAGCAAGGCGACATCAAACTCTTCCTCCTACTATATAATCTAAAACTTCTGCGACTAATGCCATTGAACTTTTATCCGGTGCCAATAGCGTTATATATATTTCTCCTCTCGAAAAGTTACCAGATGACACGATATTTGTATTATTTTTTTCTTTTTCAATTATTTTATATAACTACTTTCATCGATGTCAAGCTTTATTTTGAGCTATAAAAAATCCTATTCCATTTTCAGGTAATTCAAAGATTCATTGTAGAAAAAATTATTAATTAAAGAATAACTAAATTTTTATTATTTGTTGCTCAAATAATTATTTTTTACCTAAACGATCTTATTTATTTCTAAGTTCTTTTGTATGGAGATTAAAAAATGAGTAAATAAAAGAAACACCTCTACACACAGAAAAATTTTGCGAGCAAAAATTTCCAGGGAATTTCTGAATGCAAAATCAGTACTGATATATCTTGTAAACACAGAAAATTTCAGGAAAATTTTTGCTGCAGAATTTTTGCTTTATTTAAGAAGATTTTTTTTACAGTATTGTTCACAGTTCTAAAAACAACTCATACATCTATAGATCTATATATATATCTACATATCTATGAATTTTACATAATTTTTTTAATATATTTTTAATAGAAAAAAATATAAGGCAACCTTGAATATCTATTTTTTTTCAATATCTTTTTTTATTATCATTTTGAGTAGGAATTAAATAGATTATTAATTCAATTGGTATGATTAGTCTTTTGCAATCATTGAATGAGAGCACCATGATTATTATTCCATAAAGTAAGTAAGGCGGCATCGAACTCTTCCACCGACTTGGGAAATTTCTGTATGTACGAGAAATACCAGTACTGATATTTCTCGTACATACAGAAATTTTCTAGAAACTTTTGCTGCAAGATTTTTTCTCTTAATTAACAGGATCATTTTTTATAGTGTTGTTGCTCACAGTTCAAAAAATAACTTATACATATTTATGGATTTTACATATTTTTATTATTTTTTCTTAAGGGTGTTCTAAGCTGCTCCGCTCAATAAGCGCAAAACGTTTTGACACATTCACAAATTCATTTTTTAACGGAAACATATGAAGTTAAAAGGCCTGACTATAGAGGCGATTTCGAATCGAACTTAGTTTTCCATTTTATGATAGTTAAATTACTCATCCAGTTCTAAGTTATTTCGATCACATGATCACCCGTTTTTTTCCCAGCTTTTCGACAGGTTTTTCTGCTTCCATCGGGAAATATGTCCAAAAACGTCCACTTTGAACGCTTGTTTTAAAAGGTCTCTTGTGTTTGTAAAAACAGAAAATTGAGTGCAATTAGACAGTTTCTGAATAACAACACCTGCTATTTTCATGCATTTCCGAACAAAAATAAATTAAAGCATATGTTACAAAGTTGCCCTTTTTGATTTAAGAACACCCTTAAGGTACTATTTTTTAATTGGAATAATAATACTAATAACCTTGAATTCCTATTTTTATTTAATAACATACATATTTGAGTAGGATTTTATTAAATCAACATTTTATTTCTATTGGTATGAACAGTCTTTCGCAATCATAAATCAGAACACCATGATTATTATTCCACGAAGCAAAGCGACATCGAACTCCTCCGCCTACTATATAATCTAAATCTTGTGTGAGTAATGCCATTGAACTTTTATCCAGTGCCAATAGCCTTACTTTTTTTTCTGAAATGTTCATAGCCGACATGATATTTCTATTGTTATTTTCTTTTTCAATTATTTTATGTGACTGCTTGCATTAATGTCAGGCTTTATTTTGAGATATAAAAAAATTCCCAGTCCATTTTCAGCTAATTGAGAGATTCGCTGCAGAAAAAACAACTACATAATTTTTTATTACTTTCGTTGCTCAAAATAATTATTTTTTGCGTAAATGACGCTTGATTCATTTATTTTCATGCTCTTTTGTATGAAGATTTTAAAAACAAATAAACAATGAAAGAATTCTTAAATTAAATTTTAACCTTTTCGGATACCAAGGTTTATTTTATATATATTTTTTAAATTTCAGTCATGAATTTAAATTAACAAATTAATAACAAAAAAAGATTGAAAAGCAGAAAAAATTTCGTAACCGACGAAATTAACCTCGTCTGGTTAATTTCGAGTTTAATCAGAGAACTCGAAATTCTCTGGTTAAATTTCGAGTGATATTAACCAGAATCTCGTTAAATTCACTAAAACCATACAACTCACGGGAAAAACGTATAATCTAGCAACCCTACCATACACTGATTTTAATTCATCTGCTGCAATAGTTTGGTTAATTTTTTTCTCGAAAAGAAAAAATAATCCTCAACCGCTCTCTTTTCTTCTTTTACTGAGAATCCGTTGCATTAATATGAAATTCGGTTTCGGACAATAGAAAAAGTTTTCATTCGTTTGTAGCTAATTGAGAATTATCATTGGATGAAAGAATACTATTTAAAGAGTAGCCACTTTTATGTTTCTTTTCTTTCTTTCTTTCTTTCTTTCTTTTTTTTTTTTCTTTGCATAACTAATTATTTTTTTGCTTAGGCGATGATATTATTTCTTTTATCGCGTTCAAAAGAAGCTTGATTAAGAAAAAAATCATCAGCACTGTTTTTCTCAAAACATGCTGTAACGCCACCTGAGGGTATGTTAAGACCACTTTCTTTGTAGCCTAAAATCAGAAGAACTTTTATGAGATTCCATAACAAAGACAGCTTTAATGATAATTACATTCTTCCAATTCTTTTTCACGTTTTTTTTTTCTTGTTAGTAATCAAGATGAAATAAGTTTTAAAAGTGTTTCATAAATGCCAAAATGTTGCATTGTGAAAAAAATACTGCTGATAATTCTTTTTTATTTTTCTTAATTGAAACACAGGATTATTTGAAAATTAAACATGTATTTGAAATCCATTTTTTCCCCCCTTACATACAGTGGGTGATCCGTTAATGAACTTAATCCATTTCAAAGCAGCACCCGTTAACAGACCACAGATTTAGTATAGATTTGTATGGGAATTCAATTAATTTGTTCTTGAAAACTAAACAATATATTAGAAAATGATATAAATCTCCCCTTTATTATAGAGTTAATATAGGGGAGAGTGGGGTGGAGTGGGACAATGGGAGGAATGGGACAGTAGGAGGAATGGGACAGTAGGTTTTTTTTTTCTTTATTTCTCCTTCTAAATATTTCAACAATCACACACATGATCAAGCAATGGTAGTCCAATTTTTAGCTGAAAAAAATAAGTGACCTGTATCAGCTTGCGATTATATAAATGAAAAGATTATTTCAAGAATCAAAAGTAAATTTCCTTCACATACTTTTTATGCTTTCTGTATATTAATAACTTATTTATGAACAGATGTAATAGATTCCTTATTTATAGAACATTATACTGCGTGTATTATCTATAATTTAAACTAAGTCTGAAAGCAGCATTTTCTTTTACACAAGAAGTTTAACACAAAACAAGGAATGGGACATGCCAATAAATGAAGAAATGGGACGTGTCCTATTTTTTTTTTTTTTTTTAATTAGATGAATGTAAATTGCTAAATGCAAACACTTTTAGAGGATAATACATGAATTATAATATTAATAATCCATTTATTTATTTTAAAATGTAAATAAATAAAATTAATGATTTTTTAATGTCATTTAAGATTGTCAATCCAGAAATAAAGATACTGGAATTTTATAGTGTGGCTCATACACTATCAACCTACAATCTTTGTTTGATTGTATATCCAACAGCCACTAGACTATTTGTGCACCATAGCTTTGTTTCATTACTGCTCCATAACTCCCTGTTAGTGGGGATGTATGGGACACATTTTGAAACTTACAATTTTTTTTTTTTTTTTTTTTTTTTTTTTCAATTATAAAGTAGTTTTTGCATGGTAAGTTTCTATATTGCTCAGGGACATTAAAAAGTGTTTCACCTTGCACTCTATAAATTGAAATTTGTGTTTTTGCGTCAAACAGAATTGATTTTCTTACTTTTGTAAAAATGCAGCGTGCCACCCAACTCTTCACTATGTCCTTATTTTATATGACAGGCATAACAGTGGGAAATGAAAAAAAAAGGTGAAAACTTTTTCTATTTATACAGTGGCGCGAAATTCTTAT
This sequence comes from Maratus speculifer, assembly GCA_964019185.1. NCBI lineage: Eukaryota > Metazoa > Arthropoda > Arachnida > Araneae > Salticidae > Maratus > Maratus speculifer. The sequence goes on from OZ025301.1 coordinate 186,709,410, forward strand.
AATTTAAGTATAATTTTAACAAATACATATACAATAAAATTAATTGCATTAACAATGCTCAGTGTGTAAATCCACATATATTTATGCTTACATTATGTGAGGTACAGTCTTTAATTGTTTAACTTTTAAATTCCTTACCCCCAACTTTTTTTTTCTTTTAAACAATTTCCCTCCTAAATTGATTTTTACTCCAGAAATACATCTCGAAAAAGCTATTACAGAAATTATCTAGAAGTGTCGTGTAAATGAACATTTTTGAAAGGCAATTAGATTAATTTCATTTACACGACTTTCAAATGCTTATACGAGTTCAACTTTCATTTCATGTCTCTTTTGGACAATAAAAATAAACTCTAAGGGTTTGAATAGACAAAGTGTCAGATTAATAAATTTTCCAGGCAATCCCCCCCCCTCCCCTCCCATTGTTTTTGAAGAAGTTTGTGGATTGTAGGTCTATTAATGGCGCACTCAGCCAAAGAAGTTCTTTTTGGATTTTACGCAGCTCTCAAATAAATAAATAATTAAAATAATAACACTAAACCTTAGTACTGGAAAGTGTTTCAGAAACTATGTGTGATGCATGATTTTACGTTCTTCTTTAAATTACTCTCATTACTAATTTTTTATTTTTATTTTTTTACATTTTCTAAAATAAGCCGAATTGTACAATATTAGACCAAAAATCAAATTAAACAAATAATCTGCAGAAAAAAAATCATAAAAAAAGTGACAAATTATGGGTATGCATGGCCTATATTTATGGTTTGGCTGGCCAAAGAAATTGATTTTGGATCTCACGCAGCTCTTTAATAAATAAATAATTAGACAATTAATAACAGCGACCTTGTAATTCGCAAGGATAAATAGAATTGCTTCCGTGCGTAATTCAGATTATTTACAATTATTTACAATACGACGATATATTTATGATTATTTACAATATTAGTAATGTAGTGAGAATCATTCTAATTAGCATTTTCGGAACATCACATTTTAAAAGAAAGATAATCGATTTTTTTTAAAAAATATACAAATAGCAATAAAAGTACACTATTATATAAATAGTACACTATTTTCTCACAACATTTTTCTCAAAATATTTTCCTCTCCCCCCCCCCCGAAAAAAAAGAGAAAAGAAAACAAACAAGCCTACGATTTTTCCATAACAATCATAATCACTACTAAACCATTATGAATAAATGACCATCATAAGAAATTCTCCAACAAAATCCGTAAATTAGACAGTATTCACAACTTTATTATGATAAATCTGTTCAGTTCCATCCTATAACTGCCTATCCTTAAAGTATATTTTATAAACAAACTGCTTCCTTTTTACTTTAACGACGTAAAAAATGCAGTTCGCGTATATCGGCACAAACTAAAATAAATTTGGTCGAGATATCAGTAACAACTTTGTTGTCTTTCGAGACAAATTAACGGGGTTATTTAGGACCGGTGGGACTGACAATTTAAAAAGGGTTAATGAGCAAAAAAAAAGTTCGTAACAGTTCCGTAATTTATTCACAAAGAAAATAAATTTTTTATTTTAAACAAATTAAAAAGTTTTTTTGTTTAAATATTTTTGATAAAATGTGTTAAATTAAGGAAAATCAGTCGTGAATCTAAGAGAAAACAAAGAAAAATCACATGTGTCAAGCATAGATTATGAAACTATATTTTTAACACATTCAAAAGAGTAACAAAACATTATAATTTTACTTCTATTAAACGGTAATGTTCAAAAAACGCATAACACATTCTAAAAACCAATATCAGCAATTAACCTCTATATTCGAAAAAATATACGAATCCTTTTTTGCAACCCTGTATACCATCTGTGAATTTGTATGTATGCTACATATAGGCTCTAAGCAGATGGTATATGCTCAAGGCATGAATATACTTTAATTTTCTAGAGAAACAGTGAGTATTAAAAAAAATAAAGGTGTGCGGCATATACCCCAATATACTCTCCACCATATCCCTGCTACATAGTGTGCAAAAATTAATTTCAGTTAAGAAACTTATAACACAATTAAAAATAACATTTAACAATTCTCGTCAATAGTTTTTTTTTTTTTTTTTGGAGGCCCTGTATATTAGGTCTGCCCAACACTACGGGAACAACTCAAATGCTGGGAAACAATGAAGATGGATCATTATTCACGACACACTACACACAATAATACACAATATTATTTCATATTAATAGTGTTAGCGAAGCACACACATATGCATAGATGCATCTTTTGCAATGTACCATACATATGATTCACTGCAAACTCAATCATACATTCAATATACACAATTATGATCATGCCGAAGTAAAAATAAACTACAGAAAAAAATATAAATCATAATAAATTTAGAATAACATTTTTCAACAATTAAATTACCGGGAAATTATTTGTAGAAGGAGGCATAAACTTAATGCTGCCTTCAACATAAAAGCATGCAAAAGTTAAAGATTGAAAAAACAAACTTTTTAAGCAGACTTTTACATTAAAAAAATATCTAGCAAAGGAAATATTCGAAAATACAAACACCGTTTATGTAATGCACCTATCTCTCATAGTGATAGCCATACTTATGTAAAATTCAATCGCAGAACAATTACAATCATTGTACATTTAGAAAAGAAAAAAAAAATCTTGCTTGAGAGTATTTTTGTTCAAACCGGGAAAAAAAAATTAAATGAATTTTTGAAATGTTAATAAATTTATGAGACATCCACTATACAATATGAGGACCCCAGAAGACAAGGGGTAGAAAGTGAAAAAAATGAACTAAGTGCACAGAAGACCTAGAAATATGATTTTTTTTCTTATCTGGCAAAGTGATTTTCTAATTATGTACTGTGTTGTAGAGATAAACCATTTTTGATGAATAATAATCAACACTGATTAATTATAAATTTAAAGCAAATTGTACTGTACTTTTTTTTTTACAGTTCTTAAAATAGGAGTACACAATAAAACAAGCGGCAGTTTCCTATTATAATTCAGTCAATTGTTACTGATGTTCAAATTTAACATCAATTATCTTTGAATTCAATTTACTCCAAATCGAATTTTTGTCACTTGCACCCCTTGGCTTTTGAGGTCCTCATATATTATGCCATATGAGTGCTCTCACATTAGCTGCATGTTAACTGCTAACCGCTAAAGATATTGCCAAGATACAACTTAAAAAAAAAAAAAAATCCCATATTTTGTAAAGAAAAATAACTGATTTCTTTCAAAATTTTAAAAATACATATGTAATTCTAAAATATAGCTAATTGTACATTATTAACATCTTTTCAACATGACAAAAAAAGGACAAATTGCTGTACAATAATGTTCTTATAACAACCATAACCACTGTGAATAAAAAGCCATCCTCTGAAATTCTTCACCATAAACTGTAAACTGAAATATATCACAACTTTATTATAATAAATATCTCAAATTCAGCTGCATAACAACCGAAACTCAAAAAACATTTTCTAAACAAATCACCCCACCTTCCACCTTTGACTTTAATAACGTGAAAAAATCACATATCGGAAGAAACAAAAATAAGCCTTCGGAGATATCGCTAACGACTGTTGTTGCATTCCGTCACAAATTATGCGGTGTTATTTAGGACCGGTGGGACTGACAATTTATAAAGGGGTTAACGAGCAAAAAACGGTCGTAACAGTAGCATAATTTGGTCTGAGAGATAAGAAATTTTAAACTATTCTTAAAATGGAAATTGGTTGTTATTATTTTGGGGAACATTTTTGATAAAATGAGTGGAAGTAAAAGAAAATATATTGAATAGATCATGCTATATTTCTTTTATTTTCTTTTAAAAATTATTTAGAAATCAGTTCGTTGAAAAAGAAAAACAAAGAAAAAAATATGTCAATCCCCCCGTCCCCCTTCGTAGGCGAGACTTAAGAATTCTTTTTTGTTAAGAGCACTATACAAAATTTTAAATCCATTTTTTACTTAATTTTCTTTTTGAAAGATCCATAGAAGAAACATTACAAAATTACACAAGACAAAAATTTGAAAAAAAAATCGTGAATTGAATTATTATAAATATTTTTTTTTTCATAAATATGGTCAATAGTAACGACACAACTATATTTTTGAAAAAAGGAAAAATGACAGTAGACCAGTGTCCGACACATTTTATATGCAAAGATTAACAAATTGGAAATTGCACGTGAACGTAGCAAATGAGGTGCGTTCGTACGATAACGAAGTTTTAAAAATATTCAGATCTTGCTGATACAGTAGAGCGTACTCCCGATACAGTACAGTAGTCGAAATCTTTACGTTTCTGTAAATATACAGGACGTAATTTTTATTACACTTCAGCAACGTATATCTTATTCATAAAATGTGAAATAGTTGAATATAATTAAAACACGCACCAAACCATGTTTCCCCGTATAGCATTATATAGTGGAATACTTTTGTGTGGCCCTGTAATTTAATAATAAAAATTCTTTGCATCAAAGATTGTACAGAATGCATATTTTAGTATATATTTCATAGATTCATGCCAATTCTTTTATGTTCGAATGATTGTAATATCATTAAAATGCATTTGAAACTTTTTCCCCATTGACCGTAATGTAACGGAATCCTTTTGATTGTCCCTGTAATTGATCTATGCATCCGATTTTCATAACATTTGAAATGACTCGACTAAATTACGGAATAATTATATGTTTTAAATTTCAAACGATTAAAATGCATTTAAAACTTTTTTCCCTATTGACCGTAATGTAACGGAATCCTTTTGAATGTCCCTGTAATTGATCTGTCCATCCGATTTTCATAAAATTTGAAATGACACGACAAAATTATGTTATAATTATGTATTTTAAATTTCAAACGATTCGGTTGGGTAGTTATTGCGTTGTTATATGCGGACAGACAGATGGACGGACGGACTGAGCGACAACAATAGGTGCTACGTATTTACATAATTACGAACGCACCTAAAAAACAGAAGTTATGATATATTTCAAGGAATTTAATCTTTAAAATATTTTAATTTTTATTATAAAAACAAAGTACTTAAACCTTTTTTAAGTATGATATCATACTACAGGCGCATGTGTGCCATTTTTCATGTTTTAAATTATTAGTAACGCAGATGCTGACATTTAGGAGCTATTAATTGAAAAGCAATGTCAAATAACTGGTAGAACAATTTAAATGGTGTTTATTTTATGAAGAAGAATAACTAATATTTGCAAATTTAAAAAAAAAAAAAAAAGCATACATAATTCTAAAATATACCTAATTGAATAGCATTATTTTTAATATCTTTTCAGCAAGACAAAAAGAAGAAAAGAGACAAATTGCTGTTCAACAATGTTCTTATCACTGTGAATAAATGGCCTTTCCCTGAAATTCTTCACCATAAACTATAAATCGAAATATATTCACAACTTTCTAATGATAAATATCCCAAATTCAACTGCATAAGGGCCGATCTTCAAAGTACATTTTCTAAATAAATCATCCCATCTTTCCACCTTTGACTTTAATCACGTAAAAAATCGCATATCGGCACAAACAAAAATAAGTGGTTGGAGATATCACTAACGACTGTTGTTGTCTTCTGTCACAAATTATGCGGTGTTATTCAGGACCGGTGGGACTGACAATTTATAAAAGGGTTAACGAGCAAAAAATGTTCGTATCAGTTGCATAATTTAGTCTCAGAGATAAGAAATTTTAAATTATTCTTAAAATGGAAATTAGTTATTATTTAGGGGAACATTTTTGATAGAGCGTGTGGAATTAAAAAAGCTATTGAGCATGTCGTGCTATGGTTCTTTTATTATTATTATTTTTTTAATTGCATAGAAATTTGTTTATTGGGAAAGAAAAGAAAGAGAAAAATGTCAATCCCCTCATAACTAAGACTAAATGCTTTTTTTTTAATCACTTTGCAAATATTTTAATCCATTTTTTATTTATCTTTCTTTTTGAAAAATCAGTAGAGATACATTAAAAAATTATAGCTGGCAAAATAATTAAAAATTATGCATTGGGTTATTAATATTTTTTATTTATAAATATGGTCAACAATAATGACATAAATTATATTTTTAAAAATCAATAACTGACGCAAAGTAGACCAGTGTCTGACACATTATTTTTGCTAAGATTAAAAAACAGAAGATATTGCGCATTTCAAGTAATTTAATGCTTCAAAAATTTTAAATTTTTATTATAAAAACAAAGTACTTAAACCTTATTTATACATGATATCATATCACAGACGCAATATGTCTCGATTTTCATATTTTAAATTATTAGTAATACAGATTCTCACATTTATGTACCAGTTATTGACAAATGGTGTCAGACACTGGGTAGAACAACTTAAATTTTAATGGTGTGTATTACGTGGTAAATATAATTTATTATTACGCTTTATAAACAGTTTAAGCAATAAATTTCAACTTTCATTAATTTAGCTGACACCTCCGTTATCGGACAGTTAAAGAGAGGTTCCTGAACCAATAACAAGTGTTCCGAAGTTTAGCAAGCCGCTGTTTTCAGAAATATTGGTCAGAATTCACTGTAACTCTGGGCTCAATGCAATAGCGCTTCCGAAAAAATGAAACCTTATAGTATTCTTCCTTTTCCAAGTTTTTGCAATTTTTTTTTTTTTTTTTTTTTTTTTTTGAAAACACACATAAGAGGGGAATATTTGACACCTAAGTATATGGTGATATATTTATTTATTTATGAAATATTTGTTTAATTCAATATTTTATGTTTCAAAAACTGACAAAATGTGAGTAAATTTCTAATACTTCATATAAAATGAAGTGTAGCTTTAGAGATATTAAGAAAAAAAAATGCATGTTTAAAGAAAAGTACAAACAAAAAAGAAGTTAAATATATTAATTTCGAGAAGAGATAAGTATAATAAAAAGAATACTGCCCAGTTAAATTGATGGCTTTGAGCTCACAGGCTACGCATACTGATTGTACAATGCAGCCTTATATTTTCAAGGGTTAATTCCGTTCGGAAGAAAATTAAAGGAGGGGAAACAACTTCCCTTTCCCCTTTTATATTTAATTATTGAACCCCCTAAACTAATCAGGGACATACTTTATCATATAAAAAATCTATATCCAAAATTCAGAGCAAATCTGAAAATTCCTAATAAAAACCCATTTATATAATTTAAGAGGAGTTATCCCCACTTTTTTATACTTAACCATTAAACTTCCAAAACTATTTAGAGATTTGAAAGAAATCTGATAATTCTGCATGAAAAACCCATTTATATAAATTAATGGGAGGGGCACGACCCCCCCCCCCCGTTCCCCCTGTTATACATATCGATGAACTCCAAAAACTAATTAGCAAAGCGCCTTATCGAGATATACTCATATACAAAATTTTATGTGGATCGGATATTTTTATCATGAGTTATCGCGTTACGCACGTACATACAGAACGGACGAGCACATAAGCTCTCGGGCTATGATAGCCTGTGAGCTAAAAATGCATCAAACGCCCATAAACTTAACATTATGGAGGGGAATTAGGAAGTTGAATGATCAGCACCCTTAAGAGGCTACTTCATTCAGATAAGAAGAACCGTTTGCTAATACTAATCTTACAGAAGAAATTTATAAAAATATCTCGGTTGCATTTTAAAATTTTTAAATGATTTTTCTTGCATTGGATAGCTGAGATCGATCTGTATGCAGGATGTTTTTTACTTTTTTTTTTTTTTTTTTTTTGTTAACAGATTTTTTTTTACGAGGATGCTGTCATTTTCGGAACTGTTTTGGAAAGCGAATGCAACCTTCATAAAAAAATTCTGCTACTAAAATCGGAAAAAAAAAAAAAAAAAAGGACCACATACAGATCAGTGTCAACTATCCAATAAAATATCATTTAAAAATGCAACCAAATTATCCTTATAAATTTCCTCCATAAGATTAGCATTAATAAACGGGTCTCTTCATTTAACTGAAGTAGCCAATTAAGCTTAATCACGCTGAATATGTAATACATATTTAAAAATACTTGTATTATTTTAAAAGCAACTCATTTCCATCACAATAATCACATTTCTATCACATGCGCATAATTAACAACACACCGCATGTCATATCAATCATTTCAATACAGGTTGAAAAAAAAAAAAAAAAAAAAAAAAAAAAAGATGTAGACCCTGTCTGTTTACCTAACGATAATCAAAGAACGTAATTTTAATCATTTTAAGCCTTAGCTTCAAAGCGTTTCGATAAATTACAGGCTTAAAATATAATGCTCTTTTTGTAATTGCTTAATCGTGTAAATAATTGATCCAGGTTAAAGAAATAACTTATCCCGATTTGGTCAAAATTAATCCCAGTAATATCAACTATTTTAAATAACTTATTTTTTTCTTAAACTTATATTCCATGAGAACACAAGATACAAAAAGTTTGTTTCAAACAAAGTCCTTCAAGACAATGTTTGTGATTATAACTGTTCGTGCTTTCATACTGAATTTGAAAGAAAAGCATTAAGTGCTGATAAGAGGATAATATATCTTTTGTAATCACTTTTCAAGAAGATAATAGTCTTTATTTATAATTAAATGGGGAGCGGTGCATATAACATTAGCTTTCTATTTTTTTTTTTTTTTTTTTTTTTTTTTTCATGTATTAAGTACACCTTTGTGTATTTTGTGTGAAACATAAAAAGTGTAGAGCGCAGTTTTTAATAATCTGTATTTTTTGGTGCATTCATAATTAAATAAATGCGTAGCACCTATATTCGTCTATCAGTCCGTTCGCCATAATAACGCAAAACTATCCACCGAATCGTTTAAAATATATAATTTTTGCATAATTGTGTCGAGTTATTTCAAATTTTATGAAAAACGAATGCATAGTTTACCTACAGGGGCATTCAAAAGTATTCAGTTACATTATGGCCAACGGGAAAAATTAGTTTCAAGTGCATTTTAATGATACTGCACCCTTTCGAATATAATAACATTTCCACTGACCCATATTGGTGTCAATGCAAAATTTTTTTTTAAACAAACAATTTTTATTTATTTATTTTTTTATTTTATTTATTTATTTATTTATTTATTTATTTATTTTTTATTTTTATTTATTTATTTATTTATTTATTTATTTATTTGCAATTTTTTGTCTACAATTTTCATTCGAAATGCATAATAAAGTAATAATAACGTCATTAATCCGTCTTAATTTGAAAATTTTTATTACCCAAAAATTACGTTAATCCTTTATAGCTATATAAGTCAATTGAACAAAATTACGTGAGAGAGTTACGGCTACTGCACACCAATTTAAATTTCGCAAAAACAACAAAATTTGATTGGAATTACAAACTGAAAATACAAGACTTTAGTAAGTTTCAAATAAAATTGATGAAATTTTGTTAAAATTTTATAAAAATGTTAACTTTTTTTTTTTTTTAGTCTGAGCAACAAAGCGATTTTTTACTTTAACTAAAAAATTCGCTCAAAACAACCAAAATGTAGATGTAAATTTCCATTTTGGGTGAAAAAAAGTCCGGGCGAGAATTCGAACCAAGGATGTGTTGGCTCAAGCCGCCAATACTCTTCCAACTGAACCATCCCGGACACGAACGCTGGAGGACTATTTCACCCAAATAACCTCAACGATCCTTAATCTGGTCTTATATTCTGGATTAGCTCAACAGAATAAATCGAAGGTCAATATATGGAACTGCAGAAAATCGCTGCATACGAAATTACATTAGATTAATTTTAAACACGATTATTCATGAACACGATTGTTCGAATTTACATCTGTTATAATTAATCTAATGTAATTTCGTATGCAGCGATTTTCTGCAATTCGGTATATTGACCTTCGATTTATTCTGTTGAGATGATCCAGAGTATCAGACCAGATTAAGGGATCGTTGAGGTTATTTGGGTGAAATAGTCCTCTAGTGTTCGTGTCCGAGATGGCTCAGTAGAAAGAGCATTGGCGGCTTCAGCCTATACATCCCTAGTTCGAATCCTGGCCCGGACTTTTTTCACCCAAAATGGAAATTTACATCTGTTATAATTAATTTACCGATTGAATAATCGTGTTTAAAATTAATTTAAACCAAAATGTACTCAACAAAATACGCTTTGTAGTTTTAATCAATTCCTTATTCTGGGTGTACGCTCAAATTCAGTAACCTTTCCGAGCTCTTATGTGTAACCCTATAGAGCTAAATTGTGTGACTATTAGCATTTATACACACCATATAATGTGCTACTAGTTCCCCCCCCCCTTTTTGTAAAATCTCGAAACGGACGAATGTCGAAGAGAACGAACCTCGAACCTTGTCCCGGCTGCCCTCGGCAGCGCATAGCAAGCGTGCTACGCACAGGCTGCTGAATAAGCCCCCTTTTTTGAACGAAATTCAAAATCAATATGTTACTCGAGGAGGAATCGCTTTAGGCAGGAATTTAAGATTTTTGCAAAGATTACTATTCGTAAATAGAAGCATTAAATGCGGAATATTTAAAAAAATAATAATAATAAATTTATATCATATGCCATAAACTATCTTAAAGTTTAAAATAGATCAACTTAGAATTTCTGTTGCATTTTCTGCGTTAGTTCGTAACCCCCCCCCCCTCGCCCTTCCTCCGAAATTTATTTTTTTACGTAAATTTATATCATATGTCATGAAATTTATTATCATAAAGTTTCAACCAGTTCCAACAAGAATTTAACATTTTTACAAAAATTACTATTAGAAAATAATGGCATTCGAAGAGTATCCTTTTTCTTAAATATTTACCATCCTGTTTTATTATGTATCTAACTGTTTCAAATAGACCGCGTAGTGATAAAATTATTTAGCAGCTAAAACGAGAAGCACCGATTAAAGAAAAAAAAAAATTCTAGCGGCCTTTTTTCTCTCATCCCCCCCCCCCCCCCCCGCGCTCCTTATCCTAAAATTTCAGTGCTATGCTTTATGGAAAATTTTCCTTATGTTTAAAAGGGATTGGATGTTTTCGTTCACATTAAATTCACATGAACTGGTGTGTGCGAAAACCTATATCTGTAACTATTTAAAAATGGATATTTTCATACATCCGATAATTTTCATCTGATTGAAAAAATGAAGACATATTGTTAAATAGAATGTGAATTTACATCGGTTTCAGAAAAAATCCGAACTCAAAAATGGATATTTTAAAAGTTTTTTCCCCTATAAAAATTTTGAGTCCACCAGTGCATCTGTTTTTCATCACCTGAAATTGAAATAGAAGCGGCAAAGAAAATAAATTTTTAAGATTTCGATAAAAATTCATAAATTTGGTTCTAATCGGGCTACGAACACGATTTTTATAAAACATGAAAGTAGATTTTTTCTACGCTCAATTTCAAATTTCTGTGATGCACAGAAAAAAAAAAAAAAAAAAAAAAGTTACAGACCCCCTCAAAAATCTCGTAGTAACAGATACCAGGTGATAGCGCAGCTTCGGTAAAACGATTTCAACTTCTCCCAGACATGCTTCTACATACAGATTGGAAAAATTAAAGCAACAAAATGAATTTGTAATCTATTTTTAAGGATATTTCGCGAAATAATGGGGCTGTAAAATTAAATTTTAGAATTTCAGAGAGCTCTTTTAATTTCACGTTTTCTCATTCAAGTTGTGAGTTCGTGGCTTTTTTCGAACGAGAGATATCCTCCTTCAAATATTTGCCTAGTACATAAATTCTGTTCAATTGAGGCCTGCTTTTGATCAAATTAAAACGGAAATCATTAAAAATGAGGTTTTTAATTAATTTCGTCGTTAATTACCGCCGGATTTTTTCGAGACAGCCGTTTTCGGATGCACCGAAAAAATAGCCTTTTTTTTTTTTTTTTTTGCTATATTTCGTGTTTTTTTCGTTAAATGGGAAGAAAGTTTTGCGGCTTCAAGGGGGTTTAGCGCACAGACACATAGACAGACAGACGTTTATCCCTTTTAATAGAAGTGACATTAATTGAAACATAAAATCGCATATCATAATTAAAAATGCATTTAGCATTTCATCCATCCAACAACCATCATCCATGATACAGAGTACTTCGGATAGAAAATGCTATTTGAAATTTTTTGTGTGTCCCTGTAAATGCTATGCAAATCGTAATTAGCGTGAAATAACTCATATTAAGCTTCAGCGATACATATTAATTTGATTATACATGAATTCGTCACCATTATTAAATTATGTTGCAAACAATTTCCCCCATTATTATTAAGTAATGGAAATTTTTTGTGCGGCCTTGTAAATGAATAATTATTATTTTCACAGCATATTTTACAGAATGCATACTTTAGTGCACTTCGTAGATGCATATAAATTTGAATGCGTTTGACAAAGTATAACATCTTTAAAATTCATTTGAAACGATTTTTCCCCATAGGCCATAATGTAAAGGAAAACTTATGTATACAGCGATACTTTACAGCGATATCTTCCTGTAAATAAACTATTCACTTCATTTTCAATAAGATTAGTGCTAGGGTAAACGTCAATAACATCCAAAAATTTCATGGTCGTCCAAGTATATTTACGAGACCTAGAGCGCGGCCAGACGGCCAGACAAACCGAAAGCATAAACACTTTTCAACATTGTTGGGAAAGTGTTAAAAGGGATATTAAATATATAAATGTAGACTATTCCACAATTTTATTAAAATATGTATTAAATTTCTTTCATTTCGTATGTTGCTTTCTATGCTTCGGTTTCGGGTCGCTTTCGGTCGAAATGTATCGGTTGTGAGTCAATGAAATATTTTTATCACTTTCGATCCGCGTTTCGGTAAAATGAAATTTCTTTTTTGTCGGATTCGAGTCGGGTGCGCAGAATTCGACACCCTGTATATTGAAAAAAAAAAAAATTGCATTATTCATGCTAAAATTAACGAAAGAAACAAGAAAGACGAAAGAAAATTGAGAATTTCGCCACATCCCTCTAAGAAATCGGGTAAAATTATCTTGCATGGATTATAATTATTTCCTGCAGTTTTAACTTACAAGCTACAGTTAACGGAATATTAAAATTTATTCCGTAGGGATCATAAGAAACAAAAACTCGATATTTTAAACAATGCCTTTGAAGACAAAGTTGCGACAATGACCATCCATATTTGTACTGCGAATTTAAAGGAGAAAAAACATTTAATTGTTCATAAGAGACCGATATATTTTGCACACTTTCGTTTCAAAATGAGATAGCAATCTTTATTAATTATCATACTCTTTTTGTTTGTTAATATTTGGAGTTTATAGTAAATCTTTATGGAGTCATTATTTTCTAAAAAAAATGCCAATTTGTTTTTTGTTAGTTGAATTAAAATAAGTTTTTATTAAAGGTTTTAAAAAATGATCAGCATGCATGTTTCCATGCATGTTGATTAGCCACGGTATAGTATTATCGCAGAATGTGTTTTACGTACAGATCTGTTTGTCTTTTATAATACAAATAGTGTAGATATAAAAGACATAAGAAATTCAATCAACTCAAAAAGGAAAAAACACTATCACTTTTTTTTTTTTTATTTATTATTATTCAAATAAATCTTTTAGGAGAAGAATGACTGCATAAATGATAATCTCTTCGAGATGTTTTATGTTTATTTAACTTTAAATGTAAAATAAACATGTCTTGTTTACAAAAAGTGAAGATTCTTTTTAATATAGAATTTATTATTAAATGGAATTCATTTATAAATTTTACAAGTGGTTGTTATAATTTGTTAAATTACTTTTTTTTATATATATTTGAATTAAAATCGTTAAGTTGCATTAAAGATTAAAATTTGACTATTCACAAATTAACAATGATATATTATTTTATTTATTTAGTTATTATTTTTTGAAGTATTGTAGATACTTTTCTCGCGAAATGTATCTCAAACCTCCATTTGGGAGTAAATTTTGTGTCTTTGTGCTAACTTCATGCCGGATTTAATTTGAAAATTCCTCAGTGGGCTTATTTCCGTTGTCACAGTTTAACTTTTAAAGAAAAGTTTACTGTACAATCACAAAATATAGTTTGTTTGCGGAGTTCATATGTTAGTTTCAATTTATTTTTGCTGTTTTGTTTCCTTCGTGCAGTATATTTAAAATTCACTGGTCAAAAATTTAATTTTCATTTTACTTAAACCGCAAACAATGTTATTTTCATTTTTTTTAATGGTGATTTCTAACAACATATTATAGCTGATAGTTTTGTTTATTGAAAAACAATTCCACGGAAATGAATTAAAATAATAATAAAAAATATTTGTTTAAACTGTACTTTGCTTTTGTGCGTGCTTGTAAGTACTATCTACATTCAAATATACAGGAAGTAACCTTTAATAAACTCCAGCAACGTAATCAATTTTATAAAATGCGAAATAGTTTAACATAATTAAAACAAGCCTTAGACAATGTTTCCTCCTATACCATTATGCAATGAAACATTTCTGTGCGGCCTTGTTAAACAAGAAGGGATTTGAAGAAAACACAATTTAATGTTTTTTATGCATGCAAATCCATTTCCAAAAACACAAAGTCTTTTATAATGCTTTTTTTCTGCATAATATTCTTATATATGTACTATGCTTTCTCCCCAAATAATATTCCAAAAACTTTAACCTTTAACACTAATTTATTTGAAGTAAAAACAAATTAACTTTATAAGATTAGAATAGTTTACGTTCTAACTTCTCCTTATCGTGCCCGTATTCTGCAACTGTTTTTGTATTCCTTTTAAACTTTATGATAAACACTTTGCAACTTCTTGTGAAGTTAATACAGACGCTTTATGTGCATAATTTCACTCTAATATCCGTTTTACTCAGTGAGTAAATTTCGCGTCTTCGCAACTGTCCACTAACTTGTCTCTGGGTTTAATTTGAAAATTCCTCGCTGTACTTACTCTCATCGTCATTGTTTTAATTTTGGAAGTGAAATGCAGTTGCGTTAGTGACGTTCATACGGTAGCTTCATTTTATTTCTGTCTCTTTTTTCTCTCTCTCTCTCTTGAAAATTAAATTTTGAGTAGACTGTTCGAAAACGCTTCAGATTTTTTTTTTTTTTCATGTGAGTCATAAGACATTATTTACATTACCTTATCCATGATTAAAAAAACTTTTCTTCACCGATTTATTCGATTGGCGAATCTGCGTAAAAAAAAAAAAATAATAATAAAAAACTATTTTGTACACACCTGTTTGTACAATCCACAAACATGTCAGAAATTGCACGTCAAGCGTAGCAAATGAGATGCGTTCGTACTATAAGGAAGTTAGACATTCAGATATTAATATAATAGTATAAAGTTCTTCGGATACTATATCCGAAATCTTTTGCGCATGCCTGTAAATATTATTTGCTTTCAAATGTACAGGAAGTAACGTAACCTTTAGTAAACCTCAGCAGCGCATATCAACGTATTCATAAATTGCGAAATAGTTTAATATAATTATAACGCGCCTCAAACAATGTTTCCTCTTATAACATCATGCAGTGGGACACTTTTGTGTGGCCTTGCGAAACAAGACGGAATTTCAAGAAAACATATGATTGTATAATCTTTATGTAAGCAAGTTCATTTCTGAAAACACATAAAGTCTTAGATAATGCTTTTTTTCTGCACAATATTCTTATATATGTATTATACTTTCTCACCAAATAATCTTCCAAAAATTATATTCTTTAGGCTTTAAAACTACTTTATTTGAAGTAAGAGCAAATTAACTTTATAAGATTAGAATAGTTTACGTTCTAACTTTTGCTTATCGTGCCCGTATTATGTAGCTGTTTTTCTATTCTTTTAAAACTTTATGATAAACACTTTGCAGCTTCTTTTGTAGTTAATACAGACACTTTAAGTGCATAATTTTACTCAAATATCCGTTTTACTCAGTGAGTAAATTTCGCGTCTTCGCAACTGTCCACTAACTTGCCTCTGGGTTTAATTTGAAAATTCCTTAGTGTACTTACTTGCGTCGTCATTGTTTTAATTTTGGACGTGAAATGCAGTTGTGTCTGTGACGTTTATACGGTAGCTTCATTTTATATTTTTCTCTTTTTTTTTCTCTCTTTCTTGCGAATTAAATTTTGAGTGGACTTTTCAAAAAAAGTTTCAATTTTATATATATATATATATGAGTCATAAGTCATTATTTACATTACCTTATCCATGACTTTTCAAAAAATATAAGTTTTCTCCACCGATCTATTCTATTGGCGAATCTGCATTAAAAAAAAAAAAAGAAAAGAAAAGAAAAGAAAAAGAAAAAAAGCACACTATTTTGTACACATTTTTTTATACGTACCACAAACATGTCAGAAATTACACATCAAGCGTAGCAAATGACATGCGCTCGTACTATACGTAAGTTTCATTCAGATATTGGTGTAATAGTGTAAAGTTCTTCAGATACTGTATCCGAAATCTTTTGTGCATGCCTGTAAATATTATCTGCTTTCAAATATACAGGGAAAAACCCTTAGTAAACCTCAGCAACGTATATCCACGTATTCATAAATTGAAAAATAGTTTAATATAATTAAAACGCGCTCCAAACAATGTTTCCTCCCATACGATCTTGCAATGGAACATTTTAGTGCGGCTTTGTTAAACAACAAGGAATTTCAAGAAAACATAATTTAATGTCCTTCATGCAGGCAAATTCATTTCCAAAAACACATAAAGTCTCATATAATGCTTTTTTTCTGCATAATCTTCACAAACTTTTTCCCAACAAATTATATTCTAAAAACTTTAAATTCATTTGAAGTAAAAACAAATTAACTTTATAAGATTAGAATAGTTTACGTTTTAACTTCTGCTTATCGTTCCCGTATTATGCAACTGTTTTTCCATTCTTTTAAAAAATTATGATAAACACTTTGGCAACATCTTTTGTAGTTAATACAGACGCTTTACGTGCATAATTTCACTCAAATATCCGGTTTACTCAGTGAGTAAATTTCGCGTCTTCGCAACTGTCCACTAACTTGCCTGTGGGTTTAATTTGAAAATTCCTCGCTGTACTTACTCTCATCGTCATTTGTTTTAATTTTGGACGTGAAATGTAGTTGCGTTAGCGACGTTCATACGGTAGCTTCATTTTATTTCTATCTCTTTCTCTCTCTCTCTCTCTCTCTCTCTCTTGAAAATTAAATTTTGAGTGGACTGTTCAAAAACGCTTCAATTTTTTTTTCATATGAGTCATAAGTCATTATTTACATTATCTTATCCATGATTAAAATAAATAAATAAATAAATAAATAAATACAACTTTTCTTCATTGATTTATTCGATTGGCGAATCTGCGTAAAAAAAAAGTCCTTCCGGCAATGCCGGGAGGAAGAGGTAGCTTTCCTTATATATTTATTTATTTATTTTAAAGTAAGTTACATTGTTCAAAAATACTAAGCTCAAATTAGTGGAAATAATCTTATAAAATTAGTGATTTTATACGATTGAATTCTAGTTTTTGTCAAGACTGAATATTAATAGGAATTTTTAGAAAATAGTCACCTTTTATTCAACCTGGTTTTATTTTAAGCGACTTAGAGAGTCACCAAATTCCACGATATCATAAAGTGTATGCCAGTTTAAAGCAACATGGTGGATTGTTCAGATCAGACCGTTTCAAAATGTCAGCCATAAGCAAAATTAAAAGTGCTATAACTCAATCATTTTTTAAGATATAGACAAAATAAAAAGTGTTCTGGAATCGTTGTTTTAAGTTTTAACACGTAAAACAAAAATATTTTTCAAATTTTGATTTTTCGCATTTAATTTTAAATTTAAAATTTTTTTAAAATTTAAAATGGCCACCATTTTGACACAAAATGGCAGATGATGCTGGTCAACGAACTCGGTCGAGACATTTGTATGTACTATGTACATACCAAGTTTCATTGAAATCGGTTCATAAATACGCGTGTTATTACTTGACAAATATGAGATCGTTTCAAAATGTCAGCCATAAGAAAAATTCAAAGTGCTATAACTCAATCATTTTTTAAGATATAGACAAAATAAAAAGTGTTTTGGAATCTTTGTTTTAAATTCTAACACGTAAAAGAAAAACATTTTTCAACTTTTATTTTTTTCGCATTTAATTTTAAATTTTAATTTTTTAAAAAAATTTAAAATGGCCGCCATTTTGAAACAAAATGGCGGATGATGCTGACCAACTAACTCGGTTGAGACATTTGTATGTACTATGTGCATACCAATTTTCATTCAAATCGGTTCATAAATACGTTAGTTATCGCATGACAAAAATCAGATATATATATATATATAATATATATATGCAGGGCGTTTCTAAATTCATGGTCCAAACTTTAAGGGGTGATAGTACACATCAAGACAAACAATATTAAATAGGAAACCAAGGGTCCCAAACGTCTTCCGAAGGAGATAGGCGCCATTAAAGTTTAGGGTCCAAAAATTCAAATGATTATAAAAAACAGAAAAATTGGTCGATTCGTTTGCGGTTTTCACTAAAATTATTCTTTATGTCAGTATTGTTTTGAAAATAAATTATAAAGATAAATTTCCAAAAATGACGATAGAGGGCGCTTTAGACTTTAGAGTAACGAGCAACTATTTTTTACCGTTATTTTTTGCATCTCATTAAAGGTTTCGTAAGCTTAGACTTAAACTTTGAGCTCAAAATCTGAATAGTTGGAAGCAGTTAAGTAGCACAAACTTAACTGTGTTCAGAGGGTTTTAATTTCAAATGGTTATAAAAAACGGAAAAATTGGTCGATTGATTTGCGGTTTTCACTAAAACTATTCTTTATGTCGGTATTTTATTGAAAATGAATTAAAGATAAATTTCAAAAATTGTCGATAGAGGGCTCTTTAGACTTTGGAGTAACGTACAACTATATTTTACCGTTATTTTTCGCATCTCATAAAATTTTTTTAGAAGCTTAGACATAAACTTAAATTTTGAGATGAAAATCTGAATCGTTGGGAGTGGTTAAGTAGCGCAAACTGAACTGTGTTCAATGGGGGTGGGGAGGTTCAAATTTCAAATGATTATAAAAACCGGAAAAATTGGTCAATTGATTTGCGATTTTCACTAAAATTATTCTTTATGTCAGTATTATCTTGAAAATAAATTATAAAGATAAAATTCAAAAAATGCCGATAGAGGGCGCCTTAAACTTTAGAATAACATTCGCCCTCTAACGGAATATTTTGAAATTTATCTTTAAAATTTATTTTCAAGGATATTTTGACATAAAGAATAGTTTTAGCGAAAACCGCAAACGAACCGACCAATTTTTCCGGTTTTTATAGTCATTTGAAATTTGAACCTCCCCACCCCAATTGAACACAGTTCAGTTTGCGCTACTTAACTACTCCCAACTATTCAGATTTTCATCTAAAAATTTAAGTTTATGTCTAAGCTTCTAAAAAAATTTTATGAGATGCGAAAAATAACGGTAAACTATAGTTGTACGTTACTCCGAAGTCTAAAGCGCCCTCTATCGGCATTTTTTGAAATTTATCTTTATAATTCATTTTCAATAAAATACCGACATAAAGAATAGTTTTAGTGAAAACCGCAAATCAATCGACCAATTTTTCCGTTTTTTATAACCATTTGAAATAAAAACCCTCTGAACACAGTTAAGTTTGTGCTACTTAACTGCTTCCAACTATTCAGATTTTGAGCTCAAAGTTTAAGTCTAAGCTTACGAAACCTTTAATGAGATGCAAAAAATAACGGTAAAAAATAGTTGTTCGTTACTCTAAAGTCTAAAGCGCCCTCTATCGTCATTTTTTGAAATTTATCTTTATAATTTATTTTCAAGACAATACTGACATAAAGAATAATTTTAGTGAAAACCGCAAACGAATCGACCAATTTTTCTGTTTTTTTATAATCATTTGAATTTTTGGACCCTAAACTTTAATGGCGCCTATCTCCTTCGGAAGACTCTGGGACCCTTGGTTTCCTATTTAAATATTGTTTGTCT
Source organism: Maratus speculifer (assembly GCA_964019185.1). Classification (NCBI taxonomy): domain Eukaryota; kingdom Metazoa; phylum Arthropoda; class Arachnida; order Araneae; family Salticidae; genus Maratus; species Maratus speculifer. The sequence continues at coordinate 186,729,437 of OZ025301.1, forward strand.
TGATGTGTACTATCACCCCTTAAAGTTTGGACTATGAATTTAGAAACACCCTGTATATATATATATATATATATATATATGTGTCAACATTTGAACGGAGGGTGGTTTTGGGGTCTGGGGGTCATGATCGCTGAAAATATACCAAAATTTTCCGGAAATGCTTTCCTCCGGACGGCTGCAATAGGTAGCTTTTTACTTTTTGTAATAAAAGCTACCTAAAAAACATTATTTTGTACATACCTGTTTGTACAATCCACAAACATGTCAGAAATTGCACGTCAAGCGTAGTAAATGAGATGCGTTCGCACTATAAGGAAGTTTTAAAGACATTCAGATCTTGGTGTAATAGTATAAAGTTCTTCGGATACTGTATCCCAACATACCCTGTGAGCTAAAAACAGCTGGTACTTTACATAACCCAACAGCAAGTATTTTTTACTTACCTGTCACCATTTACAAGTTACTGAATTTTAAAATCAGTCACTTTATTTTAGGGCACCCGGTATATTCTTCTTTCATATAATACTCTACGTTTTCATCTGCATAAATTTTTATACATCAATGCACTTTTTCCTAAAATAATGCAAAAGTAACAATCTTTAAACTTATGGAAAACTGTTTGTTTGAAGAAAGAATACATTCACTTGTATGTGAGCTGAGAATATTTTATGTCTAGCGCTTATCTCATTTGTGTATCAAACAGTTTTTCACTCTTTTCAAACTTCATGGTATATACTTTGCAGCTTTTTTTTGAACAAATATAGACTCTTGGGCGCACAATTTATCACAAATCTCCCTTTTTACTCCGAAAATAAATTCTGTGTCTTTCGGATTGGCCACTAACTTCCCGCGGAGTTTAATTTGAAAGTTCTTCATTGTACTTATTACCGTCGTCACAGTTTCAATTTTGGAAGAAAAGTTAAGTGGATGGACATAAAATGCAGTTGAGTTTGCAGAGTACCTTTGATAATTTAGTTTTACTTCCAGTGTTTTTATTTGCTTTAAGCCCTTTATTTAGGATGCACTGTTCAAAAATTTTCTTTTCTTTTAATCCAAAAATCTACATTATTTAAATTGTTTCTTTTTAATCGTGCTAATTATCATTAGTGTAAAAAGACTGTTTTGCTTGAAATGCCTGTTGAAACGTTTTATCAGAAAAAACAAATTTATTTAAATTAAGGGGTATTACCCCCTTTTTTCTATATACTTAACCAATGAACCTCCAAAATTAATCAGAGAAGTGTCTTATTAGAATAAACCTAGAAAAAAATATCAAGCAAATGGGATTCTCTATCAAGAGTTATTGCGCTACGTACTTACATACATACCGGGTGTCCCAAAAATGACTGATGGATTTTAAAATTCAATAACTTGCAAACGGTGACAGCTATTTAAAAAATTTTTGCAGTAGGGTTCTGCATAGTGTCAGGAGTTTTTTTTAACCGTAATTTTTTATTTTAGTTCGAATTTCAAACAATAGGTGGCGCTGACGGCAATTGAAGGCCAGGTGATCAATGCTGAGTGAAGCGTCGACCTGGTCTTTAATCGCCGTCAATGCCACCTATTGTTTGAAATTCGAACTAAAATAAAAAATTACGGTAAAAAAACTCCTGACATTATACATAACCCTCCTGCAAAAATTTTTTAAATAGCTGTCACCATTTGCAAGTTATTGAATTTTAAAATCCATCAGTCATTTTTGGGACACCCGGTACCTGCGGGCACATTAATTTTGAGAGACTGAGCTAAAAACTGGTGGCACTTTTCATACCACTACAGCAAGAATTTTTTTGATAGCTGTCACCATTTGCAAGTTGTTGAATTTTAAAATCAGTCGGTCCATTTTAGGGCACCCGGTATATTCTTCTTTTATACATAGTACTTTATATAACATTTTCTTCTGCATAAATTTTTATACATATATGCACTTTTTTGCAAAATAATGCAAAAGTAACAATCTTTAAACTAGAAAAATAGTTTGTTTGTAGGAAGAATATATTCACTTGTATGAGATGATAATATTTTATTCTTAGAGTTTATCCCATTTGTGTATCAAACAGTTTTTCACTCTTTTCTTACTTTATGATATAAAATTTGTAATTTCTTTTGAAGAAATGCAGACTCGGGCGCACAACTTATCAAAAATCTCCCTTTTTATCCCGAAAGTAAATTCTGTGTCTTTGTGATAGTCCACTAACTTGCCGCGGAGTTTAATTTGAAAATTCTTCAGTGTACTTATTTCCGTCGTCACTGTTTTAATTTTGGAAGAAAAGTTAAGTGGGTGGACATAAAATGCAGTTGAGTTTACAGGATTCTATGATAATTTAGCTTTACTTCCAGTGCTTTTATTTACTTTATGCACTATATTTACGATGCATTGTTCAAAAATTTCCCTTTTCTTTGACCTAAAAATCTACATTATTCAAATTGTTTCTTTTCAATATTGTTAATTGTCATTAGTGTTAAAAGTCTGTTTTGCTTGAAGTGCCTGTTGAAACACCTTGTCAGAAAAAAAAAAAACCTGTACATTAAATTTGAAACAAACCCAATAGTCCTGTATGAAAGACCCATTTATTTAAATTGAAGAAGTATTAGTCCCCTCCCCCCTTACCTTCTGTATACTTAATCAATGAAACCCGAAAACTAATCAGGGAAGCATCTTATTAGAATAAACCAAGAAAAAAAATTAAGCCAATCGGATGTCTCTATCAAGAGCAGGGATGTAGTGGAGGGTACACGCCGGTATACGCCGTATACCTTCTGGATTTTTTAAAGAAATATCGTATACCCTCTGTTTCTCAAGAAAGCTATAGTATATGCACTGTAGAGTATACCCTCTGCCTTGAGCGTATACCTTCTGTTTACAGCGTATATCCTCTGTAATTTTTACAAGTACATCCGTGATCAAGAGTTATTGCGTTGCGTACATACATATCTGCGTACATATTAGCTCACAGGCTTTGATAACCTGTGAATTAAAAACTGCTGACACTTTACATAATCCTACAGCAAGGTTTTAATATAGCTGTCACTATTTGCAAGTTATTTAATTTTAAAATCAGTCAGTCCATTTTAGGGCACCTGTTTTATTTTTCTTTTATGCCGTACTTCATATAACATATTCTTCTGCATAAATTTTATACATCTATGCACTTTTTCGCAAAATAATGCAAAAGTAACAATCTTTAAACTCAGAAAAATTGTTTGTTTGAAGAAAGAATACATTTACTTTCATATGAGATGAGAAAATTTTATGTTTAGCGCTTATCTCATTTGTGTATCAGGCAGAATTTCACTCTTTTCAAACTTTATGATATAAAGTTTGCAACTTCTTTTGAAGAAATTTAGACTCTTGGGCGCACAATTTATCAAAAATCTCCATTTCTACTTCAAAAGTAAATTCTGTGTCTTTGTAAGTGTCCACTAATTTCCCGTGGAGTTTAATTTGAAAATTCTTCAGTGTGCTTATTTCTATCGTCACTGTTTCAGTTTTGGAAGAAAAGTTAAGTGGATGGACATAAAATGCAGTTGACTTTGCAGTGTTCCTATGATAATTTTAGCTTTATTTCCAGTGCTTTTATTTACTTTATGCACTATATTTAAGATGCATTGTTCAAAAAATTTCTTTTCCTTGATCCAAAAATATACATTATTCAAATTGTTTCTTTTTCATAGCGTTAATTATCATTTGTGTTAAAAGTCTGTTTTATTGGAACACTTGTTGACTTAGAATAAACCTGCACATAAAATTAAAAAAAAATAAAAAAAAATCGAATAGTTCTTTATGAATAAACCATTTGTTTAAATTAAGGGGATATTACTCCCCCTCCCTTCTTCTTTCTTTATATTTAACCAATGAACCCCCAAAACTCACAAGAAAAGCGTATTATTAGAATGAACCTAACGATTTTTCAGAAGGAAATCGGATGTCTCCATCAAGAGTTACTGCGTTGCGTACATGCATACATACGTGCATATCTGCAGGCATATTATCTCACAGACTTTGATAGCCTGAGAGTTAAAAAATGCTTTTTGCACTTACATAAAAATGCACTTTACATAGCCCTATAGCAAGAATTCGTTTCATACAAGTCTTCATTTGCAAGTTACTAAATTTAAAAATCAGACACTCCATTTTAGGGCAACCGGTATATTCTTCTTTTATGTAGTACTTTATATAACGTTTTCATCTGCATAAATTTTTATACACTTATGCACTTTTTTGCAAAATTATGCAACAATAATCTTTAAACTTAAGAAAAATAATTTGTTTGAAGAAAGAATACATTCACTTGTATGTGACGATATGAGCTGAGAATATTTTATGTCTAGCGCTTATCTCATTTGTGTATCACACTTTTTTTTTTTTTTTTTTCATTCTTTTCAAACTTTATGGTATATACTTTGCAGCTTCCTTTGAAGAAATTTACTCTTGGGCACACAATTTATCACAAATCTCCCTTTTAACTCTGAAAGTAAGTTCTGTGTCTTTGTGATTGTCCACTAACTTCTTCCGGAGTTTGAATTGAAAATTCTTCAGTATACTTATTTCCATCGTCACTGTTTCAATTTTGGAAGAAAAGTTAAGTGGATGGACATAAAATACAGTTGGGTTTAAAGAGTTTATATGATAATTTAGCTCTATTTCCAGTGCTTCTATTTGCTTTAGGCATTATATTTACGATGCATTGTTTAAAAATTTCCTTTGACCCGAAAATCTACATTATTCAAATTGTTTCTTGTTCATAGTGTTAATTATCATTTGTGTTAAAAGTCTGTTTTGCTTCCCTACATTTGAAAACAAGTATACTTCCCTTGAAGTTTGGGGTCTTTCAAGTTTTAGGTATGTAGTAAAATAGGGAGGGGGGGGGGGGTCACGAGAATGCTTACATAAGAATGACAAAGCAGCAACTATAGTTTAACAACAAAAAGCAAAATAGTATGATTTAGATGAGAATTCTACGGATGTTGAAAAACTTGAGGAAAAATATTTGGAGTAAATTAGGACTGGAAATGCGGAACATTCCAGCCCACTACTACATTGAAAACGCAATAACAGACACTGCAGAAACATGCATTGAAAGGTCTTTGACACCAGATTAGAGATCTTAACGCCAAACACATGATATTGACACTACGATTGTAGTTAAAATTTTAGTTATGTGCCTAAATAAGTTAGGGCCTGTTGTATTTCTTAAAGTTTTTTTTTAATTCGATGCTATAATAATATATTTAAAACCATTTTGTATTCATTAAATTGTTTAATGTAATATGTAACAGCATTTTAAACCGATTTCGTTTTCCTTGGATACCACAACCCCTATATACCTATTTAATGTAGAAATTTGCTGGACTAATATGTAATTTATCACTAGCTATAATTTTTTTTTTTATGGCAAACAGTGTTGATGTTAGAATGCCATAAAACCTTAAGTAAGCAAATGCGGGGGGGGGGGGGGGAGGGGGAGCATTTGCTTATGTATTCCTCACAAGTGGGAGAAAGGGGTAAAAAATAACTAAAAATATGCTTGCGTAATTATTTGAATGGCCCCTTTCAGTTAGTGTGAAGAAGTTATTTTAAAAGCTCACCCAATTAGTGGTAGTGCGCACAGCACAAAAAAGGCAATTTTTTTTTTTTTTTTTTTTTTTTTTTGATCGATTAAGCAAGTGTTTAATTTTTAAAATGAAAATATAGAAGAAAGAAAAGAATTCCCAGAAGCTTTCCAAAATCTCCACAAGGTATTTGATAGTGGTCCAAACAAAATTCACGATAGAAATAATTTTTTATAAAAACACAGATTTATAATAAAAAATTGTAAATTTTTTATTGATTTTTTAAGTATACAGTATTGAGTTAAGTATGGAATAACATATCGGATAAATAGCCTCCACGGCTTTGCTGACAGATACATACTCTTTTGTTAAAGCTTTTCATACCTGTTTTGCATAAATGTGGCTGACTTTCGCTCAGTTTTCTCCTACAAGGTGTAGGGGATAGTGGGCTTGTTGACAAAAACCTTGGATAAATAAAATAAAATAACGTAAAAAAAGTACAAAGGCGTTAAATCGCAGAATTTGAGTGTTTAATTCTGATCACAAAGCTGAAGATTACCCAATCAGGAAACGATTCAATTAGTAATTGAATTGTTTCTCGGGCTGAATGGAATATGTCATCGACTTGTTGAAACCGCATGCCTTTCATGTCCATATCTTGCACAAAACTAAAATCTTACGGAAAATTTGAGTCACTCTGCGAAGTCTTTTAGGCTATTTACCTGATATGCTTTTCCATATGTAATCCATGATGGCAGTTCTTGTTCTACAGAACTAAGGATAATCGTCTGACCAGAGACAAGCACATCCTCAGCAATCTGAAACCTCAAGAGTCATGAAAGAAAGAGACAGTTGGAGATGCAGTATGCAGTAAAAATGGCTTGCAATATGATGCACGTTACCCCCCAAATTTAAATGCATTCATTCGCCCCAAACAAAACAATCACGTGGAACAGGTACTAAAATTTTTGACATCAGACAAGCTTTTTTCTAAATCTAAATGAAAATGATATGATTTTATTTAAGTATTCTAGAGTAGAAATTCATAGTATTATGAATTAAAAACTATATTACTAAAAGTTTCTTCTTCTTACTTTTTTTTACATTAGGTCTAAACACAAGGACTTAATGTTTGGACTTAATGTAGCGGAATTTAGGGTTACATTTTAGCCATACTTCATCTCTATTCTTTCTTTTTTTTTCCCATGCTCAAGAGCAGTCAAGAAGATTAATGTTTCACTTCGATGGGAAAACTTTGTTCAATTTAAGAAAGTGAAGAGCAAAAAAGCTCGGTAGCTGTATAAAACCTCTGAAGAGGTCCCCAACTGTCATCCAAGGGAAAATTTCAGCGTGATTAATGATTCTGTAAGTCGTCAAAGGGAAAAAAACACTGTTTTTTATGGACTACATCTGTAATACTTGAGAGGCCATCAACAAGACTCTGCACTAACCCATAGAGCCTACACAACCCAAAAGCCAGAATCAGAAACTCTCATGACCAGACCATGTCATTCTAAATTTCTTAGCTCTATATCCCCAGATATTAAACTGTTGCGCGTGGTTGAGAGAAACTTCAATACCTAGTCATCTACGATACACTGTTGCAGAGCAACACTCAGAGCAGCTATTGAGTGTGCAATAGTAAATGTTCCAACATCCATGTGATTACTGCCTGCAGTCTGTTTCGAGATTATTTCAATAAATCATATCATCTATTGTTTATGTGGTCACCTGTATAGAATGTTAAAATATTAAAAAAATTTCTATCTCTAAGCGTAATTTCCTGTTTGAAATCAGGTTTTATTTCGTTCTCAATTACCTGCCGCATCTGTATTCTATACTAATAAAATCCGTGCGCCTCTGTCTGTCTGCTTGAAGCCGATTACAGTTCGCAACGTGGGCGAATTGGAAGTCGCGAGAGGTGTCTTTCGATTCGAAAAATTCCGGGAAAGTCATTTCGGGTATTTTCGAGACCGTGGGACCAAAATTAAAAAAGTTATAAATTAAAAACCGGTCGGGAATCGGAACGGAAAACGTCTTATTTCCCAAACAGGTCTCAAACGGAGCTCTGAGGCAGAACACTGCGCTACCTTGCGGTGAAGAACAGGAACTTTTCCCCTTTGGCTAAAAGAAGAAGCAGCCGAAAACCTATTTTTCTCCCGTCAATTTGTCAAAGAATGTATAAGAGAAAAATAAGTAATTGGTAAAAAATATTAAACACTGTTTAATTAATATAATAAGTACAACTATTTAAGCACAGCAAGATATGTTCACTAAGAGGTAATAGTGTTGCTAATTAATATTTTGAGGATCTCAGATGTAACTGGCTATTCATATATTTATTCTGTATGTGAGTATTAATCGTTGTAGCTCATTTTCATACTTTTTCTTTTTGGTAGCATACACGAATATTGTGTAACCTAAGATTTACGCGATTAATTCTAATTTCTGTTAGTACAAACGGAAAACGAGCTACCAAAATTATTTGTTAGTTATGTTCTTTGTGATATTAATGAAATTACTTATTTTTTTTAATAGCAGTCTTTTGCAGTTTTTAATAAACAAACTTTTTTTGCGCGTTTTTTCTTAAACCATCATGCAGACAGTTTTTAAAGTAGAAAAAAACTGATTACATATTCAGAATCTGCGTAAAAGTCTGCTTCTGATGATCCAAAAAATACGAGAAAATGTATTATGGACGCGCAGCGCCAACCGTGCAAAACCAAATATTTTTAACGGGACAATGGCGACCATGGCGCGTAGCGCCGGTGGGCCGGCTACGCACGATGGGCCCGTACCGCCCACTTGCGAAATCACATATTTTAACGGGATAATGGGCGCATAACAACCATAGCTCTTTAATTTACTTTTTTTTGTGCTGAGGATTCGAACACCAAGACTTGCTTATTAAATGAATTTTTTTGTCTATTATATATTGCTTAATACCGAGGTTCGTTTGGAAAAAGTGGCCCAGCTAGCGGGCGTAGCTCGCTAGTAAAGACAATATTTGTTGAAAAATATAAATAGTTTTGTGTCTCACCTTTAAACAGATATCAGTGCTCTAAAATTATCGCAAGGGAAACATGATGGAGCATTCTAATACTAAACAAAACTTATAAATAGTTTCTTTTTTAATAATGCCAATTATTTGCTATTTTAGTGCAAATGGATGTCAAGTTGAAATACTCACTGGTAATAAATAAGGTAAATAAGTAAATATATGTATGAGTGATCGCTAAATTCATTAGCATTATTATTTTACTATTAAAATGTTTATATTATTTACATCTAATTCAAATAATTAATATTATTGATAACTTAAAAATATAAAATACGCTAGGTTTTTAAAAGATTACAGTTTAAAATTATAGCTACTATGCAGACGGATTCATGTACAAAAACTAAATTTTATACAATGTTTCCGCGTCTACATAATTTTTGAAATAAATACGCATTTTTTCGCCTAGTAACATTCCAAACGTTATAATCTTTTCTTTAAAACATAAAAATACATTTATTATAAATAGGAACAAATTGTATGATCTAAGAACCTTTTGTGTCCTGTCCTTATCTCTACAGTGTGTCAAACTGTTTTTTTCTCTTTGAAACTTTATGATAATAAACATCTTGCAGCTTCCTTTTTTGAAAGTAATATAGATTCTACCACACATAATTTATTTCAAATCCCCTATTTACTACGGGATTAAATTTGTGATTTCGCGATCGCCCATTATCTTCCCTCAGGGTTTAAATTGAAAATTCCTCAGTGAACTTATAACAAGAACGAAAAATCAAATATCTAGCACAGATTATGAAGAATTTTCCTACATATTTAGAATACAATACAGTAAAGCTCCGACTGTCGGAATTTCAACTAACCGAACATTTAATCATCCGAACAACCTATTTTTATCAAAAAATTTTATTAACTTCCATTTATTCCTGTGCTATATCCCTGTTTCAGATACCCCTGTTTCGAATACATGACCTCTTTACGGATCCATGTAAAAAATAAAATTTTATGCAATGTTTCCTTGTCTACATAATTTTTCAAATAAGTACGCATTTTTTCGTCAAATAACATTCCAAACATTATAACCTTTTCTTTAAACCTCAAAAATAAATTTGTTGTAAAAAAAGAACAAATTGTATAAGAATCTTTTACGTTTTGTGTTTATCCATTTAGTGCTTATCTTTACTGTGTATCAAATTGTTTTTCTTTCTTTGAAACCTTATGATAATAAACACCTTGCAGCTGCCTTCTTGGGATGTAATATAGATTCTACCACGCATAATTTATCTCAAATCCCCTATTTACTCCAGGATTAAATTTGTGTCTTCGCGATCCTCCAGGTTTAAATCGAAAATTCCTCAGTGAGCTTATTTCTTGCCATCACTGTTTTAATTTTGTAAGAAAATGTTAGTTCACGGGTGTAAAATAAAGCTGAGTTTGCGAAGTTCATACTTTCCTTTCATTTTGCTTTATTATTGTTTTTTTCTTTCCTTTTTTTTTCACAGTTTAGCACTTAAAAAACACCAAGAATGAAAAATGAAATATCTAACATAGATTATGAAGCATTTATCTACATAATTAGAATACAATACAACGAGGCTCCGATTTTCAGAATTTCAACTAACTGAACATTTAATTAACTAAATAGCTTATTTCTATCAAAATATTTTTTAAACCAAACTTCCAATTATCCCTGTTTCGGATACATGACCCCTTTACGAATTCATGTACAAAAACAAAATTTTATACAATGTTCCCGCGTCTACATAATTTTGAAATAAATACGTATTTTTTTGCCAAACAACATTTCGAACATTATAGTTTTTTCTTTAAACCTTAAAAACACATTTATTATGAATAAGAACAATTTGTATGATATAAGAACCTTTTACACTCTGTGCTTATCTCACTGTATATCAAATTGTTTTCCTCTCTTTAGAACTTTATAACAATAAACATCTTGTAGACTCTTCTTTGGAAGTAATATAGATTCTACCACGCATAATTTATCTCAAATCCCCTACTTACTCCAGGATTAAATTTGTGCTTTCGCGATCGTCCCCTATCTTCCCCCCGGGTTTAAATTGAAAATTCCACAGTGAACTTATTTCTTGCGATCACTGTTTTAATTTTGTAAGAAAATGTTAGTTCATGGGTGTAAAATATAGCTGAGTTTGCAGAGTTCATACAATGCTTTTACTTTACTTGATTATTGTTTATTTTTCTTTTTTTACTGTTTAGTACATAAAAAATATCAAGAACGAAAAATCATCTATCTTGCATAGATTATGAAGCACTTCCCATCACATTCACAGTACAATACCCCCTTTTGTGCACAAGATGATAGTCTCACCATTTGCAAACAATTCCGCAGACCTAACCCTTGCGAATGTAAAGGGGTCAATCCATTTCAAGTGGTCCAGAAAATATAAAAATGGTCGCTCGACCATTTTTAAAAAATCTGAAATTTTTTGTACAACAACCCTAACATGATGGAAGTTCAAAATGACCGTTATTTTAATTTTACTATTTTTTGTTTGTGCATGGCAGCAATCTTTGTTTCATCGTGTGCAGCGATTTTCTCAGATACTAGGATACACAAAATTGTAAATATCTCGTCTTTTATTTTTCCAATTGAAATGGGGTTTGCAGCATTTTGTTCAGAATAAAATAGGCTAAATGTATGATGGTAGAATAACTTTGGGAAATAAACTTTTACAGGGGAGATTTTAGCACAAAATTTAAGATATTTTCCAAAATCTATCCGTTTGCAAGAGGAAACTTTTCATTCAAGGAAAACTGCCACACTTACACAATTTTTTCTACTAATAGGTCAAAAGTGCATGTACTCATACACCAAGTCCCAGATCTAGGAGTTAATTTCTCTTTGCGAAAAAAATTCCGAAATTCGTCAAAAATTTCAAAAATCGCACTTTTTAGGCTTTGATATCTCTGGTGAGGCACGAGATAAAAATCTGAAATTCTGGCCTTTGATAATATTTTGTAGTAATGTTATGCACAAAAAATTTCAAGAAGGAGATTTGACTACAAGCGGAGTTATGACATGGACAATATGTGAAAACAATATTGCCAAACTATTCTAACCTACTATGTAATTGTTCAACAAGACTGTCAACCTTACACAATTTTTTTCTACAAATAGGTCAAAAGTGCGTGTACTCATACACCAAGTCTCAGATCTGGGAGTTAATTTCTCTTTGCGAAAATAAATTCCGAAATTCGTCAAAAATTTCAAAAATCGCACTTTTTAGGCTTTGATATCTCTGGTGGAGCAAGAGATAAAAATTTGAAATTCTGACCTCTGATAGTATTGTGTAGAAGTGTTATGTACAAAAAAATTCAAGAAGGAGATTTGACTATAAGCTGAGATACGGTGATTAAAAAATGTTGAGATATGCTATTATGAGTACATTAGGAGAAATGAGATTAGCCTCATTTATTACAATATTTACACATAAAATACCGTTTGTTGAAAGCAGTTTAATAATAAATGTTTAATTTACAAAGATGCTATATATGCTCAACAAAGAGCTTAACACTATTTACGAGAGATGTTATGAGTTCGACCAGTTACTGTTGTCAGTCCATCAGGCTGTCATTTCTCAAAATTTTATTTAAAGCCACCCAAGTCTTGACATCCCTTGTTAACTTGAATGAAATTCTCTAGGTTTAATAAGTGAAACCATGTCAACTCGATCAGTTGCAACCCATTGTCTGAAATTTACTTTTCCTGAAATGTGTACCGAGTAAAATTGTTGCAACAGCATTTGTAGTAGGTTTGTTCCTCTGGACAAATAGTGTATTGGCTTAGCATACATTCTGAATTGTTTAAATCACACAGACGCATTTGAAGAAGATATTTGTAAATAACGTTTAAATTTGTATTATAAATAATTAATTTAAAATTTTGGAGGTATGAACAGTTACATAGAAGGTTACAATAGTTTGGCAGTATTGTTTTCACATATTGTCCATGTCATATCTCAGCTTGTAGTCAAATCTCCTTCTTGCAATTTTTTGTACATAACACTACTACACAATACTATCAAAAGGCCAGAATTTCAGATTTTTATCTCGTGCTCCACCAAAGATATCAAAGCCTAAAAAGTGCGATTTTTGAAATTTTTGACGAATTTCGGAATTTTTTTCGCAAAAAGAAATCAACTCCCAGATCTGGGACTTGGTGTATGAGTACACGCACTTTTGACCTATTTGTAGAAAAAATTGTGTATGGTTGACAGTCTTGTGGAACAATTACATAGTAGGTTACAATAGTTTGACAATATTATTAGGATGAGCGAAGCGAATCCTCTACTAGTCCACTCAAATTACAATTTGTCGTACGCTTTACAAAAAAACTATTCAATATTTTAACTTCAAATTAAACACAAAAATAAATTATGATCTGTAGATTTGCAGAATATAATTTTTTTTACAGTAAAACGTTAAAAAAATTATTATTTTAATTAATTTATTTTACATGCATTTCCAATACGGAAGCATTTTAGCAAATAAATAAAAAATGAAACGCGTATATTTTCAGAAAAAAAAGTTTAAATCATGGAGTAAATAATTATAGATAGAATCATGATTAATTTATTAAATAAAACATGTTTTCATTATCCCGCAAAATCGTTTGCACAGATGACACTTAAATATTTTAAAAGAATTGTATTATGGATTTTTTTTTTTTTTTTTTTTTTTTTTTTTTTTTTGTAAACTGGCAACAAAATAATTGTAAACAAATAAAATTAATTCTTAAATTTGTTATATAAATGAAAAATTAAAAGATCTGCGTGAAGTTGTTGGTTCAAGCTCTTTATAAATATTTTTGCGAAGGTCGTATTGTGGCTAAATAATATCATTAATCAGAAGGATTTTATAGAAAAATAAGACTTTAATAAGTTCGCAAACACAACAATAATTATTCGTGAAAACGTCACTGCGAGAATGAGAGAGCGCTTCGTTAAAAGGTAATCCCATTAATTGAGTTGCCATTCGCAGAAAGTAAACAGTTCTCCCACGCGGAGAGAATTACAGCAATTCTCATACGCTAACATGTATAAAAATGAAGAAATTAAAATAAAATGTTTTACAGTTGAAAATTCATAGTATCAACGAAAACAGATTTCAAATGTTTTTTCCAGAAAATAGGATTTTGAAGAAGTAACTTTCTTCAAGCTTTCTTCAAATATATTATTCTAAAATAGCTATCAAAGATTATCGGATGTTGATTACAAAGGTTGGAAACATGCATATTTCAAACAATTAAAAAACACCAGTGGCTACTTGAAATTGTAAAAACATCTTTAAAAGAGCTTTTAGTTGAAAATTAAAAAAAAAATTGTAAAAGTTTGCTTTGAAAATATCTTATGTCAGTTTTACATCATAAGTAAAAAATTAAAATGCGCCAAAACATAAAATAACGTTTTTGTTTAATAAAGATGCAAAAATAATAATAAAAAAAAATATTGTTACTTTCAAATATCTGTTTTATAAAATAATGCTTCGCGAATCCAAACAAAGCATGGCTTTTGCTAGTTTTTAAATATTGTCCATGTCATATCTCTGCTTGTAGTCAAATCTCCTTCTTGAAAGTTTTTGTACATAACACTACTACACAATACTATCAAAGGCCAGAATTTCAAATTTTTATCTCGTGCCCCACCAGAGATATCAAAACCTAAAAAGTGCGATTTTTGAAATTTTTAAAGAATTTCGGAATTTTTTTCACAAAGAGAAATTAACTCCCAGATTTGGGACTTAGTGTATGAGTACACACACTTTTGACCTATTTGTAGAAAAAATTGTGTAAGGTTGACAGTTTTCCTTGCATAAAAAATTTCCTCTTGCAAATGGATAGATTTTGGAAAAAATCTTAAATTTTGTGCTAAAATTTCACCTATAAAAAATTGTTTTTCAAAATTATTCTACCCCTATACATTTAGCCTACTTTATTCTGAACAAAATGCTGCAAACCCCATTTCAATTGGTAAAATAAAAGACAAGATATTTACAATTTTGTGTATCCTACTATCTGAGAAAATCGCTGAACACGATGAAACAAAGATGGCCGCCATGCACAAACAAAAAATAGTTAAATTAAAATAACGGTCATTTTGAACTTCCGTCATGTTAGGGTCGTTGTACAAAAAATTTCAGATTTTTTAAAAATAGTCGAGCGACCAGTGCTGGACCACTTGAAATGGATTGACCCAAAGGGATTACTGTATTATATTTTCTGAGATATCATGGAAAATGTACCACAAAAACATGTTCATCCCTCCCTCCTATTTTCGAATCTACTGAAATTTAAATTATGAAAAAAATAGGGGCAGTAGTATTTTATTTGAAATATGTAATGAAACTATACTAGGTCACATAGTTTTGAGAAAATGACATTTTCCCGTTACGTACAAACTTCACTTTGCGGGAACTCAATTGGGGAATTGAGAGTTGCGCTAAATGTACATACAGACATTGAGTCATCCAAAGACTGATAAAAATTGCCTGTAACAGCAATAATTTCAAATCTATCCAGAAAACAGCGACACGAACCAAGGAGGCGTTGCAGGATTGTGACCTCATTTCGAAGCGCGCTTCCAACGTCAATATAAATTAGTGCTCGCGATAGGATACGTATAGCAGGTATACGATTAAACGATATACGTATATCCGTATAATACGTTTTTCTGCTATACGGATACTTTCGAATATACGTTTAAACGTATCCGGATACGTATAAGGCGTATCAACTAAACGTATATTTAAGAATACGTATATTTAATGTATACGTATATTCGCCGTATCGTATCTAATTTAAATAGCGGACTTCACCAGTCTTATGTCGCTGAATGGAGAATAATTTGGAAATCGGTAGCGTTACGACAGAAATTCGCATAGTATGCAGGCCCGTAGCTAAGGGGGCGCTATGGGCGGCTCAGCCCCCCTAGAATATTTTGAGCCCCCCCCCCTGGAAAAGATTCCAAGGTCACTCAATTAATTTCTGTTCCAAAAATTCAAATAAAATTCTGTTCAAAAATCTAATGTAGTTTTGAGACCCTTTCACAGTTTTGCAGAGTTACTAAATTGTATCTAAAATACGTGTTTCAACACTCCCTCATCTTATATGTACATATGAAGTTAACATGATGTTTCATTTTGCACCAGTTATACAATCAAAATTTTCATCATCCTATACTTTTCTTAGCATAAAATGAAGTTAGTACAACAGTTTAATTAGAAACATAATACCTACAATGTGAATAGTTATTAATTTATCTTTCTGCGTCAGAAAGAGAAAAAAATATTATGAGCCCCCCCTACATTCTCTCGAGCCCCCCCCCCCCCCCCCCATGGTTCACTTCTAGCTACGGCCCTGATAGTATGTCTTATACATACGAGATCAAGCATTGAAAAGCGTATATTTTTTAAAACAGTTTGCAAAAAGCTCACAAAAGATCAGACTCCTGATTGGCTAATCTTGCTTCACTAACAGTGAAATATCTACTATCTGGATTCCAACCAAGATCTTGGTATTTCCCTTTATAAATATTTTAATCAACGTACATGTTCAGTGCAATTTACCGAAGTGACCCATGTTACCTATCGATTGTAGGGCAGTACGAAACCGAAATGTGGCACCAATGAAAACTATCCTGTTGAACTGTAGCTGACGTCACAATTCACCTTGATTTTCATTTCATACTACCCTACAATCGGTTGGTAACATTGGTCACTTCGGTAAATGACCGGTAAGTTACTCTAAACATACTCAATGTTTAATTATGTTTCTTCTAATTTTCATTAAATAAGTCATAAAATATTCTGGGAGGACAAAATAATTAAATTATTTAAAAAAGGAACTAATAAAAACTACCAAATATGTAAATTATTTTAAAATCCCTCCGCGGTAAGACAATTTACATATGGTGAAAAATAAAACCATTGTGTCACGTGACGCAGACACTTAGTATAAGTATCTCGTAGTGTAGAAGAACGAGCATTTATAGACGCAGTTCTGCTTAGATTACAATTAGAAATGAATAGAAAAAGCTGGGTGTGGCGGTGAGAAAAAGAATGACAGAGCCTACTGCCTGCTATGTGATGATGATATTGCTGAAAACTCATTCTGTGCAACTGGTGGAACAAAATTCATGCCACATATAGACAAAGTCACAGACAGATATTTTGTAAAAACATATTTTTCGGACTATCTTACCCTTAAAAAGTGTAAACCAGTCGAAAGATTTCTCGAATCCATTACTTTCTTCTTGTTAAGATACAAGAAAACATAAAAAAACTAAGTACTGAGCCACAGCTCTTCCAAAGATTAGTTTGATTCTATCCACAACTAATGTAAGACAATTTATAATAAATAACTTAGTTTTTTGGGAAAGAAACCAAAATTTAAACTGAGAAACGTATTCAGATTTTTTAGGTACCCGCATAACAAGTAGTAGTTAAGTAAACGCATCGTAGTTTTTTAAACAGAGAATCGCGATGGGGATACTCTACCGGATATTTCTCAATGTCTGTAAAAGCATTGAAACATCAAATTTCATATCTTGAATGAAAAACGTTTAAACGTTTATACGTTTAACCGCTTGGAGAAGATCCGTATATACGATGTACCGTATATGTTGTTTTGCGCAATACGTATAACCGCCGATGCCGTATTATACGTATAGTTGATCCGTATTTCGTATAATACGTATTATACGTATACGCGTATAAACGTATAATCGAGAGCACTAATATAAATATAGCCTTTAATAGCAATTTTCTTGCAATGAGTCTTTGCTTTCTACCTTTGTGATGATTATTGTTAGCATGCTTTGATTAGTGAAGAAAGGCATAAAATAACGCATTTCGACATTCTTCCAAATATATGTGAATTTTAAAGAAATGTTTCATTTGTCTGTAAAATAAGTGGATCATAGTTTCCATATAAATTAACTCAGTTTTCTTAAAAAACATATATGTATTATACATATTGTACTTTACACTTCGTTCATAACATTGGAATTTTAACTGTTGCTTTTAGGAGTTTGTTTTTAAAATTTTTGCTGGCAATGAAGTAAGTCTAAATTATCTGTTTGAAGTAGTAAATTTAATTTTCTATATTTTAAGCTCTACAGTTTCAAGAACTGTGTTTGCTCATCTCCTTCCCCATCCTCTTTTTTAGCAAATACGACTTTAAATTGCCATCTAAAATCTGGAATTTTTATTGCCTTAACAAGAAAAAGAGAGCCATTATCTGCATCTCCCGACTGAAATATGCAAACTCATTCGCATAAATCCTATAGGGAACGGGGGGGGGGGGATTTTTAAACTGCTTAAACAAAATATCAAATTCGTTACGCATTATTTCTAAAACAGCACCACCACTTGAAAACCGCAAACAGTCTGTCACTGTTAAAATGGTTGGAATGATACCGTCTTATTGCACCTCGCTTTCTTTCTCGATACATGAACCGGGGTGGTGCGCATGAGGGGGGAGGTCGAATATTTCTTAGGGGAATTAATTGAAATCGCAGCGACTAATAAATTCGCGTACGGAATTTTCGCCTACGCCTTAGCCCCATAACTATCATGGGAGAAATACTTCATTTGGAAAGCTATGCCAAGCGAAACAATTTGCATATTTCTCATCAGAATCCGCGCTTTTACAGATGATGAGGAGAAAATGAAATCATATTTCTGTGGAAAAGAGGAAAGGGAAAAGGGTGTCGCAGAGGATTAATTTATGGTCCTGAATTCCCGGTCGCCGAAAGTATGTATTTTCGCTTTGCGCTGAAATGAGTTTCTTGTTTCCGAATCTCTCAACGAATTAGAACTTCTTTACTATTTAGCGAATACAAAGAGTAGGGCAACAGATTCATAAATTTCTTTGCTTTTTAGTTTTTTTGTAATTGGTGAAGTTTATTTGATAGAAATTCTAGCACTGGTTATGATTGATGAAATGACTCATCTAATAGAGATCGAAATCGTACTACAGTTAAACGTCATTCTGGTATCATAGTCTATCTCAATTTACAGATTGTATGTTGATCTGATTATTTCTATAGACAGTTTCTCAACGAATTAGAACTTCTTTACTACTTAGCGTATAACGAGTGAGGCAACAGATTTATATATATATATATATATATATATATATACATATATATATATATATATATACAGTAAAACCTCCATAACGGACACTCCCGAATAGCGGACACCTCTATTTAACGGACAATTTTCTAATCCCCACTCCCAAAACTTAAATTTTTCTATGTTTAACCTCTGAATAACGGACATTCCGAATAGCGGACACTTTTTTTTTCGATAAAGAATAAAAAAGTATTTTTTAACGAGAAAAAAAATTTGAAAAAAGAAGTTAAAAGCGTCTAAATTTATTGGGGAAATGTATCACAAATGTTGTGATCACAGATAAATGCAGAGGATGGGCTGGAGAAAGCCTCCCCCCCCCCCCCCCCCACGTCCAATGTTGAATTCAGGAAGTTGCCTGGGAGGGACATCTCCCAGAGCATTCGAAACATTCCCCCGGATGATTTTGAGATTTTATGTTTTTAAAGCTCAAAAAGTTCAATCCCCTTCCTCTTTCCGTCCCGGAACTTTATATTAACCAGTAAAGTCACATTAAAAAACAAATTACATGTAATCGCAAGCAAAAGTAATCTTTTGTAACAGTTGTTTTCGCAAGAGTGTAATAGACAGTGGATGAAGGTGTACACAATTTTATTTCAGTTTTATTGCTTAAAAAATAATTTTAATTTCTGATTAATCATGTAATAGAAATTTTAGGGCATATAAAAGCCAATTAATGAAACATTAAGTATTTCTTAGCGATTACTGAATCTCTGAAGTTTTCCCAATAGCGGACACCTCCGAATAGCGGACAATTTCTGCGTTCCCGAGGTGTCCGTTATTTAGAGGTTTTACTGTATATATATATATATATATATATATATATATATATATATATATATATTTTTTTTTTTTTTTTTTTTTTTTTTTTTTTTTTTTTTTTTTTTGCTTTTTAGTTTTTTTTTTGGAATTAGTAAAGTTTATTTGATGGAAATTCTATCACTAATCATGATTGATGAAATGACTCATCTAAAAGAGATCGAAATCGTACTTCAGTTAAACATTATTCTAGTATCATTGTCTATCTCAATTTACGTACTGTACGTTGATCTATTTATTTCTATAGACAGATTTTTTTTTGGTAATCTCCTGGAAACAAAATAGAACTCCTTTACTACTTAGCGAATAACGAATAAAACAACGGATTCATTTTTTTTTTTTTTTTTTTTTTTTTGTAATTGGTGAAGTTTATTTGATGTAAATTCTAGCATTAGTTATGATTGATGAAATGACGAATCTAACAGAGATTGAAATCGTACTTCGGTTAAACGTCATTCTGGTATCACAGTCTATTTCAAATTACGGATTGTATGTTGGTATGTGTATTTCTATAGACAGTTTCTCAACGAATTAGAACTTCTTTACTACTTAGCGAATAACAAGTAAAACAATAGATTCATATATATATATATACATACATATATTTTAATTGGTGAAGTTTATTTGATGTAAATTCTAGCACTAGTTATGATTGATGAAATGATTCATCAATCATAATTCTTCAGTTAAAGACCATTCTGATATCATAGTCTATCTCAATTTACAGATTGTATGTTCATCCGTTTATTTCTACAGACAGTTTCTTTTTTCGTAATCTCGTGGAAACGAATTGCAACTTTTTTACTACATAACGAATAACAAGTGAAATAGCATATTCTTAAATTTCTTACATCTTTTAAAAAATAAGTCACTTTTACTTGCAGTAAATTATAGTACAAGTAATGATTGATGAAATGACTCATCTAATAGAGACCGAAACCGTACTTCAATTAAACGTTAACTTGCAGATTGTAATGTTGATCTATTTTTATCGAGTTTCTTCTTTCGTAATCTCTCGGACGTGGGTTAGAACTTTAATTACTTGGCAAATAATAAGTAAAATAGCACATTCTTAAATTTTTTACCAGATTTTAAAAAATTAGTCAATTTTACTTGATGGAAATCCTAGTACAAGTGATGATTGGTGAAATGACTCATCTAATAGAGACCGAAACCGAACTTTAAGGTGTTCTTAAATAAAAAGGGGTAACTTTGTAACATAAGTTTTAATTTATTTGCTTTCGGAAATGCATGAAACCAGCGGATGTTGTTGCTCAGAAACTATCTTAATTGCATTCTTTTCCCGTTTTTTTTTTTTTTTTTTTTTTTTTTTTTGGCAAGCGCCACAGATTTAGAACAAGCCGTCGAAGATGGCGTTTTGAATTGCATTCACATTCTTAAATTTCTTAAAGTTTAAAATAGTCAATTTTACTAAACGGAAATTCCAGTACAAGGAATGATTGATGAAATGATTTATCTAAAAGAGGCTGAAATCGTACTAGAGTTAGAGGTCATTTTAGTAGCATAGTTCATCTCAATTTATGGATTGCAATGTTGATCTATTTATTTCTATAGAGAGCATCTTATTTCACAATCTTTTGGAAATGCATTAGAACTTTTAACCACGTAGTGACAAGTGAAAAGACATTCTTGAATTTCTCAAAATATGTTTTAAAAAAAAAAATCAATTTTACTTATATATAAACATACAAAGATCTAGAATCACTGTCTATCATGAGATATCATTGAAGTAATTACATATAATGAAATGTAATAAAATGAAGAAAACATTTATTAATACATTTTTAAGTTTTGATTCGATTTTCACAAAATTTGAAATGACTACACAAAATTCTGCAGCGACTATATTTCTACTAGATTTCAAACCATTCGGTTGAGTAGTGATCTAGAATCACTGTCTATCATGAGATATCATTGAAATAATTACATATAATGAAATGTAATAAAATGAAGGAAACATTTATTAATATATTTTTTAAATTTTGATTCGATTTTCACAAAATTTGAAATGACTCCACAAAATTCTGCAGCGATTATATTTATACTAGATTTAAAACCATTCGGTTGAGTAGTGATCTAGAATCATTATCTGTCATGAGATATCATTGAAGTAATTACATATAATAAAGTGTAATAAAATGAAGAAAACATTTATTAATATATTTTTTAAATTTTGATTCAATTTTCACAAAATTTGAAATGACTCCACAAAATTCTGCAGCGATTATATTTATACTAGATTACAAACCATTCGATTGAGTAGTGATCTAGAATCATTATCTGTCATGAGATATTATTGAAGTAATTACATATAATGAAATGTAATAAAATGAAGAAAAATTTTATTAATATATTTTTTTTAGTTTTGATTCGATTTTCACAAAATTTGAAATGACTCCACAAAATTCTGCAGCGACTATATTTCTACTAGATTTCAAACCATTCGGTTGAGTAGTGATCTAGAATCACTGTCTATCATGAGATATCATTGAAATAATTACATATAATGAAATGTAATAAAATGAAGAAAACATTTAATACATTTTTAAATTTGATTCGATTTTCACAAAATTTGAAATGACTCCACAAAATTCTGCAGCGACTTTATTTCTACTAGATTTCAAACCATTCGGTTGAGTAGTGATCTAGAATCACTGTCTATCATGAGATATCATTGAAATAATTACATTGAAATGTAATAAAATGAAGGAAACATTTATTAATATATTTTTTAAATTTTGATTCGATTTTCACAAAATTTGAAATGACTCCACAAAATTCTGCAGCGATTATATTTATACTAGATTTCAAACAATTCGGTTGAGTAGTGATCTAGAATCATTATCTGTCATGAGATATCATTGAAGTAATTACATATAATGAAATGTAATAAAATGAAGAAAACATTTATTAATATACTTTTTAAGTTTTGATTCGATTTTCACAAAATTTGAAATGACTCCACAAAATTCTGCAGCGATTATATTTATACTAGATTTCAAACCATTCGATTGAGTAGTGATCTAGAATCATTATCTGTCATGAGATATTATTGAAGTAATTACATATAATGAAATGTAATAAAATGAAGAAAAATTTTATTAATATATTTTTTTTAGTTTTGATTCGATTTTCACAAAATTTGAAATGACTCCACAAAATTCTGCAGCGACTATATTTCTACTAGATTTCAAACCATTCGGTTGAGTAGTGATCTAGAATCACTGTCTATCATGAGATATCATTGAAATAATTACATATAATGAAATGTAATAAAATGAAGAAAACATTTAATACATTTTTAAATTTGATTCGATTTTCACAAAATTTGAAATGACTCCACAAAATTCTGCAGCGATTATATTTATACTAGATTTCAAACAATTCGGTTGAGTAGTGATCTAGAATCATTATCTGTCATGAGATATCATTGAAGTAATTACATATAATGAAATGTAATAAAATGAAGAAAACATTAATTAATATACTTTTTAAGTTTTGATTCGATTTTCACAAAATTTGAAATGACTCCACAAAATTCTGCAGCGACTATATTTCTACTAGATTTCAAACCATTCGGTTGAGTAGTGATCTAGAATCACTGTCTATCATGAGATATCATTGAAATAATTACATTGAAATGTAATAAAATGAAGGAAACATTTATTAATATATTTTTTAAATTTTGATTCGATTTTCACAAAATTTGAAATGACTCCACAAAATTCTGCAGCGATTATATTTATACTAGATTTCAAACAATTCGGTTGAGTAGTGATCTAGAATCATTATCTGTCATGAGATATCATTGAAGTAATTACATATAATGAAATGTAATAAAATGAAGAAAACATTTATTAATATACTTTTTAAGTTTTGATTCGATTTTCACAAAATTTGAAATGACTCCACAAAATTCTGCAGCGATTATATTTATACTAGATTTCAAACAATTCGGTTGAGTAGTGATCTAGAATCATTATATGTCATGAGATATTATTGAAGTAATTACATATAATGAAATGTAATAAAATGAAGAAAACATTTATTAATATACTCCCTCTGTCCCAAATTAGTTGCGACATTTGAATACTTTTGTACTGATTATTGATATTTATGACTTTATGATTTTGTTTGAACATTTTTTAGAAAGCTATACTATCAATCAACAATATTTACGCGCCTAACATTCCCTCCATCAGTCCATAAATAAATAATTAATTAGTTAAAAAAAATCCCCGTTCTCACGCTCTTAAGCCACGCCCTTTTTTTAAAGACTTTTAACAGTAAACACATAAAACTATCTTCAAGCTAATCAATCGTGAACTCATTTATGAACATTTTATTCCAAAATTTCTAAAAAGTATCTTTTAGCATAAGCATGCTGCAAACAAATTCGAATTCTGTCGAGCTCACTTTTTTCTATTAGACTTTGTTTAATGATGGATGAAATACGCTTCAAAATGTTCTCTGCTTTGAGAGTCATGTGTAATATTGATTTACGAATTATAACAACATATGATAATCTTCGCAGTGATTGTCTTCGTTTTATTATGGTATCTATGATTTAGCTCAGTGGCATTTTTTTTTTCATCCGCATTTACAATTTTTTGTAAACTTTCTCTGTAAATTTCCCCGTTTTTTATTTTAGATGTCTTTGCTTGCTTCTTCAAACGGGATAGCATGTAAACATTTTGATGCACATTGAATTTAATAGCTGCAGCATTTATGGCTTGAAGGCTTACTTTACAATTTTTCAAATACTATTTCAAACATTTCAGTGCAGCGTTGGGCTCAATATTATTCATTTCTTTCTTCAGAGAATTTTCTAAATTATTATTTTTTTTCTTTTACTTTAAATTCGAGTTAATATTGCTTCTGAAATCTAGTATACGCCTTTATATTAATTCTAGTATAATTTTACTGGTGTCGATCCACTAAACTGCATCAGAAGTTATTTATGACTCCGCCTACTTGAAATGTCGCAACTAATTTGGGACAGAGGGAGTATTTTTTAAGTTTTGATTCGATTTTCACAAAATTTGAAATGACTCCACAAAATTCTGCAGCGATTATATTTATACTAGATTTCAAACAATTCGGTTGAGTAGTGATCTAGAATCATTATCTATCATGAGATATCATTGAAGTAATTACATATAATGAAATGTAATAAAATGAAGAAAACATTTATTAATATACTTTTTAAGTTTTGATTCGATTTTCACAAAATTTGAAATGACTCCACGAAATTCTGCAGCGATTATATCTATACTAGATTTCAAACCATTCGGTTGAGTAGTGATCTAGAATCACTGTCTATCATGAGATAGCATTGAAGTAATTACATATAATGAAATGTAATAAAATGAAGAAAACATTTATTAATATACTTTTTAAGTTTTGATTCGATTTTCACAAAATTTGAAATGACTGCACAAAATTCTGCAGCGACTATATCTATACTAGATTTCAAACCATTCTGTTGAGTAGTTTTTGCGCAATTATATACGGACAGATTGACAGCGAAAGCAAATGACGACTAGAAGTGCTACGTATTTAGATAATTACGAATGTACCTAAAAATGACAGAAAAAAAATTAAAGGATTTTAAAGATTTTACATTCCGCGCTCAATAGAAAGCAAAGATTTTGCCGGTATTGGAAAAGAGCGGAGATAATTTAGATGATTTTTTGAAAGATGAAATCTGCGGAATTGTAAAAGATTATCATCACTTATTTACATACCTGTGAAAAATAGAGAATAATAAAATTTTTACCGTCCGCAAAAGATTAGAAGCTTCGAAAACAAATTTCACAAAATCTTCCCTTTTCAACTTTTTTGAAGAGAAAGAGAAAAAAAATTGTTTAATATTTTTAAAGATAAAACCTCAATTTAGTTTTTTTTTTCCAGAAGTTTTTTCAGGCAGTTTATTCAAAAAACAACATAAAAAATAATCATTACTTACATTCAAAAGTAAAAACTTAAAAATAACGAGGTATTTGTAAAATAATTTCGCTAATTAAAGAGAAATAAAGATTAAACTCATAAGCAAAAATATTTTCTGCCAAATAAGATTTTTTTTTTCTAACGAGGTTCAAAGAGAATTGGACTGAAATATTTTGTTCAGATTTTAGATCTAATTAAAATTTAAAAACTAAAAGCAATTGTTTTGATAAAAAAAAGTATTTCTACTTTTTTAAACATAAAACAAGGAAACAAAATATTTTTACGAAATTTTAAATTTTATTATGGATCATTAGCAATTTAAAACTTAATATTTAATTTAAAAAATAAATTTAAGCTTAGATAGTCATGAAACCTAAAAATGTTTTCACTGTTGAAACTATGCGATTATATATAAATGTATATATAAAAATTGCTATTTTATTTTAGTAAAGTAATAATATTTCCGAGACAAAAATTTATTTTTTATCATTGATATTTTTTTTATTTATTAAAGAAATATTTTTTGTCAATGAGAAAAACTTTTATTCTTTTAGATATATTAATTTATCTTAGCTTTATATAATACAGGAAATAAGAATTAATACCTTTTTAAAGTAATAATTTATTAATTTAATTATTAATTAATAATACATTATTTTTAATTGACAGTTGTTTTTTTGTCGAATATTACTTTAATTAGATCTAGCTGGCACGTTATGAGATTTTATGTAATTGCTAAAGTAATGTACTAGTTATTATACATAAAAGTATCATAAATACAACCGTTTAATATTTGATTAAAAAAAAAAAAAAAAAAAAAAAAAAAACAGCGCCTTTTAAATTGGAACATAAAAATACAAAAATACAGTGAACCCTGTGAAAACAAAGCCTGTGATCATTGGAATATTATCTTACGACTAAAAGAATCTCATCGCCATTACGGCAGAAATACCATGCAATTATACCTTCTAAAATGAAAGACTATTCAAAACCGATTTTAAAATAGTAGCAAAGTTTTCTCGAGTCATTTCAAATTTTATGAAAATTGGACGCATAATTCAATTACAAAAACAGTCAAAAGCATTACATACATTACGGCCAATGGGAAAATACAGTTTTTAGTGCATTTTAGTGATGTTACACTCCTTCGAACATAATGAAATAAATATGCGTTTATAAATAACAGTAAAATATACATTCCGCAAATTATGCGGTGCAAAGAACATTTATTATTCATTTACAGAGGCTCACAAAAATTTTCCGTTAATGTTAGAATAATTCACAAATACCGAAATTGATTTATCTTGCCAAAATTTACTACAATTATTCTTGTATAATAGAAAGTGTGTAATATTTACAAAGACACACGAAATATTTCGGATACTATATACTGATTACGAAGTGCTACATTTTAGCGATAATTGATGGAAGTATTGTTATATTTCTAATATGAGTTTTTAAGTTTAAATAAAATAATATGTTATGTGTATATATGTTGTAAATCATACACAGGGCTACACAAAAGAACTCGTAAGAGTTAGTAAATATGAACGAAAATACATTAAAAGGTGGTTTTTAAATGAGTTTTATGAGTTTTTACACTCATCTACATTTAGTACATTAAGATATCTTTGTATAAAATGCATAAAACGATATACAAGGCCACGCAAAGACTTGGATACATGACCGTCTATGGATGATAATTATTGGAAGTGTGATTGCGGCAGTTTTAACTATGTTTTAATCTTAGTTAAATTTTAAGCATTAAAGCAATACCAATAAAAAATCTAATTGATAATTATACATATTGATGCCTAAACAGAGAGATCAGGTATTTGTACTGAATATTGCAACATTCGTTTTTCAGCGCCTTGCAATCCTCCGGATTCGAACCTGGGTACTTGACATTAGACGATAAATATGTTGACCTCGATACTAATAGGTCATATCTAACTACTTGGTCATAAATTGAAACATCAATTACCAAAATTATCTTGAACTTTTCAATTTTCTCTCATTTGAAAAGGAACATTTCCGTTTTTGACATTCAACGAGTAAGAATTAAAGAATTTTTTTCGTTTATTCTAGCAAATTAGCGGTTTCTACTCAAAATAGAAAGTTTCAATTAAAATACAGAAATTCTACATAAAATTACCGAATATGTTTGTTTTATAGTGTATGTAAATAAAGCAATTATATACGGTGAGTTCTTCGATTAAAAAACTGATAATTTTTTGTGATTTATATGAACTCTTGATGCACCATTATTTACAAAAAAAACAATATATTTTAAATAAATGCGTATCTGTAACATAATTTTGCTAATTAAAAATAAGCTTACTTTTAACAGTTTTAAAAAGCTATATTTCAATTAAGAAAAAATTAAATATCTTGTTAAATTTTCAAATCTTATTAAAAATGAAAAAAAAAAAAAAAAAAAAAAAAAAAATGTTGCATTCATAAAAAAACTATGCATTTTTTCTGAGTTCTAAAAGAAGAAATACAAAGACATTTCTAGAATAATTCTAATTCACAGTTTTGAATCAACGAAAAATACTTTTAAAAATACGTTTTTTTATATAAAATCAAATTAACATGCTTATCTGGTTATGAAATCGGGGCATTTTCATAGTAGAAAAAATACATATTTGTTTCTACTTTCCAGCCTTAAATAAATATAATTTCACTAAATAACGCAAAATTAATTTCAACTATTCACACTTCTTAAAAAAATTACTAAATAACTGCAAAAAATAAATGTTTTTCATAAATGTTTTTTTTTAAAGAATAAATTCATAATATTCAATATAAATTTAAGATACACAGATTTTAACACTGAATATATACTTAACATCAAAATAGTTCGTATTCTAATTAATGATTGCTTTACCATACAAAAGAAATCACGTTAGTTTTTATAGTATACAGACTATTTAAATAGAAGTTCATAATGTAAAAATGAATCAATATGAAAAAAAAAAATAATAATAATAATTTTGTTAACCTTTTACAGGCCAAATTCAGATCCAGGCATATTTTAAATAATTTTTTTGCACAGTATGCCTTCAAATGCTTTAGTTAAGGGATATTAGTCATTTAATATGATGCAATTTTTTTTTTATATGTAATTTTCAGAATGTTCCCAATTGGGAACATTGGTCACTTCCGGTGGTCATTTTCCAGTGTTCATTGGTCGTTTTTATTATTTTCCGTGCATTTACCCATAAATAATAGGAATATAACTTCTGTTTAAAAAAATCTTGATATTTAATTCTAAAAATCTGTTTCAAAAAATCATTCTTATGACTGATTATTTTATAGTGAGCATTGGTCATTTTTTATGATTTTCTGTACATTTCCTCATTAATGATAGGAATGTAACCTCTATTTCAAAAAATCAAGGCTTCTTTTTACTCTTTCGGCTAATTTTTTCGAGTCAAGTTTGATTAAATTTAATTTGTAATAAATTTTTAAACTTATGTTCCCAATTGGGAACATTGGCCTGTAAAAGGTAATGTAACAGGAAGAGGGGATGAGAAAAAGTGGCGAAAATACACATGGTCGAATAAATATATTTTTCTTATATAAGTCAAACAGAAACTAGTCTAAACTCTTCCATCTCATTTTTCTTTTTTTTTTCTTTTCTTTTCTCGGTAGCAATGGAAGCAAACTAATTGCCACTGTTCTGAAGAAAAAAAAAAGTTTTTAAAATGGAAAATAAAATATAAAAATGGAAATAATAAATAAAAAAATAGCTAGAATGGTCACATCTATAAATGAACAGCTTTCATTTAAAATAAATAAATAAATAATTATCAAAATTGATTCAGTAGAAAACTCAAAGTTGATGAGTAAAAAAAAAAAAAAAAAAAAAAAAAAAAAAAAAAAAAAAAAAACAGTTTCAACAGTAATAAAGTTTACAGCTCTCAATGAAATCTCGGGTCTGTTAACTAAATTTTACTAAAACTTTATTCATTCATTTATTATTTTTACTATTATGCAGAGTATCCGACTGGCTGTTTTTTCTTTTTGTATCTAAGAATAGAATTTTACAAGAAACCGGAAAACTAGCAAGTCAATATTTTTTTCTTTTTTAAAAAATAATTGCTATTTTCAGAGTCCAAATGACTATTATTCTTTCATTACGGACCGAAATCGAGTTGAGTTTCATTTCTTGCGCGCCGAGTACCAGTAAAAGCGATTTAGAAAATTAAAGCTACTAAAAAGAAGAAATAAAGATTTTTTGTATTCAAAATATCTTTATTTCTTCTTTCTTCTTGTTTATAAATATTGCTTCAGTTTGAATTTATAAAAGGATAAAGTTATACGAAATGTTATATGATTTTAATAAAATGTCTAAAGACCATTCTGTCTTACAAAGGTACAGTTAATGCTCAGTAAAATACAATAAAAGTCTACAGCTCGTGATAGAATTTTTGATCTATTAACTTGATTCTATCCAAAATCTGTCAGATTATTTATTTATTTATTTATTATTATTATTAGTAGTAGTAGTCGTACAGTGAATCCGACTGACTATTTTTTCTTTCTGTATCGCGAGCCGGGTTCAAGTTTAACTTCAGTTCACCTGATTTAGAAGCTATAGAAAAATAATTTAATAAATAAGATAATTAAAAAGTTGTAATTAATAATAATTTAGCATGATATTTTAATAATTATCGTAAAAAAGTACAGGAAAAAAAATCTACATTTTATATTATTTTTGTAACACACTAAATACTGAAATAGAATAACAACTACTTCCATTTGAATTTGAAAAAAAAAATTAAGTTACATAAAATGTTATATAGTTTTATGAAAACTTTAAAGAATTTTACCTGCACAACATTCTTTCTTACAATAGTTTCATTAGTGCTAGGAGGAATACAATAAATGTTTACAGCCCTCAATAGAATCTAGCATCTGTTCGGTCCAATGACCTTATTTTACCTGATGCCCGAAACAGATTATCTCTACTTATTTATTATTATTTCTAATAATTATTTTTTTTATCGCGTGCCAAACAACTGTTGGTCTCAGCCCTTGAGAGTACAATTTCTGCACATTGATTAAAAAACAAGAAAAAAAAAAACTGTATGTGGAAAAAGGGGAGGGGGAGTTATAAAAGGCTATATTTTATTCCTTCACTGCACAATTTTTTTCATTAAAAAATAAAATAAAATAAAAAAGTTGAAATCTAGATATTGGTCTAATAATGGAAAAACTGTTTTAAGCTAAAGTTTGTTATTTTATGGTGTGCGCCCTATATTCTCAGTTAGGTTTTTTTCAATATTGCATTGCTAAATAAGTTTGTAAATAAATGTGCGTACATTAATAAATTTTATCATCTTGATAAGTTACAGCGATCATATTGCGCAAATTTATGGTACATAATGAGAATTATAGAGTTTTTAGGGATGTGCCAGATGTGGCACTTAATGCAGTGAAGGGTTACGTGAATATTTCAATACGGCATTGTAAATAAAATAACAATAGTTTCAATTTGAAATACAGTCGAACCTCTATATAACGAAATTCCATACATCGAATTTCTCCATATAACGAATTTTTAGTAAGAACGGTCCCCTTTTCGCATGATTACATTAAAAACAGACTCTATATAGCGAAATATCTATCTCCATATAACGAATTTTTTCATAAATTGATCTTAATTTATTCAGTTTTAAAAAAGCTTCGAAATCATATGGAATCAATTTTCCATCACTTATTTTTGATTTATCGTTCAGTGGAGAGGTTTTTTTTTTTTTTTTTTTTTTATAAATATTACTTCTCTCCTTATTCTTTAAATCTAACAAGTTCATCCCACCTCCCACACACCTTTCAACATCCTTCTCAAAACACAGTCAATTGAATTGTTACACATATAAGAGAGGAATCAATGAGAGCACATAAGAGAGACCTTCAAATGGAGGAAAATATTAACTACAATTTTTCATTCCTTGCTAAAATTTGAGAATTTTTTTTGAGAGCGTAACAATTGTAATTTTAAAATCAAAACAACAAAAAATTACAGGTTTCTTCCTCTGAAATTTATGTAAGTCTTCCTTATTTGATTTTCATTAAGCTTTCAAATAAATGTCTTTTCTCTTTTTTGAAACTGCTTAAATAAGTAAGAAATAAAATGTTAGGTTAATATATACTTTTAAAAATTTCAAATTCTTAATTAAAAAGATCAAAAATTATATTTGTTCAAAATTTACACATTAAATACTATTTTTAACATCATACTCTATACATCGAATTTCTCTATATAACGAATGTTTTACTGGAACGATGGATTTCGTTATATAGAGGCTCGACTGTATATAATATGCTCGACATATTATACGAATTGTAAAAAACAATCAAATTTACCTGTAAAACTTTCTTCCTTATATGAGGGTTATTAACGCTAGGAAGCACACATTCAGGCCCTTTTTACAGCATGGGCAAATCGGGACTTTGCCCATGGGCCCCGGACTTTAAGGGCCCCCAAATCCATGCATTAAATTATAAAATATTTACTTTCTTTTTTCTATTCCAACTCTTCCATATGCTGAAGTTATTAAATTCATCTTAAAGCAATATAACAACTTGATAAAGTTATAAATAATGGCTTTTTTCTGCACTAAGGTAAAAAAAGGGGGTAATTTTATTAATTATAGTATTTAATTTAGAATTGACAGAGCTAAGAATTTTCTTGTGTTTATATCTAAGATGCAAAAAATATGTTTATGTCTTACACATACACATATAAATGACCATGAGTTATATTTAAATAATGTTGCAATGATTCGAAAGGGGCCCTCTAATTTATCTTTGCCCAGGGCCCCAAATTGTCATAATCGGGCACTGCACACATTAAAGGTTTGCAGCTCCCAATATATTTCTGCATGTCCGATACGGTAATAGGATTTTACTCCCATCACAGCATCAATGTATCACAATAAATTTAATTATTAAATTAAATTATTGCTTTAATTAGAAGCCGGGTTCATGCGGGGTTTAGTTTTGCGGGTCAAGTATCAGATGTCCGATTTATGATTAAATAATAATGAGGGGGGGGGGGGGTAACATAAGAAAAAAATTAGAAAGAAAAATATCCTTTAGAGTATAAACGAATTTTATAACAGAAGAGCTAAATAGAAGAACAGCATTTTTAATTTGAAAAACTAAATAAAATAAAGTTTTAAATTATTTTTATGATTTTACCAAAAATATTGGGTGACGTATTATCTACTATAGCATTCTATAACGATTTCTGTAAGGCTGAAGAAAAATAATAAAATTCTGTCACTTCCTTTAGTTTTTTAATAAAACAGAATATTCTTTGAAGTAAAATTAAAGGAGAATTTTTAATATACGGAAAGAAATGTAGATGGCACAACTAAACAAAATAAGTTGTGAAATAAGAATTTATGATAAAGGAAACATTTTTTTTTAAATTCGTATATGTTTATTGCATCTTGGAATGAAGTTTCCTTGTGTTTACAAAGAAGAATAAAGATAATACGGTAAAAGAAAGAAAGAAAGAAAAAAAAAACTGAAATTTTTAACAAAAAATTGTTTTGTTATATCAGTTGGAAAAAGTTACCAACCATAAAAATTATTTTGCAGCACGAACTAATGAATAGGAAAATAATAAACCGGATAATAATAAGAAAACAATAAAGGATATAAACCGGAACTAAAAACGTATGCATAATAAATCAATTGAAATAAAATATCTAGTATAGAACTCATTAACTAATATAATAAATAGAAATAATTAACCCTTTCTTTTTTTTAGTTTAATCACACGTGATTAGTTCAGAAAAGCAACCAATAAATTTTAAATTTAAAGGATGAAATATAAGAATAAAATAAAGGAATCGCCGGCGCGGTGCAGAGAAAATTAAACTTTTATTATTAATAAATGTCAAAACATAAATGAAATCATAATAAGAAAGGCACAGCCATATACAGGGTGTCCAGCAAATAACACCCTGATTTCAAAAATTAAATTTCTCAAAAACAAAGATCAATAGAATTATGCAGTAAACGGTTTGTTTATCAGGTAAGCTGTAAAAATCTTATACAAAAGTTTCGAATGGTAAATATTTTGAAAAGAATGTGTTCTGATTGCAAAGAATGCTTTGATTTGACATTTTTCTTGCTTTAGATTGCTGCCAGAGAATGTGCTTTTCGGCTTAAAGTGCCATATTTCATAGTTTTTTTTAATTAAATTTTTTAAATTTCGAAATTCTAAAAATTTACTTCGAAAAATCTTTAAAATATTGCACTGCAAGCTGAAAAACTATTTCTCTGCAAGCAATCTAAAACAAGAAAAATGTCAAATCAAAGCATTCTATGCAATCAGAACGCAATTTTTTCAAAATATTCACTGTTTGAAATTTCTGTATAAGATTTTTACAGCTTACCTAATGAAAAAACTGTTTACCGCATATTACTATCGATCTTTGTTTTTGAGAAATTTAATTTTAAAATCAGGGTGTTATTTTCTGGACACCCTGTACTATCATTTCTATATGTAGATAGAAACAAAAATAATTGTTAAGACAAAATAATGGTCGATAAACAGAAATGTACCATTAATAGTACACTAGACCCGAAAGGGTTAAAATGAAAGTAAATTAGCAGCATTGATTGTATACATATTAATTATTTCATTTAAAAGTTGAAATTATTATTCCATAAATTTTTAACTGTTTTTAATGAAATGTATACTTACAATTGCATCGGAAAAGACATCTGAAAAAACTTTCTATATGTATATGTAAATGCATTACTTTTTACTGCAGTTTTATTTTTGCTTTTCGAAATGTTTCGCTTTTGGCTGGCTAAATATTTTTAGATGTAGTTCATACGGTTCATTTTAAAATTGCCAATTTCATTTACAGCTCCCCCCTCCTCCATGGGCTGTAACAGAAAGTCTATAGTGGGATATGCCGTAAAAAAAAAAAAAAAAAAAATTATATATATATATAATTGAGAGTGGGTTATTCTTTTTAACATAATTTTTAACTGTTTAATTGACACCAATATATGGATATTTGTCTAGTTATATCTATAGTTAAATACCTATATTTTAATTAATTATTATTATTTTTTATTATTAAATTTTTACTTATTTTTATTATATTTTATTTTATTTTATTTTTTAAATTTTTATTTTATTTTATTTTTTAATTTTTATTATCCTATATTAAGATAATGAGTTTTTTATCATGTAAAGTTACAATAAATGTTACTGATTAAAGTAACAAAATGGTATTTTAAGTTATATGTTAATATGAATGTTATATCTTAATTCTAATTTTAATTATTTTATTAATTTAATTTTATGTTAATATCGATTATTAGTTATTTTCTCCGGTTCAATTATATTTCCATTCAGCTTTATCTTTTTTGTTTGTTATGGATAACAATTGTATTTCCATTCAGCTTTTTCTTTCTTGTTTGTTAAGGATAACTATTATTTTTACTTACTTTCAACTCCTTTTTGTAAAATATCTTTTTTACTTGTTTAATAATTTGGTTTTTGTGTGCTGGTAGCCTCAAATACGTATTATTTTGCTATTTCATGGCTAATACGTGGATGAAACCGCACACTTCATTTGTAGTTCCAGAGCATTTGGGGCCTGACGATTCTGCTTTGGGGCTACAAATTACATTTGCATTCATTTTATTTATTTATTTATTCAGATTTACTCGTTTCACTATATACATTATTTTTTTTATTTTATTTTTTTTTATTATAATTCAATTCAATTCTAATTCTTCGTTTTGGTTTACTGTTTTATTGATAAAATCCATTGGTGAATCTTGTCTACTTTTAATGGTAATTCAATTCTAATTCTTCGTTTTGGTTTATTGTTTTATTGATAAAATCCATTGGTGAATCTTGTCTACTTTTAATGGTAATTCAATTCTAATTCTTCGTTTTGGTTTATTGTTTTATTGATAAAATCCTTTGGTGAATCTTGTCTACTTTTAATGGTATTATATATATATATATATATATATATATATATATATATATATATACTTTTTGCTTATAGCATATAATTTATGGTTTTCTTATAACTACAGCACTGGTAATCCCTCTTTAGAATTTAATGAAAAACCCCTTTTTTTTATTCTAGATTTCATTTTTTTATTTTAAAAAATCGTATGAAAAAATATTTAGTACAATTTTAATTTAAAAAATTACATTTTAAATATTAATAAAAGTAAAGTTTAAATATTATTTAAGTTAAAATATAGGTTTTCGAAGTTACCAGTTAGCTTTCAAACTATTAATAGTACAACAAGAAGTGATACTTAAGTGATAATCTAAGGAATTTTTAAATAATATATATATATATATATATATATATATATATATATATACATATATATATATATATTTTTAATTGAGTGCAACAACTTTTAAAGATACAATTGACTGAGTTAAAAAAATTGTCACGGGATAGCTTATTTCTTATAAGAATCTTAACTTATAAAAAAATTAACATCTGTTGATGCTTCGAAAATTGAAATAGATTTTTCTTTGATTCCCCAAACATAAAAACAAACAAAAACACGCAAACACATAAATGGTATTTAGTAAGACTATTGAAATTTTCATTATAAAATAACGGAATACTTAAAATAAGCTTTGTCAAAAGAGCCCCGAAAACAACAAAAATACTTTCATTTCTTCTAAACTCAATATTTGTTAAAGAGACAAACAACCAGTTTTAGTCGCAGGAAAGATGCTTTTTGGAAAAATGTGTACACTTTACTTCGTGTAGATAAGATTTTACAGTTTTATGAACCCAATCCAAAGATATTTTTTAAATTCTTTCTTTGCTGATTTTGCAGCATTTTTCTAACATAAACTTAACAATTCTTATGTAAAAATGTAAATATTAACGAATTAGAGATCCAAACAGACCATTCACATAATCTCTAAGATTTAAATACACCGTTATATTTATGGATAATCTTAAATCGAACTAATATGAGCCCGTCAAGAAATGGTTGCGGTCATTCTCAACGCCAGATGTGATCAGCCAACCGCATCTCCAAACTGACCACTCAGCCTTTATTCAAACATCGTTCATTCATTAGGTCGAGCAGCATCTGATGTTTGTCCCGGCCAGGAATGGCAGAACCAAATGTTCCGGCGACCCTAATTGACCGACGACATGTCACTCAGCCGGACATTCAAGAACAGGGCGTCATGAAAGGGATGTTTCGAATGACCAACATGTGTGCTTGAGAAATGCGAAAAGTGTGTTCGGAGAAGTGTTTGTGAAACTAATAAGGACTGCATAGGAAAATGGGAATAAATAAAACGTTAATCAAATCCAGTGCAGAAACCTAATAAAATTCGATTAAAATTCATTTAAAAAGCACAAATAAATGTACTAAAATTACTCTCAAGTGTACATGCATAAATTTATTTTAAATACATTAGAAATACACTAAAATTGATTAAGAAAATAACCCCAAATTTTTGTGTAAGCGCAAAGAAAAATAACATTTAAATCCCTCACAGATAAGGGCCGTGTAATGGCTAGAACCGTCTTTTGATTTTTTCTAAACGGCTTTAAATTTATTAAAAAAATTAATGTGTTTTAAAAAAAATTATATTTTATGTACGCACCAGAAATAACACATTTATTAGTGTTTTTATGGGAATTTTAATAACTTAAATCAAGGTGAATTTAGCAACATAATTTTAACTTTCATTTATTGAAATAAAATCCGTGATAAAACTTTTTTTAATGATAAATGTTTATAATTTTATATTATAGTTTTAATACTATAATTTTAATTCAGCTGCATACATATAATTTTTCTTCTTTCTTTTTTTCAGATTTTGCATCAATTTTTTAACATCAACATAGCAACTTTTACGTATAATCTGCAAACATTAATTAATTAGAGATCCAAATACATCATTCATAATCGCCAAGATTTACATACTCCGTTATATTTATGGATAATCTTAAATTCCAGTAATATGACCTGTCAATAAAAGGCTGCGGTCATTCTCCGCGCCAAATGTGATCAGCCATCCGTATCTCCAAACTGACCACTCTTACTCTAGTCTTTACTCAAACACCGTTCATTCATCAGGGCGAGCTGGATGTGCAGAACAAAATGTTCCGGCGACCCTAATTGACCAACGACACGTCACTCGGCCGGACATTCAAGAGGAGGGCGTAATGAAAGGGATGTTTCGAACGACCAACATGTGTGCTTAAGAAATGGGAAAAGTGTGTTCGGAGAAGTATTTATGAAACTAATAGGACGGCATAGGAAAATGGGAATAAATAAAATGCAAATCAATTTCAGTGTGGAAACCGGATAAAATTCATATAAAAAGAACAAATAAATGTACTAAAATTGCTGTTAGGCGTACACATATATAAAATTACTTAAGATGCATCAAAAATACACACACACACACACAAAAACATTAAAATAATGCTCAAATTTTTTGAATAAGTGCGAAGAAAAATAACATTTAAATCCTCCACTGAGAAAAGTCGTGTAATGGCGAGAAATATAACTTTTTTTAATATTATTTAGTGTATTTCAAAATTTTAATGCATTTTAAAGAATTTCATATTATATGTATGAACCTAAAAGTAATTACAGCACATTTATTAGTGTTTTTATATAAATTTTAATTACTTAACTGAAAGTGAATTTAGTAATAGAATTTTAACTTTCCTTTATTGAAATAAAATCCATGATAAAACTCGTACTTAAATAATTATAACGCAATCGATATCTGGAATAATAATTATTGTCACTAGAAAAATGAAATGCTGGGGATTAGCGGGGGGGGGGGGGGATAAAACATCTTCCGAAAAAGAAAGGATGACAATAAATCCATTTAAAAACTATTGTAAAAAGAAGCTGAATTAGATAGAACACACCATTTAGCTTGCATAATATACATATGTTGTTGTTATTATTTTAATTTTCGCTAACGAATGTGGCTCTTTTATGAATATTTATATGTTAAATTTATACAGCTTTTCTTTTGAAATTTTTAAAAAGGTAAAAAACAACTATTTCTAAACCACTCAGAAAAAAAAGAAAATTGTTATAATCTCACATAGATGAAAAACCATAATTGGTAATTACTTTTTGAAATATTTAAATTGTAAGTGATATACAAAAAAGAAAAAGAAATGTATGACATGTTAAATTACTGCAAGTTTTTACGACTTTCTATTATTTAAATAACATAATGAACATTTAATATTTTCGGTGAACAATTACTAAATTTGAGTATTAAGAGATTTTGCATCATTTTTCTAGCATGAACATAGCAACCCTTAAATGCAATCTGCGAATATTAACTAATTAGAGATCCAAATGTATCATTAACATAATCGCTAAGATTTAAATATTCCGTTATATTTATCGGATAATCTTAAACCCAACTAATATGATCCGTCAACAAAGGGTTGTGGTCAATCTTTCACTACACCGTTCATCCATCCGGTCGAGCTCGGGCTGATGCTTGTCGCGGCCAGGAATGGCAGAACCAAATGTTCCGGCGACCCTAATTGACCGACATGTCACTTGGACATTCAAGAGGAGGTGGGTCATGAAAGGGATGTTTCGAATGACCAACATGTGTACTTGAGAAATGCGAAAAGTGTGTTCGGACAAGTGTTTATGAAACTATTAGGACTACATAGGAAAATGGTAATAAATAAGACGTTAATCAAATTCAGTGTAGAATCCTGATAAAGTTTGATTAAAATTCATATAAAAAGCGTACTGAAATTACTTTCAGGTGCATAATATAATTCAAAATTATTTGAAATTTATTAAAAAACATGTTAAAATATACTAAAAACCATTAAAAAAAATTTCTCGAAATAAGCGCAAAGAAAAATAATATTTTAATGCCCCACTGATGACAGCCATCTAATAGTAAAATACGTTTTAATATTTTTAGTGTATTTTAAGTTATTTTTTATGTATTTTAAATAATTTTTTATTATATGTATGCGCTTGAATGAAAGTAATTTTAGCACATTTATTTGTACATTTTTAAAAATTTTAATTATTTAACTCACGGTGAATTTAGAAGTAGAATTTTAACTTTCATTTGTATTCATTCATATACATCGAAATATGATTAGTGATAAAATATGTATTTAAATAAACATTGCAGAATCGGGATTTGGAATAATAATTATTGTCACTAATGATATGAAGTACTGAGGATTAAGGAGGATAAAATATTTCCCAAACAAATAATAATAAAACCCTTTTAAAAACCATTGTAAAGAGAAAGCTGAAATGGCCAGAATACATTACTTAGCATGCCTAATACAGGTGTCACTGTTATTATTATTATTATTTTAATTTCACTGACGAAGCTTTAAAATAATTATATGCTAAATTTTAACAAGGTTTTTTTTAATTTATTTTAATTTATTATTTTTTTTCACACAATGTATTTAGAGAAAATAATTATTTCAAAACCATTCAGAAAATCTTTCAAATCTCTTATAAGTGAAAAATCATAAGTGGTAATTACTTTTTCGAAATATTTTAAACTGTAAGTAATATGCAAAATATTATGAAAAAACGTATGGTACATTAAATTACTAAGTGATTTTACTACTTTCTACTATGTTCATTACATTTAATGTTCACAACAAATAACTACTAAGTTTGAATATTCTGTTATATTTACAGATAACAGTATATTCAATTAATATGCCTTGATAACGGACACTCTCATTGCCACCCGCGCTAGATGTCCGCCTGTCTAAACTGACTACTAGCATTTATTCAAACACCGTTCATTCATCAGGTGATTCAGTTCAGTCTCAGCCAAGAATGGCAGGATCTAATGTTCTGGCGACCCTTAATTGACCGACGACATGTCACTCGGCCGGACATTCAAGAGGAGGGTGTAATGAAAAGGATGTTTCGAACGACCAACATGTGTACTTGAGAAATGCGAAAAGTGTGTTCGGATAAGTGTTTATGAAACCACTATAGGACGACATAGAAAAATTGGCATAGATAAAACGTTAACCAAATTCAATGTAGAAATCATACAAAAGTTAATTAAAATTTATATAAAAAGCACAAATAAATGTACTAAAATTACTCTCAAGTGTACATGTATAAAATTATTTAAAATGCATAGAAAGTACACTAAAATTTATTTAAAAAAAAATCCAAATTTTTCGAATAAGCACGAAGAAAAATAACATTAGCATTTAAATCCCCCCATGGATAAGGGTTGTGTAATGGCTGGAAACGTTTTTGGTTTTTGAAAAAGGTTTTTGGTTTTTTGGTGTATTTTAAGAAATTTTTAATGTATTTTAAAGAATTTATTTTGAAGAATACATATATGCATCTAAAAGTAATTATAGAAAATTTATAACAGTTTTTGATAGGAATTTCAATAAATTATCTGAAGGTGAATTAAGAAGTAGAATTTTAACTTTCAATTATTGAAATAAAATCCATGATAAAGCTTGTATTTAAATA
This sequence comes from Maratus speculifer, assembly GCA_964019185.1. Lineage (NCBI taxonomy): Eukaryota > Metazoa > Arthropoda > Arachnida > Araneae > Salticidae > Maratus > Maratus speculifer. The sequence goes on from OZ025301.1 coordinate 186,770,499, forward strand.
ATTATTACAGAATTGCTATCTGGGATAATAATTATTATCACTAATGAAGTGAAGTGCTGAGGATTAAGGGGGTTAAAATTTCTCCCAAACAAATAACAGTGACAATAAATCCATTGAAAAATCATTGGGAAAAATAAGCTCAAATGGACTGAACATATCTTTAACATACATAATACAGGCGTCATTGCTAATTACTATTATTTTCTTCATATTCCCTGGCTTTTTTATAGAGCCTTGAAATAGTTGTATCATAGCTGCCAACTTTTACGTATTTTTTCTATCACTAAAATTGCACAGAGATTTTCCATTTGTTTAATCATAAGATTTCGACGATTAAATAAGACAATATTTATTATAAAATATCTGTGGTAGGAAAAATGCGTAAAAGTTGGCAGCTATGTTGTATCTTAAATAACACCGCTTTTCTTTTCTCTCTCTCTCTCTCTCTAGATACGACGCACATAGAAAAAACAAGTTGGAAATTGCACGTAAAGCGTAGCAAATGAGGTGCGTTCGCTGATAACGAAGTTTTAAAATATTCAGATCTTGATATAGTAGAGCGTACTTTGGATACAGTATAGTGGTCGAAATCTTTGTGTTCCTGTAAATATGCAGGGAGTAATTTTTATTATACTTCATTAACGTATATCTTATTCATAAAATGTGAAGTAGTTTAATATAATAAAAACACCCCCCCCCCCCAAACAATGTTTCCCCGTATAACATTATTTAGTGGAATACATTTGTGTGGCCCTGTAATTTAATAATAAATATTCTTATCATCACAGATTGTACAAAATGTATTTTTTAGTACATATTTCATAGATTCATGTCAATTCTGTTATATTCAAATGAGTGTAACACCATTAAAATGCATTTGAAACTTTTCCCCCATTGACCGTAATGTAACGGAATACTTTTGATTGTCCCTGTAATTGATCAATGCATCCGATTTTCATAACATTTGAAAAGACTCGACAAAATTATGTAATAAATATACGTTTTAAATTTCAAACGATTAAAATGCATTTGAAACTTTTTTCCCCCATTGACCGTAATGTAACGGAATCCTTTTGATTGTCCCTGTAATTGATCTATCCATACGATTTTCATAAAATTTGAAATGACTCGACAAAATTATGTAATAATTATGTATTTTAAATTTCAAACGATTCGGTTGGGTAGTTTTTGCGTTGTTATATGCGGACAGACAGACGGACAGACAGACAGACGGACGGACTGAGCGACAACAATAGGTGCTACGTATTTACATAATTACGAACGCACCTAAAAACTACTTCCAAACCACTCAGAAAATCGTTCAAATCTCATACACACGAAAAATCATAATTGGAAATTGCTTTTTTGAAATATTTTGAACTAACAAAAAGAAAATTGAACTCCCAGATTGAGTTAGCGCAAGTTTTCATTACTTTCAACTAATTTCATTAGAGAATGCAAATTTAATATTTTCCTTAAACAATTACTAAGTTTGAGTATAAAGTTTAATATACTCTATTATATTTACACATAACAGTATATTCAATTATTATGCCTTGAATACGGACACTCTCCCGCTAGATGTCCGCCTGCCTAAACTGACCATTAGCATTTATTCAAACAAGGCGCTTGCCTCAGCTAAGAATAGCAGGATCTAATGTTCGGGTGACCCTAATTGACCGACGACGGCATGTCACGCGGCCGGACATTCAAGAGGAGGGCGTCATGAAAGGGATGTTACGAATGACCAACATGTATACTTCAGAAATGCGAAAAGTGTGTTTGGAGAAGTGCTTGTGAAACTACTACAGAGATTTGGGAAATAAGAATAAATAATGTATGATCATGTTTAGTGTACACGGGAAATAAAAGGGGAATTCAAGTTTATTAAATAAATAAAAATTGTAGAAAAAAATATAAGAAAATGATTAGATTCAAAGGCGCACAGGGGAGTATTTGAAGCAAAATCTTGCCAAAATTATTTTTCACCTGTTTTAAAGTTACAGCTATTGTTTACGTACTGTTAGTAAATACACTAAATTAATGTTATACATACACAAAAGCATGCATGTACTTAAAAAAATATATATATAAAATACAAAATTTACTTAAGGCCCCTGTGTCCTCGCTCGAGGAAACGCTCACGAGCTAATGCTATTCCTATGGGGAAGCATTTTTCTAATAACTCTTTCGCATTTTGACATTTTTGAATAATTTTATTTGCATTGGATAGCTGAGATGCATGCCGACAGCGCACCTTTTTGACTTTTCGATTTTGGTTGCAGATACTTTTTACAAAGTTAGTTTCACTTTCAAAACCGGTTTCGAAACTGCTTTTTGAAAAAAAAAAAAATATCTGCAACCAAAATCGAAAAAGTAAAAAATGTGCGCTGTCGGCATGCACCTCAGCTATCCAATGCAAGAAAAAATATTTAAAAATGTCAAAATGCGAAAGAGTTATTAGAAAAATGCTTCTCCATAGGAATAGCATTAGCTCGCGAGCGCTTCCTTGAGCGAAGAAAGGGGCCTTAACTTTTCCTTGTTTATAAGAGGAAAATAATTGTAGTTAGTGTTATTTTATTTACAAGTAATGTTTAATTAATGTAGTTAATTTTACTACGTGAGTGGTTCAACAATTATTGTCCTTAATGTATATAAAATATTTGTATTGCGTTGTGGTTGTTGTGGAATATCGATGACTAATGCCTTAGACGCCTATATGTAGTGTTCAGTCTAGAAATAAAAAGGGCATGGTGCTATTCACTATAAAGAGCATTACTGTAGCAGAAAAGGGCACTTTTGCAAGAAAAAAATTGTTATTGCCTTCAGAAGGGGAAAAAAGAAAGCGGGGAAAATGCTTAATTTTTAAGTATGATAAAACAAGTAACATTAATTTCGAATGATTTTATGGTATAAAAATACAATTAAATTAAAACATGATTGAATAATTTCATGTTCTTTTTCTTAAAGAAATGAGAAAATTCTATCAGTTTTGGGCACACAAATTTAGAAATACTACAAAAAAAAAAAAAAAAAAAAAAAAAAAAAAAAAAATTATTAAAAATCTTTGCGGAAAACAAGTGGTGCGTTTTACTGTTTTTAATAAGAGCAGGGTGCATTTTGTAAATTTAAAAAAGGACAGGGTGCTGCACCCTTCAAAAATGGCCTAGAATGAACATTATTATATGCTCAATTTCAGAATCGTAGCTGCTATATTAATATAGTTTAAGAGGTAGGGCAACTTATATGAACAATTAATAATAATAATAAAATGTTTAAAATACATTTGCAGCTCTTTTCAAATTCCAAAAGGACCGAAATTACATAAAAATCGATTACTTTTTATAAAATAGTAACAACAAAAAATACGTAAAAAATATTGTAGCACACAAATGGGTACAAACAGAGTGTAGTAAGTGTAAACGAGTGATCGAAGTAATTTCCTTGTAGTCACGTAATATCTTCTTTTGAAAATATTTCACACGCAGATGTAAAAGAAGATTCGTCATCCCAGCTAATCATATATTATCATATCACTACTATCTATATAACAATTTTTATAAAACAGAATACATACGCGAATCTCATCACTTACATATCCATGTCACTTACAATGTCTGGTGATCCAAATATAATAATATCCTGTTTACTTCACTGTGAAGTCACACAAGTATACCATCTGTGACCAGTGAATCGTGTCAGTTTCTGTCTGTCAATCCACGTTCAAACTGCAATCCATTCATTAAGTGGGATAGCTCATTGTCTCTGCCAGATAGTCCATGCCCAAACGCTACGGCGACCTTAATTGACCGACTTGTCAATCGCACGAACATTAGAGGTCAGTTTTATATGAAGGGAAATGTTTCAAATAACCAGCCCATCATATGCATTTGAGAAATGCGAAAACTATGTTTTCGGAATGCTATTAACCCTTTCGGATCAGGTGTTACTATTAATCCTTTAGGGTCTGAATTTTTTTTCAGTTTTTAGAAAAAATTACTTTTACGTTAATGACATTAACACAAGCTATACAAATAGATTAATTAATATTTAACGAATATTTCACTGCCTGAACGATAACGAATGTTATTGTTTTGTATACTAATCAATTCATATTCATATGACAATAGGCTAAGGAAGAATTTTTGGAGACGTTTAGAAAATATGCTTTTACAATAAGATTTAACTTATATTACAAATTTCTAATACTTTTTGTGCTTTATTACGCACGATTCTTTCATGAAAGTAACTTTAATTTTAAAATTAAAGAGTGAAATGTAAGTTTAAAATAAAAGAATCGCAAACGGCGCAAAGAGAAATAAACAAATAATTATTATTTTTGTTATTACTGAATGCCTAAACATAAATGAAGTCATGTAGTAAATGCATAGACATAATACAAACATTATTATTTTTAAATAGTAGCAAAAGTATTTCTTAAAACAAAATAATGCTCCATTAAAATACACGTACTATTAATAGTACATCAGACCCGAAAGGGTTAATAATACGTCACTTTCATTGACGTATTATTTTGTTTTAACTCTTTCGGACACGAATTTTGAACAAAATTATTACTAATTTAATAATGTCAGCTATCCAAATAGACTTACTGACTTTTAAAAATTATCTCAATGGCTCAAATGCAACGAATGTACTTATTTTGTGTACTTATTCAAATCATATTTGTATGATTATAGTCTAAGAAAGAATTTTTGGAGACTTAGAAAATATTGGACATCACGGTTTAACAGGTATTACAACGTTTTATCGCACATGATTCTTTCCGAAAAGTAACCTATATTTTAAATTTAAAGAGCGAAATATATATATAAAAAGAATTACCAACGGTGCAAACAGAATTGAGAGAGCATTTTTTGTTATTGTTATTACTAAATGTCAAAACATAAATGACGTAATAATAATAAAGCCATAGACATATACTATCATTTCTATATAAAAAAAACTAATAAAATAATTGTTGAGACTAAATAATACTCGATGGAAATAATGTACTATTAATAGTGCTCTAGACTCAGGGTTGAGAAATACTTTTGCTATAATTTGCATATAGAAATGACAGTATGTATCATAATGCATTTACTATATGACTTTATGTTTAGGCAGTTAGTAATTATAATTTTATTATTATTTCTTAATTCTTTTTGGACCGTTTGCGATTCTTTTATTTTAAACCTATATTTAACTCTTGAAATTTAAAATAAATATTACCTTCCTAAAAGAATCATGAGTAAGAGCAAAAAAGAATTAGAAAGTTGTATTATCAGTTAAATCTAACTGTAATACAATATTTTCCAATCATCTCCAAAAATTCTTCCTCAGCCAATTGTCATATGAATAGAATTAAAAAGTACCAAACCAACAGAAATTAATGTCAAACATAATGTGACAGAATTTAATATCAAATTAATTAAAATTAACTTACGAATAGAAGTTTTGATTTCTTCTTTTCAATATCCTAGGTAGCAAGTATCATATCCAAAAAATGTAAAAGCCCCAAAAATATATTTTATATATATATAAATGCTAGACTCAGACACGAAATATCCGATTTAACTCTTTGCAATCTCTCCGAACGAATTAAACTTGCCTAAGTTCACAGAATTTAACTACTGCATTTTTAATGAGATGCAAAATAATAGGCGTGAAGACGAAAACAGAAAAAAAAAAAAAAAAAACAGCAAAAGAAAAAAAAAATCCAAAGTTAACATCAGCATACAAATATCCACTTTAAACTAAGCAATAATGTAAGCAATAACCAGGAAAAAAAGCTCGACCCACTAGCTTCAGCTACTGGAATTCCACCCGGCATATGAAGCGTCACATTATACTTCTGAAACCTGCACTTATCATAATACAGAAATTGAGATGGAGAACAAGATGATTGGATGTTTCTTTTATATAGGCTATAGTTCTTGCTGAAAGTTTCGGTAATTTGTAAAATATTTAAATACCGTAAAACCTCCCTAAAACGACTACACCAGTTCCAATAAAAAAATGGTCGCTTTGAGAAGTGGTCTCTTAATGGAAATTTAAATCTCGATTTTAATTGTTGGAAAAAGATAAAAGTTAAAGTTACTAAAATTTATTTCTTTATTTTTCAAATTGTGAAAAAATTTGGGCTATTATTTAAAATAATAATAATAATATTAATAAATAAAAACCCACTGGGTAAAAATTTAAGAATTAAACCAAACATTATTTGCATAAGTTAATTAGTCCAAAGTCTAGAAAATGAATACAATGACATTTTCTTTGATTTTATGGTTTTATCTTTCGCAACTTTTATTCTAAATCCTTTCGAAGTGCAGTAAATAAATGCAACTTTCTTTGGCCTAAAACAAATAATGACGATTCGATTACTTTATCTATTTCATCAAGAATTTTCTGATAGAATAGGGCAGATGATTTTATTGATCGAAATTCTTAATTTGTCAACAGAATTAAATTAATTGCCTAAAACGTTACAAAAGAGTTTAAATAAATTACCGAAATAATAATAACAACAAAACTATACTTAGTAGTTTAGAAGTCTGGTGAATAATGTGCCCTTCGGAATTATTTTTCTAATAAAACCTTCTTCAAGTGAAAAGCAAAACTAGTCGTTGGGGGCCACCGTAATACTTACCCATCATGGATATGTATATGAAAATAAAACATGTGAAAACTATTTATACAACGCATTGCAATTCATAAACAAAATTTAATTGTTGTTAATATACATAGTAATGCTATATTAAAGAACTGCTGATTACCAATTTCGACAAATTATATAAAACGCCAAACTACTCAAGTAGTACCGAACTGCGTAAAAGAAACATCCCTATAACTCCAAAAATAATAATTCTATTAACTAACAATTAACTGCGTCGGATTAAGCGTCTCATTTCCAATTAAAATATACCTCTGAATTGAAATTTGAATGAAATACAGGGTCATGAAAAATCGAAGAATGTGGAAAACAAGATTACAAATATCTCGGCAACTAATAATCCGATCGACTTTGTTTTATATGCAAAATGTGTGTTATTTTATTGCCTTTTAATTCCATTCCTTAGAGCAAAAAAATTCGAAAATTTTTATATACCTTTCATCAGAATGAATTTTTCGAGAGTCCGAAAAAAATAGTTCCGGATAATCGAGGTTGCTGATATTAAATAGGGTTCGTCCCATTCTTACATACTAACTACATACAAAATTTCAAGTCTCTATCTCAATTTGTTCGGGAGATAGAGCGTTTACAGACAGACAGACAGACAGACGGACGGCAATTTTTTTTTTCTAAAAATATGTTTTTCGGAATCTCCACTATCTAAAACGTGTAAATCTGTCAAAAAAAATTTTTCGATTTTCAAAACGATTGCAAGACTTACCCTATACTACGTATGATGGATAAGTAAAAACGAAATCTGATTAATTTTCTTTAAAGATAATGGCTGCTCATGGAGGGAATCCATTCGGGATGGTCACTGAATGGAGGTAAAATTAGAAAAAAATTTCGTTCCATGAAAGAATGGTCGTTCAGGGAGGTGGAGATGGTCGCACAGGGATTTTTCATTGTACATAATACTGCTAGCTAACAAATGCAATAGTAATGCACGTGAATTTTTTTTTTTTTTTTTTAAAGAATCTTGCAATTAACTAAAATAATTTAGAAAGGCACAATTACTGTTCCATTTCATTATTACATTCAGACATTGTTCAAAAGATTAGTAAATGCAAAAGTACTTTTTAAAAGTATTATAATTTTTTGCATGTTACTAAAAAAACGTAAGTATTTCAGGAAGTTAATTATATTTTATAATTTATTTTTCTGAAAGATGTAATTATTAAATATAATAGATACATATAAGAAACATAATAACATAACTTATAAAAAACTATAAAATGGTTTTTGCCAGTATATTGAACATAGTAAGTAAAATTGCCGCTTATATGGCGTCATTGGTCCGTTAAGAGTTAATATAAGGAAAAATAATATTATGTTATACCCCCATCCCCCATTAGTAAAAATAAAATAAAAACTCCCATGACAATTATGCTTCTTTAACTTACAGTAATTCTAATATTTAATTAAAAGCTTTGGAGCATCACAATTCTTTTTTAGAATAGCAAAGAAATTGGACGTTTACAATCCTCGAAATTTCATACATTAATCCAATTTACACCTGTACTTCAGATAGGTCAGTAAAACATTCAATAGAATTGATAAATTGAACACTTCTAGTTACATTACAGACGAGGAATTTTCAAATACTTGATCATTAACTTAAATAATTATACTTCATATCAATATCAGTCAGTATCGTATTTTACAAGAAGCATTAATTATTCTGATACCGCCATTTTACTTAATAACTAGCAACAGTGGAAATATTTAATAATGTCATTTACAATATGAAATAAATTTATGAATAATCCATATAGGTAATGTAACTTCATTAAAACATTTTATAAATCTGTTTAATTCCTAGCTTTTTTTTTTTTTTTTTTTTAACAAACAGTAAAATTTGCTAAAGCGAATTCACAAGCTAGCAGAATTTTTTTTCGTTGTGCGCAGATTTTTGCCTTAGCAGGTAGATTATCGATAGCAGTTGCGCTTTTTCGAATGATCTATGAAAAATTTCCGTTTAAGGCAGACTTTCGTTTTATACAGGTTGCATTTTGAGGCAAGTTTTATTGTGGTTGAATTTTATTAAATTCTAGAAAAATCCGCGACTTTGCACGTGATATTTCAAATATGTTAAGTTGTACTTGTGACCGAGTGTTTGAATAAACATACTTAGCGAGTATTAACGGCAATGTTAAAAATAACCACATAATGTCAAATTTTAGGAGAAAAATTAGTCTAAAAAATTGAAAAACGAAAGCAGATCCTTATCATTTCCTTCTTTACAAAACAGTGAATTAAATTACATTTTTTTCAAAAAATATCTTGCACTAATTCTAAATCTAAACAACATTAAAATATATGCGTCATTTTAATTTATTTCGTATTAATTAAATTACTAATGCCCTATTGTATAATAACTGGACATTTTCTAACCTTTTTAAAAACTTTTCATTAAAATCTGAACAAATTTGATTATTCGAGATATTCGCTCATTCGAAACGAAGCATTTTCCGACTATCTCGATTAATCGAGAGTCTACTATAAAATAAAACAAAATAAAATAAAAACTAGTTGGATGTGCCAATCCCAAAACTTTCTTCTATCTCATACATACATTTTAATATTAAAAAAATATATTTACTCATTTTAATGCTTTAATAATTTTAATTTTACTTTGATTTTCATCTTAAATTTCTGCTTCAATCAATTAATCGGAGTAAAAACGAATTTCCGTCTCTGCACGAGCCGATGGACAATAGCATGATAAGCAGATTTTTTTTTTTTCAAATTTAGGGAGGACCTACTTGTCTTACCAAAAAATAATCATATACAAAATGTTTAGTTCAGTTCTAGAACTAACTTCATACACTTTTATGTGGTGCAATATTGAAAATGGCATAAAATTCGGTAATGCAGCGTCCCCTTCCGGCGGATTTTTTTTCAGATTCAGGGCGATCCAACTAGCTATAGCCATGCACATACACAAAAATTTGGTTCAATTCGATGCATAACTTCATATACTTTTGGTCGGTACAATATTAAAAATGGCACAAAGATCGCGATTGCGGCGCCCCCTTCCGGCGGATTTCTTTCAAATTCAGGGAGGACCAACTAGCCATAGTCGTACACATACACAAAAAATTTGGTTCAATTCGATGCATAACTTCATATACTTTTGGTCGGTACAATATTGAAAATGGCACAAAAATCGCGATTGCAGCGCCCCCTTCCGGCGGAATATTTCAAAACTGAAGGAGGACCTGCTTGCCACAGCCAAAAACATTCACAAAAAATTTGGTTCAATTCTATGCATAACTTCATACACTTTTTAATGGTAGAATGGCGACACACAAACAGACATTTTGTAAAAACATGTTTTTTTGGAATCTCTGACCCCTAAAACGTGTAAATCCGTCGAAAACCGGAAGTCGAAAAAAATTTCGATTACAATACTTTCTTCTATTGAAGATAGAAGAAAGTAACAATGAATTATGCTTTTTATGTAACAGTAATTCTTATATTTAATTAAAAGCTTTGGAACTTCAGAATTCTTTTTTAGAATAGCAAAGGAATTGGATATTTACAATCTTCAAAATTTCATACATTTAATCCAATTTACACCTGTACTTCAGATACGTCACTAAAACATTCAATACAATTGATAAATTGAACTCTTCCAGTTACATTACGTATGAGGAATTTTCAAATACTTGATCATTAACTTAGATAATTATACTTCATATCAATATCGGTCTGCATCGTATTTATTTTACAACAAGCATTAATTATTCCGTTACCGCCAATTTACTTAACAACTAGCAAAAGTGGAAATATTTAATAATGTTAATTACAATATGAATGAATTTATGAATGATCCATATGGGTAATGTAACATCATTAAAACATTTTATAAACTTGTCAAAATTTCCAGCTTTTTTTTTTTTTTTTTTTTTTTTTTTTTCCAAGCAGTAAAACTTGATGAACCGAATTCGCAAACCAGCAGAAGTTCTTTTGGTTGTACACAAGTTTTTACCTTAACAGGTAAATTGTCTATTCCAGTTGGGTTTTTTCGCCGGATCCATGAAAAATTTCCATTTAAAACAGGTTTTCGTTTTATACAGGTTGCATTTTGAGGCAGGTTTTTATTGTGGTTGAATTTTATTCAATTCTAGAAAAGTTTGCGACTTTACACGCGTGATATTTGAAATATGTTAAGCAGTACTTGTGATCGAGTACTTGATCAAATCTACTTAGCGATTATTTACTTCTTAAAAATAACCACCATGTCAAATTTCAGGAGTAAAATTAGTCTAAAAATAAATGAAAAACATAAACAGATCTTTATCATTTCATTTTTCACAAAACAGTGAGTTAAATTACATTTTTTTTTTTTTAAATATATATTGCGCAAATTGTAAACCTAAAGAACATGAAAATTTATGTGTTATTTTCTTTATTTTGTATTAATTAAATTACTAATGCCCTATCGTATAATAATTGGACATTTTCTAAAAAAAAAAAAAAAAAAAAAAAAAAAAAAAAAAAATCCCATTAAAATTTACATAAATTTGATTAACTGGATATTCGTTTATTCGGTACGAGGTGTTTTCGGATCATCTCGGTTAATCGAGAGCCTACTGCAAAATAAAATAAAAAAGGCGATAGGAGGATGCTTTTTATGTTACATTAATTCTAGTATTTAATTAAAAGCTTTGGAACTACTTTACAATTCTTTTAGAATAGCAAAGAATTGGATGTTTACAACCTTGGAAACTTCATACATTTAATCCAATTTACACCTGTACTTCAGATGTGTCACTAAAACATTCAATAGAATTGATAAATTGAACACTTCCAGTTACATTACGGTTGAGGAATTTTCAAGTACTTGATCATTAACTTAAATAATTATACTTCATATCAACATCAGTCAGTATTGTATTTTACAACAAGCATTAATTATTCTGATACCGCCAATTTACTTAACAACTAGCAACAGTGGAAATATTTAATAATGTTAATTACAATATGAAATAAATTTATGAAAGATCCATTACGTAACTTCATTAAACATTTTATAAACCTGTCTAATTAACAGCTTTTTTTTTAATATATATATATATATATATATATTGTATATATATATATATATATATATATTTAAAGCGAGCAGAGAAAAATTTCGTTTTATACGGGTTTTTGCTTTAACAGGTAAGTGTGTTTAAAGGCAGACCTTCATTTTATGCAGGTTCCATTTTGACACAGATTTTACTGTTGTTGTATTTTATTCAATTCTAGAAAAATTCGTGACTTTGCACGCGTGATATTTGAAATATGTTAAATATGTAGTACTTGTGATCGAATATTTGAATAAACATTCTTAGCGAGTATTTATGTCTTAATAATAGCTACCATGTCAAATTTTGCCCTTTTATCCTCAAAACATTAAATAAAATCCTAATTTTAAACCGTTTTTCGTTCTTGTAAGTTCACACGTGTAAACCTCTTTTTAATCCTTTCGGGCCTGATTTTTATTTTTCAGTTTTTAACTTAAATAAACGGTAATAGTAACAATCGAAATAGATTTCCTGAAGTTTAACCTTTCCGGGACAGTGTCCTTAAAAAGGACGCATAATTTTAATTTTATTGACACCAGGAATATTTAATTAAATTTTCCTTTTTATAACATATCTGAAAATAAGAAAGTACGTAATTTATAATAAATTCGTTTATAAATTCTGGTGTAAGTAAATTATTTCAAACAGATATACTTCGCGTTGGAAATGGTTGTTAACGCATATATCCAGGGGAGGGGAATTTTCCAAAAATCTTACCAGTCAAGGATTTATTTTACCAACCGGCAAGATGTAACAAACAGTTGAAAATAATTATGACAAAATCGCACGCGACTACAGAAAAAAACACTATTGCTACAAGGCATTTTCATAATTATCTTCTCTATAATATTAAGAAATATATACAATAGAGGTAAGCTTAAAATAAGATAAAAGTTAACATTAATTAACAATGGGAATATTCAAAAACATGATTAACTTCATACGTGCAATATAGCTTCTCCAAAACATTCTATAAATATATGTATCATATAAAAGTGTTAAAAATCATCATGTACTACTCAATAAATAACTCTACTACTATATTTAAATCGTAACCCTATAATATACAGGGTGTTTATAAAGTTCCGGATCCATTTTTATGTTTAATAACTCATAAAATAATAAATATAGATTAAAATTAATAACATAAATGTTTAGATAGATTCAAAAAGTTTTATGACCTTTGTCAATAAACTTTCGCGTGTGCCCCCTTCGTCACACGGAGAATATCAAGTCGATAGACAATTTTACGCCAGGTAGTGGCAAGCATGTCGGCATCCACAGAAACTATTGCGGTTATAATTCTGACTTTTAAGTCATCTATGTTCGACACTCTCCTCCTGTAAATATTGTCCTTTACAAATCCCCAAAGGAAAAAGTCCAGTGGCGTGTGATCTGGGTGGCCAAGGAATTGGACCATCTTGCCCAATCCATATTCCTGGAAAATGGTCATTCAAAGAAGTACGAACGATGGTACCCCAATGAAGTGGTGCACCATCTTGTTGCAAAAAGACATATAGCTGAAGCTCTTCTAGTTGGGGAAATACGAAGTTTACCAACATGTCTAAGTATAAGACTGACGAGACCGTCTTTTCTGTAAAAAAAGAAAGGCCCAATGACTCGGTCGTGCACCTGGTCGCATAACGTCGATGGAATTTTTCCTTTGGGGATTTGTGAAGGACAATGTTTACGGGAGGAGAGTGTCGGAAGTGGGTCATTGATGACTTAAAAGCCAGAATTACAACCGCAATAGCCTCTGTGGATGCCGACATGCTTACCGCTACCTGGCGTGAAATTGACTATCGATTTGATATTCTCCATGCGACGAAGGGGGATTTACGTGGAAGTTCATTGACAAGGGTCATGAAACTCTGAGTCTATCTAACCATTTATGTTATTAATTTTAATCTATCTTTATTATTTTGAGAGTTATTAAACAACAAAATGGGTCCGGGACTTTACAAACACCTTGTATGTATTAATAACCCAATTCATATTAGACTAATACAGTCGTCTGTAATTCCTTTTGAATTTAATTTAAAACTATTATCTTGAGAATTTATCCAACACGAAATATTTATCGTCAAATCTTGCGCTAAACAATCAACTGATATCGCGTCTTCTTAGTTGGTTAATATGCCATATTAATTCTATGCATTTCGCCTAACGAATACCGTTTAATCGCGTGTCTTTTTCATTTCTGCCTTTCAGCATTTGTCGCTGTCACAATAAATAATGCAGCTTGAACACATTTGCATTGTTCCGTGCCCGGGGTTATTTATTTCATACAATTGAATTATATATTTCATTTATATTCTTCGCCGTGGTTTGCGCAATTTCATTATCTCTGATAGTGGAGACAATTCTTTTTGCATCCATCAATTAAGAAAATTCATTACGAGGAAAAAAAAAAATCTTAACCTCTTCAGACCTGGTGTATTATATAAAATACACATCTTTACATTATTGGTTCACATATATAAATAATGTTAACAAGTTGGAAATTTCGTGTCAAGGGCAGCAAATGAGGTGCGTTTGTACTAAACGGAAGTTTTAAAAATATTCAGACCTTGGTGTAATAGTATACAGAACTTCGGATACAGCTTAGTATACGAAATATTTTGCGTATCCCTGTAAATACATTCTGTTTTCTATTATACAGGAAGTAACTTTTAGTAAACGTCAGTAACGCATATCAATTTAATAAAATGTGAAATAGTTTAATGTTATTAAAACGCGCTACAAACAATGTTTCCCTCTATATTATTATGTAATCGAATACTTTTGTGTAGCCCTGTAAATTAGTTACAAATATTCTTTACACCCCAGATTGTACAGAATGTACATTTTTAGTATATACTTCATAGATGCATCTGAATTTTATTATATTCGAAAGAGTGTGACACCATTAAATTGCTCTTGAAACTTTTTCCCCCTCATAGGTCGTAATGTAACGAAAGAATTTTAATTGTCCCTGTAATTAAACTTTGCATTCGATTTTCATAAAATTTGAAATGACTCGACAAAATCAAGGCGGTTTTGTCAAAAGAAAAAAAGAAGCACCCTGATTTTGATTACTTTAATTGATCTTTTAACTGATCCCTCAATGAAAGATAAAATCACGTGTAAAAAACTCAAACTTTGAAACTTAATAACTGCGTCAATTTTTCGTGTACAGAAGTCAAACTTTTTGTGTTATGGTCTGTTATGACAAGTTTAAACTTTTACTAAACATAACTATAGAGTTTGATTGACATATAAAAAGTTAGCTTTCGTAATTTTCATAAAATTGATTTTTCACATTAAACAACGCCACAACATGAATATTTACCTCATTTGAAACGGTCTTGTAACTGGACCTATAAGTCTACGAGCAATGGTTGATAAATCAAAGATCAGCGATAGATATCATATTGCAATTTGTACAGTACAAGAGCAAATAGAAAGATTACGAATAAAAAGTGCAATGTTCACTATAGTTTACAGATTATAATTAAACAACAACAAAAATATACAAGTAATTTATAAAATAATTTCTCTCATTTAGACTGTTTTAATTAGAAAAATAGCAAATTTAAAGTTGAGGATTCACCAGTTTTAAAATATGCAACAACTATTTTTTTTTTTTCAATTATTTTTGAGACATTTATTAAATGCTAATGACATTCGGATGAAAAAAATTAGCTTTATTTAAAAGTTTGAAACATATAGTATGTATTATTATTAAACTCAAAATAACTATAGCGACGTCACTTACCAATACTGATGTGCGCGCGGAATGACTACTGATGGATGTTGGAGACAAAAAAGCAAACCAATGGAGTCATGTTATCAAGTGGAGCCTATAAAATAAAAAAATAATAAAAATCAAAATTTATAAATCTGCAAACAGAACACACAAATAATAAACAAAAAAATTTTTTAAAGTCTGAAATTTAAAGTCTGAAAATTTGAATCTGAAATTTAAGAAATTGCAAGAAAGTTTCCTGATGTATAAAACATATGCATAAATTAATTTACCTAGGAGTTAACCATGATTCTGGAAAAATTTCCCTTATCTCAGAATCTTTCAAAGGAAGAACAGTGTAACATCTTAATGAAAAAAAAAAAAAAAAAGTTTGCAAAATTTTAAGTATCATTTTCATAGATGTTAAAAATAAAGTGTAATTATTTTGAGAAAATATATACCAGATTGAAGCAACTTTAAGACTTGTCCATTAAGTAACTTTCCAATTTACTACTTGGTTATCCCGTCGACCAAAAAACTATCGCCAAATTCCAACAAATTCCAATAATGGTTAACCATGAATGTCACAATCAATGATATTAGACACGAAATACGTGTTTAAAACGTCATCAAGTGATTTTTATTTCAATTTATTTATTTTTATTTCATTTTTATTTTTATTTTATTTGTATTTTTATTAATTTATTTGTTCTTTCGTTACTTAAAATAAAAATTATGTCAACATACAAAGTTTGGCTATTAGTTTGGCGATTTGTATAATTTGGCGAAAATGGTTGACGGGATAGCCAAGTAGTACCCTTTCCAATTTACCTTAATATGATATCGCATGCGTCGAAATGCTATTGAATTGTTGCATTCAGCAATCTTATTAAACAAGATTGGATTTTCTGTTTAAAATTGCGTATTTTGTTTGATAAAATTTCAAATAGTATTCTTTCAAAAAGTATTCTTCTTTAAGCGAGTACATATTGAAAATTGCGCTTTTTTGTTTATACCTTAGATTTATAAAATATAAACCAAAGAATAAATAGCGAAAGAAAAAGGTTATATTTAACAAATTGAAATAATAATGAACTAAAACAAATGAAAAATAAAAGTTAAGAAAAACCATAGCATTGCTTTAATTTCTTCAGCTATTTTTACAAAAAGAAAATAATGCTTTTTACATCGTTGAGCTGAATTTTTTCGCATTAAGTTGCTATAAAAGTCGAGTTGCAGGCAAAATAATTTTCATGATTCTCCAAATCAACCATAAGCCGCAAAAACATTTTTTCTAGACTTTCATCTTATTTTAACATGAAACTGATTTACACAAGAAAAAATTAAATCTAAACTCCATCTGAAATAAAATAAAGCTATGACAATATTCAACCCTTTATCTTACCGTATTGTGAATTCATGAAAATTTTACATTCTAAAGCATTTTACACAAATTTTTTGAACTAAATTAAAATATTTACATAATCATTTAATACATATTTGAAGGATTGGAGGATTTAGAAGGATTAATTAAATTTGAATTTACAAGGATTTTGTGCAATTTTTATAACTCCACTCAAATCTTATTTTTAATTATTTTCTTAGTATTTTGTAGAATTATAAAATGTACAAATATGATGTTCTTACAATATAAATATAGAAATATTTTAGCATTCAAAAATCCCCCCCCCCCCTTCAGCGCCAAGTTGAAAAGATGCAAAGGCAAAAGAAATCACCCTTTTAAAAATATTTTTTAACCGACTTCAAGGAGGAGGTTATGATTTCGACCTGTATGTATTTGTTGTTCACGCATAACTTTCGTAAATATAAACCGATTTTGATAATTCTTTTTTTGTTTGAAAGCGTATGGGACTCATGTGGTCCCATTCAAATTTCATAAAAATCTGTTGATTAGAACTTTTTAAAAAATTAAAACATTAAAATTCAATATCTTTTAGAAGCAATCGACCAATTAGAAACGTTCATGTTTCATGTTTTTAAGTTACACTTACATAGACACACGATCTTTTCAAAATGTGAAATCCTAACTGAACAAGGTTCACATTTATTAACAGTGTACACTGTAAAAAAATTGACCCTTTTGCTGCATAATCACTCCCCCGTTTTTAAAGAATATCTCTCTCTTGACCCATGAATATTCTGCACGATAGGCCGAAGTAATCGTTTTCTATAAAGGCGGTGGATTGACGATGCAGCAAAAGGGCCAAATTTTTTACAGTGTACACTGTAAAAATTTTGATCCTTTTGTTGTATCGTCACTCCCCCGCTTTTATAGAATATCTCTCCTTTGACGCATGAGAATGCTCCATGATACATTGTTAAAAATTTGACCCATTTGCTGCAGCGTCACACAACAACTTTTATTGAATATGTCTTTATGACCAATAAGAATGCTCCGTAACACAGTGAAGTAATCGTTTTCTATAAAAGCGGTGGACTGATGATGCAGCAAAAGGCTCAAAGTTTTTATAGTGTAATTGGGACCAAAGCGTTTGTAAAAAGAAATATTTCCGAATCAAATGCTGTCACTCTCTTATAGAGGCAGCCAGATGTAGGTAATGAGTTTCAGATTACTCATCGAATACGCCACCGCTCATTTCCGATTACAGTGTCACTGTAAAAAATGTGACCCTTTTGCTGCATCGTCACTGCCCTGCTTTTGTAGAATATCTCTCTTTTGACCCATGAGAATACTTCGTAATTGGGTGAAGTAATCGTTTTCTATAAAAGCAATAGAGTGATGATATAGCAAAAGTATCAAATTTTTTACAGTGTAGGTTCCCTCGATATGAATATGACACATGTAGCACAGTATATAATTGGTTGAAACGATTCTGGACAAAAACGAGTCACCAAGCATCTTGTTGAGCGGGCAATTTTCGTCAACCTTGTTAACTTCTCATACGAGTACAATCTAATTCTTCCAGGAAATCATCATCATCAAATTCCATAATGAAAAAATGCCTGGCAATGCAATGCACTGTTAAAAATTTGCAACTTTTGCTGCATCATCACTCCATCGCTTTTATAGAATATCTTAACTTTTATCAATGAGAATCCTTCATAATGCATTTAACTAATCTTTTTCTATATAAGTGGTGAAGTGATGATACACTGTTAAAAATCTGCTGCATTTTGTTGCAACGCACTCCGCCGCTTGTATATAATGTCTCTACTGCGACCTTTGAGAATGCTCCTTAATACAGTCAAGTAACCGTTTTCTATACAAGCGCTGGAGTGCGTAGCAAAAAAATGCAGCAGATTTTTAACAGTGTACACTGTTAAAAATCTGCTGCATTTTGCTGCAACGCCCTCCACCACTTGTATATAATATCTCTATTCCAACCAATGAGAAAGCGCCATTTCACGGCCAAGTAACCGTTTTCTATACAAGCAGGGGAGTGCGTTGCAGCAAAATGCAGCAGATTTTTAACAGTGTACAGCAAAAGTTTCAAATTTTTAACAGTGTAGTTGGGACAAAAGCGTCTGTAAAAGAAATATTTGGGAATGAAATGCTGTCACTCTCTTATAGAGGCAGCCAGGTATCGGTTATGAGTTTCAGATTCCTCGTCGAATTGCCACTGCTCATTTCTGATGCCATTACTACCTGTACAGGTATTAGAGTGTTGCTCTTTATCGATTGAAGCATAGTGCGATTTTTGCTAAAATCTTTCTTTTTCCTTTTTCTGAGTGAAGGGGGAGTACTTTTGACTGACTACACTAGAAAAGCATTTTACTATACATTAATATATGAAGTCATTTTGCTCATATATGGAAGCACTATGTCGCGCTCTTATGTATAAGGACACTTTACTTGATGGATTGTCACCTTTTGAAAGCCACTTTCGATGACCGTAGGATTCGATGCAGACTAAGATTTCATAAATGCGGTAGCTTTTCGAAGTGGCAGATCTTGTCTGAAGAAGTTACCATACAAAAAAAATCTTAAGATTCACAACGATACTAACCGATATTGTAAGTGGTTTCAGAAAAGTTGACAATCAAACAGTGACAAGTAAACTGAATACATCAGAACTTAGCAAAGTGCGTACATTAATATTGCATTGCAAAGAGCTATCGTGTGCCAGTACACATAATTATGTATTACGGTATGCATAACTAAAAAGTAGGAAATAAAATAAGCTTTTTAAGAAAAAAATATCAACCGACTTCAAAAAAGCGCTAAAAAGAATTAAATAATTCTTTAAAGTTCTCTAAGGCCAA
Source organism: Maratus speculifer (assembly GCA_964019185.1). Classification (NCBI taxonomy): domain Eukaryota; kingdom Metazoa; phylum Arthropoda; class Arachnida; order Araneae; family Salticidae; genus Maratus; species Maratus speculifer. The sequence goes on from OZ025301.1 coordinate 186,790,222, forward strand.
AACGTTATCCAATAAGCACACATCGGATATTAGATACCGGCATAAAAAACGGTTAAATTTAATATGTATAATTTAATGTCCACCAAACATAGATTTTAGAGATAATATTATTTTACAAGAGATGAATTGACATATTTATCATTTATTTTATGAATATATACATATAAAAAGTAATGAATTACTTTTTGAAGTTGGTGCCAAACTCTATTTGATGTATATTAAGAATTGTAGCTAAATTATACCTAGTGCCATAATTAAAATGGGGATAATCATTATCGATTTTGATTGTTTGGCACCAACTTAAAAATGTAATTCATTACTTTTTATATGTATATATTCATAAAATAAATCATAAATATGTCAATTCATCTCTTGTAAAATAATATTATCTCTAAAATCTATGTTTGGTGGACATTAAATTATACATATTAAATTTAACCGTTTTTTATGCCGGTATCTAATATCCGATGTGTGCTTATTGGATAACGTTTTGGCCTTAGAGAACTTTAAAGAATTATTTAATTCTTTTTAGCGCTTTTTTGAAGTCGGTTGATATTTTTTTCTTAAAAAGCTTATTTTATGTTTTGTGTAACCAATAATGCTTTTGGAACAAGATAAAGTAATGTATCTGTAACTCATTCTAAACAGTATTACAACTAACTGACGTATTAAAATAATTTTATAATAAGTTATTTTAAAAGGTAATAAGTACCGTCGGTAGATAAAGGCCCCTGTCCTCGCTCGAAGAAACGCTCGCGAGCTAATGCTATTCCTATGGGGAAGCATTTTTCTAATAACTCTTTCGCATTTTGACATTTTTGAATAATTTTTTTTTTTTTTTTTTTTTTTTTTTTTTTTTTTTGCAATTTACATCTGAGGTGCAGGCCGACAGCGCACCTTTTTCACTTTTTCGACTTTGGTTGCAGATATTTTTTTAAAAAGCACTTTCAGTTTCGAAACCGGTTTTAAAAGTAAAACTAACTTTGTAAAAAATATCTGCAACCAAAATCGAAAAAGTAAGAAAGGCGCGCTGTCGGCATGCACCTCAGCTATCCAATGCAAAAAAAAATTATTCAAAAATGTCAAAATGCGAAGGAGTTATTAGAAAAAATGCTTCCCCATAGGAATAGCATTAGGCTCGCAAGCGTTTCTTCGAGCGAGGACAGGGGCCTTAAATGCGAATATGGAATAACAGTCCATAATAGTAGTAAATCCTATATAAATTTTACGAAGTGAAATTAAGCATAAATTGAATAGTGAAATTAAGCATAAGCATATAATGTATTAAATTGTTTTAAACATAGTCTTTTCATCTGAAATCGTAACTGATATTTCCGAAAATCGGATGCACAAGAGCTCAAAGTAACGAGATCTCACCAGAAACCAATGTAAGAGGGTGGTTCAATAATTGTTGTGATTTGTGTGTGTAAAATATTTGTACAGGTACTGTAATGGTTGATACGGATTATCGAAGCCTAATGTCTTAGTTGCTTTTATGGTCAATTTCAGAACCGTAGCTGTTATTATTACAACAGAGCCGATATTAACCGCTTGTTATTAAAAATCGAAGAGTGTGGAAAATAGAATTACAAATATCTCGGCCACTAATTATCCGATTGACTTCATTTTCCATGCAACATATGTTTTTTTATTGTATTTTATATTCATTCTTTAAAACAAACAACTTCGAAAATTTTTATATACTTTTCATCAGACCGAATATTTTGAGAGTTCGAAAAAAAAAAAAAAATATATATAGTTCAGTGTAATAGAGGTTACTGATATTCAATAGAATTCTTACTATTATTACATACTAAGTATATACAGAATATCAAGTTTCTATCTAAATTAGTTCTGCAGATAGAGCATTTACACAGTCGGCCAGACAGACACAAAGACAAACGGACGGCACTTTTTTTTTTTTTTTTTTCTAAAAATGTGTTTTTCGGAATATTAAGAGTCTAAAACGTGTAAATCCGTGAAAAAAGAGAAAAAAAATCGATTTTTAAAACGATTATAAGATTTGCCCGGTACTTCTCTGTTATCCCGTCGACCGATTTCGCCAAATTATACAAATCGCCAAACTAATAGCCAAATTATACATATTGACGTAATTTTATTTTAAATAATAATAAAAAAAACCAAATAATTAGTAGAATATTAATAAAAATACAAATAAAAAGTCGAAATAAAAATGACTTAATGACGTTTTAAACACGTGTATCATATTTAATGTCAATGAATTGACATTCACGATCATCCATTATTGGCATTTAATCCTATAATTTGGCGATAGTATTTTGATCGACGGGATAACAGAGTACTACCACTTGCCCTACACTATGTATGATAAAATAGAATAAATTTCTAAAAAAAAAAAAAAAAAAAAAAAAAAAGGATTTACAAAAGGAAATTAAAGTTTACATCTGAAACTTTAATGCTGTCTGTCGGACGTTCCCCTCAGTCCACACAACTTTGAAGAATGTCCGTGGTTGATATAGCTGCCACCACCGATATTACTAGGTGATATCGGTCACCCACTGTGAGGTTTGTGTAAATGAATACTTACGCCATCAGGTAACTGAATTATCAGTTTATTAAGAATATATGTTCACACTAAATACGCTATTTACAAATATACACAATTACAACTCGGATATAGGTGATCCGGTTCAACATTAAATTAGATACAGTAAAGATTGGCTGTGTACTATTCCAATTACACTTTCCGCCTCACACTCAATACACGTTAAATTCGCTTTATCGGAGCTCAACCTTGAGTCTACCAACACAAGTATACTAGGCTCAGAGCACTAAACAGCAGGACGTCTGTGTCCTTTGCTCACCAGAAAACGCATTCCTTACGCTCTATAACACAGAGCACACTCTACCAGAACCTCTGGCATACACCTTCTAGGTACGAGACCCAGGAACGGAATCACTTCTCTGAGACAAACTTGCCCTTCTCAACTCACGGGGTCACACAGGTGTCAACCCCCTCTGGAGCTTCCTCATTGGGCACATTCCCCCACCCTTTCTTGCCTAGTGACATGTTGCTAATCTGCTCATCATCCGCATACTTCACTGACAGATGGACATGCCTCTGAGCAATCTTCTCTTTCTCTTGTTCACCACCTGCAAAGGATTAGCTGGCAATTCCCCTTTTCACGAAGAAGGAATGTCACCTTGGAAATTCTGTACACAACCATACAATACGAAATATTGAAATAGAGACATAGTAGAAATTCCATTCTTTAGCAGAGGTGGCATCAGAACCTGACACCCCCCACCTTAGCGGAAAATATGCCTTTTAGGGGCTAATTTTCCCCAAACATATAGTAATATCGCAGAAGAGTTCAATAGTCTCTTTACAGATTTCTTCATTATGCTTATTACATAGGTATTTCCAGGTGTCTGAACACTATCTACTGACATCTCTACTGAACCTTGTACCAATATTAATATTACAAAAACAATACGCGTACTAATACACTATTATAAAAAAAAAATATTTACACACACACAGAAAAAAAAAATTAAATGTGTGACGAAATCCCTTTAAGGTTGTCCACTACTGGGTCGTTGATGCTGATGGGCTAACAACTGGTTGTTCTTCCCAGCTCTTTCTATGTAGCCTACAAATTGCGTCAGCATTCAAATGTTGAGCTCCTGGACGATGAGAAATACTCAGGTTCCAGCGTTGCAAGGCAAGAGCCCATCTAGTGAGTTTGGGTGATCTTGGGGTTGTTTCAGTGAGAAATTTTAATGGATTGTGATCTTTAATGATCTCAATTTTGAGATCAATAAATCCACTTTTTAAACTTCCGCAACCCGAAGAGAACACTCCAAGCCTCTTTCTCTATACTCGGCCAAGCACGCTGAGCCCCCGACAATTTCTGACTGGCAAAAGCTATCGGTTTATACTGACCCTTTTCATCTTTTTGAGTAAGGCAACATCCTACTGCCAGGTCGGAAGCATCTGCGTGGAGCTGATGTTCCCGGCCTACGATAGGTGTAGCCAAACTCGTCACTTTACATAACTCATCTTTAAGAGTATTAAATGCTTTTTCTGCCCTTTCATCTCATGGTACAGTATTTTTAACCTTCCCTTTGGTTAATTCGGTTAATGGTATAGCAATTTCGGCATAATTTGGAATATAAGATCGGTAAAATCCCATTAATCCCAAAACAGATCTGACTTCCTTTTTAGTTTTTGGTCTCTTTAGATCCCTTATTGCTCCTATTTTTTCTTCATCAGGTGCATGCGTTCCACCCCCAATTACATGACCTAAAAACTTAGTTAATTTCTCTCCAAATTTACATTTGTCTAGCCTAATCGTACAATTTCTCTTTTTCAACTCTTCAATGACAGCCCCAACATGCTCACAATGCTCTTCCCAGGTGTCGGAGAAAATGATGACATCATCAATATATGCTTCCGCATACCTCCGATGACCTTGAAGAACCTCATTCATATCTTTCTGAAACGTGGCAGCCGCCCCTGATAATCCAAAAGGCATTGTACGCCACTGATAAGTTCCATTATGCGTTGTAAAAGCTGTCAAATGTTTACACTCCTCTGCCATTATAATCTGCCAATAACCTCTCAACAAATCAATCGATGATAAATACTTAGCCGCCCCTGCGGTATATATGATTTCTTGAGAATCTTTCATCGGAAAGGTAGGAACCTGAGTTACCGAATTTAAAGCTCTATAATCTATACAGAGTCTAACAGTTGCGTCTTTTTTCGCCACACAAACAATTGGATGACTAATTTCAGCATTTGACACTTCGATTAGATTTAATTCTAATAACTCCTGAATCTGCCTATCTACTTCCTCTTTATAAGCTACCGGTAGACTATATAACTTTGGCTTTTTCCTTTCCACCCCCGGTTTAAGATCAATACGATGTTCCCCTACATCCGCTGGTCGTACAGGACCCATAAACACCTCTTTATTCTCCCTCAAAATAGACTTTGTATCTTTAACTTGATTGTTAGATAACCCTTTTATTTCGAACCTCTCTATATCTCGTTCTACTTCCTGATCCCGGTTCAAAATAGGAATTTCCCCAACTTCTCCAAATTCCTCATCACCCTCGAAAACAATATTAACGATATTACATTTAGCAATAAATTCTCGTATTTTATTTTGGCGCACATGCTTCCTACTCCCGTCGGCTAACTCAACTATAAACGAATGCTGATTACGTTTTTCGACTATGGTTGCCGGCCCTTGCCACCTAGAATATAACTTATTAGTTGAATCGGGGATTACCAGTATTACTTTATCGCCTACTTCAAACTTTTTTTTTTTGACCTTAAGTTATAATGATACGCCATTCTATTTTGTTGCACCTCGGACGATAATTTTGCCTCATTTGCGGCTCTTTCTAAACGTCCCCTAAGTTTATTCAGATACTCATGAATCGGCGTAGTATCTAACTGCGCCCCCTTATCCATTTTAGCTAATTCCCAAGCTTTCTCTAACTCTTTACAATCTAATTGGGATTTCTTAAACATATCAGAATTGCTAACAATAGCTTTATTATCGTTCTCCACTTCCGTTTTTTCTGGATTCTGACTTTGCACATTTTGCGAACTCGCTTCTATTGCGTAAACATTACAACTATCGTTATTCATACCTTCCTTTTCATTCAAGTTATCAATAATTTCCGAATTTTCTAATTCTTGGGCCTCTAGCAATGGCTCCTCGCGGTTGACACCTGACAACTCATTAATCACTTCGGGATGTAAAATTACCTGCTCATTAATATTATCAGTCACTGCGCAAAGTACTTCCTGATGAATTATATTAGTTTGTCCGAATTGCGGAATAGCTAACGGTAATTTAACCAACGGCGATTTAACTGCTTCACCGAATAACCCTTGTAAATATATACTACCCGCTCCTTTTAATTTCTCTTCCGGTACCAAATCTTTATGAACAACACTAATTTCACAACCAGAATCAACCAATCCTTTTGCTTTTTGCCCATTTACACTAACTTCAATTTTCTCAAGTTTATTTAGTTTCTCACCAATAACGTTAGTTCTCTGTTCGGCCTTTGCCGATATTCTCGCCACAATAGCTCCATTAGGCAACTCTTTGTTTTCTTTTACCACAATCTTATGCACACCCGTTTTCGGATCTCGCCCTTTATTACCATTATTATTTCCCTCATTACCCACTTTATTACAAAAACGTTGGTAATGACCCCTCAAACCACATTTAAAGCATTTAGGCGCTGAAGCATCACTAGGTTTCTTAAAATCTATTTTCCTATTCGAAAAAGAATTAGTCTCATTACTCCCGTTTTGCCTCCAATTATTACAAACTTTGCTATCCTCCCTCGGTCTCATTTTTTCATTGTTTACGTGCCTATCTTTACCTTTAAAACTTTTATACGTAACGGCGTAAGACTTATGTTTAGCGTCAAAATAATTGTCACATTCTTTAGCAATTTTAGAAGTTTCTAACCATTTACCTTGGTGAGTTAACCCAATATATGACGCAGTAGCATATTTCAGATTGTATATTGCTGGGACGATTACTGTTTCTAAACCAATAGGAGACCGTCATTATCACGGTCAAGTACACGCCCACACATTTTGATTGACAGGAACTCGTGGACAATTGATCGTGTGTGTTTATTATTTATTTGTACTCGGATTGTTTGAATTTGTACTCGGTAATTAAAAATTAAAGGTACGAAAGATTTTTTTTTTTTTTTTTTTTTTTTTTCAAAATGACTGAATTTTATTTACTTCAATTAGAAATTATACTTCCTCTGATCCTGAAATAAATAAATAAATCAAAAATTAAAGTAAGAATTTTGCTTATACGGATATTTTCGCAGAATACTTTTTTTCCTATTTGTTTAATATATATATAAATCATTTTGGAACGATATTTAGAATATTAAAAGGGTTTGAAATATATATTTTTTAAATGTCTTATTTATTAATAAAAGTCAGCCTCCAATAATTAAAAAAAAAAAAATCACCAACGAACTCTCGGCCCGCGGTGGACTCGAACCCATATCCTCCGGTTTCAAGCTCGACGCTCTAACCATTCAGCCAGTCAGCTCACTTTCATCCGCAACATATTATCGTTATAATTAGCACCGTCAATTGCCCACGAGTTCCTGTCAATCAAACTGTGTGGGCGCGTACTTGACCGTGATAATGACGCTCTCCTATTGGTTTAGAAACAGTAATCGTCCCAGCAATATACACATCTGAAATATGCGACGCAGTATCCTCATCTAACGTACTTACTAACTTATCAGTAACTATCAACTGGTTGACCTTTTCATAAGAGTCAGCACCTCTAATCTTACAATAATTTTCCCACGTCGCTATTAAACGCGATACAAATAATACATGAGTTTCGTTCTGGTTTCTCTTAGCCTTCCTAAAATTTTCCAAACACGTCTTCGGTGTCGGCTCATGTTCCCTTAGGACTAACTCCTTAATTCCTCATAATTCTCCATTTGTTCCGTAGTGGTATAAATTAATAGATTATCCGCCTTATCTCCTAACATATTTAGTAGAATTTCGGCCTGCTGGTTTTCCGGTACATTTTTAGTTTTGAACGGCCTTTCTAAGCTGTTAAAAAATAAATTCCATCCCTCAGTCCCTTCCGGTACTTTGATAGATAGAGTTTTCACACTTTTGATCAATTTTTCTATAATACTTTCATTATTAGGTTCCCTAGAGACATTAGAATTATTTGCCGATCCTTGAACCCTTAGTCTCTCCATTTCTAATTCATGTTCCATCCTTAATTTTCAACCCTCTCTTCTCTTTCTAACCTTTCCTGTTTTTCTTCGCGCTCCAATTTTGCCTGTTTTTTTTTCGCGCTCTAATCTTTCCTGCTCTAAACGTTCTGCAGCAATAGCTTCCGATAATTCCTTAATAACCCCCTCGTCATACCTATCATTGTCCATTATCTTTGTCCTAAGCTGAATTCTGGTATCATCTTCCGTGAATTCAACCCCTAATTCTTCGGCTATCACCTGAAGATCAACCTTTTTTAGTTTCAATAAGAAAGCCATACCTTCATCGATTGTTATTACCACCCCACAAGAATAGTTAAACCTACCAAATTAATATTTCCTAAATTTTTAACTTAGTACAGATACATCTCCACTTATTTTACTAATTAATACCCTTCAGATAATCAATGCATTTAATTTCTAATTAACCTACTGAATACTCTAATTTTCCTCAACCATTGATATAACACAATATACTTCCAATAAAACAAAAGGTAAAATAATAATTCGATTTGATTACTATGCAATACAGATTTCAATTTATACACTTAGATAACAACATACAATTTACCTAATAATACTGTTACGTTGAAATCGAATAGAAGTATTGATGTCAATCAAAAAACCCACGTAAAGAAAAATTGCAAAACATGAATATATAAATTTCTACAATCATCCTCACTAAAATATTTCCAAATTCAATACTGGTTCTCGCACTTAAAACAAATACAAGATCTTTACTTTTATTTTTCTTCACTATGGCTCTCTTTTGAGACTTTTTTTTTTTCACTATGGCTCTCTTTTGGGCCTTTTTTTTTCCACTATGGCTCTCTTTTGAGCCTTTTTTTTTCTTCTCACTATGGCTCTCTTTTGAGCCTTTTTTTTTTCTCACTACTATTGGCCAATTAAAATTCTAAGCAAATGTTATTATACACTCTTCAAACTTAAAAAATGTTGCTTCATTTAAATATTACTTTAACAATAATTTAAATTTAAATAAAGTTAATTATTCCTTCCAACTATATTAACATAATTAGTAAAGAAAATATCTAGAGAAAGCCAATACTAGCTCAAGTTATTATGACCTTTCCTTAAATATGGTTATGAACACTTCACAGGTAGGAAGTATTGATAAAACACATAAATAATATAGACAATTTACTTAAATTACTATTAATTGTACAACAACAAACTTTGGTTCGAGATGTCAGCAGAAGGATATGATCAAAACACCTTACCTTATACTTTATTTGCTGGGGTACTTTTCTAATCACAGGTAGTTCCACGATGTAGCGGTAATATGGCACAACACTTCAGTTTTTTTTTCTAATACTGATACGGCACAGGCACAACACTTTAGCGCACACTCGACGATACGGCACGACACTTTAGCATACACTCGACGATCCAGCACGATACTTTAGCACACACTCGATGATATGGCACGACACTTTAGCATACAATCGACGATCCGGCACGATACTTTAGCACACACTCGACGATATGGCACGACCACACAAGAATTCCACTGGATACTCCGGCACTAACACACTGCAACACGGCTCGCTGGTCACTGGTTTCAGGCGATTCTACCCCACCGCTGCCACCAATTTGTCGGACGTTCCCCTCAGTCCACACAACTTTGAAGAATGTCCGTGGTAGATATAGCTGCCACCACCGATATTACTAGGTGATATCGGTCACCCACTGTGAGGTTTGTGTAAATGAAGACTTACGCCGTCAGGCAACTGAATTATCAGTTTATTAAGAATATATGTACACACTAAATACGCTATTTACAAATATATACAATTACAACTCAGATATAGGTGATCTGGTTCAACATTAAATTAGATACAGTAAAGATTGGCTGTGTACTATTCCAATTACACTTTCCGCCTCACACTCAATACACGTTAAATTCGCTTTATCGGAGCTCAACCTTGAGTCTCCCAACACAAGTAACTGGCTCAGAGCACTAAACACCAGGACGTCTGTGTCCTTTGCTCACCAGAAAACGCATTCCTTACGCTCTATAACACAGAGCACACTCTACCAGAACCTCTGGCATACACCTTCTAGGTACGAGACCCAGGAACGGAATCACTTCTCTGAGACAAACTTGCCCTTCTCAACTCACGGGGTCACACAAGTGTCAACCCCCTCTGGAGCTTCCTCATTGGGCACATTCCCCCACCCTTTCTTACCAAGTGACATGTTGCTAATCTGCTCATCATCCGCATACTTCACTGACAGATGGTCATACCTCTGAGCAATCTTCTCTTTCTCTTGTTCACCACCTGCAAAGGATTAGCTGGCAATTCCCCTTTCCATGAAGAAGGAATGTCACCTTAGAAATTCTGTACACAACCATACAATACGAAATATTGAAATAGAGACATAGTAGAAATTCCATTCTTTAGCCGAGGTGGCATCAGAACCTGACACTGTCTCTTTTTACATTGATTAATTTTCGTTTTCTAGTCATCTTAGTCTTATATGGTAAATTTGTTTTAGTAAGTATAGATACAAATGAATAGATTTATTTTGTAACTATAAATCGCAATTTGTTCTATTTATAACGTTATTAACTTCAACTTGCCTTGACTATAAACATCGCATACATGATGGGAAATGTAAAAAAAAATATGTTAAGGGGCTACTTCAGTCAAATGAAAAGACTCATTCGCTAATGCTATTCCTATGGAAGAAATTTATAAAGATATCTCGGTTGCATTTTAATATTTTTAAATGAATTTTTTTGCATTGGATAACAGATTGGTCTGAATGCAGGCCGTTTTTTACTTTTTTAATTTTGGTTGCAGATAATTTTTATTAGGACGCTTTCACTTTCCAAACCGGTTCCGAAAATGAAAGCGTTCTTTTAAAAAATATCTGCACACAAAATCAAAAAAGTAAAAAACGCCATGCATACAGATCGATCTCAACTATCCAATGCAAAAAGATTCATTTAAAAATATTAAAATGCAACCGAGATACCTTTATAAATTTCTTCCATAGGTTTAGCATTAGCGAACGGGTCTTTTCATTTAAGTGAAATAGCCTCTTAATTGTTAAAATTGTAAATGAATGTCAGATCAATTATAAAATTGTGTGCATAATTGAATGCAAATGAATTGTAAAATGTTTAGCGGCTCAAGCTTGAAATAAAGTTTAAATTAACGCAATGAGATGATAATCAATTTATCCAATTCTCTGTCAAGCATTTTTCATATACAACAACAAAATCTATAAGGGGCTGTGCAAATTTAACGTTATGAACTTTTGATAATTTTGGACCTCCTACCCCTTTTTCGATATCACACGTTATCATCCCCTTTTTAATGGTATCGTTATCAAAATGCATTTATTTTTTTTTAATTTCATTTATTTTTCGCATACTTTATTGATTCGAATGAAGAAAAAAAATCGTTTTATATCAAACACTAAAAAAAAAAAAAAAAAAAAAAAAAAAAAAAAAAATAATAATAATAATAATAATAAGTATTAGTTTAAAATAATTTATTATAGCTTTTTGTTACGTAATGCATTCAACAGTAACACAGTCTTGTAGCCCTTGCACAGAAGGCAAGGAGTGGGGAGTTGATTGAAATTCTTATCAACAAAGCAAGTGGACAACATTCTTTCTGTTTCTTTTCTATTTATTAGTAAATGCATTCTTTATATCAAATATACTTCACATATGTTTTCACGAACTACAATTATATGTGCACGCACACACGAAGAAGAATAGGAATGTCAAATGCTGGAATATTCTACATTTTAGAATTAAATAATTTTAAACCAATTTAATATTTTTAATAATAACTTTGTATTTTCTTAAAAATAGATAACCTACTTAAAAAAGATAACATATTACGTATTTTGAACCAAAGGCCATATTACAAATAAAAAGAGAAAATTTTGGTTGAATCAAAAATGATATCAATATCAAAAGACAAATCTCCTCTCCCCCAAGAGATATCTTACGATATGATGTGCCAGACCCCCCCCCCCCCCTTTCTTATAAAATGACAATGTTATATATGAATAGCGCCTAAATGTCTTTATTTTAAGATATTTCTATAGAAGGCGAAATAAAACCATTCCAAAAGACTTTTAAGTAAACTAACAATAGTTCCAAATGAAACGAACACTCCAGCTTCTAGAAGAATATCCATTTCAACTCAAATAGCATACAACAATGAGGACTCAGCTTTCTAAAGTAACTTTATCGAAGTTTCATTAAAAAAATTTAAAAAAAGTATTTTCTAGTTCCATTTTACTTCTTTTTTTTAATGTTTAAGAAAATAATAAAATATTACCAGATTCCTTATATACAGACTTATATAAAACCAAAAACTTTCTGTGCACATAAAATGATGTCAAAAACTTTCTGTAGATTAATTTAATGTTTAATAAAATTAAGGATTACAAGATTTTGACATGGACGAAATTTGCTTTCGTTATGCAATTCATGGACTTAATTCGCGTTTTTCCCGCGATTTATTGATATAATTCATTTTTTTAATTCGATACATGGATGTAATTCAAGTTTTTTCAGCGATCTGTCGACGAAATTCGCATTTTTGGAGCGATTTATAAACGTAATTCGCGTTTTTTATTCAATTCATAACGTAAATCACTATTTTTATGCGATTTATGGACGTAATTTGTGTTTTTTGAGCTATCTGTTGGCAAAATTCGCGTTTTTCGAACGATTTTTGGACGTAATTCGCGTTTTTGATGCGATCCATGAAAGTAGTTCGCACTTTTTATGACTTTTTTGGAAGTAATTCGCTTTTTTATGTGATTCATGTACGTAATTTGCATTATTTGAAAGATCTGTCGGAAAGATTTGCGTTTTTTTTGAGTGATTTATGCATGTAATTTGTGTTTTTTTACGCGAATCATGGACGTAACTCACTTTTTGTAAGCGATTCATGGACATAATTCGCGTTATTCAAGCTATTCACGGACGTAATTCATGTTTTTTGAGCGATTTTGGACGTAATTTACGTTTTTCGAGCGATTCATGGACGTAATTCGTGAGTTTTTAGCGATTCATTACGTAATTCGCATATTTTGAGCGATTCATGGACTGGACGTAATTCGCGTTTTATGAGTGATTCATGGATGTAATTCGCGTTTTTGTGTGCACGAAATTCTCGTTTTTACGCAATTCATGGATTCAATTTACGTTTTTAGCACGGTCTTTGGACGAAATTCGCGTTTTTTAGAGACTTTGGACGGAATTCATGTTTTATGCGTGGTCCTTTGTCGAAATGCGTGCTTTTTTCGCGATTCTTTCTCGAAATGCATGTTTTTTTTTTTTTTTTTTTTTTTTTTACAAAATTCTTTGTTGAAATTTATGATTTTTCCAAGGTATTTTGGCGAAATTTGCGTTAACTGTAAATAATTCGTGCATAAAACTGAGGTAATATTTTTATTTTTTGGTATTAAAAAAAGCTACAAAAATAAGAATTTCTGCTTTCCTAAAATTTTCTGCAAAGCTCATAAAATTTTCTGTGCACGGCGTGTTATATTATACAACTCTGCTTATATAATATTCCGATCTTACTATTTAATTCTTAATTAATGACTATTAATAAAGTCCAATGAAGAATGGATATAATTACAGCAGATGTTCGATGTAATGACAGATTTATTACGGTGACACATTACAACGACCCATCCAACACGTCACTTTTTAGGTGCGTTCGTAATTATGTAAATACGTAGCACCTATAGGTGTCGTTCAGTCTGTCCGTTCGTCCTTATAGCACAACGCAAAAACTACCCAACCGAATCGTTTGAAATTTAAAATATATAATTATTACATAACTTTGTCGAGTCATTTCAACTTTTATGAAAATCGGATGCATAGATCAATTACAGGGACAATCAAAAGTATTTTATTACATTATGGTCAATGGGGAAAAAAGTTTCAAATGCATTTTAATCGTTTGAAATTTTGACAATCAAAAGTATTCCTTTCCATTACGGTCATTGGGGAAAAATGTTTTAAATGTATTTTAATGATGTTACACCCATTCGAACATAATAAAATTGATATGCATCTATGAAGTACATATTATAATATATATTTTATACAATCTGTGGTGCAAAGAATATTTGTTATTGATTTACAAGGCCACACAAAAGTATTCCATTGAATAATGGCATAGGGAGAACATTGTTTGGAGCACATTTTAATTATAATTAACTATTTACAATTTTATGAGATTGATATATGAGAGCGATATTTTTAAAACTTCGTTATCGTACGAACGCAACTCATTTGCTACGCTTCACGTGCAATTTTCGTCAAACTTTTTTTTTTAAATGTTAATACCAGATTGTAAACCCTTCTTTATTGTTTAATATTTATTTAATTATTAACAGGGTCCGATGAAGAATGGTTGGTTGATTTTGTGTCGTCCGATTATCTACGCTAATGGGATATAGGACCAGGGGGAGTGCCCTCCGTGGGGGTCTTTCTAAGGGAACCTAACCCGTATTTACGCAAGGTTCGAAGAAAACCACGGAAAACTCCGAACGGTTAGGCTGACAGCCGCGATTGGGTTCGAACCCAGCACCTGCCGTCTACCAGTTGAGAGGTCCGATCGATGAAGAATGGATATAAGTACAGCAGATATTCGATATAACGACCGACAATTACAGCGACATTTTTATTTCAACAACAAATTCAACAAATATTTCACTGTTTTTTAGTGAAGGAGGAAGGGGGGGGGGGCGTAGGAAAATAAGTAATAAAATAAAATCAAATTGCCATAATAATATACCATTTTTCTGATTTGGCCCACCCAGTGGCCAAGAAGTTCTGACCTAGAAATTGGTAGACGGCAGGTGCTGGGTTAGAGCCCAATCACGGCCGTCGTTCTAATCGTTCGAAGTTTTCCGTAGTTTTCTCCGAACATTGGATTTCCTTGCATGAATACGGATTAGGTTCCCTTAGAAAGGCCTCCACGGAGGGCACCCCACCCCCTTAAGGGCCTATATCCCTCGTGTAGATAAACGGCCGTCATAAAATAAAATAAATCAAATTATGATACATTTACAATAAACATGTGTAAACTGTTTGTAAAATGCATTGCAATTCCAAAACAAAATTAAAACATATATTTAAATATTTTTAAAATACACAGTAATGCTCTATTAATGAATTGCTGACGAACCAATTTCGACGAATTATATAAAATGCCAAACTACTCGAGCAGTATCGAATGGCGTAAAAGAACTATCTATATAACTCCAAAAATAATAGTCATATTAACTAACAGTTTATTGCGTCATATTAACGTATCGTATCATTTACAATTAAAATATATCTTTGAACTGAAATTTGAACGAAATACAGGGTCTTGAAAAATTGAAGAATGTGGAAAACAGGATTACAAATATCTCAGCAACTAATAATCCGATTGACTTCATTTTTTATGTAAAATTTGTGTTATTTTATTGCCTTTTATGTCTACTCCTTAAAATAAAAAAATTCGGAAATTTTTATAGATTTTTCATCAGAACGAATTTTTCGAGAGTCCGAAAAAAATAGTTCCGTATAATCGAGGTTACTGATATTAAATAGGATTCGTCCCATTCGTACATAGTAAGTATGTACAAAATTTCAAGTCTCTATCTCAATTTGTTCGGGAGAAAGAGCGTTTAGAGACAGACAGACATACATACATACAAACGGATGGACGGCAATTTTTTTTTTCTTCTAAAAATATGTTTTTCGGAATCTCCAGTATCTGAAACGCGTAAATCAATCAAATGTTTTTTTGGATTTTCAAAACGATTGTAAGACTTACACTATACTACGTTTGATGGGTAAGTAATAAGCTTAATAAAAATTGCTTATAAAATTTTGGAGCGAAATTGGCTTACGTTTTAATCAAGCCCTAATTTTTTCGACATTTTTAATCGAAAAGTTAAAATGTTATGACCTATTTGCATTTAAACTCATGGTTCCAACTTTTTTTCTTAGATCCTACTTGTTATTTTTCTTTAAAACTATTTTAATCCTAGAATAAATATTTCTTAAAATTTGCTATAATTTAATAAAAAGTCAAGAAAGAAAGCAACATAATTAAAGAAGGATCTCCAAAAAAGGTCAAATAAGCAAATCAATTAAATATGGACTAAAGAAGTTCAAAGTTCAATAAATATAATTTCAAAGAAAAAAAAACATTTTTAGCATCATCGAAAAGAATATTTTTACATATTTCCAGGAAAAATAAATGTAATTTACGATTAGAAAACTTGCAAGAGAATATTTCAGTATAAAATAAATGTTTGATTGTTAAAAAGTGTTTATTTAATATGTCTGAAAACATTTCGGAATACACGTAACAGTAAAATCTTACAAAAAGCGCATAACAAAATAATTAAATGCTAGTTTAAATGCATAAGCTGTCCGTTTGCAGTTCTTAAATTCAAGTTTTTTCTGACACATTTCTGAAGCCATTTTTCTTTTCTTTTCAAATATCCAAAATTAGCATCCATCCGAACGCAAAAACTACCCAACCGAATCGTTTGAAATTCAGAATATGCAATTCTTGCATAATTTCGTAGAGTCATTTCAAATTTTATGAAAATCGGATGTATAAATCAATTACATGAACAATCAAAAGTATTCTGTTATGTATCTTGTAAATAGCAAATAGACTGTTATATTCTGAACGCATTTGTTGGATATATAAAAGATAAAATTGCTTTTGAAAGGGCATTAGCCCTGGAGGACAAATATCTCAGTTAAAAAAAACTGATAGGACAGCCGATAGCTTATAGAGGTAATGCAAAAATTTCGATACACACCTTTGCATTGAGCGGGTTGCGATTTTTTCTTTTCTTTTCTTTTCTTTTCCCTGAACCCTTTCCGGCACACTGTGCCCGGTCTGGGATACCTAATTTTAATTCCGAACTTGCAAACGGCACCGATAAAATTTCAGTAAAATTTTGCTTTAACAATAAAAGCTTAAATTAAGAAATTCAAAATATCTAAAAAATTCCATTTTGAATTCCGGTGTGAGTCGATAATTTCTCATTTTACTAACAGATTTTACTCGTGCCGGAAAGGGTTAAAGGTGGATCGCATACCAATAAAGTTTGGGAACTGTTGGAATAAATATTGCTTATCAAAATATGCCAAATGGCTGCGAAACAGCAACAGCGCAATATTTTAAATACAAAAACAGTGAAAATATAAAAATTAAAGAGCAATGTATTTTTAAATAATTAATAGTCCAATATTAAATAAATGACGATTATACGCTGAGAAAGTAATTTAGAAATCTTAACATTTCTTTCCTATTGCTTTATCTTAAATAAATATATAAATAAAGGGAGAGAAAAAATTACATATTGTTAAAATAAATTATAAAAGAAATAAGTTTTTCATAATCGGGATGTATAACAAATATTTCTCTCTTTTTTTTTTTTTTTTTTTTTTTTTTTTTTTTTTACAAACTACATGAATTAAATTCAAGAAATTGGGCGTGATTTTTTAGAATTACACAGCATACTTTTAAAAGTTCTTTTTCTTTTCTTGTTTTTTTTTCTGTCTCTTTTAAAAATTTTTTACATTTACTTTTTTTTTTTTTTTTTGAAAAAATGCTTTCTATACACAGATGAAAATTGTACTTTTACTGAGACTTTTAAAAACACCTTTCATGGTTTTTAGAGAACTAATAAGCATTACTTTTAAACAACAAACGGAACAATATGCACAATTTTTACAAAATTTAGTTATATCATAAATTAATATCTATAAACGGATTTTCATTCACACATTTTTTTGTGAAAAATTTTTCCGTTTCACAATTTGAATAATTAAATATTATTTTTAATTTGTTTATATATTTCGGAGAGATTTTTCCTGAATTTAATCTCATAAAAAATTAACAAAATTGTGATAGTTTAATGAATAACAAAATTTTAAATCGTAAAAATAAATCATTTTCTTGAAACAACTAAAACAGACAACATTAACAGATGTCGTCAATAGATGGCAGCACCAAATGTAACTGAATATTCATGATAATTTGAATAAAGAATTTAAAAAAAAAACAGTAACACGGTAACATGCAAACCATCTTTGAAATGTTCAATGATTTTATTATATTTTATATAAATCTATTAAAAAGAAAATCTAAAAAGACTGATTTATTTATTTTTCCTTTCAACATAATTTTGAAAAGCTAATCGGAAAAGGAAATATTTTACATATACAACAATCGCTGTAAATAAAAATAACAAAATCATTCTTCAAACAGATACTTTTGTAACGCTATGATACAAAAGGTAGTACCATATACTTCAGTAATAAAATAGGGAAACAAAAAAACTTATTTCAGAATAAAATGAATTCTTTATATATTCTCTTAAAACAGCTATTCCCACACTGGGACGAGAAATGGAAATTCTCTTTTCAATCGAAATTGAATTTCAGTAATCTTCCTATTTTCGACCGAAAACTAAAATGTCCAAATATTTTGTTAGAGTAATTAATCAATATATACATAAATATGCATAGTTATTATTTAATTATACGTACGGCCAAAATTGGATCTATGTGCATCTGAACAAGCATGTTAATTTCTATATCAAATAAGATGTAATTAATTGATCAATGACTTTAAATGATTTTCGAATTATATGAATTTCATCTAACTAAAAAAGGGTTTTACATGTCACGAGTAAACTTTTATAATGCTTTTTGTAAGTTATAATGTGTTAAATAACTAAAATAAATACTAAAACTTTCTCATATGGTATTAGAAAGATTCCTGAGGTTTTAAACTAAAGATTTTTCATCACTATTGAGCCTGCAGCTTTTAATGACACGTGAAAAAGTATCTACAAAGTTTAGTCCTGCAGAGCACGAAGTGTTTCGGAAAACCCCGTCAAGTTTTTTAACATGAACGAAAGAAATTTCCTCTTGATTGTTCGCGTAAAGGAGATTCGACCAGGGCCTGACAATCAGTACACGGGCACCTGGAGCCTGTGCCCTCCTAGGCACTACAGTTCTAAGAGGCACAAATTTTTTTTCCCGACTTCATCTAGATTTTTATTATTAAAATCATAATTGTAAAAAGAAAGTGATATATGAGATATTAAATGCGATAAAATGATAAGAACATATCTCATATATATTTAAAAGTGCATTTCAGTAAATAATAGAAGAATGTTTCTTTCTGGAACCTTTTTTCAATTTAGCTGAAAATTTAATTTTTTGATTTTTTACTCTTCATACTGAACTAGTTGAAGTATTTTTTTTATTTATTTAAATAACTACACTTTTGTCATATGTATTTATATGAATATATATAATGAAATCTAACCATCATATTATAATCGTTAGAAAAAAAAAAAAAAAAAAAAAAATTAAATGGATTAAAATTGTTTCACAAATGTATTGCAGTTTAATTAATTTTTACTGTTTTTGAAATACCTTTTAAGCATGTGTTTTTAATCTGTTTCTGTCACTTGAACACAGACTATTATAAAAGGTAAACCTGTTTACATTTTTATTAATATAAATAAAATAGCTCAATATTTGTTTCCAGCTTATGATTCCATAACGAAATTAAAATTTTATAAATTTAAAAGTAAAATATAATAAAATACACATTGAAAACTTATCAAACCACGCTTAAACCATAAAAATTTGCGAAAAAAAAGGGTTTTTGGCAATTTTCTTGATTTTTGATTCTTGGTAGGAGGTCAATACGAAATTATCAGAACAGAATAGCGCAAAACAATAATAATTAAAACCTTAACATAATTTTACTTTCACATTCGAAATCGTTTAAGAAAAGGAAAGATCATAATTTAAAAAAAATCGCAAATGTAAAAAAGGGTTTTTTTTTATTGAGAACGATCTCAGCTATAAAATTAGGGGGGGGGGGGGGATGAATGCGAACGAGATTTTTTTTAAATTCTTAGATGGGATTAACATTAATGAGCAGCTGTTTCGTGTGACTGAAGTAGCCGTTTAAGGAGAGATCCAACTTTTTTGGTCTGAAATTTACTAATTTTAACTATTTATTTATTTATTGTTATTTATTTTATTTTATTTTATTTTTTATTTTATTTTTATTTGTTTATGTATTTATTTATTTTTTTGCAAAGAAAAAGGCTAAGTTCAAAATTATAGTCCTTTTCTGAGCACTGTCAATTTGGCTTCAATATTGTTAGTGTAAGAGATAAGAGAACAGTATTGTTATTATGGAGCAACGACTTATTCTACATCTAAATTTATAACGACAAAATTCTTAATCAGACAGTTACTCTTAAAATACACTTTAAAATTTATTCAACCAGTGAAATCGGGTAAAATCAAATAACTGTAACTACACATTTCATGCCACTCAAACTTATGTATTTTACATAAGTTTATATAGAAATAATAACAAAACAATTTTATCGTTTGAGTTTGAATCCGTTTATTACTGCGGAAGCAATATTGTAGCAGTTTATAAAAGCTGCCATAACTTAAAACAATTTCGAATAAATGATGTGTGAATGAAAGAAATTTTTTCAAACAAACATAATAATACACGCACGTTACAACAAACTATAAATTAATAGAAACCTGATTAATTTTCCCGAAACTCGATATTGTTAATTCCAAATGTCACTCGCACAAGGCATATTACTAGGTGCATCCAATAACCTACGTTCCTTTCAAGTAATTAATTTAACGGCTCTCCTAGAAGTGAGAAAGCAGCGTGGAAAATAGCCTAAGACATGCAGAAGATCTCGCTATCCAATTAAGCCCGTACAAATTCAATTTAAATGATATCTGTTTAAAAACCATTTGAGCATTAACTGTCTTCAACGTAATTGCTCTGTACAGACGGAATTAGTGTACATACTTAGACCCACGCATATGTTTTCACACGTATAACAACACTATTCAAAAATCACTAAAAAGACGGCGATCTATTTCCTAACATGACGATTCGATGATGCAATACATCTAAAAAATTATATATAATGAGGAATTTATGGCCCAGTATTGACGAAGGTACATTCTTTTGTTTATCTACTATCTATTCTATATTATAAAAGCCAAAAGTATATCTGTGCGTAACGCATACGTCATTTTGCGAATGACAACACTTTCCCATGTAATTTCGGTTTTGCAATTTTCTCTACTGCAAATTTTACACTTCAAACTATTGCACATTTTAAATTTTTACACCGTCGTATAGAGAAAAAAAATTTACTTTTAAATGGGTGATTCTCAAAATAGGGGACAATTTCAAAAATGAAATCTTAAAAAAATTACTGTTAGCAAAATTTCTGAAAAAATAGGTGTTGTTAATATAGTATTAGGTATACTTTATATATAGTCAGCAGAGCTAAATATTTAAAATCTATATATATAAAAGGAATTCTGAGGATAATTGAGGCACAGGCGAAAGCAAATCTTGGCAATGCGCCAACTCGGTCCAGAGGAAGCAAATCTTGGCAATGCGCCAACTCGGTCCAGAGGTATAAAAGCAAGATAGAAAAAAACGCGCAGGTCTGTGCATTCAAGTACAACCACCCATATGTATATGCTGAAAGTTTGTTCTGACGCTCACCCGACGCACGTGGAGTGCCGATGGTCCGGGGAGAGTCACCGGGGGATCCGTCGCGAGCTGAGAGAGAAGCGTACCATACACATAAATTATTAAATAAACCTTCAAATTAAGCCCGGCGAAGCGGGCTGGGTATGCTAGTTAACTTAAAAAAAATAATTAGTATTTTTTGAGCCATGCTAATGACAAAACAAATTGAATTGAATAAATATATTAAGAAATTTTTATTTTTTTCCTGTTTAAATAATTTTTTCTATATTTATTAGCCTTCCTTTTCAGTAAATGGTTTCCATTTTTACATATATACATATAAGAAGAATAAAAACATTACCAAAGAGCAAACTTTGTTTACATGAGCAACATTCTGACACTAACAATGTAAGAAGCTGTCTTAGTGATTTTCTGACAGATTTAATGCATATTTTAGGGATAATAAATGTAATACCTAAATTTATATGTAAAATTAAACTTTATAAAGGATACAATATAAGCACTGGTTACATTTATGCACATAGGAGTCTTTAGCATGGACAGAAAAACCATGCTAATGACACTGATATTTGTCCATGCTAATGACAAATTTTAATTTAAATAAGATTATGAGCCATAATATAATCACAATGCAATAGTCCTTTCTGGGACTTTTTAAAACACAAAAGTTCTATGCAAATAAGTAAAATAAAAATTTTAACTATAAAATAAACATGAAAATTATCATCCATTCTAATGACATACATTTGATGTACGCCCCTAATATTCAACTTCTATTCTTAAAATACAATACATGCTTCTATTTTCAGGCTGGGATAAAATGGCTACTTATTACCATGGAGAAACTTTATATTTTCACACTATTGTCATATGTGAAAATGAAATTTTGATTAATAACCAGCCGTTATTGTATGACCTTGTTTTGAAAACAGAATATGGAGGACAAACTTTAATTCTTTTTTTATATACTATAATTTTATTTTTAAAAAGAAACTTATTGGATAAATCCTCTCCTTGATTAATTTAAAGAAAGAATAACATTTGTTTTATTTTATAAACATGATATTAATTCTTGAAAAATGCTAATATACACAAGGCACAGCTGCTGTGGACATCCATGCTAATGACATTTTGAACATTTATTCTGTTATTTTAAGGTGTTTTTAACTAAAAAGTGAGTACTTCTTGAGTGCAAATAATGAATAACATTAAGAAAAACATATCTAAATATAAAAGCATGACAGAAAACCTCTCAATTTTTTTTGTATGCCGAAAGACATAAATTGTCCCCTATTTTGAGAATCACCCAAATGCAATTGGTTTGAAAGCTGTATCTCAATTTATTTTTGAGTTATATTTCTTTAAATAATTTTTTGTACCAGTTTTTTAAAAATGTGGCAACAGAATCACTCCATTTTCTTAAAAAAAAAAAAAAAAAAAAAAAAAATAGAAATTAAAATGCGTATATTATTTCAAAAATATTGTCTGTTATAAAATACGTTAATTTCGGTTTTATTTCCTTTAATAATTTGGATAACTGAGTTTTATTGATTTTGTTAATTTTAGCTTAAAATAATATTTGTTTGAGAGTAGACTGACCAATAAAAGATGCATTTTTTACTGTAACTAATTTTGTAGATTTATTATAAATCAATGAAACAGTTCTTCCTCAAAAATTTTCTTTCGTGGAATTTCGACGGGTTCCACGTCGTATTGATAAAATACAATTGGGATTTTCGTGTCGGCTGCTTATAACCTCCTCTACAATTTTTTTTACGCACACTGAAAAAATAAAATGTATATATGAGATGTAAAGCAATATAATGCAAAGAATCCAGAGTAATAGCCCTTTTCTTTGTAAAAAAAAAAAATAAAATAAAATACATAATACATAATAAATACATAAACAAATAAAAAATAAAAAAATAAATAAAAATAAAAATAATAAATAAATAAACAAATAGTTAAAATCAGTAAATTTCAGACCAAAAAAGTTGGATCGCTCCTTAAACGGCTACTTCAGTCACACGAAACAGCCGCTTGTTAATGTTAATCCCATCCAAGAATTAAAAAAAGAAAAAAAGAAAATGTCGTTCGCATTCAACCCCCACCCTCATTTTATAGCTCAGATCGATCTCAATAAAATAACCCTTTTTTACATTTGCGATTTTGTTTAAATTACGATCTTTCATTTTCTAAAAAGGTTTCGAATGTGAAAGTAAAATTATGTTAAGGTTTTAATTACTATTATTATTATTATTATTATTTTGCTCTATTCTGTTCTGATAATTTCGTATTGACCTTATACCAAGAATTAAAAATCAAGAAAATTGTCAAAAACAGTTTTTTTTTTTTTTTTTTTCCCGCAAATTTTTATGGTTTAAGCGTGGTTTGATAAGTTTTCAATGTGTATTTTTTTATATTTTACTTTTAAATTTATAAAGTTTTAATTTCGTTATGGAATCATAAGCAAATATCGAGTTATTTTATTTATATTAATAAAAATGTAAACAGGTTTACCTTTTATAATAGTCTGTGTTCAAGAGACAGAAACAGCTTAAAAACACTACTTAAAAAATATTTCAAAAACAATAAAAATTGATTAAACTGCAATACATTTGTGAAACAAATTACAATATAGTTTTCAAGCAAACTGCAGTTAAATGTAATTTTTTTCTCTATTTGACAATACAAAAATTAAAAATGTGCGATATTTAGAAATTAGAAAAATTGCAGTAAAAGTTAATGAAAGTTATCAGTGTTAAGCACAGACAATTTGTCCTTTATAATATAGATAAGATAAGAAGTGGAGACCAAATAAATGAATTTTTTAATAATAAAACGATTACAGATTTTTAGAGTGTAAAAAATTATCACAATTGCCATAACAAAGAGAAAAAATAAATCATTGATATTAATTTAAAAAGTCTGCTTTATATCTTATCCTCTCACGTACAGGACAGTAACTAGGGAGATGCGTAAGGGCAGAACCCCCCCCCCCCTTCCGGGCGTCAAAACAAAAGGTGATGGGGAGGGGGGCACCAAATGAAGGCTTTGTCGTTTCACACAAAAATGTACACGTAATGCACATATGAAATGCAAAGAAACTCAGAAGCTAATGTTAAACCTATCGTATAAAAGCGGGGTTTTTTTTGTTTTTGTAATTTATAGAAATAAAAGTAACTTCATTAAAGAAAAAAAAAAATGCAATTAAATTTGAAAAAGTAAACACAATCTCAGCTATTAGTAAAAGGAAAAAAAAACCCATCAAGTTTAAACTATTAATATGCAAGAGATAAATTAAAAAAAAAAAAAAATTACTCCCATAGGTTTAATAATAGCGATCCAGTTTATTCGTGTGACAAGTGCTCAAGGTTCTAGCTAAAGTTAATATTATGGGCGCGGTGTTAACATACTTCTTGCAACCTTTTAAATTATTATTAGATGATTTTTATATCTTTTAGGGTATTAAGGTCTATAACTTTTATTGAGCGTGAAGACGGGGGGGGGGGGGAATTCAATTTTGCCCCGGGTACGACGAAAAGTTAAGATTCGGCTCTGCTCTGGTATAATATATCACGCACCTTTACATAAATAAAAGCTTTAATATGTTATATTCATAAATATTTTTCAAGTCATACATTTAACCTGAAATAACCCAAAAGACCCATGCGTCATACATATTTACTACATCTCACATCAAAACCCTCAACACAGTCCACCCCCAGTGTTTTCGATGACATGAGAATCCGACAGATGGCGTAGGAGTCATCACAAAAGTTAGCCTGACTCACTCGATGGGTGAGAGACGGGAGTTCAGAAAACAAAAGAGCAGGGAGGTCCCCGGCTATTTGTTTACAAGAGATGAGGTAAAGGGGACGTGGAGAAGCAGAAAATGACGATCCGCCTATCTTTGCAAAAACAGAGTTTTGAAAAGTTACGAATGACATCATCTGGGGATGATAGGCCTTTTAAGAATTCAACGAACCGTGGAGATATAATTGATATGGCTTTTTTTTTTGCCGCAGCCCCCTTTCTCATTAAGGGGGCAAATACCTTTAAATAAACAAAAAGATAAAAAAAAAAAAGAGGAAAGAACAAGGATTTTATTTTTTTAATTTCACCAAGACTATACTAAAATAAATAAAATAAAACTATTGGAAACTGAACCATAGAGGAAAATGTACTTCAATGCATTTTGAATGCTAAATCCACCTTGAGTAAATAATTAAAATTCGTATAAAACCAGGAATGTACTGGAAGGTATACAGGAATATATGCCGTATACCTTCTGGATTTTTTAAAGGAACACCGTATATTCGCTGTTTTACATGAAACCTATAGCATACACTCAAGAGTATACCCTTTGCTTACAGCGTATATCCTCTGTTATTTTTACGACTACATTCCTGTATAAAACCCAAATAAAACGTATAGTATTTTTAGATTTACCAAAGTAATTAATTAAAAAAAATAATAATGAGTATCATTATCGAATGACATCATCTGGGGATAATAGGCCTTTTAAGAATTGAGCGAACCGTGGAGATATAATTGATATGGCTTTTTTTGCCGCATTCCCATTTCTCATTAAGGGGGCAAATACCTTTAAATAAACAAAATGACAAAAAAAAAGAGAAATAACAGAGATTTTACTTTTTATATCTCATTAAAAATTTACTAAAATAAATAAAGTAAACTATTGAAAATTGAACTTCTCCCTAACGGAAAGTGTGCCTCCATGGATTTTGAAGTTTTAACTAAATTTGCCTTAAATGAATGTTAACATTCTCGAGCTAAACCCAGTAAATAATTGAGTAAATAATTCAATAACTAATTAAAATTTGTATAAAAATACAATATTTTTAGATTAACGGTCTTTAGAAAACCGTTCAGTTACATCAAAGTAACTGAATAATAACAATAATAATATTCAGAATTATGAGTAACCATTTTTAGGTGCGTTCGTAATTAAGTAAATACGTAGAACCAATAGTTGTCGTTCAGTCCGTCCATCTGTCTTTCCGCATATAACAGCGCAAAAACTACCCAACAGAATCGTTTGAAATTTAAAATATGTAATTATTACATAATTTTGTCGAGTCATTTCAAATATTATGAAAATCGGATGCATAGATCAATTACAGGGACAATCAAAAGGATTCCGTTACATTATGGTCAATGAGGAAAAAAGTTTCAAATGCATTTTAATCGTTTGAAATTTAAAATACATAATTATTGCATAATTTTATCGTGTCAGTTCAAATTTTATGAAAATCAGATGCATAGATCAATTACAGGGACAACCAAAAGTATTCCGTTACATTACGGTCAATGGGAAAAAATGTTTCAAATGTATTTTAATGGTGCTACACTCATTCGAACATAATAAAATGGGTATGCATCTATAAAGTATATATAATCATATACATTTTGCATACTCTATGGTGCAAAGAACATTTGTTATTGATTTACAAGGCCACACAAAACTATTCATTACATAATGGTTTAGGGAGAACATTGTTTGGTGCGCATTTTACTTGTAATTAACTATTTACAATTTTATGAGAGTGATATTTTTAAAACTTTGTTATCGTACGAACGCACCTCATTTGCTACGCTTCACGTGCAATTTCCAACTTGTTGAATTTCAAATGAAGTAGAAGGATAAATTGCACTCCATTCCTACTTAAAAACATAAAATAATTATCGATAATTATGTATTAAAATAAGAGAGAAAGATAGAAAAACATATAAATAAAGAAAGAAAATAAAGAAATTTCATCGTAACGAATAATATTTCGTGTTTTTAATTCTACGCTAACGGGACTACAATTGTTTATATTGTAATAAAGTGGACAATGTGCACATAACGCGATAGGTAAATAAATAAACATAAATAATAACATAACTTACGCTTTAAAAAATGAAAAAAATGTTTCATGTAAGATGTAGATTACTGCTACAGAAAACTAATGCACAACGCTTTACTATCTACTCCAGCTATCAATAAAACGGGGACTCCCATCAAACAAGCTGTTAATATTTTAAATCTAAAACTATCAAAGTATCAGTCAACGAAACAGATGTTCGAAGTGAGCAAAGACGATTGATACAAAGGGGAAAAATAACAACTGGAATTTCCCGCCATGTCTAATACTATCGATTTAGATAAAAAGCAAAAAAAGATCAGGATGATTGATTGATGATATAAATAATAATAATAATAATAATAAAAAAACGCAGCAAGCCATGTCTTTAATCCACCATGTTTGAACTTAAAAGTTTAATTCAATGGATGAGAGTTAGGTGCGGGTTGATTTGTGCACTACCCAAAAAATTCTTCGTAAAGTTAATTCGAAACTCGACCAAAAACCAGGGCTGTGGAGTTGGAGTCGGACCCATTTTTGAGTAGAAGAGTCGGAGTCTCTAAAACCAAGCCGAATTCGGCTTTTTTTGTTTGTTTGTTTGTTTGTTTGTTTGCTAGACAATTAGAAGGAAGAATAAAGCAATTATATCTAATTTTAAATCTATAAAAGGAATTATTATTGTTATTTTTAGATTATATCAGGCTACCCAAGTTAAGGATGGTCATATTACTACACGGGGTAGCTGCCAAGTTGATGGATACAGTTTTTAATTATAAACTCCCCAAATTATTTCCGAATCAGTAAAATTTTCATATATATGTTTTTTCCCCTTTCCATCGATTTTTTTTTCTCTGGAGGACACTAAGTAACATTGTAACGATTTCACCTTTTAGAGTCTACGAATTCCAAATAATAAAATTTCGGTTTTGTTTTCTTCTTTAGATTTCGATAATTAGAATTTTTGAGGGGGTTTGTTGGATGTGAAATTAAAAAATTAGCTAAATAGAAAATATATTTTTCGAAGCTCTAAGAACGAATTCCGAAATGGTGAATTTTTTGAGTTATTTTTCCGTCATATTTTTAATCAGCAGAAATACTAGTACACTACCTGGCCATTGATGATCGTCCACTCGCGATTTTAGACATTTTCTTAAATATCTAGAAAAATACATGAGAAATTATCCTGAAACTCTCAGTGTATAAACATAATAGTACAGGTCATATATTTCAGTGAAGATTTTCCCCCGAAACTTTATAGGGGACCGTCAACAAATTAAAAAAAAAAAGAATATCTTTTGGATAACCCTATCAAAATTAGCAAAAGCGCTCAAACTGTAGATTGTCATTAATAATCTTATTGTAATGAACTGTGTTCATTTTTATGTCGATAGCATGTATTTTCATTGAGAAATTTAGATTTTTATAAAAACAGTCCCAAATTTTTTCAAGATTTTTGCTTATAATTTGCAGAGTTCTTAATATAAAATGATATTCTTTTCTGAAAATGTGACAACCAACGTTGCACATAATACTCTGTAATCAGAATTAAACAAATAATACAAATTGTATGAATAATGAGTAGGTTTACTAAATAATTTTTCACTGCGCATGCATCAACGATATCAAAATTTCATTTGCATATTATGTTAGCAAAATGTATAGAGCAACTTTTGTGAAAGTCACAAAATCATAGCTTGAAAATTCTGAAAAAAAAAATCATCAATAGAATAAATTGAAAATCCGTTATTCCCAAAATGAAGAAAAAACAAGAGGGGTTGTATCCATATACTCATTGATTAGAGTCAATATAGAATACACAATATGGGACGTACTATTACATTTGGATAAAATCTCTCATTTTTTTGCTTCATTTTGGGAACAACGGATTTTCAACTTATTCTATTGACGATTATTTTCAGAATTTTCAAGCTATGATTTTGAGACTTTCAGAAAAGTTGCTCTATACATTTAACTAACATAACATGCAAATGAAATTTTGATATCGTTAACGTATGCGCAGTGAAAAAATTATTTAGTAAACCTACTCATTTTTCAAACAAATTTATTATTTTTTTATTTTGATTACAGGGTATTATGTGCAATGTTGTTTGTCACATTTTCAGAAAAGAATTTTATTTTATATTAAGAACTCTGCAAATTATAAGCAAAAATCTTGAAAAAAATTGGGACTGTTTTTATAAAAACCTTAATTTCTCAACGAATATACATACTATCGACATAAAAATGAACACAGTTTATTAAAATAAGCCACTTAATCACAATCTACAGTTTGAGCACTTTTGCTACATTAGTTTTGACAGGGTTTTCCAAAAGATATTCTTTCTTTTTTAATTTGTTGACGGTCCCGTATGAAGTTTTGGAGAAAAATCTTCACGGAAATATATGCACTGTATTATTATGTTTATACACTGAGAGTTTCAGGATATTTTCTCATGTACTTTTCTAGATATTTAACAAAACGTCTAAAATCTTAAGTGGACGATCATCAATGGCCAGGTAGAGTATATTAGCCAGTTTGGAGTCGAAACCATTAAAATTTCCGGTGTCGGAGCTGGTTGATTTCTTTACCAAATCCGCAGCTCTGCCAAAAACTCGGCAGATTTCAACCCGAATTCAGCCTAAACCGAAGTGAAACTTAATTAATCCTTATTTTAAAATAATTAGGGTAAAAGTAGCCAAAGATTACATCTATAAATTTAATATTTTTTAAAGTACAAATGAACACATGAACATTTATTAATATTCAAACATATAAATTTTTACTTTAAAAATTTTCAAAACTTTATAAGAAAAATCCAGCGAATCCGAATCAGCAAAGCTCGATACGAAATCAATTCCAACCAAAGTAAAATGTTTGAATGTTTCCCACTGAGTTTAAAAATTTGTAAAATCTTTATGATTATCAAAACATGGCTTACGTAATAACAGAATCATATATTACGTACCCCATGGATTAAACATTAAAATTCCTGAACTAATCGGAAAAAGAATAAAATGCGGACACCACAAGAATTCAGATACGCATCAGATATCTCTATTCGCGACCGAAAATAATAACCATTCCCAAATGGTTTTAAAAAGGAGAAGAAAAAGAGTCAGCTGGCTGTAAAACTGCAACATCGAAACATTTTAAATATTAAAAAATATAAAACAAATTAAACTCTTGGATACGAGAGACCGGTATACCTGCCGCATAAGGTGTTCAGAATCTTTGATTGTTCTCACAAATAAATATGTACTCGAAATTTCACTTTATTTAATCGGCCCATTTTCGCGATTTAATTAAAAAAAAAAAAAAAAAGATTTAAGTGAAAAAAGGTTAAAAATTTTCTAAAAGATGTTTATTCCGAAGGGGTCAAAGATAAAGAATGAGATGACTAAAAAACACATTTTTTATAAATTAAATTATGATTAAACGTTGAGATAACAACTTACACATCTTTTTGTTTCTATGCTTTTTGTTTCCTTACTTGTGATCTCATCTTAAAAACGAACAAAAATGATATAAGTTTCTAAATAAATTAACTAGCTCGCACTTTTTACATAGCGTTTAAAACGGCAAATTTTCGATAATCGAGTTCATAGCCAGCGCTAAATAAATATATTGTAACCAAAAGACTTAAAAAAAAAATCATAACAGTTATGAAACTAGATGAGTTTCTCAAAATAAAAACATTGAATGCTTATAAAAGTGTATTTTTTTATAGATTATTTTTTTCTTTTATATACTTGTTATATTCTCTGTTAAAAAAAAAAAACAAAACTAACCAGTGGCCGACAGTAACATGTATTCCAAAACTTAATCTTTCTTTGAATTTTGTTATGAAGGTGCCTAGGTACCTTTTATACTTTTACAATTTTGGTTGCAGATATTTTTATACAGTTACTTTCACTTTCAAGACCGGTTCCAAAAATAAAAGTATCATTTTAAAAATATCTGCAACCAAAATTGAAAAAGTAAAAAAGGTACGATTAGAAACGGACCTCAACTATCCAAAAAAAAAAAAAAAAAAAAAAAAAAAAAATAATAATAATAATAAAATAATTTATATATATATATAAATATATATATATATATATATAAATGTCGAAATGCAAACAAGATATTAAAAAATTCCCTTCCCATATGATTAGAATTAGCTCGCGAGTGTGTTCGCCGGCAGGGATAGGAGCCTTAAAAATTCAAGCACCAAAATGGCGGTTCCGCTTTCTTCATTAATTTTGCAACTTAGTAAAAGGGAAAAAAAGCACTCGCTTAATGATGATAAGTTAAGGGTTTTTAGACCTGTCAGGGATAAATCACAACAAGAAAGGTTATCTAAAGCTGAAAAGGAACACGCCAATCTCAAAGCGACGAAAGAAATATAACACATTGAAAAAAAATTCCATATACAAGACTTTAAGAAGTGTTAACAGATCTTATAAAAGAAATAATTGGAATCAAAAAAGAAAATATTTTTTAGAGGATTGTAAAACACATCTTTTTTTAAATACGAAAAAGCTATATTTCTCATATATAATAAATCGATTTTTTTTTCTTTGTTTGTTTTGTTTTGTCCAAATTCTGGTGTCAATTTGGCATTTGGGAATTAAAATTATGTAGTTTCATAAACATACCACCGCCCCTCAAGGGGTTAAAATGCTTTATGTGTTTTTTAAAATGCTTACTTATCTATCTTCTTCAACTTGATAAAATGTTCTGCAATTACTGAAAAGCGTTTCATAATCCATGTTTGACGCATGGTTTTTCGTTTTTGTTTTTTCTTTAACAAGGGATACCACATATTACATTATATTATTAATTTTTAATTAAAAAAATGAAACTACTCAAATTTAAACAATGTAATTAAAATTGCGGTTTCCCTCAAATGTTAATTAAAACCGGCCCATAAAAGCAGAGAGCACATAAAATTTCTCATTGTCTCTAATTTATAAAAAACAGAATATTTTCAATTAAAGTAGATTTATTTTTTGATTCAATGTCGAAAATTTTAATCAGTAGATAAAAATTTCGGCGAGCTAATTTCAAAACAACGAAAGTAATTTAAATATTAACGCACATAACAGAAAATTAAGTGCGATATTTTTATTATATTTAACATTTTATGCAATTAAGCGGGAATAATAATTTTAATGCGTTTATAATTAGAGTTTCCCCTTTGTTTTATATTTAGAAATTAAAGAAAAGAAATGATAAAGACAAAAGAATAAAAAACTACTAATTTTACTTAGAAGAATAAACAGCTAATAATAATATTAACAGAGACAGTGTTTAGTTTGAAAGGGGAATTGAAAATTTGCATTGTATTTTCCAAAGATGTTGATAAAAATGAAAAAAATTAAAATAGAATAATTTCAAAATATTCTGATAAATGGTCGACAAAAACTCAACTTCGCATATCGTTCTAGTTTTAGCAAACCATGCGGTACATACATACAAATCTATAGTTCAAATACAAGGCTGCACAAAATAATTTTCTATTTTTAACGAATATTGATGGCGTTTCCTAAATTTGGGTTTTAACCCTTTGAAGGACAAAGTATTCCATTGTTAAAATGTTGAGAATAATGAATTACACCGGAACTTGCAAGCAAATTTATTTGTGAACAAAAAAAAAAAAAAAAAAAAAAAAAAAATCTAGTTTTCATAAAAAATATTTTTGTCAAAATTCTGGTTTAAAATTGTGTGGTTTCATAAATATATCACTGACTCTCAAGGGGTTAAAATGTGTTATGCGTTTTTTAAAATGCTTATACTTAGTTATTTGCTTGAACTTAATAAAATGTTCTGGAATTATTGGAAAGTGTTTCATAATCTATACTTGAGGCATGTTTTTTAATTTATTTTTTTCACTTAACAAGGAATGCCACATATTACATTACATTATTAAATTTTAATACAAAAATGAAAGTACTCAAAATTAAAAAATGTAATTAAAATTGCGGTTTCACTCAAATTTTAATTAAAACCGGCCCATAAAAACAGAGACCATATAAAATACTTCTTTATCTCTAATTAATAAAAAACAGAATATTTTCAATTAAAGAAGATTTATTTTTGATACAATGCCGGAAATTTTAATCAGTAGATAAAAAGTCGGGCGATCAATTTCAAAGCAACGAAAGTCACTTAAATATTAATGCATATAACAGCAAATTAAATGCGAAATTTTTATTGTGATGAACATTTTATGCAATTAACCGGGAATTAAAATTTGAATACGTTTATAATTACATTTTCCCATTTGTTTTGATTTCCAAATTAAAGGAAAAAAAATCATCAAGATAGAATAATAATGTCTAATAATTATACTAACACACACAGTGCTTTGTTTTAATGAGGAATTGAAAATCGACATTGTATTTTCCAAAGGTGTTGAGAAAAATGATAAAAGTTAAGATAAAATAATTTCAAAATATTCTGATAAATGTTCGACAATAACCGAACTTCAGCTATCGTTTTAATTTTAGCAAACTATGTAATTACAAATCTATAGTTCATATACAGGGCTGCGCAAAAGAATTTGCTATTTTTTACGTCTGTTGATAGCATTTTCTAAATTGGGTTTTAATCCTTTGAGGAACAAAGTATTCCATTGATAAAATGTCGAGTTTAATGAATTACGCCGGAATTTGTAAGCCGATTAATTTTTTAACACGAAAAAAACTATTTCTCATATATAATTCGAATTTTCTTTTATCAAAATTCTGGTGCCAAATTGGCAGTAAAATTAAAATTATGGGATTTCATTCACATACTACCGACTCTCAAAAGAGTTAAAATGTGTAATAAGTTTTCTAAAATGCTTACTTAGTTATTTTCTTGAACTTTATAAAATGTTCCGGAATTATTGAAAAGTGTTCCATAATCTGTACTTTACGCACGTTTTCTCGTTCTTTCTTTTTCTTTAACAAGGAATGCCACATATTACATTACATTATTAATTTTTAATGAAGAAAATGAAAGTACTCAAATTTAAACAATATAATTAAAATTGCGGTTTCACTCAAATGATAATTAAAACCGGTCCATAAAAAAGACAGTGAGTACATAAAATTCTTCATTGTCTCTAATTAATAAAAAATAGAATATTTTCAATTAAAGTAGATTTATTTTTGATACAAATGTCGAAAATTTTAATCAGTAGATGAATAATTCCGACGAGCTAATTTCAAAACAACGGAAGTCATTTAAATGTTAACGCATATAACAGCAAATTAAATGCGAAATTTTTATTGTAATGAACATTCTATTCAATTAAGCGGGAATTAAAATTTGAATACGTTTATAATTAGAGCTTCGCCTTTTGTTTTAATTTCTAAATTAAAGGAAAGAAATCATAAAGATAGAAGAATAAAAAGCTAATAACAATACTAACTCACCACAGTGTTTAGTTTTAAAGGGGAATTGGAAATTTGCATTGTATTTTCGAAAGATGATAATGTCACAAGGTGAAATAGAGATAAATATTTTAGAATTGTAGCTATATATATATCAATACTTTTATAAATACATCCAACTTACATACATATACATAAAATGAAAAAAGTTAAGATAGAATAATTTCAAAATATTTTGATAAATGTTCGACAAAAACAGAACTTCAGCCATCTTTCTAGTTTTATCTTAAAAAGAAACTGTCTTAAAAATAAATGTAAAATAATGAATACATGTATGATTACACTTAAATAAATTTCAATTTATTTTCAAATTATTATTCTGTTTTTTTCCCTATCTCCTTGGTTGAATTGGTAGTATTTCACTTTAAATATTTTTGGCAAGAGGTGCAGATTATTTCTTAGCACTTTTTCAACTTGCTGTGTCATTAATGCCTTAGTCAAATCTTCAATTGACAGTTTTTTTTAAATCCATTTTATTTAAATTTTTAATCCAATGTTACTTCTGATTTCTTTTTTTTCTAAATTTGTTGTGTAAGGTAGCTCAAATGTTGCAGATTTTAGCTTATTACAGATTATGCAATGCAAAGATGAAACCATACATGATAGTTTTTGATAAATATTCGCTATTTTCATAAAGAGACACACATGCAAACAGAGAAAATACATGAAAATAAAATTCTACCTTAAGGCTACGGTTATACGAAGTATCAGCATTACGTACCTGTAAATAAAGAAACAATTGATAAGTAACTTAATCTACATAAAACAACGCTTTTCAATATGAAAATAAATTATGAGAAAATGTAAACAGACAACAACGATTTAACCAATAAAAGAAAAAAAAAACCATATAATAATAAAAGATTCTTATAATAAAAGATCTATATAGAATGAAAATTTATTATATTTATAAAATTTACATAATTAATCTAAAAGATTATTTTTATAGAAATTAATAATCGAAAATGCGAGAAAAACAAATTATTAAGCTTATTTCAAAAGAACAAAATTAACTTTAATCGCAAAACCTACGTTTGAATCATTATTTCATAAAATTAATCCAGAGTTAAGGTTTAATAATGCTTCGTAATTAAAATTTTACATCTGCTTTTAATTCCCAAACTATGAAAAGATAATCAATAATAATAAAATCAAAATAACAAGATTAATGTAAAATGTATTTTTCCTTCATTTTCCTTTTCTTTTTGAACAGTATAATTATACAGTATTCAATTTTTAAAAGTTAACGACATAATTTATCAAAATTAATCCTCCTGCCTTCACTTTTTTTCAAACTCAATCTCTATTAATATGACATTAATGGTTATATATCGTTTGCACTTAAGATAGTTTTGTTAATTTTTTACTTCATTTTTATTTTTTATTTATTGTATTGAATAGCTAGGTTTGGTTTTTGCACGGATCTTTGTTTATATATATAACCATTAACCAATATATGAACCATTGAATTTAATAACTTATAGCACATTGAACATGGAGGGAAAAATAAATAATTAAAATGAATACATATGGAATTTGTAAAACGAAAGCAGAACTTTCAGGTCCCAAATGCAGTGGTGGTCAGAATTATAAGAACAATTGAAAATTGCTCAGAAAAAATTTATTTTTGTGCTAAATAAAGTGAAATTTATACACAAGATGCTTTTTTATGCTAGAAATTATTGTAGAATGCAAAACATTGGAAAATGCAAAATATGAATGTTCTGTCAGAATTAACAAAATATGTCATTTTGTGAAATTGGACAAAATTATAAGGGCAATGAATGTTTTTGCATGAAACACATTGTTAATTAATAATCGCCCCGCTTCTTCTCAATCGCTTTTATCAGTCTTGACGTCATGGAGTTTTACAATTCCTTAAAAACGTCCGTGGAAGATTTTGAGTCATCTTTTTCGATGGAAAACATGAGTTCTTGCTTGTTTTGAGATTATATACCATTTTTGCATACTTTGTGTGCCAGAATACCTAACAGATTTTTCCATTGGATTCAGATCAGGACTTCTGGCCGGCCAATCAAGTAGTTTCACGGAATTAGCATTATACCATGAGTTTGAAGTTTGGGAGCCATGAGCTGAGGCATTGTCCTGCTGGAAAAAAAAGCCTCCAATCGCTATTAACGGTGCTTCTGGTAAAAGATTATCGCCCAATACATCAATGTAACTCTCAGAATTCCTCCTACCCTGCACAAAAACTATTGGAGTAGTTCTACCAGTTGTGAAACCTCCCCAGACCGTTACTGAATCACTTCCAAATTCCAAATACATGCTTTGAGAAAATCGTTTATTATCAACGGAGATCATACTAGAAGTTGCAGAAACAATCTAGTCTATCCAAATTAATCTTTTTCTCATCGGAAAATACAGAATCCCACTTTTTCCCCCATAGTATTATAGTTTTTGGCATACTCCATCCTCAGTCTCTCATGAACTTTTGTATGACGCGGTCTTGACACATGTTTACTATAGCAAACCTTTTTCTTTCTTTTTGTAAAACACATCGAACAGTTCGAGCACTTGCAATCTGAGTTCAATTCACGGTTTTTTCCCGTTTTTTGGAACAAACTCGCCTTATTATCATTCTTCTCCCGATACAGAAACAGATGTATGTCTTGTTGATACTTGTATGTCTTTGCCGTCCATATTTATCAGAATTTTAAAGATAATTGTAAAAAACCGTTCTTGATCTATTAAACTTTATAGCAATTTAGCATACAGAAAGTCTTGTATTTTGAAATGCATCCATTTTTTCTTTCTGAAACTCCAAAAGCTTTACACCTTGCGGCTTGATTGGAAAACAGAATAATAAGATCCCAAACGCCTACTACGCATTTATATCGCCTGAAAGCTCCGTGAGCAGTGCAAAAAACTTGCAAATTTTGCTTTTTAGAACACACAAATAAAGTTGTTCTTATAATTTTGTCCAAAACCAATGGATAAACCAATGTCCATAAATTTATAATACATTTTATGAATATGAATTTAACACATATTTCCATAAAAACATACAAAAATAATCTTCATTTTTCATAGATTTCCACCATTAAATTTGCATAAGTCTCCCGCTAAATATAACCAAAATATGGCATTTGTTTGCCTTGTCCTAATAATTATGACCACCACTGTACTTTGGAACTACAAATGAAGTGTGTGGTTTCATCTTCGTATTTGCCATGAAAAAGCAAAACAATACGAATTTGGGACTACCAACACACATAAAACCAAATTCATTAAAGAAATACCAAGTAATCCACAGTGGATATGGAGAAAATAACAAAGAGTTATATCCACGTGTAGACTGCAATCAATATATATATACATATAAAACCACATACCTCTTTACTCTCGAGCCACTGCCAATCGTTTTATACAAAAGCATGCATGAATACAAAAGCTGACAAAAAGTTTAGTCCGGCCAACAAACTTCCGAGAAAGCAAGTCACTCACTAATACGAAATTTAAACGGGTGAAAGAAACAAAAATAAGTTCTCAATGTCGATCGGAGGAATATGTTACGGAATTCCGCTTTGGCACGTCGTTCGCATGGAATCATGGGAAATCGAATGATTTTTTAAAACGTAAATAAAATATATTATGAACCAAATGAAAGAATAAGATAAATTATTGGGGTTTTAGGAAAAGTTTTGTTTTTAAGAAATTAAGATTTTATAGAATAAGAAAAAAAAAATGCATAGAATAAAAGTTAAAACATAATAAAGATGTTAATAAAGTTGATTGTTTTTATAACGGCCAACTATCAACATGTGGGATATAGGCCCTCAAGAGAGGAGTGCCCTTCGAGAAGGTCTTTCTAAAGAAACCTAATCCGTATTTACGAAAGGAGGTCCAAGATTCTAAGAAAACCACATAAAATTCCGAATGATTAGGCATACGACCGCTATTGAGTTCGAACCCAACACCTGCCGTCTACAGTTTCAAGAGCAGAAGCTCTCGGCCATTGGTGGGGCAAGATGTTAATAAAAGACAGGAGAAAAGTTAGATATTATAAGAATATGAAAATAATTAAGATTAATGACGAATTTTCTTTATTATTACATATATATGGTTTGACGCTATATCAACAATTCATGAATACTGAGATAATACTAGTAGTGGCATGATTTCAAAACAAAACAAATTAACATTATAATTATCTTTATATTTAATATACATTAGCATATGCACTGGATTTTACCACGAACACCAAATACTAAAGAAAAAAATAATAATAACTTCATGCTTGAAAATTTTAAAACTTTTAGAATGGATACATACATACGATTTCAAAAGATTTTTAAAGTCTCAAAGAGATGGGAATATTTGCTTTTAGGCAAATTTACTTTTTCTTAAAAATAGCATGGAAAGGAATACTCCGGTACTTGGATGCTACGAATAAAAGGCCTAAAATGTATCGGAAAGTACCACAACTGTGTCACATACGAATTTCTAAGTATACCATTAAAACGAAATATGAAAATATCTAGCCGAATAATACCTTTCAACGAAAAAGGGATCTTTTGGAAAAAATAATAATATCTGAACTAAGGAAAGTGAAAATTACACTTAATGTGAATAGATGTATAAAAACAATGGAATATTAAACAAGTAGAAAATTGCGCGTCAAACGTAGCAAATGCGGTGCTTTCGTAATATAACGAAGCTTTTAAAATATTCAGATCTTGGTGTAATAGTATACAGTATTTCAAATATAGTACAGTATCCAAAATCTTTTGTTGTCCCTTTAAAAAATATCTCCCTTCTTTTATTACGGGTACTTGTAATAAATCTCAGCAACGTATATCAATTTTATAAAATGCGAAATAGTTTAATATAATCAAAATGCTCCCCAAACAACGTTTCCTCTGATATTATAATGTAATGGAATACTTTTGTGAGACCCTGTAAATTAATAATAACTATTCTTTGCACAGCAGATTGCACAGAATGTAAATTGCATCGATGCATATCAATTTTATGAAGTTGAAAGAGTGTTACATCTTTAAAAAGCACTTGAAACTATTTTTTTTTCCATTGGTGATAGAATACTTTTGATAGTTCCTATAATTAAACTACGCATCTGATTTTCATAAAATTTTAAATGACTCAGAATTTTTTAAAAACATTGTTTATATTTTATTTTTGAAACTATTCGGTTGGATAGTTTTTGCATTGTTATATGCGGGCGAAAGACAGACGGACTGAACGACGACTATAGATATCTGTATTTACATAATTACGAAAGCACCTAAAAAGTTTCAATATTTATTACACCAATATAGTTCTTATTTTTGTCTCTTCTGGAAGTCAGTTTAAAGGACTTAAACACCAAATATATAAGCATTTTAAATCTAAGCAAAAATAAACAGGGTTCATACAGAGTTGGGAAGAAAAAATCCAAGGAGTACAGAAAAAATCCAAGGAGTCAAAAAAATTTTAAGGACTTGCCACTTTTGTTGTTATTTATGTGGCATGCACTTGCACGCCAATTTTTAGCGCCCCGTCTCTCTAAGAGAAGAACATTTCAAACAAATTTTTCTCCATTAGAATCTAATTATTGGTGTGATGTCGAAAGCAACATAACATCACATATTATTATTAGCTTCCTTTTTTTTAAAATTAATTTCTCAAGTTTAAAATTTAAATTATCTTTTGCAATTTCAAATCAATTAAACATCATTTTTACTTTCTAAAAATAATATATTTATTTCTTTCCTTTAAATTGCAGTTATGTAGGTTTTCATGCTTAACCGAGGCCGTTAATAAAATAAATCAAAAACAAATCTTTTCTCATCCTAAAATCATTTTCTGAGCCTGCATACTTTCGTTTGTTCAAAGAGTACATTGTAAGATATTTTAAAAACTATATGAACTTTTGCAGTTACTCAGTCACTTACATAATTCCTTTTCAAATTAACAGACAATACAACTCCTTTTTCGGCTTAAAATCTAACGCTCTGTTTATATTAAAGCGGCGTCTGACATTTGTGTTACGCATATAGAAATATTTTTTCCAGCAATCAGTATTGGCATGCATATTTGTACGCTGATATATTAATCGCCAAATTAACGGTCCGGTTGGCACGTTTTTAATTTAAACTTTCTTTATGAACTATACGTATAGGATTATTATGATCTAAGGGCAACCACATTTTAGCTCGATGCATTTTGGCTACCTTTTTTTGATGTCAGGAATCATTCTATCTCTAACTCTGTTCTGCTGTAAGGGCAACCACATTTTAGCTCGACGCATTTTGGCTACCTTTTTTTGATGTCAGGAATCATTCTATCTCTAACTCTGTCCTGCTGTAAGGATGTAGAACTCCTGCTTCTGTATTTTTTACCGGGGGGGGGGGTCACCCCGCGAGAGTGTGAGTTTTACCTCTCCATAATAAATGCCACATACATACTTGAGCATTTTCTTCATCGAGTCTCTTTTTCCTGTGTCATTGCTATTTTACGCAATGTAATTTTAATAGTCACGGCTGTTTATTTATACGTCTCAAGCAGTTAATAAACTTTAACTCCCATTCTTTAAAGATATGAACGAAAAAGATTCGTTATAATTGGTGTTGAATTTGCACAGAATTCACAACCTTGGTGATTTTGTAAGTTTAAATAAAAATATACACAATCAATTTTCCTAAGCGGTGACCAATGGTCATATACACAGAAATCAGTTAAACTCGAAACACTTATTAGATATATTGCATACATCTTTTAAAAAATTTCAAAGATTTAAAAAAAAAAATGCTAATGCAACATACACGAAAAAATATAACAACTTCTGAATTTATTCTTTTAGAGCAGCGATAAGGTAAAATGTCCTAATCTAACAAATATTTAAAGCATTACCAATTTTCTAAAATAATTTAAAATAAGTTTTTCTTTCTTCTTAAATCAAAGATATCTTGGATTTGGACAATTGATAATGCTTTAAATATTTGTTTTATTTAAAGATGTCAGATTTAAGAACTGTATTTTGGGTGTCAGCTTTAGGACACTTTGTCTTAATCACTTTCTTTGCAGGTGAATGTTGTCCATGACATACATAGAAAAGTAAAAAAAAAAAAAAAAAAAAAAAAAAAAGCACTATTATTAATATTCTTTAAGATACTAGTCCCCATTATCTACTCTTGAATACTTTAATTAAATTATGTACACATACATAAATAAAGTATAGATCAAAAGATTTACAATAATCCGGAATAAAAGATTTTTCAGAGAGCAATATCGTTCGCATACAAAACTGCAATACACAATTTAAGGAGTTTCTAAGGAGTATTTTGTTTATCTAAGTAGTTCTAAGATCTACTTGGGAACATTTTCATTTCTAAGTATAGTTTCTAAGGAGTCTGTATGAACCTTGATAAAATATGGTTTGTCATATATAATAAACCTATTTATACTGAATTTTTTTTAGCTTACTTAAAACAACTTATTCTTTTGTGAAAGCACAGATATTTTATGGCTTACATTTAAAATTAAGACAAACTGCTTCTTTATTGCAGACGTTCTATTTGGGTTTATATAGTCACAAAGCAAGCATTCATGAATGTTGAAAAAATATGAGCGGCATGAATTCAAAATAAAATAAATTAATATTACATTCTTTCGTATCTTCTATTTTATAGTCTTTGCTTATTCCACCAAAGTTTAATAAAGATTTGCATCAGAAATTTAAATTTAATTTTACTTTTATAACTTTGGTGGAAATAAAATAAATCGCTTTTCCTCATTTTAAAAGAAATTTTTTCGTAAATGTGAATTCATCATTACGGAAAACAATTATTTGACCCTGAAAAGAATAAGAATATGAATGGCTCATCTTATATATTAAAACGTCATTTTCTTGACAGTCTCTTGTGCATAATTTGGCACGTTCATACCTACATACCAGCATAACGTTGCAAATGCCAGATTAATCATATTTTAGAACGATAATTTTAATAATAAATATGTATGAAATAGTTCAAAGAAATTATAGCAAACATAAAAATTTAAACATAAACATTTTAAAAGATTGTCTATTTTAAAATTGTTCGTATTCTGAAAATGGCATGTTTCATTCCAAATAAATTTAAAATAAATTTTATCCAACCAACAATACTAAACCAGTTTCCCATCACACACTAAATTCTTTCGAAATCCAGCGAAAATGTTAGATGAATATTTCACGGTAGAAAAATATATAAATTGCTTTTCCTCATTTTAAAATAAAATTTTTCGAAAATTCCGGTGTGAATCAACATTACAGAAACGCAATTACTTGCCCTTGAAAGAGTTAAAAATAAAAGTGGTTCGTCTTACATATTAAAACGTCATTTTCTAGTCAGTCTTTTGTATACTGTCTGTCATGTGCATACTAGTACGTACCAGGATAATGTCGCAAATGAGTGTTCATACTTTATAACGATCAGTGTTGAATTCAGACAATTTTCTCTGGGAGGGACTTTTGTGGTTCCGGGGGGAGGGCATTATAGAGTTCCCGGGGAAACATTATAGAGTTATCGGGGGGGGGGGGGAGAAATTGCAATTTTTGACCGTTAAAAACACAAAATCTCAAAATTTTCGGGAAGGACATTTCATTGCTCCGGGGGGGGGGGATGTCCCCTTCTCCCCGAGCCACCCCTTGAATTCAACATTGATAACGATAACTTTAATAATAAATATACATTAAATTAGTTAAAGAAATTGTAGCAAATTTTAACCTAAACATTTTAAAATATTGTTAATTTTAAAATTGTTCTTATTCTGAAAATATCATGTTTCTTTCCAAATAAATTTAAAATACATTTCATCCAGCGAATAATATACTTCCCATCACACACTAAATTCTTTCGAAATCCAGCGAAAATGTCAGGTGAACATTTCCATCAATGCGATACTTTCAGCTGTGCTACTTTTGTAAATAATTGGGCCCCGCGGACAAAGAAGCTGAATAGAAGGTCTGAAAAAGAAAATAGCCCCCGCACACAAGGGGATGGGGCGGTTAGACAGAGGAAAGGAACATTTTCTTGCATCGATTGGTCAAGTCAATTGTCCGCTCAATCTATTCGAAGGTATCGTTGAAAATCATGTCCCGTGTTATAAGAACATCTGCGATCTACTAACTTAGGCTATGTATTGATCGAAAGCTGTCGAGCGTTAAAGTGGAGTTTCTTTGGAGAAGTCTGGTTTGAATTTTACATCGGGGTAAAGATTTTCTTTTAAGCTAGTAATAGTGTAAAAGATAACGAAGTTTTGATGAAAGCATGAAAGTGCTTTTATATAAATTTTAAAGCAAGCGATTAAATTATACGACAGCAGAAATATTCAGTTATATTAACAATAGAGGCATAATTATGGCTCAAAATGCAAACTTGGTTTTAAAATTGAAAAATACAGATACTATGCCTTTGTATTAATTCTTTGTAGAACTCTGATTCGAAAGACATTTACTTAGATGATAGAATGCATTATTTTAAGCACGTGTGTAAAAAATTATCCTAATATTGTCAGTTTTCTAAGACAAACTTGTAAATCAAAACGAATACTAACTTTGACAATATTTTCTGAAAGATCTGCTTTTACCCAAAAATTGAGTAACAGTTCGATTACATAATTTCTTAATAAGA
Organism: Maratus speculifer; assembly: GCA_964019185.1. NCBI lineage: Eukaryota > Metazoa > Arthropoda > Arachnida > Araneae > Salticidae > Maratus > Maratus speculifer. The sequence continues at coordinate 186,834,535 of OZ025301.1, forward strand.
GCACTTGTCAATTTCATGCGTTTCCAAACAAAATTGAATATGAATACATGTCAATAAGTAGCAATTTGGATTTGAAATTTTAATATTGAACATATGAGAGAATATCTTTTCATAAATTAAAATATCAAATAAAGCCTTGCGTAAAAATTGTAAAATGATCGAAAACCAACGAATGAAATGAACAAATAATCCATGAAAAGCTGGCAAACAGCCATTTTGAATCTACCATCGAGATTCTTCATCAGAGCAAGACCCAGCGAGCTAGAAAATTTTTGGCTCATTTCAATTTTTAACACTTTTGGCTCAGCTTCGCTTTTTCTAGCTCGTTGAGTCTTGCACTGATGTAGAATCTCGATAGCAGATTCAAAACGGCTGTTTGCCACGTTTTCATACATTATTTGTGCATTTCTTACGTTTGTTTTCTATCATTATACTATCTTTTCATATTTAATATTTTTATGTTTAATAATTTAAATAAAGAAAGTAATTTTTAGTATTGAATAATTAAATGTTAATATTCTTTTCTAGGAGAATCTAGTATTACCTAATAACATTACTAAAATTCTATTTAGTATTAAGATAGGAGAGAATATCTTTTCATGTTTAATAATTTTATATTTAATAACTTAAATAATTAAGTGTTAATATTATTTTCTGGGAGAGTTTATTATCACCTATTAACATTCAGATACTAAAATTCTATTTAATATTGAAGTTATGAAACAATATCTTTCAATACTTAATATTTTTATGTATAATATTTTAAATGACAAAAATAATTTTTAATGTTGAATAATTAAATATTAATATTATTTTTAGGAAAGTTTAGTATCCCCTACTAACATACAAAAAAAAAAAAAAAAAAAAAAAAAAAAAAAAAAAAAATCATCAAAATTATCAAAAAACTAAAATTTTATCTAGTATTAAAGATGTGAGAGAATATATTTTCATATTTAATATTTTTATATTAAAAACTTAAATAATGAAAATAATTTCTAACATTTAATAATTAAATGTTAATATTCTTTACTATACGAGTTTAGCATCACCTGTCAGGAGCTGTGCATACATAACATTATCATTTTAGGGGGACCGGGGGGAGGGGGCTGGAACGTAAATATCGTATGATATTTCTAGGGGGAAAAGGGGTTTGTCTTTTGATATCGACATAATTTTGATCCAATCAAAACTTTCCTTTTTTATTTGTAATATAGTCTTTTGTTCAAAATAATATGTTATTATTATTTTTTTAAATCGGTTATGTACGTTTATGAAGATACAAAACTATTATTAAAATCACTAAATTACTAGCAAAAGCCATGCTTTGTTTGGATTCGCGAAGCATTATTTTATAAAAAAGAAATTTGAAAGTAACAATATATTTTTTTTTATTATTATTTTTGCATCTTTATTAAACGAAAACGTTATTTTATGTTTTGGCGCATTTTAATTTTTTACTTATGATGTAAAACTGGCATAAGATATTTTCGAAGCAAACTTTTACAATTTTTTTTTTAATTTTCAACTAAAAGCTCTTTTAAAGATGTTTTTACAATTTCAAGTAGCCACTGGTGTTTTTTAATTGTTTGAAATATGCATGTTTTCAATCTTTGTAATCAACATCCGATAATCTTTGATAGCTATTTTAGAATAATATATTTGAAGAAAGCTTGAAGAAAGTTACTTCTTCAAAATCCTATTTTCTGGAAAAAACATTTGAAATCTGCTTTCGTTGATACTATGAATTTTCAACTGTAAAACATTTTATTTTAATTTCTTCATTTTTATACATGTTAGCGTATGAGAAATGCTGTAATTCTCTCCGCGTGGGAGAACTGTTTACTCATGGAGGAAGAATATACTGGAGGTGAACTATAATGATTTGGGTGATGCCAAAAATGTAACCCTACATTAAGTCACATTAAGTCCAAACAAAACCACGTGCTTTGATTCGCCTATTAATTCAAACCGGTTAAAACCCGTATTTGATTGCTCTTGTTTTTTATCGTCGAATTTTTTATTAGACAGCGCTTCACAGGTAAAAATTTCTTTGATTATTTAATTATATGTGTTTTAAATATCAAAATAGAAAATCTTTTAACATTTTTCTTGAAAAGATAACATTATTTTGCTAATATCTGAAAATCGTTTGCAATCAGAAATCCGTATTTTAGATTAATATTTATTACTTATGTTTTCATACATGATTTTAAAAGAATGTTTTCATTATTATATTTTAAATATTATTTAAATGCAATTATTAATATGTAACAAAACAAATTTCTTTTTATATATTCATCTTGATTTTTTTTATCCCTGAATTATTTATTTAGAATAAATCTATTTGTAATATCGAAACCCTGTATTTATGCTTCATTTTTCGCATTTAAATGCGATTAATCTTAAAATATGTGTAATTTTAAAAACATGATAAGAATCGAAATTTTTACTGCGTGAAAATCAGCTCATTTATTTTACAGCTCTCAAATTTTATTATGCTTTATATCTGTTGTTTTTAGGTGCTTTCGTAATTATGAAAATACGTAGCATCTATAGTTGTCGTTCAGTCCATCCGTCTGTCTGTCCATTCGCAAAAACTACCCAATCGAATCGTTTGAAGTTTAAAATACATAATTAATACATAATTTTGTCAAGTTATTTCAAATTTAAGCTAGATCAATTATGCATAGATGAATTACAGGGAATGTTTTGTTTTGATTTTTAAATTATATTTATATCCAGTGTCATTTAATTTTCTACTGATTTTATATGTTATGAATACGGTTCTTATTAATGAAACGAAACATGTCAACTCTTTAATTTAATTTTTATTTGTGACACCTTCTAAGTAAATAAATATGAAATGTTTTTATACGTGAATGAAAAAAGGTGAAGTGATTTTGTTTTAGTTTTTGAAAAAACGAAAGCTAACAACAGTTTCAAATGCATTTTAATAATGTTAAATAATTCAAACATAATAAAACTGACATGAACCTATGAAGTATATATATACTAAAATATACATTCTGTACAATCTGTGATGCAAAGAATATTTGTTTTTAAATTACAGGAGCACACAAAAGTATTCCATTACATAAAGCTATACGGAGAAACATTGTTTGTGGGGCGTGTTTTAATTACATTACACTATTTAGCATTTTATGAATATGATATACGTTGCTGAGGTGTAATAAAAATTACTTCCTGTATATTTACAGGAACACAAAGATTTCTACTACTATAATGTAACCGAAGTACTGTCTACTATATCAGCAAGATCTGAATATTCGTTTTTTAAAAACTTCGTTATCGTACGAACGCACCTCATTTGTTACGCTTCACGTGTAATTTCCAACTTGTTTATTAATTGTTTCTCAAAATTTTTTATTGATATGCTGTTATTTTGAAGAAGTAAAATTTTTATATTTGTCAAAAATTGTTCTTATTAATGTAAAGCATGACTATATGCTAACAATATTTGTTTTAAAACATGTTTTGGAATTTTTTAATAACTTTGTAAGTATTAAAATTAGCTCTGTTTCAGGCGCAATACTGTTTATGTGTCGGATTCGAATTCAAATATTAGCGGTTCAGATCGATAAAAAAACATTTATGTTGGATTCCGATTTGAATAGAATTTTCGTGTTCAGGTAAAATACACAATCCGACCCATTCAAGGATCTAGTCTCGCTGCAAATTTAACATAAATTTTTATTTGTGCAGCTTTAAGCGTTGAGCAAATAAGCAAAATTATAATATCACTTTTTTTATAATGTTGCAATATTATAATTTTTCAACATTACTGTTTAAGCAACATTATATCGTTTTAAACACTCTTACTTTCCTTTGCGTGAAATTTTATATCATCACGAAAAATATTGAAAAAGCCCGGTTTTAAACTATATTGAGCTACACTCTTCACATTTTGAATATGCCTATACAGGGTGTTTCAAAGTTATGCATCAGAAATGTAAAAGCAATTAGCGGGAACATTAATGAGCAGATTTGTAAAGGAATGTGGGTGCGGAAATGTAGCGTTGAGGAGAATCAGTGAATAATTTATGTCTATTTCACTATAATTTAGTAACATATTTTAGCCGCTAAAAGCTCCCAACCATATATCATTATCCCCATAAACGGAATTCTTTTGTGTGGTTCTTTAAATAAGGTACCCTGGGGTAATAACGCCAGGCGGGGTAATAACGCCAAGTGCTTATATTTTGCATAATTATGAAATAATCAGGTAAATGACACCCATGTGCTCTGCGCAGAAGGGTTTTGAGTCATATAAATAGCAAAAAACAGCATTAAGTTAATTTGTTTCATTTTTAGGTCTTATTGTTTTTACAAGCAACTAAAATTAACGCTTGATCTAAAATTTGTGAGATAAGGATTTTGATCTGAAGACTATATTTTTTATCCAGAAATACTTTGTTTATTACATAAATTTGTAGTGTATTTCATGTACTTTCAAATTGTTGTAGAAGATTTTGGATATCTTCTCGAGATAATTTGTAGTTTAGGATTTACTGCGCAATAAGTATCCCGGGGTAATAACGCCAGGGATTGGCGTTATTACCCCGGTTGATTCCCAACAGTGGCCGAACTATATCCGAAGGGGGTTTATATATTAATATGGGACAGCATTATCATCATTGTTGAAATGGTAAGATTAAGAGAGGGGGGGGGGGGTGCTCAATACTTAAAAATAATCTCTCTATTTTATTTTTTATTATATTATTATTTTTTTTTTTCACTAATGTAAAAAATAATTTTTAACTCTTGTAAATAAAACTATATCAAAATGGTTTCGAGATTCAAATTAGAATATTTTCAAAATCGGGTTTCTATTAAATTTCCACTGGATTGTTCAATAGAGTTCGAAATTTAATTGTCCGCTTTCTCAGCGTTCGGTTTTTCAAAACTTTATAAATTTAACCTTCAACTGATGTGACAGAAATTGTAACGTATGAATGTGATGCGGTTTGTGAGACCACAAAATTGAAAGATGAATGGAAGGCGGGAATAACTCATAGGATTGTGTTTTTGTACTAAACTTTTTATACAAGAGTATTATACTTAATATTCACCTATTTAGTCTCTGGTGATAGTACTAAAATTCCAAATGAAACAAAATTTCGGTAGTGTTTGCAGTTAAACTGAAAATTACAAGTTAAACTAAAAAATTAAAAGAAAAATAGTGGTCTACGAGATCGGTAACATTAGTTAAAGGTTAAAATGCTATCCATGATTAAAAATCATAGAATACTGTTCCTGCGCTAAACTTTTTGTACAGAATTAATTCTAATTAAATTTAATCTATTCAAATATTTCTAACAATGTTACGAGAACTCCAAACGAAAGAGAATTTCAGTTGTAACTAAAGTTAAGCTGGAAAATACAAGTTAAACGCTATTTTTTTGGGGAGGGGGAGGGGGTATAGTGTTCAGTCAGATTGCTAACAGCAGTTAAAGGTTATTTTTGTGGCTAATATAGAGATAATGATATATAACCATATGAATTATGTATAAAATTGAATAAGAGATCTCTTTGGGATAATATTTTTTAATCAAAAATTTTATTCAATTTACTATAAATTTATTAAAGCATGCTCTTTAAAATGTCGACAATTTAACTGTAGGTTTGGAGAATCCGCATTAGTGTGGAGTTATGGGTTAAAAACTATTTACTAGATTACAATAATAGTATTAACTCTTAACTGCTGTGACAAAAATTGTCGCATAACTTACTGTGAGCGGCCTGTCAGACCGTTTAATGTAACGATGAATAAAATGTTAAATTAACTTTTAGAATATTATTTTTGTATTGAACCTTATATACAGGACTATTATAAATAAAATTCAGCTATTCAAAAGTTTCTAGAGATAGTAATAGGGCTCCAAATGAAACAAAATTTTCCCGTTATCTATAGCTAAACTAAAAATTGCAAATTAAACTCTGAAACTTGAAAAACTCAGCGGTATGTGAGACGCTAACAGCAGTTAAGGTTTAACAAAAATATTTATTACATATAACTCTAGTTATTATAAAGCTTTACATGATTAAAATATTACATTATGAATGGTTAAAACCATGCAATGTTTCTTATGATCATATTTAAGCGGGACCTTTTTAAGCAAAGAGAAACACAGGGTGTTATATTGTGTTGAAGCTCCCCCTCACTCCTTTTTCTTTCACTTTCGCAAAAAAATCAATATTTTCTATCGCATAGAATGCATACATGGAAATATAAATATTGATTCAAATAACCCGTGCAATGTTTCTAATAATTCTATTTAAATGGTCATTTTTAAGCAAAACGTAGCTTAGAATCTGATATTCTTTTGCCTCCTCCCCCCGCCACCACCACAGCTTTCTTTTTCTTTCAGAGTCACAAAAAAAATTGTACATTTTCAATAGCTTAGATTGCAATTTGTCAATTTCTAGAGCTGTAGAGTTTGTATTTTAAGAATTGGGCAATCTACATGCCATTATTCCATCTTATTTTATAGTTTTGTTTGCATGGCGTTATTACCCATATAGGTGGGTATTAACGCCAAATAACATTGGTCAAGAAAAAACGCCATTACATTTTATGAATACATATCTGTTAAATTATTTTATTTTATATAGATAGTCAATGAGTTGCTGTATCAGATCCTATATTTGTTTGAAAAATACAATCTAAAACTAAGCCGTGAAAATTGGTAGAACCTTAACGTGGCGTTATTACCCCAGGGTACCTTAAATAATAAATGTTTAACAAATCCCATATTCTACAAAATGCTTGTTATACTGCCGTTTATAAATGCATATCAATTTCTTTATGTTTTAAATGGTCTAACGTCATTGAAATGAACTTGAAACGATTTTTCCCATTGACCATAATGTAACAGAATACTTTAGGCTGTCTATGAAAATGAACTATAAATTCTACACATTTCCTTTTCAATAGCGATCACGGTACAGTACACGTCAATAACATATAAAAAATGCTACGAGCATCAGAGTTTATTTACAAGAGTTAGAACTCGGCCACACAAACCGGAGTCATAAACATTTTTCATCTACGTTACAAAGTATTAACCAGTAAAAAAAAAAAAAATCCCGCGTTAAGCATAGATTATAAAACACTATCCAAATTTCCTTAATTCTTTAACAAAACTTCGTTATTCAGGGAAATAGGTGTTACTGCCCATTACCAAATATGTATTCCAATACTTCTGAACGGCTCTATATTTGATTTGTCGGTTGATATATATATCATGGAGAAATTTAGTTTAGCAAAAAAATGCCTAGCTGGATGAAATTTTTCTTTTGGCAGTTTATACGAATATATGTAAAACATACTTCAATACTTTTGTTCAGCCCTGCAGTTTACCTAGTACTTTTATTACACGAAAGTATTTTGCTAAAATTAATTATATAAAAAAATAAATAAAAAATGTTAATCAAACAACGATACTCTTTAAACTATTTAAATCATATTTCCAGAAATTATCATCCTTAAACAAACCTGTATCCAGTTCTTTGCGTGACCCTGTATATCATTTAATCTATATTCTACAAACATTTCATGATAAACTAAATGCGAATCGACGTAAAAATGCAAAACTTTTCTAAAAACAAACCTTTAAGTAAATTACACTCACATTCAGTAACTTTTCCGAGTTCTTTTGAGTAACCCTGTATATCTTAATTGTGTAACTATTATAGCATTTATGCACACCATATAATGTGAATACATTTAGTGACACTTAAAAGCGCATATCATAATTAAAAATGCCTTTCATCCATGGAACAGTTACCATGCGTAATATACAGTACTTCGAATAGAATATGCTTTTTAAAGTCTTTTGTGTGTCCCTGTAAATGCTATGCACTTCGTATTATATGTGAAATAACTCATATTAAGTCTCAGCGACGTATATCAATTTGATTACACATGATACCGTTTACCATCGTTAAAATATGTCGCAAACAATTTCCTCCTTTTATTATCATGTATTAGAATTATTTTGTGTGGCCCTGTAAATGAATAACTATTCTTTTAGCTGCATATTTTAGTGTGCTTTTCGTAGATGCATATAAATGTGAATACGTTTGTCCGGCCGCAACATCTTTAAAATTAATTTGAAACTATTTTTCCCCATTGGCCCTAATATAATCGAAAACTTTTGACTGTCCCTGTAAATGAACTAATCGTGGTAGAAACTTCATTTTTAATAGGGTTTGTGCTTGTGTAAACTTCAGTAATATGGTAACATCTCTTTGCATTCCAAGTATATTTACGAGAGTTAGAGCGCGGACAGACGGACAGACAAAACGAATGCATAAACATTTTTCAATTTTGTTGAAAAGTGTTAATAAAAATTACTGTAAAAAGAAAACTTTTAATAATACAATTTTTAGTTCGTATCAAACGTTTTCAATTTCTTATTTAATTTTAATTTGAAATTTAATAATAATAATGACATTTAATAATAATAATAATATAATTTCCCAATTTCAATTATTTTAAAAGTAAACATTTCTTTTAATAAATAATAATAGAACAAAGACCATTTTAAAAATTTCCTATTTCTTCTTAAAAAATGCTCCAGCTGCAATTCATTTCTTTCAATTCGTCTTATTAATACAAAATCCCTTCCTTTTTTGGAAGCTTTCCAATTTCCCACGTGCTTTTGTTTGTTACACAAAATTTGAGCGATAAATGGATTCACATTGCAAGCCTTTTTTAAGGCTTACAAGGAAGGTCTCCATACGGGCATACTCAGAAAAATCTGAAAAAATTACAGAATGTTCTTCTCATATAGTTATATATGTTTATAAAATTTTTTTTGGCGGAACCTCCTTATAACGTCCGTAAAAAATAATAAAAACTTCGTTTATTTCTCTATTTATCTCCGGTTGGCGAAAAAACGAAATTTTGAAAAATACGCTTTTACGCTTCGAATACTTTTTAAAGAAAAAACTTTCTATGTTCAATTTATTTAAATAAGTTTAGTTTAAGTAATTTTAGTTTTGCATTTTTACTTTACTTTAAGTGTAATTTTGCCATATACGTTTATATGTACTTATAACAAAATGAATTTAATATATTTTATCATTTAAAACACAATTTAAATTGATTAAAATTGTTCCAAATTGAAAAATACACTGTTAAAAATCTGCTGCATTTTGTTGCAACGCACTCCTTTGCTTGGATAGAAAACGGTTACTTAGCCGTGAAATGGAGCTTTCTCATTGGTTGGAATAGAGATATTATATACAAGTGGTGGAGTGCGTTGCAACAAAATGCAGTAGATTTTAAACTGTGTATGAAACGGTGAATTCATGGTGCTACGTAGCATTCTCATTGGTCAGAAGAGAGATATTCTATAAAAGTAGTGGAGTGACGTTGCAGTAAATGCTGCAGATTTTTAACAGTGAAGTCAATTAAAATCGATTTTCAGATTCGTTAAAATCGTCTGCTTTTGGCGAGGAAATGCACCGCTCGCCATATCTCGCGTCTCTTTCAGCTTTTCACGCCAATTATTCCAAACTATTTTATTTTTTTACATATCTAGTAATGTAATTCCGCCGCTAATTTTCACTGATCCTTTATTACCTACATGAGTAGTTTAATTCGTATTTTTTTCAAAAAATTCTGAGTATGCCCCCAATGGAGACCTTCCTTGTTAGTTCACCTCCACCTATCTTCTTCCTCCATGCTGTTTACTTTCTGCGAATGGCAACTCAATTAATGGAATTACCTTTTAACGAAGCGCTCTCTCATTCTCGCAGACGTTTTCACGAATAATTATTGTTGTGTTTGCGAACTTATTAAAGTCTTATTTTTCTATAAAATCCTTCTGATTAATGAGTCGATATTATTTAGCCACAATACGACCTTTGCAAAAATATTTATAAAGAGCTTGAACCAACAACTTCACGCAGATCTTTTAATTTTTCATTTATATAACAAATTTAAGAATTAATTTTATTTGTTTACAATTATTTTGTTGCCAGTTTACAAAAAAAAAAAAAAAAAAAAAAAAAATCCATAATACAATTTTTTTAAAATGTTTAAGTGTCATCTGTGCAAACGATTTTGCGGGATAATGAAAACATGTTTTATTTAATAAATTAATCATGATTCTATCTATAATTATTTACTCCATGATTTAAACTTTTTTTTCTGAAAATATACGCGTTTCATTTTTTATTTATTTGCTAAAATGCTTCCGTATTGGAAATGCATGTAAAATAAATTAATTAAAATAATAATTTTTTTAACGTTTTACTGTAAAAAAAAAATTATATTCTGCAAATCTACAGATCATAATTTATTTTTGTGTTTAATTTGAAGTTAAAATATTGAATAGTTTTTTTGTAAAGCGTACGACAAATTGTAATTTGAGTGGACTAGTAGAGGATTCGCTTCGCTCATCCTAATTATAAAATTATTTAATTCTAACATAGAATACCGTAATGTTTGACATTCCTGTTCTTCTTCATATGTGTATGCATATATAATCATGATTCGAGAAACCATACGCGAAGTACATGTGAAGTAAAGTTTGTGTTTACTAATAAATAAAAGAGAGAGAAAGAATGCAGTACAATTGCTTTATTGATAAACATTGTTATTTATTCCCCACTCCTCCTCCATGCAGGGCATGAAGATAGAAATAGTAGACTACTATTCTATCTCCATGATGCAGGCAAGTGCAGCAAGACACCATTACTGTTGAATGCATTATGGAACAAAAAACTATAATAAAATACTCTTAAATAGTAACTATTTCTTTGAAGTCTAATTTGATATAAAGTGATACTTTATTGACTTTTCTTCCTTCGAATCAATAAAGTACACGAAAAATAAATATAACCAGTTTTGTATATCACTTCAAACAAATGAAATACATTCTAAAAATATTTTTTTTTCTTTTTTAAACACTTTGAACACTTTGATAACGATATTATTACCAGGGGGAAGGGGAAGATTCGAGGAATGGTTGCGTATGATATCGAAAGTGTGGGAGATGGTTCAAAACTACCGAAAAGTAGATAAAGTTATATTTGCACAACCCCTACAACATTTAAATCTATGCTAATAAGGAATTAAGTAAATAAATAAATTACATCAAAAAACTATCCCTTTTCTCGAATTCTAATTTTTGTTACATAATATCTTCCGCGCAGACAATTCACACACAGTTTTACTCTTCCCATTAACACAAAGATTAAAACTTTATACACACCTAAAATTAATTGAAAACAAACTATTCGAACGAAAACTTTAAAAGTTTCTCGTCGAAGAAACTTAAACCGGCAATGTATCAAAACTGAAGAGAATTAAATAAACCTTATACTAACACTTTCCAAAGTCATTTAATGCCGCACCATCTTTCAAAATTCTTTACATAGGATTAATTACCCGAAGTCATCCATGGATTTAATTAATCAGCCCAACGGCAGGAAAAGAAATCCTTTCGCTTAGTTAAAAAGGTCAACGGGAAACAAATCTTTTCACCTAACGACTTAATTTCCCTAATTAGTGATTTACAACCTGGTGTCAGTAATTAAAATATATTATGCAAATGCACAAAACTGAACTTGTTTTGTTGAAAATTAGGCTACGCACAAGTATGGTAAATGGCTCGCTTATTACACTGCAAATGATAGTGTAACACTATAGTTAAAATTATCACTTAATCACTGCTTTAAGAGAGTAGGTATTCCAATAAAAAAGTTTTAGTTACGTAATTTTCTGAAGCAGAATGGTAGAGATTTTGTATTAACTAAAGCGATACGTAGTGTTGACTCTAGAAAAAAAGGGCCAGAGAGTACTTTTCTGTTAAAAGAAAAAAAAAAAAAAAACTGTTCTAAAAAAGGGGTACATTTTCTCAGAATGGAAACAGCATTATAAAAAAAATGGCCTATTTTTTTTCAAGAAGCGTACACTTGTACCTTGTTCAAAATTTTTTTTCTTTTGTAACTAGTTTGTTTAGAGTCCCCTAGAATTTGCGAAAGTTCTTGGGGTCAAATGAACTGGTGCGGGGCGCTTAAAAAGTATTTAAAAAAAAAAAAAAAAAAAAAAAAAAAAAAAAAGCAGCCGGGCGCTGCACCCAACTAACGTGGCTTAGAGTCAACACTAGGTATGCGATCCGTAAATGAGATTGTCATCAAACATGTTTAGACTTGAAATCGAATATACAAATTTGTTATCGATTACGCTTATACTTCTAATCTATAAAAAATGGAAACTGTAATTGAATATATTCACAATTTCAATTGATTTTTCTACAGATTACGACAATTTTTATAATTATTTTTTTCATATATTTTTGGAATAAAAATCCAAGCTTACGTCAACAGTGCAGATCGATAGCGTCTTAAATTATGATAACATTATCCGCCGTTTTTAAACTAATATAGTATTGAATTTCATTATAATTGCATTAAAGCTATCTATCATACGAAAAATTTTTATATCTTAAGTTTGGCTGTTCCTTATGATAATCAGAAAGTTTGAGGTTTTTTTTTCTTTTTATTAAAATGTTATTCTGTGATATAAAAAACTTTAACGTTGTTGATTTCGTTATAGAAGATAAACAATGGATTTTTACTAAATTACGATTTTATAATTGTTTCCACATACATTACGGTTAACCAGAGTGATGAGACATGACTGACAACTGTGGCAAGTTGGCTTTATTTTCATGAGGAAAAAAATTATGACACTGATCTACAAAGATTTATTACAATTCCGGTGGTTCACACATTGAGGACTATCTGAAACACTGTTTTATCTTTTACAATAAATCCTCTCAGATTATTATGTTCGATTTCTTTTTACAAGCTGTAAGAAATCTATTTTCTAGATGACCGTCGTACACTGCAAATGACAGTGTAAGACTATAATTAAAATGACTATTTAATAATCAGCACCACGAGACTGCATAGGCATTCCCATTAAAAACTTTCTGGAAGTAGTTTTCTGAAGTAGAATGCTACAGACTTTGAAATAACTGAAGCTATATGTTCTGTAAATATGATTTAGTTATTGATTCAGTATAAAAGAAACTATTTTTGAATAATTACAATTAACACATGCACTGCTAATCAAAACAAGTGCTAAAAACAAAGGATTGTTTATTTCAAAACAGAGGAAGAAAATTTTCATGACGAACTCACGCATGTTATTTTAAAATGATACACAATTTTTCAAAACAAAATGTATGAATTCCTTCAAGAAATGTACACGTACAATATGATTATTTCCGAAATTCAATATCATCATTTTTATCATTACAATCCTTTTTTATCCCATTATCTAAATGCAATATAACTAAGGATAAATAAACATGTCATCGAAAAATACTACTACAGATAGGCATCTTAAAGAAAATAGATTTCGTCTCCGAAGTAATTTGATGCTACACCTAAAAACGATTTCTCTATCCACTGGTTAAAAGAAACCCGTGAGACTTATCTGGAGTTTCAAAAAAGGATCGCCAAATCCACTGGCAATCCAATGGAGGCGAAAATAACGTAATTGCTTCCCTTTATTACAGACCTGAAATGGCTAATTTTCTGCGTCCGGATGGATAACTGTAGCATTTGGACGCTATGGACTGACGGTGGTAGTTATAGTGAAAGAAAGTGCGATAAAGAAAATGAAAAAAATATGTTTCCACGGAAGAAAAAAAACTTTTTTTTTCCTCTCCGTACAGCATATTTCTCGGTTATTGTTGTAAATTTACAGAAGAAAAAATTAGCAAGCATGTGAAAACTACTGCTTTTTCTTTCTTTTCCTTTTTATTTTTTAATTGTTTTCAATTTTTTGATAATCATATGTTGAGCCCCTCCGTTCTAAAAAAAAAAGGGGGCGGGGGTGAAAAATAAATGAAAAAAAATTTATTATTTCATATTTTAACCGCTTAACTGGCTAATATTTTCGTAAAAAACACTCAAAAAATACCTGTTTTTTAATATCTTTTGCAAAATTTTTAATCTTTGATCACCGGTTTTTCAAATTAAAATAATTTGCCTAATTGAATCAGAAAAATGCTCGGATCAAATAATGCAATGTTTGCAGTAAAAATTTACTGGTGAGAATATAATAAATCATGACTGGAATATGGATGCCCATACGTGGCACGGGCAAATCATGATTGGGAAATGCACGTTGCCGGTAGGACGTATGAGCAAATCAAGAACGTTAAAATGAAATTTTGGATATTTTAAAAAGAATGTTCATAAAAAATTAACCAAATTTTTTTCTTATTGATTTGATTTTTTAAGTAAGTCAAAGTGTTGTTCTTCAGTACGACTGCCTTCGAATATTTTTAAAAAAATACAGCATAACAATTACAAAATCGCATTTTTTCTCAGTATCATACAAGAAAAATAAATATGACAATGCTTGTGAAAAAAAAAACTACAATAAATATAAGCATCATAAAGAAAATAAATTTCGTCTCCGAAACAATTTGAGCCTATACCTACCTAAAACGATTTTTCTATCCATTAAGTAAAAGAAACCCGTGAAAATTATCTCGATCTGAAAAAAAAAAAAAAAAAAAAAAAAATAACGTAATCTCTTCCCTTTAACATGGATCGGAAGTGGGTAATTTTCCGCGTCAGGATATTTAATTTGTACTTTTTGGTGTGTATGGACTGATGATGTTAGCTAGGGCATTATGAATTCATGAAAATTTTACATTCTAAAGCATTTTACGCAAATTGTTTAAACTAAATTAAAAGATTTACATAATCATTTAATAAATATTTGAAGGATTTTAGAAGGATTGAAGGATTTAGAAGGATTTATTAAATTTGAATTTACAGGGCTTTTGTGCAATTTTTATAACCCCACTCAAATCTTTTATTATTAATTATTTTCTAAGTATTTTATAGAATTATAAAATGTACAAACATAATGCTCTTACAATATAAATATAGAAATATTTTCGTGAAAAATCTTTATCCTCCTCCCTCAGCGCCAAGAAAGCTGAAAAGATGCAAAGGCAAAAGAACACATTCTTTTAAAAATATTTTTATTTTGTGTAACCAATAATGCTTTTGGAACACGATTAAGTAATGTATTTGTAACTCATTCTAAACAGTATTAGAACTTAGTGAAGTATTAAAAGAATTTTATAATAAATTATTTTAATGGTACTTATAAGTACCGTCGATAGATAAAGGGTTAAAGGAAGAATAGATGAGAATTGTAAACAAAATAATTCCACCTTCCCGGCATTTCTCTATTGTAAGAATCGAACTATGGCAGTTATGTTATCATGATTAACAACATAGTAAAATACTTAAATGTACCTTTAAAATTGATTCAAAACCCAGAAAAATACACCAGAACATGTGCTCTTTAGAACATTGCACCACATGGAAAGAAAAAGTTTACCGGGACTTACCAGATTCATATTTGCAAAGTTCAGTCATTATAAAAATATATATAAAAAAAATAAAGTTCAGTTGTTTTCTTTACTGTATTTCACATGTTTTGTGGAATTTTCTATAAAAAAAGCAATAAAAATATTTTTATTTATGCAAATTATTGCAAACCATGCATTTGTTACAATGTCCCAAGGTAAAATATAGTTCACTGTCCCAAGGTACAATCACCACATGATTTAAATGAAATCAAAATAATGGTAAATCTAGAAGCACTATCATTATTACTTACCCATCATACGTAGTATAGGGTAAGTCTTGCAATCGTTTTGAAAATCGAAAAAAAAAATTTTGACGGATTTACACGTTTTAGATAGTGGAGATTCCGAAAAACATATTTTTAGAAAAAATTTTTTGCCGTCCGTCTGTCTGTCTGTCTGTAAACGCTCTATCTCCCGAACAAATTGAGATAGAGACTTGAAATTTTGTATGTAGCTAGTATGTAAGAATGGGACGAAGCCTATTTAATATCAGCAACCTCGATTATCCGGAACTATTTTTTTCGGACTCTAGAAAAATTCGTTCTGATGAAAGGTATATAAAATTTTTCGAATTTTTTTGTTCTAAGGAATGGACGTAAAAGGCAATAAAATAACACACATTTTGCATATAGAACGAAGTCGATCGGATTATTAGTTGCCGAGATATTTGTAATCCTGTTTTCCACATTCTTCTATTTTTCATGACCCTGTATTTCATTCAAATTTCAATTCAGAGGTATATTTTAATTGGAAATGAGACGCTTAATCCGACGCAATTAATTGTTAGTTAATAGAATTATTATTTTAGGAGTTATAAGGATGTTCCTTTTACGCAGTTCGGTACTATTTGAGTAGTTTGGCGTTTTATGTAATTTGTCGAAATTGGTACATCAGCAGTTCTTTAATATAGCATTACTATGTATATTAACAATATTTAAATTTTGTTTATGAATTGCAATGCATTGTATAAATAGTTTTCATATGTTTTATTTTCACATACATATCCATGATGGGTAAGTATTACGGTGGCCCCCAACCACTAGTTTTCTTATAGCCAAAACATTAAAAAATCTTCTCTTTTATAAAAAAAAAAAAAATAAAAAAAATAAAAAAAAATAAAATAAATTGCAATTGACTTCTTGTAAAAGTACATAGCTAAAAAATTAAATTTGAATGGAGGAAAATATTTTCTTTAGACTAGTAAAAATTTCTCTCTTTTTTAGGTGCGTTCGTAATTATATAATACGTAGCACCTATAGTTGTCGTTCAGTCCGTCCGTCTGTCCGTCCGTCTGTCCGTCCGTCTGTCCGTCCGTCCGTCTGTCCGTCCGTCCGTCTGTCCGCATATAACAACGCAAAAACTACCCAACCGAATCGTTTGAAATTTAAAATACATAAATATTAGATATTTTTGTCGAGTCATTTCAAATTTTATGAGAATCGGATGGATAGATCAATTACAGGGACGATCAAAAGTATTCCATTACATTACGGTCAATGGGGAAAAAAGTTTCAAATGCATTTTAATCGTTTGAAATTTAAAATACGCAATTATTACATAATTCTGTCGTGTTATTTCAAATTTTTTGATAATCGTGTGCATAGATCAATTACAGGGGCAATCAAAAGTATTCAATTACATTATGGTCAATGGGGAAAAAGTTTCAAATATATTCTATACGTTTGAAATTTAAAATACATAATTATTACATAATTTTTTCGAGTTATTTCAAATTTTATGAAACTCGGACGAATAGATCAATTACAGGGACAATCAAAAGTATTCCATTACATTACAGTCAATGGGAAAAAATGTTTCAAATGCATTTTAATCGTTTGAAATTTAAAATACGCAATTATTACATAATTCTGTCGAGTTATTTCAAATTTTTTGATTATCGTGTGCATAGATCAATTACAGGGACAATCAAAAGTATTCAATTACATTATGGTCAATGGGGAAAAAGTTTCAAATATATTCTATACGTTTGAAATTTAAAATACATAATTATTGCATAATATTTTCGAGTTATTACAAATTTTATGAAAATCGGATGCATAGATCAATTACAGGGACAATCAAAAGTATTCCATTACATTACGGTCAATGGGGAAAAATGTTTCAAATGCATTTTAATCGTGTTACACTCATGCGAACTTAATAAAATTTATATGCAACTATAAAGTACATATTATAATATACATCTTACATAATTTGTGGTGCAAAGAACATTTGTTATTGATTTACAAGGCCACACAAAAGTATTCCATTACATAATGGTATAGGGAGAACATTGTTTGATGAGCGTTTTAATTGTAGTTCACTATTTACAATGTTATGAGATTGATATATGAACGTAATATTTTTAAAACTTCGTTATCGTCCGAACGCACCTAATTTGCTACGCTTCACGTGCAATTTCCAACTTGTTTTTTCTTTTTTTTTCACCAAGTCGTTGATTTAATGCTTCTGATGTTATATGTTACTATGATGATATCAGTTAGCTATAGGTCATTATTAGAGATAAACAAAAGATCATTGCTGCCATGAGTAGTTATTAGTAAGTGCCATTGTCCCAAGATACAACACTCTCCCTATATATATGCTACTAACTATCTAAATCTAATAAATATCAGTGATGGTAAATAAATACGGCAATATCTGCGAAGATTAATGCTGTAGATTGTCATCTTGAGTCGAGATAATAGATAGCCTAGACCTAAAAATCATTTTTGTATCCGCCAACTAAAAGAAACCCACGAGACTTATCTGGAGTTAAGAAAAAGAAAGAAAGAAAGAAAAGCATTGGCGAAGCCCAATGAAAGCGAAAGTAGCGTAATTGCTTCCTTTTATTATAGTTCGGAAACAGCTATTGCGTCCGGATGGATAACTGTAGCATTTGGACTGCATGGACTGATGGTGTTAGTTGGAAAAATGGTCGAGGGAAAGAAAAAGAATGATGAAGAAAATGAAAATAATAATAATAATAATAAATAAATAAATAAAATAAAAGGAAAGAAATGATTTCATTTCCTATGTTCCCAGATTTCTCTGTTGCTTATACAAATTAGTAATAAAATAATACTTAAAAACTATATACAGATGCTTTTCTTTCCGAATATTTTCCCTATTGCTTGTTTATCACATAACAGTAATAAGATATAGAAGAAACAAATGCATACATGGAGGTTGTATTGACGTACACATTATCTCAAATAAATCATTTTCTACTCAAAGAGAAGGAGTGGAGGCACTTTTTTAAATATCTTATAAAATTAATTTTTGGTTATTGAGAAACAAATGTTAAAATAATAACAATAATGCAAAATAAAGTTCTTTTGTTTTACCAATTTTTCAAAAAGGGTATTTCTAAAATAAAGTATGAATTTCGGAAACCTTAAGACATAAAGCATATAATAATTATCAAAATCTTTTCAATCACCTTTTTTTTTGGAACAAGCTTTTCTTATACTATTAACTATCCTCCAATGAATATCAAAATATCTTCGGAAATTACTGCTCGAGATAGACACCTTCAGAAAATAAGGTTTTGTATATGAAACTATCTCAGCTTACACCTAAAAACGATTTTTCTGTCCACTAGCTAAAAAAGAAAAGAAAGCACCAGTGAAGTTCAGTGGAAGCGAAATCAACGTAATTGTGCGTTTCTTTATTACGGATCGGAAATGGCTAATTGTTCCCGTCCAGATGAATAACTGCAACATTCTGACTCTATGGACTGATGGTGTTAGTAGGATAAATGGTAGAGAAACAGAAAAATAGTGATGAAGAGAATGCAAACAGAATTTTTCAAAAGGGAAGACATTATTATTGTTATTATTTTGTTTTGTAGATTTCTCTGTCACTTTTATAAATTAGCAATAAAATGATTAATTAAATACTCAAAAAACATCGATGTTTTAAGAATAGCAGAAACAATAAGACAACTTGATGGTTATATTACCGTACGTACACATTATCTCAAATAACACAATTCCAATTCTAAAAAGAGAGGAGAGGGAAGGCCTCAATACTTTTTAGGGTTTCGTTCTTCTGACGAAACTCTATTCGTCTCTGTTCTCTGTCTGTCTACCCATCTCAGAGTTCGTACATAGAAAAACTCTACAAAACGAGAGACTTCAAATTTTGTGTACTTACAGCTGAATACCTCGTGTCATAAGGCAAATCACAAAACTTTGAAAAAGTCAATTATTTTAATTAAATTAATTTTCTCAATGTCATCCATTCATTTTTGCGATTTAAATTTTAACAGATTAAAAAAAAATTTCGTGTAGGCATCATAGCTTGGAGCTAAAGCATCTCATTAGTAAACGGGAGATTCTTAGTTCGAATCCAAATGCTGGAACTTGAAATTTTTATATTAAGATGGATTTAATTAAAAGAAATTTCTTATTATTTTTTTACCAATTTAAGGATTTATATTATTGGGGATTCTTTTATCTGACATTCATAATATTTTTTTGGAATTCAATTTTCTTTCTATTTAAAAACTATTGCGATTTATCAATGGCTCAACATTTTAAATTTTGTTTAAATATATATTTTTTTTTGTTTTAGAAATTTAAAATTTTATTTGTATCCCCGCAATATTTTTTATTTCGGATTTTCAGAAAATTTGGAATTTTGAATTTTTTTAAAATAATTTGATGTGAATATTTTTAATTTGATTAAAAAAAACTTCCTTTCACAGTTATTTTAAAATTAAACTGATTGATGCTACCATCTATGTAATAATTTAAAAAATATAAATTGACAATTTGGATTTATTAATTAAAGGATAGGTTGTTTTCAAAGAGATATTAAATGAAAGCCTTTGTGCAATCCACGATCATAGTTAAAACTTCTTGAAATTAATTTTTGGTTATCGTGAAACATATTTTAAAAAACAATAATGCAAAATAAAGCATTTTTGTTTTTTAAATTTTTCTAAAGAGGTATTTTAAAAATAATTTATGAACTTCGAAAATCTGAAAAAATACAGTATAATAATTGAAAAGTCTATTCAACTACCATCTTTTTTTTCTTCAGTACAAGCTTTCCTTATACTACAAACTATCCTAATCTAATAAATATCAATTAATATAAATAATCATGAAAACATCTTCTAAGATTTCTGTTCCAGACAGACATTTTCAGAAAAAAGACGTACGAAAAAATTTGAGCTTTTACCTAAAAAGGTTTTTGTATCCACAAGCTAAAAAAGCATCGGTGAAGTCCAATGGAAGCAAAAGTAGCGTAATTGCTTCCCTTTATTACCGATCGGAAATGGCTAATTTTCCGCATCCGAGATGGATAGCATTTGCACTCTATGGACTGATGTTGTTAGAACGGCAGAGAAAATGTGTTGAAGAAAATGAAATAATCGTATATTTTCAAAGGAAAGAAAGGATTTTTGTTGATAAATTTTTTTGGCGCGTTTCAATTCGACTTGAAAATTAATTTTGCGGTTCATGTAGGATTGTATCTGACCAACGGAGGTCTTATCAAGACTTCCACAAGTTTCATAACTCCAACATCAATATTTCAATTAGTTACAGTGTAGTGCATCCACAAATTCACAGTGCTAAAATTAATTCAATTATTAGCATTAATTTTCCCACGCGCTTACAAAATGGAAACACGCCAATTAAAAGTTATATCTTTTTATATGCAATTCAAAAACTAGCGCAGGAAGAAACGGTCGTAAATAAGACATTTCTTGACAGGCAGGAAGAGTAAAGTATATAAGGTTGTTAAATAGTCTCGAGTGTGGGTGAGATAGTTTTGATAGATACTTCTGAAATTTTAACTGCCTTGAGATGCGAATTAAGAGGCTTGCACGGACCGGGTCGAGCCTTGTCCAAAATCCGAGATGGCCATTCAGTGTTCGAATCAATTTTCTTCGAATTTGAGACTCAGGTTGCGCCGGACCTAGGTCTTCAATGTTTCTGGGGTGTGAGAGTCCAGCCCTGAAAATTGCGGGTTGGAGCCGGGCCGGTTTCAATTTTTCCGCTTCGGACTTGATCTGGTATGAAATCAGAGATGCATTCGAGACAATTTTCTCTCATGGGACATGACATACGCGTAAATATATATATATATATTTTTGGTTGATTTTCACATTTTATGTTATTACTCCAAAATAGCGAACGGTTATTAGTTTGATATTCTATGTATCTTTATCTTATATAGAGTATGTATGGTAGGGGTATAAAGATTTTAAAAATATCAAAATAACTTGGCATAATAAAGGAACTTTTGATTAAATACATTTATGAAAGGATAATTTTAATTTTAATAGGGAGGATAATTAATGACATATGATTATTTGCTAATATTATCATCACAGGCTTTACTGCCACAATGTTAGATTATCGACAGATAAAAAAGGCAGTCAAGCTCAAAATTTCATTATTATAGACAACGAATATCCATAAATCAATCTTGCAATAAACAAGTTCATCCTTCGAACAATTTTTCTGTTAAAAGAAGAAATGTTTAGCTATTTAAACATTAACTTTCATTAGTAAATCAATAAAATATTTGCAACAGAATAAAAGATTAAACTTGCCAGATTTTGCAAAACAATCCACAATTTTTACAGATTAAATAGTTCAAAAATAATAAAAACGCATATACCGTGGCATAAAACCACTACATCAAATTAATTATGAGGATTTTTCTAGTCTCTGTTAGTTTTCTTTGAAAGACATTTTTAAAATTCCGAAAGCGAAATACAAAGTCTTTAATCTCTCTAGGAATTCAAACTCTAATGATTTTGCTATAAACGATTATGCAACAGACAACAGGAATTAATCCCCTGCTAATGGCCTTAATGCTGCAGCAGGCCAACAACTAATCTCATTTACGGGAGAGAACATGATAATAACAAAACCAGGAAATTTTTACACAAAATATTTTAATTATAACTTCGCCAGAAAATATTTAATTAGAAGAATAGGTCGTTAAGTCTTTGATGATTCAAGTGTTGGTTAAAGTTGAGAATGCATGTAACTTGATCTACTAAGTGTTTTTTGTCAGCGGTAGTAAATTAATTAAAATTGTAAATGAGTGTAATAGCAATGCTTCTTATTAGTGAATACTAAGGATAATATAAACATTGTTAAAAGAACTTTCAAAAGGTAACTTTTGAAACAATTTTAATAGAAAGGGATTTTTAATCCATTATGTCAAATGTAAATTAATAAACTTTCAATATTATTATCCACATGCAACACCTTGTAATATAGAGCACACATTACTTTTTCGAGTAATTTTAGTATTTCAATAAGTGGCTTTTCAATTTCATTATTTCAAAAGAAGATTCTCCTCACAAAGAATTGAACATTTTATAATGTTTCGTATTGTAAAACCCTATAATCAAAAGTTTAGGGTCACTGGTGACCCGAGAAGAAGGTTTATTACAGGGCCGTACCTAAAGGGGGGGGGGTGAGAGAGGCTCAACCCCCTTAAACATCTTGGCCTCCCCTGGAAAAGATTCCAGGGTCACTAATTGAATTTATGTCCCGAAAGCGAAAATCCAAATGAAATTCTGTTAAAAAATCTAATTTAGTTTTGAGGCCCTTTCACAGTTTTGCAGAAATACTAAATTGTAACCAAAATAAGTGTTTTAACACTCATTCATACTATTTGCACATATGAAGCTAACATGATATACTACTTATATACTCGAATTTTTCATTATCATATTTTTTTCTTGGCATAAAATGAAGTTATTACAACAGTTTAATAAGAAACGCAGTACCTATGGTGTGAATGTAAATATGCATTAATTTATTTTTCCACGTCAGAAAAAGAAAGAGCAATTATGAGCCCCCCTCCCCCCCTTCTATTATTCACTTCTAGCTACAACCCTGGGTTCTTATCATTATCTTCCTTTGCGAATTGTACTGTGATTGAAAAAGTTCCTTTGTAATTTTAATTTCCTTGTGATGTGTGTTTTATTAAGTAGCGATTTTGTAGGACTTTAACAACATATTATCACCTTTATAGTTTATTTCAGTTATAATATACACATTTATTAGATACTTAAATCATTATTTTGTGCATTTCGTAAAGAATTTTAATTAAAATAATGTTTTCGTACTTGTTTGTGACGTTTTATCATTCCAAGTCTAAACAAAAAAAAAAAAAATTGAGTCATTGGTTACTCCACATTGTGACAACTGTCTATCGATAAGTGCCTTGTGATTCCAGGATCAACTGAATTTTCGCTGCTGAATAATTGCTGAAGCATCAATGTTAGTATAGAGAAATTATAAGGTGCATAAAGCATTTGGGGATTATGCCTTTCTCTAGCTGTTACCGAAATTTACTAAATTCAATTAAACTTTCTATACTTCAAATGATAGCAGACATTCAGCTTAAGGGAGTCCGGAATACATAAATTTTCTAAAAATATTTATTGCATTATTAATTTTTCTGGGGTAATTTTTTTTCCTGTTTAAAATGACATTTAAATCATCTTTCTATCTTAAGTAGAACAGGAAACATTAGTTTTTTCGTTTTGATTTGTTTTGAAATTTCAGTTTTTAAGCAATGGTAGTCATGGAAATTACTTCTCATGAAAAAGAGTTTTACTTCACGATGTTTTTTTTTAATATTTCTCATATTTAAATTTTTATAAGTCAAGAATCGTTAAAGATAACTAGCTCAAATTTGGAATATGTCTTTTTCAACTGTCTTACTTTAATTTGATTCGGCAAATTTGAAAAAGAAAAAAATATTTTCTTTTTGAAAATAAGATTTTTTTTAAGTTGCATCTTTTTTTTTCTTAATTTTTTTCTTTAAACATTTTAATTTTTTTTTAAAATTAATATTGTTGAAAATGCTGAATCAAACTTAAAGCTTACACATTTTTGTTTATTTAAATGAAAATAAATTAAAATTCTACACATAATATTTCGAAATACAGTGAAACCTCTGAATAAGGGACACCTATGGGACCGGGACTTTTGTCCCTTAAATAGAGGTGTCCCTTATTCGGAGTTTATACTTTAAAAAAATAATCTTTCAGATAGACATAACAAAATAAAATAACATTAAAGGTGAAGCTTAAATGTACCCGAAGACTATAAATTACGTTAATGAGATATAACAGGAATAGAGAATTAATAATTGAAATTTTCAGTCGATTACTTCATAAAAAGATTTGTAGAATTATTGATTTGCATTTTATATGTAAACATTTCATACATGCAAAAAATGCAGTAACACTTAAAAGAATCTTATTTGAAATAATCGATAAAAAGTTATTCTTTTGCGGATTTCAATTTTTCACTACTAACCTTTCAAGTGCTCATTTACCGTAGTTATAAATGTTAGTCCTTTATTATTAGCAATATTTACGGAAAAAAGTATTCAGCTTTACATATTTTAAAGAATCTGTAAAGTTCTTTATTTCACAATTCTCACTTCTTCTTTACTTTCATAATCATCCTTATAATTTTCAGCATTACTTTCGATGGTGATAAACGGGATTATGGGTAAATAATTGTGTCATATGCTTCTCTATCAACATGATAACCTGTCTGTTTGATAAGTTCACAAAAATCTGTATTTTTATTCTCATCTCGGGCTATTTCATTCATCTAAAATACAAAAACCAACTCTTTAATCCCCTTTTAAAGTGTCCCTTAAATCCAGTGTCCCTTATTCAGAGGTAAATACATAACGCATCCTATACCTAGGGACTGGGTTCGGAACTTTTGTCCCGTAAATAGAAATGTCCCTTATTTGGAGGTTTCACTGTATAACGATTTTTAACTACATCACTGTTTAAATAAATTTAAATTTTTAAAAAACTTATGAGAAGTTTTATGATGTGATTTTGTTTACAAATGATATGATTAACCACAGCAGTAAAAATCAAAATTTTAACTCAATAAATAAAAAATATTTAAAGATGTGCCCGGACCTCCTTAATAAATCATTAAAGGAGATGCTGTAATTTTAACAATAAAAAATAAGCGTAATGCTTTAGAAGTGTACAGTAATTCCTTAACATTCACAAGGGTTAGTTTCCGCGAATGTCAAAACCTAGGTCGCAAAATTTCTATTTATATATTTTTTTAGCATTAGGGTCATTCCATACAAAATGAACAAATTAGCTGTGGCTGCCATGTCACAGATTAGAATGAAAATTGGGATATAAGTACAACATGTTTATTTATGAGTAAATGCAAAATAATAGATTTCAGGACAGTTTCTTTCAGTATGTACACTCACGTTAAATATTGATGCAAAATCGAGTTTTGTCTACATGCTTGAAATTTCAATCTTGATTATTAGCCTTAGGAATGAAAAGACTATATCATAAATTATTTTCAGGTAAGAATGGATAAGTAAAAGATTGGCGTAATTTAGGATTCGATTTTTTATTCCTTAATAAAAAAATAAAATAAAAAATAAAAAAATTCAATATTTCTATTATTAATAAAAAATTAAGGACATTTGTTATAAGTGTCAAATTATCTGACGTTATAGATAAAAGTATGTATTTTAAGTGCAAAAAATGTCATGTATGCCTTTTTGAGTCCTTAATGCTTTAAAAAAAAAAAAAAAAAAAAAAAAAAATTGACGGGAAAAGGCAATATTTCTATTGCATTTTTACACAAGAAGGAAAACTTTTATATATTTTCAAATTATTTGATATTATAGATAAAAGTGTCTATTTTAAATATTTAAACGTTACTTCTCGCCTTTTCTTTTCTTTTTCTTTTTCTTTTTTTCTACAGGCTTTATTAAAAGTGATGAGACTTGATGAATTAATTATCTAGTAATATCAAAATCTTATACACTATTTTTTCCCTTGAAATCGTGCTATATTTTAAAAAAGCGCGCAAATTTAAGGAGAAGTTTTGCGTAGAATGTAACAAAATTACCTTTTTGAACACATTTTTTTAAATTGTTACAAATAAAAAGGCACTATTGAAAATTTTCTAGCATATTATGGACTTATTAATCTTTATGTCTGTGCAATATTGTTCATGCCGGACCTGTCCTTTATTTATTATTTGAGTATAAATAAGAGGAAAAAATATGATTTTGTAATTTTTTTAAAAGTTTGTAAGTTGTCTTGAAGATGATGGAATTAAATGATAATTATCAAACTTGGGGAATTCAACCTTCATATATAATACTGTATCATGAAACAATTTCACACTTGTTTTATCCTTTTTTAAAAATTTTATAACGTTTCGAATTTTGTTCACAAAATTCACAAATTTTCAATTTTACCAACCGATTTAAAATTAATTACGTTGTTACCAGATTGATATTGCTAAATAAATAAAAAGATAATTATTCAGAGGTTATAAAACTGCAAGCCAAATTCATTTATGTTAAATATTTTTCAAGATACTGAGCTTTAAACTTGCAACATTGGACGATTGCACACATGCCGTTCTACATTACAAGTTTTTTACATGTCCAAAACTGCTAAAATAATTTATTTTTTGTCAAGATATTTTGCAGAGCTCTATTTGAATACGAATGGAACCTGCGTGTCAAATTTTATTAAAATCGGTTACCATGGGGCCACGACTTTTTTTTTAATTTTTGCTCATTTTACGTAAAACGACCCATTATTTAAAAAAAGATCTTGTATTATTATACATTTTGTGGTTACAGTATTATACTTTCCTGTGCTGCGAGTGTTGAAATGTTCTGCATTTTCTATTTCAAAGGATTACTGTATATTGATCTCCTAATAGCTGGAAAGTATACAGGGTTTATGTAAAAATTAATAAAATTACGTAAAAATATGTTTAGAAGATATCCAAACACTTAAAATACTTCAAAATAAGACTTTCAGACGTCGACAAACTCTGTCCGTCCTCGAAATCCTTTTTTGGGACGTCCTTCAAACATCGAGTCGAAGCTAAGATCCGGCTAGGATCCCATAGCGATGTCTTTTGAGGGCAGTCTTCAATGCTGGGAATAGTAAAAATTTGTCCGAAAATTCCATGCCCATTGAATGCTATAGGGGGGACAGATCCCCAAATTTTTAAAGAGCTAGTGGCTCCTAAACTAAAATATACCAGTCGCCATCAGAGCTTAATTTCTAAGAAAATTTAAGAAACAACCCGAATTTCGCCAAAAGATCGTAGACGAAAAGCTAATTTTATTAAAGGATCACAAAATTCGCCGCGACTTTCGTCAAAGAATCGTTGGGAAACGCGATTTTCGTCAAATGATCGCGGGAAAAACGCGATTTTATTTAGAAGTTCATTAAAAACACGCGATTTTCGTCAAAGGATCGCGAAAAAAACCTGAGATTCTTGTCAGATGAATGCGGAAAAACGCGATTTTTGTCAAACGGTCGCGAGAAAAAACTCAAAATTTGCCACACGATGGTGAATTAGACGCGGAAAATCAGTCGCCAAGTCAAAAAATTTAGTTACCAAGTGGCGACTTGCTGGCGACCATAAATCTGCACCTATATGAACGCTGTACAAAGGATCTTCGGAAATAAGCTGAGAACATGGTGAAGCTGACTAACAATTTCATAGATCCCACTTGTTGCATGTAAGGTCGCATAAGAGAAAAAAAAAAATACGTCTCATTATTTTTTTTATACAAACCTTTTGAATATGATCTTCTTATCTAATATGTTAATTAAATTTTTAGAAGATAACTCAAACAATAATTTTCGAATTCAAAAATTTTTTACGGAAGATAAATATTTATTTATTATTTTAATCCCTAAACAACAATATGCATTACACATACAGACTAGCAATAACTTTTTAGCAAAAAAAAAACTATGGCGACAAATCTAAAACTAAATTTTGTGCTGAAACATTCAACAATTTCAGATAATTAACGTTTCCTGCAATTTCATACCCTTTAAAATAGAAAAACATATAACAAAGCAAAAGGTCAAACTGCATTGTGAGGAACGATCTTTTAATTATTAACTAAAAACCGTAAGACATTATTAAAAAAAAAAATAAAAAAAAAAATAAAAAAACAGAGAAAAATAGATTTTTTAAAGTCATTCATTTTTTAACTAAAATATTTTCCAGGTTAAATTTTACGAATAAAAAAAATGACAAGGCGAAAAAACGAAATCAAAGGAAAGATTTTTTTTTATAATTGCTTTCAACAGATTAAAAATATAAAAATATTAAATAATAAAAAAAATCTACATTCTAAAATAATTTAACGAACATCCAGAAACAAATTAATAGCCATATTCCTACCATAATAATTAAGCTGGGAACTTTAAAAGATTTGAGAATAGTTGGGAATTTTTAAAAATAATGATTTTTTTCTTCCGCGTTTTCCTCATTAATTGCTTGCACGGGTGCTCTCTAAGTGCACATAATTAACAATATAGTTCCGGGTTGGGGGTGGAGATAAGAGTACTTCGAATTGACATTTTCTTTTCTTTTTTTTTCTCATCATTTCAGGGGGGGGGGGGGGGGGTTAATGAGCGTTCCTTTCTTTTCTTCGGAATCATTATTTTATTTTTAATCGGGTGCGAAAGTTCAAATAGTCCCGAGTAATTGGGATGGGTTCTGTGTTCGAGTGGAAATCATTAAAACGGTCAAACGAGAGCAGGGAGCGAGCGGTAGAAGGAAAAAGAAGAATCATACGACAAACGGGGCGCAGAAATAAATTGGATAGATAGATAGATAGATATATATGGAGGGAAACGTGGACGTGCATTCGTGTCCTTATAATAGCATAAAATTGGGGTTGGAAATTGCAGTAAAAGCGGAGAGGTGCTGCCACCATGAATATGACGTAGCGTCACTTACTGAATATGCTTAACACTTTCCAACAGAATTGAATAAAGTGTTTATGACTTCGGTTAATCGGACCGTTTGACCATCTGCCCGTGATCTAACTCAGTGCGGCGAGCGGTCAAAGACAGAAAAAAAAGAGAGAAATTACCAGTATTTTCTTATAGAAAATATTTCGAATAACATAAAGGGATTAAAGAAGGCGAGTTTCTTTTTAGAAAATACTGGTATTTAACATCTTTTTTTACTATTTCCCCCTGACCACGCACCATCCTATAACTGTAGTAAATATACTCTGATTGCCCAGTAGTTTTTTATACATTATTGATTTACAGCACAACCGCTAGAACAAATAAAGTGTTTACAGTTCGTTTATAGGGTCAATCAAAATCAGGAATACCGTACAATTGTAACTAAAATCA
Organism: Maratus speculifer; assembly: GCA_964019185.1. NCBI lineage: Eukaryota > Metazoa > Arthropoda > Arachnida > Araneae > Salticidae > Maratus > Maratus speculifer. Next base: position 186,864,172 of record OZ025301.1, read on the forward strand.
ATCCAATACGGAATTTTGTTTCGAGTTTAGTGCTTTCGCTATCAAAGATTTTGCTATTTAAGATTACTGTGTTTAATTAACACAGTAAAATTACTGTCAATTGAACAGAAAATAATTTCGTCTTATCATCTTCAGGGTAGAGATTTGTAAGATACTCTTTCCATCGTTACCATACATTTTTTACGTTTTGAGACAGAATTCCGATATTGGCAGGTATTTTAAAAGAATTTACTGTATTTTTATTTTTCAATTTAGAAGCCCTTACCATCCTCCCCCCCTTTTTTTTCTCACACTGACTGGAGAACATTACAATGGACTGATTTTAACATTTTATGTTTGGGTTCAAATAATTTTGTAAAATAAAGAGCAAATCATTTTAAATTTTATGTTGAAAGAGATTTAGACTAACATGAATTTAATAAGATTAAAATACACATTAATGCTACGCAATAAAATCAACTAAAGAAGACATTTCAAGTTCTATAATAAGCTCGTAGAGTCTAGAGTTTGAAAAGCTCACTGTAATTAATTGTACTGATTTTTTTTTTTTTTTTTTTTTTTTTTTTTTTTTTTTTTTTTTTAAAGTCTAATTTTAAATATATATATATATATATATATATATATATATATATATTCTTAATTTTAAAATCCTCTTAAAACATATTATATTTAAATATTTGGGAAATATCATAAGGCTCTCTTATTCGCAGACCCAAAACAGCTACTTTCTGGCAGATTTTATTTATTTATTTATTTATATATATTTTTGTAAACGTATTTAGTTTACAGGTGCAGTAATTAAGGAGCTATATAATCGAACTATGGTTTTCCTTTTTCGGCAAAAGCAACAAAATTTTCAGAACATGCTAAGAAAGTTGGCGTTTTGAATTTAATTTCCTGACGTGACAGTGCAGCGGGGCAAAAAGTAGATCGTTATGTAGATTGTAATGATCTCTTATAATATTCAAGATCTAATGAAGATGGAAAAAAAAAATGAAAAAATTCACAATACAAATAAGATCAATAACCCTGCCTGCAAATATCATATTTTTATTTTAAAAAATGAAACATCAAATATGTGTAAAAGCGTGTTGAAATTTCGCATTGTTGGAACACAGTTAATATTGGAACAGGGCTTAGTCAATAAATTGAAATAGGTACTACTTGGTTATCCCGTCAACAAAAAACTATCGCCAAATTATAAGATTAAATACCAATAATAATTGATTGTGAATGTCACATTGAATGATATTAAACACTATATACATGTTTAAAACGTCATCAAGTGATTCTTAATTCCATTTTATATTTGTATTTTTATTAATTTTTTACTAATTTATTTGTTCTTTAATTATATAAAATAAAAATTATATCAATATGTATTATTTGGTTATTAGTTTGGCAATTTTTATAAATTGGCATAATTGGTCGACGGGATAACCAAGTAATATCCTGAAATATTTCAAGGAAATAATTTCATTGTGATTAAAGTTAATGTACCACATATTTAAATTTAAAGATTTGTGTCAGAATTTACGATAGCTGAGGAAGCTAGGGCAGTAGATGTATCGCTTTCTATTTCATTTTTTTTTTTTTTTTTTTTTTTTTTTTTTTTTTTAAATAATCATTATTTTACTTTTAATCGGAGGCGAAAACTCAAACAGGCCCGAGTAATTGGAACGAGTTATGAGTTCAATCTTCGAAAGAAAATCATTAAGGAAAAGGGGTGTTCAAACGAGAACAGCAAACTACAGAAAAAAAAAAAAAAAGAATTACATGGCAAGCTGTGCCGAGAAATAAATTAGATAGAGGTGACTAGCAAAATGAAAGCTGTATACGCGTATACATGTGTCATCATATGCAGCAGCATAAAAATGAGGGTTAAATAAAGCCAGGAGATGCGTTCGCAATTAAACATTATGAGGAAACACGCATGTCAAGATGTTAAAACCGACTCTCACGGAGAAATTATCATAAAAGACAGTAACAGGGATATATAAAATAAAAATGGATACCGCGTCATTTGAATTTATTTTAAAATTATTTAAATTATTATTATCATTAAAGACATTTTCGAGATTGGTGTTTTAATGCGAAGTGACCAAATCTGTTTAAATGAACGACAGAAGGAAAATTTATTTAAGGGACTTATTTGAAGGGGAAGAAGAAAAGTGTTCCATGTTATCGTATGAAGAAAATACTTATCCTTCTTGTTCATTCAAATTTGGAAATTTGAATTTCTTTTTTTTTCTTCTTCTCTGCGTGCAGATAGGTAGGTTTTTTTAAAAATAGTTTTGTAAGCTTAAAACATTTTTAAGTTAATTATTATTATTTTAAAATTTGTGAAAATGTACTCTTTACATGTTTGTAACTTATAACTGGAAAAAAAAAATATAAAAATTTGGGGAATAAAGAACTGTTCTTATCCACTTGCTGGATTTTTTTTTTTTTTTTTTTTGAAATTTTTAAATTTAAATGAACTTGAAGGATAAGTAATTTTCCCATAAGATAAGATAGGATTTCCCTTATATTCTTTCCCTTAAGGCTACTGGTCACTAACATTCCGAATTCCTTTCCATAATGCTAAATCTATGGGCATTCGATGCATTCTTATATTCAAAATATCTCTTGGGGAAATTAATGTTTTAAACTTCTTTTTTCTGTGTATTCTCCTTAAAAGATGTTTCTTTTTTATTTAGTTCTCAAAATATTTCTAAAATCTATGCTTAATTTAATATGTTATATTTTAAAAACTGACGAACTACCAGTAAAATTTTAATACTTATAAAATTAAGCGTAGATTTTAGTAATATTTTATAAACTAAGAAAAAAAAGTGATATCCTTTAAGAAGAGAACACTGAAAAAAAAAGTTAAAAATATTAATTTCCCGAGGAGATATTTTGAATATAAAAATCAATAAAAGCCCATAGGCTTAACATTACGAAGAGGAATTTGGTCGCTGAGTGATCAACTGCCTTAAGAGGCTGGTCATAATGTAATAGAATTCTTTTGAGTGTCCCTTGTAAATGAACAATTAATCGTACTTACTTCATATGCAATACTAAACATGCTTTAGTGATTCTAAATAAGCTGTATCACTTGCAAGAAAATATAATATATTTACGAGAGTTGGAGCTTGGACAGACGGACAGAGAAAGCGAATGCATAGGCACTTTTCAACTTAGTTAAAAAAAAAATGGACAATTAAAAATAATAATAATAATAACATGGACATTCGTACCTTAAATCTTAATGAACTTTGGACAAAGGGGTTTTAGGAAATAGCATAAAAATAATGAAATCTTTTCCCCTGTCTTTAAAATTTTTATTTTATTCTATTTTATTAAGATCTTCCTTAATTTTACAACAAAAAATTTAAAGCAAAAAACCTCCAAGTATTTTCCCCCCTTCCCTCTTCTAATCTATTAAAAAAACAAGAAGATGTTCAAAGAATATAGAAAACAGCCGGAATGAATTAATGATTACACTCAAACAAATAAATGAATTCTGGATTTTTAAAAACTGTTTAATGAGGATAAAGGGACAATTCAAGAGTAAATTAACTTTTTTTTTTACTAATTAGTCTCAGAAGCGCATAGCAACTTCACATAAATATGCTATTACTTTACCTCCCCCTCTCTAAAGAAAAAAAAAAAAAAAAACAAACATTCAAATAAATTTTTAAAGAGTATTTTTATGTATAAGTTCGCTTATCTATCCCATTTTTTTCATTTTTGATCAGGTCAAATAATTTTCAATATATCTTAAGTACCTCCTGTTCACAGAAGCTCAAACAATAGAAGAAATGAAATCAATATTTAAAAATTATGGCTGGTAAAGTGGATACTGCTTTATTTTTTCTTTTCTTTTTTCTATCAATAAACAATGATGCAGTCAACAAGTAAGATTTACCGTCAACAAGTAAGTTTAGAAAAAAAAACCTGTTTTCTCTCGTTTTTCATTTTAATATTTATGGAAAATATTCTAAATATTAAACCAAAATAAATAAAAAATAAAAACAATACAGAATAATGAATTAGTTATAAAATATAATTCGTAAAACTAGAGTAATAATTCATGATACATAAATTCTAGTTAACAAGCTAAATTTTTACGACGAATCAAGGATATGTCCAGACTTTTCCCCTCAAGGTCCTACATTTGTGAAATTGTAAACAATTTTTATGTTTATGAAAAAGTTAATCTTGATTTTGCGAATTTGAAAGGAACATTATAAACCAGAGTCTTGTTTGTATTTTTTCAACAAAATCATTTACATATCAAAAAGTTAGATAATAGGTTCTTTGGTGACTTCTTCTGGTTTGTTACAGGCAGAATTTTACTTTAAATGATGAAATTTGTGAAAAGTACAATTTTAGGATGGAAAAGTTTTGTGAAAAGCTTATTTTTACGACAAATAATTTTGTCAAAGTTTCAGTTTTAGGATGAAAGTGTTTGTGAGGGGTTCTGTTTTTAGGTTTTTGTTTTAAAGGACTCGGTTTTCCCTAAACAGATCCTACTCAATTATCTGCTAATACAGGGTGATTCAGAAAAACGTTGACAAAATGATATGAGAAATCAAGCATATAACAAGGATAAAAAAAAAAAAATCACATAGGAACATAGGGTCGCAAACTACTTATTGAGTCACAAATACAGGGTGTTTCATTCTAGTACACCTGTACATTCTAGTACACTGTAATAATTACCAGGGAAAAAAAAAAAAACATTGTAATGGAAATGCAACGATACGTACCTTATTTAGTGTGCAGTGTGATAACAATACGAAAAGATCTGGAAAAACATATTGCACAAGCAATTTATGATACCGTATAAACTGATTATCACAGTCCAAAATGTGAGGTGTCAAGTGCATTGCTGGCGAGCAAAATGCAAGCTTCTACCACTTTTGTTTGGTGTTATCACATTTAAAACAAAGCTGAGAATATCTGTTAACTGTATTATTATAAGATACTTCAGTTTTCTAAAACTTATTACCGTCAACTGAAATTGAATTAGTATTAAACACCCTGTACTTGTGACTTAATAAGTGGTTTTGAGACCCAATGTTTCCATGTGATTTTTTATCCTTGTCGTATGCATAATTTATCATATCATTTTGTCAACTTTTTTTTTTTTTTAAATCACGCTGTATACAATGAAGTTAAAAGGCAGAAAACAAATGTCTAAAAAGGCACAAATAACAGTAAAAAAGAGAGCAGCAAATAGCTGTTTCAAATCTACAAGCGATATGCTTCTTCAGTGCAAGGACAGAGCAAGACGCAGCGTGCTAGAAAAAGCAAGAGTGAGTTTTTTCCAGGGTTGGCAAGTTTTTGACAGTGTGCGGTTTTATCCGGTTTAAACCGTCATGGCTAAAACCTCTTGTCAAAAACCTCGTCAGAAACCTCACATACTACACTGATCTGAAAATTTCGCATTAAACATCTGTCAGAAATATACAATATTAGATGTAATATTAAAAATTCACTTTTACTGTATTGTATAGTATCATTTCTGGAAAAAAAAAGAAAAAAAAATTGTCATAAATCTGAAAATTTGGCCTGCCTCCAAACTTGCTCAACTAGCAATGCTTCTGCTATCAAGCCCTGCTAGCTCAGCACCAATTGAGAGAGTATTTTGTAACTTTGGCTTCATACACTCTAAACTCATAAACCATCTGGGTGTAAATAAATGTGCTAAATTGGTTAAGTGCTATAGGATGCTGTAGGATAAAACTGATCCAGATTATTAACTGTACAAAATCATTTTCTTCTGTTTGAACATTCTAAAAAACAATGTTTTATTGCAATTAAAGTAATTTAGTTTTTTTGTAATTATTAAATTACAGTATAATTAATTTTAAATAAAAAATTACTCAATGTTTCTCTCTTGTTCTTAAAATGTTTAAAGCGCATTACACGTTTTTGACGGTTTAAGCCAGTTTTTGACGGTTCAAACCAGTTTTTGACGGTTTAAACCAGTTTTTGACACTTGTCACGTCAAAAACCAGTTTCTGACGTCAGAAACCCAACCCTGGTTTTTTCTATCACGGTACCCCTTGGTCTATCTTGCACTAAAGAAGAATCTCGCTTGTAGATTCGAACAGATGTTTGTTATTTTTTGTGTATTATTTGTGCATTTTTAAACGTTGATTTTCTGTCTTAATACTTCACTGCGCGATTTTTATGGAAATTTTTTTTAAATCTACATATCGATCTAATAATGGTAAAAAATAGTAAAAATATATATAAATAAATAAAAAGTAAAACACATTTCAAATTTATAGCTAAAATTCAATATTTTGTGGCGTGTACCTTACATACACAATAGGAAATTTTAAATATTGTATTGCTATATTTTGCAGTTAAATGGGCTGTGATTAATTAATTTTATCTGCTCAACATTCTGCGACTTAATTTATATTAATATTTTTAAGTATTCAGTAAAAATAATAAAAGTAAATTTTCCCTTAACTGCTTGATCGTTTTTTTTTCTTTTTTGAAGAACAAACTTTAATTTTATTGTCAAATGTAGCCATCATGGACAAAATAAGCATTATTTCATTCTTTAGTCTGTTCTTGATCAGATTCAGTGTTCATGTTTGCTAAATTCATGGCATATATTGAGAATTATAGCGTTTTTAAGTATGTGCCAGATGTGGTATACGGTGCAGTGAAAAGTTAATATTTTTACACAAAGGTTTTATTTTCTATATTTAAATACAATGAAGTATTGTAATAAATTTAAGTCTAAAGGGCACACATGATTTAGTAAAATGTCAGCCAAATTCTTGAAAGAAAGAGGCGATAATCATGAAATTAGGAAATAATATAAATTATGGAATTCCTTGAACTAATTACCGAGAAAGAATCAGCATAGTTAAAATTGCAGACATCAATGGAGCCAACAGAGATTTCAATGAGATAAATAGCATTTGTCAAACTGTTACTGAAATAAACTCCAAAGGAAAATCACAATGGGACCGCTTTAATCAAAGTGGATTAGAATAAACATTTTTATTCCCAGAGGTCAGAATATAGGACAATAGGTGATGTTCTATTAATGGCTAATCAAACAGAGCAATAAATTAACAATCATAACGCTAGACAAGGATAAAATGAAGAAGGTCAAACTCAATTTTCACTTCTTGGAAAGCAGGGTAGTTGAATTCGGATGCCGAAACAGAGTTCAGTGCAGAACTGCAAAGAAATGAGCATTGGGACAATGATTAAGGACGATGACCAGGGCCTGATTAATGCACGGGCCTCCGGGACCTTGGCCCTGGGCCCACCAATTTCAGGGGCCCACAAATTATGTGACTGATTTTTTTCCCCTTAATCATATACCTTTCAAATAATATTGTTTTATGAAACATAAAATGTAAAATTTAAATATTCTGAATGACGCAATAAAATTTTCAGAAGCTTTTAACCTAGGCACTTTTCACCCAAACAACTTTGTCAACTCGTCAAAAATGCGTCTTTTTTGTGAAAGTGTCGCCGAAAATGGGTAGGTAGGGGGGCCCAATTTTTCAACAGTCCCTGGGCCCCACTTCAGCTTGATCGGGCTCTGACGATGACTGTGTAAAAGGTACATAAATCAAATAATTAGGAGAGTGATCGTAAAATGCAAAGGAAAATTAAGCAATAAAATAATTAGCAGAGTGGTTGTAAAATATAAAGAAAATTTAAACTGAAATTATATGCGACAACAAATGTTATTTCTTGGCTGATTAAACGAAAACTGATGTTTCGAATAAAAATGCTAAGATAGAATAAATTTAAAGCAGATTTTGTCTGTGAAATAATATTTAGTATATCAAAAATACCATTTACAATTCTTAAAATTAGTAAAAAATGAAAAAAAAAATTGCTATGAGGCCTATTCTTCTACGGCACGGGTGCAAAAGAACTCTGATGACATGCATATGGACAAAAAAGGTTAAAGAAATTAATAATTTAATTCGAAATATAAACATATCAAAGCATGCATTTGCCTAAATAGACAGTTCAAATTCAAAATATAAAAATACAAGACTTAAAGAATTATAAAAACATAACTGTCAGAAAAAAAAAAATCACAGTCGATTGTCTACTGAAATAAATTACTTTCAATGAATTTGACAGACACATATAATTAAAAGAAATAGCGGCTAAATTTTTAGAAGAAAAAGGTCATAAACATAAAATTCGAACATAAAACGAATCAATGATTTCCTTGAGCTAATTCCTGAACTAGAATGATAAATATCGATGAAATCAATAACAGTAAAATTAATATAAAAATTAACAATACCAATAGAATTAATAACGTTAGAGAATTACGCCCAATGTACAAAAAGTTTAAACGAGAATCGAAGAATGTATCGCAGGTATCGATTAATCACAGCTTTAGCCAGATTACATAAGAAAGAACTTTTACAGGATCACTCTATAAGGGAGTCAACTAAAAATGGCATAGGCATGAACCCCTAACAATAAAGTAGTGCCCTCTGCGACCAGCAAAATAGCCACAAAATACAGTGAAAACTAATTAATAAAAAAGAATACTGCCCAGTTAAACTGAAGGCATTGAGCTCACAGGCTACAAATACTAATTGCACATTAAAGCTTTATATTTTCAAGGGTTAATTTCGTTCGAAAAAAAAATTAAGAAGGGGAAACAGCTCTCCCCTTTTCTCTTTTTTTATACTTAATCATTGAACCTCCTATACTATCAAAGACATGCTTTATCATATAAAAAATCTATATCCAAAATTCAGAGCAAATTAGATAATTCTTAATAAAAACCCATTTAGCATTTATATAATTTAAAAAGAGTTATCCCCCTCTTTTATACTTAACCATTAAACTTCCAAAACTATTCAGAGATTTGAACGAAATCTGAAAATTCTGCTTGAAAAACCCATTTGTATAAATTAAGGGGGGGGGGACATTAGAACCCCCGTTCCCCTTATTTATACTTATTCAATGAACACCTAATAACAGTCACGGAATCGCCTCATCAGAATGATCCTAATCTAAATTTTGAACGAAAATTAATTCTGCATGAAAATCCCATTTATATCAACTAACGGGGGGGGGGGCATTAGAGCCCCTGTTCCCCCTATTTATACTTATTCAATGAACACCTAATAACAGTCACGGAATCGCCTCATCAGAATGATCCTAATCTAAATTTTGAACGAAAACTTAATTCTGCATGAAAATCCCATTTATATCAACTAACGGGGGGGGGCATTAGAGCCCCTGTTCCCCCTATTTATACTTATTCAATGAACACCTAATAACAGTCACGGAATCGCCTCATCAGAATGATCCTAATCTAAATTTTGAACGAAAACTTAATTCTGCATGAAAATCCCATTTATATCAACTAACGGGGGGGGGGGGGCATTAGAACCCCTGTTCCCCCTATTTATACTTATTCAATGAACACCTAATAACAGTCACGGAATCGCCTCATCAGAATGATCCTAATCTAAATTTTGAACGAAAACTTAATTCTGCATTAAAATCCCATTTATATCAACTAACGGGGGGGGATTAGAACCCCTGTTCCCCCTATTTATACTTAATCAATGAACACTTAATAACAGTCACGGAATCGCCTCATCAGAATGATCCTAATCTAAATTTTGAAAACTTAATTCTGCATGAAAATCCCATCAATATCAACTAACGGGGGGCATGAGCCCCCCGTTCCCCCTCTTATACATATCGAATGAACTCCAAAAACTAATCAGGGAAGCGCCTTGTCAGGATATACCTACATACAAAATTTCAAGTGGATCGGATATTTTTATCATGAGTTATCGCGTTACGTACATACATACAGAACGGACGGGCACATAAGCTCTCAGGCTATGATAGCCTGTGAGCTAAAAACTTGCAATATGGAACGAGATGTTTTATAAATTAAAACACAAGACATAATAATTCACTTTCTCAGATGACAATTTTATTAAAGCTACTGCTTTCATTATACATCTGTATTCTTGTGATTATTTTTAAGATTTTTGCGGGAAAAGCTTGTATGCCAATATTGTTCAGGAAAAAGTAGTCGGTTTTGGGTATGAAACATGCAGCTTTTGTAGAACATATAGTAATTAAAATGTATTTATAAGTGACTAAATAAAATAAAGTAAGACAGACTTGAATACATACTTAAATGAAATTTAAAAATTTAAAATTTTTCTCATTCATTCATCCCATTTCTAATACATGTAGTATGCATTTCGCCAAGAAACCGTAAGAAATCAACAGTACAGATTAACCATTGTAAAATAAACAAGACAAATCAAATACAGTTAAAATTCAAGCTACTTCGAAATCAGACTATATTTATCAGGAATGGTACAGGATTCATTTAGCGTCGGCGATCGTCTCTGAGTAAATCAACTGAATGAAGCCTGTTGTCTTCTTTGTGATTATAGACGGTTTTTGAAAAAATAATTTGAACTTTAGCTGTACTTGATTTGTCTTGTTGTTTATTTTACAATCACAATGGTTAACACATTCGCTGCCGATCACGCGCCAGCGCGTGATGTGGAGTTATGTCCAATAACCAGTCACGCGCTGGCGCGGGAAAATCTTTCACTGATTCTTTGTTATAAAAAGTTAATCGGCTTCTGGGAAAAACCGACTTCTACAGTGCGGAACTAACTATCATCACATCTTCACGCAAGCGGCAGCAAACGTGTTAAAATGTACTGATGAATCCTAGCGATTGCTTAGCGATACGTATACTATATGCAGGGATATGTTAGGAAAATTTTAGATCCTTTAAAGGATCTTTCACAATTTTTTGTATTTGCAAACAGGATCCTTCACAAAACATTTTATCCCAAAGCAGGACTCTTCACAAAAACTATTTGTCTTTTAAATAGGCCTTTCACAGAATTTTTTCATCTTCAAATTGATTTTTTCACAAATTTAGTCATTTAAAATGAATTATGGCCTGTAAATATGCAGTTAAACTCACCAAAGAGCATATTACTTAGCCTTTCATATATAACAAGGATAGAATCTGAAGACATCGATAACTTAAAGTTCACAAAGTGGCTTGAAATTTCACAAATATAAGAAAAACTTCACAATTTCACAAAAACAGGATCTAGTAAGAAAAGTCTGGACAAACCCTTGATGTGTATTAAAAATGTTTTGAATACTTGATAGATTTTATGTTAATGTGTAGTCGAATCTGTCTTACATTATTTTATTTAGTCATTTAAATTTTTAATTTAGACGTTGAATGTATATATATTGCATGCACTTATTATAAGATTTTAAATGCACTATTTTCGCTTTTAGCATGTAATATTTTTTGTTTAATAAATAGCTTTGTCAAACTTTTACACAAATAATCCCCAAAGACAAATCACAATGAAGTCGTATTAATCGAAAGTGGGCAGAAAAAAATTTATTCATATTCCCTAACGTTAGAAAATGGGATAATAGATGGCGTTTTATTAGTGACCAATCAAAGAGAGTAATAAATTAACAATCATAACACCATCTAGAGATAAAAGAAGGTCAAACGCAATTTCCATTTCTTGGATAGCAGGATAGCGAGATTTGGACGCTGGAGAAGGTTAAATTAGCGGAAACACAAATAGATGAACATTTATAGCAATGTCGATGTATGTATTGTAGGAAGAATCCATCCAGTGCTATTGTTAATTTTTACAGAGCAATGATCGCAAATGCTAAAATCGAACTGAGAAAACATTTAATTTTAAAACATTTAGTTATAAGAGAAATATTGCTTATTTTTTTAGACAGAAATTACATTTCACTGACGGAAAAATGTACAGAAATCATTAAATAACCATTTTTGACATTTACGAAAGTTCTAAACCAATTAATATTAAACAAGTCGAAAATTGCACTCAAGCATAGCAAATGAGGTGCATTCTTACTTAAACGATATTTTAAAAATATTCAGATCTTAGTGTAGTTTATAGTATGTAGTACTTCAGATACAGTATAATAGCCGAAATTTTTTGTATGTCTCGGTAAACACTACCTATTTCCTATAATACAGGAAATAACTTGCAGTAAACTTCAGCAATGTATATCAATTTCCTAAAATTTGAAATAGTTTAATATAATTAAAACACACCACAAACAATGTTTTCGCCTATACCATTATATAATGAAATACTTTTGTGTTGCCCTGTGAATGAATAACAAATATTTTTTGCACAACAGGTCATACAGAATGTATATTGTAGTACTTACTTAATAGATGCATGTCAATTTTATTATGTTCGAATAAAAGTAACATAAAACGCACTTGAAACTATTTTTTTCCCATTGGCCGTAATGTAACCGTAATGTCCCTATAATTAAAACTGTGAATGATAAATCACATACGGAAATTCAACCTGTTTTACTGTCAATAACTTGACACTTAAAGAAAATAAGGCATTCTTTGAAATGTATTGTAGAAAAATTACACAAACCATAAACCAAAATTGTCCTAAACTTTGTTAAAAATGTAATATTTCAAAATGGAAAGACAATTTCATTCATAAACTAATGAATGATAAATCACATACGCAAATCTAACCTATTTAATGTCTATAAACCTGACTCACTCTAAAAGAAAATAAGGCATTCTTTGAAACAAATTGAAGAAACACCATCTTTAAAATATATGCATGTCTGGCTGGATGTTTGGCCCATGCAATTGGTCTGGGAGCTTACATAAAATACTGGAATAGTTCCCTGAACATCATATATAAAAATCAAGCTTGAGAAAATAAGTATAGTTATAGCATTTTTCAGCGAGCTTCAAAGCGGCACTTTATGTATGGTCTCATAGGGAGCCGCGACACTTTATGAGTGTCTGGCTGGATGTTTGGCCCATGCAATTGGTCTGGGAGCTTACATAAAGCACATAAAGAGTTCCCTGAACATCATATATAAAAATTGTGAGAAAATAAGTAAAGTTATATAATTTTTTAGGAAGCTTCAAAGAGGCACTTTATGTATGGTCTCATAGGGAGCCGCGACACTTTATGCGTGTCTGGCTGGATGTTTGGCCCCTGCAATTGGTTGGGATCTTACATAAAATACTGAAATAGTTCCCTGAACATCATATATATAAAAATCAAGCTTGAGAAAATAAGTAAAGTTACATCATTTTTCAGCGAGCTTCAAAGCGGCACTTTAAGTGTGGTCGCATAGGAAGCCGCTACACTTTATGTGTATCTGGCTGGATGTTTGGCCCATGCAATTGGTCTGGGAGCTTACATAAAATACTGGAATAGTTCCCTGAACATCATATATAAAAATCAAGCTTGAGAAAATAAGTATAGTTATAACATTTTTCAGCGAGCTTCAAAGCGGCACTTTATGTATGGTCTCATAGGGAACCGCGACACTTTATGAGTGTCTGGCTGGATGTTTGGCCCACGCAATTGGTCTGGGAGCTTACATAAAGCACATAAATAGTTCCCTGAACATCATATATAAAAACTGTGAGAAAATAAGTAAATTTATATAATTTTTTAGGAAGCTTCAAAGAGGCACTTTATGTATGGTCTCATAGGGAGCCGCGACACTTTATGCGTATCTGGCTGGATGTTTGGCCCCTGCAATTGGTCTGGGATCTTACATAAAATACTGAAATAGTTCCCTGAACATCATATATAAAAATCAAGCTTGAGAAAATAAGTAAAGTTATATCTTTTTTAGGAAGCTTCAAAGCGGCACTTTATGTATGGTCTCATAGGGAACCGCGACAATTTATGCGTGTCTGGCTGGATGTTTGGCCCATGCAATTGGTCTGGGAGCTTACATAACGTACAGAAATAGTTTCCTGAACATCATATATAAAAATTAAGTAAAAGAAAATAAGTAAAGTTCGCAGCGTTTTCACCTACCTTTGGTACTTGGTACCCGTAAATTGGCCGTCGGTCCAAGCTAGCAGGTATCACTACGCTCATAGCACGTGTGGTGGTTACTCCATAACCCCCCCATATGTTTAATTTAATTCATTTTTTATTAGTCATTTTATTTCCTATTACCTCTTTTTTATTAATGTTCTCAATTTAAATTTAATTTCGGTTTCGCTTATTTTCATTTCGTCGCCTGTAATGTTTTCTTTCTTACTTAGCTTTCGAATGTTCCAAGCCGGTAAAATTCTGTTTGAAATCATTCCTTCCGGTTTTAAATTTGTTCGAGAACTTTCTCGCTAGTTCTTTTGGGTGGAACTTCCGTTTATTCGGACACACCCCTAACCTATCAAATTAAATTTCACAGGTGACGTATTTCAAGCCGTTATGTACATGGCCACCAGCTTTGGCCTTCCTTCTTAAGATGGTTATCAATTTTATTCTTATTAGTTACATATCTTTTCATACTGTATATTGTAATTTGGCTTAGTTTTTCCTCACCCCCTCTGTTGCTAACTGCCAAATTGGCGTATTTTGCATTTACAATAACCCTTTCTCCTTTTCCCCTGGGCTCGCGGCCACCTGCGTTAGTTGCGCCGATAGACACCTGCTGTGATGGATGCAGTCGCATGAGTGAAAGTTCGGGGCAGAGGTGCTCCCCCGTTAACGAAGGATGGAACGGTTTTTTTTTTGTTATGTTGAGATTATTACGATGCTGATTTTTTTTAGGTGCGGCAAAGAAAAAGTGCTGCCCTCAAAATTCATCTAGGAAAGTGATGTTGATTTCTGTTAAGCCAAGTCCCTCTGTGCTGCGAGGAGCAATGAAGTGGTTTAATGCATTCCTGAATGTATTCGTTTGTGCCTTCTCTTTTTGGAAATGATGTTGAGTTTTCAAGGCGGCTAGTAGCAAGGCACTTCTCACTGCAATAGCATCCCGAAAATTGTTTTGTTTGTGCATTCTCTTCTTGGATTACGGAAATTATATAAGGTCTCATTATACGTCTTCAGTTTATGCTCTCGTGTTATCTTCACAAGTGTTGTAAAAATGTCGTCACGTATTTTATAAATATTCATTCATTTTCTCATCATCTCTTCATCAACGAGTTTTCTTCTACAAATCTAATGTGCCCAATTCTTCGATAATCTTTTTATTCTCCATCCTCTGAGAAGTAGGCAGAGGTGAAGAACTGTTTTGTTTTCAAGAAATAATATTATAGTTTACATGACGTCTTGGTGAAGATTTTTCTTTCGTCAGGTGAAGAAATTTTATTTGCATAAGTCCTTTTTACTTCATTATCTGGCCCAATATATATATAATTTTTTTTAATATTTACGGGGCGTTATAAAGAAAATATTGGCATGTATCTATACAATATGAAGTATGATGTATTTTGTTTTGAAAGTTCATATTATGAGAGGTGTTCTTTTTCAAAAAGAAATAATAATTTATTCTCCTTTTATGTCATGAAGAAAATTGTTTAATTACATGTTGTTGAGATATCTAGAATATGTTATGAAAAGAATTTTTATTGCTTGGAGATAGCAATAGTTGTGATTAACATATGTTATGAAATGGTTGTTTATCAAGTGAGAAATTAATATGTACGAGTCACCAAAAATATAAATTTGTGAAGAAATATTTATTCATGAAAAAAGCAACAAGTACTTCATGAAATAAAATATATTTTTTTTTTTTCTTCGAAAATTGTTCGTATATTAATTTCTTGTGCCTATTGTCTGGATTTATTTGTCATCAAAAGCCAAGGATTCAACAGGTAACTTTTTACCTTTTTAATTTTATATTTTTATAACTTTATACTTGATTTTTCTTCATCATTGGATAAAGAATATTTTTATTATTTTAAATGAAATAATGAAGAGAGTAATTAGGGTCGTTTGCAGGCCCCCATTCTCCGTGATGTGCTATCATTATCACGATCACTTTGGCCTAGTTGTGGGTAGAGGCAAAATAAAAAGTGCTTTCTCCACTTTCAAATAAACATAACATTATATTTTCTTTGATACCCTGACCAAAGCGTCAGCTCAAACATAACACACTTTAATTTCCTTTGGTGCAGTGACCAACGCTTGAACATTCTTCATTATTTTTTTTTCAAGTTATTTTTCTTCATATAGTGATTAATGTTTTATATAATTATATTTTGTTGGGTATGGTGCAGTAATCAAATACAATATTTATATTGATCTTGTATTGAAATATTATCTTTTTCTGGAGCAGTGCATTATATATACAACATAATTTATCAATATATTTCTTCTTGCATTATTATAATTTATAACTAATATATGCATTATTTAACGGAGGTACTGGTAAAAATTATTGTTCATGCTAAGATAAATTATTCTTCTTGTCATACATATAATAATTTATGTTTTGAGCCATATTATATATAAATATTTACATAAAATATTTGGGTCTTATATTCTTCATATGATACTAATATGTTAGTATACGTTTTCTTCTTTTTTTTTTTTACATATAAAAATGATGTATGAAGTAAATGAAAGTCATCAATATTTTAAATAACGAGTCAATTTATATATATATATTGTTCATCATAGGACCTGCCAAATAACCAAATTTATCATGTCATACATTGAGTTCTTATATTAATTATTTCATCATGCCTCCAAAAGCCAAACTAAATATTGCAATCCAACCTTTCGACGGTAACCCTCAGACTGTAGAATTTTTCTTCGATCAATTATCTGACTTACAGGAACTAAATAACTTTACAGACAAGGAACTTTTTGTTCTCTTTAAATCAAAACTTGAGGGCACCGCCTTACTCTTCTTTCTGGAAACTCAGTCACAGCTCAAGAACTCTAATTTTAGTGAAATTCGAAAAGCATTTATAGACTATTTCTTACCCACAAAAAAGTCTGTTTCTCTAAAATCTTTACAGAACTTGACCTTAGATTCAAATGAATCAGTTAAAAATTTTGCTTTTCGGTTGGATAAACAACTTCGACTTGCTTACCCAAAATTGGATCTTTCTGCTCTTAATTCATTAAAGTTTACTCATTTTCTTGAGGCTTTACCTAAGCAAATCAAACGTAAAATCTTAGAAGAAAATATTACGTCCTTCGAATTAGCTCTTGAACGAGCAACTTTTCTTCAAAATATATATGACTCTCCCCCTAAAAAATCTTATGAAAATTTTAATCAAGCCTATTGTATCGATTCTGAAAATGTCCACGATAATTCTAGTAATACTCTTCATAAAACTCCTATAAAGCATACGAAGGATAAAATTTATCACAATTCTCAAACCAACTACTCTCCTTTACAAACTCAAAAGGACAGTTCTCATACTTCTCGTAATTTTCAAAGAAATACTAGAACATTTTCGCCTTCTCCACCGAGACAAGAGGCTACAAATAAACGTAACAATAATTTTCGTCATCAAAACTTTCACCGGAAACGTCCTTATCAACCAACCTTTGACAAATATTCTCACAAAAAAAATTCTACATCCTTTTATCACAGACGAGATGTTGTGCAGTGTGCGTTCTGTGGGAAATTTAATCATCGTATGGACTCATGCTACAAATTCAAAAACATTATTGGTAATTCTAATCAAAACTCTTCAACTCAGGTTTCGTCTCACCCTTACAGAAAGAAAAGCCACACCTCTTCTTCTTCTGAAAATAATAATGTTTACCATTTAAACAAATAAGGGAGACTGGTTCTACTGACCGCCTTCTCTCCCGTAATTCTCATTCAGGGTCAGTACACTTTGACAACAACAACAAACATCAACAATTAGACAAACGCTCGTCAGTCACTTTAGTGGCATCCACAGCTGTCCAAACTTCTCCTATGACATCTAAGTCTAACAAATCTTCCTGTTTACATAATTATTTGACATCTAAACAAAATGTTGAAAATAATGATGACATACAAGAAAATCATGTCATATGCAGTTCTTTTAACAACTCTTATGTTCTTCCATGCATCCTAATAAATGTTCAACATAATGAAATCGCCACATTAATAGATACTGGATCAAGTTTATCTCTCTTGGATGAAGAATGCTTTAATAGCATTAAATCCAGGCTTCATTACAAATTTTTATCCAGAAATGTATCTGTATCGACCATAAATTCTAAGGTCTTCTTCAAAGGATGCATAGAGATAGCTTTTAAGATTGATAAATATTTTTTTCATCATGTATTTTACCTTACAAAAATTCAAAATGTTCACTTTCAAGCCATACTTGGCTTTGAGTTTATTAACAAACATTCTATTACTATTTCACCAAGCTTTAAGTCTATATTACTTAAAGACAAGCACATTCCTTTTCAAAATTATAATGAATCTCCTACTTGCTATTTTATGAATTCTGAATATAATTATGTGAATTCAAATGTACCATATTCTCTTGATGCACACAGAATGCCTTCTTATGAAAGGCCTATATCAAATAATCTAACGAGTGATACTTACATTGATAATACTTGTGCAAATTGTGATAATTCAAGTTTGCAGTTGTCCAACAATTATACAACCTATCCTTATTGTTATAATGTTCAAAATAATGGTTTGTTTACAAATAATATGGCTCATTCTGCTATGAATTTTCATAATCCTTATATTGATGGTCATTTTACTTATTTTTCTAATTATTTTCCAACTGATTATGCTAATGTGGTGAATTATGTGTCTACTAATGATAATAATATACTTAACAAGAATTCCTCATCTAAAAATACTAGTGATAGTAGTTATGTTGGTGAAAAGCAACCTCATTTAAGTATGGGTAATAAAATTTTGGTGAGTTCCAATATGGTACAATTACTCAATAGAGAATTAATACCTCCTAATTCGTTTGTTTATTTACATGTGAAGTATCTGAATCCTCCATCTGAATATTTTCTTTTTAAACCCAATTTAAAAAACAAGGGTCTGGTATTACATGAATCATTACACTCAAAATCTTCCATTCAAAATAATTTATTTTTGGTTGTATGTCAGAATGTTTCAAAGCTCGATATTCATTTAAATAAAAATTCAATTATTGGTGAATGTATCAATGTAGATGAAAAAGATATTGAAGAATACTCTTTTGATTTAGACTTTGAAAACGAATACTGTAATTTAATTTTGCCATCTGAAGAGATTAAAAGAAAACGTATTCAAGAATTATCTCCAAATGACTTTGATCTTAAACATTTACCTCCTCATGAAAGGGAAGCTTTAACAAAATTATTATGTAGTAAAGCGCTTGCCTTTTCTAAATCTCTTGACACTTTAGGTCATACTGACCTGGTCAATCCTCAGTTTACCATGTTAAATTCTCATCCAGTAAAAACATTACCTTTTCCCGTGCCACAAGCTCTTGAACAAGAAGCTCTTGACCAAATTAATCAAATGTTGAACGCTGGTATTATTGAGAGGTCAAATTCATCTTGGGCGTGTCCCATGCTTCTTGTTAAAAAGAAGAGAACTGATATGTCTAAGCCTCAAAAGTATCGTTTGGCTCTTGATTTAAGATTGTTAAATTCCATAATAATTCCATCTTCATATCCTCTTCCTAGGATTCAAAATCTATTGGTGCAGTTGTCAAAATTTAAATATTATACCACTCTTGACTTACCCTCTGCATATTGGCAGATTGCTGTACCTAAAGATATGCAAGATAAACTTAGTTTTACTACTCCATGGGGAATTTTTACCTATTTACGTTTAGTATTTGGCTTGAAGACGGCCGCCAGCACTTTCCAACAATTAATCGACTCTGTTATTCAATTATCTCAAATTGATTCCTGTTATGCATATCAAGACGATATTGTAGTGGGTGCTAATTCATTTGAAGAAATGTCCATGAAACTCACAAAGTTATTAGACACCCTTATTGCTAATAACATTACTTTGTCTCCTGAAAAGTGTACCTTTATGCAAACTAGCATTAACTTTTTGGGTTTCCAACTCACAGATCATAAAATTCTTCCTATTACAAGTAATATTTTAAAAATTACTTCCTTTCCAAAGCCTAAAACCAAGAGGCAAACAAAGAGTTTTATCGGCTTGTGTTCATTTTATAGATCAATTATACCTAATTTTTCTAAATTGATTGCTCCTCTCATCGAGGTCACCAAACCTAAAAATAAGTTTTCTTGGAAATCTGAACAAGAAAATGCATTTAAAGAATTACAGGACATTTTCTTTCATAAACCTATGCTCAATCTTCCTAATTGGAATGAAACATTTTATGTTAATACAGATGCCTCAAAAACAGCAATATCAGCTGTTCTTATGCAGAAATTTGATGGTGAACTAAAACCTATCTCCTATTATTCTAAAACTCTATCTCAATCAGAAAGACACTACCCTGCCATCAAATTGGAACTTTATGCCATTTACAAAGGCATAACTGCTTTTAAATACTATATTTTTGGTCGACCCTTTATTCTACTATCTGATGCCAAACCACTTAATAATTATAAAAAAGCTACATCACCTGCTGATATTACTACTCGTTGGATGTTAGAACTGTCTGAATACTCGTACACATTCCAACATGTTCCAGGCAAAGAAAATGTCTTGGCAGATTTTCTGAGTAGAACTCCTCACATTCCTACTGAAGATCTCAATAATAATCCAGATCTTATTTCTTCACAAGAACCTCTACCTATTGTTGATAATCAAAACGATTTACATAATGACATTCCTCACTTTCCATGTGGTTTAGTCGACAAAATCCACCATACATGTCATCTTCAGAGTGATTCTTCACCTTCTAATAATGATAATAACCAAGATCCTTTATTAGAAATTCTTGATCACACCATCTTCTCTGAACAACAAAAGGACCCAAAAATCAAACAAATTTATGAAGATCTTAAAAATAACAAAAAATCTAAAAGTTTAAATGGCTACTATATTAATCCAAGTAATGAGTTACTTTGCTATAATGGTCATTTCTCTTCAGAAGATATCGAGCTACACAAAGCTGTTTTACCTGTGTCACTTAGAGCAAAGGCCTTAAGAATTGCTCATATTACTCATACTGGAATTCATAAAACCATTGTTAATTTAAAGAAAAGATTTACCTGGAAAACCCTTGTTTCTGATACCATTAATTATGTCAACTCTTGTGAAATTTGTTTAGTAAATAAGAATCATAAAAAAAACACTGCTCCATACCTACCTGCACCACTCCCAACAGCTCCCAATCAAAAGGTCTCTATGGATTTACTCGGCCCATTGAGAAATCGTCAATATGTGTTAACAATGATAGACCATTTTTCTCGTCATTTAGAATTATATGCCTTGAATAATATCAGTGCTGAGTCAGTTACAAAGGCTTTATTGCATTATATTTCCACTCATGGAAAACCTGAATTAACTCTTACTGATCATGGTTCTCAATTTACGAGTGATATGTTTGCATATTTTAACAAAAAGCTTGGCATTAAGTTGGAACATAGTTCTGTAGCCCATCCCCAAGCTAACGGTTTAAGTGAACGTGTCAATTCTCAAATAAAATCGTCTGTGAACACAATGGCTTCACAAGGATGTGATATACCAACTGCTCTAAAAATTCACCAATCCATATATAATGCTACACCTCATCCAGCCACAAAATTCACTCCAAATCTTCTTCATTTTGGCAGAGAAATAAATGATATTTATTCCAATTATAAATCTCAAGTTTCATGGAAAATTCTCAACACTGCATATGAAATTCATAAATTGATGGATGTTATTGAAAAAATATACTATCAAGCTTACAAAAATAACGAATCATCTAGACAAAAGGTGTACCAAAAATCCAGAGAAAAATTAAAGTTTTCCAACATCAATGTTAATGACATTGTTTACGTAAAATTTCCTACTGTGTTTAACAAGAAAATACAAGGCCCATATGTGGTAAAAAAAATAATTTCTCCTGTGCTCATTCAAATTCAAGATTCCAATAATAGTCATGCTTCCCCTATGTTGATTCACACTAATCGAATCTTGAAGCTTCAAAAGAGAAATGAAGCACTGCAACATCCTTCAGTTTCTTCTGAAAATGCATCACATGATCAACCAGCTGTTGATAATGCATCCTCCACTCCTGTGAGACAGCACTCTTCTATTCAAGTTTCAAATCATGATGCAGCTTGTAATACTTCTCCTCAAATTCTTTCTTCTTCTAAATGCCAGCAAACATCTTCATGTTCCAGTAAATCGGTACTGTCACAAGCTCCTCCTGATGGCACTCATACTGGTGCTAAAAGCAAATCCACTCAATATAGAAGTTATGATCTTCGTCCTCGCAATCATAAACTACATAAAAAATAGACTAACTCTCTTTTTCCTTTTACAGGATGACTTTTGCTTTGTAATATATTCAGTCGAAGCTAGCCGTACTGATTGTCCAGCAAGAAGAATCGCTATGTAATTTTTTTTTTTTCTTTTCTCCAGGCTGCAGGCAGCTGTTATTTTTTTTTCATTTTATTTAAGTCTTCTTCTCCCTGGTACAACTCAACGGTCATCCTCGGGATGTATGTATGAATTTTAATAGTTTTATTAGTTACTGCATTTATCTATAAGTCATAATTTTTACAATATTTACACATAATCTCATGTATGCCATACTTTTAAATTTTATAAAGTCTTTAATTACAATAGTTGATGCAAAAAAAATTGAGAAAAAATTTGTCTTTTATATCCTTGTTATAATATTATGTCATTATTTAAAGTTATTTTTGACAAATGTGCATTCTAATAAGAAAGGTGAAATTGTAATTGATATAAGGTAAACATAAAGATGAGTACTCATCAAATTATTTTCCCTATTGTGTCTTTTCCTTACAATGCATGCATGCTGTAACATTTAACCTCTTTTGATAAAAAAAAAAAAGAGAGAAAGTGCATGATAAACTTATTCATACTAATATTTTCTTCTCTTCTTGGTGAAATATAGAAAGTGAATGACTCACAATAAGTAATATTTTTGTATACTTTTGAGTATTTATACTTTGGATCCAAAGATGTTGATTGAGGCATTATATATATATTTTTCCAAAGATGTTCATTCAGTCATTATATATATTTTTATCCAAAGATGGTGGTTAAGTCAATATATATATTTATCCAAAGATGTTTAATGAGTCATTATATATATTTATATAAAGCAAATTCTTGATTTATGACAAATGTAAAAGTGATCACTTACTTAATTTTTTTTAAAAATGTTTGAAAATTATAAGTAAATATGTTCTAGATATCTTCTATATAGAAATTTTGACACAATTGATTTTTCTTTGTAAGTTGACATTATCAAGTCATATATAAGATTGACATATTCATATAAATTTCTTCCTTTTTCGGAATATTAAACATCTTATGTTTTATGTTTATTTTGAATGAAGTATAGTATTAAAGGTATTTATGCAATTATTGACAATTTATATTGAAAATGTTTAAGAATATTCCTTTATGAGAGTGTAAAAATTCTCTCTTTGAAAATTATTATATTCATTTTGAAGATATTTTTATTGGAAAATAATATCATGCTTTTGTTACCATTCTTTTTGCAACTTATTATTTTATTCTCTGCGAAAATGTGTTATTGAATAATACTAAAGTTATTCATTTAAGATCTATTGAAAGCGTAAAAGGCTATGTGGTGATATAAGTAAATATTTTTTTATGAGAGCATAACTAATCTCTCTGCACTATTTATATATATATTTTTATGGTTGTTCAATTTTCAACTTACAAATCCATTTAATTTATTATGTGTTATTTGAAACCATATATGTTATATATAATTATAACATGATTCATATACAGTTATAGTATATTTCATTTTTGTGCACAACTGAGAATATAAATATACATATTATTGTGTAATCAAATATTGTGACATATGCTAAAGCATTCTACTATTGTGATACATTGTGCACAGCCTAACAAGAGACTCTTCAAAGTTATGGACTGTTTGTCTGCACATAGTCTTTAATTTTTTTTATATGATAGATACCTCTGAAGGAAACTTTATATACCTTTCATGTTAACATTTACTACAGTTGGTATATTTTCATAAGGATTACTATCATAACAGTAATTATTTTTTTTTTATTATTTAAATATCATGTACAACAATTATGTATATTTTCATAACTATTTCTGATATTTATTTTGTGTAATTATTTAGTATATTTGTACATGTGTTAGAAAATATTGTCTCGATGAAAAATTGTCATTTTTGTCATCTCACCAATATTTTCTTTTGGGGGACCCTGGGTAATATGTGGTGGTTACTCCATAACCCCCCCATATGTTTAATTTAATTCATTTTTTATTAGTCATTTTATTTCCTATTACCTCTTTTTTATTAATGTTCTCAATTTAAATTTAATTTCGGTTTCGCTTATTTTCATTTCGTCGCCTGTAATGTTTTCTTTCTTACTTAGCTTTCGAATGTTCCAAGCCGGTAAAATTCTGTTTGAAATCATTCCTTCCGGTTTTAAATTTGTTCGAGAACTTTCTCGCTAGTTCTTTTGGGTGGAACTTCCGTTTATTCGGACACACCCCTAACCTATCAAATTAAATTTCACAGGTGACGTATTTCAAGCCGTTATGTACATGGCCACCAGCTTTGGCCTTCCTTCTTAAGATGGTTATCAATTTTATTCTTATTAGTTACATATCTTTTCATACTGTATATTGTAATTTGGCTTAGTTTTTCCTCACCCCCTCTGTTGCTAACTGCCAAATTGGCGTATTTTGCATTTACAATAACCCTTTCTCCTTTTCCCCTGGGCTCGCGGCCACCTGCGTTAGTTGCGCCGATAGACACCTGCTGTGATGGATGCAGTCGCATGAGTGAAAGTTCGGGGCAGAGGTGCTCCCCCGTTAACGAAGGATGGAACGGTTTTTTTTTTGTTATGTTGAGATTATTACGATGCTGATTTTTTTTAGGTGCGGCAAAGAAAAAGTGCTGCCCTCAAAATTCATCTAGGAAAGTGATGTTGATTTCTGTTAAGCCAAGTCCCTCTGTGCTGCGAGGAGCAATGAAGTGGTTTAATGCATTCCTGAATGTATTCGTTTGTGCCTTCTCTTTTTGGAAATGATGTTGAGTTTTCAAGGCGGCTAGTAGCAAGGCACTTCTCACTGCAATAGCATCCCGAAAATTGTTTTGTTTGTGCATTCTCTTCTTGGATTACGGAAATTATATAAGGTCTCATTATACGTCTTCAGTTTATGCTCTCGTGTTATCTTCACAAGTGTTGTAAAAATGTCGTCACGTATTTTATAAATATTCATTCATTTTCTCATCATCTCTTCATCAACGAGTTTTCTTCTACAAATCTAATGTGCCCAATTCTTCGATAATCTTTTTATTCTCCATCCTCTGAGAAGTAGGCAGAGGTGAAGAACTGTTTTGTTTTCAAGAAATAATATTATAGTTTACATGACGTCTTGGTGAAGATTTTTCTTTCGTCAGGTGAAGAAATTTTATTTGCATAAGTCCTTTTTACTTCATTATCTGGCCCAATATATATATAATTTTTTTTAATATTTACGGGGCGTTATAAAGAAAATATTGGCATGTATCTATACAATATGAAGTATGATGTATTTTGTTTTGAAAGTTCATATTATGAGAGGTGTTCTTTTTCAAAAAGAAATAATAATTTATTCTCCTTTTATGTCATGAAGAAAATTGTTTAATTACATGTTGTTGAGATATCTAGAATATGTTATGAAAAGAATTTTTATTGCTTGGAGATAGCAATAGTTGTGATTAACATATGTTATGAAATGGTTGTTTATCAAGTGAGAAATTAATATGTACGAGTCACCAAAAATATAAATTTGTGAAGAAATATTTATTCATGAAAAAAGCAACAAGTACTTCATGAAATAAAATATATTTTTTTTTTTCTTCGAAAATTGTTCGTATATTAATTTCTTGTGCCTATTGTCTGGATTTATTTGTCATCAAAAGCCAAGGATTCAACAGGTAACTTTTTACCTTTTTAATTTTATATTTTTATAACTTTATACTTGATTTTTCTTCATCATTGGATAAAGAATATTTTTATTATTTTAAATGAAATAATGAAGAGAGTAATTAGGGTCGTTTGCAGGCCCCCATTCTCCGTGATGTGCTATCATTATCACGATCACTTTGGCCTAGTTGTGGGTAGAGGCAAAATAAAAAGTGCTTTCTCCACTTTCAAATAAACATAACATTATATTTTCTTTGATACCCTGACCAAAGCGTCAGCTCAAACACAACAGCACGTACTAACACTACTTTATCCAATACATTTTACTTGTGAGAAAATAAGTAACGTCTGGGGGCCCTGGGATCTTGGACTATTAGAATGCATATAAATTGAACGATTTAGATTAGGTTCAAGTAATGAACAAATGGAAGAATATAAAATTACTTTCTAGGAGTTTTATTTGAAAAAATCTTTGAAAGCAAACGATAAACCAAATTTGATCTAAACATGGTTAAAAATGTAATATTTTAAAATGGAAAGACAGTTTCATTCGTAAACTAATGAATGATAAATCACATATGCAAACTCAACCAATTTTACTGTCTATAAACTTGTCTCTTACTTAAAGAAAATAAGGCATACTTTGAAATATATTGAAGAAAAATTATATTTAAAATATACAATAGAATCTATATAAACTGAATGATTTAGATTAGGTTCAAGTAATGAACACGTGGACGAATAAAAATTACTACCTAAGAATTTTATATGAAAAACGCTTTCAACGCAAACAATAAACCAAAATTTTCCTAAACAATGTTAAAAACGTAATATTTCAAATTGAAAAGACAATTTCATTCATAAACTATGATAAATAAATCACATACGCAAATCAAAATATTTTATTGTCTTTAAACTTGACTCTTACTTAAAGAAGATAAGATATTTTTTGAAATATATTGAAGAAACATTATCTTTAAATTATACATTAGAATGCAGATGAACTGAACGGCTTAGATCACGTTCATATAATGAACACATAGACGAATAAAAATTACTCTAAGAATTTTATTTGAAATTCTCTTTAAACGCAAACGATAAACCAAATTTGATCTAAACATGGTTAAAAATGTAATATTTCAAAATGGAAAGACAATTTCATTCATAAACTATGAAAGACAAATCATATATGCAAACCAATAGTCCGGGTGCTACGCATCAGAAAACTGCAAATCGTGATAAGAACATACCGCTTGGTGAGTATGTACTTTATGATAATACAATGGATATTAGAGGGGGGAGGCATCTCGTAAAGTCGTCGGAATTCAAGATGGCGGCTGTTATTCAAAATGGCGTCATTTACTGGATTTTCTTAATATGCGTAATATAAAAGTGCTTTTCATGTCGATTTCGATGTTTTTAAAGTCAAATTTTCGTTTTTAACACTTTCCAATTTTATTTAAAAGAGTGTATGAATTCAGTTTATCTGTCTGTCTGTTTGTCTGTCTGTCCGCCTATTTTTCCATTCTCTAGTTCACTTAAATTTACTTAGATTGCCATGTAAATTCTATGTTTTAGGAAGTTTTTAATAACATGTTCGCAGTAAAAAATAAAGTACATAGCTTTTATAGTTCATTTACAGGGTGCTAAAAAATGACATTACAATATTGTGTATGCAGCGAAATCCTTCTCAATGTGTTTTAATGATGTTATACTCTTTAAAACACACTCAAACTCATGTACATCAATGTTAATACAATGGATATTAGAGGAGTAGTTATCTCGTAAACTCTTCGGAATTCAAGATGGCGGTTGATATTCAAAATGGCGTCATTTTCTGAATTTTCTTAATATATACGTAATATAAATGTGCATTTAAAATAGATTTCGATTTTTTTTAAATCAAATTTTTGGTTTTAACACTTTCTAAAATTATTTAAAAGAGTGTAAGTATTCAGTTCATCTGCTTGTTTGTCTGTCTGTCAGTGTCTGTTTCCATATTCTTGCTCGCTTAAATTTACTCAGATTGTCATGTAAATTTTATATGTTTATGAAGTTTATAATAACATGTTAGGAGTTGAAATTAAAGTTTATAGCTTTTATAGTCCTTTAACATGGCGCTAAAAAAAATGACATTGCTATATTGTGAATGCAGCGAAATCGTTTGCAATGTGTTTTATTGATGTTATACTATTTAAAACACATTCAAATTGATATACATCAATGTTAATACTGCAATGAACTACCAAATACTTACTACATAATAAGGTGCGCATAGTATTTATCGCTTATTTACAGTGACACACCAAATCAAGAAAATATATGTTTGTCATTTGTATATAAATTTCATAAAGATCACGATTTAATTCAAGTGTCATTAGCGGAGGTGCTAGGAGTTATGAAACTTCATTTTGCGATAAGGGCATCCCGAATATATAGTATTTATCTTATATTAATAAAGAGCATATAAGAAAGTGAGGTATCATATAAATTTATAGGAAATCAAAATGACGACTATTATTTAAAATCTTTTGCAGTTTTATTCCTCTTCATCTTACAAGAGTATTTGTGATTTCAATTTCCACGTTTTATAACTCAAAAATTCTCTTTTTAATACTAGAAATGTACCTAAAATGACAATAGGACAATTCCTGAACTGGTATTGGTTTCTTAGTTGGTTAATTATGGAATGACCTGTCCTGGTCACGAAGAAGCTGATTCAAGAATAATACTGCATCTCAAAGACATGGTTGAAAAAGGACAAATAATAGGAAAAATATTGTTATACGGTCTGTGGACACTGATGTATTTGTTTTAGTGATTGCATATTTCTTTATCCTTTCGTATAAATGCCTAGAAATTATTCGGGTTGCATTTCGAAAAGGGAAAAAATACAGATTTATTCCTGAGCATACCATAACTGCAGCAATTGGAAGAGAAAAGGCAATGGCTTTACTAGAATTTCATAATTTCACGGGATGGGACAGCAATCCGGTTTTCACAGGAAGGACGAAAAAGCCAAATTGGAAAACGTGGATTCTATTTAATGAAGCTACTGCTGCACTTTCATACCTATGAAAACCACAAACGTCCATTCCTGAAAATATTTTAGAGAAGTTCGTAGTATTGTTGTACTGTTAAACAAGCAGTGGCCTAATTGTCAATAATGCAAGACAAGAATTGTTTATGACAAAAAATCGTTCTTTTGAACATCTTCCACTAACCAAGGGTGCACTTCAACAGCATATTTTACGCAGTGCTTTACAATTTGGACACATATGAAGACAAGCAGATCAGCGTGAAATACGTCCATCTTCTCCAAACAAATGGGGATGATTGTTGGATGCGGTTAAAACGGTCGGAGTTGCCAGAGATTTCATGCTCTTATGAAGAGTTAGTAAAATGTATGCTTAAAATCTGTAAAAATAAATGTGTCTGTAGAAAGGTTGGACTTTCTTGCACATTATTGTGCAATTGCAAAAACGAATGTGAAAAATATGATGATACCAAGTGAAATTTCTATGTTCTACTGCTTTATATATAACATTCATTTTTAATATATTGTATAAGTAATGTATTAATAAAATAGTATTTTTATTATTTACTTATTCCTTTAAATTTTCTACTGTAAATGACAAAAAATATTTTAATAATTGACCTATTTTCATTTTAGGTATATTTCTAGTAAAAAAAAAAGGATTTTTGAGCTATAAAATGCGGAAATTAATATCAGAAGTACTCTTGTAAGATGCAGAGGAATAAAACTGCAAAAAATTTTAAATAATGGTCGCCATTTTTAATTCCTAGAATTTATACGATACTTCACATTCTTATATGCAGTTTATTAATATAAGATAGATAATGACTATTCGGGATATCCTTATCACAAAATGAAGTTTCATCCTTCCTAGCACCTCCACTAATAACACTTAAATTAGATCGTGATCTTTATAAAATTTATCAACAAATTACAAACACTTATTTTCTTGTTTTGGTGTGTGTTTGCTGTAAATAAGCGATAAATACTACGCACATCTTATTATCTAGTAAGTATTTGGTAGTTCATTTCAGTATTAACATTGATGTATAATGTGTTTTAAAGAGTACACCATCATTAAAACACATTGCAAATGATTTCGCCGCATGCATAATACTGTAATGTCTTTTTTTAGCGCCCTGTAAGTGGATTGTAAAAGCTATACACTTTACTTTTTACTCCTAACGTGTTATTATAACTTCATAAAACATATAAAATTTACATGGCAATCTGAGTAAATTTAAGCAAGTTAGAGCATGGAAAGACAGGCGGACAGACAGACAAATAGACAGATAAACCGTAATCATACTCTTTTAAATAATGTTGAAAAGTGTTAAAAACGAAAATTTGAAAATTTGACTTTAAAACCATCGAAATCGACATGAAATGCACATTTATACTACGCATATTAAGAAAATTCAGAAAATGACGCCATTTTGAATAACAGCGATCATCTTGAATTCCGACGGCTTTACGAGATGCCTACACCTCTAATATCCATTGTATTAACTTTGATGTATATCAATTTGAATGTGTTTTAAAGAGTATAACGTCATTAAAACAAATTGCAAACGATTTCGCCTAATGTACAATATTGTAATGTCATTTTTTTGCACCCTGTAAATGCACTATAAAAGCTATATATACTTTATTTTTAACTTCGAACATTTTATTATAAAATTCATAAAACATATATAATTTACGTGGCAATCTGAGTAAATTTAAGCGAGCTAGAGCATGGAAGGAACAGGCGGACAGACAGACAAACAGACAGAAAAACTGATTTCATACACTCTATTAAATAATGTTGGAAAGTGTTAAAAACGAAAATTTAACTTTGAAAAGATCAAAATCGACATAAAATGCACATTTATATAATGCATCTTAAGAAAATTCGGAAAATGGCGCCATTTTGAATAACAGCCGCCATCTTGAATTCCGACGACTTTACGAGATGCCTCCCCCTCTAATATCCGTTGTATTATCATGAAGTACATACTTACCAAGCGGTATATTCTTATCACGATTTGCAGTTTTCACCTTATTTTTGTCGCGTAGCACTCGGACTACAAACCATTTTACTCTTTATAAACTTGACTCTTAGATAAAGAAAATAAAGCATTCTTTGAAATATATTGAACAAACATTATCTTTAAAATGTACATTAGAATGCAGATAAACTGAACGGTTTAGATTACGTTCAAATAATGAACACATGGAAGAATAAAAATTACTCTTTAAGAATTTTATAAAACACAGTATTCTAAACGCAGTATTTTTCCATTCCCTCAGGCAAAGAACCCTGTCGACGAGAGTGCATTATTCTTATCGGAAATGGCTTCCGACAATTTATCCGTCTTTATCCCCGATTCCAGAACATTTCTTTAATGGAATAAGGAATCGCGTTGAGAAGTTAAGAAAAAAGAAATGTATAAAGAAAGAAGAAATTGGACTGTTGTTCTTCAGTCCAAATTGGCTATATTCTGATGAATTCTTAAATTCATTTTAGTTGGCAAAAACGTATTTAATTGGCTAGTACACTTTCGACGTTTATGCAATTGAATTGTGTTTTATGAAACACAGAAGGTTTTTCAGGAAACCCTGTCTTAAATGGCGTTCTGAACCAAAATTTTGAATGCAATAACAGGGAAAAGAAAGAAAGAAGAGAGAGAGAGAAAAAAAGACTTCAGTCTGGAGAACAAAAACAGCTTATAACTCAAAATGTAATCCAGTTATCGAAAAACGAACATTTCAATTATAAGCCAGTTCAATAAACATTCCTGTAAGTATCGTGTTTTAACAATTTCCAACATAGTTGAAAAGTGTTTATGAATTCGATTTGCCTGTCCGTGTATCTGGCCATGCTCTAACGCTTAAATATACACGGATTTTCAGGCAGTTGATGTATATTTATGATGTTAATCATGCCATGTTCAGTATTGAATGTGAAGTATGTAGTATTCCATTAACAGTTCATTTACAGGCCACTCAAAAGAATTTCGTTATAATCGGTGGCGAAAAATCATTTGCGGTGTATTTTTACATTATGTTACATTTGTACATTATGCTATAGGATTTTTTCATTGGATTACAATGGATATTCGAACCCAGGTTTTAAATATTACTTCGATACATGCATGAAATCTTGTAAAAATAAACAAAATGTAGGAAGTTCACATCAAATTGATTTTATTGGCAAAGTCAGACGTTATAGTATTAGATGGACGCAAAATCACACAAAAAAGTGTAACAATTGCTCGCGAACAATTCCCAATAGGTAGAAAGTTTGCGGTTCAGGTAGGCTGTGGCCTCCTCACTATCCTGACTTAACATCCCTAGACTTTTTTGCATGGGGAATTCATAAATTCGAAGATGTACGCAGTGAAGATCCACACAATCGAACAAACAACTAAAGCAATGAATAAGTAATGCAGCAGCACAAAAAACCTGAAATATACTTGCGTATGTGATTCGCGCCATTCAAGAAAGGTGGAGCCTATGCTTAGACTTCTACAAGGCAGCCATATTGAAATACACTGATTATGCCTTATACTTCTTATTTGTATTAAAAAGTTTTTAATTAAAAAGCACTTTTCAGAAAAAATGTCAAAAGACTTTTAAACTACTCTATATCATAGGGATGTAAGAAAGCATTAAAGATTTTGAGCAAAGACTCCAGTTTCAAAACGGAAGTTTGAGTGTTTGAATCTAATGGATTCCATTAAGAAATTTATAAAAATTCCTCTTATTTTTAATTTTCGGCCATGAACATCGCTATTTGGAAAGAAGGTGAAATCATTCCTGATTTTTTTTTCTTTTAAATACACCGGAAAAGTTATATGAACAACAATGCCAAACATAAAAAATCATCCAACACATACCTTACAATGATCCTTCAGTAGTTCTATCTTATGAGAACATTCTACTTTGTATAATAGTAGATATGGAAAGAAATATATCCAATAATTTTCATCAGTAAAATCATCCACAAGATGTTTTATGTGACATTTTGACATCCATATGATATCCAGTGACTGTTTCAAAGACTGACATTCCAAAATTTACAGGAGATTAGTTATCTAGAATAGGATATCTCCTGGATGTCTAAAATGCCTTTGTGTTGTCTGAGTTTTAAAATATAGCACACATTTTCAACTGAACGATTTAAATCACTCCGAAATAATGATAAACTAATAAATAAAAATTACACTGGAGAAATTTTATACAATATGATATTCTAGACGGAGTATTTTTCTAATCCTTCAGGTCAAGAATTGTGTCGACAAAAGTACATTATTCTTATAGGAAATAGTTCATGACAATTCATCCCAACTTTATCCTGAATACAGAACATTTCTTCCATGCAATAAAGAATTCTACTGTTGAGTTAAAACAGGGAAAAAGAAAAGTTAAAAAAGAAGAAATTGAAATGCTTTGGGTAATCAATGGATAAAAGAATCTGAGAATAAGATACTTAAAATAGGCAGAAATGCACGAAGAAAGGGAATATAATATAACAAGCTATTTTATTTATTATTATTATTTTTTTTTTTTTTATCTCCGCTGAATATTTTTAGGAAATGCAGATAAATTATTAGAATGCATAGAGATTCATTTTACTTTATTTCCTATGTATTTTACTGCATTAAGGGGATACAGTACCTTGAAATTGATCAAAATATCAATTTTCTTTTTTAATATTAAAAACCTTCTTTAATTGTGAATGTTTCGATACCTAAATTTTACCTGTACAACAATTATTTCGCGAGATATTTCTTAATAGATCTCAGCGCAATAATCCATATAAATAAAAATTTTAAACTGATTTTTCTTTCTGTTCATATTTTTATAACTTGCTTGTTCGAAAAATACTAAAGCTTTTTTGCTAATTCAGATAAAGATTGGAAATTTTTTTTTACTTGTTCTCCATGGTGTATTTAATAATTTTGTGTATGAACATTCAAGTTTATAGATATATATATATTTTAAATTATTTAAATTCAGAATTTGTTGCATTTCCTTCTTTTTTTGATATACACGAGAGAGAAAAGAAATATATTTAATGTAAAATCCCATACGTCTAAAATTCCATACAAAGTTTTATGTAGTATGTACTAAATGAGGGGAAAAATCGAAGCAAAAACTTTCATGTTTATAAAAGTAGCAGAGATTTTTAAAAAAATGTTTATTTGTATTTTTTTTTTAGATAAACTGGCTGTTCTACATTTTTTTTAAATTTAACTTTTAGTACTAAGTATGGTGCCACCACATATATTACGGTACTATTCAAAATTGAAGAGACGGTTTCAAAAGTACTGTGTACTCTTAAGGGTGTATTTCGATTCAAACTGCTTATTTTCCGATTTAATTTCAAATTCATTTTTGCTCACATATTCATCAAACTGGCAAATTGTCTTATTTAGAAAGTACACAAGGTGTCGTGATTGTCGATTCTTTGATAAATGCAGAAAATATTGCAAAAAAGCAATCAAAAACGGCATTTTGAACCGTTTTTCCGAAGCGGGAAATCTGGGAACGAAAAAAAAAGGGTTATACTGAGAAGATAACAGTTTATAAATCAAATTCTAATGAATTGAGCTTAAAAAAGACATCACACGGTACCTTATACATCTCTACGAATATCATCTGAGCAATTTTCATGTTTCTACTTTTAAAAATGTGTCTGAAATTGTATCGGAAAATTTCGAGCTGTTGAAGGTGGAAAAGCGTTTTTTCGAATACACCCTTAAATGAAAACCACATACGAGAATATTTATGTCATTGATTAACACAATAAAATAAGAACAAATCGGAGATTAAACGTGACTAATGAAATGTTTATACAACAAGTAGTTTTACTATATTGAAAACGTTTACCTTTAAAATTGTATATTTTATGATAACTGACAACGCGATTTAGATAAATATAGAATTCTACAAAATACCTTGTAATTAAAAAAATATATATATTCTAAATGCGATGTTTACCATTCCTCCAGGTAAAGAATCTTTCCAACAAGAGTGCATTATTCTTATCGAAAATAATTTCCGACAATTTATTTATAGCCAATCCCGAAATCCAGAACACTTTTTAACGGAATAAAAAACTGAATTGTAAAAAAAGGCAGAAAAAAGAAGGATAAATTGGACAGCTTAAAATAATCGATGGATAACAGAATCTGCCAACACAAAAAGATATTTAAAACAGTAAGTGAATGAAGGAAAAAAGGAATAGAACATCATTTGCTATTTTATTAGATTACCCCCCCCCCCCCTCCGAAATCGAATAACTTTTCTAATTTAAAACAAAAATTGATTAAACTTAGAACGTAAACTTAGAACAGAATTTAAAAGGTAATAGACAACTGAATAAAGTATGTAAGAAAAAGAAAATAAATTTAATATGATATTTTATTATTGATAGTAGAATGACGTTTAGCTTAAAAAGTGTATATTTTAAGAATAAGATAACTGATAAGGCGATATATAAATATGGGCGATATGATAATAATAAAATGATAAGGCGATACATAATCGCTTTTAATTTTATAAAATATGATGTTTTAAATTCCAATTTTCCATTCTGCCGGGCAAAGGATTTTGCGAGTAAGAATACCTCATTCTTATCGGAAATAGCTTTCGACAATTTATTTCCAACCTCGAAATCCAGAACACTTTTTTTTAATGGAATACAGAACTAGATTGTAAAATAAAAAAGAAAAGAGAAAGAAAAAAGGAAAAAAAGAAGAGGAAATCGCACTGCTTTAAATAATCGATGGATAACGGTATCTGCCAACGCAATAAAATACTTAAAATAGACAGAGAATGCAGAGAAAAAGAAAGGAATACAATATCACTTGCTGTTTTATTCGATTATTTCCCCCCACTGAATATCTTATCCAATTTAAAACAAAAAGAAATTAAACTTAGAATGTAAACTAAGAACCAAGGGAGATTTTAAAACATACTACACAGGTGAATAAAATTAACACGGAAGAAAAAGAAAATTCCGATAGAACATGCTGATAATAAAGTGTATAAAGTAAGAAGACGTTGAGCTGAAAAAAGTGTACATTTTATGCAAAATTCTGCATAATTTCTTCTAGTACTTGTATTTAAAACACATACACACACACATAAAAAAAATTGGTATATTGAGACGTACATTTTATTCAAGTCACTTTAAAATATCAGAAAAAGAAATTGTACTTCTTTAAATAATTGATAGATAACGGAATCTGCCAACGCAATAAGTTACTTAAGGGGCTACTTCAACGGGACGAAAAAAAAAAAAAAAACCCGTTAGTTAATGCTAATCCCATAAAAGAAATAAAAAAAAAAAAAAAAAAAAAAAAAAAAAAAAAAAAAAAAAATCCCGGTTGCATTTCCTTTGATTTTTTTATTTTTTTCTTAATTAAATAGCTGAGATTCATCTGAATGCAAATCGTTTTTCACTTTTTTCGATTTTGGTTGCGCATATTATTTATGAGTGTGTTTTCGCTTTCTACACCGGCTCCGAAGATGAATTCGAAATTAAACTTTAATTTCTTAAAGGACTTCACTTCCCATGTACTAAAAATATCACTTTTCCAAACAGAAAAAACTAATAATAATAATAACGACAACAACAACAACAAAAATGTCGTAAATGTACAAAGAGGTCATAATTACCCCTCCTGACCCTACAACAGTTGACAGTGACCCTACAAAAAACGCATTAAAAACGGAAAACAGCAGCTTTTTTTTCACAATTTCTTTATAAAATATTCATCCCAAAATTTTCTTTTGCATTAATTTGCGTTAAAGAATAAAACCAACTCTTTCAAATTACCGAACGATAAAAAAAAAAAAAAAAAAAAAAAAAAAAAAGAAAAGAAAAAGAAAAAGAAAGAAAGAAAAGCATTGAATGAAAAAGCTCCAAATAATACTCTCAGTGAAAGAGAAAACATTAATTTAATAACAAGCATTTTGATTTCTTTTTTAATCTTTCCCAAAGCAGTTTACATTGATAAATAAGCTGAGATACTCTTAAAACGCCCGGGACTTCATTTCCAATCAATGGCTTCTGAAAAGAAAAGAGTTTTGGCTAAAAGCCAGTGCAAAGATTCAAGCATCCGATTTCCAACGTTTATGACTTGAGGGCAATTTACCAAGAGATTCGGCCATATCGGATAACACACACACTATTTTCAATAAATTGTAGCTAATACACTTATTTTGCATGAAGTGCGCTTTTCATATTTCAGGATTAAGTTATGCCGCGCGGGGCGGAAGAATTTTTCGAAATTATCCCTAAGTGGGTAATCGAATGACAAAGCTAGTGGATCCTATTGTAACTGTTACGATTATATGGGATTGCATGTTATTTAAATATATTTTGAGGATTTAATACGATCTTTATATTTTTATATAAAGATCATTGCGTTTTAATAAGAAAAAAGGATTATCATTCAGAATTTGTTTCTAAAAATTCATTCATAAAATTTAAAGTTAATTTTCAAAGTAAGTTTTCAAATTACACATCATTTAAAAGGATTTTTTCCATATTCTCGATTAAAGTTGGAAATTACACGTCTAGCGTAGATATGAGGTGCGTTCATTTTATAAAGAAGTTTTAAAAATATTCAAATCTTGATGTAATAGTATACAGTACCTCGGATACAGTATAGTAAATGAAATCATTTGTGTATCCATCTAAATACTATCTGCTTTATGTTATACAGGAAGTAGCTTGTGGTAAACCCCATCAACGTATATTAATTTCATAATGTGTCAAATAATTTAATATAATTAAAACGCGTCCCAAACAATGTTTCCCTATATACTATTATGTAACGAAATACTCTTGTGTAACCCTGTAAATTAATAACATATTTTTTTTTAACTACAGATTGTACAAAATGTATGTTTTAGCATATAGTTCATAAATACATATCAATTTCATTATGTTCGAAAGCGTTTAACCTTACAGTTGAAATTATCCCCCCCCCCCCCTGGTCGAAATGTGACGGAGTACTTTTGATTGTCCCTGTAATTGAACTAACATCTATTTTCATAAATTTTGAAATTACTTGACAGAATCATGCATCAATTGCGTACATGAAGTTTCAAATGATTCGATTAGGTAGTTTTTGCTCTGTATATGCGAACAGACGGACGGACGGACTGAACAACGAATATAGGTACGAACGCACCTAATAAAGTAAAAACAAACAGCTTTTTTCATTATTTTTTTTTATAAAACATTCATTTCAAAATTTACTTTTGCATTTTTTTGCGTTAAAGAAAAAAATCAACTCTTCCAAAATACCGAACGATAAAAATAAGAAAGAAAAAAAAAAGCATTGAATGAAAAATCTCCAAATAATATTCTCAGTGAAAGAGAAAACATTAATTTAATAACAAGCATTTTGATTTCTTTTTTAATCTTTCCCAAAGAAGTTTACATTGATAAATAAACCGAGGAGCTCTTAAAACGCCGGGGACTTTATTTCCAATGGCTTCTAAAAAGAAAAGATTTCTGGCTAAAAGCCAGTGCAAAGATTCAAGTATCCAATTTCCAACGTTTATGACTTGAGGGCAATTTACCAAGAGATTCGGCCATATCGGATAACACACACACTATTTTCAATAAATCGTAGCTAATAACACTTATTTTGCATGAAGTGCGCTTTTCATATTTCAGGATTAAGAGTTATGCCGCGCGGGGCGGAAGAATTTTTCGAAATTATCCCTAAGTGGGTAATCGAATGACAAAGCTAGTGGATCCTGCATTCACAAATGAAATTGTAACTGTTACGAATACATGGGATTGCGTTATTTAAATATATTTTGAGGATTTAATACGATCTTTATATTTTTATATAAAGATCATTGCGTTTTAATAAGAAAAAAGGGATTATCATTCAGAATTTGTTTCTAAAAATTCATTCATAAAATTTAAAGTTAATTTTCAAAGTAAGTTTTCAAATTACACATCATTTAAAAGGATTTTTTCCATATTCTCGATTAAAGTTGGAAATTACACGTCTAGCGTAGATATGAGGTGCGTTCATTTTATAAAGAAGTTTTAAAAATATTCAAATCTTGATGTAATAGTATACAGTACCTCGGATACAGTATAGTAAATGAAATCATTTGTGTATCCATCTAAATACTATCTGCTTTATGTTATACAGGAAGTAGCTTGTGGTAAACCCCATCAACGTATATTAATTTCATAATGTATCAAATAATTTAATATAATTAAAACGCGTCCCAAACAATGTTTCCCTATATACTATTATGTAACGAAATACTCTTGTGTAATCCTGTAAATTAATAACATATTTTTTTTTAACTACAGATTGTACAAAATGTATGTTTTAGCATATAGTTCATAAATACATATCAATTTCATTATGTTCGAAAGCGTTTAACCTTACTAATATACAGTTGAAATTATCCCCCCCCCCTGGTCGAAATGTGACAGAGTACTTTTGATTGTCCCTGTAATTGAACTAACATCTATTTTCATAAATTTTGAAATTACTTGACAGAATCATGCATCAATTGCGTACATGAAATTTCAAATGATTCGATTAGGTAGTTTTTGCTTTGTATATGCGAACAGATAGACGGACGGACTAAACTACAAATATAGGTACGAACGCACCTAATAAAGTAAAAACAAACAGCTTTTTTCATTATTTTTTTTATAAAACATTCATTTCAAAATTTTCTTTTACATTTTTTTGCGTTAAAGAAAAAAATCAACTCTTCCAAAATACCGAACGATAAGAAGAAAGAAAGAAAGAAAAGCATTGAATGAAAAATCTCCAAATAATACTCTCAGTGAAAGAGAAAACATTAATTTAATAACAAGCATTTTGATTTCTTTTTTAATCTTTCCCAAAGCAGTTTACATTGATAAATAAACCGAGGAGCTCTTAAAACGCCGGGGACTTTATTTCCAATGGCTTCTGAAAAGAAAAGATTTCTGGCTAAAAGCCAGTGCAAAGATTCAAGTATCCAATTTCCAACGTTTATGACTTGAGGGCAATTTACCAAGAGATTCGACCATATCGGATAACACACACACTATTTTCAATAAATCGTAACTAATAACACTTATTTTGCATGAAGTGCGCTTTTCATATTTCAGGATTAAGAGTTATGCCGCGCGGGGCGGAAGAATTTTTCGAAATTATCCCTAAGTGGATAATCGAATGTCAAAGCTAGTGGATACCTGCATTCACAAACGCAATTGTAACTGTTACGAAGATATAGAATTGGATGTTATTTAAATATATTTTGAGGATTTAATACGATCTTTATATTTTTATACAGAGATCGTTGAGTTATAATAAGGAAAAAGCATTATCATTCAGAATTTGTTTCTAAAAATTCATTCATAAAATTTAAAATTAACGTACAGTTTCCAAATTACAAGTTATTTAAGGGAATTTTCCCCATATTCTCGATTAAAAAAGAAACAAGTTGGAAGTTGCATGAAAATGAGGTGCGTTCGGACAATAAGGAAGTTTTGAAAGTATTTAGATTTTGATGTAATAGTATACAGTACTTCGGATAAAGAAGTGTTATCTTTTGTGTATCCCTGTAAGTACTACCTGCTTTCTGTTTGTTATACAGGAAGTAACTGGTAGTAAACCTAAGCAACGAATATAAATTTCATAAAATGTTAAATATTTAAACATTATTAAACGCGCATTAAATGTTTCCCCATATACTATTATGTAATAGAATACTTTTGTATAGCCGTGTAAATTAATAACAAATATTCTTTGAACCACGAATTGTACAAAATGTACATTTTAGTATATACTTAATAGATTTATATCAATTTTCTTATGGTCGAAAGAATGTAACACCATTAAAATGCACCTGAAACTATTTTTTCCCTACTGGCCGTAATGTAACGGGATATTTTTTATTGTTTCTTTAAATGATCTATGTATCCGATTTTCATAAAATTTGAAACTACTCGAAAAAATTATGCAGCACTTACATATTTTAAATTTCAAATGATTCCGTTAGGCAGTTTTTGCGCCGTTATATGTGGATGGACTGAACAACGACTGTGCTACATATTTTCATAATTACGAACACACCCATAGACGAAAAAATAACGTCTTTTTTCATTATTCATTAATAAAATTCTTATCCCAAAATTTTCTTTTACATTTATTTACATTAAAGAACAAAATCAACTCTTTCACAATAATGAACGATAAAAAAGAAAGAAAGAAAAGCATTGAATGAAAAATCTCCAAATAATACTCTCAGTGAAAGAGAAAACATTAATTTAATAACAAGCATTTTGA
Organism: Maratus speculifer; assembly: GCA_964019185.1. Lineage (NCBI taxonomy): Eukaryota > Metazoa > Arthropoda > Arachnida > Araneae > Salticidae > Maratus > Maratus speculifer. The sequence continues at coordinate 186,905,412 of OZ025301.1, forward strand.
TTTCTTTTTTAATCTTTCCCAAAGCAGTTTACATTGATAAATAAACTGAGGAACTCTTTAAAACGCCCGGGACTTCATTTCCAATGACTTCTGAAAAGAAAAGATTTCTGGCTAAAAGCCAGTGCAAAGATTCAAGTATCCGATTTCCAACGCTTATGACTTGAGGGCAATTTACCAAGAGATTCGTCCATATCGGATAACACGCACCATTTTCAATATATCGTAGCTAATACACTTATTTTGCATGAAGTGCGCTTTTCATATTTCAGGATTAAGAGTTATGCCGCGCGGGGCGGAAGAATTTTTCGAAATTATCCCTAAGTGGGTAATCGAATGTCAAAGCAAGTGGATACCTGCATTCATAAATGCAATTGTAACGTTACGAAGATATGGGATTGAATGTTATTTTGTAAATGTAGATCTTAGCGTTTCAATAAAAAAAAGGATTATCTTTAAGAATTTGTTTTTAAAAATTCAGTCATAAAATTTAAAATTAATGTACAATTTCTAAATTACAAATTATTAAAAGGAATTTTTTCTATATTCTCGAAGAAACAAGTTGGAAATTGCACGTCAAGCGCAACAAATGCGGTGCGCGTTCGTATTATAAGAAAGATCTGAAAATATTCAGATTTTGATGTAATAGTATAATTTGATGTAATAGTATATAGTACTTCGGATACTGAAGAGTATCCAAAATCTTCTGTGTATTCCTGTAATTACTATCTGCTTTCTTTTAAACAGGAAGCAACTTGTAGTAAATTTCAGCAATGCATATCAATTTTATAAAATGTTAAATAGTTCAATAGTATTAAAATGCGTTCCAAACAATGTTTCCCGCTATATCATTATGTAATAGAATACTTTTGTGTAGTCCTGTATTAATAATAAATATTCTTTGAACCACTGACTGCACATAATGTATATTTTAGTATATACTTCATTGATGTATATTAATTTTATTACGTTCTTAAGAGTGTAACACTATTAAAATGTACTTGAAACTTTTTTTCCCCATAAACCGTAATATAACGAAATATGTTTGATTGTCCCTGCAATTAATCTATGGATCTTATTTTCATAAAATTTGAAATGACTCGAAAAAATTATGTAACATATATATATTAGGTAAATTTCGTAAGAAATACTACCTATTGCAATCGCACCAGTTTATATACCTATCTATCTATCTATATATATATATATATATCTCACTTTTTTATGGACACGATAACTTCTATAATTCTTCCCCAATCTCCACCAAACTGGTACATAAAATTAAAGAGGATAAAATCTCGGTTAAGTTCGTTAATGGGCAAAATCGGACCAAAGGGGTCGGAATAGGGGCCGTTTTTGTGAAAACCTAAAAAAAGCCATAACTTTTTAATTAAAGTAGATATCGAATCAGTTTAAAGTTTATATTGCTTCTTAAAAATGGACCAAAAGTTTATGCATGACAGATTTTTGATAAATTTAGAAATGGGCTGAAGGGGCGAAAAAAACAGGGTTTTGGAGAGAAAAAAATTCATAACTTCGTCAATTTTCAAGATATCAAGTCCAACTAAATTTTTTGTAAATGTTCTTAAAATTATCTAAAACTTTTGTATTTACAAGTTTTTGATAGGACCAACTTTTACCGATGAGAAAAATTAAAAACGAAAAGAAAAAGGGCAGTGAAAAAAGAGAAAAATCCATAACTCCGTCAATTTTTAAGATATCAAATCTGATTAAATTTATTTTACATCTTCTCAAAAATATCTACAACTTTTATATTGACAAGTTTTTCATAGGACCAATTCGTATAGCAAAAAGAAATTAAACAAAAATAGGAGTTGGAGAAAAAAAACTCAAATCCAAACTGCTTATATTCTGACTCTTTTTTAAATTCATTTTTGATTTTAAACGCATCCAAATGGTACATCCTCTTATTTAGAAACTGTATAAAGTGACGCATTGGTCAATTTTCTGATAAAGACAGAATATATTTCAAAAAAGGCTACCAAAAAGGGTATTTTGAACAGAATTCATCGGGTCGGAAAATTTAAGGAAGTAGTCAATTAAGAAATTGCGTTTTTTTTCTGACTCGTTTTTAAATCCATTTTTGCTTTCAAATGCATCCAATTTACAGATCCTCTTATTTAGGAACTATACAATGTGATGCATTGATCGGTTTTTTGATAAAGACAGAATATATTTTGAAAAAGGCTACCAAAAAGGGTATTTTGAGCAGAATTTCCCGAAGTCTTCGTGATTTGAAAATTTAAGGAAGTTTTCACGTAGAAAATTGCGTTTTTTATGACTCTTTTTAAAATTCATTTTCGTTCTCAAACGCATCCAATTTACAGATCCTCTTATTCAGGAACTATATACAGTGACGAATTGGCCAGTTTTTTGATAAAGATAGAATATATTTTTAAAAATGCTGTCAAAGTGAGTATTTCGCACAAAATTTTCCGAAACAATCATGATTAAAGAATTAAGGATGTATTCAAACAACAAATCGGTTATTTTATGACTCATTTTTAAATTCAATGTTTTTCTCAAATGCATTCAACTGACAGTTTTTTGTTATTTATGAACTGAATAATGTACTGTTTTGGTCGATTTTTTAATAAATTCAGAATATATTTCAAAATATGTTGCCAAAATGGGCATTTGAGCTGAATTTTTCTTAATATGATTCTGATAAAACCAGTTTTTGCAGAAAAATGAAATTAAAAATTTTTCATAAACGGCCAAATGAAGTTATTAAATAGGGTTTATCTCTAATCATATATGTATTTTTTGTTGAAATGAGCACTCTTCGAAATCTACCTCCGCCTATAGGCTCAGCCGACAGGGATTTTTTTTAATTTCAAATGATTCTTCTGTGTAATATTTGCTCTGTTATATGCGGACAGATCGACAGGCTGAACGAAGACTACAGATGCTACGTATTTACATAACAACGAACGCACCTAAAAAAACTTCTTCGAGAATATATTTTATATAATTAGATTTACATGGTTAGATGGCTATGAATTTATGAACTTAGAAATACATCCAAGCGACTGGGTTTTAATAGGGAGTTGAGATAGAGGAGAATTTACGGCACCCAACATCGATAAGGAGAATTTGACGGCATCTTAGCTAAAGAGAAATAAATATGTTGAAATAGAAAATAATAATAATAATAATATATATATATATACATATATGTGACATTTTGAAATTAGGATCTAGAAGCATCATCGTCAGCTTCCCCGTTTTACAGCACAGAAGTCGTAGCAAGCGAGGAAAAATAAATATATATATATATAGAAGCTTCATTAAACTACACATTGGCTTCTCCAAAATAGTTTATTAAAATGCAGTCATATAGAGTGGAAAATGCTCTTCCCGAAGCTAACATTCCATCAAAGCTTCCGCAAGTCGTTTAAACCCGAAACATCGAATACAAACTTCCATCCATCTCTGGCCTTCTCACTTACGTAAAAAAAAAGTTTCTAGAACTTTCGATAACCTCTAACCATGATTCTTTTATGTAAACAGAATTTAATGTCTAGCGTCAAGGTTATAAATACCAGTCTCGAATCGTCTGCAAAATGATAATTTTATTTTAAAAGATTATTATTTAACTAATTTATAATCGAAATCAAAATTTGAATATATTCTACAGACGATAATTTCACAAAAAAAGAAATGAATTTATTGATGCGCAATATATATCAAACGCGAAGAAAGAAAAAACGTAAATAAAAAGAATTATACTTTTGAACAGTATAGTTTTGGAATAAATTTAATAAGACTTTCTTTAAAAAGGATTGATAAAAACAGGGGAAAAATGAGTTTATCGAGAATTTTAAGAAATAAAGTTTAATTAAGAATATTTTTAATTTAGAGCCCTTTTTTAAAATTATGCATATTGGAATAAATGTTTTTTAAGGCGAATTAAGAATTTATATCGTTTCTATAAAGATTAATAGATTAGAATTAATGATAGGATTTTAATTTAATAAGTTGAAATAAGTACGGAATATTGTTAAAAAGAAACTAATATAGCATAAGATTAATTTTGGGAAAACATTTTTAATTTGTAATATATATATATATATAAAGAGAGAGACACAGAGAGAAATTTTCTATAAAAATAGAAAACGATAGAACCAAGATTATAAAGAACAGAAAATTACGCAATTTGGGAATAATTTAGTGACTCTCTTAACCATCTTGTGACATATACCAGTTTTTGTACAGAGAATGGTGAATAGTCAAAATGGGTGAAATTGTGCCGACATTTGTTTATTTATTTTTAATTATTTATTTATTTTTAAATTTTGATCGGGGGTGGTGGCTGAAAACAGGAGCTTTTAGGTGTGTTTGCTACTATGTAAATACGTAGCACCTATTGTAGGCATCTGGTCCATCATGCTTGTCCGCATAAACCAGCGCCATAATTACCCATCCGAATAGTTTAATTACACACCGTTGCTGAATTTTGGCTAATCATTTCAAATTTTTTTTCAAATTCAAAGCTAATCAAAACTTTAAAATACATTGAGTAAAGTTATCTTAATTCTGTTAAATCCTATCATATGTAATTAATTCTAAGATATCCTATGATAGTTAATGATTCAAGGTTGCCATGATGATTATTCAATTAAATCCTATCGTACGTAATTAATTTCATGATATCCCATGTTAAGTAATGATTTTTTGTTGCCATGGCGATTGCGTCCACTTAAGATAGTGTCATATTGCTTCAGTATTACTGAATTTAATGCATATAATCGTAATAAATTTTGTATTCACGCATTTTTGCGCAAGAATACAATAGCTATTGCACTAAGATCTGAAAATTTATAAAATTAATTATAGCAAGAACGCACCGCGTTTGCCGTATAATTTCGGACTTTACTTTTTGTAACGAAAGCTACGTAAATATGTGCATATTGATGTATAGCCTACTTTTCAAAAAGTTTATGAACGAATAACACATTAATTCTGGTCTAAACAGAATAACATTCCATTAAAACATAATTAAACCAGCTAAAAAGAAAATAAAGATAGGTGGACTCCATTTTTCTAGTAAGAAAACATCCATTACTCAAATCATTAATTTTCCCACTGCATTTCGACTGAAAAAGAATGCCATTTGACGAAAAATACATTTTCAAGTATACATTTCAAGGCAGTAATTATAGAGAAATTTTTCTATCATAATCTACCATTTTACAAAGCAACATTGAAAAAAAAACCCTCACTTCTCTTGTCATTTATCCCAAACCACTATTAAAAGTTGACACTTGCTATTACAGTTTTCTCTCCCACGTCGGAAAGTAACAAAAACACAGAAACAATGCAAGGACGCGGTATTTCTCTTGTCATCTCCCTTTATTAATTGAGCAAAGTCGTAATAAATAACAGAGTTCGCTGTTGAAAGCTGTTTTTACACTCATTTGTTTAACTTAATAACTTAGTTTTTGTACGTAAAGATGGAATTTTGTAATAGCTGTTTTAACCCTTTGTCTACCGAATTATTAATTCAGAAAATTTTACATTATAAAGCATTTTACGTAAGTTGTTGAAACTAAATTAAAATATTTACACAGTCATTTAATAAATTTTTGAAGGATTTTAGAAGGATTAAGTAAATTTGAATTTTCAGGGATTTTGTGAAATATTTATAACCCCATTCAAATCTTTTATTTTGAATTGATTTCTTAATATTTAGTAGAATTATAAAATTCACAAATATGATGTTCTTACAATATGAATATTGAAATATTTTCGAAATGAAAAATCCTCATCCCCTCCCTCAGCGCCAAGAAAGCTGAAAAGATACAAAGACAAAAGAAATAATCCTTTTAAAAATATTTTTGTTTTGTGTAACCAATAATGATTTTGAAACAAAATAAAGTAATGTATCTGTAACTTATTCTAAGGAGTATTACAACTAATTAATGTATTAAAAGAATTTTATGAGTAATTTTAATGGTACTTACAAGTACCGTCGATAGTTAAAAGCTAATTACTTCTTCATATATAAATTATGTACAGTGAGTGTTTTCGATGACAAAACTACTGTACAAATAAACGTAAAAATAAAAATCATTAGTTTACTAAATGGTGTACAAAGCGTTGTTCAGTCTAAAAACAATGTGAACATTAAAATAAAATTAAGATATTCAACGTTTCGATCGTCTTTTGAGAGCATACTGAGAACGCTGTCATACTGCTTCAAAAAACAAAGCAATGCCGTTTTGAATTTTAAAAGTTTCGTATAGAGATGTGTCATTTGTTGAGGAACGATTCCGGCAGTAGAACTGAAGGAACGATTCAAGTCTGTAAAAAGGAATCGACCCTTTTCGGAACGATTCCAAAAGAGAATGACTCGCAGGGATCGGTCCTTTTGGAATGATTCCTAAAAGGAACGACTCCTCGGTATCGGTCCTTTTTGAAACGAAAAAAGCAAAATTCATGGTAGATCTGGAAAAAGGCTTACTTTATGTTTTCTGGGTAGCTGCAGTGGCGTAGCTAAGGGGGGCAAGGGGGGCGTCCGCCCCGGGCGCCAAATTGAGAGAAATTGTTACATATCTATATTGGGGTGGGGGCGGAAAATTTCTTGCTGGCCTCGGGCGCCAAAAAACATAGCTACGCCACTGGGTAGCTGAATCCGAAGTTTTAACTTTCCACCAAAATTTCTCTCGGCAATACCCCCCCCCCTCCTACACACACAAATTTTTGTAAAAGCGTAATTGCAAAACTTAGTGCTCGCAGCGCTGCGGCACACGTTGAGAATCAGGCTCCCCTCTCCCCATTCATCCTAATTAATAATGTCATGTACATTATTTTTTGCGAATTATTTCTTCTTTCTGAATTTTTAGATAATTTTTCGCTAAAAAAGTAATAAAAAAATAAATTAAAAAATAAATAAAAATAAACTATATTGGCGATCGTTTTACTAAAATTTTTGGTTTGGGGGAGGGGTATTTTGATGAGAAATTACAAATTCAGATCCAGTGACCCACATAAAGTTTAAACATAAAGCAAGAATTGTTCAAAGTTCAGAAGGGTAACGGGAAAGCAAACACAAACGATGCGAGTGGTTAAGCAGAATTGCATAACTTAGTGCGCCCAGCGCCGCGATGTATGGAGTAGAGATGTGTCATTTGTTGAGGAACGATTCCGGCAGTCAGCGCCGTGCGAAAGGGGGGGGGGTGGCGAAGGGGGCGGTAGCCCCGAGCGCGGAAACTTAGGGGGCGCCAAATTTATACTACCAACATCATTTTTTGGCCTATACAAGAAAAAGTTGCGGGTGGGGAGGGGGCAAATTCAACCTTTGACCCGGGTGCAGTTTTCTCTTCGCACGCTCCTGCCAGCAGTGGAAATGAAGCAACGATTCTAGTCTGTAAAAAGGAATAGGTCCTTTTCGGAACGATTCGGAAGAGGAACGACTCCGAGGAATCGTTACTTTTGGAACGATTCCAAAAAGGACCGAATACTCGGAATCGGCCCGATATGCACTGACCAAAAGGACCGATTTGTCGGACTCGTCCCGAAATGAAACGACTCCGAAAAGGACCGATTCCTTTAATTCGATTCGAAATGGACCGATTCCGAAAAAAATCGGCTCTTGTTCTTCTGGATTGGCAAGTTTTAATAAATAAAAATACGCTATTTTTTTTTAATAACATTTTGATTTTATTAAAGCAGAGTGTATTTCCTAAATACCCTTCGAATGTGTATGGAGAAAAAATGATGTTATGAGAGGGGGAGGGCGTTTAATAAAGCGTCATAAAAATTGCATTTTAATCGGATAATAATAACTGATTTTTGTTTTTTTTAAAATAATTATAGAATTACGTACTTTCATGTATATTTCAGTTTCACTTTTTTTCCCCCTTAAGTATAATTTGAATTTGAGAATCCTCTTTGTCAAAAGAAAAATAAGACCAGCAACGAGCGCTTGAGTACCACTTTTTTTCCACTGTTTGGCGCCTTGTTTTTTTCTTCTGAAGAAGATGTTTAGAAAAAAAAATCTCGAAACTCTCGAAAATTGTTTTAATCAACTTACATTGAGGTTTATTACAAAAAGGAAAATCTCTTTGAACAATACTCCGAGCAATAGAAACCGTATTGTGGCTCTACCTAATAAAATTCATGGTAGCTCTGGAAAAAAGCTGATTTTATGTTTTCTGGGTCGCTGAATCCGAAGTTTTAACTTTCCACCAAAATTTCTCCTGACAATCCCCCCCCCCCACACATACACACACAAATTTTGATAAAAGCGGAAATAGATAACTTACTGCTCGCAGCGCCGCGAAGCATGTTGAAAGGCTGAATGTCATGTATAACATTTTTTGCAAATTCTTTCTACTTTCTGAATTTTTAGCTAATTTTCCCCCAAAAATATAGAAATAAATAAAAAAAAACTATATTGGCAACCATTTTACAAAAATTTTTGGAGTGGGGGAGGGGTATTTTAATAAGAAGTTACAAATTCGGATTCAGCGCCGCGATGTATGTTGAGAGGTAGGATACCTCCTCCCCGTTCATAATGTAATGGATGTTATTTGTTGCAAACTTTGTTTGTTTTCTAAACTTCTAGATACTTTTTCATTAAAATAAAAATAAAAATATTTTTATAAAAATTTGTTTTGAAATGCATTTTACCCAAATTTGGGGAGGGAAGGAAATTGAGATGCCCCCCACGAGGTGTGGAGGGGAGAGAAATTTTGATGTGAAATTAGAAATTCGGATTCAGCGACCCAAAAAAATCACACTTGAACCTATACCATTCACATTAATGATTCTATTCACACTTGAACTTATTCCTAAATAGACAGAGTCCTAGGATTTTTTTTCGAAATGCGCAGATTCCAAAATTACCGATTTCTGAGGAATCGTACCGAAATGGACCAACTCGGAAAACGGCCGGTTGCGAGAACCGATATATAAGCAGAAGCAGGCACGTACACTGTAAAAAATAAATGTGTAAATTTACACACAAAAATGTGTAAATCGATGATACAAAAACGACATGTCTATATGTGTAATTTGGTGTGTAAAATACGCCAAATGTGTAAATTTCAAAATACACATTTTTATGTGTAATTTGATGATAAGTCCAAATGTGTAAAAGTTATCTGATAACTCTTGAAATACACACTTTAAAGTGTAAGTTGCACTGAAATACACATATTTCTGTGCAATATTTTTACACATATATTTGTGTAATATTCTACTTTTACACATATTTTGTGTAATAGGAACATACACATAATCTTGTGTAATATACAACATACACACATTTTTGTGTTATATGCAGAATACGCAGATTTATGTGTTAATATTATGTTCTTACACATATGTATGCGAAACATGCAAAACACACACTTTTGTGTAATTTTTAAAATACACAGATTTTTGTGTACATAGCTTTATTTTATGCTTTGACATGTAAATTGTGAAAAAAATAATGTTTTTATGGTTACGAAACAAAACTGCATAAAGAACAAACTCATGTAATACTTGGCGTTTATTTTTTTTTTTTTTAACTGACTTACAAACAAGACCACAAATCACAATATGCCTAATTTACAAAAAACAGGGTAGTCTTAAATTAAAATCTGTTATCCTTCTGTTAGAGTTGGTTTGAAGTCCGAAAATCATACATTCATAATTTATGAACAGGAATGTATAATTTGAGTATAGACAATATGGAGACTGTTTTTTTAAATTAAGTTAAAAGTTAGAGTTCTTTCACACCATCTTACAAGTGTAGCAGCTTGTGTTATTTTCAATTTATTTAGAATTTCCTCTTTTTGGAAATTCATATAGATTTTTTCTCCATATTCTGAAAATGGCATAATTTTAACTGTATTTATAACTGATAAAATGATGATTTTTTTTTCATTTGTTGCGATGTACAGAGTGAAAAAAAACCATATTTTTTGTTTCTTTTTAAAACAAATTATTACAAACTTTTTTCGTTTGGGCTAGTTATATTTTTGCACTCTCTTTGAAAGCTTTTGCTCACTTTAACTTCCAAAGTTATCATCACACATGTAAGGCTCCACAGCTAGTATTTTTAACAATAACGTTCAAGCAGAATTTTCCTTTAATATAATTTGACCAGATGGGTGAAAAAGCATCCAGGGCAGGATTCAAACCAGGGACTTTTAGCGTAAGCTGCCAGTCTGGCATTAGTTAGCTTTATTTAGTATAATTCTAGTTCTTTGGCTGAATTATGTCCGCCAGATTCATCCACGATAGCTCAATTAGTAGAGCATTGGCAGCTCTCATAAAAAATCCCGGTTCAAACCTAGGCCAAAATACTTTTAATTCTGTTGGAAAAATTACAAGTGATTTATTTAATAATTAACATAATTGTATTAAAATTAATAAAGAATTATTCTTTTATCAAATTACATGACATTTAACAGCAATATTTGTTAAAATTAGTAATGAAATATTTCTGCTTAAATGTTCAAAACATAATCAAAATAAAATTTACATAAAATATATATATTCTTGCAATATACATAGTATGTTTTGTAATCTTTAAATTATAAGGATTATTGATGATAGAATTGAAAGATTATTGATTACTAGTGACTGAATGAAATTAATTTAGTATTTTAATACGCATTTTGAACGTTAAGTCACTAGTGATTATTTAATTACACAACAACTATAAAAAATATTAAATATAAAAAGGAAAACCGATATTAAGTACTTACATTTTATGCATTTTAATTGCATGGTATTATTCACTATAAATAATACATGCGATTATAATACAGTAGACGCAGTTGATACAGATAAGATGGACAGAGAAAATGGGATTTACACCAAAGTTGCAGTTATGATGTCACCAAAATCATCTTGAAATATATTTATGCATAATATAAAAATATACTCTATATGGCGAACGGTGACCGGCCACTTGCGATTTTAGATATTTTGTTAAATATCTAGAAAAAAAAAAACATGAAAAATTTCCCTGCAACTGCAGGTGTGTGTAAACATAATAGTACAGACCATATATTATCATGAAAATTTTTCCCCTTTCCCCCCATGAACATTTTTTCAATTTGGACCCGTCAACAAATTGAAAAAGAACGTATATCTTTTGGATAACCCTGTCAAAACTAATGTAGCAAAAGTGTTCAAAGTGTAGATTATGATTAAGTGGTTTATTGTAATTAACTGTGCTCTTTTTTGTGTGGATAGCATGTATATTCGTAGAGAAATTGCGTTTTTATAAAGAAAAAAATCCAAATTTTGCAAGTTTTTTTGCTTATAATTTGCAGAATTCCTAATATATATATAAAAAAATCCTTCCAGAAAATATGACAAATAACATTTTACATAATACCTTGTAATCAGAATTAAAAAATAATAAAAATTGTATGAAATAATGAATAGGTTTACTAAATAATTTTTCACTGCGCATGCGTGAACGCTATCAAAATTTCACTTCCATATTTTGTTAGATAAATGTATAGAACAAATTTTTTGAAAATCTCAAAAGCATAGCTTGAAAATTCTGAAAGTGATCGTCGAAGATCAAAATCTATTGTTCTTAAAATGAAGCAAACAAATGGGGGTTTGTATCCAAATATAATAGTGCGTGCCACATTGTGTATTCTATATTGGCACTAATCAATGGATATATGGATAGAGCCCCTCATCTTTTTACTTTATTTTGAAAATAACGGATTTTAAGGTTATTCTATCTACGATCACGTTCAGAATTTTCAAGGTATATTTTTGAGACTTCCACAAAAGTTGCTCTATACATATAGCTAACACAATATGCAAATAAAATGTTGATAGTGTTCACAGATGCGCAGTGAAAAAATTTTTAGTAAACCTATTTATTTTTCATACAATTATTATTTATTTTTTTTAATTCTGATTACAAGGTATTGTGTACAATGTTTCTTCTCATAGTTTCGTAAAAGAGCATTATTTTATATTCAGAAATCTGAAAATTATAAGTAAAAAATTTGGCAAAATTTGGGACTCTTTTTATAAAAATCGCAATTTCTCTACGAATATACATGCTAGCCACATAAAAATGAAGACAGCTTATTACAATAAGCCACTTAATTATAATCTATATTTTGAACGCTTTTGCTGCATTAGTTTTGACAGGGTAATCCAAAGGATGTTCTTTCTTTTTCAATTTGTTGACAGCCTCCTATGGAGTTTGATGAAAATCTTCACGGAAATGCGTGGCATATACTGTTATATTTACACACTAAGAGTTTCAGGATAATTCCTCGTGTATTTTTCTACATATTTAACAAAATGTTAAAAATCGCAGACTTCCGGCATAGGTAAAACCGGCGAAGTCACCTAGGTGACTGACTATACCACACGGTCAAAGCTTTGACCGTATAGTATATACTAGCTGTTCTGCCCGGCGTTGCCCGGGTTCATAAAAAAATATCAAGAATTGCGAAAATACTTTAAAAATCATAATAAAAACCTCGAAAAATTTAAAAAATGCTGCACGAATTTCGTCTAAACTTCGTTGAAAAGAGATGGGCTAAAAAATTGAAGTTAGATTATTTCTACTAATGTGGAAAAATCTTACAAATCGCAAAAAACATTAAAAATCTCATAAAAATATAAAACAAAATTCAAAAATTGTGTTTCAAAATTCGAATAAACTTTGAAGAAAAGAAATCAGAATTTAATAAATTCGGCCAAAAATTGAACCTCTAAAAAATCGAAGCGGGTCACGAAGAAACGTAAACATCGCTTTAAAAATGGAAAATTTTTCAAAAATCACGGAACTCAAAATTTACTCTACTTGGAAAATGTTTTGAATCTAATTAATTTGATAATGTAAAAAGCATTGAAATACGAAAAAAACTGCTAAAAAATCACAATAAAAATGTTTAATCGCACAGGAGAAAATTTATCATATTAGCGAAGAAATTAAAAACCAAATTCCATTTCCGTATCTGAAAAAAATCGCCGTGAACTCAAAAAAAAAAAAAAAAAAAAAAGCATAATGCATTAAAAATTGCTGTAGATCAAAATAAGAGAGCAAAACAATTACCGTAAAGGATAAAAGTTTGAAACCAAACTCTTATTAGTCTAGAAATTTAAAATCGAATTCCTCTGAAAAATGTTTAAAAAATAAAATAAAATAAAATAAAAAAAGGCTGAGAAAGCCCAAAAATTGCATTGAAAATTGTAATGAAATGAAAGTCGTAAAACATTAAGAAATCCCTAAAGTAAAAATTCACTGTTATAATATAAAATATTGTAATCAAGAAATTAACCATATTAACCGAAAATATTTGAAATCGAAATCGATTTCCGGATGTAAAAAAAATCGCCACGAAACTTGAAGAATGGCTAAAAATTATATTGAAAATTGCATTAAAAATAGCTAAATATTTGGAAGTCAATGCTTAAAAATAATATTAAGGCAGGGCGGGGGGGGGGGGGAGGGCGGGGTTATGATCGAAATCATTCATAAATTACAAAATGTAGGCATGGAACGCCAAAATCATATTAAGAGATAAAACATTGCATTCGAAACATAACTACATTAAACAAAATGTTTGATATCAAAATTGGTTTCTGAATGGCAGAAAATCGCCAAGGAACTTAAAAAAATGGCTAAAAATCGTATCGAAAACTATATTAAAAATCGCTGAATATTTAAAAGTCATGGCTGTAAAAATTTAATATTCAGTCGAAAATATTGTAATCGGAAATCGTTCATGAATAAGGAAAAGTCAACACGGAACACCTAAAATCCCCCAAACTAACTAAAAATTACATTGAATATCGCATTAGAAATTGGCAAAATTCATAAAAGCGTGGAGAACAAATTGTACTATTTATGCTAAAAGTTAGAAACCGAAATTCTTTTACCGGTGTCAACAACTGTCACAGAACTTGAAAAATCACTATAAAACAGATTAAAAATCAGTAAAATTCAAAAATCCAGACAAAATTTGCCATAGTAAGATAAACATTTATATTAAATTCCTGCGGACATAATTTACCATAATGGGACAAAACATTGACATCTGAACTCTTTCATTAGTTAAAAAATATCGACACAAAACTTGCTAAACATTTTATGAAAATACACAAAAAATCTGAATCATTGATGTCAAAATTTACTACATTAAGCTACAAATTATTTAAAATTTTCTTTTCCAATTGTGAAAAAATCGCCGTGGACTCGAAAACATCTAAAAATTGTACTCAAAAATTCATTACAAATCGTTTCAAATTTAAAAATAGCGGGGGACAACATTTACATAAATAGAGTAAAATAGTGTAATCTGAATTATTTCTTAAATACGAATGAAAAAATCGGCGCAAAACGTGAGAAATAATGAAAATATTGCATTAAAAAATCACTAAATTTCAAAATTCGTAAATGAAGTGTAAATGTTTGAAATTAATTTCCTTTTCGAAATTTCAAAAAATAGCCATGAGATTCAAAAAACCAATACAAAACCATTGAAAAATTCATTAACAATCGCTAAATGTAAATACATCCCGTGAATAAAAAAATATTCTAATCGTGTAAAACGTAGCAACCATTCTTTTTTACATGAATTACAAAAAAATCGACGCAGAACACAAAATATATCAAAAATCACATTGAAAATCGACAAAATTAAAAAAAGGTAAATGGTGAAATTTACTATATTAGGCAAAAAATTTGAAACCAAAATAATTTTTTTATTGTTAAAACACCACAGTGGTGGGGATCGAAAAAAAATAGTACTAAATCGCATTAAAAAGTTCATTAAAAACGCATTGAAAAATGCACTAAATATAGCTAGTTATTTTTTAAATCGCAGTAATCAGAATTTCATCAAACGGATAAAACATTCTAATCGGAAATCTGAACTATTTGATTATCCAGTTGACCGAGAAACTATCTGGGTCAAACCATAAGATTAAACTACAATAATGGCGGATCGTAAATTCCATATTCACTTGACATTAAACATGTTACATATGTTTGTTACGTCATCAAGTGGTTTTTACTTCTTATTTTTATATGTATTTGTATTAATGTTTTTCTAAATTATCTCTTATTTCATTATTTAACATAAAAATTACATCTATTTGCTTAATTTGGCTTGTTTCACGATTGATATAATTTGGCGAAATTGGTCGACAGGATAATCACGTAGTAAAAGGAAATCCTTTATAGATAATAAAAATTCGACACGGAACACAACAATTCTTGAAAAATCGCGTTAAAAATCTCTAAAATTATATTAGATTAAAGGTTTGAAATCAATTTTTACTTCCGAATATCAAAAAATCATAATGAAACTCGAAAATGTTTTAAAAATTGCATTGAAAAGTGCATTAAAAATCACTAATATTAAAAAATGACAGGGATCAAAATTTACTCTAATAGGGTAAAACGTTGTAATTGGAAATATCTCATGAATGACAAAAATCCGACATCAGACGCAAAAGATCTCGAAAAATCGCATTAAAATTAGCTGAACTTCATAAATCTTAACAGCTAAAATTTAATGCATCAGCCTGAAAGTTTTAAGCAAAATTCCTTTTACTAATGTCGAATAATAGCGGCAAAATTTACATTAAATAATTTACTAAAAATCCAAACATCGTTGCACGAAATCCAAATAAATTATATTGAAAAGAGAACAAAATTCACTAATTTAGGTCGAAAGAATGAAACCGCTTTCCTTTTCGCTAATGTGGAAAAATTGCCTCGAAACCCACTAAAATTCGAACCGAATTAAATTAAAAAAACTGAAAATCGGCCTTCAAGGTGTAAAATTTCATACATAACTTCGTGCAGCGGTCTCTCCAGAGCATTGCCAGTACTTTAAAAATTTTAACATGCGTTATAAACTACCTTAAAGTGTAATACAGATCTCCTTATTGCATTTCCTAATTTTGTTCGCGCCCCTCCTTTCACGCACCCTGAAATGTGTCACACCATTCTTTGTTTACATTTTTTTTTTATCATGTATTATAAACCATTTTAAAATTTAAAATAAATCACATTGTTATATTTCCAAATTTTAACAAAACCGCGTTCTGTTAGTTCCATTTTTCACCACCAGCTAGCGCACTCTATTCTTCAAAAACTTTATCAAAACGATACTCTGATAAACAACCTATCAGGTGATATATTACTCGAGGGTGTAGCGGTCTTAAGCAAGAATTTAAGATATTTTATGAAATTGCTATTCGAAATTATTGGTAACTAAATTTTTGACATTTTAGGTAAATTTCGCAAAAAAATATTACTTATTGCATTCTATGCAGCTCAAGATTTTGATAGAACAACTATGAAAAAAAAAAATAGATGCTAAACGCAAAAAATCTTGAAAAAGCGTTAAAAATCACATTGAAAATCGCATTAAAAATCGTTAAAATCTAAAATTCGTAACAAACACAAAATTTAGGGCTAAAAGTTTGAAACAGTTTTCTTTTTATCAATCTAAAAAAAAAAAAAAAAAAAAAAAAAAAACCGCAAAATGAGAAAAAAATACTAAAAATCGCATTAAAAATTCCTTAAAAATTCAAAAATCGCTGTACAAATTCCGAATAAACTTTGTTGAAAAGAGAAAAAAAGTTGCTATATTAGGTTAAAAGAATGAAACCGTATTTCTTTCACTAATGGGATAAAACTGCAAAAAGAACACTAAAAATCGCCTAAAAAATTATCAAAAAAAAATCTAATCAAAAAATTGAAAATCGGGCTTCGATGTGCAAAACTACATGTATAAAAGTACCTTCCCTCCACATTTTGTCACTCTACGTACAGCAGACTCTTCAGAACAGCGCTGACACACACACAAACTTGTCTCTTTATTATTATAGATTTAAAAAAATAGCGTTCTATCAGTTCCATTTTCCACCACCAGGTAGCGCACTCTATTCTTCAAAAACTTTATCAAAACCATACTCTGTTAAATAACCTATCAGGTAATATATAACTCGAGGTGGTAGCGGTCTTAAGCAAGAATTTAAGATAGTTTATGAAATTGCTATTCGAAAATAGTGGTACCTAAATTTTTGACATTTTAGGTAGAATTCACAAAAAAATACTACTTATTGCATTCTCAACAGCTCAAGTTTTTGATAGAACAACTATGAAAAATAGATGCTAAACGCAAAAATCTTTAAAAAACGTTAAAAATCGCATTGAAAATCGCATTAAAAATTGTTAAAATCTAAAAATCGTAACAAACACAAAATTTAAGGCATTAGGCTAAAAGTTTAAAACGATTTTCTTTCTATCAATCTCAAAAATAGCCGCAAAATGAGAAAAAACACTAAAAATCGCATTAAAAATTCGTTAAAAATTCAAAAATCGCTGTACAAATTCCGAATAAACTTTGTTGAAAAGAGAAAAAAATTGCTTTTTTGGGTTAAAAGAATGAAATCGTATTCCTTTTACTAATGGGATAAAACCGCAAAAATAACGCTAAAAATCACCTAAAAAAATTATAAAATAAAATCTAAACAAAAAATCGAAAATCGGGCTTCGAGGTGCAAAACTACATGTAAAAAAGTACCTTCCCTCCAAATTTCGTAACTCTACGTGCAGCAGTCTCTTCAGAACAGCGCTGACAGACAAACATCCTTCTCTCTTTATTATTATAGATAGATGAGGACGTAAATTTTGAAGCTCGCCTTATCTAAAAAAAAAAAAAAAAAAAAAAAAAAAAAAAAAAAAATAGAAAATCGCGAAAAAACCTAACTGTGTCCAATATTTTTCATTATAAAACGTTTTTTTACATTGATAGAAATACACGATAAAACTATTTTCTATGCAGATTATAATGTTTTTTTTTCGATGTAGGTTCATTAATAGAAAAGATTGATAGAAAAAATCGGTTTTTAGCTCACAGGCTATCATAGCCTGAGAGCTTATGTGCCCGTCCGTTCTGTATGTATGTGCGTATGTGCGTAACGCGATAACTCATGATAAAAATATCGGATCCACTTGAAATTTTGTATATAGGTATATCCTGATAAGGCGCTTCCCTGATTAGTTTTTGGAGTTCATTCGATATGTATAAGAGGGGGAACGGGGGGCTCATGCCCCCCGTTAGTTGATATAAATGGGATTTTCATGCAGAATTAAGTTTTCAAAATTTAGATTAGGATCATTCTGATGAGGCGATTCCGTGACTGTTATTAGGTGTTCATTGAATAAGTATAAATAGGGGGAACAGGGGTTCTAATCCCCCCCCCCGTTAGTTGATATAAATGGGATTTTCATGCAGAATTAAGTTTTCGTTCAAAATTTAGATTAGGATCATTCTGATGAGGCGATTCCGTGGCTGTTATTAGGTGTTCATTGAATAAGTATAAATAGGGGGAACAGGGGTTCTAATGCCCCCCCCCGTTAGTTGATATAAATGGGATTTTCATGCAGAATTAAGTTTTCGTTCAAAATTTAGATTAGGATCATTCTGATGAGGCGATTCCGTGACTGCTATTAGGTGTTCATTGAATAAGTATAAATAGGGGCAACAGGGGTTCTAATGCCTCCCCCCCCTCTTAATTTATATAAATAGGTTTTTCAAGCAGAATTTTCAGATTTCGTTCAAATCTCTGAACCGTTTTGGAAGTTTAATGGTTAAGTATAAAAGAAGGGGATAACTCCTTTTAAATTATATAAATGCTAAATGGGTTTTTATTAAGAATTATCTAATTTGCTCTGAATTTTGGATATAGATTTTTTATATGATAAAGCATGTCTTTGATAGTATAGGAGGTTCAATGATTAAGTATAAAAAAAGAGGAAAGGGGAGAGCTGTTTCCACTTCTTAATTTTTTTTTCGAACGGAATTAACCCTTGAAAATATAAGGCTTTAATGTACAATTAGTATTTGTAGCCTGTGAGCTCAATGCCATCAGTTTAACTGGGCAGTATTCTTTATTTAAAATTTAAAACTCACGTTCTCATGTATACATTCCAAACACTTGTCATGCCTCACAAATATCCTTATATAAGTAATATTTACGTCTTATGTTCGATATATTTATGTATCTTTGTCATCGTATACATCTTAAACACAAGTCATGTAGACATGCTTCACATATGATGACTGCAAATGAGCATAAATGTTATGAAACGTATAATTGTAATATATATTATTATAAAGTCTTATGTGCTCTATAATTTGGCAACCCATTTTCAAGAGATCGCTGCAACACATAAATACCTAAACAAATTCAAACTACTTCGATTCTAAAATGTACAATAAGTTTTAATGCTATTTGAAAAATGAAATAAAAAATTAAAAAAAAAGTAGCAAATGCTCCTATTTTCTTTTATGTATGTGAAGTAATCTTTTGACTTTTTCGATCTACTCTTATATTAACAATATTTCTACAGCTATCAAATGATACTTTTTTAAATTTTTTATTTTTGTTGTTTTTGCTAACAGTAGTTTTTGAATGTAATACGCTTAAAAAAGTCTTCAATTTATGTAAAATATTTTTAACTATTTCAATCTAAAAATCACAAAAAAAAAAGAAAGAAAAACAATGAATCGAAATTTGTTAAAAGGTGGGATTTGATATTGGTAGAAATAGTGTTAAGGAAACTACAGCATGTAAAAATATGAAAACGTGCAGTTTCATGTCAATTATTGTGATAAACAAGCTGAAACATTAATTATTTCAAGTGCTACTCTATGTTGAAATTGCAAATATTTATTGGGGTGTTAAAAGGAATCATTTTAGAAATGTCTAAAATAAATAAATAAATAAGAATACTGATATTTTTTTCATATTTAAAATAAGCAGTAATTTATATACTTCACATCAACATTATCAATTTTCAAATGCAAAATAGTAAAAAATCTCTTTTTCAGCTATTTTCCATCCTATTAAAAAATCTGCAAAGTTCATTTTAAAATTACGATGAAAAAATAAAGAAATAAGAAATAAAACTTTGAAGTGAAAATTTATCTCAGTATCTCATGTTGACAATTCTAAGAACAATTAGGCTGACAACTGCTATGTTTGAAGATAGCAACAATAAATATAATCATCTTTTTTAAGCTGACAGTAAAGGTAACATTGATTCTCATTGGATGAGTAACTTTCACTTTTTGGAATGTTACAGATATACAACGAGGTGATATAAAGGATTAATTCATTTTATATAAGAGTTTACAAGCAGTAAAGAAATATTGAAAATATTTTTTTTATTATTAAAAAATAGTTTTAATAACACATTGAAGAAAATACATTTTTATTTGTGAAATTATACATTTAATCCAATAACTCTTAATGTATGATAAAATAAACAACGATCGTTAAGTGTTTATATCACACAGCACCGCATCTACTCTATTTTGCCTTTAATGTGAAAATTTTAATTCGTTTTTCAAGTATGTATCTGGTTTGCTGGATGTTTTTTTGCCAGAGCCATTATAAATCTAATACTATCATAAATAGTATAAAGTATTACAATCTACAATTGAGTTCTTAAAACAATGTGGTGAAAATTTTATTTATATAAGTTTATTAAAAATTAGATAATGTTTTTGTATGTGACTCAATAAGAAAAGAATAATTAATACAATAGCAAACGGTTAACTAATTTTTAAAGTAAAAAAATACGTAAAAGAACTCAGATCATAGGTATAAAAATAGAACAACATATTAGTTCATTATGATTATCACCAATATTTTATTTATAGGATTAGATGATAATTATAAAAAAAAAAGAAATCCATTTTAATCATACCGTTTTCTAATAGCGCTTATGGTATATATATTTTGAAATTTATCTGTATAATATCAATCAAGATATAAAATAGGGTACATTTCGGTTAATCGGACGCCAATATTATATATGCAATACACATGCATATATACGTCTATACACATATTGTATCTATATATGCATGCAAATATATAAATATATGCTTATATATGTAAACATAGTTTCATATGTATTTATATATTTATATATATATGTATATATAACACTGGCGCCAAGCTAAATAAAAAGTACATAAAATAATAAAGCTATCCAGAATGAAAAGTAAGTAATGAAATACAATTATTACATTATTACAAAATTTTAAAAATTATGTTTGAAAACATTCTCTAAAAAGGCTTTTTTATTCAATAATTTAAATATCGTTAAATGTTTACTGATTACATAACCATTGATTGTGATGTTTTTTCATATACTTTTATAATTTATGAAACCATGATTTTAACCAGTTATTTTTAAAAAGGAAACAAATCTAATTAAAATGCTATTGAAATCACAGTTTTTTAATCTTCTGATTAATATTGTCACTAGGTAAATTATGTATTTCAATAAAATAAGCAACAAATTTATTAAACTAAATGAAGTTAATGAAATATTCAAATTTTAAAACATGTTTATAAGAAGTTAATTAAAATCTTTATAATTTAAAGAAAAACAAATAGCAAGAATAATTTCTTTCATACCTGCTTTTCACTGACATTCTTTATTGTTCGATTTTGTTGGAAAAGTAATAAATCCAATACATAAGCACAATAGCTAAGGCTGGAAGCATATACACCACGCCAAAGCCAGTGTATTTATCTCGGACTTAAATATTTTGTATAAAGTATGATCTTGGAAGAACTGATCAGCAATTCATTGTTTAAATTACAAAATCCGTGTCAATACAGATCTATGTTGTCGAGAAAACTTTCTTGCATCCGTTCAAAAGCGTACCACATGTAATCTGTTTACTTTTATTCTACGGTTAGCCAGCCGCAGACGACTTTTTTTCCTAGCAGATGCAAAATGTGTTTTTAAAAACAAAACAGCGTTATAAGAGAAGAAAAAAAAAATTCTTTATCTGTCATTTTTTATATTAATTTCCTGTTGAATAAACTGCTTGTGATCTAACTATTTTAAGACATTTCTGGAAAACAATAAATTAAAATTTGAAAAATTATGTTATCGTTGTAGAATAAATTGTGTACATTTATTTTACATTCAGAAAATGTTAAATCTATTTAAAATGTTTGTAAAAAGTGGCAAGCAAATTTTTAAAGAACGACTTAAAATCTTTAAACATTAACAGAAAAAAATATATACAACTATACTGTATACTAATATATACAACTATATGTATACAACTATTTTTTATAGTATTAAAGAAGCTTTTCATTACAAAACGCCCCCCAAATCTTTGCTTTTCTCAATTGGATATTATTTTCTGCTGTTTCGATTTTAAGATAAATTTAATAAATCAGTACAAACTTACCGGATTATAAAAAAACAGAAGAAAAACATTTTTTAAAATTCAAAACTAATAGATTTTTTACATCAATTTTTTTAATTTATTTTATTATTCAGATACAACACCAAAAAGCATTTTCATGCGAAAAAAATAAGTTATAAATTCAAAGTTTTGAAATTTAATAGAAATAGAAATACTTTCGTATTAACCAGATACCGAGGGTTAACAATAAACAAAATCACAAAATATTTTGCTATGTATAAGCAATTTCATTTTTTTTACATAATAATTTTAATAGCTTAAGCGCGATGTTTGATTACATGTCTATTACAGCTACGTTTTATTTATATACTTTTTTATACAAGTTTATTTATATGCAAGTTTTCAGTTTCGTTGCAGAATATTTAGCCGGAAATAAATGCTGATTTTTTTTTAATGGAAACATTTTAACCTTGTGTAATTGGACTGCATACAATAGTTTTAAAAAAAGAAACATGGTTTCAGATTATTTTTGAAACCATAAAAAACAAAAAATTGAGGCACGATAGAAAAAATTACATTTGAAGAAAAATTTCTTTTTCTATTTGATAGTGAAAAAATTTTAATTGTGCAACTGATAGAAGTTAAGAAAATCACAGTAAAAGTGAAATTTATTTATCAAGTGTTGCCACCGCCAAAGTCATATTACTGTTATTCACGAATGTGTTTTTCTTTATTATATAGATTTCTGTAAGTTTAACCAAATTTATTAATTTTTCATGGGATATAGAAAGCATTTGAAAAAATTCCATAATAATAATAATAATAATAATAATAATAATAATAAATTATTTCGTGGATTATAGGCAAGATTATGTTTGCAGCATAATTTATAAATGCATATGGATTTAAATTGATGCATTTATATAGCATTTTTCTGTGTTAGAAAATAAATTAATGAATATAGGTTCATTTGCAATGATTGAAACAAAATACATTCATATTCAAATCCCACAAATGCATTAACACAATTCCGATTAAAAAAAAAAAAAAAAAAAAAAAAAAAAAAAAAAAAAAAATGTGTCCTCTTTTCAAATAGTACTTTTAAAATTCACGTTGTGACTTAACAGCTTACTGATGGTCATTTGATCACATATGTGATGTGACTCGCTGTAACGTCGAAAAAATTTTCAAATTTGTCATAAACGCATTTTTCACATTGAGTAACGTACTTTTTGCAATTTTTAAATGTTTCCAAACAATTCATATTTTACTTACAATAGGATTTTATGAGTGCAGACATTTTGGTTACAGATGGGACGTAACCATCGTGATTTGCAAAAATATGACAAAAACATCACTGTCACTATGGTTTTTATATGGGTAATGACTATGGATCGACCGAAATAAGTTTTTAAGACCGAAAACGTAACACAAACCAAATTTCGGTAAGCTTTCTATTTTCGGTTGAAAACGAAAAAAAAAAAGATAATTTTTTTTTTAAATTATTAATGCATAAATGAATGTATACAATTATTAATTAATTAAAGGTGTATTGAGGCACATTTTTATCAAAAATATAAACATGCACAAAAACTTATGAGTGTGTAGAAGCTTCAAACGAAAAAATGATATGAACGAAACTTTTATATTTTTTGACAACCAGTAATTATAAGCATTTAGAATAGTTAACTAACTAAGTAATTAATTGACCGTGAGGCATTAGCACAGATAATCATCCCATCTAGTTCACGGCTGAAATACCAGAATTACTAAAAACTCGATTCCCATATTAAAATGTAATCGGTCTGCCAAGTCTTGGAAAACGTCTAAAAACCCGATTTCAGAATTTGACTCGTGGGTTTACTATTGTGTCTCCTGCTCTCAGTTCGCCATGTTTTTATACTTTTGGGTACGAAAAAACACAATGATAAACCTACGCGTCAACCGATAAAATCGGGTTTTCGGTCGGTTCCCACCAGGATATGAGTTAGTAGATCGGTCCCGTTTTAATATGTGAATTGATTTTTAACTAATTCTGAATTTTCATCCGTGAACGCGATGAGGTGGTTGTCTGTGCTGCCCCCTCCCGGTCTATAACAATGGAGAACAGATACAATAAAGGGTATTTATTTTTTAAATATACATAACTTTTCAGTTATTTAATGATTCTCATTAAAATAAACTAAAATACTACTACTTAAAAGTACTACTTAAAAGGGTTTTTTTACGAAACTAACTCTAAATAAGTCGTAATAAAAAAATAATCATTTTTCAATTTATAATTATTACTATTTTAGCAAAAATTTAAATATAGATGAGATGCATACTTAAATAAATATTTGCCTCTTCCTCCCAAAAAAACTTTGCCATGCCTTCGCCTCCCTGTGATTGTTCTGAAATAACGCCCTTGTTTGAAAAATCTATCTTCGGTGCAGAAGTTGGCTGGCATTCTGTGCCTTTGTCTAAAACTTTGTAATTTTCATATAAATTAAAATGTAATTATTTCATTAACGACATAGAATGATGAATCTTTCTGAAAGATCTTTCAAAACACTTTTGCGGTTTCAAACCAAATATTTTCTGCTACTGTTAGCTGTGCACAACTTTCAATGAGCAGCTGAAAAACACCATATGCGCCAGCATGTTTGTTTTATAATTTGATCAAAGATTTTGAATCATACATGACCGAGAATTATAAACAGTAGAAGTTCATAGTAATAAATAACAAGTTGGAAATTGGACGTCAAACGTGGTAAATGAGGAGCGTTTGTACTATAAACAAATTTATGCAATAGCTGTTAAGTTATGTAAAATTTGTCTTATGCAAAAATGCATGACTACAAAATATGAAAAATTATGTATCAATTACAGAGCAATCCAACTATATTACGCAAGTTAGAGTACGGTCAGACAAATAAAATTCTTAAACATTTTCAACTATGTTTTAGAGTGTTAAAACGCCTACTAGATTGAAATTTGAATTTCAGAAATTCACACCCAATAGACTGTAGCATATTTTAATTTTTTTGTGCAGCCGAGTCCTTTGTTTACAATCTTTACATAAGTATAATGCCACTATTCAGCTAAAATTTAAACACGCTTAAATCTAGAGAAATCACCAGAGATTATCTTCCATAGACAGCCATGTATCTAATACCTTGCGTGGCCCTGTATATCATTTTTCTACATTCTATAAACATATATTGGTTTAGTAAATGCAGTTCAGCGTAAAGATACATAACTTATTTAAAAACCATATCTAAGTTATTATTTTCATATTCTGTAACTTGTACAATTTCAGTTGTGTTACCCTGTATATGATCTACAGCATTTATACACACAACGCAATCAGCAAACACTTTGTTAAATTTAAAAGCTCATATCACTACTAAAAATGCACTTCTAGAAATCATCTCCAATATTCAGTATTTCGGTTGCAGTATAGTATCCGACATCTTTTGTGTGTCCCTATGATTACTGTGCACTTTCTATTATACAGGATGCAACTCACAGTAAACCTCGGCAACGTATAACAATTCCATTATATGTGAAAAAAAATTAACATGGTTAAAATATGTCGAAGATAAAGTTTCACCCTATACCATTATGTAATGGAATTCTTTTGTGTGGCCCTGTAAATGAATAATAAACGTATTTTGCACCGCATATTGTAACAGAGTATATATTTTAGTACACCTCAGTAAATGCATATTAATTTCATTCATTAATTTCATTTTGTTTAAAAGGCAGTAATACCATCAAAATGCACTTAAGCATTTTTTTTTTTTTTTTTTTTTTTTGAATTGGCCGTGATGTAACGGAAAATTTTTGACCATCCCTGTAATTAAACTATACATCCGATTTTCACAAAGTTTGAAATGACTCGACAAAATTTTGCAATAATTATATACTTCAAATTTCAAAGCATTCTTTTGAGTAGATTTTACTCTATTATATGCGTATGGATAGACGGACAGATAGACAGATGAAAAACGGACTGAACGGCGACTACGTGTGCTACCTATTTATATAATTACGAACGCATCTAAAAAGCATATCATTTAAGCGGAAACAGTTCAAATCAAGAAGTCATGATGAAAATTTCCAAAGTAAGAATGAAGATTTCTAGAATTCAGACAGTTTCGGTCTAGCCGAATTTTCAGCAGCATTTTTGCCAAAAACGAATTTTCGTTGAAACTCGGATTTTTGGCCGAAAACGAAAACGAATTTTCGGTCTAGCTCTAGTAATAACAATAAATGCAACTAAGATAATTTTTACATTTTTAATTATATATAACACACAAATTTGTGTAACTCCAAATATTTTATATAATTTACACATCTGTCTGAGTTTATAAAGCGGTAACAAATTGCATACTTGACTTCGTAAGTCATATACACATAAAAACAGCTAAATTTTTGTTCAAAGTGTGTAATTTTAGAAATTTACACACACGTTTGTGTACACATAAGTATGTTTAAAATAGAATAACTCATCAATTTGTGTAAATCTAACCATTTTTCTACATTTACACACTTATCTGTGTTTTTCAAGTGATAACAAATTACACACTTATTTTAGTATGCTAAATACACATAAAAACAGGTAAATTTCAGAAAAATGTGTGTAAATTTTACGACAGGTGTGTAATTTTATAAATTTACACATATATATGAGTAAAATTAGCTGATTTACACATTTATTTTTTAGAGTGTAGCCAGGGAGGGGGCTAAGGGGGCTGGAGCCCCTCCCGAAAGTTTGAAAATACAAAATTATCTGTATGATAAAAAAATAAGTTTTGTTTGTTTTTATTTTCCATTATATTAAAATCAAAAGACTAGTTAAGAGTTCTTTTAAGTTTTGAGCAAAGTCTGGAGCGAATGAATTTAAACGAGATATAAATATCCTTAGAAATGCTATTTACTTCACCCCAGAAACTCAGAATGAAATCATTCAAATATTCTGGCATACTACCCAAGTATTAATTATCAAAATAAATATTGCGATCTGTTTTAGCTTAATTGATGATGAAACTATGGACATTTCAAGCGCAGAACAGCTTGCCATTTGTGTTAGATATGTGAACTATTAAAAATTCACCAAACCCAATAATTCGGAAATTTTTTTTACGTGTTATTCTAATAAATGTCTTCTCTTCCAAAAATTCAAGAAAAGTAATTTTACAACATTGTGATGAATTATGTCTTGGCATGTATAAATGCGTCGCATAGGCGTATGACAAAGTAGCCACACTGTTAAAAATCTGCTGCATTTTGCTGCAACGCCCTCCACCACTTGTATATAATATCTCTATTCCAACCAATGAGAAAGCGCCATTTCACGGCCAAGTAACCGTTTTCTATACAAGCAGGGGAGTGCGTTGCAGCAAAATGCAGCAGATTTTTAACAGTGCAGTAAGTTTGGTCATGTTAGCAGGATTCATTCTAGAATTCTTCAGAATATCTAAAAATTAGATACGTCCTCTGTGAAAGCCATTGGTTAAATCTTGCCTTGTCCAACATCATGCTGATTTCCTTCATTCGAAAGTATCATGGACTTGTTAAAGTAGCGACAAAAGTTTTTAAAAATCACCTGAAGGCAAATTTAAGCCTTCAAGAAGCAATTGCATCACATATCCTAGAAAACAAAATAATATAACTTCTCCGCATTTGTGATACAAATTTTATCGAGAGCCATGAAAGTATATTGACTTTTGTTGAGCTACTTAAATACATTTGTATTAGCTCAAAAAATATTTCGAAAAACACATGGAAGATTTCTTCAACAGTTGGGGCTTTTTTGGCAGTCAGGGAGAAGAAGAATTTTCTCATGAGCTTGTCTGTTTGTCAGAAGGTTTTCTGTCTGACAAGTCATAGCGAGTTCTTCAAAAATATAATATTGGCTGTAACCCATGCTAAAAACCCATACCTAATTGTTTTACATAAATATGCAGAAAAATGAAGTAGAAATCTTTTGTGAGATTTTATTGGACATCAAAACTTCGGAAAGACATCTTCCAAACTGAAATAAAGATCCCAAGACTAACATTTAGACAGGTAACAGGTACAAACCCTCAAATTACATCCACCGACAAGTATTACAATATCACGGTCTTATTTCCCTATGTAGAAAGTCATATTCAAAATTTAAATTATCGACTCATTTCGAATGAGGAAATTCTAAGAGATTCCCAGTTACATCTTCCAGGATGTGCTTCACTGGAAAAAGCAAGCAAATTAGAGAATCCGGTGCAATATTTTCAGGATAAAGTGTCAATGTAGTAAGTGGAAGCTGAAAATGAATTAGAGTGCAAACAAGTAGCTAATGTTGACACCAACAAAGAGGTTTTAAAAGTTAGTACTGTAATGTGATGTATTACGATAAAATCAAACACTTGCTGGCAGTTTTGGTTGAAAGCATAGTAACAACAGTCAGTGCTGAAAGATAATTTTCGGCAAAGAAAATAATTAAATCTTTGACTCGAAGCGTTATGGCCGATGACAGACTGGGTAGTTTTGCCATGATTTTCATTCTTTGGGAAATTAAAGAAAATCTTGCTAAATCAATCAGCATCATGGCTAAGAAGAAATTATGATGATTGCTTCTGTTGCACTAGTAAACACTGTTGAATTCAGGTTGCCCGGGAGGAGGACATTCCCCCTCCACCGGAGCAATGAGATATCTCATCCCAGGAAATTTGTGATTTTGTGTTTTCAATGGTCAAAAAGTACAATCCCCCCCCTCCCGGAGAAAAGTGCCTGAATTCAACTCTGCTAGTAAATTTATTTTACCACGAGTATCATTTATTATTATTATAATCAGAGAATGTGAAATACAAACATAATTTTTAAGATTACATATGACAGTAGCAATTAATTAAAAAAAAATAACAATGCGTGTAATTTATTTCATTTACGGATCAATACTTTCAAGGCCTCGCACTCGTAATGTCAGACTCTCGCACGTTAACATTAATCCTGTGTTATAAATCAATGCATATTATTTGTTTGCATTTCAATACTTTAAAACGTTTTTCTTCATAGGATAGGGGAGAGGGGGGGGGGGCACGTTTGAACATTTTTTTTTTACATCAGTACATTTCTTATTTGAATTATATGTTTTGTGTTTTAAGTATTACATAATAAAAACAGTGCATTTCTTCATCACATGAACCGGAAATACAAAGTTTTCCATATAAATTAAAAAAAAATTGTGAGGATTTAAAAAGCTGAAATATTTCTGTTCAAACTTGTCGCATGTAGGGGTATTTTTGAACAAGTAAGGGGCACCTTTGAACACATGAATAAAATATGAAAATATTGAGAGTTTTCATAAAACGCTGCATATGTTTCAGGAATATAAAGTAATATGAATAAAATTTAATAACTATATTTTATTGAAACTAATAATTTTTCTATTATTTAACGAACTTAAATCCATTAAATTTGATGTCAAAAATCATTGTTGAAGCAACACAGAGTGTCTCTCCAGTTATGTTTGGTTGAGAAAACTTTTTTAAAATATCCTTGTAATACACCAATATGATATCTGATGCTTCTGGAAAGTTGAAATTTTTCTCTCTCTCATTCACACTTTTTATGAAAAAACCCGACTTAAATTCCATTTTATCTAGACGAAAGTACTAGTAATTCCGTAGTTTGGGAAAAAGTAAATGAAAGAGTATAAGCTTTGTTAGACAAAGCTACTAAACCATGCATCATTATTGTGTATCCGGATTTTGCAATTATCAAATAGATGAATGAATCATCAATTTAGGTTTGAAACTTCCAATCGCTGATACATCCAGAGATTGTAATATATGTGTGCAGTAAGGAAAGATTGTTAAGAGTATAAGTTCATGTTCTTTGATATTCTTAATTAACCTCTTTTCACATAGAAAAAATTCCAAAAATAGCAACATTTAGGTACATCAATAACTCTTTATTTCATAGTTTTAGATTTTCAATGGTACCTCAGCTTTTTTGTTCAAGGTGCCCCAACACATGGAGTTCAACATTACAACTGTTTACTCATACTCAATTCGGCAGAAGAATTTGTATAAGACAAAACTTATAAACTAAAGATTACAGCTTTATTTAACTGTCGAACAATAAATCAAAATTTTAAGGATGCAAAATTTTGAGCAAAAATCTTACAAAGTTATTTTCTTAAGTTTAGATTCAAGAGGGAGAATAACATATTTCTTGCTTAGGCAGTATTATGCATACAAATTGGATGAGCTTTGTATACTTATTGCACTGAAGCAGTAGTAATGTATTGCCATAGACATTTTTAGAAAATAATTTATTTGAAACAAAATATTTACACTGTCCTCAGTTCAAACGTGCCCCCCTCTCCTCGACTTGAGGAACATCTCAAACATTGTTAGTTTGTGCTTTTTAAGTTTCGCAGAAAATTTTTCCTAAAAACTCTCCGGTCTCCGAATCGGTTTGGAAACTGGAAATGCTCGTAAAAGTTAAAAATTACGACAGAAATTGAAAAACTTAGATATGAAATAACGATATTTGACATAGTTAACAAGTATCCTATGTAGAAACACACATTAGAATAAGCCTAGATTATTTTAAAAATTTTTAATGAATATTATTCAAATTATTTTTGTAAGAGAAAAAATTCCAAAACTGAGCCCCTCCCGAAAGAAAATCCTGGCTACGGGCCTGAGCAGAAGATTATGTAAGGGTGGATTTTGAGGAGGAAAAAATTGTAGGCTCTGATGTCAAATATCAGATTAGTAATGAAATTTCCTACTTAAAATAATAGCATAAATAGAGGGTCATTTGCCGATGTTTTGGAGGGAAAAGCAATGATTACGTTGAAAATCTAATAGACCGCGGCAACAAGCCTGATGACCAAAGCGAATGCTACTGTAAAATTTCGAGGATAAACTATAGCGATAAATGAAAGGTCAACCGAATGTAAATTTTCAAGAGGAATTATGCTTAATGTCATAAATCATAAAGTCAGGGAGTATTTGCATTATGGTGATTAGAAATATCTAAGCTAATTAATAACACACACAGATCAATAAAATGAAATCTCAAAAGGAAAATCATCTGTCCAAAATATTAAAAAATTAAGGCGAACAGTAAGAAATGGTGTGAAGATAGATACGTAAGAAAATAAATTAGTAATAAATATTACGGATTGCATGTCGCTCCATGACCTTTAATTCCTGCATCCGGATTTCTTCCCTTTTTCTTAAAACGGTTCTCGGACGTGTTTTTTTCCCCTTGGAATCCCTTTTTTTTTAAATCTACCCTTTTTTATCGGATTCATTTCGCTTTTTCTCGGATTCGTTCCTTTTTTTTTGGAATCATTCCTTTTTTCTCGGATTTGTTCCTTTTTTCCAGAACGATTCCAATAGGAACGACACCGAATAACTCGTTCCTTTCGGTGAACGATTCCCACTGGAACGTATTTTAGAGCAGAAAAATAAAATCCCATTTCGCAGTTTCTACCATCGCCTATTTCCTTTTGTATCATCATGAAGGCTAACGTTTATATTGGTTTCTGCTCCACATTTTTCCCTTTTTCCAGAATTGCTGTTAAGACACTGTTGTAGACCGCCATCTAAATATGTGAATCTAAACGCATCGTAAAACGGAAGGAAGAGCGAAGAACATAATAAAAACAAAAGAGAGAAACCGACGAACATACCAAAAAATACTTTAAATTTTTGCTCATTTAATATGCGTAAAAGCAGTAAAAATCACCTAATTTAACATATATATACTATTATTAAATAATACATAACCATTAACAATACAAACGCACTAACTGGTGTTACTGTATATCGGAAAAGTCTTCAATATAGTCATATATTTCAACTGCACGAAGTTTATAAATCATATTATAGCACAATTTTAAACCGAGCTAGTGCACGTAAATTTCTAAAAATTGCAGGTTTAACATAAGAAAGGCATTTGTAAATCTCGAGAATTTTCCTTGACAGCCTTTTAAATAAATAAAATAAAGGCATTTTTTGGCGGAAAGCCAATAAAAAGGGGAATAAGTATCAGATTTCAAAAATTTCATAGCTCGATGGAAAAACCTATTCGAAGCAGTCAAGAGCACCATAAAAATGCAGCATGTTTGACAATTGCTGTATGATGCCGTATTTGCAGACATTTGTCATATTTACGTAATATTTGTTGTCGTAGCTTGACATAGCATTTATTTGAATTATTGCATCCTATAGGCTCGGTTTCTTGATCGCGTGAAACTGGGAGTGATATTTTATTTCTTTGACATACGACGTTATTGTTTTCGGCTGTGTATTGAATCTAGTATTCACGACGAAATTGCAAAAAGAAATATGAATTAGTTATTTGTTGCAACTTTATTTCCCTTTTACACAATTATTTTGCAGAACTTGTTTTTTATATTGTAAAGGTTTTTGAAATAATTTTTTCATTCAATTTCTGAAATGCTGGAATTATAAAAAAAAAAATGTACAGAGGGTCTTCGATTGTATATTGATTTTAATTACGATGAAATTGCAAAAAAGTAAGCAAGTAAGTAAATAAATAAAAAAATAAAATAAAATAAAGAGTCGAAAATTTCTTGCAATTTTTAATGCTTTTACATTCTTTTATTAATTCTGTTTTTGCATGAAAAGAAGGACTTTAGTAATACTCTTTTCATCCACTTTCTGAAAAGCTGGGTTTATAATAAATACGTAGAGAGGATGTTACTGTTTTTGGATATATATTAACTTTATTTACGACGAAACTGTAATGCAAACATGAGTCAATAATCTGTTGCAACTCTTAATCCCTTTTACACTTTTTTGTTTAGCTCGATTTTTATATGAAAGGAAGATATTTTGTAATTGTTTAAGTCTCGTAGTTCGGGGATTATATTTCGAGTCCCCCAGGAACTTTGGTTGGACAAGGCGCTCATAGGAGTGTTGGGCCATCCGCTTTAACTCTGTGTTCTTTGAAAATGCTATTGTTTTCCCAGTAACTTCCAGATGTTAAAGTTTACAGAGTGAGTCACAGGCCTTCTCTTTTGGCTTTTCTATCCAGCAATCATAAAAAAATTAAATTTTCAAGAAACATTTCCAAGATCAAATCGCGAAACTAAGACATTGTAACAGAAAGTTTATGGGATTATCGGAATGTATTAATAAAATTAAGCGTGACTTACTAACAGTGAAAGCTTATAAAAGACTTTTCTTTTAAAAACTATTTTTTTTTTTCCAAACCACATGAATGGAACTACAAAAAGATTGTCCGTATTGCTAGATGAACTATAATTAGCGTAAATTCTAGTTATCGGATTTCCATATCTTCATCATGTTAATATACCATTATGACGTTTTTAAATGTAACAACATTGAGCTGGTGGTAATACAAAAAAGTCTCAATTGCTGCAAAAAAATTAATGCTTTCTCTTTACAAACGGAGAAATCTTACCTTATTCAGCTTGTATGTGGAAGTGATACTCCACTAATGCTTGTTCTCCTATAAAACAAAAATAATCATATAAGTATAAGAAATTATTAAATGGAAACAATACTTAAATAGAACAATAACTCTAAAAAAATTCAGGGTATTTTTTAAGAGGGTCCGGGACATAGAAACATTTAAATTTTCTAAAAAATTTTTTGCTGCAATTTTTTTTTCCGCTTAAAATTACCTTTAAATTATGTTTTTATCTTAATTAGAAGATAAAATATTTTTTTTTCGTTTTGGTTTGTTTTTAAAATCTAGTTTTCGAGCAATGGCTGTCATGGAAATTGTTTTTTATAAAATGCATTTTTCTTCATGATGGTTTCTTTCCAATATGTCGAATTTAATTTGTTAGAAGTCAAGAACCGTTAAAGATAGTTGCTTCAAAGGTGGAACATGTCTTTTTTGCTTGTTTTAATTTTGATTCAGCAAATTAAAAAAAAAAAAAATACTTAATTTTTTTTTATTAATATTTTTGAAAATGCTGAATCAAAATTAAAAGTCTCAAATGACAATCAAAATATGTCATTCCTCACTCATATAAGGAAGAATTAATTTAATTGGTTTATTAATCTAAAATTTTAATTATTATCAGTGGCGCAGCTAGGATGGGTGACACCTGAGGCGGATGTAAATGGTTTAAACCCCAGCCATCATGGTGTCACCCCTCTTTCGATCCACCATACTTTTTCAATCACAATTCTGCGTTAATATTATAAATGATCATATCATTCCTTATTTACCTTTTGTTCTCCTCCATAAAAAATCCACAGGGGCGACTCATCACTTAACCCATAGTATGCATAAGTCAATGTGGTGTCAATATGTAGAAGGAAATTCTTTCTTTTAAAGTTTGCTTTTGCTACTCACTATTTGGATAGGTAGGTTTTTATTCCCTGGTGTATGTCTTATTTAGATACACCATTCCGTATAAAATTTCACATTCTCAAAGAAAAGAAAACTAGCTTATTGTGTCGTGCGCTAAAAAATTCATTTTATTTCAGAATTCCTTTCCAAAATCTTATAAGATATTTTGTATTTGCAATTAAAAATTGGGTGTCACCCCTTAGAGGGTGACACTCGGGGCGGACCGCCTTCTCCGCCCCCCGCTAGCTACGCCACTGAATATTATCATCATTTAACATTTATCAAACTTATAATTTTTAAGTGTGTTTATATGTTTCAAGATATTATTCTGAAATTTACCAATTTGTACTAGTGAAATATAATATTTTTGTAAAAATTGTCCCATCGCTCAAAATTCTCCCCTATGGAAAATTTAATCAAGTAAAATTTAAAAGAAAACAATCAAAATTTTTTAACAAATTTTATTCATGTCGGTGTAAAAATGATTTAAAGATTGTGATACAAATTTTGTACAAAATCCGCCTTTCGAATTAAAGAAAACTACGGCAAAGGTTAAGACCAACATACTTTTCCTAATATCTAATCTATTTGGTTTTTAGAAAATCGATTTTATTAAAATTTAATTAAACAACAACAAAAAAAAAAAAAATTAATTCAAAAATTATTTTAAATTAATATATACATATATATAAATATTGTCTTCCCCTCCCCAACATCCTCCATCACATTAAAACAAAAATTATTCAGAAGTTCAAAAGTAAAATGTACATAGATTACAAACGCGTTACATACTTGCTTTATATAGTACTCTCAAAACTTTTAAGAAAATTTAACGACATTTACCATTTTGTACTAGCAAATATAGTTAGTAAAAAATATTTTTGTAAAAATTTTATCATTCTTCCCTATTCTTCGGTATAGAAATTTTAATCAAGTTAAATTTAAAAGAAAACTATCAAAATTTGTTAACATATTTTTTATATTGGTTTAAAAATGATTTAAAGATTGTGACACAAAGTTTATATAAAACCAATCTTTCAAAATAAAAGAATACTAGTCACAAAAAAAAAAAAAAAAAAAAAAAAAAATCTTGACACACTGCAATTTTAGACGTTTTCTTGAATATCGAGAAATATAGATAAGGAATTATTCTGAAATTCCAGGTGTGTAAACAAAATAGTACAGGTTATATATTCTCACGAAGATTTTTCCCGGAAATCCCATAGGGGACCGTCAACAAATTAAAAAAGAACGAAGATCTTTTGGATAATGTAGTAAAAGCGTTCAAACAGCAGATTATGATTAAGAGGTTTATTATAATAAACTGTGTTCATTTTTATGAATATAGTATGTATACTTGTAGATAAAATTTTTATAAAAACGATCCAAAATTTTGGCAAGTTTTTTGCTTATAATTTGCAAGAGTTCTTAATAAAAAACAATGTTCTTTTCAGAAAATATGTCAATCAACATTGTACATAACACCCTGTAATCAAAATTAAAAAATATTTGTACGAAAAATGAGCAGATAAATGAAATAAATTTTTACTGCGCATGCGTCAATTCTATAAAAATTTCATTTGCATATTGTGTTTGCTAAATGTATAGAGCAATTTTTGTTAAAATTTCAAAATCATAGCTTGTAAATTCTGCAAATTATCGTCGAAAGAATAAGGTCAAAATCCGACATCCCGAAAATGAAGCAAAAAGATGAGGAGCTGTATCCAAATATTAGTAGTACGTGCAATAATGTGTAGACACTAATCAGTAAAATATGGATACAGCCCCTCATCTTTTTGATTTATTTTGGGAATATCGGATTTTGATCTTATTCTTTCGACGATAATTTGCAGAATTTACAAGCTATGATTTTGAAACTTTATCAAAAGTTGTCCTATACATTTAGCTAACATTATATGCAAATGAAATTTTTTTTATAGAATTGACGCATGCGCAGTAAAAATTTATTTAGTAAACTTGCTCATTTTTCTTACAAATATTAATATTTTTTAATTTTAATTACAGGGTGTTATG
The DNA here is from genome assembly GCA_964019185.1 of Maratus speculifer. Lineage (NCBI taxonomy): Eukaryota > Metazoa > Arthropoda > Arachnida > Araneae > Salticidae > Maratus > Maratus speculifer. Next base: position 186,941,999 of record OZ025301.1, read on the forward strand.
TACAATATTGATTGTCATATTTTCTGAAAAGAACATTGTTTTTTATTAAGAACTCTGCAAATTATATGCAAAAAACTTGGCAAAACTTTGGACAGTTTTTTATAAAAATTTTAATTTTTTTTACGAATTTGCATGCTATATTTATAAAAATGAACACAGTTTATTATAATAAATCTCTTAATTATAATCTGTTATTTGAACGTTTTTGCTACATTAGTTTTGACAGGGTTATCCAAAAGATCTTTTTTTTTTTAATTTGTTGACAGTCCCCTAAATGATATCGGGGGGAAATCTCGAAAATATATAACCTGTATTATTTTGTTTACACACGTGGAATTTTAGAATAATTCCTTGTCTATATTTCTAGATATTCAACAAAATGTCTAAAATCGCATAGTGTCAAGATTTTTTTTTTTGCCGTGACTGTACAACAAGGAACAGGACGAACATATTTTTCAAAATGATTTATTATTATTAATTGTTAATCATTTTCATGAAATTTAGAATTTTTAAACATGTTAAAATGTTTTAGGATGTTATTCTGAAAAACTTACCATTTTATACTAGTGAAACATAGTAAAAAATATTTTTGTAAAAATTGTCGTATCACTCTGAATTCTCCTCTAGGAAAAGTTGTTAAAGTTAAATAAATAAGTAAATAAAAAACAATCGAAATTTATTAATATATTTTATTTATATCATCAGTGTAAAAATAATTTAAAGATAGAATTATTTTATACAAATTAATTTATACAAAACCCATTTTTCCGAATGAAAGAAAACTACAACAAGGAGTACTCTGTAAAAATGAAACTCCAAAACAGAACAGCTCCAAATTAGACTAATGTCCAATTTAGGTAAAAAAAATAATAAAATCACCAAATTGGGTGAAATCATATCCAAATCAAATTTTTTGGCAAAAATCATTCCAAAACGAGCAAAAACTACTACCCAAATTACTGCTACCCAAACGGAATCCTGACTGTACCCAAATTGGTTCCGTGGCTGACGCCATTTTCATACTAGGGAATGGCAACAGGTAGGCCGCCATGTTGTTTACTTTCCATCCTCGTGTGTTGGGCAGCTTTCGGCTATCGTTCTTAGCGAACTTATGTGATAATTTGTTGTTCGTGCAACAATTACTTCATTAACTATAACTGGATTTATTTAGGTATGTATTTTTCTATTTTTTACTTTATGTAATCTTAATTAATTCAAGTAATCGCTTTAAAAATATGTTTATGTTTTTTCATGCGTAACTTTTAGAAGTTCATCGAAAGTTACGATTCATTTTCACTAACGAAAAAAATGCATTTTTAAGTTCGCTGCAACATTTTTTATTGCCTGAAGACTTTAAAAGATTTTAATGCATTATATAGTGTATATATTAAGTCATATAAAACATAAACATATTTTAAAAGATTTCCAATGCTTTAAATGCTGAATAATGCTTTGTTTTGATAACTGTAGTTTTGTTAAATTACTTATTAGTTGTGAATTATTCATTTTTCAAGTATTGATGTTTTGTACTATGTAAATTTTATTTTAAATCGTTGATTTAAATCTGTTTTTATTGTTGTTATTACTATTTTAAAATTAATTTAAGCTGTAAACAAACTTAATAATTTACTTTAATGTAATTTAGTTTTATATAATACAGATAATTAAACTGCTTTTAGAAAAATAAAACCTTAACTATGTAAAAAGTAGATGAAGTGTAAAGTTTAAAAAAGAATTCTCTTTTTCTGCTCTCTTTGGTGATGCCTTATTATTATAAATTTGAGCAAAATTTGAAACCCATAGTGAATATTCATTTGAATCTAATAGTGGATCTTGGTCCTTTAGAGTGCGGAAGATACCTGTACAGTTATCGTATTAACAGTGTTAAATCTGCACACTTTTCTCCGGGAGGCATTTCTGTGGCTTGGGGGGGGGGGGGCTTGTAGAATTCATGATCAACTAGCTTTTTACTGCAGTAACCTTATTTGCCTAAGTGTAACGAATGTTTAACTGCCTTTTGGTTTGGTATGTTTGAAAATTAGAAAAAGGAGTGTCATTTCAGAATTTTCTTTGAAGGGGGGAGGGGGTTTTCGTTGATAAAAGTGGTGTAGTAAAGAATGGAGTAATCAAACATCAGTTTATTACCCCCCCCCCTCTTCCAATCCTCAAACCAGAAAAAATTACAAATCACAGATGCAAAAGCAGTAAAAATTTCGAATATGAAGTGTCAAAGGACTAATGAAAAATTTCATTTTAGATAGTTTATCTTTGGAGGGAAATTTTCAAACCATTTTTGGAAGGTAGTATGAAAGGGGGCGTACACTGTGCAACATCAAATATCCTACAGAGGGGGGGGGGGATTCCCTTCACATCGCCATGTTCCCCAAATTGGCTTTTTAGATTGTTTATTAGCTTGTTGATTGTCAGATAACATCTTAATTAATCTCATTTTTTTTCTTGTAATAGAAGCTGTATTCAAAAATGGTCTAATTTCTTAGGGGAGGGGGGGGGGGGTTCTATAGATACCCAGATTAGAAATCGTTTGATAAAGTTGCTAAATATTTTTTCTCTACTAGCAGTTAAACAAAGCAAAAAATTAACATCTTAGTTTGTTCCTAAGTTTGTTTACAAATGTCATGTCCTGCAGTTTCTTTTTATTTTAACTAAAACACTTAAAATTAATTTTTTATACCTGATTTGTACTTTTCGATGCATTTTGTGTAGTAAAGGTTTTTCTATTACCTAAAATGTTACATTTTAATCATTTATGTTAATTGTGTGATATTATTATACATTGATAATTCTTATAACATCCATGTGTATGTGTATAATTTTTATTTTAAAAATGATAAGAAAAGTCATAAAATAAAGTTCTGAAAGATTAAAAAAATCAAAACAATCATGAACCCTGGTGTGCATTTAGTTGTGCAATACATCATTGGTTTATAAGATTATTTTTCTAATCTTCTGAGTATTATTTCTAAGCTCGCTTCTATATGCTTTTTTTTTTTCTCTCTTCTCTTTGCATGTTGTTATGTGATACTTGTATACATTCTATTAACAATTACTTATTTATTTCGGCTAAACAATTCTAACTACATTTTAAAATTTTAAAAATAATATAAAAGTAAATAATTTATTTATAAGTAAACATAGCCTGTATACCAAATCTCTCAAAATAATGCCATTTCGGCATCAATTATGTATGTTGGTGCATATATGACATATATGCCTTGTCTTTTAAAAATGATTGTTAGGTCTAACAATTTATTGAATAATGAAAACAGTTTGTATTTCTGATGGGGGTCACAATGTTTTTGCAAAATTTGTAATTATGTTTTGGCTATTATAGTTGATTAATTATTAAATAACATTTCATTTAGGGTCTTTCCATGTCAAATCAACCAAAATAATTCAATATTCAACCTGACCATTTCTGATTTCAATGAAACTGCCAGGGATCATTCTCTATGATGATATAAATTAGAGCACATTTTTATTTTTTCTTTATCGCTTTAAATTTTCATACAATTATTTAAATTTTGAAAAAATCATTTTTTGACTTGCATAGAAAATTTTATGACCACTCATTTTAAAGTGGAATTTATAAGGTTTAATTTGATATGCAAGTTGACTATGCATGTTAATATATATATATATATATTTAGATAGTTATTTTTAAAACTTTTGAAAAAGTATGTAAGTAAGTTTGTTGTAATGTTTTAAGCTTAAAATTCTGAAATTTTTAGAGTGGTATCTCAATGGGATCAAGAGTTATAAAATAAAAGCTAAAAATTACCATGCAAATCATAAATAACAAAATAGATAGAATTAAATTGTTATTTTATTGTTAATTTTTGCTTTTATTTGATAACTCCTGATCCCAATGAGATCCCACTATAAAAATTTTAGAATTTTAAGCTTATAAAATTATAACAAGCATACAATTTTTTCAAAATTTTTAAAAATACTATCTAATTAACAATATGAAATTTTAATGCAGAAAAAAAATGAACATATATTCTCATTTATATCATCAAGCAGAACCATGGGTGAAAGTTTTCCGTCTTTTAAAAATTCTCGAGGACGGAAACGAGAAGGAAAAATTCCAGAGGACGGATTCGGATTGCGGATAAAACCCCACTACTTTCGTCAAAGGATTGCGGAAAAACGCGACTTTCGTGAAATGATCGCGCAAAAAATGCTACTTCTGTAAAAGATTGCCAAATAAGGCGGGAATTTCCTTCAAAAGCCTGTGAAATTAACGAGATTCCTGTTGAAAGATCGCAAAAATACCGCTATTTCCGTCGAAAGAACTGCAAAAATCCCGCTATTTCCGTCGAAAAATCTCAAAAAACATGGGATTTCTGACAAAAGATTGTGTAAACACATTAATTCCGTCAAAGGATCGCTAAAAAGATGTTTTCTCTAAAAAGCTTACAGAAAAAAAAAAAAAACCCAATGCGATTCCTGTTAAAGGAACATGAAAAAGAAGCGATTTCCATCAAATGATTGCAAAAACCCCACAATTTTCATCTAATGATTGCAGAGAAACGCATTTTTGTCAAAAGATCGTGAAACAGACGTGATTTCAGCCAAACGACCACAAAATAGATGCGATTTTAGTCAAAAGGTCACGAAATAGACGCGATTTCAGCCAAAAGGTCACAAAACAGATGCGATTCCAGCCAAAAGGTCGCGAAACAGGTTTAATTTCAGCCTAAAAATCGCGAAACAAACAAGATTTCTGTCAAAAGATCGCGAATAAGGTGCAATTTCCGTCAAATGAGTGCACAAAAACCCACGATTTCCATCAAATGATTGCAGAGAAGACACGATTTCTGTTAAAGGTTCGTGAATTTTGTCATAAGATCGTATAAAATAAATGGATTTCGACGAAAAATAGAAAATTTCGGCAAGTAATCGCTGAAGAGTCTCAAATTTTCGCTAAATATCTGAGAAAAAACAGGGTCGTAAAAACAACGCAAGTTACGTGCGTGCGTATGTGCTTACTCAATGAAATGGAGGAGGGGGGTAGACAGACTTGTATAAAATCAAAAACTTTCTGCGCACGTAATATTAGGTCAAAAACTTTCTGCAAATTAATTTAATGTTGGGTGCAATTCGCATTTTTTGCGCAATTCATGGTCGTGATTCGCGTTTTTTATGCGATTTATGAATGTAATTTGCGTTTTTAGAGCGATTTATGGACGTAATTTGTGTTTTTTATGCGATTAATGAATGTAATTCATATTTTACACGATTTATGGACGTAATTTGCTATTTTTATGCGATTTATGGACGTAATTTGCTTTTTTTGAGTTTTCTGTCGACAAAATTCGTGTTTTTTGATCGATTTATTAACATAATTTGCGTTTTCATGCGATTTATGAACATAATTCGCATTTTTTTTTTGCAATTTATGAACGTTATTCGCGTTTTTACCCGATTACTGGACGTAATTTGCGTTTTTTGAGCGATTCATGAACGTAATTCGCTTTTTTTATGCGATTCATGAACGCAATTCACATTTATTGTGCGATTTATGAATGCAATTTGCTATTTTTATGCGATTTATAGACATAATTTGCGTTTTAGCTTTCTGCCGATGAAATTCGCGTTTTTTGAGTGATTTATGAACGTATTTCGCGTTTTACTACACGATTCATGAACATAATTCGCGTTTTGAGCGATTCGTGGACATAATTCGCGTTTTTTAAGCGATTCATGAACGCAATTCGCGTTTTTTGAGCAATTCATGGATGTAGTTCGCGTTTTTTAAGCGATTCATGCAATGTAATTCGCATTTTTTACGCCATTCATGCACGACATCTATATTTTTTTATGCGATTCATGGATGGAATTTACGTTTTTAATGCGGTCTTTGGACGAAATTCACGTTTTTCACGTGGTATTTTGTCGAAATGTTACATTTTTTTTACACGATTCTTTGTCGAAATACATGGTTTTTACACAGTTCTTTATTAAAATTCATGATTTTTTCGAGGTTTTTTGGCGACATTTGCGTTAGCAGTATATGATTTATTCATAAAATTGAGAGAATATTTTTATTTTTTGGTACTAAAAAAAAATAAATAAAAATTGTTTCTTTCTTAAAATTTTCTGCAAACTTCATAAAATTTTCTGCGTGCGTCTATATTATACAACTCTGGGGGGTAGAATTAAAATATTTTCAGTCTTGACAAAATTTCAAACTTGCACACATGAGCAGAACGATTCCTGAGAGTTTTATCGAACTCTGAAAGGATAAAGTTGAGTCACTGGTTAATTGGGCATGGAATGGCCCTTATTTATGAATTTGATTGTAAATTAATAGTACATATGAAGCAAAAATTTACTATATCGTATTATGTAAAATATTTATATATTTTTGATTTTTGTTATTATTACTATTATTTTTAATGGATTGTGATTTCTGAAAATAAACAATGCTGCCAAAATTGAATATATTATTTCTATTTGTGATTTTTTTTCAGAAAGCAAATATGCTAATCTAAGAGGGGTTTAAGCTATGATCGTCATACGAGTATGAAGAAAGTAATGAAGCTTCGAGCAGCTATTGTTTCTGTGCACTCACAAAGCATCAAAAGATAGGTAATTATTATCTTTATGTTTAAGTTTCATGCTGTAGTTTACACAATGTTTTTTGTGACAAAAGTTCAACCCAAATAATAATGTTAACATTTTTATATTATTTTAGAAAATTGCTCTAATTAAAGGGCAAAATTATAAAATCGAATCGGGTATAGTATAAAAAGCATTGCAAACTGAAGCAACTGGGGTTGTCTTGAAAAAAATTACACAATCAAAAGTTATCGAGGTGTCCACACAATCGATAAAATTGATAAAAACATCAAAATTATAATTCATTCTGTATTCTATTTACCTTAATTTCTGGAAGAAACGCCGCAGCGTTTACGTGTTTAAAACTGAAATTTCAAGCGATGCGGTGTTTACGAGCAATTTTTTTTTCAAACAAGCGTGATATTTTTCTGAATTTTTTCGAAAATTAAAAAAAAAAATCGATCATAATTCCAAAATTTCGGACATAAAATGTATCGCGAATTCCGACAAATGGTTGCAAAAACAAATTAATTTCGTGAATTTCCTGAATTTCCCCCTACCCTTCTTTTATAACTTTCAAAAAATTTGTTCTGAATCCGATTTTTTCCCCTCGTTTCAAAGATTCAGTGATGAATCATGATGAAATGAATGATTCATGAATCTTTGATGAAAAGTGCTTTTTTTATGATTTTTTAAATTGATTTCATGCTTTTTTTTTTACAAATTTCTCCTTTTTTCTGCGTTTTTCGATAGAATTTACGTTTTTTTTAAACCAATTTTTTTTTTCAAGTATTACCTCAATTATCAAAATTCATGATTCATTTAAAGATTTACGATTCATTCCTGAAAATTTTGTGAAACAATCGTGGAAAAATCCCGTGTAAGCACCCCTCTCTAATTACTTTATGATTTTCTGTCACGTTTGGGGGGGGGGGGCAGATTAACGGTATTTTACGGTGCTGTTAGGGGAAAAAATCACCGTATCCGCTGCGCCGCATATTTTTACTTTTAAACTCGTATGCGTCGCGGCGCTTATTCCCGAAAATACGGTATTTAAATAATATTATTAATTTTGTATTTATTTATTAATTTCTGATTAATAATTTCATTTTTATGATTTCTTAATACAGCTTATTAATGTGTTTCTGTTTAACATGTTAACTGCGATTACCACGGAAATTTCACCTGCGGCGTTTACGACCATTTTCTAAATTTTCTTGAGTGACTTTCCGCGATGCGGCATTTACGCCGCTGCGGCGTTTCTTCCAGAAATTATGGTATTTTCAGCCTTCTTGTATTTATATATTATATATGTTATGCATATCCTTTTTACCGCAAAAAAGAAAATGTACATGAATATCAACAATATTGAAAAAACAACAAACACAAGTAGTAAATAACTTAGAAAAGCTTGCTGGGCACTTCTCTTTACCACTCAACATTCAAGTTATTACTATAGAGAGATCTAGTGTTAAAAATACTTACCTAATTGCTGAAGAGCACCCTTAATCACCTATTGCTGTGTTTTTTATCCGAAAAGTGCATAATTTCTTGTATGTACTATAAGTAAATATTCAAGTTCTTAAAACGTTCAACTGTTATCTATTTGCTTTTTGTATTTCTCTATTAGAATATTTTTTATGTCTTGCAATTAGCACAGTTAAAAAGTTACTATTAATTTTATTATTTCAGGATAATAATGCTGTGAACTCTGTTCTCGCCAGAATATATTCGCTTCAACTACTTGTAATTATTGAGGATGCAAAGAAAGACTTTTGATGGCATAGTGTTTTTTGAAAAATGTCTGATTATGGTAATTTTGTAACTGCTAGCATATATTGTAATTTTAACATAGTTCATGGCACATTCCAAAACCTGCCTTATTAATCAGTACTTTGGCTCTAAAAAGTGAAATGCTATTAGCACCAGTTTCAGAATGTAATGCTGTAAGTGGTCTGTTAAAAGAATAGTTTTGTGAAGAAATAAATGTTAATTTTGAATTTTTTGAAAAATGTGTTTATTTTTTCTGCCCAGTCTGTTTTCGTGTCTTTGAATAATTTAATACAGGTTTATGCATTCACCATCAAGACCAGGATGGTTAAAATCGATATGACAGAAACTAGTTTCTGCCAAAGAAATAATACTAGTAAGAACTTTAACCTGCAATAATTTATAATTCACACATGTATTTAATGTATAAAAATTTAGTCAAAAAATTAAAATAAAGATTATGAATATTCAAAGTAGGGAAAAGTTTCAAAAGGATCATATAAATGTCTTTTGTTTATACAATAATTTTCTGTCACTTCAAAAAAAAAAAAAAAATTTTCATAATGGTAGTCTGATGCTGTACACGTTTAACTATTAATATTATTATACGAATTGAATATTTCCAGCTGAGCGAAAAATTGCCCAGGCCAGGAATCGAACCCGGATACTTGGCTTACAAAGTACCGGGGATACTTGGCTTATCCGGGTTTGATTCCCGGCCTGGGCAATTTTTCGCTCAGTTGGAAATATTCAATTCGTATGATAACTTTACCAATCAGTTTGTGTTAAAAATAATAGTATTAATATTATTGTTTGTGATTGAATTTCTATTAAAAAGTTAAAAAAAAAAAAAAAGATGGTTACAAAAAGTTCTATGATATTTTAACATCCCTTTTGAGAGTATTTTTAAATAAATAACATTGCAATAACTTAAAAATTATCTACTACTACATATAAAGAGAAATGGTTCTTGTGAAAATATATAAGTAAATAATTGCAACAACACAAAAATGGACAATTCTTGTACAATTATTTTACTTCATTGAAAGAACAAATTCATTTTTGTGGGAAAAGTAATATCCTAATAGCATTCCATAATCTGCATTAAATGAGATTTGAATCTTGCATTTGTGAGTTTCCATGATATTTCCATTATTAAATAAAGTTAAGCAAATTTTAAAAGCAACTGCAGAAAAACAGCTCTTTTTTTAAGTAAGAACAATAGATTTTAACATTTGTTACAAGAATTTAACTTCTTTATAAATCAGGATATTTATTTACAATTTTAACAAGTGCTTTGTCCTTAATTTCAATAATAATTTGATTTCAATTATCTGCAAATAACATGACTGATTCTTCATAAAAAATTAAAAACTATCAAATTCTAATACAAATGTATTTTTTTTATTAAAGCTATTCACAATATTTTGTTTCTTATTTATCCTGATTAAAATGTATATAAGCAATTCAATGCTACTAAAAAAGTATCGGATTATATCATGAAAAGAATTTATGCCAGTATCTGCTGGTTAAAATTGGTTATAACCACTTTCTGCCGGCAAAAAGTCTGCCCGGTTCACCATAGCATGAATTTGATCAAAAACATTGCTTTTACAATATTTTATGAAATATTGCCTTTGTATTGTTTGCCTATTTATTGTCTTTGCTTAAATAAAAAAAAAAAATAGAAAATGCGCTTTGTTTACATAATTTCTAAATAAGAACACATACAACTTCAGAGTTTCTCCTGCGTTTAAAAAACAGCAGGCATTCTGTTGATGAGAGGTCACTTTTTTTAGTTAAATTATTTTAAATAAAAGGGCACTTTTGGATTCTTAAAGACCTTCTCTTTTATTTTTAAATTCATTCTTGTGATTTTTTAAGCCTCTCGACAACACTGAGTAATTTTTATTATGCAAACAAGTTTTTTAATGGCACTTTTTACTAAGAGGCAAGAAGGGTGCTAATTTTTTTAATAAGGTATTAGAGAATGCTATTTTGTAAACCAAGGGCAAGCGGTATGCAGCACCTATCCAAAACTACTTGCAGAGAAACTGCAATTTCTTGTGTTTCTGAACAAAGTTTAATTAGTGTCGAAAAAAGCTTTTTTGGATTTGAAATCAATCTTAATGTGGCATTATGTAATTCCGTTAGTATAAGTACTCAAATAATGTAACACAATTTGGTTCATGTTTTAAAAAGAGAGTTCACATTTTCAAAATAACTCTGTTTTTATCTCCTCTTTTTGCTACTATATAATTGCTTATATAATTAAAAATTTTAAAGTAATCAGTTGAACGAGTCTTTTTTTTTTTTTCAAATAATTTTAAATGAGTTTTTTTTAATTGGTAATTTTAACAATTTAGTTATGTTATTTTACTTTATAATGTAATTTTATCTAAATAAAAAAGATTGATTAAAAACTAATATTTTGGTTTTCTAAAAAATTATGTTGTATATTATGAATATAATATCTTCATAAAAATATTTGACATTTACATTAAAATATATATAGTTATGGCTTTTTCTACTTAGACATGTAGAAAAGAATATTTTCCTTTATAAGAAAAAAAAAATTCTTATAAAACAATAATAATTTTTAATATTTTATGGATTTATTTTTAAATAGACCAAAAACTGACCCAAATTGGTTTGTAAGATATTTGGATGCAGCAGTATTCCAAATCAGAAAAAAAGAAAACAGAACAAAAAGTGACTCAAATTGGGTTGTAAGATTTTTGGGTGTAGCAGTGACCCAAATTGGGTTGTAAGATTTTTGGGTGTAGCAGTGACCCAAATTGGGTTGTAAGATTTTTGAGTGTAGCAGTGACCCAAATTGGGTTGTAAGGTTTTTGGGTATAGCAGCGACCCAAATTGGGTTGTAAGATTTTTGGGTATAGCAATGTTCCAAATTGGGAATGTATCTGATACCCAAAATGGGTAAAAAAAGTGTCCATTTTGGGTTTATTGCAATACCCAAATTGGAGCTGTGTTGCCTAAGATGAGTTAAAATTTTACCCATTTTGGGTAAGCTTCAGATTCCAATTTGGGCTTGCAATAGGTCCAAAGTGGGCATTTTTTTAAACCCATTTTGAATCACAAAGAGACATTCTCAGTTTGGAACATTGCTGTACCCAAAAATCTTACAACCCAATTTGGGTCATTTTTTGTTCTATTTTAGAATTTTTTTTTTACAGTGTAAGACGAACAAACTTTTCCTAATGCTTTATCTATTTGGTTTTAAAATATCCCCCTTTATTAAGAGTAAGAAATAATTATTTTAAATTAAACAAGCAAAATAAAAAAAATCTGTCTTAGAAGCCCCATAGCCCTCCGTCAGATAAATTGAAGTAAAAAGTACATAGATTACAAACACATTACATACTGCTTTATATAGTACTCTCAAAATTTCTAACGAAGTACGTTGGCATGAAACACATCACAGCCAAAACAAGATTAATTTCCGCTTGAGACATTAACGAAAATAATGCAGATGGAACCGATGACAGCAATTTCTTTAATTCTGTATTTCACGAAATATTCAGTGACAACCTTGTTCAAAACGGGCATCTTTTCCCTCCTTCGCATAACTGATACCATAATCCCACTCTCGCTGATATTCAAACTGCATTGCTCGAAGCTCATTCTCCAGGAAATGAATCTGGCCAGGTACGGGGGACATGTTTTCCGGAATCTAATAACGTCATTTGTCACATGGATGGCTGCATATCAATTAATGCATTACTGGAGACGCAGAATAATTCATTGAAAATTGCGGGACAGAATAAATTCTTAACAGACGATTGTCTGGGTTTAACCGCTAACCTGATTTACCCGTACATCCATATGGGCATCCATATTCCACTCATAATTTATTATTTTCATCAGTAAATTTTTACTGTACATTTTGCTTTATTTAATCGGAGCATTTTTTTTAAAATTCAATTAAGAGTTTACACTACCGACTGAAAAAGACCCGAATGATAATGCTAACTGTATAGAGACTTTTTCAAATATCTCGCTCAGATTTCAATATTTTTACATGATTTTTTTAAACATAGAATAGCTGAGAACGATCTACAACCGGGCTAGTTTTCACTTCTTCGATTTTGGCAATATATTTTTTATATTATGATAGTTTCAATTTCAGAGCCGGTTCTAACCGGTTTTGAAAAATAAAGTAATTATTTAAAAAAAAAAATCTGAAACCAAAATTGAAAAAGTAAAAACTAGCCCGGTATTAGATTGTGCTCAGCTATCCTATGTAAAAAAATCATGTAAAAATATTAAAATTTGAGTGAGAAATTTGAAAAGAACGCCCCCACAGACTTAACATTATCATCCGGTCTTTTTCAATGAGTAGTGTGGCTCTTAAATAAAAATTTCTGTTTTGAAAAACCGGTAATAAATGATGAAAATTCTGTGGACATGAAAAAAAATAGGCATTACTTGAATTTTTTTTTTCTTCTAAAATATTGATCAGCTAAGTGATTAAAACTTTTCTGAAACCCAAAAAAGTTCCTTTCTGAAGTTTTTCTGAATTTATCTTTGTTCGGAAACGTATGAAATTGGCAAGTTTTCTAATTCAGAAAATGTGTAATTATACAGAACTTTCCCTTTTTTGTAAACGGCAGAAGATCTTTCAAAAAATATTGCCAAAATGGGTGTTTCGAATAGAATTCCCGAAGTGACAGCGGATAGATAAAAATGACCAAGCAGCAAAAATGTATTTTCCTTCCTTTTGAATAAAAACATATTCAAAGATAATTTGTAGTAGTTGACTCTGCTGCATTTTCTTACAAAGTGAACATCCAGAAGAATCTTGTCCATGACGACAAGTTGTTTAGCTGAAACAACTCAAATTAGACAGGAATAATTTGAGTTTCAGCTTGTATCAATGGTCTCGAACCACCTGTAAACAAGAGTGGCAAAAATAATCGAAAAAGTCCAGCTGTGTTTCTCCCTTTCCATAGCCAAATGACAGCAATTTTTTTCCGACGGATGTATGCCCTTTGGAACAGCTCAATGAGAAAATATTAATACTAATAATTATATTAATAATAAGTCCAATATGCTCAGCAACGGTTCAGAAAAGTATCCCATATAAAGTAAAACTGAAGTGCTATATTAGGAAAACTTTTTTCCAAACATCCCAAATGCATTTTTTGCGATTTTATTTATACTACTAGAAGATAGCCCGTCAAAATGACGTGTTTCCATTTTAAAAAGGATGATAAAACATTACAACAACTTTGGTCAATCATAGCCACTTTAGGCTTAAACAATTTTGAAAAATACAAAGATTGAACATGAGGAAAAAATCTAAATCTATAGAAATCTGCATTTAAAACTATAACAAAACTATCTGGTGGATGGGGAGGGATTGTAATGAACAAATGGTAAATGCATAAATTTTAAAAGAATAAAGTAACGTAAAATATCAATTATAAAAGAATACATTGTGAAACTACAGGCATTTTGGCTATTTCCAGACGAATATGCGAGGGTAGCCAAATTATTAACTGAATTATATATGAGGAGCCCAGAAGCCAAGGGGTAGAAGTGACAAAATATCGATTTGGAGTAAATTGAGTTTCAAGATAATTGATGTTAAATGGAACATCAATAACAATTGACTAAATTGAAATAGGAAACATCTGCTTGTTGCATTCTAATCCTTGAACTCTCATTTCAATAACTGTTAAAAAAATAGAGTACAATTTTCTTTAAATGTATAATTAATCAATATTGTTTGTTTTTCGAAAAAAGTGGTTTATCTCTATAATTCCCCAAATAATCAGAAAATGACCTATATTTCTTTACCTGAAAGGAAAAAAGCATATTTCCAGATACCCTGTGCACTTAACTCAATTTTTTCAATTTTGTCACTTATACCTCTTGGCTTCTGGGATCCTCATATATAAAATCCCTCCGTGTATAACGATTCCGGGGTCAACCATCCACGAGAAAAAACACTTATTGTGACCAATGACAAATTCCATTGTGAAAAGTTATCTCCGATTTTAAAGGATATCAATTTTTTGTCCAATGCAAACGTTCCAGAGTCGTAATGGAGCGCTTTCATTTGTCAGATTTACAGTTTGAGCTATAAATGACGTCACTACATTTTACTGTGCTTTGAAATCTTTTCGATATTTCAAACATAATATTCACACTGTTAAAAATTTGATTCATTTGCTGCAGCATCATTCCACCGCTTTTATAGAAAACGATTACTTTGCTGTGTTATGGAGCATTCTCATTGGTCATAAAAGAGACATTCCATAAAAGCTGTGGAGTGACTCTGCAGTAAATGGGCCAAATTTTTAGCAGTACACTGTTAAAAATTTGACCCTGCATCATCACTCCCCAGCTTTTATAGAATACACTGTAAGTAACACACACAAAGTAACCATTTTCTATAAAAGCGTTAGAGTGATGCTGCAGCAACTGTTAAAAATTTGACCCATTTGCTGCAGCATCACTCCACTGCTTTTATACAAAGCGGTTACCTTTACTGTGATATGGAGCATTCTCATTGGTCATAAAAGAGATATTCTATAAAAGCTGTGGATTGACGCTGCAACAAATGGGTCAAATTTTAAACAGTGTAATACGGTAAAGTAATCATTTTCTATAAAAGCTGTGTAATGACGATGCAGCAAAACAGTCAAATTTTTAACAGTGTTTAATTGAAACTTTTTTATTTAAGAAAAGCGAAGGTGCGTTTTAAATACAATATTTTTAGAATTTTTATATTCGTGTTGGTTTATTTATTTATTTATTTATTTATTTATTTATTATTATTATTATTATTATTTTACAGCCGTAAATGTCTTCATTGTCACATAACGAATCACGATTGTTTTCTCTTTATTGTTGACATTTGTTTCCGATCTTATAAAGTATTTTCTTTTAAGTATTAGATAATGGTATAAAATAGTTAATTCATAAATTTTTAAAATAGCATTATTAGTACATGTTTTGCATTATTAATGCATGTTAATTTACATGTTTTTTGTGAAATAATTTCTGTAATTTTGTGAATGAAATTCATTAACGGCATATTCTATGCCATTATTTTACCAATTCAATTAATGGCCGTCTGGAAATGGCCAAAATAGGAAATTTTTTTTATACATTTTGGATAGTTTTATTATTTTCTCTCAGAATTCTAAAATATTTTTGGCTGTAGTTTTACAATGTATTCTTTTATAATTGATATTTTACCTTACTTTATTCCTTTAAAATTTATGCATTTACCATTCGTTCATTACAATCCCTCCCCATCCACCAGATAGTTTTGTTATAGTTTTAAATGCAGATTTCTATTGATTTTTTTTCTTAGATTTTTTCGTTATGTTCAATCTTTGTATTTTTCAAAATTGTTTAAGCCTAAAGTGGCTATGATTGACCAAAGTTATTGTAATGTTTTATCATCCTTTCAAAAATGGAAACACGTCATTTTGACGGGCTATCTTCTAGTGGGTAAAATAATGGCATAGAATACGCCGTTAATGAATGTCACTCACAAAATTACAGTAATTATTTCACAAAAAACATGCAAATTAACATGCATTAATAATGCAAAACATGTACTAATAATGCTATTTTAAAACATTTGTGAATTAACTATTTTATACCATTAGCTAATACTTAAAAGAAAATACTTTATAAGATCGAAAACAAATGTCAACAATAAAGAGTAAACATAAGTGATTCGTTATGTGACAATGAAGCCATTCATGGCTGTAAAAAAATAAAAAATAAATAAATAAATAAAGCAACACGAATATAAAAATTCTAACAATATTGTATTTAAAACGCACCTTCGCTTTTCTTAAATAAAAAGTTTTAATTAAACACTGTTAAAAATTTGACAATTTTGCTGCATCGTCATTACACAGCTTTTTTAGAAAATGATTACTTTACCGTATTAGACTGTTAAAAATTTGACCCATTTGTTGCAGCGTCACTCCACAGCTTTTATAGAATATCTCTTTTATGACTAATGAGAATGCTCCATATCACAGTAAAAGTAACCGCTTTATATAAAAGCAGTGGAAGTGATGTTGCAGCAAATGGGTCAAATTTTTAACATTTGCTGAAACATCACACCAACGCTTTTACAGAAACCGGTTACTTTGTATGTGCTACTTACAGTTTATTCTATAAAAGCTGGGGAGTGATGATGCAGCAAAAGGGTCAAATTTTTAACAGTGTACTGCTAAAAATTTGACCCATTTACGGCAGCGTCACTCCACAGCTTTTATAGAATGTCTCTTTTATGACCAATGAGAATGCTCCATAACACAGCAAAGTAATCGTTTTCTATAAAAGCGGTGGAAATGATGCTGCAGCAAATAAGTCATTTTTTTACAGTGTGAATATTGTGTTTGAAATAGGGAAAAGATTTCAAAGCACAGTAAAATGTAGTGACGTCATTTACAGCTCAAACTGTAAATCTGACAAATGAGAACGCTCCATTACGACTCTAGAACGTTTGCACTGGACAAAAAATTGATAGCCTTTAAAATCAGAGATCTCTTTTCACAACGGAATTTGTCATTGGTCACAATAAGTGTTTTTTCTCGTGGATGGGTTGACCCTGAAATCGTTACACACGGAGGGATTTTATATATATAATACTTTTTAGCTCATAGGCTATCAAAGCTTGAGAAAAAAAACGGTTCATTCTTAGGAGTTGTTTTCCTGATTAATTTTGAAGGTTAATTGGTTAAGTATAAAGGTGGTAAAGGGGAACTAATTCATCCCCCTTTAATTTAAATAAATGTTTTTTTCATGCAGAATTATTCTATTTTTATCAAATTTTATATACTGGTTTATTCTGATAAAGAGCTTCCCTGATTCAATTTGGAGGTTCATTGGTTAAGTATAAAGATGGTAAAGAGAGGCTATGGAGCAAATGTGCAGATGGAGACGATGGTATAAGCTTCGTTATTTATGTTTAAAATTTTGACTAAACAGACAGCTTTATAAAACACGCCAGGAAAACAACATTAATTTCTGCTCGGAGAACTAACGAAAATAGGTAGATAGAGATAACATAAGCTTCTTTACCTACGTTTAAAATTAAATTTTTGAGAAAACAGACAGTTTTATAAAACGTATCAAGAAAACAAAAAAAAACAACAACATTAATTTCTGCTCGGGAAACTAACGAAAATATGCACATGGAGAGGGAGACGATGACATAACCTTCTTTAGCTATGTTTAAAGTTTTGACAAAACAAGTAATTTTATGAAACATATAAGGATAACAAAGTTAATTTCTGCTTAGGACACTAACGAAAATATGCAGATGGAGACGTTGACATAAGTTTCTGTACTTAAGGGTGTATTCCGATCAAAACCGCTTATTTTCCGATTTATTCTTAGATCCACTTTTGCTCTCAAATGCACCAAACTTTGAAAATCTCTTATTTAGAAACTAGATAAGGTGCCCTGTCTGTAGATTTTTTCATAAATGCAGAGAATATTACAAAAAAAAAAAAAAAAAAAAAAAATGCTGCCAAAGTTGGTTTTTCGAACAGAATTTTCCGAGGCGGGAGATCTGAGATCGAAAAAAGGGTCATGCTAAAAAAATAATTGTTGATAAATCAAATTCCAATTAATGCAACGAGAAATTACATCACACAGCATCTTATACATCACACCAAAAATCATCCCAGCAAGTTTCATGTTTCTACTTTTAAAAATGAGTTAGGAAATGTATCCGAAATTTTTGAGCTGTTGAAGGTGGAAAATCATTTTATCGAATGCACCCTTAACGTTTAAAATTTTGACTAAATAGACAATTTGTAAAACACATAAAAAAAAAAAAAAATTCTTTGGAAACTAAAGAAAATATGCAGGTGGACGTGGAGACGATGGCATTAGCTTCTTTATCTACGTTTAAAATTTTGACTAAACAGACACTTTTACAAAGCATATCAGAAAACTGCCGAACATTATTTCTGCTCGAGAAACTGACGAAAATCTGCAGGTGGGGATGATGGCATAAACTTCTTTAATTCTACATTTTCATGCAACATTCAAAGACAGCATCCTGTTGAAATAAGCTAGATTTCTCTACTTCTCTCACAAGTAATATCTCTTCATGAAAATGAATCTATTTCTAGAAATTAAACTTGCTAGGTGGGGGAATATGTCTTTCGGAATTAAATAACGCCATTCATAACACGGATGACTGCAATCCAATTAATCGGTAATGTACAAGTTATTTTATTTGAAAATTTAATGGCAAAGTATATCTTTAATCGATGACTGTTTGTGTTTGTGAGAGAACAGTAGCGCTATAACTTATATGGGCCCGTGGGGCCCGAGCTAATCTAATAATTTTGAATCATAGCGTACACAATTTTCATTGTTCTAGTTATTTATTTCATTATTATTCATTTTTCTCCTTTATTTTCCCAGTGACCACGTGTTTTAATTCTCCGACTGACACCCATAAATCCAAATGACTGAAATGTTTTGCTTTATGCTTAACTTTCTGCCAATTTAATTTGTAGTCATGTTCATGATATCATGACATTACAATAAATATCAGTGTCTTTATAAGGAAAAACGCATGAGGACATAATTTAATACAGTTGCAAATTTATAAAAACATGATACAGTAAAATCTCTAAATAACGGACAGGTCGGGAGCACTGAAACTGTCCGTTATTCGGAGGTGTCCGCTATTGGGAAAACCTCGGCGATTCAAAAATTGATAAGAAATGCACATGTTTCCTTATTTGACTCATATATGTCCTAAATATATGACCGTAAAAATATACCACCGTCTATTATATACAGTGTTTCACAAAAGTGATGGGACACTTGTGCTTTATAAAAAGAAACTGCAATAAAATAAATAAACAAACATGTGCAAAAATTTTTTGGGTGTGTTTCATATTTAAAGTTAGTAACAATTATTACATAACATACATTTTGTCAAAATATTAAAATATTAATTTAGTAAAAATACAATTGTTCAGAACGGAGCAAAAAATGGCTCACATAAGTGATGGGACACTTACTTTTCCATCAAATATTTATCCAAAAATTTTACTTTTTAAAAGGTTTTAATATTTTGTTGGATTTCCTTTTACTTTTAAAACACGATTTAATCTTTTTGGGATGGATTCGACTAATTTTTTTGTGATTTCTGGAGTGATTTTACCCCATTCTTCTTGAAGCACCGATTTTAGTTGTTGTTTTGAAGAAATGGTGTGTTTGCGAATTCTTGCCAAATATTCTCTATGGGATTTAAGTCTCGAGATTGTGGTGGTGTTTTTATTATTTCAGGATAGTTATATAGCAGCCAGAGTCTAACGTTCAGAGCAGTGTGCTTGGGGTCATTGTCCTGGTAGAATTTAAAATAGTTATGAAGGTTCAATTTTCGTGCTGAAGATTTCAAATTTTTCTTTAAAATATCAATATACTTGTACTGATCCATTATACTGTCAATAAAAACAAGATTACCAACTCCAGCGGACGACATACACCCCCATACCATAACTCCTCCTCCAGCATGTTTTACTGTTGGTACCAAGTTCTGTTTGCGAAATTCTTCCCTGGGTTTTCTCCACACCAAGATTCTACCGTCAGAACCAAATATATTAAATTTACTCTCATCAGCAAATACAACTTTATTCCAGTAATCAGAATTCTTATTTATGTTGGATTTTGCGAAAGCTAGTCTGAGTTTTCTATTCTTTTCACTTACGAAGAATTTTTTCCTGGCTACTCTATCGTGATATCCAGCAGATCGAATTAGCCTTCTAATAGTCTCAGGATTAACAATTATTCCATATAATGCTTGTAAATCAGCAGCAACTTTTGAAGCACTATTTCTTGGATTTTTTTTTAATATTTCGAACGATAATTCGCTTTATTCCATTGGATAGCTTTGATGGTCGGCCAGGTCTTCTTTTATCCTGAATCATATGATTCTTTTTATATCGTTTAATGATATTGAAAACTGTTGAACGACTCAAGTTAACTGTTTCAGCAGTTTTTCTAATAGATTTTCCACGTTCAATATGCAAATTAATAACTAATTTTCGAATTTCAGGCGAAGTTTCTTTTCGTTTAGCATTCATGGCTACAAAGAGCTAAAAAACACAAAAATTCCAAAACAAACTGGAGAGAAATATTGCAGACGATTTTATAAATTATTGCCAATTGCTTTTAAGTAAAAATAAAACCCCAAAAAATATTTTTATTGCTTATTTCAGGCGATTTTTGTTACATATATAATGGTGTCCCATCACTTATGCGAGCTATTTTTTGCTCCGTTCTAAACATTTGTATTTTTATTAAATTAATATTTTAATATTTTGACAAAATGTATGTTATGTAATAATCTTTACTAAATTTAAGTGTGAAACACACCCACAAAAAATGTGTACATATTTTTTTAATTTATTTGATTTGTTTCCTTTTGTAAAGCACAAGATACCCATCACTTATGTGAGACACTGTAATTAATCAGAAATTAAATTTTTTAAGCAATAAAACTGAAATGAAATTGTGCACATCTTTTGCTTTTGCTTGCGATTACATGTAATTGGCTTTTCAGTGTCAAGTTCTAATCATGGTGTGAAATCAATTGTCTTAATCCTTTTGAATCATCTTTTTTTTTTTTTCTTTTCTTAAAAAATAATTGTATAACTGCTCACCATATTTTGACGCTTCTTAAAAGCATAAAACATCAAATTTTCGGGGAAGTAGGAGGCATTCCAATGTTTTGAAAAAGGCATTCTCTCCCAACTCACCCCCTGAATTCAATACAGGGCGCGGGAAGGGGATTTTACCCCAGTCTACCCCTAAATTTATCTCTGATCAGAAAATTTGTGATACTTTGTCCCGATAAATTTAAAGATTTTTTTTTCCACTTTTGTTTCACATTTAAAAAAATTCTCATCCTTCATTGTCAAAATTAGTGTCCGCTATTCAAAGATTAAATATACAAAAGTTTAGGTTTTGGGAGTGGGAATTGGAAAACTGTCCGTTAAATAGAGGTGTCCGCTATTCGGGAGTGTCCTTTATGGAGGCTTTACTGTATCTTGATTTTAAATTATCATTCACCATCTATCAACCCTTCAAAGAAAGAACAAACCAGTAGTACCATTTTACAAAAATATTTGAGTCCACTCAATATTTTTGAGCCAACCCAATATTTTTCAAAAGTTGGTGCCACCTTATTATTAAACCCTTTATTGTTGACGGGTCTTTATTTTTTATCACTGATTATATTTTAATAACGTCTACGGTGATTGAAATGTTATGGTCGTTTGCAGGCAAGTGCTAAGAAAAAAATATAAAATGTTATTTTATAAATTTCAATACTGATATATAAATAGGAATGAGAAGAATACATTGTATATGTGTCATCCTGTTATTCTAAAATAAAAATTTGTGAAAAAATGAATCAAGAATTTAAAAAATTTTCTCTTAAATGTTAACTAAAAATACGTTTACAGTGGAAAACATATTTTATTAATTTTTCGATAAATAATCATTGTAAACACCCGAAATGTTAACTCAACTTTATAATTATCAGTTGCTTTTAAGATTTTCAATAAATTACAATAAAATAATAAAAACATATGATTAGCAACTGTATATTTCAATTTCTCAATCTTTGTTTAAAATTTTTGGATAAAAACAGAGCTTTATAAAACACAACACGACAGATGTACAGTAAAATTAATTTCCATTCGAAACGTTAACGAAAATAAGCATAGTAGATGATGTCAAACTTTTTAAATTCCATACCTGCCTTCACGGGACATTGACAGACATCTTATCCAAAACGGGCATCTTTTTCTTCTCAAATAATCTGATTTTCCCCAAGTGACATTTCTTCATGGAGGGAGGGCCCTCCACAGTAGAGATACCATACATAATCCCACCCTCAATTTTGCGAACTAACAACCAAATTATAATGCATATCCTTGTGGAAATGAATCAGGCCAGGTGTGGGAGACATATTCTCTAGAATTAGATAATGTCATTTGTCACCTGGGTGACTGCTTTCAAATTATTTTCTAACGAGAGGCAAATTATTTTATTGGAGATTTCACAAGAAAATGGGTCTTTATTTTTTATCATTGATTTTATTTTAATAATGTTCACGGTCAGTGAAATGTTTCTATGGTCGTTTGTTGGCAAGTGCTTAAAAAAACAACTAAAACGCTATTTTATAAATTTAAAACTAATATATAAATAGGACTGAGAAAAATAGATGATATAATGTTTCATCATGTAATTCTCAAATAAAATTTTTCTAAAAAAAAAAAAAAAAAAAAAAAAAAAAATGAATCAAAAATTAAAAAAAAAAAAAAAGTTTTAAATTTTTATAAATTAAAAATATGTTTAAAGTAGAAAACATATTTTATTAATTTTTCGATAAGTTATCATTGTAAACACATGAAATGTTCCTCAACTTTTTGATTATCAGCTACTTTTAATATTTTCAGTAAATTACCATAAAATAAAATGTATAAAATCTAGTATCAATAATGCGTTAAAACAATTAAAAGATACGATTAGCAAATGCATATTTTAATTTGACCTTTGTTTAAAAATCTTGGATAAACGCAGAGCTTTGTAAAACACAACACGACAAATGCACAGCAACATTAGTTTCCACTCGAAACGTTAACGAAAATATGCAGATATAGACGATGACATAAACTTTTTAAATTCTGCATCTCCACGGGACATTCGCAGGCATCTTATCCAAAACGTGTACCTTTTTCTTCTCAAATAATCTGATTTTCTCCCAGTGACATTTCTTCCGGAGGAGGAATGGTCCTCCACAGTAGAGATGCCATAACATAATCCCACCCTCAATTTTACGAACTAACAGCCAAATTATAATGCATATCCTAGTGGAAATGAATCTGGCCAGGTGTGGGAGACATTCTCTGGAATAAGATAATGCCATTTGTCACCTGGGTGACTGCTTTCAAATTAATTTCTAACTGGAGACAAATTATTTTATTGGGGATTTCACTAGCAGGACATTTCTCATGGATGATTATATATGAGGATTCGGTTGGGTGACGTAGTGGTGTTTTATAAAACAAATGTTACTTTTAAAAAGATTATCTTTACTTCATAAAATGAACAGATGTATGCACGTATGTTTGTTTCCAAATGAAATTCATGATTGCATTACAATAAGAATTAACTGATATTTCAAGTTTCTAATACTTTTTGCGCTTTATTATACATGTTTTTTTTTTTTTTTCTTTGAGAGTAACCTTTGTTTTAAATTTAAAGAGTAAAATATATGTTTAAATAAAAGAATGGCAAACGGCGCAAAGAGAATTAAGCAAATAATAATAATTATTTCTATTACTAAATGCTTAAACATAAATGAAGTCATATAGAAAATGTATAGACATACACTAACATTTCTAGTAAATAGTAGCAAAAGTATTTCTTAAAATAAAATAACACTCCATTAAAAAACACGTACTATTAATAATACACCCAACCGGAAAGAGTTAAATTCCACAATGTAAAAGTTGTTGATAATTTTAAAAGAATTGTTGAATGATTTAATTATTTTTTCCACATGCTAATTCAAGAAAAAGTATAGTCCAAGACTTGTATGTTTTTCTATTTGTTTAGTTGGCCGTTTAATCTCGAAAAATATTAAGAAAGACTCAAATTTTAATATTTTCTTAAGACATAGAATAGTATTTTATATTTTTAATATGGTCGTTGTGTCTGGCACTATACTCCTTATTACTTAACAATAGAAAAATTAAATTTAAAAAAAAATGTGATACATTATAATCTATGGCTGTTATGTTAGTTAAAAATAATTGCTGCCTTCAGCTTAAGCTTGTTAGTATGTAATCAAATAAGCTGTAAATATTATTTTAATCTTATTGAATGCTTGTATTTTAGAAGTATATCGAATTTTTAATCTCCCCAGTAAATTAACTTAATTATCGGGAACCACTTGCAAGGAAAGTTTCCGCCTGTGACAAGCGTAAAAGTATTATTCTCTCGAAATTAAAAGACAATCCAGTAAAGAAATGATTAAAATCAACTACTCATAGTACATTAGAAGTTCGAATTGCATGATCTAAAATTTCAGAAACGTATCAGGAGTTTTACA
This sequence comes from Maratus speculifer, assembly GCA_964019185.1. NCBI lineage: Eukaryota > Metazoa > Arthropoda > Arachnida > Araneae > Salticidae > Maratus > Maratus speculifer. The sequence goes on from OZ025301.1 coordinate 186,966,507, forward strand.
AAATCAATACAGTTTTATAAAACAAGTTACTTTAACATAAACTTTATAATATACTTTAAAATTTTTAGATAAGACCAAAACAATCGAATTGAGAGAAATAAAAACGAGACGATAAGTGAAGGCTGCACATTGAACAGAGGGTTTTGTTTAATATTTCTTTTAAAAACACTTATCCTTTAATTAACAAATCAAAGTTGTTAATTTATAGTTATTAAATTCTTAAATAGATGGCAGCACCAATAAATTTAATTTTTAAATAAGCGTAAAATAAGGTTATTTATTTTAATCAAATTAAAAATGCTCAAATTAAATCATTTAAATAAAATCAAAAATTCCATTTTTTTTTTAAAGTTGAAATAAAAGAAATAGAGGAGGTATAAATAAAAATTTAAATTACTAAAAACAAAAAAAAAAAAAAAAAAAAAAAAAAAACGAAATTTAAAATGCGAAATTATTAACACATCGAAATAGTTTTAAAAATAGAATGAAAATTGAATACCAAAAAATTACGAATGTCAGTGATTATTTATCACAGCATAATAAACCCTTAAGTTGGCAAAAAAATACGACATTTCTTTTAATTAAATCCATCGAAAAATGAAAATTTCAACTTCTAAAGCTGGTATCTGAACTAAGAGCCTCCTGTTTACTAGCGGTGTTTTACCACCAAGCTATAATGTGTACATGAAGGTTCTCTTCTGAAATTTAAATCGCAAAAACAAACGAATAACATTGAAAAAACAATTAATTTAAAAAATAGACTTTTTTAAAATTTTATGATTTGAAAACGAAGTATTCAGCTGTATACACACAAAACTTGAAGTATTTGACTTAAGCTGCTATCAGATTCACCAACATTCCGTAAGACTTTTGAGCCAACACTTAATTTCCTCCAACTTTTCGCGAAATATCCTCCCAACGTCCAGTGTGATAGCAAACTGCAATGTCTCCCCATCTTTTTTCCACACGTTCATAAAAGTCTGGGCTAACTTAGATTTTTCATCCAACAACGAACGTTTCAACGAATCAGAGATAAGCGATTGATACGAGTAGGCGATAAATATTAACACCTGGCACGAGTAGAAACTGGTTTTCCGGCTTTACCTCCGACTTTTTTAAAGACAATTGCAAACCTTTTTTCTCTCTTTGAACGGGAAAATGTTGGAGTTAAAACCCGCTGAAAAGTTTGTCTCGCCTAAAGTCCGTGAATCTAATAGCAGCTTTAAATAGCTTTTGTGTACGGACTCTGTGACGGACGGAGAGGAATAGTATTTCGTCAGATAAACAAAACCTTAAAAGCAGAAAAACGTGCAAATTTGTTTGCAAAAATATTTGACTGCAAAGTCAATGGCGATATTTTAATGCAAAATTTATGTAACAATATTTTAACAATGCTTAAAGATCTAAAAATGTTAATCATGTTAACGAAAAATTGTTAACATTCTAAGCAAAAAAAAAAAATTTAGACTTTTTGATGAACAAAGCATTTTTCAGTAAAAAATCCCTGATTTTTTTTTTTTTTTTTTTTTTTTTTTTTTAATTATTACTTATCAGAAGCCAATTAGCCTCATCAAAAATGGCGATTAAATCTGTAAACCTTTAGTTCAAATCCGTAACTCAGTTGGAAATTATATAAATATTTTATTTTGTATTAGCTGAAAAACTAGAAGCCTATATAACTAAAATGGACAACAAAATATTTGCAAGCACACAAGAAATATGACTTAAACAGTACGCTAACAAATTAGCTCTATTTATTCAAAACGAATGCGTAAGAAAAAAGACCCCGAAAACATCTTAATAATTAAATGCATGAGATGCAAGTAGCAGATGTAGACAAACGATAAATGATTTCTAAAATAAATAAATAAAAATTTGGCGAAAGAAGGAAAGAAAACAAGGCAATATAACACCGTGCCACGCAAAAAAGCAAATACATTATGTCTGGCAGGGGAAAAAAAAAGAAGAGGCATGGGAGATTTATTATTTTGCTTGATACATTAAACTGGATGTTTGAAGTAATGCGGAAAAAGGAAGTAGCAATTTAGGTATGGCAATTAAAAAGAATTATGTCGTGGTGATAGAATGCTTTAATTATACAATTTTTCCTTTAAAATTGCAAGGGCATTTTTTTTAAAAGAGTCAGTTGAAATATTAGTATATATTTATTTTCTAGACATACTTTTCATTATCTGGTATAACAAGATGATTCTGTTTATCAAAATTTTAAGATTTTTGAAAAAGAATTACCTTTTTTTTATGTAATTGTAACAAAGGTGAAATATTTAAATTTTTCAAAAACCTTTTAATAGTACAACTTACAAAATATGGTTCTGAAGTATAAAAACTAAAAACATTTTTTCATGGATTGATTGAGTTTTAAATATACAAGCAAACAACTCATGACCGATTCAGGAAAATCCCGATTTTTTTCAGGAGGCATAACTTTTGCCACAGACAGACACCATGTTTTTGATAAAACCTTAAAAAGTAAAACTGTTTCGGTAGCTATAAATATCCCCCCCCCCCCATGTACCTATAAATTTAGCAATAATGATTTTGCTGAATGCTTAAATTTGAAATATTTAAAAATTTTAAAAACTAAATGAAACAAAAATTTAAAAACTAAAAAAAAAAAAAAAAAAAAAAAAAAAAAAAAAAAAAATTACATAAAAACAGCGGTTTTTTTTTTTTCCCTAAGCGCTTTCTTAAATATTTCATAATTTTTATTCATTTATTGGTAATAATAGCAAATGTGAAACATTGAAAATTTTCAAAAACCTTTTAATAGTACAATTTACAAAATATGGTACTAAAGTTTAAATATTAAAAACTTATCTTTTCATGGGTTGCTTGAATTTTAAATAGACAAGCAAACAACTCATGACCGATTAAAGAAAATCCCGATTTTTTTCAGGAGTCATAATTTTTGAAACAGACAGATACCATGTTTTTGATTAAACTTAAAAGAGTAAAAATATAACTATTTCGGTTGCTTTAAATATTTTCACTGATGTACCTATAAATTTAGCAATTATGGTTTTGCTGGATGCTTGAAAAAGCAAATGACCAAAGAATTTTCATGGGGGGGGGGGGGAATCCCCGAGAAATGATATGTAAATTCTTAAATATTTCCTTTCTGTAATTCATATTTTTAAAAACCTCTTAATTTTCTGAATAAATAATAAATTTGAAATATTTAAAAATTTTTAAACTGAAAAAATATATACATGAGAACGTCGGATTTTTTTTTTTAAGCACTTTCTTAAAATTTCATTTTTTTATTGTTTTATGTTTAAAAAAAAAAAAAAAAAAAACTGCTATGTCTCCGCCTAATTCTTAAGCAGTTTCAACAGGTTGAAAAATTTTACGTAAGGATCTACTTTATGAAGTAATCGCATAATCTTGATTTCAATAACTACTTAAAGGGGAAAAAATCTTTAAACACTTGATGCTTATCAATTTCATTTGAAAAGGAAGCGGGGAGAAACTCTTAAATACTTTAGGCTTATTAGCATAGCTTAAAAAGGTGGAAAACCCCTTAAATACTTACTTGAGTTTATCAATTTTATCTCATTTATTTTTCATTTATAATGCCGGTGGTACAGCTCTTGCTGATCTCAACATGTTTCCGTATTTTTCAACAAGTTGTATAAATTTAATAAAGATGTTTGACCATGTAACTGTCTCACATTTATTTTTAAAGAAAAAATAAAACTAATAAAAAACTGTATTTTATTAATCACAGTTCTGAAAATTTAAATTTGTCGATATTAATTTTTAAATTATATTATTAGCTGACTTGTTTGTTAAATGTGCGCTAATTGGGGGATTTTTCAAAAGTTTTCAATTTAGTTTTGTGTTTAAAACTTTATAAACATTATTAAGTTTTTTCATTGTACTACAGCGTTTTATTATAATTCTTTTTATTTTAAAGTTTTAAAGATTATTTCTACAAGCTGTACACGTTTGTCAAAAGTATAATCAATAATCTAATCCTGCAGATACGATGGAGGAGATAAATGCTTCAATTGAATATACTCGAACATAAAGGTTTCCTTTAAAAACTTTGAATTCATATTTATCATTTTTAAATTTTTATTTAAAATATTAACACACATTTATTTAAACAATTTTTAATAATCTTTCGACTTTATTATTTTAATATCTACTCTGTAACAATTGGTTAAAAAATAAATAGTTAAAAATAAAAAGAAAAAAAAATATTCGATAATTAACCAAAATTGTAAAATAATAACAATATTTTATTATGTTTGTATTTTATGAATTTTGGCATTATCTTTAGATAATACTAACTATTGGTTATGCTTAATACTTTTATCTGTATGCCAATTACCTATTGCATGCATGCATGCATAACTTGTTTATCTTTAAACTCATTTTCTTCTCCATAGATAATATTTGTTCTTTAACAATTTTTTAAAGCAAATTTAATAAACCAGACATGAAAAAGGGAAGTGAAAAAAAAGATGGATTTTTTTTCCATCTATAGAATGGTTTCAAACACTTATAATTTAACCCCTTTAGGGGGAGTGGTATGTTTATGAAACCACTTAATTTCTTAAATTCAATTCCCAAAGGCCACGTTCGCACCAGAATTTTGGTTAAAAAAAATTGGTTTATTAAATACGTGAAATATAGTTTTTTCTTATTTACAAATAAACTTGTTTATAAATTTCAATGTCATTCATTAATTTCAACACTGAGATGTTTATATTTTAATTAATATCTCAATGTCCCATGAGCGTCCCAAAATAAGAAAGTCAGATATTATAGAGGAACAATATAAGAATAACATATAATTTTTTTGAAAAAAAAAAAAAAATGAAAGATTACTTTTAGAGATACAAAAGGTCAAAATCACTTTGAAATTAAAAATTTAAAAAATATATGCGTGTGATGTATCATAATAAAGCCCATAGTAAACCCTGTCTAACAATACTAAGATTAAAGCTGTATGTCAATTAGGGAATTAAATATGAATTTTTTTGTAGTGCACAAAATTCAAAATTTTGCTTTTTTTTTTTTTTTTTTTTTTTTTTTTTTTTTTTTAATTTTTAATTTTTGATGCAACTTATCTCTGAAACTATGAGAGATAGAGACTTATTTTACATTTGATGATTTCTACATAAATTTAACAAGTAAGCCAAATTTCATAAAATTCTGAGGGGGTCAGGCTGAAAATGCTACTTTTTTCTGTTGATTTGACACAGAATGACCCTTACAAGATCTGCCTAAAAATATCGGATATTTTTTATATTTTCGAAAACATATTGTGAAAACCTCATCTTGAAAATATGGAATATATATAACAAAAATATCATGATATTTATGTACGGTAAGATTATATTTAATGCAGAAACATTTATACAACAAGGATAAACGTTTCTACAACTCCTCTAAATTTCAAAAACAAAACACAACACAACCTGTTCTCTGATAAGAGTCAGTCATTCTCAAAGTCGAGAAGTGGCTTTTGCTATTCAGATAAAAAAAATAAAGCTGAGACAAGTCACCTTTATAAATCTACGGTTGATAATAACAATCCGCCATCCCTGCGTAAAATAATGCGAAAAATCAAAAAAACAAGTCTAATATTTCAGGAGAACATCTTCGCTATCGCCATCCTAGTTTCGTACAGGCCGCGTTTGTGCATATAAGCGAGCGAATGTTAGTTCCTCTGAAGCGGACACGAAACACTTCGTAATAATGCTGTCCCATTTGTCCGGCGTTACGATGTGGGACGGTTTCTTACGACAAAATGGCCATAAACAATGCTCAAAGTGGCCTAATAAATCATGAAGAACGGATTTATGGCTGTTTCCAGCGAAGCAGAAATGGACGCTCGACTCCTTTTTTGTTCTTGTTTCAGAACTTTTATGAAAATTGAATTCGAACGTAGAAGATAATGAGACGGCGAAGGGAAGTTAGGCGATGCGATGGAATACCGAAGAGATATTATGTAATTTAATATGCTTAGAACAGATTGCCTTAAAAATGGTAGTTATAGAACATATAAGTGATATCTGAGATATAAAGCAAATTAAACTCTATTCGATAATCTCTAGTGGAAAAGTTTTAAAGTACCGGATTAAACTTAACCCTTTAAGTTCCAAATTATGAATTCATGAAAATTTCATGTTCTAAACCATTTTGTCAATTAAAATCAATTAATTAAATTCGAATTTATAGGAATTTTGTGCGATATTTAAAGCTTCACACGAATTTTTTGTATAACATTTTTTAAAAATATTTTACAGAATTAGGGAATATACATATATAATGCTGTTACAATAGAGATATAGAAATTTCAGAACTGAAACTTTTCACCCCCAATCTTCCAACAAGAAAACTTAAGAGATGCAAAGGCAAACAAGTCATTTTTTTAAAACCCTTTGACCATCCAAGTAAAAGGGTTAAATTGTAATATAAAATAAATTCGGTGATCTTTTTAAAGTGCTAAAATAACACTTTTTCCAACATGATATAAAAAATTTTATTATTATTATATATATATATGGGTGATTCTCAGAATAGGGCACAATTTATGTCTTTCGGCATACAAAAAAAAAAAAAAAAAAAAAAAAAAAAAAAAAAAAAATTGAGAGGTTTTCTGTCATGTTTTTATATTTAGATATGTTTGTCTTAATACACTGCTGAAAACAATTAAAGGATATTTGAAGTTACATAAAATAAAGATATAAACGAATTTTTTTTTCCCGAAAATAGAAGACACCAAGAGAATCACAAATGCAAATTTTTCTGGTTTTCAAACTGGAGTATGCAAATTTTGAGTTCGACGTTAAAAACGTCGCTACAGCGGCAGCGAATGAAATTTGACTTGCAACTGGATAAAAGAGAATGAAGACAAGGATGATCGGCATTCAGTGATTGCTTTGTTTCGATGAGTACGATGTCTCAGCGAAGTCATTTGACAGATTCAGAAGCTTGGAGAATTGTTGGTAGGTTAGAAGGGGGCCAAACTCAAGCCGAAGTAGCGCAAGCCATTGGAATGTCACAAAGTGTCATTTCCAGGATCCGGAACCGTTTTTTGGAGAGCGGATGTGCAGGCCGAAGACCAGGGCAAGTCGTAGACGGGCAACAACATCCAATGAAGATCGGTATTTAGCGTTAACAGCTCGCAGACACCGAAACATGAACGCTACTCTTCTCCAACAACACCTTCGCTCGGCTACAGGCACCACGATTTCAACTCAGACTGTCCGAAACCGGCTCCATGTTGTAGGTCTGTATGCTCGCCGACCGATGGTATGTGTTAGATTAACATCAAGGCATCGTCGCGACGGCAGGGAGTGGGCAACCGAACATGTCAACTGGAGGAGAAATGAATGGAGCAATATTCTGTTTTCTGACGAGTCCCGTTTTTCTGTGCATCCGGATAATAGGAGTATTTTCATCTGGAGGGACCGTGGCAGTAGGAATAATCCTGCGTTCGTGCAAGAAAGTGTCAGATTTGGCGGTGGAGGAGTGTTGGTGTATGGTGGCATCTCCATTGACGTTCGCACTGACCTCTACATCATTCGAGATGGAGCTCTGACTGGTCGCCGATATAGGGATGAGATCCTCAGACCTATTGTAGTCCCTTACGCTGCAGCAATCGGAGATAACTTCATTTTAATGGACGATAACTGCAGGCCACATCGTGCAAACCTGGTGGAGGATTTCCTTTTCGAGGAAGGAATCGTTCGAATGGAATGGCCAGCGTGTTCTCCAGACATGAATACAATCGAGCACGTTTGGGATGCTCTAGGAAGACGAGTTTCTGGCCGCCAACAATACATAAATATTCAGAATACCCCAACTCGTCATTAATAGCCTCATTGAGTGCATGCCTCAAAGGTGTTCAACGTTGCTGGCCGCCCGTGGAAACCATACCCCTACTGAAAATGATTTTCTTTGAAGAAAACACCTTTTCTTATTCCTTTTTTCTCATATGCACAAATTGTGTTTTTTTCCTTTTGTACACAAATGCGCAATAAAATGCATTTTTTTCTGCCAAACATGTGTAATTTATTCTCATATAACCTACTATGTCTGTCGACCATGTATCAATCAGCTAAAAAGTTTCCCAGATACAAAATCCACCTAAAATTGCAATATCCTTTAATTGTTTTGAGCAGTGTATTATTCATTATTTGCACTCAAGAATTAGTCACTTTTTAATTAAAAACACCTTAAAATAACAGAATAAATGTTCAAAATGTCATTAGCATGGATGTCCACAGCAGCTGTGCCTTGTGTATACTAGCATTTATCAAGAGTTAATATCATGTTTATAAAATAAAACAAATGTTATTCTTTCTTTAAATTAATCAAGGAGAGGATTTATCCAATAAATTTCTTTTTAAAAATAAAACTATAGTATATAAAAAAAGAATTAAAGTTTGTCCTCCGCATTCTATTTTCAAAACAAGGTCATAGTATAACAGTTAGTTATTAATCAAAATTTCATTTTCACATATAACAATAGTTTGAAAATATAAAGTTTCTCCTTGGCAACAAGTAGCCATTTTATCCCAGCCTGAAAATAGGAGAATGTATTGTATTTTAAGAATAGAAGTTGTATATTAGGAGCGTACATCAATTGTATGTCATTATAATGGATAATAATTTTCATGTTTATTTTATAGTTAAAAATTTTTTTTTACTTATTTGTATAGAACTTTTGTGTTTTAATAAGCCCTAGAAAGGACTATTCCATTGCGATTATATTATGACTCATAATCTTATTTAAATTAAAATTTGTCATTAGCATGGACAAATATCAGTGTCATTAGCATGGTTTTTCTGTCCATGCTAAAGACTCCTATGTGCATAAATGTAACCAGTGCTTACATTGTATCCTTTATAAAGTTTAATTTTACATATAAATTTAGGTATTACATTTATTATCCCTAAAATATGCATTAAATCTGTCAGAAAATCTCTAAGACAGCTTCTTACATTGTTAGTGTCAGAATGTTGCTCATGTAAACAAAGTTTGCTTTTTGGTAATGTTTTTATTCTCCTTATATGTATATATGTAAAAATGGAAACCATTTGCTGAAAAGGAAGGCTAATAAATATAGAAAAAATTATTTAAACAGGAAGAAAATAAAAATTTCTTAATATATTTATTCCATGCAATTTGTTTTGCCATTAGCATGGCTCAAAAAATACTAATTATTTTTTTAAAGTTAATTTTTAAATATTTAGCTCTGCTGACTACATATAAAGTATACCTAATACTATATTAACAAAGCCTATTTTTTTTTTCAGAAATTTTGCTAACAGTAATTTTTTTTAAGATTTCACTTTTGAAAAAGTCTCCTATTTTGAGAATCACCCATATAAGCCTTAACAGTAATAATAACCTTAAAAATTTTTGTTTTGTACAACCAAAAACCTATCTTTTGGAACAAGATAGAATAACATCTGTAACTCAGCTTTAAGCTGTATTACTGCTAATCGATTATTAAATAAATTTAATAAATTTTTTTATTAATGTTACTTTAAAATACTGTCGGGATATTAAGGATTAAAATGGATTATTCAATTTAAAAAATCGAACTTTATTTGGCAAAATCTTAAAGTCAGAGGTTTTTAACTCAAATATACACTATATGGAAAGAAGTAAACAGGCACTTTCGATTTTAAACGTTCTGTTGCATAACTAGTGAATTAGCTTACGATTTCTTCTACAGCTTTAAGAAAATAAAGAGAATGTTTTATAGCATATTTATCTGACAAAGCTTGGTCACGAGGGCAGTTAAGAGACCAACAACAAAATAAATGCAATAAACATATTCAAAATAATTTGTAAATGTAGCACGTGGCTATGTAGATCTTGTAAAACATTTGCATAAGAATAGTATGTATGGTAAAGGAGATATTGTAAGAACTTGCCATGTTTACCTAATAGCGCGTGCTTTCAATAGAAGCAGATGTTAAACCCTTCTCATAAAAAATTGATGCAATCTGCGTATCATAAAAATCTTTAATGTACCAATTAGACTTTAAATAAATTCAACTTCGGCTTCTTCATCTGGCAGTATAGAAGAAATTAAACCAAGAAATAAACTCTGACAGTATTATAAACAGATATAATAAAACTCTTCTATTATACCTTCTAATAAAAACAATCCCTTCTAATAAAAAACTGATGCAAACTGCGTATCATAAAAATCTTTAATGTACCAATTAGACTTTAAATAAATTCAACATCAGCTTCTTCATTTGGCAGTATAGAAGAAATTAAGCCAAGAAATAAACTCTAACAGTATTATAGACAGATATAATAAAACTCACAGAAGACATCTCTTCGAAGCGGCTAACAACTAAAGTAATCCGCTTCCGATATATACATGTAATTTGCTCCGGGGGCTTTTTGAGGCGTAGAATCGAACAATTCTGCACATAGGATTGTCTGTATAAATTCTACATAATTCTATGTAATCTACATACACAATTTCATCTTTCGTCTGATGTTTTTATTTGTTGCTATATGCTTATAAAGGCTTGTGTTTTCTCAATCGCTTTCATCCGCATTATTTACCATTATGTCACAATATAAAAGTTCCTTAAATTTTTTCAAGACATTTCTGCATATTATTGTTTACAGCGTGCACGATTTTGAACAAACTTTGACGCCTTTTCAGGAAACTCGACAAAGTGCACAATGGCAATTGGATATAAATAAATATTTTATGAAATGTGAGAATTTGTAGAAAAGATTTTTTAAATGCGCATGCGCATAGGATTTAAAAGAAATATTTTTTTATAATTCAGTTGTGGTATATAGTGGCAATTCTATGGTGAAGATATACCTATATAAGTTTTTTACAATTCTGAGTAAACTATCCTTGATTTTAATCTTCATCTAATGACTTTATTTGTTACTGTGACTGTAAATAAAGGCTTGTGTTCAGCTTTTCTATATAACATTATCCTTATGATGTCACAGTATAAAATTTTCTTTTAAAAAACTCAAGTAATTTCCGCACGTTTTTGAATTATAGCGTGCTCTTTTTTTTTTTTTTTTTTTTTTTTACAAAATTTGATATTTTATAAGGTACACACTGAAAACAAACTTGTAATTGCAATCAGAATATAAATAAATATTATATGAAATGTGAGCATTTATAGAAAACAATTTTTAAATGTGCATTCGCGTATGATAGCAAAAATATTTTGTGGTATGTAGGCAAGTCATATAAAATTACAAGTCTAATACTGTAAAAATTCAAAAAAATAACGGCCTGATAAAATGTATTTCAACTAAATTAGATAACTTTCTACTACCGCGATGAAATTTTCGGCAGCAATAATGAAAAGATGGGGAAAGATGTGTTATATTATTATTATAGTTGTTTGTCCTACAAAGAAATTTCGTTGCATGCGTTACTCCAAATAACTTCAAATTTAACATCGATTTCAGAGAGAGCTTCGTTCTAAAAGGTCACACCCAGCAGTTCCAGCATTACAGGTAATCGAATAAACCGTAGCTAATAAGTAATAACATAGTCTATTATTAAATCACTTCTAAGGTTTCCAAAGGGCAGCAACTTAACTTCACTGGCAGCAACTTAATACTCATTAGAGAAGCAATGAAGTTACTTCTACAACACAGAGCTGCTGGCTTTAAAGATACAGATTATGCTTCCCCCCTTCGGTAGTAGAAATAAAGGAAATATTTCTCGAAATTAGTAACACCATCACAGAACTCGTACATAACACTCTATTTCCAAGGAAATTTAGCATCGAAACTTAATTTGTAAAACATATATATTATTTTAATGGGAAAAATTCAGGATAAAATTTTAAAAATGTGACAATTAGAAATATTTTAATCTTTAATTTACTCCAACCCTTTACTGCATCACATGCCATATTAGGCACATTCCTAAAGATATTATAATGTTAATTATGTTCTGTAAATTTGGCCAATATGACTTTTGTCCCAGCTCAGGAACAATCCAAAGAGTGGAATAATATACAGGGTGTTATAAAGTCCTGGATCCATTTTGATGTTTAATAACTCATAAAATAATAAAGATAGATTAAAATTAATAACATAAGTGGTTAGATAGATTCAAAAAGTTTCATGACCCTTGTCAATGAACTTCCATGTGTACCCCACGTCCACGTTTGTGAATGGTCATTCAAAGACCATTTTGCAAGAAGATGAATTGGATGAGGAGGTCCAATTCCTTGGCCACCCAGATCACCTGATATAACACCGCTGGACTTTTTCCTTTTGGAGATTTGTCAAAGACAATATTTACAGGAGGTGAGAGTCGAACATTAATGACTTAAAAGCCAGAATTACAACCGCAATAGCCTCTGTGGATGCCGACATTTGAAAATGATTATCAACTTGATATTCCCCCAGTGACGAAGGGAGCACACGTGGAAGTTCATTGGCAAGGGTCGTGAAACTTTTAGAGTCTATCTAACCATTTATGTTATTAATTTTAATCTATCTTTATTATTGTATGAGTTATTAAACCTCAAAATGGGTCCGGGACTTTATAAACACCCTGTATTTTTGTGCATGGAATTAACATCCAAGTTTATAGTTTATATTTAAGTTGAGAGTTTGTTTAATTTTCTTCTTTTTTTGGAATACACGAGAGAAAAAATTAATAAAATCAAATGCATCTAAAAATCCATACACATTTTTATGTAGTATATTCTAATGAATGTAAGGAAAAAAAAAAATCGAATCAAAAATATATTGAAAAAAAAAAAAAAAATTAATGATCAAGTGTGAGCATTACTTGCGTTCAGTGGGTTCCGTACAATAAATATATGTATTAATAATCCTTTGAGGACGAGCGACTGATATGCGTGCCAATCTTAAAATTCTCAGAATCCTTCATTATTCCCACCAGTTATTTTTTGTTATAAAATTAACCTTATTTAATTGGAACGTTTTCGCGATTCAAGAACAGAATTTTTTCTTTTGAAAAACCGGTGGTTAAAAATTAAGCAAAGTGCTTCCATCGCGAAGAAGTTAACTACATTATTATAAGAAAATCATTGCTGAAAGAATAATAAGACTTTGTGTAAAAAACTATACAAAGTAGGATTGATTATAGCTGTATATATTAGAAAAACATGAATGGATATATCATAAAAGTTTCAATAAGGTAGGAAGACTAAATAATATGAAATATTGCTATTCTGTATAATTTTTTTTTTCTTTTATCTTATCTTTATTTATATGGAACTTAACTCGGTACTGAGGATAAAAGTTTAAATATAAGGATAAAGCAAATTTAAATTTCATTCGGCATTTTATAAAATTTAATTCAGCATAATAATAACCTTTTCTTTTTCCAATTAACTAACACAAAACCATTGTTCAATGGTTAAACTTGGCATTGTGCTAAAGGAACTTGTATTAAAAGGAGCTCTCAAATTTGCAAAGCCACTTTGGCCCGTGAAGTATTTTTCCGGATAGGTTTTAATTAATTTTTAAATACACAAGTGTCGTAATGAGAGAACCGCTCAATGCAAACTAATCACGAACTCCATAGTATTTATTAAAGGGGTCACATTATAAAGAATTTTTTTTTTTTAAACAATAGACATTTTAGTAACAAAAATTTCGTAACATAGTGGCCGCTATATCCGAAGTAAGGAATGTTTTACATTAAGTAAGGCAAACAATATTATTAAAAAAAAATCCTAGTACAAAAAAATGGATTCATATTTTTGAAAATTATTATATTTTATGCGTATTAAACCTGATTTATATGAATAATTTTAATTAAATTAGCATGTTTTTAACAGTATGAAGTTTATTGCTTTTATACTACTAGTAGATATTGTATACGCAAATATATTTTTTAAGTTATCTAGGCTTTAAAAGTCGACAGTTGCTTAGTAAGCCCCTCCCGTTATTATTTATAATCCAACCGTCCCTGACTTTAAGGGTAATACATCGACTAATGACAGATGAAATTTTTTCAAAAATAATTATGATCAATGCTCTTATATTTTCTGCTACGATAGGTACCTCCAACGCTTTTCAACACCCTTGAGCAATGTCCACAAATCGAAATTTATGTGGAACAGTGAAATATGTTTTTCTAAAAAACTATGCGATCTGCTGTAATTGCTGTAATTTACCTGCAAGGTTAAAAGTGACATCCATCACCTCTAGATTTTTATAATTTTAGTTTCAGGATATTCGGAATTAGATGGGAGGGGGGGGGGGTAGATTTTTGCACTATATTTTCGACGATTTCTCGGTAAATATATATTACCTAAAATTAAAATAAATATACATTTGAGTGTAGCGTAACGAAAACTTTAACAAGATACCCCGCACGATATACAAAGAAAAGATTATAAAGTAACTCAATTAGCCCCCTTAGCCCCCCCCCCGTCCCTCCTAAATATATTTGATTTGTGAATGTTTAATAATTTGTAAATATGTGGGTCAATAGTTTTTATTACTTCCCACAATTTGAGCTTTCCACATTTCACAGTTAATGAATAAAATGGCTGTGACAGACGGACAGCAGACACGGTAGTGATCTTATAATGGTTCCGTTTTCACTTTAAAAGTACACAACCCTAAAAAGTATAAGAAATTTTTTAAAAAGTTATTTTTTAAAATTAATTTTAGTGAAATAGGCTGTTTTACAAGATTTTTAAAAATTTAATTTAATTTAACTTTTCTTATTAAGTAATTTGTCACCACATACATTAAAGTATTTTTCAAAATTAAAGAGATGGTATTCAAAGATACTGTGCACCTTAAAGTTATAAATTCTCATAAAATATTTTAACATTATATTAAATTTACTTTAACGCAGGTTAAACTAATAGAAGTTTACGCACCTAGGGTAAATAAAGATCATGCACACACAGAAATATAAATATTCTAGCCACTAGTATTTCTTTTATAATGTTCGCAAGCATCAAATAATGTGCTATTTAAAAACAGAAAAAAAAAAAAAATGGTACCAGGTCACGATTTACAATTTAAAGAGATACATACTCTAAAAGTATAAATGCTTTGCAAAAATAAAAATGCCGACCAACATATTTAAAGTGCCGCACAAATCTGCCAATCATATTAGACGCTAGAGGCACCAAACTGCCACGAGAATGCAAATGATAGATACAGGTCCTTATGCTCAAACGGCAGAAGAAAGAACAAGAAATAAACACATTAAAGAAGAACACGGAAGATATAGGTCTTTACATTTAACTGGTGTTTCAGGATTGACAATTAGCAAAAGTAAAACGGGTACAGCAAACCAGCTATCATATGAGGACCCCAGAAGCCAAGGGGTATAAGTGACAAAAATGAAAAAAATAAACTAAATACACAGACGACCTAAAAATATGCTTTTTTAATTTCAGGTAAAGAAATATAAGTGATTTTCTTATTATTTGTTGAGTTATAGAGGCAAACCACTTTTTTCGAAAAACAAACAATATTGATTAATTATACATTTAAAGAAAATTGTACTTTATTTTTTAACAGTTATTGAAATAAGAGTTTAAAGACCAGAATGCAACAAGCAGAAATTTCCTATTTCAATCCACTCAATTGTTATTGATGTTCCAATTTAACATTAATTATCTTTAAACTCAATTTACTCCAAATCGAAATTTTGTCACTTGTACCCCTTGGCTTCTGGGGTCCTCATATATTGTACTCACTATTTAAAAGAAAAATAATAATAAAAAAAAATAAATAAATAAATACATTCTTCACGTATTCTGTATTAATATCAATACCGCCTTTATGATTAGGTGAGTGGAACCCAGAGTAAAAATATGAATTGTCAAATTCACCTTTGATTCGGACAATTTTTGTAAATTCAAAAACAGTAGCAATATTGAAAAATATGAAAGAAAAAAGAATTTATACATAAAAACACAATTAACCAAGATGGAATAAAAACTTATTATACAACCATCATGACTGATCTTGTTACTTGACATTTGCATCTGTTTATCAAAAAGAAGTTATTTGCTTACTGTAACAATTCACTGAATAATGCGAACTATTTCATATTTTCTAATTGTGCTTTATTTTCTTTTGATTAAAAAAAATTGCTAAGTCTCTAAGTCTTTAAAGTATACAATGGTGTTACATTAACTGAGCTTTTAGTAAACGTATTATTTTCACTTAGGGGCGGCAAACTTACGATAAAAAAATATATCGCTTGGGAAAAAAAAAAAAAAAAAAAGATTTGTTTTTATTTTTACATTATTACATACATTATATTTAAGTAAGTTTTTAAAAATCAGTTATAATTTTTTTTTCTGTAATGTTAAAAAAAAAAAAAAAAACTTCTTACAAATATTTCCTATATACTAATAAAATTTTCCCGAATACCCAGTACTAGGTAAATTTGTTGTTGTTTTTATGACGGCCAATTTTCAACATATATATATAGGCCCGAGGGGAAATGATTTTCGTGTGTGTTTGTGTGTGTGTGGGGGGGGGGGGAGGGGGTTCTTTGTAAGGGAATCTAACCCAAATTACGCATGGATATCACAGACTGGGAGAAAACCAAAGATAACTCTGAACGATTAGATCGACGGGGACGACTGGATTCGAACCTGGCAACTCCTATCTAACAGATTCGCGAGCAGAAACTCCCGGCCAGTGATATGGCATGGATAAAGTTATAAGTTAAATCCATTATCTCAATCAAACATAAATTAAACACAGCAGTCCATTAGGAACAATTATTTTCGTAATAGTAAAAGTATCAAGAGATTTTTCAACTAAGACAACAAAATTACCGTGAACATAAAGTAAAAGCAAAAGTAGTGGAGCACATACGCAGACTTATTTAATTATTTTTAAGCTGCTAGTGAAACGAAACAGAATTTTCGGTTAATCTCTACTTGTTGCTTAAATGACAGGAATTTTTTTAAATATTTGATAGCAATTTAGAAACATTGTCGCATAAAACTTATTAAATATAATAATCAAAATGATTAAATGTAAATTGCTTTATTCAAAAAAGGAAATAAAAAGATGCATTATTGAAATTAAAGAATGCAGCATTACTAATACAAAAGTTATTTCAAGGTCAAGACATTCAACGACTATTCAGATAGCAGAACAGAATATGAATAATGGATTACTGATCATATTTAAATAATGATAATGGAAATTTCACACGTCTTAGTTAGAATCGTGCAAATCTATGAAATTTCTCTCACTAAAAATGTATGTACAATTTAACAAAAGTTTTCTTCCAAATATATAGATGTATATGATTTACTAGCAGATTTCATTTACGTGCCACTTTTTAAAATTATAACTATTTTTTTTTTTTTTAATTTTTAATTCTCGTTATATTCATTAACTTAAGGTGATCCGGGACATGTTTGTAAATATGTTTTATTTATGGAGTTAAAGTTTTAAATTTTTTTGTGAAGGTTAACCATGTTATTTGTTAACAAAATCACATAGTAAAATTTCTCAATTTTTTTTAATTAAAGCTATTTTTTTTTTTTTTTAAGTGGGGTAGTTTAAAATCGTTATAACTCGAAATATTATTTTAAAAAAAATTTCATTTATATAAACAGAAATATTTGTTTTAATTTTGATTCAGCGTTTTGAAAAATATCAATTTAAATAAAAATTAAAAATATGTAAATAAAAAATCATAAACAAGTGGTGTAACTTAAAAAAAAAAAAAAAAAAAAAAGGAATAATTTTTGAAGTAAATATGTATACATTTTTAATTTACTGAATAAAAAAACTTGGTATCAAAGTAAAATAATTAAAAAAAAACATATTCCGAATTTGAACCATTTATCTTTAACGGTTCTTGAGTTTTAACAAGTTAATTGCGAGAAATGTTGAAATAAGTCATCATACAGGAAAACACATTTTCAAAAGAAGTAGTTATCATGACAACCATTGCTTTAAAACTAGATTTTTGAAAGCAAACCAGTGTTTGACTTAACTATATACTTAAAATATTATATTCTAAAGAAAAAAGAAGCCATATTAGCAGATTTTATTTTTGCGTCGGAATAAAAATACTTTTAATTTGCTTGATTTTATATTAGGATGCGTCTTTTTTTCCACTTCTACATTTACATACACCCATCGAACATATTTTATAAATGTTACATACTAAGTGAATGAATTTGTAAAAGAAAAAAAAAAAAAAAAAAAGATAATTCGCGAATAACCAAGTTCAGTCTTCGTGAATGTTGAAATTTTCTGCAATTTTTATTTCACGAATAATCAGAGCTCGTGAAAGTTAAGGGATTTATCATAAATGTAGTGTTCATTCTAGGCCATTTTTGAAGGGTGCAGCACCCTGCCCTTTTTTAAATTTGCAAAATTGAAAAAGGGCCTCTGCCCCTAGTAAAATGCACTAACTGGTTTTACCCCTAGATTTTTATTTATTTATTTATTTATTTATTTATTTATTTATTTATTTATTTATTTATTTATTTATTCCGTAGTATTTCTAAATTCATGTGCCCAAAAATGATAGAATTTTTTCATTTCTTTGAAAAAAGAACATGAAACTATTCAATTGTGTTTTAATTTAATTGTATTTTTAATTTTTATATCATAAAATCATTCAAAATTAATGTTACTTGATTTATCATACTTAAAAATTATGTATTTTCCCGATTTCTTTTTCCCCCTTCTAAAGGCAATAAAAAAAAATTCTTTCCAAAAGTGCCCTTTTTCTGCTGCAGTACTGCCCTTTTTAGTGAATAGCACCATGCCCTTTTAATTTCTAGAGTGAACACTAGTAAATGGCAAAATAATTTTCATTCGATTGGCATAATAAGAAACTCTTAAAAAGAAGAAAACAAAATAAAAACCAAACAGTGCCAAAAACGTAGGTTTAAGCATTCCAAACCCACTAAATCATTTTGTGACCCATCATAAGTAAGAAAAGATAATTTTTCTCAAACTCCATTGTTTTCTGCCAATTTAAAAGAAACTTCTTCCTTCTCGCCTTTTTTTTCCCTCTGGAAAATTAATAAACACTGAATACATCCAGCTGTTCTTAGCAAATGAAAGCGGAGTCATTAACACCAGACAAACAGAGGCGGCAGTCAGCTAATGAAAACAACGAAGAATTAATCCAAGGGTAGGCATATTCAAATTGCAATTATATACTTGACTGAGAAAAAAAAAAGTGTTGATGAAAAACTTTTACTTATTTCTTTGACGCGTAAAAAAAAACTGATTAATACAATATGTTTTGCATTGGGCTGAGGCTGGGAGTTGTGAGAAGTTTCGGAAAATCGAGAGTTAATTCAGCGCTTCTTCAGGAAATGCAGTAAATTTAATGCGAGAAAATGATAAGAATAAAAATAAGAGAATAATTGTGGCGATATAAATGAATAAATAAGAATAATGTCGATTGATCTGTGAGAAAATTTTATTTCCGTTCTGAAACATTATTTGAAAAACAACAGTGGAAAGTTAAGAACCGATACTAACCTCTAGAATACGATATAACAGAAGAACTCCGTTAAACGGAATTAAATAGGACCAGTGCTTGCTCGGTTTACAAGATTACCGGAAATTACGATAAAAAAGAAACGAAAAAGATGCGTGTTAAGTAAAAAAAAAAAAAAAGTACATTAAAAGTACTCAATAGTTATTGTGGAAATCATGAAAAAAATGGTATAGCAGCACCATCTGTTGGGCCACATACACCAAAAAGAAAACATATCCAGTTTATAGCATAGTCTAACTGAACCTAAAGTTATGATTGCGAAGATATAAACGAATAAATAAAAATAACGTCTATTGATCTATGGGATATTTTTATTTTCTTGACTGAAATGTTGTTTGAAAAGCAGCATTGGAATGTTAAGAACTGATACTAACCTCGGAGAATATTTTTACAGAAGAATCCCGCTAATCCGAACTAAATGGGACCGGTGCCTGTTCTGTTTACAAAAAAATCGGATTATTCGAAATTCCGATAAAAAAGAAAAGAAAAGATGTGTACTAAATAAAAAGATGTAAATTACACTATATTGCCATTGATTATGGGACACTTGCGATTTTAGACATTTTATTAAATATCTAGAAAAATACATGAGGAATCATCTCGAAACTCTTAGTGTATAAATATAATAGTATAAGTCATACATCTCCGTGAAGATTTTTTCCCGAAACTCCAAAGGGGACCGTCAACAAATTAAAAAAGAATGAATATCTTTTGAATAACCCTGTCAAAACTAATGTAGCAAAAGCGCTCAAACTCTAGATTGTGATTGAATGCCTTATTGTAATAAGCCTTGTTCATTTTTATGCAAATAGCATGCATACTCGCATAGTAATTAAGGTTTTTATAAAAATGATCCCAAATTTTTCCAAGTTTTTTCCTTATAATTTTCAGAGTTCTTAATATAAAATATTATTTTTTTCAGAAAATATGACAAACAGCATTGCACACAGTACCCTGTAATCAGAATTAAGAAATAATGAAAAATGTATAAAAAAAATGAGTTGGTTTACTAAATAATTTTTTACTGCGCATGCGTCAAAGATATCAAAATTTCATTTGCATATTATGTTAGCTAAATGTATAGAGCAACTTTTGTGAAAGTCACAAAATCATAACTTGAAAATTCTGACAATAATCGTCAATTGAATAAGTCGAAAATCCGTTATTCTCAAAATGAAGCAAAAACAAGAGGGGTTGTATCCATATATTCATTGATTAGTAGGGATGCAACGGATATCCGACCAATATCCGATATCCGGCAGATTTTTCAATACCCGAAATATCGTCGGATATCCGGATCACAATCACCGGATATCCGACTTCTCTGTCGGATATCCGGAGAATGCAGCAAAGCAAATATAGATGAATAACAGTAATCCTTTGATCCCAAATAATACTGAAAAACTTTTGTTTATAATGCAAAAGATGAAATAATAAGTTCCCTATCAATATGAGTAAAAGATAATTCTCAAAAGCTTAAAAAATTGCCAGCTTTCCTTACTATTTATATTAAAATTCTGTAATAAATTCAAGATTTTACATTTATATCTTTTAGAAAATTGTATCTTTATTTTCGGATTGTAAAACAAAATTTGAAGTCAAAATAGCAAATAAAGCCTTTTTGTAAAAGTGTATAAAGATAGAAAACCAACATTTAGAAATGCTCAAATAATGAAAGAAAAGGTTGCAAACAGCTGTTTCGAATCTATTGTCGAGATTCTTCATCAGTACAAGACTCAGCATGTAGAAATAGCTAAGCTGAGCAAAGCGACAGAGAAGCGCAGGCTTATATACCATCTAGCAGCCTTCACCCGCTACGCTGGTCAGTGTTTTTTAAAGAAACTTTGAATCAAACGAAATTTTTATATCATAGTAATTTTTAGTTTTATATCATATTTTAGACTGTCTGTCATCAGTGAAAAGTCCATCATCTAAACGGAAAGTTCAATGTTAGTCACCAATGAATGACGTAGCGCTCAACATGTTAACAGTTTTAATCACATAAAAATTCATTCAGCAGAGCCTTTAAAATAAAGCCAACCTTTTGTAATTGGGTTCATCTGATTTAAAACATCTCTCCATAAGTATTCAATTAAGCAACGTAGAATGCTATATTTCATTTGCTACAAAATTTCAGAAAAATTATCCAAGTAACAATGTAAGTTCCATTAAAATCTATCTAGTAGAACTTAAGTTATAAGCGGCCGGAATGAAATTTCACTTTGCGTTTTATATATATTGATATAATTGAATATATCTTACATAATCATGTTAACCTGATTATAGAACTCTCTTTCAAAATTGTAGGTACAACAGATTTTTTTGTACAATGATTAATACAAAATTCAGACTTCCTTTTATATAGATAGATTGAAAATTTCAAGTTTTTGCGCAGAAGGCATCGCCAAATTAGGAAAATGCAAAGTATTTCACGAACTACTGGATTTAAAAGATTTTGCTTGGTACCATTCGATTCAACATAAAAAAATACACTAAAATATGTTATCAGTTGAAAAATAACTACAAAAGCCGATTTTTAAGGATTTTTTTTTTAATTCATTCTTTTTTTCACCTCCCTTGGGGGTGGAATTCTCAAAAATTTCTTCTTAGCGGCACTCAGTATTATGAGAAGTGTTTTTATCCCAATTTTCAAGATTTTTGGTTCGGCAGATTTTTTTGTGCTGTGAATAATACGAAATCCAGACTTTCTTTTATATATATAGATAAGAATTGAAAATGTCAGGTTTTTGCGCCGAAGACATCGCCAAATTAGAAAAATGTGAAGTATCTCACGAACTACTGGATTTAAAAGATTTTGCTTGGTACCATTCGATTCAGCATGAAAAAATACACTAAAATATGTTATCAATTGAAAAATAACTGCTAAAGCCGATTTTTAAGGAATTTTTTTTTAACTCGTTCTTTTTTTCACCCCCCCCCCCTTATCGGTGGAATTTTTAAAAATCTCTTCTTAGTGGCACTCAGTATTATGGGAAGTATTTTTATCCCAATTTTCAAAATTTTTGGTTCGGTAGATTTTTTTGTTCTGTGATTAATACGAAATCCAGACTTTCTTTTATATATACCCTAGTAGCATAGTTTTATCGTATATTGCGAGGCCTTTCATCAATTCCTGGCAATGTAACATGAGCATATCATTGCGAGCAGCATCTGAGAACCGGTTTCGTATTACAGAATTAAAAATGCGCTGATAGTATATTCATACGTCACAGATAATGGCCCAATATGAAATCACGGCGAAATTTGAAGAAAATCACAGCGTTTTCTCGAAGCGCATTCTGATTGGTTGAAACTGAAACAGGAAGCCGCCGAAACACCGGAAGAACAAGAAGTTGAAATTGTTTGTTGACTGTCGGCGCGCCATTGATTGCTTGCCTCGTGTTGAGTTTTTCAATTATTTGAAGAAATATTTAACTCATTATCTCGAAGAATATTGAGAGGTAAGTCCCCATTTCATTCTTTCTGATGTTGTTATTTTGTTTAATGAAAAAATGTGTATGAACTTGACAAGACGCCTGAATTACATGCTCATTTCTTTTAGAGTTTGGTGAAGCACTTTCAAAGAAGTGTTACAGTCTGATCTTTTATTATCGTTAAAAGTCTATAACTATTACATTATTGTTTTGTATGTGATTATTTTGTATGTTATGTATTTTGTATGTGATTAATTTCAAATCATGTTAAACAACCTAAAAAAAAATGTGTTTAAATTTTAGACGTACACATTGTTTATTTATTGGAGTGTTGTTACATATGGCATTAAATATATAAATGTTGAATTATGTTAAGGATTGATCTAAGCAGAAAATTTGGCAAGCTTCGGTTGAAGTATTTGCCGAATATTTCGTATTCGGCTATCGAATACTTTCTTTTCGGTAACCGAATACTTAAAAATTTTAAATAAACATTTTTGCATACATTTGCTGTTTTGATAAATTTTAACTAAAATTAAATTCTTAATTTAATTCAGTTACCTTTTTATTCTTAAATCTAACTGCACAAACAAATTTAATGACTTCTTTGCACTCACAAATTTATTAATTCATCACTTATTTTTTGTTCTTTTACCACTAATCAACACCCAAAATAAACAACTTATAAAAGTAACTAACTATATACAGGCTAAAGGAGAATACACGGGACAACAAAAATTTGTTCAAATAAAAGAAACAATGTTATTATTAATCTGATTCATATCAATTTGTACATTGAAATATTTTGTATCAAATTATTGCTATTTACATTATGATTTTAATTTAAATCAATGGTGATGAAGATAAAAAAAAACTGAACGATTTTAGTTCAATGTAGGATAGATGTGTCACTAATGGTCACACGTAAGGAACTTCTTTTTAAATTATTTTTTTATTAATATTTATAGTATTGTATTCCATTTTTTCCATATTAATCAACAAAATTTAACCACTCTCATGGTCTCATTTCCCAATGTAAATCTCTTTTTTTTCTTTTCTTTTATTTTTGTTTAATAAAAGAAATATATTAAAAGCTCAGTAATAGATACCAAATAAAAAATATAATTGTTTATATAATTGAACTATTTAAAACTAAAATTTTATGAGAATATACAAATGAAACAAAATAGTTATGTGTTCTAATAAATTTGTTATGATTACAAAATGTCAGGCAATTACCCCCCCCCCCCACCACCACCACCGGTAATGATATTGCTTTAAAAATGTAAAAAAAAAGAAAAAAAAATAGTATTTATTTTGTTTGGAGTGGTATACAAATCTGGTTATATTTATTTTTTGCACACTTTGTTAGTTCAAGTGAATAGAAGTCAATAAAATATAAATTTATATCAAATAACACCAAAAAAAAGGCAGTATTTATAATTTTTTGTATTTTTTTTTTTTTTTTTTTGTTACATAATACATTTAACAGCAATAAAGTCTTATTACACTTGCTCCGAATAGAGGAAGGGTAAGGAGCAGACAGAAAATTTTATCAACAAAACGAATGTACTACATTCTTCCTTTTATATTTGTGCTTCATTTCAAATGTATTTCACATATGGTTTCTGAAACCCTGTTTATATATTCAAATACAAATGAAAACAAATAGGAAAGACAAACATAAATGTTCCATACTTTAAAATGAAATAACTTTATTAATAATTTAGTGATTTTAATGACTTTGTATTTATATATATATATATATATATATATATATATATATATATATATATATATATATATATATATATATATATATAAGGTTAACTTACTATTTAAAAACCTACGATCATGTTACAAATAAGAGATAATTTTGGTTGCATCAAAAATGATATTGAAAGCTAGAGACAACCCCCCCCCCTTCCCCTAGTGATATCTTATGATATCATGTACCAGACACCCCTCCTCCCTAAAATGATTATGTTATACATGCACAGCCCCTAATGGACACCCCTTCTTAAAAACTTAACAATAAATGAAATTTTGTACAAGGTTGGCATGATTTAAATCAACTGATTTTAAAAAAAATCATTTGATTTAAATCATTTTTTTTTCTTTTTTCATTTTGGAAATTAATTAGCAGAGAAATAAGAAATAAGTGTAAATAAGTAACAGGTGTTTTTCTGGTATTTTCAGGATTGTTATCAGAAAGAATGTGGTAGGTGCAGGTTAAGTCCAGGTGTCCCCCTCCTAATCCTTTAATTGTTTGTTCTTTTGTAATAAACTTTAGATGATCAGGCAAAACACAAACTTTTTATAAATCATTTTTCGTTTGCCAATCTTGGCAACTAAATGATTTGAATCTTTTTTGTTTCACAAGTTAATAATTAAACAAAAAACAACAAGTAGACAAAATTCACAATCCCCCCCCCCCTTCCTCCTTTATGCAGCTGAAACCTATTTTTTATGTATAAACTTTCAAGCGATTTTCAGTTTTTTTCCCCCATCAGTGTTGATGACAGGTTAATTTCTTAGGGTGGAGAGTCTGACAGATAATTTTATGTATTTTGCACGTCTAAAAATTCTTATACTGCTCTGTTTAGCAAGTTTTTCAGTCGCACTTTTTGACAAGTAGACAAAATTCCCAATTCCCCCCCCCTCCCCCCTTTTCCTTTATGCAGCTGAAATCTATCTTTTATGTATAAACTTTCAAGTAAGTAACAGTGATTTTCAGTTTTTTTTCCCCATCAGTGTTGATGGCAGGTTAATTTCTTAGGGCGGAGTGTCCAACAGATATTTTTATAGATTTTGTATGTCTGAAAACCCTTACTGCTCTGTTTAGCTACAAAGTTTTTTCAGTCACACGTGTGTCGCACTTTTCAACAAGTAGACAAAATTCACAATCCCCCCCCCCCCTCCTCCTTTATGCAGCTGAAACCTATTTTTTATGTATAAACTTTCAAGCGATTTTCAGTTTTTTTCCCCCATCAGTGTTGATGACAGGTTAATTTCTTAGGGCGGAGTGTCTGACAGATAATTTTAGGGACGAATAGTGATTTGGCCGAATACCGAATATTCGGCCAAATTTTAGGCCGAATACCGAATATTCGGCCGGCCGAATAGTAAAATTTTTTTTCCAATAAAGAAAATAAATTTTGATTATATATAATTTAAAAAATAGGAGCTCATTAATAATTATTACTCTTAAATGTGCTTTTAAATGTATTTTTAAATTTGAAAAACTTATTTTAACACAAAAAATTATGAAATTGCATTATATCCTTTATTCTAATGTACATCAAATTGATTTTCAGTAAGTCAAGATGGGAAAATATTTCCATTAAAATATGAAGAATGTATTTCACTTTTACTATCAATTGATACTTCTTGTATCCAAAATCAATAATATTTTTAATTTCTCTCTCCCTCTCAGAACTCACAAGGACATATTTTCTGAAATAACCTTTAATGAAGTAAATTTGATCATTTAGAGTTTGTGTCCCTAGTGATAAGCAAATTTGTAAGAATGAGACTGTTCTGAAATGAGATGCCAAGCTTTAAATTACAAATTACGTTAAAGCAAAAGTTTATGCTTAAAGTAGAATGCATATTTTAACAAAATCTTTGACATCTGAATCGGCACATAGAATATTCAACTTCAATATTCCACTTATTCAACAAGTATTAAAGGAGTAAAAGGTAGTAAAAGGATAAACAGAAATTGATAACAACATGAAGGAAGGAAGATTAAATTAAAAATATATACATAATGTTACATATTTAAGTCAGTAATTATGCAAATAATTATTTAAAAGTGAAAACTATAGAATGAAAAAATTATTTTGTTGAGTATTTAGAGTTTATATTAAAATATTTATAAAACCATCTTCATAAAGCAACTTGTGTCATCTAATGTGTATCTAGTTTGGCACCAGTTCTGCTTTCAGATGTACCGTTGTATTTGGAATGGTGATATATTATATTTAATTTTGAAAATGAATCTTCATTAACACACCTAGTGAATAAATCTTTTCATTTCTTACTTTATAGAAAATAAGTTATGAATTTCATAAGAGACTTTTTTATATGTGCATGGATTTTGCAGACATTAATAAATATTCGAGTGTTTTAGAATAAGGCAGTACTTTTATATTTTGAATTGTAATATATCATTCTCCAATGATGACATTTCCCGTACAATTAAATCTCCAACTTGGGCAGCATTTTCTAGAATATCACTAACTTTTATAGGAAATACAGAAAGGCTGTATATTTTTCAGTATCTGAATAATAATATATTTTGTAAGTAAGAGTGAGAATGACTTCATAAATGAAATAGCCAATTCGGATTAGAGGAAAAAAGAATTGCAAGAATGAAATTCTTTAAATCCGAAATTTATTTGGTAAGATATCTTTCACTATTCGGCAAGATTTTAGCAATATTCGGCAAGATATCTCTAAATATTCGGCTACAGGTATTCGGCCGAAGTATTCGGTCAACAAGCCTTCAATATTCGGCCAACCGAATATTCGGCAAAAGGGCCGAATAGGCCGAATACCGAATAGTGGCCGAATATTCGTCCCATCCCTAAATTTTATGTATTTTGCACGTCTAAAAATTCTTATACTGCTCTGTTTAGCAAGTTTTTCAGTCGCACTTTTTGACAAGTAGACAAGATTCACAATTCCCCCTCCCCCTCCTTTATGCAGCTGAAACCTATGTTTAATATATAAACTTTCAAGTGAGTAACAGTGATTTTCAGTTTTTTTCCTCATCAGTGTTGATGACGGATTAATTTCTCAGGGCGGAGTGTCCAACAGATATGTATTTTGCTGGTCTGAAAATCCTCATACTGCTCTGTTTAGCAAAAAAATTTTTCAATCGCACGTTTGTCGCACTTTTCAACAAGTAGACAAAATTCACAATCCCCCCTCCCCTCCTCCTTTATGCAGCTGAAACCTCTTTATGTATAAAGTTTCAAGCAAGTTTCAGCGATTTTCAGTTTTTTTTTTCACATTAGTGTTGATGGCAGGTTAATTTCTTAAGGCGGAGTGTCTGACAGATAATTTTATGTATTTTGCACGTCTGAAAATTCTTATACTGTTCTGTTTAGCAAGATTTTCGGTCACACAAGTGTCACACCTTTTGACAAGTAGAAAAAATTCATAATCCCCCCCCCCTCCTTTATGCAGCTGAAACCTATGTTTTATATATAAACTTTCAAGTGAGTAAGAGCTGTATCACACGGAGAAAGATTTTTCTGCAAACATTTTACAAAACAGGATCATTCATTTTGCAGCGTGTTCAGTAAACAGGTTTTTCAAACTTCTTGTGGGGTTATTTAATTTCTCGCTCTGCTCCTATTGGTCAGTTGATCAGCACTGAATGAATGGCCAACATTTTTTATGCAATGCAGGAAACGCTCGGTAAACGAAACTACCGAACAAATTCTCCCTATATCAAGGACACGGAACATTTTGCTGGATGTAATGTTGTGTAGGGGAAAAAGTTCTGCGAAAGACGTCCGTGTGATACTGCTATAACAGTGATTTTCAGTTTTTTCCCCCATCAGTGTTGATGGCAGGTTAATTTCTTAGGGCAAAGTGTCTGACATATTTTTATGTATTTTGCACATCTGAAAATCCTTATACTGGTCTGTTTAGCAACAAAGTTTTTTCAGTCACGCATGAGTCGCATTTTTCAACAAAGACAAAATTCACAATCACCCCCCCCTCCCTCCTTTATGCAGCTGAAACCTATTTTTTATACATAAAAAATTCTTTCAAGCAAGTTTCAGTGATTTTAAGTTTTTTTTCTTCATCAGTGTTGATGACAGGTTCATTTCTTAGGGCGGAGTATCTGTTAGAAATTGATAAATTAAGTTATTCCAGTTTATTCACAGAAAATCGTTTGCATATTTGCAATTGTGATATTTAATTTATTTATAAGACGCGACTCGTTGCTATGGAAGCGAAGCTGTTTTTTCGTCTGCTTTGCTTTTTATATTTTTTATCTTACGAGATGAGTTAAAAGTTTAGATAAAAAAGTTGGCATCAATTTTTGATGGAATGAAAAAAGAATTTTTTAGAGAGAATGTTTATATTTTTTGTTTGTCGTGCGTGTCTTGAGTTTTATTGAAGAATTATGTTAATTTTATGAAAAGGCACGCAGAAATGCATAAAGGATCATCTTTCCAGTTTTTAGTATGATGATCAAAAATTATCAAGGTAAAAGCATTTATATTTTGTACATATTATACATTTTGTACATAGTATGTAAATAATTTGAATTCAATATTTCTTTATTCTATAATTCTAAGTATGTAATAAAATTTTTAAAAGGAAAATTCAAGAATATTTAGAAGATTTTTGAACCCAAATAAGTTTTGATTGTTTACAGAAAACAAATCTGGCGCCCCGAGCACGGACATTTGAATAATAATGTTGAGATATTGAATTGTTTTTATAGCGTATAGTGTTTTCATAAGCTGTGCATTACTATTTAATTTTTCTAAGATGAATAAGCTAAAGAAAAAGCGTACGCCGCTACGTTCGTCATTTACCAGAACTTTAAATGTTTTGAATGAAGAAATTAACAGCGAGTCATTAGATAAGGGTAAAATTTCAGACGATTTTAGTAAATTAGAAAATTTGATTCTTGAAATTAAATCTATTGATGAAGCTATAATTGAACTCATGTTAGATGATGATAAATGCGATGAAGAGGCTATTGAAAATGAAGTAGTGGAAAATGAAAGTTATTCAGATCAATTTATTACCATTAAGCGTAAAGTTAGCGAAGCACTGGGTACAAATAAACGTAATCAAGATGATAGTGAAAAAAGCACAGATCACGGTTATTCCAAATCAAAGCATTATAAATTACCTAAACTAAATATTAAGCCATTCGATTCGCAGTTAATAAATTATCTTTCATTTTGGTCCCAGTTTCAGAAAATTCATGAAGACATAGATTTGGATAATAGTGACAAATTTCAGTATCTTATCCAATCGGTAGAACCTGGAACCAGTGCCAGGCGCTTGTTAGAGAGCTATCCAATGACCGCAGTTAATTACCCCAAAGCTGTCGAGGCATTTCAAGAGCGTTTTGGAAATAAAGATTTACTAATAGAAGTGTACGTTAGAGAATTCCTAAAATTGATTGTAGCTAATGTACAGGCGCACGGCAAAGATAAACTTCCCTTATCAGATTTATTCACGAAAGTCGAGGCATATTTAAGATCGTTAGAATCAATGGGTTTAAGTTTAGAAAGCAATTCGGCGTGGCTCTATCCCATGATAGAATCTAGCTTATCGGAAGATGTATTAAAAGCATGGCAGCGATATAATATTTCAATTACATCAAACGTTGTTAGTAATAATAATGCATTGTCAACAAAAGCAAATATAGTAGGTTTGATGGAATTTCTGAAACAAGAAGTTGCAAACGAGGAAAGATTCAAATTAGCCAAATCGAGTTTTGTAGAGCTGAGCTCTAAAGACAAACCTAAAGAAAAGTTAAGAAAAGCAGAAAGTAAAATACCTACTGCAGCAGGGCTATTTAGCGCAAAAGAACGCCTTTGTTTATTTTGCAGTAAATCTCATGAAAGCAAGGACTGTGTTAGGGCTAGATCTCTTTCCTTTAATGAACGGAAGGCCAAAATTAAGAATAAGAATTGCTGTTTAAAATGTCTTCGTTTTGGTCATCACGCTAAAGTTTGCAAGGTTTTTATTCGTTGCCACGTTTGTTCTAAACCCCATACCGAGTTATTATGCCCTGAAATTTCAATGTGTAAAGAACCAGAAATAACAGCTAAGACCCCAGAAGTAATTCAAAGCACTATAGCAAATAAGCAGTGTTCTGCTGAAGTAGCCCTTATGACTTTGGAAATAGTTATTAAAGGTCGAATAACAAAGAACGTACGAGCATTACTTGATTGTGGGTCGCAAAAGAGCTATATTTTAAAAGGTACAGCTGAAGAGTTAGGTTTACATCCCATTTCTTCTGAAGCTATTGTACACACTTTGTTTGGTGGTACGCAAACAGAAGCTAAATCTCACAATAAATTCCAAGTTGAGTTAAGTTCTTCTGATAGACAGAAACAAACGAAAGAAGTCTTAGAACTTTTGGATCAAGATATAATTTGTAATAATATTCCTCGGATACCGAAAGAATCAGTAATTAAAGAGCTTAAACAAAATAAACTATGGATCACAGATTTAGGAGCAGGAAGTCCAAAAATTGAAATTTTGATTGGAAGCGATTACTACGGACAACTTCTTACAGGTCGAGTAAAACAGTTAAAGAGCGGTCTTACAGCAATAGAGACGAAGTTTGGATGGACACTTTGTGGTCGTTTAGAAAGTACATCACAGTCTTGTCTAAATTATGGAAATATGTTTATCACGAACCTAGCTTTAAAAGATATGAAGATTCCAGAATTATGGAAGTTAGAGACAATCGGTATAACAGATCCCTGTCAAACTTTGTCTAAAGCAGAAGAAGAAGAACTCGCTCATGATAATTTTATAAAAGAAGTTGATAGAAATATAGAAGGTCGCTATATTGTAGGTCTTCCTTGGATTAACGGCAAACGTGAGATTCCCTCAAATAGACACATAGCTGAACGAAGATTGATAAATTCAACAAAGAAATTAAAATCAATGAAAATGTTTGAAGAATATGCTAAAGTTTTCTATGAATGGGAAGAAGAAGGCGTTATAAGTAAAGTACCAGATGAAGCACTCAAGATTCCAGGACATTTTTTACCTCATCATCCCGTCATCAAACCAGATAGTCTTACTACAAGTGTTCGACCAGTTTTTGATGCATCGTGTAAGGTAGGGAGGTCTCCTTCTTTAAATGATTGTCTCTTTAAAGGACCAAACCTCATCGAACAAATTCCTGCAGTGTTAATAAGATTTCGTGAGAAAGCTATTGGGGTAGTAGCCGATATAAGAAGAGCATTTCTTCAAATTGAAGTCAAAGAATCAGATCGGCATTTCTTGCGATTTTTATGGTGGAAGAGTCCTGACGAATTTCAAGTTTATCAACACAATAGAGTAGTTTTTGGAGCAACTTGTAGCCCATTTTTGCTAGGTGCAGTTATAAGATATCATTTGAGTAATGTTGATGAAGAAAACAAACAGATAGCTGAGAAGCTTATGAAATCATACTATATAGATAACTGCGTTACTTCAGTCGACAATGTGCCTGAACTAGAAAATTTTATTTCAAAATCTACAGAAATCATGGCTGATGCGAAAATGGAATTAAGAATGTGGGTATTCGGACCAATTAAAAGTGAAGACAGCAGTTTCCTTAACGAAAAGAAGGTGCTCAGCAAAAATGTAACAACGATAGTTCCGGTTTTAGGGTTGAAGTGGGACACAATGGAAGATAGTTTGAAGATCGCTTATAAATTTAGTGATGAGATAGAAAATCTGTCGAAAAGAAAGATATTAGCTGTAACCCAAGGGATCTTCGATCCAATAGGATTTTTAGCCCCAGCATTGTTGCCAGCCAAACTGATAATTCAAGACGCCTGGTCGACGAAATTAGATTGGGATGCTCCACTTCCAGAAGAAATCCGGAATAATTTTCAAAAATGGTATAGCGAACTCAAGTATTTAAATGACGTGAAGATAAATAGACGTGTAGGATATGGTTGTAAAGAAAAATGGTCTATTCATACATTTTGTGATGCAAGTACCAGAGCTTATGCAACAGCAGTTTTCTTACGTTGTGAAGATAAAGACGCAGTCTTTGTACAACTTTTAGGAGCTAAGTCTCGTCTTGCACCAAAGAAAAATGTAACCATACCACGTTTAGAGCTTCTTGCTTGTATTTTAGGAATAAGGTTGACTAAATTTGTTTTGAAAGCCTTTAATTGTATTTCCATACCAGTAAAGTATTGGACCGACTCTTCGACAGTTCTCGCTTGGATTCGAAGAAATGATCAATGGGGAACGTTTGTAGGCAATAGAGTTAGAGAAATTTGTAAATTTTCCGAATCTCAACAATGGAACTTCGTACCTGGTCATCTCAACCCTGCTGATCTACCTTCTCGCGGATGTAGTCCTAAACAGCTGCTGAAGATGAGATGGTGGGAGGGACCAGAGTGGTTGAAGTTATCAGAAGAAAATTGGCCACATTCAGAAACAAGCCCCAACGAAGAA
This sequence comes from Maratus speculifer, assembly GCA_964019185.1. NCBI lineage: Eukaryota > Metazoa > Arthropoda > Arachnida > Araneae > Salticidae > Maratus > Maratus speculifer. Next base: position 186,999,631 of record OZ025301.1, read on the forward strand.
TTAGTAATGATGGAAAAGAAGAAAACTGCAGTACCTACTCTTTTATGTTCTAATTCACTTGAATTTATGATATATAGTAGAATTTCAAAATTTGGTAGATTTATTAATGTCGTATGTTGGGTGAAGAGATTCATAATGAAGTGCAGAAATCGAAATATATGTTTTCCATCAGAATTGTCAATTGAAGAAAAAGAAGATGCGGAAAGGTCGCTCTGGTCAATAATACAATCTGAAAGTTTTGGTAATACTACTGATGCAATAAAAGGATTAAAGGTTATGAAAGATCAAGAAGGTTTGTTGAGAGTAAAAACAAAGATATTAGAGCGGGATGACGAGTTTTCTTTCAGATATCCAATTTTATTACCATCGAAACATCATGTAGTGAATTGTCTGATTCAAGAATGTCATTTAAAGAATTGTCATGCTGGACTTCAAACAGTTGGATCCATTTTGAGAGAAAAATATTGGATAATTTCTTCTAGACGCATCATTAGAAGTCAATTGTCTAAGTGTTACAAATGCAAAAGATACTCTGCAAAACCATATACTACACCTCCAATCCACCTACCTCTAGATCGAGTCAGAGATTCAAAAGTTTTTGAAGTTGTTGGAGCTGATCTTTTTGGCCCTCTTTTCGTAAAGCAAAGATCCAAAGTTTGGGTTGTACTTTTTACATGTGCAGTATATAGGGTAATACATTTGGAACTTGTATCCAGTCTCTAAACAGAAGGATTCATTCAGTCACTTCGAAGGTTTATATGCAGGAAAGGAAGGCCGACTACTATATACTCTGATAATGGCTCAAATTTTAGAGGAACCAACAACCTTTTAAAATCATTGGATTGGAAGGCAATAGTTTCTTCGAAAGAACTGTTTCCTATTAATTGAAAGAACTGCGTCCTATTAGTCATCCATCCAGCAGCAGCTTGGTGGGGTGGATGGTGAGAAACAGTACATCTAGAAGTGGCAGAGTAGTAAAGAGACTTTTGAACTGACTTTTTCTAGAACTCTGAAATGACTTTTCTAAAACTCTGAAATAACTTTTCTAGAACTCTAAACGTTTCATTATTATTTTATTATTGTTTAGTTATTATCTTTATTTATTTATATATTTTTTATTTTGAATTAGGGCTTAATTTGATCAAAAGTGATCTTAAGTTTAATTTGGCTTCCGCCTAAATTAAAGGTGGGAGTATGTTAGAAATTGATAAATTAAGTTATTCCAGTTTATTCACAGAAAATCGTTTGCATATTTGCAATTGTGATATTTAATTTATTTATAAGACGCGACTCGTTGCTATGGAAGCGAAGCTGTTTTTTCGTCTGCTTTGCTTTTTATATTTTTTATCTTACGAGATGAGTTAAAAGTTTAGATAAAAAAGTTGGCATCAATTTTTGATGGAATGAAAAAAGAATTTTTTAGAGAGAATGTTTATATTTTTTGTTTGTCGTGCGTGTCTTGAGTTTTATTGAAGAATTATGTTAATTTTATGAAAAGGCACGCAGAAATGCATAAAGGATCATCTTTCCAGTTTTTAGTATGATGATCAAAAATTATCAAGGTAAAAGCATTTATATTTTGTACATATTATACATTTTGTACATAGTATGTAAATAATTTGAATTCAATATTTCTTTATTCTATAATTCTAAGTATGTAATAAAATTTTTAAAAGGAAAATTCAAGAATATTTAGAAGATTTTTGAACCCAAATAAGTTTTGATTGTTTACAGAAAACAGTATCCGACAGATATTTTTATGTATTTTGCATGCCTGAAAATCCTTACCAGAGTTTTCCCCAGAGGGTTTCAGGGGGGCGCTCCGCCCCTCCTGTCTTTTAGTTTAAAAACTAGCGCCCCTCTTGCCCCGTCATCCAAAAACTAGCACCCCTCTTGTCGTTCATTCAAAAAAAAAAAAAGCATTCTTCTTGCTCCACATTTAAAAAAATGCAGCCCTCCAGCGATGATCCGAACGCGCTATAGAGGGTAAATTATGCGAAAGATTGGCAACGGAATGCAAAAAACAGCCTCATATGAGAAATTTCATCAAAAAAATCGCTAAAAAACAGCAAGTTTTGTTAAAAATCGCGAATAACGACTAATTTCCAGCAAATTTTGCAAAAAAAAAATGGCTAATTTCATCTCAAAATTTCACAAAACAGTAGATTTCCCCAAAAGATCGTGCAAAAACGACAAATTTCTTCCAAAAGTCGTGAAAAAACAGAAAATTTTGTAAAATGAGTCGCGAAAAAACAGAAAATTTTGTAAAATGAGTCGCAAAAAACGCAAATTTCACCCAGAAATCGCAATAAAACGGAAAATTCTCTGAAAAATTCCATTTTCGCGATATTTTCACAAGATTTGTTTTTGATTTCCGTTTTTTCGCTATTTTTTAGCAAAGTATGTATTTTTCTATTATCTTTTAACAAAAACTGCTGTTTTTGCGATCTTTCAATAAAATTTGCCATTTTTTTCACAAAATTTGACGTTTTTTTTTTTTCCCGATTTTTTTAGCAAAACATGCCGTTATTTGCAATTGTTTAACAAAATCTGCTATTTTTTGGGATCTTTTAGCAATATTTGCCTTTTTTTTTTTTTTTTCATGATCTTTTAACAAAATTTACTTTTTATGAAGTTTCTGTTTTTTCACGACTTTTTTAATCGCTAGGTTCTAGATTCAACTCTAAAAAATGCCCTTAAAAATGAAAACTGCCCTAAAAAATATATAAAGTGCCCTGAAAAATGTTAAAAGTGCCCTTTTCAGAACAGTAGCGCCCTGCCCTTTTTTAAACCTGGGGGAAACTGTCCTTACTGCTCTGTTTAGCAAAAAATTTTTTCAGTCTCACCTTTCGACAAGTAGACAAAATTCAGAAGGAAAGGTCTGCAGGCTGTTTTTCAACTGTTAAAAATTTAGCAAATATTAAAAAAAGTTAAGTCTTAAATCCAAAAATTAAGACATAAAATGTATTGCGAATTTCGACAAATAGTCTTTTTTAAAAAAAAGGTTTCGTCATAAATCACGGGAAACACATGAATTTTGTCAAAGGAATGCAGAAAACGCAAACTTCGTCCAAAGATCTTAAAAAATGGCAAATTTCTTTAAAGGATCACGAAAAAAAAGCAGTTTCCATCAAAAGATCACAAAACAAATGGGGAACAGTGAATTTCTTCAAAAAATCGTGATAAAATGGCAAATTTTGTCAAAAAATCACGAAAAAACAGAAATTTCTTCAAAAAATGGCAAACGGCAAATTTCTTCCAAAGATGACGGTAAAATGTCAAATTTCTTCAAAAAATTGCAAAAATGTGAAAAATTTCTTCAAAAAATCTTTTTTTTTAAAAAAGGAAAATTTCTTCAAAAAATCGCAAAAAAGGGCAAATTTCTTCAAACGATTGTGAAAGATGGCAAATTTCTTAAAGACATTGCGACAATGGCAGTTTTTGTCAAAATATTGCAAAAAAAAACTAAACATATTTATTCAAAAGGTTGCAAAAAAACAAATTTATTCAAAAGATCATGAAAAAACGGCAGTTTTCATCAAAAGATCGCGAAAATGACATCTCTTCAAAAGATTGCAAAAACCCCATAAATTTTGTAAATGGGGAGACACCCCCCCCCTTTTTTTTTTTTTTTTTTTTTTTTTTTGACAATCATGAGGATTTTTAAAAGCATTTTTTCCTTTTATGTCTATCACAAATACTTGGGATGTTTGAGTGCATATTATGTAATGGGAGGGATTGACCTGCAGACTGTTTTTTAAACTTTTACTTGTGTTGCAGACTGCAGAAGAAAATTCTGCTGCTGGGATGAATGTTGGAAAAACGCAAATTTCTCCTAAGGATGGAAAAAGAAAACTAAATTCGTCAAATGATTGCAGAAAAAGATACTATTTTTTTAGAGGATCAATTTCCGTCTAAGGATTGTTGAAAAGACACAACTTCCGTGATTGCGGGAAAAATGCGATTTTCTTGAACGGGAAATTTTCAATGACAGTTGCAGAAAAATAATTTTGTTAAAGAATTGTGAAAAATACCCTAGAAAGATTGTGCAAGAAAATGTGAATTTTGTAGAAAGATTGGGAGAAATACACAAATTTTGTTGAAAAATCAGGGAAAAGCCAAAATAGTGAAATTTTGTCTTGAACCTTTCTGCAGTATGTCTCATTTTGAAAGTACTGCATGATATAATGATGGTGGTGTAAATCTTTTACAAATTTTACAGAAGCTCATTAAAATTCATTTTTGAAGGGAGGGGGGGGGGGAGAAGCAAATTGTTTTTAGAAAATGTGTCATCTTTTGCACACCTTTTTTTCTCTAACTTCGTTGTAACTCACAGAATATATTATTTCATAGTAAAAAGCTGATGACTTCATAAAATATTCTGATATTTCCCAAAAGAAAAATCATGATTGGTTGATCCATTTGTTTTACATATCATGCTGAAAATGTTGTATATTTAACTGACAATATTTTCATGAGTTTTAACAATAGTTGCATAATATAAATACAGTCGACTCTCATTAATTCGAATCATCGCTTAATTCGAACTAAACAAGAAGTCCTGGAATTTTCAATGGCAGAATAACGTTAAAAATTTTCCTTAATTCGAACTCATTTTCTCTTGACTTCGTTTAATTCGAACTAGTGAGAATTCCGAACAGACGAAAGAAATAAAAAAAGCCACTAACATTAATTCCTTTGTAATAGCACCATATTAAGCATGTTTTCATTTCATACTTTCCATAATTCGAAGTTCAGATAATTCGAACATTTTTTGTGGTCCTGACGAGTTTGAATTAACGAGAGCCGACTGTATCTGTTACATCAAATTATAAATAATAACTAACTTGGTAAATTCAGTTTTTATGTTACTTTATTTTTTTTATAGGAGAAAAAAAAATTGAAAGGCTTAAGGAATTTCGAACAGTATCCCGCTTTTTACAGAAAATAGAGGATCTTGTGAAATCATAAAAAACATATTTTCTTATAATAGCAAAAAGCTGGTTATTTTTAAAAATAAGCTTTGGGTGAAATGTGTAGGGTATACTTGATATAAGTACCAGATTTCTATTTGAAGATATATCTCCGAAATTTGCTCTTTGTAAAATGGCTAATAATGCTGAAACTGTTTGCAGAAACAGAGTAAATTTTTCTCATAAGGTGTATAATATGGTGTATATACAGTAGACTCTCTCAAATCTGCAAACCAGAAATCCGCAACTCTCTAAAATCCGCACATATTTCATGGATGTAAACAATGAGTCTTTCAATTCAAATATTGAGACAAAATTTGATTTTTTTTTTTTTTTTTTTTTTTTTTTTTTTTTTTGCATCTATTCCATACATTTTTTATTTTGTAATTTTCTTAATAATACTCTATTCATGTTTTTTTCTTCATGAAGGAAGAATATATTTTTTTTTTTTGGAAAAAACTCAAGATATTGCTGATATCACTGGTAATCAGAATTTTCTTACCAAATATATTTATGCATTAATCAAGATTTTTTGGTTATTAAGACTGGCTAAACTTGAAAAAAAAAAATCTTATTTTATGATTTTCATGTGAATTAGTAATTTACTTTTATGAGACAAATTTTGTTGAATAATTTTGGTAAAATACATCTAATCTTTATAATGAATATTTAATCATACACTATTGATTTATTGATTTTACTTTTATTATTAGTACTTTTATCATTTTAAAATTATCTAAATTTTTATTATTTTAGTTTATTACTTATTTTAATATTTTATTATATTGTAAGCATTCATTATAGTTCCGATTGCACTATTAATTGCACTCAAATTATTGTTTTAAAAATGTAATAAAGCAATGACCAGAAATCTGCAAAATTCTAAAATCCGCAAAACCTCTGGTCCCAAGCTGTGCGGATTTGAGGGAGTCTACTGTATATAAATTTAGGGGTTAGCATTGAAAAGTTTTATTTTAAGTCGTATTATAGAAAATTTAAGTTGGATGTAGAAAAATTAATAATTGTTAAATGACTGTCGACAAAAGAAATGTGTACAGACCAAAATTTTCTGCCCCGGCCTGAACAAATTCTATCTTGACTCATAATTCAAACAATTTTGAATTTTGCTGTTATTTCTATCTGTGGAAACATTACAAAAAATCCAAGGAGAAAAAAAAATGTACCTGGGGCAAAAATCACAAACTAACCAGTACCAGTTTCTATTTTTGAATAAATATATTCAACCATCTCGAAAGATATTTTTTCTTTCTTAAAAATTTCAAAATGTACCATTGTTTTTAGAATACTTTTATATCTCTCCTGTTTAAATAAAGTACTAAAATACAAATGTGCTTAATAAAGCTAACTGAAATAAGCTATATATTTTTATGTATATAAATAATGTGATTATATGTAAAAACTTACTATTTTTTTCCCTTTTTGTCTAGTTCTGTGGACGGCATTTTACATCTGATGAAATTCATGAGATCCCCTCTACGGTGCAAAAAGTGGACTATTGATAGCAGTTACGCTACTTATTTTTTGAAGAAAAAGTCTGGCAATTTAAATTCAAAATAACATCATTAAGGTCTAGCTAGACATCAGAGTATCAATTGCAGATCTTTGTAGAAGAATTGTGAAAACGACATATCCATCTTTCCATTAAGATTTTTTTTTTTTTTTTTTTTTTTCGAATTATTAAGATGCATTAATTTCTGTTTGTTCCAATTGGAATGTTATTTATAAATATAAACAGTGTAAATAATGCACTTATATATGTAAATTTATCTTAATTCTTTTGATGTATATATTATATTTTGTTATTTAAAAATAAATTTTTGTGCATGAATATTAAAAAAATATTGTATTTCTACTTTTTTATAGGATTTGAATGTAACACTTGAATCATTCTATGACAGTAAATTGTTTCAGGAAATAATCTAGCTTAGATTTGTTTTATAGTCTGTCTGGAAGTTTTTTTCTGGCATTAACCTTAAAGAAAAATTTCAAATACTAAATCAGAAGATAAATAATATTAAATGATTAAAATAATTGAATTTTTTTTTTAACTCTGATTTTTGCTATACATAATTTGCAGCAGATAAAATAAATTTTACACCAGAAAGATTTTTTTCCCCCTTAAATGTTGCTTTATTTGTAGCAAATTGAAATAAGAAAAAATTTATTCAAATTTCAGTATCTAAACATTTTTGTTTGATCAGCAGATTATACATTAGAAATTAGTTTTTATTAATATAGTAATTAAAAGATGCTGATAGTATATATGGATTCTTACAACAGCACCTCAAGATTAGAAACAATAAGATGGTTAACAACATTAATGTGATATTGAAAAAAAAATGAATTATTAAGCATGATTGGAATTCAACAATGTTATAGAATTTTAAACATACAAATAAAAGATAAATTCTGGATAACTTATTTTGTAGTACGATAAAATTTGTTCATGTACCTTCATGAAATGCAGATGCACTGTCTTGTCAAACAATCTTGTCATAATATTAACTGAAAATAGAACTTTTATGTGCATTACATCACTAAATACAAAATTTATGAGTGTTTAAAAAAATTGTACAATCATCCATCCTGCCAAAAAATTAGTACAGACATAAGTTGGGCACAAACCTGGAATGACAATGGCAATTTATCTGATTAATAAGAAAGAGCAGTCTATTATAATTTGTATGAAATAATTAGTTTTAGCATGTAATAACACATTAAATGTAATTAAGAAACTAATGTGAAAATTGCATTTACTGTAATTCAGTTGTTTCAAATTATAATAAATTAAATGAGTTAATTATGTAATGTTGGGTAAATCATGTTTTTTGTAGTTTCTATAATGAGTTCATACAGCAATCAGTTTTATTATGATTTAATATTTATGCAGTTAATAAATATTATAAATTGTGTAATGACACATTTTTTTGTTCACATTATAGTAAGACTGCTTTTTAATACTGCTCTAAAAATTGGAAATGCTTTTATTTCAGATTTGTGCCTATCATTTTCATGGATACATTTTTTTAATTCTTTCTACCACACTGTGCCTGGTCTTGGATACCTAATTTTAATTCCAACCTTGCAAACGGCACCAATAATATTTTAGAAAAATTTTGCTATTACAATAAAAGCTTAAATTAAGGAATTCAAAATATTTAAAAAATTCATTTGTGAATTCCGGTGTCAGTCGATAATTTCTCCTTTTCGTACATATTTTGCCCATGCCGGAAAGAGTTAAACAGGCTTCACACCAGGGACAAATGCAACAAAAAGCATGAGGCAGGAGATAAATTGTGATATTCGAACTGGTTTCTTCTTTGCTTACATGTGAAATTGTCTCTTGATTTGTGTTTTTTGTTGCTCAATTCACTGGTATACTGTAGTGCACCTATCTACTGTTCTTAAATTATATTAAAGAAACAAAGATTTCAATGTGAAGGGGAGGGGGGGGGGAGAAGCCTCTTATAGAAGTTTTCAGACATCCTGGAATATCAACATGACATAGGAGCCTTTTTTTTTTTTTAAACATTTATGTAATGCAAATAGAAAAGGAACTAACTAACCAGAAATGTATGAATATTAAATAAAAAGGAGAATTAAAATTGTGAATTGCAAAGCTGCACCCAATTCCTAAAATTGTAGAAACAAACTGTTATTAAGATGTGCTTCTTCACGAGTTTTATTTTGTAAACTTTATACATATGAATTGTCAAACATTTAACAAAGAAAATGGGATGAGCATACTTTACTGATTTCCCACATAAAGATTTACAAATATGAATTACCAAATACTTAACAATGAAAATGTGATAAGCATACTTTAGACTTTCCACCTTAAGAAAGGGGGGGGAGGGAATGATTTGAACCAGAAATTTTATTTAATAAAATAAAGCATTTCAAATCACTACCATATAGAGGCATGACACATTTAATTAAATTTTCTGGTTTAAAATGTTTTAAAAATCAGGTTGTTGACAAGTATGGGTACATCGTTGGGGCAGTTCATGTAATTAAAATATGATTTTTATTTAAATGAGAAATGTGTAAGGCCCCTTGCTTTTGTATGCCTCCTGTCAAGGATGAAGAGACCACAATTTTACCCAATTAGATACATGAATCCTACCTTACAGTGGAAGGTTATGAGTGTTTATACATTCATCTGTGCATTACCAAAAAAAAAAAAAAACATTGCTTAAGGGTTTTTTTTTTTTTTTTTTTTTTTTTTACACCAAACACTTTAGTAGATAGAACTGCTATTTATTTTTCAGTAAATAAATTTTAAAAATGTGCTTTTCAGTCTTTTTTTTTTTTTTTTTTTTTTTTTCAAAATTTCATAAGCTTTCTGTACCTAAATAGAAATACACATATTTGTCATTTTAAAGTCATATATAGTGAAAGAAATAAGCTTTGGGCATTTTAAGTTATAGAGAAAATTTTAAAAGATCAAAACTTATCAAAGCAAAACATGCAATAACTGGGAATTAATAATAAAATTATTTTAAAATATTTAAAACAATTCATAATAAGAGTGGTAATTGTTTATCGAATATTAAAATATTCAAGCAAAATTTTTTTATTTTATTTTTTGATAAAAGGTGAGGCTTAGAGTAACATATTATCATACTTTATTTCTGAAAAGATATACCTTCATATAAATAATCCTATTAAGTTATATTATTTATCCTTTCCCTGAAGCATTTATTTTAAATCGATTAAATTTCCATGCTTTCAATAAAGTGATTTACATTAATATATATATATATATATATATATATATTAAAATTGATATCTAAAGATGTTTTTTAATTATTTCTTTCATTTCTCGATTGATTTAAAATAAAAGGCTTTAGGAAGAAAATTAAATAGAATTTAATTAGATTTTTTTTTTTTTTTTTTAAATGAAGGAGTAATAATTTTAAGAAATAAACTAAGAAAATAAAGAACTCTAACTAACCTCCTCTATCCAAAAAAAAAAAATATATATATATATATATATTTTTTTTTTTTTTTTTGCTACTGTTGTACAGCTAAAACAAATTAAAAGTGGCCGTATTTAAATGTTTAGCTGCTAAAATTTTAATGTATGTATATTTCACAAAATCAAAAGATAAATGTTCTAAAATAACTTTCATTTTTATTCCAACCAACCAATCAATAATCCATCGCTTTCTCATCAAAATTTGCTTGGATACTTATCTCATAGTCATCGTACATTCATCATCATGAAATCGTACTCCTCGGGGTTTTATCAAATTTGTTTCTAAAATTCATCGGATTTCGATATCATTAGATCTAGGGCCAATGAGACATTTCTGAGTAATTGCCGATGAAATTTATCCATAGCCGATGAGAATACGATCATTGGCCGCTTATCGTGTCATCAGATTTCGATGAGAAGCCATTCAAGGGCCAGACACATTTTGCTACTAGGGTATAGATTACAGGAGCGAATGATAGTAGATTCTAAATGGCTTTTTGCTACCTTACATGCATTATTTATGCATTTCTAAACATTGGTTTCTGTCTTTAGTCTTTATAAAATTTGAAATTGTTTAATAAACTATGATTTTATTAATTTTCTTTCTTTCGCTTAGTTTAAATAATGGGTTAATTGGTTTATAAGTTAAACAACCAAACAAACATTTTTTACTTTCTTCTATCCTTGATAGTAGAAAGTAATGTAATCATTTTTTTTCGACAAATTAATATGTTTTAGGGATCCAATATCCCTAAAAACATGTTTATTCAAAACCTGTCTGTCCCAGTGTCACCATCATATCATCAAAAATTGTATGAAGTTATACATAGAATGAACCAAACATTTTGTACATGTTTTTGGCTGTAGTTTTAGACATAGGATCATTCTGATGAGGACACCTCCATGATTAGTTTTGCGAGTTCATTGGATAAGTCTAAGAGGGGGGGGGGGATGGGAGGTAACTCCCCCATCTTGAATGTAGTTTAATGGGTTTTTCACATAAAATTTACCGATTTGCTTCAAAATTTGGATATAGGTTCATTTGGATAAGGCACTTCCCTGATTTGTTTTGAAAGTTCATTGGATAAGTATAAATGGGGGATCGGTGGGAATACCCCTCTTAATTTAGGTAAATGATTTTTCTTGCAGAATTAACCAATTTGTTTTACTATTTGGATACAGGTTTATAGTGATAAGATGCTTCCCTAATTAGCTGTGGGGTCCTTTTGTTAAGCATAAAAGGGATACCGGAGATTTCTCAAACCCCCTTAAATTTGATAAATAAGTTTTTATGCAGAAATATCCTATTTGCTTTAAATTTTGGATGTACATTCTTTTTGATAAGGCGAATCTCTGAGTAGTTTTGGAAGTTTAATGTTTAAGTATAAAGAACGGGGATAACTCTTCTTAAATTATATAAACGGGTTTTTATGAAAAATTATTCAATTTGCTATGAATTTTGGATATAGGTTTTTTTATGTGATAAAGCATATCCTTGGTTAGTTTAGGGGATTCAATGATTAAGTATAAAAAGGGGAAATGGGGGGGGGGAGCTATTTCCTCCCTTAATTTTTTTTTTTTCGAATGTTTTTGAATTGGCAGTTCATGCAGCAATGGGAATTTTGCATCTTGCTAAAGCTGGCTATTCGCAAACAGCTGATGTATAGCGGAATAACAAAAAAATACTAATTTTAATAAATAACATGATCGAGATTAACTCATTCTTAATCTAATTGACTGCAGCAAAAATTCTAGATGAAAATCAAAGTTGGTATGATATTGAACTAACAATATTGATGTAGTATTAATATTTGTAAATATTTTTTGAAAATTGAGATCTATGAAATAGAAGAGAGTCTTAGGATTGGTGCATCCAACTAGTTATTTTTGTGACTTCATTATAAATATTTAAAATTAAAAGTAATTTTTTCTTTTCATAAATTTCAAAGTGATTTACCTTAAAATAAAATTAAATATAGCTTAAGGTAAGACATTTTTGAATAATTAAAACATGAAAAAAAATCATCAATTAAACCTGTATTTGGATACAACTCTTCAACCATTGGTATATTAGTAAGACTTTTATGTTTACATTATAAAAGGATGCTATGTATTTCTTTGTGAAAATTCTTTACAATTATAGACATATTAATAAACATGTAAAATTTGTTCTAAAAATTATCAGCCATTTCATTGTACATATTATAAGCAATTTTCAGCGGTTCAATGACAAATAAGCAGAGTATTTAAATATTAGAATTGCATTTTTTATTCAATATTATTATTATACACATACAGGGTTTGAATTTCGGGACGGGATGGCAGGATTCATGCACTAAAGAATCTTGTGTCATTCCTGTTTCCCAAAAAAATCACTTTTTGAAATTTTTTCTTTGTGAAGTGAGGGTCAAGTCTCAGGACCGACTGACTATTTTCTTGATATTTTCCTCTATCGATTGACAAATCTCACAGTTTGCTCTTACGACAATTATACAAAATTCATGATTGTTTTTCTGCGTTTGACTGAAATGTTTTATAATTTTTCTCACAAAATTTCCCGTTTGCTGATCTTACAAAATTTTACAACTTTTTCTTTCTGGAGACCAACAGGCAAAATTCATAATTTATTTCTCTCAACTAATTGACAAATTTAGCTATTTTATTCTGCGACTGATTGGCAAATTTCCCTTTTTGTTTTTGTGACATTCTGATGAAATTAACAATTATTTTCCTGTGTCCAGCTGAAAAATTTGTGTTTTGTCCTTTGTTATTGGCTGACGAATTTCATGATATTTCCTTGTGACAGCTTAACAAATTTTACCATATTTTATTGTAATTGATTGACGAATTTCGATATATTTTCCCACCACCCAAGTTCTCTCAAAGTTCAAATTTTTTCAGGCAGGTCGACAATTTTTGAAAATTTATTTTTGCCATGATGGACGAAATCAGCTACATTTTTTCTATGACAGATTTATATATTTTGCGAATTTTTTTCCTGTGCCAAAACAAGAAATAACTAATAGGGCAGTAATGGTCACTAGAGTCTGAGCTCTATCACATGAGTCTGGAATTAGCTCTGAACAAAATGAGATTAAATCCTGTGTTGCACATTTGAAAAAAATAAATAAATAAATAAACATTTTTTGTTTACAATCAGTGGATCAACATTAGATTTTTTCATTTTTCAAAGTCATCGCACATTTTGTCATCAATGGGCTCAATAATCATACCTCTTTTTTTTATTTAAAAGACGATCTTTCATACAACGTTTCTGTTCGGATTCATTTTTTTCCATATCTGATAATTTGCACCTTCCCATTTTGTAACTTTTCTACTCCCTTCTTTATTAACATTGACATTTTGATTTCCTATTCAAATAAAAATTCTTCTAAATTTAAAGAATTTCGTAAAATAAATAAATAAAATGTGGACATCCATTGCCCAAAGCAAGATGTTTAAATGTTTCCCATTGAGTTATTGAAAATCAGTAAAAACATTTTTATGATGTTCAAAACATGATTTATATAATAAGTCATATATTATGTATATCATGGATTAAACGTTAATATTCCTGGACGAATCATAAACAAAATAAAATGCAGACATCACAAGGCCCATTCTCAACCGAAAACAACAGCCGTTTTCCAAATGATTAAAAAAAAAAAAAAAAAAAAAAAAAAAAGATGAACTTTAAGTAAACACATTTAGAAACAATAAATGCTTGATGTGCATAGTTCACAGAAATTAGGACATGACTTTTTTAACCCATTTTAGGCCAAGCACAGAAATTTTATAAAATGTAGCATTATTTTTATTGAAATATGCTTAAATTACATACATTAAGACACAAAAAAAGATTCGTGCATGAAAAATAATATTTTATATAAGAAATAATATTTTATATAATAATATAAAATATTATTTCTTATAATGAATAATATGAATATGAATAATATTTTTATGACTTTTGTTTTATTCTTATTTCATATACAGAATTTGCAACTTTAATCTATTTTAAAAACATATAATTCATTTCAATTGGAATAATAATATATTTTTAAAAAGTCGAATTTGTCAAAGGCGTTTCAAATTAAAACTCTAGCGTATTTTGAAAATTTTTTAAGAGAAAGTGTTTACTCCAATTGAATTACTAATATTTTATGGATGTCTTCAAAAGCCTTAAAAAATAGAAGAAAAATAAAATTCTTGAAAAAAATGTGTCAGATTGTTAAAAAAAAATATTTATCGAAATGTTTCGTATACGAACCTTTGGCCGAAAATGGGTTAAATAATCCATTTCTTATGTAATAGAAGAAACCTATTGATTATGTCCTTTTCAGAATTTCATATGGGTTTAAATTCTAATAAATAGTAGAACATAATTCAATTAGCTAAAATGTCAGGGATTACACATTACAGTATTGACGATAATTCCACTAAGTGATTATACAATCACCGAAGGATATTGACAATACAATCACCTACATGCATTATTCTTGAAAGTAAATTAAAAATGAATGCCAATCAGATTAAGAAAATTAAGAAAAATAATTAAGAAAAAATAATAAGATGAAAAAAGCATAACCAAGTATTTTCGATAATTTAATGTGTTAGAAAAGTTGCTCTGTTCTGTTTGTCAAAAGTGTAACCTATAAAAGATTCTAAGCCACACAAAATCGAATAAACATGAATTGAAAAATTCATTTAGCAACTCAGTTATTAATTGCCCATAACATTGAGTGAAAATTGAAAAATGATATAATATATATAAGGTTTGATTATTTTCCTTTGTTTTAATTAAAATAAACATTTTGGATAATTATCTTGAGTTGTTGATTTAATTTATTTCAGTGGAATTTTGTCCTGTCGGTATAATTTGTAAATATTTAAGTGGCATGTAAAAAATAATAGGGTTTAAAAGATATTTCCACCCCCTCTCATATAGTTTAACTCCCCTGCATTTACAAATGTTATGAGGGAAACTCTCTCCTCCTGGGAAAACCTGAATTTCAAGCCCTGATAGTCAAAGATATATAGTTTCTGTAAATTATATTCCAATACGTTTAAAAGTTGTAATGGTGTGTGAAACACGTTTGCAATTTATTATTTGAGATGGCATTGCATAAAGAAATAAACAAACATTCACCATAACTAAAAACATATTTAGTACCAGATATCCGATCGGATATCCGGCCGGATATCCGAATCCGGCAGGCAAATCGGATACCGGATATCCGGTATCCGATATCCGGCAAAATCAATATCCGTTGCATCCCTATTGATTAGTGTCAATATAGAATACACAACATGGGATGTACTACTGCATTTGGATAAAATCCTTCATTTTTTTGCTTCATTTTGGAAACAACGGATTTTGTCCTTTTTCTATAGACGATTTACTTTCAGAATTTTCAAGCTGTAATTTTCAGACTTTTACAAAAGTTGCTCTATACATTTAGCTAACATAATATGCAAATGAAATTTTGATATCTTTGACGTATGGGCAGTAAAAAATTATATAGTAAACCTACTCATTGTTCATCCAATTTTTATTATTTTTTAATTCTGATTACAGGGTACTGTGTGCAATGTTGTTTGTCATATTTTCTGAAAAAAATATTATTTTATATTAAGAACTCTGAAAATTATAATAGAAAAACTTGGAAAAATTTGGGACCATTTTTATAAAAACCTTAATTACTCTGCGAGTTTGCATGCTATTTGCATAAAAATGAACACAGTGTATTACAATAAGGCATTCAATCATAATCTAGAGTTTGAGCGCTGTTGCTACATTAGTTTTGACAGGGTTATTCAAAAGATATTCATTCTTTTTTAATTTGTTGACGTTCCCCTATTGCATTTCGGTAAAAATTCTTCACGGAGATGTATGACGTATACTATTATATTTATACAATAAGAGTTTCGAGATGATTCCTCATGTATTTTTCTAGATATTTAGTAAAATATCTAAAATCGCAAGTGTCCCATAATCAATGGCAATATAGTGTATAAGTACTCAATAGTAGTCTTTTTCACTTTTTATATTTCAGCTGCACATTTTTTTAATAAAAGTACTTCCACTTTCGAAATTGGTTCCAAAAGTAAAAGTACTTTTATTAAAAGAAATATCTGCAATCAAAATCTAAAAAGTGAAAAACAGCCATATTAAAAATCAACCTCTGCTAACCTATGGAAAAAAAAAATCATTTGAAAAAATTCAAATTAGAACCAGAAATTTGAAAACAAACTACCTATTAGTTTAATATTACGGAGCGGGTGCTTTCAAGTGACTTCCCACTGCCAATTTGATATTTTGCAGCAATTTTGAGTTGATGAACAGTATGGAGCCTGGCATTGTCGTGCAGGAATATGACGCCATCACTCAAAGTGCCAGAGAAATTGTGTTGGATGGCTTCACGTAACCTTGTCAAACTGAAACAAGTGAGATCATTTTTCGAAAAAGCTTGCCATTTCAATCGCTTTGATTAGGTTGCGAATTTATTCTAGCTACGGCCACACAACCGTTGTAAGACAACTAGCGCCGTCTGTATCCATTCCCCACAATAATTATAATTCAAATGCTCCTACTTCTAATCTTTGCTTTTTGTATCCACCCTTATAGACAATTAAATAAAATGTACAGGACGCATGAAATAAAAAATCTCAATGCATATATGTTTCTTCGAGTTGTACGCAAGATATGATTCACTTGATGAAGAGTGATCCAGATAACTGCCACCAAAACTACAACAAAGTGATATCGAGATGTTAACCTTTTGGGAACGAGTGATGACCCGCCTACGTGCCGCAAAAAAGCATAAGAATCTTTGTTTATCCCCACCAGTAAAATTTTACGGTAAAATTTGCCTTATTTAATCGGAGCATTTTCACAATTTAATAAGGCACAAATTTTTGTTTTTAAAAACCGGTGACAAAACATTAAAAATTTCGTAAAAGGCTCCCGTCGCGAAATGGTTAAAGAAAACTACTATGTAATAAGTAAAGGTGAATTAACATACATATATCAAATGGCATTATTTTCAAAAGAATAAAATATTACTTATAATATAGTTTATAAATAAAAATCCTTCGTCGTCGAAGTTTGTTAATTTATTGGAGCTAAATTCTAAATACAACGATACTTAAAATTGACCATCGAAAAATCCCCCCCTTCCCTTCTTATTAAACATAAATGTGTTTCTCCTTTTTCGTTACTGCATGTTACATTGGTTCAACTTCGATCTCAAGAATTCGTCCAAGAATAACAAAAATCCGCAGAAAACAGATGAAATAGCAAGATAAAAAATATATAAGAACGATAAAAAAAAAAAAAAAAGCTCACTTTTTTTTTTTCGTTTGGATGGTTGCAATATCCTCTTTATAGCTGAGTGAATGAAGAGTGTAGCACGACGGTACAAGAGTTGGAGAAGACAACAAGGTATTTCCCGTCCTGTTATTACACTGTTGTGGAGGGTAGAAGCAAGAGAATCATTTTTAGACGGTGTATCGATCAGGGGTCTTTCGGAATTTTGCTGCTATTGCTTTCGGCCGTGATTTTTGAAGCATGTTTTAAGTACTTATGAATCGCAAGGGATGCTAAAGTGGAGTATTGAATTCGTAATGCTATACTTGCCTCTATTTATAATTGTAGGGGAAATGTATGAAGATCCTATCAAAGCTTGAACGGCATTATTTTGGATGCAATGTTTAAAGTAAGCTTTGATTGCTCTACCAAGTCTAATGAAGTTTTAAATTATTTATAGCAATAATTTTACCACATCAATCTTTGGATTTCATTTAGTTATTTCTCTTAATCAGATTTCTTTGTTATGACTGCGCAAAACTTTTCAAATGCTTTGGAAAAGCATTCTTGAAATCTGGATTCCCTAGCTTCTTTTCCAGCCATTTTCTTTCTCCCCTCTACTTACGTGAGTGTGTTTAGTAAAAATTAAAATAAATAATTTATAATATTATGTAAACAAGGAAGAGATATCTAAAGTTTACGTTATAATCATTTACCACGCCTAAATTGCTATATTTATTTCATCCTTATAATTTTGTACACTAATTTCCAACACATAACAGTTAATTTGCAAATTGCCCGCAAAAATTAATAGAATTAAAGACCCCAAATGCATTACGATGGGATTATTCAAAATATACTTTCACATTTTTAGATATTTAAAAATAAGATTATGGTCACAATGGGTGACTTCGCATTCTGACTATTATTTGCAATCGTATTTGTAATTTGAAATACGTAACTCACAGTAATCTTCACGTAAAAAAAAAATGTAACTTTTATATAATGGATATTTTGAAGTGTCCGTGCCACTTTGAAAAATGAAATTCATGTTTTAGTTACAACGGTGACGTAACAGAGTGATGACATTTTGGTCACAGATGCAATGTAACTACTGTGATTTGTAGTAACATCACAAGAAGTTGACATTTTGATCATAAATAATAGATATGATGTGTCATTGTGACTTATAGTGATTCACAAAGTGGTGGCATTTACGTCTTAGTTGCGACGTGGCTACCAGCAGAGCCGTGCGATAGAGAAAATTACGCCCAGGGCGAAGTTTCAATTTGGCACCTCTCCCTCTCCCACACACCAATTCTCTTTGTGAGGGGTGTCACAAAATTGAAAAGTGTAAAAACACAAATTATTTCTATAGAATACACGTTTGGTGTTTACTTCGGAACTTTAAAAACTTTAATTTTAACAACTAAATAATATAAAAGAACACTGCACTTATATTTTGGCAAAGGGGATCAGGAAAACACATGTGGAAAAAATGCATGCAACAGTCATTACAACACTTTTTGGATTCCAAAAAAACAAATAACAAACTACAGTAAAACCTCTAAATAACGGACACCTCTGGAACGCAGAAATTGTCCGCTATTCGGAGGTGTCCGCTATTGGGAAAACCTCAGAGATTCAAAAACCGCTAAGAAATGCTTAATGTTTCATAAATTGACTTTTATATGTCCTAAAACCTCTATTATATAATTAATCAGAAATTAAAAAAAAATAATTAAGCAATAAAATTGTGCACACTTTTATCCATTGTTTATTATATTATTGTGAAAAAAAAATCTGTTACAAAAGTTTATTTTTGCTTGCGATTACATGTAATTTGTTTTTCTGTGTGATGTTATTGGACATTGCAGAGTTCCGGACGAGGAGGGAGGGATTGCACTTTTTGATCTTTAAAAGCATAAAATCTTAAAATGTTCTTGGATGACATTTCAATAGTCTGGGAGATTATTTCGCCCGGGCAACCCCCTGAATTTAGCACTGAACGTTGGGGAGGATATTCCCCAGCTCTTTATCTACATTTAACTGTGATCACAAAACTTGTGACACATTGTCCTGATAAATTCAGAGGCTTTTTTACTTTTTTCTGTTTAAAAATTACTTTTTCACCCGAATAAAGTGTTCGCTATTCGGAATGTCCGTTATTCAGAGGTTAAACATACAAAAATTTAAGTTTTGGGAGTGGGAATCGGAAAACTGTCTGTTAAATAGAGGTGTCCGCTATTCGGGAGTGTCCGTTATGGAGGTTTTACTGTATTTTGAGAATGTATGTTTACACCCCCCCCCCCCCCCCCAGCACACAAAAAAATCCCAATACTTTTTTTTTTTTTTTTTTGTTTACGAAAAAAGAAGAAACAAACGACGATGGTAGCATGAATTTGGCGCCCCTTAATTTTCGAACCCGGATCGACCCCTTGCTCCCGCCTCTTCGCACAGTCCTGTAACTTGCAGCGACATCACCGTCACCATGCTTTCTATACGAAACGACCCTGTTATATGATTAAAACTAGAAAAATAAAACAGAAATCACAAAGGAACCTATTTTGAAAAACATGTATGTGCTAGCGAAAAACTTTGTTTTTCAATTAAGAAATCATTTATCAAATATAAGTAAAATAACAATTTCTTGTTTTGGTAAAATTAATGGAATCCGAAATCACATTTACATTTTCAGAATAGATATTCTTTTTCTTCTTTAACTTCTTCAATTTCCTTTCATTAAAATGCGTAAAAGTTTTACAATTACTGGATATTTCCGGAACAAGAAATTTAAATTAGAGTAAAAGAAACATTTACTAAAAGTTTTAAAAGAAGGGAAGCTTTTAAAATACCATTAATAATACGGGGTTCTATTTCTCAAAATAAATAAATAAATAAATAAAAATAAAATAAACAAATCATCATCATCCTTTGATCATATTTTTTTTTTTCGTTATTCTGTCGGGAGATATTTATTAATCGCTTAATCTTTTGAGCTATGTAGGGTAAATTTCTTCAAAATTCCAACTGTCACATTGGCACCAGCATTTTGCAAAGAAAAATTTTGGTTTACGATATATACATACATACAAAAGAAAAAAAAATACATTAAAATATCACATTAATCACTCAAAAAGATTTGGATGATAATGGTAAGTGACGGCTAGAATTTCTGTTTTCGATTTGGGTTATTTTTTTTTTTTTTTTATTATTATTACTTTAACTGATGGAAATGGTTTGAACTGGTTCTTAAATTGTAACTATCCTAATTTTAAAAAAAAAAAAAAAAAAAAAAATCGAAAAATTAAAAACTAACCGTTTTTAGCTATCCTACGCAAAAAATCGTCCAAAAATATTAAAATTTAGGTGAGATATTTAAAAATAATGCCTCTATAGCCTTAACATTATCATCTGGGTCTTCTTCAATGACTAGTGTGGGCTCTTAAACTAGGAAAAGAAAACGGATATCCGGAAAGGAAGCTATTTTAAAAAACATTTCTGTGCTAGTGGAAAACTTTGTTTTTCAATTAAGAAATCATTTATCAAATATAAGTAAAATGCAATTTCATGTTTTGGGAAAGTTAATGAAATGCGAAATCACATTTACATTTTCAAAATAAATATTCTTTAACTTCTTCAATTTCTGTTCATTAAAATACCGAAAACTTTGATCGTTACTGGATTTTCCTGAACAAGAAATTTAAATTAGAGTAAAAGAAAGATTTACTAAAAGTTTTAAAAGAAGAAGGGAAGCTTTTAAAATACCATTAATAATACGTGGTTCTATCTCTCAAAATAAATAAATAAATAAATAAAAATAAAATAAACAAATCATCATCATCCTTTGATCATAATTTTTTTTCGTTATTCTGTCGGGAGATATTTATTAATCGCTTAATCTTTTGAGCTATGTAGGGTAAATTTCTTCAAAATTCCAACTGTCACATTGGCACCAGCATTTTGCAAAGAAAAATTTCGATTTACGATATACACACACAAAAGAAAAAAAAATACATTAAAATATCACATTAGTCACTCAAAAAGATCTGGATGATAATGTTAAGTCTATGGGGTCGTTATTTTCAAATATCTCGCACAAATTTTAATATTTCTGTTTTTTTTTTTTTTTTTTTTTCCCCATAGGATAAATGAGGTCGGCTAGAATTTCTGTTTTCGATTTGGGTTATTTTTTTATTATTATTACTTTAACTGTTGGAAATGGTTTGAACTGGTTCTTAAATTGTAACTATCCTAATTAAAAAAAAAAAAAAAAAAAAAAAAAAATTAACGTTTTTAGCTATCCTATGCAAAAAATCGTCCAAAAATATTAAAATTTAGGTGAGATATTTAAAAATAATGCCTCTATAGCCTTAACATTATCATCTGGGTCTTCTTCAATGACTAGTGTGGGCTCTTAAACTAGGAAAAGAAAACGGATATCCGGAAAGGAAGCTATTTTAAAAAAACATTTCTGTGCTAGTGGAAAACTTTGTTTTTCAATTAAGAAATCATTTATCAAATATAAGTAAAATGCAATTTCATGTTTTGGGAAAGTTAATGGAATGCGAAATCACATTTACATTTTCAAAATAAATATTCTTTAACTTCTTCAATTTCTGTTCATTAAAATACCGAAAACTTTGATCGTTACTGGATTTTCCTGAACAAGAAATTTAAATTAGAGTAAAAGAAAGATTTACTAAAAGTTTTAAAAGAAGAAGGGAAGCTTTTAAAATACCATTAATAATACGTGGTTCTATCTCTCAAAATAAATAAATAAATAAATAAAAATAAAATAAACAAATCATCATCATCCTTTGATCATAATTTTTTTTCGTTATTCTGTCGGGAGATATTTATTAATCGCTTAATCTTTTGAGCTATGTAGGGTAAATTTCTTCAAAATTCCAACTGTCACATTGGCACCAGCATTTTGCAAAGAAAAATTTCGATTTACGATATACACACACAAAAGAAAAAAAAATACATTAAAATATCACATTAGTCACTCAAAAAGATCTGGATGATAATGTTAAGTCTATGGGGTCGTTATTTTCAAATATCTCGCACAAATTTTAATATTTCTGTTTTTTTTTTTTTTTCCCCATAGGATAAATGAGGTCGGCTAGAATTTCTGTTTTCGATTTGGGTTATTTTTTTATTATTATTACTTTAACTGTTGGAAATGGTTTGAACTGGTTCTTAAATTGTAACTATCCTAATTAAAAAAAAAAAAAAAAAAAAAAAAAAAAAAAAAAAATCGAAAAATTAAAAACTAACCGTTTTTAGCTATCCTATGCAAAAAATCGTCCAAAAATATTAAAATTTAGGTGAGATATTTAAAAATAATGCCTCTATAGCCTTAACATTATCATCTGGGTCTTCTTCAATGACTAGTGTGGGCTCTTAAACTAGGAAAAGAAAACGGATATCCCGAAAGGAAGCTATTTTAAAAAACATTTCTGTGCTAGTGGAAAACTTTGTTTTTCAATTAAGAAATCATTTATCAAATATAAGTAAAATGCAATTTCATGTTTTGGGAAAGTTAATGGCATACGAAATCACATTTACATTTTCAAAATAAATATTCTTTAACTTCTTCAATTTCTGTTCATTAAAATACCGAAAACTTTGATCGTTACTGGATATTTCCTGAACAAGAAATTTAAATTAGAGTAAAAGAAAGATTTACTAAAAGTTTTGAGGAAAAGGAAAAGCTTTTAAAATATCAAAAATAATACATGGTTCTATTTCTCAAAACAAATAAATAAGTAAATAAAAATAAAAAAAAAATTCTCATCATCTTTTAATCATTATTTTTTTTTTCGTCATTATGTGAGAGATATTTATTAATCACTAATCTTTGAGCTCTGGAGGGTAAATTTATTTAAAATTCCAACTGTCACGTTGTCACCAGTTATTTGCAAATAGAAAAAACGGGTTACGATATGCACGATAAAATGCATTAAACCTTTTTCCAAAAATTAAAACAAGATATTAGTTTTTTCAAAAACAATTATTCTGGGGCCATTGCAACATTTTGGAATTAAAATTAAGAGGTAGAAAATTCAAGCACCAGAGCTGTTAAGGGAAGACAAGACCGGATGTTATCCTATGGAAAATATACGAGACCTGTTTCCTCGAAAACTACTCAAACGATTTTCATGAAATTTGGTTGATTATATTTATGACGGCCAATTATCAACACGAAGGATACAGGCCCTAAGGAAACCTAACACACATTTACTGAAGGAAATCGAAGGTTCGAATAAAAAACACGAGAAAACTCCGAACGATAAGGCAGACCGTCGCGATTGGGTTCGAACCTAGCACCAGCAATCTACCAGTTTCGAGAGCAGAATCTCTCGGCTACTGGTGGGGTGATGAAATTTGGAATCCATAATCACTAGATTATATTCAAGACTCATGGTAGATAATTATTTCCTGCGACTAAAACTTTTTATTTTACAGCAATGACAGTTTTTCAGAAATTTTACATTTTTCAAAATTTATTTTTCCTAAAGCGAATTGTTATTTTTTAAAACTCTTTGTTACATATGATCTTACATTTATACTTTGCCCCTCCCCCTTGCGCAATTTTTTTCTTATCAAAATCGCTTGAGTAGTTAAGGAGTTAATGGCGTTTTTAACTAATAAGTAAAATTTTTCGGAGATATGATAAACTTTACACTTTTAATTTCTGTGAAGTTCTTGAACAGTTTTATCAAACACACGAATTAAATAATACATAAACACTGGTCGATAAAATTTGGTTACATTTGTTACACATAATAAGTGAGTTTTAAATGTCAGAGCAAAATTTATTCCAAATGGACATGGCGTCCCATTCTTGTCTTTCTTAAGGGGGTAGTAAGGTTAATTCGAGGGGAAAAAAGCATATTTTCTATCATTTTTTGTTAGGATACAATTAATATTTATTTATTTGTATAATTATAGTACAATTATATGTCATTTAAAGAGTATTCTGAGAAATTTCCATTAAGAAATATTAAAAAATGAGCCGATGACAGCGAATCTTCGAAGACGTCCCAAAAAAAAGTTGATTTGCGGTGAACCGCATAACTCATGACTGGATCAACTGAAATTAAAAAACCAAATTGATTTAATTAGTTGATAAGTTTCCTCAGGGAACGCAGTCGAGTTTTTTTTTTTTTATTATTATTATTGATTTTTCAATTTTTTACAAGGCTCGGAAGTCAAAATACTGATTTTTCATCAAAAAAATCTGATATTTTGTTTTTTTAAAGTAAGTTAAAATTAAAAAAAAGAAAAAACTCGACAGCGTTATCTCGTAATTTATATAAAGAAAGAGTGTGTAAAATTTAAAAAAGATCGGTTCAGTAGATTTTGAGCTACAGAGTTCACCGGCTTCGAAAAAGCGAAGTGTTAGAAAAACATGTTTAAAGTTTCACAGACGCTTTTGTCGAAATCGGAGGGCGGAGACTTACAAGTGTATATCTCCGTCAGTTTTACTTCAATTGCTTTCAAATTTTCACAGAATAATCTTAAGATGTTGTACATTAATATAAAATAAAAAAATGCAAAAAAAAAACCTTACTACCCCTTTAATACACTGATTAGCACAATTTTCTTTATTTCTTTTCGGAAGGAGATGTAATCAATTCTCTATTTGAATACCTAAACAAATTTTCATAAAACAACGAAAGATTGTTTTTTGAAAACTGAGGAAATAAATTTCAGTAATTCTTATTTAAATCGAGGAACACAAATAATAATAGACTGATTAGGAGAGTTTCCTTTGTTTCCTTTCAGAATGAGATGTAATTATAGTAATTCCCCATTTGAATACCCAAACAAATCTTCAAAAAACATAGAAATGTTGTTTTTTGAAAACTGAGTAAATAAATTTCAGTAATTCAGCAAATTGAGAAACATAAGTAAGATTTAAATCTACTTTTAAATGCAAAAATTACTGCCCCTACATACACCAAACGTAAGTTAGTTTTTGATCCTTTCACACGAGGAGAAAATTTTAATTAAAAATTTATCTATCCTTACTAATATTATAAATCGGAAAGTGAGTTAGTTTGTTTGTTCCGCTTTCACGCCGTAACTACTGAACCGATTGCTTTGAAATTTTGCAGACGTAAAGTTAGAAGTCCGGATTAAATAATAGGGTACTTTTTATCCCGGAAAAAATTGATATTCCCGAGGGAAAACAAAAATATAGTTTGCTTGATGGATGGATTGGAGATGGTGCTGTGTGTCGTTTAAAACAAGATAAAATATTGCAAACGAATATAAACATGTAAATTTAGAAGCTAAATGATACGATAATGAATCCCCGAAATTGAGGAATTCCCGAGGGATGACGTACAATTTGTTTTATCGTCTAAACTGTTTTTTACATCTACTTATATATTGCAAACGAATATGAACATGTAAATTTAGAAGCTAAATGATACGATAATGAATCCTCGAAAATGAGGAATTCCCGAGGGATGACGTACTATTTGTTTTATCGTCTAAAATGTTTTTGTTTTTTACATCTACTTATCCTTACTAATTGGTATAAGTATTAGTTACGTTATTTAGTTCTTGAGGTATGCGATAGATGGCGCTGGGTGTTTTTAAAACGTGGTAACGATGTGCAGTAGCTGTATAATAGTTAGGTTAGGTTAGTTTAGTGCTTTTTTTCTAGGTAGATATCTAAAGTAGTTATTGTTTTTCGATAGGTAATTACGTCGCTTTGTTCGTCGTTTAGATTGTTATAGTTTAGTTTGGGATTTTAGTTTAGTTTAGGTTTATAGTTTACTCATATTTTCACAATGCCTCGCAAACGTAAATCTAATTTGTCGAGCACCTCATCTAAAGCTCAGGCAATGAAAATTGCCCGATCTCAAGAATCGTCTCTCCATGCTGAATTAAGAAGGCGCGAACAAGCAGAGCGTCAGGCTGCTTCGAGAGCTGCTGAGCTACCATTTTAGCGCCAGCAAAGACTTGAGGAGCAAGCCGCTCGCCAAGCTTCTTTGAGGGCTTCTGAGAATGATATTCGTACTCAAGTCCGTTTATCGCAACAGGCTCAACGTCAGCATGGTCAGCTCTATGTAGCGTGTTCCCAGGTTTCCAGTGCCCAAAATCTGCATGTTTTTGCTCCACAAGGGAAAACATATAATATAGTGTACCATTCAGTCTTGGTTTAACAACTAATCGTATCCAGCGTTACATCGCGCTTCTTATATTTTTCCGTGGAAATGAGAAGTTTTCTTATAGTTGTGCTTTATACCGCAATATAACCGAATTCCACGCGGGCGGAAAGCTAGTATTAAAATATTTACAAAACACACATAACCCCCCCCCCCCCCAAAAAAAAAGAAGATTAGTAGAAAAAAAATCATGGGTCCACTTTAAATATTTGTTTTCGAAATCCAATTTTTCATAATTTAAGGGGTCTGTGGCCCCTTAACAACATAAGCCTTTTAAAAATTTTCTCTAGATTAACCCCTTCATGATGAACGTCAAGTATACATGATGCAAGAGGTGCTTAGAATCCTTGATTATTCATATCAGCGACTTTTAATTGTAAATTTTAACTTATTTAACCAGAGCACTGTTTCTATTAAACTGGGAAAATTTGCTGCAATCAAAAACCGGTGATATAAAAGATTAAAAATTCTGTGAAGGACGCTCGTCAAGAATGACTCAACCAGTGAAAGAAAACCGACTTGCTTTTTCCTTTAACAGTTTTCAAAAGATGCCGAAAGGATCTTATAAAATACATAATGAAAATAAATAATGAAAATACATAATGAAAATTCAACTTCAGAAAAAATATATAATATTGAAATATATTTTACAATGCAGAAGTAATTGGCCACACAAGATAGAAAGCAAATTACTTTTCCGCTATTTAATTTTAGAGACGAATTTTTAAACTTTATATGCTAGATGTTCCAAATAATTTACACTTTTGCTTATTTATTTATTTACTTATTTTTAAGAAATATTTAACTTTGCTAGTATTTAGTTGCGTCATACTAACAGGTAAAAAAGCTGATTGGCTTGATTTTTTTAGTAAATATTTAAAAGATGTCGGAAGGGTTAAATTTTATAAAAAGAGGTAAATTGAATAATCATTATTCAAATCTAGAAGTATACATTTTAATATTTAAATATATCTAACAGTAATTGCAAATGCAATGATAATTGACCACATACGTTTGGAAGCAAATTACTTTTTGGCAACTTTATTTTAGAGAAGAATTTTAGCATGAGCATACTAGTTGCACTACCAAACATACATTTTATTATTATTAAGGTATACGGACAACTTTAAAATTTAAATTTCGATCAAGACATAAATTTTTCATTTATTCAATAATATTAAAATAAATTCTTTTATCTGTCGAATTCCGCTTAAATTGTGTTTGCACCTTAATTATAATCAAATTTACAGCCAATTAAAGTTTGAGCTATTACAGATTTTGAATTGCGTTTGAGAGATAGTTTTCTTTACAAAATGAAAATTTTCAGATTTTTAGTTGTACACAAAACATTCTTAAACTATAAATTACGCATGAAATGTCACGAAATTTTCTGTACATCCTTTACCAATGTCTTTTGAGGGAACAGACAACACTCATGATAATATATTTAAAAAATTTATATTTATACTGGTATAAATGGCACACCTTAGACAAATTTTGCAAATGTTTCATTACATTAGTACTTTAACTGCCATATCATTTGAGATAGAGATGCAATTATAATATGTGTAGTCTAAATCTAGAAAAAATTATTCTGTTTATTATGCAATTTACAAAATGTCAATACATTGTTTCATTTTTGAGTTATCACGTTTTGCGGAAACATAATTTTGACTATTTTTCTCTTTAAAAAATTATTTCTGGGTAATTACTAAAATTTTTACAGCTTTTTCAAAGTTTTAAATTAAATGTCATTATAAAAAATGGATAACAAAAGGAAATTTGTAAATTTTCAAAAATCATTTCCGATACTGTGAGGATACCTTGACCCTTTCGCGACAGAAGCCTTTTACGAAATTTTTAATGTTTTGTCACCGGATTTTAAAAGCAGAAATTTGTGCCTTTTTAACCCTTTCCCGCGCACGACTCTTTAAAGTTGGAATTTAAAGAAAAAAAATAGGCAATCTATTTAGGCCTAGGGGAGTACCCAGGTATTGTTTTGTAAAGATTGCACTAACCATTTTAATTATACAGCTGTTGCCGAAGTGGTAATCTCCAATAAATAAAGCATTGATAAGCGCAGTGAGAAGAGCATTGCTGTGAAGCGCGTATTACAGTAAAACATTTTACATATTATTTAAAAACAGTAGAGTTTGATCTCTGTGGTGCTGCCATCTAGAACTCATAAGAAAGATTTAAAGTAGCCATTAGAGTAGTTTTTGAAATAGTTACGGAGTTTTTGTGTCTCTAAACAGGGGGAACTTTAGGTGTTGCCGACCCGGCAACACTGCGCGTTAAGGGGTTAAATCGAGAAAATGCTCCGATTAAATAAGGGAAATTTTACAGTTAATTTTTACTGGTAAGGATCAACAAGGATTCTTAAGCCTTTTTTGCGAAACGTACACGTGTCGCTCGACCCCAAGGGGTTAAAGAGCTTTCCTTTAAAAAAAAAAAAAAAAAAAAAAAAAAAAAAAAAAAAAAAAAAAACTTTATCATTACTATTTAATTACATTATAATAACCAGTAAAAGATGACCGGCTTTATTTATTTATTTATTTATTTATTTATTATACTTTTATTTATTTAGCAAATTTCTTTTGAAATGGAATATAGTCTAGTCTTTAAATACCTAAGCACCCAAATGTCGAAAGCATCCTATTTTTTTTAAAAAGGGAGAAATTGAATAATTACTATTCAAATCTAAATTCATATACATTGTAGTATACATGATAAAAATTGCAAATGCAGTCATAATTGGCCACACACAGACTGAATAAGGATCAAGCCCAGAATTCTTAGTTTTAGAAGAAAATGTTAATAAAAACGGAATCTAACCAACTTTAAAATTAGAACAAAGCAGGTGCACTGTAGGTAGCAACAAAACAACTTGAATACGGGCATGCTTCTTTATAGCTATTTCTTTTAAACGATTAGATTTATCATTAATATTATACCGGTATATTAACCAGTAAATAAATGACCTACTTTTTTTCTCCTTTAGCAATTCTTAAAGATACCGAAACATTTTCCATTTCAAACATTTGTATGAAATTAAATAACAATTAAGCATTAAAAAAGTATATTTTAAAATGCGGTAATAGTCGACCACACAAGTAACGAAAGCAATTTTTTGTTTTCTTTTGTTTTGTTTAAAGGAAATTTTTAACAATAAAAGCAACAGATACATCCTGTTTCTTAAAAAGAAAAAGAAGGAAAAAAAAAAATGCCTTTCCAAAAATTATTTTATCTGTAAAGTAAAACCTCTGAAAAGCGGCCACCAAGATAGAGTGACTGTACATCGGACGTTACCGTTATTCAGAGGTTCTGCATTTTAAAAGCACACAATTACATTAAAATCAAAATAACTGACCAAAATTATTTGACTTTCACAGTTAAAAAATACATGTTATGAAATACTAAAAAAAAATCTTTATTTCCAGTTGTTTTTTTTAAGCTTATTTCTTTCTTCAAATACATAATCCCTTCGACTGGATTTATTGTACAATTCGTTATCATTTTGATTCAGCGCATAATTTTTATTTGTTTGTTTGTTTGTTTGTATTTATGTCGGCCAATTATCTATGCTATGGGATATAGTCCCTATGGGGTAGGATACCCTCCGTGGGAGTCTTTCTAAGGGAACCTAGAGCGTATTTACGCAAGGTTCGAAGAAAACCACGGAAAACTCCGAACGCTTAGGCCGACGGTGGCGATTGGATTCGAACCCAGCACCTACCGTCTACCACTTTGGAGGTCAGAACCTCGTGGCCACTGGTGGGACGCATAATTTTTAATTTCTCAATTTCTGGAGCACTTTCCTACACCATTAGCCCAAGGAAGATTTCGAAAGATTTTTCTCTCGACAGTTCGAAAGCCATTCCAAAAGTAACTCGTCAATCCCATCATATCCCGTTCTTCGACCCTTAGTTTAATTTCAAATTTACACCTTGAAACGTCTTTTTTAAATAAAAGTAACTTTTTCAGAATGTCATATTTCTGGGTTCTTCAAATTCTTTTGGGTTCAAATTTTTAGCCCAAGATAATTTTTAATTGATATTTTGAACAGGTTGGCGTACTTAAAATTGTGTACTCTTCCCCTACCCTCCCATTTTACAATCACACACACTAGATAAAAGGTTCACATGCATGCAAAAAACTGAGGTAATCAAAAACAGATTTTGGAACAGAAAAATCCGTTTTTAGAGCAAGGACAAAAACAACTTTGGAACAGGAAAATCAGTTTTTGGAAAAACATAGAAAAAAAAAAAAATAAACAATTTTATAGCTACAAAACCAGTTTTTGGTACAGCAAAAAAAGAATTTTGTAGCAGCAAAATAAATTTTTGGAACAAAAAAATCCACTCCTGGCAATAATTTCTTTTTATTTTATATTTATTTATTTATTGTGCCCTTTAACAAAATTCGCGTTTTTTTTTTTTTTTTTTTATTCATCCCCTCCCCTTTTTTCCCGATCGTTTTACGAAATTTGTCGTTTATTTCGCCAACTATCTTGATAAAAATTTCCCTTGTAGATTCATCGTAAATGAACAAATGTCACATGCAAAATTTGTGTTAAAAAGAAATACAAATTAAAAAGTACTAATTTATTTACTTTATTTTTTGTTAGGGGGAGATTTCCTTCATACCATTTCCATCATCCTTCATACCATTTCCATCATTAGATATTATCAAATGATATGCACAAAAGAAAATTCAACTAAAAATAATCTCACGATGATTTAAAATAAAAAGAAAGTATGAGCAATACACGGTTTAGCATCTGAATACAACAATACATTTACTTGTTCAGTAAGCAACAAATCAGTTTCTTAAGCACATTCACGTTGCAATATGTTTTTCAAGAAAGTTTTGTTGAGGCATATAAAAGGTTCACTGTTTTTAACCCATGAAAGTGTATCAAATTTTGTATGAGAAGCTCGACGATTTTTCTTTATAACTTTTTTTTCTTTTTTTCTTTTTTTTTTTCTTTTTTTCTTTTTTTTTTTTTTTTTTGTCTCTCTTAAAGGAAATACAAAGATTGTCGAAATATATGAGTTATTTCGTCTGTGTTTATGTTTAACTATCAAATAAATTTCCAACTTTTAATTTCTCAACTTAAAATTAAATAAGCATCATAATTTTATTTAAGCTAAATACATTTAAACGTTTAGTAATGAATATTAAATATAATATTATAGAAAGAGTTTCGGTTTATTGATGCCCACTAGCCAACAATTTATCCAACAGACTTTACCATTTATGTAAATAAAGATTTTACAACGGCAGAGAGGATATAATGTAATTTACATGTTTATTGGATAAGGTAACACAATTTTAACTGACCTTATAGGAGATTTGATTCGGGTCGGTATTAAACTAATTTTATTAAGGTTTCGCACACTTGAGGACCCCCTATTTCTCTCTGTGTTTGTTCGCCCGTCACAGTGTCCGTGCACAAAACTGTACAAGTCAGAGACTTCAAATTTTGTGTACATACAGCTGAATACCTCGTGTAACACGGCAAATCATAAAATTATGAAAAGGTTTATTATTTTAATTAAATTAAATTTGCAGACATCATGGCTTGCAATAAACAGAAGATTTTTAGTTCGATTCCCAAAGCGGGAAACTTGTTTAATCCTAATACTTATTTAATAAAAAGAAGTTTCATATTTTTGGCCAATTTAAGGGTTTAAATTATTAAATTTCGTTCATAATTCTTTTTTGAAATTCAATTTTCTTTTTATTTTAAAAACTTTTGCGATTTATAAATGATTCAGTAATTTATATTTAATTTTAAACATTTTTTCGCTTTTAAAATTTTATTTATATTTTCGCTAACATATTTTTTATTTCAAATTTTCAAAATAATTAGAATTTTGGATTTTATTTAAATAATTTAATTGGATTAAAGTAAATAATTTCATTTTATAATTATTTTTAAAGTTAATTTATTGGTGATATTATCTATGTAAGAATTTAATATATTATAAATTAAGAATTTGGATTTATTAATTAAGGGATAAGTAGTTTTGAAAGAAATATTAAACATTACCCTCACTGCGATCCGCGGTCACACTTACCCACTTATTTAGTAACTAATTGGACTGGGGTATATTATAATTGCTTGGTTTCTGGGTGGCATTTTGATTTTTTGCGGTTCACACAATTTTCCAAAAAGAAAAAATAATGAATAAAAAAAAAGAAGAAAAAGTAAAAAGTATTTAGAGTATTGTTTTGAGAGGAAAAAAAAGAACAATATAGTTATAGTTGTATAGTATATATGTATGTGTGTTCTTTTTTTTTTTTTTTTTTTTTTTTTTTTAATAAAATATACAATTAATTTCAGAAATAATTATAGATTATTTTATCGTATTTTTATTAAAATACAAGCTTTCCTTTTTACTTCGAGTTTCAATACGGTTTTATATTGTTATGTGTCAAATTCGGATCGGTTTTCCAATAGGTTTCAAATAAAACTTTCAAGTTGGTGTCCGATTTTACCTGATCTGTGCATTTCCCTAATTGTAAATCATACTACCGATTTTATGAAAAATTAAAATTCATTAATACAGGGCTTGGAAAAGAAGAAAACTTTAGACAACAATTCTTTAAAGTAACTCGGTAAATCAGCTAATACGTCGCGTATCGCATATAATCCGAAAAAATGTTAACATCAGTATAGCCATACTCAACATTTTTTTTTTTTTTTTTTTTTTTTTTTTTTTTCCGGGTGGTCCACAAATGTATGCTCTCAACGCCAGCGGTTTGCAACGCACTTAATAAAATGACAAAAAAAAAAAAAAAAAAAAAAAAAAGATTATTTAAAATAACATACACAAGACGTAAATCAAAGCAATATAGCAAAGTTACCATTAACTGTAAGGTTGAATGCTTATTGGAGAGGAATTGTTAACAAAATAAAATTTCACGCCGCTATTTTTAAACAATAAATTTTATGATAGATTTCAATTCGAAATGATATAAAAGTATGCGGCAAAGTTAAATATTTTGTAAAAAATTTTGGCGACAATTTTTTCTGGGACAAACATTCAACTTTGGAAAGCAGTATTAGCTAAATAATAAGCATAAAACTTAATAAACAATGCATAATTTTTAAGTTCTAAAGAAAATCAAAACGTGAGATTTTCTAATAACTTTTTGCCCCTTTTTTAATTGTGGAAATATAACACAAAATTAATTAAATTGGAATAATATTTGAAAAAGTATTGAAGATTAAGAATTTATTACAGGATTGTAGCTCAAATAGGAGCATTTAAATAAAAAACCACATTTAAGATGCTTTAATAAACTTTTAAATTAATTATAAATAACAGAGTACATTTTTTTTCCCCATAAAAGTACATAAAACTAGTTGGGATGTGCTCATCTCAAAACTTTCTTCTATCTCATATGTCCATTCTAATATTCCAAAATTTAGTTACACATGTTAATACGTTAATATTATTAATTCAATGCAATACCAACTATAATTTTCATCTTAAATTTCTGCTTCCGCCAAATAATCGGAGTAAAAACGAGTTTCGGTATGTGCATGAGCCGATAAACAGTAGAAAGATAATTATATATATTTTTTTCAAATTCAGGAATGATCTACTCGCCATATCCCCCCCCCCCAATAATAATAAAAAAAATTTACACAAATATTTAGTTCAGTTCTATGCAAAATTTTCAAACACTTTTTAAAGGTAAAATAATAAAAATGGCAGAGACATCGCGATTATAACGTCTCCTTTCGGCGGAGTTTTTTCAAATTCAGAGAGGGTCTGCTGATCATAGCCAAACACTTATACAAAAACTTTTATTCAATTCTATGCATGACTTCATACACATTTCTGTGGTAAAACATTGAAAATGGCACACAAATCGCAATTGCAGCGTTCCTTTCGGCAGAATATTTCAAAATTGAAGTTTTGCCACAAAACTGTTTGCCACAGCCAAAAACATTCACAAAAATTTGGTTCAATTCTATGCATATATCTTCATACGCTTTTCGATGGTAGAATGGCGACATACGGACACACACATGGACAGACAGACATTTTGTAAAAACATGTTTTTGGGGATCTCTGACCTCTAAAATGTATAAATCCATCGAAAACCGTATGTCGAAAAAAAATTCTATTACAATACTTTCTTCTTTTGAAGATAGAAGAAAGTAACAATACTGAAGGACCTTAATTTTTTTTTCTTTTTTCTTTGGAGATCTCAATTTTATAAATAATGATTAATGATTGTGTGTCTAGGGCTGCAGATTGATCATAGCTGCTCTAGGACAATGCACTTTACCTTTTACATAACTTTACATTTATAAAACCGTATAAAGCATCAAATGCGTGCCTCCATCTTTTCAAAGTAATAGGATCAAAGAAATACCAAAATATTCTGTTGTCTTCTCAATCTTCCGTGACGTTATACTATATTCATTCATTCGTCTATAAAAATATTTTGCCGGCTTCCAGATGAGAAAGATCAAGTGACGCTTTTTCCTTCGTTCATCCTTTACTTTCCTTTTATTATTATCATTTTTGCTGGTTTTCTCTGCTTACATCGGGAATCTTTTATTATTGTTTCCCGGAATCTAAAGAAAAACAAAGTAAACGTGCTGCAGAGTAAGAAACCTTATGATACACTGAAGTGAAGGGATTCTCTCAAAAATTCGACCCTAACTAAAAATAGAAAGACTTTCGGAATTTGACATGGTAGAAACAGGTAGCTAAAAGTTGAAATCTTTATATAGTTTTATGTAGCTCCAATTTTCGAAAAACAATAAAGGAAGTACAGTCGACTCTCGTTAATTCGAAATCGGATAATTCGAACTAAACATGAAGTCCCGAAATTTTCAATGGCAGAATAACGTTAAAAATAGTCATCAATTCGAACTCATTTCCTATTGACTTCGTTTAATTCGAACTAACGAAAATTCTAATTTTTCATTTTTTCCCTTTCTCACGGATTTCAGATCATTTGAATAACTTCCTTTCCTTGATTTTTGTGAAAATTATTTCGAACGAGTATACATATAATCCAATGCATTTGATATCTATTTTCTTAGTGCGCCGTCTGTCCATCAGTGAGGCTTTACATTTTTCTTCCAATGTGCTTGTTTCTAATGTATTAATTAGTTTATGTATTTATGCATTCAAATTTAATATTAAGTCGTATTCTAATGATAATAGACGAAATAAATAAATAAAAAAACACTATAACATTAATTACTTTGTAATAGTACCATATTAAGCATGTTTTCATTTCATATTTTCCAAAATTCGAACTTCGGATAGTTCGAACATTTCTTGTGGTCCCGACGAGTTCGAATTAACGGGAGCCGACTGTAGTACAGTAGACTTCCTCAAATCCGCACAGCAAGGACTAGAGGTTGAGCAGATTTTAGAATTTTGCGGATTTCTGGTCATTGCTTTGTTTACATTTTTAAATATTAATTTGGATGTAATTAATAATGCAATTGAATTGATAATGAATGTTTACAATATGATAAAATATTAAAATTAGTAATAAGCTAAAATAATAAAAATTTAAAATTTTTAAATTAATTAAAGTAAAGGTCAAGTTAATAATCAATATTATATGATTAAATATTCATTATAAAGATGGAATGTATTTTTCCTAAATTATTTAATGAAATTTGCCTCATAAAGGTAAAATTCAATTTCTAATTTATATTAAAATGAAAGTTTCCTATAGATTTAAAAAGGGCAGGGCGCTACTGTTCTGAAAAGGGCACTTTTTTACATTCTTCAGGGCACTTTTTTAATTTTTAAGTGCTTTTTTTTTTTTTTTTTTTTTTTTTTTGAGCACTTTTATAGAGTTGAATCTAGAATCTAGCTATTCAAAAAGTCATGGAAAAACAGAAATTTCTTCAAAAAAGGGAAAAAAAGAAAACTAGTCGTTGGGGGCCACCATAATACTTACCCATCATGAATATGCAAAATATGTGAAAATAAAACATGTGTAAACTATTTATACAATGCATTGAAATTCTAAAACAAAATTCAAACGTATATTTAAATATTGTTAACATATATAGTAATGCTCTATTAATGAATTGCTGATGAACCAATTTCGACAAATTATATAAATTGCCAAAATACTCAAGTAGTATTGAACTGCGTAAAAGAAACATCCTTATAACTCCAAAAATAATAATCCTATTAACTAACAGTTTATTGTGTCGTATGAAACGTCTCATTTCCAATTAAAATATATCTCTGAATTGAAATTTGAATGAAATACAGGGTCATGAAAAATCAAAGAATGTAGAAAACAGGATTACAAATATCTCGGCAACTAATAATCCGATCGACTTCGTCTTTTATGCAAAATTTGTGTTATTTTATTGCCTTTTACATCCACTCTTTAAAATAAAAAAATTCGAAAAATTTTACATACCTTTCATCAGAACGAATTTTTTGAGAGTCCGAAAATAATAGTTCCGGATAATCGAGGTTACTGATATTAAATAGGCTTCGTCCCATTCTTACATACTAAATACACACAAAATTTCAAGTCTCTATCTCAATTTGTTTGCGAGATAGAGCGCTTACAGACACAGAGACGGCAATTTTTTTTTTTTTTTTTCTAAAAATATATTTTTCAGAATCTCCATTATCTGAAACGTGTAAATCCGCCAAATTTTTTTTTCGATTTTCAAAACGATTGCAAGACTTAACCTATACTACGTATGATGGGTAAGTAAAAAATGGTAAATTTTGTTAAAAGATCGCGAAAAAATGGCCGATTTTGTTAAAAGATCGCAAAAGCAGCAGATATTGTTAAAAGATCGCTAAAAGACATGTTTTGCAAAAAAAAAAAAAAAAAAAAGAAAAAAAAAAAAAAAAAAACGCGAAAAATGACAAATTTCGTGAAAAGATCGCGAAAAACTGCAAATTTTGTCACGTTTAACCACGACAAAACACTAATTTCTAAAAAGGAGCGCGGAAAAAAAGGACAGAATTCGCAACGGGAGAGGAATTTCCCCCTCTTTTCTCCCATCTCCATTGTAACCTTTCTAAAAATTTGCTGTGATTTTTTTTTTTGTCTTAGGACCACCTCTGTGATTCTGTCAGATTTTTTTCTAAAATTAAGAAAAAATAAGGTATTCATTTCCGATAATTAAAAAAAGTCGGTCATGACTCTAAAAATCTTATATAAAATATATCAAAAAAAAAATCATTTTCGTAAATTAGTGAAAAAAAGTCACCAATTTCGTTATAGGATTGCGGGGAAAACGCGAATTTCGCCAGAGGATCGTGAAAAGATGCTAATTTCGTTCAAAGATCACGATTTAATAATAATAATAATAATAAAAAGAATTTTGACAAAAAATCTCGAAAAAAAGAGACATTTCATCAAAAATTCGCAAAAAACGACAAATTTCGTCAAAAAATTGCGGAAAAAACGCGTTTTTTCCGCGGCACTTTGATGAAATTCGCGCTTCTTATCTGTTGTACTTTGATGAAATTCGCGTTTCTTCAGCGGCTCTTTGTAAAAAAAAAAAAAAAAAAAAAAAAAAACATTTTTTTCTGCAGTCATTTGACAATATTTGCGTTTTGTAGGCGATCATTTAACAAAATTCGCGCTTTTTCCACAGTATTTTGACATCGTGTAATCGACAGGGAATTTGGCTATCACGACCTTGATCTATCAAGACTTGTCTATCACAATTCAAGCTTTGAGAACGCACGATCCAAAGTATGAATGAGAAGACAACAGGCACGCATTTAGTACAGACACAACAGCAGTAAGAGCCAGTGATGCCGCTGGACTTGAAAAATCATAAGTCCCCGGGACCCAGGACATTTAAAATCCTGGGTCCCTTTTTTTACAAACGCGTGTCTCTACTAATAATAATTCATATATTTAGACACAAAAATGAAATGCGATAATTATTGTTTTACTAATAATAAATAAATAAAACCAATATAAATTTTTATCAACTGTTAAGAGAAATTTTCTTTACTGTTTTAAAAATAAATGTGCAAATTACAAATTTATTTATGAAATAATGCTTATTTGAGAGTAAAATATAGCAAGTATTACTATTGTTCGCATTTCTTTTGAAAAGGGGCAAGACAAACTTATTAAAAAAGACTTTTTTTTTTTTTTTTTTTTTTTTTGAAAAAAAAAAAAAAGAATACTTTTCTTAATTTTTTCCGAAATTTGCGGTTCATTGCGAATTTTTTCACAGAATTTTCCGTTTTATTGCGATTTTTGGACGAAATTTGACGTTTTTTCGCAAATCTTTTGATGAAATCTCCCGTTTTATCGCGATTTTTTTTATGAAAGTTGCCGTTTTTCGCGAATCGTTTGACAAGATTACAGACACTACGTTCTAAAGAACTAAAACAAAGGATTTTTTGCAGACTTGCATTTTTTTTTCTTCGTGATCACCAAAGAACCTTCCTACTACCGTTGAAGACCCCAAAATTCAAGTCAGTTTGTGTGCTGGTTTCGGCCAAGCAGTTACACCAACTCTCAGTGCCTAGATTTCAACTCAGGATTAGATGAACTAATTAAAACATTCCTACTAACAATTATAACTGTATCATTGTGTAATAATCAAGAATGTATTCATATTTTTCAGTTTAATCGTGTAGTTAAGAGATCCTGTATGTGTTTGAAAAAGAATAAAAATAAAACTGTGTGATTATCTAAAAGGCATCCTCTGAATAAAATAATAAAACACCGTACTCATTACACAGTACATATCATTAGTGCACAGTGTTCTAGCTGACATTTGATCAATGTTAGTAATTTGGCTAATTAAAAATTAAAAACATTCGCCAAATGAGAAAAGTATTAGCAAAATAAATTCACCGTGTAGCAACACTAAAAAAAATATTTATGTACCCCTTTTTTTCTCAATATGTTCTGAAATAACCTAAGTTTTTATAAATGTTACAGAGATTGTTATTAATCTAATTTCAACTATCCGCTACAAATATAAAAAAATTTGTATCGATTAAATATACATATATATGTGCTTATGTATGAAAAACGAAAAAGAAAAAACAAAAAGAAAAAATTGCGCACTAGCAATTTGGCGAATCTACTCACTTGTTTACTCGCCAAATGAAGAATTTAGTCACAATTTGGCGCATTGGCGAGCGGCAGCGAGAATACTGTAGTGCAGTATAGGATTAGAAAGAAGACAACGATGAATTCCCGGCTGGCTTATCAGTAAAGATAAGCGAACTTTTATATACTCTTTATTGATTTCAAATATTATTGAATATAATAATACAGAATACTGGGTGGCGAAATAGAATGCCAAACTCATACATACTTCAACATATTTATTAATTTAATTATATTTTTAAAACTTTTCAATTCTTTCCTTTATTTCATCGCAAAAAACAGACAAAGTAAATTACAGTAGAACCCCGCTAATTCGGACCCCGTTAATCCGGATCGGCTTGGTATTTTTTTTTTTTTTTTTTTTTTTTCAACATTCGAGAAGCGATTAGCTAATTTCCACAACATTAACTTGTTTCATCGTCATATTCTGAATAAAAAAAAACTTTTTCTGAAAGCTTTTCGGAAGAATACCTTAAGCTTTCTTATTTAAACTGTTATTTAAACTACACCCAACGATCTACTTATGCTCAAGCGGATGCGCGACCGTACGGCTCGCAAAAGATATAGAAAACTGGCACAGCAGAAAATTACAAACTTTTTTATTACAAAGTAAGCGTTTTTACTTTCTGTAAATATTTAATAAGTTTAACATAAAAGTGATTTTCTGTAAGTATGTTTTATTTTATTTCATTTTTTCCAATTCTCGGGATTTTTAATAATCCGGATTCGGTCTGATCCCAATTAATCCGCATAATCGGGGTTTTACTGTATGTGCATTCGACAAAATCTGATAAACATGGAGAAAAACATTCTAGAAATTTATTAATTTTGATAACTGTAAGATTATTTAAAAAAAAATAGAATATGATTGAAACTAACAGAAAACCCTACAATAAACAACTTACCCATAAACCTTAATTTATCTAATCAACTCCAAATTTAATATTATAAGATACTGTTGTCTCCAATATTACGAAAAACATATAATTAATAATGCGGCAAGATGTTGAAGTAATTAAAAACAGATTAATAACGCGAAATCATGCATAAATTTCCATTATGGTTCGATGTTTCTTGCGAATAATCAATCAATTTTAGCAGAATCGATTTTTGAAAATGATACAAAGGTTTGATTAGTCCTCCTCCTTCCACCCCTACTACTTAATATGTAATAGTGATCGATTTAGTTAAATACTAGAGTCAACACGCTTTTTATTTTAATAATAGCAAATTATTTACGACCGGTCATATATTATGGATAATCTATATCGCTTTTTAATCAATTATTATTCTTATTTGACAGCGTTTTATGAAAAATATTCTCCTTTTATCAAAAAATACACAAAAAGTACACTGTATAGTTTCTGAATAAGATAATCTGCCATTTGGATGCGTTTCAAAGTGAAAATGAATTTAACAAGTTGGAAAATTCATGTCAAGCATAGCAAATGAGGTGCGTTTGTACCATAATGAAATTTTTTAAATATTCAGATCTTGATGGTAATAGTACACAGTACATCGGATATAGCAGAATATACGAAATCTTTTGTGTGTCCCTTTAAATAGTATCTGCTTTCTATTATACAGGAAGCAATTTAAAATAAATCTCAGTAACGTATATCGCTTTCATAAAATGTGAAATAGTTTGTTATTAATGAAACGAAACCCAAACAATGTTTTTTCCTATACCAGGCATGTCAAACTCGTTGACCATCGCGGGCAAAATGTAGCATTGTATACAGAGTCGCGGGCCACATTAAAAATATATTAATGAATTTTATTTTTTTCACACCAAATGAAACTAAACATACCAATTAAAATACAATTTTGTAAAATAAATAATTATATAAATAATGAAGTGGAAAACTGGAAAAATTTAAATAAGTCACTGTAAAAGTTTAAATATAATACTTAATAAGTAAAATCATAATAGTACAAAAATGTAATATTAAGTTTATTACATTGATCTTTACTTTTCTTCTTTTAATTTTGTGATTGCTTCATTTTATAAAAGCCATTCGTTATAGGAGCACAATTATTTGCATTGTAAATGTATTTTCTAAAAGTCA
This sequence comes from Maratus speculifer, assembly GCA_964019185.1. Lineage (NCBI taxonomy): Eukaryota > Metazoa > Arthropoda > Arachnida > Araneae > Salticidae > Maratus > Maratus speculifer. The sequence goes on from OZ025301.1 coordinate 187,041,294, forward strand.
ATTTTTATTCGGTCAAGCTTTTCAGAATCAAGTAAACAAATATAAATTCTGCTGATTGTGCTAACAATATGAAGTGTATATTGCTATTCTGTGTTAATTGATAACGATTTTCCGATTTTCATAAAATTTGAAATGACACGACAAAATTACGGAACAATTATACAGCTCATATTCAAAATATTAGAATAATTGAGAAAAAGTAATAAGAAAAAATTATTTGTCATTTATTTATTTTTTATACTAAGTAAATGCAATTAAATTTCTTATAAATTAAATCTGGAATGTTTAGATAAGATTTTAACATTTATAAAATATAAAATACAGCACAATAAATTAGGTATACAGCTTCCTTAAACACACCAGAATATTAGAATAAAATTTAGATTGGTTCAAAATATTAGAATATTTTATTTTACGCAACAATATTACCTTATGAATATGAAGTAAATGGTAGTTAATATTTTGTAGCATCCCCTTTAGCTTTCATAACGGCGTACAATCGATCTTGCATACTATATACAAGGTGTTTACAAACATTTCTATCAATATTAGCCCAAATAGACTTTATACGTGCCACTAACTCAGTTTTATTTGAAGGAGGATTTTCTTGAAGTTTTTTCTTCATTATACGTACACCATAAGTTTTCGATGGGATTAAGATCTGGTGAATTTGGTGGCCAAGGAAGTACCTTAATGTTGCGTTGGCGGAACCAATTCTTAGTTGACACCAAGGTATGCGGGGACGCTAAATCTTGTTGAAAGATGAAATCATCTTCAAATAAATCTTCTGATGATGGAATCATGTAATATTCTAAAATTTCTTGATATATCAGAGAGTTAACCTTTTCGTAGACGATGCATAACTTTCCAGGTCCTTCTGCACTCATACAACCCCAAACCATGACACTAGCAGCAAATTTTACGGAACGTTTAAGGCATTCTTTATCAAATGCTTCTTGCTTCATTCTCCAAACTCGAATACCTTGATTACCATATGAAACATAAAACATACTTTCATCACTAAATAATATATTTTTCCAATCTTCATTGCTCCATAAACGTCTTGATTTACACCAATTCAATCTTATACGCTTTTGTCTTGCAGTCATGAGAGGTTTTGTTTTCGGTACACGAGATTCAAATTTAAATTTATGGAGACGTCTTAATGTTGTCGATGTAGAAACTTCCAACTCCTTCTTCTTTCCATTTTCGGTGCAAGAATCGCACACTTTTAAAACGGTTTTTCTTAACTATACGCTTCAGTTTCCTGTCATCTCTAGCAGATGTTTTTGGTTTTCGGCCACCATTTCGGCGATTATTTTGAAATTTTCCAATTTTTGAATATTGTGTTAGTATTTTACTAACGCTCGATTGCGAACAATGTAAATAATTCGCTTTAAAACATTGATTTTTACCGTGCCGATACAAATCAATCATACGAAGTTTAGTAGATTCAGGAATATCACTCACACGGCCCATTTTAAGACGAAAAAGAAACAAACTGCAAAAAAGAATACTGATTTTAAATAAAATAGTCTGAATTTAATCAATGATGCCACCAGTTAAGAATTGGTAATAATTAAAGGAGAATTAATGTGAAATATTCTAATATTTTGAACCACTTGAATAAATATTCTAATATTTTGACTTTTCAAAATAATTTTTTTTTGCAATTAATCTTTTCAAAAATGATATTAAATTTAAGATAACAAGTAAGTTTAATCAACAATAAGTTCTTAATAAAAATATCGTTTGCATATTTTCATTAAAAGACATTAAATTACCAAACGATATTTTCAATTTCTAAAAAAAAAGGTAATTATTCTAATATTTTGAATATGAGCTGTATATTTGAAATTTCAAATTATTCGGTTGGGTTGTTTTTTGCTCTGTTACATGATGCGGAAAGATGGAAGAGCTGAACGACGACTATAGGCTGCTAGGTATTTACATTTACATAATTACGATCGCTCCTAAAAGTGAATCAGAAAATAAACAATTAGGATCGGAGTCCGTCCTTTAATGGACAAAATCTATTATGATTAAAAAAAGAAAAAAGAAAAGAAAGATAAAGGAAAACGGAAAAAATAAAGAGTAACCCCTGGAGATTTTTTCGCCGCAATCTAGGAAAGTATTTCAGTTCTTAAACAAGTAAGAAAAATCATGCGTTAAGCATAGATTATGAAGCACTTTCCAACACTTAATGAAATCTTTAACAAAACTTTGTTATTTAGGGAAATAATAGTGTATAGCCAAATATACCCAAGTATGTATTCCAGTACATTAGAACAGCCCTGTATTTCATATGTCAGTTCATATAATGGGAAAATTTAGCTTAGCAAGAAAATACCCAGTAGCTTAAAATTTCTTTTTCAGCAATTCATACTATTAGATGGAAACATACTTAAATACTTTTGTTCAGCCCTGTAGTTTACATTGTACCTTTATTACACGTCAGCATTAGGCTAAAATTTATTGTAAACTAAAACACTTTTAAAACAACTGAAATCACATTCTCATAAATCATCATTCATAGGCGTCCATGTACCGAATTCTTTGCGTGGCCCTGTATATCCCTTTATCTATATTCTGCAAACATTTCTCAGTAAATTGAATGCAGCTCAGCGTAAAAATGCATAGCTTATTTAAGAACCACGTTTAAATAATTTACGCTCATATTCAGTAACGTTGGTGAGCTCTTTATGGGTAGCCCTGTATATCAACTATAACATTTATACACACCATATAATGTGCATATATTTAGCGAAATATAAACGCGAATATCATAATTAAAATGCATTTGATCCCTCCATCAGCCATCATCGGACACATATACGGTACTTCGGAAAGAATATACTATTTGAAATCTTTTGTATGGCCCTGTAAATGCTATGTACTTCATATTATGCAAGACAGTAGCGTATAATTTATATTAAGCTTCAGTGACATATATCAATTTTATTATACATGTAAAAGCTTAATATATTTAAAATATGTCACACACAATTCCCCCTTTTACCATTATCTAATGGAATTCTTTTGTGTGGCCCTGTAAATGAATAATAGCTACATTTTCACCTTATATTTTATAGAATGCATATTTTAATATGTGTGACAGGGTATAACATCTTTAAAATTCCTTTGAAACGATTTTTCCCCATAGGCCGTAATGTAATAGGAAACTTTTGATTCGCCCTGTAGATAAACTAATCATGGTAGCAACTTCATTTTCGATAGGACTTTTGCTAGGGTAAACGTCAATAACGTCCTAAAATTTCATTGCAATCCGAGTATATTAACGATTTTCCCCCATAGGCCGTAATGTAATGGGAAACTTTTGATTATCTCTGTAGATAAACTAATCATGGTAGATACTTCATTTTCAGTAGGGTTCGTGCTAGGGTAAACCCCAATAACGTCCTAAAATTTCATGGCAATCCGAGTATATTAACGATTTTTCCCCATAGGCCGTAATGTAATGGGAAACTTTTGATTCGCCCTGTAGATAAATTAATCATGGTAGAAACTTCATTTTCAATAGGACTTTTGCTAGGGTAAACGTCAATAACGTCCTAAAATGTCATGGCAATCCGAGTATATTAACGATTTTTTCCCCATAGGCCGTAATGTAATGGGAAACTTTTGATTCTCTCTGTAGATAAACTAATCATGGTAGATACTTCATTTTCAATAGGGTTCGTGCTAGGGTAAACCTCAATAACGTATAAAAATTTCATAGCAATCCGAGTATATTTACGGGAGTTAGAGCTCGGACAGACGGACAGACGGCCATCCGGCCAGACGGACAGACAAACCGAATGCATAAGCACTTTTCAACTTTGTTGGAAAGTGCTAATAAAAAAAGGAAACTTTATGACATAAGTTTTAATTTACTTTTTCTCAGAAATGCATGGAACTAGCAGGTTTTGTTGTTCAAAAATTATCTAATCGCATTAATTTTTTTTTCTTTTCAATTTTAAAAGTTGTTTCAAATGTACTGTTAAAGTTGGCATTTTGAGCCAAATTTTTCGACGATAGCAGAAAAGCTAGTCAAACTGTGGTGGAAAGCGGGATCGTCACGTGATCAATTTTGCCTATAACTCAAATAGATAATTTATTTATCACAAAATGGAAAACAGAATTGAATTCCAAATTACTTCCACAGTCAGGTTTTTCCATTGTATATCTTTCCATTGAAATATGATTTTGTAAATGTGTGAAAACGTTTTACACTTGTTGAGCGGAGCAATTGAGAACAACTTAATTCGATTAATTTTATTATTATTATTATTATTATTATTATTATTATTATTATCATCAAACAATTTGTTTTAATTGTATGCAAGTATACAACGCCAAAAACCACTTTTGAAAAATAACTTATTCATCGTTGTCCGCAGAAAAAGAAGTGTTGTCATCAGAAATAATATATGATTGTTTTCACCTATATTCTGTATTTGTAAAGAATAATCATAGGCGTAGCCAGCCTTTTAAACGGGGGGGGTGCCCAAATTTTTTAACCTGAACATGTTGGGTATAAATAATATCTTATGTAATAAAACCTAATAAAACGGAACCCCATAAAACCTATCAAATTTCCGTTTTAGACAGGTTTTTTGCGGAAGGTATAATTGTGTAGAACTTCTTTTAAAAAGGACCCAAACGCAATCTTTCATTGCGTGAAGAAGGATGAGAAATTGCTTAAAACTAAATCTTATGGACATGAGCGTGCGAAGAGAAAACTGTTCCCGGGGCAAAGTTACAATTTGGCGCTCCCTCCACCCAACTTTTCTTGTAACAGCCAAAAATGACGTTGGTAGTATAAATTTGGCGACCCATGAAATTCCACGCCGAGGCAGCTGCCCCCTACGCTCCCCCTTTCGCACGACGCTGCTAATGGATAAGAAAAAGATATATAAACATAAATAAAACATGATGGATATAAAATAAAGATATCCGTAAACATAAATCTGTAATTATCACAAGTTTTCATTTCAAACAGCAATAAAATACTAAAATAAATAAGCACGACTTTAGTTCCCCCCGTCATTTTGATCAAAGTAGCATTGAAATAACTTGTTGTACGCAATTTAAAGTGAAAAACAATTCTTATATTTTCCACTCATGAATAAATAAAATTTTCCCGTTAAAAAAATGAGTCCGTACGAATGTCAAAATATGATCCCAAAAAACGAAATTTAGCAAACCAACGAACCTATCTCCGTATTAATTTGAATTTTGCGTAGCATCATTTCTTATTTTTAGAGGAAGCACAGATTTGTACTAGAGATGAGTTCGGGCTCGATTTTTGAAACTCGCGCCCGAAAGATTTTTAGTACATTGGAGCACGAGACCATCCTAGCCAAGGGCGGATCTGGAGAGTCCTCAAGGGGGGGGGGGGGGGGGCGATTTTAAAAATTGGAAGACTCGCATCCTATGCGCGGGTCAGGGCTAATATTTTCATTACGGGTCGGGTTTGGGTCCGGTTAACTTCTATATTTTCTGCGGGTCGGGTTTTTGTCCGGTCGACTTTTTTTTCAAGCGGGTCGGGTTTGGGCCCATTTGATTTTTATTTTTTTCTGCTGGTCGTGTTAACTAATCAGAGGCGTGTGAACAGAAAACTGCGCCTGAATAAAATTTCAGCTTGCCCCCCCCCCCCCCCCCCTCAGACTACTTTTCTTGTGACAGGCAAAAATGACGTTGGTAGTATAAATTTGACGTCGTTTAAATTTCCGGACCCAGGGCGACCGCCCCCACCCTTTCGCACCAAGCTGTAACTAATAACTTTTTCTGTGGTTCGCATTTGGGTCCATTTGACTTATGCTTTTTGCAGTGGGTCAGGTTAACCTCTTTTACTGTGGGTTGCGTTTGGGTCCGGATGACTTCTTTTTTGCTGCGGGTCGGGTTAACTTCTACTTATAACATAAATCATAATAGTAAAGCTGTACAATATGAAGAAAAGTAAATTTTAAAAAATGCATTTCTTAAGATTTCGCTAAACAAATGTGCAACATAAATATATTTTTTACGAATAATAAATAAGATGCCAGCCCGAAATTGGCTCGGAGTGAAGAATTGCACGAATCGTTTGGTAAAAAATAGCATATAAAATGAAGTTTGGTATAAAATAAAATTGTACTTTATACATAAAAAAGTCTCATATTTTGTCTCCTTTAATAAGAAAAAATTATGGACATGTTAATGATGTGTGTTTCATGAATAAATGCATGGAACTTGTAGAAATTATTATCGATTATTTGTCAAATCGAACATTAATCAATTTTCTATAAAAAGTGCACATTTTTAACTATAACCATTTCATTCCTCATAACAATCTTTAGGCGTGATCCAGATAATAACATTAAATTATTAAATAAGTTTTAAATTACGATGCTTTTATAGGAATAAAGGAAACACTGCTCAATTACTTTCTATCAGAATAATATGGAAATTAAATTTACTTACGACCAAAAGTGACTTCGTAAATTGCAGAGTAACAGCTTCAGCATCATCAGAATTCACAAAAAAGCAACAATCACTAAAATTATTTCCATATGAAAAGCGATTACGACCTGTGTACGCTGTGCACAATAGTAATCTAAATAATGCGCCAAAAGCAAACTAAAATTGGAAGAAAATATCCTCTTCGCATTAAATGTCTAAATAATAATGATAATAAACAACCCTATTACAAAATAACCTCTGCTACAGACAAAAACCAAACTACAGACAAATTCATTAATCCCTCTTTTTTGTTGGCGCCAGAACATCGTCGGAAATGGCTAAAATAGGTTTGTAGAAGTGACTAATAATTTACTTTTAAAATAGCATTCTAAAGCTAAAATAGAAAAAAAACACAATTTCTGCTTCCCCTTCATTCTAATCAAAATGTCAATATAGTGATTTGAAAAGGGACAAGTAATGTTTAAGGGGGGGGGGGGGGAGGCAAGTTCTTTTAATATTTCCTATTCATTGATAAATAAAATTTATAGGTTTCAGAAAAAATGAGTCCGGATCCGAGCACTGTCTCTTCTCTAATACAGACATTTAGGAAGAATGACTCCAGGCAGGGCTCGACATGGAAGAAAAATAAGTCTGGCCCGACCCAAATTATCAGAAAAAATAAAGATCAGGATAATGCCCGGCTCTAAAAGTCAGAGAACCTGACCCAGCCCAATCCTAGGGTGTGTGATCGCCCCTTCGCCATCCCCCCCACCTTAGATCCGCCACTGCATGATTTATGAATTGGCCTTCAGCCTAAGTCCTATTCCATGAAGATCTCTCATGTTGGTTTGCAAATCTTTATAGGCCCAAGGGGGGTCGATCGCCCCATCGCCCCCCACCCCCTTAGATCTGCCTTTGATCCGAGCCCGATACAAAAAGTATACAAAAATAAATAAATAAAAAATTTAATGATATTTTAAAATTGTTTCAAATGTGATATCCCATTTTTAAAAATTTCTTATAAAATTTACTGTTAAATAAAAATTTAAATTCAAGCTTATGAAAAGAGCAATTTGCTATCAAATAAAAATATCCTTCATACCTAAAATGACTCCCATATTTCTTGTCCTTTAAGAAGAAAATTTGATGGACATATTAAAGAAGTGTAATGAATACATGGATAGAGTTTATAAAAATTACTATTTGTATGCTGAAGAATCAAAAAACGTTTTTAATTTCCTATAAAAAGCGTACATCTTCAGGGGTGTAGTCGTAAAAAAACCACAGGTTGCACGATTGACGCAGAGGGTATATGCTCAAGGGACAGAGTGTATTTTAGAGAGTACATCCTATGGGTTTCATGAGAAACAGAGGGTTATATACGGTGTTCCTTAAAAAAATCCAGAAGGTATACCCCAGTATAACCTTCACTACATCCCCTGTACATTTATCTATAATCAATTCATTTCTCTTAACAATTCCCCATGACTGACGGGAACCTTAAAATCAACGCAAATTAAAACATTGATACAGTTATCTTAAAGTTCCGTTGTTTTTATGGGAAAAGAAGAAACTAATCGAATGTTTTCTATAGGAATAACATGTAAAATATGTTTACTTACGAAGGGAAATCAGCATAAGCAAAATTCATGATGACAAACAGAAAAAAAATCACAATGCTGTTGTCATTTGATGAACGATTATGATTCGGGCACAATCAAATAATTTGCAAACCTCAAGCATCTAGTCTGCATCAAAAACGAAGAAATCATTCTATAACAAAATAAATAAATAGACGATCGAATTAAAAAATATCTTCTGCCTTAAACGAAAATCCAACCAGAAGCTAATTTATTATTTCTGATTATTTGATAGGCGCCTTATCAATTAATCGTCGACGGAAATGCAGTAAACATAAATCTCCATACATCACAAATTTTCTTTTGAAGCAACAATCAACTATTGAAACATAAAAAAAAAAAAAATATTTATTTTTCTTTCGTTTTGATCAAAATAACACTGAAATGACTTGAAAAAGAATAAATAATTTTAAAAGGAAAATAGTAGTTCGTTCAATCTCTTCTACACATAAATGTTTTTTAATTCTCAGAAAGAATGAGCCCGAGCCCCCCCCCCCCCCCGGGCCCGAACACTAAAGTGAAAATAGAGCCCGTGCCCGCTTCGGACCCGGGTTTGGGCTCGGGCTTTCGTGATGGGGCTGAGCCTGTCTCATCTCTAATTTGTACAACCTTCCACCCCCTCCGTTTTCCAGGCTAATCACATGGTGGAATTATCGTTTCACATCTGTATTTCCTTTCAATTTTTTTTTTTTTTTTTCACTCCTATCTAGACTTTAGATAACAAAAGCAAAGATATAAATAGTAGTTTCTATCCTTGTCGAGAATTTACTATAATTTTTTATGGAAATATGCATGCAATAGACAGGTGTTAAAAAAATTCCATAAAGAAACGACATCAAATTGGGATTATAAAACCAATTTTTTTGATTTACTGTGATTAATACAGATTCTAGTAAATATTCTAGTTTTAAAAAAGATGAATAAAATAATTTTCTTAAAAAGAAAAAAAGAAAGAATCACATTTCAAAACATAGACTGTTAGTTTTGATTAACTAATTGAACTAATTCTGCTTACATTTTCCTTCTTTTTTCTTTTCTAAATTTTGATTAAAAAAAAAAAAATCAATCTTGGATCTGCGCGAGCGGGGGGGGTGCCCGGGCACCCAGGGCACCCCCCCTGGCTACGCGCATGATAATAGATAAAGAATTATTAACTAAACGCATGGAAACGTAATAAACAACACTGAGATTTCATTGAATATACAAGTTTATTAATTTCGCATCAATGGAACGTATGCGTATATATTCAAATCACAGAGAAGTCATTGAACAACTAAAATAAGCACAACTGATTTAAAAGTGCCTTGTTTAATTAAACAACGTACAACCTAATATTACAAGACGTCTTCGAATTATTTGCTTCATAAAATATCGTAATTAATAATGTAGCAATATGTTCAATTAATTAAAAATAGATTAATAACGCAAAATAAACTTTCGTTCCCAAATACATTTTCATTATGACTTCATATATTTTCGAGCTGAAGATCAATCATTTTTAGCAAAATTGTTTGAATGATGAAGGTGATACGAGAGTTTATTTAAACAATCCTCTAACCCCTAAAACTAATATGCAGAAGAGATCAATCAGTTTTAAAGGTAATATCTAGTTACTTTTTTAACCCTTTCCGGACCGGTGTCCATAAAAAAAGATCGACCTAACGAATATTTATCGCTGCTGCTACGTGAAATGCCTGATATTTTAGATCAGCGGTTCCCAAACTTTCTTGGTACGCGACCCACCTTTCAGTGAAAAAAAAAAAAAATTCGACCCACCTTTCAGTAAAAAAAAAAAAAAAATCATGACTCATTTAAGCAAAAATTGTATATCAGTATAGCAATTTTTGTACGAACTATATAAGCTCGGCTATCTTATTCTTATCCTACGAAAGACGCAAGTTTTTTTTTTTTTTTTTTGCGGAAGATAAAGGAAACAAAAATTGGTAATCTCAATGTGTGGAAGTGAATAACAATTGAAACAATGCATAAATTATAAAGATAGTTAAAAATACGTTTAATTATTATGAAAACTTTATAATCAATGAGATTTCATGTGCTGGTGTTTATCAATGTGGGAATATATGTTAATAAATTGTCATATCTTTTTAAACATATGAAATAAAAGATATATCTTGTTGATAAATCTCGATTTTTCCGCGACCCACTAAAACAACTGCCGCAGCCCACCAGTGGGTCGCGACCCATAAACTGGGAACCGCTGTTTTAGATTATGTTCGCAAATTCATGTCGCACGGATATCGTACGTGCATATTTGCCAATGGCTGCAATTTTGAACATCTCCTATTATGTTTTTATTATCAATTTTATTTGTGTAATAAAGAGTTTAACACTACGTTCTGTATTGTGGACTAGGCTGCATGCACATTGAAATACTCTCCCCGTCAAATGAATTCTTGGAAGAGCCTTTTGTATAGGACCCATTTGCGGTTTCTTCATTATAGAACGGAGGGGAATGAACAAAAGAATCGGGAGATAAGCAGATCAATTACTTGACAGAAAGATTTCTCTTTTGCCGGACAACCGTCCCTTTCCTGCAAAACTCATTAAAGATCAAAAACACCGTGACGCCACAACAAACGAGCCGACACGTAACCGCAAGAAGTGGTCTTATTTATTTAGGCATTTGCTGTATTTGCATCTCTTTAAGCGTTTGCGATTACATTTCAGTCCATGCTTTCCTATGTAATTAAGATCCCTATCGATGTTCTCTACCCAGGTTTGTAGCAAAGGAGGTATTAGGGGGCTCAGACTCCCTTAAAACATCTTGAGCCTCCCCTGGGAAAGATTCGAAGGTCACTCAATGAATTTATGTTTCGAAAATACAAATAAAATTCTATTCAAAAATCTAATTTAGTTGTCAGGCCCTTTCACAGTTTTGCAGGAATACTAAATTGTAACTGAAATAAGTGTTTCAACACTCGCTCATTCTATTTGCACATATGAAGCTAACATGATGTTTAACATTGCTCAAGTTTTACACCAGAATTTTTCATCATAATATTCTTTTCTTAGTACGGAGACAGTTAAATAAGAAACGTAGTACAACCTACAATGTAAATAACACTAATTTATCTTTCTGCTAGCGAGAGAGAGAATATAAGTCCGCATTTTCTTGATCCCCCCCCCCCCCCCATTATTCACTTCTAGCTACGGCGCTGTCTCAACTTTTCCTTCAAGTTTGTACGCGGCATTCGGGAACACCCTGTACACATACCAAAATAAAAATTGTTTCGTTTAATTAACCATTAGCCATAGCAAAAGATGACTTCGAATTCTCCTAATTAATAATGTAGCAATATGTTGAACTAATTAAAAACAGATTAATAATGAAAAATAAGCTTTCGACACACGCATAAATTTTCATTGTGGTTCCATATTTCTTGCTAATGATCAATCATTTTTAACAGAATTGATTTTTGGAAGAAGATACAAGAGTTTGTTTACCCCCCCTCTTTCTTCCACCCCTCTGCTACTTACTATGCAGCAGAGATCGATCAGCTAAAGATATAGTATTAGCCGATATTTTTTGAATTTTCTAATTTTAATAGCAGCAAATTATTTACTTAGCGTCATAGAAAAATTATCTTTTTAACCCGTTATATTTTTTTCTTTTAAGAATTCATACGGAGAAGTTACATGTAGAAATAATTTATTTAACAGTGAAAGAACTGGACATTTACACCCATCAAATGTACAAATAAACATGGAAATAAAAATAACAATTTACTAAATGATGTACAAATATTTGCAAAGTTTAAAAAGTAGACAAACATTAAAGTTAAGATAATCAACATTTCGACCTTCATCAGTAAAACGGTGTTATATCACTTCCAAATAGAGTGAAATTTAAAAGTTATTATATCAGTCAATTATTGCTTTAACCAATCATAAACAGGAAAACATCAGTGTTAAATCCAGGGGGTGGTCCGGGGGTACATCCTCCCCGGAGCAATGAAATGCACCCCCCCCCCCCCCCGAAAATTTGATTTTGGATTTTTAATGGTCAAAAAGGGCAAGTCCTCCCCGGAACTTATAATGCTTCCTCGGAGCTTCAGAAGTCCCTCCCGGAAAAAAATATCTGAATTCAACATTGAAACATGCGTTGCCAACATTCATCTAACAAAAATAAGAATAAACATTCAAATGGTTTAATGAAAGAGAATCACGTGGCCTGATTTAACGTTGAAAAGTATAAGATGAATAAAACTATTTGTAAAAGATTATTTAGCACGTGCAACCAAAGTTTAGGGATATTAAATGAAATGTTATCGTTAAGAACTCCATTTATTCCAATCATAATCTCAATGGATTCTTCCTGTAGGCCCTCAGTAGCAGTATTGCATGGAATTATTAACATGGCATTATTAAAATCTATGGAACTGTATAATCAAGCAAGTGTTATTGTAATATCGTCGGACAATAGCACTTGCTAGATTTTATTTCAACAATCCTTACAGCTCTTAATGTGAACCAGGTGTCGTTTCGGACTAATTAAGTGGCGCTTTAAAACTTTCTAACTGGAAAGTTTGCGTTATCTCTTTTAATTTTTGATTTGCAGTGGCTGTCTTCCAAATTTCGCCACTAGGGGTAGTTTGGGCGTAGTCACTTTACTGTACGGTTACCTCACTTGCACAGCTGTAGCTCTCCCCGTTCGCAAGTATTTTCAGCTTAAAGAAACTTTCCCATGCACTCTGTAAAGGGAATATAGTGTATCTTCTCCCTACACACAAAACATACAAATAAACACATTTTAGTTAAAATGTACAAGGCTCATTTTTAAAAACAGCATTATAGCAATAAATTAACCCCCCCCCCTTCTAATTAATTTCAACAATTTCATTTATTTCACAGGCTTTTCTAAAGCAGCAAAACTTCTAAATTAATTACAAATAACATCAAGATAACGGGCTCTATTTTCCTAAACCAAATCAATAACTCTAAGTAGAAAAATTGCTTTTTCATTCGCAAATGTTCAACCCCCTTTCATTAAATGAAATGCCTTTGAGATGCATTTTGAACGAGAGAAGGAAATGAGCTATATTGCTCTTTGGTCTTTTATTTTTGCTCGACCAATTAATGTCATGATTTCATTGTTTAGAAACAGGAAATCGTTTTAATTTACGGTATTGGTTAAAACAGTTGTTGGCAATAAAATCTTTCAATGCATTTTTATTATTGACTGAATTAGTTTGGCCACAGTAAATTCTTTTGATACTTGTGAACAGGGAATGGTAACAAACCAAAATGGCTATACTAAATTTTGAGAACTATTTTGCTGGTTCAGTAGAAAGAGAAAGTGGGGTAAAATGGGACAGAAGATTTTTCTCTTTTTATATCTATCATTCCAAACATTTCATCAATCACACACTAGATGAAGAAATGGCAGCCCAATTTTCAGTTGAAAAAAATTTGCTGATCTTTATGAACTTGCAATTGTACAAAAGAAAAGATTATTTCAAGAATCAAAAGTAAACTTGCTCTCTCTCTCTCTCTCTATATATATATATATTTATGCATTGTGTATACTACTGACTTGTTTATGCATAGATGTCGATATAGCGAGCCCATAGCAACAGGCTCGTTTCAGATGCATTTGGCCGACCCGGCATCTGCCCCATATCAAAGTACAACACGTGGACGCCCTTGTTACAGCCACGTGTGAATTAAATGTTGCATAGTTAGCACTTTCACACAAAAGGGCCTCAGCAACAAGTACAGAAGAGTCAGAGAATGATGCCGGATCCAGCCAGTTGAAGACGTGCTCAACCGAGCTCCGGTGGAAAAGACCGAAGATGCCCCTTAATCTTAATCTTTTACTCATTTTTCCCTTGTAAATATTTTATATTAATCAAGAGTATTAAACTTATGTGATATTACCCCTGGACTCCTTAATTTATATAGATGTAACAGATTCTCGAATTATGGAACATTATAATACTGTATATAATCCATAATTTAAGCTAAGCCTAAAAGTAGCATTTTTATTTATACAAGTTTAAGGCAAAACAAGGTAATAAAATTCCTCCTTTTTATTAAGATGAATGTAAATCGCTAATAGGGAAATATTTTTAGAGGACAATATAATTATAACATTGATAATATATTCTTTTACTGCAAAATGCAAAAAGACTGGCGATTTTTAATATCATCTGTGACTGACAATCCTCATTTTTCTTTTTCTTTTTTTTTTTTCTATTGGTAAAGATACCTAAAAAAGGATTATAATCCAAAAATAATTATTCTTTTTATGGCTTTAAAATTGCATATAAAATAAATGGTTTAATTTCTCTTCAAACTGTTTAACAAAAAAAAAAAAAAAAAAAGCCGCATTCGGAATTTGCTTGTTTTTTAGCGACTCCCACTAATGTTCTAGACCAGGCCTGTTCAACCTTTCAGTAAGAAGAGGCACATATCAGCTCTTGACACTTATCGAAGGGCGCCATTATTCACATTATAACATGCGGCAATATTATCGCACGTTTTTAGCATACACGCATGTCTTAACCTAATGCAAATTAATCTCAGAGCGGTCAGCAAAAAACCCCTACGGTTCTAGAGTTAAATGCATTAAATTACAAATTATATATTTTTCTATGAGAGGTTATCTAAAAAATGTTTGCAGAGTAAGGTTTCAGAAATTGTAATCCCGCCTATAATAGCAATAATAACAAAAAATAAATAAACATGCATGTCAGAGATATTACTAGGCTTCATTTAGGATGTGAAAATACGTTTTGAGTTACTTTGAAAGCACGGAATTTTCTAAAAAGTACAAAAACAAAGAAGGCATTATATCGACCAATCCATAAGGATATTTCCAAAAAAATAATCTGAAAAAGTTTTCATAGTATTGTGCAATTGTTGAACACAAGACAGAAACCAGTCTTCACTGTTATATTAATTTTTTGAGAAAATTGAAAAAAAAAAAAAAATTTAATTTAAAATGTCAAGAAGGAAAAGTTAAGACCCTTTATTCTTCGTATAAAAGGAACTGAGGACCAGTGTCCTTTAGTTCCATTATCCTGATACATTATAACTAAAGCACTGATTACAGCATTAATGCACATGTGTCTTCTTAAAGGGCGGGGAAAGGTGAAAAACATTTATTTTTCTGTTACTTCGAAACTATCTATTATCCGTAAATTCTGTTTCTTCCTAAGTAATTATTATCAAATTTAACCATCATATTTAAGCTTTATGAACAATAATTTCAAATCATGAAAATATGCATCACTGAATTTTCAAATTATGCTTCTGGTTTTTAATGCGTTTTCACAGGTTTTGAAAATATTTCTGGACGCAAATATTAAATATTTTAAAGAAAACATTATTTACATTATTATTTTACTACTAAAAAAGTCTAATAAGTGGAAACCTTCAAAAAAGTGCTTAAAAAGTCTTCAAAGAGCGCCATTGCGCCCATGGGTGCCGTTTTGGACAACCCTGTTCTAGACAGAGCACTCAACTGCTATTAGGAAATAACTGGGTTCGAATGCAAAGGAAGTAAAAAATAATAATATCCGAAAATATGCTTTACAAATAACTATTTTATGCAAATTTATAATATTTTTCTTTCTTTTTTTACAAGAGGAAAAAAAATGAAAATTTTGTGAAAAAAAATGAAAAATAGACATCAACTTCGTTTAGCAAGTACATTTATAACTTTTTTACTGGATTTTTCCCCCCTTTAAACTAAAGTTTGAAGAGAAATTTTACAATAATAAGTCGTATGACTATCCAAGAAATTATTCCAGAAAAAGGTTTATTCGAATACAAAAGTATTTGAAGATATTGCTTTCATTACAAGCAAAAACAGCAGGGAACATTGTTTTAAATAAATTCGCCATTCGCATTAAAAGAGAGAGAAAAAAAAAGAAGAAAAAAGAAAAAAAAAGATGAATAACTAACGGAAATGTATAAATAAATAGCTATAGTAAATACAGTACCTCTTTTCTATTAAAATACCTAAAGCTACAGAAATGATGAAGCTAACCTGGGCCATTTTCAGTCTTTAGTTCCAGACGACCGATTTAAGTCTGGATTTGGTTGTTTAAACGGAGGACAACTTTAATTTATGGCATTAATTAAGACGGTTTAAAGCTTCTGCGGGCAATAAACTTAGTTTAGTGCTCGGCTAAAGGTTAATTTTTGTCAAAATGGATGAATAAAGATGTGCTTTTATGAATATCATTTACAGTAATTTGTTTTTCTCCTCTCTCTGTTACTATTTCTTCTTTGCTTATTTTATTTGTTTCTGCGCATTTGCATTTTAAAAACCTTTCTAGTCCTTTTTATACGTTTCCAAAGCAAGAAAGTAACGGAAAGAAAATCGGGCGTTGCGCATGTTAGGTTATGCTATACTACCTAATTTAATGGACAGTGACGGCAACTTTTGAAAAATATTGGATGGGCTCAAAAAAATTTTGAACAAATACATAAATATTGGGTGGGCTCAATTAGTAATGGGTGGATAGAGATATCAAATTATTGAGTGGGCTCGCGAACCCATGGACCCATATAAGTTGGCGCCATTGTTAATGAACAAATGGTACTACTAGGTTCTCCCGTCGACCAAAAAATTATCGCCAAACTATGCAGGCATGAGATTGAAAAAAATTCAAAAAAGAGGAAAAGCGCGTGAACCGGAAAATGAGAAATTTTTTAAATAGCGCGCGTGTAAGACAATTAAAAAGCTTATTTAATCCACAGCAAAATTGTCGATACTTTTCTTTAAATCCTGTTTTATTTTATTTTGGGGGGAGGAGGGGGTGGGAGAAGAAGGTCAGAGTGAATCCATTTATGCAAATATTATAAGTAGTCCTAAATTAAAGATTATATTTTAAGTTCATACTTCTGAAGCAATGTTTTGCAAAGCAATCTTAGCTAGTTGTCCAATTTAAATTTTAACATGTTTTCACTTAAAACATCAATTAACAAACATGCAAGTTAATGTTTAATTTGCCACTCAATTGAAAAAAGTTGTTGAAAACATTATTACAGCAAATTTTCTGCAATTCTATCACGAAATTCGCATTTTTTCCACAATTTCTTCAATAAATTTGCATTTTTTCCACGATTTTTTGTCGAAATTCGCATTTATTCCACGATCTTTAGTCAAAAATCGCGGTTTTTCTCGCGATATTTTGACAAAGACCGAGATTTTCTCGCGATATTTCGACGAAAATCGTGTTTTTTTCGTGATATGATGAAAATAGCATTCTTTCGACGAAAATAGCGTTTTTTCCAAGGTTGCAAAAACCCACATACCCAAAAACGCCCGGGAGGGTTTTCTTGGGTAAAACCCACTCAAAACCCAATAAAACCAACATCAAAGAGGGTTTTATTGGGTTTTTTACAATCTATGATATAATTAACTAATATTCAGTAGCTTTTATATTAATTTTTTAACCTTTGTGTTAAAGAAGTACTCTATCCTATCAAAATAGATTGTGGGTGTACTGTCAAATATGATGACGCCAAAATTGTCAAAATAATGTGCTTAATTCTTCTAAAAGTTAATATTATGAAAAAAAATATACCAAAATCAATATACATAGCTAATCATAACATTTTTGCATAGATGAAAAATAACAAGATCTTTTATATTAAGATTTAACAGTATAAAGTTTCATAATGTAGGTTCCCAACTGGACACAAATTTGACTTATTCATTTTAGGCCATCGTTGGTAAAAAAAAAAAGGGGGGGGGTAGGGGGGGAAGGACTGTTTTCAAAAAATCCAAATAAACTTTTTTTTTTCTTTTTTGTTGCTTTGCTTAAACTTTTTTCTTTTTTAAAATCAGGTTTTACATTCCTCCTCCCGACCCCTTAAATATCATTTCCTATTATGTATTGTACCATCCATGTTAGTTAATAAAAATGTTGGATATAAGTGTATTATAACTTTATTTCAAAATATTCAAATTAAATAATTACAATCAGTTGTTATGTATAATTTTGTATTCAGTATATAATAATTTTGTAAAATATTTAAGTAACAGCTCTGTATTGTGTTCTAAGAATAAACTGCTCTATACAATGAACCATAGGTATTTGAAAATATTATCAAGCATCCTTTGTTTGATACATAATAAAAAGATTAAAGATTTGTTGAAAAAAATGTGTTCTTAGTGGGGAATGCAGATTGAAAGTTTAATTTATTAAAGTAACTTTTAAATATGTGGTTATTATATAATATTGCATGATGGCAGAAGTAAAAACTTTTTTACAGCCTTTTACGCTGATTTATTTGGGTTATTTCAATGAAAATTACTTGCCTATTAAGATAACTAATAAATATATAAGAAGATTTTTTTTTAATTTAATACAAACTTTCTAGAAATAATGAATTTCTCCTGCCCCCACCTATTACAAAAACAAAAGACCCAACAAAACCCGAAAAAACCCAATAAAGCCCGAAAAACCCACCTGGGTTGGGGTTTTTATATATATAAAAAAAAACCGGGTTTTTTGCAACCCTGGTTTTTTCAGCGATCTTTCGCAAAAAATGTTTTTTTTTTTTTTTTTTTTTTTTTTTGCGATCCTTCGGTGAAAAAAATCCGCGTTTTTCTCTCGATCTTGCGACGGAATCGCGTTTTGCTCGCGATGTCTTCTCGAAAACCGCGTTTTTCTTGCGATTTTTGATGAAAACCATGTTTGTCTCGCGATATTTTGACGAAAATAGCATTTTTTCGCAATATTTCGTCAAAAATCTCGTTTTTTCTTACGATCCTTGAAGATATAAAAAATTGGAAACGCGGAAAATGACAAAAAAGCGGAAAACCGCGGATCCGCGGAAGAATCTCATGCCTGTATAAGATTAAATGCCAATAATGGATTACCGTATAAGTCACATTCAATGACATTAAATACGATTCACGTGTTTAAAATGTCATTAAGTGATTTTTATTTCTTTTTTTTTTAATTTGAATTTTTATAAATATTCTACTAATTATTTGTTTTTCGTTACTTAAAATAAAAGTTATGTCATTATGTATAATTTGGCTATTACCTTGGCGATTTGTATAATTTGGCGAAATTGGTAGACGGGATAACAGAGTAGTACCAGACAAATTTAGAAACCATTTTTTCTGTTCCTCTTCTTTTATGTTGCTTTTCTTAAGTTACATTATAAAACAAAAATATGTTCGTGTGTAATAATGACGCCAATTCGAACATATCAACAATCTGAAAACTTAATTTCTTTTTACCACCAAGCATTCTAACTATTAAACAACACCCAAATAAATTTTGTATACCATTAAATTGGGAAGAAAAAAAAAACACTTTCGAATGAGATTTCTTTGAAAACTATATCGATTATCTGATTTATTTATTATAATTTTTTTTAATAATTTTCAAGCATGCATTTTACCCCCTTTTATTTTACCTTAACCCTTACCAGCTCTCGTGTAGTAACGTAACGCCCTGGCTCCCATGTCTCATCGACAAATATTAAGTTTTGTGTGCATTATATTTTTTCTCATGCTTATTGTTTAAATGTTTCGGCAGTTAAAACAAAACATAGATAACATATGAAGTATTTTAATTATTTCTTTTAAAAAAAAAAAAAAAAAAAAGGTAAACAAAACCAACATAAAATATTTTTTACGCAAAATGGAACATAATTAAAATTTCTCAAATATAATATTTCTTACATTTAATAAATTCATCACAAAGTGAATTCGGAGTCCTATTGTGAAAGACTGACTCGCTTGCACATATAAAACAGTGTAAATAATAATTTGCTTACTTTCGTGTAGTTCTGTAACTAAGTTGTCGAGCAATATTTAAATATCACAAAAAT
The DNA here is from genome assembly GCA_964019185.1 of Maratus speculifer. Lineage (NCBI taxonomy): Eukaryota > Metazoa > Arthropoda > Arachnida > Araneae > Salticidae > Maratus > Maratus speculifer. Next base: position 187,061,204 of record OZ025301.1, read on the forward strand.
AAATAAATAAATAAATAAATTTAAAAAAATATAATTTAACAAATTACAGCTATTTGGAAAATGATATTTCCAAAGACTAAAATTTTAGATTTATAAATAAATGCTTTAATTAAATAATAGTAATAATAATAATAAACATCACTTTTATGAAGATCAAAACGTGGCTAACGTATTAACAGATCCCTATATTAGATACGCCATGGATTAAAAATTAATATTCATGTACCAATCATATTCAAGTTTTAAATGAAACTCCAGTTTTACAATTTTCGGTACTGCAAATTTTTAAACTTCTAAATATCACACATTTTCAATTTTTACACCGTCATATAGAGAAAAAAGATTTACTTTTAAATACAACTTATTTGAAAGCTGTATTTCAGTTTTTAAATTATGAATTTTTTTTTATAGTTTTTATTTATTTATTTATTTATTTATTTTTTTATTTATTTTTTTATTTATTTTTTTTTTTTTTTTGTCATCGTGGCAACAGTAGTATTTCATTTTTGGACATTAAACATGGACCAATGTGAAAACGAATAAAATAAAATAAGTTACAGAATTCAACGTAAAAAAGCATACAGATATTGTTTAAATTTCCCAATTTTCTACCGAGGACAACAACTATTTTCTAAATAGTAAATAAAACTTGGTAATTATCAGGGTTGGCACGGTTTTAACCATGGTTTAAACCACGGTTTAAACCAAATGGTTTTTTCTTTATAATTTACGCGTTTCAGATTATTGGACATAAATAATTTCTACTTTTAACACTTCATTTCAGTAATAAGTATTATATATAGTGGGTTTAGGTCTTTTTTTATGCATAGAATTAAACAAATTGTTTTTTTTTTCTAAAAAAAAAAAAAAAAAAAAAAAAAAAAAAAGAGCAAATTGTTTTTTAGAAGAAATTTAATGACATTTTTTTTTCTTTATAATTTATGAGTTTTAGATTATTAGATATAAATAATTTCTATTGTTTTTTAGAAGAAATCTAATGACATTTTCTTTCTTTATAATTTACAAGTTTCAGATTATTGAATATAAATAAATTCTACTTTTAACACTTTATTTCAGCAATAAGCATTAGATATATTAGGTTTAAGTCATTTTTTTTATGCATAGGATTAAAATCAGTATGCATTGGTGAACATATCTATTGCTCTAAAGAAAAAACTTTAAACATGTGAATTGATCAAAGATAAAATAGATTCAATATTTAGTATAAAATATTTTAATTTTTTTTTAATATTGCAGATTATTTAATGCAATTAATAATGTAACACAATGATCTTTTAAGATTTTGCACAAGCTGTAAAAGAAATTTTTCTTTTGGGAGATTATCTTGAAGAATTAAAAGCAAAGACTGGTTGCTAGTTATAGCATTTTAATAATAATTTTTTTCCCTCTGCTATCTTCTGAATCTAACGACTAAAAATGTTAACGTCAAATTGTCACTCAGAAAGAAAAAAATCCCAAGAAGTATTTATAATTTATTATTTGAATAATTGTGGAAAAGAATATTTATCAAACTACATCTAAATGTTTATTATTAGTAATCAAAAGATTGTTTATAAAGATTTACAGGGCATCAATGGTTCACTGTGATGAACAATCAAAACTTTCAACATAAGGCTGTTTGCTAAAACTGTTTAAATTGAAAAATGATTTTTTTCAATTTTCAGCATAAATTCAGTTTAATTATTAAATTTAAATTACTTTAAATGAAGCTACACTGCTTATAAACCAATAGTTTGGTTTATTTTATGACGTCCGATTATCTACGCAAGGGATATAGGACCTTAATGGGGTGGGATGCCCTCCGTGGGGGTCTTTCTAAGGGAACCTAATCCGTATTCACGCAAGGAAATCCAAGGTTCGAAGAAAACCACTATAAACCAATAATGTCTGTTTTTATCAGTAAATATGCATGTATGTATAATAAGAATGGATGTTTTAAAAAAACCCGGTTTAAACCAAAAAAAAAAAAAAAACCTGGTTTAAACCAAAAAAAAAAAATCGGTTTTTTTCCAACCCTGGTAATTATATAAACTAACTATGAACATAAACACTGAAATAATCAAAATCAAAAAATGTGCTATAAATGGCGTGATCTTTCACGATTAAAATTCTGGCATGCAGGAAATGCGAAACCATTAAAAAGGCTCTCTTGTGATAAGTTGATAGCGACAATCTTAAGAAAATGCACTAAATATATATACCTGTCACAGTTTTGCATATATATATATATATATATATATATATATATATATATATATAAACTAAATATGAAACTTACTGTTTTATTTAAAAAAAATCGAACTCTCATTTGCAAACAGAAAAAGTGAAATGAATAAATCAAGCTTACTTTTCTAAAAATATAATAGATGAAATTAAAATTTTGAAAAAAGATACGTCAACATAGTCATAAAATATCTTCGTATAGTTTTGAATGAATGGAAGAGGGGGGAAAAGATATATTTTGATATATCTGATTTCATACACGTGTAATTTGATATTTCTTTGTTCAGGTATCTTATAATCAATTAATTGTGTTGTATCTTATTGTATGTAGGTTATTGTTAAGCATTGCAGTTATGTCTATTTAATAATTTATTTTATTTTTAGGTACGTTCTAATTATGTAAATACGTAAGCATGTATAGTCGTCGTTCAATCCGTCCGTCTGTCCGCATATAACAACGCAAAAACTACCCAACCGAATCATTTTAAATTTAAAATATATAATTATTATGTAATTTTTTCGAGTCATTTCAAATTTTGTGAAAATAGGATTTATAGTTCAATTACAGGGACAATCAAAAGTATTCCGTTACATTACGGTCAATGAGAAAAAATAATTTCTAAGTGCATTTTAGTGATGTTATACTCTTTCGAACATAATAAATCTGATATGCATCCAGGGCCGAGGCTAAGGAGATGCTATGGGCTGTCCAGCACTCCCCCCCCCCCCCTGATAAAATATTCTGAGCCTCCCATTGGAAAAAAAAAAAAAAAAAAAAAATCAAGGTCACTAAATTAATTTTTGTTCCGAAAATCCAAATGAAATTCTGTTCAAAAATCTAGCTTAGTTTTGAGGCTCTTTCACAGTTTTGCAGAAATGCTATGTTGCAACTAAAACAAGCGTTTCAACACTCGCACATCCCAATTGCACATAGAAAGCTAACATGATGTTTAACATTGCACTAGTTAGCACTCGAATTTTTCGTTATCCTATTCTTTTCTTAGCATTAAATGGAGCTATTACAACAATTTAATAAGAAACATAATGAGAAGAAGCATTAATTTATCTTTCTGCATCAGAGTGAGAGAGTTAGAGAAAATGTGAGCTCTCCACCCCCCCCCCACCAAACACCCCTATTATTCACTTCTAGCTACGGCCCTGTATACATCTACTAAAAAATACATTCTTACACAATCTGTGGTTCAAAGAATATTTGTTATTAATTTACAGGGCCTCACAAAAGCATTCTATTACATAATGGCGTAGGGGGAAACACTGTTTGGGGGTACGTTTTAATTTTACTAAACTATTTCACGTTTTATGAAATTGCTATAGGCTGCTGAAGTTTAGTTCAAGTTAATTCCAGTACAATAGAAATAATTTAGTATTTACAGGGAGACACAAAAGATATAGATAACTGTATTGTATCCGATGTACTACATATTAAAAAAAAATCTTTATAGTACGAACGCACTTTACTTGCTACGTCTGACGTGCAATTTCACATTTGTTAAGAGTGTCTTAAAACAAGAATGTTAGAGTTTATGTGTTAATTTGCTATAGTACCAACTCAATCCAACGAATTGAATAAAATTCAACCTTTGTAATTTCTAAAATTGAAACAATTTAGAAACGCAATAAAGACATGTATGAAAGCAAGCACATAATTTATTCAGACTTGCAAAGCACCGAAAGTCAAAAATCACTAGATTTTTCAGGAAAACTTATTAATTTTTAATATAAACATATTCAGTATAAGTTTTCTTTTGAAAAGTGTTTGGTAACAATTAAAGATTAAAAAGAAGATCATTCTTCCTCAAATATTAATAAGTTCTCCGTTCTACTCTTAAACCCCAACAAAGGAATTTCTTTCATCATTTTGCGCTGTGTCAATTTTTTTCTTTATTAAATAAGATTCTAATTCTGGTAGTCACTGTATACACTTACAGTAAATCCACATTCATTTCCTTTTCGCAAAGAAAATAAAAATAGATATTTAAAACCTTCTACTATAATAACGATATTCAATCTCATACTGGCTTCTTTTCATCGTAACTTAAAACTAAAATTCCTACCCATTTTCTCCCTCTTTCTCGGCTTTTATTCAGTAACACTAAATCTCATGAAAGACTTAACACATACTAAAGATTTTTCAGACAAATTTTGGATGTTCTAATTGCAGCTCTTCAAAAGACAGAACCTACAATCACAATTGAGATACCATTTAATTTAATCAGGTTTGACAACATATGGACTAAAGGTGTATGGATTTTTAGAGATACATGGGGTTTTACATTAAGTATGATTTTTTTTTTCTCTGGTGTATATCAAAAAATGGAGAAAATTCAACAAACACATTTAAATATATATATATATATATTTAAATAATTATAAACTTTAATGCTAAATCCATGCACGAAAATATTAAATACACCATGGAGAACAAGAAAAAAAAAAAAATCAAACCTTTACTTAAATTAACAAAAAAGCCTTAGTATTTATCGAACAAGCAAGTTATAAAAATATGAACGGGGTAAAAAACCACTTTAAAATTTTTCTTTTGCGTGGGTAATTACCTTGGATCTATTAACAAAATTTACAATATCTCGCGATCTAATAGCCATCTGATGAGCGATTTACAACAAAATCTAGCAAATGTCAATCCATATCAAAAATTAACTGAATCTGAAGTTTCAGGAAAATTAGTGTGAAAGATTGAGCTATTGCGGAAATCGTGAAAAATGTTTCATAGAACATCTGTTCAGCGATTTACAGCAAAATGCAGGAAACGCCAATTCATGTCCAGGACTAACTGAATCTGAAGCTTGATCATTATCCATTCATCATTTCTTGAGATAGAGCTATTATGGAAATCGTGAAAAATACTTTATAGCAGCGCCACTTGTCGAGCGATTTACCCCCAAAACCAATCCGCATCAATTTACATCAGGCACTAACTAAATGTAAATTTTTATTAAATTCTGTGCATTAGTTCTGGATATAGAGTGCCCACAAAATTTGTGTCACATACATATATTATACATGTAGTGTTCACTCTAGAATGGAAAAAGGCAGGGTGCTATTCACTAAAAAGGGCACTCCTGCAGCAGAAAAGGGCACTTTTGCAAGAAAAACTCCATTATTGCCTTTAAAAAAACAAGGGGGGGGGGAGGAAAATATGCAATTTTAAAGTATGATAAATCAAGTAACATTAATTTCATATAACTTTAACTTAAAAATAAAAAATACAATTAAATTAAAACATGATTGTATAGTTTTATGCTCATTTTCCAAAAGAAATGAGAAAATGCTATCATTTTTAGGCACAAAAATTTAAAAATACTATGGAATAAAGAAAATTTTTATTAAAAATCTCTGGGTAAAACTAGTGGTGCATTTTACTACTTTTAAAAAGGGCAGGGTGCATTTTGTAAATTTGAAAGAGGGCAGGGTGCTGCACCCTTCAAAAATGGCCTAGAATGAACACTAATACATGCATACAGACTCACAGACAGACATTTAGTAAAAACCTGTTTTTTGATATCACTGACCCCTAAAAAGTGTAAATATGTTGAAAACTGAAACTCGAACATTTTCACGAATTTTTAAGATAGAAGAAAGTTATGAGAAAAAAAAAAGTAATCAAAAATTTTCGCAAAAGTAGCGATTTGGAGGTAGGCAGTAGTAGGAAAATAACAGTTTAAGCTCAGCCGGAGGGACAGAGGGACCGTCCCTCCGGCTGTCCCTCCGGCTGTGCCTCCTGCGGTGCCTCCGGCTGTCCCTGCGGCTGTCCCTCCTGCGCCCACCGTGCCACCGCCACCCTCCTGCCCCCACCATGCATCCCCCTCCACGAACGCCCTCTAGTGGAAAAAAGGAACATTCTATTATAGCAGAGAGGTGATCAACCTTCCCTAATTAAAAATATTATCAATCACATCTCAACTCGGAATCATACTATATGATGAAGATTAAATTTATATTTGAATTTTGAACAACCATAAATTTAATGAGTATTATTAATTAGATGAAACAATGGAAAATCTCAGTTTTTAACCATTTTATTTAGATTTCTTCAACTACAAGATGGGAATATCAATTTAACGCAAGAAAGTTAAACATATATTTGAATTTTGCTTGATAGACATCTTAATGAGTAGTATTAATTAAGTAAAAACAATGGAAAATATCAAGTTTTATAGAAAAAGACTGATTTCTTACGATTTTTATCAACTTAAAAGAGAAAACTTAAACGTATATTTCAGTTTTTCAACAGCTATAACCTTAATGAGTATCGTTAATTAAGTAAAAAATAATGGAAAATATCAAGTTTTATAGAAAAAGACTGATTTCTTACGATTTTTATCAACTTAAAAGAGAAAACGTAAACGTATATTTCAGTTTTTCAACAGCTATAACCTTAATGAGTATCGTTAATTAAGTAAAAAACAATGGAAAATATCAAGTTTTATAGAAAAAGACTGATTTCTTACGATTTTTATCAACTCAAACTTCAGAATACCAATTTGAGAGAAAGAAACTTAACCATGTATTCCAGTTTTGAACAACCATTTCCTTCACGAGCATTTTTAATTAAATAAAACAACGGAAAATATTAAATTTAACCAATTTCTTTAGAATTTTTCAACTATAATATCAACTTAAGGAAGGAAACTTAAACATTTATCTTAGTTTTTGAACAGCAATCCCTTAATGAACATTGTTAATTAAGCAAAAAACAATAAAAAATATAAATTTTAACCGATTTCTTTAGATATTTTCAACTTAAAAACGAAATTTAAACATACATTTTTAACATTCGAACAACTATTACCGTAACGAATTTTAATAATTAAGCATTTAACAAACGAAAATAGTGATTTTTTATTTATTTATTTATTTATTTTTTTTTTTTAAAGCAAGAAGGTCAATTGTATAAACATTTACAGTAATTTGACATTTTAACATACTTTAAAAAACACTAGTTACATAAGATTTCAAACTTTAGGTGACTAAATCTCAAGATATGTTTTTCTCGAAAACAAATATAAAATACATATTTTAAACTAATTTCCTCAATCCTACGAATTCAACAGGATTTTTACCGATGCAAACATTAGAAGTGAACAACAACGTTTCTCCCCATCTAACCTCAAAATTCCTAAAGGGGAGAGGACAATGGGTTTTTCGACGTCACACTTCGTAAGGTTTTCATTCAAGAAAAATATCTTTTACGTTATAAAAGTCGTTTTCTTAGAAGGATATAAACTTGTGATTTTTGTTTTTGAACAATCATTATCTTAATAAATACTAATAATTAAAGAAAAACAATGGAAAATAATATTTTTTAAGGAAAAAGACGAATTTTATCGAATTTGATTAATTTTTATACTAGTATTTTCAAAAGTAACATGGAAATATCGATTTTTTTAACTGAAGAATTTAACGCATGTTTTAGTTTTAACAACAGAAACTTAATAAGTATCACTAATTAAACAAACAAACAAACAAAAACAAAAAAAATACTGATTTTCAAGAAAATACGAATTTTTATACAAATTTTCAACACTTTACCTTTCTGAAATATTTATGTTATCAAACACCAAGTTATTTAAAATATAAATACTATGCTTAATGTTTAGATAGTACACATGACTAATTCCACTTATTCTTTTCATATTATTAATTAAATTGACACTTGTTTCGCTCTACACTTTAATGAATTCTGAGTTTTTACAATACTCCCCAATAATTTTCTAAGATTTTTCGATTATACAACGGAAGAATTCCTCAGAAGTACATATTCGAAATACTACAAACACTTTACATATCTAAAAAATATCATTGAAGTAGCTGTATTTAATATTTTTAACACCAATTTTCTAAGATATTCTAACATTTTCCAATTATACATTCCTCAGAAGTACATATTTGAAATGTTACAAACACTTTACATATCGAAAAAATATCATTGAAGCAACTGTATTTAATATTTTTAACACCAATTTTCTAAGATTTTCTATCATTTTCCGATTATACATTCCTCAGAAGTACATTTCTAAATGCTACAATCACTTTACATATCGAAAAGATATCATTGAAGCAACTGTATTTAATATTTTTAACACCAATTTTCTAAGATTTTTTAATGTTTTCCGGTTATACATTCCTCAAAAGTATGTATTCTATACAATAGAAAATATTAATTTTAAGAATAAAGAGACGAATTTAAACAAATTTTATTAGTTTTACACTATTTTTTCTCATCCCCAACACGGATATATCAATTTTAACAGAATTAAACGTATATTTTAGTTTTTAACAACAAAAATGTAATAAGTATCATTAATTAAACAAAAAATAAATATCAATTTTCAAGAAAAGACAATTTTTTACACAAATTTTCAACTTTGAAATACATTTGTTTACATATATTGGTACAATATATTACTAAACTTAAACTTTATAAAAAGTTTGAATGTCTTTACAAAGGGTTCATATTTATATTTTTCACGTCTTGACTGCATTCGAAATCTTACAACAAAAGTATACTTTTATTATTATTATTATTCTAGAAAACCTAACAAGTCATTTCTTGCTGCTTTAGACACTTGACATATTAAAACTACTCTGAGATATTCTACCCATATAATTAATCAAATTAGGACATGATTCATCTTACACTTCAAAATTTCTGAATTTTTACAATACTTATTTTCATCAAACTTTATTCTTGATCCTATATATTTTAACAGTACAGAATTTTAACATCTGTTTTTATCTACTTATCAGAAACTTATTAAAACACCCAACAACATTTTTCAAATATGAATATTATCTTTACAGTTTAATAATACAAAACATACACGAATACAAAGTTTAATTTTTACAAACATTTCATATTTCAAACCAAACTATTCGAAATTTTTACAACATAAGAGCAAACATTAGACGAACTTTTTAACATCAATATTGCTTAGATCTCTTCATCATAACTTTTAACTATGATAATTATCCATTTTTAGGTTGATTGTCGAAAAACTGTAACTGAAACTACATAAACGTAATGTAAAAAACCATGTTCTCACACAATTTCTTGAAATTCAACAAAGAATTGACTATTACTCCAATAGTTATCTACATCAATCTCGACTCTCGATAGTATATATATATATTTCATCATTACACACTTACAACTCTTTTCAAACGTTTATCAGAAAAATAAGTCAATCAAAGTCTAGTAGTAGTAGTAGTTATCACACCTGTTCCTCAGAAATATTACTATCATATGAAACAGTAAAGAAAATTAATAGATGTTTAATATTTAATAACCTCATACGTGAAATTACTGTCGAATGAGAATACTAATAATCTATAAAATCAACCGTTGAACAAAAAATAGTACAGATTACCGAAAATTCAAATGTTTTTTTCTACAAAAGTTACAAAAATTAACAAATGAATGACAAGTTAGAGAAATAACTAAAAAAATTAATGAACATATTTACAAATTTATTAAAATCACACCATTTTCTGGGTTACAAACCACAATTTCTTGAAAAATTTAACACCGAATTTGTAAGATTTTAATACTAGTATTACATACACTCAATAAATATTCAAAATTAACAAAAAAATAATTTTTTAGTCTCATCAATAAGCAGAAATTCTATATTAAAGGAATATTTTCATAGTAGTACTTATAAAAATAAGAGTTTACAAACTGATTTTCATAATTTTATCACATTTAATCTTAATTTTTATACATAAAACATTATTTAATCAAATTTTATGCTTTCTAATTCAGTAAAATTCAATACTTTTTTAGTTTTTAAACCAATAGCACAATTTTTATTTACATCAAACTTGATTCTTTACCTTTTATATTTCCACATTACACAAGTGAGATAAATACTAACTTGGAACAGGAGTCGAAGTCAATTGATTCCATTCGATTTTCATCGTATACGCATTGCTCCTACACGAAATTTCTTACTACTATAATCATCTAATGTATTAAAACTAATCTACTCATATTTTTAATCAATTCATCAGATGTTTCATCTCGCACTTCTGAATTATCGTCCATCAAGTTGCTTAAAATATAAATACTATCTTTATAGTTTTAATGATATATAGTATACATGGTTTATCTTGAGTTAGCACTTCCATAGTATTAATCAAATTATATGTTTCATCTTCCACTTCTGAATTATCGTCCATCGAGTTTTTTTTAAATAATAATATATTTATAGTTTTTGATTATACATAGCATGTACAAATACAATCTTTAATTTTAACATTTCATATTTCAAATAACCTATTTCCGAAACCAAGCTATGTGAATTTTACCACAATACTTATTATCATAGAATAATTTGTGTTTCACACTTTTCTAAAAATTATCAGATATGTACCCCTCAGAGAAATTACTATCATATGAATAAATGAAGAAAATTTAATTTATATTAAATGTACACGAAATTGATTGCAATATACATGTATTTAATAAAAATAAATAAATAAACGATTATTTATACATTAAACCTTTACAAAATATATATTTCTTTCATTATACAGATGTTTCAACAAGATGAACCAAAACAGCAGCAAACTTCAGAAATTAATGATCCGAATGATTCATCCCTAGCACATGTAGCGTTAACGAATAACACATATGTGAGTACTTATATGAGAAATACTAGAATTCGTATATGAAACGTAATTAGAGTAAATACAAAATGATTTGTCTTACTACCTACACTTTAACAAGTGCTTTTTACCTATATTATTGAAGAGAATCCTAACTGTGTCCATTTATTTCTACTACAGATGTGCTCTATTTGCTACAAACACTTCTTAAGTAAATGGAATTTAACAGAACATACAAAAATCTATACAGGTGAAAAATCCTACGCTTGGAAAGATTACCATAAATGCTGTTTTCAAGGAGACGTGAATAAAAAATGCACACATCATCATATAAAGCATCGTCAGATATATGTAAACTTAGCGAAGATATTCAAAAATTAGTCAGACTTTTGTAGAATTTAGAAATAAAGGAAGATATTTAGGCTATTTATCCATCATATTTTCACAACACTTACCACAATATCTCAAACTTAAAATTTGGAAGACATACACACTGCTGAAAAGTAATTTTGTGATTCTTCTAACCAGTATGAATGTATAGATATTATTTTGCAGTGTATTCTTTAAATGCTCACATTAAATATTCTTTTATATGCATATATCGTTGTGTTTATTTTTCTAATACCTATTACATTAATGAAATACATAACATTTTAAGTGAAACAAAACTCTCACAACTTAAAAAATGCATAAGAACATACAAAAAATAAGCAGATGTATGAAAAAATATGCAAGTTTACAAAATAATTTCATTGTTTTCTAGAAATATTAACAAAAAAATATTTACAATATGAAAAAATTGCAAAAGTTAAAAGAAAAATCACAAATGTAAAATCAAAAACCACAAAGTGAAAAACTCATAACAAAGTTTTTGAAAAAAAATATTTACAACAAAATTTTTTTTTACAAAAACCAAAACTTCCAAAAATATTTTTTTCAAAAAAATTTTTTTTCAAAAATATTTTTTTCAAAAAAATTTTTTTTTAAAAACATTTTTTACAAAAAAATTTTTTTTCAAAATAAGTTTTTACAAAAGTAAAAAAAAAGAAAATCACAACGTTAAAAAAATGAAAAATTTTTGTTAAAAAAATGTAAAAAAATTGCAAAAAAAGTTGCAAAAATTTCAAAAAAGTTATGAAAAAAGCTTCAAAAATTTTGTTGTTTTTAATATAGCAAATGCAATGGTTTCGCCATTACATACTGCATTAAAACCAACAAAATTTTTGAGACTTTTTTCATAACTTTTTTGAAATTTTTGCAACATTTTTTTGCAATTTTTTTACACTTTTTTAACAAAAATTTTTCATTTTTTTAACGTTGTGATTTTCTTTTTTTTTACTTTTGTAAAAACTTATTTTGAAAAAAAAATTTTTTGTAAAAAATGTTTTTGAAAAAAAATTTTTTTGAAAAAAATATTTTTGAAAAAAAATTTTTTTGAAAAAAATATTTTTGGAAGTTTTGGTTTTTGTAAAAAAAAATTTGTTGTAAATATTTTTTTTCAAAAACTTTGTTATGAGTTTTTCACTTTGTGGTTTTTGATTTTACATTTGTGATTTTTCTTTTCACTTTTGCAATTTTTTCATATTGTAAATATTTTTTTGTTAATATTTCTAGAAAACAATGAAATTATTTTGTAAACTTGCATATTTTTTCATACATCTGCTTATTTTTTGTATGTTCTTATGCATTTTTTAAGTTGTGAGAGTGTTGTTTCACTTAAAATGTTATGTATTTCATTAATGTAATAGGTATTAGAAAAATAAACACAACGATATATGCATATAAAAGAATATTTAATGTGAGCATTTAAAGAATACACTGCAAAATAATATCTATACATTCATACTGGTTAGAAGAATCACAAAATTACTTTTCAGCAGTGTGTATGTCTTCCAAATTTTAAGTTTGAGATATTGTGGTAAGTGTTGTGAAAATATGATGGATAAATAGCCTAAATATCTTCCTTTATTTCTAAATTCTACAAAAGTCTGACTAATTTTTGAATATCTTCGCTAAGTTTACATATATCTGACGATGCTTTATATGATGATGTGTGCATTTTTTATTCACGTCTCCTTGAAAACAGCATTTATGGTAATCTTTCCAAGCGTAGGATTTTTCACCTGTATAGATTTTTGTATGTTCTGTTAAATTCCATTTACTTAAGAAGTGTTTGTAGCAAATAGAGCACATCTGTAGTAGAAATAAATGGACACAGTTAGGATTCTCTTCAATAATATAGGTAAAAAGCACTTGTTAAAGTGTAGGTAGTAAGACAAATCATTTTGTATTTACTCTAATTACGTTTCATATACGAATTCTAGTATTTCTCATATAAGTACTCACATATGTGTTATTCGTTAACGCTACATGTGCTAGGGATGAATCATTCGGATCATTAATTTCTGAAGTTTGCTGCTGTTTTGGTTCATCTTGTTGAAACATCTGTATAATGAAAGAAATATATATTTTGTAAAGGTTTAATGTATAAATAATCGTTTATTTATTTATTTTTATTAAATACATGTATATTGCAATCAATTTCGTGTACATTTAATATAAATTAAATTTTCTTCATTTATTCATATGATAGTAATTTCTCTGAGGGGTACATATCTGATAATTTTTAGAAAAGTGTGAAACACAAATTATTCTATGATAATAAGTATTGTGGTAAAATTCACATAGCTTGGTTTCGGAAATAGGTTATTTGAAATATGAAATGTTAAAATTAAAGATTGTATTTGTACATGCTATGTATAATCAAAAACTATAAATATATTATTATTTAAAAAAAACTCGATGGACGATAATTCAGAAGTGGAAGATGAAACATATAATTTGATTAATACTATGGAAGTGCTAACTCAAGATAAACCATGTATACTATATATCATTAAAACTATAAAGATAGTATTTATATTTTAAGCAACTTGATGGACGATAATTCAGAAGTGCGAGATGAAACATCTGATGAATTGATTAAAAATATGAGTAGATTAGTTTTAATACATTAGATGATTATAGTAGTAAGAAATTTCGTGTAGGAGCAATGCGTATACGATGAAAATCGAATGGAATCAATTGACTTCGACTCCTGTTCCAAGTTAGTATTTATCTCACTTGTGTAATGTGGAAATATAAAAGGTAAAGAATCAAGTTTGATGTAAATAAAAATTGTGCTATTGGTTTAAAAACTAAAAAAGTATTGAATTTTACTGAATTAGAAAGCATAAAATTTGATTAAATAATGTTTTATGTATAAAAATTAAGATTAAATGTGATAAAATTATGAAAATCAGTTTGTAAACTCTTATTTTTATAAGTACTACTATGAAAATATTCCTTTAATATAGAATTTCTGCTTATTGATGAGACTAAAAAATTATTTTTTTGTTAATTTTGAATATTTATTGAGTGTATGTAATACTAGTATTAAAATCTTACAAATTCGGTGTTAAATTTTTCAAGAAATTGTGGTTTGTAACCCAGAAAATGGTGTGATTTTAATAAATTTGTAAATATGTTCATTAATTTTTTTAGTTATTTCTCTAACTTGTCATTCATTTGTTAATTTTTGTAACTTTTGTAGAAAAAAACATTTGAATTTTCGGTAATCTGTACTATTTTTTGTTCAACGGTTGATTTTATAGATTATTAGTATTCTCATTCGACAGTAATTTCACGTATGAGGTTATTAAATATTAAACATCTATTAATTTTCTTTACTGTTTCATATGATAGTAATATTTCTGAGGAACAGGTGTGATAACTACTACTACTACTAGACTTTGATTGACTTATTTTTCTGATAAACGTTTGAAAAGAGTTGTAAGTGTGTAATGATGAAATATATATATATACTATCGAGAGTCGAGATTGATGTAGATAACTATTGGAGTAATAGTCAATTCTTTGTTGAATTTCAAGAAATTGTGTGAGAACATGGTTTTTTACATTACGTTTATGTAGTTTCAGTTACAGTTTTTCGACAATCAACCTAAAAATGGATAATTATCATAGTTAAAAGTTATGATGAAGAGATCTAAGCAATATTGATGTTAAAAAGTTCGTCTAATGTTTGCTCTTATGTTGTAAAAATTTCGAATAGTTTGGTTTGAAATATGAAATGTTTGTAAAAATTAAACTTTGTATTCGTGTATGTTTTGTATTATTAAACTGTAAAGATAATATTCATATTTGAAAAATGTTGTTGGGTGTTTTAATAAGTTTCTGATAAGTAGATAAAAACAGATGTTAAAATTCTGTACTGTTAAAATATATAGGATCAAGAATAAAGTTTGATGAAAATAAGTATTGTAAAAATTCAGAAATTTTGAAGTGTAAGATGAATCATGTCCTAATTTGATTAATTATATGGGTAGAATATCTCAGAGTAGTTTTAATATGTCAAGTGTCTAAAGCAGCAAGAAATGACTTGTTAGGTTTTCTAGAATAATAATAATAATAAAAGTATACTTTTGTTGTAAGATTTCGAATGCAGTCAAGACGTGAAAAATATAAATATGAACCCTTTGTAAAGACATTCAAACTTTTTATAAAGTTTAAGTTTAGTAATATATTGTACCAATATATGTAAACAAATGTATTTCAAAGTTGAAAATTTGTGTAAAAAATTGTCTTTTCTTGAAAATTGATATTTATTTTTTGTTTAATTAATGATACTTATTACATTTTTGTTGTTAAAAACTAAAATATACGTTTAATTCTGTTAAAATTGATATATCCGTGTTGGGGATGAGAAAAAATAGTGTAAAACTAATAAAATTTGTTTAAATTCGTCTCTTTATTCTTAAAATTAATATTTTCTATTGTATAGAATACATACTTTTGAGGAATGTATAACCGGAAAACATTAAAAAATCTTAGAAAATTGGTGTTAAAAATATTAAATACAGTTGCTTCAATGATATCTTTTCGATATGTAAAGTGATTGTAGCATTTAGAAATGTACTTCTGAGGAATGTATAATCGGAAAATGATAGAAAATCTTAGAAAATTGGTGTTAAAAATATTAAATACAGTTGCTTCAATGATATTTTTTCGATATGTAAAGTGTTTGTAACATTTCAAATATGTACTTCTGAGGAATGTATAATTGGAAAATGTTAGAATATCTTAGAAAATTGGTGTTAAAAATATTAAATACAGCTACTTCAATGATATTTTTTAGATATGTAAAGTGTTTGTAGTATTTCGAATATGTACTTCTGAGGAATTCTTCCGTTGTATAATCGAAAAATCTTAGAAAATTATTGGGGAGTATTGTAAAAACTCAGAATTCATTAAAGTGTAGAGCGAAACAAGTGTCAATTTAATTAATAATATGAAAAGAATAAGTGGAATTAGTCATGTGTACTATCTAAACATTAAGCATAGTATTTATATTTTAAATAACTTGGTGTTTGATAACATAAATATTTCAGAAAGGTAAAGTGTTGAAAATTTGTATAAAAATTCGTATTTTCTTGAAAATCAGTATTTTTTTTGTTTTTGTTTGTTTGTTTGTTTAATTAGTGATACTTATTAAGTTTCTGTTGTTAAAACTAAAACATGCGTTAAATTCTTCAGTTAAAAAAATCGATATTTCCATGTTACTTTTGAAAATACTAGTATAAAAATTAATCAAATTCGATAAAATTCGTCTTTTTCCTTAAAAAATATTATTTTCCATTGTTTTTCTTTAATTATTAGTATTTATTAAGATAATGATTGTTCAAAAACAAAAATCACAAGTTTATATCCTTCTAAGAAAACGACTTTTATAACGTAAAAGATATTTTTCTTGAATGAAAACCTTACGAAGTGTGACGTCGAAAAACCCATTGTCCTCTCCCCTTTAGGAATTTTGAGGTTAGATGGGGAGAAACGTTGTTGTTCACTTCTAATGTTTGCATCGGTAAAAATCCTGTTGAATTCGTAGGATTGAGGAAATTAGTTTAAAAAATGTATTTTATATTTGTTTTCGAGAAAAACATATCTTGAGATTTAGTCACCTAAAGTTTGAAATCTTATGTAACTAGTGTTTTTTAAAGTATGTTAAAATGTCAAATTACTGTAAATGTTTATACAATTGACCTTCTTGCTTTAAAAAAAATAAATAAATAAATAAATAAATAAAAAATCACTATTTTCGTTTGTTAAATGCTTAATTATTAAAATTCGTTCCGGTAATAGTTGTTCGAATGTTAAAAATGTATGTTTAAATTTCGTTTTTAAGTTGAAAATATCTAAAGAAATCGGTTAAAATTTATATTTTTTATTGTTTTTTGCTTAATTAACAATGTTCATTAAGGGATTGCTGTTCAAAAACTAAGATAAATGTTTAAGTTTCCTTCCTTAAGTTGATATTATAGTTGAAAAATTCTAAAGAAATTGGTTAAATTTAATATTTTCCGTTGTTTTATTTAATTAAAAATGCTCGTGAAGGAAATGGTTGTTCAAAACTGGAATACATGGTTAAGTTTCTTTCTCTCAAATTGGTATTCTGAAGTTTGAGTTGATAAAAATCGTAAGAAATCAGTCTTTTTCTATAAATCTTGATATTTTCCATTGTTTTTTACTTAATTAACGATACTCATTAAGGTTATAGCTGTTGAAAAACTGAAATATACGTTTACGTTTTCTCTTTTAAGTTGATAAAAATCGTAAGAAATCAGTCTTTTTCTATAAAACTTGATATTTTCCATTATTTTTTACTTAATTAACGATACTCATTAAGGTTATAGCTGTTGAAAAACTGAAATATACGTTTAAGTTTTCTCTTTTAAGTTGATAAAAATCGTAAGAAATCAGTCTTTTTCTATAAAACTTGATATTTTCCATTGTTTTTACTTAATTAATACTACTCATTAAGATGTCTATCAAGCAAAATTCAAATATATGTTTAACTTTCTTGCGTTAAATTGATATTCCCATCTTGTAGTTGAAGAAATCTAAATAAAATGGTTAAAAACTGAGATTTTCCATTGTTTCATCTAATTAATAATACTCATTAAATTTATGGTTGTTCAAAATTCAAATATAAATTTAATCTTCATCATATAGTATGATTCCGAGTTGAGATGTGATTGATAATATTTTTAATTAGGGAAGGTTGATCACCTCTCTGCTATAATAGAATGTTCCTTTTTTCCACTAGAGGGCGTTCGTGGAGGGGGATGCATGGTGGGGGCAGGAGGGTGGCGGTGGCACGGTGGGCGCAGGAGGGACAGCCGCAGGGACAGCCGGAGGCACCGCAGGAGGCACAGCCGGAGGGACAGCCGGAGGGACGGTCCCTCTGTCCCTCCGGCTGAGCTTAAACTGTTATTTTCCTACTACTGTAGGCACATACACTGGTGGAAATTGAATTATGAAAACACGGCTTTTTAATCAAGACATTTATAATATTATTAACTAAAAATGAATGAAATTTCATACATTATACATGCTATGCACAACAAATAATTTATGAAAATAAAACGTCATACAAATACATAAACTAAAACCTAATATCAAAAATTAGCTTTCAATAACATAAAAACATGGAAATTGATTTATGAAATGTCACATTTAATTGAAGTTAATAATTAGTAAAGCCGCTTTTATTCATTAGAGTTTCTTTTATTTTAGACGGCATTGATAAAACAAGATTTTGGATGTATTTCTGACCAATTAGTTTCCAGTTTTTATAGATTGAAACTTTCAAATTTACAAGTGATGTGTACTGCATCCCATTTGCATAGACCATTCGAACAAGCTGGCCCTTAACGTTTTCGATAAAGTACAGATCAGGACTAATTGGTGAATGATCTAAAAGAACAATATTCTGTTCGTCAAACAAATCTTTTATTGTATTTGAAATGTGAATACTTGCATTATTTTGCATGAAGATATAATCTAAACCATAAAATAGAAGAATTGCCATGCAAATAGAACAAGTGAATTTTCTAAAACTAAACTATAATCAAAAGAATTCTGGCGACCGTTTAAAAATACAATTTCACTTTTGCCAACATAAGCAATCGTTGCCGAAATCATTAAACTTCCGCCACCAAAATTTCTGCTGAATGTAAGATTTCGAGGATCGCTCCAATAATACCTCAAACCATTTGGCCCATCCAAATTAAATCTTTTTTCGTCATAGCAAATGACATTCTTCCAATATAGTCATCCATTGCTTATGTACTTCTTGCAATTCTGCAAACGCACCTGCTTGTGACGCAGAATTAACTTTGGACACGGCTTCATTTTTGGTCATCTCAATCTCCGTGAAGAATGTAAAAGTTGCCTAACTCTTCTAGAAGTAACAGACAAGGATAGGTCCTGCAGAAATCTGATTTAAACTGAGACCAGCTTTCGATGCTAGTTGAAGAATCCTCCTTTTCTGTCTCTTGCTTAAACGTGGATTACCTTTTTGTTAAAATTTTTGTCGTTTTTTGCTAGATCTTTACTATAGTTATATATCACACCAACAGATCTTTTAATTTATTTACTAATTTTTGGGACTGATTTCCTACATTCTAAATATGCGTCGATTTTACCTCTTTTTTTTTTTTTTTTTCCAAACAAAATCTTTCGTTTACCCATTGCAAAAATTGTAACTGAAATGTATTGCTTTCACTATACAACATTGTTTATGTCTACTTTGCAGGTCACGTTACTTGTTTTATGCAAATTTTTGTCACATTGCTTCGGAATAACCAATGAAATGTGATATTTCATAAATCAATTTCCATGTTCGCATATTTAATTCGCATGCAAAATTTAATTTTTGACTTTTTGTTTATGTTTAATATTATTTGCGAAAATTTATTTTTGTAGCAGATTTGTCATACGCACTATGTATATCTCATGAAATTTAATTCATTTTAATGAATATTATAGAAGTTTTAGTCAAAAAACCGTGTTTACATAAATCAATCTCCAACAGTGTACCTAGACCTAGAGAATACTGAATCAATCAGTCTTTAGAAAGTTACAATAATAACAAACCTCAATTTTTCGCTGACAGATTGAATGAATGATTCTCAATTGACGTTCTAAAATCGAATAAAATTGCGTGGTTCAAGTGGCAGTCGAGTGGCAATTCTGTTTTCCATGATTGATTAAAATTTATTATGGTGATTTTTCCCGATTTATTTTTCTATCTCAGTAAAAAAGTGTTTAGAATAGGACGTTGAAATCAGGATACCTGGTTTAATTCTGGAGCACGTACCCAGTTTGCCACGTATATGGTACATGGTAGTATATATCTATGCATTTCTTATTATGACTTTATTTATGTTTTGACATTTAATAATACTAAGCATTTGATAAAAAAAATAATAAAAAAATTTTCTTAATTCTCTTGGTACCGATAGAAATTATTTTATTTTAAATATCCATTTCACGCTTTAAATTAAAAATACAGGTTACAATTCTGAATGTATTATGCGTGGTAAAACGCAAAAAAATATTAAAAATTTATATGCGTCAAATCCAGAAGTAATACCATATTTTCAAAAATTCTTCCTTAGCTTATTGCCATATGAATTGAATAGTGAGCAAAATAATAACATTCATTATATTTCAGACAATGTCATATTATACGAATTGAAGTTTTCCAACTGAACGAAAATATGCCCCAGATCACATATCCTTGGCTTAAATTGCCAATGCTCTACCTTTAAAGCTATATAGCCTGACGATCTGCGAGCATATTTTGTTCCGGTGAACTTGTTGGTAATAGCATCTGGTCTGCCCTGTAGACAACTCAAAAAATAAGCCGCAGGTAAATGAACTCTATATAAAACACAGGTTGTAAACCCCGTTAGTTCAAAAGGTAGGTGGTTGGTTATATAGACTTTTATGGCGCAAAATCCCTTTAGGGACATGCTGCGCCAAGTTTTTAAAAGGTAGGACACTGGCAATGCAACCAAGGATCTGGATTTCGAGTCCCGACTTGCGCATATTTTCGCTCAGTACGAAAAATTCAAATCGTATGACAACATTACCAATCAGAATGATTGAGTTAAAAATTACTAGTAATACTTAAAAATTACTAGTTAAACTACAGAGCATATTTGGATAGTTACTATTAATATTATTAATGCAAAGATAATTTTTTTTTCCAAAACCAGAAGGAAATCGGAACAGAAAGATTTAAAGTAAAATAAAACTTTTCGAAATTCTAAAACTACATATTGGAGGCTAAAACTGACAGCTACATGACGCATAAAATGATAAACATGTTATAATCAAATTTCGTTTAAACATAGAAGAAATAAGTAAGGAAAATGACAAATATGAGAAAAAGGCATAGGCATCAGAAAAATCGCAAGTTCGAAAAAAAAAGTAAAAATAAAAATAAAGGTATAAGGTTCATTTTACAAATTTTGTTTAAATAAATGGCAATAAAGTTATCAATTCGCACCCCGACGAGAAAAGTGACACAAGTCAAGAAATAGCAATTTTGGTGTTATGTCGTTTTAAAAACAATGTATCCGTAAAGGTCATAGGAAATCAACGGTACAAAAGGGAATTGCGAAATCATCAAGTAAAATAAAACCTCTCTAAATTTCATACCTGTTCAGTGCAGTTCGATGTGGCATTTAAAATTAGTATAAAATAAAGCTACAAAAGATAACAGATCTGTAATAAAATTTCGCAACTTTAAAAATTCCGCTTTTTAATCCATCTTTACACCTCTATCCAAAAACCACTATCATTTCTCCTACTACAATGCCAGTGTGTACATTCCAGGGGCAATATTAAATTCTCGAGAATTCCAGTTGAAAAGACTGGATATCGCTGCTCTTGATATTTAGATCCTCAACATCACACTGAACCGTGAATCTTTTTAAATATAGATTTTTTTTTCTCTGTTTCTTTCGTCTATGGCATGTCTTCCGTTTTTCCTGCGCTAAAAACCTATCTAGAGACTTTTTTCATTTTGCTGAGGGCAATATACCGAATTCTGACCTCACATTTCGACAGCACAAGAAAGCATAGGAGGACATATTTTTCAATCTGATTTAAAGTTTTTAATTCTGCTGGGGTTTAGTAGCAAAATAAAATTTGGTATGCTACATATTATCTTTTATTGATAGTTTGCTTAAACACACAGATATAGTATTTATCAGATTTTTCGTGCATTGTTTTTCTATTTATGTATAAATTTCAGATTTTATTATTTCGTATGGAAAAATAAAGAACGTGAAAGAACGAACATTTTTTTACGTGTTCACAAAAAGCGATACGACAAAGTATGATATATTTTTCAATTTTATATAATTAAAAAATATATATATATTCAAAAATACGTAATAAACATACAGCATATACGAAAAAAAAAAAAAAAAAAAAAAAAAACATAATATAATGGAATTAATTCATAAAGACAGAAAATATTCAAAACAATTTAAATTCCACACAGGAAAATATTCGTTCATTATTTCTTCGTAGTTATATTTGTTATTTCCGAGAAAACAAGTGCTATAGTAAATGAATTACAAACATGTAACCTGCCAATTAGATTTTAGTTATTGATAAATGGGGCTTTTAACTAAATGGGGCTTATAACTCTTTCTTAACTTATCAATAATTTTACGATAGGAGTGCAGAGAAAAATCTTAATAAAATCTTAATCTACTTAATCTTATTAATAAAACTAATCATATAAAATAAAGATTTTCAAAATATATTTTAAAGTCTAAATCGCATTTAGAAACGGATTGTGTAAAAACAAATATAGGATTCATCATCAAAAGATAACAGATCTATCTCTCTAGTTAAAGTTCAAATGTTAAAATATTCACTTTTTAATTCATCCTACATTTTTATCCATTTTGGAAGAATAATAAACTTGTTAAAGTAAAATTAATCGTATAAAATAAAGGATATTTTGAAAATTAATTTTAAAATCGATATCGTATAGAAAAACAGGTTGTGCAAAAACATGCATGAACTAAAGATAACAGATCTCTTTAACCGAATTTCAAAACTTAAAATATTCAGCTTTTAAACCATCCTCACATTTTAGTAAAGCCACTGTCATTTCTCCTTCCTTCTACAACGCCAGTGTGTACACTCCAGGGACAATATTAAATTATTGAGAATTCCAGTTGAAAAACGTGGATATCTCTGTTCCTGATATTTAGATGCTCAGCACACTGAACCGTCAATCTTTTCAAATGCAGATTTTTTTTTTCTTGTCTACTTTTTCTTGCGTTTATGGCATGCCTACCTTTTTCCTTGCCCTTTAAATTCATCTAGAGACTCTTTTCATTCTACTGACTGAGGGCAATATACTCGACTCTCGTTAATTCGAAATCGGATAGTTCGAATTCTCGCTTAATTCGAACTAAACATGAAGTCCCGAAATTTTCAATTGCAGAATAATGTTAAAAACTTTCATTAATTCGAACTCATTTTCTCTTGACTTCGTTTAATTCGAACTAACGAGAATTCAGATTTTTCATTTTTCGCTTCTTTCTCATGGATTTCAGATAATTTGAATACCTTTCTTTCTTTGATTTTTTGTGAAAATTGATCCGAACGAGTATACATATAATCCAATGCATTTGATATCCGCTTTCTTAGTGCCCTGCCTTTCCATCAGTGACACTTCAAATTTTTCTTCCATTGTGCTTGTTTCTAATCATTTAATTAGCTTATGTATTTATATATTCCAATTTATTATTAAGTCATATTCTAATGATAACAAACGAAATATATTTAAAAAAAAAAAAAAAAAAAAAAAAACATTATAACATTCCTTTCTATGTAATAGTACCATATTAAGCATGTTTTTATTTCATATTTTCCATAATTCGAACTTCGGATAATTCGAACATTTCTTATGGTCCCGACGAGTTCGAATTAACGAGAGTCGACTGTATATCGAATTCCTATCTCACATTTCGGCAGCATGAGAAAGTATAGGACACTTTTTCAGTCTTATTTAAGGATGTTAATTCTGTCAGAGTTAAGCAAAATAAAATTTGATTTCTTATCGGTCACTGATATTTTGTTTAAGGTAAACACACACGTGATATTTTTCAAGGATTTTTGGGGCATTCTTTTTCAATTTATACATAAATTTTAGACTTATTTTTACATTTCGTATGGAAAAATAAACAACGGGAAAGAACGAAAAATTTTTTAAGCATTTAAAAAAAGCTGGGGTACGATATATTGTTTTTATGTGTATTAAAGAATTTATAGAAATAAAAATTTTATATATAAAAAAGTATTTGATTCAAAAATATGCAATAAACGTACAGAATATGTGAAAAAAAAAAAAAAAATCATAATATAATGGTATTAATTCATAAACACAAAAATTGTGCAAAACAATTTAAATTCCACAATGGAGTTTATTCGTCCATATTTCCTCAGCCACACACTCAACCTGAATCGTTTCAAATATAGTTTTTTTTTTTTTTTCTTTTCTTTTCCTTGCATACTACGGTATGCATTCCGTTTTTCTTCCTCTCAAAATCCATCTGGAGACTCTTTTTATTCTGTAGAGGGCAATATACTGAATTCCGACCTCACATTTCGGCAGCATGAGAAAGTATAGAACAATTTTTCAATCTGATTTAAAGTTTTTAATTCTGTTGGAGTTTAGTAGCAAAATAAAATTTAATATGCTATACCTTATTGTTTATTGGTAATTTGCTTAAATTAATTACAGAAATGCTATTTTTCAGGGATTTTTTAGATTATTTTTTCTTATTTATACATAAATTATAAATTCTAATATTACATTTTGTTTGAAAAAAAAACAACGAGAAAGAAAGAAAAAAAATTATTAAGAGTTCACAAAAAGCTGACGTACAATATATTGCTCTCGGATGTATGAAAGAATTTATAGAAATATACAAACAAATTATGTATAAAAAAATCATTTATTTTAATATACGTAATAATCGTACAGAATATACGAAAAAAATCATTCATAATATAATGGGACTGAATCATAAACACAAAATTGTAAAAATAGTTTTAATTCGACACAGGATTTTATTCGTCTGTATTTATTTCTTTGCAGTTACATGTCTTACTTCCGACAGGACTAATGTTATAGTAACTGAATTACAAATATCTAACCTGCTAATTTGACCTTAGTTTTTGATAAATGCTGTTTTTAACTTAGGTAACTCATGCTCAACAATAATTTTACGAAAGGAAATAAGAGAAAAATAATAATCTTATTAAAATAAAAATAATTATAAAAAGATTTTAAAAATATGTTTTAAAATCTAAATCTCTTTCAGAAATAGATTGTAGAAGAACAAGATAGTGTAGATTATAAAAAGATAACAGGTTGCTCTAGTTAAATTTCAAAACTTAAAATAT
Organism: Maratus speculifer; assembly: GCA_964019185.1. NCBI lineage: Eukaryota > Metazoa > Arthropoda > Arachnida > Araneae > Salticidae > Maratus > Maratus speculifer. Next base: position 187,086,440 of record OZ025301.1, read on the forward strand.
TCAGTTTTTAAATAATGCAACATTTTTTTAACCATTTTGAAAAAATAATATTCTTATAAAAATAAAATTAACAGTACAAAATAACGGAAGCCTTTTAAAAAAAAATTTTAATCAAAATCATATTGAAAAATAAGCTGTGCAAAAACAAAATAGGATGTATGAACTAAAGGTAACAGATCGCTCTGGTCAAACTTCAGAACTTAAAATATTCAGCTTTTAATCCATCCTACATTTTTAAAAGTCACTGTCTTTCTACAGTGGCTTTTTCTTTCTTTATATCTCCTCCTACAATGCCAATGTGTACATTTCAGGGGCAATATTAAATTCTTGGGAATTCCAGTTGAAAAAGAGTGGATATCTCCGCTCCTGATATTTAGATGCTCAGCATCACACTGAACCGTAAATCTTTTCAAATATAGATTTTTCTCTCTCTCTTTCTTGCGTCTACTGCATGCCTTCCGTTTTTCCTGCTCTCAAAACCTATCTAGAGACTCTTTTCATTCTGTTGAGGGCAATATATCGAATTCCGACCTCACATTTCGGCAGCATGGGAAAGTATAAGACACTTTTTTCAGTCTGATTTAAAGTTTTTAATTCTGTCGGGGTTCAGCAAAATAAAATTTCATTTCTTATCGCTCATTGATATTTTGTTTAAGGTAAACACACACACGTGGTATTTTTCAAGTTTTTTTGGGACATTCTTTTTCTAATAATATATTAATAATAATAATAATAATTTCTAATAATATATTAATAATAAAATCTAAAGATTTTATTATTACATTTCGTATAAAAAAATAAACTGGAAAGGACGAAAAAAAAAATTAAGCGTTCAGAAAAAGCTGATGTACGATTAGACAGGCATAAGCTAAATTTTACGTGTATTAAAGAATTTATAGAAATAAAAATTTTGTACATTAAAAAAAAAATATGTATATATATGATTCAAAAATACGCAATAAACGTATAGAATAGAATATATGGAAAAAAGCATTCATAATACAATGGTTCTAATTCATAAACACAAAAATTGTGCAGAATAATTTAAATTTCATAAAGGAGTTTATTCGTCCATTATTTCTTTGAAATTATATTTCTTATTTTCGACAGGATAAATGTTATGATTTTGAATATTGGTGGTAATTACTAACATGTAAACCGCCAATATGATTTTGATTTTTGATGAATGTTGTTTTTAGCTTAGATAACTCCTGATCAACTTAAAAATAATTTTATTGCAGAGAAAAAAACAATCTTATTAAAATAAAACTAATCATATAAAATATAGATTTTAAAATTATATTTTAAAGTTTAAATCGCATTTAAAAACGGATATTGCAAAAACAAATATTGGATTCATTATCAAAAGATAACAGATCTCTGTAGTCAAATTTCATAAGTTAAAATATTCAGTTTTTAATCCATCCTACATTTTTTTTATCCATTTTGGAATAATAATAAATTTATTAAAATAAAACTAAAGGTATAAAGTAAAGAAATTTTGAAAATAAATTTTAGAATCGAAATCGCATTTAAAAACAGGTTGTGAAAAACAGAATAAGATGTATGAATTAAAGGTAAAAGATCTCTCTAGTCAAATTTCAAAACTTAAAACATTCAGCTTTTAATCCATTGCTACATTTTTGTAAAACCACTATTTCTCCTCCTACGACGACAGTGTGTACATTCCAGGGGCAATATTAAATTCTTGAAAATGCCAGCTGAAAAGAGTGGATTTCTTCGCTCCTGATATTTAGATCAGGACATTGGCATCATCCTGAAACGCGAATCTTTTCAAATATTTTTTTTTTCTTTTTACGTCTATGGCATGCCTTCCATTTTTCCTGCTCTCAAAACCTATCTAGAGACTCTTTTCATTTTGCTGAGGGCAATATACCGAATTCCGACCTCAGATTTCGGCAGCATGGGAAAGTATAGAATACTTTTACAGTCTGATTTAAAGTTTTTAATTCTGTTGGAATTTAGCAAAACAAAATTTGGTATGCAACATCTTATTGTATTTTGCTTTTAAAAAACACACACACACACACACACACACAGATATGGTATTTCTCAGGTTTTTTGGAACAATTAGAATTATTATTTTTTTAAATACATAAACAGTAAAAGAATTCAGTAAATGAACTTATATATTAAGTTAAATGACACAAAATTCTGTTTTTATAGCACAGAAGAGATACGTTTTCAATGAATGCGAATAAAAATAAATATTGTATGTTAAAAAAAGAGGGAGAGAGAAAGGGGTGAGAAGGAGAAAGAGAGGGAGAAATCAGTATAAAAACACTACAATTAATCAAAATATTATAATGTTTTTCGTAAAAATTGTAGGTTTAATAAAAATATGTTATTTCGAAAAATGCATTCTGAGAAAGATGATTAAAATGCAAAAATTAAGTAAAATAACTCAGCTTCAGCAGAGCAAGGTTTTATTCCTCTTTTGACAAACATGCGATAACCCTGTTTTATTTTCAGTAAATGTAAAAAATAACATTCAGAGTTGCATAAATGCGCTTTTATTTCATTTTAACTGAGACTTTCCAAAGGCATGTATGCATTACTTCAGACAAAACAGTTTTCTAAAAAAAAAAAAAAAAAAAAAAAAAGAAAGAAAGAAAAAAGAAAAGAAAAAAAAGAAAAGAAAACAGAGATATGCGTACAAAGAAAGCAAAATTAATGAAAAAATGTATTTATATAATAAGATTTCGAAAAAGCTTAAGTTTAAAACATTAAGAGAAAAGAGAATTGAATATCTTTTAATGCGCTATAGTAAAAGTTTAACATACATATTATTGGAAGGACTTATTTACATTTATTTACTAACTTAGATTGGGGTGGGGCAACATGTGCGATTGACTTCGATCCCACTCTTATAGGCGGTTTGGATGTGCGACAATAATATTTCTTTATTTTTTAAAAAAAAGTATGAAAATTAGTTACAAAAATGTGTTCGCCCGGGACTGCATCAGATAGTGTTGATTTAAGATTAAAGAAAAAACATTGCGCGTAAAAAGAGGTGACTGTTTTACCAAAATACAAAAATCGCCAAATAAAATTAAAAAATTATCAGCTTCTAATCCATTTCTTTATTCTTCATAAGAAAGTAATATTTTTCATCTAACAATACCGCATATGCTTACAAATAGCAATATTGAATTTTTGAGAATTCCAGTTGAAAGGATGGATTTCATCACTCCCGATATTTACATACTCAATATCGCAGTGAGCCGTAGATCTTTTCAAATATAGAGTTTTGCGTCTATGGCATTCCTTCCGTTTTTGCTTCTCTCAAAACCCATCTTTGAATTCTTTTCACTCTGAGAGGCAATTAGCGAGTTCTGACCTCACATTTCAGGATGACGGGGAAGTATTAAAGTTTAACTGCGTTGGGGTTAGAAAGGAAATTTGCTATTGCTAAGTTGCGTATTTTAGTATATTTCTCTGCCCAAACATACAGACGTGCCATATCCTAATCCCTCCCCCATCCCTAAACGTACAAAATAATATACGAGTTGAATAAATGCGCATATATTTGAAATGCATTTTTTAATTAAACTTTCTAACCGCATGTATGTAAAACGTCAGGCAAAATAATTTTCTAAAAATAATCGGAAAAAAAAAAAAGAATGCGTACAAAAAATTAAAACTAATATAGAAATATATCTGCATAGTCAGATTTTAGTAAATCTTAACTTAAAAATATAATGAGATAAGGCAGAGAAAGGAAATTATTTTTTAGTACCATTATAACAAAAGTTTTACAATGTGCGAAGGCCTTATTTACATTTATTTACTAACTTAAAATGGGCCGAATTGCTTGCGCAAAGAACTTTGGCATTACCCTTATAGGCGCCCCGAATGTGTGCAAAAATATTTATTAAAAAACCCACTGCGAGTAAAAACAGAGATGGGTGTACTAACAAAATATAACAATCACCAAATGAAATACAAAACTTAAAATATTCCGTTTTAAATAAATTTCCTCATTTTTGAGAACCCAGTATCATTTCCCCTCCATCAAAGCCGGTGTATACATACTAGCAGCAATATTAAATTCTATCTATCTTGAGAATTCCAGTTTAAAAACTGGATATCCTGATATTTAGATTCTTAGTGTCGCAGTGAGCCATGGATCTTTTCAAATATAGATTTAGATATTTGCGTCTATGGCATGCCTTCGTTTTCCCTGCTTCTTTCCATTCAGCGGAGGGCACTATAACAAGTTCCGATATCGCATTTCAGGAGGATGGGGGGGGGGGGGGGAGTATGGAAGCTCTTTTCAGTTTGATTTAAGGTTTTTAATTTTGTTGGAGTATGGGAAAGCAAAATTTGTTAGGTTATATCTTCTCTTATATTGGTATATCATTCACTGCATGAACATACAGACATGCTATCTTCCTGTTTCATTTTCCGCAATTTTATGAAATAGCAGAGTTGAATAAATGTCCATATATTTAAATTACATAATTTTTTATGCTCAAACTCTCCGAGTCAACGTGGTTTTTATTGTTTTAGACATAAATCAATTTTCTAAATAAGGCAAAAAGTAAACAGGTTTATGTACAAAGAAAAAGTTACTATAAAAATTTATCCCCAAAGCAAGAATTATATAAAACTTAACTTCAAAACAAAGAGATACGGCAGAGAAAGGTAGTTATTTTTTAATGCATTATAAGACCTCCAGTCGGCGTTGTGTGGTAGCGGGTCGAAAAACAGCGGCAAGAGGTTGGATCAGATTTCACTAGAATTTATTTAGTTCTTGCAAGGAAATCTATTCCGATTATAACAAAATAAAAAATGGGTTTGTCACAACAGATTGAAAAGATTGTTCGTACTCCGTTTGAAATGGCTTTACCGCCACTCGTTAATATAATAAAAGTTTATCCGGAGTTTTTCTTCACAAGTCCTTTACCATAGGCGATAGCTGCCTACTAATTCGTTTTCCAAGAGTAAGACACCGGCCACTACTCTCTCTGTGTCCGAGGAGCAAACTCCTCCGTCTCAACGCTCAGCATCCGAACAGAACAAAAGTCCCTTAGAGCATCTCCTCGCTCTATTTATCCCGTTTTCCCTCATCCATCATCCCTCGGGATGATCCGCCTCCTTCGCTCTTGCACAGCGGTCGCCTTTACGGGAGAAACATCTTTCTCCTACTTGTGGAAATCATCGTCATAGCGGTCTCGCTCAACACTTCAAAGGTCCATCTCGCGTGGGGTCTGAAATCGGCAGAACGGCCATATGCATTAGTCAGAGAGTTCCCTTTAAGTGCTCTATGGAATTCGGCTGACTTTCTTATGTCTACTTTTAGAATGGAGAGAGATGTATTTCTCCTTTTGAGAGTTCTCCGAGCTTTTCCGACGTGGGGGGGTAATTTTGGAAGCGTGGGAATGAAATTCATTATAAAAATAAAGTTTGACATCTAACATTACGAGAAGGAGAAGGGCTTGTTTACATTCATTCATCAATTTTGAAATTGAGCGGGACAGAGTGTACATCACACTTCTGCCTTAAATTTATTAATCCAAGAGCCTACCGCAAAAAACCGCCATCTTTTTCGCAATACTTATTATTAAGTATAATAGAACATTGGAAGTTCTAGCTATCAAAATGCTTCATTAATTATTTCTCCAGTCACGCAAGGATTGGTATCCGAAAAAAAATTCTCGAATCAGAATAAGAATCTTTAATTATCCTTATAGTCGAAGAGCCGACTGCACAAAATCCTAAGCCATCGAGCACAAGAAAAATCCTTTTATTTCATGGAAGAGTAGTCATAGACGAATCTAATCACCTATGTCTGCTGGAAGCAAAGTGGTGCATAAGCCAAAAATTGATACTACTAGTGGTTCACTCGTACTTTTAAAATTGTGTTTGCCTTACAATTAAAAGCATGAAAACATGGAAAATTGGGTGCAAGAAAACATAATGCTAAGTCTACGAGTCAACCACTTAGTGGTATTAATTTTTAGCTTATGCACCACTTCGCTTCCGGCAAACATGGATCATTAGATTCCCCTATTACTACACTTCCATAAAATAAAGATTTTTTTTCTTGCGCTCGATGACTTAGGGTTTTGTGCGGTCGGCTCTTGGACTAACAGGATAGGCAAAAGAAATTTTGCATGATTTTAGTGTAATGTGTAACACACATTAGCTTAGCATGCAGGAATAAAAACATGCATAAAAACGTAAAACACTTAAAAATAAAAACATATGACGAGGTATGGAGAATTGGATAAATTTACCTCCCCATCCCTCTTTTGTGGTCACGAATGGACAAAATAACTTAATAAAGGGATTTTTCGCTTACCTATACTTATGAAACTTTTTGCGCAACAAGACACACCTATGACAGACCTATTCGTGGAATAAAATGCAAAATTAATTTCTGCTGGATGTGTCACTTTTCTTGTAGTGAATGCTAATTTGCAAAAATAAATATATAAAATCGTTCCAAAAACGTTTTCAATCGAGCCTGCACGAATTCACAGTGTTTATAGATGATTACCAAAACGTTTCTTTCTTTCTTTTTTTTTTTTTCTTTTTCTTAAAAAAAAAACTAAGAGGCCCAAAATTATTTCTCAAACTGGAAACATTTCAAAAATAAATCGATTCTGTATTTACTAAACAAAAGCAATTTTTATCCATATTCTTATATTAAAATCCCAATTTTCTAAAAATTAACAAAATCGTTTGTTGATATGTTTCATTATTTATCATTTACTTCTTTTAAGTATCTTTGAAATCACTGCCTTTGAAAACCTTTATTTATATATGACCCACGAATATTTATCTTCAACTTTATTCCAGCTGTTTATATTCATTCTCCCATGACTTCTTTTTAAATCTCGATTCCGAAGTTCACTTTGTTACCGGAATTTTCTCGTGCTACCACAATCGAAGATTAAATTTCAAAGCGAATCGCAAAACAAACCACATTTTCTGGCGCATTCTTCAAAGCCGCATCACTTAGCGTTTGAGAAGTAAAAAGATTTCCTTCCCAGTCATCTCGAAGGTTTGCGCCATTTGTTTAGCTTTAAAAGTGATTGTTATGTTTATTTCTCATTTGGTTTGCGAAACAAGTTAGAAATTAGATTTGCTCTAGAAAAAGACAAGTCAGTTGGAACAAGTTTTTTTAAATATCGTATAGATCGTATTTATTCATAAATGTCCTCAGATGATTTTTACTTTTGTTCGTTTGAGATGCACCGTAAATTCCATTTTAAATGCCTATTACGTAGTGCTGCCAAATCTCCTGATTACATCTCAAAAGATTCTAGCATCTACAACAAATTACTTCGTTTCAGTTCAGAAATGTTCGTTACAGTTCAAGACAGAGTTCGTCGGCTAACTAGCTATTTATAGAATTAGCCGGAACAGAAGTTTTATCTAAAAGTTTTAATTCGCTGCAATTTCATTTATTAGCTAGATAATACAAATATCCATTTCTAACAAAATAAAAGATTTTTATAAAACTATTTTCTTGAATGTCCCTTTTGCTGAATAATATCCTCCTTTATATTAGTTTTATAACGAAAATCCCCAGCACAAAAGTGTAGTAAGCAAGTATCTTTTGAAAGGAAAGACGCATTAAAAGGAAGTATCAGTTAATATTAAATACCATTTAATGTCTTCTGCATTCGAGAAAAGGCAACTCATAATATTTTTGTATATTATGTAATAAAAATACGTTTTGTAATAAAAATACGTTTGCAAAATTCATAACCCTGACTTGATTGTTAAGACAACATGCTCTTTATTGGAATATTTCAAGTACCTTATCGGAATCAGCGAACAAAATTAATTTTCAAGGTAGAACTCGTCCTTTTTGAATTATTCATGTACTGGTCAAAAATTTCATTTTTGATCAGAAGCATGATTTAAATATGCTTATACAGAGGTGATGTTAAATGTTTAGTTAAAGTAATAACTTATTGTTTCTTATAAAGATATTTTTCCCGTTAATTTTATTACAAAAAAAAAAGTTCTGTTTTTCTTCTCAGCTATCATTTCCAAAGTATGAAGATCTATTTTTTGTTAATTTCCTGTTTCGAGTTCTGAATTGATTTTTACCAGAGATAATTACTTTTGGGGGTAACGGGATATATGCCATCAAAAACCTTTTCGAATGGAATTTATATTTTGCAAGAGCTAGATTAATTTTTAAGCAATCAACGTTAAAGCGTTAATTTTACAATATTTTATTGTCTGATCGCTGATTTATTAATCTATATTTTAGAATGCATTTAAAAATTATCTTTCTGTATTTATTAATACATTTACACCTGTCTTTATTTATTGTCAGATTCTGAGAAAACATCTGCTATAGAACTGGAATTTGTTTTTTTTTTTTATCTTAATACCTTACGTTTTGTATGGGCTGTGTACTGAAATTTCAAGGTGACATTCTTTCTTAGTCTAAAGCCTGATTGAACAGGTGGTGAGGGAAAAGAAAAGAAGATTGTCGAGGGGAGTGTTTGACCTTCTGGGATGTCTATTGAAGATGGGAAAATAAAGGATTTCCACGAATAGGGGGGTTTACATTGGGGAAATGCAGGAATGGAGAAGGCAGTGTTTGGCTGAGATAGATTCAGTTCGGACCGTGAGAACAGTGGTGGACGGAGGTCCCGGTATGTAGTGCTCGGGTCGAACAGCGTAGGCTGAGAACCCATGTGTCGGGAGATTCGAAATTGATATCCGGTAAAGTTAATCTAACGTATATAGAATGAGAGAGAGAAGGTGTAATTTGAACAGTACACAGCCAACTTTTTACTGTATTTAATTTAATGTGGAACCGGATCACCTATATCCGAGTTATATATGTAAATAGTGTATTATATTGTGTACATAGAGTATAAATAAACTGTTAATTTAGTTAATTGACAGCGTTGGTGTTCATTTACATGATCCTCAGAGTGGGTGACCGATATCACCTAATAATATCGGTGGTGGCAGCAATAACTACTACGGACTTTCTTCAAAGTTGTGCGGACTAAGAGGAAACGTCCGACATTTATGTTCGTAAGTTTGAATGCATTGAAAATAGAGCTTTTCGTACCAGCGTAAGTGATGTTCTACTGAAAGTCCGAGATCTGGTAGCTCATTTCTAGGGTCTTGTTCACAACCAGTTTTTCTTTCTTACTATTTACTCATATTTCATCATTTATTATATTGATTTATGTTTCTTTTTCTTTATGATCTGCATAAATGTACATAATTTCTCGAATATCATTTTTGCTACATAATATGCTCTTTTATATCAGTTTTATGAATAAATACTTCAGTAGCAACAATAGCAATCTTCTGACAGGAAAAACATATGAAAAGGAAATATCAGTTCACATTAAATACCATTTAATGTCTTCTACATTTGAGAAAAGGCAACTCATAATATTATGTTTGTAATAAAAATACATTCGCAAAATTCATAACCCTGACTTGATTGTTAAGACAACATGCTCTTTATTGGAATATTTCAAGTACCTCTATCGGAATCAGCGAACAAATATAATTTTCAAGGTAGAACTCGTCCTTTTAGAATTATTCATGAGCAGGTCAAAAATTTCATTTTTCATCAGAAGCGAGACTTTAATATGCTTATACAGAGGTGATGTTAAATGTTTAGGAAAAGTAATAACTTATTCTTTCTTATATAGATATTTTTCTCGCTAATTTTATTACAAAAAAAAAAAAAAAAGTTCAGTTTTTCTTCTCAGATATTATTTGCAAAGTATGAAGATTTTTTTTCTGTTTATTTCCTGTTTCCAGTTCTGAATCTGGAAATCCAGATCTTTACTAGAGATATCCAGATCTTTACTAGAGATAATTACTTTTGGGGTAACCCGATAGATACTTTCAAAAACTTTTTCGGGCGGAATTTAAATTTTGCAAAAGCTAGATTAATTTTTAAGCAGCGAAATTTTACTTTTTTTTAATTTTATGATCGCTATATTTTAGAATACATTTAAAAATTATCTTTCTGTATTTGTTAATACACTTACACCTGTCTTTATTTATGTGCATAGTTTTGAATGTGTTGAAAATTGAGCATTTCGTACCACAGTAAGTGATGTTCTACTGAAAGTCCGAGATCTGGTAGCTCATTTCTTGTTCACAACCAGTTATTTTTTTTTTCTTCCTTATTATCATCTTATTAAAATCAATTTTATGACTAAACTCTTCAGTAGCAACAATAGTAGTCTTCTGACAAGAAAAACATATGAAAAGGAAATATCAGTTGACATTAAATACCATTTAATGTCTTCTGCATTCGAGAAAAGGCAACTCATAATTTTTTGCCTGTAATAGAAGGACGTTCGCAAAATTCATAACCCTGACTTGACTGTTAAGACAACATGGTCTTTATAGGAATATTTCAAGTACCTTTATCGGAATCAACGAATAAAATTAATTTTCAAAGTAGAATTTGTCTTTTTTGAAATATGCATGTGCAGAGAGTTTAGCAGTATCAAAAATTTCATTTTCAATCTGGAGCATGACTTTAATATGCCTATACAGAGGTGACGTTAAATGTTTAGGAAAGTAATAATTTCTCGTTATTTATAACGATATTTTCTCTTTTAGTTACAAAGAAGTTTTGTTTCCCTTCTAAGACATAATTTTTTTTTTTTTTTTTAATGGAAAGGGGGGGGGGGGTTAATTTCCGGTTTTGAGTTTCTGAATAGATTTTTACCAGAGATAATTACTTTCGGGATTACCCAGTATATATTTTCAAAAAGTTTTTCGAATAGGAATTATATCTTTATCTATATTTTAGAATACAATTAAAAATTATATTTATGATTTTGTTAATAGGCTCGTCTTTATTATGTGTATAATTTGGAATGTCTGGAAAATTGAGCATTTCATATCATAGTAAGTGATGCTCTTTTATACGTCTAAGGTCTGATTGTTGATGATTTCTAAAGTCTTGCTTATAACCAGTTTTCTTTCTTTCTTACTATTTACTCGTATTTCAATTTCATTATTCATTGATAATATTGATATATATTTCTTTTTCTTTATGATCTGCAAAAATGTACATAATTTCTCGATTATCATTTCAGCTACATATTATGCTCTTTTATGTTAGTTTTAGGACTAAACTCTGCCGTAGCAACAATAGCACTCTTCTGAAAGGGAAAACATGTTAAAAGGAAACATCAGTTTACATTAGATATCATTTTATGTCTTACTGCATTCGAGAAAAGACACCGTATAATATTATGTTTGCAATAAAAATACGTTCGCGAAATTCCTAATATTAAGGGTGTATTTCAATTCAAACTACTTATTTTCGGATTTTTTTAAAATTCATTTTTGATCTCAAACGTATCGAACTGGCAAATTCTTTTAGTTAGAAAGTACTTAAGGTGTAGTACTTGTCAATTTTTTGATAAATGCAGAAAATATTACAAAAAAAATACTCTCTAAGTGAACGTTTTGTACAGAATATTTCGAATTGAAATATCAGGGAGCGAAAAAAAGGGTCATACTGAGAAAATGATCATTTATAAATCAAATTCTAATGAATTGAGCAAAAAAATGAAATCACATGGCATCTTATACATCTCTTCCAAAATCACCCCAGCAAGTTTCATGTTTCTACTTTTAAAAATGAGTCTGAAATTTTGAATTGTTGACGGTGGAAAAATATTTTTTCGTATACACGCTTACCATGATTGTTAAGACAACATGCTATTTATTGGAATATTTCAAGCACCTTTATCGGAATCAGCGAATAAAATGAATTTTCTAGGAAGAACTCTCCTTTTTTGAATTGTTCATATATGCACCAAGCTTAACAGATCAAAAATTTCATTTTTAATCAGAAACATAATTTCAATAAGCTCATAGAGCGGTGAATGTTAAATGTTTAAAGAAAATAAATAAATTTTCGTTTCTTGTAACGATATTTTTTCTGATAATTTGCTTTACAAAAGATGTTCTGATTTTCTTCTCAGACATCATCAGCATTGTATGAAAAATGTCAATTAAGATCAGATTATTATTATAATAATAGAACGCTGATTTGCTTACATATATTTCAATATACACTGGTGTCCAAAATTTTAGCATAATTGGTAATTAAGTAATTATTTTTAAGTAATGAAAGAAATATGAATCGGAATGTGCTGAAACTCCAGGTGTGTAAACAAAATAGTACGCGTCACATATTTTCGCGAAGAGTTTTCCCCGAAATCGAACAGGGGACCGTCAACAAATTGAAAAAGAACGAAGATCTTTTGGATAACCCTGTCAAAACTAATGTAGCAAAAGCGTTCAAACTGCACATTATGATTAATTGGCTTATTGTAATGTACTGTGTTAATTTTTACAAGGATAGCATGTACACTCGTAGAGAAATTAAGGTTTTTATAAAAACAGCCCTAAGTTTTTTGCTTATAATTTGCAGAGTTCTTAATATAAAATTGTGTTCTTTTTTGAAAAAATGACAAACATCATTGTACACAATACCCAATCATCAGAATTAAAAAATAATAAAAATTGTATGACAAATGAGCAGGTTTACTAAATAATTTTTTACTGCGCATGCGTGAACGCTATTAAAATTTCATTTGCATATTATGTTAGTTAAATGTATAGAGCAACTTTTGTGAAAGTCTCAAAAACATAGCTTAAAAATTCTGAAAATTATCGTTGATAGAATGAGATCAAAATCCTTTATTCCCTAAATGAAGCAAAAAGATGAGGGACTGTATCCATATTCCATTGTTTAGTGCCTACACAATATTGCACGTACAACTATATTTAGGTAAAACCCCTGATTTTTTTTGCTTCCTTTAGGAATAACGGATTTTGAGTTGATTCTATAGGCTCCCATTTTCAGAATTTTCAAGCTATGTTTTTGAAACTTTTACAGAAGTTGCTCTATACATTTAGCTAACACAATATGCAAATGACATTTTGATATCGTTGACGCATGCGCAATGAAAAATTATTTACTAAACATACTCATTTTTCATACAATTTTTATTATTTTTAAATTCTGATGACAGGGTATTATGTACAATGATGTTTGTCATATTTTCAGAAAAGAACATTATTTTATTATAAGAACTCTGCAAATTATAAGCAAAAAATTTGGAAAAATTTAGGACTGATTTTATAAAAACCTTAATTTCTCTACGAGTATACATGCTATCCTTGTAAAAATTAACACAGTACATTACAATAAGCCAATTAATCATAATGTGCAGTTTGAACGCTTTTGCTACATTAGTTTTGACAGGGTTATCCAAAAGATCTTCGTTCTTTTTCAATTTGTTGACGGTCCCCTGTTCGATTTCGGGGAAAACTCTTCGCGAAAATATGTGACGCGTACTATTTTGTTTACACACCTGGAGTTTCAGCACATTCCGATTCATATTTCTTTCATTACTTAAAAATAATTACTTAATTACCAATTAATGCTTAAATTTTGGACACCAGTGTACATTTCTGAATTATCTTCGTTAGTATTTTTAATGCACATAAAAATCAAAATTAAACTTCAAAAGAAGCTCTATTATCAGACAAGAACGGTTCATTAGGAAAGTAAAATGTTCTGTTGAACAAAAATAATAAATTATTTCAAAAGAAACAAGAATAAATACTTAAGAATAAAACCGTAAATTCTGCATAACCTTCTATTCTTTTTCGAATTTTAAATTCCGTCTGTAAAGCATTGATGTTCAAAAGAATCCTCACTAAATATTTCCATTAACGAAAATCAAGCGATAATTGTGAAGTCGGCCGAATAAATGAAAAGAAAAGATGAAAAACTAAAGCGATTTTTCAAATCCGAAGTTCACTATTTGATTCCTTTGAAACAAAAGCATATTCACGGAATCGTATGGCCTTAAGGTATGTTCCATTTCTAGGAATCAACCTGTGAAGAATTAGTCGGTGATATCAATGAAGTTGTTTCTCCTTCAAAGAAAATTTCGATTAATTTTGGAATTGCAAAAGTAAAAAGTAAAGGATTCTGCAATTCGAAATCAATCCTACGCTGATTTCAAAATTTAAAATCCTTCACTTTTTTATTAAACGAATGAATGAAAGCAAATTTTGCATTTCTAACTCAATTATACATCATTTTAGTGCGTATGATTAAATTTATTTGCAAATGTGATTAAAAGTGAATTAAATTAGATGCAAAAATCAACAGGCTGAAAAAATTTCTTTCACTCTTCTAAAATAACATTGAACTGAGCTAGATGTGACGATAGTGGTAAGAAAATAAATGCAGAGATTTTCCGGATATCTTATTGAATAAAAGATAATAACAATATAAAAAACGAAATATTTCAAAAAAAAAAATGTATTTGAAAAAGAACAATTTATCTGATTTAAGTTGTATTCATTTGCTCATTGAAATAAACAAATAAATAAATAATATTATATATATACATCCTCAATATTTTGTTGATCAAAAACAATACGCTTTTCAAAAGAAAGATACACGCGTATAAAGATTTCAAAATGATCCAAAGATACTAATATCAAATAAATTTAGCAAGTTAAAACTGCACTAAATAAAACAACTTAAAAATAACCAGTAGCAACAACAGTAATAAAATACTTCAGAAGATTTTTCACATTAATTAGTTCAAAAGTAGCTTTATAATGCAAGAGCGGTTCATAAAGAGTGTTCTTAATTGCTCCGCTCAACAAGCGCAAAACGTTTTGACACATTTGCAAATTCATTTTTTAACAGAAAGATATAAAATTCGAATGCCTGACTATGGTAGCGATTTTGAATCGAACTTAGTTTTTCATTTTATAATAATTAAATTACCTATCCAACTCTAAGCTATTTCGATCACGTGATCACCCGTTTTTCTCCTGCTTTTCGACCGGATTTTCTGCTTTCGTAGGGAAATGTGCTCAAAAACGTCAACTTTGAAGGCTTATTATGAAAGATTAACTGTGTTTTTAAAAAAACAGAAAATTGAGTGCAATTAGACAATTTCTGAATAACAACACCTGCTATTTTCATGCATTTCCGAACAAAAATAAATTAAAGCATATGTCACAAAGTTGCCCTTTTTTGATTTAATTATTTTAAGAACACCTTTGGGCGTTCTTAAATAAAAAGAAATTCAAAAGAAACAAGATTAGGTACTAAAGAATAAAACCCTGAATTCGGCAAAATCTTCCATTCTCTTTCGAATTTTAAATTGCACCAGGTAAAGCATTAATGTTCAAAAGAATTCTCCTTAAATATTTCCATTTACGAAGACCAAGCAATAATTGTGAAGTCGATGGAATAAAAGAAAAGAGAAGAAAGGATGAAAAATTAAAACGATTTTTCAAATCCAAGTTTGCTACTTGATTACGTTGAAACAGAAGCATATTTTTGGATTCGTAAGGCCTGAAGGAATGTTCTATTTCTTAAAAAAGGCCGGTGAAGAATTAGTCGGTAATATCAATAAAGTTGTTTTTGCTTCACAGACAACAACTATCTCAAGATGTAAGGATGTTAAAAATAAAAATAAAAATACAGAAATTTTACAAAGATCTTAAATAAAGATAATAATCCCCAAAAAAGGAACCGTTCACTAAGTAATTTTTCAGGTTCAAATAATGTTCATTAATTATGTTTTTGTTTCTTTTCTTAATTCTAAATATTAGCAGTTATGCGAATACCACATAAAATTTAAAATTAGCAAATAAAACTGCATTAGAAAAATACAAAATTTTTAAAAAGAATACAATTAACAACAGCTTAACAATAATTTCGCATTAACTCCGAAAGCAACTCTAAAGATTAAGTACTTAAAAATAAAATGTTGAATTCTGCATAACATTATTTCTTGTTCCGAACTTAATTGATTCGTTAATAAAAACTAAGCGTTAATAATGATTGTAAAGTTGAGTGTATAAATGAGAAGAAAAAAAAAGAAAAAGATTTTTTAAATCTTAGTTCGCTATTTGATTCTGTTGAAACAGAAGCACATTCTTGGATCTGTAAAGCCCCGAGGCATTATCCATTTCTCGAAAAAAAAATTAGTCGCTTATATCGGTGAAGTGGTTTCAGCTTCACAATGATTTTCGGTTATATTGGGATTGAAAATCAAATGAAAGATTCTGTAATTTGAAATTAATCATAAACTTATCTCAAAATTTAAAATTCTTTTAATTAAACAAAGCTAATTTTGTATTTCTAGCTCAATCACCCATAATTATAATTGGTTGATTAAATTTATTAGGAATTATTTGAAAGTGGATTACATTAGATATCAAAACCAACACATAATGCAAAAAATATTCAGAAAATGCAGAAACTTACGAGAGATTTTATTAAAAATAGATAATATCTACACAAAAGCAAGAAACATTTCACCAAGTCATTTCTTCGATTCAAATTATGTTCATTTATTATGTTTATTTGACTTATAAAAATCCTAAATGTTAGCAGCTATGCGAATACCACATATAATTTAAAGTTTGCAAATAAAAATACATTAGAAAAATATAAAATTTCAAAGAGAAAACAACACCAACAACAGCTTAACAAGAATTTAGCATTAAGTCCAAAAGGAACTCTAACGATAAATACTTAAGAATAAAATCTTGAATTCTGCATAATAATATTTCTTATTCCGAAAAAAGACCCGGATGATAATGTAAAATCTATGGGGCATTCTTTTCAAATAACTCGCTCAAATTTTATCATTTTGACGTAAATATTTTGCATAGGATAGTTGAGCACGACCCACACCCGGCCTAGTTTTTACTTTTTTGATTATATTCTTTTTATATTAGTATAGTTTCAGCTTCATAACCGGTTCAAATCGGTTTTGAAAATCAAAGTTTTTTTTTTTCTTTTTTTGAACTTTTAATTATTATTATTATTATTATTATTATTATTTAAATCTGACACCAATATCGAAAAAGTAAAAACTAGGCCGGTTGTGGATCATTCTCAGCTATCCCATGCACAGAAAAAAAAAAAAAAAAAAAAAAAAAAAAAAAAAAAAAAAAAATCACGTCAAAATATTAAAATTTGAGCGAGCTATTTGAAAAGAACGCCCCCATAGATTTTACATTATCATCCGGGTCTTTTTCAGTCAATAGTGTGGCGTCTTAATTGAGTCTGTTGAACACTAATATTCAAAAGAATTGTCTCCAAAAAGTTTTCCATTAATGATAACTAAGGTTTGATAACAATTGTGAAGTCGAGCGGGAATAAATGAGAAAAATTAATGAAAAATGCAAAAGATTTTTCAAATCCAAGTTCGCTATTCGATTCCATTGAAAAAGAAGCACATTCTCGGGTCCGTAATGCCCAAAGACATTTTTCATTTTCTGAAAAAGAATTAAGGTACCCTGGGGTAATAACGCCACGTTAAGGTTCTACCAATTTTCACTGCTCAGTTTTAGTTTGTATTTTTCAAACAAATACATGATTTGATACAGCAACTCATTGACTATCTATATAAAAAAAATAATTTAACAGGTATGTATTCATAAAATGTAATGGCGTGATTTCTTGACCAATGCTATTCGGCGTTATTACCCACCTATATGGGTAATAACGCCATGTAAACAAAACTATGAAATAAGATGGAATAATTGCATGTAGATTGCCCAATTCTAAAAATACACACTCTACAAACTTAGAAATTGACAAATTGCATTCTAAGATATTGAAAATGTTAAATTTTTTGTGAAAGTGTAAGAAAAATAAAGTTGTTGTGTGGGAGGGGGGGGGGGGTGAGGCAAAAGAATACCAGACAGTGAGCTTCTTTTTGCTTAAAAAGGACCGCTTAAATAGAATTATTAGAAACATTGCACAGTTTTAACTGTGTTTATTTGAATCAGTATTTAGGATGTATCTCGGCCACTGTAGGGAATCAACCGGGATATTAATGCCAAGAATTGGCGTTATTACCCCGTTATAGTTATTGCGCTGTACATTTTAAATTACAAATTATCTCGAGAAGACATCCAAAATCTTCAACAACATTTTGAAAGTCCATGAAATGCACTACAAATTTATGTAATTAACAAAGTATTTCCGGATAAAAAAAATAGTCTTCACATCACAAAACGTATCTCGCAAATTTTAGATCAAGCGTTAATTTTAGTTGCTTGTAAAAACAATAAGACCTAAAAACGAAACAAATTAACTTGAAGCTGTTTTTTGCGATTTATATGACTCAAAACCCTTCTGAGCAGAGCACATGGGTGTCATTTACCAGATTATTTCATAATTATGCAAAATATTAGCAATTGGCGTTATTACCCCAGGGTACCTTAATTAGTTATATCGATGATGTTGTATCAGCTTCACAATAAATTTCTGTTATTTTCTAGCTGAAAACTAAATGAAAGATTCTATTATTCGAAATGAATCATGCACATATCTCAAAAAATTGAAACTCTTAATTAAAAAATAAAAGCTAATTTTGTGCTTCTAGCTCAATTACCCATAATTATAATTAGTCGATTAAACTTATTTGGAATTATTTAAAAGTGGATTAAATTAGACATCAAAATCAACGCATAATGCAAAAACATACAATATTTATCTAAAAAAATAATGAACTAAAAAAGATGTTACGATATTTTTAAAAAAATGTAGAAATTTATGAGCGATTTTATTTAAAACAGATATCTACACAAAAGCAAGAAACATTTCACAAAATAATTTTTATGATTTTAAATTATATTTATTTGACTTATAAAAAGCCTAAATGTTAGCAGCTATGCGATTATCACATAAAATTAAAAATCTCTATAAATAAAAGGAATATAGAGGATAATTAATTAATTAATTGAGGCACACAAAAAATCGTCTGCTAAGAAAATCTTTTTTCATTTTGAACTCTATAAATAAAAGGAATAAAGCAGAAGAAATATAAAACAGATAATGTATTTATCACAAAAAATCGTCTGCTAAGAAAATCTTTTTTCATTTTGAACTTTTATAAATAAAAGGACAGATAGGCTCTCAAACAGTGAATCGTCGAATATAATTGAAGAACAAATGGAAGAACAAATGGAAGAACAAATGGAAGAACAAATGGAAGAACAGATGGAAGAACAGAAAGAAGAACAGATGGAAGAACAAATGGAAGACCTCTTCATTAACAATAAAAAAAGATATGCAAACGAAACCCCAGAACACCGAGAAGAAATCTAATTAAAACTGACGAGACATGGCACAGAAACGTGAATGTGTGGGGTTGTAGAACTGGCATTCAGATAGTCTTCGGGCTACTGAGGGCGGGCAACCGTCTAGTAAGTAAATAAATAAAAACTGCTTTAGAAAAATACAAAATATTTAAAAACAAACACAACCAACAACAGCTAAACAATAATTTCGCATTAAGATGCCACATTACTGATTGAAAAAGACCAATATAAAGTCTATGGAAGCGTTCTTTTCAAATATCTCGCTCAAATTTAAATATTTTGACGTGATTTTTTTTTTTTTTTTTTTTTTTTTTTTTTTTTTTTTGTGCATAGGATAGCTGGGGATGATCTACAACCGGGCTAGTTTTTACTTTTTCGATTTTGGTTTCAGATTTTTTTTTTTTTTTTTTTTTTTTAACCTTAATTTTCAGAACCGGTTTAATTTAAAAAGAATATAACCAAAATCGAAAAAGTAAAAACTAACCCGGTTGTAGATCGCCCTCAGCTATCCTATGCAAAAAATTCATATCAAAGTAGTAAAATTTAATCGAAATATTTAAATAATTAAAAAGAACGCCTCTATAGATTTTAGATTATCATCCGGGTCTTTTTCAATCAGTAGTGTGGGCTCTTAAGTTCAAAAGCAACTTTAGAGATTAAATATGTAAAAATGAAATCTTGAATTCGACAAAACATTATTCCTTGTTTCAAACTTAAATGCGTCCGTTAAGCACTAATGTTCAAAAGAATTCCCCCCAAAAGTTTTCCATTAATGATAACCAAGGGTTAATAATAATTGTGAAGTCGAATGTAAAATTAAGAAGAAAGAAGGAAAAATTTATACAGTTTTTCAAACCCTAGTCTGCTATTTGATTTCGTTGTAACAGAAGAACATTCACGGATTCGAAAAGCCTGAAGGCATTTTCCATTTTTCGAAACAGAATTAGCCGGTAATACCGATAAAGTTGTTCCTGCGTTCCAATGAATTTCGATTATCTTAGGATTGGAGAGTAAATGATGTGTCCTGCAATTCGAAATAAATGAAACATCAATCATTAGCCGCATTATAATTTATAATGGAATTAAAAATAAATCTATCACTCTTTTAAAAGGAAGAATAAAAGGTAAAATCTAATTTAATTACACATTATCACCGATTGAAAATTAGATATTATCCAAAACAATGCAACTGTTAAATTTTATTAACTGCTTAAAAACGTGAACAAAATGAAGCATTTTTATATTTTATATTATGCATATCCATGATGGATTTAAGTATTACAGTGGCTCCCAAAGACTAGTTTTTTATTTGAATTTGTTTCTTGTCATTTTGTCTTACCAAGCTTTTAAATAGAAAGTAACTTTTTAATAAGCACAGTAGAAAAACTAAATTATAGGGGAAAAAATCGATGCCAATCGAATGTTCTATCCTTAATTCGATTTAATTTTTAATCCATAAATGGTGTCACTGCATATTATTTTTCTTATGATTGGTTGAAACGATAATCGATTGGAAACTTAACGAATTTTTTTTTTTTTATTCAAGATGGTTTCGGCTTTGTTCTTTAAAATTTTAAAAGCGATGTCCTTTTCTCTCAAAAATTCTTTCCTTAAGATGGTCGTGGATGATGACCGAAACTTTAATTGTTATACTTTTGGTTAAATGTTTGTTTAGTTTTTAACTTTATAATATTTTACATACAACATATAATAAACTTGAGATTTTGAATTTTCATATTAATATTAAATTATAAATAAATAAATAATAACCAATATATTCAAATAATCAAAGATAGCAGACTAATAAAAACCCAACAATATTTTACTCTAATAAGTTCAAAAGCAACACCTTTGTAACACATGAATGGTTGATTAAGACAGCGAACAAGATCAAATAAACGAAAATAATATACCATGAGAAAGAGAGGAGGTTAAGTACTTAAAATATAATTTGAATTCGGCATAACATTTTATTCTCTTTTCGAACTTTAAATTGCATCCATAAAGCATTAATGTTCTAACGAATTCTCCCCCGAAATATTTCCATTAACGAAAACCAAGCGATAATTGTGAAGTCGTACGAATAAATAAGAAGAAAGGATGAAAAACTAAATCGATTTTTCAAATCCAAGTTCACTAATGAATTCCGTTGCAACTGAAGCACATTTGCGGATTTGTAAGGCCCGAAGGCATGTTTCATTTCTTTAAAAAGAATTAGTCGGTGATATCGATGAAATTGTTTCTGCTTCACACTGATGAATTTCGATTATCTTGAGAATGAAGATGTAAATGAAGACTAACTCAAAAATAAGCATGCGCCAATCATAATTCAAAAATTATCTAAAAATGAATCTTTGATCTCTTATTATTAAACAAAATGAATAAAAGAGAATTTTGCGTTTCGAACACAATGCCATGACCTGTTTGATTAAGTTTGATTGCATAGCTTGATTTAAGATTTATTTCTTATTATTATCGATTATTTACACCTACGGAGAAAATTTTAATGATACTAAATTCTTTTGTAACTAAATTAATGAATTAAGCATCATAAATACTATAATATTTACAGTCGAACCTAGTTAACACGATCCTCAAGGAGAATCAAAATTTTTTCATGTTCTGTTATCAGTACCAAATCTTTGCATTCGTCTTTACATGTGACTGTGAAAACAGTACATTTTAAAAGCAATTCACACTAAGCGTGTTCATGTTAACGAAGTTTGATTGTATTTTATTAATAATTGTATGTATGGCAGCCCGTTTAGTTGCATATTTGTTTTATAAGTTCAAATAAACGAAAATAATACACCATTGAGAAAGAGAGAAGGTTAAGTATGGTTAAGTACTTAAGGGTTCTTAAGTTCGTTCGGTTTAAGTTCTTAAATCAAAAAGGGCAACTTTGTGACGCATGCTTTAATTTATTTTTGTTCGGAAATGCATGAAAATAGCAGGTGTTGTTATTCAGAAACTATCTAATTGCACTCAATTTTCGGTTTTTTAAAAAACACAATATATTTTTCATAACAAGCCTTCAAAGTTGACACTTTTGAGCACATTTCCCGACGAAAACAAAAAAAAACCGGTCGAAAAACAGGTGATCACATTATCGAAATAGCTCTGAACTGGATAGGTAATTTAATGATCCTAAAATGGAAAAATAAGTTCTATTCGAAATCGCTTCCATAGTCAGGCATTCCAATTTTATATCTTTCCGTTAAAAAATGAGTTTGTAAATATGTCAAAACGTTTTGCGCTTGTTGAGCGGAGTAGTTAGGAACACCCTTAAGAATAAAATTCGAATTCGGCATAACCTTTTATTCTCTTTTCAACTTTAAATTGAATCCGTAAAGAATTTATATTCAAAAGAATTCTGCCCAAAAATTTTTCATTAAACAAACCAAGCGATAATTGTGAAGTCGTACGAATAAATATGAAGAAAGGATGAAAAACAAAAACTATTTCACTAATGAATTCCGTTCAAACTGAAGCACATTCGCGGATTTATAAGGCCCAAAGACATGTATGTTCCATTTCTCTAAAAGGAATTAGTCGGTCATATCGATGAAATTGTTTCTGCTTTATTATGAATTTCGATTATCTTGAGCATGAAGATGTAAATGAATGCTGTAATTCAAAAATCAGTATGCGCCAATCAGAATTCAAAAATTCGAAAATGAATCTTTGATCTTTTTTTATTAAATAAAATGAATAAAAGAGGAATTTGCATTCATAACTTAACAATGCCATAATCTTTTAAGAGTATTAAGTTTGATTGCTGCGCATGATTTAAAATTTATTACGTATTACTAAACTTTTTGAGAAAAAAATTTACAGAAAACAAACATAAGTTAATTAGAAGGGGGAAAAGAAATTATTTTAATAGATAGAAATGTATTTCCTAGTCGCGAAAACCTTACATATTAGTAAATTGCATCCATAAAACAAACCAATAAATTAATAGAAATTCTCATAACATTCTTCTAAAAACAATACAGACTTTTGTCAAATGAAAACCCAATTACAAAGAAAAATCAACACAATAAGTATAGTAAATAAAGAGATATTCCACATATCATTTTACAAAGCGGAACAAAGACTAGTTGTTTCTACCTTCTAAAAAAAGATAACTAATTCTTTCTCTACTGGTGTATTCAGTCTGCTGCATAGGTAATAAAGATTATCTAAATTAAAGAGTCAACAATAGGGATGATGTGAATTAACATCAATCACGTGAAAGGATAAGAAACCTGAGTATGATAAATCGGTTCCGAATCAAAAGATTAGTTAGTTAAGGTTTCTTCTTTTTAAACTGCAACGACTGACATTTTATTTCAATGTATTAAAACATTTACAGAGTGCTTTGACCGCTGTTCAATTCATTAATCTGTTACTCGTTATTAAATACTCTTTTTCTTAGCGACAAACATTTTCATTGCCTTGAATGGATTAAAAACATCGTGCTAGTTATGTAATAAAAATACTCTCATAGGAATAACAACAACAACAAAAAATGCATAAATTTTTTTGCGCTGTGTATTAGATTTTGGAAGAATCACTTCTTACAAGGGAGATCTCCATACGGATATTCTCCGAAAAATTTGAAAAAAATTACACAATGTTCTTCTCATGAAGATAAGTAGTTTTATTTAAAAAAAAAAAAAAAAAAAAAAAATCGGCGGAATCTTGACAGTGCGTTCATAAAAAAATAAGGAAAATTTCGCTATTTAGTGATTTTTTTACCGGTTGACGATGGAATACAATTTGAACAAGTCGTTGGCGGCCACCGTAATACTTACTTACCAATCATGGTTATGTGTAATATAAAATATGAAAATAAAACATGTGTAAACTATTGAAAAAAATCATTGCAATTCCAAAATAAAATTTAAACTTATGTTTAAATATTTTTAATATATATATACATTAATAGTACTATATTCCTGAATTGGTACTATTGATGAATATTATTCCTGAATTGGTACTACTTGATTATCCCCCCCATTTCGACATCGATCCATTTCGACAAATTATATAAATCATCAAACTGCTCGTAAATTTATACAAATTGGCACAGTTTTATTTTAAATAATGAAAGAACTAATAAATTAGTAAAATTTTAATATTAAAAACAAATATAATAAAAAAAAATAGGTTACATGAGAAGTCCGAGTTATGAACGCACCTGACGAAAGTAAACTAACAATTTTGCGATTTCAATCTTTCATTTTCTAGGCAAATAAAACATTTTTGTCGCGATTAAATGCAATGACAGCAAGAATTCTGGAGGCAATTATAGTGAAATATCACTATTTAGAAGAATGTTGCATTTGATATTTATATTCTGGAAATAAATTGTGGTTAAATTAATGCTGAGAACATATATAGAAGAAATTTAATACTTAATTTTTTTTTTTTCCAAGTAATTAATCGAAGCTTGAAGATTTGTCGGTAGAAAAAGCAAGTATTTGTGTATTATAGAAGAAAAAGTATTCACTTCTATTTATAAAATCAAAAACAATAACAATTATTTTTTATCTAAAAAGAAAAGATTAAATTTCCATAAAACCTTGAGCCGAGTACAGCTGGTATTTTCAAGGTCATGCTTCGATTCATTTCTCAAATGGACAATCCATGGTCACTTCAAAAAAGGTAACTGATATTATAGAACTCTTTATTTATTTTATTTTTTCCAACTACAAAGCACAAAATATACTGCGATTTTGCTCTTTATCAGTAAGTAAACTTAAGATGTTTTCAACAAATAACAAGCATATAATTTGAAACCAGGAGCAGAATTTCGATAAAAGTTTAAGAGTCCTGGAACGCCAAATATCTTTTTAAAAAGCAAATTTTCAAATCAAGGTTTAAACTAGTTGGATCTGGCAATCCCAAAACTTTCTTTTATCTCATGCACGTTAACACTCCGAAATTTGCCATCACAGTGCCAAAATGAAATGGAAATCTATGCCCATCATGGGGATTCTAATTATATGAAATTCCGTGCATTAGTTATTGAGATATGATTATAGCCAAAATCATATGAATTATGCAAAATACAGCATAGTAGCACCATCTATTGGGTGATTTACACTGAAGCCTAATCTGCAACACCTTATGTGAACATATCTAACTGAATCTGAAAGAAGTAATGGATTTATAAAAATTTTCGAATTCCGGATTTCAAGAGATTTACACATTTTAGGGATCGGAGATCATGAAAAACATGTTTTTACATAATGTCTGTCCATGAGTGTGTACTGTATGTCTATGTGACAAAAATTTTGTGGGCGTTCTACTTTAAGAACCAATACATGAGATTTAATAAAAAAATATATTCAGTTAGTCACTGATATAAATTGGTGTTGATTAGCTAAGATATAATGTTTGTGTAACAGATGACGCCGCTTTGCTACATTTTACATTTCCATAATAGCTTAATCTCAAGAATTAATACACAGATTTTCACCGAACTTCAGATTTAGTTATTTCTGCGTATGAATTGGCGCTGCTTACGTTTTGGTATAATTCGTGCAACATGTAGCATAATGGACATAGAATGCCAATTAATTTTAGTACAGTGACAACGAATACTGACGCACTACTAATATGTAGAACAAAATTCTGAGATTGGCACATCCGATTAGTTCTGATTAGACATGAAATTTAGGTACTACATTGTTATCCCGCCGATCAAAACACTATCACCAAATTATAAGATTAAATGCCAAAAATGGATGATCGTGAATGTCACATTCAATGACATTAAAAATGATACACGTGTTTAAAACGTCATTAAGTGATTTTTATTTCGACTTTTTATTTGTATTTTTATTAATATTCTACTAATTATTTATTTTTTTATTATTTAAAATAAAAATTACGTCAATATAATTTGGATATTAATTTGGCGAAATCGGTCGACGGGATAACAGAGTAATACCAAAAATTATAATTAGCTTTTACCAGTACTGTAATTAAGTTAAGAATTTCAAGTTATAATCAATAAAGAAATTCAGTCAAAAGGTACTGGGTTCGATTCCCGATATGAAAATTAGTGTCTTTAGAGATTCTAACCGTACTTCAACGCTGAATATCCTGGTCTGTTTAGCCAAAGTGAAAAATTACGAAAACACTAAAAACATTCCATTAGAAGAAAACAGCCATATTTCAGCTAAAAAAAAATTTACACAAAATGGTCCAGTGAAATGTTTGATGAATAACCTTTTCAAAGTACATTAATAATATTTCTCATGAATTAACTTTGCAAGGTATTAGGAAATTCCATTAAGCAAAGTGATGTAATATATTAAATGTAGATTCAGAAGCTGAGTACAAAAGGCTTCTTTAATTAATGATGTCGATGAAAACAAAGGTACTTCATAGAAATTCCCGGAAGGCTTTTCGTTATCAAAAGATGCAAATAATAAAATCCCTTTTCCCTCTGAACTTGATTTTTTTTTTTTTTTAGTATTATTTAGGAGAACAAATAAAAAAAAATATTTTTGTAAAAAAAGACATGCGAACAGGCCTTATTACAGCATGGGCAAATCGGGACTTTGCCCATGGGCCTCCAAATCCATATATTAAAATATAAAATATTTACTTTCTTTTTCCAATTCCAACTCTTCCATATGTTGAATATATTAAATTCATCATAAAGTAATACAACAAATTGTTAAAGTTGTATAATTTTTTTTTTTTTTGTTCTGTACTTTAAAAAAAAAGAAGAAGGTGTACTTTTTTAAATTAAGATATTTAATTTAGAATTGAAGGAACCAACAGTTTTCTTCTATTTATATCCAAGGTGTGAAAATATGGTAACGCATTCACATACACATATGAAAGACCATCAATTTTATTTGAATAACGTTGCAATAATTCGAAAGAGGCCCCTTAATTTATCCTTGCCCAGGGCCCCAATTAGTCAAAATCGGGACCTGTATGCAAAATATATTATTAACATTTGGTATATTGCAGCAATTCAGTTATTCATACCTTTTAAATGTCAAGAAGTGAGAAATGGAATAGTATTTCTTAATAAAGAGATCATAAAATGAAATAGTCGGAAATTGCACGTCAAATGTAGAAAATGGGGTTCATTCATACTATAACTAGATTTAATAATTAAAAAGATAATGGTGTAACAGATGTTGCGTTCTTTATGCAAAAATGCATGAATACAAAACTTATTGCGATTATATATACAGTCGACTCTCGTTAATTCGAAATCGGATAATTCGAATCTTCGCTTAATTCGAAACATAAAGTCCCAAAATTTTCAATGGCAGAACAACATTAATCTTTTTCATTAATTCGAACTCATTTTCTCTTGACATCGTTTAATTCGAACGATCGAAAATTCCGTTTTTTCATTATTCCTTTCTTTCTCACGGATTTCAGATCATTTGAACTTTCTTTCTTTGTTTTTTGTGAAAATTGTTCCGAACGAGTATTCATATATTCCAATGAATTTGATATCCACTTTCTAAGTGCCCCGTCTGTCAATAAGTGACGCTTAAAATTTTTCTTCCATTGTGCTTGTTTCTAATCTTTTATTAGTTTATGTATTTATACATTCTAATTTAATATTAAGTCATATTCATATGATAAGAGACATAATAAATCTAAAAAACAATAGAAGATTAATTCCTTTCTTATAGTACCATATTAAGCATGTTCTCATTTCATACTTTCCATAATTTGAACTTCGGATAATTCGAATATTTTCTATGGTCCCGACGAGTTCGAAATAACGAGAGCCGACTGTAGTTTAAATTTAGTCATACGGAAATCATAAGCTTCCATCTTAAATAAGACAATCACCATGACAACCTTGAATCATTACCTATCATTTTATATTAATGAACTAATTATGTATGATAAGATTTAATAGTAAGAAGAAAACTTTTGTTGATGTATTTTTAAGTTTTCACACGACTTTCATAAAATTTTAAATGACTCGATAAAATTCTGCAACGATTAAATATATTGAAATTCAAACCATTCGGTTGTGTAGTTTTTGCGCTGTTATATGCGGACCGGCGGATAAACAGACGGACTAGATGACGATTATAAGTGCTACACATTTATATAATTCGAAGGCACCTAAAAAGGAAAGTGATCATTTTCTTGTAAAATGGTCCAAATTATTCAAATATTTGACTAACAGTTAAAATAAGTGTTTCAACTCGAAAAATTTGCTAAATGGCTGAAAGAATGAATCTAACCTGTTTCTACTGATAACAAACACTCTAAAAATGCTTTGATAAAACATATCATGAGTTAACTTTGAAACGCATTGGGAAGTTTTATTAAATTAACAGACATATTTAGCAGCGTATTAGACTAACCCCTTTCCGGAATTTCAATTCCAAACTTGCAAACTTCACCAATTATTTTTTTTCTTTTAGAACGAAAGCTTGAATTAGGGCATTTTTAATTTCTAAAAAAGTCGTTTTTAAATTCCGGTGTCAGTCAATTATTTCTCATTTTACGAACAGGATTAACCCGTGCCGGAAAGGGTTAAAAAGCTGACTACAAAAGACCTTCCATAATTAATGATGTCGATTAAAACAAAGACACTTCTAGAATATAACGAAGTTCTCGAATATAACGAAAAAATAATTTTCTCCCTGAAGCTGCTTTTGTAAAGAAATATTTATTTCACAGCATCAAATCTTTTTTAAATGCAAGATATACCTAATGTACAAGTTGTATTTCTGTTACTATAAAAAAAAGTTACTTTATTAAAAAAGTTCTTTAAAAATTAAGGAAGCTTTTTATTTAAAAAAGGTTATTTTCGTACACTATTTTCCTTTTAAATGACCACAACTCCACAAATATGTATTTGATTCGCAGTTAAAATACAGGTTTCAAATACAGAAAATTCGCTAAGCGTCCGAATAAATGAGGGTCATGGGAAAACAGGAATTAATTCAGTTTTAAGTAAAAGTATATTCCCAGTTCGAACCAGAGTGGTTGCTTTCAACCATGCATTTGCTTCTTTAACCATATGAGCACTAATTTTTTTTTTTTTCAATTTTTGGGGGGTGGGGATATTTTTACGATAGCAAAACTAACAGTAGCTATTAAAATCACAAAATAGGGTTTACTGAAATTTAACTAATAAGTTCTTTGCGGAAACCTGACGAATGTAGTTATTTTTCATTTTTTTCACATAATAATAGTGTAAGGAAGAATTTTTCAAGACGTTTGGAAAATGCCGCATTGCAAACGGACTAAACAAGCATTAAATATTAGTAGTATTTTTTATCTTTTACCACGGATTACAAATTAGGAAAAATAGCCCCTAATTTTAAGAGGAAACATGCTTGAATTAAAAGAAATGCGAACGATTTCTTAATACTTAATGAACTTTTTATTATTAGTATTACTATTATTATTCAACGCTGAAACATAAGTGAAGTCATAATAGTAAATGTATCGACATATGCTACCACTATTAGGTGCTGGAATTAAATAGTAAATAAAAGACATGTCCTATTGAGAGGACGTCAAAGCCGTAAAGGGTACTTTATAAAATAACGGATTTAGAACTTAACAAAGATGAAAAACTTGTCTTTTAAGGGAGAATTTCTCTTAATCCAGATCCCCCCCCCCCCCCCCCCACACACACACACACACTTTCAGAAGAAGATCGTATGTGTGTTTTACATCCGTGAGCGAAGAATGACTGTAACGCTTCAAATCAATCGATGTAGCCTCACAGACTGTGTCCGAAAAATATTCGATTAAATACAAGATTTCACTTCACAGAAATTTCGATTTGAAAATCGACTTTGAATGAAAATGAAAATGACCGAATGTGTGAAAAGAGTTGTTTGTCTGGTTGTTTAAAATGCTTTAATACAACACATCATGAGTTAATTTTGAAACATATTAGAAAGTTTCATTAAGGGAAGATAAGTAATATTATCAAAGTACATTGAAAAGCTGGTGACTACAAAAGACGTTCCTTAATTAAAGATGTCGATGAAAACAAAGATTCTTAAATATGTTCCGAGATAGTGAGTTCTCGGAAGGCATTTTGTTCTCATTGCTCGTTCTCGGATGCAATTGAATAAAATTCCTTTTCTCTCAGAAAAGGCTTTTGAAATAATTTTCAAGGTAGGGTATCGGAAAATATTTTTGTAAAAGAGACACGCAATTTATAGTTAACATTTACTGTAAGTAAGTTAGCCATTTTAGAACATAAAAGCCTACACTTATATAAGGAAAAATGAGAATGCTAATGTCTAAGAGAACGCTATTTTTAACTATTTCGTTTGCAATTTTTTTTTTTTCGATTTAAGTTAAGTTCTTGTTACATTAGGATAGTTTTAATTTCACAACCGAATCTAATCTGTTCCGAAAGTGCAAGTATTTGTTTTTAATCTGACACCAGAATCAAAAGACTACAAACTAGCCCTAACAGACATCGTCTTCAGTTATCCTATCCTATGCAAAAATTAAAATCCAAGCGAGAAATTAAAAAAAGTAACTTCTCCACAAAATTAACATTAACCTCAGAAGCCCCAGCGAAAATATTTAAATTCCTGAGGATTTCATGCATGAAACAATCTGGAACTTCTCCTCATGCTTTACATTGGAAAAAATTCACTGTTGAACCCAGCAGACATAGCATCACACCAACCTTTAGAATATATAAATGTAAGCTACCGCAGAACTTTAATATTCGCTCTCTTCCTCTGTCTGGCCAGACTTCATGCGCTGACACTTTCGATCAATCCGGCCATGGTTTGATCGAATTTTTAGCGGTTGGTGATTTTTTTTTTTTTTTCTTTTTTTGTGAAGCATTTAGTAACCCTGCAGGGCTCGAAAAATCCAAAATTTTTAAGGTTTCCAGCTGGGACATGAAAAATGTAAGTTCACAGATGAAAAAAGTGCAGGTTCCCCCCAAAATTCATACATGAGTATTTACGCAAAATATGTCGTTTTAAGCGATTTTTGACGAAATTTGCTGTTTAATGCGATTTTTTGATGAAATTTGCCGTTTTATCGCGATGTTTTAATGAAACTTGTCTTTGTTTTTCAAGATTTTCTTTTACGGTATTTGCAGTTTTTTTTAAATAATTTTTTGACAAACTTAGCCGTTTTTTCGCGATTTTTTAATGATATTTATATGTATTTCCTGCGATCTTTTGACGAAACCTGTTGTTTTTTTTCCGGTATTTTTTGACTAATTTTGCCCGTTTCTCGCGAATTATTTTTACGAAAATTGCCGTTTTTCGTGATTTTTTAACGAAATTTGTCGTTTTTTCGCGATTTTTGATGAAATTTGCATTTGTACCAGCGAACTTTTGACGACATTCGGGCTTTTTACGTAACATTTTGACGAAATTACGCTTCCCATGGGCCGATTAAGAATTATTATCACCTTATTTTTGGCTTTTACATCAACAAAAGTTTAAAGTAGTGCTTAAATATCTGTTTGTCTCAGTATAAGTACAGATTCCTAAAACCTAGAAGGAGTTAATGGAACTTAAATCTCCCAAAAATTTATTGGCAACATACTGAAACAAATGCATAAAAACAATAGTGTATAAAATATAATATAAAAATATATGTATAATAATATTTAAAAAAATTAGGAATTTAAGGAAAAAAAATATTTATAATGAACACACGTACAACGAAATATAGACTAATTACATTAAATGTGTAATTTAATCATAAAATTCTGGAATTTTAAATACTAAGTTCAATATAACTCTTAAACTATATATGTATAGTCAGAAGATAAAGTTGGGTGAGACACAGTTAAAATAAAAGTATAATATGAATATATAAGATAAGCAATCATGATAATGTAGAATATAAGGAAAACAATAATTTTGATTTTGTTTCAAGTACCTACATAAAAAAAAGTGAATGTGTGATACAGTAAAACCTCTAAATAACGGACACCTCGGGAACGCGGAAATTGTCCGCTATTCGGAGGTGTCCGCTATTCGGAGGTGTCCGCTATTGGGAAAACCTCAGAGATTCAAAAAGTGCTAAGAAATGCTTTATGTTTCATTAATTTACTTTTATATGTCCTAAAACCTCTATTATATAATTAATCGAAAATTTAAAATACTTTTTAATCAATAAAATTGAAATAAATTTGTGCACTTTTATCCACTGTTTATTATATTCTTGTGAAATAATCGGTTACAAAAGTTTACTTTTGCTTGCGATTACATGTAATTTATTTTTCTATATGACGTTACTGGACATTGTAAAGTTCCGGGCAGGAAGGGAAGGATTGCACTTTTTGACCTTTAAAAGCATAAAATCTCAAAATATTTTTTGGTGACATTTCAGTGCTCTGGGAGATATTCCTCCCGGGAAACACCCTGAATTTAGCACTGAACGTGGGGGGAAGGGGAGATTTTTCCCAGCTCTTTATCTACATTTATCTGTGATCACAAAATTTGTGACACGTTGTCCTGATAAATTCAGAGGCCTTTTTGCTTTTTTTTTTAATTATTATTATTTTTTCTATCTCTTTAAAACATACTTTTTCATCTTTTATCGCCGAATAAAGTGTCCGCTATTCGGAATGTCCGTTATTCAGAGGTTAGACATACAAAAATTTAGGTTTTGGGAGTGGGGATTGGAAAACTGTCCGTTAAATAGAGGTGTCCGTTATGGAGGTTTTACTGTATTATTTTACACGATAGAAATCAAAGTACATTTCAAACTTTTTTTTCCCCTAAAAGAAAAATTATCTCTAAGAAAACTTCATGGCGATTTAGCCAGAGAAAAATATTTATTGCCATATGACAACTGGCGATTATGAATCTGCAACTACACTTCTCAATGAATTGCGCTTTTAAAAATCAAAGCTAAAAATTAAAAATAAAATAAAGAAAGAAAGAACAGGCTAAAAGAAAACGAGCAAGTTTTAAGACTAAAATAAGATGCAATATCTTCTGGAACAGGAGAAAAAAAGAAAAGAGAGAAAGAGAGAGGACAAGCGGCGAACGGGACAGAATTCTTAATTATGACAGCGATGAAAACAAAAGTTCGCCTCGGACATGTAATCGCCGGAAGGCATATCTTTATTCCCGGGGTGAAAATAAAGAAATCTTTCATTTTTGCGAAAGGAATTCATTTGTCGAGCTGCGGATTATAATTCTTCAGCATAAGCGCAAGAAGAAAG
This sequence comes from Maratus speculifer, assembly GCA_964019185.1. Lineage (NCBI taxonomy): Eukaryota > Metazoa > Arthropoda > Arachnida > Araneae > Salticidae > Maratus > Maratus speculifer. The sequence goes on from OZ025301.1 coordinate 187,119,774, forward strand.
CGCCGTTTGTTAACAGCTCTTAAATAAAATATTCAAAATTAATGAATTAATGATTCAGATTATGTTTTTAGCTTAAATAAAAGTAATAATTTTAAAAATAAATTATTCTCCAAATATGATGCTCAATACAATTTAATAATCAGCTAGAAATGTGGATTTTTTCAGCTAAGCAAGAAGAGGTATAAAAGACAATGAACGAATAAGTTAAAATGTTGAATTGTAAATGTGTGCAAAAAATTGTGAATGTGTGAGATTATTTTACACTATACTATACAAATAAAAGTACATTAGAAAAATTTGTTTTTCTATATGAAAAATTATCTTTAATAAAACTTCATGGCGGTTTAGATACCGAAAAGTGACCAGAGGAAAAAAAATAGTGGCATCGGGCGATTATGAATCTGCAACTACATTTACAGTATGAATCGAGCTTTTAGAAATCAAAGCTAAGAAATAAAACTAACTTAAAATGAAAAAGAACATAAGACTAAAAGAAAACGAGTAAGTTTTAAGACTAAAATAAAATGCAATATCATCTGGAAAAGGGAAAAAAAGAGTGAGGACAAACAACGAACGGGACAGAATTCTTAATTATGACAGCGATGAAAACAAAAGTTCGCCTCGGACATGTAATCGCCGGAAGGCATCTTTATTCTCGGGGTGAAAAATAAAGAAATCTTTCATTTTTGCGAAAGGATTTCATTTGTCGAGCTGAGGTGGACGATTATAATTCCTCAGCATAAGCGCAAGAAGAAAGCGCCATTTGTTTGCAGCTCTTAGATAAATTTTTCAAAATTAATGGATTTACGATTCAGAATATGCATTTAGCTTAAATAAAAGTAATTATTTTTCAAAAAATGATGCTCAATGCAAATTAATTATCAGCCAGGAATGTGGATTTTTTTTTTAGTTAAGCAAGAACAGATAAGATGATGAGCGAATAAGTTAAAATGTTTCAATAAAGGAAAGTTTGAAGAAAGAGTTTATAAACAGAAATTTATAAATTTAAAAATTAGTTAAAGATGACTAAGAGAAATATTAATATAGAAAAGTAATACCCTACAAAATTAAAATAGCAAGAGCAAAAATAATCGATAGGAATTAGGAGAATGTTTTAATCTAGAAAAGCAACAAAAACCTACAGTACTGAAACAGTTATTAAATGAAAATGCAGAAGTTTGGTCTTAATTTTTTTTTTTTTTTTTTTTTTTTTTTTTTTAATGACCAATATATTATGTATATAAAAATACATATGTATTAGCATTGATTAAAAAGTATTATAACTCGTTTCAGAAAGGGTGAAATCCTCTTTTTCAAACTACCATGTTTGATTGAGATTAAATTATCGTACCAGACTAGAAAGACAACAATTAGCCAGTTTTGAATTATTCAGTTAACAAATTACATAAATACAATAAGAAGTAATTATTATGAAACAGACTTCAGATTTAACATTTAAAAAAATAAACACTGTATCAAACGGCGAATTGGAAAGAATCTGCTGGTTACTCAGCGATTAAACTCCCCTCCGGAATGTAAAGTCTATGCATGTTTGACGCATCTTTATATTTAAAATACATTCAACTCTCGTAAATTCAAACTAAACACGAAGTCCCGAAATATTCAAGGGCAAAATAGCTTAAAAATTCTCATTTATTCGAATTCATTTCCTCTTGACCTAGTTTAATTCGAACAAACGATGATTCCAATTTTTCATTTTTCCTTACTTTCACAAGGACTTTAGATACTTAAAATGACTTTCTTTCTTTCATAATTGTCATAATTGTTTTGAAACTAGTATCCATATAATCCCATGCATTTGATACCCGCTTTTTTAATGCCCCGTCTGTCCATCAATGACACCTCCAACGCTTCTTCCATTGTGCTTATTCCTAATTTCTTAATTAGTTTATGTATTTATATCTTTTAATTTTACATAAAGTCATGTTTTAATGATAACAGCCGAAATAAATTTAGAAAATACTATAATATATATATATATATATATATATATATATATGGTAAAAGTATCTTTTTAAATATATTTTCCTCTCATAATTTCCATAATTAACTATGGATGATTCGAATATTTCTTATAGTCCTGGGGAGTTCAAATTAAGGGGAGCCGACTGTATCTCCTTGGGGAATTAATATTGTTAACTTTTTTTTCGGTGTTCTTTTCTTAAAAAACGCATCTTTTTTTTTTTTTTTTTTTTTTTTTCCCTTAGTTTTTAAAATATTTCTAAAATCTATGCATAATTTCACATGAGACATGAAATGTTAGAATGTTACTTCCAGCTCGTCAGTTTTCAAAATATAAAATATTAAATTCAGCATAAATTTTAGAAATATTTTGAAAATTAACAAAAAGTGACTTTCTTGCAGAAGAAAAACACTGTAAAAAGAAGTTAAAAATATTAATTACCCGAGGATATATTTTGACTATAAGAATGTATCAAACGCCCATTACCGTGGAGAATTTGGCCGCTGGGTGACTAGCCGCCGCATAGTGTGCAATTTTGCAAATCTGGCAGGTAAAAAGTCCAAAAATCGACTTGGAATGATTTAAACCTTAACTGGTTTGCCCGAACGCCGTTCGGGCAAGACGAATTTGCTTATTGCATCATTTAAGGCTGTTCTCAAATGAAAAGCGCGTTTTGGGCTCTACTTTGTGACACTTAAACAAAAAAGTTTTTGCTTTCATATGCTTCAAAAAATTTGAAATGGTAATTTTGTTTCTCTATAATTGGACTCATTCTTTATTTTTCTTTTAAAATCAATACTTTAGGCGCAAAAAATTGTCAAAGTTTGACTTTTGGCACTTTTTAACCGGAGAGTTTGTGACACTTGCATTCGCACAAAAATATACCAAGAAACATTTTTTCAACTTTCACGTACTCATCAAAGTGTTTTTAATTGGCTGCAATCCTCGAAATTTCGATGCAGTATCTATTTTTTCTTTGAATGCTTAATTTAACTGGGGCTATCAAATTTTCCTTCATTTTTTGCCTGCAAAAATCCGATTTCGTAACGATAATTTCCGTAACGGTAGTTCGTATGTAAGAAATAGATGGCAGCACTACCGAAAAATAACATTTCCGATAATTCATGGCGATTTCAGCTGTAAAATGAACATCCAATCAAAATATAGAAGAAGGTTTGCCATACATATATTAGTACATACGCCAAAAATTGTCGCCAAATAGAAAATTCAATATTTTACAGAAAAATTATCACGATTTGATTTTTATGCGTTCATCGGAATCGCATTTTTCCGGATAGTGTCCAAAGTATTAATTGAGATTAGTTATGAAACCCGATTTTACGGATTTTAGGTCTGAAACTGCCTTTTCCTATTATGGATGTCTTGTGTAATCAAATTTTGCAGCCGGGATTGATTTTTTTTTATATCTATATGCATACATAATAACAGAAAAAAATATATTACAATGCACCGGCATGCACAATTTTTTTCCAGCTTTTAAAAATTTATTATATGCTATTAAATTTTCAAAATTTTTTTATATTGACTTAAAAATTATTTTTAAAATATAACACTTCGAAATAACTATCCTAACTATGGAATACAAAGTATCTCCATTGTTGTAAAGATCTTATAATATGATAAAAAAAAAAAAAAATAAAACGAAGTATGTTTTTAGCCAAAAATATTAATGGCAATTACAATTACAGAAATCTCACTGAAAACCTCCTATTCTGAAAAGGTTAAAAGAAAATACAGTTTTCGAGTCGGTCGATATCTGAAACTAAAATCGAAGAAGTAAAAAAAAGAGCGATGTAGAAATGGACCTCATCTCTTTAATGAAAAAAAATCAAAAATGCCAAAATGCAAGTGAGATATTAGAAAATAGCTTCCCCATAGGATTAGCATGAGCTGCCCTATCCGTTTGGAAAATGTAATTCTAATCAATTTGAAATGTTAGATTCAAATTTAGATGACGAAAGTTTGCTGATTTAAGTTTAAGGGATTCAGATTCGAATATATTCAATGCAAATGGTCAGCTAATGCTTTAATAATAATAATGAGATCGACACAGCTGTGGCCATTCGGTAGCTTCAAAGCTCCAAGACCACCCTTCTTGCTTTTCCATGTCTTCAATTTAATCAATTTGCTTTTTAAATATGTCCGTATTAAATTTTTAATCCCCCCCCATTAACCTGGCCTCCGTTAGAGAGTCGCAATAAGAGAAGAAATGCTAGGATCGCAGAAGTTAAAAGAAGAAAAGCTAAAGGATCACGGACGTTAAAAAAAGGAAAAAAAGCAAAATGCGGACACCACAATATTTATTCTCGACTGAAAACAACCACAATTTAAAAAAAATAATCCTGAAATGACGTCCAGAAATGAATTTTTTGAAGAGTTAAATATTAATATTGTTTAAAATATTAATATTGTTTAAAACGCATTACGTCTTTTTTAAAGCTGAATGTATGTTCATTAAGCGTGTGCGATTTGTTGTTTTGTATATTTACATTAAAAATTGGATGAGAAAAACATTAAATATTTGGAAATACAAAATAAAAAAAGGAAAAAATTACGAAAATAGATTTCCGAATTTGTTTTTCTGATATGGTGATTATTAATGTTTTTAAGCAGATTGCGGCTTTCAAATGAAAAATGAGCGTAAAATATCATTTAGTATCTTTGTCCTTTTATTTAATTTTTGATTTCCAAAAATGATGCCTGTTTTCAAACATAGCAGAAAAAATTTGAATTTTTAAGGGATTATTAGTCAGTAATGAGAGATGTCAAAACAACGTGTCGTTGTAAGAAAATGAAAGATTGGAAAATAACTTTAATATCACCCTTAAATTTATATGTAAGCTTTAAACACAGATGAGTATATATTCCAATTTTTATTTGACACAGTCGGTAAAATAAATTTAAAAAGCGTGTCAGATTTTGAATATGAGTTTAAATTCTGAGCACAGTGAATCTAATGTATATAATTAAATTAAGTGAATCGGATTTTTTTAATTTTAATAAAATGTATTATATTATTTATAATTTCAGATTTTTTTCTTTATTTTTATCTTTACGTAATACAGTAGCGTAGCTGTGTTTTTTGGCGCCCGGGGCCAGCAAGAAATTTTGCGCCCCCACCCCAATATACATATATAACAATTTCTCTCAATTTGGCGCCCCTAGGTCTCGGCGCCCGGGGCGGACGCCCCCTTACCCCCCCCCCCCCCCTTAGCTACGCCACTGACGTAATAATAGTCACGTAATAATAAATAAGTTCGCTCTCCAAAGGCGTTCTCCAAAATTCAGAGATCTAGAACACAGATATAAGAAAGAGGGGGCGGGGAAGCCCTTTCGTATTCTTTATGGAATATATAGATGGAGGTAATAGTGTAAAATTAAAATTTACAAAACGTTTTCAGGTAGGGTTTTTTTTGTACCTTTTATCGCGCTTTGTGTATGCCCCTATTCATATAATGATGATTTAGCCAAAATAATTTTCAGGTATCTCATATATTAACCCTTTATCTACCACATTATGAATTCATAAAAATTCTACATTCTAAAGCATTTTACGTAAGTTGCTTAAACTAAATTAAATGATTTACATAATCATTTAATAAATTTTTGAAGGATTAAAGGATTTAGGAGGATTTATTAAATTTTAATTTACAGGGATTTTGTGCAATATTTAAAACCCACTCAAATATTTTATTTTAAACTATTTTTTAGTATTTTGTAGAATTATAAAATGTACAAACATGGTGTTCTCACTCTATAAATATAGAAATATTTCCGAATTGAAAAATCCCCATCCCCCTCCCTCAGAGCCAAGAAAGCTGAAAAAGTGCAAAGGCAAAAGAAATCATCTTATTTTTTGTTTTGTGCAACCAATAATGCTTTTGGAACAAATTAAAGTAATGTATCTGTAACTCATTCTAAACAGAATGAGTTACAGATTGACATATTAAAGACTAATTGACATATTGACACATTAAAAGAATTTTATCATGAGTAATTTTAATGGTACTTATAAGTACCGTCGATATATAAAGGGTTAATAGAAAATTATAAAAATCATAAATAAATTAGTGAACCGATTTTTTAAGATAGTTTGAGATTTTTTATGTTAATGGTTATGTTTGAGATTGTCAAAATTACACAGTCTCAGACAATTGTACCACCTTCTACTTTCAGAAATTCTCAAAAGAAATTTAAAAAAACAAATCATGGCGAAAATGTTATTTTATACAGAGGAAATGGTATTTCAAAACAGTATTTCCCTGTAAAAAGGCACGGCCCGAGTAAGCTCTGACGCTATGGAAAGCACAGTATCATTTCGGGGGCCCCCTTTCATTTGTAAAGAGTTTACATTCGACATACCTCTGGAAACTCACAACTGCTACAAGGTTCTATAGGTATATGCGTTCTATAGGTATCGGATTACAAACAGCTGCGTTGCGTTTTCTTCCTCCCCTCACTCCCTTAGGCTATCTGCGTTCGCTGGTCAGTAATGACAATTTTCAAGAACCATTAGGAAAAGAGTGAACTGAGTCCAGGACAAAATTCTCCAACATCCTCTTTGCTGAATAATAGATCTATTTTGACCAAGTTCCTTTTACGAAAAAGATCTCCAAACATTTAAAAAGTTTTAAGCTTATTTGAAAAATGAAAGTGACAATTTGAAGTTGTAAGTGAAATAAAAGACTATTTACACTAAATATGAAACAGTTTTTAAAATTCATTATTTTTTTAATTGATAATTTTTAATTAATATACTTTTTTTTAATTTAATTGCTTTTTAAATGTATTCAAGTCTGTTTATTGTTTCAAAATTACTTTAAATTTTAGATCTCGTTTTTACAAATATTAATATTTTTATAATTACACTTTTTTTTTCAAAAATGTAATGATTGTTTTAATTCGTTCCCCTTTTATTCACCGAGGAGGAAGTATACAATCTATAATTGCCTCTCTAAAACAATTTTAGAGAATGCAGATTTTTAGTAAATAATATCACCTGAAGATGATTTTTAATTTATTTCTGCATTCTTGGTACATTGCGGAGAGGGGGCAAGGGGGTGAAAAAACATACTTCTGAGTTTGCCATAGTCTTAGCAATGAAATCATGTTAACTGCAAAGTATCTTGTTAAATGTAAAGGAAACAGGGTCCAATTACGACTATGACGGAGGAAGGGGGAAATACTTGGGAATGATCTCTCGTGATGAATGATAGAATTTTTTGTGAATAATGTGGAAGTAGCTAGTGCTAAACTTCATACGTATTATATGTATGCATAAATTAGTCACCCAGTACTACTCATATCTATATATAGAGTATCACAAAAAAGGCCACATCTTCAAGAAAAATTACTAGAAGGATAATAGTAGGAAAAATGATAGATTGGCTGATATACGAATATTTCTCTGCAAGTTTTTATTTTGCTTATCTATGTGCGTTTTGTAAGATGTCTAAAAGAAAATGTCCAAATTGTTCATAATTAAGGTTTTTACTTTCATTTATTTTTATAAGAAAAAGTATTAGCTTGTCTGATAACACTTGATCAACGAAATTCGGCATAGGCGTAACAATTTTTAATGGAAAAATCGCGAAAATATATTGAATTGAATGCATATGCTGTTTGGAAATTTATTTTCTACGTAATTTGATTTATGGAATCTATGATTACTAAAAGCGAACGATACCGCGGCGAAACACTCGTGTTTTTACTGATTTCATAAAAAATTTCACACATTTTATTTTGTAAAAAATAATTTTAGCCATCCGAACATTTCAAAAATTTTTGTAAGTGATGTAAATCTGGTTTATTGGGATGCTCTAAAAGGATTGTGTTAAAGTACGGACATTTTGTTACTTTTAGTGAGGAAAAAAAAATTTCATCCGTTAATCGCAAAGTGACTTCCTTTAGCCGGTGTATTTCAAAGAGTTAGCTATCATATTTTTAAAAACCAATTGCACCATAAATTATAAAAATTTTAGTTTTCAGAATATATTTTTTATTTGACGGTACCTATAAAATTATGCCGTGCAGAGGCAAAACCGCAATGAGACGATCTGCCTTGTATTGATTTCATCAAAATTTTCGCACATTTTATTCTATAAAAAATATTTCTACTCATCCGAATGTTTCGAAATTTTGCAGGATGTATAAATCTGGTCTATTGAGATGTTTTTAAAAGATTGTGTTGAAATATGTATGTTTAGCGTCAGGGCCGTAGCTAGAAGTGAACGATAGAGGGGGCTCAAGAAAATTTAAAGAGAGCTCTTTTTTTTTTTTTTTTTTTTTTTTTTTTTTTTGTCTTAGTGGCAGAAAGATAAATTTGTGCATATTCACATTATAGGTACTATGTTTCTTATTAAACTGTTGTAATAATTTCATTTTATGCTAAGAAAAATACATGATGATGAAATTTTTGAGTGTATAACTGGTGTAAAAGTTAACACCATGTTAGCTTCATGTGTACAAATAAGATAAGGGAAAGTTGAAACACTTATTTTAGATATAATTTAGTAACTCTGCAAAATTGTGAAAAAAATCTCGAAACTAAATTAGATTTTTGAACACACTTCATTTGAATTTTCAGAACAGAAATTCCTTTAGTGACCGTGAAATCTTTTCCAGGGGGGGGGGGGGGGGGGGCTCAAAATATTTTAGGGGGGGGCTGAGCCGCCCATAGCACCCCCTTAGCTACGGCCCTGTTTAGCGTAGAATTTCTGAAATATAATATATTTGCAAACTTTCTGCCGCTTTCCCTTCAGCAAAAATACCTCCTTAAACAATTTAATTTTTGGCATTATTCTGCTAAGTTTTTGGCATTCTTCTGCTATCACGGACATTCACGGACATTTACGAAAAAGCAAAAAATAAGCATGCATGAATAATAAAAGACTTTGGAAGCGAATAGCATTTTTCATTTTTCGATAAATCTGAAGCACGAAAAATTTTATTTTATGTAACTGTATCATAACTAGGCTCCATTCAAAAGGAATAAATATCGTTTCTTCTTCAAAAGCAATAAAAGTTTCAACTGGCCTTTCTTTTTCAATCGTTCTGAGATTACGGACAAAAAAAATGGAAAGTCTCAACGATGGAAAGAGATAGAATTGGATTTAACGATTTAATTTATATGACATGTAGTAAGGGAATCTAGGAAAAAAAATGACCGGAAAAAAGTGACAAAGTACGAAAGCGGGAAAAAAAAGGCACGGAAAAAAAGTTACTGGAAATAAAGTGACAAGGAAGAAAAGTTACCGAAAAAAAAGTAACACGGAATTGATTAGGGGATTTATTATTGATTTTGGGGATTTATTGGTTAAGTATGAAAGGGTAAATAATTTAGGTAAATGGTTTTTATAGAAATATAGAAGTTAATATCGGAATGAGAATATAGAAATTAAAAATTATTTCTGAAAGGGTATTTTAATTAGTAGACGGGAGATGCTGGGTTCGAACCCAATCGCGCCTCAGTTTAACTGTTCGCAGTTTGCGTGGTTCTCTTCGAACCTTGGGGAACTTTACATAAATACGGGTTAGGTTCCCTTAGAAAGACCCCCCCCCCGCCCCCAAGAAGGATACTTCCCCTAGGACTTATATCCCTCAAGTAGATAATCGGCCTTCACAACATAAACCCACATCAAACCGTGCTCAGAGCATGGGCACAGTCCTTTTATTTATAATAATTATTTTATTATTTTACATTCATATATCGTGAGATTTTTTTTTTTTTTTATGCGTATGTAATTATGCAAATATGTAGCACCTATAGGTATCGTTCAGTCCGTCCGTTTGTCCGCATATAAAGAACGCAAAATCTACCCAACCGAATCGTTTGAAATTTAAAATACATAATTATTACATAATTTTGACGAATCATTAAAATTTTTTTGAAAATAGGATGTGTAGTTCAATTACAGAGACAATCAAAAGTATTCCAATACATTGCGGTCAATGGGAAAAACAGTTTCAAGCCAAAAGTTTCGAAGATAATAAAATTTATATGCATCTATCTAGTATGTATATAATGTACATTTTGTATAATCTGCGGTGCAAAGGATATTTGTTATGCATTTACATAGTCCCACAAAAGTATTCCATTAAATAATTGTATATGGGGGGGGGGGGGGGCATTTCCATGTAATTTCCGATTTGTAAATGTTCATCTTTAGTAAAAATTTCCGTTTTTTTTTTTTTTTTTTTTTTTTTTACTTGCATTTATTGCGCGAAAAAATAGCAAAATTATTGGCTCAAGAGTCTTCAGAAACATTGATAATGGTGTAAAATTAGTCTGTTGACAGCAATATACTTCATTTGTAAGCAATTTATATAGCTATTTGTTCTTTATTTCAATAATATATTTTTTAAATTTTTATTTAAATAATTATAAAATTTTATTTATTTTTCTTTTGTTTGAAAATTGTAACTTTTAAGTCATTCAATGCAATAATAATAATACTAAATTTGAAGTATAAATTATTCTTTGCATTATAATGAATGTCATTTATTAAGTTTCATACAAATTGCTTTATTAGTTTTTGAGAAATGTTGTGCGTAAGCTAAGAAAGAGAAATTGAGAAAATTGTATTTCAAGAAAGCTTATGTATTTAACGAGATTGAACTATACTAAGATGCAAATTGTGTCTTTAAAAATAATTATTTTCAGCTTTTAGGGAAAAAAAATCAGTTTAGCAATACAGTCTACGGCATAGTTCATATTTAAAATTTTATTTTTAAACTTTTAACTATTTTTTTTTTTTTTATAACATTTGTGAGCATAACAATAAAAATGATTCGTTTACTTATATAGCATGAAATAAGATTTAGGTTTACATCAAAAATCTTAATTAATAAACAATAGTGATAAAATATTAATATGGAAGATCAGTTGAAAGCAGTAATACAGTCGGTCCTGCTTAATTTGCATATATTTAGTTTCACTGAATTGTATGCAATTACGTATGCATTTAAGCGAGGGCAGCAATTAACGTTATTAGTATAGATTATCATTTGATTCTTTACCACAGATATGATAAAAATTATTGAAAAATAAAAATTTGGCACTAGTTAAAAATTAATTATTATAGCAATAATTTTAATCAATATTTTTATTACACTATAGATAACGATGTCTATGCCAAACTGTCATGTATTGTAATACTAATTACATGGATTAATTTTTCATTTCAAATTTATGCGATTTAAGTGAAAATTAAAAGAAAAGTAAAATAACGAATTTTTATTTTCAAAATACAATCTTTGAAAATATTAATAAATCTGCGCATAAATTAAATTTCCATTATTTGTAACTTATTCTTTATTCGTTGCCTACAGAAAAACAAACAAACAAAAAAAATCTGGTTTTAATTTTTTTTTTTTTTTTTTTTTTTTTTTTTTGTTCATTGCATTCACAGGAATTTACAAAATCCGGAATACTAGATTAGAGATGTCTTATGTGATCAACCCACGTTACGCGATACAACGAGAATTTTTAACATTAATCTTATGGGGCCGTTTCTTTTCCACGGCACTTGCTGCACATAAGCGATGTATGCAATTATCCGTTATCCGACTAAGTGTGGCCGGCTGTACTTCAGAATTTGAAATGGGATTTAATGTACTGTAACATATCGAAAGTAAGCAACCTGGAAATATACATCCCCCGTATATACTTTGCAAATTATATAAATTCTGGTATATTTACAAATTCCAAATATATTCCACCACTCTTCCAATTTCCCTCGCTATTTCATAAAAGTTATATCTAAAAGCATCCCTTAAAATTATTAGAATGTTTTGCCTGCTAACGGGGGACTTACTTTCGGTACTTTAAGGTATTTGACTTTAAATCTTATCTTTACTTTCTGAACTCAAAATACTTTAAATAATTTCAAAACTTAATCCTCATATTTTTAATGCTTTTATTTTAATTAATATGTGTGAAGTCACACTTTTTACCCCTTAGACAAACTGTCACAATTTTGACAATAAAAAAAAAAAAAAATCCATCTCTCACAGCCCAATCTATGTTTTAAAAGGGATGAGGCAACAATCTTTTATAATGTTCTCTTCTTTTTTTTTTTTTTCTTTCAATCGCCAAAAAGAGAGAAAGGGCCAAAACAGAACTTTTATCAAATGGTTTTATTCATAGGAATTTCCGGTATTCTACTATTGGTTAAATGATAAAGATGCAAACACGTCGGTTGAAAGGAGGCGGAATAACATAAATCAAATTGTACAGCTAATAGATAGATAAGTAACGCCATCTGTTGTCGTTAAAATGGTGGACCTCATTCCGAACAACATCCTTAAAGCTTTTTGACACCACTATTATTTTTAAGAAAATTTTCATACTATTGAAAGGCGGAAATGTTTAGACTAAATTTTTACGGATATTTTATTTAAATAATAGTAGTGTGAATCCGCTATTTTCAGTTTATTGAACGGAAAAGAATTAACCAGTTAAGGGGTTTAACTTTCAAACATTTCAAATAACACCTATAACACATTGGAGGAAAAAAAGGTATGATAGTGGCCTAACTCTACAACAATACTATCAAAAGCTGAGAAAAAAAATCTTTTAGCGTTTGAATATAAGAATAAGATATTTTGAATAAAAGAATACATCAAACACCCATAGACTTAACATTACCGAGGAGAATTCGTCCGCTGAGTGACTTGCCAGCTTAATATAAATATAGACGAGAAAAAAAAATGTCTCGGACATGCAATCAAAGGAAAGCATCTTTACTCTCGGGATGAAAATAAAGAAATCTTTCATCCTTGCGGAAATACGGATTTCAGGGATGAAAGTGCACTAAAGCCATTTAGTAGCAGCTTTGGAGCAGCAAAAATCGAATTTTGGAGCAGTAAAATCTATTTTTGTAGCAGCAAAAATAAGATTTTGTAGCAGTAAATATCGGATTTTGTAGCAACAAAAATATAATTTTGTAGCAATAAAAGCTGTTTTAGGAGCAGATTGAAATATTCTAATGCAAATAATCTCTTAAGAATTACAATAATTGCTATCTTGAAAAATATTTTTACATTTCAAAGAATAAATACTCAGATTAAATTTCTCTACACGTTTCAGACCTTTTGATGAAATTTGCGGTTTTTCGCGATCTTTTAACATAATTCATGCTTTTTCACAAACTTTTGACCCTGTTTGTTTGTTTTTCAACTAGATTTGCAGTTTTGTTACAACCTTTCGATGAAATTTGTATGTTTTCTGAGATCTTCTGACGAAATTTACAGATTTTGCAATCCTTTTGATGAAAGTTTCTTCTTTTTTTTTTCACGTGATTTTTAAAGAAATTAACATTTTTTTTTTCACAATCTTTTGACCGTATTTTGTTCTTTTTATGATGAAGTTAGATCAAGGCCGTAGCTAAGGGGGCGCTATGGGCGGCTCAGCCCCCCCCCTAAAATATTTTGAGCTCCCCCCCCCCCTGGAAAAGTTTCCAAGGACATTAAATGAATTTCTTCTTCGAAGATTCAAATGAAATTCTGTTTAAAAAACTATTTAGTTTTGAGACCCTTTCACAGTTTTGCAGAATTACTAAATTGCATCTAAAATAAATAATTCAACATTCCTTTATCCTATTTATACATATGAAGCTAACATGATGTTTAACTTTGCACCAGTTATACACTCAAAATTTTCATCATATATTTTTCTTAGTATAAAATGAAGTTATTACAACAGTTTAATAAGAACATAATACCTACAATGTGAATATGCACTAATTCATCTTTCTGCATCAGAGAGAGAAAAAAAATTATCACCCCCCCCCCCCCCTATAGATCACTTCTAGCTACGGCTCTGAGTCAGATATCCTTTGACTAAATTTGCATGTTTTTTGTGATTTTTTGTCGAAATACGCTTATTTTTCGGAATCCTTTAGAGAAATTTGCAGAGTTTTTTCGCCATCCTTTACAAAAATGAATGTTTTTTCACGATCTTTTGACTCTGTTTTATTCTGTTTTTTTTTTTTTTTTTTTTTTTTTTTTCGATAAAATTTCGTGTTTTTCGCGATCTATATTCGAATTTTGCATTATCTATTGTCGAAATTTGCGTCTTTTTCGCGATCTATTGATGAAATTAGAGTGTCTTTCACGATCTATTAGTGAAATTCGAGTATTTTACGCGACATATTGATAAAATTCAAGCACATTTCGCAATCTTTTGATAAAAACTTGTGTGTTTATCGCGATTTTTTCAAACATTTGCATGTTTTTTTGTGATCTTTTGAAGAAATATGCTTGTTTTTGCGATCCTTTAAAGAAAATTGCGTTTGTTTTCGCGATCTTTTGGCTGTGTTTTATTCACTCTTTTTTTATGATAATAATGATCCTTTAGCAAAACTCACATTTTTCTCGCGATCCTTTGATGAAAGTCGAGTGTTTTTTGTGATTTTTCGATAAAATGTGCATGTTTTTCGCGATCTATAGATAAATTTTTCATAAACTATTAATGAAATTGGAGTGTTTTTCATGATTTATTGGTGAAATTCGAGTGACGAAATTAGTGATCCTGTGACAAAATTCACGTGTTTTCCGTGTTTTTTTGACAAAAATCGAGCATTATTCATGATTTTTGCCGAGATTTACAGTCTTTTCCTTCAGTGTTGTATTCAGGTGGTGGCCCGGGGAGGGCATCCCCCCGGAGCAATGAAATGTCCCCCCAGAAATTTTGAGATTTAGGGTTTTCAATTGTCAAAAAGTGCAATCCCCCCCCCCCCCGGGAACTCTATCATGACCCCGGGGGAGCTACAGAAGTTCCTCCCGAACAAAAACGTATTTGTTCTGCTACATATTTGTTTGACAGATATGTAGCAGATTTTCGTATGCGCTTTCATTCTGCTTTCGGTTTTGCCGTCTATCGGCAGGATTTGCCGAGGAGCGAAATAATTCACCACCGACACGGGAAAGACAAAGAACAAAAGGATACTTAATTTACAGAAAATATGTACAATACATAAGACAGGGACGATTCTGGGTGAATTTTTTTTTTTCGGAAATTCACATCGCATTAACGGAAATCGGTGGCGGAGGGGGTGGATTTCGCGGATTACCCCCAGTATTCTCGCTGACATTTGACCAACATTAGTAATTTGGCTAATTAAAAATAAAAAACATTCGCCAAACGATAAAAGTATTAGCAAAATAAATTCGCCGTGTATCACACACACACAAAAAAAAAAAAAAAAAAAAACTTGTTTTTTCATGTATTTTTTTTTTTCAATATGTTTTAAAATAACCCAAGTTTTTATAACTGTGACAGCGATTGTTATTTCAGCTAATTTCAGATCTAATTTCAGCTCTCAGCTACAAATATAAAAAAATATGTATATATTAAATATATATGCATATATATGAAAAACTAAAAAGAAACAAAAAAGCAAAAATTAAGCACTAGCAATTTGGCGAATTTAATCGCTTGTTTACTCGCCAAATGAAGAATTTAGTCGATATTTGGCGCATCGGCGGGCGACAGCGAGAACACTGGTTACCCCCCCCCCACACACACACACACGTGAGGGGGTATCTGCGATCTTTAGACGAAATCGGCGTTTTACCGCGATCTTCAGATGAAATCAGCGATTTATATGCGATATTTTAGCAAAATCGGCGATTTATTGCGATCTTTTGTCGAAAGCGGCGGTTTTTCCGCGACCTTTTGACAAAATCGGCGTTTTTCCATGGGTTTTTTAATGAAATCGGCGTTTTTTTCGACGATCTTTAGACAAAATTCGCTTTTTTACGCGATCTTTTCTCGAAAACGGCGTTTTATACCCGCGATCTTTTGTAAAATCAGCGTTTTTTTTTTCAATGATCTTTCGGCAAAATATTTTTAAGCTATATTTTATCGAAAACGGCGTTTTTTACCGCGATCTTTTAACAAAATCGGCGTTATATCAGCAATCTTTAGACGAAATCGACGTTTTCCCGCAGTCTTCAGACGAAATTAGCGTTTTATCTGCGATATTTGGTGAAATTGCCGGTTTTCGCGATTCGCCGAAATTCGCGTTTTTTAGCGATTTTTTGACAAAGTTCATTGACAAAAACATTGACTAAATCGTAGTTTTTCCACGAAATATTGACGAAATGTGTGCTTTTCGGCGATCCTTTCACGTAAATTTGCATTTCTCCGCGATTGTATTTCCGCGCGCAAAACCATACAAGTTGTCAATTATGTGGAACTGATAACCCAACCCATTTTCAAATTTTCGGAAGAGGAAGCCTTAAATTTTCAGAAATTTCGGAAGAGAATCATCCCTGACATAAGAGGCGAACTCCTATTAATTGGAAATAAGCATATTACAGCAGCTCTCATTCGTCTCCCCCAACACCCGCGCTGTATGTCACATGACGTCCCGTTCCGAACTCTGTGGTGATAGTGAACGTAGAACGACCCGAGGGAAAAACAACTTACGGTCGTTTGCGGAGCCACGATATAACTCCACAAAACATCGCATGTTTTTCGTGACCGAATGCGCATGCTTTTCACAATTTTTCGGCGAAATTTGCGCGTTTTTCGCAATGTTTCTTTGTTTTTTGATGAAATTAACAGCCTAAAAAAGTTATTTGTTGTTGTTTAATAGATCGACGAAATCGTGCTAAATTTCGTTTTGGTTCTAAGTGCCTTTTGGCGCAGGTTTGGCGCAAAATTGAAAAAAATAGCTGTTTTGTAGCAGTTTGGCGCAGAAAAGCGGTTTCGGCGCAGTCTGGCGCAATTGGCGCAGGTCTTACATCCCTGGGATTTTATCTGCTTTTGCTGTGGTGGGTGACTGTAATCCTTTAGCAAAAGCGTAAAAAGAAACATCCATTTGTCAGCAGCTCTTATTTTTTTAAAAAGGCAGATTATAAAATTTTCAAAAATAATGGATGATAGATTCAGAATATGTATTTCTCTTAAATAAAAGTATTTATTTTCCAAATGATGAAGCTCAAAATAAATCATTGGCTAGAAATAGGAATTTTTCTAGTAAAGCAAGAACATTTTTGAATGATGATGAAGAGTGGTTGAAGACGTTTCTATATCGGGAAAAAAACATATAGGCTTTTTTTTTTTTTTTTTTCATTGGTGGAATGAAAGAACAGAAGTTTGCGAATATAAGTGACTCGTAAAAGATGACAGGAATTAGAGAAATGTTGGAATCTAGAAAAACAGTAAAGACCTACGACATTAAAATATATCACTGTAAAAGACCCACATTGGATTGTAAGATTTCTTGATACAGCAGTGTTCCAAATTGGTAAGTTCACTTTGTAACCCAAAATGATTGAAAAAAAAGGGCTAACCCTTAATGACATAAAACAATGAAAACATCTTGGATAATACAGGGGTTGGACAAAAATATGGAAACACCTTAAAAAAAACACGTTTCCTTGCCTAGTATTGTGTACGGTACCCGTTGTTATTCAAAACAGCTTGCAGTCTTCTCGGAATGGATAAATACAGTTTCTGTATGTTTGCCAAGGGAATATTGTACCATTATTCCTGTAAAACGGTGGCAAGTTCAGATAACGCTGTTGGCGGTGGATAGCGAGAACGTACTTTCTGCTCCAATGTAGACCACAAAGGTTCGATAATATTCAAGTCTGATGATTTTGGTGGCCTGGGGAGATGCGAAAATTCATCCTCGTGCTCAGAAAACCAGTCCTGGACAATGTGAGCTGTGTGAACGGGGACGTTGTCGTCTTGGAAGATACCATCATCATTGGGGAACAAAGCTTGTACCATTGGATGGACTTGATCGGCCAAAATGTTCACATAAGTCTGAGCTATAATACGCCCTTACAGATTTATCATGGGACCAGAAGAGAACCGCGATATGGCTGCCCAAACCATCACCGAACCCCTGCCATGTTTCACTCTTGGGAACAAGCAGTCTGTATTATAGGCTTGAGATGGCGTTCTCCAGACGTAAACTCGGCCAGAAGTGAGGACAATGTGAAAAAAGACTCATCAGACCATATTACGCTCTTCCACTGCTCTATAGTCCAGGCTTTATGACTTAAACACCACTTTATCCTATTACAGGCATTAGCATTACTGATGGACGGATTTCAATTGCAACACGGCCAGCAATTCCCTATTTTTGAAGCTCCCTTCTAATTGTTTTGGTACTCACAGGATTTGGTAACACGACATTCATTTCAGCAGTAACTTTTGCAGCTGTGGTATGCTTATTTTTCGCGATAATCCTCCTTAATGATCGTCTGTCACGATCTCAGCACACACTTTCGTCCGCGCTGTGATTTAGCGGATAATGTTTTTTCCGCATTTCAGATATGCGGAATAAATCTTCGACACAGTACCTCTTGAAACACTAAAAACTTCGGCTACCTTGCTTATGGAAGCACCCACCATACGCGCGCCAACAATATGTCCACGTTCGAAGTCTGTTAACTCTGACATAATGCAATGATAATCTCACATAACAGTGCTCCAACAACGACTGAACGGTGCAGCGATTTTACGAAGTTGTATAGGTGGCGTCAGAAGGCGAAAACTCCAGTGCCATCAACATAGTTCATTATAATCAATCTTTCTTTTCAAACATGCATTTCAAAAGGTGTTTCCATATTTTTGTCCAACCCCTGTATATACATTATATCCAAGAAGTTTTGATTATTTTAATATTATTAAAATTCTGCCCTATTCTGAACCATTTTGGGTTAACTACGTTGGGAACACTACTGTACTGTTTTAGGAACACTAACTGTATCCAAAAATCTTACAACACACTTTCGACCTTTTATTTTGTACAGCGTAATTTAAAAAGAAGTACAGATTTTAAGATGCGACTCCACGAGCTTGATTTTTACTCGCTCGTGATAAAAGAAAGTGCGTAATTATTTTTATTAATCATTTACATATTTGTTACATTTTAAAAGTAAATGAATTAGTACTAAATGTAAATTGCATAATATCCTTATCAATAGTATATAATTGAATTAAAACTGAAAAAGTGTATCAACATATCTACCGTTTAAGGCTCTAATCCTTGCAAGTGAAGACATTCGCCAACTAATGCTAATCCTATAAGGATTTTTTTTCTAATATCTCGTTTGAATTTTGATATTTTTAGATAAATTTTCTTGCATTAGATAGCTGAGACACATCTCTAGATCGCTTCTTTTTTACTTTATCGATTTGGGTTGCAGATATCTTTTATGATGTCAGCTTGATTTCCGGAACCGGTTTTGAAAGCGAAAATAACTTTATAAAATATATCTGCAAACAGAATAGAAAAAATAAAAATGAAGCGATGTAGAGATGAATTTCAGAAGTAGAACTAAAAAACTTAAAAATGTCAAAATGCAAACGAGATTTTAGAAAATAACCACCCCATGGGATCAGCATTAAATGAGAAAAGCCTTAAGGAAGTTTTATTACCTGTTATACATTATGTTCGGCTGTCAACGTGACTGACAAGATAGCGTTGCCAATAAGGTTATATGAGTTAATTGTTAGGTCAGTTGTCGGGGAACAGTTATCTTAATTAGCAGAGCGATGGCCATTTAAAACTAGTCGTTGGGGACCACCGTAATACTTACCCATCATGGATATGTATATGAAAATAAAACATGTGAAAACTATTTATACAATGCATTGCAACTCATAAACAAAATTTAAATATTGTTAATATACATAGTAATGCTCTATTAAAGAACTGCTGATTACCGATTTCGACAAATTATATAAAACGCCAAACTACTCAAGTAGTACCGAACTGCGTAAAAGAAACATCCTTATAACTCCAAAAATAATAACTCTATTAACTAACAATTAACGGCATCGAATTAAGCGTCTCATTTCAATTAAAATATACCTCTGAATTGAAATTTGAATGAAATACAGGGTCATGAAAAATCGAAGAATGTGGAAAACAGGATTACAAATATCTCGGCAACTAATAATCCGATCGACTTCGTTCTATATGCAAAATGTGTGTTATTTTATTGCCTTTTACGTCCATTCCTTAGAACAAAAAAATTCGAAAATTTTTATATACCTTTCATCAGAACGAATTTTTCGAGAGTCCGAAAAAAATAGTTCCGGATAATCGAGGTTGCTGATATTAAATAGGGTTCGTCCCATTCTTACATACTAACTACATACAAAATTTCAAGTCTCTATCTCAATTCGTTCGGGAGATAGAGCGTTTACAGACAGACAGACGGACGGCAAAAATTTTTTTCTAAAAATATGTTTTTCGGAATCTCCACTATCTAAAACGTATAAATCCGTCAAAATTTTTTTTTCGATTTTCAAAACGATTGCAAGACTTACCCTATACTACGTATGATGGGTAAGTAATAAACGGTCTGGGCTATTGGCCTGCACATTTTTTTCCCCACCCAGAAAAACCGATTCAGATAAAAAATACATAAATTAAGTTTGAATTAACCACACTATTTGTATGTGAACTAAATTTTAAAAACAAAATTTATAATAATACAAATCTTTTAAGTTTAGAACGTACTAAAAACATATACGAAGGTATAAAATCAAGTAAAACTGAAAAAATGTACAACATAGTTCCATTCCATGGGTAACAGAATAATTGATCTCTCTCATATTTTAAGAGGAAGAAATGGATAACGAGAACAGCATTCCCACATCAGTGTAATAAGGAGAAGGGAGGGGGAAATCGCAATTTACACCAGTGCCCTAAGAAGCCCCATCTCCCGGGGCAACACCTACCAGCAATAATATATTTCATTTTCCCTCCCACTCAGAGAGAAATTCATACTCCCTACTTGTGTCTCCATTACATTGGAAGAATCCATTTTCTTCTCTGGTGGGGTTTTCTCGAAATTCTCCCCCGCAGTTCATTAGCACTTACACGAGGAAGTGATACTTTGTAACAGCTAAATGAGAAAAGAGGGAATTCTAGTACCGAAGTAGTGGGGTCACTAAAGTAAGAGAAATTAAATCTCTCTAAAGGCTTTTGAACCATCCAATGGATTTTTAAATTCTTAGTACTGAATTTACAACGCAATTCTAAAATAAGTTCATCTTTATAAAAGGCTTTAAATCTCATTATTTGCTTTTAAAATATCATTGAGACAGTAAATTGTCATAATAGAAAACAGCTGAATTAATCATAAAAAATTAAATCAAGTGTTTTGTTTACATATGATATTGCTAAATTGAAGCTTTTCTTTACAGTGAAATAACCACTTGATATAACAAGTTGATTCTTTAATATATGTGTACGCCCTTATAATAGGCTTTCCATCTCATTATTTGCCTTTTAAAATACCACTAAGATATTAAATTGTCGTAATAGAAAAAGCTGAATTAATCATAAAAAATTAAAGTGAAATGTTTAGTGTATACATAATAAACTGACCTCCAAAAGTTAAGGTACAACATGTTTTTCGAAGCTCACCAGTCAGATTAAACTTCATAGTTTATATGAATGACAATGATAAGCTTTTAAAAAAAACTTACGCAAAATTTACAGCTACCACTTTTATTATATATATAAAACTCCTCCGTGTATAACAATTCCGGGGTCAACCTATCCACGAGAAAAAGCAACTCATTCACCAATGAAAACGTTTCATAGTCGTAATGGAGCGTTCTCATAGGTCAGATTTACAGTGGGAGCTGTAAATGACGTCACTACATTTTACTTCGCTTTGAAATCTTTTCACGATTTCAAAAACAATATTTAATTAAAACTTTTTATTTAAGCAAACCGCGGGTGCGTTTTAAATTTCATTATAATCCCCACCCCCAACTACCAGATAGTTTTGCTATAGTTTTAAATACAGATTTCTGTTAAAATTTTCTTTCTTTCTCTTTTTTTTTTCTTTTTTCTTTTTTTTTTTTTTTTGGTTAGATTTTTTTTTTTCCAAGTTTAATCGCTATATTTATCAAAATTGTTTCAGCCTAAAGTGACTATGATTGACCACAGTTTTTGTAATTTTTTATCATCCTTTAAAAATGCAAACACGTCATTTTGACGGGCTATCTTCTAGTTTTCTAGGAAAGAATAGACATTTGTGAATGAGAAAAAAATATGCAATTACGAAGCTTTCGTAATTTCGTGTGTAAGTTTTGTTGTATTTGAACTATTGTCGTCAGTTTTGTTCACAACAACCAGTAGAGTATAAAAATGTCGTTAAAGAAGTCGTTTGCCCGATTTATTAAGATGGCGGGAGGAAGGATGGATAGAAATGGGGTTGTCACAAGCCGATATTGCTAAACGGCTCAATGCGTCTCACATTTTAGTCTGACGACTTCTGGGATCAGTATGAATCCGAAGATTCTGTGTCCAGAAGATATGTTCCAGGCCGTACACGTGTTACAACACCTGTAGACGACCGGTTTCTAGCTATTTCGGTCCGAAGAAGAAGACGCACAACTATACCGCAACTCATTGCATACCACTTTGCAGCATCAGGGAGAAGAATCTCCGCTATTACGGAGCGAAGGCGTTTTCACAATGAGTGTCTCTATACAAGGCAACAGTTGTGTGTGTGTCCCTCAACAGACGACAGAGAAGGGCCACTTATGTTGGGCAAGAGAACGTGTTTCCTAGACCAGACAACATTGGGCTTCTGTACTCTTCACAGACGAGTCCAGATCGACACCGTAGAGATTATGGACGTCTTCTGATTTGCAGAGAACGATGCACTCGATACCATCAAACACTGTCAAAACACACAGGTACAGAAACGGTGGAATCTTAGTTTGGGCAGGGATCTCACTCGGAGGCCACACTGACCTGCTAATGTTCCACGGAGGAATTCTGACTGGTGCGAGATATCGGAATGAGATTCTTGATTCATATATGCGCCCATATGCCGGTGCTATTGGCAATGGTTTCATTCTAATGTATGATAATGTAAGACCACACCGAGCTGTGGTTGTTGAAGATCATTTTGAGGATCACGGTTTGGCTAGCTCACTCTCCAGATTTCAATACGATAGAACATCTTTGAAACTATTTTAGAAGAAGGTTGCGGCTTTAAGTCTTCCTGAAAGGTCATTAAATGGGCTGGAACAAGGCTTACTCCATGTCTGGTCAGCGCTACCTATTTTGGTGTCTGACAATTTAATTGAGAGCATGGAAAGTCGATGCATTCAAGTCCGGGGTGGACATATTTTGTATTAGAACAAGTTTTTTAATGTTTTTGTCACATTTTACTGCCTAATACTACGATGTACTGATTTCACCCAGAATGAAATTTTCCACCATAAGTGCGTTTTTGTAGTAATTTCATTTATACGTTTAACACAAGTAAATTTCTATGTCGCATTTAATAAATAGCAGTTTAGCGCACATTGCCTCCAAATTTGTTGTTTCTATATTCATTCATTTTCAAATTAAACGCAAAAGACCGGTTCTACCTTAACTTTTGGAGGCCAGTGTATTGTTAAATTGAAGTTTTTCTTTCGAGTGAAATAAAAACTTGATACAAGAAGTTAATTCTTTAAATTAAATCTCTGATTACCTTAACCCTTATATGTCGTGTGTTGCCTTTCGGCAGTATATCCAATTTAATCTTCTAAAATACTATATGAACAACTATGAAGCTCTTATTCCTAGTGTTCGTGGCTATGTTCCTAGTTCTGCATAAAATTTGCCTTAAGTTTTTTTTCTTGTTATTTTATTTATAATTTTTAAAATAAAAGTATATGAAGATATCTTAGATTTCATCGTTTTTTACTATATATATCGGTAAAAAACCTATATCAAATGTAATATTAGATGTATCTAAAAATCCACATGCAGTATTGTGTAATACAACATTCTTCGAAAAATATCTTAAATAACATTGGGCAAAATATCAATATCTAAAGAAGTCGTAAGGAATTTTTAAAAAAAAAGGTATTTTCTAAAACTGATATTCACTGTAATTCACTGCTATTTAAACAGTGAGAAAGCTATTTAAATCATATTTTAAAAAATAAGCAATATTGTTAACCCCTTGGGAAGGAGCGACACGTATACGTGCTGCAAAAAGGCTTAAGAATACTTGTTTATCCCCACCAGTAAAATTTGTCTGTTTCAATCGGACTATTTTCTCGATTTAAGGGTGTATTCGAAAAAACGCTTTTCCACCTTCACCAGCTCGAAATTTTCCGATACAATTTCAGGCACATTTTTAAAAGTAGAAACATGAAACTTGCTGAGGGGATTCTTGAAGGGACGTATGAGGTGCCGTGTGATTTTTTTTTACGCTCAATTCATTAGAATTTGAGTTATAAGCAATTACCTTATCAGTATGACCCTTTTTTTCGTTCCCAGATCTCCCGCTTGGGAAAAATCGGTTCGAAATGCCGTTTTTGATTGCTTTTTTTGCAATATTTTCTGCGTTTATCAAAGAATTGACAATCACGGCACCTTGTGTACTTTCCAAATAAGAGATTTTGAAAGTTTGGTGCATTTGAGAGCAAAAATGAATTCAAAAATAAATCGGAAAATAAGCAGTTTGAATCGAAATACATCCTTAATAAGACGCAAATTTTTGTTTTTAGAAACCGGTGACAAAACATTAAAAGTTTCGTTAAAGGCTCCCGTCGCGAAGGGGTTAAAAAGATAAACTGGCCCTTTCAGGGTTTTATTTCCTCCAATCAAAATTAAAATTGTTAAAAGAGATTAAAAAAGTATAAAATTTAGATCAATTTCTAATTAGAAGAATTTAAACCTACTAAATTGAT
The DNA here is from genome assembly GCA_964019185.1 of Maratus speculifer. Taxonomy (NCBI): domain Eukaryota; kingdom Metazoa; phylum Arthropoda; class Arachnida; order Araneae; family Salticidae; genus Maratus; species Maratus speculifer. The sequence goes on from OZ025301.1 coordinate 187,144,469, forward strand.
AGATTTTAAAATAAAACACAACAATTCAAAGCCTTGAAGGAAAATTTACCAAATCAATTTTACCTTTTATGCGGTATCTATTTTCTCGCAATTATAAGCATTATCATAAATCAGTTCGATGAAAATTAAGTACTTAATTTTTAAAACTGTTTCTGAAAATATTCAACAGTTCTCATAATGTGTAAGGAAATATGGCCGGGAGCGACATTACGCGAGGTAAGAGGTTTTAAGTATCGAAATATCGATATAACTACTTTAATAAAATTTAAGAATCGACAGAAGTTTTGTCATCAAATTTCAAATAATCAAATATTCTTTAATTTCCATTTAAATTTTCTACGAAATACTTTCCAAATGTGAGTTATGTTGTAAATGCATAATAAAGTATAAATTATTCTTTTCCAATAAATTTGCAACATAAAAATTTCTCATCTTTATTTCTGTTTTAATTTTTAAATTAAAATTCGATATATGAATGGTCAGAGCTTGGGATTTGAATAAGATAAAAATTAGAAAACTCCTTCATAAACCAGTATTTAATAAAATGAGATACTTCGCAAAAAGGATCCTATACAAGAAATTCAATTGCATAAATTTTTATTTACAAAAAAAAAAAAAAAAAAAAAACACTTGTTAATTACTTAGTGTTGATTCTAAGCCGTTTTAGCATGACGCAGCACTTGGCGACCTTTTTTTAACACTTCCTATGTGTCCCATGGGAATTTGATTGATCCCGAGAAAATATCGCAAATTCTGGGGGACTCAAACTAGTTCACTAAGCAAACTAGTTCAAAATATTTTTGGTGAACAATGTACAAGTGGAGCAAAAAGCCCTTTTTTTTTTAGAATAGTAAACCATTTCTGAAAAAAAGTATGCCCCTTTTTTAGAATAGTGTAGAGAAAAAAAAAGAGAAAATTTTAGAGACTTTTTCCCTTTTTTTTTCCCTTTTAGAGAAAAAAAAAATTATCCTTTTTACTTTCTTCTATCTTTACAAGAAGAAAGTATTGGATTCATGAAAATTTTCGACTTCCGGTTTTCGACGGATTTATACGTTTTAGAAGGTCCTGAACGCGTTTTGACTATTTTTAGAAAATGTCTGTCTGTGAGTCTGTACGTCTGTCTGTGAGTCTGTCCGTCTGTCTGTATGTGACAAAAAATTTGTGGGCTCTCTATCTCAAGAACTAATTCTCGAAATTTAATAAAATTTTATATTCAGTTAGACCTTGATATGAATTAGTGCCTATTGGTTTTTGGTGAAAATTGGCCTGCAGGTGTCGCTGCTATACTACGTTTTCATGATTTTCAAGATTGCTATATCTCAAGAACTAAAGCACAGAATTTCACCAAACTGCAGATTCTGTGACCCCTTGATATACATAGATGCTGATTAAGTTTTGGTGTAAATTGGCCATCAGGTGGCGCTGCTATGCCACGTTTTTCATGATTTTCATGATAGCTATACCTCAAGAACTAATGCACAGAATTTCACCAAACTTCAGATTCCGCGATACCTTGAGATACATAGCCGCTGATAAGGTTTTGGTGTGAACTGCCCTATAGGTGGCGCTGCTATGCTACATTTTGCACGATTTTTGCGATAGCTAAATCTCAAGAACTAATGCAGAGAACTTCATCAAATTTTAGTTTCTTTTACACTAGAATATATAACATAATTAGACGCTGATTACATTTTGGGTATTAACCTTGCAACAAGTGGTGCAGCTATGCTGCATTTTGCACGATTTTTCCGATAGCTATATCTCAACAACCAACGCACAGAATTTCATCAAACTTTGCAATTTTGTTACAAAATGAGATATAACATAATTATACGATGATTACGTTTTTTTATATAAATCCTTCAACTGATGGTGCTGCTGTGCTATATTTTACACTTTTAACTAGCTATATCGCCAGAACTAATGCACAGAATTTCATCAAACTTCAGATTATTTTACACCATAACATAATTAGACGCTTTTTTACGTTTTGGCATAAATTGTCCAAGATATGGTGTTGCTGTGCTACGTTTTGCAATTTTTTTGTTATAACTATATCTCAAGAACTAATGGACGAAATTCCATCAAATTTCAGATTCTGTTAGGTCTTGACATCAATAGATGCTTATTAGGTTTTAGTATAAATTACCCAACATGAGGCACTACTAAGCTCATTTTCTCAGAATATTAATTAAATTTTGCGTTTTATGCTTTTCGGATACCAGAATCTCATTAAGCTAGGTCAAATGTTCAAGGAAATTCGATAGTGGGTAAATTTGGGGTCACCACTTTTTTTTTTTTAAATATTAAAATGTACTTATGAGATAAAAGAACGTTTCGAGATTGACACATCCCACTAGTTTAGAATAGTATTCCCTTTTCGAAAAATTTCCGCCCGGCGGCTCTTTTTATCTAGAGTCAACATTATTACTGTATGATCTGCACACAAAACAAGCTCATGGAAAGACAAACTTTGCAAGAGGACTTCAAATAGAATCGACAAATTTTTAATTGGTCTAAGTTTCAATACAAAATTTTGTTTTTCACAAAAATTACTTTTTATTCCACAAAATGGAGACATTGCATATAAACCTTCACCAATTTCTGGTTCTTAAGTTATTCATGAAATAAATCCTTTATTCTGTACACAGTTTTTGTCTCCAATGTATAGAGTTAGTTTAAAAATGATAAAAAATAAATAACATAAAAAAATGGGATAAATAAATAAAAAGATAATAAGCTATAAAATTTAATTTTCTTTCTCCATTAATATTATTTAAATGAAGAAATTGTATTTAATTTTTAAAAAAAATATTAATAAATGTGAAAAAATATTTTTAGATACCTAATATTTTAAATGAGATTTTTTTTTTCACTGTCTCAAACAAAGATTAACCTAACATAAAATTTTATTAATTAGAACCAGAAGACTAAGAAAACAACAATATAATCAGTTTGTGTAGCAGCGATCTGCCATAATGTCAAGTTGTGTAATTAAATAAAGTAAATATCAAGAAAGAGGCAGAGCCATCGACAGTGATTTAAAGAGGCGAAGAAACACTATGAAATTAAACAAAAATCACTCACCGTATTTTACCCGGAGATATTGACGAAGTAAATATGTCACCTAAAATGAAATAGAATATACTTTAATATCGACATGTAATTCAAAATAAACAACGATAGAATCATAAAATAAACACAGAATTTTAATATTAATTATATATTCTTACTAAACAGATTAATAAAATTTGATTAAACACTAATAGTCAAATGGCAGCGACATTAGAAAACAATGAAATAACATCGATTTTAAAATTTCTAAATTGATTTCACCTAATCATGAAAAAGCCGTCAATTTTGTTTTGGAATCCGCTAAAAAGAAATTCAAAAATGCAGAGTAGCCTGTAATTTCAGATTATTTACCATTTATGTGTTACTAAGCAATAAGGAAATTAGCAAACTTTTTTAAAATGAAAGGTAAAAAAAATATTTAAACTTTGTATGCCGGGGTCGAAAGATTGGATTTTGGATTTGAAGGGGAGTGCAATTTATGCTCTTATTCACCATCTACCTCAACCTAGGAAACCTCGGTCGAACACCCAAATGAAATCCATGATAACATTTGATTGGACATTATCAAGGAGACGTCCAATTAGGATTAAAGATGAATACCGTTTGAGCGTTCGACCGAGGTTTTCGATGTAACTCGGGGTCGAAGTAGTTGGTGAATAAGAGCGTAAGATGGCTGTGAATAAGAGCGTAAGATGGCTGATTATTTATTTATTTATTTGTTGATCGAGTGCAAGAAGGAAACAATGCAGTTTTTTGCAATATATGGATGTTCTGATGTTCACTGATGATTAAACCCTCAGATGTCCTTTCGTTTTTCAGTTTCTTTCTTTATATTCCTTATATATTTCTTGATTAATTTATAATTAAATCCTTTTAAATTTTATTTTGTGTTTGGCATCATCTATATTAAAAATGTGTGCGATTTTTCATATACTGTGATTTAATGGTAGGTTTTATTTATTACGATTTTTTCTTTATTTCTTTTTAACAATAACAATTAACGTAAAATCTTATTATGTGCCACCTTTAAAACTTCGTTATGAGAGCACTCTGCGTAATTTCTCATCTTCAGACATAGATTTTTCAAAACAGAAAAGTTTTTGTAGTTGAATATGGAAAATACTTTGATTTAAATAAGGTAAACTTTACAATAAAAATTAACTGGTGTGGGTGACGAACTCTGAGTACCTAAAGTGGCATATATATCAGTTACTCGTCCCCAAGGAATAAAATAACAGATTAGATCATTTTTGTTACATTAACTTGATAGTTCCCCCTCCCCTGCCAACACACACACACACCAAAGAAATAGTAGATATAGGTATGTCACATTTTAATAAAATGAAATGATTTATATTGGTTGAACTTGATACCTTTTATTTAAGTAATTAATGATGCGGAAGTAATTCTCTATGGTTGCATATAAGTCGAGTTCCAGCTTTTCATAAAGCAAGTGTCGTAGAAGTATATTAGAAATTCCTCTTCTCTGATATGGTTGGCCGTCCAAATAGGATATATGTAATTTTATTAAGTGATAAATCTGGCAAAACTGGTTACCATGCCAGATTCATAATTATGTATAGCGAGCCCTTCTCTACAATAAGCGACCATATACATGCATACATTAAAACCTGCAGTAAAGGGTTAAAATGTGAACGTTACTTTTTTTTTTTTTTTTCTCTTTTTAACCTTAATAAACTTTACTGACGCTCAAAATATAATCGATATAGTGATGGAAATCTCTAGGTGAAATATTTGTACGAACAGAAACTTTTTCCAGCGTTCACACGAAAATATTGATAAAAGTGGAGTTCTTTTGCTATAGTAATGTAAGTTGGAATTCTCAAATAGCTTACAACCAAATCTAGCCCATAAAAGCTAATAAATATTTAAATTTAAAATTTGATCGGAATTGGAATGAAGAACGGGTGAAAAAGCATAGTTCTCATACTGAAAATTTCTATGTATAGCTTTACAGCCGATTCTATATGTTCAAGAAGTTTCAAGAAAACAATATGGAGAGTTTTGAGTTTTCTACTTTGTTAAAATGAAATAAATTGTACTTCTCATATGAAATGAAAATGAAATAAAATTGTTTAGCGGAGAAGAAAACTCAAGTAATATTTCATTCTTGCAATGCATTCATTTCCTTTTCGACTGTTTTCATCACAATATAGAAATGCACTTACTTGTTTTATCCTCGGATATAGTACTTTTAAATACCTTTTAAAAATTTAAAATAACTTTTAAAGTTTACTAATTATAGCATTATACTAATTAGTGCATTATAAAAATGCACTTACTTTTTTATCCTCGGATATACTTTTAAAAATTTAAAATAACTTTTAAAATAAATTTTAATACTTTAAAATTTTAAAACAGAATTTTATGTTTTTAATTATTTTCACGAAGTCTTTACAGGATTTGGTATCATATATATGGGGGTGGGGAAATAATTACTCGCCAAGTTTTCAAAGTTGATTTTTTTTAACTAGACGAGCGAATTTTTTAACAGTGCAGGCTATAATAACATGTCTATATAGCACAAACTTATAAAAACTTATTTTTTTTCGTTGATAATGCTTAGCATTTCATTTTTAGAATGTGAACACATAACTACTAAATTCTATACAAAACACTCCTCTGTTGTGTTGTCGATCTTTCTTATTTTTTAAAAAATGTTAATACAACAATGCATTTTACCAATCAATTATTTCTGCAGTCACATAAATTTTGCCATAACAATTTCTGAATACATATTGTATCTTACTGTCGGGTACAAACAAATCTGATTACTAACTTTTACCATCGTTTACACGAAATCATTGATAAAAGTTAAATATGATGAACTCTTTTCCTACAGTTATGTAAATTGGGATTCTGAAATACCTAGGACAAGTTAGTCTAGTACATGAAAGCTAATAAATACTTAAATTTCAGCTTTGAACGGAAGTGAAATAAAGTACGGATGAAAAATCAAAATTCTCATCTTAAAAATTTCTGATGTATCTTCTTACTGCCAAATCTTTTCTTTTAACTATATATAGGTTCAAGAAAAAAATTTTGGAAACTTGTGTTCTCTGCTATGCTAAAATTCAATAAACTGTATTTCATTTTGGCAGAGAACAAAACAAATAACGTTTTATTATTGCAATACATTCATTTCCTTTTTGTTTGTTTTCATCACAATATAAAACTTTTCTTTTTATTCTCAAATGTATCTTCAAATATATTTTAAAATTTTTAAATACTGTAAACACAATTTTAATGTTTGTAATCTATTTTTACTCTAGTATGTCGTCACTGCATTTTTTTTAAAAATACAAAACGCAGTATACAGAGGTTGGATTAATACAAATCTACTCACGAGGTTTTTCGAGTGGATTTTATGCCAGTATTAACTCTTTATCTACTTCATTATGAATCCATGAAAATTTTACGTAGACTGCTTAAACTAAATTAAAAGATTTACATAATCATTTAATAAACTTTCGAAGGATTTTAAAAGGATTGAAGGATTTAGAAGGATTAATTGAATATGAATTTACAGGGATTTCATGCAATATTTATAACCCCACTCAAATCTTTTATTTTAAATTGTTTTCTTAGTATTTTGTAGAATTTTAAAATGTACAAATATGATGTTCTTAAAATATAAATATAGAGATATTTCCGAATTGAAAAATCCCACCATTCCCCCTCCCTCAGCGCCTAGAAAGCTGAAAAGATACAAAGGCAAAGGAAATCATCCTTTTAAAATTATTTTTGTTTGCTGTAGCCAATAATGATTTTGGAACAAAATAAAGTAATATATCTGTAACTCGTTTTAAACAATATTACAACTAATTGACGTATCAAAAGAATTTTATAATACAGTAAAACCTCCAAATAACGGACACCTCGGAAGCGCAGAAACTGTCCGCTATTCGGAGGTGTCCGCTATTGGGAAAAACCTCGGAGATTCAAAAATTACTGAGAAATGCTTAAAGTTTCATTAATTGACTTTTATATGTCGTAAAATTCTAATATATGATTAATCAGACATTAAAAGTATTTTTTAAGCTATAAAATTAAAATAAAATGGTACAGTACTTTATACACTGTTTATTACATTCTTACGAAAAAAAATGTATTTAAAAAGTTTTCTTTAACATTTACAGATTACAATCTTTGTTTTTTTTCTCCTAAATGTGAAGTTTTAACCATGTCAATAGTTTTAATTTTCCTGAATCATCTCAAAAAAGAAAAAAAAAAATTTACTGACTGTATTTTGCCATTTCTTAAAAGCATAAAATCTCAAATCTTCCGGAAGGGAGTGGGGAGAGGGCATTCTGATGATCCGGGAGGTAATGTCCCTCGGACCATCCCCTGAATTTAATACTGGACGTGGGAGGGAAGGCCCAAGTGGGACCCGGCCCACACTCTACATTTATCTGTGATCACAAAATTTCGACACATTACCCTGAGAAATTTAGAGATTTTTACCCTTTTTTTCTTCGTTAAAAAACAATTTCTCATACTTCATCGCAAAAATTACTGTCCGCTATTCGGAATGTCCATTATTCAGAGCTTAAACATACAAAAATTTAGATTTTGGGCGTGGGGATCGGTAAACTGTCCGTTAAATAGAGGTGTCCGCTATTCGGGAGTGTCCGTTATGGAGGTTTTACTGTAATAAACTTTTATGGTACTTAAAGTACTGTCGGTAAATAAAGTGTTAATGCTGTTTTACACCATTAAGCCTATAAACTATTTAGTGGATTTTCTTAACACTAAATCCAAATGATAAAACAACAAAATGTTCCATTACTTCATTTACAAATAATTAGTACTGAACAATACACTACAAAACACCACAATACACTGGGGGAGAGGGGAGAATGTTGATTTTGCGGTACAATGCTGGCAATTTGTAAATAAAGAAGTAATACATCGTAGTAGAAACGAATTAAAAAATATACCACTGCTTAATGATATAACTTGGTAATTTTACGATTTAATACTATCAATTTTATGATTTTAAACTGACACCGTGTCAGTATTATTCTGAAATTGGCCACTTTGATAATACGTGATGTGCATGCACTCCATTTATTCAACCAGCAATTTCGAATACTAATTTTCACTTTTTTAAATCAAAAAATTTCCATTATTAAATTATACATTGATTAATATTTGTAAATATTGGTGCAAAGATAAAAATTATGTACGGAGCGCGCATAGCGAAAAAATTAAATAATGATTACTGATTGCGTTCTCACAGTATAGAATTTTTAATATCAGATGATTCTCTAAACAATTGATTCGTTTGACAAAATCCTATAAAAATCCATGAAAATTTCAACAATAGGGTATTGAAGATTGTTTTAATAAATATAATATTACTCATTTATATATTTATTTATACTTTTTGATACTCCGATCTAAAATGATTCATTAAAAGCTTTGTTAAAAGTTTATGCGCCTTTCCTTTAGTATCACTTGTGTATGAATACGCATTTTCAAAGCTAGCGCTGAAAAGAAAAGAACACAATCGATTAATCGATCCCAACATGTGTCGATTTTCACACTGTACCTTGGATAAACAATTCATCTACGTTAAAGACATTGTTAACAATATAGTGGAATTAACGGCGAAAGCAGAATAGAGCTTTATGGCATTAAATTATATTTAGATTTTCTTTTTCAAATTTAATAGAATACAAAAAAGTAGCATAAAATAAAATAGTATGTATTTTTTTTTCTTTGTTTATTAAAATAAAATAATATATATATATATATATATTTAATAATGAATTGTTATTTTTCTTTTATCTAGCATTCAACGCCCTTAAAAACTGCGAAAAAAATTAATATAACATACTATTAATAAGTACGTGGCCTGTCTGAAAAAAGTATCCGATCTTTGACTGAAAAAGATAGATAAATTACCTATAGACGATAGAATCCTAATCTCCTTCAAAGTAGGCCCCTTGCGCCTCTACACCACTTAGCCTATTGTTTTCACCACTGTCAAAATCGCTTATGGAAGATTTTTTTTGAATTCCGACTTCGTGTTCTATACTGTTCACTATCTCATCTCTACTCTCACAAAGTGATACTTTCAATGGCACCTTTAATTTTGGAAACAAACCGAAGTCACAAGGCGTTCTTTTCAAATATCTCGCTCAAATTTTAATATGTTTGCATGATTTGTTTTTGCGTAGGACAGCTGAGGACGATCCACAACCGGCCTAGTTTTTACTTTTACAATTTTAGTTTCAGATTGTGTTAAAAAATTACTTTAAATTTCAAAACCGGTTTAAACCGGTTCTGAAATTGAAACTATCATAATATAAAAAATATATAAGCAAAATCGAAAAAGTAAAAACTAGGCCGGTTGTGGATCGTCCTCAGCTATCCTATGCAAAAACAAATCAAAAATATTAAAATTTGAGCGAGGTATTTGAAAAGAACGCTCCCACAGACTTTACATTATCATCCGGGTCTTTTCTGTGACTAGTGTTGCGCCTTAAGCTGTCTCCTTCCAATGTGCACCAGTGGCGAAGTCTTAGAATTAATATTGCGTGCAGGAAAAAAACAAAGTCAAATACTTATCAGACAGATCTCGTATACGCTCAAAATATTGAAGAAATATAAATTACCGTAATAGTTCATATAAATTATTTCAATCATTAAAAATAATAATAATTAAATACTAATCTGTCATCAGCTAAATTAAACACCTGTCCGAAATCGATCTTGTCCTCTTTTGGATATGTATTTACTTTGATTGATGACGAACTACTAAAACTTTCAACCTGAAACGCGTCCAGTCTGTCACTTTGTATTTTACAAACATTTTAAGAAAGTTTTATTTTCTAAATTATTTTAAAAGGTATTGTATGTATCCCCAGTGTTGCGCCACTGAAACTATGAAATATGTTTTCCAAAATAAATTCTATTGCACTTTTAAACCCTTTTTTCTACACAAGAAAAAAGAAGGATACACACATGTACTAGAAAAGATTCTAGTCTCCATAATTTTAATTCACACACGAGAAAAAAAAAAAAAAAAAGAGAGTGAGAGAGAGTAAGACAAAATGGCATAGCTTTTACATTCCGACTTCTTTTATTGTAGGAATGTTTCGATTTTATTTTTACATAATTTTATCGAAAGGTAAAAATGCATATTCTTAAAAAGGAAAAAAAAGAAAATGAAAAATTTATCGGGCAATAACTTCGCAAAATGCAAGGAATTGGAGCCATAAAAGACAATGTAAAGCAATATTCGTTCCTATAGTTTCTTAAATGAAAAGAACAAAAAATTTAAGACAATTATCAAATAAAAAGTGCATATTTAAGAAAAAAAATATTACAATCATTATTTTTTATCTGTATTTTATTTTCTACTTTTGCCGTTTAAAGTCAGGGATTTGTTTAGGAAGAAATTTGGTCATTTTGGTTTGGACTTTTCACAAAACTTTTTATTTCTAAACAGGACTCTTCACAAAACTTTTCACCTCTAAAAAGGACCCTTCACAAAATTCTTTAGACTTAAAAATAGGCCTTTCACAAAATGTCCCAGCTCTAAATTAAGGGTGTATTCGAAAAAACGCTTTTCCACTTTCAACAGCTCGAAATTTTCCGTTACAATTTCAGACACATTTTTAAAAGTAGAAACATGAAACTTGCAGAGGGGATTTTTGAAGAGACGTACAAGGTGCCGTGTGGTGTGTTTTTACGCTCCATTCATTAGAATTTGATTTATGAACAATTAACTTCTCAGTATGACACTTTTTTCGTTCCCAATTCTCCCGCTGCGGAAAAATCTGTTCAAAATGCCGTTTTTGATTGCTTTTTCTTTGTAATATTTTTTGCATTTATCAAAGAATTGACAGCACTTTGTGTACTTTCTAAATAAAACAATTTGCCAGTTTGATGTATAAGAGAGCAAAAGTGAATTAAAAAATAAATCGGAAAATAAGCAGTTTGAATCGAAATACACCCTTAAACCTTCCACAAATTGGATGATTTAAAAGTGAAATCTGACCAATCACTTTTACATATATAAAGAAAATATTACGTATTTTACATGATATATACAGTTCAGTCATATTAATGTGACAACTCTCTACCTTCGACGTCAAATTGAAATACCTAATCTCAGAAGACGGGTGGCAGCACATTACAGTGGAGCATATATAAAGGGTGTTCGAGGGAATCATAAAACATTGTAATCGTTGGCGTAATGCACAACCGGAGCGATTTATCCGACTTCCAAAAAGGCGGCATCATTGGCTTCCAGGCCAATAATTGTGGAATCATTTCCGAAACGGCTAATTTTGTAAATTGTTCGCGTACCATCGTGGTATGTATACTGTGCATGGCAAAAATGGCAAATCGAAAATCAGCTACACGCTAAATAAGGTGCACAACGGGCCATAGATGACAGAGGTGAACGACGGTCGCGGAAATGTGTTCGGGCGAATAACCCTGCAATTGTCGACCAACTGACCATTCAGATGAACCAAGGAGCTACCAACAGTGTCTCCTGAAGAACGGTTCAGCGAACGTTGCTCCGTATGGGCATCCGCAGCAGACGCTGGGTAATCTGCCCTCCACCGGGCAGTATGCATCTCCCCAATTCACCCCTTTCAACTAAGTCATCTCCGCAATTTTCCATCCCTCCCGACGCAGAAGGCGGAGCAAAGCGTACACCTTTAAAACAAATTAGGATTGGACAGACCCCTTGTAGGAAACATTTCTTCCCCCTTTCCCTCTTACAGTTTCTAGGAAACTGACCCATGTAGGCGGGTAGGTTTGTCCCCCATAGACTGAGTGTATTTAGTTGAGCTTTTTAGATGTTGTGGAGTATTTTCGTGAGGGGAAAACGAAAATTAACGAATGAAGGGCAAATATCTAGGGCTTGCCCCGTGCCAAAAGTTAAGTTTCGCCTTAGGCAAGGGAAGTGCAGTTGTGTTGGGTGACTTTTTGTAATGGTGCTGGTGCTTTCCGTGGGCTTGCGCTTAAGGCTGTTCTCAAATGAAAAGCGCGTTTTGGGCTCTACTTTGTGACACTTAAACAAAAAAGTTTTTGCTTTCATATGCTTCAAAAAATTTGAGATGGTAATTTTGTTTCTCTATAATTGGACTCATTCTTTATTTTTCTTTTAAAATCAATACTTTAGGCGCAAAAAATTGTCAAAGTTTGACTTTTGGCACTTTTTAACCGGAGAGTTTGTGACACTTGCATTCGCATAAAAATATACCAAGAAACATTTTTTCAACTTTCACGTACTCATCAAAGTGTTTTTAATTGGCTGCAATCCTCGAAATTTCGATGCAATATCTATTTTTCCTTTAAATTCTTAATTTAACTGGGACTATCAAATTTTCCTTCATTTTTTGCCTGCAAAAATCCGATTTCGTAACGATAATTTCCGGAACGGTAGTTCGTATGTAAGAAATAGATGGCAGCACTAGCGAAAAATAACACTCCGGATAATTCATGGCGATTTCAGCTGTAAAATGAACATCCAATCAAAATATAGAAGAAGGTTGCCATACATATATTAGTACATACGCCAAAAATTGCCGCCAAATAGAAAATTCAATATTTTACAGAAAAATTATCACGATTTGATTCTTATGCGTTCATTGGAATCGTATTTTTCCGGATAGTGTCCAAAGTATTAATTGAGATTAGTTACGAAGCCCGATTTTACCGATTTTAGGTCTAAAACTGCCTTTTCCTATTATGGATGTCATGTCTCGTGTAATCAAATTTTGCAGCCGGGATTGATTTTTTTTATATCTATATGCATACATAATTACAGAAAAAAATATATTACAGTGCACCGGCGTGCACAATTTTTTTCCAGCTTTTAAAAATTTATTATATGCTATTAAATTTTCAAAAAAAATTTATATTGACTTAAAAATTATTTTTAAAATATAACACTTCGAAATAACTATCCTAACTATAGAATACGAAGTATCTCCATTGTTGTAAAGATCCTATACTATGATAAAAAAAAAAAAATATTTAAAACGAAGTATGTTTTTAGCCAAAAATATTAATGGCAATTACAATTACAGAAATCTCACTGAAAACCTCCTATTCTGAAAACGTTAAAAGAAAATACAGTTTTCGAGTCGGTCGATATCTGAATCTAAAATTGAAGTAAAAAAAAGAGCGATGTAGAAAAGGACCTCATCTATTTAATGAAAAAAAAATCAAAAATGCCAAAATGCAAGTGAGATATTAGAAAATAACCTCCCCACAGGATTAGCCTGAGCTGCCCTATCCGTTTGGAAAATGTAATTCTAATCAATTTGAAATGTTAGATTCAGATTTAGATGACGCACGTTTGCTGATTTAAGTTTAAGGGATTCAGATTCGAATATATTCAATGCAAATGGTCAGCTAATGCTTTAATAATAATAATGAGATCGACACAGCTGTGGCCATTCGGTAGCTTCAAAGCTCCAAGACCACCCTTCTTGCTTTTCCATGTCTTCAATTTAATCAATTTGCTTTTTAAATATGTCCGAATTAAATTTTTAATCCCCCCCCCCTTAACCTGGCCTCCGTTAGAGAGTCGCAATAAGAGAAGAAATGCTAGGATCGCAGAAGTTAAAAGAAGAAAAGCTGAAAGATCACGGACGTTAAAAAAGGGGAAAAAAGCAAAATGCGGACACCACAATGTTTATTCTCGACTGAAAACAACCACAATTTAAAAAAATAATCCTGAAATGACGTCCAGAAATGAATTTTTTGAAGAGTTAAATATTAATATTGTTTAAAATATTAATATTGTTTAAAATATTAATATTGTTTAAAACGCATTACGTCTTTTTTAAAGCTGAATGTATGTTCATTAAGCATGTGCGATTTGTTGTTTTGTATATTTAGATTAAAAATTGGATGAGAAAAACATTAAATATTTGGAAATACAAAATAAAAAAAGGAAAAAATTACGAAAATAGATTTCCGAATTTGTTTTTCTGATATGGTGATTATTAATGTTTTTAAGCAGATTGCGGCTTTCAAATGAAAAATGAGCGTAAATATCATTTAGTATCTTTGTCCTTTTATTTAATTTTTGATTTCCAAAAAGGATGCCTGTTTTTAAACATAGCAGAAAAAATTTGAATTTTTAAGGGATTATTAGTCAGTAATGAGAGATGTCAAAACAACGTGTCGTTGTAAGAAAATGAAAGATTGGAAAATAACTTTAATATCACCCTTAAATTTATATGTAAGCTTTAAACATAGATGAGTATATATTCCAATTTTTATTTGACACAGTCGGTAAAATAAATTTAAAAAGCGTGTCAGATTTTGAATATGAGTGATGTATAAATAAATATAGATAAAATGTATTGTATTATTTATAATTTCAGATTTTTTTTCTTTATTTTTATCTTTACGTAATAATAGTTAGCAATAATAGTCGCGTAATAATAAATAAGTTCGCTCTCCAAAGGCGTTCTCCAAAATTCAGAGATCTAGAACACAGATATAAGAAAGAGGGGGCGGGGAAGCCCTTTCGTATTCTTTATGGAATATATAGATGGAGGTAATAGTGTAAAATTAAACTTTACAAGACGTTTTCAGGTTAGGGTTTTTTTTTTTTTTTTACCTTTTATCGCGCTTTGTGTATGCCCCTATTCATATAATGGTGATTTAGCCAAAATAATTTTCAGGTATCTCATATATTAACCCTTTATCTACCACATTATGAATTCATAAAAATTCTACATTCTAAAGCATTTTACGTAAGTTGCTTAAACTAAATTAAACGATTTACATAATCATTTAATAAATTTTTGAAGGATTAAAGGATTTAGGAGGATTAATTAAATTTTAATTTACAGGGATTTTGTGCAATATTTAAAACCCACTCAAATATTTTATTTTAAATTATTTTTCAGTATTTTGTAGAATTATAAAATGTACGAACATGGTGTTCTCACACTATAAATATAGAAATATTTCCGAATTGAAAAATCCCCCTCCCCCTCCCTCAGAGCCAAGAAAGCTGAAAAAGTGCAAAGGCAAAAGAAATCATCTTATTTTTTGTTTTGTGCAACCAATAATGCTTTTGGAACAAATTAAAGTAATGTATCTGTAACTCGTTCTAAACAGTATTACACCTAATTGACATATTAAAAGAATTTTATCATGAGTAATTTTAATGGTACTTATAAGTACCGTCGGTATATAAAGGGTTAATCGAAAATTATAAAAATCATAAATAAATTAGTGAACCGATTTTATAAGATAGTTTGAGATTTTTTATGTTAATGGTTATTTTTGAGATTGTCAAAATTACACAGTCTCAGACAATTGTACCACTTTCTACTTTCAGAAATTCTCAAAAGAAATATTTAAAAACAAATCATGGCGAAAATGTTATTTTATACAGAGGAAATGGTATTTCAAAACAGTATTTCCCTGTAAAAAGGCACGGCCCGAGTAAGCTCTGACACTATGGAAAGCACAGTATCATTTCGGGGGCCCCCTTTCATTTGTAAAGAGTTTACATTCGACATACCTCTGGAAACTCACAACTGCTACAAGGTATATGCGTTCTATAGGTATCGGATTACAAACAGCTGCGTTTTTCTTCCTCCCCTCACTCCCTTAGGCTATCTGCGTTCGCTGGTCAGTAATGACAATTTTCAAGAACCATTAGGAAAAGAGTGAACTGAGTCCAGGAGAAAATTCTCCATCCTCTTTGCTGAATAATAGATCTATTTTGACCAAGTTCCTTTTACGAAAAAAATCTCCAAACATTTAAAAAAAGTTTTAAGCTTATTTGAAAAATGAAAGAGACAATTTGAAGTTGTAAGTGAAATAAAAGACTATTTACACTAAATATGAAACAGTTTTTAAAATTCATTATTTTTTTAATTGATAATTTTTAATTGATATACTTTTTTTTTAATTTAATTGCTTTTTAAATGTATTCAAGTCTGTTTATTGTTTCAAAATTACTTTAAGATTACACTTTTTTTTTTTTTTTAAATGTAATGATTCTTTTAGTTCGTTCCCCTTTTATTCACCGAGGAGGAAGTATACAATCTATAATTGCCTCTCTAAAACAATTTTAGATAATGCAGATTTTTAGTAAATAATATCACCTGAAGATTATTTTTAATTTATTTCTGCATTCTTGGTACATTGCGGAGAGGGGGCAAGGGGGTGAAAAAACATACTTCTGAGTTTGCCATAGTCTTAGCAATGAAATCATGTTAACTGCAAAGTATCTTGTTAAATGTAAAGGAAACAGGGTCCAATTACGACTATGACAAAGGAAGGGGGAAATACTACTTGGGAATGATCTCTCGTGATGAATGATAGAATTTTTTGTGAATAATGTGGAAGTATCTAGTGCTAAACTTCATACGTATTATTTGTATGCATAAATTAGTCACCCAGTACTACTCACATCTATATATAGAGTATCACAAAAAAGGCCACATCTTCAAGAAAAATTACTAGAAGGATAATAGTAGGAAAAATGATAGATTGGCTGATATACGAATATTTCTCTGCAAGTTTTTATTTTGCTTTTCTATGTGCGTTTTGTAAGATATCTAAAAGAAAATGTCCAAATTGTTCATAATTAAGGTTTTTACTTTCATTTATCTTTATAAGAAAAAAGTATTAGTTTGTCTGATAACACTTGATCAACGAAATTCGTCATAGGCGTAACAATTTTTAATGGAAAAATCGCGAAAATATATTGAATTGAATGCATATGCTGTTTGGAAATTTATTTTCTACGTAATTTGATTTGTGGAATCTATGATTACTAAAAGCGGACGATACCGCGGCGAAACACTCGTGTTTTTACTGATTTCATAAAAATTTTCACACATTTTATTTTGTAAAAAATAATTTTAGCCATCCTAACATTTCAAAATTTTTTGTAAGTGATGTAAATCTGGTTTATTGGGATGCTCTAAAAGGATTGTGTTAAAGTACGGACATTTTGTTACTTTTAGTGAGGAAAAAATATTTCATCCGTTAATCGCAAAGTGACTTCCTTTAGCCGGTGTATTTCAAAGAGTTAGCTATCATATTTTTAAAAACCAATTGCACCATAAATTATAAAAATTTTAGTTTTCAGAATATATTTTTTATTTGACGGTACCTATAAAATTATGCCGTGCAGAGGCAAAACCGCAATGAGACGATCTGCCTTGTATTGATTTCATCAAAATTTTCGCACATTTTATTCTATAAAAAATATTTCTACTCATCCGAATGTTTCGAAATTTTGCAGGATGTATAAATCTGGTCTATTGAGATGTTTTTAAACGATTGTGTTGAAATATGTATGTTTAGCGTCAGGGCCGTAGCTAGAAGTGAACGATAGAGGAAGCTCAAAAAAATTTAAGGAAAGCTCTTTTTTTTTTTTTTTTGTCTCTGTGGCAGAAAGATAAATTTGTGCATATTCACATTATAGGTACTATGTTTCTTATTAAACTGTTGTAATAATTTCATTTTATGCTAAGAAAAATACATGATGAAATTTTTGAGTGTATAACTGGTGTAAAAGTAAACACCATGTTAGCTTCATGTGTACAAATAAGATGAGGGAGAGTTGAAACACTTATTTTAGATATAATTTAGTAACTCTGCAAAATTGTGAAAAAAAATCTCGAAACTAAATTAGATTTTTGAACACACTTCATTTGAATTTTCAGAACAGAAATTCCTTTAGTGACCGTGAAATCTTTTCCAAGGGGGAGGGGGCCTCAAAATATTTTAGGGGGGGGGGCTGAGCCGCCCATAGCACCCCTTAGCTACGGCCCTGTTTAGCGTAGAATTTCTGAAATATAATATATTTGCAAACTTTCTGCCGCTTTCCCTTCAGCAAAAATATCTCCTTAAACAATTTAATTTTTGGCATTATTCTGCTAAGTTTTTGGCATTATTCTGCTATCACGGACATTCACGGACATTTACGAAAAAGCAAAAAATAAGCATGCATGAATAATAAATAACTTTGGAAGCGAATAGCATTTTTCATTTTTCGATAAATCTGAAGCACGAGAAATTTCATTTTATGTAACTGTATCATAACTAGGCTCCATTCAAAAGGAATAAATATCGTTTCTTCTTCAAAAGCAATAAAAGTTTCAACTGGCCTTTCTTTTTCAATCGTTCTGAGATTACGGACAAAAAAAATGGAAAGTCTCAACGATGGAAAGAGGTAGAATTGGATTTAACGGTTTAACGATTTAATTTACATGACATGGAGTGAGGAAATCTAGGAAAAAAAATGACCGGAAAAAAGTGACATAAAGTACGAAAGCGGGGAAAAAAAGGCACGGAAAAAAATACCGGAAAAAAAGTGACAAGGAAGAAAAGTTACCGAAAAAAAAGTAACACGGAATTGATTAGGGGATTTATTATTGATTTTGGGGATTTATTGGTTAAGTATGAAAGGGTAAATAATTTAGGTAAATGGTTTTTATAGAAATATAGAAGTTAATATCGGAATGAGAATATAGAAATAAAAAATTATTTCTGAAAGGGTATTTTAATTAGTAGACGGGAGATGCTGGGTTCGAACCCAATCGCGCCTCAGTTTAACTGTTCGCAGTTTGCGTGGTTCTCTTCGAACCTTGGGGAACTTTGCATAAATACGGGTTAGGTTCCCTTAGAAAGACCCCCCCCCCCCCCGCCCCCAAGAAGGATACTTCCCCTAGGACTTATATCCCTCAAGTAGATAATCGGCCTTCACAACATAAACCCACATCAAACCGTGCTCAGGGCATGGGCACAGTCCTTTTATTTATAATAATAATTTTATTATTATACATTCATATATCGTGAGATTTTTTTTATGCGTATCTAATTATGCAAATATGTAGCACCTATAGGTTTCGTTCAGTCCATCCGTTTGTCCGCATATAAAGAACGCAAAATCTACCCAACCAAATCGTTTGAAATTTAAAATACATAATTATTACATAATTTTGACGAATCATTAAAAATTTTTTGAAAATAGGATGTGTAGTTCAATTACAGAGACAATCAAAAGTATTCCAATACATTGCGGTCAATGGGAAAAACAGTTTCAAGCCAAAAGTTTCGAAGATAATAAAATTTATATGCATCTATGTAGTATGTATATAATATACATTCTGTATAATCTGCGGTGCAAACGATATTTGTTATGCATTTACAGAGTCCCACAAAAGTATTCCATTAAATAATTGTATATGGGGGGGGGGGGGGCATTTCCATGTAATTTCCGATTTGTAATTGTTCATTTTTAGTAAAAATTTCCGTTTTTTTTTTTTTTTTTTTTTTTTTTTTCTTTTTAACTTGCATTTATTGCGCGAAAAAATAGCAAAATTATTGGTTCAAGAGTCCCCAGAAACATTGATAATGATGTAAAATTAGTACTGTTGACAGCAATATACTTCATTTGTAAGCAACTTATATAGCTATTTGTTCTTCATTTCAATAATATATTTTTTAAATTTTTATTTAAATAATTATAAAATTTTATTTATTTTTTCTTTTGTTGGAAAATTGTAACTTTTAAGTAATTCAATGCAATAATAATAATACTAAATTTGAAGTATAAATTATTCTTTGCATTATATTGAATGTCATTTATTAAGTTTCATACAAATTGCTCTATTAGTTTTTGAGAAATGTTGTGCGTAAGCTAAGAAAGAGAAATTGAAAAAATTGTATTTCAAGAAAGCATATGTATTTAACGAGATTGAACTATACTAAGATGTAAATTGTGTCTTTAAAAATAATTATTTTCAGCTTTTAGGAAAAAAAAATCAGTTTAGCAATACAGTCTACGGCATAAATAAAAATGATTCATTTACTTATATAGCATGAAATAAGATTTAGGTTTACATCAAAAATCTTAATTAATAAACAATAGGGATAAAATATTAATATGGAAGAACAGTTGAAAGCAGTAATACAGCCGGTCCTGCTTAATTTGCATATATTTAGTTTCACTGAATTGTATGCAATTACGTATGCATTTAAGCGAGGGCAGCAATTAACGTTATTAGTATAGACTATCATTTGATTCTTTACCACAGATATGATAAAAATTATTGAAAAATAACAATTTGGCACTAGTTAAAAATTAATTATTATAGCAATATTTTATTCACTGAATTGTATGCAATTACGTATGCATTTAAGCGAGGGCAGCAATTAACGTTATTAGTATAGACTATCATTTGATTCTTTACCACAGATATGATAAAAATTATTGAAAAATAACAATTTGGCACTAGTTAAAAATTAATTATTATAGCAATAATTTAATCAATATTTTATTACACTATAGATAACGATGTCTATGCCAAACTGTCATGTATTGTAATACTAATTACATGGATTAATTTTTCATTTCAAATTTATGCGATTTAAGTGAAAATTAAAAGAAAAGTAAAATAACGAATTTTTATTTTCAAAATACAAGCTTTGAAAATATTAATAAATCTGCGCATAAATTAAATTTCCATTATTTGTAACTTATTCTTTATTCGTTGCCTACAGAAAAACAAACAAACAAAAAAATCTGGTTTTAATTTTTTTTTTTTGTTCATCGCATTCACAGGAATTTACAAAATCCGGAATACTAGATTAGAGATGTCTTATGTGATCAACCCACGTTACGCGATACAACGAGAATTTTTAACATTAATCTTATGGGGCCGTTTCTTTTCCACGGCACTTGCTGCACATAAGCGATGTATGCAATTATCCGTTATCCGACTAAGTGTGGCCGGCTGTACTTCGGAATTTGAAATGGGATTTAATGTACTGTAACATATCAAAAGTAAGTAACCTGGAAATATACATCCCCCGTATATACTTTGCAAATTATATAAATTCTGGTATATTTACAAATTCCAAATATATTCCATCACTCTTCCAATTTTCCTCTCTATTTCATAAAAGTTATATCTAAAAGCATCCCTTAAAATTATTAGAATGTTTTGCCTGCTAACGGGGGACTTACTTTCGGTACTTTAAGATATTTGGCTTTAAATCTTATCTTTACTTTCTGAACTCAAAATATTTTAAATAATTTCAAAATTTAATCCTCATATTTTTAATGCTTTTATTTTAATTAATATGTGTGAAGTCACACTTTTTACCCCTCAGACAAACTGTCACAATTTTGACAATTTAAAAAAAAAAAATCCATCTCTCACAGCCCAATCTGTGTTTTAAAAGGGATGAGGCAACAATCTTTTATAATGTTCTCTTCTTGTTCTTTTTTTTTTTTCTTTCAATCGCCAAAAAGGGAAAAAGTGCCAAAACAGAACTTTTATCAAATGGTTTTACTCTTAGGAATTTCCGGTATTCTACTATTGGTTAAATGATAAAGATGCAAACACGTGGGTTGAAAGGAGGCGGAATAACATAAATCAAATTGTACAGCTAATAGATAGATAAGTAACGCCATCTGATGTCGTTAAAATGGTGGACATCATTCCGAACAACATCCTTAATGACAATAGACGCGGCATGTGCTTCAGGCTACTAGCAGAAAACGATAAGGGGATGTTTTGTTCTCTTGTATTTTCTTAGAAATTGTGAAGGACATTCCATTTCGAACTAAATAAAATGGAAATTCTGACAGAAATGCACAAAAACTATTGTTTATTTTAAAATGGATTAAAATAAAAGCCTTTCTTGGAGTACATTTAAGAAGGAAATAATTATTTAAAATTGTTTAAATAAATGAATAGATAAATACGTGTGTTTTCATTTCAAATTTTAAAAAAGAAAAATATATGACGTGATAACGTGGAAGTGGAGTAAGGCGGAAAATAGTAGCCATTCCGAAAATATTTTTTAAGAATGAAATATTTTGTTTACGATTTTTTATAAACCAAATATTAAATTGTTTTCTTTTTCTTTCTTTCTTTTTTTCCGCATTAACAATGCTTCATTTAAATGATGAGTAAGTTGATGCATGATAACTTTATATAAATGGAAAAAAAAAAAAAAAAAAAGTGAATTAATTTTTCAGTTCAGTAAAAATAATTTTACATTCAAATTAAACATATATTTAGAATTTTCAGTAATATCAATCTAATTTATTGCCATTTAAATAGGGCAGCAAACCTATGCAATAATTTATTATTAATGAAGAAATATGAAGTCAAATGTGCTTAACATTTTTACAATCATTCATCCATTCTTCTTTAGCCCGAATTTAAGACAAGTATTTTTGCAAAAGAAGAATGTGAAATAACACAATGACGATAGCTGTTTACTCTTACAGTGGCAGAAATTCATTTTACTTTAACTTGCTGCATTTAATTCTTTACAATCCTAAGAAATTAAGTTTAGAAATACTTATTTTAAGCATTTTTTAATTTTTTTCATTAGAGAAAATAAGTTGGCAGATTTTATTATTCTGTAATAATGACATCGAATGAGGGTTTTCATTTTTTGGAAAAAGTTTTTCGTAAAATATTTGTCAAAGCGGGTGTTTTGAACTGAATTCAAGACAAAGCGGTGCGAAGAAGGGGGAAAATTTGTCTTAATGCGACAAGAAACGCTTATAAATATGTAAGTTTTTTTTTTTTTTTTTTTTTTAAATCGAGAAACAGAAATGCTATTAGATTCCACTCGCTAAAATAGTCAAGCCAATCTATTTTATGCCTTGACGTTGAAAAATGAGCCTGAAAGAATACAATTTCCGAACATTACTGCTTTCACTTAATTTCCTACGACTCTGTCTGATTTTTTAATTTATTATTTTTTAAATTCAGACGTTAAATGTTTGTGTATTTCAAATAACGTACAATTGTATATAAAAACAAATAAAGCACTTCTGTTGAAAATTGTAATTTTTCTTTTCTTTTCTTTCGGTTTTTTTTTCTTTTTTTTTTAAGAAGCGTGCAATTTAGTTTTAAAGATGTCATTTTTCAATCCCCTCTCTTTTCTAACTTTGACACGTTTTGCATGTTAAAGCACACAGTTTGCAAATATTATTGTGTTTAGGCCTAAGATATTTTTCTGATTTAAATATGCAAAATTTTTGGGAATACAAAATGTGTGACAAATAAAATATTTACTTTTCATGTAACGAAATAGATTAATTACATAAAATATAGGTATGTTTATCCAAATGACTTGTTTTCTTTGTTTAATTCGTTCCTTTCTTATTTTAGGGTAGATGTGCCAG
This sequence comes from Maratus speculifer, assembly GCA_964019185.1. Lineage (NCBI taxonomy): Eukaryota > Metazoa > Arthropoda > Arachnida > Araneae > Salticidae > Maratus > Maratus speculifer. Next base: position 187,167,738 of record OZ025301.1, read on the forward strand.
TAATAGACACCCCTATATATTTTTTAAATTTCAATAAAAATAACCAATAAAATACAATTTTTATTATTTTTTTACAATTTCGTCTTGCAAATTTTATAATTTTGCATTATTGTTGACACTCATAATCAAACCAATCATACAGCAGAAAAAATTATTCTGAAGTTCCTCTCTTTAACAGTGAAAATCTCAATGAACATGATGCTAAGAGCTAGCTTTAATTAACAAATTTATAGGTTCCTTATTTTCTTGCAAAATTTGCAACTATTTATTTTGGTAGCAGTAGAAAATTTTTAATTTTATGTATTAATAGCCATTTATAAAATTTTATTATTTTTTATGATTGTAAGAATGTATTCCAATCCAAACAACTTATTTTCTGATTTATTTTTAAATCTATTTTTGCTCTCAAACTGACAATGTCTCTTATTTAAAAACCACACATTTGGCCACACAATGTACATTTTTTTGATAAAAAGGGAAAATAATGCATAAAAATACTGTCAGAGTGGATATTTTGAGTTGAATTTTCCGAAGCAAGAGATCTGGGGACGAAAAAAGGGTCATATTGAAAACGTGATTGTTTAAAAATCAAATTCTAATGAATTGAGAGAAAAATGACATCACACGGAATCTTATACATCTCTTCAAAAAATCCCCTCAGCAAATTTCATGTCTTTACTTTTAAAAATGAATTCGAAAATGTACCAGAAAATTTCGAGCTGTTGAGGGTGGAAAAATATTTTTTTTAATATATCCTTAAAAAAACACGGTAATCACTGTTTTTTTTTTTTTTTTTTTTTCTCACAATCCGATGTATTTAAAATTTTGGATGTAGATTTTTTTTCTGATAAAGTGAATACTTGAAAGGTTTTGAGGATTTAATGGCTAAGTATGAAAGGGGGAATGGGAGATAACTCGTATTAAATTAAATAAATAGCTTGTTACGCAGAATTATCTGCTTTGCTTCAATTTTGGTTATAGGATCATTATGATAAGGCGTACACTGTAAAAAATAATTGTAATAAAACAGCCCACTTTTCAACGATATGTGTTTATTAACATCATCAAACTATTAAAAAACGCATCACTGTTTCTCTCCAGTTTTGCTGTTTTGTGACAGCAAAAATCTGCACTGTAAAAAAATAATTGTAATGAAACAGCCCGCTTTTCAACATATATGTTTATTAACAGCATCAAACTATTAAAAAACGCATCGCTGTTTTCCTACAGCTTAATTGTTTTACGACAGCAAAATTCTGACTCCGAGAATTTCATTGGCAACAGGTTCTTACTGTAGGGGAAGTGAAGCGAAGAAGATCCGTGTCGGCCATGTTTTTAGTTTGTAAACAGCGCGAGCGTGAGAACCACGTTGATTTGCGTAAAAAAGAATCAATTAAAGATAATGTAAGTACTATTCATTTTTATTTAATAATGTAGTTTTATGTTTGATTATGAAACTTTCTTCTAATATAGCAAACATTTATATATGAGTCAAATAAGCCTAATTTTGTGAGATTATTAAAAAATAACCAGGAGGTCATTGCTTAATGATGTAATTTTTCCAGATGTTTATACTATGTATTATAGTTAATATAACTTGCATCCTTGAATGTAAATGCTCTGAGAATAAGACACATTATGGAAGAACAATTAAATAAAAATAATATCTGATTGCAAAATGCCAAAATTGTGCATAAAAATATGCACAGTGCATTATAATAGTCTTAGTATACTGTGTATTATAATAAAGATCTGTATTGAGGTTTGTGTAAAATTTCACATAAAAGGAGCAGAAAACTTCAATTGGTCTAAGTCATATAAAGTCGGAAAAAAAACAATTTATGTTTTATATTTTATGGACCAGTAAATTTGTTAGGTATTAATTAATCCATTCACTGTGGATAAAGAAGTAATACGTACTGCTTATAAATGCTGTAAAAATGCTTAAAGATTCTCTGGCTAAATAATGTTTTGTAAAATGTACAAAACCCTTTTGCACATCAAATAACTTTGTATTTATACCCAAAACTAAGTCTTTGCTTTATTATTCCAGAATTATGAGATGAACAAAACTTTTACAAGATTGATTGCACTTACTTTGAGTGGTGAATCCAGGGGGGGGGGGGGGGGAGGTCATAAACTCCATCTGAACGAAGAAAATTTTTAAGGAAATTTAAAAATAAAATGTATATATATTTTTTCTTTTTTGAAACTCTACTTAAGAAACTCTACTTCTTGCTCAGGGTTGAAAACTTTTCAAAAAATCGATTTTTTTTTTTTTTTTTTTTTTTTGAATGATCTAGTTTGATTATTCAATTAATTCTCAACCCAATGCAAAAAACCGCAAAAAAATATTTGCATTTTTAACTATCAACACTTTCATGGCCGCACCCATATAATTTCAACTTTAAGTCGCATTTTCTCAAAACTTGATTTTTGACCACGAACACCAAGATTAAAAAACTATTTGATGGAATGGCTTAAATTTTTTTTTTTGCATGCGTATAATATCATTATCTAGAGAATAAATTAATATAGTTTAGATAGTTTAATATTTTGGGTATTTTTAATGAAAAAAGAATTGTATTTTTTAGGTGTTTTTAAAATTTTTAAGTTTGCGAGTTTTTTTATAAGGTTTTTTTTCGAGAGATTGTTATATCCTTAATTCATTCTATAGAGTAAAGTTTCCTGATCTTTTTAAAGCAAAAATTAGGTTCTAAGTCAATTCAACGTTAAGATGTGTTGGTGATAAAACACTTTTTTTTTTTTCGAAAATTGTGTTACATAAATTTTGCTATATTTCTTATTATATTACATTGAAGTACTTCATTTTATAATTTTGTAAGACTATAAACATACCTGTAAAATATCAGAAAGTTTAAATTAGTTATATTGAATACTTCTGTTTTTATATGGACTCGAAGCGAGAGCTCTGTTTACATGTTTTTCCATGTCGATCAACTCCTGAGCCCCCTTAACAATCAGAATCATCTAGACTCCTTTAAAGCTGAACTTAAACCCAAAGTAGGTAATTTCTGACCTATCCATGAAGTATATTTTAATTTTAGATACATTTATTCAGAGCAAATGTGATTAACATTTTCCTTTTTTTAATAAAGGCAAAGATAGTTTCATGAAATCTCCATAAATTGTAGAATTTTATACTGAATTTAGGCCGTGTCTGTCAATTGCTCCCTCATAACCTCTTTTTGTAACTGTCAAGCCTTAAAAATGTGTATAAATTACTTAATTTCTTGAATGATTCTTTGATTTTTATGAAAGTGGAAAAATTTTCAATTTCTTGGCATCTGAACAAAATGTATATATTTATATTTTTATGTATATTTATGGAACTTTTTTGTTATGAATGAAATTAATTTCCCAAAAATAACAGAAATTTAGCTATTTTGGATGTGGCGACAATCTTCAATATAAAAATTGCTTACCTATTAAGAGACATGACCCCCCCACCCCACAAAAGAAAAAAGCCATGATCCTTTTCTAAAAGGACGGCTGGATCAGCCCTTGCTTACTTTAATATTCGGTCTTAAAATTATTAAACTACCCTACTACATTATTTACATAAAAAAAGATACTGACTGATAATTATCCCATATGATTGTAATTTTGCAGTGTATATGTTTAAAAATGAATATCTGCTTTACTTTGACATTTCAAAAAATTTTACTTCCATTTATTTAATTTTTGCATTGACAATTTGCTCATTACAAATTACCTTCTTCTCTCCTCCCCCCCCCCCCCAAATCTCTTTTTTTTTTTTTTTTTTTTTTTTTTACAAATACTATTTGGAATACTGATTTTTGTTAAAAATTTCATTATTTGGATTATATTTTAATGTTTGATCTCTGAATTTTCAAAATTTTTTAAACATAACATTGTGATAAATGACCACTTGCTGAAAAAATTTTTTTGGTTTTTTTTCGTTCAGCAAAAAAAATTGTATTTGTCAAATGGTCATTTATAGAAGCATTGGGGTTAATTTTTTTAATTAAGTTTAAATATTACAAAATAATAATAAATTTTTTAACAGAAATCGACCTTCTAAAGTTATTTGTAAAAAAATATACAAAATGGGTTAGGGTGGAGGATTTGTAATAAGTAAATGGTAAATATATAAATAAACCAAGATAAATAAAAAATAAATAAAATGGTATAGGAAAGCAAAAATACATTTTAAAAAATATACATTGGGAAATTAAAAAATTGCATGGGTGCAAGTTTTACGTCTACAGGACGGAAATCCGTCTTTTAAAAGTTCCCGAGGACGGAAGCGGGACGGAAAAATCTCAGACGACGAAAAATGATCGCGAAAATGACTCGTTTTTCGCCAAAAGACACGATTTTTTGTCAAAAGATTATAGATAAAACATGATTTTTGACAAATGATCGCAGAATAAGGCGTTGTTTCTGACTGAAAAAACGCAGAAAAAAGTGCTGTTTCATGCAAAATATCGCAAAAGAATGCCTTTTTCGTCAAAAAATTGCAGAATAAATGCGATTCCTGTATGACGGATCTCGAGAAAACGTTATTTCCGTCGAAGAATGGCAAAAATTAGGCAGTCTCTGTCAAGGAATCGCAGAAAAGACGCGATTTTCCTCAAATGATCGTGGGAAAACGCTATTTCTGTCAGAATTGCGGGGAAAATGCGATTTTGGTCAAAAAATCGAGGAAAAGGCGTTTTTCGTCAGAAGACTGTGAAAAAAGATACAATTTTTTTTTTTTCAAAGGATTGCTGATGATACATGATTTCTGTCAAAAGATTGCAAAAAAGCATTATTTCTGTCAAAAGATCGGAAAAAAGAAATTTTTTTTCAATGAAGAGCAAAATAAACGCGATTCCTATCGAAAGATCGCGAAAATGATGCAGTCTCTTTCAAAGAATCCCGAAAAAGACGCGATTTCCGCCAAATAGCGGAAAAAAGTTATGTCTGTCAGAATTGCGGAGAATACACGATTGTTTGTAAAAGGAGCGAGGAAAAGACGCGAATTTTGTCAAAGGATCATGTAAAAGACACAAATTTTTGTCAAAGAATCGTGAAAAAGATGCGATTTCCGTTAAATAATAGCGGGAAAAAACGTTATCTTTTGTCAGAATTGCAGAGAAAACACTTTTTTTTTTTGTCAAAGGAACGAGGAAAAGATGTGAGTAATCTAAAGATCGTGGAAAAGACACAAATTTTGTCAAAGGATCGTGAAAAAGTCGCGAAATTTTGTCGAAGGATCACGTAAAAGTCGCAAACTTTTGTCAAAGGATCGTGAAATAGACGCTATTTTCGTCAAATGATAGCAGAAAAGAAAAACGTTACTTTTTGTCAGAATTGTGGAGAAAACGTGATTTTTTGTCAAAGGAACGAGAAAAAGACGCAACTTTTGTCAAGATCGTGTAAAAGATGCAAATTTTGTCAAAGAATCGCAAAAAAAGTCAGGAATTTTTGTCAAAAGATCATCGATCCTTTGACCAAAAATCGCTTAAATTGAACCAAAAATGATTTTTATCAAAAATCGCTTAACAGATGCAATTTCTGATAAAAATTATGGGGAAAAAGCGAATTTTGTCAGTCATTTTTGTTTTGAATGGCCATGAAAAAATCGTGAATCATCATATTCACTCGAGGGCGGGGGGGGGGGGGGGGGGGAAATGATTCAAAATATTTTCAGTCCTGGCCAAATTTGAAACTTGCAACCATGAAATTGGTAAATTAAAAAATTTACCGTGAATGTACAAAGATACTGAGATATCAAAAGAATAAAAGAAAGGTTTAAAAAATTCAAATTTTAAGTTATTTCAAAAGCAAGGTTTGTCTTTTACCACAATATATAGAAATACTAAGCATGGGCAGATCTGGAGAGTTGGGGGGGGGGGTCATTTTAGAAATTTGGAAACTCCAGTCTGATGCACGGCTCGGATATCATTTTTTTTAATACGGATCAAAGTTCGTCCACTTTTTTTTTATCCTGGTCGGGTTAATCTCTACTTGGGTCGTGTTTGAGTCCGGTTTACTTCTACTGTTTGATGCAGTTCAAATTAATTTGAACAGTGTGGAAAACAGCGGGAAAAAACAGTGTGTCTAGATCCAGCTCTGTTGAAAAAATCAGACCCGACCCAGTTCTGAAAGTGTGCAGACCTGACCCAGTCCCAGTATAATAAATTAAAGTTGGTGCAACCCAGGTCGGGTCGCACCAATCTTGAGTTTAGGGCCAACAACTTTTCCGTGCGGGCATCTAATGTCACTCTGCAAATCCTTTGTTTGGGCTTAGGGGGGGGCAATCGTTTCCCCCCCTTCTAGATCTGCCATTGATACTAAGTATAGTGCATTGAAACTTTCAAATCACATTTTAAAAGATAAATTGTCAAATTATTTTCAAAAATGCAGTTTAAATAGCATACAATTTATTGAAAATATTAAAATAAAGCAAGTTAAACCAAAATAATAAAAATTTATGAGCATTTCGAATGCCGATTTCTTTTGAATGCATAAAAACTATGTTAAAAACATTAAAATAAAGCATATTGTTGAATGCATAAAAATTTAGAGTTTTAAAGTATTTATTTACTATTTATATCCATTTTTTTTCTTTTGGATTGTATTTTAATGTTTAACCTCTGAATTTAAGAAATTTTAAGTATAACATTGCTATAAATGACCAATTGCTGAAAGCCAGTTTTTTCATGCAGCTAAAAAACTTGCTTTTGTCCAGTGGTCATTTATAGCAGCGTTGGGCTTAAAATTTTTTGAAATAAAATTTAATCATTACATTAAAAAAAAAAAAAAAAAAAAGTCAACAGGGATGGGCATTTTTAATGTTATTTATAAAAAAATATACAAAATGAAGTGTGGTGAGGGGTTTGTAATGAGCAAATGGTAAATACATAAATAAATTGAGATTAAAAAAAATTAAATAGTAAAGAAAAGCAAAAATATATTTTAAAAAATATAAATTGCAAAATTGCAGCCATTAAAAATATTTAAATTACAAAATCAAAATAATGAAAAAAGTTTTAAAAATATAAATTGTAAGTTATTTTAAAAATAAGGTTTGGCTTTTCTCCACTACATAGAACTACTAAGTATAGTATATTGAAAATTTCAGATAATATTTTAAATGATAAATTGTTAAATTATTTTAAAAAATGCAGTTGTAAAAGCATACAATTTATAAACAATGTTGAAAATATTAAAATAAAGCAAATTAAAACAAAATATTAAAAATTTATGTTAATTTAAAATGTCTATTTCTGTTGAATGCATAAAAACTATGTTGAAAATATTAAAATAAAGCTAATTAAATCAAAATAATGAAAATTTATGTTCATTTGGATGTCGATTTCAAGTTGGATGCATAAAAACGACTTTTTAAGTATTGATTTATTTTTTATTTTATTTATTTTGTGTGTTTTTATTTATTTATTTTGTCTGTTTACGAATTTCAAATTATTGCATAAGTACATGGAGGGATTTTTATATATGTATATTGTTTGTTTTTAAAAACCCTATTTTTGAAAATAATTTAACAGTTTGTCTTTTAAAGTGTAGAATCTTTCATTATTTTGATATTTTCAATGTTATCTTTTTAAAATTTTTGTGTTTCCTTAAAGAAAAAGTTAAATTATTTTGTAAAAATTGTATGCTTATTGTTAATTGTGTATCCTATTTTTGAAACTAAATTTTCTTTAAAATGTTTTTATTTTGATATTTTCTATATTTTATTCTCAGTATTTTTATGTATTGGAGAAAAAGTCAAGTCTTGTTTTTGAAATAATTAACAATTTATATATTTAAAATCAAATTTTCTCATTATTTTGATTTTCTAATCTCAGTATCCATTGATCCTTTATGACTGTAATTTCACAATTTGGGTTTTTAAAAAATTATTTTTTCCTTTACTGCATCGTTTAAAAAAAAAACGATCTTCAGATTTTCTATGTATTTACTATTTGCTTATTACGAATTATCTCATGCTTCAATTCTTCTCCACGCATGTTATTTTTCAATAATGAAATTTATGTTGACAGTTTCAGTTGAATTTTTTTTTATTATTATGGCTTTTTTTTTTTTTTTTTTAATGTTTAATCTCTGTATCAGCAGTTTTTATGTTTTTACATAAACAGATATCGCAAGAATTATTTTCAAAAGTAAAAATATTCTTTGATTTTATTCAAGAGAGTAAGTTTTGTATTATTAAAGGTGCTAAAAGACAAGCATAAAATGGCTGGTGCTGAAAAAAATGTGAACTTTATGAACAAATTAGAGAGAAAAAAACCGATCAACAAGATTTTCCTGAATTTGATCAACGAAATTCCCAGTTTTCTGTGCCCGATTAAAGAAACTTGTAATTCTTCCATGCCTGATCAGTCAAATTTGTACTTTTTGCAAAACCAATTGACAAAATTCGCAATTTTTACGAAGCCAAGTGAGAAAATTTGTGATATAACCTCGCCATCAACAAAATTTGCAATTCTTATGAAAGCAATCGAGAAAATTCCCGATTTTTTCCGCGTCTGATCTATAAATTTTGCTATTTTATACAAAGTGAATTTTTCTGAACCTAATTGACAGAATTTGCAATTTTTATGAAGCCGATCGATGAAATTAGAGATTTTTATGAAGCTGCTCAATGAAATGTGTAATTTTTAGAAAGCTGATCGATGAAATTCACTATTATCTTCACATAATCGACGAAATTTGCGATTTTTTGATTTTTTTTTCTTTTTGCATGATCAAAATTTGCGATTTTTATAAAACTAATTGAGAAAATTCACAGTCTTTCTGTGACTGATCAACAAAATTCGCGATTTTTATGAAATTGATAGGCAAAATTTGCAATTTTTGCAAAGCCGATCGATAAAATTCACGATTTTTTTCTCACATGATCGACAGGATTTGAGTTTTTTTCAAGCCTGATCAATGATTTTTTTTTGCGCATGATCAGTAAAATTTTTATGAAGCCAATCGACAAAATTCATCATTTTCGGCACCTCATCAACATATCGATCGACGAAATACTTGCAATTTTTCTCTCTCAGACCAACGAAATTTCAAATTTTTAGAAATCTGATCAATAAAACTAACGATTTTTTGGTGTTCGAATGACAAAATGTGCAGTTTTTCCACCCGTAATTAAAGAAATACAAATGTTGCCATGCCCGACTAACAAAATTTGTGATTTCTGTATTAACTTTGATGAAATCTGCATTTTTTTACACAACAAGATGAAACTTGCACTTTTTGACCTTATAATAAACTGACAAAATTCATGATTGTTTTGCAGCTAACCAACGGAATTTTCAATTTACCTGCACATTGTAAAATTTGTGATTTTTCCGTGTCTTATCAATGAAATTAGCGATTTTTTCATCCCTGATCAACAAAATTTGCAATTTTTTCTTACCCGATCAACAAATTTTGCGTTTTTTTCACACAATAAACCGAGAAAACATGCTGTTTTTTTTTTTAAATTGATGAATTTAATGTGCCATTTTTACCAGCATCATCAACAAATGACAATTTTTTTCTTGCTCAGTCAACGAAATGTGCGATTTTTTGTGTCCAACCCACAAAATGTGTGATTTTTCTATCCCTGATTGACAATAGTTTCTATTTTTTCGTGCCCGATCAGGGAAATTTTCTATTTTTTTCTAGCCCCATTGGCAAAACATGCTTTTTTCTGCACTTGATCAATGAAATTCATTTTTTTCCATGCCGTTCAATGAAATTTACTTTTTTTAAGTGATGAAATTTTATATTTTCCCAAGGTAAATTGATGAAATTTACGATATTTTCCTGTGACTTATACACAAAAATTGCAATTCTTTCCGGATATGAATTCACGAAACTCGCAGGCCACACTTTACCGAATATTAAAAAAAGAAAAAAAAATAGTTAAAATTATATTGGATTTAAAACGTTACATTTAAAAATCTCATTTTTAAAAACCATTATCTTCTAGCAATTGGTTGTTTAGTTGTTATATTGTTAAAAAATACAAGGAAGCTTAGATTGCATTGACTAAGTTACTTTTATATTAGCTGATTCTGTAATGTTTAAATAATCTTATTTAATAAAATGCGAAATCAGCCCTTAATAGCAAGTCACTTGGCCTTACAACCCATTCTGTAAAACGGAAAAGAATGAATAGCCATTTATAAATCAATTACCACTGGTTTTTTTTTTTTCATTATTATTACTTAAATTAATTAATCTTCTGTAAATTTTTTAAAGCCCATCAAATAAACTGATTTTTAGTGTCGAGAAGGAGGGTGACAAGCCCCATAGTTATGTACTCCAGTGTTTGGTGAAAAATTTTCATTCATTTATGTAAACCTTTATGTTTACAAAATGTACTTAAAATTTTTTTCAAATTAATAGGAACCAAATCGGCTGTACTTTTTATTCCAAGAAAAAGCTTCAGTCAGTATGTAATGGCAGATGATGATTTAAAGATTGGTTTGCCACGTACTTTGTCTTCAGTCTTGTTTATTCAGAAGAATACCAAGTAAAAATGGAATTTATTCTGAGGTAAGCCCAATTCTCAAAAAGTTGTGTTTTCAGTTATTTTCCTAAGGTAAAATTTGGTTTGATGGTGCTGTTCAGTGTATCAAATTCAAATCCAGAATTTCAAAACTCAGATTTATTTAAAATCAAAACATTTTCCTAATTAGCTCATTTTTTTCATCTTGTTTTTTTAAAAATCTCATTAGTTAGATAATCATCAATTATCCACCCTTATCAACCCTATAAATCAATTTATTTAAAAGGTTTTTTAATGTAGTAGATTCTTGATTAATTGGGATCAAATTATCCAGGTTGCAGATTAACCGGGAGAGTAAAAATCTCAGTTTTGAATGCAGTTTATTATGCTGATGCTGTATAGAAACTAGTAAAAAACATCAGGATTAAGAAATCATGGAGGAGATTTTTATCAGATGAAGAAACTGAAATTCCAACAGAAGATAACAATAGTACTGATATGCAGAGTGAAATCTTAGAGCATTTGAAACTGTTTTGAAATTGAGCATAAAGAAGCAATGCAACAATGGATTAATGAACATTTGAAATTAGAATACTACGAAGTTTTAAATGATGATGATACTTGACGTGTGTCACTTGTGATTCAGAGTTTAAAAAAAAAGAATTTCAAAGTATTTCTTTAAAATAATGAAAAACACCTTATAACTTAGCAAAAGTTAACTACAGTGATGCATTAGTACATATTGAAGCATTACTTGATTACTTGGAGTTAGATTAAAACAGACATGCTGAAAAAGTTATATTGAGAAATTTGCATAGTAAAACTCGTCGAAGAAAAAAAAAAAAAAACTGGACTACTGTCATTTTAATCTTCACAAAAAGTGACAACTACATTCTTTTTTTTTTTTTTTTTGTACTAATTATGAATTCAAATAACATTAAAATTTTTATTCATTATTTTTCTTTCATATCAAATAAATCATTAATGTCCTATTGTGTAATAATTTGACACTTTTTATCCTTTTTCCAAAATTTGTACAAATCTGAGATATTTACTTAAATCACTTGCATTTTTTATCTTCGACACAAAGACAACTTCATCAACACTTAATCAAAACATAAATATCAATAATTTGACAGAAAACAGTTGAAAATACTAATTGAATTACCTTTTGTATTTGCAAGCATTTATATTCAATATTTTTACAATTGGACATACACAATCTATAAATCAATTTAAGTTTTTTTTTTTTTTTGAATGAATGAATGAATGAATTTTTGAGTTTTTGCAATTTTCATTCTTAATTGTAGTCTTTATAACTCACTACTTTCATAAGTTATTTTGGATATTGACATTGACTAATGGTAAAATAATAAAAATAAGTGTAAATGAATTTGCAAGTGGTCATTAATATTTAAATTAGTAATCATAAAAATTAATGTTAGTAAGTCTTCCATTAATGTTTTTGTGTAATTTGATTTAAGAATAAAAATGTATGTAACTTAATTAAATTATTAATAATCTAATTTTAAACAAAGTTTATTAAAGCTAATGTATTAAAAAGTGTTTGGTATAGAAAATTCTTACTTTGGTCAATCCCTAATTAACGACACAAAGTAATTTTTATGCATATTTGCATGAAATAACTCTTTTTATTCACAAACACACACAAAATAAGAAAAAAAACTGTTTTTTTTTAAATTTATATTTTATATTTAAAAAAACTTTGCTTTTGAAATTTGATCTACCATGACAAAAAGGTTGTCATTATCCTGCTCTGGGATTTTTTGATACTATATTCCACAAAATTGAAAAGATGGAACTCAATTTTAATGTTATCTTTTTTGTTTTTTATAGGGCTTGATGGAAATTCTTCCAGATTGTTCAAGTAGCAAGTGAGAGATGAACAAAAGTGTGAAACTTGTGAAAGATTTGGCAAACTGTAAAAACATGTGGACAGAGTGATTTAAATTAATTATTAGTTAAAGAATTAAGAATAAAACTATTTTCTATGTCTTGCTGCGATTTTTGAGATTTTTATTGAAATTCATGTTTGTTTATAGTCGTATGTGGTTTCAATTTATAGACAATGAATAAATCTCATCAGGTGAAGGTTTAATATAAGTTTCACAAAGTGCCGACATAATTTGGAAATCAGGGGAATTATGGAAAATCAGTAAGGTTTGTCTGTCAAAAGTAAAGGATTTTTGTAAAAATATTCTAAAATCAGAGAAATATGTCTACATGTAAAAATATTTGTTTTCTTGCCAAACAAATCAGGTTTTTTTTTTTTTTTTTTTTTATGTATCATATTTTTTCTACAGTTGCTCTCAATATTTAAATAATAATTGCACATGGTATAAATTATAAATAAACACAAAATGATCACAAGTTCTCATCTTCTCTGGATAGCTCATATATTAAAGACAAGTTACCAATTTTTGAAAATTTTAAATTACATACTTGCATAACCTTTGACCAGAGTGTCAGCTTAACTGTTAATGCCCAACTTTTTTACACTTCTGTTAATTCTTCGGCACAGTTTGTGTTGTTGTAACAAATCCATATTCAAAATATTTTTAAGTTCAAAATACATGTATGAAAAGACTTCCAAAATGGCTTTTCTCTTGAAAGGTGAATGCCTCTATTAAGGGTACACTTTTTCACTTCCTCAAATTTATATATGTGAGCGCTTAAATCTCTGAATAGTGGGCACCTCTCAATCTACACACATGTAATATATATATGTGTATATAAAGTATCAAAAATACAATGCATGTATTTTCATGTATATCAAAAATGAAATGGTTCTGAAAGAAAGCATAATCTGTAATTGCATTTCTTTTCACATTTTCATTTTATCTCTCATAAATTAAATGGAATGTATATTCACACATTTTCAAATGTGTATTTATTTTCATTGGGAACATAGTTTAGCTTAAATTTTGTATAAGTCCCAACAATCTGAGTTGCAAAAAACCTATACATGACCTGCGAATTTTTTCTCTTGTAAACTCAGTCTGCAGAAAAAAAAATTAGATTCATTCTGAGCCGAAAAAACATATTTAAGATAACCCTACTCAGAAGTTTTACTATATTTAAATATAGATAGGTTTATTTTTCATAATAGCTTTAAAACATGATTTACTTTCATTTCATTGCAGGTTGAAATACTTCGGTTCGGGTTGTGGGTTGCAGAAATTTATTTTTGCGGGTTCTGGTCAGGTTGTGGGTTGATTTAAAATGGAATTTGCAGGTCAGGCTGTATCTGACCCAGTATCTAGTAAATAGGGAAGGTCTGATCCTTCATGAAATGTAATGCCATAGTTTTAGAATAAGTGATGAGAAATCCAACCTATATTTAAAAATATGGTATGTATAATGTTAATAATGAAAATCAAAGAAGTCTGATAAATTTACTCAAGGAAAAAATCAGGGATATTTTGTTTTTAAAAGGGGTTCTGAGTATTCAGTTTTATTTTATAATATTTAAACTTGGAAAATATGCATGATATATATTTTTATTATTTCTGGGCATATTGCTAAAATTTTTCTTTAATGTTATGAAATTGATTATGTATTTTAATTTATTACACAGTGAGTGCGTAGTTTTGCTTATCAGTGTATTTTGTGGTACTTAGTATTTTATTTGAAATTATAATTTGAAACCAAAATAAACTCACTGTAATAGTAAACAATTTGAGTGTGAATAAGTGATTTGGTCTTTTGTTACAAAATTATTCATTTCTTCCCAGTTTTTACTCTCCTCTGCATTTGACATCATTATTGCCATCACCATTCATGTTTAGTGTGCAATATATAACTGGATATACAAGCATTTGTGAAAATAACTAAATTCAGGCTATTTTCAGCAAAGAAAGCAAAGTACAAAATTTATTAAATATGCGGAATTTGGCAGCATCAGTTTCTGATATGAGGGAACTTATTCAATGTGCTGCCATATAGCCAATTTCTTCAAATTTGAGAATTAAATAAATGTAATCAAATGGATTTCAAATGACTACCCTAAAAAATTAATACATATTTAACTAGAAAATATTTCTAGTTCTAAGAATTTTATTTAAAAGCATTGAGGTTAGAAGTAAGATACTGTGTGTTTTCAAATGGATTTTCTGATTTTAATATTCAATAATTTGCAAATGGTGACAGCTATTACAAAAAAAGGCTACTACCATTTGCAAATGATTAAATTTTAAAATCAGTCAGTCTATTTTAGGATACATAGAACATTAAATATAGGCTAAAAAATCTGTATAATATATAGTGGTTGCTCGCAGATGTTTCTTGTGAAAAAAAAAAAAAGACAGCATAAGTTGCCAGAAAACTTTTGTATGTACAAGAAATATCTGACCACACACTTTTCTTGTACATACAGAATATTTCTGGCAGCAAAAGTTGCCAGAAAAATTTTGTATGTACAAGGAATATTTGTATGTACAGAAAGATTCTGGCAGCAAAAGTTGCCAGAGAATTTCTGTTGACAAAGAATATCTGTGCATACGGTAAAATTCTGGCAGCAAAAGTTGCCAGAGAATTTCTGTTGACAAGGAATATCTGTGCATACGGAAAAATTCTGGCAGCAAAAGTTGCCAGAGAATTTCTGTTGACAAGAATTATCTGTACATACGGAAAAATTCTGGCAGCAAAAGTTGCCAGAGAATTTCTGTTAACAGAAAATATCTGGCAGCAAAAGTTGCCAGAGAATTTCTGTTAACAGAAATTCTCTGGCAACTTTTGCTGCCAGATATTTTCTGTTGTTTTACAAGATTATTTTTTACAGTGTATCTCTTATTAGTTATGGGGTTCTTTTGCTTATTAATAAAGGGGGGATGGGCAATTATCTTGCCCTAAATTAGATAAATTGTTTGTTATGCAGAATTATCTGATGTAAGTCAAATTTTAAGTGTAGGTTCTTTCTTTTAAGGTGAATCCCTGAATAGTTTTAAGGATTTAATGGCTATAGAAAGGGAATAGAATATAACCTCCCTTAAATTAAATAAATTGCTTTTTACGCAGAATTATCGGATTTGCTTCAAATTTTGGATTATAGGTTCATTATGATAAGGCGTATCCCTGATTAGATATGGGGGTTATTTTGCTAATTAAAAAGGAGGTGGTAAATATTACCCCCCCCCCCCTTAAAGTTAGACAAATTGTTTTTATGCACTCTTATCCGATGTACTCCATATTTTGTATATAAGTTCTTTCTCATAAAGTGAATCCCGTAATAGTTTTAAGGGTTTAATGGTTAAGTATAGAGGGGGGAGAACGGAGAATAACCACCCCCTTAAATTAAATAAATGGCCTTTTTATGCAGAATTATCCGATTTGCTTCAAATTTTGGGTGTAGATTCATTATAATAAGGTGCATCCCTGATTAGTTATGGGGTTATTTTTCTAATTAAAAAGGGGGAACGACGATTATTCCCCCCTCCTTAAATAAGTTTTTTTTTTTTACAATTGTCCAACGTATTTCAAATTTTGGATATAGGTTCTTTCTGATAAAGTGAATCCTTGAATATTTTTAAGGGTTTAATGGCAAAGCATAGGAAGGGGAACGGGGGGATAACCCACAACTAATCAGGAATTCACCTTATCATAATGAACCTACACTCAAATTTTGAAGGAAATCGGATAATTCTGCATAAAAAGCTGTTTAATTTATGTAAGGGGGTTATCTTCTGTTCCCCCTTCTATACTTACTCATTAAACCGTTTAAACTACCCAGGGATTCTCTTTATTAGAAAGAACGTACATCCAAAATGTGAAATACATCGGATAAGTGTGCATAAAACACAATTTATCTTATTTAAGGGGGGGGGGGTAATCGTCCCCTTTTTAATTAGCAAAATAACCTCATAACTAAACAGAGATACGCTTTGTCAGAATGAACCTACATACAAAATTTTAAGCAAATCGGATAATTCTGCGTAAAAAGCCATTTATTTAATTTAAGGGGGTTATCCCCCCGTTCCGGTAAACGGAAGAAAAAAAATGACCGGAAAAAAAGTTATAGGAAAAAAAGTGACATAAACTACAAAAGCGGAAAAAGTGGCACGGAAAAAAAGTGACGCGGAAAAAAGTGACAAGGAAAAAAAGTGACAAGGAATTGATTTTGGGGATTCATTGGTTAAGTATGAAAGGGGGATCGGGGGAGGGGAGCTCATAGTTTAGGTAAATGGGTTTATCATGTTGAATTAACTATTTTGGTTCAATTTTTGGATATACGTTCATCCTGAAAAGACGCTTGCCTGATTAGTTTTGGGAAGGTACGATTACTCCCCCCCCCCCATCCGTCCTCTGTTAGATGAATGGGTTTTTACGCAGAATTATCCAACGTCTGTCAAATTTGCATATAGGATCTTTTCGATAAGGCTTATGTATAGTATAAAATGAATGAAGAGATTCTAGGAGTTTAAGGGTTAAGTATAGAGGGGGAATGGAGGATAACTTTTCTTAAATTAAATGAATGGCATTTTAATAACAATTTTAATTTTTCTTAAGAAAGGTGTTATAGTAAAAATAAAATACATTGACATGTTTCGGAACCGTCATAAGTTCCATAGTCATAATATAAATAGTCATAATTTTTTGCAATAGAGCGCGTGTTTTTTGTTATTTATGTCTCATTGTCGCGTGTCATTTGTATTGTCCGAGAAATATTTTGAAATTTTGTTTTTTTATATTATGACTATGGAACTTATGACGGTTCCGAAACATGTCAATGTATTTTATTTTTACTATAACACCTTTCTTAAGAAAAATTAAAATTGTTATTAAAATGTTTATATAAAAGGTGAATATTTTAAAATCTGATGATTTAAAAAATCAATTGGATTTAATTAACTTTTTATCATAAATGAATGGCTTTTTACGTATAATTATCCGATTTGCTTCGAATTTTGGACATGGGTTCATTATGATAAGACGTATTTCTGATTAGTTATGGGGTTCTATTGGTAATTAAAAAGGAGGGCGGGTAATTACTATACCCACCTTAAATTAGATTTAAAAAATTATGCACACTTAACCGATGTATTTCAAATTTTGGATATAGGATCTTTCTCATAAAGTGAATTCCTGAATAGTTTTATGTGTTTAATGGGGATAGAGCGGGAACGGGGGATAAACACCTTAAACTAAATAAATGGCTTTTTACGCAGAATTATCCGATTTGCTTCAATTTTGGATGTATATTCATTATAAGAAGGCGAATCTCTTATTAATTATGGGATTCTTCTCATAATTAAATGGGGGAAGCGGGCGATTAATCCTCCACTCTTTAAATAAAATAAATTGTTTTTTTTTCTTTCACAACTATTCAGCGTATTTCAAATTTTGGATATAGGTTCTTCCTGATAAAGTGAATCCTTGAATAGTTTTAAGGGTTTAATGGCTAAGTATAGAGCGATGAACGGGGGATAACCCACAATTAATCAGGACTTCGCCTTATCATAATGAGCGCCCAATCAAAAGTTGAATCAAATCAGATAATTCTGCAGAAAAAGCCATTTATTAATTAAAGGGGGGGGTATCATCCGTTCCCCCAGTGTTTACTTAGCCATTAAACTTTTAAAATTATTCCGGGATTCACTTTATGAGAAAGAACATATATCCAAAATATGAAGTATATCGGATAAATGAGCATAAAAAACAATTTATCTAATTTAAGGAATGGGGGAATAATCACCCGCCCCAATTTTTAATTGGCAAAATAACCCCATATGTAATCAGGGATATGCCTTATCATAATGGTTCTATAATCCAAAATTTGAAGCAAATCTGATAATTCTGCGTAAAAAGTAATTTAATTTAAGGTGGGTTATATTCTATTCCCCTACTATACTTAGATATTAAATCCTTAAAACTATTCAGAGATCCACCTTATCAGAAAGAACCTACATTTAAAAAATTGAAAATTGAAATACATGGGATAATTCTGCATAAAAACCTATTTTTCTAGTTTAAGGGGGATATAATTGCTCGCCCCCATTTATAATAAGCAGAAGAACTCTATAACTAATCAGAGATATGTCTTATCATAATGAACCTATGTCCAAAACTCTAAGCAAATCGGATAATTATGCGTAAAAAGTTATTAATTTAATTTTAGAAAGGTTATCCCCCGTTCCCTCTCTATACTTAACCATTAGAACGCCTAAATCTCTTCAGGCATTATACATTATATATAAGCCTTATCGAAAAGAACCTATATGCAAATTTGACACACGTTGGACAATTCTGCATAAAAACCCATTCATCTAATTGAGGACGGATGGGGGGGGGAGTAATCGTACCTTCCCAAAACAAATCAGGCAAGCGTCTTTTCAGGATGAACGTATATACAAAAATTGAACCAAAACAGTTAATTCAGCATGAAAAACACATTTACCTAAACTATGAGCCCCCCTCCCCGATCCCCCTTTCATTCTTAAGCAATGAATCCCAAAAATCAATAATAAATCCCCAAAATCAATTCTTTGTCACTTTTTTCCGGTAACTTTTTTCCTTGTCACTTTTTTTCCGGTAACTTTTTTTCCGTGTCACCTTTTTTCCGCTTTTATAGTTTAGGTCACTTTTTTCCGATAACTTTTTTTCGGTCACTTTTTAGGTGCGTTCGTAATTATGTAAATACGTAGCACCTATTGTTGTCGCTCAGTCCGTCCGTCTGTCTGTCTGTCTGTCCGTCTGTCTGTCTGTCCGTCCGCATATAACAACGCAGAAACTACCCAACCGAATCGTTTGAAATTTAAAATACATAATTATAACATAATTTTGTCGAGTCATTTCAAATTTTATGAAAATCGGATGGATAGATCAATTACAGGGACAATCAAAAGGATTCCGTTACATTACTGTCAATGGGGAAAAAATTTTCAAATGCATTTTAATCGCTTGAAATTTAAAACATATAATTATTACGTAATTTTATCGAGTCATTTCAAATGTTATGAAAGTCCGATGCACTGATCATTTACAGGGACAATTAAAGGTATTCCATTACATTACGGTCAATGGGAAAAAAGATTCATTCGAACACTCATCGAACATGATAGAATTGGCATGAATTTATGAAATATATACAGTAAAATATGCATTCTGTACAATCTGTGATGCAAAGAATTTTTATTATTAAATTACAGGGCCACACAAAAGTATTCCACTACATAATGCTATACGGGGAAACATTGTTTGGGGCGTGTTTTAATTATATTCAACTATTTCACATTTTATGAATAAGATATGCGTTTCTGAGGTGTAATAAAAATTACTTTCTGCATATTTACAGAAACACAAATATTTCGACTACTATACTGTATCCGAAGTACGCTCTACTATATCAGCAAGATTTGAATATTTTTAAAACTTCGTTATCGTACGAACGCACCTCATTTGCTACGTTCACGTACAATTTCCAACTTGTTTTCCTAGATTCGCTGAACCTATGGGGAGGTTATTTTCTAATATTTCGTTTGTATTTCGACATTTAAAATATATATATATATATATATATATATATATATATATATATATATATATATATATATATACAATGAGTGGTTTAATAAGAGAGCCTTCTAATGTCTATCATTTTGCATTTCATGATTTTGGTAATATGCTTTCAATGATTTTTAACAGGATGACTGTAAAAATACTGGATTCATTGGCTTGTTGTTGTGTAATATCTGAGTTACTTCGGTTATATAAGTAAAAGTATTTATATATATATATATATATAATTGGATAGTTCAGGTACATCCCTACATCGTTGCTTTTCACTTTTTAGACTTTGGTTGTAGATATTTTTTTAGAATGTCACTTCCGTTATCGGAACCAGCTTCGAAAGCGAGAGTAATTTTATAAAAAATGCTTGCAACCAAAAAGTGAAAAAGCGAAAAACGAGCAATGCAGGGATGTACCTTATCCAATTCAAAAATAAATAAATAAAAATAAATAGAAATAACCATATCGAGATGCATCCTTACTGGTTTTGTCTACAGACAAAGGCATACTTTGAAGTTAAAACTCTTTCTCCGAACAAAAGCAACATAAAAAAAAAAAAAAAAAAAATCGAGAAAACCCAGTTTTAATAATTTTATCTGACCGCTTTTGACGAGTTTTTAATTCCATCTTCTTGAAACAGCTGTCAGAATCATGTTAATGCAATAATAATTTTTGAAATCGTATTTGTTTTTTGTTTTTTTGCTGCAAGAGTTGGTCCTGTCAATAACCTGCCAATATGAATGTGTAGATAACAATAAAATGATTTACAATAAATTTAAGGGATATGATATCTTGTAAGTTTACGAACTAATGTTTTTTCCTTCAACTTCTCCCCCCCCCCCCTCCTTTATTTCGCTTTTTATTTTTTATCTATCTATTTATTTTTTTCTGTAAGAGCGGATTTTATCAAAGAATTATCAATATAGTTGTAAATAATATTTGATAAATTTAACTAGATTTGATATTTTAAGAATTCGTCAATTCTCAAGAAAATCAAATTCGTCAGTAACAATTTATAACTTCATCTTTTCTAAGGGTTCAAAGGGTTGTACTCGATGTAGATCAGCAAAACATTTTCACAAAATTCAAACATAGAGAAGAATGTAATTGGTAGTATTTCTTTCAAAATCGGTAAACGGAAAAAAGTGACTAGAAAAAAAATGACAACGGGAAAAATGAGCGGAAAAAAGTTACAAGAAATAATTGATAAGTACTGAACTTGTCGAAAAGTAAATGTTAAAAACTAAAGTGATAACTATTTAAAAAAAAAAACATATTTTTTCCATAAAATTACGGTTCGTGCTACACGTGTGGATTTTTTGTTAAGCATGGTGCAATTAAAGAAATATTTATTAAGTATGTCTTGACTGAGTGATGCACGCCGAAAAATTCAGAGATGAAAAAGCTTTATTTAATCAAAATGAACTTCAAACTATATATTTTGAACACTTTGAAATAAGAATTCACTCGTGTAATACAAAAGAAATGCTTTATCATTAAAATACATATGGTGTGTTGATATTATTGCTATGTCCGATTATCTACACTAGCAGACCTGCCGCGGGAAGAAGGTGGCTTTCTAAGAAAATCTAACCTTAGTCTAAAACAAAACTCGAAGGAAACCACAGAAAAATCCGAACGGTTAAATCGACGAGCGCGACAGACTTAGATCGCAATTCTTGTTGTCTTGTTTGAGAGTAAACTTTCTTAGCCGTTGAAGGCATGGAATTCTTATAAAAAACTGAAACATCTTGACCCGTTCGGGATTATGGGCGCATATATAGACCCTGAAAAACTGCTTACGTTATTTGAATTTGATACCAATATAAAAGAAAACTAAAATTGATTTTATTAGGACATTTCCGTGATTTATAAAGATAAGTCAAATGATTAACAAACAAGTTGGAAATTGCATGTGAAGCGTAGCAAATGAGGTGCGTTCGTATGAAAACGAAGTTTTAAAAATATCACTCTCATACATCGCTCTCATAAAACTATAAATAATTACAATTAAAATGCGCACCAAACAATGTTATAACCCTGTACCATTATGCAATGGAATAGTTTTGTGTGGCCTTGTAAATCAGTAACAAATATTCTTTGCAACAGATTATGCAAAATGTACATTATAATATGTACTTTATAGATGCATATCAATTTATTACGCTCGAATGTCTGTAACACCATTAAAATGCATTTGAAACATTTTCCCCCATTAACCATAATGTAACGGGATATTTCTTATTTTCCCTGTAATTGAACTATGCATCCGAATTTGATAAAATTTGAAACAACTCGACAAAATTAGATAATAATTATGTATTTAAAATTTCAAACGATTAAAATGCGTTTGAAACTTTTTTCCCCATTGACCGTAATGTAACGGAATCCTTTTGATTGTCCCTGTAATTGATCTATGCATACGATTTTCATAACATTTGAAATGACTCGACAAAATTATTTAATAATTACGTATTTTAAATTTCAAACGATTCAGTTGGGTAGTTTTCGCATTGTTACATGCGGACAGACAGACGGACGGACGGACTGAACGACAACAATAGGTGCTACATATTTACATAATTACGAACGCACCTAAAAATGGTGCTAAACGAATAAAATTCGTGTAAAAGATACTGCTGGTCCTGGATGGGTTAAATTAGGATATAAAAAATCTTATTTTTCATTATTTAATTTTTTTTTTTTTTTTTTTACAGTCGGATTTTTATGTCCCCTCGCACTCCCCCTCCCCCCCCCCCATTTATTGAAATGCAGAATAGCAACTAAAAATTTTTGCTTTCATAAACAATTAATCTTTTTATTACTGACAATGTTTTTATTATGCTTTAAATAATAAAATTTAAATTATCATAGTTAGTAATTGTAGAAATTATAAAAACTCTAGATAATTAATTTCATTAGTTAATAGCATACATTAGCAAAATGTACGTAAATACTTTGTAATAATCATGTAAAACTCCATTAATTATTTCTGATATCATGAAATTTAATATTTTACCTAATTGCCGGATCTAAATAATCAATAATGTTTTATCATTAATGTTTATGCGTTTAATCATTAATGTTTATGTTTTGGTATTTTCAGTATGTTACACATTGTAAATAAACTAGTAAATAAACTTGTCTTATTTTTCTAAAAAGATTCGAGTTAATTTTAATTCTGACAAGACTCACGGAAAAACAAAAAGAAACAAAAAAATGATTTAAATTTATTTAATGACATTGTTCAATAAAAGAAGAAAAAAAGCATTAAGAGCCTGCATCAGTCAAACCGAAACTCAAAATCCTATCACAAACCTATGCGTGTTGCCACCAGGAAGGCGTATCCCGAACCCAAAGATTGACACTTTAAAAGACCAATGATATTTTCCAAGCTTGTAATTAATAAGAAAATGGTCATCTCACGCCACCCTTTACCTCCAGGCGATAAAAAGGGGATAAGATACCCCAGGAAGAAAAAAGTCATTAGCAGATAGCCCGAGGGATATGTGCATTTGGATAGTTTCTTCGAGATAATTTCTGACCAAAACACTCGGATCCATTTTAAAACAAGTCGACATTGACCTTTTTTGTTAGATAGTTTCAAGTGAAATTGAATCATTTATATGTAATTTTAAAAGACAACATACAGATCGTGATTATTATGTCAGAGATTGCACATTAAACATTTTCCAAAGAATCTCCTCTACATTTTAATATTTTTAAATGATTTTTTTAGCATTGAATAGCTGAGATCATTGAACTGTACAAAGACCGTTTTATATTTTTTCGATTTTGTTACGAGTATTTTATAGTGGCTTACATCAATAGAGCGAAATTCCAAGATAGAAATTTTTAAGATATCTCGTTTGTATTTTAATATTTTTAAATGATTTTTTTAGCATTGAACAGCTGAGATTTTTCGGTATAAAGACCGTTTTGTACTTTTTTGATTTTGTTTACAGGTGTTTTAAAGAGGCTACTTCAGTCAAGTTAAATCCAATGGAAGAAATTTATAAAAATATCTCTTCTACATTTTTATATTTTTAAATTATTTTTTGGCATTCGATATCTCAGATATTTCGGTACAAAGACCGTTTTGTACTTTTTCGACCTTCTTTAGGGGAATTTTACAAAATCTACTTCAGTCAAGTGAAATCCAGTGGTAGAAATTTATAAAAATATCTCTTCTGCATTTTAATATTTTTAAATTATTTTTTGGCATTCGATATCTCAGATCTATCGGTACAAAGACCGTTTTGTACTTTTTCGACTTTGTTTAGGGGAATTTTATAAAATCTTCTTCAGTCAAGTGAAATCCAGTGGTAGGAATTTATAAAAATATCTCTTCTACATTTTAATATTTTTAAATTATTTTTTGGCATTCGATATCTCAGATCTTTCGGTACAAAGACCTTTTTGTACTTTTTCGTCTTTGTTTAGGGGAATTTTAAAAAAGCTATTTCAGTCAAGTGAAATACAATTGTAGAAATTTATAAAAATATCTCTTCTACATTTTAATACTTTTAAATGATTTTTTTTGTCATTGAATAGCTGAGATCTTTCGGTACAAAGACCCTTTTTTTTTTTTTTTTTTTTTTTTTTTTTGTTTACAGCTGTTTTAAAGAGGCTACTTCAGTCAAGCGAAATCCTATAGTAAAGTTTTATAAATATGTCTTTTCGACATTTAAAGATTTTTAAATGATTCTTTTTGTCATGGGATAGCTGAGATCTTTAGGTACAAATACCGTTTTGTATTTTTTTAATTTTGTTTACAGGTATTTTAAAGAGGCTACATCAGTCAAGTGAAATCCAATGGTAGAAATTTATAAAAATATATCTTCTACATTTTAATATTTTTAAATGACTTTTTTTTTTTTTTTTTTTTTTTTTTTTTTTTTTTTTCTTTTGTCATTGGATAGCTTAGATCTTTCGGTACAAATACCGTTTTGTACTTTTTTAATTTTGTTTACAGATGTTTTAAAAAAGATACTTCAGGCAAGTGAAATCGAATGGTAGGAATTTATAAAAATATCTCGTCTACATTTTAATATTTTTATATGATTCTTTTGTCATGGGATAGCTAAGATCTTTCTGTGCAAAGACCGTTTTGTACTTTTTAGACTTTTATTAGGGGCATTTTAAAAAAGCTACTTCTGTCAAGTGAAATCCAGTGGTAGAAATTTATAAAAATATCTCTTCTACATTTTAATATTTTTAAATTATTTTTTGGCATTCGATATCTCAGATCTTTCGGTACAAAGACCATTTTGTACTTTTTCGTCTTTGTTAAGGGGAATTTTAAAAAAGCTATTTCAGTCAAGTGAAATTCAATTGCATAAATTTATAAAAATATCTCTTCTACATTTTAATACTTTTAAATAATTTTTCTGTCATTGGATAGCTGAGATCTTTCGGTGTGAAGACCGTTTTGTACTTTTTTGGTGTTGTTTACAGGTGTTTAAAGAGGCTACTTCAGTCAAGCGAAATCCTGTAGTAGAAATTTATAAATGTATCTTTTCTACATTTAAATCTTTTTAAATGATTTTTTGGCATTGGATATCTGAGAGCTTGCGGTACAAAGACCGTTTTATATTTTTTCGATTTTGCTATGGGGGTTTTAAAGGGGCTTACTTCAATCAAGCGAAATCCTATGAAGTTTTGAAGTTCATATAAATATATATTTTTCTCTTCTACATTTTAATATTTTTAAATGATTTTTTTAGCATTGAATGTTAGAAATTTATAAAGATATCTCGTCTACAAATAAATATAAACTGATGATTACCTCAATCAAGTAAAATCCCATGGTAGAAATTTATAAAGATATCTTTAAGATCATTTAAAAGTCATTTCTAAAGATCATTTTAATACTTGTAATTTTTGTTTCATTATATAACTGATATCTTTCTTTACAAAGAACGTTTTATATCTTTTCGACTTTGTCACGGGTATTTTATAATTACTTACTTCAATAGAGCTAAATCACATTTTAGAAATTTTTAAAGATATCTCGTTTGTATTTTAATTGTCTTTAAACTTTTTTTCGGGGGGGGGGGGGGGCATTAGATATCGGAGATTTCTCTGTACAAAGATCTTTTTACATTTTTTAGATTTTTTACGGGTATTTTAATGTGGCTTACTTGAATAGAGAGAAATTCCATTATAGAAATTTATAAAGATATCTCGTCAACATTTTAATTTTTTAAATGATTTTTTTAGCATTGAATTTCTGAGATATTTCTGTACAAATACCTCCTTATATTTTTTTCCGATTTTTTTTCGGATATTTTAAAGGTGTTTACTTCAATGAAGCGAAATCCTATGACAGAAATTTATAGAAATATCTCGTCTATATTTTAATAATTTTTTTTATATTGAACAGCTGAGATCTTTCTGTACAAAGACCGTATTACAATTTTTGATTTCGATACAGGTATTTTAAAGTGACTTACTTCAGTCAAGCGAAATCCCATTGTAGAAATTTATAAAAATATCTCGCCTACATTAAAAAAAAATTATTATTTTTTCTCTTGCATTGAATAGCCTTTACGATTTCATTTATTTTTAAGAGGCTACTGCAGTTAAACGAAACAATACCTTCGCTTTAAAGCTAATGCTATGAAAGAAATTTATAAAAGTTTATCGTCTGTGTTTTAATAGTTTTAAGTATTTTTTTTTCTTACTTTGCCTAGTTGTTATCGATTTGCACAAAGGCCATATTTTCTATTTTTCGATTTATTTTACGGGTATTAAAAAAAAAAAAAAAAAAAAAAAAAAAACTTTAATCAAGCGAAACAATTTACTAGCTTATAATAATTCTTTCGACGATAATCCAACGGTCGAAATTTATAAATAAATCTCGTCTGCATTTTAATATTTTTTTCCCCCTTTAATAGCTCAGAGCGATCTCTTCAAAGGCCTTTTTCTACTTTTTTAATTTTCTTTACAGGACAGTTTCATTTTCGGAACCGTTTTCAAAAGTGATATTATCCTCATATTTAAAATCTACAATCAGTATCGAAAAAAGTAAAAAGCGGCCTCTATACTAACCATCGTCAGCTATACTATGCAGAAAAAAAAATAATTAAAAATTGGAATGAAAATATGGCATCTTTTTAAAAATCTTCCGTAGGTTTAGTATAATTGAGTTTGTCTTTTCGCGTGACTGAAAAAACCGTTATTCTAAAATTTAGATCAGTTAGACTATGACAGGCTTTGGAATACATACGTATTATTTAGTTAAAATAGTATAAGAACTTTAAAAATCATTCGTTTATCTTTCTGAAAGGGAAAAAGAAAGGAAAGACAATTTATATACAATAAAGCATAAATATATCATTTACGGATGTGAATTTTACCGCAACAGAATATATTTGCTAAAGTATTGTAAATTAGTCATAATTTTCGATAGAAGTGTCAAAATAAACATATTTCTATCTTTTAAATTAGTGTTATCCAATTTAATCATGAATTGCATAATAATTACTTTATATTTTAGAGTGGGTATACTGCAAACTTTTATTGATTAAAATAGAAATATTTATGAAATATTTATGAAAAGGAACATTTAAACTAATTCATTAAGAATTGTCTAAAAGAATGATACCAAAAAAAAAAAAAAAAAAAAAAAAGATATAGAAAAATTTAATACAAATGTATTTATTCGCGAATATATCTATTCATTTTTAATGTCAGAACCATTGTTATTTTCTTTCTGCCCTTTCTTCTTTTCCCTTTGTCGACTGCAGATGACAAAAAGTTAATTCTGTTATGTTTTATGAATTAACGAATATATCACTTTGATGTTGTACGCAATTAAAGAATCTTTTTTAGAAATTAAACTTCAAATATATGGAAGAAAAATAATAAAAATGGTAAATCTGTTTTTATTCGAAATCAATAATGCTTTTAAAGTACATTTTGAGATTAGATGCCTAGTTAAACAAACTTTTTGAAATCAACATGTATTTACATCATTTCTGAAATTCATTTCTGATCGAACTTCTTGCGTGAGATATCATGCATTCAGAAAAGGATGTTTTTATTTTTTTCATCCTAAAGCAGCAAACAACATTTTACTAATAGCCACAGGCAAGATTTTACACCTTCGTCCCTGTAAGACTCCCTACAGGGTAAACCCATATCGTCTTTCACCCTAATTAGTCTTAAGGCGTCTCCCTTTTAAAGGCGGAGTTAAACACCATTTTCGACTCTTTTAAATCAAAGTGCTTCAACTTTTTATGCAAATAGCATAGATTAAATTTTTTTAAAAATCAAAATAAGAAACATTTTCTGAAAGCTAAATAATTAAACTCTGCATGCTGTTTTACCAAATTTTAAAATGTCAAACAGAGTTTTCGTAATAAGACATTAAAGGCGAATTTTAAAGACTATAAAATAACGCACTTGTATCGCCTTAAAATTCAAAAAAGAAATAAAATTTCAGAATGACGTGCATATTTTAAACCTACAGGTTTTCAAAACAACAAAAATTATTAAATTTGAGCAAAATGCAAAGGAATAAAAGCGATAAATTTCTTCCATTGAAATAACATTAGCCGTTCTATCTCGGAGCGTTACTGATGTAGGGCCTTAACACAATCTTTTACGCATTCTTTGA
This sequence comes from Maratus speculifer, assembly GCA_964019185.1. Taxonomy (NCBI): domain Eukaryota; kingdom Metazoa; phylum Arthropoda; class Arachnida; order Araneae; family Salticidae; genus Maratus; species Maratus speculifer. Next base: position 187,196,378 of record OZ025301.1, read on the forward strand.
ACTTTTAATCTTCCCTCAACATGTGCAATGCAAAGATAACTTCCGCCTTTCTTCCGAGAAAATTTCTTGCGGACATCTGAGAAATCTTCCGAGAAACCCCCTTCTGTTTCCTGGGTGACGTTGAGGAAAAGGAAGGACACTTGAGCTTGACCAAGAGCTGGAGAAATACTCCACTTTTCTGCGGCCCCCCCGTCTCAAACCTGTGGGCGGAGCAATTCTCGGTCTCAGCGATATCAACTAAACCCCCATTGCGGAGTTGCATAGTATGAAAAATGCGGAGATGAGCATTTTCTCCCCCTTTTTGTGGGAGTTCGATAATCCCCAATCCACCTATGCTGACTATTGTTCATCGGCGACATAGACCGGAATGTGCACGCGAGTATCAGAACTGGGCGTCTACTTAGTGGCGATATGTGACTTTTTCAGATGAATCATGTTTTATGATCCATCGGACAGAAGGGCATTGGCGTATACGGCTTTGAACGTCTGAAAGTAAACATTTACCAGAAGGGTCCAAGCTGGAAGAGAGAGAGCATTATCGTCTGAGGAATGTTTCCGTAGTATTCTCTGGCTGCACTGATCATGGTGGAAGGCACTATGAACCTACAAAGAACGCATCTGTCATTGCGGACCATGTCCATCCTTACATGCAAATTATTTTTTCACAAAATGATGGCATCTACCAGGGCAGTGTAAGGGGGTCATACAGCTTGCAATGTACTTGCGTGGTTCGAAGAGCAGTAGGATGAGTTTACCGTACTACCTTTACCGGCAAACTACCCGGACTTGAATCCAATCGAAAATCTTTTGGACCACCTCAATTGGATTGTTCGCGTCATGGATACTCAAATCGCATGAACCAGCGAAATTGACCACGGCGCAGGAGTCGGCGTGCCTCAACATCCATGTGAGCACCTATGAGAACATAATTGACTCTTTTCCTGCAAGCCTTGTAACGGTCCGCACTGCATATTCAGCATCCACACCAGAACTGACAAAGAAAATAAAGATTCCAGAGTATTAAACTAAAACGACACATCTTTCACCTCAATAAATTTATTAGTCTAGAATATTTAATTACAAAAAAGTATTTTTCTCATACTTGTACAAAATATTTTTTCTGAAAAATATTCAAAACTTGGAAACACAACTGGTGGAACATCAAGACTAAAATCGATAGAATGAATGCGAACGCAATGCCCCCTATTAAGTATACTTGAAAAGCTATTGTTTGAGAAATTAATCACTAGAATGCGACTTCTCCTTTACTTTACAGGATTTAAGATGGTGGTATATTAGGGAACATACCATATTTAGGCACTTTACTTTATGCATTGCTTTCTTTATGATTTGCATTCACGTCTTGTGTCAGTCGTGACTATTAGTCCTTATCAACAATGAATTTCATGGCAATAAATAGTAGATAGTTCAGCCGATACAACTAAAATCGATGAGTAATGTTAAAATTTCTGAAATAAGAAACGGGATTTTTGGAATACAGATTGTTTTGGTCCGGCTGAATTTTCAGCAACATTTTTCCCGAAAATGAATTTTCGGTGGAACTCAGATTTTGGGTCGAAAACGAAACCGAATTTTCGGTCGATTCTCTAGTATTAATACAGCCAGCGAGCAAGAAATATACGAAAAACGTACATTTTCTAGGAGTATGGAAATTATTTATTTATAAATAAATTCAAAGTAAAAAAACGAATTTTTCTGACAGTGCACGCGAACAGTTCATGCATGTTTTAATCCCCCCCCCCTTTTCCATGCCCCTTCCCATCCACATAAATGGAACGAAAAGGACATATATGCACTGAAGGAGAAAATGTCCATATATAATTTTGTTCTATGAAAACTAAAAGAGAAAATGAAGCATAAAAGCATTTTTCGTTACGATTCTTTCCCTCTGGTACGGTTTTTGGTTTTCGGTACTTGCAGTTTTACCGAAGCGAAAAAGTGCGTATTCCTACATAACAAAGCTAAAAAAGAGAAATGAAAATTTATTGGGAAATAACTTCCCAAAATGCAAGGGCATAATACCGTAAAAGATAATATAAGGCAGCATTCTCTTTGATATCATCATATTATGAAAAGAAAGAAAAAACAAAATAATTTTTTGTAGTAAAGAATAAGATAAATATTCTATTTAAAAAAAAATTTCTGATAACAAAACTAATTTTCAATATAAATATCATAACATCAATGAATTATTAAAAATATTATTATATTATAGAAAATAATAAAACATTAGTCTGATATTTTTTACTTTTACTGATTTATTAAAGTATTTCTTAATTTTTATTACTTGATATTATTTGGGAAATAACAATAAATAATAATTTTCAGAATAAAGAAATTTAGAATATGCACAATACTTTGTACACACTTACAATGATAATGTTATATATAAATTTTATTTCATGACAATATTACTTATAAATGACAATGCAATGCATGTATACAAATATTCTTAAATCCCGATCGCATATCTAAACTTTTAACTCTCCTAGTACCAGATTTCGATTTTTCATGAGCATTCTTAATTTTAAGCGATATTAACAAGAAATTTCATTGTATTGTATATAGCTTCTTTTAAGTAAAAAAAAAGGTTGTTTACTTGATTTATTAATTAATTTCAAATTATAACTTTTTCTGATTCGTAATATTAAAAAAAAATAATAACAAAAAGTAGGGGGTCAAAAAAAGACTCCAAAGATATTTAGAGGGTTAACTAATATAACCTTTTTTTTTTTACAGAATAATTATCGTATATACTCGTGGATTAGTCGAGGTATTTTTGCCAATTTTCGGCTCGCAAAATGAGAGGGGGGGGGGGGGCGACTTATACACGAATCAATTAAAAAAGAAAAAAACTTAGTTCATATAAATGAATACAGTTTATTACAGTAACACATCTAATCATAATCTACAGTTTGAACGCTTTTGCTACATTAATTTTGACAGGGTTATCCAAAAGATATTTGCTCTTTTTTAATTTGTGCACGGGCCCCCATGGGATTTCGGAATAAAAAAATATTTGCAGAAATATAGGACCTATACTATTTTGTTTACACACCTACAGTTTCAGGATAATTCATCGTGCATTTCTCCGTTATTTAACAAAACGTCAAAAATCGCAAGGTGGTCACATTAATATGATTGGACAGTTTATATTCTGATCATAATATGGTCAGAATACAATTAAATTACGCTTATATAACCATTTTCTAAGAAAACAGTATATGGACCGGTTATTTTGTTGCAAAATTTTTACAGCGTTGGTTTTTTTTAGAAATTTATGCTTTCTTCATGAAAAAGCATAAGTTCACTAATATTAACGAGAATTGCATATTAAAATACATACAAAATTGATTTAAAAAAAAAATCTAATTGTATCTCAACACCTGAATTAAAAGTTTCACTTTTTACATCTTTGATGATGTGCGGATTCTAAAGTTGTACATTTAACATTTAGAGGCCGCATGTTGTTTTCCAGCAACATACCCAATTCAGTCTTTTAAATAACATTAAAATAACACTGGAGCTTTAATGTCTAAAGTTGTCAGTAAAATACAAACTGAAAATATTATTAATGAATTTTCAACACGTAGATGGTAGTATTGGTTACTATTTAAGACTAAAGACGAATTTATTTTTTTTAATTGTTGCTATTTATGTTTTTTGTTTTTGTTGTTAAGAAGCTTGCGTAATACTCTATTTTGTTCAGCAGTGAGCAAGTAAAATCTATTTCTTATCATAGTTCTTAAAATATATATTTGTTTAATACTATTATAGAATTTTATCAAGGAAAATTATTTTTTAAATTCAAAACCAAAGTTGCGGACTGACATTAAACTGCATTACAATCGTAAACCATATAAAACAAAATATGATCTTTTTAAAAGTATTCGTGATTTATTTAAGAAATGACAGCCGAAGAAAATTTTAAAATTGATTTTTAAGAAATTAGACATTTAAGAATTAAGTCTGCTGTATTACATTTTCGCAAACTTTTATAAAAATAAGAGCTAGATTAAAATACATTTTTATTTTATTTATTTACTTTTTTTACAGCACATTGTATTTAATTGTAAACTATACTGAACATAAAACTACAAAATACGTTTTACAGAACGAAAAATAACAGCCGAAAACTTTAAATGCTTTTTCGTTTTTTACAAATGGAAAAAAGGGGTACATAATTTTGCTCCACGAAAACTAAAATATAAAAGAAATGCATATCTTTCCCGTTGCTCTCGAAATGCTTCGATTTCTCCCAGTTTTACTAAAGCGCAAAAACGCGCATTCTTGCGCAAAGGAAAATAAAAATGAAATCTAAAAACTTAGCAGGCAATAACTTTACAAAATAGAAGCAGTGATACTACCCGTAAGACATGGTGACGTCACTGCAACGTCGTTGTGAAGTCACATTGTGACTTTGTGACCATCGATTGTCGATGTGACGTCACGTGACGTCGATCTGAAGTCACAGTGACTAAAATGTGAAGTCGTTATGGCCGTTTTAGAGCTTTTTTGTGACGTCACATTGTGACCACTTTGTGACGTCACAATGTGACCAATTTGTGAAAAGTGTGTCATTTGTGACTACTTTGACATTAACATTGTGACGAACTGTGAAAATGTTTTTAGAAAGCCACATCTTAGTCACATTGTGACGTCACTGAGTGGTGGCATTTTCGTCACAGATGTGATGTGACCAAAGTGACTCACAGTGACGTCATTGTGACGTCACTGTGAACATGCATGCTATGAGGGTATAAAGACATCGCACACACACCCATAAAAAGAAATTGATTAAAACTACAAAACATGTTTTGTTGAGTACATTTTGGTTGTTTTAAGCGTATTTATTAGTTAAAGTAAAAAATCGTTTTGTTGCTCAGACAAAAAAAAAAAAAAAATATTGTTAACACTTTTATAAAATTTTAACAAAATTTCATTAATTTTATTTGAGTCTTACTGAAGTCTTGTATTTTCAATTTGCAATTACAACAATTTTTTTTTTTTTTTTTTTTTTTTTTTTTTGTTTTTGCAAAATTTAAATTGGTGTGCAGTAGCCATAACTCTCTCACGTAATTTTCTTTAATTGACTTATATAGCTATAAAGAACTACTATCATAATTTTTAGATAATAAAAACTTTTCAAATTGAGACGGATTAATGACGTTATTATTGCAAAATTGCGTTAATTGGAAGAAAAAAAATACTTCTGTTTGTTTATTCAAACAAAATTTCCATTGATCCATATTGGGGTGAAAAGAGCTAAAAGCGGACGAGTGAGGAGTAAGATTGTCAAGACACTTGACAAAATTAATTTAATTAATTATTATAAATACATAATACATAAGTACTATATATTTTAGAAATATACTGAGAACTAAGGGGGGTAAAAAAGACAACCTTTAAGAATGATACATATACACGGAATAAAAATAATTTTGAGAAGAGATATTCTAAATATACAAATGTATTCAGTGGTATTGAAGAGGGGGATTGATGTGTTGGTTGACCAACAATCTTTGACATAAAAAAAAGAAAGAAAGAAACGGAAGGTTGGAAGCTATGACACTATAAATACACGCATACAGATATCAATCACATTTGGTCATGTTTAATTCACGAAACAAAATATTCTTACAAACATGTATGCACTCAAAGAAATAAAAAAATAGCAAAATTAAACAACACACTTCCCAGCACCTTATATTATTTTCGCGTCTAAATTTCAGTTGAATACATCGAATTTAATTAAATACACTGATTGAAATTTACATCACGTGAAAGTTGCACAACACTGAAAGTGAAGAACAAAATGTAGCGCTGAGAAGGAATCGGTTAATCGATATCTGCCAGGTGGCAATTTCCAGGCTACCGTTTCAATGAACAAAATCGAATGTACGTAGCATACCTTGAAAATTTATTTATTTATTTATATTTACTTTATACATGAAAAATAATACTTCGAAAAGCGTTGCTTTTTACTTGAGAACTTATTCTACATTTAAGAAGACTGACCCTTGGCAATGTGCGCTCAGAATTTTATCCTTTTCCCTACCTCGGTCTACGTATGTGGACCTTCATTATTTACAATTTTATTAACTAACGATATTTCACCAGGGAGCTACCCCGCTGTGTAAAAAAAGAAAGTAAGCAGCAATAGAAAGAATATTTTGAAATACATTTGTTCATACATAAATTAGCTGACCGGATTTTGAAAATTTACAATTTTAAAACTATTACACATATTAAAGTGATGTATAAAAATAGGGTTATTCCAAGTTTTTTTTTTGGGGGGGGGGGAGGGAGGAGGAGGGAGGTGTTACAAATGTTTGGTTTGCGAACCTGGGAACCCGACTTTAGTAGTTGACTCGATTTCACTATTGTGTTTACCTGCACCCAAAGTTAAGAAAACACGGAGGACTGGATGTTGAGGTGTGTAAACCCTGACAAAAAACTAAAAACTTTCTGTGGTCTAATTTTAAGACTTTAAGCTTTCACTTTCCTAGCTTCGAGAAGATTTGCGTATTTGCGATTTTGTTCTCTCCCATCTTATACTTCTATTATGTACGTGTACATGTACATGTAATGATTGTGCGGACTTCATCTATGACTAAACTTTAACCTTTCATTTTAAATATTCTGTCAGAACTGTTTTTGCGGTGTATGAGTAATGTCGTGTTTACCACGTTCCGAGAAGAATTTTATTCCCTCGGTGCTTCTGTTGTTCACATAATATTTTAATCCGAAATTTTCATTAAAAATATTGAGTGGATATAAAAATCCTCACTTCAACCATCCATGACACGAAAATTATAATAATGCAAATTTAAGTAATATTTTTTCTGTTTTACATTTCAGGTAAGCATTGAGAAATATAAAACAACCGAGCAATGGCAAATATTCTTACGGATCTAACGAAAATGGGATTGGGGTCTAAAAATATTTTAGAAGTTTGGACCTTATAATATATGTTCAGCTTCAGTAATTTTGTAAACTTGTAATTTTGACAATTTGGATAAATGCTTAGAAAGACACACACATTATGTGTCTACACACATAAAATTAAGAAATATACAGATTAATAGATTTTTTTTTTTAAATTCTACACAAAAGACTTCTTGTTATCTTAAAAATTTCCCTATTCAATATCTAGTTAAAAAATTTAATTGAGTGCACTCATTAAAATTTATAGTTTAACTGTGTTAGGAAAATACATCAGCACAACACTTATAGTAACAAGGAAAAGGGAGCAAAGAAGAAATCCATTAATAGATGTCTAGCCGATGGAATTATATACATGTATATCCTAAGTACGGCAATTGGATACACGGAAAAAAATGCATATATGGGTGATTCTCAAAATAGGGGACAATTTATGTCTTTCGGCATACAAAAAAAATTGAGAGGTTTTCTGTCATGTTTTTATATTTAGATATGTTTGTCTTAATATTATTCATTATTTGTACTCAAGAATTCTCACTTTTTAGTTAAAAACACCTTAAAATAACAGAATAAATGTTCAAAATGTCATTAGCATGGATGTCCACAGCAGCTGTGCCTTGTATATACTAGCTTTTTAAAGAGTTAATATCATGTTTATAAAATAAAACAAATGTTATTCTTTCTTTAAATTAATCAAGGAGAGAATTTACCCAATAAATTTCTTTTTAAAAATAAAATTATAGTATATAAAAAAAGAATTAAAGTTTGCCCTCCATATTCTATTTTTAAAACAAGGTCATACTATAACAGCTGGTTAATAATCAAAATTTCATTTTCACATATGACAATAGTTTGAAAATATAAAGTTTCTTCATGGCAACAAGTAGCCATTTTATCCCAGCCTGAAAATAGAAGCATGTATTGTATTTTAAGAATAGAAGTTGAATATTAGGGGCGTACATCAATTGTATGTCATTAGAATGGATAATAATTTTCATGTTTATTTTATAATTAAAATTTCTATTTTACTTATTTGCATAGGACTTTTGTTTTTTAAAAAGCCCCAGAAAGGACTATTGCATTGTGATTATATTATGGCTCATAATCTTATTTAAATTAAAATTTGTCATTAGCATGGACAAATATCAGTGTCATTAGCATGGTTTTTCTGTCCATGCTAAAGACTCCTATGTGCATAAATGTAACCATTGATTATATTGTATCTTTTACAAAGTTTAATTTTATATATAAATTTAGGTATTACATTTATTATCCCTAAAATATGCATTAAATCTGTAAGAAAATCACTAAGACAGCTTCTTACATTGTTAGTGTCAGAATGTTGCTCATGTAAACAAAGTTTGCTCTTTGGTAATGTTTTTATTCTCCTTATATGTATATATGTAAAAATGCTGAAAAGGAAGGCTAATAAATATAAAAAAAATACTTAAACAGGAAGAAAATAAAAATTTCTTAATATATTTATTCCATGCAATTTGTTTTGTCATTAGCATGGCTCAAAAAATACTAATTGTTTTTTTTTTTCAAAGTTAATTTTTAAATATTTAGCTCTGCTGACTACATGTAAAGTATACCTAATACTATATTAACAACACCTATTTTTTTTTTCAGAAATTTTGCTAACAGTAATTTTTTTAAGATTTCACTTTTGAAATTGTCCCCTATTTTAAGAATCACCCATATATTAAAAAAAAAATTAGACATTAAAATTTAATTTTGAAATTTTTTATCTGATAGAGTGAACCTAACTGAACACATTTACAGCGTTTCAAACTGTAATTCAAATTAACATTAACTTTTAGAAGCTGAATTGCCAAAATGTACATAGCCACATAGTAAAATCATGGTTTAGTTACCTCACGTAACCTTACTAATTTATCTTACAAAATTTGGATGCATTTTTTATAGAAATACTACATACTAACAAACACAGGGTTTAGAAAAACAGCACACAGTATTTATAAATGTCTTTGGAAACTATACCAACGTAGCACTCAAGACGATGAACTATGACGATGGAAGGAGAGAAAAAAAAAATCAACTAATCGATACTTGACAAGTGGCAATTTACATGCTATCTTTTGTATGCACAAATTGGTTCTAAATGTATTTTTTTTTTTTTTTATTTACTTTAATTATTTATTTACTTTTTTCCCACGTACTTTAACACGAACAAAAATACCCGAATGCTTTGGAAAACGTTGCTCATTTTCTAATTTGCTCTTTTCTTTTCCTTTTTTTTTTCTTTTTTTTTTTTAATCTTTACATCGAATGATTAGTTTTAGTTTATCAAAATTGATTTTGTTAAACATTAAAAAACTTTGTCAAATAGACTGCAAACAAACACACAAATACACGAGAAAAACAAGCATAAAAAAACTCGGACATAGATAAAATTCCAGAAACTATTTAACATATAATGCATAAAATATTTCTGGATATCTTAAAAAATTTTCCCGGTATCTAATTTTCAGTTCAAAAATTAAAGTGAGAACATTAAAATTTATATTTTGGCGGTGTTAGGAAAGTGTATCAGAATGACACTCAAGGCTATTAAAAAACGGAAGAGAAGAAATTCATTAATCCATGTCTAGCAATCCATTAATCCATGTCTAGGAATTTTACACGATACCATATGAAGACATAAATCGGTACCAGGTGCAATTTTAGTTGTAAAAGACAAGAAAAACATTGACGGATATTGAAAGTTGCACATGCTTTATAAAAAAAATAAGAATTCACAATTTTTAAACGCAATGCACAGAAAAAAAAATACAGTTGTGGCATCTAGAATCTATATTGTGGCTCAAGAAAAAATAGTTCCATGTCATTTTTATAAAATCTAGTTCTCCTTGTAAAAGAGTTCTAGTTTCCTACGAGAATTCAAGAGCGTTATCTTATATTCTCGTTGTCAAACTTGTTTAAAAACTCTGCTTGTTGTACTCTGCAAATCTATGCGAAGAAAAGAGGTTAGCTTTAATAACTATAATTCTAGTTCATGAAACCATTCCAGAAATCAAGCGATAATTTCTTGCTACGGAAACGATTCACTGTTGTTTCGTCACCTGGAAAACAAGAGACTATACTAGATCATTTCGTCTATTCAGCTTAAGCTGTTATCAGATTCACTGACTTTAGGCGAGACAAACTTTTCAGCCTTTTTTAACCCCAACATTTTCCCGTTCAAAGAGAGAAAAAGGTTACAATTGTCTTTGAAGAAGTTTGAGAAAAAGCCGGAAAACCAGTCCTACTAGTACCAGCCGTTAATATTAATCTCTTTTTCGTATCAATCGCTTATCTCTGATTCGTTAAAATATTCGATGTTGGATAAAAAATCTGGGGTAGCCCAGACTTTTTTGGAACTGTGGAAAAAAGTTGGGGAGACATTGCAGTTTGCTATCACACTGGATGTTGGGAGGATATTTCGCGAAAAGTTGGAGGAAATCAAGTGTTGGCTCAAAAGTCTTACGAAATGTTGGTGAATCTTATAGCAGCTTTAGTGTTTACCCTATTCGCATAGCTCGAAAATCTATATTTCTAATTAAGGTATTCAGAAAATGATTAATTTATCATTCTAGTTAAACGCGGTATTTTTCTTTCTTTTTTCTTTTATTTTTTTCTCAGTGTGCTTTTCCAGAGAATTGATATGCAAGAAGGATGGAACATATATTAGGTACTCAACATCAACTACATATAATTTATTATGGTAAATTTTAATAGATTTTAATAAAGATACCATGTAATAACTAAAGCTTTAACCAGAGGGATGGATAGCCTCCCCCTTCTTGAAATCAATCATTTTTAAGCAATAAATGGGCGCATTTTGCCCATTTCCATTAAAATTATAAGATCATAACTGATCTCTCCCTTCTCTTTCCGGAAAAAAACAAAAAACAAGCTATATTACTTATACTAACACACATACATTAAAAAAGGTAAGAAAAAAATACTAAGATATTCTCGAAACTAGTACACTCCTTAAAATTTATATTTTAAAAACACTGGAAAAGTGTATGAACACGGTATCCAAAATAATGAAGAAACGCTTTACAAGCAACCATCGAAATACACAAATCAGTGAAAATGTAAGAAACATTTGCACATATTTTTAGTTTGACGTAAAACTTACTCTTAAGAAAAAAAACATTACTTTTCTTCATATTGACGCATACGCATTTTGAAATACAGATAATAATAGGTTCCTCAGAGTTTTGACATAAAATAGAAAATTCTTGTTAGCAAGTTGAAGTACTTCCCTTGGGTATCTAATTTCCAGCTCAACCATTTAATTGAGTACATTCATTAAAATTTATGTCATGAGAGTTTTGGGAAAGTATATCAGCAACATCCAAGACGATAAACAGAGGCACAGAAAAAATCGATTAATCGATGTCTAGCAAGTGAAACTTTATCCGCTGTCATCTGAGTACACAAATCGGTCTCAGGTGCAAATTTACTTGTAAAAAAAAAAAAAAAAAAAAAAAAAAAAAAAAACACGAAAAACGGGAATGCTTTTTTTTTTTTTTTTTTTATCGCACATACTTTACCATAAGAAATAGAGCTTCATTACACTTTTAAAGGTGTTGTTTTACATGAGCATACAGTATATATGTGGTTATTAGTTTGTAATTTATATTGTAAATTAGGGGCTGAGCAAATATAACGTTATTAAGTTTCTGGACCCTCTTCCCCTGGTATTAATTTTTATAACATTTATATTTCTTTGGTTTGGAGTGATATGAAGATTTATTTTTTGCATACTTTATTGATTCAAATGAAAAGAAGTGAAGGAAATATCATTTTATATCAAATAACACTTAAAAGAAATACTTAATTAATACTTAAAGTATTTTATAATAACGTTTTGATATATAATGCACTCAACAGTAATAAAGCCTTGTTGCACTGCCTGCTTCTAAGAAGAGGCACATGGGGTCTAAAATTCTGGAACATTTTACTATATCTTAGCAGCCGTTTAAGGTAGCAGCATGAAATTCCAGAAAAAAAGCCTACTAAAAAATAATTAAATACATATTTCAACGATTTTAGAAATCCCTCCCCCCCCCCCCCCCCCGAGGAAGATAAAAGGGGGATCGAACAATTTAGAGCTTTTAGCACATCCCAGCAGTCGTTTTAAGTAGAAGCGTGAAACGGCAGAAAATTAATCTATTAAAAAATAATTAAAGACGTATTTTGGAGATTTTAAAATTTCCATCTCCGAGGGGGTTAACGTTGGGGAGGGGGGGGGAAATTCCAGACTTTTTTTGAACCCGTCATATGACTTATCATCGGAAAGCCCTCGGACAGCTCTTTCATATTATGAACTTTTCTTTCCACACACTAATTTCTCCTCCCCTCGGGGGGGGGGGGGTGATTTTTTGAAATTGTAGGGTTATATAATTACAGATCGAACTTTTTTACCTCTCATAAATATTAGTTATAATGTTTGAACAGTTCAAAGGAAACAGCAAATTTTATATTTAAAGAGACGTGATAGTTGAAACTCTGGGGGGGGGGGGGGGGATTTTCTAAATTTGGCCTACAACCCTCTGTAATATATCATTAGAAAGCTCTCTGATCATTATTTCAAATTATACACCTCCAGCGCCTCTGAGATATATTGCCACATCTCAGCAGTTGGTTTAGATAGAAGCGGAATATTCAAGATAACACATCTATTTAAAAAAAAAAAAAAAAAGTTAAACATAGGTATTTCAGTCATTTTTGAGCTATTTTGCCAATTACGTCGTCGGCATCGACTTTGAACAGAATAATGTAAAATTATACGAAAAAGGTAACAAGTATGAATATTTAATTAGATATTAATATTATTATTTTTTTATATTTATTTATTTATTTTATTTTTTTACCGGATGTACGTCGTTTGATTCAAGATTCCTTTAGAAAAACCAACCAGCGTAGCGGTCGAAGACTGCTAGTTTTTATATAAAAAGGTACTAACACATACGCACACATTAGAAAAGTGCAACAACATTGAGAAAGGCTGAAATTAATGGGTTCGTGAAAATTTTTAGCCTAATGCACAACATACATCCCAGCATCCTAAAATTTCTCTCTTGGGCATCTAATTTAAAGAATTTAATTGAGTATCTACACTCATTAAAATTTATAACTTGAGAGTGGTGGGAAAATATATCAGCACGACATCCAAGACGATAAAGAAACGGAAGCAAAGAAGAAATCGATTAATCGATGTCTGGCAGGTGGCAGTTTACACGCTACCATCTGAATACACAAATCGGCTTGGATTCAATTTTATTTCGAAAAAAAATCTTTACGCATATTTTTTATTTTTTATTTTTATTTTGTAGAAAAGAAATAGATACACGCTGTGAGAATATGTCGAACAAGATACAAGAATTTAACGTATGCATAATCAAAAACAACGAAAAACATGTGGTATGCTACATTACTTGAACAAAACATAAATAAATTAATAAAGTATTCATATAAATTGAGATTACTTATTATGTATACATATATTAATAAAGTATTCATGTAAATTGAGATTATTTATTATGTGTACATATAAACATACAAAAGAAAAGAAGTAAGAAAGAAAATGTATTTTAGTCTTATTCGAGATACCTAACAGTGGGTCAGGCATCATGAGCTCGTCTGAAAATTTTATGGAATTCTGTTTCCGTTTTAAAAATGAAAAAGGTTTGTACTAGATTAGGGATGCACAACCTGTGGCCCGCGGGCCAAAAGTGGCCCTCGAAGTGTTAACGTGTGGACCGCGAGTTTCGTCAATTTACAACTGGAAAAAATTGCTATTTTTATGCGTATGTTGCAGGAAAAAATCGTCAATTTACTGCGGGAAAATATATAATTTCGTCACTTAAGATACGCAAATTTCGTTGATCGGAACGAAAAAATCGCGAATTTCATTGATCAAGTGCGGAAAAAAGCGAATTTTATCGATGACGCTCGGTAAAAAATAGCAAATTTTCACGAAAGGGTACGAAAAAATCGCCAGTCTTGTCGATCAGGCATGGAAAAATCGCAAATTTTGTCGGTCGGAGGGGAAATAACGCACATTTCGTTGATCGCGTAAGGAAAAATCGCCAGTTTTGTTAATGATGATCCAAAAAATTGTAAATTAAATTCACCGGGTGTAAAGATAAGTAGTATGTTTTCTCGGTTTATCGCGTGAAGTAAACGCGGATTTGTTGATCGGACAAGATAAAATCGCAAATTTTGTTGATAAGGCACGGGAAAATCGTGAATGTAGCGATAAGACGCGGAAAAACTGAAAAATTCGTTGATCGGCTGCGAAACAATCGTGAATTTCGTCAGTTTATCAAGAGAAAAAAATTCTCGAGTTTCATCTTGCCGCGTAGAAAAATGCAGATTTAGTAAAAAATGGCGAATTTTGTTGATCGGGCGCGGGAAAATGTATATTTCGTGAATTAATGGTGGAAAAAGCGCACATTTCTTCGATCGGATTCCAAAAAATCGCAAATTTCATTTGTCGGAGACAATAATATTGCTCATTTTCTTGATCACAATCAGACTCTAATAAAATCGCAAATTTCGTCAATCAGAAGCGGAAAAATCGCGAAATTTGCCGATCATGCGAAGAAAAAACTACAGATTTCGTCAATCAGGCGCTAAAAAATCGGGAATTTCGCCGATCTTAAACGAAAGATATTTGCGAATTTCGTTGATAGAGTTTGTAAAAGTAGCGAATTTCGTCGATCGTTCGAAGAAAAATTGCGAATTTTATCGATCAGTTTTGTAAAAATCGTGAATTTCGTCAATCGGCTTCGTAAAAACCGTAAATTTTGTTGATCAAGTTCGGAAACATCACAAATTTCGTCGATCGACTTCCTAAAAATCTCTAATTTTGTTGATCAGGCGCGAAAAAATCGAAAATTTATGTCGATCAAGCGCGGAAAAATAGCAATTTTTGTTGATAAATTTTGTAAAAATCTATCAACGAAACTTTTTGTCGATAGGCTTTGTAAAAATAGCGAAATTCACAGATCGGCTTTTTAAAAATCGCAAATTTCATCAATCGGCTTCGTAAAAAGCACGAATTTTGTCTATCGTCTTCGTAAAAAGCACGAATTTCGCCGATCGGCTTCGTAAATATCGCGAGTTTAGTTGTTCAGTCACAGAAAGATCGTGAATTTTCTCGACTGGTTTCATAAAAATCGCAAAATTTGTCGATTAGGCTCGAAAAATCACGAACATTATCTATCAGGTGCAATAAAATCGTGAATTTTTTCGATCTTGTGAAGAAAAATTACAATTTTCGTCTATCAAGTTCATAATAATCGCGAATTTGTCGATCATGCGAAGAAAAATCACGAAATCTCGTGGATCAGGCGCTGAAAAATCGAAATTATCCCCAATCAGAAAAAATATCGAGAATTTTGTCGATCATGTGAGGGAAAATCGCAAATTTTGTCGATCGGCTTTTTAAAAATCATGAATTTCGTCAATCTGCTTCATAAAAATCGTAAATTTTCTCGATCAATTTCGTAAAAATTGCCAATTTTGTTATCAGGCGAGGCAAGATCGTGAATTTTCTCGATCGGCTTCATAAAAATTGCGAATTTTGTCTACTGGTTTTGTAAAAAACCACAAATCTGGTCAATCAGGAGTGGAAGAATTATACATTTCATTGATCGGACACAAAAAATCGGGAATTTCGTTGATCAGGCGCGGAAAAATCTTGTTGATCGGCTCCTTCTCTCTCCATCGTTCACAAACTTCATTTTTTTCCCCCCAGCCGTTTATGCTTGTTTTTTACCACTTTTAATAAAACAAAATTTACTCTTCTGAATAAAGTCAAGAACATTTTTACATCATGAAAATAAACCTTGCTTTATCTGTTATATCTAAAAGTAAAAACTGCTGGTATATCCTTACCAACTGAATTGGATATTTTGACTGGGTAAGCGAATTTAAAGGGGTAACCCTCTCTCCCCCCCCCACACACACACGCACACTTTCCTATGAAACTATATTTTTAAATCCGATTGTGGGCCTCAGATCAACTCCTCGAAATCGAATTATCTCCGTGTTATTGATGTGGCCCTCAACTACCCAGACATATTTGTAAGTGGCCCTTCTCTTGAAAAGGTTGTGCAACCCTATACTAGATCCCTTATTTCTGGCACACAACACTTTTGTCAGGCCTTGTATCCATAAAAGTACTGTGACTATTAACATACTTCTCAAAACCAGACATACAAAAAATAGAAGCTTTTTAAATTAAAATTTTTAAAGATTTGTCTAAAATTAGAATATATTTTTGTGATTCTATCGTAACAGTCTCAAAATTCATTTTTTTAGCATATGTCCTTTTTTAAAAAAAAAAAAAAAAAAAAAAAGCAATGTACTGCTCATTTCGCCAATTTGACGAAAATACGCAGGAAATCCAAGTAACAAATTTATAATTATATTTAGGTTACTTTTCTAAAAGACTCATAGATGATAAAACGAAAAAAAAAAAAAAAAAAAAAAAAATTAGAAGAAGAAGGAGAAGAAAGTTGTAACATGATATTTTCTAAACGGTCTCCAAAAACTCTTCCTTAACCTATTATCATACAAATATGAAATGAATAGTTCACGAAATAAGTACATTCGTTAGTTTTCTGACAATGAGACAATCTTTAAACTCAGTAAATCTATTTGAATAGTTATGATTAACATAATAGCAGGGGTGATTCTGGGTGAATTTTTTTTTTCGGAAATTAGCATCGCATTTTCGGAAATCGGCGGGGGGGGGGGGGGGGGGGTCGTCGTGGGCCCCCCCTCCCTCCGGCAATTTTCGGACAAAATCGGCGATTTTTTGCGTTCTTTTGCCGAAATCGGCGGTTTTTCCGCGATCTTTTGACGAAATCGGCGTTTTCCCATGTTTTTGTAAGTGAAATCATCATTTTTTTGACGATATTTAGACAAAATTTGCATTTTTACGCGATTTTTTTTCTCGAAAACGACGTTTTACTCCCATGATCTTTTGATGAAATCGGCGTATTTTTTTTTTCAAATATTCTTTTGACAAAATATTTTTAAACGATCTTTTATCGAAAACGGCGTCTTTTCCCGCGATCTTTTAATGAAATCGGCGTTTTCCCGCGGTCTTCAGAAGAAATCAGCGTTTTATCTGCGATATTTGGTGAAATTGCCGTTTTTTTCGCGATCCGCACAGGAAATTCGCGTTTTTTATCGATCTTTTGACAAAGTTCGTTTTTACAAAAACATTGACGAAATCGTCGTATTTCCACGAAATATTGATGAAATGTATATGCTATTTCGGCGATCCTTTCACGAAATTTGCATTTCTACGTAATTGTTTTTTCCGCGCGCAAAACTGTACAAGTTGGCAACTATGCGGAACTGGTAACCCAATTTCAAATTCTCGGAAGAGGATGCCTTAAATTTTCGGAAAATTCGGAATTTTCGGACGAGAATCACCCCTGCATAATAGAAGTAAAAGTATTTTCGTTCTCAAAATTTAAAAAAGACTCGAAGGAACTAAGCTGGCGTCATTTACACAATCACAATGTATTTAAATCTGTTTAAATTAGAAAATAAATAGAATGCTAAATTCACCTTTAAAAAAAGTAAATTTAAAATTAAATCGTGTGTAAATTGCTTAAAAATATGACAAAAAAAAAAAAATATTTAAAAAGATGTTAAATTACTTTAATCCTTAGTACTTTCAACTGTAATTTTCTGACGACGGCTGTATTTACAATTGAAAGTATTAAGGACTGAAGTAATTTAACATCATTTTAAGTAATTTATGCATAGTGTAATTTTAAGTTTAACAGTTTCAATTATTTCATATGAAATATTTCATTGATAACTATTAAGCACAATTTGAAAACTAATTGGAAAAACATGTGTCATGAGTCTGATTACAACATAGAAAAAGAAAAAATAATAATAATTCCCTAATGATTTCTGCAAAAAAATCTGTAATGGAAAAAGAACAGATGATATATATACATAAAAAATATAGTCATTTTTAAAACTGCAGCAATGTTCTAGAGTAAAATGGCTTTTTTCCAGACTTACGACACCTGTGGGATGAACTAATCATTGGCAAGAACTCCCAATGATGGTACTCAGTATATTGCGAGGGAAAAAGAAAAAAAAAAAAAAGGTAGAAAATGTATACTCATATCTATGTTGAATTTTTACTTTATTTGTTTTAGAAATAATGGTAATTTGCAATAGATGCTTTCAGTATGACGTCATTCATGACGTTTTGCTTGGAAAATAACTCCAAACAAACGGTTTCTAGGTTTCATTTTAATTAAATTATAAACCGTAGAAAATTTTACCACTGCATTTTAAATATTAAAACATATGGGAACTTACGTTACATTTAGAACATTTTACTGCACTAATTTTAGTAATATAATACTAAAAATTATTCAAATGTAAAATTAACTTGATTGGTCAATAAAACTTATCAAAGGGTCAACTTGGATGAAAATTGCCGAAAAAATGATAATGAAAATTACACTTTATATTATAACTTACATACCTTTTTCAGTAATGTCAGTTATCGTAATGAATATAACTACCAAATTTAAAGATATAACACTAAAATTAGATAATTTTCATCTGAATTAGGCTTTGAATAAGTTTAATTAGCAAACCAAGCCTTTTTTTTTTCTTTTGTATATTATATGATTAAAATTACTGAAAATAGATCAAATGTAACGTAAGTTACCATGGAATGATCCATATATCTGTGAGATATAACTATAAATTAAAATAAAATGGAAAACACAGCATAAAGTTTGTTTGGAGTAAGTAACCAAGCAAAACGTCATTTCTGACGTCACAACTAAAAGTGTCTAATACTTTTTATTATTATTATTATTAAAATGTATGATTCGCAGGAAAAAAAAGATATCAGACAATACCAGGGATCGAGGGTTAAGATGACATCATTTACAAAATGTATTTAAACCAATTTAAATTATTTCGAATACGTATTTCACAGATAACTATTAGGCACAATTTGAAAACTAGTTTGAAAAACATGTGTCATGCGTCCGATTACAACACAGAAAAAAAAATGTAATTCCCTAATGAATTCTGCAGAAAAATCTGTAATGGAAAAAGAATAAACAGAAGATATATATATATATATGTCAGGATCTGATAGCACCTGCGCTAAAGAATGTAATGTCAACTCTCTCTCTATTTGAATATCTCATATTGTATGGTTGTGTACAGAATTTCCAAGGTGACATTCCTTCTTCATGGAAAGGGGAATTGCCAGCTAATCCTTTACAGGTGGGGTGTTAGAGAAAAGAGATTGCTGAGAGGCATGTCCGCCTGTCAGTGAAGTATGCGGATGGTGAGCAGATTAGTAGCATGCCACTAAGCAAGAAAAGGATGGAGTGTCCAATGAGGAGGCTCCAAAGGGGTTTGTGTGGGGGAAAGCAGTGATTTGGAGAGGGCAAGTTTGCCTCAGATCATGGATTCGGTACCTAGGTTTCGTACCTAGAGGTTGCTCTGTGTGTAGAGCGTAAAGTGTGCGTTTTCTGGTGCACAAGGGACACAGACGTCCTGGTGTTTAGTGTTCTGGGCTAAGAAGTGCAGGCCCAGTATACTTGTGTTGGGAGACTCAAGGTTGAGCTCTAAAAAGTGAATTTAACGTGTATTGAGTGTGAGGTGGAAAGTGTAATTGGAATAGTACACAACCAATCTTTACGGTATCTAATTTAATGTTGAACCGGATCACCTATATCCGAGTTGTAGTTGTATATATTTGTAAATAGCGTATTTTGTGTGTACATATATTCTTAATAAACTGATAATTCGGTTACTAGCGTAAGTCTTTATTTACACCAATCTCACAGTGGGTGACCGATATCACCTAGTAATATCGGTGGTGGCAGCTATATCTACCACGGACATTCTTCAAAGTTGTGTGGACTGAGGGGAACGTCCGACAATATATAATACCATTAAAAGTAGACAAGATTCACCAATAGATTTTATCAAAAAAAAAACAATATATATATATATATATATATATAATGTAGTCATTATTTTTAAAATTACAGCAATGTTCTAGAGTAAAATGAATTTTCACAGACTTACGACACCTTTGGGATGAACTAATCATTGGCATGAAGTTCCGATGATGGTACTCAATATATTGCGAGTAAAAGGTAGAAAATTTTTACATCGTTTGTTCTAGAAATAATAGTAACTTGCAATTACATTTTTCTATTAAAGTGCATAGTTTGAGGGGGAAAAAAAAGGTATCAGTCAATACCAGGAAACTACAGATTTTTTTACACAGGGTCCTGTTTTAGTAAAACTGTGAAGAATTTTTTATATTTGCGAAAAATCTAGCCTTTTTTTGCAAAATAGTATAATGATCATTATATTCCGGTTCCTTCATGCATTGTTAAAAAGTTATATGAATGTAAAATACATTTATTTTCACTACATAAAAGGTAAGATTTTTTAAGACAAAGAATTTTGTGAAGGATCGTGTTTTGAAGGGAAATTTTTTGTAAAAAGTCCGTAAATTATCATTTTATTATTTTTTTTTTTTTTTTAACAGATCCCTGAATACTGAAGAAAAGAAACATGCATAAACACGAAGAGGAAAAAATGAAAAGAAATGTTTGCAGTTTAAGGTTTTTCTAAAAAAACATTTTATGACTTATCAAAAGGACATTTTTGTTCATAGAGTAAAGGGCAAAACTGAGAAAATTCATCAGTATCCAGTAGTACCAATTTTATATAAGTATCCACTTTCTTTCAACTAGTGGCCAGTTTTTTACTTAAAAGTGCAAAACAGTAAACTTTTGTTAAAATCAAAATTAGTACATTATTTCTAACTGCTAAAAGGTGTATGACGAAAACTTTAAAACAGTTAAATAAGTTTTAAACAGTAAAGCTGTTTTTAAAGTTTCAATCTTTCACTTGGTTAGCAATTAAAAATAATATATTATTACAAGGTGTTCATTTGTTACGTATTTCTGTTAGTATTAAACTAAAATTGAATAGATTAAATATGTTAATATAAATATATTGCAAACAGAAAAAAAAGTAGAATCATTAATGGATTGCAAGAAAATTTTACTCTTTCTAGAAAAATAGACATGAAAAGGCTGCTGACAAACAATTTTTTAATAGCTACTTTTTCTCATTTAATGCTCTGAGGACGTTGGCTAGTGCGTTTTAACATCATAGAATTGCAACTACTAAGTAAAACTGTGCAGCTACAGCCAGAGGTATGCACGGGCCGAAAATTTCAGGCCTGCGCTTGCCCCGAACCGGTACTGTATAAAAATTAAAAGTTCGGTCTGGGCATAAAAAAATAGTGACCCGGGCCAGTAAAAAGTTAAAATCTCGGCCCTAGCCAGACCTGTCCTTATAATTTTTACAAAACATTAATTTTTACGTACATTTGGTTAAATATTTGTCTCGCACAAAAAGCCAAAGAGTGCTTTGCCCGAAAATATTTATCTCTTTTATTCCATGTTCAAAATTTTTTATTTTTATGTGTCGCAGGCTGCGATATTTATTTTTTTAACTTATATTTTTCCAAAATTGCTCTCTTCAAGAATTAAAATTAATTCATGCTACTTAATTTATTTGAAGAAAACAATTGTATCACCAGAGGTGAATTTATAATGATTTAAACACAATCTCATAATAAAACATATAAATATTTAAGTGTTCTGTACCTGAATTTTTCGGTATTCCGTTCATGTATTTAAGTGATAACCATTTCTTGTAATTAAAAAAAATATATTGATAAATCCCATGTCACGAAGTAAATTTAGAGTCAGTATTTTTAAAAATAATAATTAATTGAGAAAAATTATTGATGAATAAATGTCTATAGTAGTAAAAGAATGGGAGTTCAACCCCAGCGAGGAGGTGAGGAGGGAGGAGAGGAGGAGGAAGAGGTTCTCCACCTCCTATAAGAGGGAGGAAGGACCACCACCACCTGATTGAGAAGCTTATCTGATGGAGAGTGTATCATACTGTAGTAGGATGAGGGGAGGGCTTAAAATTGAGGGGGCTTAAATTTTTAGGGTTTGAAACGTAGGAGATTATACTATAGTAGAGGGGTAGATGATTGGAGTCTGTTATAGTATGATGAGATTTTTAGAGAGAGAGAGAGGGGAGGGCTTATTTTTTAGGAGGGGCTTAAAATTGAGGGGGGCTTAAAAATTTTTTAGGAGTTTAAATTTAAGTAGAGATTGGAATCAACTTAGAGTAGGAAAGATATTTGAAAATGGGTGAAGGATATTTTGACACTGTTACAGTTTGATGTGATATTTAGGAAAGGGGGAGGGCTTAATTTTTAGGGGGCTTATTTTTCTGAAAGGCTTAAATGTATTTTTTTTTTTTTTCTTTAAGATTGGAATCAACTGAGAGTAGGAAGGAAATTTGAACATATTGTAAAATATGTTATAGTTTGATGAGATTTTAGGAAGGGGGGAGGGCTTAATTTTTAGAGGGGCTTAATTTTTAAGAGGCTTAATTTTTTTTTTTTTATTTAGGATCTGAAGCTTCTAATATCATACTATAGCAAAGGGGTAACCTCCTCATTTTCCAAACTTCACCCCCCGGAAGATTTTTATTTGGGTGCTGCTCTTTGTGAATCGAATTTTCGTTGGAAATTAATAATTTTAAAAAAATTGAGTCTGATCAATTAAGCATTGCCCATCACGCCTGTGAGATTATCGTGTATTGCGATAAGGAGGAAGACGAGTCTGATCAATTAAATATTAATCACAATTGCCCATTGCTCATCACGCCAGTGGCCGCAGAACCGGCCTTCTTCTTCTTTCGTTGGAAATTAATAATTTTTTTAAAAATTGAGTTTTCCAAAAGGCTTTAGTGGGATTCGAATAAGTTTTTATTAGAATAGAAAATTAAATAATAATTTGAACTTTTTTTGAATATTATTATTAGATAAAATTATTTCAAGATTAAATAGGAAGTTAAATAAACCTTCTGTAATTACTATTAATGTTTTTATATTACAATCGAACCGTTTGCAACTTAAAATACTATCTTATCAGCACGTATTCACTGTCTTGCACAAACATCTGATAACCAAACAATTTTAACAGGAACTAGCTGATACATGAAAAATATCAACTAAGATTAGATTTCACTTATTTACAAATAACAAGAAAGAGAACTTTGTTTGATGTTTCAACTAAGCTTTTTAAAACGACAATTTAATTTTACCAAACCATTATGTATGTTTTTTTTGTAGGTTCCCTGTTTTCTTCAATTTACATTAATGTTAGAGCAACAATGAAAATATTTTTTAACAGTATTAATTTTACATTTTTAACTTTAGTTTACCTAAACCTTGATTATTCATACACATTGATTTTTACACCATTCAAAGTATACAAACTACTTCATTATTAATTATTTTTCGATGTATAGTTCTAATAATCGGTTAATTGTCATGCATTCATTTTAGTAAGTTTGCTGTATTCACATAAAAAGTGTTTTTACAAGTTATCATCTATCAGCCGATAACGACAAATTTAAGCAATGTATTACTTTAGTATAGTATTGTTTTATCACTGTGCTGAAAATAAGTGATTCTTTTTCCGTTAATTTTCACATGAATTTTCTTATCAATTAGTAAAAAATCACAACAACATGATAAACACCAGATAACATCGAGCCTTACCTATCAGATACCATCATATTATCAGATCACTTTTTAAACCAATCCTATTATTTTTTAAAAAACAGCAGCGCCTCCTAGAATTTAACAGATTTTGCGAATCAGTATAAATTCATCACACTGTTTATTGTTTTTTTTGTCATATGAAGATATTAAGCGCTGTTCTTTAAGTGAGTGCTGTACAAGAAATTTCTTACTTCATGAATATGGAATCGGATTTACCCAGTCAAGAGGTGCAAGTTTCGAATAGTGAAAGATCACCCTCTTCATCAACCCAACCATCCTTTTCTTGTAATCAATGTCAAAAATGCTTCTCTAAAAAGATTGCGTTAACCAGACATCAAAGATCCCACTTGGATAAAAAGCCCTTTAAATGTGAAACTTTCATTCAAAGTACTGATTTAAAACGACATAGTGTTACTCATTCCAAGACACCCACTTTCTATAAATGTGATCAATGTGCAATGGAATTTTATAGAAAGTATTCGTTAAGAATTCACAAGAGATTTCATAAGACATATAAATGCGATGAATGTTCACTAGAACTCTCTAAAAAATATTTGTTAAAAATTCACAAGAGATCTCATAAGAAGTTTCATGTTTGTGAAAAATGTTCCAACTCGTTTCTATCAAAGTCTGCTTTAACTAAACATAAAAAAAGTCATCGTCAAAAGGAATATAAATGTAAACACTGTGGTGTTATATTTTACTCTGATATCGATTTTTTATTTCACAAAAAAGTTCATTACAGGAATTTCGAATGCAAACACTGTAACAAAACATTTAATGTTGATACCAAGTTTATTCAACATCTGATTAAAATGCATAAGTGAAAAAATGCAAACTTTGACAAATCATGTGAACTGGTTGATTTTCTGTACAGTTTATAATTTTTTTGTATTTTTATTATTATCGAGAATGATGAATAAATAATGTGTTAATGAAAAAAGCTTTTGTCTTGTATTTTTGTTATAACAATTCATGAATTTTAATAATTTTTTCACAATATTGTAAAAGATTTACTTAAATTTTAACATTTAGAAAAAAAAGGTTCCTATCAATTAAAATACTGAATTTGTATTTATATTGAATTAATTTTAAAATACTTTTAATATAATAGAATTATTTACCAAGTTTAATTTGTATTAACAATTGTTATTTACATAATCATGATGGATATTACCTTGTGTTTTCAAACAACTTTTCAAAAAGAACGAAACTGTTAACAATAAGTATTATTCATTACTTAGATTAAAACTTTTACCTAGTGTTGCCACAAAAATTCTCAAAAAGAGCAAAACTGATAACATTATTTATCAAAAGCTTACTTAAATTAAAACCTTGTGTTGCCACAAAATTCTTCAAAAATAGTAAAACCACTAACATAATATATAAACTACCATTTATGTACAAAGACTGATTTTTTAGATTATTAAAAAATGGTTGACTAAAACTTATGGCATTACTAATTTTTTAATGTTTAACTGTAACCGACGCTGATTTTTTTAACATATATTAGGATATGTGTTGTTTTTAAGCATTCAGTTTGCAACTGATTTCCGTTTGAATTTCATCAGCGGCTATCCTTATTTTTTGAAAATGGATTCTGTAGTAAATTTGTTAAAAAGACCTGTCGACGAAGTAGTTCCTTCTTCAAAGTATCAACGTTTAGAAGACTGTAATGATCCTACTTATGTGAATGAATTATACTTACCGAGATTAGAAGTTCCCAATGCATTGAACACTAACAATGAGACGATATCATGCGATTTATCCACTACTGATTATCCACTGAATGTGAAATCTGAGATTAATACGAATTTTTTTAACTTAATTTCCCAAGACGAATATTTTCAAGAACCCACTACTCGATGCGAAGAGACTGTGTTCCAAGCAATCAACCTTTCCCAAGCAAGTGATGAAAGCCAATCCACCACTTCACGAACTAAAAGGGGCAAATCCTGTAATCGTGTTATATTTCGAGAAGAACTCAGTGATTGTATCTTCTTAATTTTAAAACTGTATAACAGACAATTTTATATACATATTCAAGAGTTTAAACGCAGTGGGCTTACTAATGAAGAAATTGTAACGAAAAATGCAATTTTTATGGATGTTAACAGTTGGTACGAATTTTGCAATAAAATTTTTCCATTTAATTTGAAGTATAAAAGTTCCTCGTTTGTTGCTAATAACATGATATTAGTGTTAAATTTTAACAATTCTATCATGCGAATTAAACATTTAAAGAATTATTCTCACATTGACTTGAACGAGCATCAGTTAGAAAAGTTGAAAATAAAAGCCTTTGATCTGAATAAAGAACTTCTTCAACATATTTATGTAAAGCATTTACCAAACTTAATAAGACAGAAATGTATCGTTAGTCACACATCTTTAGAAAATGAACGCATGTGCCAACATAAACTTTTAACGTGTATTGAAAATAGTATATCGAGTATACTAAAGCGCATTTTTGAATGCAATGGATGTATTTTTAACCACGAATCTGTAATCTTTCATCCCTGTTTGATATTAAATAATCGACAAAAATTTGAACAAATGGGAGAAATGTTATTAACTCTAATAGATTTCGACTTTGTTATTTCCTCGTTTTTAAACGAAGTAGATTGTATTAGTGAAAACTTCTTATCTAATATTAATGTAGAAACCATTCAAAACGAATTGTTTAAAATAATGAAATAAAATGTTTTAGTATTCTCTTTAATATGTGTGTTTAATTATTTTCAAAATGCATGTTTATTTCGTTTAGCTTTTTCAAAACATTTATAAATTGTTTCAATTTGTATGTGTATAAAAAAAGAAACACTTCATTATTAATAAAAAATATATTAACTATCTTAAATAAATAATAATCTTAATTATTTTAATTCATTCTTTTCAAAAATTAGAAAGTTAAAAAGTTAATAAAAATTAATAAGTTAAAAAACCTTTATACAAAAATTAATATTAATAGAAATTTTTTTCAAATGTTTAAAATATATTTTGAAAATTTTAAAATGTATTACAACTTATCAAAATTGAGTTTACTGATTTATATGAGTATGTATATTATTTTCACTCTATTATATTACTGTAACATTACAACAGATTTATAGTTAATGACATATAAACATTAGGATGTATATAAAAGCAATAGATTAATGTACTCTCTTGTTTTATTAAAAATAAAATAACTTCATAAAAATGTTAAAAAAATAAAAAGTTTATGAAAAGTTTAAAAAGTAATTCATTAGATAAAAAAAAAAATCACAAATTAAAAAATATATTTCATAAGTTTACAAAAAAAAAAAAAAGTAACATAAAAAGTTTTATCGAAAAAAAAGTAACATAAAAAGTTTTATCGAAAAAAAAAAAAAAGTAACAAAAAGTTTTATCGGAAAAAAAAAAAAAGTAACAAAAAGTTTTATCGAAAAAAAAAAAAAAAAAAAAAAAAGTAACAAAAAGTTTTATCGGAAAAAAAAAAAAAAAAAGTAACATAAAAAGTTTTAACAAAAAAAAAAAAGTATTTTAAAAAGTGTTATAAAAAGTTTTAACAGAAAAAAAAAAAAAACTTTACACAAAAAATAATATCAATAGAATTTTTTTTCAAATGTTTAAAATATATATATTTTGCAAAAGTTAAAATGAGTTTTCTGATTTATATATATTATTTTCACTCTATTATCTTACTATAACATTGCAATTCATTCAGAGTTAAACATTAGGATGTGTATAAAAGCAATGCATTAATGTACTATCTTGTTATTAAAAGATAAAATAATTTCATAAAAATATTTCCAAAATTAAAAAAAAATGTTTCATAAGTTTACAAAAAATAAAAACTTTACGAAAAAGTTTAAAAAATAATTCATAAGATTAAAAAAAGTATTTCATAAATTAATAAAATATATTTCATAAGTTAAAAAAAAAAAAAAAACTTTATAGAAAAAATAATATCAATAGAAATTAAATGGTTAAAATTTATTTCACAAAAGTTAAAATGTATTACATCTTATCAAAAATGAGTTTACTGATTTATGTATGCATATACATTATTTTCACTGTATTATCTTACTGCAACATACATTTATAGTTAACATACATTTATAGTTTAACACATATAAACATTAGGATGTGTATAAAAGCAACGCATTAATATACTATCTTGTTTTATTAAAAGATAAAATAACTTCATAAAAATCTTTTCAAAATAAAAAAAAGTTTCATAAGTTTACAAAAAATAAAACTTTGTGTAAAAATTTAAAAAATATTTCATAAGATTAAAAAAAAAAAAATATTTCATAAATTAAAAAAAATGTATCTATGTATATTTCACAAGTTAAAAAAAAAAAAAAAAAAAAAAAAAAAAAAAAATTAAAAAATGATTTACAAGTTAAAAAAAAAAAAAAAAAAAAAAAAAAAAATTACAACTTATCAAAAAATGAGTTTACCGATTTACTGATTTATGTGTGCATGTTATTTACATCATATTATCTTACTACCAACATTACAGAACGTTCTTAATTAAACACTTAAAAACATCAGCAAATGTATAAAAGCAGTTGATACTTTCCTGTTTTTATTAAAAGTCATACTAACTTTATAAAAATGTTTTCAAATAATGTTAAAAAAGCTGTTAAGTTATTAGATTCTCCTCTTTAATTGCATCTCATTGATAAGTGTTAATCATCCATCCAACCATGCAACTGTTTTCACAATCAACTATTATGTGAGTTAGGATTTCATTGATAAGTTTTAATCAACCAACCAACCAACATTTTACGTAACCAACTATTTATTTTCCCTAGCAATCAGCTATTTATTTACCCTACTAACCAAAAAGCTTTTATCGACACATGAATAAAATTTTAAGATGCAAGACTCGTCCTTTTTAATCGAAAAAACAATGACTTATATTATATATATTTTTTTTTTTCTTACTTAAATGAAACCTTCGCATGTGCATGGTAAAACTTGGAAAAATTCATTTAATACACAAATTTAAAGTTAACAGACAAGGTCTTCACACTTCTTTTAGAATTGTACTAACATTTTACCAAATATCTTTAGAACTCAACAAGGTTTTAAATAATTATTTTAATAAAAATTGTCATTTGTAAGTAACATTATTGAACTAACTTGGAAAAATTAACTTGGCAAAACAGGTTTTCACTGTTCCAACTTAGTAATATTCATAAGTTTATATGTTAATCAACCTGTTTGGTTATGTCCCAGCATGGCTTTATAAAATAAATCTTAAAAAAACCTTTAATATTAATGTTTAAAAATATGCAGTTAGTCTTTTATAGATAATTTTTTTCACTTCTTTTATTTAAAAACATTTTTAAATAAAATTAATACAGTTGCCAATTTATCTGTGCGTTATGAAATATGCATGCAAAACTTATAATTTTCACATTTTTAGTATTTCAAATTATTGTTTTCAAGGTGTACTAAAATTTGGAAAAATATTTAATTTTCAAGCATAATTAAAATAAAATAGTTTAATAATAAAGACACATTTAACATTCTATACTCACCGTCGCAAAAGCACGTCCAACGCAGTCAAATGTTTGGGAAGAAATGAAAAATTCAAAGTCCTTATCAGAAAATGTTATCAGATAACTGTATCAAAAGATCTGTGACGTCAAAGAACGTGTATCATCAACTGATCACGTGATATATACCACGTGACTAATGCTTTGTTTTCTAGATTGGTTCTTATAAACATTCATTTATTAAATAATTTAATCATTCTATTAATTATTAATTAATTAATTCACTAATTCACTAGTTTAAAACAAATGCTGATTGTAACTAATATCTGTGATATCATGTTTTGTTAAACATTTTAACAAAGAATTAATTAATTAATAATTAATAGAATGATTAAATTATTTAATAAATGAATGTTTATAAGAACCAATCTAGAAAACAAAGCATTAGTCACGTGGTATATATCACGTGATCAGTTGATGATACACGTTCTTTGACGTCACAGATCTTTTGATACAGTTATCTGATAACATTTTCTGATAAGGACTTTGAATTTTTCATTTCTTCCCAAACATTTGACTGCGTTGGACGTGCTTTTGCGACGGTGAGTATAGAATGTTAAATGTGTCTTTATTATTAAACTATTTTATTTTAATTATGCTTGAAAATTAAATATTTTTCCAAATTTTAGTACACCTTGAAAACAATAATTTGAAATACTAAAAATGTGAAAATTATAAGTTTTGCATGCATATTTCATAACGCACAGATAAATTGGCAACTGTATTAATTTTATTTAAAAATGTTTTTAAATAAAAGAAGTGAAAAAAATTATCTATAAAAGACTAACTGCATATTTTTAAACATTAATATTAAAGGTTTTTTTAAGATTTATTTTATAAAGCCATGCTGGGACATAACCAAACAGGTTGATTAACATATAAACTTATGAATATTACTAAGTTGGAACAGTGAAAACCTGTTTTGCCAAGTTAATTTTTCCAAGTTAGTTCAATAATGTTACTTACAAATGACAATTTTTATTAAAATAATTATTTAAAACCTTGTTGAGTTCTAAAGATATTTGGTAAAATGTTAGTACAATTCTAAAAGAAGTGTGAAGACCTTGTCTGTTAACTTTAAATTTGTGTATTAAATGAATTTTTCCAAGTTTTACCATGCACATGCGAAGGTTTCATTTAAGTAAGAAAAAAAAAAATATATATAATATAAGTCATTGTTTTTTCGATTAAAAAGGACGAGTCTTGCATCTTAAAATTTTATTCATGTGTCGATAAAAGCTTTTTGGTTAGTAGGGTAAATAAATAGCTGATTGCTAGGGAAAATAAATAGTTGGTTACGTAAAATGTTGGTTGGTTGGTTGATTAAAACTTATCAATGAAATCCTAACTCACATAATAGTTGATTGTGAAAACAGTTGCATGGTTGGATGGATGATTAACACTTATCAATGAGATGCAATTAAAGAGGAGAATCTAATAACTTAACAGCTTTTTTAACATTATTTGAAAACATTTTTATAAAGTTAGTATGACTTTTAATAAAAACAGGAAAGTATCAACTGCTTTTATACATTTGCTGATGTTTTTAAGTGTTTAATTAAGAACGTTCTGTAATGTTGGTAGTAAGATAATATGATGTAAATAACATGCACACATAAATCAGTAAATCGGTAAACTCATTTTTTGATAAGTTGTAATTTTTTTTTTTTTTTTTTTTTTTTTTTTTTTTTTAACTTGTAAATCATTTTTTAATTTTTTTTTTTTTTTTTTTTTTTTTTTTTTAACTTGTGAAATATACATAGATACATTTTTTTTAATTTATGAAATATTTTTTTTTTTTTAATCTTATGAAATATTTTTTAAATTTTTACACAAAGTTTTATTTTTTGTAAACTTATGAAACTTTTTTTTATTTTGAAAAGATTTTTATGAAGTTATTTTATCTTTTAATAAAACAAGATAGTATATTAATGCGTTGCTTTTATACACATCCTAATGTTTATATGTGTTAAACTATAAATGTATGTTAACTATAAATGTATGTTGCAGTAAGATAATACAGTGAAAATAATGTATATGCATACATAAATCAGTAAACTCATTTTTGATAAGATGTAATACATTTTAACTTTTGTGAAATAAATTTTAACCATTTAATTTCTATTGATATTATTTTTTCTATAAAGTTTTTTTTTTTTTTTTTAACTTATGAAATATATTTTATTAATTTATGAAATACTTTTTTTAATCTTATGAATTATTTTTTAAACTTTTTCGTAAAGTTTTTATTTTTTGTAAACTTATGAAACATTTTTTTTAATTTTGGAAATATTTTTATGAAATTATTTTATCTTTTAATAACAAGATAGTACATTAATGCATTGCTTTTATACACATCCTAATGTTTAACTCTGAATGAATTGCAATGTTATAGTAAGATAATAGAGTGAAAATAATATATATAAATCAGAAAACTCATTTTAACTTTTGCAAAATATATATATTTTAAACATTTGAAAAAAAATTCTATTGATATTATTTTTTGTGTAAAGTTTTTTTTTTTTTTCTGTTAAAACTTTTTATAACACTTTTTAAAATACTTTTTTTTTTTTGTTAAAACTTTTTATGTTACTTTTTTTTTTTTTTTTTTCCGATAAAACTTTTTGTTACTTTTTTTTTTTTTTTTTTTTTTTTCGATAAAACTTTTTGTTACTTTTTTTTTTTTTCCGATAAAACTTTTTGTTACTTTTTTTTTTTTTTTCGATAAAACTTTTTATGTTACTTTTTTTTCGATAAAACTTTTTATGTTACTTTTTTTTTTTTTTGTAAACTTATGAAATATATTTTTTAATTTGTGATTTTTTTTTTATCTAATGAATTACTTTTTAAACTTTTCATAAACTTTTTATTTTTTTAACATTTTTATGAAGTTATTTTATTTTTAATAAAACAAGAGAGTACATTAATCTATTGCTTTTATATACATCCTAATGTTTATATGTCATTAACTATAAATCTGTTGTAATGTTACAGTAATATAATAGAGTGAAAATAATATACATACTCATATAAATCAGTAAACTCAATTTTGATAAGTTGTAATACATTTTAAAATTTTCAAAATATATTTTAAACATTTGAAAAAAATTTCTATTAATATTAATTTTTGTATAAAGGTTTTTTAACTTATTAATTTTTATTAACTTTTTAACTTTCTAATTTTTGAAAAGAATGAATTAAAATAATTAAGATTATTATTTATTTAAGATAGTTAATATATTTTTTATTAATAATGAAGTGTTTCTTTTTTTATACACATACAAATTGAAACAATTTATAAATGTTTTGAAAAAGCTAAACGAAATAAACATGCATTTTGAAAATAATTAAACACACATATTAAAGAGAATACTAAAACATTTTATTTCATTATTTTAAACAATTCGTTTTGAATGGTTTCTACATTAATATTAGATAAGAAGTTTTCACTAATACAATCTACTTCGTTTAAAAACGAGGAAATAACAAAGTCGAAATCTATTAGAGTTAATAACATTTCTCCCATTTGTTCAAATTTTTGTCGATTATTTAATATCAAACAGGGATGAAAGATTACAGATTCGTGGTTAAAAATACATCCATTGCATTCAAAAATGCGCTTTAGTATACTCGATATACTATTTTCAATACACGTTAAAAGTTTATGTTGGCACATGCGTTCATTTTCTAAAGATGTGTGACTAACGATACATTTCTGTCTCATTAAGTTTGGTAAATGCTTTACATAAATATGTTGAAGAAGTTCTTTATTCAGATCAAAGGCTTTTATTTTCAACTTTTCTAACTGATGCTCGTTCAAGTCAATGTGAGAATAATTCTTTAAATGTTTAATTCGCATGATAGAATTGTTAAAATTTAACACTAATATCATGTTATTAGCAACAAACGAGGAACTTTTATACTTCAAATTAAATGGAAAAATTTTATTGCAAAATTCGTACCAACTGTTAACATCCATAAAAATTGCATTTTTCGTTACAATTTCTTCATTAGTAAGCCCACTGCGTTTAAACTCTTGAATATGTATATAAAATTGTCTGTTATACAGTTTTAAAATTAAGAAGATACAATCACTGAGTTCTTCTCGAAATATAACACGATTACAGGATTTGCCCCTTTTAGTTCGTGAAGTGGTGGATTGGCTTTCATCACTTGCTTGGGAAAGGTTGATTGCTTGGAACACAGTCTCTTCGCATCGAGTAGTGGGTTCTTGAAAATATTCGTCTTGGGAAATTAAGTTAAAAAAATTCGTATTAATCTCAGATTTCACATTCAGTGGATAATCAGTAGTGGATAAATCGCATGATATCGTCTCATTGTTAGTGTTCAATGCATTGGGAACTTCTAATCTCGGTAAGTATAATTCATTCACATAAGTAGGATCATTACAGTCTTCTAAACGTTGATACTTTGAAGAAGGAACTACTTCGTCGACAGGTCTTTTTAACAAATTTACTACAGAATCCATTTTCAAAAAATAAGGATAGCCGCTGATGAAATTCAAACGGAAATCAGTTGCAAACTGAATGCTTAAAAACAACACATATCCTAATATATGTTAAAAAAATCAGCGTCGGTTACAGTTAAACATTAAAAAATTAGTAATGCCATAAGTTTTAGTCAACCATTTTTTAATAATCTAAAAAATCAGTCTTTGTACATAAATGGTAGTTTATATATTATGTTAGTGGTTTTACTATTTTTGAAGAATTTTGTGGCAACACAAGGTTTTAATTTAAGTAAGCTTTTGATAAATAATGTTATCAGTTTTGCTCTTTTTGAGAATTTTTGTGGCAACACTAGGTAAAAGTTTTAATCTAAGTAATGAATAATACTTATTGTTAACAGTTTCGTTCTTTTTGAAAAGTTGTTTGAAAACACAAGGTAATATCCATCATGATTATGTAAATAACAATTGTTAATACAAATTAAACTTGGTAAATAATTCTATTATATTAAAAGTATTTTAAAATTAATTCAATATAAATACAAATTCAGTATTTTAATTGATAGGAACCTTTTTTTTCTAAATGTTAAAATTTAAGTAAATCTTTTACAATATTGTGAAAAAATTATTAAAATTCATGAATTGTTATAACAAAAATACAAGACAAAAGCTTTTTTCATTAACACATTATTTATTCATCATTCTCGATAATAATAAAAATACAAAAAAATTATAAACTGTACAGAAAATCAACCAGTTCACATGATTTGTCAAAGTTTGCATTTTTTCACTTATGCATTTTAATCAGATGTTGAATAAACTTGGTATCAACATTAAATGTTTTGTTACAGTGTTTGCATTCGAAATTCCTGTAATGAACTTTTTTGTGAAATAAAAAATCGATATCAGAGTAAAATATAACACCACAGTGTTTACATTTATATTCCTTTTGACGATGACTTTTTTTATGTTTAGTTAAAGCAGACTTTGATAGAAACGAGTTGGAACATTTTTCACAAACATGAAACTTCTTATGAGATCTCTTGTGAATTTTTAACAAATATTTTTTAGAGAGTTCTAGTGAACATTCATCGCATTTATATGTCTTATGAAATCTCTTGTGAATTCTTAACGAATACTTTCTATAAAATTCCATTGCACATTGATCACATTTATAGAAAGTGGGTGTCTTGGAATGAGTAACACTATGTCGTTTTAAATCAGTACTTTGAATGAAAGTTTCACATTTAAAGGGCTTTTTATCCAAGTGGGATCTTTGATGTCTGGTTAACGCAATCTTTTTAGAGAAGCATTTTTGACATTGATTACAAGAAAAGGATGGTTGGGTTGATGAAGAGGGTGATCTTTCACTATTCGAAACTTGCACCTCTTGACTGGGTAAATCCGATTCCATATTCATGAAGTAAGAAATTTCTTGTACAGCACTCACTTAAAGAACAGCGCTTAATATCTTCATATGACAAAAAAAACAATAAACAGTGTGATGAATTTATACTGATTCGCAAAATCTGTTAAATTCTAGGAGGCGCTGCTGTTTTTTAAAAAATAATAGGATTGGTTTAAAAAGTGATCTGATAATATGATGGTATCTGATAGGTAAGGCTCGATGTTATCTGGTGTTTATCATGTTGTTGTGATTTTTTACTAATTGATAAGAAAATTCATGTGAAAATTAACGGAAAAAGAATCACTTATTTTCAGCACAGTGATAAAACAATACTATACTAAAGTAATACATTGCTTAAATTTGTCGTTATCGGCTGATAGATGATAACTTGTAAAAACACTTTTTATGTGAATACAGCAAACTTACTAAAATGAATGCATGACAATTAACCGATTATTAGAACTATACATCGAAAAATAATTAATAATGAAGTA
Organism: Maratus speculifer; assembly: GCA_964019185.1. Classification (NCBI taxonomy): domain Eukaryota; kingdom Metazoa; phylum Arthropoda; class Arachnida; order Araneae; family Salticidae; genus Maratus; species Maratus speculifer. Next base: position 187,231,986 of record OZ025301.1, read on the forward strand.
GTTTGTATACTTTGAATGGTGTAAAAATCAATGTGTATGAATAATCAAGGTTTAGGTAAACTAAAGTTAAAAATGTAAAATTAATACTGTTAAAAAATATTTTCATTGTTGCTCTAACATTAATGTAAATTGAAGAAAACAGGGAACCTACAAAAAAAAACATACATAATGGTTTGGTAAAATTAAATTGTCGTTTTAAAAAGCTTAGTTGAAACATCAAACAAAGTTCTCTTTCTTGTTATTTGTAAATAAGTGAAATCTAATCTTAGTTGATATTTTTCATGTATCAGCTAGTTCCTGTTAAAATTGTTTGGTTATCAGATGTTTGTGCAAGACAGTGAATACGTGCTGATAAGATAGTATTTTAAGTTGCAAACGGTTCGATTGTAATATAAAAACATTAATAGTAATTACAGAAGGTTTATTTAACTTCCTATTTAATCTTGAAATAATTTTATCTAATAATAATATTCAAAAAAAGTTCAAATTATTATTTAATTTTCTATTCTAATAAAAACTTATTCGAATCCCACTAAAGCCTTTTGGAAAACTCAATTTTTAAAAAAATTATTAATTTCCAACGAAAGAAGAAGAAGGCCGGTTCTGCGGCCACTGGCGTGATGAGCAATGGGCAATTGTGATTAATATTTAATTGATCAGACTCGTCTTCCTCCTTATCGCAATACACGATAATCTCACAGGCGTGATGGGCAATGCTTAATTGATCAGACTCAATTTTTTTAAAATTATTAATTTCCAACGAAAATTCGATTCACAAAGAGCAGCACCCAAATAAAAATCTTCCGGGGGGTGAAGTTTGGAAAATGAGGAGGTTACCCCTTTGCTATAGTATGATATTAGAAGCTTCAGATCCTAAATAAAAAAAAAAAATTAAGCCTCTTAAAAATTAAGCCCCTCTAAAAATTAAGCCCTCCCCCCTTCCTAAAATCTCATCAAACTATAACATATTTTACAATATGTTCAAATTTCCTTCCTACTCTCAGTTGATTCCAATCTTAAAGAAAAAAAAAAAAATACATTTAAGCCTTTCAGAAAAATAAGCCCCCTAAAAATTAAGCCCTCCCCCTTTCCTAAATATCACATCAAACTGTAACAGTGTCAAAATATCCTTCACCCATTTTCAAATATCTTTCCTACTCTAAGTTGATTCCAATCTCTACTTAAATTTAAACTCCTAAAAAATTTTTAAGCCCCCCTCAATTTTAAGCCCCTCCTAAAAAATAAGCCCTCCCCTCTCTCTCTCTCTAAAAATCTCATCATACTATAACAGACTCCAATCATCTACCCCTCTACTATAGTATAATCTCCTACGTTTCAAACCCTAAAAATTTAAGCCCCCTCAATTTTAAGCCCTCCCCTCATCCTACTACAGTATGATACACTCTCCATCAGATAAGCTTCTCAATCAGGTGGTGGTGGTCCTTCCTCCCTCTTATAGGAGGTGGAGAACCTCTTCCTCCTCCTCTCCTCCCTCCTCACCTCCTCGCTGGGGTTGAACTCCCATTCTTTTACTACTGTCTATAATTCAAGATAATTCATGAATTACTGCAAAATGAAAAATGCTGTTCCATTCTTTGGCACTCTATTATTGGCGTCTTTACATTTACATGTAAAAGTCGTGAATATGTCAAAAATTCAAAATTTTTGAGCTTTTTAATTGATCTCTAAGTATTTAATATACCTCACACCACTTAATTCTTTTGAAGAAAATAACTGTATCATCAGCGGTGAATTTCTAAAGATTTAAACACAATCTCATAATTAAATAAGAGGTAATACTCAAACAAGCTTAAAATGAACAGACTACCGCAACCTGATCTTTTTGGTGTTTCGTGCGTGTAATTAAGTGATAACCATTTCTTGTAATTTAAAAAGCAAATTGGTAAATCACATGTCACGACTCTGATTACAACACAGGATTAAAGAACAGCATTGCCCTAATGAATTCTCTGAAAAATCCTTAAAAAAAATAAGATTATTTAAGTAAAATTACAGTCATTATTTTTAAAATTACGACGGCGTTTTAAAGCAAAATGGTTTTCCTCTCTAATTTACAACACCTCTGCGGTGAATTTATAAATATTTAAACACAATCTCTTAATAAAACATGTAGATATTTGATGTGATAATGCCCAAACAAGTTTAAAATGAACAGATTACAGCATCTTGATCTTTTCAGTGTCCCGTGAGTGTATTTAAGGATAACCATTTCTGGCAATTTAAAAAATAAATTTGTAAATCACATGTCACGACTCTGATTACAATGCGAGATTAAAAAACAGCATACCCTAATGAATTCTCAGAAAAATCCTTTTAAAAAAATAAGGTTATTTAGGCAAAAGTACAACCATATTTAAAATTACGACGGCGTTTTAAGAAAATGGTTTTCCTCTCTAACTTTTCCTCTTAACTCACAACACCTCTGCTGCGAATTTATAGAAATTTAAACAGAATCTCTTAATAAAACATGTAAATATGTAAGTGATGACCATTTCTTGTAATTTAAAAAACAAATTGGTAAATCACATGTCATGACTCTGATTATAACACGGGATTAAAAAAAAAACAGCACACAATTCTCTGAAAAATCCTTAAAAAAGTAAAATTACAGTCATAATTTTTAAAATTACGACGGCTTTTAAGATAAAACAATTTTCATAACTTACAATACCTCTGGGAGGAATTAATCGTTGACATTAAACTCCAATGATAGTAGTCAGGGAATTACCAAAAATAAAAAGACAAGAAATAAAAAGCGCATTAAAGCATAAGTTGAAATTTTATAAAAGTTATTCAAGTTAAAATAGTAATCTATAAGGTTGTTTTTCAACAAAATAATATACGTTTAGTCAGAAAATAAACTACAACATAAAATAAAATCGACATTTTCATAAGAAAAAAACCAAAAATAAACGAGTTTTACTTTTAAAAAATTTCAAGAAAAGCAATGACAAGTTTTTGTCACATGTTTTATTTCGTATATTGCAATATCCTTCCTTTGTTGTGTCGCACCTAACTGTACCGGAAAAACGTTTCGGCCATGCATTGGTATGTAATATCACATAGCCTAGGTGTGCCTCCAGAAACTTAGGGCGTGTTCAGCTCAACTTACCAATGTAACCAATGTTACCGACCGATTGTAGGGCAGTACGAAAGCGAATTGTGGCACCAATGAAAACTGTCCTGTTGAATTGTAGCTGACGTCACACTTCGCCTTGATTTTCATTCCGCACTGGTGTACAATCGGTAAGTAACCGGTAAGTGACCGGTAAATTGTGCTGAACACGCCCTTAGTCGCCGCTGCGCCGAAACACCCTCAGGATGGCGAGTGATCAAGGAAAAACACAGTCCAAAAACAGTAAACTACCAGTATTTTCCTACAGAAAATGTTTCGCAAAATTTAAAGGGGTTAAAGAATGAGAAACTCCCTTAAACAAAATACTGGTATTTAACACTTTTAATGACTGTGTTTTTCCTTGATCAATCGCCATCCTGTCCGAGTATCCAATAACTTTTATGTTTTCGTGAGTATCATATTTATGAATTCTGTAGGTATTTTAGTTGAAAATAATTTTGCAGGTTACTATTATTACTATAACAAATGGTGCACGACTTCAACATAAACATTAATGTGTTTTCTTTTTAACACTCTCCTTCTCGTAATATACTGACAAATCCTCATGGTGGTAAGTGATCAAGGGAAAACACAGTCAAAAAAGAGGAAACTACCAGTATTTTCCTGCAGAAAATCCTTCTAATAATTTAAAGGGATTAAAGAAGCAGGCATGAAAGTGGGAAACAGCTAAAAAGGTGGACTTTTTTTCCATTTATACAACGGCGCTAAACTCTTATAATTTAAGTGTCATTTTAACAGAGAATAAAATTAAATCTAACTGCACGTATGATTTTTTTTTTTTTTTTTTTTTTTTTTTTTTTACTTAAAAAGTTTTAATAATACTAAAGGGTGAACCAAATATATCAGATCCATTTATGTGAAGTACAGTCATTCAGAATAATATTTGTTTTGGAAAATTAATAATTCAACAGTTAAATCCCCCTTTAAAAAAATTATAAGTAACTTAAAATATTCTATTCCAAAAAGAAACTTCCTTTCACTTTGAATTTTCAAGGTCTAAAAAAGATTTCCTTCTTGAAAGACATTCATAACAACTTTATTTACAATAGTTTCAGATACTTATATGCTGAAGCTCACTTTTCAGTTTATCAATTCAAGAACAAACTCCAAGAATTTGAGTAGAGAAAATGTCCATTCATTAAATTTTCGCCCCCTCCCCCTGATTATCCTTCCAAAACTTTCTTTGCATTTTTGCAACAATCTAGAGAATGACCAAAATTGCTTTTAAAAAAGGTGGAATTCTTCCTTTAGAAGGAACTATTTCATGCCTGAAGAAGGCAGATTTCTCTTAAGCAAAGTAGTATTTAACACCTACCATTTTTTACGGTGTTTTTCACTGATTACTCGCCACCCTGACCCTGTATATCAAAATATCCGATATCCTTAACATTTTCTAAAATATCATGATATGTACGAACTTTGTATGCAACAAAGGGTTAAAAACATACTTAACATTTCTTTTTCTCGTGTTAATATCTACTTTCTTTTCTTACACATTTACCGCTTTCCAGAAATAGATATTTTAGTTGAAAATAATCTTGCAGGTTACTATTATTACTAGAACAAATGGTGTACGATTTCAACATAGACATTAATGTGCTTTTTTTATACTCTCCTTCTCGTAATAAACTGACTACCATCATAGGGGTTTTGACGCCAATGATTAATTCATCCCAAAGGTCTCGTAAGTTAGAGAAAAACCATTTTACTCTAGAACACTGCCGTAGTTTTAAAAATAATGACTACATTTTTATATAAATATCTCTTGTTTCTAAGAATTTTGTAGAGAAATCATTAGGGGATACTATATTTTTATCCCTGAGTTGTAATCTGAGTCATGACATGTGATTTACCATTTTTTTCTTAATTACAAGAAATTGTTAGTTAAACACATATTTATGGGCTCATTTTTAATCGAAAAACATGATAGTTGGAGGCATGATTACTGAAATGATTTGGTATTGATTTTTTTTCGATACATGAATTGCATTTTTGAGTCATAAGGGATTGTTGTCTCATGCCGGTGATCTTTTGCATTTCCTTTACTATCACGTCCGGAAATTAGTTTCGAGACAACTACTTTGATAGCATTTTCTGAAAAATCTTCCATTTTTACCAAAAAATCGGAAAAAAAATTACTCGAAAAATTTGCAATGTAAGAATCTGCCAATTTTACTTGTCTGCAGTCAAAAATGAATTAAAAAATGTGTCAGAAAATGCCTCACCCAGATTGAATTTTAAATTCTCTTAAGGGCGAATTTGTAAAATTTAAAACTTGTTTGTCATTCATAATTTTGATTTATTGCCTTTATAATGCAAGCGATATGTTTTAATTACGGACACTAAAAATTTATACAATGCCTCTCATATACGAACAAAGGATTCATTACTGCATGATCAGAGACATGCAGAAATCCCAAAACAGACTATGAATTACAGATAAAAGAATTAATGAATACAAAAAAGATGAATAATAGCATCTAGAACAAGATAATTGCTCTGGCACTGTAATATGTACTTCAGCAGTCCCAATACCCCAAAACCCCAACTTATTCAATTGACATGCAGATCAGACTGATTAATTTAGCTTCACCCCCAACCGTGCAACGCACTTCAATGAAATAATCTGATGAAGAAACCTGTAAACTGTTGAGGACCACATGACACAAACACACGAGTAGGAGATAAGTTCCGACATTATATAGCGTTTAAAGCGCTCGTCGCATGATGAACATGGAAGGGGAAAAGGGGCAATTATACCAAAATATACCAGCTTAGGACGGCCGTCATTTAAATCCCCTGAGACTGATTAATCACTTTCGTAGAAAGTGGTATCATGGCTGCCGAGATGGATTGAGGCAGGGAGAGAAAAAATGAATTAATGTCAACAGGCAGGCTGGGAGGCATTTGTCCAAAAAAGATGACAGAGAATCATAAAATAAAAAATGACTGTCACACATTACTCAAGAGTTAGCTAGAGAAAAAAGAAAAAAAAAAGGAATATAAATAAATCAATTTAAGAGCCTGCATCAGTCAAACCGAAACTGAAAATCCTATCACAAACCTATGCGTGTTGCCACCAGGAAGGCGCATCCCGAACCCAAAGATTGACACTTTAAAAGACCAATGATATTTTCCAAGCTTGTAATTAATAAGAAAATGGTCATCTCACGCCACCCTTTACCTCCAGGCGATAAAAAGGGGATAAGATACCCCAGGAAGAAAAAAGTCATTAGCAAATGCTAAAAACTCTCGCACCTTTTCAATACTGATAGCCCGAGGGATATGTGCATTTGGATAGTTTCTTCGAGATAATTTCTGACCAAAACACTCGGATCTGTTTTAAAACAAGTCGACATTGACCTTTTTTGTCAGATAGTTTCAAGTGAAATTGAATCATTTATATGTAATTTTAAAAGACAACATACAGATCGTGATTATTATGTCAGAGATTGCACATTAAACATTTTCCAAAGAATCTCCTCTACATTTTAATATTTTTAAATGATTTTTTTAGCATTGAATAGCTGAGATCATTGAACTGTACAAAGACCGTTTTATATTTTTTCGATTTTGTTACGAGTATTTTATAGTGGCTTACATCAATAGAGCGAAATCCCAAGATAGAAATTTTTAAGATATCTCGTTTGTATTTTAATATTTTAAAATGATTTTTTTAGCATTGAACAGCTGAGATTTTTCGGTATAAAGACCGTTTTGTACTTTTTTGATTTTGTTTACAGGTGTTTTAAAGAGGCTACTTCAGTCAAGTGAAATCCAATGGAAGAAATTTATAAAAATATCTCTTCTACATTTTTATATTTTTAAATTATTTTTTGGCATTCGATATCTCAGATATTTCGGTACAAAGACCATTTTGTATTTTTTCGACCTTCTTTAGGGGAATTTTAAAAAGCTACTTCAGTCAAATGAAATCCAATGGAAGAAATTTATAAAAATATCTCTTCTACATTTTAATATTTTTAAATGAATTTTTGTCATTGAATAGCTGAGATCTTTCGGTACAAAGATCGTTTTGTACTTTTTCGACTTTGTTTAGGGAAATTTTTAAAAATCTACTTCAGTCAAGTGAAATCCAGTGGTAGAATTTTATAAAAATATCTCTTCTGCATTATAATATCAGATCTTTCGGTACAAAGACCGTTTTGTACTTTTTCGACTTTGTTTAGGGGAACTTTAAAAAAGCTATTTCAGTCAAGTGAAATCCAATGGTAGAAATTTATAAAAATATCTCTTCTACATTTTAATATTTTTAAATGTTTTTTTGTCATTGGATAGCTTAGATCTTTCTCTACAAAGACCGTTTTGTACTTTTTCGACTTTGTTTAGGGGAATTTTAAAAAAGCTACTTTAGTCAAGTGAAATCCAATGGTAGGAATTTATAAAAATATGTCTTCTACCTTTTAATATTTTTAAATGATTTTTATGTCATGGGATGGCTGAGATCTTTCTGTACAAAGACCGTTTTTTATATTTTCGACTTTCTCTAGGGGAATTTTAAAAAAGCTATTTCAGTCAAGTGAAATCCAATGCTAGAAATTTCTAAAAATATCTCTTCTATATTTTAATATTTTTAAATGATTTTTTTGTCATGTTATAGCTCAGATCTTTCGGTACAAAGACCGTTTTGTGCTTTTTCGACTCTGTTTAGGGGAATTTTAAAAAAGCTACTTCAGTGAAGTGAAATCCAATGGTAGAAATTTATAAAAATATCTCTTCTACATTTTAATATTTGTAAATCATTATTTGGCATTCGATATCTCAGATCTTTTGGTACAAAGACCGTTTTGTACTTTTTTGATTTTGTTTACAGTTGTTTTAAAGAGGTTACTTCAGTCAAATGAAATCCAATGGTAGCATTTATAAAAATATCTCTTCTACATTTTAATATTTTTAAATGTTTTTTTGTCATTGAATAGCTGAGATCTTTCGGTAAAAAGACCTTTTTGTTTACAGCTGTTTTAAAGAGGCTACTTCAGTCAACCGAAATCCTATAGTAAAATTTTATAAGTGTGTCTTTTCGCCATTTAAAGATTTTTAAATGATTTTTTGTCATGGGATAGCTGAGATCTTTAGGTACAAATACCGTTTTGTATTTTTTTATATTTTGTTTACAGGTATTTTAAAGAGGCTACATCAGTCAGGTGAAATCCAATGGTAGAAATTTATAAAAATATATCTTCTACATTTTAATATTTTTAAATGAATTTTTTGTCATTGGATAGCTTAAATCTTTCGGTACAAATACCGTTTTGTACTTTTTTAATTTTGTTTACAGATGTTTTAAAAAAGATACTTCAGGCAAGTGAAATCGAATGGTAGGAATTTATAAAAATATCTCTTCTACATTTTAATATTTTTAAATTATTTTTTGGCATTCAATATCTCAGATCTTTCGGTACAAAGACCGTTTTGTACTTTTTCGACTTTGTTTAAGGGAATTTTAAAAAAGCTACTTCAGTCAAGTGAAATCCAATGGTAGGAATTTATAAAAATATCTCTTCTACATTTTAATATTTTTAAATGATTTTTTTGGCATTGGATAGCTGTGATCTTTCGGAAAAAAGACTTTTGTACTTTTTTGATTTTGTTTACAGGTGTTTTAAAGAAGCTATTTCATTCAAGCAAAATCCTATAGTAGAATTTTATAAATATGTCTTTTTACTTTTAAAGATTTTTAAATGATTTTTTGGCATTCGATGTCTCAGATCTTTCGGTACAAAGACCGTTTTGTACTTTTTTGACTTTGTTTAGGATAATTTTAAAAAAGCTACTTCAGTCAAGTGAAATCAAATGGTAGTAATAACAAAAAAAAGAATATCTTCTACATTTTAATGTTTTTAAATGTTTTTTTTTTTTTTTTTTTTTGGCATTGGATATCTCAGATCTTTCGGCACAAAGACCGTTTTGTACTTTTTTGACTTTGTTTAAGGGAATTTTAAAAAAGCTACTTCAGTCAAGTGAAATCCAATGAAAGAAATTTATAAAGGTATCTCTTCTATATTTTAATATTTTTAAAGAAACAGGAAACTTGTCAAAGAAACAGGATCACAGAACTATTATTGGCGCATTTATGAACTATTCGTATTTGCCTCAACTAGTCTGTTCACAAGTGCCCCACATAGCCATTAGAGTTAAATTGACAAATCATTGACATTTCTCAATTTTAGAAGAAATTTTTTATCGGAAATATTTTAGTTTTCATAGCATACGTTAAAACAGTAAAATTTAAATAAATGAATGAATAAATAAAGTTTATCGCTTAGCAATTTGTTACTGAGATTTTATTTTTCAGATCGATAAACAGACTGTAATTGACTACTAAAGAAAAATAAAATGTTAAAGAGCTTCAAGAAAGTTTTACCATATGTCTGATGGGGCTGTCATTGTTAGTAATTAAAAAATAAATAAATAAATAAATAAAAATAATAATAATAGTAATAATTGTAAAAAAATTGCTTCATTTTATCACCTTAATTCCAAATTAGTACCTAATGAGAAAGAGAGAGAAAAAACTTTTAATCGCGGTTTCTATGCCTGTTTATTGAATTTAATGAAATATGATAATGTCTTTATTTATATATGATTTTGCTCTAATAACTAACAGAATAAAATGTAAATATATTTATAAATAACCATTTAAATACGTAATCACAATTTGAACTTTCAATATTTTTATTAATTACATCAGTAGTTATAGTCCGAGTGCTACGCGACAAAAATAAGGTGAAAACTGCAAATCGTGATAAGAATATACCACTTGGTGAGTATGTACTTTATGATAATACAATGGATATTAGAGGGGGAGGCACCTCGTAAAGTCGTCGGAATTCAAGATGGCGGCCATTATTCAAAATGGCGTCTTTTGCTGAATTCTGTTAATATGCATAATATAAATGTGCATTTCACGTCGATTTCGATATTTTTAAAGTCAAATTTTCGTTTTTAACTCTTTCCAACATTATATAAAAGAGTGTAAGAATTTGACTTATCTGTCTGTTTGTCCACCGGTCCTTCCATGCTCTAGCTCGCTTAAATGTAATCAGATTGCCAGGCAAATTTTATATGTTGTATGAAGTTTGTAATAACATGTTCGGAGTAAAATATAAAGTGTATAGCTTTTATAGTCCATTTACAGGGTGCAAAAAAAAATGACATTACAATATTGTGTATGCGGCGAAATCGTTTGCAATGTGTTTTATTGATGTTATACTCTTTAAAACTCATTCAAATTGATCTTCATCAATGTTAATACTGCAATGAACTACCAAATACTTACTAAATAATAAGTTGTACAAATTTATCGTTTATTAACCCCTTGAAGGGCGGTGATGCCGCCACGGCATCACCTAACTTTAAACCCTGAATGCTACATTGATACCCGAATTTTTTAAAGAAAAGTTCATCTTTTTTAAATGAGCGAAAATACACTTTCACTAGTTAGCATATAATTTTTCTTGTAAATTCTGGTGTGAATGAATTATTTCAACATGTTGTGAAGACATGTACTTTGCCCCTCAAAGGGTTAAAAGTGACACACTAATAGAAGAAAATATGCGTTTGTAATTTGTATATAAATTTTATAAAGATCACGATCTAATTTAAGTATTATTAGTGGAGGTGCTAGGAGGGACAAAACTTCATTTTGTGATAAGGGTATCCCGAACAGTGAATATCTATCGTATATTAATAAAATACATATAAGAATTTGAAGCATCGTATAAATTTATAGAAATTTAAAATGACGACTATTATCTAAAATCTTTTGCAGTTTTATTCTTCGGCATCTTACAAGCCTATTTCTGATGTTTAATTTCCACTTTTTATAACTCAAAAATTCTCTTTATAATACTAAAAATGTACCTAAAATGAAAATAGGACAATTATTAAAATATTTTTTTTTCATTTACAGTAGAAAAATTAAAGGAATATATAAATAATAAAAATACATTATCAACACATTACTTATACAATATATTAAAAAATTAATGTTACATATAAAGCTGTAAAATATAGAAACTTCACTTGGTATAATCATATTTTTCACATTCGTTTTTGGAATTGCACGAAAGTCCAACTGTTCTACAGACACATTCATTTTTATATATTTTACATTTACATTTTATTAATTCTTCATAAGAGTCTGAAATCTCTGGCAACTCCAACCATTATTTTTTCAATGATAAATTATCCAACCACCATTCCCATTTGTTTGGAGAGGGTGGACGTATTTCACGCTGATCTCTTGTCCCCAAATGTGTCCAAGTTGGAAAGCACTGCGTAAAATATGTTGTTGAAGTGCACCCTTGGTTGGCGGATGATGTTCAAAAGAACGATTTTTTGCCATAAACTATTCTTATCTTGCATTATCGACACTTATGCTATTGCTAGTTGAACAGTACAACAATACTACGAAATTTTCTAAAAGATTTAAAAGATTTTCAGGAATGGAAGTTTGTGGTTTTGATAGGTATGAAAATGCAGCAGTAGTTTCTTTAAATGGAATCCATGTTTTCCTATTTGACTTTTTGGTCTTGCCTGTGAAACCCGGATTGCTTTCGCATTCCATGAAAGCATGCAATTCTAGTAAAGCCTTTTCTCGTCCAATTGCTGCAGCTATGGTATGAGCAGGAATAAATTTGTATTTTTTCCCTGTTACGAATGCAACTCAAATATTTTCTAGGAATTTATCTGAAATGATAAAAAAATATGCAATCGCTAAAACTAATACATCAGTGTATATAGAGCGTATAACAATATTTTTCAGTCCTTTTTCAATCATGTCTTCGAAATGCAGTATTATTCTTGAAACAGCTTCTTCGTGACCAGGACAAGTCATTCCAATTAAGGAATTTACAGCAGTAAATTTAACTTCTTCCCTATTTAACTTCTCCTGAAGTGGTTATATTAAAGCTTGTGTATTTTTATGGTATTTATTGCTGGCGTCCCAAGTTGATTAAAAAGCTCTTCTTTGTTATTTGCAAAATTTTAAGAAATCTAACATGTGGTTGCACTTGTCATCTGGTCCCTGCACCCCTCTTCTGTCTTGTTTCTCTTTTAAAACTTGGTGTAATATAACTATCCCAAATCTATTCTTTGACACATAAAAATCTCAATGTCGTTACGTAAGTGAGTATAAATGTGTTAATGTAGTAATCATTAAATGTGTTTGAAGTTTGTTGAGGCTTTAAAATGCTAGTAAGAACTGGCTCAACATATATTAAAGCATCACATATTCCTGGAAAAACTTTGCCATTTTTCCCAACAGTTTCCTCTAAAATATGTGGTAAATCACTCTTATGGCTAGGTCTAAATTCCTTGTTACTAGAAAATGCAGATAGAAATGGTTGATTTTCATATTTGAAAAAAAATTGCAAGTCTAACTGACGATTCTGTATAACTATTAAAAGCCTGGAAAACAACTGGATGTCTGTTTTTAAAACCTTCAAGACTGTATTTTTATTGTTTATGTTTTTCGCCGGAGTACTGAACACTGTTTTTTTTTTTTTTTTTTTTTTTTTTTTTTTTTTTTTAAGGCTGAAACATTGATGAAAGTTGTTTTACTAGACGTCCCTTAATGAATCTGTGGAATTGGTCAATACCAGTTGACTCAGCTGAATAAATTGATTCATTAATATCCTTATGAACAATAACTCTGCTTTCGATTACAAGCAAGTCTTCACCATCTTCTAAAAATGGGTTCCCTAATTCCTTTAGTACGTTATAGAGTGCTTGAACCTTAGCACTCTATAGAAAAATTTAATTTGAAATAAGTGATATTGTTCATGATGGTATCGATTTCTGTCTTGGGGTTTGCTTGAATGTTAGACTCAAAGTCTTGTATGAAATTACAGATTTCTGGTCCAGATACCATCCAACGTATAAATGTCGATGGATCCTGCAATACTGCACCTCTTTCTCCTCTGAGAACAGCGTTTTTTTTGTTCATGCGCTTGATATATGCCCATTGCTGAGAAGAGTTTCTTTGATTTTCTTATCACAAAATGTCCCGATAAAAATGCACGATGTACGCCTGGTAAATTAATTTCTGCATCAAACAGATCTTTTAAATGGATTGGTAATTAACGTACATAATTAGGGTGATCAGAAAGAAATGCGTCAGCGAGAAGAGTTAGGAATCGAAACAAAAAGAAAGGAAAATAAATTCAAATTGAAATTTTGGATCACTTTTGATTCATCTCATTTTGGTTGGTGATTAATCATCTTAATTACAATGTGCATTTATAAGCTGCATTTCAAACAAAAAAATAATCATATGACATTTTGCAATTCGTTCCTACTTGGCAAAGTTTAAAAAAACATATTGTAAATTAAAAAACAAATACACAACATTATGGTTATAGACAGCATTGTAAACGTATTCTTTTTTGAAAGCTTGTAAATTAACTATAAATTCTATACTCACCATACTGTACAGCAAGTATCTCGTACTGCACTTCAGTGATATCTTTTAATTTCAATATGTTTCAAATAGTTTAACATCATTAAAACACTCTAAAAAGTATTTTCGCCAATAGACCTAAATGTAAGAGAATTATTTTGAGTGTGCCTGTAAATGAACTATAAATTCTACACTCTATATTTTCGATGTAGACCATTTTGCAGTATACCACTTCTTTAAACTACATATAGAGATAGCACGTATATAAATTACACGGAAATCCGAGTAAATTTAAGCAAAAAAGAGTAAGGCCAGACTGACGGCTAGACAATTCATAAATACTTTGAGTGCCCTGTAAATGGACCATAAAAGTTATACGCTTTATTTTTTACTCTAAACATGTTATTATAAACTTCATATAACATATAAAATTTACATGACAATCTGAGTATATTTAAGCGAGCTAGAGCATGGAAGGACAGGCGGACAGACAGACAAACAGACAGACAAACAGACAGATAAACCGAATTCCTACACTTTTAAATAATGTTGGAAGGTGTCAAAAACGAAAATTTGACTTTAAAAACATCGAAATCGACGTGAAATGCACATTTATAATACGCATATTAAGAAAATTCAGAAAATGACGCCATTTTGAATAACGGCCGCCATCTTGAATTCCGACGACTTTACGAGATGCCTCCCCCTCTAATATCCATTGTATTATCATAAAGTATATACTCACCAAGCGGTATATTCTTATCACGATTTGCAGTTTTCTGATGCGTAGCACCCGGACTATTACATGGTACAAAGAAAAATAAATATCTTGTTTATGAACACTTTCAATGATATATACAATATTTTAAGCTAAACAAAGATAATACAAATTTTATTTACACAATTTGCGTCCACAAAGGCATATTTGCTACATTTTGGAAATCAGATTAGCGTATTTAATAATAATTCTGGTAATTTCTATGAATTTACACTTTCTAAACATAAAAAATTTCTAAAAATTTACATTTTCTAAATATTAACAAATCTAAAGCATTATTAGACTTACGAACAGCACTTGAAATATCATTATCAAAATGTAAATATTTTAAAACATTTTAGTTTTCTTTAAAATTCTGAGAGTTTCAGTTTTCAATAGCTCTACTAAGTGTCCCCCCCCCCTTCAAATATTACTTCACATTTATTTTCTATTATGTAAACAAACACGAAATTACAAATTTTGCTATGTGTAAAGCATTTTTCGTATTTTGTCTCCAATCTGAAATCTCCTTCGAAAACAGAGTAATAAATAAAAAGAATAAATTAAAAATCATTTTTATGTAGAATGCATTACTTATAGTACAAAATAAAATAATATATATATATATATATATATAGGGTAAATGTGCCATTTCAGTAACTTTATTTATTTATTTATTTTAGGTTATACAAGTTGTTAAAGATATATTATTTTCTGTCTTAAATATTTCATGATTCATTTCTGACAAAACTGCTCTGTACACAACAAAATACTTGTAATATTAAATTTATAGAAGTAAATAGAAAGAGAAATGAAACTAGAGTAGTCTAAGAAATGAAACTGGTAAATCAGCAGATCAGTGGCCTCAAACCTCAGTTTTGTTTTTATATTTTGAAATATTTTTATTTAGTATTCAAAGCAATGTACTAGCAGTTTCATCTGTAACACATTTGCAATATACTAATTGCAACAAATAATATATCAATCTGGGCAGTTTAGATGTTAAACGTAATGGAAAATATACAATTTCATGCATTACGCTACAAGAAATTTTATTAATTTTTTTTTTTAAACTAATGCCTCCCCCTTGCCCCATTATCTAAATAATTTGATATTTGTAATTCTCTGACACTTAATATTTTAAAAAAAATTGCCTATCCAAAGTTAAAAACATTGATTTTGTGATAATGAAAGCAATTAATTTCACTAATGAACTGCGAAATATTTCCTTAATTATTGATAACTTAATGGTTAAATTTATTAGGAAATAGATATTTGCTTTCAATAAGTTCTTATCCTAAATGCAATCATGAAAACAGCTATATCTATTGTATCATATGTCAGTGTACTATATTGGAACAGAGTATATCCAATTTATTTCTGTTATTTATAGTTAAATTTAGGTTCACGTAGGTGAATGTGACAATGAGTCTGATTAAATACTGTTGATAGACTAATGTAATATATATTTAAAAAAACAAAAAACAAAAAAACTGGAATGTAAAAATTATAACTATTAATTACAAAAATATATTGAACTCCTAATAGATGCCTACTTTTTTCGATTTTGTTTACAGGTGTTTTAAAGAGGCTACTTCAGTCAAGTTAAATCCATTGGTAGAAATTTATTAAAATATCTCTTCTACATTTTAATATTTTTAAATGATTTTTTTGTCATTGGATAGCTAAGATCTTTCGTTACAAAGACCGTTTTGTACTTTTACGACATTGTTTAGGGGAATTTTAAAAAAGCTACTTCAGTCAAGTGAATTACAATGGTAGAAATTTATAAAAATATCTCGTCTACATTTTAATATTTTTAAATGATTTTTTTGTCATTGCATAGCTAAGATCGTTCGGTACAAAGACCGTTTTGTACTTTCTTGGTTTTGTTTACAGATGTTTTAGTGTGGCTACTTCAGTCAAGTGAATTCCAATGGTAGGAATTTATAAAAATATCACTTCTACATTTTAATATTTTTAAATGATTTTTTTTTTTTTTTGTCATTGGATAGCTAAGATCATTCGGTACAAAGACCGTTTTGTACTTTTTTGCCTTTGTTTACATGTGTTTTAAAGAGGCTACTTCAGTCAAGTAAATTCCAATTGTAGAAATTTATAAAAATATCTCGTCTATATTTTAATATTTTTAAATTATTCTTTTGTCATGGGATAGCTAAGATCCTTCGATTCAAAGACCGTTTTGTACTTTTTCGACTTTGTTTAGGGGGATTTTAAAAAAGCTACTTCAGTCAAGTGAAATACAATGGTAGAAATTTATAAAAGTATCTCTTCTACATTTTAATATTTTTAAATGTTTTCATCTCATTTGATATTTGAGATCTTTCGGTACAAAGACCGTTTTGTACTTTTTCGACTTTGTTTATGAGAATTTTTAAAAAGCTACTTCAGTAATATGAAATCAAATGGTAGAAATTTATAAAATTCTTTCTTCTACATTTTAATATTTTTAAGGGATTTTTTGTCATTGGATAGCTGAGATGTTTCGGTACAAAGACCGTTTTTGCTTTTTTGATTTTGTTTACAGGTGTTTTAAAGAGACTACTTCAGTCAAGTGAATTCCATTAGTAGAAATTTATAAAAATATCACTTGTACATTTTAATATTTTTAAATAATTTTTTGTCATGGGATAGCTGAGTTCTTTCGGTACAAACACCGTTTTGTACTTTTTAGACTTTTATTAGGGGAATTTTAAAAAAGTTACTTCTGTCAAGTGAAAATCCAATGGTAGAAATTTATAAAAATATCTCTTCTACATTTTAATATTTTTAAATGATTTTTTTGTCATTGGATAGGTAAGATCTTTCGGTACAAAGACCGTTTTGTACTTTTGTGACTTTGTTTAGGGGAATTTTAAAAAAGCTACTTCAGTCAAGTGAATTCCAATAGTAGAAATTTATAAAAATATCTCGTCTACATTTTAATAGTTTTAAAACATTCTGTTGTCATGGGATAGCTAAGATCTTTCAGTACAAAGGCCGTTTTGTACTTTTTTTTAATTTTGTTTACAGGTGTTTTAAAGAGGCTACTTCAGTCAAGTTAAATCCATTGGTAGAAATTTATTAAAATATCTCTTCTACATTTTAATATTTTTAAATGATTTTTTTTTGTCATTGGATAGCTAAGATCATTCGGTACAAAGACCGTTTTGTACTTTTTTGCCTTTGTTTACATGTGTTTTAAAGAGGCTACTTCAGTCAAGTAAATTCCAATGGTAGAAATTTATAAAAATATCTCGTCTATATTTTAATATTTTTAAATTATTCTTTTGTCATGGGATAGCTAAGATCCTTCGATTCAAAGACCGTTTTGTACTTTTTCGACTTTGTTTAGGGGAATTTTAAAAAAGCTACTTCAGTCAAGTGAAATACAATGGTAGAAATTTATAAAAGTATCGCTTCTACATTTTATTATTTTTAAATGTTTTCATCTCATTTGATATTTGAGATCTTTCGGTACAAAGATCGTTTTGTACTTTTTCGACTTTGTTTATGAGAATTTTTAAAAAGCTACTTCAGTAATATGAAATCAAATGGTAGAAATTTATAAAATTCTTTCTTCTACATTTTAATATTTTTAAGGGATTTTTTGTCATTGGATAGCTGAGGTGTTTCGGTACAAAGACCGTTTTTGCTTTTTTGATTTTGTTTACAGGTGTTTTAAAGAGACTACTTCAGTCAAGTGAATTCCATTCGTAGAAATTTATAAAAATATCACTTGTACATTTTAATATTTTTAAATAATTTTTTGTCATGGGATAGCTGAGTTCTTTCGGTACAAACACCGTTTTGTACTTTTTAGACTTTTATTAGGGGAATTTTTAAAAAGTTACTTCTGTCAAGTGAAATCCAATGGTAGAAATTTATAAAAATATCTCTTCTACATTTTAATATTTTTAAATGATTTTTTTGTCATTGGATAGGTAAGATCTTTCGGTACAAAGACCGTTTTGTACTTTTGTGACTTTGTTTAGGGGAATTTTAAAAAAGCTACTTCAGTCAAGTGAATTCCAATAGTAGAAATTTATAAAAATATCTCGTCTACATTTTAATAGTTTTAAAACATTCTGTTGTCATGGGATAGCTAAGATCTTTCAGTACAAAGACCGTTTTGTACTTTTTTTTTTAATTTTGTTTACAGGTGTTTTAAAGAGGCTACTTCAGCCAAGTGAATTCCAATGGTAGAAATTTATAAAAATATCTCTTCTACATTTTAATATTTTTAAAATATTTTTTGTCATGTGATAGCTGAGTTCTTTCGGTACAAAGACCGTTTTGTACTTTTTTAGACTTTTATTAGGGGAATTTTAAAAAAGTTACTTCTGTCAAGTGAAATCCAATGGTAGAAATTTATAAAAATATCTCTTCTACATTTTAATATTTTTAATTGATTGTTTTGTCATTGGACAACTAAGATCTTCCGGTACAAAGACCGTTTTGTACTTGTACGACTTTGTTTAGGGGAATTTTAAGAAAGCTACTTCAGTCAAGTGAATTCCAATAGTAGAAATTTATAAAAATATCTCGTCTACATTTTAATATTTTTAAATGATTCTGTTGTCATTGGATAGCTGAGATCTTTCGGTACAAAGACCGTTTTGTACTTTTTTTTTTAATTTTGTTTACAAGTGTTTTAAAGAGGCTACTTCAGCCAAGTGAATTCCAATGGTAGAAATTTATAAAAATATCTCGTCTACATTTTAATATTTTTAAATGATTCTTCTGTCATGGGATAGCTAAGATCTTTCGGTACAAAGACCATTCTGTACTCTTTAGACTTTTATTAGGGGAATTTTAAAAAAGCTGCTTCAGTCAAGTGAAATCCAATGGTAGAAATTTATAAAAATATCTCTTCTACATTTTAATATTTTTAAATGATTTTTTCTCATTTGATAGTTGAGATCTTTCGGTACAAAGACCGTTTTCTACTTTTTTCGATTTTGTTTACAGGTGTTTTAAAGAGGCTACTTCAGTCAAGTTAAATCCATTGGTAGAAATTTATTAAAATATCTCTTCTACATTTTAATATTTTTAAATGATTTTTTTGTCATGGGATAGCTAAGATCTGTCGGTACAAAGACCGTTTTGTTATTTTTCGACTTTGTTTACAGGTGTTTTAAAGAGGCTACTTCAGTCAAGTGAATTCCAATGGTAGAAATTTATAAAAATATCTCGTCTACATTTTAAAATTTTTATATGATTCTTTTGTCATGGGATAGCAAAGATCTTTCGGTACAAAGACCGTTTTGTACTTTTTAGACTTTTATTAGTGGCATTTTAAAAAAGCTACTTCTGTCAAGTGAAATCCAATGGTAGAAATTTATAAAAATATCTCTTCTACATTTTAATATTTTTAAATTATTTTTTGGCATTCGATATCTCAGATCTTTCGGTACAAAGACCATTTTGTACTTTTTCGTCTTTGTTTAGGGGAATTTTAAAAAAGCTATTTCAGTCAAGTGAAATTCAATTGCATAAATTTATAAAAATATCTCTTCTACATTTTAATATTTTTAAATAATTTTTCTATCATTGGATAGCTGAGATCTTTCTGTGTGAAGACCGTTTAGTACTTTTTTGGTGTTGTTTACAGGTGTTTAAAGAGGCTACTTCAGTCAAGCGAAATCCTGTAGTAGAAATTTATAAATGTATCTTTTCTACATTTAAATCTTTTTAAATGATTTTTTGGCATTGGATATCTGAGAGCTTGCGGTACAAAGACCGTTTTATATTTTTTCGAGTTTGCTATGGGGGTTTTAAAGGGGCTTACTTCAATCAAGCGAAATCCTATGAAGTTTTGAAGTTCATATAAATATATATTTTCTGTTCTACATTTTAATATTTTTAAATGATTTTTTTAGCATTGAATGTTAAAAATTTATAAAGATATCTCGTCTACAAGTAAATATAAACTGATGATTACCTCAATCAATTAAAATCCCATGGTAGAAATTTATAAAGATATATTTAAGATCATTTAAAAGTCATTTCTAAAGATCATTTTAATACTTGTAATTTTTGTTTCATTATATAACTGATATCTTTCTTTACAAAGAACGTTTTATATCTTTTCGACTTTGTCACGGGTATTTTATAATTACTTACTTCAATAGAGCTAAATCACATTTTAGAAATTTTTAAAGATATCTCGTTTGTATTTTAATTGTCTTTCAACTTTTTTTCGGGGGGGGGGGGGGGGCATTAGATATCGGAGATTTCTCTGTAGAAAGATCTTTTTACATTTTTTAGATTTTTTACGGGTATTTTAAAGTGGCTTACTTGAATAGAGAGAAATCCCATTATAGAAATTTATAAAGATATCTCGTCAACATTTTAATTTTTTAAATGATTTTTTTAGCATTGAATTTCTGAGATATTTCTGTACAAATACCTCTTTATATTTTTTTCGATTTTTTTTACGGGTATTTTAAAGGTGTTTACTTCAATGAAGTGAAATCCTATGACAGAAATTTATAGAAATAGCTCGTCTATTTTTTAATAATTTTTTTTTATATTGAACAGCTGAGATCTTTCTGTACAAAGACCGTATTACAATTTTTGATTTCGATACAGGTATTTTAAAGTGACTTACTTCAGTCAAGCGAAATCCCATTGTAGAAATTTATAAAAATATCTCGCCTACATTTAAAAAAAAATTTTTTTTTTCTTACATTGAATAGCCTTTACGATTTCATTTATTTTAAAGAGGCTACTGCAGTTAAACGAAACAATGTCTTCGCTTTAAAGCTAATGCTATGAAAGAAATTTATAAAAGTTTATCGTCTGTGTTTTAATAGTTTTAAGTATTTTTTTTTTCTTACTTTGCCTAGTTGATATCGATTTGCACAAAGGCCATTTTCTATTTTTCGATTTATTTCACGGGTATTAAAAAAAAAAAAAAAAAAAAAAAAAAAAAAAAAAAAAAAAAAAAAAAACCTTTAATCAAGCTAAACAATTTACTAGCTTATAATAATTCTTTCGACGATAATCCAACGGTCGAAATTTATAAATAAATCTCGTCTGCATTTTAATATTTTTTCCCCCTTTAATAGTTCAGAGCGATCTCTTCAAAGGCCTTTTTCTACTTTTTTAATTTTCTTTACAGGACAGTTTCATTTTCGGAACCGTTTTCAAAAGTGATATTATCCTCATATTTAAAATCTACAATCAGTATCGAAAAAAGTAAAAAGCGGCCTCTATACTAACCATCGTCACCTATACTATGCAGAAAAAAAAATAATTAAAAATTGGAATGAAAATATGGCATCTTTATAAAAATCTTCCGTAGGTTTAATATAATTGAGTTTGTCTTTTCGCGTGACTGAAAAAACCGTTATTCTAAAATTTAGATCAGTTAGACTATGACAGGCTTTGGAATATATACGTATTATTTAGTTAAAATAGTATAAGAACTTTAAAAATCATTCGTTTATCTTTCTGAAAGGGAAAAAGAAAGGAAAGACAATTTATTTACAATAAAGCATAAATGTATCATTTACGGATGTGAATTTTACCGCAACAGAATATATTTGCTAAAGTATTGTAAATTAGTCATAATTTTCGATAGAAGTGTCAGTCAAAATAAATATATTTCTATCTTTTAAATTAGTGTTATCCAATTTAATCATGAATTGCATAATAATTACTTTATATTTTAGAGTGAGTATACTGCAAACTTTTATTGATTAAAATAGAAATATTTATGAAATATTTCTGAAAAGGAACATTTAAACTAATTCATTAAGAATTGTCTAAAAGAGTGATACAAAAAAAAAAAAAAAAAAAAAAGATATAGAAAAATTTAATACAAATGTATTTATTCGCGAATATATCTATTCATTTTTAATGTCAGAACCATTGTTATTTTCTTTCTGCCCTTTCTTCTTTTCCCTTTGTCGACTGCAGATGCCAAAAAGTTAATTCTGTTATGTTTTATGAATTAACGAATATATCACTTTGATGTTGTACGCAATTAAAGAATCTTTTTTAGAAATTAAACTTCAAATATATGGAAGAAAAATAATAAAAATGGTAAATCTGTTTTTATTCGAAATCAATAATGCTTTTAAAGTACATTTGAGATTAGATGCCTAATTAAACAAACTTTTTGAAATCAACATGTATTTACATCATTTCTGAAATTCATTTTTGATCGAACTTCTTGCGTGAGATATCATGCATTCAGAAAAGGATGTTTTTATTTTTTCATCCTAAAGCAGCAAACAACATTTTACTAATAGCCACAGGCAAGATTTTACACCTTCGTCCCTGTAAGACTCCCTACAGGGTAAACCCATATCGTCTTTCACCCTAATTACTCTTAAGGCGTCTCCCTTTTAAAGGCGGAGTTAAACACCATTTTCGACTCTTTTAAATCAAAGTGCTTCAACTTTTTATACAAATAGCATAGATTAAATTTTTTTAAAAATCAAAATAAAAAACATTTTCTGAAAGCTAAATAATTAAACTCTGCATGCTGTTTTACCAAATTTTAAAATGTCAAACAGATTTTTCGTAATAAGACATTAAAGGTGAATTTTAAAGACTATAAAATAACGCACTTGTATCGCCTTAAAATTCAAAAAATAAATAAAATTTCAGAATGACGTGCATACTTTAAACCTACAGGTTTTCAAAACAACAAAAATTATTAAATTTGAGCAAAATGCAAAGGAATGAAAGCGATAAATTTCTTCCATTGAAATAACATTAGCCGTTCTATCTCGGAGCGTTACTGATGTAGGGCCTTAAAAAACTTGAACAAGGTGTTGAAGTATCTTGGATCTATGAAATAAAATACTGCTGCTTTTTATCTCCAATCGTCATAAAATTCAAATGAATTAAAATGTCCTTAACCCTTTTCGGCACGGGCAAAAACTGTTAGTAAAATGAGAAGCTATCAACTATCGTGCGAAGCCATGTGCGGTTCATCATTTATTGCCGCGCCGATAAGGTATCTGAGATTATTAACTCGGCAGGTAGGGGCCTGGTCATCGGTTAGAAAGAAAGAAAGTTATCAACTAACTGACACCGGAACTCACAAACGAATTTTTTAGATGTCTCGAAATCTTTAATTTAAGCTTTTATTGTAAAAGCAAAATTTCACTAAAATATTATTTGTGCCGTTTGCAAGTTTGGAATTAAAATTAGGTGTCCCAGATGGGGCACAGTGTGCCGGAAAGGGTTAAAGAATCGAGAGGATGAAAATCAGGAAATAATATTAATTCTTATATGCATAAATTATATTACATTAGGTGAGGAGAATGGTCAACAATAAAAACTGGACAATATTCAACAAAAACCTGTGCAAATCACTAATCAAATTTACTACTTTAGAGCAAGTTTCTAGAAAATTTTCATACAAATGTCAATCAAATTAATGGAAATAGGGATCATCATAAATGGTGCTCATGAAAGTTTATTATTATTATTATTATTCATGAAAAGGACGTCTTACCAGAAGAATTTTTTCTTATTGAAAATATTAAATATAGCACTAACTTTCATGGTACGTATATTCTCGTTTTGAATGTTAATGCAAATATTCAGACCTGTGAGACTTTCAAGAATCGTTGCACATATCTGCTGATGGCTTAGGTCACTACAATCATTAAGATATCTCAGCGTGATCATTTCAAGCATTGATGCTAAATCATAAGACCTAATCATCAGAGTGTTTCACAGATTGTTTATGCCGTTGCTCATATCGTGAGTTTTATGATTTAACGCCAGGAATATTAGCATCTAAGACGATAACGGCATCATGTAAATGCATATATTTATCAGATATATGTTTATAAGAAAATTTTAGGTTTTTTAAAAGACCCTTCACAAAATAATTTAACTTAAAACAGAACCCTTGACAATTTTTTAACTTCAACAGACCCCTTTACAAAATATTTTGTCCCAAAACAGAACCTTTCACAAAATTATTTGTCTCTTAAAATTTGTCTCTATCTAATAATAACAAATAGAAACTCCCAATATCTATATTTATCTTTCTTCTTTGACAAAAACTAAAATTGTTAAATTGAGCCGGCGAAAATACCTTCTAAGGAGGAGGAAGGAGGGGGAAGAAATCACAACAGTAAAATATGAAATTTCCAGCTGAAACACACAAATAACTTACTGCAAATTTGTTCTAATTTAAATTCCACCCATGCATGATGTAAAGGGAAAAGGTTAATTCTCCAGTAACTGAATGATAAAACTCTTCTATTAGATAAATATTTTCTTCATCATTGATATTCATCACTCTGATTTATTTCTCATTTATCTACCTTTATTAGCCGATCGATACAGTGTGCTCATCCTAGCATCAACATTATTGATTCCAATATAAAATAATGATGTTTAATGTTTGCCGTATCTTGTTGGATTTTATGATTTATTTACTTGCATAATTGACTTGTTAGATTAGTTTGGCGCCATACTCATCTTTGGCGCATATTTTGAGGAGGATAATTTTCCTCCACAATCTTAATTTTTTTTTTTTTTTTTTTTTTTTTTTTTTAATGTAGAAAGTTCGAAGCATTGTATTTATGTTAATATTCGTATCGTAAATGCTCCAAAAATATCATCAATTTTAACGAAAATGTAGTTATTAAATGAAAATGATGCAAATAATTATTTAACGAGTTTAGTTAATATTAATAATTTTGACGAAGTATCGAATTAACATATAAACTGCTATGCGACAGTGGTCATTGCAAAGCACTGAAAATATAAATATTGATAAGATTGTGATAACGTACTGATTATAATAATTATAAAATAATATGATGCCACATCATAAACCCATAAACATATATCATACTAACCATTACGTTAAATTAGATTAGAGACAATTTGTGATTACTATAAATAGTAGGCAGTTAAGAAGTTGGTAGATTGGTCGATACGGTACAAAATCAAAAATACTATATATTGAAGGTTTAATGGAAAATAATATGAAGTAATTTTTCATGTATTTTTTATAATGGGGTATATTTTTATACATGTGAAGAAAAAAAATCCTCTATATATCATAATTAAAAATATATCACTCGTTATTAATCGAAAATTAGGCTTTAATCTTTTCGATGATTTGTCTGTACGTAAGGACATCCTTATTCCAGCAATGATTTATAATTCTCAGAAGTAAAATTTTATTACAAATTTTCCTTTATTTAATTTGAGAATTTTTTTAATTCAACCAGGCAAAAATTTTCTGTAATGAAAAACTGGTGATAAAAGATGAACATTTTATAAAAGACATGAAGCAAAGCCATTATTTGAAAGATTTAAAAAAAAATAATGATCAGAGTTAAATAACTAAAAATGAGTAATTGGAATGGAAAATAAAGATTCCAAATCTTAGTTATCTCTACTATGTATACAAATCATCAATCGACAGTGTTGAGTTTTATAAGGAAATAAATTAGTTTGAACCTTCGAATTAATTTCCTTCTCTTCCTAAGCGAAAAACATTTTGCTTTCATGCTTAATTGCGCTTTTAGTCCTTTTTTATTTATAAAAAAAGCTTCCAGTAGTAACATTTTACAATTCATGTGGGATATATTGCTTGTGCTTATTGCGCACAAATTCAAGTCCCAAATTTCTCAATAATAAGGAATGGAGAAATATTTGACCAACTGCAGAGAAATACTAAGAATCACAAGGTGTAATTATTACAACGAAGGTACATGATGAGCACCTATTAACGAGTTCAAATGGAAACATTGCCGAATACGTAAGATAATTATTTCTCCGATAACACGCTTGGTTGAGCTTCGATTTGAGAACAAATCCTAATCTAAGCAAGAGCATCAAACTATCCCATCGAATAAACGCAACATAGTATGTGTGAGCCACGTCTAAAGTCATCTGACGTTTTGGACGCAAACGAACATTACTGTCATACTGTTATAATTTTCACGTAACATTTTTGATGAGGTAAAATCATGGATGAATTGATGAATTAGTAAATATTATGGGAAGATGAAATTAATTAAACCTTTGAGAGTTTAACTTACACAAATGTATGTGTCATAGATGTTAAGATGTAGAATGACCTTATGCGATTTTGTGAAAACGAGAAAGCTATCGAATAAGTGAATAGTTATTAATCGGTGATTTTATATGTTAAGGTATGGCAAACGTAAGGACAAGCTATCACAAAGGAAAAGTACGTGAAAAGTATGTGAAGGAAAAAAATCCTCAATGTATGATTACTAAAAATACATCACACGTCGGTCGTAGTTAAGCCTACTGTATACAAATCATCATCAAATAATCAGCACTCATGAGTTTTATACGGAAATACATAAATTACTATGAAGCTTTTAATTAATTGCCGCCCCTTCCTAAACGAAAAATATTTTGTTTTCATGCTTGAATACCTTTTTATTCTTTAAACTTCCAGTAGGGACTGTCAGATTCTGAGACTGCACCTGCTACAGTTTGGAATTTCCGTTATTTCTCTATCTTAATCTTTTGTGTATTGTACTGGCTGTGTACTGGAATTTTCAAGGTGACATTCTTTCTTTGTTGAAGGGAGAATTGACAGGTAATCCTGTACAGGTGGTGAGTGAGGAAGAGGAGATTGCTGAGAGGCGTGTTCATCCGTCAGAGATGTATGTGGATGATGAGCAAACAAGGAACATGTCACGGATCAAGAAAGTAATGTGGGATGTGTCCAATGAAGCAGCTCCACAGGGGGGTGTACATTGGAGATAGGCAGTGATTTGGGAAGGTCAAGTCTTGTCTGAGATTTGAGCAGTTCGTATCTGGGGTTCGTACCTGGAAGTGTGTAGGACAGAGGTCCTTGTAGAGAGTACTCTGTGTTGGAGAGCATAGGCAGTTTGCATCGGGAGAGCAAGGGACACAGACGTCCTGGTATTGTGCTCTGGGCCGGATAGCATAGGCCGAGTATCCGTGTGTTGAGAGATCCGAAATTGATCTCCAGTAAAGTGAATCTAACGTGCATTGAGTGTGAGGGAGAGGGTGTAATCTGAACAGTACACAGCCAACTTTTTACGGTATTTAATTTAATGTTGAACCGTATCATCTATATCCGAGTTGTAATTGTATATAATTGTAGGTAGTGTATTTCTTGTGTATATATAGTATAAATAAACTGTTAGTTCAGTTAATTGACAGCGTCAGTGTTCATTTACACAATCCTCACAGTGGGTGACTGATATCACCTAATAATATCGGTGGTGGCAGCTATAACTACCACGGACTTTCTTCAAAGTTGTGCGGGCTGAGAGGAACGTCCGACAGTGACACTTTACAGTTAATGTAAGATATATTGCGCACAATTACAAGTCCCAAATTTCTACACAAGTCATAGAGAAATTTTTAACAACTGCAGAGAAATACTAAGAATCACAAGGTGTAATTACTAAAACGAAGGTACATAATGCGCACCTATCACCGAGTTCAAATGGAAACATTACCGAATAGGCAGCATAATTATTTCTCCGATAACACGCTTCGTTGAATTTCGATTTGAGAACAAATTCTAATCTAAGCAGGAGCCTCAAATTATCCCATCGAATAAACTAAACATTGTAAAAGTAAGCCGCATTTAAAGTCATCTGACATTTTGGATGGAACCGAGCATTACTGTCACACTGTTATAATTTTTACCTAATCTCTTTGATGAGGTAAAATCATGAGCAGCGTGAATTTTGATGAATTAGTAAATATTATGGGAAGATTAAATTAATATTGAACACACCATAGTATAACTTGACGAAATATATGTATTTCAAACATTAAAATATAGAATAATGGCCTATCTTATTTTGTGAAAACGAGAAAGCTATCGAATAAGCGGTAGTTACTTTTTAGAGATTTTGTATGTCAAGGTATGTCAAAGGTAAGGACAAAGTATGGCAAGGTAAAAGTATGTGAAGAAAAAAAATTCTCTATATATAACTAAAAATATGTAACTCATCGTAATCAACCCTATTGTTACAAATCATAAGATAATCAGCAGTGATGAGTTTTATAGGGAAAGAAATAAATTACTTTGAAGCTTTTAATTAATTTCCTTCCCTTCCTAAGAGAAAAACATTTTGTTTTCATGCTTGATAAAGTGTTCAGTCTTAAGCTTCCAGTAGTGACACTTTACAATTAATGTACGATACATTGCCCATTCCTATTGCGCACCATTTCAAGTCCCAAATTTCTAAATAAGGGATGGGGAAATATTTTACCAACTGCAGAGAAATACTAAGAATCACAAGGTGTAATTACTACAACGAAGGTACATAATGTGCACCTATTAACGAGTTCAAATGGAAACATTACTGAATGCTGCGCAGCATAATTATTTATCCGATAACACGCTTCGTTGAATTTCGATTTGAGAACAAATTCTAATCTAAGCAGGAGCCTCAAACTATCCTATCGAAAATACGTAACATTGTAACTGTAAGCTACGTCTAAAGTCATCTGACGTTTTGAACGCAATCGAGCATTACTGTCACACTGTTATAATTTTCACCTAACCTCTTTGATGAGGTAAAATCATGAACAGTGTGAATTTTGATGAATTAGTAAATATTATGGGAAGATGAAATTAATAAACAACAACAAAAAATTAAACAACAATAAAAATTAAATAAACCCTATTTAATATTTAATGTTTAATTTCAAATATTATTAATTTAGTTTAAATTTAGCAGTTTCATTACTTAAGGATCCTTTTCTGGAGTTATGGGATTTGTCACGATAATAATTGATTGTCTTAGAATCTGTTTCATAACACTGCATATGAAATAACATTCCTGTGCGATTAGATGTTTAGAGACTCCCAGGAAAATTTAAGCAGCTAATGCCGACGGAATTTATTTAGGCGTGTTATTGCAGTGATTATCCATTTGCAATTCGTTAGTCCTTTCTCTGCGACCAGATAGAAAGGCATCTTGTAATAACCAAATGTTATATTTGCTATAAGGATTTTCAGTTGAAGGAGATAGTTTGAAATTCAACATATGGAAGACTAAACTCTGTTGTTGAATAATGAAAATTTTAGCAGGACGTGTTTTTTTTTCCTTTTTTAACAAAATAAGTTATTTTAATCCTTCATGTCCCGAATTATAAATGAGAAATTTTCAGCCAATATCCCCCTTCTTATTCCTCTAATAATTGCCTTTGTTAATGTCTGAAAATATCCAAAATAATTTACATAAGAAGAATTTAATTTTTAGAAAGATTTTAAAATGAAACGATTTAATAAATCGGCAGTTCAATATCTTTTTAAAGGAAATAAAGTTACCAATTCTAGTTAATAACAAAATGTCAAAAAAAAAAAAAAAAAAAAAAAAAAATGAATAAGGGTAATGATGCAGCGTGATTTAGGTTACAAAGAACGAATTTTTCTATCAAAATATAAGCTAGAATAGTTATATTGGAAGTTATTTAAAATCAAGAAACAGGTAAAGAACGGTACCTTTATTGCCCTCCATTTTATCACAAATTCACTGAAATCCAGAGACGAATACTTCACAGTAACATTCTACAATATTTTTATTTGAAAGAACAAAAATTTTATAAATTTATTAATACTCCAAATCAAAAACGTAATTTCTATACACGATTTTATTAAAAACTAGAACAAATAAGCCCCAAATTCAATGTCTAATTACCACAAAGATTTGGCTCAATACAATAATGCCAATAATAATCAAATGACAGCTTCCACGAGAGGACATTTCCATTGAGCCGGTTTCCTCCTTCCTTCCGCGTACGGCAATTCGCCATTCAGATTATTTCCGGCGCATTAAAAGAACTAACTACACCTATAGAATGTTATTTCATTTCCGGATTAGTCTGATTCCATTCAAAAGGTGATAATGAAGATTGTTAAATGTTAAAAATCATGGCAAATGAAGTAGAAAAGAAGGTGGCTCTCTAATATATGTGCCAAAAAGCGAAAGGGCAAATCAGGCATATGAAATAACAAGAAACAAATCATTCCTCAAGCATAGATTATGAAATATCTTCCAATGCATTCAGAATAATGCAATAAAACTGTTCCTTTAAAATATTGAGAGATTTCGTCTTATTTCACTATTTAAAATGGATAACACATTTCAAAATCAAATTTCAGCTGTTCCCATCTACAATTGGAAATTATCCGAAATTTTTAGCAGCCTTGCACATAATTTAGTAATTTGTATAAATTAACTACATTCATTTCAAAATTTAGTTCGCTTAAGAAAGACATGTACTTCAGTTAAAAATTGCCCTTCATCAATTTCCTTTAATGAGGAGAATGGTAAGTACAGTAGAACCCCGATAATCCGAATCGGTTTTTTCACTTTTTTTTCAACTTTGAGAAGCGATTGGCGAAAAAGTTTTTGTTTTATTATTCAGAATACGACAATGCAACAAGTTAATATTAAAGAAATTAGCCAATCCCTTCTCAAACTTGAAAAAAAAGCGAAAAACCCGATCCGGATTATCGGGGTTTAAATACTATTGTGCAATCCTGTATATGAGACATAAGATTTATATACATAACGAGTAACAAGCAAAAAATTAGTAAAATTTAAAGCGCATACGTTGTATATATACGAAGTATACATTGTATATACGAAGTATACGTTGTAAAAATGAGTATACTCACTTTTACAACGTATATTTCAGACAGTACCGTAACTGATTTGTTTTGTGTGTCCCTGTCAATGAATAAACAATGCTATGAATGCTATGTTCTAACGTGATGAACACAATGAAATTCAATGATTTATATCAATTTCAATATAATTGAAATAGCATATCATTAAAATATTCTACAGATGATTTTTGTCCAAATCGCGCTCTCGTACGATAATTATTTGATTTTACATTAAATTTTAAAATGTTTCAGGGATTTTTGGACAATCTAGTATACCCATTAGAGTTATTTTCAAGACAATTCATACAAAAACATCCTATAACTTCCAGTAAATAAGTGAAAACGATCTTATGTTCCTATTTGATTTTTGTTTGCTTCATGCGTCTTATTTGCATTTTCACATTTGCCAAATATTATAAAATCACCTTATGTAATATCACGAAATAACGCGTGAGTGAATGATATTGAAAACAAACAGAAATAGGTCAGTGATCCCTTGCATTTGGTGTAATATGTAAGACAGGAGGCCAACAAAAAATTCAAACTAAAATAAAGGATAATGTCCAATTTTTCATTCGGTCTGCGTCTCTTGGCAAGGTTTCAGGTTTTAAAAAACTGAAAAGCAACTATCCAAGAATACAAAATAAGGATTATAAGAAGTAACTATTTAGTTCAATGCCCGTTGGTTATTCAAAAATTTGAGGAAGTGCCTCTTTTAGAAGATAAAACATAAAAGTAGAAATTTATAAAATAAAAAATAAAAAATATATATGCAACATTCAACAAGTATTTTTCTTTTTTTCCTTTCGATAATAGTCATATGGATACCCCAATAGTTTTCTGAAGCGAAATCTTCACATACGAATGGTTATATATAAAAATTCGTCATCGGAATTAACAAGTTGGAAATTGCACGTGAAGCGTAGCAAATGAGGTGCGTTCGTACGATAACGAAGTTTTAAAATATTCAGATCTTGCTGATATAGTAGAGCGTACTTTGGATACAGTATAGTGGTCGAAATTTTTGTGTTCTTGTAAATATGCAGGGAGTAATTTTTATTATACTTCAGTAACGTATATCTTATTCATAAAATGTGAAGTAGTTTAATATAATTAAAACATCCCCCAAACAATGTTTTCCCGTATAACATTATTTAGTGGAATACATTCGTGTGGACCTGTAATTTAATAATAAATATTCTTTCCATCACAGTTTGTACAAAATGTATTTTTAGTACATATTTCATAGATTCATGTCGATTCTGTTATGTTCAAATAAGTGTAACACCATTAAAATGTATTTGGAACTTTTTCCCCCATTGATCGTAATGTAACGGAATACTTTTGATTGTCCCTGTAATTGATCTATTCATCCGATTTTCATAACATTTGAAATGACTCAACAAAATTATGTAATAAATATACGTTTTAAATTTCAAACGATTAAAATGCATTTGAATCTTTTTTCCCCATTGACCGTAATGTAACGGAATCTTTTTGATTGTCCCTGTAATTGACATTTTCCATCCGATTTTCATAAAATTTGAAATGACTCGACAAAATTATGTAATAAATATACGTTTTAAATTTCAAACGATTAAAATGCGTTTGAAACTATTTTCCCCATTGACCGTAATGTAACGGAATCCTTTTGATTGTCCCTGTAATTGATCTATCCATCCGATTTTCATAAAATTTGAAATGACTCGACAAAATTATGTAATAATTATGTATTTTAAATTTCAAACGATTCGGTTGGGTAGTTTTTGCGTTGTTATATGCGGACGGACAGACAGACAGACAGACGGACAGACAGACAGACAGACAGACGGACAGACAGACAGACGGACGGACTGAGCGACAACAATAGGTGCTACGTATTTACATAATTACGAACGCACCTAAAAACCGCAAAATAGGCGAAAGGAAGAATTAAAGTGAAAATCAAACAAGAAAGGAAATAAAATCATGTGTCAAGCATAGATTATAAAGCACTTCCCAACACAATCCGAATAATGTAACAAAACTGCAACGTTTAAAAAAATTAAAATATTAAGTCTCATTTCACCATATGGAAGTGTATGACGCATGTCAAAACCGAATTTGAGCTGCTCCCATTTACAATCTGAAAATTATCCGAATTTTTTAGCAACCATCTGTATGATATATAGATTTGTATCTATTAACAACATGCATTCCAAAATTTAACTCATTTAAGAGATACATATATTTCATTTAAAATTTCTCCTTCAGCAATTTCCTCTAATAAGGAAAATCGTATGCGAATACTTTTGTGAAACCCTGTATATGAGATATAGAATTTATGTATAAAATGTAATATGCAAAAAACTATTTAAATTTAAAAGCGCATACCGAATTTTAAAACATATTCTCCAGCAATTATTACGCAAAGACAGTCCTGTAATCGACTTATTTTGTGTGTCCCTGTAAATTAATAAAAACTGCTATGAATACTCTGCTTTAACGTGACATATTATCATGTGTCATATACAATATGACATTAGTGATATTCAGAGATTTATACCAGTTTCAATACATTTGAAATAGTACAATGTCATTGAAATACTCTCCAAACGATTATTCCCCATACACCATAATGTAATCTAATAATTTTGAGTGTCCCTGTAAATGAATCATTAATCATACGTACATATGCAATACCATCACCATCATGCTTTGGTGACTCTAAATAAGTTTATCAATTGCACGAAAATTTCAGCATATTTACGGGAGTTAGAGGGTGGACAGACGGGCAGACAAACCGAATGCACAAGCAATTTTCAACTTGGTAGGAAAGTGCAAAGCGACATATCGAATACAAAGCTACATGCAAATTTTGTAAAGAGAACCTTATTTATTAAATGAATTTTGTGAATAAGCTTCTTTTATTAAATGATTTTTTGTGGAGGAGCCCCAAGTAGACCCTAATATTTGATTGGATTGACCCCTGTAATTCATGTCTGAAATTTTTATCAGTTCGAGATATTGAAAAACAAACAAATAATAAATCAATAGGACGGTTTCGAAACTTAACTAAAAACAAAACATACACGAAAAAGAAACAGAAAATGAAAATATCTCTGCTCCAATTTAGGTACAATTACTGTAATGGAGTATTTGGTAATTACATTAAGTACCATAATTACTTGAATTACTTAGATTGAACCGATGATCCTTTCTTTAATTAAAAATTTTAAGCTACACAAAAGTTCAAGAATTCATCAGTAACTTCAAACAACAAGATTGGACCCTTGGGTTAGAGCAAATGGCCGAGCAAAAACAATCGTTTTATCAGGATCGTGAAGTATCTAGAATTCCAGGAAGTCACGCATGAAGACCAGATTAGAATCAACAGAGGCCGGATTAAAAACAACCTGATGGCAATACGGAACGTCTTTCCCACAGATTCTCGGGATAAGGACGGTCAGTGGCGTGGCAATTCCCCCCCTCCCCCCCCCAAAAAAAAAAATAAATATGGCATAGGGAATTGTGTAATCATCTTCAGTTAGAATTATCAATAAATAAATAATAAGATATTTATGAAGATAATTAATCAATCAAACTAATCATTAAGACGCTTTTATCAAAAAATAAATATTTTAATTTATTTTAGATAAAAGGTTATTGCTGTTAATCAGTCAATATCCAAATTCCACTCACTAATGTTAAGTACATGGCCGTAGAAACGATTCGTATATTTAAACTATTTCCTAGGGAAATGAATTTTTATCTGTACTCCTCTTTATTTTTTTTCCTTTTAGTTCTCAAAATATTTACAAAATCTATGTTTAATTTAGTATTTTATGAGTTGAAAGCTGACAAGCTGTGAATTATATTTTAAGCTCTTTGGAAGGAGCGACACATAAAGTAGTCAAAATTATTGATTAATCCCATTTTTTTTATTGCAATTTATGTGTTTTTTTACTGTAAATTTTTCTTTATTTAGTCAGAACACTTCCCCCGATTCAATTAGCCAAACATTCCTGTTTTAAAAAAAAGGGAACCGTTGCAGAAAATGCTATAGACGTAACATTCAACTATCGGCCTGTTTGTATTGATCAAGCGGTGCTTTTAATCTTCAATACTTTCAGAAGGGAGTGGAACGACATCCTGAAGTGAGGAAAACCCATCTTTCAAGCCAATCTTTACCCTTTCCCATTGTGGAATCTCTCGTCCTTTTATTTAATCCTTTCGGGTCTGGTGTACTATTAATAGTACATGTATTTTAATAAAATATTATTTTGTTTTAAGAAATATTTTTGTTAATATTTAAAAATAATAATGTTAGTATTATGTCTATGGATTTATTAAATAACTTCATTTATGTTTATGTATTTAATAATAACAAAAAATAATAATTATTTGTTTATTTCTCTTCGCGCCGTTTGCGATTTTTTTATTTTAAACATTTATGTCACTCTTTAAAGTTAAAGTTACTTTCCTGAAAAAAATCATGTGTAATAAAGCACTAAAAGCATTAGAAATTTGTAACATAAGTTAAATCTTATTGTAATACTATATTTTCTAAACGTCTCCAAAAGTTCTTCCTTAGCCTATTGTCACATAAATATGAATTGAATTGTACACAAAACAATAACATTCGTTATCGTTCGGACAGTGAAATATTCTTTAAATACTAATTAATCTATTTGTATGTTTGTGTTAATGTTATTAACGTAAAAGTAATTTTTTTAAAAAAACTGAAAAAAAAAATCAGACCCGAAAGGGTTAAAGGCTACAAATATGGTTGAAAATGGAAGGATAATTGACATTTTTATTATTTTATAATAAGAGGGATTATTTTTTCTTTCTAAATAAAATTTTAATTGCACACACAACACACATACATATATATATTAAGAAAGCATCTTTTTAATACTTTTTTTTTCTAAAAGAGCTTAGCAGGAAACGTTCGTAAAGTAAGCAAAAGCTTCAAAAGGCACGGTATTGGACAATTCCATTATAGGACAGATGAATGAGAATACTTGATAATAGATAATGCATGGAATAGATATGATCTTTTAATTGTATAAGTAAGCTTAGTTTGTCGAAGAGATAAAAAAGGGAGGGGAAAAAATCAACTTTTAACATGCTAAAAGTGAATAGCGTAAAACAAAACAATAAATTTAAGAAAGTGAACACATCACTACAGTAGTATCTTCTGTTCCCCATTGATACAAAGAAGAGGGGGAACTACCTTCTCAATTCAAGTTATCTATTCGTAGAGCACAGGATTTGCAAATGCATCCAGACATTCACCCATATCCTATGCCGAATAAAAGGATACGTAATACATAGGAATAGGTATTTCTACGCTATCTTGTATATGAAGTTTCCATCATTTGTACGGTCACGCAAGGAAAGGAGAGGGGTAAAGGGAAAAAAGAACTCAGATCGGCAGGCGTAAAAGCGTAAATGGAAGCGGGGGAAAAAAGGGAGGGGAAGAAATCGTCAGTTTTTTTTCTTCGGGGAATGTGGGAGGATGTAAAAAGCAGAAAGATGTAAGAATTTTTTATATTTTTCCACTGATATAAAGAAAAAAATTCTAAATTGCATTCGAGGAAAAAGATTTTTGCTGTAATGATACTTAAGAATTTAAGACGAACCAAACAGGGAAAAGCAACTCGCAGTGTAAAACTTTCTTTTTAGAGCTTTTAATAAATTTGATTTGTAATGCTGGGAAACAAAATCGCAAACATTTGTGCAATTAAAGATACAGCAAATAAACACAGTCTGAGTTGCATTCATTATTTTGAGTGTGTTTTGATGCTATTTAAATGCATTTCAGACGTTTTGGAATCAGTGAGAGGCTTTTTATTGACTTTAAATAATGATTTGATGTAACACAGTCGAACCTCGTTAATGCGAACACTCAAAGAGAAACTTGTTTTGTTCCGGTTAAAAGTAATCCGTGTTATCCGAACTTAAATACATACTATAAAAATAAAAGCCCAAACTGGGTTGTAAGATTTTTGGGTACAGTAGTGTTCCAAAATGGTACAGTTGTGTTTCCAAAGTAGTTAACCTAATTTTTTTTCAAAACAGGGCAGATCCTTAATAACATCAAAACAATCACAATTTCTTAGATATATAATGTATATATTATCTAAGATGTTTTGAATATTTTAATTAATATTATTAAAAATCTGCCCTTTTTTTTTAACCATTTTGGGTTACAAAGTTAACTTTCCAATTTGGAACACAACTGTAACCAAAAATCTTAGAACCCCCCCCCCTTTTTTTTACAATGCATTCCATACAACTGCAAAAGAACCCGATTTATGCAAGGGCATGTGGGGAAATAGTCCCGCCTCCCCCTCCTTAGGGGCCCCTCATGAGAGTGATTAGGATTTTCACTAAAAAGTGTCAAATGATTAAAATTAGCCAAAAGGAATCAAAATTCATATAATTTCAAACATTAAGGAAGATAAGGTCTTCCTTTCTATCTTTACTTCTAGTACCCCATTCATCTATGCGAAAAACAAACAACATTAGAAAATTAACAATTAAAGTTATTTTATAACAACTTAGCATTCTATTTTTTCAAAAGAAATTTTTTATTAACGTTTTCCTCTTAGCAAGAAAATTTAAAAGCATTAAGTATGACCAATTTACGACATTTTCTTTTATCCATCTATTCACGAATTTTATTTATTTATTTATTTATTTATTTATTTATTTATTTACTTATTGTATACTTTTTGTATCGGGAACGGGCTTTGATGACAAAATATCTTTTGGGCTCGGATTCAAATGCGTCAGGCTCGTTTGGGCCCCAGATCCGAAAAACGAGCTCGAACTCATCTCTAATCGGTATCTGTAACACTAGACTACATTTATCTTGAATAGAAGTAACTAAAAGCATAATCAAAGATGAAAATAATATTTAACTTTTGCCCTAAGGTCATCACTCATACTCTGCTGTTATATATGTGACAGAAATAAACTGCTTCTTCATAAATGCGACATAAGATAGTTCTAATCGAAGAACTTAAGAACTCAAAACTTGTTCAGAGTGGAATGACATATTTACCTTGCATTAGAATAACTAGAAATAAAAATCTATTTGCTAAAAAAGGTCCTTAAAAATTTATTAAATATTCTGTTACAGATATACAGGTCACCAAAATTTAAAAACCATTGATATAAAAAAATAAGTAAAGAAGCATGATCTTTCCTGTTTCTTTGCACGTGATTTTTTAATATCATAATCTTCAGAATTTTTTTTTTTTTAATTTTAAACAAATTTAATCCTTTCGGGTCGATATTTTCAATTAAGGAGAAATTTGACTACCGTAAAATTCCGAAAATAATTATTTATAAAATTATACACTGATATCCTTACTCCTTTTCAGACAAGCAAAGCAAAACTGTGTTACTTTTATATAAGTTTACTGATTAACTCCGTTATTGTGCTTTCACTTTTGTTTCTCTAACTGCTATGCAATGTGTATCACAAAATTCTGCATAATGATTTTAAAAAAAAATAAAATTCGGATATAAAAAATTTGTGATTATCAGAGTATTACTTTTCACTTTTTTTTTTTTTTTTTTTTTTTTTTTTTTTTTTGTGGGGGGGGGGGGGGGGATAACTAAATTTTAGCATAAATTCAAAATTTGTCAGTTTTAAATGCAAGTTTTAAATTTAAATATGAAAAATTAAGTGTTTGCCAGTCAGAATCTTTCAATTCGGCAAAGGATTAAGCATTTTAAAAGTCAATTAAATTATGAATAAAAGTGGCATGATACAATGCTTAGCATACATTTATAGGAGACGAAATTAGTCGCCAAGTTAGAGTAGTCATTAACAAAACTGAAAAACCCCTTCAATTTTTTGCCAATATTTAAAGTTATCAAGGAAAAAGCGGGCGGGTGGGGGGGGGGGGGATATTTTCGGAAGTTTCACTGTACGCTATTTTTTAAATAAAACATATTTACGTGCTAAAAACAATAACAACGTTACATATAGAAAGTACTTTAAAACGTTTTAATAACATACCATTAGTTTTATAAGTATTTTTTTCCTGATATAGTTCTATGTTTATTTTATTATAATGTGTGGGATTCAGCAGTTCATTTTCAGGGATATGTTTAGGGAAATTTTAGGTCCTTTACGGGACCCTTCACAAAATAATTTATCTTAAAACAGGATCCTTCACAAAAAATTTTATTCCCAAACAGGACCCTTCACAAAACATTTTATCCAAAAATATGACCCTTCACAAAATTATTAGTCTCTTAAAAAGACTTTTTCACAGAATTTTTTCACCTTTAAATTGAACTTTTCACAAATTTAATCATTTAATTATAAAATCTGACTTGCAAATAAGCAGATGAACTCACCACAGAGCATATTTCTTAGGTTTTTATACATTAAAAATAGAAACTGAAGACATCGATAATTTACAATTCAAAAAATTCTGACTAGAATTTTCACAAATATAAGAAAAAAAAAAAAAAAATCACAATTTCACAAAAACAGGACCCTGTGAGAAAAGCCTGGACAGACCTCTAATTTTATCTGCTATATGAAATTGAAAATGTTAAACTATATATTAATTTACCTAAAATATAGTAATAAATTAAAAAAAAAAAAAAAAAAAAAAAAAAAAAAAAAGCGAAATTAAAGGAAAACAAACCAAGTTCTCTAATAAAACCAAATTTGCATAGAAAAGTAGAGAGCGGTTTGTTTACACAGCTGAGCAGGTGTTTAAGCGCATCTTGTTTGGAAAAATAATTATTTCTAAATGCTTTATAGATTTTTTTTTTTGTTGTTGTTATGGGCAAAAACCTAAGTGTGTATAAGATCAACTCGCTTTAATTTCGTTTTATATCCGAGACTGTTTGAAGGTTGCATTAAAAACGAATTTATGTGACAGTAAGTACATAAAAATATCGGGATGAGACTATAAAAGCTGAAAGCGAAATAACATGAAGTTTCTATTAAGAGAGAATTTCGTGATAAAATAAATACATAAATAAAAATCTTAAAACTATAACATGGGATGCAACAATAATTAAAGTCATTATAATGTAATTTAGAAATCAAATACGTTTGAAAATTCTAAAAAAAGATTCGTTTTGAGAAATAAGGTTTTGTAAAGAGATAATACAAACCTTATATTTATCGAAGCAATAATTTTTAACATCTTAATGGTATAAAGACGTTAAATAAATTTTAAAACTCCCACTTTTTCAAATTCTAAAAAAGAGAAACAAACAGGGGGGGGGGGGGGGGTTCAAATATTTTGTGGGTAGGGGAACAATTTATATGACTGTTTTTTTTTTTTTTTTTTTTTTTTTTTTTTTTTTGCGATTGGAGAACAACAAATAGGGTACTAGATTATGTATGTTGATAGATAGATAGATACATAAAAGAAAAAAAATGAAACTTCTATGCACCAGCACAGGAGAAAAAGTAGCAGAAAATTAGGCGATTGGGGGTTGGAATAATTAAGGGGAAACGGAAGCGCCTAATATCTCGCTCAAATTTAAATATTTTTGATCGATCTTTTCGCACAGAATAGCTGAAGACGGTTAGTTTTAAAGCTAGTTTTTACTTTTTCGATTTTGTTTCAGATATTTAAAAAAAAAAAAAAAAAAAAAAAAAAAAAAAAAAAAAAATGAAGGAAATGTTCTGAAATTGAAACCATCCTAATATAAAAAACACAAAACCAAAGTCGAAGAATTAAAAACTAGCTTTAAAACTAACAGTCCTAAGCTATCCTATCAAAAAAAAAAAAAAAATCATTCAAAAATATAAAAATTTGAGCGAGATATTTGAAAATAACGCTTCCCATAGACTTAACATTACCATCCGGTCATCCCGGGTGACTAGTATGGATTCTTAATAGGTAAAGAAAAATACCCTTGCGAGTGCTAATGCAATGTAATGCAAATCAAAATCCGCTATTTTATTTATTTATTTATTTATTTTTAAATCAATGATTTAAATATTCATTAAAAATGCTTATTTCCTATTACAAATAAATTCTACTGGTGATGATTATAGCCCATAAAAAGTCTTCAGATAAAAAGAAAGTTTTAGTAAGACGAGTTTTAGATAATTTATAACAAAAAGTTTTATACACCTAATAGTAAGGTCTTCGATTTTTCATTACAACTTTAACAAATATAATAGTTTTCTTGAAGGTTTTTTTGTTTTTTTTTTTCTTCTTTTTCTATAACTAAAAGAAAACTATTAATATCTATTCAACATTCCAGATGCATTGAAAAGAGTTAAACTAGACAGACACTGAAATTCGATAATACCATCTGGTTTTATAAGTCTTTTTCATAACACAAGGTACAGAAGTAGAGGAAATTAAATGAGATTCAGTATTAAAAATGAAAAGATGCTCATAATTTACAGCTCATTTACTTTTTAAGAACTCATTAGGAAATCATTAGGTAGTAGAGGCCACAATTTTTCTATTCATCTTTCTTTTCTTTCTTCCTTTTTTTTTTTTTTTTTTTTTTTTTTTTTTCCAATGTACTTTTATACAACATAGATGTTGCTTTTCAAACTTAAATTATTTAAGTTAGCCACGTTTAAAAATTTATATATATATATACTCTATTTAAAAAATAATGTATTTTTTATTTATTATTAGTGTTCATTCTAGGCCATTTTTGAAGGGTGCAGCACCCTGCCCTTTTTCAAGTTTACAAAACGCACCCTGCGCTTTTTAAAAGCAGTAAAATGCATCATTGGTTTTACCCAGAGATTTTTAATAAATATTTTTTTTATTCA
The DNA here is from genome assembly GCA_964019185.1 of Maratus speculifer. Classification (NCBI taxonomy): domain Eukaryota; kingdom Metazoa; phylum Arthropoda; class Arachnida; order Araneae; family Salticidae; genus Maratus; species Maratus speculifer. The sequence goes on from OZ025301.1 coordinate 187,273,733, forward strand.
ACAGTATTTCTAAATTTGTGCGCCTAAAAATGATAGAATTTTTTTTTTTCATTTTTTAAGAAGAACATGAAGCTTTTCAGTCATGTTTTAATTTAATTGCATTTTTAATTTTTATATCATAAAACCATTCGAAATTAATATTACTTGATTTATCATGCTTTAAAATTATGTATTTTCTTTCCCACTTTCTCTTTTCCCCTTCTAAAGTCAATAACATTTTTTTTTCCCCCAAAAGTGCCCTTTTCTGCTGCAGTAGTGCCCTTTTTAATGAATAGCACCATGTCTTTTTTATTTCTAGAATGAACACTATTTATTATTATTAGAATTATTGAAGTACAAAAATAATGAAACAATGATTTTTCTGATTTTTCTTTCTTTAAAAAATAAAATAAATAAATAATTAAAAAGTGGCTTTTACTACTGTTTAATGATTTTTTAATGAAGTCTTAAAAAGTAAATGAGCTATAAAATATGAGCAACCTTTCATTTTTAGTACGGAATATTATTTAATTCCCCTCTAAATCTATATCTTGTGTTTGGGGGGGGGGGGGGGGGATCCCTATAAAACCATATGGTATTATCGAATTTCATTGCCTGTCTAGATTAACACTTTTCATTGCATCTTGAATATTGAATGGGTATTGATAATTTTCTTTTAGTTATAGAAAAACCTTGAGAAAATTATTATATTCGTTAAAATTGTAATGAAAAATCAAAGACCTTACTATCAGGTGTATAAAACTTTTTGTTATAAGTTATCTAAAACTCTCCTTATTAAAGCTTTCTTTTTATTTATAAACTTTTTTATGTCATTAGTAATAGATTTTTTTTTCTTTCATTTCTCTTTTTTCTATATTTATACAACATAATGTACAACATATTTAATTTACACAACATAAATATTGCTTTACAAATTTAAGTTATTTTAATTTTAAAAATTAATAAATTTAGCTATATATAAAAATTTATATATATTCCATTTAAAAAAAGTATTTTTTATTTATTATTTTTATAATTATTAGCTTTATTGAAATACAGAAATAAAGAAATGAGCATTTTTCTCCAAAAATTATATTTTAAAAAAGTAAAAGAATTTTCTAAAAAAAGAAAAAAAAGAGATAATTTTTTTAAAATATTTTTTGTTACAAGAATGTCATTAACACATCAAATAAAAATATCAATCACCGAATTCCATTTTTATCACTCAGAAAAGTTCCTCCTCGTAACCTAAATTTATGTATGTACAAATGAATAAAAATTTTACAAATTGTGATATTTTATATTCAGAACAAACAAACAAAATATTGATTATTTTGCATTACTTTAAAGAAAATAAGGTAATTCCATTCAATAGTGAAAAAGAGAAGTGTGGAAGACATTTCATCTAAATGAAAATAAGAATTTTTTAAGCCAAAATAAAGAAAAGGAACATTTTTTTAGTACTTTTTTGGCTGCAAGAATGTGAATAGCACATAACATCACAGAACAGCAACTTTAACCCGATTAAATCACTTTTTTACCCCATCGGAAAAGATGCTAAAATTTTTAACTCCCTCTCTTCTCATAATCTACTTTTTAAGAATTCATTAGAAAATCATTAGGGTAGTAGAGGTCACATTTTTTTTTTCGATGTATATTTATACAAATTGGTATTGCTTTTCAAATTTAAATTATTTAAATATTTTTAATTTTAAAAATTAATAAGTTTAGCCATGTTTAAAAATCTAAATATATTCTATTTATTTATTTTTTTAATAATAACGTATTTTATATCGATTATTTTGATAATTATTAGTATTATTAAAGCACAGAAATCAAGAAATATTTTCTCTTCATGAATTTATTTTTTAAATTAAAGCATTTTCTTAACATATTTTGCTACAAGAATGTTAATAGCACATCAAATAGAAACATCAATCATCGAATTGCATTTTTACCACTCAGAAAAGTAGCGTAATTCCTCTAACTTAAATTAAAAAACACATTAAAAAAAACTTTACAATTGCGATCATTTTATATTCAGAACAAACAAACAAAATATTGATTAATTTGTATTACTTTAAAGAAAATAAGGTAATTCCATTCAATGGTAAAAAAGGGAAATGAGGAAGACGTTTCATCCAAATAAAAAGATACATTTCTTTAAAGAATTTTTAAGCCAAAAAAAAAAAAAAAAAAAGGATAATTTTTTTAATACTTATGCAAGAATACCAATAGCACATCAAATAACAGTAACTATTATCAACTGAAATCGCATCCTCCCTATCAGAAAACTTTTAAGTCCCTCCCTTCTCATAACCGAAATTTTTAAATACTTAAAAGAAAAAGAAAAAAAAATTAAAATTTGTGATATTTGATCCGGGGGGGGGGGGGTATATTGTGACAGTTTGTGACAAGGGGGTAATATGAAGTATGACATCACACATTTTGATAAAATAAAAAAAAAAAATTAAATGTCGGCAGATTAAATTATGAAATTTGCATTCATAAAGTAAAGATAATATTTTAAAATATATAAATTAAATTCCTTTTTAATTTCCAAAATACCATTATTTTCAATTTTTTTTCCACATTAATATTTTATTATTATTGCATGTTAACTGTGTTTTTTGTTGTAAATCTGAATCTTATACCATACAAAATAAGTACACGAATCATTTTTATTGTTATGCTCACAAATATCGTTAAAACAGATAGTTAAAGTTTAAAAATAAAATGTGAAATATGATGTAAAACATTGTGCTTTGTCGCTGAACTGTACGTATATGTTTACGTAAGGTAGAGTGACATTTGACAAGAGGGGGGGGGGGGGGGAATGATGAAGTATGACACTTTGTGACAAAGGGGGGAGGGGTCAAAAATACTGTAAAAATGTGTGATATCATTTATGAATGGCCCCTAATAAACAAAAGCAAAATTGATTACTTTGAAAAATTAATTGAAATCAAAGATTATAATTCCACTCAATGAAAAGAAACAGAAGAGGAAACTGTTTTATCAAAATTAGGACGCCCTTAAAAAAAGCGACTTTTACTATAAGTGTTAAATAGGATAACTTAAGTGTTAAATAAGGTTTAAAATAAGATAACTTCAACCAATGAAAAGAATGGGAAGAGAGAGGAAGATATTTTATAAAAACAAGGACACCCATTCTTTCAGACCTTGACAAACAAATGTTCCAAATAATACCAATACACGAATACATGCCATAATTGCATATTTAACTTGTAGCACGTTCTATTAATTAAACAAAAATTCCTTTGCATGGTAACCGGACATAACTTTTTTTCTCATCCTTTGTATAACAATTATTCAGCGTTATGTTCGATAATAAATGATGTAACCCCTGACCTACATTTTGCATTGAGATTTTAACTATAGTTTCATTTCATACATCATCTTGAGCTTGAAACTGGCGTAAAATAAGTTTCACGGCTATGGTAAGTTCGTAGGTAATATTTTTTGGTCATTTAAAGTAGAATATCACTTATAATACTAAATTTATATTTGTATATTTGGTAGGTTCATTATTATATATATTTGGTGAATATTGCTGATACGGCCTCGTTTTATAATGCCGTAAACTATTTGAAAAAAAAAAAAAAAAAAAAAAAAAAAATGCAAACAAAAATGCAAGCAAAAAATGTTTGCTTAGTGAAAATTATTTAACAGATAGCTGTGTTTTCTATTTACACACAAGCATGGATCATATTTACGATTCTGAAATAAATAATGTGAAGTGCGCTTTCAAATTACAGGATTCCAATCAGATGACTAAAGCAGATGTGGAATAAATGCTTTTCTATATTTTACAGATTTGTCTGGAACTATTTTAAAAAGTCTCGACTCTCCAACTTGTTTGAAGTTCATATAAACACAATAAAACTGCGATTGCTAATCATTAAAATATATCATAACTTGCTGTAAACATTATAAATACAATTAAATTACTATTACATTTTAAAGTACTATTGTTGCTTCTGAATGTTGTATTTAATTTGCCTTAATATGCAGTACCTGATTTGCTTGCATCAAAATTATTTTATCCGCAATTTCATAGACCAGGACCAACTGCTAAAAGGTACTTTAATGATTACTAAGTGTAATGTTAGCCTTTAGACTTCACAATCTGATTGAAGGATGGCCCCCAACTGGGTCATGGTTTGCGCATAGAGCCACTAATTTTCGAAAACCTTAAATTTGGTGTGCAGTGTTTAAAGCTTTGATTTTGACGGGTTTTTATGATGTACTAATTATAATTAATATTTTGTACGTTATGAATAGTAAAAAAGTAGAAATAAATATTTCTCTAAATATGTTTTCTTATCATATTATGCGTTATCTGTTATTTTTAGCAAAAGAACCATATAATCATCGGCCCTGTGCCCCGCTTTGCTTTGGTTGGATGTTGTTTTTATAAATTCGAGAAAACTTTTGAATTCGCGAGCACAAAAAACAATTATGAGGCGAAATATTCTTGAGAATGAATATGAAACACGCAAACAAGAGAAGAAGAAAAAGATATGCTAATGATTCTATCTCATAATAAATAGTCCTTTGATTGATGGAATATACTTTTGATATATCAACACTGTATTTACGCATCATCAAAAAAGGGCATAAAGGGGTGAAGAACAAATTTGAGAACTGAACACATTTGAAAAGGCAGGGAAAAAAAATTCCACATATTCAAAAACAGTGTCTTCCAGAGAAACAGGTGTTTTAATAAATGTAACGCAATTCACAAATTCAATAATACAATTCATAAATTCAATAATTTACTAATTCAACTATGCAAATAAAATAGAAATAAATATATGTATCTGTCAAAATGTGCATTCTGTCTCTTCTCATATTATGCATTCTAAAATATCGAGAATGTGTTATTTTTAAGTTAGAAACCAAATAACCATAGGGATTTGTGCCCCACTTTGTTAAGGTTAGGTCTTGTTCTTGTATATAGTTATCTCTTTTGAATTCGTGAATACAAAAAACAACTATGAGGCGAAATATCCTTGAAAATGGATGTGAAACACGCAAACAAGAGAAAAGAGAAGAAAAAGATATGCTAATAACTCTATCTCAAAATAAATAGTCCTTTGATGGAATATACTTTTGATATATCAACACTATATTTACGGATCATAAAAAAGGGTATAAAGGGGTATAATAAAAGGTGAAAGAACAAGTTTGAAAACTGAACACAGCTGAGAAAAATTACATAGATACAAAGACAGTGTCTTCCAGTGAAGCAGGTGTTTTAAAAGGTGAAGGTTGTTTGAGGTGGCACCAAGACTGCGAGGTAATTAACTGCTGAAAGAAGGTAAAGAGGCGAAACGGCACATGATATGCATGTAATCACTGACATAACTATGCCACCAAACAAGGAAATGACGAGGTTTAGTAACTGAAAATGAAATTGAAATGTCAATGAAATTAATGTAAATAAAATTTGCATATGAAGAGCATTGGCACAATAATTAATTTAAATTACCTATAAAATGCATAAAATTTTGTGGAATAAATAATTTCTTAACACTCGCGGAGGTTGGGTTCGCGAAAATATTTGCAAATGTTGAGACTAACTTCCCGTGCATAAGAGTTCGTTAATTTTTTGTTTACCTATATATATTATAAATATATATTTAAATGACAAACAGCAACTGAAATTCAAAAAGCATTTTAAGTATTATACATTAAAAGTACAAGCTTTAAATAAATTTGAATATTCATTAACACATTGTACAAAATTTATTTACTAAGTGATGCTGAAAAAGATTAAGCGATGTGTGATTGTTTAACAAAACAGAATTTTTGTTATAAATGTTCATGTAAGGAAAAGTCGCAGCTTCGACTTCTATTGTGAGTTTAATACTCCTCACCAGTGAATTATAGCATTCTGTTGCTTTTCAACAAATTATTGTTGATATTTTAAAATTTTCCCGACAATTTTTGCAGAAAATATTTCACTTGCAATCAAAACTTGGAAATTTAGAAAATTGAATTATTATTGTTAAATGCAGTACTATTTTCTCGTGAAATAAAGTCCTTTTCTATTCCACTAATGCCACTTTTCGGCTTCAATAGTGCCTTTTTGGTGATTGGTCTTTTTTGCTTTCAAGAATGAACAACATTAATTTATTAAATTCTAGAATAATAAATCTATATTTCTATAATAATCTATGTACAATATTACGCATGTCTTTGTTTACCTCTAAAATAATGCTCATAATAGGGTGCAGGTCTTCAAGTCACATTTACAAATCCATATAAAGTTAAGGCCTTGCCAACAATTTTTTATATTCAAGAATTCTGATAAGTTTTTAAAAGATAAGAAAAATTACATTTTCAAATAAAGAAACATACTGTATTTCATTTTTCTGTACCCGATAATGAAAAATAAATAAATAAATAAATAAAAAGAAAGAAAGAAAGAAAAGAATTGGGTTCCATAAACGGGAATCCTTGTTAGTTTTAACTGTAAATAACTTGTAAATTGTTTATTTCAAAATCTTTAAAAGTATTAGTAAGTCTACTGACATAGAAAAAAAATCACATTTTCTCTCCGATTTTCTATCTCTTCACTGGAGATAAAAGCATATGAAAAGAAATGCTGTAATAAATACTAATATAAATCAATGATAATAGTACGCTATGCACTATTCTCCGTACATCTATCTGCATTAATATTAGTTCTTGAAGATTAATAGATTTCAGAATGATTTATGTCAGGTACCAATGACACTGACCAGAAACAATGTTTTTTATTTAACAGCTTACATTAAAATTGGATTATCAAGAAGTATTAAATTAAAAAAAAAAAAAAAAAAAAAAAAAAAAATCAACAATTCTCTTTAGATGGGAAATTGTGTTCAAAACAACTTGAGCTTTCTTTGTATGATCAACGGTAAGTCGAAATTCAAAGCCAATTTTCTTAAAACTGTGGTTTTGGTCGTTGTGCGCATTATTTCTAGGAAATGTTACAGTAAAATTTCGTATAATTGAAACTGAAGGTATAACCTTATGGATGCAAAAAATGACCTGCTATTATATTCACAAAGAAAAAAAAAAAAAAAACTAAAAATTATGACAAGGTTTTTTTTTTAATTTAAATCTTGAATTTTTAATTTTATATGTATTTTAAATAATTAATAATCACTTTTTTTTTCAGTGTTTAAACACACATTATATTTCTAATCAATAAAAAATTTTGGGCTTATTAAGACAACTCGATTATGAGAAATCCTGCGTGCAAGGCATATAAAATAAATAACTTGATTTCAATAAAAAAGCATTGAATTTTAAAATAAATTAAGAAAACTAACATTAACTATTAACATGCATGGTTACAACTATGTTATAGAATTGAAAGAATTGGGTTAATAACGCTTCATAACATGCTTGTTAAAATACGTTAACTGGCTGCAAAATTACAAAAATGGAATCTTATAAATATAAAAAGTACAACTATACATAAAACTTCTATGCTTGTGTGTGTTTATTATTGTTAGTCTTTTTATTGAAAAAAAAAAAAATGTAGTCTCGCAATTTACATATCCGGGTCACCCCGAAAAAAGATATTCCCATACTTTAACTCAAAATACCATTGTTTTCAGAAACTAGTTTTTTTTTTTTTTTTACGGCAATTCCAGAAATTATGGGAAAAAAAGAAGAACAAGCCAATTCATTTGTTATTTATTTTGCATATTTGGTATATATGATTCTTTGAGTATATTCCAAAGATCAATCATAAGACTTTGAAAGTTCTTCTATTCAGCTCTTATTTACTCTGTCAACAACTCGACATCTAACAATGGATTATAAATATTTAGGTCACATTAATGTCTAAACACACATATTTGAGGTCAATGGATACAAACATACAATTTTCGTTAAATACATTTTCATTCACAATAACCTTTTTGATGAAAACAGCCTGCTTTCAATTTTTTTGACAAAAGGCTTTTGATAGCTAATTATTTTATTTAAGTGAAATATTAATAAACAAATAAGTAATAACACTTTTCATTAATATAGTGATTTAAAGTCACTCTTATTTGAATGAAATTGATATACTACATCAAGGTTGATTACAAATAAACATCATTATTTTAAAAATTGTGTATGAATATGATTTAAAATCATCCAAACTAATCTAAAAATTGCTAAAAGTGATTAAATATATATCACTTAAAAAGCATATAAATATTTTATTCCGATCGACATATGTTTAGTTGCTCGGATGTCGACATTCTCAAAATCTTTGCTAATACAAATATTTTCGCACTTTTTTTTTTTTTTCTTTCCAAACAGAAAATTTGGTAAATAAAATCATGAGACCACCTCAGCAGCGCCAACTTATATTGGCCCCTGGGGCTCGAGCCCACCCAATAAATTGATAAATCCATGCATCTAATTTCAATTAATTTAATTCATAATGTTATTTTTTTTTTCAATTAGAATTATTTCATTGTTGAAATGAAATTTGGTTTTATTAGTGTTTCTCAAAATAGTTTTGTTATAATAATTAACAAAAATCGACTGAAACAATGTTTTCCGAACAAAATAAGGAACCAGAGATTAATTTCGTAACAACTCTAAACACAAGTTACCGCGATATTTCTTTTAATTGTTTATAGAGAAAACATTCATACTCATTTTCAACTTTATAAACAGGACAATAAACTTACTTTTTAATGATGCAGTTAAAAAAAATTGTTAGTTCTTGACTTTTGTTTTAATGATAGCGTTATTTTTATACAGACAGCGTGCAGAACACATTCGCCCGGAACATTGTGGAGAGTCACTGTCTGGGCATATGCATGCATATGCATGCGGGGCAATTGTCCCCCCCCCCAAGGTCAGATGTAAGTTTTTTGTGTCAAATGATAAAACATGACCATTTAAGTGGCTTTTTTCTCCAACCCTTTCTGTTTCCATACCCCATGCCCCCTGAAGGCCTCACGTTTATTCTTATATTCCTGTAACCAAAAAAAGTAATTGAATTCTATAGTTTCTTAGAATTATCTTTCTTCTATTATTATGTATATAGATGTGAATAGTACTAGGTACGAAATTTATCTACACATACAATAGGTATGAATTTTAGTCACTTCAGTATAATTTACAAAAAATTTTAAGATAGAAGAGAGGCCCCCTAATAATGTTTGCCCCAGGGCCCCTCACTGTCTGGCTGCGAGCGAACAGCACTAGTTTTTATTACACTAAAAGAACAATCAATCAATCTTTGTTTCCGAACGGAACAAGGGTGAAACCTCTTTAAATGATTTTTGAGGGACTGACCCTACCAAACTGACAAAGGAAGAGAGACTTTTATCTACCCCATCTTCAGTCGTAAAGCTGTCAACTGATTTCGCGTTAGATTCCTCTCTTGAAGTTCAGATTCAGTGCACTAAAAAAGCAGTTTTAGATCAAAGCGCCGACACGAAAAATCAAAGATAGCGCAAAAAGTTAGTGCTATGTGCATGGACCTTAAGTCGGGCCCTGGCACTGTAATGGTTTTATAATGTCATTATTATATCCTCTTCAGTCCCTGGGTCCACATTCTTCTCTGTTCTCTTCCTTTTAAAAACTAAAACATCCGACTTTTTTCACATTCCCGCGTCTCTTCTTAATAGCTAATTTTTTTTTTTTTTTTTTTTTTTTTTTTCGTTGAATGAAAGTAAACAAATAAATGCCTACATCTATGCCTAAAAATATACTAAAGACAATGTGACCAAGAAAATGATAAATTTTCAAAAGTACGTATTTCACTTAAATCTTTTTCAATAAAAGTTTTTCAGAATTTGTTGATTATTTATTTGTTTAAAGCTGTTACATTTAGGATTGAGGTAAAATTTAGGTTAATGGTTATTAAACTCGTGTTTTAAGGGAGTTTGTAGTTTTAGATTACTATTTTTGAACCTAAATTATTATGAGCCTAAAAGGATCAATTTCAGAAAAAATATTTTTTTTTTTTTTTCTGTCATTTTGTTTGCAAAAAACCAATGTATGTATTTGCATTATTATTTTAGCTTTGGAACTGAAGAGGATATAGTATGGATCCATATTTGGTGATCGCGACAAGAATGCCTAGGTGTGGGCTGAAACGCATTTATTCCTGCATGGAGTATCTACCGACAAGCAGATTTAGAACTCCCACTTAATACAGCGGCAGCGTTAAAATTAAAGGGTCGGCAGACAGAATGGTGTTATGATATTTGCCTTAGGCGGAAATATCTATAGTACCAAATCTGGACATCTCCCAGCCTGGATTTTATCTAGGAAGTAAAATTACTTTATTGGCAAATTTGTTAGGATGCTCTGATAACGGCAGTGGACACTTTAATTCGAACTTTAAAGGAAGATGATCACGATTTAAGTCAATTGATTAAAAAAAAAAATATATTTAAATCAACTTTTTTTTAAAGTTATTTTTTAATAAATTCAAGACGTAAGCAAACATGTTGATGCAGTTTAGTTTTATATAGTACAGATAATCCCCAAACAGCCTTTACAAAGATAAACCTTAATCTTTGTCAAAAAGTAAAATATAATGTAAAATTTAGAAAAGAAAAATTCTTTCAAAATAATCTTGCGTATCTTAAATCGTGGTTTAAATCAACCCTTTTTTAAAAAATCAAAATTGATTAAATTGATTTTGATCAAAATTTTGCATAAATGTTTAAAATGTCATAAAAGTAATAAAATCTAATATTAATTTGGAATTTTTCAACAGATACTTTGCCTTATGAAAAAAGGAAAAAAAAAATCAAAAAATTATCGCTAAACCTAATTTTTGAGAATTGTAAAACATTAAGTTTGGTAAAACATAAGTTTGGTAAAGGCATAAAAAACATTTCATTCAATCATTTCTTTTTAATTTAATATAATTTGTGATGTCATAATTTCCTTTAAGTAATCAAATTAGTTATTCTTTTATATAAAATAAGCATAACAAATATAGTAAATTTCTGCAAAGAGAGAAAACAACCAGAATCTTATTTTTTATAATTATGAGGTGAGGCTCTCATGAAAATAAATTTATACCAAAAATTGAAGTCAAAGAAGAATGGAAGAATAACATCTACTCAAAAGCTGTTGTAAAGGAATGTATAAGAGAAAAAAAAAACTAATTGGTATAAAAATGTTAAACACAGCAAGAGATCTTGGTTAGCATATTCATACATCCTATAAATTAAAATTTAAAAGATTAACATTAAATTTCTTAATATTTTATGTATTTTGTGTAACTTTTATGTATTTTACATGCATATAACTTCTTAAAAATGTATAAATAAGAACCTGAATATATAACAATCATTTCGAATTCAAAAATTATGACTAGATTGTTCAGAAATGTAAAAACTGTTCAGTTTCACAAAATAGGACCCTGAGAAAAAAGTCTGGAGTTATTGTTTATTTTTACCCTGCTTATTTTTATCTTAAACAAAAAATTTGGAAAGTAATTCAAGGATCTCGCCAGTTACTCTCCTCATGAGAAGAGTGAAAGTAACAAAAGACTCTTCAAGTTCCAAGTGCACCGATAAGATTGTGAATGACGTAACAAGATGCATGGGAACAACCTGTTACAAAGATTTTTTTTTTTTATTTTCTCAATAAGAATTTTAAAGTGATATGTATAATATACTACATAGTACACAATATTAATATCTAGATCAATTCAATGAGGGTCAAAACTTTTTTAATAATATAGTTGTTTTAATTTCAGTCAGGATATAATAGCACAGTTAAAACAACATGGACCGGGAGGTGGCAGTTCAGACAATCAGCTCATCGAATTCATGGATGAAAATCCAGAACTAGTAAAATCTCAATTCGCATATTAAAACGCAATCGGCCTGCAAAGTCATATCTTGTTGGAAAGCATCTAAAATCCCGATTTTAACAACTGACTCGTAGCTTAACATTATGCTTTTCTGCACCCAAAAGTATGAAAACATGGAAGATTAGAAGCAGGAAAACATTATGGTAAAGCTATGAGTCAACCGCTGAAATCGTGCAGAATGTATATTTCAGTATATACATCATAGGATCGTATCAATTTTATTATGTTCGAAAGTGTGTAACATCATTAAAATGCACTTAAAACTATTTTTCCCCATTAGCAATACTTTTGATTGTCCCTGTAGTTAAATTACTATACATCACATTTTCACAAAATTTGAAATGAAGCTACAAAATTATGCAACCATTATATACTTTAAGTTTCAAACAATTCGGTTCGGTAGTTTTTTCTCTATTATATGCGGACAGATGGACTGAAGGAAGACTATAGATGCTACATATTTACATAAGGGGCTGTGCATATATAACGTTATCATTATAGGGGCAGAGGTCAGGCATATGATATCGTAAGATATCTTTAAGGGGATGGGGGTTGTCTTTTGATATCGATACAATTTTCGATCCAATCAAAATTTTCTCTTTTTATTTGTAATATGGTCTTTGATAATTTTTTTTCAATATCTTATTTATTTTGTGAAAATACAAAGTTATTATTAAAATCAAAAAATTATTATAAAATTAATCTAATTATATAATATGAACTACCTCAATGTTTGACATTCTATTCGTATTCATATACGTGTGTCTATATAATCACGGTTCGAGAAAAAACATACGTGAAGTATATTTGAAATGAAGCTTGTGATTATTAATATATAAAAGAAAAAGAATGTTATCCACTTGTTTTGTTGATAAGAATTTCTATCTGCCCTTCACCCCTCCTTCGTTTTGGTGCAAGTGCTACAAGACTTCAGTATGTGAAAAATTAAATGTAACTAGTTTTATATATCAGTCCAAACAAAGAAGTATATTCTAAAAGTCAGAAAACAAAATTACACTTTGATAATGATATCACTGCGGGGGAGATTGGGGGGGGGGGGGGGGTGAGGAATGATAATGAATGATATGGGAAGGAGGGAAGGGGGTCCAGATTTACGAAAATATTGATAACGTTATACAGTAGACTCCCTCAAATCCGCACAGCTTCAGACCAGAGGTTGTGCGGATTTTAGAATTTTGCAGATTTCTGGTCATTGTTTACATTTTTTAAACAGTCATTTGAATATAATTAATAATTTAATCTAAATTACAATGAAAACTTACAATATATTAAAACACTAAAATAAGTAAACTAAAATAATAAAAATTTAGATAATTTTTTAAATATTTAAAACAAAGGTCTAATTAATAACGTATGATTAAGTGTTCATTATATAGATGAAATGTATTTTCCCTAAATTATTCAATGAAACTTGCCTCATAAGTAATGTACAATACTATTTCACCTCAAAATAATAAAATAAGAAAGTTTTATTGCAGGTTTAGCCAGACTTAAAACCAAAAAAGCTTGATTAATACATAAATATATTCAGTAAGAAGATTATCATCATCATTGAAATCAGCAATATCTTGAATTTTTTCATAAATAAATGTATTCTTCCTTCAAGAAAAACATGGAGTCAGTAATAACAACAAAAATTACAAATTAAAATATGTTTGGAATTGATATAAGACTATAAAAGTCAAATTTTGTCCTTATGTCTGAAGTGAATGTTTCATTGTTTACATCTGCAAATTATGTGCGGATTTTAGAGAGTGGTGGATTTTAGGTTTGCGGATTTAAGGGAGTCTACTGTATTTGTATAGCCCCTGATTACGAACGCACCTAAAAAGCTGCCCCACCTGTGACATGGAATGATCTAAAATAGATTGAATATTATGAATAAAACTGATCATTTGATGAATTTATAAAAAACTCTAAAATATTTATTCTTTCTCATATACCTTATTTTTATCTTTAAAACAAGTAAGAAAAATCATGCGTTAAGCATAGATTATGAAGCACTTTCCAACACTTAATGTAATCTTTAACAAAACTTTGTTATTCAGGGAAATAATAGTGTATAGCCAAATATACCCAAATATGTGTTCCAGTACATTAGAATAGCCCTGTATTTCATATGTCAGTTCATATAATGGGAAAATTTAGCTTAGTAAGAAAATATCCAATAGCTTGAAATTTCTTTTTCAGCAATTCATACTATTAGATGGAAACATACTTGAATACTTTTATTCAGCCCTGTAGTTTACATTGTACCTTTATTAAACGTCAACATTAGGCTAAAAGTTATTGTAAACTAAAACACTTTTAAAACAACTGAAATCACATTCTCATAAATCATCATTCATAGGCGTCCATGTACCGAATTCTTTGCGTGGCCCTGTATATCCCTTTATCTATATTCTGCAAACATTTCTCAGTAAATTGAATGCAGCTCAGCGTAAAAATGCATAGCTTATTTAAGAACCACGTTTAAATAATTTACGCTCATATTCAGTAACGTTGGTGAGCTCTTTTGGGTAGTCCTGTATATCAACTATAACATTTATACACACCATATAATGTGCATATATTTAGCAAAATATAAACGCAAATATCATAATTAAAATGCATTTCATCCCTCCATCAGCCATCATCGGACACATATACGGTACTTCGGAAAGAATATACTATTTGAAATCTTTTGAATGGCCCTGTAAATGCTATGTACTTCATATTATGCAAGACAGTAGCGTATAATTTATATTAAGCTTCAGTGACATATATCAATTTTATTATACATGAAAAAGCTTAATATATTTAAAATACATACACAACTCCCCCTTTTACCATTATCTAATGGAATTATTTTGTGTGGCCCTGTAAATGAATAATAGCTACATTTTCACCTTCTATTTTATGGAATGCATATATTAATATGTTTGACAGGGTATAACATCTTTGAAATTCCTTTGAAACGATTTTTCCCCATAGGCCGTAATGTAATAGGACACTTTTGATTCGCCCTGTAGATAAACTAATCATGGTAGAAACTTCATTTTCGATAGGACTTGTGCTAGGGTAAACGTCAATAACGTCCTAAAATTTCATGGCAATCCGAGTATATTAACGATTTTTCCCCATAGGCCGTAATGTAATGGGAAACTTTTGATTCTCTCTGTAGATAAACTAATCATGGTAGCAACTTCATTTTCAATAGGACTTGTGCTAGGGTAAACGTCAATAACGTCCTAAAATTTCATGGCAATCCGAGTATATTAACAGTTTTTCCCCATAGGCCGTAATGTAATGGGAAACTTTTGATTCTCTCTGTAGATAAACTAATCATGGTAGATACTTCATTTTCAATAGGGTTCGTGCTAGGGTAAACCTCAATAACGTATAAAAATTTCATAGCGATCCGAGTATATTTACGGGAGTTAGAGCGCGGACAGACGGACAGACAAACCGAATGCATAAGCACTTTTCAACTTTGTTGGAAAGTGCTAAAAAATGGGAAGTGATTCGAAGATCTCCCAGTTTCTTTCCTCGTGAGTTGAGTGAAAGTAACAAAAGACTCCTCAAGTTCAAGTGCACTGATAACATTGTGAATGACAACATGATGCATGGGAACAACCTGTTACAAAGACTAATTTTTTTCCTCAACAAGAGTCTTAAAGTGATGAATGCCTAATTCAGCAATGCAGAATACAGCTTTTAATTTCAGAATAATACAACCAGGGTCAAAAGTGGTTATAAACGTCTAAAACTGATATGAATTTTAAATACTCAAAATTGGCAAAAACTCAAATAACTTTAACTTAACATATACTGCATATTTATATATAAGTATGTAAATCAATATGTGTAAATATTTATTTCATATTATATGTATTTAACAATAATAAATATTGTTAACATTTTAATATTTATTAAACATAAATTTGCCTTATGTAATGGCATTTGGAGCAAACTTTTTTTAAAAATAATACTACATTATGACAGTTGGTGGGCCGTAATTGAAGATTACAAAATATTGAGGATTGCAGGTTTAAGGGAAACAAGGAAGCGAAATTCGGCCGAAAAATCTATTTTTACTTTTTTTATATCATTAAATAGTTTGAACTTTTATTTTTTCAACTATGTATCACACATGTTTATATGGGTGATTCTCAAAATAGGGGACAATTTATGTCTTTCGGCATACAAAAAAAAAATTAAGAGGTTTTCTGTCATGTTTTTGTATTTAGATATGTTTGTCTTAATATTATTCATTATTTTCACACAAGAATTACTCACTTTTTAGTTAAAAACAACTTAAAATAACAGAATAAATGTTCAAAATGTCATTAGCATGGATGTCCACAGCAGCTGTGCCATGTATATACTAGCTTTTTAAAGAGTTAATATCATATTTATAAAATAAAACAAATGTTATTCTTTCTTTAAATTAATCAAGGAGAGGATTTATCCAATAAATTTCTTTTTAAAAATAAAATTATTGTATATAAAAAAAGAATTAAAGTTTGTCCTCCATATTCTATTTTCAAAACAAGGTCATACTATAACAGCTGATTAATAATCAAAATTTCATTTTCACAAATAACAATAGTTTGAAAATATAAAGTTTCTTCATGGCAACAAGTAGCCATTTTATCCCAGCCTGAAAATAGAAGCATGTATTGTATTTTAAGAATAGAAGTTGAATATTAGGGGGTACATCAATTGTATGTCATTAGAATGGATAATAATTTTCATGTTTATTTTATAATTAAAATTTTTATTTTACTTATTTGCATAGGACTTTTGTGTTTTAAAAAGCCCTAGAAAGGACTATTGCATTGTGATTATATTATGGCTCAATAATCTTATTTAAATTAAAATTTGTCATTAGCATGGACAAATATCAGTGTCATTAGCATGGTTTTTCTGTCCATGCTAAAGACGCCTATGTGCATAAATGCAACCATTGCTTATATTGTATCTTTTACAAAATTTAATTTTACATATAAATTTAGGTATTACATTTATTATCCCTAAAATATGCATTAAATCAGTCAGAAAATCACTAAAACAGCTTCTTACATTGTTAGTGTCAGAATGTTGCTCATGTAAACAAAGTTTGCTCTTTGGTAATGTTTTTATTCTCCTTATATGTATATATGTAAAAATGGAAACCATTTGCTGAAAAAGAAGGTTAATAAATATAGAAAAAAATATTTAAACAGGAAGAAAATAAAAATTTCTTAATTAGGGATGCACCGAATATTCGGTATCTATTCGGTATTCGGCCTATTCTTCCATGTTACCGAATATTCGGTTAGGCCGAATATTAAACTATTCGGTTGAGCCGAATATTCGGCTTGGCCGAATATGAAACTATTCGGCCTGCCGAAGATTCGGTGTGGCCGAATATCAAAGTATTCGGCCGAATCCAATACTTAATAAAACCTTTTAAAAACTTTTCACTATTTCTACTTTTAACTGTTAATTTTTTAATTTATATTTAAAATAATTAGAAACAAAATCCTTTTTAAATAAAATAGAATGTTTTTACATTATTTATTTGCTGTTTGTAAAGTATAACTTAAAAAAAATTAACCATGAGGAGGATTAAAATGGTGATTTATTAAGATTCGACTTAGGAATAAATTATGTGCTGACACAAGTTTCTAAATTTTGCTTAGTAAATAATCTGTTTCTTGCTTTTCCCCAAATAAAAGTCCTTTAAAAGAAAAAAAAAACTTTTGAGATTAGTAATAGATATCAAGGCAGACAATTTTTGTTCATGAAACCATAATCAGCTTATTGAGTCATAAGTACATTGTATTTCATCTCACTCTAGGTCAAAACTTGTGTGTTCGTTTATTACATTAACAATAAATAAGATAATATTTTCAACTCACATGCTTTGATTTCTGTAAAATATGATATGATGGGAAGGGTGGAAAATACCACCATTCATAAGAAAAGAACTATGAGCCAAACATACCTTTTTCAGAATTAAGTTGAAAGTATTTGTACTTTATATTGAAAAAAATCTGCTTTTAGTTATTTAAAAAGGACAATTATCAGACTGTAAAATTTTTCTTCGGCCATTTTTTCATTATTTGATTTTAAAATGTTTGTTTTGATTTGTAGAAAATTTTGTTAATTAAAGTTTCATAATTGCGCTTCTTAAATAACTCAAGGCAGATTTTTTTCAATACTAAATGCTCTTATAAAAGCTCTTGTTTATCAAAATGTAAATTTCTTTTATTAAATATTATGTAAAACTGTTTTAAAAAGTAACATTTTAATTTTTAATACCTTTAAATTTTGAAATATGAAAAGTATTTGGAAAGCCGAATATTCGGTATTCGGCCGAATAGTTAACTATTCGGCTGGCCGAATATTCGGTATTCGGCCCAACAATTACTATTCGGCTAGCCGAATATTCGGTATTCGGTTCAGCTGTCGGCCGAATATTCGGCATTCGGTATTCGGCCAAAATCACTATTCGGTGCATCCCTATTCTTAATATATTTATTCCATGCAGTTTGTTTTGTCATTAGCATGGCTCAAAAATACTAATTATTTTTTTCAAGTTAATTTTTAAATATTTAGCTCTGCTGACTACATGTAAAGTATACCTAATACTATATTAACACCACCTATTTTTTTCAGAAATTTTGCTAAAAGTAATTTTTTTAAGATTTCACTTTTGAAATTGTCCCCTATTTTGAGAATCACCCATATATAAAAAAATAGTTGTACTCAGTTGAAATAAAATAAATTCTATGTTACGTTTAAAAACTCTTCCAAATGTTGTACCAAATTCATCATTTAATAATTAAAAAAAAAAAAAAAAAAAATAGTTTTTTCTTTTTTTTTTTTTCTGAGACTTTAGACCACTGATAATCAAAACCTATTATGAGCAGAACGGGTAAAATTGGCTTTTTCAAAGTTTAAATACAACCCTGAATAAAATAGTATAATGTGTAGCGATGAGAGTTTCGGAAAGTCTCAGATTTTGAGTACTATGTGGTCTTGATTAAAATTTTATAACAACTTTTCACCAAATTTTTTATCAGTAAATACTAAATTATATTTATAATAAATATTCCTTATTAAAATTATCCAGATTTTCAATTATTAATCAAGTTGTATAGAAATAGATTTTTGAGAGTTTTTAATATTGTTTATCAAGTGCTCTACCAACCTAAAATGCTATATTTCTGATAATACACAATAGCAAACGCAATAAATATTTATTTATTGTGTTTTCTATTTTATTCTCAAAAATCTATATCTATACAATTTGATTAATAATTGAAAATCTGGACAGTATTAATAAGTAATGTTTACTATTAATAATCATAATTTTGAGCATAACCATTGGTGCAGGAAATATTTTTAAATTAAGACTGAATTTTGAGCATTGGGTATAACTATATGGAAATGCAGTAGAAGATTTCTATATCTTTTTAAAAATTGATCTCTTACAATAAAAGTGATTAAAAATTCTTAGTAAAATTGGTAATATTTAATTATATAAAGTATAATTTATTATTAGTCAAAAATCGATTTAAGACTAAAATCCTGCAATCATAAGCACAACCTAAACAATAAATTCCCATCGATGTAAATGATTACAGAGAAGTATGAATATGCATTCATCAAACAGAATTTTCGCAATATAAAACGTTGCTTGAAAAGCTTCTGATTTTTGAGATATAAAGCAGAGCCACAACAATAAGTGTCCCAACCAGGGTTGTTATGATTTTGCCCATCCCAAAAAACCCGGGTGGGTTTTTTCTGAAAAAACCCACTTGAAAAAACCCAGGAAAAAAACCCAAGTGGGTCTTTTCAAAATTTCAACTTTAAATTACATATATAATATATATAATATACTGTAATATATTTCTTAATATCTGTACACCACTCATAAAGTTTATAACCATCACCCCCCACCCCAAAGAAAAGAAATGTCCTAATTATACCATCACAATTTTTAAAAGAAATAATTGTTAGTTAATCTCAGTAGCATATGTAAGTAACAATTTTTTTTCCATTAAAAAAATACTTTGATGTGTAATCCGTTCTATGTTATACAATAGAAACTCATAACAAAATACCATATATGCTTAGAATCTTAATTTAAGTATGTAGACATGTAGAATTACTTGGCTTATTCTATTATTTAGCAATAATAAAAAAAAATACTTTATAAATTATTACTAATAATCAATTTATATATCATAATTTTGATTACTGCCATTGATTTATATATATTTGTAATAATCAATTAGCTATTTAAAATTTAGTAATGAGTACTTTTTTTTCAAGCATAGTGAACCACCTCTAATATCCCCCAAAAACCCGAAAAACCCTGATAAAACCCCAAAAACCTGAAAAAAAAACCCAAAACCCTGAAAAAACACAGTGGGTTGGGTTTTTTCTGAAAAAAAAAAAAAAAAAACACCAGGTATTTAACAACCCTGGTCCCAACACTGTCAAATTATAAATATTAACTAAAGCTCACAAAGAGTTCATAACAAATCTTCCCAGAGCTCAAACAAAATTGATACAAGAAAAAAAAAAAATGCATAAAATAGTTTAAACTATTTAATTTATCATGTCTCTAAAAACCTGAATTTTTGTTGTATTTGGAATAGAAATGTAAAAATAATTTTATTCATTAAGCCACCATTATACCATTTTATGTTATTTTTAAACTTAAATAACCATTATTTAAGTTTAAATAATAGCAATGAAATATCCCAGAAGGATGTAATTTCATGTGCTAGGAATTTTAAAGAAGACTGTAGTATAGTAAAAAGTACACAATGGTTATGCTGGATACTATCTTTAAGAAGCTTCTTATATCCTCT
This sequence comes from Maratus speculifer, assembly GCA_964019185.1. Classification (NCBI taxonomy): domain Eukaryota; kingdom Metazoa; phylum Arthropoda; class Arachnida; order Araneae; family Salticidae; genus Maratus; species Maratus speculifer. The sequence continues at coordinate 187,294,454 of OZ025301.1, forward strand.
GTTTATCAAGTTACAAGACATAACTTATAATTATTTAGTGTATACCTTCTCTTTTTAAAACTAAGCACTGTTGATAATAATATAATGAAAAATGAAAATAACAATGTTCCTGAGGAAAATTGATTGGGAGATACTCAAAATGCATAGTACATGCTTAACTGTTTATAACTTGTAGCAGCAATATAGACAACATATCATTTTGAGAGATTCCAAAACTTTTGATTTTAATAAAAAAAAAAACTTTCTTAGATTATAAGAAAGAAAAACTATGTGATTTTATCAATATTGTAATTGGGTGGGAATGCATGGGAACACCGTTCCCAGAAATATTTGATTTGTAAGTATAAAAAAAATACATTGTGTAGAAGCACAAAACTTTATTTTTTAATTATTATTAATTATGACTATTAACTTTAAAAAATGATTTTTGGCTAAATATTTTTAATTAGTTTTTGCCATAGATAAATCTGGTAGCATCAACATCAACTTTGTGAAAACATGAGTTCCCACAAATATTTTTTTTCCAACTAAGAGCACTGGACTTTATGAATAAGAGTGCAATATAATCATCTAACTCTGTCTGTACAGGACTGTTGATCTTTGCCTTTATGCTCTTCATGCTCATGAAAAACAACTACCTGCTTTAACCATTATCCCCTAACAACAGGTTGTAGGGGGTAATGCCCTTTAACCAAAAGAAAATGTTCCTATATTCATATAAATAAAGTCAAAAACTTTTTTTAATATAATTTCTGTGATGATAAGACAAAAAATGCATTACCCAATTAAGATACATATTCAATGATCATATGCATATACTGTACATACAGATTCAGCGAGTGATACACATTGTAACATTTATTTTCAAAATATAGTGCATGATAATTTTGATATTTCAGCCAAAAAAATTTTATATAAATTTTAATATATATTTTCTAAATTAAACAAATATTTTATTTGTTATTAACTGTGTTGTTCTGAAAATAAAAAACTTTTTTTTATAAACTATGTCAGTGGCTTTTCTAGATGAAGAAAAAAATGTTTTCCAAGTTTTATGTTTGAAGCTAAATTTACAAATATTGAACCAGTAATTAAGTATGACAATACTGACATAGATCAATCACTGAAAGATATGGGTAACTTAGATAATAAGCTATTGCAGTTTCATTAAAAAATAACTTTTTCTGCTTTCATTTAATTTAATTTAAACTGCACAATGGATTAAAAGAATAAAAAGAAGACAATGTTTCCATTTATATTAAATTTTTTAAATAAAAAATAATTTTTTCAAGTGCAATATGCTTCAGTTTCTAATTTATACAATAGACTCCCTCAAATCTGTGCATGATCGCTAATGTAAACAATGAAACTTTTAATTCAGATATCGAGACAAAATTAACAGCATTTTTTACTTTTATATTATTCTGTACGAGTTTTAACATTTCGATAATATGACTTGTTTCTTGGTTTTTCATGAAGGAAGTATAAATTTATTTCTTAAAATAATTCAAGATATTTCTGATATCACTAGTAACTGGAATCTTTTTACCAAATATATGTATTGATCTATTTTAGTAAAAAAAATATGGCGAAACCTGAAATAAAACTTCCTTATTCTATGATTTTGATGATAATTAACATCATTATGAGGCAAGTTTCATTATACATAGTTGCCAACTTTTACACATTTTTCCTACCACAAAAATTTTATAGTAAATATTGTCTTATTTAATCGTCTAAATCTTATGATTAAACAAATGGAAAATCTCTGTATGATTTTAGTAGTAGCAAAAATGTATAAAAGTTAGCAGCTATGATTATATGATTCAAGAAAAATGTACCTCATCTTTATTGTGCATATTTAATTATGCAGTTTTAATTGTTTACTTGACTTTTAATAATTTAATCATTTTTTAAAACTATCTTATTATTATTTTTTTACTGTTTTAGTTTATAAAATTATTTTAATATTTTACTAGATTGCAATCATTCATAATAATTTTGATTGCATCGTTACATTCAAATTACTATTAAAAAAATATAAACAAAAGCAATGACCAAGAATCCACAAAATTTTAAAATCCATAGATCTGCTTCCAAATTGGATGGATTTGAGGGACTCAAGTGTATTAAGGGTGTATTCGAAGAAACGTTTTTCCACCTTCAAGAGTTCGAAATTTTCTGATACAATTTCAGACACATTTTTAAAAGTAGAAACAAGAAACTTGCTGGGGGGATTTTTGAAGAGACATATAAGGTGCCGTGTGATGTCATTTTACGATCCATTCATCAGAATTTGATTTATGAACAATTATCTTCTCAGTATGACCCTTTTTTTCATTCCCAGATCTCCCACTTTGGAAAAATCGGTTCAAAATGTCATTTTTGATTGCTTTTTTTGCAATATTTTCTGCATTTATCAAAGAATCGACAATCACGGCACCTTGTGTACTTTCTAAATAAGACAATTGGCCAGTTTGACACTTATGAGAGCAAAAATGAATTTAAAAGTAAATCTGAAAATAAGCAGTTTGAATCGAAATACACCCTTAAGTTTGTACTGCTCCTAGACTAATAGTTCAGTAACAATAAGAATGGAACACCACCCCACCTCAGCCCCAATTTTAACCTTTCAAAATCTCTTGAATAAAGAGTACATATTTATGCAGTTTTTCTTGAATTTTTATAAACACATTCATCGCCAAGCAGAAAGTTGGAATTGGCAATCTGTACTTCATGAAAGTTGATTCTTTACCCAATGGCCAATATAAATATTATGCATTGTTTCGCTGTGGCTGCTATACTATTCTGCTTAGAAATTTGGATAGAAACATCCATGCGATAATGTGCAACTGGTCATTTGATGAAAACCTGCACCATGCGATATCACATGATTGGCAATTAAAAGGTTAAAAAAATAACTTAATCTTATTTACTGTACAGTTATTGAAGTGCATTTTTATATTTTACTGTACTTGTGTACTATTTAAAACAAGTAATTAGAAAAAGTAATTAGAATTAGAATAGTGAAAAGAAACAAAACATATTAAAAAAAAATTTTAGGAATTTTTTGTTTGATTCTTGAACAATTCACTCCTTGATTTCAATATTTTTCTACCAAATTGTGTTTGGGAATGAGAACCTAGGTGCTTGTAATAAATAAATTTTACACTTAAGAGCCTGCAATTAAAAGGCAACATTAGCACTAGCTAGAGATGTAAATTTTCCGGAAAAATATAAGTGGCGGAAAAAAACCGGTTTTTTACCGGTTTTTTTCGGAAAAAAACGGAAAAATTGGATTTTCATGACTGTTTCTCCCAAATAAATTATATTTTCTTAGAGAATATTAAATAATAAACATTTTTTCCTATTTATATATATTAAATAAAAATTATTTTCACTTTATATTACAAAATAAAAAGAAAGTAGCAAATCCTGCTTTTAAAAGTTTAGTTTTTTTTTCAACAGCCTAAGAATTTTTATTAAACGCTATTGTTTGTTATATCATATCTCTGTTGAAATGATTTTTCAGTTACATGTTTAACTACCAATTGACCTAATGTAAAAACCTGAGCCAATATGTCTGCAGTTTGGAATGAAATAAATTATGCATTCCATTTACATAAGTATAGTTTTTAAGTAAATGATACTAGTTTAAAGAAATTATTGCAGTTTTGTCATTATTATGAATATCAGTATTCAAAAAGTCCATTGTTTGTTTAAAAAATGTATATTTTTACATTATTACTTTTTTTCTTAGAATTATAATTTTATTTCCTTTATAAAATATGTTTAGTTTTGGTATAGCTTTCCAATCTCAACTCAAAAAAGTTTTGATTTAGTTTTATAATCTAAATTCAAACAAAACTAAGTTTTACTTTGGCTTACTCAGGTCTGCAACTAAAAAATAGCGTAGGATTTATTGACTGTTAGATTTTTACTCACTAAAACCAGAAATATATATATATATTTTTTAAGTTTAATTAAATGTAATTTTTTTTTTTTTTTTTACCCTGAAATCTGGTATTCTATTCTTGAGTAAGAAAAACCATATTCAATAATGTTTCCACATGGTAGTTTTATATTTCTAAGAGTGGAACTCAAAAGTTATGAAAACAGAACACTACAAAATAGAAAATGCTCACTATTTGAGGAATTAACAAAAGCAGTCACATACAGAGATAAACTTCTACTGTGCTTTAGAAAATTTAAAAAATTCAAAGTTTAATCAAGAGGGAAAGTATAATTTGGAACATAGTTACAAATATGGGGGGTTTTTTTTTCATTGCAGTTGTACTTTTCTAATGCAAACTGCCCATGTTTTTGCAACATTACTGTACATTATGAAGGTAAAATGGAGGTCAATTTTAGATTCAACACCTTGAAAAAACATTCAATTAATCAGCTATAACGAAATCTTGAAAAATGCAGCATAGTAGTGCCACCTATAGGGCAATTTATACCAAAAACTAAACAGCATTAATATATATCAGAAACTGTCTGAAGCTGTAGTTTCATTTTTTAAAAAAATCGTCCTTGAGGTAAAGCTATTGCGATAATCATGAATAATGCAGCATAGCAGCGTCATCGGTTGAGCAATTTACACCAAAAAGTAATGAGCACGAAGTTATGTCAAAGATTAACTTAATCTGAAATTTTATAAAAATACATACATTAGTTTGAGATGAACTATTGTGGAAATTATGAATAATGCAGCATAGCAGCGCCATCGGTTTGGCGATACACACTAATAAACTAAACATCTCGAGTTTATATCAAGGTGTAATTGAATCTAAAGTTTTGTGAAATAATATGCATCAGTTCTTGAGATAGAGTGCCCATAAAATTTGTCACATACAGACTCACAGAGTGGCAGATATTTTCCAAAAACCATTAAAACGTGTTCAGGACCTTCTAAAACGTTTAAATACACCAAAAACTGGAAGTCAAATTTTTCACGAATTCAATACTTACTTCTTGAAAAGATAGATTAAAATAATAAAAGTAGTAAAAAACTTCAAAATTTTATGTTGAATTTTTAATTTTATCATTTCCATTAATCTGCATATTACTGCAATAATTTTACACATGAATTAATTTTTAAAAAGAGAAGTTGCGTTTAATTACATATCTAGATTTTTTTCATGTAATCAAGTTTTTGTGAAATTGTGAACTTTTTGTATATACTTGTACAAAATATATTCAGAATTTTTGAATAAGAAATTATTACTATATTTAGGTTCCTATTTAGAAATTTTTAATAAGGTTATTTACATACATACATATATGCAACTTAATAAGATTCAGCTACTGTATGGCATGAGATTTTTTTTTTCTTCAATCACTGCACTTGCGAAAGATTCAATTTGTTGATTAAACATTTTCTGAAATGTCTATTTTCAAGAGAAATTTTGCAAAGGGTCTTGTGTTTCAAACAAGAAAAAAATGTGAAGGATCCTTTCAAGTCATCTCAAACAGATTTCTGCTCAGAGATCAGATTACCCACATTAAAATTTTCATGTGAGACACTCAACACAAAAATAAATAAAATAAAAAGTATGAGAATGTAGCTATTACAAAATTTTCACTATATTATTTCATAAATGAAATTTCAATTTTTCCAGTTCGGAAAAATTGAAAAATAAGCCTTTGGAAAAAAACCGAAAAAAACCGGGTTTTTTCCCAATTTTTCCGACCATTCCCATCTCTAGCACTAGCCACAGGGCCAGTAAGTGAGTAAAAGTGGCCAGTGAAAAATTGTTTATCAGTGGCCATCTTGTGGCCACTTTTTTACAAGGAGAGAATACAGTTTACTTATATTTCATCACCGATTCTACTTTTTTAGGTTCCAATATATTTACATTAGCATATTTATTTGGGCTATTCAGTCTCAGATTAATATTTGTAGAAATTTTAACTATTTAGTAATTTTAAATAAAAAAGTGGCCACTTGAAAAGTTAGTCTTACTGGCCAGTGGCTGCTAATGATATTTCTCAATTTTGCCCTATACCTGCAATTTATACTGTAGAAACATTGTTACAGGACTGAATTTCAATTTTTTTTTCATCTTTACCTCTATAATTTTGATTTCTTAAAGGAAAAAAATTGATATTAAATTTAAAAAATTTGGAAATAAATAATGTAATGATTTTGTGTCCCAATGTATTTTGGTCACGTTCAAGGCAATTTCACAATGTATTAAATGAACTATATTATGCATAAATTTATAATAGCTGCATAACTCTTGGTCCTGACCTGAGAAATAGAAAATAAAGGTCGATTGTATAGTGATATGTTCCAGATCTATTTGTCTTTGTATACAAGGTAAGTTTTAATGATATAAGTATAAAGTGATCAATATAAGACAAAATTTTACAAAACAGAAAACCTTGTTTTTTTTATATTTGCATTATAAAGATCTACTACCGTATTTCCATTCCTTTACAATACAAAAGTTTGAGTACAAACTATGCTTAATTATATCTTAAGGAATCTTAATTATATGCTGGAAATCTGAATTTTTTCAAAATAGTAGAAACTGTGTTAGGCCAGGCTTAGAACTGTAAAAATATAAATGGGTCTTCATGGGCTTGGGCTGAACTTTGGATTTTCGCACCAAGCCACTAGAGATGAGACGGGCTCAACCCGAGCCTGGTGTGGGCTCTATTTTCATTATTTTAGTCTTCGGGCCCGGGCTCATTCTTTCTGAAACAGGAAAATTATTTATAGCAGTGTAGAAAAGTTTGAAATAACTCCCTCCCCCTCCCCCTTGAGAGTACTTATTCTTTTTCACATCATTTCAATGCTGTTAAGTCAAAACGAAAGTTGAACAGAAATCGTGTTTTTATATTTTAATAGTTGATTGCTGTTTCAAAAGAAAATTTGTGATGATTGGAGATATATGTCTGCTGCATTTCCTGCGATAATCTATTACTGATATAGCACCAATCAAAACAAACACAAACAATAAATTAGCTTCTGGTAGGATTTTCATTTGTAACAGAAAATATTTTATTAACTCAGTCGTTTATTTATTTAGTTAGCTATATAAAACTTGGAGAATGATTTCTTGGTTTTTTTTATGAAGACCAAAAGCTTGATATTTGCAAATTATTTCATTGTGCGAGTTATTAATCGTTCAATTTATGAAAATAGCATAGTGATAATTCTTTCTCTTTTTCACAATGAACTCTACTTATGCTGAGGATTTCCCTTCATAAGTAAACATATTTTCCATGTTATACCAATAGAAAACAATCGATCAGTGTTTCTTCTTTTCCTATAAAAGCACCAGGCCTTTAAGATAACTGTATCAACGTTTTAATTTGCACAAATTTTCAGGTTCATGTCATTTACGGTGAAATATTATGAGAAATGAATTGATATATTTAAAGATGTAATATTTTATAGGAAATTGAAAACCTTTTCCAATTCTTCAACTTACAATTAGTAATTTCTGCAAACTTCAAATTATTTATTCCTTACACTTTTTTAATGTATCCATCAAATTTTCTCATTAAAGAACAAAAAATATGGGAATCCTTTTAAATATGAAGTATATTTTTATTTTATACTAAGCTGCTCTTCTGATAAGATTGAATTTAAATTTTTATTTAACAGTAATTTTTATGTAAGAAATTTTTAAAAGCGAGACATCACATTTGAAACAATTTTTAAATGTTGTGGAATTTTTTTTTCTTGTATCGGGCTCGGATTCAAAATCATCGGGCTCGGGCTCCGAAAAACGAGCCCGAACTCATCTCTAAAAGCCACACCAAAATAACTGTCATTTATGCCTGGTCAGGCCTGGAATTTCTGGCCTGTGCACACCTCTACCTCCTGATTTAGTAAGTTTAGCAGTTTTGGATGAAAAATTTTACTTTTTTTTTAAAAAAAAAAGAAGGGGGGAGAACAACATTCTAGTGTGATATGCAGTGCAATGACCACTCTGAGATTAGGACTATAAAAGTTAAAAAATATACATACAGGTTAAAATTTAAAACTAGGTGTATATAATTTGATATTTTGTAAATGAAAATATAAACATTTAATATTGTTATTGTGAATGAAAAATGACTGAGTTATTAAACTCTTTTGACAATGTTCTATAATGTGCTTGCTAGTTATAGTTACTTTAAACTACAAGTAAAAAAAGTAAATAATGGAGTTAACAGTGTTAATTCAATTTAAAAAAAAAAAAAAAAAAAAAAAAAGGACCATTGGGCGAGAATTTTTCAAAAAGAGAACACTAGTTTAAAAAAATGGTTATATTTTTTCAAAACAGCACTATTCTAAAAAAAAAAAAAGAGAAGGTACTTTTTTTCAAAAAGGGAACACTATTCTAAAAAAAGGGCACACTACCTTGTACCTAACTGTACCTTGTTCACAAAAAATATTTTGAATTGGTTTCTTTAGAGTGTCCTGCCTCAATAAAATTTGCAATATTTTCCCGGGATAAATTGAATTGCTACAGGGTGCATAGGAAGAGTTTGAAAGGACCGCCACATTGGGCATATCAGAAGGTTTTAAAAGGGCCATCGGTTGCATAAATGAAATAAAAAGGGCTGCCATGCACTGACTCTGTTAAAACAACGTAGTATTGTTAGTCAACACTAGGTTAAGATTCGCCAGAACTCCAAGAAAATTATAACCTGCCACCATTACAAGTGTTTGTAATAAGACCCCCCTCCCCCCTCTAAAAAAAATTAATTTCAAGCCCTGTTGTTATGATAATATACAATATTCTTATTTTTAAAAATTTCAATCTTCCAACATTTCAAAAGTGATTTAAAAAGAGCATCAAATTTCAATTATAATTAAAATACATTAACCTATAAAAATATTCAAATAAGTTTCAGTTTTCATAAAAATATATTAATCTATTGCCAAATTATTTTCAATCTCTTCCAGTTTGTTATTTCAATGTTTCACACACAGAGTTTTGCATTTCAACCTGTCATTCATTTTCAGTTGCAATTCACCAAATTTTAAAACAAAGATATTAAATAGTACGGAATTTATTAAGTTACTGAAGAACAACATGCAAATGTATTACAGACAGGGTCGTAGCTACAAGTGAATAGTAGGAGAGGGCTTATATTTTTTGCTCTCTCTTTATTACAGAAAGATAAATTTATGCATAATTCATACTGTACGTTAGGGTGGGCCGAAAAAAACTTTTTTTCGATTTTCGATTATGGCGGGTGCGGAAAAGTGGCCACTGGTGGCACTCAGTTCATACAAAAAATTTGAGATTTTTTGGACATTTCCTTACCCTGCCGCAAACGGCTTGAAGTTTTGCAAAAAATGTTCATTTTTGAACTTTTTTCAAAAAAAATTAAAAAATGTTAAATTAAATTTATTTTGGTTGTATTTACTTGAAAAGGCATATTTAATGTACCAAATGTTTAAATAAGATCTGATCATGCATTATTTGATATCTATGTGTATTATAACTTAGGCTATTTTTATAGCTTTTTCGCGTATAATAGGCAAAAGTTGTATTTGTTTGAATCGATCGTTAGTTTCTGTATTATTTATGTCCCTTGGTCTTCTTTATATATTTTCTATGTGTCAAACGTCATATATTTGGGGAAAAGACAGCAGTATACTTCAAAAACAAATCTGGAAGGTGAGAAAGTGATGAAGCAGGACTCTAAGCGCGCGCAATGATTCTTCGTGATACTCAGGGAGTGAAGGACGAAATAGTTGAGAGCCAAAATTCGATAAAGGATTCTTATTATTTATCCTTGCTCAGTTACCTGCGACATTTGTTCAGTATTAACGTGAAACCCTTTTGTATTGATATGCAGTGCTTTTTGGGTCGTTTAATGTGCCATTATAGTGTTTTGTGGGTTTTATTACAACGAGCTTAGAAATGGCTAGTATAAAGGGCCATGACAATGCAAAGACACGTGATAGCGTGAAAAGTAATTCTTTAGGGGCATCATGCATATTGAAAGGATCGCAATTGCCAACCTATGCTGATAATCATGCGCCACTACTACTGGTTGCTTCACCATGTAGAAGTTGTGACAGCAGAGGATACGAATCTCGTCATCGATAAAAACAAAGTCAGAAGAGAGAAATAGAAACTTGGAAAGAAGATACAGGCAGAAGAAGTTATTGAAAGAAGGAAAATTAAAAGCATATTTTTTGATGGTAGAAAGGATAAAAGTATATTCAGAGGAAGAAAAATAACAAGCAGCACCGTCGAGAGAAAGGCGTGGAACACATCACCATGTTGTTTGAACCTGGTTAGGAATACTTGTGTCACTTGATACCTCGTTCCGTTACCTTGATACTTCGAGTTCAGAAAAGTCTAACTTGTAGTGACTTGGAAGATTGTATAATGATTTTACTATTTCTTTCCCGTGACCGGAACAAGGTATCAAGTGACCTAAGTATTCCTAACCAGGTTCAAACAACGCGGTGATGTGTTCCTCTCCTTTCCTTCGACAGTGCCGCTTGTTCTTTTTTTCCTCTGAATATACTTTTATCCTTTCTACCATCAAAAAATATGCTTTTAATTTTTCTTCTTTCAATAACTTCTTCTGCCTGTATCTTCTTTTCAAGTTTCTATTTCTCTCTTCTGACTTTGTTTTTATCGATGACCAGATTCGTATTCTCTGCTGTCACAACTTCTACTTGGTGAAGCAACCAGTATTAATGGCGCATGATTTTCAGCATAAGTTGGCAATTGCAATTCTTTCAATATGCATGATGACCCCAAAGAGTTACTTTTCACGCTATCGCGTGTCTTTGCATTGTCATGGCCATTTATACTAGCCATTTCTAAGCTCGTTGTAATAAAACGCACAAAACACTATAATGGCACATTAAACGACCCAAAAAGCACTGTATATCACCACAAAAGGGTTTCACGTAAACACTGAACAAATGTCGCAGGTAATTTAGCAAGGATAAATAATAAGAATCCTTTATCGCATTTTGGCTCTCAACTATTTCGTCCTTCACTCCCTGAGTATTACGACGAATCATTGCGCGCGCTTAGAGCCCTGCTAGACCACTTTCTCACCTTCCAGATTTGTTTTTGAAGTATACTGCTGTCTTTTCCTCAAATATATGACGTTTGACACATAGAAAATATATAAAGAAGACCAAGGGACATAAATAATACAGAAACTAACGATCGATTCAAACAAATACAACTTTTGCCTATTATACGCGAAAAAGCTATAAAAATAGCCTAAGTTATAATACACATAGATATTAAATAATGCATGATCAGATCTTATTTAAATATTTGGTACATTAAATATGCCTTTTCAAGTAAATGCAACAAAAATAATTTTAATTTAACATTTTTTAATTTTTTTCGAAAAAAGTTCAAAAATGAACATTTTTGCAAAACTTCAAGCCGTTTGCGGCAGGGTAAGGAAATGTCCAAAAAATCTCAAATTTTTTGTATGAACTGAGTGCCACCAGTGGCCACTTTTCCGCACCCGCCATAATCGAAAATCGAAAAAAAGTTTTTTTCGGCCCACCCTACTGTACGTACTATGTTTCTTATTAAACTTTTTGTAATAATTTCATTTTATGCTAAAAAGAGAGTAGGATGATTAAAAGTTTGAGAGTTTAATGAGTGCAATATTAAACATCATGTTAGATTCATACGTACAAATAGGATGAGTGAGGGTTGAAACACTTATTTTAGTCTCAATTTAGTATTTCTGTAAAACTGTGAAAGGATCTCAAAACTAAATTAGATTTTTGAACAGAATTTCATTTGGATTTTTGAAGCATAAATCCATTTAGTGATCTTGGAATCTTTTCCATGAGAGGCTCAAAATGTTTTAGGAGGATCTGAGCTGCCCATAGCATCCTTTTAGCTACAGCCCTGACTACAACAGACATACAAGCCACATGCTGATATGAAATTCACAGAATTAAGAGATTTAACAGGCAGTACATGAAGCCCAAACATACACTGGTTACTGGATGATTTTTGAAATTAAATTATATTTTTGTTATGGCAATACGTGAGCATAAATAAACAAATGTTACACTTTGTTGCATAGAGAGATGTATATAGAATAAATAAATACATGTAAAAACGCAATTAAAAGAAAACCCACAAGGGAAAAAAAAACAGAATTTAAAAAAAATGTAGAAGTTGAGGTAAAAAATATAGATATTTGAAATTGAATTTCTCTATTCTACCTTTCTCTTCCCTCTAGATATCTTTTTATAACTTTTGTAGTGAATTTTAATTATTTTCAATGGTAAGGTTTTAGATTTCATTTTTCATACAAATAGTTATAATTCATTAGTAAATAACAAATTTCGCAAACTAGAGTTGTATGCACACTTTTTTAACTTTACGTCAAATTTGTTTTCATAAACAAAATCTAATGTGTAAACAAACATATTTAATTTTTTAACTTTTAAATGCATATATTTTTTATTGGGAAAGAGTATTTTATATATTTATAAAAGTTTAACATAAATATCTCCTGTAATTTTATGTGATCTGTGAAAAATTGTGTATTAAAACAACAATTTAATATCTTGCAGCGAGTTATAACTACATATTGACTTTATATGCTTCAAAAATTCTTTACAATATCTTTGTCATACATAATGTAAATGTAATTACAATCTAATGAAACAAGAATAAAACAAAAATTATGATACTATTTTCTCTTATTTTATAATTTTAATTACCATTTTCTTTAACAAATTTATTCATAATTTTCATGCACAAATTTTTGAAAAAGAGTGTAAAAAATTTATTAAACTTTCGACATGGAATTTTTAATGAATCATGTCGATTTATTACACTGAAAATGATGCATTATAAAAATCTCCATTCAATATGTCAAATTTGATAAGATTATCACAAAATGCATCTCTGCAAATAAATATTAAAAAATAAAACAAAGGAATACCTCTAAAAATTTATAATATATGAACAGCATGCATTTATTTTTAACTAAAGTAAGAAAATCATATGAGATGAAAACAAACAAGATAAGTTGAGCATAAGTAAACTTGTTGGCTTAAACTGATAAATCACCTGTGCTTGTTTACACTAGCACATTATCCTCAAACATAATTTTAATATTCGTTTAGATAATAAAAGATAACAGGTACAACAACCTTTGGATACCCCGCTTTTTATCTCTCTCACCTATCTAAAAGAAACAAAATGGAGAGGTGCGTTATATTTTCTCACTTATTCCAGGAGAAAAAAATATTAAAAAAAGAATTTATAAACCTAACACTAAAAATAAGTAATATTTTTCATTTAACCAACATTAAAAAAATTATTTTTATATTTTACTTTGTTTTAAATAAATCGCAAAAATTGTTTGACTCTAGCCGATACTTGCAGATTACCTTTATTATACAGAAATAAACAAAAAAATGTGAGACAGATGCGTTTACTGCCGGTAGAATGAAAATTTTCGATAATTAAACATACATCATATTTGTTTCAGTAAATAATTTAAATCATTTTTTCCTTCTAAACGTTGCAAACAGTATTTTACTTATGTGAGAAACTTGCAGATTATTTTAATATTATAAAGAAATAAACAAATATTATCAGACACATGTGTTTACTTCCGGTAGTAAGAAAATTTCTTGTCATTAAACAAGCATTTTAGTAGCTTCATATTGGCAACAATAATTAAAATATTTTTGTAACATACCTTTTTAAACTGGAGCAATGCCCAACATCTGATCAAAACATATCCAGAGATCACTGATCTCTCTGGCGAAATTTCAATTGTAATCCATGCAACTTTCGTGACGAACTTATGAGCAATTTATGAACACATAATACACTGCAAAGTTCACTCTTTAAAGGGAATTAAAAAAAGAACTTACAAAGATGACAAGTACTAGGCCTAAACTTCAAAATACTCGGTTTGTTGATGAGCACAGAGAAGTTTAAAGACCGTTTGGTTCAAAAGAGATCCTATAAACATAAAACACACACTCCTACACAGAAATGTATCATAGCACAGACAAAAGAGGGTGCAAAAAACGTCACAAACTTCACAAATTCACTTAAAGCACTCTTATTAAACACAGAAACATGATTTTATAAATACAGCATCCATAGCGTCTTGTGTTTTCATTCAATATTATCCACTATGGCCGACAGTAGGGTTGTCGCATCGTAGTAAAGCGAGTGTGTTTTTATTCGTAAGTGCTACTTATCGCTCCGCAGGTGATTTTTCTCCTCGCCAAGTTTGCGCCGTATTTGAAGTTCTCTTCCGTGTTCGGAATTTTCGTTCCGGATGATAAGAGAGAGGGAGCGCCGCCCTCGGAGATTTAGCGGGGAAATAAAAATTTATTGTGACAATGCATTTAGGAATGATAGTTATATTTAAACTATACGTTTTATTTTCAATTGCAAATTATTCAAATGTTTTTATAAGTTAAATTTGTGCAATTCTATAAAATCGCATAAACCGATTTTCTTATCGAAATAATAGGATTTATTTTACTTAAGGGATATGTTTGTTTATTTCTAAATTATTTGACTTTTTCAAACGATTAATTATAGAATAATTGTAATTATAATAAAAATTAATAATGTTATTTACATACAAAAGTCATGATATTAGAAAGGAATATTAACCTTAATTATTCAGCTGTTATATAAAATTAATAAAGTGTTTCGTTAAAATTACTATCATATAATATGTATCGTATAAACTAAAATTAATAAAGTATTAAAAACTAATATATTATGTACAATTATTAAAGTTTTATTAAATTATAATTTATAAAATGTATAATTATTTTTAGTAAGAAGTTATAATTAATTTCTGAAAAAGTTGATTGAAAATGATAGATTATAATAATTTTTACTATACAGAATTTATAATAAGGAGGTGGAACCCGTCGAAATTCGACGAAAGAAAATCTTTAAGAAAGAACTGTTTCATTGATTTATAATAAATCTCCAAAATTAGTTATAATAAAAAATAAATCTTATATCGGTCAGTCTAACTCTCAAACAAATATTATTTTAAGCTAAAATTAACAAAATACCATAAAACTCAATTATCCAAATTATTAAACGAAATAAAACCGAAATTCACCGGATTTTATAAAAGACGACATTTTTGAAATTGTATAAGCAGCAGTGATAGAAATTGGGAGATAAAAGGCAGGCGTCAAATGACGACTACTATAAAAATCTTAGGCGCCAAATTAAAGTTTTTAGTTGCCGTTTCTAAAATTCATATTAATATTACTGTATATAATTTAGGGGTGATTCTGAATTAAAAAAAATGATATATCAAATTTCCTGAAAGGTTACAACAAACACAAGAAAAAAATCCACTCCCAGTTTTTTTTAAGGGTGGGGGGGGGGTCTGCGCACCTTTTATGAAATTTACATATTTTGTTATCTTTTGATAAAATTTGTGTTTTTTTTCTATGTGTTTCTATATGTTTCTTGTGTTTTTTTTTCTATTTGTGTTTCTATCTATGACGAAATTTGCCGTTTTTCGCGATCTTTTGACGAAACTTGCCGATTTTTCGCGATTTTTTTGACAAAACTTGTCGTTTTTTCGATCTTTTGACAAGCTTTGCCATGTTTTTTGCTATGTTGATGCAATTTGTCATGTTTTCGCGATCTTTTGACAAAACTTTCCGTTTTTCGCGATCTTTTGATAAAATTTGTCGTTTTTTCGCGATGTTTGAAGAAACCTGCTGTTTTTCGCGATCTTTTGACAAACTTTGCCGTATTTTTTCGCGAACTTTTGTCGAAATTTGCCGTTTTTTCTGAGATCTTTTAACGAAACTTGCTGTTTTTTCGCGATTTTTTAAGAAACTGTTGCCGTTTTCTTCGCGATCTTTTGATGAAACTCTTCGTTTTTTTGCGATCTTTTACGAAACTCATTTTTTCACGATATTTTGACGAAACTTTCCATTTTTTTCGATCTGTTCACAATCTTTGCCATGTTTTTTCGCGGTTTTTTTTTTGACGAAATTCGTCGTTTTTCACGATTTGTTGATGAAATTTACCGTTTTACCACGATTTTTTTTTCTTTGGCGATCCTCTGTCAGAATTTGGATTTTTTGCACGATCCATTGAAAAAATCGGCAATTTTTCTTAGAACGATTGACTAAATTGATTTTTTTTCGGCGACTATTTCTCGAAATTTGTGATATATTTTACATCCGAATTTTCGGATTTATGATCGTTTTTTTACAATTTTCGGAAATGATTACCTTAATTTTTCGGAAAATACGGACCGAAGCATCCTTCATACTACTTTTTAGACTAGCACAAATACTTATTTTTATTTAAAATTATAGAAATCAATCTCTAATATTATAATAATTGAAGCAACTGTAAAACTTGTGTAAAGCTTTTCTAATTATTGCTATATTTCGAAATTAATAGAAAAATGTACTTAATCTGTAAAACGAAATTAAAATTTGGCAACTTCTTACCAATACTATAACAAAATATTATGCAGTATTGGTAATTACAGTTGAATTTAGTGAAAAAAACCTAATAATAACCTAATGCATCCACATTTTTATCAAGGGGTGATTCTGAATTTAAAAAAAAAAAAAAAAAAAAAAAAAAAAAAATACTGAAATTAACAGAAATTTTTTTGAAAGGTTACAGCAAAAGGGGAAGAACTGGGAATATCCCCCTCGTCGTTAATTATGCGTTTTTTTTTTTTTCACAATCCTTTGGTGAAAACTGCGGGGGTTTTGCGATTCCTTGAAGAAATTAGCGTTTTTTTTTAGCGAACCTTTGATGGAATTAACGTATTTTATCCCTTTACTATGTCAAGATTTTCATTTTTTCTGTAATTCTTTGGCAAAATTCGCGTTTTTCTAAAGATTCTTTGAGGAAATTAACAATCTTTGAGGAAATTTGATTTCGCGATCCTTCGTGGAAATTTGTGTATTCTTTTCGCGATATTATGACAAAATCCGCGTTTTCTCGGGATTTTTTTGATGAAATTAGATTTTCTTTTCGCGATTCTTTGACGGAATTCATTTTTTGCCGAAATCGGCGATTTTTTATGCAAAAGATTGATGAAAATGATTTTTTTCGCGACTATTTGTCAAAATTCGCGATGTTTTTAGCTTCGAATTTTCAGACTAGACCGTTTTTTCCTTAAATTTTCGGAATAAATATTTTTTAAAAAAAAGCTAGGCGTCAAATTTGACGACCGAGAATAATTTTGTAGTCGTCAAATTCAATTTTTTAGTTGCATTTGACGACTAACGACCGCTAATTTCGAACACTGATAAGCAGTTTAATTTCTATTATTGTATTTATTTATTTATTTATTCAATTTTAAGAGAAAATAAAGTGATTCTGCTGCCACAGTTACAAAATTGGTAATAAAAATTATAAAAAAATATTAATATCTCAAAAATAATTTGAGATACATTTTTTTTTTCGAGGATGTAAAAATTTAAAATGTGCTATGTTTAGAAGTATAAATTTTGCAGTACCGAAAATTGCAAAACCGAAATTGTATAAAACAGTGTTGTGCATTTTAATTTCTAGTTTTTTTTTTTTTTTTTTTTTTTTTTTTTTTTTTTTTTTTTTTTTTTTCCAATTTTAAAAGAAAATGGAGAGATTCTGTTGCCACAATTACAAAATTGGTTCTAAAACTATAAAAAAAAAATTGACGTCTCAAAAATAAATTGAGATACAGCTTTCAAATAAATTTCATTTAAAAGTACATTTTTTTTTCTTTATACGACGGTGTAAAAATTAAAAATGTGCGATGTTTAGAAAATTTGCAGTAGCGAAAATTGCAAAACTGAAATTGCAGAGGGAAGTGTTGCCACTCACAGAATGGCGTATGCGTTACGCACTGCTACGTTTGGCCTTTATAATACAGATAAATGTATTATAATATAAATATATATTATTATTATTCATAATGTGTGAAACTTAGCATTAGTAATTTATATATATTATCATAGTAAATATATTATGACATATAAGTAACAATAATAATGATTTAAAACTTAAAAATTATGTAGTAAATTTCTAAAAATGCAGTTATTTTTACGAAATTTCGTATTAGGATAATTATTATTATTATTATGATAAAGAATTCATGCTGCAAAAAATAAACTGTTATTAATTAATAATTTCACAATTAAATAAATGAATTTAATTTATATAATTATGTTTTGATCTAAACTGATGACAGTAGTATGAAAATAATAATATATATTATTCTAATAAATATATTTTGATGTATAAATAACAATAATAATAATTTAAAACTTAAAAAGTATATATTGAATTTCTAATAATACAGTGAGTTATTTTTGCAAAATTTGTATGGGATAATAATCATTATTAGTTTGATATAGAATTTATGTTAAAAAATTATTATTAATTCATAGATGCCAGCACCTCTTAATTTATTCCGGAGTCTGATACAAAATGAGCATGTTTTCAACCGGAAATTTTATTTGACCAAAAATTTCAGGATGAAATCAAAGATTTACATCGTAGAAAGTAAACACATTTTCTAACATGTTTTTTCCGGTTTTGCATGCAAATTTTTGATCAGACTCCGGAATAATTAAGAGATGTTGGCATCTATGTTAATTAATTATTAAATTAATTTAATTCGATAATTAATTTTTTATTCAAACCGATGGACAGTAGTATGAAAATAATAAAATTTATAATTATTAAAATTTATTGCATAATTTAGAATTAAAAATATTTTTGGAAGTAAAACATTTTTATTTATTAATTAATTTATTTTGCGACAGTGCATTTAGAAATTAGAACAAAATTTTAATTACAAATTTTATTAACTAATAATGCATTTTATTAAATCAATAATGCAATTAAAAAGAGTATGACAAGTAAAAATTTGTAGACTTCTATAAAATTCCATAAAAAGTTTTTTAAAAATATTTATTTTATTGTGGTATGACATAATTATTATTATTATACAGATTTTATCATATTAAAAAGTAAAAAAAAAAAAAAAAAAAGTTATTTATTAATAATTTATAAAATGAACATTTCTATCTATATAAAATCCAGATCACAGTAAAATTTTTTCTTTCTTTCTTTCTTTTTTTCAGGTCTCTCAACGTTCCTAATTTTCTTGTAGTACGAGCGTTTTAACTTAAAATTCTTCGTGATAGATTACTTTAATATCTATAACAGAATTATGTAAAAAAGTTTATCGTTTTAAAATAGTGGTAGCAAAGTGTGAAAATTTTTAAAACGCTGCGAGCCCTGTTTTTTCTTTTCTACACCGGAGTGTAACTAGTGTTTAATAAATTAAAATTTAAGGTCTCTTATGAATTCTCTCAATTAGGTTGTATTTGAAATATTTTTTTCATAAAAATTAATACACTATTTTATTCGATGACAATTTTCTTGATATATTTTATCGATTAGTTTAAAAGTCAAGCGATAAACACAATTCTCTCTCTGTACAATGAACAACGATATCGATTTTTGAACTTTCATCATATAAATAACTATATCAATTCATAACGAATAAATGCGTTCGATAATTAGTCATAAAACAAAACAAAAATATAACTAGTCGTTGGGGGCCACCGTAATACTTACCCATCATGGATATGTATATGAAAATAAAACATGTGAAAACTATTTATACAATGCATTGCAATTCATAAACAAAATTTAAATATTGTTAATATACATAGTAATGCTTTATTAAAGAACTGCTGATGTACCAATTTCGACAAATTATATAAAACGCCAAACTACTCAAGTAGTACCGAACTGCGTAAAAGAAACATCCTTATAACTCCAAAAATAATAATTCTATTAACTAACAATTAACTGTGTCGGATTAAGCATCTCATTTCCAATTAAAATACACCTTTGAATTGAAATTTGAATGAAATACAGGGTCATGAAAAATCGAAGAATGTGGAAAACAGGATTACAAATATCTCGGCAACTAATAATCCGATCGCCTTTGTTCTATATGCAAAATGTGTGTTATTTTATTGTCTTTTAAGTCCATTTCTTAAAACAAAAAAATTCGAAAAATTTTATATACCTTTCATCAGAACGAATTTTTCGAGGGTCCGAAAAAAATAGTTCCGGATAATCGAGGTTGCTGATATTAAATAGGCTTCGTCCCATTCTTACATACTAACTACATACGAAATTTCAAGTCTCTATCTCAATTTGTTCGGGAGATAGAGCGTTTACAGACAGACAGACAGACAGACGGACGGCAAATTTTTTTTCTAAAAATATGTTTTTCGGAATCTCCACTATCTAAAACGTGTAAATCCGTCAAAAAAAATTTTCGATTTTCAAAACGATTGCAAGACTTACCCTATACTACGTATGATGGGTAAGTAATAATAATAATAATAAATTAATAATACATTTGTATATACACATAGATTCTGCTTAAAATTTCAGCTAGATATAAATAACAACCATAGTTCTATTTTTACTATAGAGAAATGCCGGGAAGTTGAAATTATTTTGTTTACAATTCCTGTCTATTCTTCCCTAAACTACAGCCATTTGGCTGTACTGTCTTTGGGGCGCAGAAAACATACTACAAGTCTTATGGTAACAAATAGATGATATTACATCCTAAACAATCAATCAACAATATATGCTGTAGTATAGAGATTGTTGGAAATGCATTAACTTCCAATAAACATTTTTCTTTCGATGTGATGCGATGTTCTAAATAGAGTTGCAAAAAGTCGGTTTATTCCCGGGTTTATTTCCAATAGACCAGGTTTATTCCCAGGTTTATTCCCAAAAAAACGAATTATTCCAAAAAATCCCGGGTTTTTTCCAGGTTTATTCCTAAAAACCCGGTTTATTCCCGGGATTATACCGGGTTTTTTCTAACCTTTGCAACGCTAGTTCTAAAGAAAACATGTTCTGATGTATTTTTCTGGGTTTTGAATCCATTTTAAAGATACATTTATGCTGCAAACAAAGATACAACTGCAGAAAATGTGCAGCCGCTCAAGTGAATGAGCTAACCATGTTTTGCTTTTTAGATTTCACGCCTTTCAGACGTTAAATCATCTTAGAGGAGGGGGTAGTTGTGATAAATCGGAATTATCACAGGTTTTTAAATCAAAATAGCAGAAATTTGCATTTATTTCTGAAAGAGGTGTCGCCATGAAACTGTAAACTCAAAGTAATCTTTATTCTCAAAGTGAAACTGTCGGCGATATTATAAAGAATCGCTACATCATTATCGATCAACGAAACCAACAGGTCGGAGACAATCGGAAGAATGAGTCGACCTCCCGCGTCACCCTTTGATGACTCTCCGACGCAAAGCGAAAATACGTGAAGGCCGACAAGCCAGACAGCCTGGCGCCGTTACTGGGCGGTCAGGAGTGAAAACTCAGGTGCCAATGGGAGCACGATTTTACTAATCATTTAATGAGAGAAAGCTCATTAAGGTTCGTGATTGGTTTGTGACCTCCAGGGGGGGGGGGTCTAGAGGAAAACCTGGATCGGGCTAAGAGAAGGAAACCAGAGAAGAGTCGATTGTTATCTCAGATAGAGTGAAGCAGCTCGGTTTGAGAGCTGGAAGAGCGGATCCCGCGAGAGAATCTTAGAGGCTAATCTGATCACAGACGCCTGTTTAGAAACGCTGATGGTACTCTCGCGAAGAGAGTCAGTGATTACTCTCGTCTTGAGAGGTTAGGTAAAGTGATAACCTGTGTCTTTTTGTGAGCAGCAAATAGCTCGATAGGAGAAGTTCTGACTTCTGCATTGTATGAATGCTAACGAATCATCCAACGAACTTTGCATTAATTACGAACTCTGTGTTTAAGGAACTCAAACTGAACTAAAGTTGAAGCTGGTTGGTTAAAGAGCTTATGTGCTTTATTATAATTTCAAATGCTGTATATATTAATTTTAGAAGATCTTTGTGTTTTCTACGGATAATAAATTTATTCTCCATTTAATACTTTGCCTTGATTATTCGCCGAGCGGCACACTACGCTACCAACCTCTTAGGTGATAATCTAAAGAGGGCTAAGACATTACAAGATGTATGCATAACAAGTTTATCTTCACATTTTCAAAATGTCAAACCCCCCAGCAATGATCTTGTCATTTTTCATAGCTGCAGCTTGTAAAATCAATGTATGTAGAAGAAAGGAAAAATCTCGCATTCTAAAAGTTTCTTTAGTAAAGGTTGAAATTTCCAAGCGGAAGACCGCTGTAGCAAGAAAATGAAAAGACCACCTCCAGAACAAAATGATAGTTTTATATCTGTTAATGATAAACTCCTAGTACTAAAGACGGTGACAATATTGATTATGATCATACCACAGATGTGTTAGAAATAAGAAATAAAAAAATAGATTACTTTCTTGCAATAGTATCTGCGAAATGTTTGTTCTCTTCTAAAGTTCTATGTATCTAAAGTTAGTTGATGTCCTTATCAATGATGAAAACTTGAGATTTATTTCCTAATTCCTTAAAAAAAGTTTGATTGATGTAAAATTGTTATTGTAATTCTACAAAATATTATATTAGTTATTGCACAAAAATATTAATTAGTTATATTTCTATTGCCAAAATTATGCAGTATGTCCCAAGGTACAACATAATGTGTCCCAAGGATACAACACCCTGCTGTTCCTTGGGACAGTTTGCTTTCCTTACTATAAATGAGTGGCAATTTTTTATTTTCAAACTGCCTGATTTTCTAAAAATATATTATAGAGATAAATGTTGGTGTGTTGAAATGCAGCCTTCAAATTTTAAATCGGGTTATAATCATTGAAGTAAAAAATTAAAATGTGAAAACTGTCCCAAGGTACAACACTCTCTCCTATATTAAGCTACATTTCTATAAAATTCTCTTTTTTGTATTATACTTGGTTATCCCGTTGACCAAAAAAAACTATCGCCGAACTATTAGATTAAATGGCAATAATGGATGATCATGAATGTCACATTCAATGACATTAAATACGATACACGTGTTTAAAACGTGATTGATTTTTATTTCGACTTTTTATCTGTATTTTTATTAATTATTCTACTAATTATTTGTTTTTTCGTTATTTAAAATAAAAATTATGTCAATATGTATAATTTGGCGAAACTGGTCGACGGCATGACCAAATAGTACCCTTTTTTAAACTCGTTTAAATCTTATTAATATAATACAATAACTAAAAATAACAATCTTTTTTTTTTCTTTAATTTACTTTCAACATTAAATACGTGCATTTGTATATAAATCTGTTTAGTTTCGAAAATTAATTTTTTTCGTAATGATGAATTATGATATGCTGACAGTAATAACAGTAGTTATTATTAACGAAATTCATTTGAAATAAATCTTTTATTAATTAATAAATTAAAAATTGAACAAATGATGTTTTATTTTTACTTTATTTAAACTTATATTTTGCTTGAAAACCATGGCTGATGAGTAAAAAATTATTGTTTAATTGCCAATATTATGGTTTAATTATTATTAAGTCGCATACTTAAACTTATTTTGCTTGAAAATCATGGATGATAATTAAAAAAAATATATTGTTTTTATTGCCAATATGTTATTATTATTATTATTACGTTGCATATTAACAATAACAAATAAGTTATCAAAAATTTATTAATTAGTTTATTGGCGCATACAAAATTGTAGAAATATATTTCATTTCTAAAATCACTCAATCGTCCAAAACGATGAATTGTATTATAAATATGACAAAAACAATAATTTTTTATCTACCTACTTCTTTTTCTTCTTATTATAAGCAGAAGAATTCACTGAATATGACAAAAAATAATAATATACTTTAATTAAAACATTTAGAAATAAATTATTTACAAAATGGAATTCATTCATATATCACGTAGAATACAACATTCGAATGTTTACATTCTCTAGCGTCGCTAAAAAACAGTAGAGAAGAGTTGTTTCAATTCTTCTGAATTATCATCTGCGGATGAAAACGATCGGATATTAAAAAATTATTTATTTCGCTTCAGTACATTCTTATTAATAGTTTTATTAATTTATAATGCTGAAAGCTAAACTTTTCTAATTACTAAATTAGAAACTAAATTAATTATTTATATAGAAACACATTATCTAGTCGAATAATTTTATAAATATTAATATTACCACAAACAAATTTATTCACATAGAAATATTTAATTTCTGCAATTGCTTTTTGATCTAAACGATAGATAATATTAATAATTATTATTATTAACATTAGAGTATATTATTTTTAAATGACTAAAAAATATATTTTGATTCAGAAATTTAATGATTTTAAAACTTTTGAGAAATCGATTTTTTTTATTCTTCATATCTTTTTAAAAATTGTACAATTCCGAAAAAAAAAAAAAAAAAAAAAAAAAAAAAAAAACAGACCGTTTGAAAATATTTAAATTAGAAACGAGACAATTTGAAATTCATACGTGTTTTAACACATTCAGCAATTAATTTTTTATAATTTGGAAAATATAATGATATTTACGAACCTTGATTTGCATACACACACATATAAATCATGATTACAATACTGTGCTGACATGTGTTTAGAAATTAAAAATTACTTTGATAAACAGAGCAGAACAAATACATCATAATATCGAATATTTTTTATAATTTCGAAAATATCATGATATTTACGAACCTTGATTCGCATACACTCACATAGAAATCATGATTACAATACTTTCCTGACATGTGTTTAGAAATTAAAAAATACTTTGATAAACAGAGCAGAACAAATGCATCATACTATCGAATATTTTTTATAATTTCGAAAATATCATGATATTTAGGAACCTTGATTTGCATATATACCCCCACATGCAAATCATAATTACAATCAACAGCGGCTCGTCAGGCAGAACTGTAGCAATTTATTTACACCACTAAAATTGTATCGTAATTTCAGTTTTAT
This sequence comes from Maratus speculifer, assembly GCA_964019185.1. Classification (NCBI taxonomy): domain Eukaryota; kingdom Metazoa; phylum Arthropoda; class Arachnida; order Araneae; family Salticidae; genus Maratus; species Maratus speculifer. Next base: position 187,319,376 of record OZ025301.1, read on the forward strand.
TTAATCGACAAAATTTGTCAAATAAATAATAGAAAAGATTCTGTTAAATTTTAGTGATAAGATGTTGTTGTTGTTGTATGTATGTCGGCCAATTATCTACACTATGGGATATAGGCCCTAAGGGGTGGGATGCCCTCCGTGGGGGTCTTTCTAAGGGAACCTAACCCGTATTTACGCAAGGTTCGAAGAAAACCACGGAAAACTCCGAACAGTTAGGCCGACGGTCGCGATTGGGTTCGAACCCAGCACTTACCGTCTACCAGTTTGAGGTCAGAACCTCTCGGCCACTGGTGGGGCTTTTAGTGGTAAGAAAAATCTGATGCAGCACTCCCTGACGAGCCAATACTGATCAAAATGCGTTCCTTAAATTATGTGTTTGGAATCTAAAAATTAGTTTGATAAATAGAGTAGAACAAATGTACCATAATTAATAACCGGATACTTTTTATAATTGCCAATATATCATGATATACAGGGTGAGTCATAAATATCGAAACAATAGGCTATCTCCTTAAATATTACCCCTAGACCCATACTTCCAATTGCAAAAATTCATTAAAAAAAGTGAAATTTTTGATAAGATAAGTTGCAACTCCATGGGGGGTCTATTTGAAAAAGTACGAAAATTAACTTTTTATACGGCCCCCGTAGGATAAAAATTCCAATTACGGAAACTTTCCTTATCCAGTCCTGAATAATACACAAAAAGTTGCATCGTCATATCTTAAAAATTCGCGGAGTTATAACCGTTTGAATAATTCATCAGGTTTTAAGGGATTAGACACAAATTGAAATGCGCGCAATTCAAAAGACAATGTTACTTTAACAGTTGTAGGAAACGCGTAAAAAATCTATCTTTTGAGTTATAATTTTGATTTTTTTTTTCCTTTTTTGTGATGGTTAGCCATATAATTTGCTAAGAAAATCACATGCTAAAATTTATCATAAAATTTAAAAACTTTCATATTGTTAGTACTGGTTTCAATGTGATAGTTAAAAATCGTTATAACTCCAAACATTATTTATCGGATTTCAATTTCTTTCTATTTAACTAAAAATAAAAATCTGATTTTAGTTTTGTTTCGAGGTTTTTGTTTTTCAATATTTATTTTAGAGCTATTAAAAATATTTATTTAAAAAAAAAAAAACTTTTAAAAAATCATATTTTCAAAAGTAAATAATTTTTCATTTTTTTTAAACAAAAGTAAGGTAAAATAATTAAAAATGACATGTTTCAAGTTTGTACTTTTTTTCTTTAACAATTCTTAACTTTTAATAATTTAAAGACAAGAAGTAGTCGGGAAAAAAAAAACTCATTATACAGAAAAACGAAATGTACTGTTTTACTGCCCATTAGTTATTTAAAATAATGCTTTTCTGAGATGCAGATTAAGTCCTTTTTAAAAAATTAGCTCTCTCAACTTCAAGCTTTTTATCGTCCGGTAGAGGCTGTTAAAAAATCTGTATTCTGGGCTCAGGTCAAATCAGGACCGAGACGTTACTTTTTTCTGAAGACTCGCCTATCCGGGTCTAATGTATTTTTCATACCGTAGGGGACTGCTTCCTTTTTCCTATACTTGCACTGGACGAAATTTTTAATCACGGTCTCGAACAATCCATAATTAAATCACAGAACTAATATGTACATAAAATAAGTAAAATTTGGTTTAATCAATATTTTTACGAAAACCACATAAATTTTAAAACCGCTTTTATTTTACAAAACAATAAAAAAAAAACTTTATTATTATTTTTTTAAGAATAGTATATTTAAATGCTAAAAAATTAAACAAAATAAAACTAGAGAAAAGAAATCTGCCTGTGACGGAATTCTGTCTTAAACAGAAAATGTGTTGATCCATGCAAAATAAATACAATAATACCTGAGAATAAAATAAACTCCATTTAACCTTCATAGAAAATGCATTTGTCTATGAAGTATTTTTTCTTTTCTATGTGATTTCGTCTTAAAAGGTTTTACTGTATAACATTTTTCAAATTCTTCAACGCACGGGATATGGATTAGCGATAATAAAATATAAGTGAAACATTTACATATAAACATAGATTCATTGATAAAATAAATATATCACAGGCTTTGGCGCCTCTTTAATAATAAAAAGTATAAATATAAAAAACGAAATTCTATATTAAGTATTTTTGGTCAAAACTCCTCCACGCAAAACAATTTTTAACTATACTGAAGTAAAAAACTATGTAGAAATTCACGGCTGAGCCGGCTATGGTTTAAGCTTTTTTCCTGGCTGGTCCGGATTATGATTTTAACATTATTTCATGCCGGGCTGAACTTCTTTCTCTATGGGTCGGTCTAATAGGGCCGGACCTAAATATTACGATCTATTCAGACTTCCAGTGCTAACGATCAACATGTTTTAGAAACAAATTTCAATTTTAAATCAATACGCTGCTTTATTATGGCCAAATAACAGGCACGGTCTTAAACCGATATATAACAATGTTACAATTTGTGGACGATCCCTTATTTCCTTTGAAAATTAATGAAAAACACTTCGTTTACAGGCATGGTAAAGTGGTGTAAGTCACGAATTTTTGAGAATTTTAGATTTTGATATCTCTGTCAGGTTTTCAGATAGGGAGATGAAATTTTTTTTGTTCAATTTAAGAATGGATAAGGGATAATTTCCTAATTGGGAATTTTGCTCTACGGGGGCCGTATAAAAATTTAATTTCCGTATTTTTTCAACTAGACCCCCCCCCCCCCCATGGAGTTGCAATTTATATTATCAGAAATTTCAACTTTTTTTATGAGTTTTTGCAATTGGAAGTATGAGTCTGGAGGCAATATTTAAGGAGATAGCCTATTGTTTTGATATTTATGACTCACCCTGTATACGTACCCTGAATCACATATACGCACATAAATCACGATTATAATTTTTTGCTCACACTGTATGTTCGAAAACTAAAAATTACTATAATAATTAGAGCAGAACAAATCATATGTACCAAAATAAGTAAAAGATATTTTCTGCTGAGTAATATAATTGAATATCTTTTTGGGAGAAAATAAAAGCTTGAGATTTGGAAGTAGCCAAAAAATTAGTCTTGCAGAAAAGTTATCTAGTTTTCCGAAAAGCTTTTTTCGCAAGAACAAAAGAGAAAGGAAGAAAAAGATTTAAATAATTCTGATTATCAAGAGTTAAATGGAGATTTAATGGAAAAATCATGTTTATGTAGTATAATTTTCAAAGAACAAAAAAATTAATACAAAAATATTTCTTTTTTTCTTTTTTTATACTCTTTACTTTAAATTCTATTCGCAATCGTTCTTACTAATGATTATTTGATGTTGACTGTAAAGTGGAACATAGTAATAATTAATATTCATAACGCGCATTTTGATTAGATAAGTTTTTAGGCGCGTTCGTAAATATATAAATACGTAGCACCTGTAGTCGTTGTTCAGTTCGTCCGTCCATCCGTCCATCTGTCCGCACATAACAGAACAAAAACTACTCAACCAAATCCTTTCAAACTTAAAATATATAATTGCTGCATAATTTTGGTGTGTAAATCCAAATTTTATGAAAATCAGATGCTTAGTTTAATTACAGGGACAATCAAAAGCAATCCGTTACATTACGTTCAATGGGAAAAAATATTTTCAAGCGTATTTTAATAATGTCTCTTTCGAACATAATAAAATTTATATGCATCGATGAAATATGTACTAAAAATACATTTCGCACAATATGTGGTACAAAAAATATATATTTTTAATTTACAGGGCCACACAAGAGAATTCCATTACGCAATGGTATAGGGGGAAAACACTGTTTGGGGGCACGTTTTAATGCTGTTGAACTATTTCACATTTTATGAAATTGATCTATATTGCTGAGGTTTACTACAAACTACACCTTGCATAATAGAAAGAAGATAGTATTTACAGGGACACACAATAAATTTCGGTCACTATGCTGTATCCGAAGAATTATATACTATTACATCAAGATCTGAATATTTTCAAAACTTCGTTATAGTATGAACGCACCATATTTGCTGCGTTTGACGTGCGATTTCCAACTTTTTTTTTTATTTTTATTCTTTTCTTTAAGTGTTATTTGCAATATTTTCTACTAATGATTATTTGATGTAAGTATAAAGTAGAATATTGAAATGAGTAATATTCGAGGCGCACATTTTGATTAGATAATTCTCTATTCTTTAATATTACATAACAGAAATGTCGTTTCATTTATGTAACACAATAGATATACCAATTTTAACCTAATTGATTTTTATTGATTTTAATATTTTATTGCGGTTTGTGACCAAGTCGTATTCTTTCTTTCTTTTTTTCTTTTTAAAGTCAGGCTGAATCTTTTTTTTTTTTTTTTTTTTTCGATTTCAGGTTAGATATCGATTTATGTGACTCATATTTGGTTTAAATATATTCGATTAAAAATAAAGAAATGTAAAGAAAAGAAAGAAAAATTTATATCAAAATCTTTTTATTTTAATATGAATAGGTGCATATTCATCCCCGAAAATGTTTAAATTATTTTTAGAAATATGATTACAAGTTATTTTTCTATAACTATATTAAGGTTTTTTTTATAACAGATTTCATCGGTTTGAGATTATTTTATCGGTTTTTTTTATTTATTTTTCCGCTGTACGAGTTGTGTTGATTCTGTTTGTTTTAATTGTAGGTCTGATTAACGTATATCAGTTTCTTTTTAAATGATGCTTTTTTTTTTAAATAAGAGTGTAAATGGGTAAATAATACATACTCAATTTTATGTTAAAGATGATGTTCAGATTATAATTTTGCAATTGCATGATAGTGACCATCCATTGCATCCATTTTGGATTCGGAATATGTTCAAAATTAACAATTTTGAGTCGGTATTAAGTCTTGCATGTTTTGGTGCATATATTATTGTACATATTATACATGTCTATTGTGTATCGGTATATATAATTATTGCACCCGTATGCTATGTGACTTTTATTTATTTATTTATTTTTTAATCAATTTGAAACTTGAACCAAACAAAATGATGTTTGTTACCTCAAAACCCAACATGTTTCAATTTGAAACTAACCCGATTCGAAATAAAAAATGAAAAATGAAATTTATATCAAATTTAGATGCAGTTATAGAAAAACAATCCATAATCATATTTCTGATGTCGATTTGATCTTTTATAATGAAAAATGTGCAAAGATACTTTTTCATATTAAAGTATATTGTTTCTTTTTCTTTTTCTTTTTCGCCATAGAAAGATAAACTTTGGAGTAAACTATGGATATATATAGTTCTATGTTTTGGAAGCAAACGTATATACAATTTCAAAGTATCATCCTATGTATGTTAAACATAGTATGGTGACAAAAATTTTTACATATTTAGACAACTTTAGCTTTAATTTGAAACTAAAGGCAATTTGACAGCCAAACAGTATCATCATATGACGGAAGGATCCTTTAAGGCTGTTCTTAAATTAACTGCTCAACAGAGCGAAACATTTTGACTCATTTTTAAATATAAAAACTTAAAATTGGATAGCTGTTAAAGAATTTTTAAATCGAACGATATTTTACATGTTTTTATAAATAACTTACATGTCGAACTATATGCGATTTTTGTCATGTGAGGATATTGTTTTCATCTTTCTCATGCTTTTGTGTAGAGAGATTCGGCTCAAAACGCCAACTTTGAAGGCGTTTTCTGACATATTTTCTGACTTAACCAAAAAATGGAAAAAGCCATTAGGTTACATATTTTCTGAATAAGAACATTTACCAATTTAGTGCGTTTCTGAGCAAAAAAGAGTTTAGAAAAGAGTAAAAAAAATACACCCTTTGAATTTGAGAATAGCCGTAAAAAGTATCCAGTTGACCAAAAAAATATAATCTGTAAAACTTTCAAGTTGTTTAAATTGTGTAGATGGAACAATTTTATAAGAATATATTTCTAGCTCCTCGAGTGTGAAGAGAGGAGAAAAAATTAGCTGCAAATCTTCTCTGTACAGATGCCAAGAACAATTTGTACTCCTTCAACAGTTTCGAGTTACAATCAACAAATTTCTCTTAGGGAAATGAGAAAAAGCTCCTTGTAAAAACAAAAACAAAAGACAAGTTAATTCTTGAAAGATTTTATGCACAATTCAAGTGACTATTTTTTGTAGTTTTCAATTAAATAATAAGATTCAATATAATCGACTTATTTAAAAATAAAAAGTAGTAAAATAATTAAAATTTTTTATTTAGATATATAAAGAGCACTGTTTTTGTTTTCAAGTAGCAGTAGTAGTAAAATGTATACTATTCTGTGTGTAGATATATACTGTTAAATCATTACTATATACATTATTATAGTTTATGCATTATTATAGTATATACATATGTAGTACTACATACATTATTATAATCAAATATATACTATTCTGTGTTTTGAATGATGCACTATACATAAAATTCAATTGATCATTCTAGAGGTATTAAGCAAAGCACGGGGAAGTGAATTTGCATATGTTTTGAAACGATAAACTTTAGCTGCTAAATTCTAAGAAAAGGCAATTCGACAGCTGAACAATATCATTATATGACGCAAAAATCTTTTTAAAAAGTTGACTCGCACGATAAAACAAAATTCATTAATTTTTTCAAGTAACGTTTAAAATGTATAGATTTTTGATGGAAAAACTTTAAAAGAATATATTTCTAGCTTCTTGAGTATGATTTGGGGAGAAAAAAAATTATCTACAAATCTTCTCTGTGCGGATGCCAAGAACAATTTGTACTCTTCAACAGTTTCGAAATGCAATTAACAAATTGTTCTTAGGGAATTTAGGAAAAATCCTTGTTAAAACAGAACAACATTATTGTTTTAATAACAGAAAACGAGTGATTTCTGAGATGTTTTGTGCACAATTTAAGGATGTTCTTAACTGATCCGCTCAACAAGCGAAAAACGTTTTGACACATTTACAAATTCATTTTTTAACGGAAAGTTATAAAATTTTAATGCCTGACTATGAAAGCGATTTCGAATTGAACTTATTTTTCCGTTTTATGATAATTACATTACTTATCGAGTTATAAGCTATTTCGATGACGCAATCACCCGTTTTTCTCCTCCTTTTCGACCGGTTTTTCTGCTTTCGTCGGGAAATATGCTCAGAAGTGTCAACTTTGAAGGCTTGTTATGAAAAATCTATTGTGTTTTTTAAAAAACAAAAGAATGAGTGTAATTAGACAGTTTCTGAATAACAACACCTGCTATTTTCATGCATTTCCGAACAAAAATAAATTAATGCATGTGTTACAAAGTTGCCCTTTTTGATTTAAGAACACCCTTAAGAAAAAGTTTTACAATGTCCAATTATACAGTAAGATACGAAAAAAATAAATTGTCTAAAATTCACAATCAAAAACAGTAAAATAACTACAATTTTTTATTTAGATTTTCAAAGAAAATATACTGTTTACATTGAACACTTATAATTGTGTTAAACTTTTAACCATTAATTTTGATTTCCTATGAATAACAAGGTTATATTTTCCTTGTTATCTTTAAAAAACCCTGTAAAGTGGTATATTTATTTATGCACACTTTGTATTTCGACGCCTTATTTTTGGAACTATGTAATGCACTTTAATGAAATTTCCTTTTTTGTAGATTTTTTTTTTTCAATTTAACTTTAAATTGTTAAACTATTTATGCTACTAAATATACTTTTTTCAATTTCTTTTATTCGAAATCTTAATTTTTTTTTTTTATCTTTATGTAGTTTTTTACTACATTTAAACATTTTACTTTCTATGGCTCTCTATTGCCTCTGCATATGGCTTACTATTTAATTGGATGTTAAGTTTCATCGCAGCTATTTAGTCTACAAAGATATTTATATTATTCAACTGTTTCATTGTTCATTCTTAAATAATAATACTAAAGTAAAAGATCTGTAATTCTGTGTTTTAGAGGATATAAGTACATACAAAGTTCAATGAATAATTCTAGGGGTGTTAAGAATTTCTCGGGAAAGAAAATTTGTACATGTTTAGAAATGGTGAATTTTAGCTCTTTAACTATAAGAAAATGCAATCCGACAAATAAACAATATATCTTACGGTGGAAGAATCCTTTTAAAAAGTTTATTCAGATGATTAAAAAATAAAATCATAAATATTTTAAAATAACATTTAAGATGTATAAACTCTTGATGGAACAGATTTAGAAGAGTATATTTCTAGCTCCTTCTGGTGTGAAATGAGGAAAAAAAATTAGCTGCAAATCTTCGCTGTCTAGATGCGAAGAACGATGCCAAAAACTCTTCAACAATTTCGTGTAGCAATCAACAAATTGCTCTTGTAGAAGAAAAAATAACCTTCTTGCTTAGAAAAAAAAAAAAAATAGAGAGAGAGGAAAGAAAATACCCTTTAAATTTTGTGCGCAACTAAAAAGAAGTCTCATAATTACAAATATATGGTATATGTTGCAAATACAATTATTTTGTTTAAAAATAACAATTAAAATCAAAAAATAATTTAAAATACTAAAACGTATGATAATGAAATGTCTATGACTAAAATACAATTCTTGTCTCGAAATCTGAAATAAATTTATTTCGTAAGAGAAATAAAGACGACCACACCACTTTAACACATTCGCTGCCGATAATGCGTCAACGCGTGACATGGCGCCAACGTTAAGGGGCCACTCACGCGCCAACGCGTGATGTGGGGTGAAATTCAATGGCTAGTCACGCGCTAGCGCGGGAAAATCTTTCACTGATTCTTTGTTATAAAAAGTAAATTGGCTTCTGTGAAAAACCCACTTTTACAGTACGGCATTAACCATCATCACATCTGCAAATAAGCGGCAGCGAACGCGTTAAACGGAAAACTATTCAAAATATCCTCCTACCTTCACCGCCGTTCCATGTGATTACATTTCATCAAGCCTTTTTGTATCTATTTGGTAATCTGAAGTGTAGTATTTTTTGTTTTCAAATAAATGTACTACACTGTAAAAAAACAATCTGCAAAGGTACTAAACCTTTTCTAGGAATCTGGGATTCCAAGAATTTTTCCTGTAACGGTAACAGCAAAAATTCAAGTTTCAGAATCGATTACATGAATTTTTCCTGTTATCGTTACATGAAAAGTTCTTGGAATCCCAGTTTCCTAGAAAATGTTTAATATCTTCACAGATTTTTTTTTTTTTTTTTTTTTTTTTTTTTTTTTTTTTTTTTTTCAGTGTAATGAAACATTTGTAAATTATGCTGTTTTTGAGGTGAAATAGCTTATATGTATACAAAATTAACAGGCCATAATAGGTACGTAAGGCATTACAGCTCTACACGGGCGCGGTACTTACATTTTACTGAAGACAGTGGCGTAGCCAAAGGGGAGGTCCAGGGCAGCAGCGTAACCATCCTCTGAAACCTGAACAAAGAATTGGTTTACTGAATCATAGATACAACAATAAAAATGACTAAGACGGAATTACAAAAAACATGAAGCATTTCGCTTGAGGCAGATGTTTTTCTTAGAAGACGTAATTCAAAGGTATTTCTTTCAACAGGACTATGAACTTTTCCGTTTTAGGCAGGTTTCTGTTACAATTATTTTCCGTTTTCAAAGTATACAATAAAGCTGGACTCACTCTATAGTACAGCTCTGAAGAGATTTAAATGTCAAATTAAAGAGTCAAATGAGGAAGAAAACTCTAAATGCCATTATTAATATTAAATGACTCTTTGGATATAATAAAACATCTTCTTTTGAATAAAAAATATAATTGGTAATATAAAAAATAGCTTTTTTTCAGACATATGCAAAAATCTGGTTTTACCCCACTGGTTGTGTAAAACCGGGTATCCATTTAAAACTCATGGAAAACTTATTTTGGTCAAAAAATTTTGTTTAATATATAAAAAATACATTTTTTAAAAACTTCTAACAAAATGAAATTGTATATATCTTCTTTCATACGTCAAAAATAAAAATGCGGCATTTTTTTTTTTTTTTTACGCTGTATAAGTCTAATTTCTTTACACTGGAAATCTCAGAATTCCTTTAGCTGCAAAAATCACAAATGAATGGTCACCATATTCTTCTGCATTACTACATGCTTCGTGTGTACTTTCTTTTTTCGTTTTGCAGGCTGCTTGGATGCTTTTTCCTTAATATCTGTTTCCACTTCTAATTTCGGACGACGAATTCATAATAACAGTTTCTTATTCTTCTGTTGTTAACTCTTTTCTCAATTTTAAGACATTCCTGCGGAGAGGATTTTAGGTGAAATTGGAAATATAGATTGCTTGGCTACACAATTTGAAAAAGTCGATGGAATAAGTTTAGTAATGTATTCTGCAGAGGTAACATTTGAAATCACTGATGAAGTCTAGTACACAAAAAAAAGATGGGTTCTCAAAATTGAGTAAAAAATACTCAATTTTAAATATTTTACATAGTCAAAATAGCTCCGATCCAAATATTCTCAAAACTGAGAAACATATGTGTTCATTTTTGAGTCCATGATTGTGTTTAAATATAAATTGCTATGAACTGCCCCCTAAACTTACAAATTAAAGTAAAAATGTACTCGGATTTATTTCTTGCTCAAAATTATTAACAATAAACATTTAATTGATTATTTATCAAGAAAAATAGCAAAATTATTATTAAAATACACAAATTGAATATTTTTATTGCGAGAACATTATTTACAAATACTTTTAAATTATTTTAAAAAACATTGCAAAATCATAAGCATATTGTGTGTCGCCATGGATGATGTAAACCCATACAGGGTACAAAATCGTCGTTTGTTTAGATCTGATAACATATGATGTTTCAAAATTGAGTAACCGATATGTTCAATTTTGATTCTAACATACTCATTTCAATATGAGTACATCGATTTACTTATTTCTGAGTACTTCATTTTTTTTTCAGTGTATTGTGATATCAACTGCTTCACGTGGAAGCGATTGGAATCAACTCGATGTGAAAGAGGCTGAATGTTGTCAACTGCTGAATGTGTGATGCCAAGTGTTTTAGATGTGGTTGAGATCAATTATCCTGCGATTTTACAGATATAGTCATTGCTGTAGATATTCCAACTTGTGGTTGTATAGATCTGAATGAGTTATCATTGGAATTCATGAATTTCTTCGTCGTTTTCAAAGGGGCAATCCCTTTGAAATCCCTTTTAACTCAAACTTTTAATCGCAGCATTTGCTGCTCTCGAAATTGCAGCTTTAAATAATTTTCCAATTTTTCAAATTGTTACACTTCGCCCAGGATTGGAAAATAACAATTTCCTCACAACATTTTATCCAATTCATGGTATGAGTTAAGCGGCGCCATGAATGATGCATTAAGGACTGAAACCGATGTGTTGTGTGTAGGAGAAAGCGTAAAAATTGCACACTTTCTCTTTTCAGACGGATTAACCTGATGCATTTAGCATGAGCCGAATATATTCACTAAAGGCTCCTAATGTTGCAAGACAGACATTCTTTCCCGGCCGGACCTGCACGCCATTTTTCCTGCAGTCATGTGTTGGGATGAAATTTTGTTTATTTATTTATCTTTGTAAAAGTAATAGTAATGGTGCACATTTATTTAACGGAATTTTTAGAAATAATATTCGATTTATTAACTTATAGAAAAAAAGTTTTAAGAATTCCCTTTCTTCATCTGTAGAGTTTTTAAATTATGATTTTCTTTAACAATATTTTCTTTTATTCTGAACTACAATTAGTATAAAACCGCGACTAACTGACATCTTCAGGATTTTTCCTTGTTCAAATTTGCTATTACAAAATTTTAAATCCATTTTATATATATCTTTCTTTTTGAAATGCTGCAGAGAGATATACATTTATAAACCAGTAACTGACAAGCGATTTCAGAAACTTGTAGCGTAACCTAAATTTGATAAATATTACCAAATCTTAATATCCAAACAAATAGCAAATTTCATGAAGACCGTTCCATTTTGTACTGCAGCGCAGTTTTACCAACATATGGATGTGAAAAATACCAAGCTGGGTATCGTCCTCGTAGTTTAAATGATAGATCACTTGGAGCGCTCTTGCAAAAATTCCGGGTTCGATTCCCGATTCGGACATTTTTTTCACCTTGGTGGTTTCTACGCTTAGTTATCAAATAATAAATAATTTCAAGCGTAATTTAATTGTTGATAATTGATTGGTAAATTAAATAAATTGCATACGAATGTTAATTAATGTTACCTCAGAAATATTGTTATGCTTTGCAGAAATTGAGTCGGACAGAGCTTAATTTTATGATTTTGCAACAGACTAGGTCGGATTTGGGTAGTGTTTTTTTTTCTTTTTTTTTTTTTTGGTTTTATGCTGGGGCAGGTCTGATCGGTTTCGAAATTTTGACATAGGTATATTTGGGAAATTTTGATTTAAATCATACGGTAAAGGAAATTTTACGCATATAAATAAGGGTAATAATGATAGCTGAAGAATATTATTAACTGCCGGTAGAATCCTATAAACAATTTATGAGTATGATTTAAAAAATAAAATTCTTCAACTTTTCAAATGGCATTTAAAACGGGTAAACTTCTGGAAGATTTAAGAGTATACATTTCTAACTCCTCGAGTGCGAGATGTTGAGAAAATATTAGCTGCGAATTTCCTCTGTCCAGATGCCAAGAACGATTTGTATTCTTCAACAGTTTCGAGTTACAATCAACAAATTGCTCTTGAAGAAGTGAGGAAGAACTTCTTGTAAAAAAAGAACGACGTCTTTTAAAGAAAGACATATGGCAGCTTAATGGCTTGCATGGAATATAACTGCTGGTTGTATGGTTGCGTTGAACCCTTTTGAATTATTTTTAGCGCTGAATGTTGATTTATTTATTCAGCAAAAATAACGGGGAAGAAAGAAACTTCGTCTGACATGGATTGTACAACATTTTCAAACATTTTACATAATTCACTAGAACTGAGTTCATACTGAGTCTGATCTCGAGTTCAGTTTCGCACTTATTTTGCCTGAAGTTTCCAGCATTTCAGTGCAACTTCAAAAATCCGGCATAATCAGCTTCGAGACAACACCAAGTTTTTCAAAATTCCGGATTTTTGAAGGAATATCGAAAGTATGTAATATAACTGCTGGTTGTATGGCTGAGTTGAATCCTTTTGAATTATTTTAAGCACTGAATGTTGATTTATTTATTCAGCAAAAATAACGGGAAAGAAAGAAACTTCGTACGACATGGATTGTACCGCATTTTCAAACATTTTACATATTTCACTAGAACTGAGACTAGATCATACTGAGTCTGAGCCAGAGTTCAGTTTCGAACTTATTTTGTCTGAAGTTACAGCATTTCCGTATAATTTCGAAAATCCGGCATCATCAGGTTCGAGACAATGCCGGGGTTTTTAAAATTCCGGATTTTTGAAGGAATATCAAAAGTATGCAATATAATTGCTGGTTGTATGGTTGAGTTGAAACCTTTTGAATTATTTTTAGCACTGAATGGTGTTTTATTTATTCAGTAAAAATAACGGGGAAGAAAGAAACTTCGTTCGTCATGGATTGTACCGCACTTTCAAACATTTTACATATTTCACTAGAACTGAGACTAGGTCTTACTGAGTCTGAGCCCGAGTTCAGTTTCGAAATTATTCTGTTTGGAGTTTTCAGCAAAACAGTATAACTTCAAAAATCCGGCATCATCAGAATTGAGACAATGCCGGATTTTAAAAAATTTTGGATCGTGTCTTAAAGAAAGACATAAGGCAGTTTAATGTGTTGCATGGAATATGATTGTTGGTTGTATGGTTGCGTTGAATCCTTTTGGGTTAGTTTTAGCACTGAATGTTGAAATATTTATTCAGTGAAAATAGCGGGAAAGAAAGAAATTTCGTCAGACATGGATTGCACTGCAATTTCAACAAGGGCGGACTAGCCTTCCGTTTAGAGGGGAGTCATGGCTTTTTTTTTCTTTATTGAGGGTGGGTGGTGAAGGGCTACTTTTTTTGGCTCCTAATAAGCAATTTTTATATTGAAGCTTGTTCCCAAATATCCAAAATGACTTTTTTCTAATACTTTTGTAAAGTCATTTTCTTTTGCAAATACAAAAAAAAAAAAAAAAAAAAAAAAAAAAAAAAAAAGTATTAATATTCGTAAACATGTGTAATTTGTACATTTTATTAAGATGTCAAGAAATTAAAGATTTTCTATTTTTGTACATTGGTAAAGAATCAATCAAAAAAATGATCCTTTCAAACAAATTTTTAGCACTTGACAGATACAAAAATGCTGTTATGATGGAACAACTGGTTGTCGTGGCTTGAAATTCAGTTTAAACCCCCCCAGATTTTACGGAGATTTTTTGAAAGGTTCTTTCCGTTTACCGAAAAATGGAAAACGCTAATCAATAACATTTGATCAGAATAAGTTCACTTTAAATTTTTTTTGCATCTGAGATTAAAAAAGATTTTATGGACGTGTCAGAAATTACTCATTTTGGATTTAAGATCTTTAAAAAGTCAGAAAGATCCTAGTTGCTGAGCAAGGGGTAGTTTTGAATATATATATATATATATATATATATATATATATATATATATATATATATATATATATATATATATATATTTCATTTTTAAAATACCCTACAAAGATTTTCTTCGTTCCCTTTTAGCGCGAGGGGTCATGACCCCCTAGACCTCCTCCTTGAATTCGCTACTGACTTTCAAACATTTTACATATTTACTAGAAACGAGACGGGCTCATATTAAGACTGAGCCCAAGTTTAGTTTTGGACTTATTTTGTTTGAAGTTTCCAGCATAACAGTATAACTTCAAAAATTCGGCATCAGGATAAAGTCAATACTGGATCGTCTTTTAAAGAAAGACACATAGCAGATTAATGGATTGCATGGAATATAACTGCTGGTTGTATGGTTGAATTGAACCCTTTTGAATTATTTTTAGCACTCAATATTGATTTATTCATTCAGAAAATGTAACGGGGAAGAAAGAAACTTCGTATGACATGGATTGTACCGCACTTTCAAACATTTAAATATTCACTATAAACGAGACGGGCTCTGACTGAGACTGAGCCCGAGTTTAATTTCGGACTTATTCTGTTTGATATTTCCAAAATTAAAAAACAAAAACAAAAAAACAAATCAGAAATCAAGTGTGTCTGCAGCAGTTGTGCAATAATATTCCGTAAGAGGACGAGGCCACAAATTTTCTGTGACCTTGTCCCTTACGAACACGTGCTCATTTTAGCTGAGAGACCGTTTGTTGAAATTTTCAGCCCGAAACGTGTCTTATATGTTACTTTGTTTTATGGTAATCCATACAAAATTTTACTGATTTCTATAGCAGTTACACATATTTATAGCAGTTAACTATTAGCATTAGAACGAGAATGATAAAAGTTAAGGGATCAAATGATCTTATAATCATTTAATTACTTTAATAATATCTTTGTATTTTAATAAAAATAGATAAGACTTAAAAGAAAAAAGAAAGATAAATTAGTTCTATGCAAAAAGGTGACAAAAAAAAAAAGAAATACATTTGTTTGGATAAAAAATGATGATATCAAAAACAATATCATCCTTTCCCTACAGATATTTTGCGATATTAAGTGCCCGATTCACCCGTCCCCTTCCACCTAAAGTAATAACGTTGTATTTGCACAGGCCCTTATTGTAATTATTATACAAATTAAGAACTAAAATTTTGATGTACTAACAAATCATAAATAATAACTAATAAGAATTCACAATTAAGTCTTATACAGTTAACAAATTATAACTTGTTAATCTTTATTTGAAAAATTAACACTAAAAATACACCACTTTCTGTTTAATATTTTCCTTCTATAATATTCGACCCCCCCACCTACCAATATATATATATATATATATATATCCCATTACAATTCGATATTGTAATCAAATCACGTGTATCGAAAAGAGAGGTAGACAGTTTTTACTCCATTCATTTTGAAGATTTTTTTTTTAACTGTTGGTTACAATCTGTCAAAATTTCAGCACCTAAAACTAAATTTGATTTTTGCTTTCGAAAATAAATAAAATTCTATAATATAATATTCTCTAATTATTAATTTTACCATAGTCGCATTCGGAAATCCTGTTTTCTTAATTCACAGATTTACAAAAATGTTGAAAATGCGCCTTCCAATTTTTACAAGATATTTAAAATCAGAAGTTGTATTATTTTAAAAGGCAATTCAAAAGTAATAATTCCTAATCTTTACTAGCAATTTATCGATAACAAAGAATAAAAATTTCAATAACTGTTAAAAGGGAACCTTCAAAATCTATAAAGTAAAAACAATCTCTATTTTGAAAGCATATGTTTCGATGGAGATATTGAGTAACAGTAAAATCCTTTTGGTCAAAAATATGTATAAGAAAATAATGCAAAAAAAATTACTGATGTTCTCATGTCGTAAATTCTTGAAATTAAAAGCTTATCATTTTATCAAAAGCTTATTCTTATCATTTTGAATTTTTAACTGTATTAATTGCGATTTTTATTATTTATGACTAGTTTGTAAAGGTTTAAGCTTATTACTTTTAATTTGTATATTGTGATTTTCTATTACGATAAGATGTTCGGCATAGAAAAAGGACACTTTTAAATAATCTTTTTGCGTGGAAGCAAAGAAAGAAACGTTTGAAAAATTTGAATAAATTTAAAAAATAGTTTTAAAAAAATCTCCAACACACTAATTGTCAACACACTAAAAATTATGTCGATCTGTTTTTGATGTGATTCGATTAAGATAATTGAGAAATTGAGTTAGAATAAAATGTTTTTTACTCAATATTATTATTGGAAAATATTACAAGAATTATTTGCAATATATTTATTTCAAAATGTATATGATATTTTGATTACAATTATTTCTAAACTTTTGTTTTTTAAATTTTGCGAAAATATTTTTGTCGCATTACCCCTTAGTCCACACGACTTTGAAGAATGTTCCTTTATTTTTATATTCTGACACCAACGAATAATAACGTGATATCGGGCACGTTATGAGAGATTTACTCGTTACGTTATGGAAGAATTACTAACTCACTCGATTAAACTTAACTAATAATTTATTTACACATTATTTATAAATAACAAAACAATATTTACAATTTATAACTCGGATATGGATGATCCTGTCCGACACTAAGTTAAATACAGCAAATACTTTCTGTGTACTGTTAAACTACTCTGTATCTCTCTCACAATGGGTTAGTTAAATTAGATAAGTGGACGATTGCTCTTAATCCCTCAGTACATCAACTCTATCTTCGAAGAGCCTCACACATCTTAAAACACGCTCTATCAACACGTCCTATAAAGGGTACCGTCTTTATAGGACGTATTGGCTCCAGTGGCGCAGCCAAGGGGGTGGTTTTGGGGTTAAAACCCCTCCCAGAGCTAAGAAAGAACATTATAATCAACGCTTATATGAATCAAAATCAAGCTTAATATTAAAAAGTTTTGGCGTATTTCGGAATCCAGCTTTTTTGAATTAGATTTTATTTAATAAAGTGATTCAATTAAATGGCAAAAATTCTATTTAAAATTGTAAAAGGGCATATTACGTGGATTAGTTAAGTAAAAATTGGTTATTTGAACTAAACCACTTTTCTGATACGCATTATGTTTAAAAATGATGATTTTTCTGCCACACAGATACTCTTTGACTTTAAGTATTATACAGTAAGTATTCTAATAAGTACTGATTCTATTAACCGGTGATTCAAATAACCGGCAATCACCTTTATCAGAAACTCAAAACCCCCCTTAGAACCGAATTTTGGCTGCGCCACTGATTGGCTCTATACGACAGCTCTGCTCATGAAACAATCTCTTACAACGAAGTCTCCACAACAGACTAAACTCTGTTAGCTACCAAAATCCATTCCAAAGGAGACTGCAGGGATACCTATCTATCAATAGGGCCCTGCCCCCTCAAAATGCTACCTTCCTGGGATGTCCCTTCTTTCACTAGATAGTGGGTGAATTATTTTGACTGCTTTATCTCAAGTATACATTTTGAATAACAAGATAAACCCCACTATTTATATAGAATATATTTTTTTACTAATACTATCTAACTCAAACTAGCTCGAATTAGCTTTCAGATACAAAAAAAAAAGTTACTTTAAATTTTTATTACGCCGATATCGACTCAAATACAATGCACCAGTAAAAATATAATATCATATAACACTAGCTCTAAATAGAATCTGTTCACCAGAATCTGACAATTTCTATCATGAATTATTTCGAAAATGTCGCCGTTTGTGCGACGAACCGTGCATCAGCCTGAATATAACTGCTTTATCACTTTTATAGCCTTTTCTAACTTAGTTTGTACATTCCTATCGTAAAATTATAAAGTTAAATGCTATATATTTTTTCGAATTGCTAGCTTTGTCAATTATGATTTTTTAATTATGATGTATGACTTTGTTAGTAAAAATTCAAGATTTATTGCTTTTACTATTTGTTTTAACTATCTCATTGAAATCGGAAGAAACGTTGCATTTAATATACTTTTATAAATCTATTAACGAAAAATTTTGCGATTTTAAGTTGTAATTGAATGTTTCGCATAAAACAAATAACGAATTTTTGAAATGAGCTTTTCTCGCAGAAATAGGTAATGAAGCGTTTTCGGTTTAATGGCGAAAATCGCAACAAATTTAAAAGATTTTTCAGAGGAAACTTGCAAAAACAATAGCCTACAGACTATGCCTATATATTTTCGATATGATTCAATTGCGATATTAAGTTATAACAAAATGTTTTTTGTGAAATACTATTGTATGGAAAATGCTGCGAGGGAAATTAGTAATATATACTTATCATAAGTTTCAACTAAGGTTCAACTAAGGTTCAACTAAGGATTGCAATTTTAAAATATAGTACTCCCTTAACTTCGCCAGGGTTCGGTTCAAGAAAACATTCCCGAAGGTCAAAATTATTTTATTCATCTTTTTTAAAACTAGAATATTTACTAGAATCTGTATTAATCACAGTAAATCAAAAAAGTTGGTTTTATAATCCCAATTTGATGTCGTTTCTTTATGGAATTTTTTAAACACCTTTCTATTGCATGCATATTTCTATAAAAAATTAGAGTAAATTCTCGACAAGGATAGAAACTATTATTTATATATTTACTTTTGTTATCTAAAGTCTAGATAGGAGAAAAAAAAAAAAAAAAAAAATTGAAAGGAAATACAGATGTGAAACGATAATTCCACAATGTGATTAGCCTAGAGAACGGAGGGGGTGGAAGTTTGTACAAATTATAGATGAGACAGGCTCAGCCCCAGCACGAAAGCCCGAGCCCAAACCCGGGTCCGAAGAGGGCACGGGCTCTATTTTCATTTTAGTGTTCGGGCTCATTCTTTCTGTGAGAATTAAAAGAACATTTATGTGTAGAAGAGATTGAAAGAACTACTATTTTCCTTTTAAAATTATTTATTCTTTTTCAAGTCATTTCAGTGTTATTTTGATCAAAACGAAAGAAAAATAAAAATATTTTTTTTTATATATTTCAATAGTTGATTGTTGCTTCAAAAGAAAATTTGTGATGTATGGAGATTTATGTCTACTGCATTTCCGTCGACGATTAATTGATAAGGCGCCTATCAAAATAATCATAAATGATAAATTAGCTTCTGGTTTGATTTTCGTTTGTGGCAGAGGATATTTTTTAATTCCATCGTTTGTTTATTTATTTTGTTAGAGAATGATTTCTTCGTTTTTGATGCAGACTAGATGCTTGAGGTTTGCAAATTATTTGATTGTGCACGAATCATAATCGTTCTTCATATGATAACAGCATTGTGATTTTTTTTTCTGTTTGTCATCATGAATTTTGCTTATGCTGAGGATTTCCCTTCGTAAGTAAACATATTTTACATGTTATTCCGATTGAAAACATTCGATTAATGTTTCTTCTTTTTCCCATAAAAACAACGGAACTTTGAGATAACTGTATCAATGTTTTAATTTGCGTTGATTTAAAGGTTCTCGTCAGTCATGGGGAATTGTTTAGAGAAATGAACTGATTATAGATAAATGTACAGGGATGTAGTGGAGGGTTTACTGGGGTATACGCCGTATACCTTCTGTTTTTCATGAAACCCATAGGATGTACACTCTAAAAAAAAAAAAAAAATGTGTAAATTTACACACAAAAATGTGTAAATCGATGATACAAAAACGACATGTCTATGTGTGTAAATTTGTGTGTAAATTGCGCCAAATGTGTAAATTTCAGAATACACATTTTAATGTGTAATTTGATGATAAGTCCAAATGTGTAAAAGTTATCTGATAACTCTTGAAATACACACTTTAATGTGTGAATTGCACTGAAATACACATATTTCTGAGCACTATTTTTACACATACATATGTGTAATACTCTTTTTTTACATATATTTTTGTGCAATAGGAAAATACCTACAATGTTGTGTAATATGCAAAATACACATGTTTTTGTGTTATGTACAGAATGCACAGATTTTTGTGTAATATTCTGTTTTTACACATATGTCTATGTAACATGGAAAATACATTTTTGTGTAATATTTAAAATACATAGGTTTTTGTGTACAAAGATTTACCTTATTCTTTGATGTGTAAACTGCGAAAAAGTTTTTAAATTAGCAAAACAAAATTACATGAAGAACAAATTCGTATGCTTGACTTGTTTCTAAGTACGCGATCGTAATTATGTAAATACGTAATAACTATAGTTGTCATTCAATCCGTCCGTCTGTCTATCTGTCCGTTCGCATATAACAACGCAAAAACTACTTAATCCGAATTGTTTGAAATTTAAACTACATAACTCTTGCATAATTTTATCAAGTCATTTCAATTTTTATGAAAATGAGATGCATAATTCAATTATAGAGACAGTCAAAAGCGTTCCCTTGCATAACGGCCCATGTATAAAAATAGTTTCAAGTGCCTTTTAATAATGTTACACGTTTTCGAACATAATAAAATTGACTTGCATCTATGAAGTATATACTACAATATAAATTCTGTATAATCTGTAGTACAGAGAATAGTTTTTATTAATTTACAGGGCCATACTAAAATATTACATTACATTATGGTAAAGAAGGAAACATTGTTTGGGATGCGTTTTAATTTTATAAAAATTTATCTGAAAAAAAGTTATAATTGCTTCAGTGTCTGTAATTGGATTTGGTGTAAACATTTGAATTTTTCGGACTAGGTTAAAAAAACTATTTCTTCTGACATCAAATGACATTTTTTTTAGAGTTTTTATTTATTTTTCTTGTAGTTTTTGAATGCAATACGCTTACAAAAAGTCTTCAATTTAAAAATCACAAACGAAAAACCATGAATTGAAATCTATGAAAAACTGTCTTTTGTCATCGGTATAAAATGAAATAAGAAATGTATAGCATGTAAAATAATAAAAACTCGAAGTTTTATAGCAAAATATATTATAAACACGCTGAAATAGATAGTATTTAAACCGAATAATTATTTTAAATGCTATATAATGTTAAAACTGCAAATATTTACTCTTATGTTACAATATGTGATTTTAAACATGAAGAAATGATTTAAAACACAAAAATAATAAATTATTTTTTCCAAATTTGTAATAAGCAGAAAATAACACACTTCTCATCCATATTATAATTTTCAAGTGTTAAATTGTAAAATAAATGAACTTACCTTTGAAAAAAAATCTGTTCTGGGCTATCAAAATTCAAAATTCATTTTAGCAATAATGATCTAAAACTGCTCATGTGATCAAACTCAGTATCGTCGTATGTTGAGAATTTTAAGAACATATGTGGCAAAAATGCTATGATGGATGATAGCAGTAATAAATAAGACCCCCGATTAAGGGTGTATTTCAATACAAATTGCCTTTTTTCTGATTTATTTTTAAATTCGTTTTTTCTCTCAAGCGCATCAAACTGGCAAATTCTCTTATTTAGAAAGTATATTAGGTCCCGTGCTTTTCAATTTTTTGATAAATGCAGAAAATATTGCAAAAAAATGCTGTTAAAGTCAACGTTTTAAACCGAATTTTCCGAAGGGGGAGATCTGGGAACGAAAAAAAGAGTCATACTGGGGAAATAATAGTTTATAAATCTAAATCTAATGAATTTAACAAAAAATAAAATCACACGACATCTTATAGATCTCTTTAAAAGTCACATCAGCAAGTTTCGTGTTTTTACTTCTAAAAGTGAGTCTGAAATTGTATCAGAAAATTTCGAACTGTTGAAGGTGAAAAAAATGTTTTCGAATGCACCCTTAATGCTCGCTGGTCATTTTGACTTTAGTGTACATCGCAGTTATGTAACACGGAGATACAAAGGTGTAATTCACTTTACATTATGATCTGACTGAAGCAAAATTCAAACTTTAAAAAATTTAGTTATTAAAAAATAATTTTAATCATTCATTGCGAAAATTACATTTTTATTTATAAAATTGTACATTTAAAAATAATAACTCTTGCTATCTATGACTATCATTTTTGAAAACAAAGCTCATTTTTCAGGTCTTATATGAAAGTTTTTGCACAATTTTCCAAGAATCTATGTTGCCAGGGCCAATATCACTCTGATATCGTCATAAAATAATACAAGCGGATTTATAAGAATTTACTATAGTGGCTTTAAATGAAATGTGATAATTTTTTTTTCCATATAATTGTCTGTTAGAAATCCATATAACCGTACTTATTTTTACCAGACACAGCTAAAAACAAAGTAGGAATACACAGTTAATAACTTTTTTTTATGTGAATGAAGTATAAAATTGCAGACCATACATAAAATAAAATCACACTTTGGTATATTATCATTAATATTTTATTTACAAGAATGGATGATAGCTATAAATAACAAAACTTATTTTAACACTCCGCCTACCAGACAGTTCCCCCGTCGGATCGGCCAACAAAAATTAGTTTAAAATTCCGTAAAAATAGGGTGTAAAAAAATCATGATTTAAAAAGCAATAATAATAAAGATCGAATTTTTGTATTTAAATCATATTTCTTTTTATTTGAATCGGATTTTTTTTCCAGCATTGAAATATTGAATAGATGTAGGTTTAGCCTAGGTTTCTAAGATTAATAGATTCTAGGTTTCTAAAAAATTAGACTTTTATTTACTAACATAATCTATGTTTTTGCACTTTAATCAATAAAATTTAATTATTATTTAGTAACTACAAAAATTATAAAAACTGTAAATTAGTAATTTCATTAATTAATATAATACTATAAAGTTATATACATTAATATTTTGCAATAATTATGTAAAACTATATTAAAAAATAATGATTTTACATTTATTAAAATTATCAGTTGCTGCATTTAATTTTAAATTGATTACAATCTTTAATTAGGTATATAATGCATATTGTAATGCTTAAATTAATAAACGATAATTCAGTATTTAATATTTATTCTAAAAAGAAAAAGGACAGAATGCTTGTTCTAAAAAAAAAGGCACTATTACATAAGAAAATATATTACTAATGTGCTTAGTAGCAATAAAAATAAGTACATAATTTTTTAGTATGATAAATATAAAAATCATTAATTTTCAATATTTCTATAAATCACGAATTGAAAAATACAATTAAATAACATGTTTTAATAATATCCTGCTTTTTTCCAAGAAATAAAGTTCTATCATTTTTGTTAAGTCTTGGGTGCACATATTTAGAAGTACTGCGGTATGGAGGGATTTATTTCAAAAAAGATCTGGCTATATTTCACTATTTTTTAAAAGGTAGGGTGCATTTTGTTAATTTCAAAAGGGGCAAAGTGTTGCAGCCTTAACAAATAGCCAAAGTGAAAAAGTAATCAACAGAATTAATAAAAACAGCAAATAAGTAATTTCAATATGGCATAACCAACATAACTAACAAATATTATTGGTAGCTCATTTTGCATTTGTAGTAACAAAAATTACAGTTAATAGCATAAATCATACCTTACACAATGTATGTGCATACTAATATATATATATATAGCCGAAATTTAGCATACTTTAAATGCTTATTTCATATAAAAGAATAAACAATTTAATTACTTAAAGGAAATTATGACATCACAAATTATATTAGATTTAGATTTAAATATAATATTTAAATGAAATATCTTTTATGCCTTAACAAAGTTATTGTATTTAATGTTTCACAGGACTCAGAAATTAAGATTAGAAACAATTATTTAAAGCTTTTTTATCAGATTTTGGTGTACTGTATACAGTATTCCAAATTACATTAATTTTAATACACTTTCCAAATTACATTAATCTTAGATTTTAATACGTTTGTGTCATTTAGAACAATTAGATTTAAATCAATTTTGATTTAAATAATTGATTTTTATTTCAAATTGTTGATTAAAATAATGATTTAATCGCTAGCTTAAATCCACTTTTTAAAATAGTTAACACCCTAAGTAAAATCCAAATGAATGCGATAAAATTTAGAAATTGGTTTGTAAACTTGTTTTATTAGATCTAAATTCGTAAAAATCTCGAAACATTTAAAAAATATATCGAATAAAAGCTAATGAATTTTAACTGTGGTTGTATGCATTATTGTAATTTTTGTGCACTGTTTATCTTTTATTTCTTTTTTCGTGGGTTAATCATATATTTTCTGATACTGTGTATCGTATAGATATTTTGAAATTCCTTTCATTAAAATCATTCACAAAATAAAATAATAAAAGCTTCTAGAATTAAAAAAAAAAAATAGACAATATAATTATGACATGTCAGTCTCATTCCTTCAAACATATGGATTATTCATAGATTTTTATTTATTTCAACAAAATCATTGTAATTTAAAGAAAAGCAAACAGAAAAAATATTTTTCATACCTATTTTCCATCGACATATTTCTTCATTTTTTGATGGTAATCCATAGAATCATTTGTAGAAAACAAATAGTCCAATATTAATTACAAAAGCAGTGGCATGAATCTATTTTACACATACCAACAGCATTTGTAAACTTTCTTGGACGTATTTTGTATGAAACACAGAATTTTGCGATACTCTTGTAATATTTTTTGCTTAAATTTTTAAACTTAGACGGACTATACGTACATAAACGGCTATTTTTACAAACAAAATGTTCTCGTTCTCTGTGTATTCCAAAGATCAACAAATAAACTTTACTGTCTTTAATTAAAAAATCGTCTGCGAGTTTTCCCTATTGCACATGGCATATGCGCATGCAAAAATTATAAAGCAAAAAATGCTTACATTACTAAACTTTCAAGTTTATCACCTGTTCGTTCAAAACAGCAGGCTTAATATTTTTTTTTTTCCTTTTTGAAACCACAGAAGTATAAGTGTCGCAGAAGTGTGTTTTGTTAACGACAGCTGATCGTTGACAAAAAATCACCGTAAAAGATAAACTGACATATATACCTGAACCTGAAACATTTTTACACTCTTCTATTTTTGCAAGAAAAAAATACTAGATTCGTGAAAATTTTCGAATTCTTGTTTTTAATGGATTTTACACATTTTATAAGGTTAAAAATGTTTTTATAAAATGTTTGTTTGTATGTCTGTGACTCTGTCTGTCTCTATGTGATATAAATTTTGTTGGCACTCTATCTCAAGAACTAATACATGGAATACGTTTTCATTTTATTTGAACCTTATACATACACATGCATATATATATATTTGTGTGTTAGAAATGTGATTCTATATGTCAATAATTAATTTATAACAAGCTGGAAATTGCATTTTAAACGTAGCAAATGAGATGCGTTCGTGCTATGACAAAGTTCTAAAAATATTCAGTTTTTGCTGTAATGGATACAGTATTTCGGATACAGTATAGTGGCCGAAATCTTCGGTGTGTACCTCTAAATACTATCTGCTTTCTGTCAGCGGTGTAGTCGTAAAAAAAGCAAAGGGTATATGCATAAAACAGAGGGTATACACTGTAGCTCTTTTGAGAAACAGAGGGTATACCGAGTTCCTTAAAAAAATCCAAAGGGTATACGGCGTGTACCCGCGTATACCCTCCACTACATCCCTGCTTTGTATTATACAGGAAGTAACTTATAATAAACCTCAACAACGTACATAAAATGTGAAATAGTTTAATCGTATTATAACGCGCCCCGAACGGTATCTCCCCTATAATATTATGTAATGGAATACTTGTGTGTGGCCCTGGAAATTAATAATGAATATTCTTTGCACCACCGATTGTGCAGAACGTATATTTTATCATACACTTCTTAGATACATATAGATTGTATTATATTCGAAAGCGTGTAGCATCATTAACAAATTGGAAATTGCGCGTCAAACGTGGCAAATGAGCTGCGTTCGTACTACAATTAATTTTATAAATATTCTGAGCTTAATACATTAGCTGTTAAATTCTTATGCTAAAATGCATGAATATAAAATTTGATACGATTATATATCTCCAATTCAGTAACACGAAAATAATAGGACCTCTTCTTAAATAGGACGCAATCAAGATCGCAAACCTAGAATCATTACTTATCATGGGATACCGTGAAAATGCGTAACTGATTCGAAAACCACTGCTATTTTCATTTTTACTCTGTAACTCTTACAGATTCTTTTGTGTTACCCTGTATATGATTTACAGCATTTATATACACAAAGTAATATGCAAAAATATGGTTACACTTAAAAACTAATATCAAAACTAAAAGTGCACTTCTAGCAAAAATCTGTAACGTAGAGTAGTAGTTCTGGTGCAGTATAGTATCCGAAATCTTTTGTGAGTGCTTGTAAATACTGTTAGCGCTTTCTATTATTAAAGAAGTAACTTGCAATAAAACTGAGCAACGTATATCAACTTAATTATATACGAACTAATTTAACATGATTGAAATACGCAGAAAACAATGTTTTCCCATATATCATTATGTGACGGAATTCTTTTGTGTAGCTCTGTAAATGAATAATAAACGTTTTTTCACCATATATTGCACCGAATGTATATTTTAATACGCTTCGGTAAATGTATATAATTTTTTTCCTGTTTGGAATGCTGTAACACCATTAAAATGAACTTGAAACATTTTTTTCTCATTGACGGTAATGTAACGTAATACTTTTGATTATCCCTGCAATCAAACTATACATCCGATTTTCATAAAATTTGAAAAACTCGACAAAATTATGGAACAATTTTATATTTTAAATTTCAAACGATTCGGTTGGATAGTTTTTGCTCTATTATATGCGGACAGACGGACAGACAGACGAATGAATGGACTGAACAACGACAATCGGTCTTATATACATACATAATTACGAACGGACCTAATTTTGTATCATTTTGTATGTATTAAACACTTAAATTTTTTTATCGTTTTCGTTTTCGGCCGAAAATAGGATGAGTACCAAAATTCGGTTTCAGTTTCTGTTTTGATCTTAAAAATCGTTGATTCAGTTGATCCTTAATTATGATTAACACTTTCATTCGTGTAAATGCAAGTACTTTTCTACATTTACACATCTGTATGAGTTAATCAAGCGATAACAAATTGCACATTTGATTTCACATGCTAGGTACACATAAAAAAAGGTAATTTTTTGTTCAAAATGTGTAAATTTTATGACAAGTATGCATTTGTAAAAAATTACTCACTTATGTGTGTACTTATAATTAAGTTTAAATTAGACTAACACATAAATAAGTGTAAATCCAAGTATTTCTAGACATTTACACACTTGTTTGAGTTTTTCAACTGATAAAAAATTACACACTTACTTTCACATCCTAAATACACATATAAACAGGTAAATTTCAGAAAAAAATGTGTAAATTTTACGACAGGTGTGTAATTTTAGAAATTTACACATATATTCGGGTAAAATTAGCTAATTTACACATTTATTTTTTAGAGTGTACTCTCTAGAATATACTCTGTGCCTTGAGCATATATCCTCTGCGTCGATCGTGTAACCTGTGGATTTTTTACGACTACATCCCTGAAGATGTACTCTTTTTTATAGGAAATTGAAAACGTTTTTTGATTCTTCAGCATACAAATAGCAATTTCTATAAACACTATCCATTTATTCATTACACTTCTTTAATATGTCCATCAAATTTTCTTCTTAAAGGACAAGAAATATGAGAATCATTTTAGGTATGAAGGATATTTTTATTTGATACCAAATTGCTCTTTTCATAAACTTGAATTTAAATTTTTATTTAATAGTAAATTTTATACAAAATTTTTTTAAATGGGATATCACATTTGAAACAATTTTTAAATATCATTAAATTATTTATTTATTTATTTATTTATTTATTATACTTTTTGTATCGGGCTTGGATGGGCTCGGGCTCCAATGTACTAAAAATCTTTCGGGTGCGGGTTTCAAAAATTGAGCCCGAACTCATCTCTGGTACAAATCTGTGCTTCTTCTGAAAATAAGAAATGATGCTACGCAAAATTCAAATTAATATGGAGGTTGGTTTGTTGGTTTGCTAAATTTCGTGTGTTGGGATCATATTTTGACATTCATTTTTTTAACGGGGAAATTTTATTTATTCATGAGTAGAAAATATAAGAGCTATTTTTCACTTTAAATTGCACACTACAAGTTATTTTAATGCTACTTTGATCAAAATGACGGGGGGAACGAAAGTCGTGCTTATTTATTTTAGTATTTCATTGCTGTTTGAAATGAAAACTTGTGATAATTACAGATTTATGTTTACGGATATCTTTACTTTATATCTATCATGTTTTATCTATGTTTATATATCTTTTTCTTATCCATTAGCAGCGTCGTGCGAAAGGGGGCAGCTGCCCTGGCGTGGAACTTTAGGGGGCGCCAAATTTATACTACCAACGTCATTTTTGGCCTGTTACAAGAAAAGTTGGGTGGAGGGGGCGCCAAATTGTAACTTTGCCCCGGGCGCAGCTTTCTCGTCGCACGCCCCTGTCCATTAGATTTAGTTTTAAGCAACTTCTCATCCTTCTTCAAGCAATGAAAAATTGCGTTTGGGTCTTTTTTAAAAGAAGTTCCACACAATTATACCTTCCGCAAAAAACTTGTCTAAAACGGAAATTCGATAGGTTTTATGGGGTTCCGTTTTATTAGGTTTTATTACATAAGATGTTGTTGTACCCAACATGTTTAGGTTAAAAAATTTGGGCACCCCCCTGTTCAAAAGGCTGGCTACGCCTATGTTAGATGTAATCAATGGTCCTTACAATTTCAATATAAGTGTTAAAATCAGCAGCTATATTGATTCAACAAATGATTAAAGGTAATACAGTAAAACCCCGATAATTCGGATTAACTGGAAGCGGACCCAATCCGGATTATCCGGAGAATTAGAAAAAAAAATTAAATAAAACAAAACATACTTACAGAAAATCATCTTTATGTTAAACTTATTGAATATTTACAGACAGTAAAAATGTTCACTTTGCTTAATTGTTCCGAAAAGATTTCAGAAAAAGTTTTTTTTATTTCAGAATACGACGATGAATCAAGTTAATGTTATGGAAATTAGCCAATCGCTTCTCAAACTTGAAAAAAAAAAAAAAAAAAAAAAAAAAAAAAGACCAAACCGATCCGAATTATCCGGAGATCCGGATTTACGGGGTCCGAATTAGTGGGGTTCTACTGTAGTTCTAAGTATTTAGAAATTATTCTAAATAATGAATGGAAATTTTCACAAATTTTACTGAAAGTATTCAGAAACCTCTAAAATCAATAAAATAAAGATAATGTCTATCTATTTCCGATATATAGAGGGCTGCCACAGGCGATTTTTTTGTATTCTGCCTCACCAATATTTTTCTAATATAAATTTTGAAGTAACTTTTTCTTGCAAATGTTGTCAGCAGATATAAATTGTCGGTTCAACGCCAGCGGTAAGCGCGTGAAGGGTGAACGCCATGCGGCATGTGGTGGATAAGACGAGGGGTTAAAGTTATGCGGTATGCTTTTAAACTCATCTAAGACATCGATAAGAATTTTTTGTGTGGGAATTTTATGGGACTTTAATTTTTTTCTGTGTACTCTTGTACAAGAAGATATTTTTGATTTTTAACGGGAATTTTGAGAAGATGAAATTTTTTGGGGACATTTATTTTTCATCGTACTTTGGTACAAGGGGTTATTTTTAATGTGGAATTTTAATGTAATGATATTAAATCGCGCTCGTAGACCTAACAGTTCCGTGGTTTTTTTCGAGCCTTTGGGAACTTTAATTTTTTTGGGGGACATATAATTTCCACCGTGCTCTAGTACGAAAGGTTATTTTTGACTTTAAACGAAAATTTTCAGAAGATTGAAAATTTTAGGGGACAATATATACATATACTTACATGCGTTAGACGAGGGGTCGATAAGAATTTTAAGCGGGAATTTTAAAGTGATTAAATTTTCCAGAGACATTGATTTATTATTATTATTATTATTATTATTATTATTATTATTATTATTATTATGTCCTATAGTTTGAGAGGTTACTTTTGGATACTGAATTAATTTTAAAGAGGGAAGTTTAACTTTTTAGGAAATAATTTAGAATTATTATTATTATTATTATTATTATTATTATTATTATTATTATTATTTTATACATATATTAGTATTTTTTTGTGGAGAGACTTTTTAATAGGGAAACTTTAAAAATATTTTCTGTAATAAGATTTTATCGCGCTTATCAGCTTAACTGTTCGGAGTTCGTGGTTTTCTTCGAACCTTGGGAGACTTTAATTTTTTAGGAGGACAATTTTGAATGACTGAAAACTTTTAATGATTAATGAGAAACTTTAAAATAATTTCATGATTTTTAACAGAGTATTTTTTCCCCCATGTGTTAGAATTTTTGGTGGTAAGACCTTTTTTATGGGAGACTAATTTTTAGGAGGATAATTTTGAAAGATTGAAAACTTTTTGTGATTAAAGTGAAATTTTGAAATATTGTATGATTTTAAATGGAAATTTTGGAGAAATTGAAATTTTTAGGGGGTCAGTGTATATATATGGTATGTTGTCAGACGAGGGTGTCGATAAGAATTTTAAGTAGGAATTTTGAGGAGATTAAATTTTTCAAAGACATTGATTTCTTTTTCTTTTTATGATGTTCTATTGTTCGAGGGGTTACTTTTGGATAATAAATTAATTTTAATGAGGAAATTTTAATTTTTTTTAGCAAATAATTTTAAATGATTATTATTATTTTTTTTTTTACATATATTAGAATTTTTCTGTGGAGAGACTTTTTAACAGGGGAACTTTAAAAATATTTTATGTAATGAAATTTAATCGCGCTCATCAACTTAACTGTTCGGAGTTTTCCATGGTTATCTTCGAACCTTCTGTACCCTTGTGTAAATATTGGATTTGGATATTTTAGAAAGACCCCCACGGAGGGAATCCCATCCCCTAATGCCTATATTCTCACAATTAAAAAATTATTTTTATTGAAGTATAGTAGCCAATCGATTTTTAGACGTGAATGAAAAATATAAATTTAGAAATTTATTTAAAAATTAATTATTTATTATAAAAGTTATTAAAAATATGAATGAAGGAATTAAAAAATTTTCGAGAGTTTGAATTAACCAGATTTAATCGGTTACTAATTTTAATTTATCATTAACTTAAGAAGTTGGATTTTTTATGTCATGGTTTCTAATTTCACTTAATAAATAATAGAGTTTAATTTAAAAAAAAGAAAGAAAGAAAATGTGTGTGAATAGGAAATTTGATACATACTTTTAGGGAAAAAAATTAAATAAATAAAATAAATGAAGGAAAGAATAAATAAATAAAGGTACTTACGTATTAACGCCACCGCAGCAGAAGTTGAGCTAATGCTAAATGAGAAAAAAAAAGCACTAAAAAAGAACTGAAGCACTAAAAAATGGCGTCAAAAACCAGCAAACAACAAGGCAACTAGGAATCCAAAAGATAACTGCGTGCGCATGCGTACAATAACATTGCTCTTTAGTGGTGCATTAG
This sequence comes from Maratus speculifer, assembly GCA_964019185.1. NCBI lineage: Eukaryota > Metazoa > Arthropoda > Arachnida > Araneae > Salticidae > Maratus > Maratus speculifer. The sequence continues at coordinate 187,351,484 of OZ025301.1, forward strand.
CACAGCTTCTGCTGCGGTGGCGTTAATACGTAAGTACCTAAATAAATTATTTTCATTTAAATTTCTTATCGAGCGACTATATAAAGAAAAAAGTTAAAACGTACAAAAAAATTTAACGAATGCTTAGCACAAATTTAAAAGACACGTCATTTAGCTAGAGGTCTGCACGGGGCCGAAATTTCCAGGCCCGGCCCGTAGGAAATTTATTTCCGCCCGGCCCGGCCCGGCCCGTTGTAAAACTCAAAAGTTCGGCCCGGGCCCGGCCCGTTTTGGCTCATTACAATTTCTACGATTTCTAAAAAATTCAGATTTTTATCATGTAGTTAAGATTTCTTTAAAGAATACTGCATACATATCTATGGAATGATTTTACAGTATATTTTACAGCAAATACACATTAACAACATTAATGATTACTTAGATTCTTAGGCTTTCAACATTCGAATAAAGATTCATTAAAAAATTAATATGGTTTTGAATAAAAGAAAAAAAAAAAAAAGAAAGCTAAAAACATGGTTAATTTTGAAGCTGTTTAATAAAAGCCGTTTATAAATATACTTCTATAGCCTTTTATTATAGATTTCAAATCTAAACTCATTCTTAAATTCAAAGAAGCTCCTTTCTGATACATTTCTAAATTCATTCTTTTTTCTCAGAAACGCATAAGATTAGCAGATATCTTTATTCAGAAACTATATAATCGAATGGCGTTATCCATTTTTTGATACAAGCAATTTAAGAATACTGCAAACAAATAAAATACTGTTATAACTATGATAACTGTTGTAACTAGCGTTTTGAATAGAATTTCCGGAAGCAATAGCAAGGGAAGGGAGAAAAACCTGCAATCATTTGAGAAACTATTATATCTCAACAAGGTTATACAAGTATTTTATTTACCAAAAATGAAAAACACTATTCGATTCCAAATCCCTTCAATAGTTAGGCTTATCACTTTTATACTTTTACAATTTAAAATTAATCAGAAAATGTGTCAAACTTTCGCATTATTGAGAAATTAATTTAAAAATCATCAAGTAGTATATATCCGAAGACTAAGCTAACATAAGTCCTTTATCGCTGTTAATAATTTTACAATTCATGTTTTCTGCCAATAATTAAGTCTAGTACCGGTCCGGCCAGTCTATATGTAAAAAAATATAATGCAAGCGTGATCTCGAACCGGCATGAGTCAGCTAAAAAAATATTAAAACGGGTTACACATAATGTAATTCTCCGATGCCGATACACTGTGCATTTTTATATTCATGCTGTCAAACTAGTATGGCCATATTTATACTTATTCTCGTTAAAACCATTTTCGTTGAAAATAGCTCATATTTTATCTTTCCGTTTAAATCTTCAGAACGGGCCGGCAGGCTCAAAATTTTTTTTATCGGCCCGGCCCGTCTGGTCCGTTCAATTTTTTTGCGGCCCGGCCCGTTTATGTTGTTTGTCGACCCGGCCCGGCCCGTTGAAAAAGCTATTCTAAATCTGACGGCCCGGCCCGTGAGAAAATTCGAAACGATTTCGCCGGCCCGGCCCGGGTACCGGCCACGGGCCAAGCCCGGGCCCGTGCAGACCTCTACATTCAGCTAGAAAAAGTATTCAGAGACTTATTCATACCTAATTTAAACACATTTTTCTGAAATTTCTTCAAAGTCTAAAAAAGTCTCTCCCCTGGCATGTCCCCTTGCCGGTTTCAATTTAACTTTCAAACAATACATATATTTTTTCCGTCAGATGCTTAGCTAAAGTATGTTTAGTTGGAATTTAAGTAATTATACTTACGTATTATAAAATAAAAAATAAAATAATTTTGTTAATTTCAAATAACTTTTAAAATTAACTTTTGTCCCGCTTTTTTTGTGTATCTATCCTGTCAAATTTCGTTCCGCTGAAACAAATGTAAATTCAAGGATGGCTATATCGGAAGTAGCGCTTAAGGACATCTATTTGCTTGAAGTTAGCATTACTAAACGCGCAAGCCATTTAAGTGTCGCCATTTTTAGTTGTTGCGACGCGACCGTACGGTGTACACTCTAAAAAATAAATGTGTAAATTTACACTCAAAAATGTGAAAATCGATGATACAAAAACGACATGTCTATATGTGTAAATTGGTGTGTAAATTGCGCCAAATGTGTAAATTTCAAAATACACACTTTAATGTGTAATTTGATGATAAGTCCAAATGTGTAAAAATTATCTGATAACTCCTGAAATACACGCTTCAATGAGTAAACTGCTGGGCAATACACATATTTCTGTGTAATCCTTTTACACATATTTCTGTGTAATATTCATTTTTTTCACATATTTCTGAGTAATACTTTTACACATATATCTGCGTAATATTCAGTTTTTGCACATATTTCTGTGTATTAGGGAAATACACATAATGTTGTGTAACATGCAAGTAATATTCTGTTCTTACACGTATGTCTGCGTAACATGTAAAATACATAATTTTGTGCAATATTTAAAATACACAGATTTTTGTGTACATAGTTTTATCTGATATTTTGGAGAGTAAAATGTGAATTAAGTGTTTTCATTACCGAAAAAAAAAATGCATGAAGGACAAACTCGTATGTTTGGCGTGTTCTTTCCTTTTAGCAGATTTGTAGTCTAAGTAGTTGAAAACAAGATCAAAAATCAATGTTCGTTCAATCTGAAAAAAAATTATAATTGCTTCTGTTTCTATAATTGGATTTGGTGTAAACATTTTAATTTTTCGGCCTAGGTTAAAACTATTTCTTCTGATATCAAATGACATCTTTTTAAAGTTTTTATTTATTTTTCTTGTAGTTTTTGAATGCAATACGCTTATAAAAAGTCTTCAATTTAAAAACCACAAACGAAAAACATGAATTGAAATCTATGAAAAGCTGTCTTTTGTCATCGGTAGAAAATGAAATAAGAAATGTATAGCATGTAAAATAATGAAAATTCGAAGTTTCATAGCAAAATATATTATAAACACGCTGAAACAGATAGTATTTAAATCAAATAATTATTTTAAATGCAATATAATGTTAAAACTGCAAATATCTACTCTAATGTTAGAATATGTGGTTTAACCTCATTTAAACATGAAAAAAAATGATTTAAAACACAAAAATGATAAATTATTTTTTTCAAATTTGTAATAAGCAGAAAATAACACACTTCTCATCCATAATATTAATTTTCAAGTATTTAATTGTAAAATAAATGAACTTACCCTTGAAACAAAAAATGTGTTCTGGGCTATCTAGCCCTTTTAATTTTACAAAATTCGTTTTAGCAATAACGATCTAAAATTGTTCACGTGATTAAGTAAACTTTGACATGAAAGTTTAACTAAGTATCGTCGTATATTGAGAATTATAATAACATACGTGGCCAAAATGCTATGACAGATGGTAACAGTAATAAATAAGACCCCAGATTAAGGGTTATTTCCATACAAATTGCCTTTTTTCTAATTTATTTTTAAATTCGTTTTTGCTCTCAAACGCTTCAAACTTGCAAATTCTCTTATTTAGAAGCTATATTAAGTCACGTGCTTGTCAATGTTTTGATAAACGCAGAAAATATTGCAAAAAAATGTTGTTAAAGTCAATGTTTTGAGCCGAATTTTTCGAAGAGGGAGATTTGGGAACGAAAAAAGGGTCATACTGAGGAAATAATAGTTTATAAATCTAATTCTAATGAATTTAACAAAAAATAAATCACACGACATCTTATAGATCTCTTTAAAAGTCACCTCAGCAAGTTTCGTGTTTTTACTTCTAAAAGTGAGTTTGAAATTGTATCAGAAAATTTCGAACTGTTGAAGGGGAAAATTTTTTTCAAATGCATCCTTAATGCTCACTGGTCATTTTGACTTTAGTGTATATCGCAGTTATGCAACACGGTGATACAAAGGTGTAATTCACTTTACATTATGATTTGACTGAAGCAAAATTCATACTTAAAAAAATTTTAATTATTAAAAATAATTTTAATAATTCATTGCCAAAATTACATTTTTATTTATAAAATTATACATTAAAAAATAATAACTCTTGCTACCTATGATTATTATTTTTTTAAACAAAGCTCATTTTTCAGGTCTTATATGAAGTTTTTGTACGACTTTCCAAGAATCTATGTTGCCAGGGCCAATATCACTCTGATACCATCATAAAATAATACAATTGGTTTATAAGAATTTACTATAGTGGCTTTAAATGAAATGTGATAAAAAAATTTCATATAATTATCTGTTAGAAATCCATATAATCGTACTTACTTTTACCAGACATAGCTAAAAATAAAGAACGAATACATAGTTAATCACTTTTTTATGTGAATGAAGTATAAAATTGCAGACCATACATAAAATAAAGCCACACTTTGGTATATTATCATTAATATTTTATTTACAAGATTAGAGAATAGTTATAAATAAAAAAACTTATTTTAACGCTCCGCCTACCAGACAGTTCCGACGGATCGGCCAACAAAAATTAGTTAAAAATTCCGTAACATTAGAGTGTAAAAAAATCATGATTTAAAAAGTAATAATAATAAAAGTTGGATTTTTGTATTTAAACATATGTCTTTTTATTTAAATAGAATATTTTTTTTTCCCCAGCATTGAAATATTGAATAGATTTAGGTTTAGGTTATAGGTTTTTAAGATTAATAGATTTTAGGTTTCTAAAACAATTAGACCTTTATTTACAAACATAATCTATGTTTTTACACTTTAATTAATAAAATTTAATTCTTAGTTAGTAATTACAAAAAATATAAAAACTGTAAATTAGTAATTTCATTAATTAATATAATACAATAAAGTTATACACATTAATATTTTGCAATAATTATGTAAAATTATATTTAAAAATAATGATTTCACATTTATTACAATTATCAGTAGCTGCACTTAAATCTAAATTGATTACAATCTTTAATTAGGTATATAATACATATTGTAATGCTTTAATTATTAAAATGATAATTCAGTATTTACTATTCATTCTAAAATGAAAAGGGGCAGAATGCTTGTTCTAAAAAAAGACACTATTACATCAGAAAATATATTACTAGTGTGCTTAGTAGCAATAAAAATATGTGCATAATTTTTTAGTATGATAAATAAAAAAAAAAATCATTAATTTTCAATACTTCTATAAATTCGAATTGAAAAATACAATTAAATAACACGTTTTAATAATATCTTGCTTATTTCTAAGAAAAAACTTCTATCATTTTTGTTAAGTCTTGATTGCACAGATTTAAAAGTGCTGCGGTATGGAGGGATTTATTTAAAAAAAGATCTGGCAACAATTACAAGTAAATTTCACTATTTTTTTAAAAAAAATAGGGTGCATTTTGTTAATTTCAAAAGGGGCAAAGTATTGCAGCCTTAACAAATAGCCAAAATGAAACAGTAATCAACAGAATTAATAAAAACTGCAAATAATTAATTTCAATATGGCATAATCAACATAACTAACAAATATTATTGGTAGCTCGTTTTGCATTTGTAATAACAAAAATTACTGTTATAGCATAAATCATAACTTACACAATGTATGTGCATGCTAATATATATATTATATATATATATTTCTTATATTATATATATTTTTTATATTATATATGTTTCTTATATATATGTATATGTATATATATATTTAAGAAAATTATGACATCACAAATTATATTAGATTTAGATTTAAATATAATATTTAAATGAAATGTTTTTTATGCCTTTACAAAGTTATTGTATTTAATGTTTTACAGGACTCAGAAATTAAGATTAGAAACAATTATTTAAAGCTTTTTTTCTTTATTCGTAAGGCAAAATGCATGTATAACCTTTCCAAATTACATTAATCTTATATTTTAATACGTTTATGTCATTTAGAACAATTAGATTTAAATCAATTTTGATTTAAATAATTGATTTTTTTCAAATTGTTGATTAAAATAATGATTTAATTGCTAGCTTAAATCCACTTTTTAAAATAGTTAACACCCTAAGTAAAATCCAAATGAATGTGATAAAATTTAGAAATTGGTTTGTAAACTTGTTTTATTAGATCTAAATTCGTAAAAATCTCGAAACGTTTAAAAAATATATCGAATAAGAGCTAATGAATTTTAACTGTGATTGTATGCATTATTGTAATTTTTGAACACTTTTTATCTTTATTACTTTTTTCTTTGGTTAATCATATATTTTCTGATAGTGTATATCGTATAGATATTTTGAAATTCCTCTCATTAAAATCATTCACAAAATAAAATAATAAAAGCTTCTAGAATACAAAAAATAAATAGACAATAGAATTATGAAATTTCAGCCTCATTCTTTCAAATACTATATGGATTATTGATAGATTTTTAATTATTTCAACTAAATCATTGTAATTTAAAGAAAAGCAAACAGAAAAAACATTTTTCATACCTATTTTCCATCTACATATTTCTTCATTCTTTTATGGTAATCCATAGATTTAGTTGTAGAAAACAAATAGTCCAGTATTAATTACAAAAGTAGTGGCATGAATCATTTACACATACCAACAGCATTTGTAAACTTTCTTGGACGTATTTTGTATCAAACACAGAATATTGCGATACTCTTGTATTATTTCTTGCTTAAGCTTTTAAACTTTGACGGACTATACGTACATAAATGGCTATTTTTACAAAGAAAATGTTCTCGTTCTCTGTGTATTCCAAAGATCAACAAATAAACTATGCTGTCTTTAATTTAAAAATCGTCTGCGATTGTTCTGTATTGCGCATGGCATATGCGCAGGTGAAAATTATAAAGCAAACAATACATACATTAGGGTGGAGCGAAAAAAATTTTTTTTTGAAAATCAAAAACGGGTAGTTGCCAAAAGTTGCCTTTATACTAGCACATTAACTGCGTGAAATTTTACCGCTGAAAAAAAATGGCTTGAGTCTGCGCTTTTGCTCCAAAAATCGAAATTTTGAGTAAAATTTGTCATTTTTTGACATTTTTTCAAAAAAATTAAAAAATTCCTACAGAGCTGGTTAGTATTTAAAAGTGTTGCTTAGACCTTTATATTTATCTGCTTAACATATTTAAACTATAAAACAATATCTGTAGTCTGTATAATTGGAGCAAATCTGACAACTTTTTGTGAAAAATCAGCGTTAACCTCTCTATTAGAGCATACAACGAAATGTTCATTTAAATGCATTTCTTACCTAGCTGCTTTCAAAACTACTGTGTATATAACTCATTAGAGGTGGTTACATGATCCCACCCGTCTCAACCACCCAATCATCTAGGCCCAGTGTTTTATTTATGTATTGAATTGTTACTTTTTTTCCCGAAGACGAGTATAAGTTTTCTATTTATCAAAGTAATTTATCTCTTCGTTGTATTCACTGACTTTGGATGATTTGGACTGCTGGTGTGACTTGCTGCATGTATATTTTTATACCATGTATAACAGAAGAGAAGCTGAGTAATGTATTGGGTATGTTCTTAATTGAACCTATTCAGAAGTCTATTATCTTCATTAAATTTACATGCAATTAATACATTATGATTGGAAGTTCTGTTACCACAGCATTTTTTCAATCAATTACATTTTATATATAATGATTTTCCTAAAAATTGATTGTATGAATTCAATTTTTAGTATGTCATCATTTACTGTACTTATTACATTGAATATATTTTGAGAAGCTGGCTGCTTAATATTATGACGATCGTCACAGAGGATTGCAAACAAAATTTGCGTATAAAACAACAATATTTCTAAAGAAGTTTTAGTATGCTTTATGTCGTTTCCTGTGTTGTTCCATAGTCTAGTAATTTCTAATAAGATTTTAGATCTATTATTTAGGTGTGTAGTACATTTGGTATAAAACAGCCCGCGATATAAACTTGGATTATACATTTTGTGAGTGAACATATAGACACTGATTGCCAATCTGTGCTTATATAAAGCGGAAAATTTTATTAACTTTATGAGCTGTCTTTTGTGTGAGATGTTTTCTAAACTCCTATTCCCCATTCTTTCTGAGAAATAGTTTTCCTTATGAATTAGCTTTGCAATCTCTGACAGAAATTTCTAGTCTGTTCTGAGTATCTTTTTCTCAATTTGAGAAAATAATTTTTCGAAATTATTCTCTGTTTTATAAAAAAAAATGCAATAGGAAGTGAATAGTACGTAGACAAAGGTTTTCCTTATTGATCCAGTGAATCCATGTAGCTTAAAACGTTTTACATCGACTTCTCTAATAACTGGCGCAGAGGAAATTCACTGGAGTTGAAGTAGCGAATGATTCAATATTATACACAATTCTAAGCTTACCCCATGCAAAATGGTTCACAGTGACAAATAAAATTCTCCTAATTTTAAATGAGCACTTATAGTCGATTAGAATCCGTACATTCCCTCATAAAGTACTATGCATTATATGTTTATGCCCAGGACATTTCACCATCAAATGTTGTCCACTCATAAAAAGAGGATCTAAAAGTTAATAGGAAATTACCTGGACACGAAAACACTTATAAAACGGCATAAAACTAATGCAAAAAAAAAGTTATTTACAACAGCGGTTGCTTTACACATGGAGAAGAAATTTTCATTGCAATTCTCGCTGATGATCACCATCACGTTAAACAGCTGGCTTCTCAACATATAAAAAATGCAAAAGTAGAATAAATGATGGCATACTTATAGTTGAAATATCTGAAATCATCTTTGAAGCAAATCATTACATAAAAAAAATACAATTGACTGAAAAAATGTTGTGGTAGCAGAACTTCCAATCACTATTCATCAACTGAATGTAAGTTTGATAAATATAATAGATGGCCGCATAGATCCCTTTAATGGATTCCCGTGCATTACTCTGCTTGTCATTTTTTGTATAAACTGTAAAAATATACCTGAAGATAGTTACAGCAGCATGTGGATGCAAAGAACAGATGAACAAGGTGGAAGCATCGAAAACATGCCAAATTTTTATAAAGAAAATCACAAATCAATGTATAAATAAAACACTGTACTAAGATGATCGAATAGTTGGGCCGGGTGGTATAGGAAATATAGCCATCTCCACGACGCATGTCCAAGGTAGTTTTGAAAACAAGAGCTGTATTAAAAACAACAATTCGTTGTATGACCCAATAGGGTGGTAATGCTGTTTTCTTACTAAAAGTTGACTGTTTTGCTCCAGCTATAGGGAATAAACATATTGTTTTATAGTTTAAATATGTTAAGCAGATAAATACAAAGGTCTAAGCAACACTTTTAAATACTAACCAGCTCTGTAGGAATTTTTTAATTTTTTTGAAAAAAATGTCAAAAAATGACAAATTTTACCCAAAATTTCGATTTTTGGAGCAAAAGCGCAGACTCAAGCCATTTTTTTTTAGCGGTAAAATTTCACGCAGTTGATGTACTAGTATAAAGGCAACTTTTGGCACCTACCCGTTTTTGATTTTCAAAAAAAATTTTTTTTCGCTCCACCCTAACATACATCACTAAACTTTGAAGTTTATCACCAGTTCGTTCAAAACAGCAGGTTTAATATTTTTTTTTCCTTTTTGAAACCGCAGAAGTATAAGTGTCGCAGATGTGTGTTTTGTCGACAGCTGATCATTAACAAAAATCATCGTAAAAGATAAAATACCTGAACCTGAAACATTTTTACACTTTTCTATTTTTGCAAGAAAATACTGGATTCGTGAAAATTTTCGAATTCCTGTTTTTAAAGGATTTTACACATTTTATAAGGTTAAAAATGTTTTTACAAAATGTTTGTTTGTATGTCTGTGACTCTGTCTGCCTCTATGTGATATAAATGTTGTGGGCGCTCTATCTCAAGAACTAATGCATGGAATACGTTTTCATTTTATTTGAACCTTATACATACAAATGCATATATATATATATATACATATATATATATGTGTGTTAGAAATGTGATTCTGTATGTCAATAATTAATTTATAACAAGCTGGAAATTGCATTTCAAGCGTAGCAAATGAAATGCGTTCGTGCTATAACAAAGTTCTAAAAATATTCAGATTTCGGTGTACTGGATACAGTATTTCGGATACAATATAGTGGCCGAAATCTGTCGGTGTGTCCCTGTAAATACTATCTGCTTTCTGACAGCGGTGTAGTCGTAAAAAAAGCAGAGGGTATATGCAAAAAACATAGGGTATACCCTAGAGCGTATACACTGGAGAAATAGAGGATATACAGAGTTCCTTAAAAAAATCCAAAGGGTATACGGCATGTACCCACGTAACTTGTAATAAACCTCAACAACGTACATAAAGTGTGAAATAGTTTAATAGTATTATAACACGCCCCAAACAGTATCTCCCCTATAATATTATGTAATGGAATACTTGTGTGTGGCCCTGTAAATTAATAATAAATATTCTTTGCACCACCGATTGTGCAGAAAGTATATATTATCATACACTTCATAGATACATATAGATTGTATTACATTCGAAAGTGTGTAGCATCATTAACAAATTGGAAATTGCACGTCAAATGTGGCAAATGAGGTGCGTTCGTACTACAATTAATTTTATAAATATTCTGAGCTTCATACATTAGCTGTTAAACTCTTATGATAAAATGCATGAATATAAAATTTAACACGATTATATACCTCCAATTCAGTAATGCGAAAATAATAGGACCTCTTCTTAAATAGGACGTAATCAAGATCGCAAACCTAGAATCATTACTTATCATGGGATATCATAAAAATGCGTAACTGATTCGAAAACCACTGTTATTTTCATTTTTACTCTGTAACTCTTACATATTCTGTTGTGTTACCCTGTATATGATTTACAGCATTTATACACAAAAAGTAATATGCAAAAATATAGTTACATTTAAAAATTCATATCACAACTAAAAATGCACTTCTAGCAACATATCTGTAACATAGAGTAGTCCTGGTGCAGAATAGTATCCGAAATCTTTTGTGAGTGCCTGTAAATACTGTTAGCGCTTTCTATTATTAAAGAAGTAACTTGCAATAAAACTGAGCAATGTATATCAACTTAATTATATATGAAATAATTTAATATGATTGAAATACGCAGAAAACAATGTTTTCCCATATATCACTATGTGACGGAATTCTTTTGTGTAGCTCTGTAAATGAATAATAAACGTTTTTTCACCTTGCACCGAATGTATATTTTAATACGCTTCGGTAAATGTATATAAATTTTTTCTTGCTTGGAAGGTTTGGTTTGGCTGTAACACCATTAAAATGAACTTGAAACATTTTTTCTCATTGACGGTAATGTAACGTAATACTTTTGATTGTCCCTGTAATCAAACTATACATCCGATTTTGATAAAATTTGAAAAAACTTGACAAAATTATGGAACAATTTTATATTTTAAATTTCAAACGATTCGGTTGGGTAGTTTTTTCTCTATTATACGCTGACAGACGGACAGACAGACTAACAAATGGACTGAACAACGACAATCGGTCTTACGTTTATACATAATTTCGAACGGACCTAATTATGTATCTTTTTGTAAGTATTAATCACTTAAAATTTTTTTGGTCGTTTTCGTTTTCGGCCGAAAATAGGATGAGTACCGAAATTCGGTTTCAGTTTCTGTTTTGATCTTAAAAATCTGTTTCAGTTGATCCTTAATTATGATTAACACTTACATTCGTGTAAATGCAGGTACTTTTCTACGTTTACACATCTCTATGAGTTAATCAAGAGATAACAAATTGCACATTTGATTTCACAAGCTAGGTACACATAAAAAAAGGTAATTTTTTGTTCAAAATGTGTAAATTTTATGACAAGTATGTATTTTTAAAAAATTACTCACTTATGTGTGTACTTATAATTAAGTTTAACTTAGACTAGCACATAAATTCGTGTAAATCCAAGCATTTCTAGACATTTACACACTTGCTTGAGTTTTTCAAGTGATAAAAAATTACACACTTAATTTCATATCCTAAATACACATATAAACAGGTAAATTTCAGAAAAAAATGTGTAAATTTTACGACAGGTGTATAATTTTAGAAATTTACACATATATTCGGGTAAAATTGGCTAATTTACACATTTATTTTTTAGAGTGTAGTGGTTTCGCACGGTGATCGTGTATCTCCCCTGGTAAGTCATAAAGCTTATAATATTCATTTAATTCTATTGCATTTACTGCCCTAATTAAGCAATACGGTAATAATTAAAGTGAAACACACACTTAACCCAAAAACTAATTCAGTCAGTTAAAAAATTTGAATTTACATGAAAATGTCTCTCCCCTGCCGTATTTCCCCTGGCAAGGTAACTGCCAGGGGAGCGAGTCACTGACCAGAAAAAGTTATAAAATATGTATAAAGTGACTTGCCCTTATATGAAAAAGTAAATAAACGGGACAAAAATCATAATTTAAAGGTTTTTGATCAAACTCAAACTTTTCTTTTTGACCGAATTCTCTATGTTTTTGAACCTCTTATCGTAGAATCACCCATATACTAAAACATGCATTCTGTACAATCTGTGATGCAAAGAATTTTTATTATTAAATTACACAAAAGTATTCCACTACATAATGCTAAACGGGGAAACATTTTTTAGGGAGTGTTTTAATTAAATTCAACTATTTCACATTTTATGAATAAGATATACGTTGTTGAGGTGTAATAAAAATAACTTCCTGCATATTTACAGAAACACAAAGATTTCGACTACTATACTGTATCCGAAGTACACTCAACTATATCAGCAAGATCTGAATATTTTTAAAACTTCGTTATCGTACGAACGCACCTCATTTGCTACGTTCACGTGAAATTTTCAACTTGTTAATAATTAGTTAAAGGGAAATATACTTCAAATTTAATATTAATGGCATAGTTAATAAATTTTTTTAATAAGAATTATGATAATTACTTTATCCTAATGAAGGGCTTCTAATAAATTTATAAAACTCATTATGAAAACTGTGTCCTTTTGCAAAAAAGGAGAATTACAGGGTGGTCATAAAAAAAACTTTGCCGATATATGGAGCTCTAGCGGCCAGTCCGTTCAACCGATCAAGGTGAAATTTCAGATATAGCTATTCAGAGGTATGAGCTCCATATTCTGTGAACGGCAACAAAATGGCGCTTACGGTTACGGTTATAGTTATAGAAACTCGAAAATTTTCAATGGCAACACCCATTTATTTTCCTTGCAAATTGCTCAGCGCATGCGAAAACCCTAAAGAGCGTTGGAACGGTATGGTTATTGGAATAAACGGACGCGGTATGCTCGCACAAAATCAGATCTACGAACGGCCCCAAAAAAACACGACCAAGGCGCACGAAGAAAATTTGAATATGACAGAAACAAAATACCAATCACGGAACATCGTCTGCCTCTGCCAGATAGTCAGCGTAGAAAACGTATAAAAAGTAGGGTGGGAATGTTAGTTGTTCAGTCGGAGCTCGCAGATGCCAACAAAATGACTTCGTTTGTGGTGAGTTGATAAAACTATTATCAAAATGAGATGAATGCTACGAAACCTGGCGCGTTTACCGTCGAAACCATTGCCAAATACGTGGCCTATGCAGTTTACAAGCTCTTCGTGATTTAGAAATGAAATTCGAAGAAATTGGCAGCTCTCGTGTGCACTCGCGATCCGGACGACCAACTGTTCCTGAGGATACTGTTATGGAAGTGCATCACATAATAACCAGAGGACGCATGCAAACTACAAAAGGTGCATCTCGTGTATTTGATATACCAAAATCAATGGTCTTATAGTCCAGTCATTATAGTAAGTTCACCTCGGAATTCGAGATACCAAGCTGTAAGTCTGTGAATACTTGTATATTGACACCCTAAAAGTTGTCTCAAAACCTACATATGGTAGGGTGTACGCAACTATTAAATTCCAAGGTCAAAGGTCACAAAAATCGGTTTTTTGCGCTTTTTTTTTTGTAAATATCTCATTTCCTATAGGTTTTTTGCTATTTATATTTATTATCAATATTGTAGAATACAAAATTCTCTACAAATTTTGTTTGAAAACATTTTTCATACGTCGAACCGTTTTCGAGATAGAGGGCGGAGAGCGCGCGGTCACAGTATCACTTCAGGTCAAACGGTGCCTCCGGTCGAAAACGCGCCATATATCATTTTTTCCCTAACCTATCCACTTTTTATTGAGTATTAATTTATTTAACAACACTTATCTGTCCATGTAATTGCAGAATTGTTAATGAAAATTTAGGAATTATATTTGAATTTTAACCTAATTAATATAATATTAATAACTTCTTACACGATGAAAAAAAAACAAATAAATTATGAATTAACAGTTTTATTAAAAACACTATTCAATACATTTATTTTTATTAAAAGTAAAAAAATGGAATAAAGGGTACAAAAACTATAATTTATGTTTTTAATCATCTTCTTTCTCTTCATCTTCGTCTTTCGGCCGCTGGTAAACTTCCAACTGGTCTTCATTATCGTCTTCAACGACATTTGTCTCAAGTTGTTCCATGATTTGGGGGTCAAAGGTTTCATCTTCGTTAATGTCGCTCTGATATGGTTCTGCATTGAGACAAGCTTGCCCATTACATTGGCCACAAGCTAAAGAGCATTGCAAGCCCACTTTCCTGCATCCGCATCGCGAACCACAACAACTCTTGCAGTTGCAGAAAGTTGTATTTAGCAAATCTTCTGGAGCAGGTGGTAAAATTGTCATGATAGGCTCCAGAAAATCGTTTTGCATTGCCCAACCCCATACCTGGGGTTCCAAATCATGCCCTAACCAAGTTTGAACTTGATAATATACACGTTTGAAATGTTGATGAGAAGCTGCACTTGTTGGTGGAAGAATTGAAAGCTGCGCAGGTTTATTAAATTTTGTAGATTTGACGTAATGCATATAACGAATATGATCGAGACTTTTCACAGATTTCGGAGCATTATAGACTGCCAATAAGATTTGAGTTCCACTCTCTAATAATCTCTGGGCCGAACTATTTTCTTCCTCAAATGCTGCAGCTAATTCATCCAAATTCGTCAGTTTCTCAAAAACTTTTAAAAATGATTTTTTCCCTTTTTAAAAAGCGCAGAAGTTGTGGTCACAGCCACTTAAAGCATGCAGAAATAAAATATGTCTTTTGGAATGAGGATAATTATCAAAACTTTTAGTCGAGTATATCTCCGTTTTTACATTTCCTTTCCCAACTTTTTTAAAGAAAATTTCTTGTTCGTAACACAGTGTACGCCCAATTACAATGACAAGTAAATCAATATCTTGTCCTATTATAACTGCAGTTTTTTCAGACTTTGATTCTTCAATTGCAGTTTCAACAATAAGAACATCCGCATCATCTTTGGCTTGTTTAGTAGTAATATTTGCAGCTTATAATTTTTCAGTTAAGGTATTAATGAGCATATCTTTGTTATTTCGATTTGATAAGAATTTTTCTTGAGTAACTGGTACAACCATTGTTTCATCTAAACAGACTTTATACGTTTTTGAAAGTGCAGCAGTTCTTCTCTGCTGCTCCATAGCTTTTACGTTCTTACTGTAGTCTGAATATCCGTCAAATACAACAATTATTCTGGAACTGTAATGCCTTTTAAAATAATTAATGTATTTATCAAAAATAATAGATAAAGTATCTTCTCTGCTCCATACAACATGATGAAGAAGAAATCCGCCATCAATAATGAACGTCACATTATTTTCATTGCGGATGCAGGAAAGTGGGCTTGCAATGCTCTTTAGCTTGTGGCCAATGTAATGGGCAAGCTTGTCTCAATGCAGAACCATATCAGAGCGACATTAACGAAGATGAAACCTTTGACCCCGAAATCATGGAACAACTTGAGACAAATGTCGTTGAAGACGATAATGAAGACCAGTTTGAAATTTACCAGCAGCCGAAAGACGACGATGAAGAGGAAGAAGATGATTAAAAACATAAATTATAGTTTTTGTACCCTTTATTCCATTTTTTTTTACTTTTAATAAAAATATATGTATTGAATAGTATTTTTGAATAAAACGATTAATTCATATTTTTTTTTTCATCATGTAAGAAATTATTAATATTATATTAATTAGGTTAAAATTCAAATATAATTCCTATATTTTCATTAACAATTCTGCAATTACATGGACAGGTAAGTGTTGTTAAATAAATTAATACTGAATAAAAGGTGAATAGGTTAGGAAAAAAATGATATATGGCGCGTTTTCGACCGGAGGCACCGTTTAACCTGAAGTGATACTGTGACCGCGCGCTCTCGGCCCTCTATCTCGAAAACGGTTCGACGTATGAAAAATGTTTTCAAACAAAATTTGTAGAGAATTTTGTATTCTACAATATTGATAATAAATACAAATAGCAAAAAACCTATAGGAAATGAGATATTTACAAAAAAAGCGCAAAAAACCGATTTTTGTGACCTTTGACCTTGGAATTTAATAGTTGCGTACACCCTACCATATGTAGGTTTTGAGACAATTTTTAGGGTGTCAATATACAAGTACTATTTACAGACTTACAGCTGGGTATCTCGAATTCCGAGATTCTTACCTAATTTAAGCTTAAATGACTGGACTAAAGTTACTGCGCTCTGTAATCCGCATGTTTCTTTACCGGTACCAGCGCAGCCAGATGTTGGAAGTGAGAGAACATCAAAAACATATAGACTTTGTTAATGAATTTCTTATCCAATATGATGGAGATAACGATCAACCTCTTCGCATATTATGAACGGACGAGGCACATTTCACCTTAACTGGTAAACGTCAATGGCCTCCGCGATCCCCTGACCTCACTCCAGGCTCGGACTGGCCCACCGGCCCGTGGGCCGGTGCGCCCTCGGTCAAGTAAATGTGCGCCCTTATCTACGTCAAGTTAATAATTTAAAAAAAACAAAAAATAAAAAAAAATAAATAAAACAAAACAAAAAAATAAAAATATGACAAATACTAGAATAACTACAACATGGTTAAAAATATTCTTTATATATATTTTTAAAAAACAATAATTTTGTAAGCATTAAAAAACCAATAAAAAGAATTTATTCCCTTTGCAAAGGAAAATAATTGTATTGTTTATTCTTGACAGTTTCTTTGATCAGGACAACATCCAATCAAAATCTTTTAAAATCTAAAATATATTTTATATGTTACCAATAGCGGCAACGTACATGCAGACTGTCTGGCACCAAAGATCATCACTTTCGCTTCGATTTCATTTATTATTATTATTATTTAGTTTGTGGTAAAATCATTCATTTCAAAAACGGGAGCTTTGTGTTTCCGTAAAGTTTAATGTTTTGATTTTAATTTATAAAACATAAGTGTTCTTATTAAAAGTATTTTTGTTATTAAATATAGTCGAGTCTCTCTATAACGAAATCCATACATCGAATTTCTCTATATAACGAATTTTTAGTAGGAACGGCCCCCTTTTTGCATGATTACATTAAAAACAGTCTCTATATAGCGAATTATCTATCTCCATATAACGAATTTTTTCAGAAATTGGTCTTAATTTATTCAGTTTTAAAAAGCTTCGAAATCATATGGAATCAATTTTCCATCACTTATTTTTGACTTATCGTCAGTACTGAGTTTTTTTTTTTATTATTATTACTTTTGTGCTTTTTCTTTAAATTCATTCTCCCCTCCCATACACCTTTCCACATCCTTCTCAAAACAGTATCAATTGGATTGATACACATGTAAGAGAGGAATCAATGAGAGAGGGATTCAAATGGAGGGAAATGTTAACTACAATTTTTCATTCCTTGCTAAAATTTGAGCCTTTTTTTGAGAGCGTAACAACTTTAAAACCAAAACAACAAAAAATTACATATTTCTTCGTCTGAAATTAATGAAAGTCTTCCTTATTTGATTTTCATTAAGCCTTCAAATAAATGTCTGTACTCTTTTTTGAAACGGGTTAAATAATTAA
The DNA here is from genome assembly GCA_964019185.1 of Maratus speculifer. Lineage (NCBI taxonomy): Eukaryota > Metazoa > Arthropoda > Arachnida > Araneae > Salticidae > Maratus > Maratus speculifer. Next base: position 187,369,481 of record OZ025301.1, read on the forward strand.
GAAATAAAATGTTAGGTTAATATTTTCTTTTAAACATTTCAAATTCTTAATTCAACAGATCAAAAATAATATTTGTTCAAATTTCACACATTAAATACCATTTTTAACATCATTCTCTATACATCAAATTTCTCTATATAACGAATTTTTTACTGGAACGGTGGATTTCGTTATATTGAGACTCGAGTGTATATATATAAATAATTTTAGAAAGAATATTCTCTTCAAAAAAAGGTAATTCAAACTTTTTTTTTCTAAAAATTTTATTTAATATGAAAACAAAACTGTTTTAATATTGTATATTAAATGTAACAATCAAAATGTTGCGTCTGTCACGGGTTTTCATGGTCATGGTTCATGGATATGGTCATGGGCGTGCGAAGAGAAAACTGCGCCCGGGTCAATTTGGCGCCTCCCCTGCCAACTTTTTCTTGTAGCAGTCCAAAAAATGAAGTCGTTAGTACAAATTTGGAGCCCTATTGAGTAACCGCGCCCGGGGCGATCGCCCCTTTCGCTCAGTGCTCTATATGATAAAGTAGGGCTGTTCAACACCGCACCGCACCCAAGGTGCTACGGCGGCGACCTTTGAATGTTTTCTTTATATCCCTTCCATGTTCTATTTCTATATCGTTTATAATTTTTTTTTCTAAATCGGTTTTTTTTCTACTCTGCATAAAACGGATATAAATCTAACATAAAAAAGATTTTCAAGTTTCCCGTTATGATTTTTATTATACAATAAACTCTGTTTATGGCGGAATATTGTCTACAGCGGAATATTTGATTTTGTCCGAATAGTTTTTACGTATAAAAATCTATCCCAAAGGTTTTAAAAGTTCTTTTGTTCGTTACATCGGAATTCGATATACAATTTACTTTGCTATTCCGACGATTGTTTTTATATAATTTGCATGCTTACCCTTCTAATCAAAAATTTATTCTTTCATTTAATCGAACTAAATTAATAGATTTTCGAATCGATCCTAATTTATAAAATGATTAAGCTATTTAATTGATTAAGCTATTTAATTGATTAAGCTATTTATAATAAGATAAAGAAAATAAACGTACCGACATACCGACAAAAGACATTTCGTATTACAGTAGAACTCGCTAATCCGAAATTCTGGTTAATCCGGACGGATTTTATATTTGAACAAATTAATTGATAAGATTAACTTATGAAAATTTTCAGATTACAAGATGAATGTCGAGAAAGTCGTATAGAAGTAAGAATTAAACAAAAAAAAAACTGCAGTAAAGCAACTTTTTTATTTTTTAAACAGCTTGAAAAGAGTAAAAATATACTCAATTATGGAAAAGTACAACATATGTACACGAATATAAAATAAAAACATGCACTGTTGGCCTGCTCGTAGAAGCCATCTTTTTTTTTTTTTTTAATCTCATAATTTTGTCTGTCAGTCGCTAAAAAACTCTTTTCTCAAACGCAAAAAATGTTTAATTCAGATGATAAAAATTTAAATTTCCTTTCAGCAGTTTGATTTCACAAATTATAAATGGTTTCTCGTCCCCCCCCCCCCTTCCCTTCTCCTTGTAGACGCGGTGAATGAGCTATTTATAGATTCCCGATATTTTAATTTATAATGGGTTGTTACATAATTTCTCATTCTCAATTCCATTATATTATTATAAACATAGCATCAAATAATTAAATAAAACTGTTAAAAAAAAAAATAAAAAAAAATAAAATAAAAAGAGAGAGAGAGAGAGAGGACCGAAATTGGGTTGCAAGATTTGGTACAGCAAAGTGTTCCAAATTGGAAAGTTCTCTTTGTAGCCTGAAATGGTTTTATAAAAAAAAAAAAAAAAAAAAAAAAAAAAAAAAAAAAAGGCAGATCCTTAATAACATTAACAATCAAAACATCTTAGCTAATGTATACATTATACCAAAACGATTGTTTTAATGTTATTAAGGATCTGCACTGTTTTGAACCATTTTTGATTGACTACTTTGGGAATACTACTGTATTATTTTGAGAACAGTACCCTACGCAGAGATCTTTCAACCCAGTTTGGGTCTTTTTTTTTTTCAGTGAAGGAATACTATTTTTTTTCTGAGAGTTGTGCCGGTTTATCCAGCAAGTCGAACCATCGGATAACGGACTAAAAGATCTTTACTGTGGTATTGAGTACTTATATTTAAATTTTTTTTAAATCGAAATTTCGGATTTTCCCCATTTTTGTAATCAAAATAGGCACCGGTCCCAATTCAGATTAGCGAAGCTCTATTACATATTCTTACAGTCTGTTTGTTATTAATGAATATTATTGGCTTCCTATAAGATGATAAAATAATGAGTTTCGTTAGAAAAGTTGCGCCCTCTAAAAATTCAAGGTCTGCCCCTTTTACAATGACCCAGTCCGACCCTGCCTCACGCCTATGGATTTCAGGTTCTGGGGCTACCTAAAATCTAGAGTGTACATGTACAATCCGCAAACTTTGCCGGATTTGAAAGATTCTATCAAACGTGAGATTGCAAACATCCTTCATGCGATGTAACGTTCGGATGTATTGTCCACAGTCACCACCATGCAATGTGTAATTCTTGTCTGTGATGGCACCCATATGGAAAATGTGTAATAAAAATAAAAGTTTTCTCCGATCTGTGTTGTAATCAGAGATTAGTGTACTGACTCAGTGTCATATGCAAATTTACTCCTTGCGCCCCAATCGTGTGTTTTTATGGGGGGGGGGGGAATTCGCAGAACAGTTTTTTTGTGCGTGCATAATGTGTCCGTTTCTTGCTATAAACGTACGGTTCCAACACTCTTTAGGGATTTCGCATGCGCTGAGCCTTTTGCGATGAAAAAAAAATGGGTGTTGCCATTGAAAATTTTCGAGTTTCTGTAACTATAACCGTAACTGTGAGCGTCATTTTGTTGCCGTTCACAGAATCTCGAGCTCATACCTCTGAATAGCTATATCTGAAATTTCACCTCGATCGGTTGAACGAACTGGCCGCTAGAGCTCCATATACCGGCAAAGTTTTTTTATGACCACCCTGTTTTTCAAATAAGATGATATTAATATGCTTTTTATTTATTTAATTTTTTAACTTTTATTTAACTTTAATTTTATTATAATTTAATTAATTAATTAATTAATTTTTTACGGAGATTTTGAAATAAGTTCATTTTAGGGCACATACTGATAATCTGATTTTATTAGAGATGACTATCGTTCATTATTTTAACAATATAATAAACGTGCCTATGCATAGGATTTTACGGGGAAAATATTGCAAACAGATTAGAAAATAATAAGTGTATCATCTATAATAATAAAGAGAGAAGGATGTTGTCTGTCAGCGCTGTTCTGAAGAGACTGCTGCACGTAGAGTTACAAAATTTGGAGGGAAGGTACTTTTTTACATGTAGTTTTGCACGTCGAAGCCCGATTTTCGATTTTTTAATTAGATTTTTTAAATAATTTTTTTAGGCGATTTTCAGCGTTATTTTTGCGGTTTTATCCCATTAGTGAAATGAATGCGGTTTCATTCTTTTAACCCAAAATAGCAATTTTTTTTTCTCTTTTCAACAAAGTTTATTCGGAATTTGTACAGCGATTTTTGAATTTTTAACGAATTTTTAATGCGATTTTTAGTGTTTTTTCTCATTTTGCGGCTATTTTTTGAGATTGATAAAAAAAATCGTTTTAAACTTTTAGCCTAATGCCCTAAATTTTGTGTTTGTTACGATTTTTAGATTTTAATGATTTTTAATGCGATTTTCAATGCGATTTTTAATGTTTTTTAAAGATTTTTGCGTTTAGCATCTATATTTTTCATAGTTGTTCTATCAAAAACTTGAGCTGTTGAGAATGCAATAAGTAGTATTTTTTTGTGAAATCTACCCAAAATGCCAAAAATTTAGGTACCACTATTTTCGAATAGCAATTTCATAAACTATCTTAAATTCTTGCTTAAGACCGCTACCCCCTCGAGTTATATATCACCTGATAGGTTATTTAACAGAGTATGGTTTTGATAAAGTTTTTGAAGAATAGAGTGCTCTACCTGGTGGTGGAAAATGGAACTAATAGAACGCTATTTTTTTTAAATCTATAATAATAAAGAGACAAGTTTGTGTGTGTGTCAGCGCTGTTCTGAAGAGTCTGCTGTACGTAGAGTTACAAAATGTGGAGGGAAGGTACTTTTATACATGTAGTTTGGCACCTCGAAGCCCGATTTTCAATTTTTTGATTAGATTTTTTTTGATAATTTTTAGGCGATTTTTAGCATTCTTTTTGCAGTTTTATCCCATTAGTGAAAGAAATGCGGTTTCATTCTTTTAACCCAATATAGCATTTTTTTTCTCTTTTCAGCAAAGTTTATTCGGAATTTGTACAGCGATTTTTGAATTTTTAACGAATTTTTAATGCGATTTTTAGTGTTTTTTCTCATTTTGCCGTTTTTTTTTTTTTTTTTTTTTTTGAGATTGATAAAAAGAAAACCGTTTCAAACTTTTAGCCCTAAATTTTGTGTTTGTTACGAATTTTTGATTTTGACGATTTTTAATGCGATTTTCAATGTGATTTTTAAAGCTTTTTCAAGATTTTTTGCGTTTAGCATCTATTTTTTTCATAGTTGTTCTATCAAAATCTTGAGCTGTTGAGAATGCAATAAGTAGTATTTTTTTTGCGAAATTTACCTAAAATGTCAAAAATTTATTTACCACTATTTTCGAATAGCAATTTCATAAAATATCTTAAATTCTTGCTTTAGACCGTTAACCCCCTCGAGTAATATATCACCTGATAGGTTGTTTAACAGAGTATCGTTTTTGATAAAGTTTTTGAAGAATAGAGTGCGCTAGCTGGTGAAGAAAAATGGAACTAACAGAACGCGATTTCGTTAAAATTTGGAAATTTAACAATGTGATTTATTTTAAATGTTAAAATGGTTTATAATACATGATAAAAAATGTAAACAAAGAATGGTGTGACACATTTCAGGGTGCGAACAAAATTAGGAAATGTAATAAGAAGATCTGTTTTACACTTTAAGGTAGTTTATAACGCATGTTAAAATTTTTTAAAGTACTGGCGATGCTCTGGAGAGACCGCTGCACGAAGTTATGTATGAAATTTTACACCTTGAAGGCCGATTTTCAGTTTTTTAATTTAATTCATATGCGAATTTTAGTGGGTTTCGAGGCGATTTTTCCACATTAACGAAAAGGAAAGCGGTTTCATTCCTTCGACCTAAATTAGTGAATTTTGTTCTCTTTTCAATATAATTTATTAGGATTTCGTGCAACGATGTTTGGATTTTTAGTGAATTATTTAATGTAAATTTTGCCACTATTATTCAACATTAGTAAAAGGAATTTTGCTTAAAACTTTCAGGCTGATGTATTAAATTTTAGCTTTTAAGTTTATGAATTTCAGCTAATTTTAATGCGATTTTTCGAGATTTTTTGCGTTTGATGTCAGATTTTTGTCATTCATGAGATATTCCCAATTACAACGTTTTACCCTATTAGAGTAAATTTTGACCCCTGTGATTTTTTAATATTAGTGATTTTTAATGCACTTTTCAATACAATTTTTTTTTTCGAGTTTTATGGTGATTTTTTTATATTCGGAAGTAAAAATAGATTTTAAATTTTTAATCTAATATAATTGTAGACATTTTTAACGCGATTTTTCAAGAATTGTTGTGTTCTGTGTCGATTTTTTATTATCTATAAAGGATTTCCTTTTACTACGTGATTATCCTGTCGACCAATTTCGCCAAATTATGTCAATCGTGAAACAAGCCAAATTATGCAAATAGATGTAATTTTTATGTTAAATAATGAAAGAAGAGATAATTTAGAAAAGCATTAATACAAATACATATAAAAATAAGAAGTAAAAACCACTTGATGACGTAACAAACAAATGTAACATGTTTAATGTCAAGTGAATATGGAATTTACGATCCGCCATTATTGTAGTTTAATCTTATGGTTTGACCCAGATAGTTTCTTGGTCAACCGGATAATCAAATAGTTCAGATTTCCGATTAGAATGTTTTATCCGTTTGATGAAATTCTGATTACTGCGATTTAAAAAATAACTAGCGATATTTAATGCATTTTTCAATGCGTTTTTAATGAACTTTTTAATGCGATTTAGTACTATTTTTTTTTTCGATCCCCACCCCAGTGGTGTTTTAACAATTAAAAAATTATTTTGGTTTCAAACTTTTAGCCTAATATAGTAAATTTCGCCATTTACCTTTTTTTAATTTTGTCGATTTTCAATGTGATTTTTGATATATTTTGTGTTCTGCGTCGATTTTTTGTAATTCATGTAAAAAAGAATGGTTGCTACGTTTTACACGACTAGAATATTTTTTTATTCACGGGATGTATTTACATTTAGCGATTTTTAATGGATTTTTCAGTGGTTTTGTATTGGTTTTTTGAATCTCACGGCTATTTTTTGAAATTTCGACAAGGAAATTAATTTAAAACATTTACACTTCATTTACGAATTTTGAAATTTAGTGATTTTTTAATGCAATTTTTAGCAATGTTTTCATTATTTCTCACGCTTTGCGCCGATTTTTTGATTCGTATTTAAGAAATAATTCAGATTACACTATTTTACACTGTAAAAAAAAATCTGTAAAGGTACTAAACTTTTTCTAGGAAACTGGTATTCCAAGAACTTTTCCTGTAAAGGTAACAACAAAAATTCAAGTTTCAGAATCGGTTACAAGAATTTTTTCTGTTATCGTTACATGAAAAGTTCTTGGAATCCCAGTTTCCTAGAAAATGTTTAGTACCTTTACAGAATTTTTTTTCACAGTGTACTCTATTAATGTAAATGTTGTCCTCCGCTATTTTTAAATTTGAAACGATTTGTAATGAATTTTTGAATACAATTTTTAGATGTTTTCGAGTCCACGGCGATTTTTTCACAACTGGAAAAGAAATTTTTTAATAATTTGTAGCTTAATGTAGTAAATTTTGACATCAATGATTCAGATTTTTTGGGTATTTTCATAAAATGTTTAGCAAGTTTTGTGTCGATATTTTTTAACTAATGAAAGAATTCAGATTTCAATGTTTTGTCCCATTATGGTAAATTATGTCCGCAGGAATTTAATATAAATGTTTATCTTACTATGGGAAATTTTGTCCGGATTTTTTAATTTTACTGATTTTTAATCTGTTTTATAGTGATTTTTTAAGTTCTGTGACAGTTGTTGACATCGGTAAAAGAATTTCGGTTTCTAACTTTTAGCATAAATAGTACAATTTGTTCTCCACGCTTTTATGAATTTTGCCAATTTCTAATGCGATATTCAATGTAATTATTAGTTAGTTTGGGGGATTTTAAGTGTTCCGTGTTGACTTTTCCTTATTCATGAACGATTTCCGATTACAATATTTTCGACTGAATATTAAATTTTTACAGCCATGACTTTTAAATATTCAGCGATTTTTAATATAGTTTTCGATACGATTTTTAGCCATTTTTTTAAGTTCCTTGGCGATTTTCTGCCATTCAGAAAGCAATTTTGATATCAAACATTTTGTTTAATGTAGTTATGTTTCGAATGCAATGTTTTATCTCTTAATATGATTTTGGCGTTCCATGCCTGCATTTTGTAATTTATGAATTATTTCGATCATAACCTCCCCCCCGCCCCCGCCCTGAATTAATATTATTTTTTTAAGCATTGACTTCCAAATATTTAGCTATTTTAATGCAATTTTCAATGTAATTTTTAGCCATTCTTCAAGTTCCGTGGCGATTTTTTTACATCCGGATTTCGATTTCAAACTTTTTGGTTAATATGGTTAATTTCTTGATTACAATATTTTATATTATAACAATGAATTTTTACCCTAGGGATTTTTTAATGTTTCACGACTTTCATTACAATTTTCAATGCAATTTTTGGGCTTTCTCAGTCTTTTTAACATTTTTCAAAGGAATTCGATTTTAAATTTCTAGACTAATAAGAGTTTGGTTTCAAACTTTTATCCTTTACGGTAATTGTTTTGCTCTCTTATTTTGATCTACAGCAATTTTTAATGCAGTATGCTTTTTTTTTTTGAGTTCATGGCGATTTTTTTCAGATACGGAAAAGGAATTCGGTTTTTATTTCTCTAATATGATAAATTTTCTCCTGTGCGATTAAAGATTTTTATTGCGATTTTTTAGCAGTTTTTTTCGTATTTCAATGCTTTTTACATTATCAAATTAATTAGATTCAAAACATTTATCCAAGTAGAGTAAATTTTGAGTTCCGTGATTTTTGAAAATTTTGCCATTTTTAAAGCGATGTTTACGTTTCTTCGCGACCCGCTTCGATTTTTTAGAGGTTCAATTTTTGGCCGAATTTATTAAATTCTGATCTCTTTTCTTCAAAGTTTATTCGAATTTTGAAACACAATTTTTGAATTTTGTTTTATATTTTTATGAGATTTTTAATGTTTTTTGCGATTTGTAAGATTTTTCCACATTAGTAAAAATAGTCCGACTTCAATTTTCTAGCCCATCTCTTTTCAACGAAGTTTAGACGAAATTCGTGCAGCATTTTTTAAATTTTTTGAGGTTTTTATTATGATTTTTAAAGTTTTTTCGCAATTCTTGCTATTTTTTGATGAACCTGGGCAACGCCGGGCAGAACAGCTAGTTTAAAATATTTCTTTAACGTTGCTTTTATGAGTCATCTTTCATCTTTTACCATGATTAAGTAAATTTTAATTTTTTAATAGTTTGGAAATTTAGAAAAATTAAATAATAAGTAAAATACAGAAATCTATACACAATTTTGACCACAAGAATGAAATACCGTTTACTTTATATAATATATGATACCCCAACTTTGAAATTACATAATTTCAAAACAATGAGAGATACAAATGTGAAACAAGTTGAATGTTAGACAGACATGCCTGGAATTTTTTGTAGTTCAATTTAAAAAAGTAGTTCTAATATTGGACACGAGAGGGCGCTGCAATCACAAAGCTATGTCTTTGAAATAGTTCCTGAAATTGAGCTGTTTGAACTAAGACAAAAATCACATTACAATGGTTTCGATATTTTTACTTTTTTCAGCATCAACATGATGTAACTTAAAGTTAAAATTCAAAATCACTTGTTGAAATACTTCTACTGAAATGGATGCACTTGCCTCACATATGAATTGTTCAAGCTGTTGCAGTGTTTGGGGATTCTTAGAATAAACAGCGTCCTTCAAGTAATCCCACAAAGATACTTTTTTACACGTGTCAGCTAAGAAACAGACGCATGAATGAAATTTCTGTACTTCTGAGTACTATTTAAAGCTCCATGTGATTGTGCTGCCACCTATCATCCAATATTGGAACTATTTTTTTAAATTAGTGTATAAGAAATTCCAGGCCTGTCTGTCTAACATTCAACTTGTTTCACATTTCTATCTCTCACTGTTTCGAGGTTATGCAATTTCAAAGTTGAGGAGTCCTTTCTTGAACACCCTATATATACAGGGTGATTCAGCTCGTCGGTGACAAACTTTAAGGATCGATAGAGCACACCTAGACGAACATTTTTGAATAGGGAATGTAGGGTCCGTGACGCGATGGTAAGGCGCTAGGCGCTTTCGAAAATTTGGGTGCCGAAATTCGAAACGTCATAAAAACTAGGGAAATGGTTAGATTTTCTTGCTTGTTGCGTCAAAATGATTCTGTTTGTTTAGACTTTCTTCAGTACCAATTTGATAAGCGTATCTCTTAAAACATGGATAGGGGGCGCTGCAGACTTTGGAGAGCTAGACAACAACTTTAAGCCCGTTATTTTGATAATTTAACACATGCTCGCCAAAGTTTATACTCTAACTTAAAGTTTGAACCCAAAAGTAGAGCCCTGCAAAAAGCGTAAGAGCCGGAATAAAATGTCAAAGTACAGGGTGGTCGAAACTCGAAGGCTCCTAAGAGATAAACAAACAGATTTCTTGACTTATGGCATGCATTTTCATGATTCTGTTTGCTGGGGCTCTCTGAAACTCAGTTGAACGGTACAAAAAGAAACATCGATAGGGGGCGCTTTGGGCAAAAAACATAATTCGTTGACATTTCGGACGCTAACTGGAAACGGGGCGCTACGATCAGTTAGAAACAAAACAAGAGAGTAATTTACTTATCATAAGAAGCTATTAAAACTGCAGTTTGTTTGTTTTTTTTAACAAACATAGCTGGTTTCAATCATGCACAATGCGCGCAATAAAATTTACATAAGGTGCTTTTTGCTGATTTATGCAAAAGATATCGTACCATATCGATATGCAAAAGATACGTAATGCGTAGACGACAACGCGAGATGACGTAGTTGTATGCGCAGACACGTCTTTTGAACGTGCGGTACCTACTTAAGCTTCGGGTTACTTGTCTGCAGATCGGTAGTAGGATGGAACGGTACACAAACTCTGAATTGGCTGACATGCATTTGGCGTATGGCGCTGCTGGTTGTAATGGACGAGCCGCTCAGCGGTTGTACGCCGAGCGTTACCCCAACAGGCAAATCCCCTCCCCTGCCATGCCTTCTTCGCTCGAGTACACCAGAGGTTGTCCACAACGGGATCTTTCGACGGAGGCAGGCCTGAACGGGAGCGATCAGTGAGCACCCCCGACAACGAAGAGGCTGTGCTTAACCTGGTTGAGGACAACCCAGGTCTTAGCACGAGAGATATCGCCAGACATGTTGGCATTTCGCAAGCAACTGCGTGGCGCATCTTACGTTCCCGGAATCTGCACCCCTACCAATTCCAGCGGGTGCAGTTGCTCAGAGAGCAGGATTTTGGCCCTCGAGTGGAATTCTCAAGATGGTACTTGGCGATGAGATCCAGGGATCCCCGTTTTGTAAACAGCATTTTGTTTACGGACGAGTCCACCTTCAGCCGGGAGGGAATGTGGAACGCCCACAACAGTCATGTGTGGTGTGATGAAAATCCACATGAAACCAGAAGCCGAGCAGCCCAGGAGCGTTTCTCAGTAAATGTGTGGGCCGGCATTCTGGGGGATTGCCTCATTGGCCCTTATTTGTTACCTGAACGGCTGATAGGTGGAAATTACCTGATTTTCCTGGATCAAGTGCTGCCGCAGCTTCTGGAGGAGGCGCACGTACCCGAAGGTTCGCGTCGCCAGATGTGGTTCCAGCACGATGGAGCTCCGGCCCATTACACGAACGACGTGCGTCTCCATCTAAACGCAAGGTATGGCCAGCGGTGGATCGGGCGTGGGGGTCCAGTTCACTGGCCTGCCCGATCACCAGACCTCACCTGCTTGGATTTCTTCCTTTGGGGTTACCTGAAGGCCGAGGTATACCATACACCTGTCAGCAGTGCTGAAGAACTTGTGGCGCGCATTGTGGCAGCTGCAGGGCAGATCAGAGATACTCCTGGCATTGTTGGAAACACACACTCCTCAATGCGACGGAGGTGCGAAGCCTGCATCATGGCCCAAGGTCGAAATTTCGAGCATCTTCTGTAGTGTTATTTTTTGTAAATAAATTTCCAGTATCATTGATGTTTTTGGTCTAAATTTATTCAGAAGTGTTGAGCAGAGGTAGAAAATGTGTTTTCATTATTACTAACTGATCGTAGCGCCCCGTTTCCAGTTAGCGTCCGAAATGTCAACGAATTATGTTTTTTGCCCAAAGCGCCCCCTATCGATGTTTCTTTTTGTACCGTTCAACTGAGTTTCAGAGAGCCCCAACAAACAGAATCATGAAAATGCATGCCATAAGTCAAGAAATCTGTTTGTTTATCTCTTAGGAGCCTTCGAGTTTCGACCACCCTGTACTTTGACATTTTATTCCGGCCCTTACGCTTTTTGCAGGGCTCTACTTTTGGGTTCAAACTTTAAGTTAGAGTATAAACTTTGGCGAGCATGTGTTAAATTATCAAAATAACGGGCTTAAAGTTGTTGTCTAGCTCTCCAAAGTCTGCAGCGCCCCCTATCCATGTTTTAAGAGATACGCTTATCAAATTGGTACTGAAGAAAGTCTAAACAAACAGAATCATTTTGACGCAACAAGCAAGAAAATCTAACCATTTCCCTAGTTTTTATGACGTTTCGAATTTCGGCACCCAAATTTTCGAAAGCGCCTAGCGCCTTACCATCGCGTCAGGGACCCTACATTCCCTATTCAAAAATGTTCGTCTAGGTGTGCTCTATCGATCCTTAAAGTTTGTCACCGACGAGCTGAATCACCCTGTATATATATATATATATATATATATATATACTTTTATAAACTAACCACTTTTGTAATTAATTAAAATCAAAATAGAGTAATCTAATAGCTCCAAAGATAGTTCAGAAGTAATAATTCATAACTTTTATTTCATAAATGATAAATGGAAATTTCTGTACTTCTATGAGAAAAGTGAACCTTCAAAATCGATAGAATAAAAACAATCTTTATCTATTTCCGATACATACGTTTCGATGGAAATATTCAGTTACAGTAAAATGCTTTTTGTTGAATGTAGAAATTATATATAGTCGGATATGGTTACAGAAAAATATTGTAAAAAAGTAAATAATATATATATATATATATATATATATATATATATATATATATATAAATACTTTTATAAATACATCCAAAGTTATTCAGACAAAACCATTAAATAAACCAATGAAATTAGTATTTTTACAATCATTATTAAAAACAGTTGAAGTTTGAAGTGAAATAGAAGGCAGATTACCAAATTTCTAAAAAAATATATGGATAAATGGACATTATATAACCAGAGTAATTCATATATTACCATACAATAAACCAATAAAACCAGTATTTTTACAGTCATCTTATTGAAAACAGTTGAAGTTTGAAGTGAAATAGAAAGCAGATTATCAAAATAATGAAAGGTAAATGGATAAAAGGACAGTAGAAGGCTTTTTTTTTTTTATTAAACTACTCTTCAGGAGTGCATAGTTTAACGAAAAAGCAAAAAACATCATATATATACGTATACATTGTTGTGTTTGGGAAAAGGACGAGAACCTTTTTTTTTTTTTTTTTTTTTTCATTCTATGAAATAGGCCAAATGATCATAGTAATGGTTAGAAGCACATTGCATTGAATGAGGGCCAGCAAAACACACACAATAAAAGGACACGAAAAAAATATACTTTTATAGTTCTTCATAGATTTTTTTTATGACAATATCAACTTAAAAGTCACTTGTGAAAAAAATAAAGTAAATAAGAAAAAAAACATTTACCTGAATCTTGACGACTGAAGAATAAGACTCAAGACGAAAAAAAAATTACCTTGGCACAAATTGAAAAAATTGAAGAATAAAACTTTATTTGTAATCATTTGTGAAGCAAAGTGATGACATTATATTTTTATAATATATTCTCGTGAATGTACAATATATGTATATAGATCATTATTTATGTTATAATAATTCTTCTCATGGATGATAAACAGGTATAGAAATTCTTTTTCACACAAATTTCTTTATATATATTCATTTGACAAAATCGATCAATCATTTTTATAAAGATCTGAAAATAAACTCTTAACATCATCAACATTATCCACTCAATAAAAAGAAGAGATTGAATCATGATGAGATTTTTTTTTTATTTTCTCCTGGGGATCCCATTTTGCGAAGATAATTATATTTTGCCTATAAGCCATCTTCCATAAATCGAAAAATTACAATATTTTATGCAAGAAGAATAATATTGCCATTAGCTTCCGAAAAAAAAAAAAAAAATGATTTCATTGAGAAACAATCTGGGATGAAATGGAAAAATTCGCACAACATAGAAGAGTGCCATTTTAAACTGCGATAAAGCATATATGATATTAATAGATTCTCGACAAGCTATGGGAACCTTTAAGCGGTCGGTAGAAGAAAAAAGGCCAAAAGGATTAGGTCGATGCGATAGAGGTACTTTGCTCATCCCAACAAAACAACCACACGACAGTCCACCTTCCATCCGACTGCCGTAGCGGCACTGAGAAAAGGGGAGAGGAAAGCGTAAGGGTTACCGCAAAAACGGAACACTCCAAGTTGGCAAAGTTAGAATGGGGAAAGCGAGAAAAAAAGAGGCCAAGCTACGTGTCAATGTATAGGGAAATATGAATTTAATAAGGAAGAAAATGATAATACACTTAAAGAAGGAAAGCCAAAAAGGTGGCCAGGCACTAAACTGCTTAAATCACGTCATCTGTAGAATTTAATTTGATAGGCCAAGGGGAAGGCCAGATAAAACGGAAGTAACCACCCATAGAACGATCGAGAAATTTCTAGACGCTTTTTAAACCGGAAGGAATGAATTCAAACAAGATTTTACCGTTTTAGAACATTCGATAAGCTACGTAAGGAAGAAATATTTACAGGGGAAGACATCAAAAGAAACGAAGTCGAAATAATATTTAAAATGAGAACATTAATAAAAAGGAGATGATAGGAAATAAAATAGTTAATACAACTGAAATAAAATAAAAATATGGCAGGGGTTATCGAGTAACCACCATATACATATATACATTACTTAAAAACAGTCTGTGCAATGTAAATGCAACTTGCTATATGGTAAGCAAAACATATAAATGATATTATAAAAACAATAAAATGAACTAAATATCTACAGCTCGAAACGCATCAGTGATCGCTTACAGAATAAAATATGATGTTAAACAAACCTAAAAGTTAACTGGATTTTCCAACTTTTAGACTTTTTTAACTTAATTTTATTCTACTGATGAACGCGCGTGCGATTCAAAACGCAAAATTTTAATTCATTTTAATGTTTTTTTAAGGATCGACCGAAACAGATTTTTAAGATCGAAACCGAGATCAAATTTGGCCGAAAAGAAAAACCTCGAAATAAATAAATAAATAAAATAAAAAATAAGTAGTAATAATAATAATAATAATAATAATAATAATAATAATAATTTTACATGCATTAATTTAAATAGTTATTACTTAAATATGCATGTTTATTAAATATACATAATTATTAATTAATTATACGTGTTGATTAAATAGACATAATTATTAATTAATTATACGCATTGTCCAATATGGCTCTCTGTGCCTCTGACCAAAACTTTTTTTTTTCATATAAAATAAAACGTCTAATCAAAAAATGTTTTAGGTACATGTACCTCAACTTATCTTTTATAAGAACTTTTTTGAATGGTCATCTGTTATGCTAGAACCTTCTCAGAGAGCATTCAAAGCCTTTTTTCAGTTTAAAACTAAAAATTTTCTATTATTGATAAGCATGTGAGAAATTATATAAAGCATGTGAGAAGCATTTTAAAATTTAATCATTTATGCATTACTTGCTTTATAATTTGTACTCACATCTTGAGTCAGTCAAGACTGACAATTATAAACAGTGAAATTCATAGTAGAGGTCTGCACGGGCCGGAATTTCCAGGCCCGGCCCGGCCCGTAGGAAATTTTTTTCGGCCCGACCCGGCCCGTTGTAAAACTTAAAAGTTCGGCCCTGGCCCGGCCCGCCTGTTTAAATTTTTATATTTTAGGCCCGGCCCGGCCCGTACAGAAATCAGTGAAAACAGGCCCGGCCTGTTTTGGCCTGTTACAATTTCTATGATTTCTAAAAAATTCAGATTTTTTTCATATAATTAAGATTTTTTTAAAGAATACTGCATACATATCTATGGAATGATTTTACAGTATATTTTACAGGAAATACAGATTAGCAACTTTAGTGATTACTAAGATTCTTAGGCTTTCAACTATCAAATAAAGATTCATCAAAAAATTAATATGGCTTAGAATAAAAGAAAAAAGAAAGAAAGTTAAAAACTTCGTAACTTTTGAAGCTGTTTAATAAAAGAAGATTTATAAAAATATTTCTATATCATTTTATTAAAGATTTTAAATCCAAATTCATTCGTTAACTCAAATATACGCCTTTCTGATACATTTCTAAATTCATTTTTTTCTCAGAAACGCACTGCAGGTATCTTTATTCAGAAACTATATAATCAAGTGGCATTAACCGTTTTTTGATACAAGCAATATAAGAATAATGAAAGGAAATAAATTATTGTTATAGTCAGCATTTTCAATAGAATTTCCGGAAGCGATAGCATGGGAAAGGAGAAAAACCTGCAACCATTTGAGAGATTATTGTATCTGAACAAATTTATGCAAGTATTTTATTCATCAAAAATGAAAAATGCTATTCGATTCCAAATGCCTTCAATAGTCAGGCTTATCACTTTTATGTTTTTATAATTAAAAATTAATCTGAAAATGTGTCAAACTTTCGCGTTATTGAGAAATTAATTTAAAAACCATCAAACTTTCGCGTTATTGAAAAATTAATTTAAAAACCATCCAACTTTCGCGTTATTGAGAAATTAATTTAAAAACCATCAAGAAGTATATATCCAAAGATTAATCTAACATAAGTTCTTTATCGCTGTTAATAATTTTACAAATCATGTTGTCTGCCCTTCAGATCTTGAGAACAATTAAGTCTTGTTCCGGTCCGGCAAGTCTATGTGTAGAAAAATGATGCAAGCTTAATCTCGGCCCGGTATGAGTCAGCTAAAAAAATATTAAAACGGGTTACACACAATTTAACTGTCCGATGCCGATCTCACACTGTACAAGTCACATTTTTATATTGATGCTGTCAAACTAGTATGGCTCGTGACACACATTTTTATTTATTCTCGTTAAAACCATTTGCGTTGAAAATAGATCATATTTTATCGTTTCTGCTTAAATCTTCAGAACGGGCCGGCAGGCCCGAAAATTTTTTTATCGGCCCGGCCCATTGAGAAAACTATTCTGATTCTGCCGGCCCGGCCCGTTAGGAAATTTGAAACGATTCCGCCGGCCCGGCCCGTGCCCGTGCAGACCTCTAATTCATAGCAATAAATAAAGAATGTCTCATTTGATCTGATACAGATCAAATCAATGAGTAGATGTGGAATGTTACTTATGGGCTTTTTAATGATTATAGTAAGTAGTACCGTGCGAAGAGAAAATTGCGCCCTCAGCGAAGTTTCAATTTGGCGGCCCCCTACCTCTATCATTTCTCTTTCTGGCAGGTGTAAGAAAATTGAATAGTGTAAAAACAAAAATAAATTCTATTGAATACACATTTGGGGTTTGGAACATTTACAGGTTTAATTTTAACAGTTAAATAATATGGAATAACATTGCACTTTACTTAGGCAAGGGGAATCTTGAAAACACATGTCGTAAAAATGTATCAAATTGTACAGTATATAAGCCCTTTTGGATTCCAAGAAAAATGCAACATGCTACTTTAAAAATGCAAGTTTTTTTTTTTTTTTTTTTAAGAAAAAAAATTACGATGCTAGCGCTTCCTCAAATTCCGCGCTCGGGGCGACCGTTCGCTCCCCGTTTCTCACGGCCCTCATAGTAAGTGCCAGATTGTCTAAATTAGGTTCTGATTTTTAGATTACGTAAACAAATTCGTAAAAAATAATCATTTATCTAATAAAATATCAATAAAAATGTTTAGCTCATAAGTTAGAAATGAAGAAATGTCATTTATGAATGCTAGCGTTTTTAGTTAATTTTTCGATTCTGAATGCAAATATTTTTTATAAAGTTAGTTTCAGTGCCTTTTAAAAAAATATCTGCAACGAAAATCCGAAAAAGTAAAAAAGAGCGATGTCAGCATGCACCTCAATTATCTAATGAAAATAAATAAATAAATCAATAAAATAAATAAATAAAATAAAATAAAATAAATAAATAAATAAAATAATTAATTAAATAAATATTTAAAAATGTCAAGATGCAATCCAGATACTAGAAAAAACTTTCCCATAGAATAGCATTAGCTCAAGAGCGTTTCGTCGGCCAGGGACAGGAAGGAGCCTTTGATACTCAGCTGTCGAATGCATTTTTAACTATTTCCTCGGGAAATTAATGTTTTTAACTTCTTTCTTTTATAGTTTTCTTCATAAAGGATGCCTCCTTCTTTTTTTTAATTTTTAATTTTAATTTTTAGTTTTTAAAGTATTCCTAAAATCTATGCATAATTTTATATGATGGGTTAAAATTTTGCAATCAGCTCCTTTGTTTTTAAGACATAAAATACTAAATTGAGCTTGAATTTTAGAAATGTTTTGACAGCTAAGAAAAAAAAAGATACCCTTTAAGAAGAGAACACTGAAAAAAGAACTTACAAATATTAATTCCTTAGGGAGATATTTTAAATATAAGAATGCATCAAACGCTCATAGACTTACCGAGGTTAACTCGGTATCGGTTCATCATTACCGTGGAGAATTCGTAAACTGAGGGACTAGTACCCTTAAACAGAAAAAAGAAAAATAAATTTAGAAAGCGGATTAATTTTGAATAAAAATATAAGTCGAATATATGGTTTCGCCATAATAATGTTGAAAATTTCAGAATGAAAAAACGGGGGTTTCGAAATGCAGCTAGTTTCGGTCCAGGCAAATCTTTCAGCAACATTTTAAACGAAAACGAAAACGTCGAAAACGAAACGGAATTTTTGGCCGAGCTCTAGTTTTTGTAATATCTGTTATTTGTTTTGCGCACCATTTACCATGTTGTATTTACTTTAAATACAAAGTTTTACAGTATATTTTACGATGCAATTGTCCGATTCGTACTTACAAAACATTTTTATCAGAAATTCTTGAAACTAAAAAGTACAATTTTTCCTTTATCTTTTGAATTGTTAATTGTATTAATTAGTTTTTTTTCTAAATTATTTGCTAGTTAGCAGACGCTTGCGGAGAGAAAATTAGCCCCCGGAAAAATTAGAATTTGACGTCCCCCCCTCCCAACTCTTTCTTGTGACAGGTCAAAAATAACGTTGGTAGTATAAATTTGGAAACCCTAAATTTCCGAGCCCTGGGCGACCGTATCTCTCCCTTTCTCACAGCTCTGCTAGTTAGTAAAAGTTAAGACATTATTTTCAATCTGCGTATTAAAAAAAATACAAGTGTTAATTTTGAGTATTCTAACGAAATTAGAAGGACTATTACATTTGATACTTTTCTAAATGTGTTAACGAAGAAACTACGATTTTCGATTACGATTAAATGTCCCGCATAAAAAAATATTGAATTTTTGAAATGGTTTTTTCTCGCGAAAGTAAGAAAGAAACATTTTCATTTTGGACTATGGAAATTCGAACAAATTTAAAAGATTGTTTTAGAGGAAATCTTCAAAATCAATAGACTAAAAACTGTGTCTATCTGTTTCCGATACATATGATTCGATTGATAAATGCTTTTTATCGAATATTACTATCAGAAAATAAGCTATATACTTTTATCACAAATTATTAAAGTTAAAAGCTAAACTTTTTTTTTTTAATCTTTTGTCTTATAAATTGTATTTAAATAAATTTAAAATTTTTACTATTTTTCGTTGGTCATTAAAATTTATAATTAAAAATTAACTGAGCAAGTAAATTTCCTTGTGAAGATTCTATTTTATTCAAAAAAGAAATTGTAAACGGAATAATAATGATAAAAAAATGCGAATTTACGGTAAAATCTCAGAGTCTGTGAGTGAAACACATTCCCTAGCTTTTTTTAGCTAAGGTACCGTAATTTTCCGTATATAACCTGCAGCTGAAACAATTCTGTTTCGAACCAAAATCTTTCAAAAATAAGAATTAATATTTTGTTTCGCGGTATGTATTTATCTTAAATTATTGAATGAACTTTCTGGATCAAAACAGAATTG
Organism: Maratus speculifer; assembly: GCA_964019185.1. Classification (NCBI taxonomy): domain Eukaryota; kingdom Metazoa; phylum Arthropoda; class Arachnida; order Araneae; family Salticidae; genus Maratus; species Maratus speculifer. The sequence goes on from OZ025301.1 coordinate 187,389,214, forward strand.
TTTGAGCTGAGGGTTATATACGGGATTAGGATATCCACACCGAAGCAACAAGCGACACAACGTAACTAAAGAAACAATTTGTGAAATACAGGCCTGTCTATTAAACCAGGTATGCGTACCCAAGTTAGAGCACAGATAGATAGCCGATCAGACAAATCGAAGTCATAAATAGTTCTAAATATGTTTGAAACTGTTAAGAATTATTAGTAACACAGAATAATATCATGTATATGACATGTAAAATTATCTGCGCCGGATTCTGGTGATCTTTTAATATTTAATTGAAAAAGCTTTTTTTACTCTTCTTTTTCTATGTATTATCTTTAAAATTATCTGTTTTTAATGACTGGCTGACTCGCCCGGAGTTGCCGGGGCCGGCTAACTTTTTTGAACGAACCGAAAATTATTATAAACTCGTAACACACTACTGGTAGCGGATTAATAGATCCTTTTGTTAACAGACTGAGAACAAATTGAGCTATTTTAGTGAAATTCATTTCGATTTTATATTTATTAAAGCTTAAAATATTTTGTTGCTGCAACTTCACAACCATAACATATTTTATCCACATAATTAACTCCTTATGCGATAAAGTTTACAAAAGGATATATCTGGACATATTACCCGGGTCAGAGATTTAAGGGGCCAGTTTACCTTAAAATTGCTCAAAAAATCTATATCTATATATATATGATCGTATATGATCAAACGTATGTGGCACAAAAGTCACGGTTATTTGTTAATTGTTTAATGGCAACACCTATATATATATGTATATATATTATGCTAACGTATGTGGCACAAAAATCACGAATATTTGTTCATTGTTTAATGGCAACATCCAAATGAAACACATCTTATGGGTTGCTGTGCAAAAGCCTTTGGTAATATTTAGGCTGTGGTAAATTGGATTTATTTATGTTTTGTTCCTTCAAACACCTCCTGTCGGCGTTGTGTGGTAGCGGGTCGAATAATGGCGGCAAGAGGCTGGATCTGATTTCACTAGTATTTATTAAGTTCGTACAAGGAAATCTATATCCTGTTATAACAAATATAAATTGTGGGTACGTTATACAGATTGGAAAAGTTAGTTTGAGTTCCTTTTGAAATGACTTTACCGCCACTCATCAATATAATAAATCCTTATCCGGAGTTGTTCTCCATAAGTTCCTTTAACATCGGCACTGGCGGCCTACTCATCCGTTTCCAAGAGTAAGACACCGGTCTCTATTCTCTCTGCATCCAAAAGGCAAGTCCTGAGAGTTACAGTCTCAACTCAATGGCATCCGAAAAACAAGTCCTCCCTCAGAGCATATCCTTGCTCTATTTATCTCGTCTTCCCTCATCCATCATTCCTCGTGATGACACGCCTCCGTCGCTGCTTGCAACGGCGGTCGACTTTACTGAGGAAATATCTTTCTCCCACCTGTTGAAATCATGGTCATAGCGGTCTCTCGCGCTACCTCAAAGGTTCATCACTTGCGGGGTCTTAAATCAGCGTAACGACCATATGCATTAGCCGGAAAGTTTCCTTTAAGTGGTCTATAGAATTCGACTGACTTTCTAATGTCCATTTTGATGATGGATAGAGATGTATTTCTTCGTTTGAGGATTCCGCGGGCTTAGCCGACGTGGGCGTTTATCGAATAAATAGAATCTTCGTTGAATTCGAGCTAAGTATGAAGTCCCGAAATTTTCAATGGCAGAATAACGTTAAAATCAGGGTTGGCAAGTTTTTGACGCATGACGGTTTTTACAGGATTTTACCATGGTTTTTACCGTCATGTCAAAAACCTGTTTGTCAAAAATGTCGAAAACTGTCAAAAACCCATTTTTTTGTTGTTGTTTTTACATTATATTTATTATTAATTTTCATTTTATCTTTGGTATTAAGTTGTTTTTCATGAGGTATTCAATATCAAAAAAACTTTAAAAGGTATTTATCAATCTAACAAAAAAAAAAAAAAAAAAAAAAAAAAAAAATTACATTAGAATACTAGTATGTATTTATCTCTGTTACAAGATCTACACAATAATCTTAAGCAATTTGGCATGGCCTAAAAAATTAAACTTTTTGAAGAAATTTCAAAATTCATAAGTTATTTCTTTTAATTCACTTTAAATGTTTAACTATTATCTAAATAAAATGTATACAGGACATAAATAGTTTGACTTTATAATAGCTTTAGTAAATTTCGATTTAAAAAACACATCATGATTATTCGAGTAAAAATTTACATCTAAAAGTATAAGAACTGGAATGATCTGCAAGATTCATATAAGTTACAGTTAACAAATAAAAACTATGGTATATAAATATACTAGCAAAAGCGATGCTTTGTTTGGATTCGCGAAGCATTATTTCATTAGTTATTTATCGGAAAGTAACCATTTTTTTATATTATTTGGTACTACTTGATTATCCTGTTGACCAAATGGGTACCGCCAAACTAAAAGATTAAATGCTAATGATGATGGTAAAAAATACCACATTCACATAACATTAAACTCGTATCACGTGTTCGTTATGTCATCAAGTTATTTTTATTATGAAGTTTTATTTGTATTCTTAGTAATGTTTCATTAATTTATTTGTTCTTTCGTTATTTAAAATAAAAATTATGTCGATCTGTTTAATTTGGCCAATTGTTTGGCGATTTATATAAATTGGCGAAATTAATTGACGGGATAATCAAGTAGTACCTTAATTCGACTTTTTATTTGGATTTTTATTAATGTTTTACTAATTTATTTGATTTTTCGTTATTTAAAAAAAAAATGCGTCAATTTGTTCAATTGTGCTAATAGTTTGGCTATTTGTGTTATTTGACGAAATTGGTCGACGGGATAACCAAATAGTACCCGATGATGACATAACAATCACGTATATTATGTTGAATGTCATGTAATGTGACATTTATGATAATCCATTATTGGCATTTAATCCTGAAATTTGGAATTATATTTTTGGTCGACGGGATAATCAAGTAGTACCCAAAAATGTACTATGTTATAGTATCTATGGAATGAGGTAATAAAGTACAAAATCCTATAATATCTTGATAAAAATTAATAATTTGCCCACTCTATTTAAGCTGACCACCTTTAATGCGATAAACAGTAATAACTGGACGAACTTGGGCAATTAATTTCTCTTCGACGAATGTTAAGCCCTTTAATTTTTAAGGATCCATATTATTAGCTAAAGAAAAAATATTTAGTTTCTTATTTACTATACATTTATGGCAAGTCTTTTAAGATCCGTCAGAGGGAATGCCAAGCCAAGAATGATGAAAAATTTTACAAAAATATTAATTTAAAATTTTTTTGTGCATCTTCGAAATTTAAAGCATTTTTCCGAGCACATGCATTCTCTTATCAGAAGAGATTAGTCATGTCGTCCTTTTGACACAGATGTCATATACATGTCATATATGCACCTGAGTACTTAATTGGCGACAAAGTGTAGTTATTTTGCTTGACATGGTAACCCGGCTGCTGTTTATTTATCAATAAATTGTTTATTTAATTTTATTTCCTTTTTTTTTAATTATATAAATTGTTTTGTTCCACAGGTATTAATTACACTTTTTAAAATTTATTGTTATTCCCTTTTTAAAATATATGGTACCACTAGGTTATCCCGTAAACCGAAAAATTATCGCCAAACTATAAGATTAAATGCCAATAATGGATGATCGTGATTGTCACATTCAGTGACTTTACGATTCACGTGTTTAAAATGTCATTAAGTGATTTTTATTTCGACTTTTTATTAATATTTTTATTAATATTCTACTAATTATTTGTTTTTTCGTTATTTAAAATAAAAATTATGTCAACATGTATAATTTGGCTATTAGTTTGGCGATTTGTGTAATTTGACGAAATTGGTCGGCGTGATAACATAGTAGTACCAAATATATATATGGTAACTGGTATTCGAAAACCAGGTTTTTGCCAAATTGGCGTCAGAAAAATCGCGCCGATATGGTGTGTATATGACACATATGCCGTCGTTTTTTTACGCTGGTATCTAACCTCTTGCCTTAAAGCTATATCATATTCGCATTCTTTTCATCCAGTAAGTATATGTTTCCTTGGCATTTTTTATAATAGAACTAATAAATTGTTTTTAAACGGCAAACTATTTAAAAATAGTGCTACATATACCAAAATAATAATATGTATGTTTCATTTGGTTTAATTTTTAATCTTCGAAATCAAATAACTCTTTATATAATGAATTTAACAATTAATTTTATTTGTTTACAATTTTTTTATTGCCACTTCACGAAAAAAAAAAATAAAAATAAAACACAGTATAATTCTTTTAATATGCGTAAGTGACATCGGCGTAAATGATTGTCGGAATAAAGTAAGTACATTTTATTTATTTAATTAATCACGATTCTGTCTACAATTGTTAACTCTATGAATTATTTATTCTTCTGAAAATATGCATGTTTCATTTCTTATTTCTAAAAATGCGTCCGTAATGGAAAAACATGTAAAATAAATTAATTAAAATAATATATTTTTAAAAAAGTTATTCTGTAAAAAAAATTATATTGTGCAAATCTGCAGATCATAATTTATATTTTTGTTTAATTTCGAATCAAAATATTGAATAGTTTTTTTGTAAAGCGTACGACAAAATGTAATTTGAGTGGGCTAGTAGAGGATTCGCTTCGCTCATCCTAATAAATTGTTATTTTACTCCAATTTTTCTTAAATATTATTTTGTTGTGTTAAATTTTAAGTCTAAGAGCTTTCACTTGATATCAGGTCTTACAGTTTAAAATTTTATTAATTTAAAAAATTTAAGATTCTGCTTATCGAAGTGAAAATGAAAATCGCCATTTCATTTATGAAATGCATACAATAGGCATTTTTAAAATATATCTAAGAATAATCAAATTTATTCAGTGACCTTTCCATGCGTGGCATCTATTGTCATACCATAAAACAGCATTCTTGCATCTCTAAAATGAATTTAATGTATTTTATTAAAAATGTAAATTGAGTATTATTTAATAATTATAATAAACCTGTTATTATCATTTGATATTAATAGCCATTGCAGTTAGCAGAGTCTATATTAAAGGAGATAATGCAAAATGTTGTTTTTTCCATTTACTCAATATTTTTAAATTTTTATTATATTTAAGAAATGCTTTTCTTTTAAATAAATTTAACAAATGTAGTTGTGAATAATAATAATAATAATAACAAGATAAACAAGGAAAAAACAATTTAGAAATGCATTGTATGCTTCACTTGCACTATAAATTAGAGAAAAACTGAAAATGGTAGGTTTTTGACGGAATAAACCGGTAAAAACACGGATTTTACCACTGTCATGTCAAAAACCCAACCCTGGTTAAAATTTTTCATTTATTCGAACTCCTTTTCTCTTGACTTCGTTTAGTTCGAACTAACGAGAATTCCGATTATTCATTTTTATTATATTTTTTCACGGACTTCAGATCTTTAAAATAACTTTCTTTCTTTCATTTTTTGTTAAAATTGTTCTGAACTAGTATAGTACATATAATCCCATGAATTTGATATCCACTTTTCCAATACGGCGTCTGTCCATCAATGACATCTCCACTCTTTTTTATTTGAACTTGTTCCTAATCCTTTAATTAGTTTATGCATTTATATCTTTTAATTTAATATTATGTCATATTCTAAAGATAACGACTGAAAGAAATTTGAAAAACACTACAATATTAATTCCTTTGTAATAGTACCCATTTAAGCATGTTTTTCACTCACATTTTGCATTATTCGAACATTTCTTGTGGTCCTGACGAGTTCGAACTAACGAGAGCCGACTGTGCATAAAGATGTATTACATTTAATCTATTCCCATTATATAAACAATATTTACAAATTAGATTAAATTTCATATTAAATGTATTTAAAAATTCATGCGCAGTCTTTTGCAATACACACTGCAAAATTTTAGAAAAAAATTCGGCAAAAATATAAATTTTTTTAAAACGTAGCAGAGAATTTAAAAAACTCATATTTTTATGAGCTTTTTAAATTCTTTAATTAAATATGCAGTTATTTATTTTATTTTATTTAGTTTTTTTATGTATTGAATATTATGACACATTTGAACACATCTAAACATTAAAATGCGATGCTTTCAGTATTTGAACCATATTTTTTAAAAATGTTTAAAACGTAAATTGTCCTTTAAAAAAAACTTAAATATATACGAATGTATTGCTGAAAAAAACAATCAGAAAATTAAGGATATCTATTGCTCAATCAAAAATATTTATTTGTTTTACTATTATTATTATTGTTTCATTTTATTAAATTTTAAACCTTTTTCGGATAACAATCCATTAAAAGTTAAAACCTTTTCTCAGTCGAGATTTGTAGAAACCAAATAGGTTTATTATTTAAAAAAATAATATTTCTACGCTTTTAAATGCGATATAACATAAAATGTTTTTAAGCTATTGCATAGCTTTTATCGCGGGCTTTGATCCAAAAATTCCGTAACGCGAAAAATCCTAACACATCCGTGACGAAAAAACCTAACACTCGGCTAACGTCGTTTCCGTTCGGAAAACTTCGGGACGGTATCCTTCGGTAGACTTCGGCAGACATTGACGTGGTATTTTTCAGATATTAGGATTTCAAGTCTCAAACTTATGTTTCTTATGATCTAATTTTCATAGCGCGGCCAAATTTTGTTTGGTAATTTATTAAGAGACAGTGTTTATTTTGGTGGTCTTATTTATTTTAGTGACAGGAGACCCCCCCACCGTGAGGGTCGAAAAATTTAAAAAGCTTATAACTCGCGATCTAACTTTCGTAGCGCGGACAAACTTTGTTTGGTAATTTATAATGAGACATTGTTAATTTCTAGTGACAAGAGACATCCCACGGTGAGGGTCGAAAAATTTAAAATGCTTATAACTCGCGATCTAATTTTGGTAGCTTGGCAAAATATTGTTTGGTAATTTATTATAAGACAGTGTTAATTTTTGGTGACAAGAGACCCCCCACGGTGAGTGTCGAAAAATTTTAAATGCTTATAAGTCGCGATCTAATTTTCGTAGCGCGGCCAAATTTTGTTTGGTAATTTATTATGAGACATTGTTAATTGTTGGTGACAGAAGACACCCCACGGTGAGGGTCGAAAAATTAAAAATGCTTATAACTCACGATATAATTTTCGTAGCGCGGGCAAATTTTGTTTGGTAATTTAATATGAGACAGTTAAATTTTGGTGACAGGAGACCCCCCACGGTGAGGGTCGAAAAATTTAAAATGCTTATAACTCGCGATCTAATTTTCGTAGCGCGGCCAAATTTTGTTTGGTAATTTATTATGAGACAGTGTTAATTTTTGGGGACATTAGACCCCCCACGGTGAGGATCGAAAAATTTAAAATGCTTATAACTCACGACATAATTTTCGTAGCGCGGGCAAATTTTGTTTGGTAATTTAATATGAGACTGTTAATTTTTGGTGACAGGAGACCCCCCACGGTGAGGGTCGAAAAATTTAAAATGCTTATAACTCGCGATCTAATTTTCGTAGCGCGGGCAAATTTTGTTTGGTAATTTATTATGAGACAGTGTTAATTTTTGGGGACATTAGACCCCCCCCCCCCGACGGTGAGGGTCGAATTTTCCTAGCGCGGGCAAATTTTGTTTGGTAATTTAATATGAGACTGTTAATTTTTGGTGACAGGAGACCCCCCACGGTGAGGGTCGAAAAATTTAAAAGGCTTATAACTCGCGATCTAATTTTCGTAGCGCGGCCAAATTTTGTTTGGTAATTTATTATGAGTCAGTGTTAATTTTTGGTGACAGGAGACCCCCCACCGTGAGGGTCGAAAAATTAAAAATGCTTATAACTCGCGATCTAATTTTCGTAGCGCGACCAAATTTTTTTTGGTAATTTATTAAGCTATTGCATAGCTATTATCGCGGGCTTTGAGCGCGGTGACCGAATGTAAGAATTCCGTAACGAGAAAAAATCCTAACACTCCGGCTAACGACGTTTCAGTTTGGCAGACTTCGGCGCGGTATCCTTCTATAGACTTCAGCAGACATTGACGCGGTATTTTTGCATAAGTTGATAAAAAATGCTATGCAATAGCTTTACCGCGGCAGTCCTTGAGTGCCACACATATTTTTTTTTTTTGAACAATAGCAAAAAAGTGTTATGTTGTAATCTTTCATCTCACAAAATAAAATATTTCGAAAACGGATTTATGCTGTTTCATTTCTACCAAGCTTGCCTTATTTTTTTTTTTTTTTTTGAGCAATTATGTATTTTAATTTCTCCGCCACCCCTTTGAACATATATGTTTTAAATTTTGTTTAACATTTTTGTTGTGTCAAAGATTGTGAACGAAATTATTATTGTTATTATTACATTGTTAGTATGTGTTTTCTGTCTGTCTATCTACTTGGGTAAAACTTGTAATTGATTTTTGAACTATTTACGTCGAAGCGAGTTTCTTCGAATGTTATACACTATAAAGAAAAACCGTAGTTATAAATATGAGTATTTTAGCATGATTTGTTAAAATAATTTTAACTGAAAGTGACACCTTTTTACTTTCTTCTATCTTTACAAGAGGAAAGTATTGGATTCGTGAAAATTTTCGAATTCCGATTTTCGACGGATTTACACTTTTTAGGGGTCAAAGAACGCAAAAAACAGGTTTTTATAAAATGTATGTCTATGTGTCTGTCTGTCACTCTGTTAGTTTGCCATTCAGTCACTCTGTCTCTCTGTGAGTTTGTATGTGACAAAAATTTTGTGGGCGCTCTATCTTAAGAACTAATGCACGGAAATTTACAAAACTTTAGATTTTGTTATATCTTCATAATAAACTAAAGTATATTAGTTTTTGGTTTATATCGTTCAACAGATGGTGTTGCTTTGTTAACCAATGAACCAATGCAAGAACCAATGAAGAGATTTTCATAACACTTTAGATTCCGTTAGTCCTTGGCATAATGATTGTATCAGATAGAAGAAAGTTTTGGGATTTCCACATCCGGCTTGTTTTAATCTTATCTCGTCCTGTAAAATTTGTGTTTTTTAACAAATAAAACCCGCTTATGTAATATGAAGGTTAATTTATCCAAGAGCAGGGCCTTTTTTTCTAAATGGAATTTCAGTTTTTATTTCATTTTATTATTTTTTTTTATACGGTGCACACGAGTTAATTGTTAATGATAATGCGTTATTCTAATATTGCAGATACTAGCGGCCTAAACCGCTTTTCGTAACAATATTACAAAAACAAATAAAATATAAATGAGGCTGTCAATATCGAATTACAACAACAATATCACAATGGTTAAACAACGAATTTTCATTTTGCGCCGAAACACGCGGTACTACTCTGTTATCCCGTCGACCGATTTCGCCAAATTATGCAAATCGCCAAACTAATTGCATTGCTAAATTATACATATTGACGTAATTTTTATTTTAAATAACAATAAAAAAAATTAGTAGAATACTATTAAAAATACAAATAAAAAGTCGAAATAAAAATCACTTAATGACGTTTTAAACACGTACATTGTATTCAATGTACGTGTTCATTATCAGACATTCACGATCATCCATTATTGGCAATTAATTTTATAACTTGGCGATAGTATTTTGGTCGACGGGATACCCTAGTAGTACCAAACACGCTTACTCTTTCTTTAAAAGCTAATTACTATTTTTAATACTTTTTGATTTTTAACTAATAAAATGCTACAAAATTATATTTCTAACTGTATAAGAGATACAACAACGGTTAAAAGCAAAGAAGTTGAGCAATGATAAGCATGTTATTTATTTTTTTAAAATTACACTGCTTTTTCTTCATCTTTTTTTTCCATCTTAAAATATATTTGAAAAATGTTATTTGCAAAGTGAAGACTTGAAATAGTTTATAACCAAATTTCGGTAAAAAGCGTTTTATTGTAGTTTTATATCTGACACATATAAAATATATCGAAAACTGATTCTCATTTTTTACTTTTATCGATTTCGTCTTCAAAATATTTTTTAAAAAAAATTATATTTTATGATTTTTAAGCAAATATATATTTTTTTAGTTCTCCTCTTTCAAAAGATATAGTCGTTTTAAGATGAACATTTTGGTCATCTATGAGGTTATAAACGAACGAATTTTCTTACTTAAAAATTACAAAACATAATACTTATTCATAAAAAAATTTGTACATTTTTTTATGCTAGTACCTTTACTCAGCGTAGATAGGTAAAATGTCTTCAAGCAGGGACGTCGACGAGAAAAGTGCGCCCGGGGCAAAGTCTCAATTTTGCGTCCCTCCTTCTCAATTTTTTCTTGTAACAGACCAAAAATAAGGTTGGTAGAATAAATTTGACGCCTCCTAAATTTCCGTACCAGAGCGACCACCCCCTTCGCCCCTTCAATTTTCCCACGGCGCTGGCTTCAAGAAGCGTGTACATTTTAAATTGAATTTTTAAAAAGTAAACTAGTATTTGAAACTAAAGTTATTATAGTTACTAGTGGTTATTTGTTTCTAGAAGTTTGCTGATTGAAAAGGCAGAATAACAAATTCATCAAACCCAAAACACTTTACCTATCTTTCCCCTATATTTGTTTTCTAAAATACTCCCCTCCCCCCCCCCCCCCTTCAAAACGAAGGTACTTAATGCCATAAGAAAAGCATCTATTGAAAATCTTAAAGGTCGGCATTTGTATTTATAAAGTGGTAGGATCCATTACTTAAAGTTAGCTGGGGCAACTGAACCTACGAGGTAACTGGGCCATAGACTGTTTATATATATATATATATATATATATATATATATATATATATATATAAACCTTTGATGCCCTTTAAATTTTAGCTTTTGTGAACAGTACCCCCCTCCCCCTAACCTCTATTTCTTAAAACAACGTGCGGTAAATAAATCATAACTCTGTCTTTGCTGTGATCAGTCAAAAATTTTGGTTTCTTTTTTAAAAAACAACGTCAGTTTTCTTGAACTTCATCAGGTTTTTTTCATTAAAATACTGTAAGTACTTTTATTAAGCAATATATTTTTTAATTAAACATATAACTGCATTAATATTATTAGATATCAATTCACATTTATTTCATGTTTCAAATATAAGACCGGTGTCCCAGTTACGCCATCAAATTTTGAAGAACAGGTTAATTGGGACATGTATCTGGGGTAACTGGACCCTACAGGATCCAGTTACATGAATAGTTATAAATGGTTTTTTTGTTGTTTTTTTTAGACTTTTACTACGGGAAATTAATTTCTTAATTTTAATTAATTAATTAATTTATTTTTTTGCTTACTGTAAAAAAACTGTATAATATCTTATTAAAATTAAATGATAAAATTTTTAAAAAGGTAAATTGTGGGTATCAAACCAAATTTCTTAAGTAAGATAGCCAAACTTTATATTCAAAATTTTACGAAATTACGAATTTTACGAATATTTTCGAAATTTTACGATACGACTGAAAAGGTGTATATAAGACAAAGTACCATTTTTAGAAAATTATCGAAACCAATAAAAAATAGTTCTGTTTGATATAAAAACATGATTAAATTCTCCACAGGTTTATTGGACATATCGCACTTCCAACTGGGTTAAATAAAAAAGAAATTGAGGTACTTACGTAACCGTTTGTTCATAGATTTATCTTGTTATTTTTAACCCTAAAATATCTATGCAACTTTGGTACTTAATACCAAAATTTAAATACACAAGTACTCATTTATTTCCTATGCTTTTGGTATAAATAAATCGAATAATTTCGCATTTACTGCTTTTTTTAAACATCTTGACAACATCTTACCTTACAATGCTCCTTAGTTGATGTATAATTTACATGATCTGCCTGATTTAAAAATTTTAAGTTGTTTTCACTTTTTCAAACTGGACTTGATATACCATAATAAAAGACACAAACGTGTGTGGATCACAGACCCGACTGATCCAGCTACCCCATAAAAATGGGGCAAATGGACCCACAAAGAAAGAAATATATATTTTTATTTTTAGGTATTAAAATTTATCTTTTTAAATTTCTATGATAGAGTGAACGTAACTAAACACATTTACCAAGGTCCAAAACTTTAATTCAAAATGAGCATTAGCTTTGGAAGCTGAATTGCCAAAATCCCCATAGCCACATTGTAAAACCATAGTCCAGTTTCCTTACGCAACCCTATATGATTAGGTCAAATCAGGGGTCAGCTTCAAGTTGCAAATATGAGTAGTTTAGTGTCAAAATTCGTAGGTTAGGTTCGATTCCAACCTATCCTAGCTTTGTGATAACGAAATTTTTTTAGTTTTCTTTTCCTTTTCTTTTCTTTTCTTTTTTTTCTTTTCTTTTTTCTTTTCTTTTCTTTCTTTCTTTTCCATTAGCTTTTATTTTAGAAGTTTGTCGAAATATTTTCATATTTATCGCCAAAAATAACTCATCACAACCCTTTCAACTTTACACTAACTAATAATTTTTACAAATTCTCATTCAAACCCGTTATCACAATAAACGACTTTTAATTATTAAATTAACAAATAACATTTATTAAAATCCCCCAAAACTAACAAGCTTCTGTAATACTCCTGCAATGTTATTCTTTTGAAATTATTATTCCGTAGCAATAATAGAATGAATTTCTTTAAAATTTTATTTTAATTAGAATTTGAGCTCTTGTGATGGTAGAGATAAAGTGGTACATTATTAATTAAGAGCTACGATGTACTTATTAGAATTATCGAATAAATTTATTATAATCTCAGAATATTCCAGGCAAACAACATTGTATGATAAATTAAAATAAACAATGCTCTGTTTCATTATAGTTTATTATCTTATTAAAACAAGCCGTTTTAGGAAAAGTTGCGATTTTCGAGTATAAACATAAAGCTTATCATATCGATTGAAGCAGAAAACTCATCCTTGCACTAATTTATGGTTAAATTATAAATGTTTAATATTTATTTTAGAGTCCTTTCGGCATGTGCCGGAAAGTAAAGATAGCTTTAATATTACTTGTTTATATATATATATATGTATATAACCATTATACAATATGTATATACATATACAGTTTATTTTACTCAAACACACGAAGCTAAAATTAGTGGCATTCGATTAGATGATTCTAAATAAATTCCTTATCTCTTGATTTTAAAATTTTGCAAATTTTACTGAAGTTTTAAGAAGATAAAATGCAACGAACCCTATAAAAGAATATTCGTCGATACTGAATTTGAATGAGAACTGCGCCAAATTAATTGCTATAGCCAAATTGGCATCTTTTCATGGTTGCTTAATTTTTGGCCATTTATATTTCGCCAAATGTCGATAAGAATTTTTGATCGCCAAATTTAGCGATATTTTGCCAATTATCGCCAAGCTTGGCGAGAATTTGAAGCAGACATTCAATAATACTCACAAATTAATACCTGATTTTTCTTTCATTTATATCATGTTTCAAAATGTCATCCACTCTTGAATTTCAAACTGCTATATCTCAACCATTTTTGAGTTAGAGATGAAAGAAAAAAATACCACGGAATCCTTGTATCAAGGCCTAACACTTAAATGTCCCTAAATTAAGATAAGTTTCTATAGTGCTCATGCAATGTTATTATTCCGAAATGCATATTCGATCACAATAACAAAATAAATTTTTTCAAAATTTCATTTTAATTAGTCTGAGCTCGCTTGATGTTAAAGATAAAGCTGTACATTAATAATTAATGGCTTCTATGTACGCATTAAAATTATGGAATAAATTTATCATCATCTCAAAATATTTCAGCAAAACAACAGTGTGTAATAAATTAAACAATGCTCTGTTTCATTACAGTTTATTATCTTATTATAAGAAGCCGTTTTAGGAAAGATTGCAGTTTTCGAGAATAAACCAAAAGCATGTCATATCGATTGAAGTGGAAAACTTATCCTTGCATTAATTTGTGGTTAAACTATAAATGTTTAACATTAATTTTGAATGAACTTTTGAATACTCAGTATATTATTCCAATTAATCCATTGGTCCTGAAAATTTTTTAATGGGACATGTCCTTCATTGAATATAATTTTTGCTAATATCAGTATCTTATATAGTGATAGTAGAAAAATTATTCAGTATTATTGAATACGTTTAAATTTTATTTGTAAGTCAACATAAAGAGAAAGAGAGAGACAATTAAATGTTAGTAAAGAATAACCTTTGACTAATTATTAAGACATAGTGCTTAGTGCATTTAAAGTAATAAAAAATATCAATATTTAGATTTTTTTTAAAAGTTACACTTTTCAGGTGGTAGCAGACAGTCGAATAATATAAAATAAAATCATAAAAATATAAAAAGATTTAAAAGAATGAACAAAATAATTCAATGAATAAACCTTAGTACATAATATATGAGTAATAAGATTCTTTGAAAAATTGCTTTATTTGTTTTAACACTTGTCTTGAAACGATTGTCTAACTGATATTTCCTCGCCTCTCCCCCATATCACTCGCGACACCATCTTGAAAAAATTAACCCCTTCCTTCGTCAACAAGTTAGCATAGTGAGACAAGTAGGAAATTGCACGTCAAACATAGCAAATGAGGTGCTTTCGTAAGACGTTTTAAAAATATTCAGATTTTGGTGTAGAATTTTAGGGGTTTTGATTTTTGCAGGAGATTTTGGTGTCCGAATAGTATACAGTTCTTCGGATACAGTAGAGTATCCTAAATATTTTATGCGTCTCTGTAAATACTATCTGCTTTCTAATACAGGAATAACTTGTAGTAAATCTCAGCAAAGTATATCAATAATAGTTTAATATTATTAAAACGCACTTCAAACAATGTTTCCACTTCTTCTATTATTCAATAAAACACTTTCGTGATGTCCTGTAAATAAATAACACACATTCTTTGCATTACAGAATGTATATTTTAGTATATACTTCACAGATGCATATCAATTTTGTTAGGTTCGAAAGAGAATAACATCATTTAGAATGTACTTGAAACTATTTTTTATTTTTTCATTGACAGTAATGTAACGAAATACTTTTGATTAACCCTGTAATTAAAGTTTAAATCCGATTTTCATAAAATCTGAATTAAATTGACAAAATTATGCAATATTCATACATTTTAAGTTCAAACGATTGTGTTGAGTAGTTTTTGCTCTGTTATATGCGGGCAGACGGACGGACAGACAAATGGACCGACGACATACGGACGGACTGAAAAACGGCTATAGGTGCTAAGTATTTATATAATTACCAGCACACTTAAAAATGACTAACAAAGCAATGAATGCAACTGTTCGACTTAATGCTGAACTTGGTTAACACCACATGCAAACAGATTTTATAATTAATACGAATTTTTATAAAATTTGTCTGCAAAAAATTGCAACGATTAAGAATAAGATTTTATTTCATAGTGTCGCTCCAACAACAAGTATCCAAACAGAACTCAGCACAGTGTCTCATGCGAGAACTAGGAAATCATACGGCAAATGTACGCTTGGCTGCAACACTGCATGTGCCATATATTGAAGTATTCTATATAGTCCAACTAGGGTTCTGACTGGATTTTGACAAACATTAGCAATTTAGCGAATACTAAATAAAGAACAGTAGCCAAATGAAAATAAATGTTAGCAAAATAGATTCGGAACGAAACACGAAAAAATATATATGTAATCCCTTGGTGTATCTCTTTTTTAGCTCACAGGCTATCAAAGCCCGAGAGCTTATGTGTCCGCCCGTTCTGTATGTATGTACGTGCGTACGTACGTAACGCGATAACTCATGATAAAAATATTCAATTTACATGGAATTTTGGATTTAGGCTTATTATGATAAGACGCTTCCCTGATTAGTTTTGCGAGTTCATTCGATAAGTATAAGAAGAGGAACGGGAGCTATTGCCTCTCCCCTTAATTTATATAAATGGGTTTTTCATGCAGAATTAATAGATTTCGTTGAAATCTTAGATGTAGGATCATTCTAATGAGGTGTATCCGTAATTACTATTGGGTGTTCATTGGATAAGTTTAAAAAGGGGGAATGGGGGGGGGGGTAATTCCCCGTTTTAATTTAAGTTTTTCACGCAAAATCTACCGATTTGCTTCAAATTTTGTATATAGGTTTATTTTGAAAAGGCACTTCCCTGATTTGTTTTTGGAATTCACTGGATAAGTATAAAGTAAGGATAGGGGAAACTACCCCTCATAATTTATGTAAATGGTTTTTCATGCATATTTAACCAATTTGTTTCAATTTTTGGATACAGGTTCATAGTAATAAGCAACTTCGCTCATTTGTTGTGGTGGTCTTTTGTTAATTATAAAGGGGGGTACGGGCGATTACTTTCCTCTTTAGTTAGCTAAATGGAGTTTTATGCAGAGTTATTCTATTTGCTTTAAATTTTGGATGTAGGCTCTTTCTTATAAATTGAATTTCTGAACAGTTTTGAAGGTTTAATGGTTAATTATAAAGGAGGAAATGGGGGACAACGTTTCTTAAATTACATAAAGGGGTTTTTATGCAGAATTATTCGACTTGCTTTAAATTTTGGATAGAGGTTTATTATAGGATAAGGCGTACTCTTGATTAGTTTTGGGGTTTCAATGATTAAGTATAATGAAACAAAGGGGGGGGGGGAGGTACTACCTTCCTTATTTTTTTTCGAAAGGCATTATTATATAGAGCTGTAATATACAATTAGTCTGCATAGCCTGTAAGCTCTATGCCATCAGTTTAACTGGGCATCATTCTTTTTATATAATCTTGTAATGTAACCTAATATTTTACAACTGTTAATAAAACAGCGATAACCGCTATCGAAACTATTTATCAAATAAGTACAATCTGAATTATTCCTAAATGTGTAAATGCTTGAATATGTACAAAAAAAGTTGTTATGAGATATTTACTCTTAACCGTTAGAAAAAATGGCCAGACAACGATACTTTGCAACCAACTAATAAAGGGGGAAAAATTGAGAATTCACAATTTGGCAAGTCTGGTTGTTCTTTTAATCGCCAAATGGAGCATCTTGTCGCCGTTTAGGGCAACGGCGAGTGGCAGCGAGAAGCTTGAGTTCAACCATTTCATAGTACACGAAACTCCTATATATATATCTTTACATTTATTATTATAACTTTATTTTTGTTAAATTTATAGTAATAATAATAATAACAATACAAGTTTCATTAATTATGAGAAACCGTTTGCGTTTCTTTTATTTCAAATATATTTTTCCACCCTTTAAATTTAAACAAAGGGCTACATTTTCGAAATAATAACTTGCGAAAATACATAAACATACTAATAAGTTTTTATACATATTTAATCCTGCCGGAATATGAAAATTTTCAAAAGTCTTCGAAAATCCTTCCTGCCAAATATCCCCAGCTTCTTATATAACAAATTACTCTCGTGTGAAAGAACAATTCGTTTACAGAAGCAATTATCGTTCTTGATTATCTGAAACTGGAAAATTAAACTACATTCTATTGATTGATTGATCGAGAATTGTTCTTTTACGAATGCGAATAATCATTTCTTTACAAACATGAAAATGTTTTGATGGACATCATACTTTTAAAAACTAAAATTGAAAGCTGCATACTGAAAGAAAAAGAAAGAAAAAAAAGTTGTTATTAAAATTATGTAATTTTTAAATATCATTCTTCTATTTATTAAAACACGGTTCTTGTAAATCTCTGTTGTATAATAAATAATCCATAGTGAAACTACAATCCATTTGCAAAAGTGATTCTAGATTACTTGAAGCTCATTCATGATCATTCCTCTATATGTATGAAAACGTAGTTCTCGTAAATCTCTGTTGTGTAATAAATAACCCATATGTGAAACTACAATCCATTTGTAAAATTAATTATTATTCTAGATTACCGAAAAGTACCTTGATTATTTGAAATTCACATACAGTAAAAACAAAGATGATATGAAAATTAGATCATTTAAAAAATACTATTCATGCATTTATGAAAATTCAGTTATTATATATCTTTGTTGTACAATAAATGTTCCTTATTTGAAACACTATACCGATTTACAAAAGTGATTATCATTCTTGATTGCTGAAAAGTAGCTTTATTAATTGAATCTCACATTCAGTAAAAAGAAAAATGTGCTGAAAACTATGTAATTTTGAATCATCATTGACATGTTTATGAACATGCAGTTGTCGCAAATCTATTATGCTAAATAATTAGCCATTATGTGATCCGCAATTCATTTATAAAATTGATTATCATTCTTGATTCTTTGAAAATATATAAAGTTAATCGACATTCTATCGATTAATCAATAGAATATTGTTATTTTACGAATGACGATAACCACATCTACTTTTAAATGATGGATATAAAATTTGCTTAAGGGGCCATATACATATTAAAATGAACCCCAACTTTGTTTTTTGTTGTAGCAGAACCTATTCCAGGAATCATAAATGAACTCTACACCTTTCAAGTAGCTTAAAAACAAAGTTTCATGCAATTCCGAGCATTTACGATAAATTTCCGAGAAATTACTTATTTTAAAACGAGCAGTAGTAGTAGCTAGTAGGTGCCCACCCTAAGGAGAAATTTTAGACTTATGACCAGGATAAACCTTTATACTTTAGGGGCTGTATTCAAATTGAACTTCGGTACTCTATTGTTGACCAAAGAGCCCGCTTCTTAATCAACGCATCTTAGACGCCACACAAACAGACATTTAAGACTGCTTAGATTACAGGATAGCATAAGAAGTTTCAAAATACTGTCGAGCCTCTATATAACGAAATCCATCGTTCCAGTAAAAAATTCGTTATATAGAGAAATTCGATGTATAGAGTATGGTGTTAAAAATAGTATTTAATGTGTAAATTTTGAACAAATATTATTTTTGATCTTTTTAATTAAGAATTTGAAATGTTTAAAAGTATATATTAACCTAACATTTTATTTCTTACTTATTTAAGCAGTTTCAAAAAAGAGAAAAACATTTATTTGAAAGCTTAATGAAAATCAAATAAGGAAGACTTACATAAATTTCAGAGGAAGAAATCTGTAATTTTTTGTTGTTTTGATTTTAAAATTACAATTGTTACGCTCTCAAAAAAAATTCTCAAATTTTAGCAAGGAATGAAAAATTGTAGTTGATATTTTCCTCCATTTGAAGGTCTCTCTTATGTGCTCTCATTGATTCCTCTCTTATATGTGTAACAATTCAATTGACTGTGTTTTGAGAAGGATGTTGAAAGGTGTGTGGGAGGTGGGATGAACTTGTTAGATTTAAAGAATAAGGAGAGAAGTAATGTTTATAAAAAAAAAAAACCTCTCCACTGAACGATAAATCAAAAATAAGTGATAGAAAATTGATTCCATATGATTTCGAAGCTTTTTAAAAACTGAATAAATTAAGATCAATTTATGAAAAAATTCGTTATATGGAGATAGAAATTTCGCTATATAGAGTCTGTTTTTAATGTAATCATGCGAAAAGGGGACCGTTCTTACTAAAAATTCGTTATATGGAGAAATTCGATGTATGGAGTTTCGTTATATAGAGGTTCGACTGTATCTAGTTAATTCTATCGTAGACGGCCTCTTAAGCATCATTTTGACGTTTCTTTAAACATAATTTAAAAACTACTTGAAAGAAAAATTTGAAATTTTAGATTTCCATAAAGCAGGACTTATAAAATCTAAATCCATCAAAAAAATTATATTTTGCAATTCACAATTTTTCCGAATATTAATTTCATAACTCACAATTCATACAATAAAATCATAAAAATTGCAAATTCAGCTTATTTACGTTTAGGTTTTTTAGTATTATTACTACATAAATACTAAGCTCATTAGAAATATAATTTCAAGAGATAATTATAAAAATATTAAAAGTATTAAAATAGTAAAACCAATTTAACATTAGTAGCACTAAATTTTGAGTGTTTATAATTCAAAAACGTATTATTGAACTGTCTTGAAATTTGGTGTCTAATCATAGTTTGAACCGAAGATTTGAAATATCTTGTTAAATTGGATATTGTCATTGAAAAAAATGAAGTTTATACCAATATGTATATGGCCCCCTAAGCAAACTTTATATACATCATTTAAAAATAGATTTTATTTCCAATTGTTTAGTAACTTTCTTCTACGATAATTTGTTGAGCAGTTAGTAAAGCGTGTTTTCCTTTTTCTCCCTCAACTGTACAGTACATTCTGTGTAATAAATTCCCCGGAATTTATTATTTAAAAAATGCGCATAAAAAATTGTCATAAATGACAGAATTATATCTCTTTATTCAATTTGGGACCACTGTACCGAGTTAAAATGTACAGTTTGAGCACAGTTGAAAGCACCTATTTTCCTTTTCAGACCTACTTTAAGACTACTCTGCAATTTTCGCAACAGAAAAAAAAGCTGAACAAATAGTTTTACTTCAATTTTGTTTTTAAAATATTACTTTAAATGTTATTTTAAAACGATTTTTCACTGAAAATATTGCAAAAGACCCACGGCAAATCGTGCATGTCCAAAGCACAGGTGTACAAGGTCCTGCTATTAATTTCCAGGACTCATGGAATGACTCAGAAGAAAAAAAGGTTAAACATATAGCCATTTAACATGATTCGAAGTAACCCCCGCCAGCCGTAATTAATGTCCTCTTTTGGAATGCTCTTTAATAGTGACGTTACAGTTTTCTTGATGGCTTCGACATCCTGAAATCTTGTTCCCTTCAGCAAATTTTTCAGCTGAGGAAACAGGAAAAACTCGGCGGGTACTAGGTTTGGAAAGTATGTTGGATGCTGCATCCTAACGACCCCATGCTGGGCTAACAATAGCCTCACAGGCAATTTGATGTTAATTCTTTTCTCCATTTTCACTTCGAGAACAGGAATTTAAGAGCTATGTTTTAATGCGCCTTTCCACGAGAACCACTTACTTCAAAATGGCGCCAAGTGCACTGCACATGCGCAAGAAAACGCTCTTCAATATGCTATCATTAGCGCCATCTTCCGATTTTCCGTTCTCGTACAATTATGTCAGTCCTGGAAATTAATAGCCGGACTTTGTATAAAGCTTTTCTATAGGGCCGAGAAGTGGTAATGGATTTACTTCGTTCTGGTGGGCCTTCAACGAATGAAACATCATTAAAATCAAGAAGTTGTTGCGTAACAATCGTCGTATGACTCAGAATAGATTTAATTAAACCCATCGGACAATAAAATGTATTCTGTGAAAAAAAAAAAAAAAAAAAAAAAAAAATCAAAAATTGGAACTTTTGCCTTAAAATAGGGAAAAATACAAAAATTCTGAGATAATAAAATCTATTCCGTGAGAAAAATTTATAACTCCAACACCGAGCTTCGAACCAGAAACCTTTTGAATAGCAAGAAAATTCGCTACTGCAGAGCTATCCGTCTATTCGAAAATTACTGAAATTAATGTTTTGTTTTACCATCTAAATCGCAGAAGTGGTCGGATGTCATCAAATTAATTCCTTTAATTAAAATAATATGAAAATTTTCAAAATTTTATTTTTTTTTGTGATTGGGGTATTTAACTATAAGTATGCAAAATTTCAAGTCCCTAACTTGTGCAGCTTCCGAGAAAAAACAAAGTACAGTAAAACCTTCCTAAAGTGACTACGTTAAGTTCCAAATGAAAAATTGAGTCCTTCATTGAAAAAAAAAACCTGTAAAGTTACTTAGCTTTTTCAATGGAACTGGGATTCCTTGAGCTTTTTATGTAACCGTAACAACAAAATTTCATGTAACGCATACACGTTTACACTGTAAATGAAAAAATCTGTAAGGTTACTTAGAATTTTTTAGGAAACTAGTATATTTAGAGTTTTTTAATGTAACTGCAATTCGGGTTACAGATAAAACTTTAGATCACACTAGAAGATTACTCTAATTTTAATAGATTCTTTTGCAAAGGCACGTGTTTCTGTAGCTTGACAAAAAAAAAAAAAAAAAAAAAAAAAAAAAAAAAAAAAAAAAGTGTAAATTTGTAAAAAAAAAAAAAAAAAAAAAAAAAAAAAAAAAAAAAAAGTCTGACATCTCTGAATTTGTATAATACATAGATGGCGTTGTTGCCATTTTCGGTAAAATATCTGAAATATTTTATTGAACATGAAAAGAAGTGAAGTATTTTGTCAAAATTTAGTATTTTTTTCGGCATGTGGTGTTCGAAATGATTCTTACATGTTTTGAACATTTTTATTAATCTTCTGTTCATGTTATACGCAGTCGCAAATTTGTACATATTGTGCACTCTTCATAAAAAATGCGACTGTCTTACCTGTGTTTAGTGCTTGAAACGACCGACATTCCCACATCTATTTATTTATTTATTTTATACAGTATACAGATAAAATTTTAGTAAGTATATATATTTCGGTACCTTTACTCTTGTTGAATTACAAACATCTTTTGCAGCGTACTCTGGCAAAGTTGTATTGAACACCCAGGAATTTACTTTGAAAGGCAGTAAAATAAATTTTGATGAAAAAACAATATTTTGTGTCTTATTCAGCTATTCTGGGTACTTTTTGCACAGAATGTACATTAAAAAATAAAAATTCATACTCATTAAATACAATAATGAAGATTGTACAGTAAGAATATAATGTTTTTTGAAAGAACAATTTTTATTAAAACATTATTCTGGTAAATCTTTATCATAGTACAACGATCAATAGGATATCGCACAGTAAACATACGAAACTTCATTACCTAAACAAAAGAAAAAAAAAAAAAAAAAAAATAATTCACATGTTTTTGATTAATTGATCGAATATTTTTCCTTTAGAAATACGAATATTCATATTCTACAATGATGAAAAGACTTGTGCGACAGTATGTTTTTAAAATAAAAATTCATATTCATATGTTGTAAAAATGGATTAGATTAAGAATTAATGACTACGATTAATGGCGTTCCATTTTTAAAATATCCATTTTTTTAATTAATGAAAACGTAATTATCATAATTCTCTGATATATAATAAATTAGCCTCATGTGAAAGAATAATCCGTTTACAAAAGCGATTATCATTTTTGATTACTGGAAAGTATAAAAATAATCCATATTCTTCTGATTAGAGGAGAAAAATTACTCTTTTCATTATGATTAATTACATGAAAAAAATTTTCATTGTAAGGTTAAAAATAACTGTATATTTTTAAGAGAAAGAATTGGAAAGGGAAATGTCAGTTTATAAATAATAAATAAAATTTTTTGACGGATTTATTTTTTCGTCAAGAGTGTTTAAGTACAATGAATACTTTTTAATTTTAGAATTTACAAGATACCAAGATATGCAATTACATTTATTAGGAACAGAATTATTTGCGGGTTGTATTATAATCGAATCCAATCCAGATCTGTGATACAGTTAAATCTATAATAATAAAGTGAGATGTTTCTGAGTGTGTCAGCGATGTTCCGAAGAGACCGTTGCAAGTAGAGTTACAAAATTTGGAGGGAAGGTACCTCTGTATATGAAGTTTTGCACCTCGAATCCCGATTTACGATTTTTTTATTAAATTTTTTAGGCGATTTTTAGCGTTCTTTTTAGGTGCGTTTGTAATTATGTAAATACGTAGCACCTATAGTGGTCGTTCATTCCGTCCGTCTGTCTGTCCGTCTGTCCGTCCGTCCGTCTGTCCGTCCGTCTGTCTGTCCGCATATAACAACGCAAAAACTACCCAACCGAATCGTTTGAAATTTAAAATACATAATTATTACATAATTTTGTCGAGTCATTTCAAATTTCATGAAAATCGGATGAATAGATCAATTACAGGGTAATCAAAAGTATTGCATTACATTATGGTCAATGGGGAAAAATTTTTCAAAAGCAATTTAATCAATTGAAATTTAAAATACATAATTATTACATAATTTTGTCGAGTTATTTCAAATTTTTTTATAATCGGGTGCATAGACCAATTACAGGGGCAATCAAAAGTATTCAATTACATTATGGTCAATGGGGAAAAAGTTTCAAATGTATTTTATACATTTGAAATTTAAAATACATAATTATCACATAATTTTGTCGAGTTATTTCAAATGTTATGAAAATCGGATGCTTAGATCAATTACAGGGACAATCAAAAGTATTCCGTTACATTACGATCAATAGGGAAAAATGTTTCAAATTCATTTTAAAGGTGTTACACTCTTTCGAACTTAATAAAATTTATATGCAGCTATAAAGTACATATTATAATATACATTTTACATAATCTGTGGTGCAAAGAACATTTGTTATTGATTACAAGGCCACACAAAAGTATTCCATTACATAATGGTATATGGAGAACATTGTTTGATGAGCGTTTTAATTGTAATTCCCTATTTACAATTTTATGAGATTGATATATTAGAGTATGATATATGAGATTGATATATTAGACATTTTTAAAACTTCGTTATCGTACGAACGCACCTCATTTGCTACGCTACACGTGCAATTTCCAACTTGTTATATTTCAAGGCGATTTTTCCACATTAGTGAAGGGAATGCGGTTTCATTCTTTTAAGGGATATAGTAAATTTAGCTTTTTTAACTCTTTTCAGCAAAGCGTATTTTTAATTCGTGCAGCGAGTTTTGAATATTTAACAATTTTTAAAGCGATTTTTAGTATTTTTTTAGCATTTTGCGGCTATCTTTTGACATTGATAAAAAGAAAATTGTTTCACACTTTTAGTCTAATCTACTAAATTTTGTCTACTACATTTTTTAATTTCATTGATTTTTATTTCGATTTTGTATAGAATTTTCGAAGTAATTTTTCACGATTTTTAGTTTTTGTGTTTAAGAATCGATCTTTTTTGTCAATATTATAGGTTTTTTTTCGTGCACCATGGTTATCATGAACCGAGGCAACGCCGGGCGGGTCAGCTAGTAGGCGATAAATTTAACCATATTGTAAACAATGTCAAACAATTTTTGTTTGATAATGTAAATAATGCAAAATATAATGAAGGTTCAACTTCATTTTTTTTTTATAAATATGGTGAATTCTGAAATTGTTTTTCTTCATACGAATCATAAAATTATGTAAAATCTACGAAAAAAAATCATATTTATTAAGGTTAAAATCAAAACTCGAATAATACTGGTATGAAAACTTTTTTTATTATTTATAATCATTGTTATTTAAAAAACGCTTGCTTATTTAAGATTGCAGTATAGGTGACCCGATAGAAAAAAAAATCTAAATTTAGATTCATGCGAGTGCGTAAAAGTTGATCGCGTACATTGGCTATATACACAATATGGCCAAAAATGACCGACCATTTGTGGTTTTAGACATTTTATTAAATATCTAGAAAAATACATGAGGAATTATTTTGAAATCCCATTGTATAAACAAATAGTACAAGTCATATACAAGATTCCCCCCCCCCCCCCAAATCCAGTAAGGAACCGTCAGCAAATTGAAAAAATAACGAAGATCTTTTTAATAGTCAATTTAAAACTAATGTAGCAAAAACGTTTAAACTGCAGATTGTGATTAAGTGTCTGACTGTAACAAACTGTGTTCATTTTTATGAGGATAGTATGTATACCCGTAGAAAAATATTGGTTTTCATAAAAATAGTCCCAAATTTTGTGAAGTTTCTCGCTTGTAATTTGCAGAGTTCTTAATATAAAAAAAATGTTCTTTTCAGAAAATATGACAAACAGCATTGTACATGATACACTGTAATCATAATTTTAATAAATAATAAAAAATGTATGAAAAATGAGCAGGTATACTAAACAACGGTTTTCTGAGCATGCTTGAATGCAATCAAAATATAACTTACATAATATATAAATAAAATGTATAGAGCAACTTTTGTGAAAGTCTTAAATACATACCTTGAAAACTCTGATAATTATCATTGATAGAATAAGCTCAAAATTCGTTGTTCTCTTATAAGGAAGCAAAAAAAAAAAAAAAAAAAAAAAAAAAAAAAAAAAAAAGAGGAGCTGTACCCAAATACAGTACTACATGCAATATTGCGTATGCGATATTGACACTAATCAATGGATATATGGATACGCCTCTCATTTTTTTGTTTCATTTTGGAAATAACGGAATTTTAGCTTATTCTATCGACGACAATTTTCAGAATTTTTCAGAGTTCATACTAATGTGGTTTTATATATATATATATATATTTATGTTTGTTTCTATTTTTGTTACTGTAAATGGATGGATTCGTCTGTAGCTTTCATTTCAATATTTAATAAATAAATAAATAAATAAATTGCAAATATGCGGCGCTGTTATGTTTTTTTTTTCATAATTTATGTAAAATATCTATCTTAAGCACTAATATACAGATTTTCAGCAAACTTCAGATTCAGTTAAACATTTGACATAAGTTGTTGCTGAAAAAAGTTTTGATGTAACACGTCGAAATGGTTCTACAACTACACTATATTTTTCTCGATTTCCGCAATAGTTCTACCTCAAGAACTAATACAAAGATTTCAACTAACTTCAGATACAGTTAGACATTGATGTTAGTTGTTGCGGATTAGGTTTTGGAGCAAATCACGCAACAGGTGGTGCTGCTATGTTGCATTTTTCGCGATTTCTGCATTAGTTCTGTTTCAAGAACTATTGCAAGGATATTAATCAAAGTTTAGATTTAGATAGATGTAAATTGTTGATCATAAATTGTTGTTTCTGCTTTAAATCGCGCAGCAGGTGCGCCACTATGCTGCCTCTTTCACTATATTTTCAATAATCCTATCTCAAAAACTGGCACACGGAATTTCACGAAACTTCAGATTCAGTTAGATCTTGACATGAATTGTTGATTATTTCGTTTGAATCATATATCATGCGCCACTTCTATGTTGTATTTTTCTGGATATTTGCGATAGCTGTACCTCAAAAGATAATGTACTTGATCAATCTTCATATTATGTTACCATTTAACATAAAAAGATCCTTATTAGGCTTGGGTGTATACTATCCAACAGCCAACAAATGTCACTTCTATGCTTTTGGGGCCTGGAAATTTGTTTCCAGACATCCCAACAGTCTGCCCAATAACCCAACAGACTGCACAACAGCCAACGGATATCGCTTTTATATGCGTTTTGGTTTGGGAATTTTGGTTGCAGACATATAAGAAAGTCAATGATTCGTTTGAAAAATTTTATATTTCTATCTTTTTTTTAAAGCTCTTTATCTACCGCATTTTGAATTCACGAAAATTTTACATTCTAAGGCATTTTACGTAAATTGTTTAAAATAAATTAAAATATTTACATAATCATTTAATATATTTTTGAAGGAATTAGAAGGATTAATTAAATTTGAATTTACAGGGATTTTGTGCAATATTTACAACCCCACTCAAATCTTTTATTTTAAATTGTTTTCTTAGTACTTTATAGAATTATAAAATGTACAAATATGATGTTCTTACAATATAAATATAGAAATATTTCCGAATTGAAAAACCTCCACCCCCCTTCCTCAGCGCCAAGAAAGCTGAAAAGGTGCAAAGCTAAAAGAAATCATCCTTTAAAAATAATTTTGTTTTGTGTAGCCAATAATGCTTTTGGAACAAAATAAAGTAATGTATCTAATCAGTATTACAACTAATTGACGTATTAAAAGAATTTTATACAAAGTAATTTTTATGGTAAGTACCGTCGGTAGATAAAGGGTTAAATGCACATAATTCAACTGACCTATACCTTTAGAATACTAAAGATGATGGACATATATTTTCAATTAGTTTTGGCACTGTGTTAGAGAATTTTGCAGTAATAATATGTACAATGTAAAAAAAGACAGATATTCCTTAATCTACGATAATTTTCTGTAATGGCTAAAGAACACATTCGAGAACCATTTCTAAGTCGCCCAGTATTCTAAAAAGCGTTTTCTTTATTTTTAGAAATCTAAGACATATATTTTTTCTGAAATTTAAAGAAGAATTTATAAAAATAAATTTTTATTAGCTGCCCGTAATTTTTGGAAACGTTTTCCAACTGATTTTACTATGCATTAATCATTTCTCTCTACCCGGAAAATTGTTTTTAGGGGCGTTCGTAGTTATGTAAATACGTAGCATCTATAATTGTCGTTCAATGTGTCCGTCTGTCTGAATATCTGTCTACAACTAACAACGCAAAAACTATCCAACCGAATCGTTTGAAATATAAAACATATAATTGTTACATAATTTTATCGAATCTTTTCAAATTTTATGAAAATGGAATGCATAGTTCAATTACAGGAACAATCAAAAGTATTCCGTTATTTTACGGTCAATGGGAAAAAATAGTTTCAAGTGCATTTTAATGATTCTACATTCTTTCGAACATAATACAATTCATATGCATCTATGAAATATATACTGAAATATACATTCTGTACAATCTGTGATCCAAAGAATATTTTTTTATTAATATGAAAGCTACACAAAAGTATTCTACTACATAATAGCATAGGGAAAAGCACTGTTTGGGATGCGTTTTTAATTATATTAAACTATTTCGCATTTTATGAAATTGATATACGTTGATGAGGTTTACTTCAAGTTAATTCCTGTATAATAGAAAGCAATTAGTATTTACAGGGACACACAAAAGATTTCAAATTCTTTATTCTATCCGAAGTACTATATAATTAAAAAACTTCGCTATAGTACGATCGTACTTCCTACATCTGAGTACAATTTCCAACTTGTTTCGGATATTATCAGTTCTTAACTAAATATTTTCAGCTGTATAACTAAAATTGCGCATGCAATTGTAACGTATTAATGTTACTATAAGTGTTAATGTAAATGCTGTTAATTCTGTATGTTTATCTGTTATACATGTTTGCTGAACATAAACATGATAATATATACGTGAGGCATAATAGCATCCGAAAAACTAATCTTCTTGGTAAAGAAAACTGATATCATGCATTGTAAAAAATGCTCGAAGTCATTTCCAAAAATTAGCGACAGCTAATTTTTGGAATTTTATATTTATATTACATATATATTATATTACATATATTATATTATTTTTTATATCATAAGAGAATCGATAGAAATCCTATGCAAGAGCAATAAAGTGTGCAATGATGCCCTGTTTAATATACCCAGTTTATGGTTTAACATCCTAAAAATAAAATCCTGACAATTTGAGAAAGTGACGTATTTAAATTTCATGGTACAACAATCAAATAATTCTTTTTACCGTTCACCTAAAATATTACTAACTCAATCTTCAAGCCACGAGTCTCGTTCATTTTTCAAAACGAAATCTTATATTTGTATTTATAAAAGAAAATAATCTCTGAGGAAGAACCTGTTTGGAAAAGGTTTGGAAGTACTAATATTTAAAAATAAAATTAACTTTTAACATTAATAATTGATTATTTAATCGCCATTTAAAGTAAGAATTATTCATTTTAGCGACAGCTATTTAAAATTTATTTCACAAATTCTTCTTTAACCCTTTATCTACCGATGCTACTTATAAGTACCATAATAATTTCTTATTAAAAAATTCTTTTGATGTGTCAATTAGTTGTAATATTGTTTAGAATGATTTACAGATACATTACTCTTTTTTGTTCCAAAAGCATTATTGGTTACACAATACAAAAATATTTTTAAAAGGATGATTTCTTTTGCCTGTGTATCTTTTAAGCTTTATTGGCGCTAAGGGAGGAGGGTGGAGACTTTTTCATCAGGAAATATTTCTATATTTATGTTATAAGAACATCATATTTGTATGTTTTATAATTCTACAAAATATTAAGAAAACAATTTAAAATAAAAGATTTGAGGGGGTTTATAAATATTGCACAAAATCCCTGTAAATTCAAAATTTAATTAATCCTTCAATCTTTCTAAAATTCTTCAAAAACTTCTTAAATGATTACGTAAATTTTTTAATTTAATTTAAAAAATCCATGTAAAATGCTTTAGAATGTAAAATTTTCATGAATTCATAATGCGGTAGATAAAGGGTTAAATTTCAAAGATAATTTTTTTCGTGAAGTTTTCTAAAGATAAAGGAACACTTTTCGGAATCTTGGGTGATTCGGAAGAAGTAATCGTATAGTTTCGTCCTAGATTATAGTACATTTTCGTAAATTAAAAAACCTGTGTCGTTTTTACAGCTTATGAGATAGAATAAAATTTTGGGATCAGCACATCTGACTTGTGTAATTATTTTTAGATATATATATACTTTTGTTAGACGTACATTTTAATGATTGCAAAGAACAACAACGAAAAAGTAGTAGCCTAAATTAAATACAGTCTCCTGAAATGATGATTAAACTTCCCTCATTTTTCGTCATTTACAGTTTTTCTTGTCCCTTTCAATATTAATGGCTACGAGGTAAGCATTGCAGTTATAAAATATCACTTCTACATTTAATAAAAGACAATTCTCGCAAATCTTTCTTAAATGATAACTTATTGTTATAAGAAAGAACAATTCGTTTACAAATGTTATTATTATTTTTAGCTAACCCCAAAAAAATTAACAAGATTTTCTATCGATAAAATTTGAAAAATTATCCTTTCAGTTATTTTTAATCACAGGCAAAAAACAAAATATCCATCATAAAATTAAAAACATCCATAAATTTTTAACTAAACAATTATAAAGGGAAATATTGATTTGAAAAATAAATAAAAAAGTGTCTTGTTGGCAGATTTTATGTATGCGTAAGAGTGGCTTGGGTAGATAAATATTTTTCAATGCTTTCCAAGATAATTGAAAAAATTTTATGAACTGGATTTGTCTGTCCGTCTGTGCTGTCCTCCCGCGTTATAACTAAACAAATATTCTCGGATTATCATGCAATTGTTATATATTATCGATGATACATAACACATTCGGTATTGAAAATGAAGTGTCTACCATGTATAGTTCTTCACAGAGATTATATTATGATGTATCGGTGAGGGGTAATATATAATTTTTGATAATATTACTGCGCCTCTCTCTGGCTTTGCTCATCTTTGCTTTGCCGAATGAAAGAAGGCGGGAAAGAAATTGGCTGTTGCCTGTTTTTTCAGCTTGTTCCCTTTCTCACTTTCTTTCATTTCAGTCGAGCTGCTGCTTTCATTGTAGACGCACGTCTTCTCCGTGCTTCACGAAGAAAGACTCGGGTCTTTCAAAAAGCCTGACGAATTTAAATATTTTTTATGGTATTTTTATGAAGTTTTTTCTGTTTATATTGATTCGCATTAGTTTGAACTCATTTTCTTTGTTTTTGAGATAGCCTGCGTGCTATGCATAAAAACGCCATTTTGAAATGACTTCCAAGTTTCAAAACTACCACTTCAGCTATTCAGCGGATATAATTACAATTATTATGTATCAAAAAGTTCAGAAAGCACACAATTTCACATCTAAAAGAAAAGAAAAAAAATTGAAATAGAGTTCTGAGATCCCTTAAAAAAAATAAAATAATACTTTCATACTTTCTAACTACGATAAAGATATGGATATTCGCGCAACATTTCGACATTTTTTAAAATCTAACTATCAGTTATTAAAATTCTAATATACAGTAAATTACTCTTATGTGAAACAACCGGCGATTTAGGAAAGCGTTTATCAATCTCGATTACTGAAAGTACAAAATTAATTCTCGTTATATCAATAAAAGTGGAAAAATGACTCTAGTTTAGGATCAGAAATATGATAAAATGATCCTCGTAAAATTTTAAATACGTGTATATTTTTAGATGAAATCATGTATATAAAGAATAAATCCTTTACAAAAAATTTTGAGAATAATACACTGGTTTCCAAAAATTAAGGAAAAATCACAAAAGTAGCGATAACTCGTTCAAAAATAAAGCAATCCGCATGAAATTTGCATATATTGCTCAATAAAAGATGCTGAATAAAAATACCAAATGCAAATTAGTGGCGCTGCAATCGCATTATGTCATCCGTGAGGCACATAAAAATGCACGTTAGAGAGTAAGGCTGCAGTTGTCGCTGTGGTAGTGATATAATAAATCTAGGATAGCCAATTCATTACAATGACCTCGAGGTATCATTTGCGTGCAGAACTGCAATTTAGAGCTATTGGGAGATTGGAGGCAGGGCAAAGTCAGGCAGAGGTGGCTAGATGGCTAAATGTGAGTCCTTTGGTGGTTCATAGGCTTTGGCAGTAATTTCAAACCACTGGTTCAGGTTCAAGAAGGTTCAGCCAAGGACGGCCAAGGGTTTCGACAAGCGCTGATGACCGATATTTCTGGTTATGTGCACGAAGAAATGGAACCGCAACCCATCTCACCTTAAATCCTGCCTTGCTGCAGACACTGGAAGGTTGGTGTCAATGTCTACTGTGCGTAGAGGGCTTCACGAAGGTGGACTTTAGCGAGGCGACGAACAATTTGTGTAAAGCTCACCTCACGTCACTGAAGGAAACATTTGATGTGGGCACGTCAACATGTCCACTGGACGGTTGATAAATGGAGGCGTGTTCTCTTCACGAATGAGTCCCAGTTTAGCCTCCAAAGCGATAGTAGGCGTTGTTTGATTTGGAGAGAACAGGGCATACGTTATCATCCATCAAACATTCGTGAAAGAGATTCATGCGGAGGGGGCACTGTCTGCGTTTGGAATGGTATCTCTTTGGGTGGACGCACAGACCTCCATGTCTTTCCACATGGAACAGTGAATGCTAACGTCTATAGAGATGACATCCTTGATGCTTATGTGCGACCTTATGCCGGTGCAATAGGTAATGATTTCTTGCTACAGGGCGACAACGCTAGAAAGCACAGGGCTGGCATCGTGGAATATTATATTCAGCACCAGACAATTCAGCGCATGGAATTGCCAGCTCGATCACCGGACTTGAATACCATCGAGCATGCTTGGGATGCTTTAGGGAGACGTGTCGCTGTTCTCAATCCCCCTCCTCTGACCCTTGTCAAGCTTACAATAGCTTTGAAAGAGCGAATGGCTCTTACTTCCCAGCGAATTCATCCACCGCATAATTGACAATATGACACATCGCTGTATGTGCTGTATTGCTACTAGGGGTGATCATATGGCATATTAAAGGTACTTTTCCTATACCAAACTGGCAAACTGATTTTGTTAATTTTATAATTATGCTATTTTTTGAAACACCACAATTTTTTGGTAATTTTTTTCACGTTATTTTATACCTTACTATGTGTTGTATATTGTGGCTGAGTTTCATTAAAATCTACATGTAATATATTGAATTGTCGCTATTTTTGTGATTTTTCCTTAATTTTTGGAAACCAGTGTATACCTGAGAGTAAAGAAAATTTTTTATTTTTTTATTTAGCCTAACTCATTTTTAGTACCATTTTTTTTAAAATTATTAATGCGTTTAGTGCAGCGGTGACTGACACTGAATTTTTCGTTTAGACAGCATAAGTTACTGGTGACTGGCAATGTAATATATTATATAAATAAAAAAAAGAAATATATACATATATACTGTTATATGTAATTATTAAGAATGTATAATCCCGTAATAAATAAAAGTTCAGTGAATTTTAAATACATTTTCAGTAATTACTTAAAGCATTATAATATTTTTAGTTTTATATTATATTTTAGACTGTCAGTCAAATGTGACTGACGCTGCCCAAATAGAAAGTTTGGTCTCTGTCACCGGAGACTAAAATGGCACTTAACGTGTTTAATCATTTAGGGAAAAAAAAAGGTACAATTTTTTTTCAGATAGGTAATAGTCGAAAGCTAGAGTTACAATAAGATTGTGTTATCATAGCATCCATTGAAACGCTTTGAATAAAAACCGAAATTTTAAAAGATATTCGCCTAATATAAAAAATAATATATATTTGCGAAAAAAGGAACAAAAACATTTACTTTACATGAAAAATATTTTCTGTAAAACGCCAATATTCTAGAAATATTGGCTTTACTTTTAAAGTATGGAGAATGTAATAGCATTTCATACTGGAAATAATGGGGATCAATATTGTTTTATTAACAAATTTATCGGAAGTATTTCCAATGAAATAAAAATTTTGATTGAATATGGCTTTATATATACATACATACATATATGATATATATACATATATATATATATATATATATATATATATATATATATATATATATATATATATATATATAACCATTATATAATGCTACTATTCAACATCTACAATGAATTTAGAATAACCTAGTATGTAACAAACTTAAAGAAAACAAGAGGAGTTAGCAATATTGGAACAATAACGAATATTATTGAAAATCGTGGTACATGGCTAGTTCCCAAGGGTAATACCATGTAGACACAACAATTATGATTAATTTCTGATTGGAAATCAGGAAAATCCTAAAAATGATTTCTATATTACCCGATAATCGTAACCTCAAAAATTAAGTCAAGAAAAAACAAGACATATAATTTTTCAATTAATTTTCAGCAGTGAAATTACGCTTGAAATTATTGAATATTTAATATGTGACTATCAAATTGCTCACAAAGAATTAACATAGTGAAAAAATATCCAAGCCGGAGATCGAGCCCGGAACCCTTACAATAGCGCTCCAAGTGCTCTGCCATTTAAGCTACGAGGACAATGCCCAGCTGGTCACTTTTCATTTGCATTTTGTTGGTAAGGCTGCAACTGCAGCACAAGATATTAACTCTACACGAGCAGACAAACTTGTAGCGAAATGCTGGGTTAATTGTGTCTCATGTTACGCCACCGGTTTGTGTGCTCATGTATAAGTTGATATCTTGTGCTGCAGTTGTAGCCTTACCAGCAAAATGTAAGGGGAAAATGACAAGCTGGGCATTGTCCTCGTAGCTTAAATGGCAGAGCACTTGGAGCGCTATTCCAAGGGTTCCGGGTCCGATGCCCGGCTTGGACGTTTTTTCACTATGTTGGTTCTATAATTTGTAAGCAATGTGATAGTCACATATTAAGGATGTGAATTTGTTTGGTTTTAACATGAAGACTATAAAGAAATGCATATTTAGTTAATTTTTAAAAACTGTAGCTTACAGAGGCTAAATAAATAAATAAATAAATAAATAAATAAAAAGTGCATCCAATGACCAGATTTACAAATCTGAGAAAATGGGTTTTAAAGTTTCAATATCTACTGATCTTCAGTTATAAACATCACCTATAAGTGATTATAACTCAAAAAATATTGCAGATTTATGAATGGAATTTTCGCATATTAATTATAAATTAAAAAAAATTCAGAAAAAAAATTCCAAAAAACTGATTTTTTGAAAGTTAAAAGGTGCTGTGCTTCCTTAAGTACTTTTAAATAAAATCAATAAATACATAGTGAAATATTAATGAAAAATAATAATGATTTACCATCCGTATGAAATTATTCTAAGTAAAATTGTTCATAAATATATATAGGACAGTTGCACCATAAAATTTAACTAATAATAACACATTGCTCAGTGGTGCACAAAACAGGAATTTTAATATACATTTGTCCAATTAAAATAAAATAAAACTTTCAACGTTTCGCGCCATCTTCTGCGGGCGTCTTCAGGAAAATATGATAATGGAAGGACTAAGTTTGCATCTTGATCGAGAGATAATATTTCTACTAAATTAAAATCTAAACGAATTAAATTTTTTAAAAAATGTTGCCACTTACACGTGAGTAAAAATTAAAATATTGCAATATCCCCATCACTTTATCTAATAATCTTAAAAAAGTCTACATCGGCATGACTACGCGGAAACTTTTAATTAGAATAAAAGAGCATCACAGAGATATAAAACAATATAAACAGAATACTGCCCTTTCTCGCTTCTACTTGGCGAACAAGGGTTGCCATATTAATTTTGAGGAGGCCAAAATCATAGTTCCATGCAATAACCCAGTTCAAGGTAAAATAAGAAAGTCTATCAAAATCATAGTACGTGAAAATAAACCATGTAATGATAATTTATCCTACAATATACCAAAAATATGGCATAACATCATAAAATCTTAAAATTTTTATTTCCTTGCAATATTTTAATTTTTATTCACGTGTAAGTGGCAACATTTTTTAAAAAATTTAATTCATTTAGATTTTAATTTAGTAGAAATATTATCTCTCGATCAAGATGCAAACGTAGTCCTTCCATTATCATATTTTCCTGAAGACGCCCGCAGAAGACGGCGCGAAACGTTGAAAGTTTTATTTTATTTTAATTGGACAAATGTATATTAAAATTCCTGTTTTGTGCACCACTGAGCAATGTGTTATAATTAGTTAAAATTGTTCATGTTCAGTATTAAATATTTAGATCTCCAGTATTTGTTGTCAAGTATTTTATAATTAAATTTTATTTAAGACTAAAATTAATGTTAATGTAAAAGATAAAAAGTTACATTAACAATTATTTACTACATTGAAAATATTCAAAACATTAAATAATTGTTTATAACTATTGAAACGTAATGGTTATTCAAAATTAAATCTCAAATTATTGCGGTCGAATTTGGGGAAATTTAATTTTACTTTGAGATTGAAATTTAACTAATATTACTTAAAGTAAAAAAAAAAAAAAAAAAAAAAAAAAAAAAAGTCTATCTTAATATTTACTAACAAGAATAAAGCAATATTTCAATGATTATTAAAACTTAATTATCAGTTGCTAAAATTCATAATAAATTACTTTTTTTAGAGACAACAAGCTCTTTACGAATATATTTATCAATCTTGTTTCCTGAAAGTATGAAATTAATCCGTATTACATCAATAAACGATGAAAAATTTCAATTCCGCTGATTATCAGCGAACGTGATAAAAATTCCATCATAAAATTAAATGCATGTGCATTTTAAGGACGGAAAGAAAAAGAAACTAAACTATATTTTAAAAAAGGTTTGAAAAGAAAAACATCTTAATCAAAATAATGAAAACTGATTATCAGATATAATTTTTTCTGCATTCCTAGTAACTTAGCTCAAATTTCATTAAAATTAAAAATTCTCAAGTTTAAAAATAAAATTATCCAAATAAATAAATAAATAAATAAATAAAAAGCTGTGATAGAAATATGAAAATCTTTGACATTAAAATTTAAAATAAAATCCTTTGCGATTAAAATTTAACTAATATTACTTAAAATATAAAAATATATCTTTATACTTACTAACTAGAATAAAGCAACATTTCAATGATTATTAAAACTTAATTATCATCAGCTAAAATGCTATAACAAGTTACTTTTTTTCCGAGACGACAAGCTCTTTATGAAAACGTTTATCAATCTTGATTACCTGAAAGTATGAAATTAATCCGTATTGCATCAATAAAAGAGGAAAAATTACTCTTCCGATGATGATCAGTGAAAGTGTTAAAAATTTCTATCATAAAATTAAATGTATGTGCGTTTTAATGGCGGGAAGAGGAAGAAACTAAACTATTTTTAAAAGGTTTGAAAAGAAAAAAATCTAAATGCAAAATAATGAAAATTGATTATCAGATATAATATTTTTCTGTATTCAAAATTCTGATTGCTTGTAACTTAGCTCAAATTTCATTAAAATTTAAAATTCTCAAGTTTAAAAATAAAATTATCCAAATAAATAAATAAATAAAATGCTGTGAAAGAAATATGATGATATTTGAGATTAAAATTTAAATTCAAATCCTTTGAGATTAAAATTTTTAACTAATGTTATTTAAAATGAAAAAATATATCTTTATACTTACTAACTAGAATAAAACAACATTTCAATGATTATTAAAATTTAATTATCAGCTGCGAAAATGGTACAATAAATTGCATTTTTTTTTTCGAGACAACAAGCCCTTTACGAAAACGTTTATCAATCTTGAGTACCTGAAAGTATGAAATTAATCCGTATTACATCAATAAAAGAGGAAAAATTACTCTTCCGGTGATGATCAGTGAACATGATAAAAATTTCCATCATAAAATTAAATGCATGTGCGTTTAAAGGACGGAAAGAAAAAGAAACTAAACTATTTTTAAAAAGGTTCGAAAATAAAAACATCTAAAGGCAAAAAAATGAAAACTAATTATTAGATATTATATTTTTCTGTATTCAAAATTCAGATGGTTAGCAACTTAGCTCAAATTTCATTAAATTTAAAATTCTCGAGTATAAAAATAAATTTATGCAAAAAATAAAATGCTGTGATAGAAAAATGAAAATCTTTAAACCATCTTTTTAATACTTTCCGACAAAGTTGGAAAATGTTTATGAATTCGGTCTATCTGTTCACACTCTCACGTAAATATTTTTGATTTTCATGCAAATAACGTATACAGTGAAACCTTCTTCTGCGACCATCCCCATTAAGCGACCATCACTCTGAATAACCATTATTTCATGGAATGATGTTTATTCCCATAGGCTTAATATTAATTCTACCTCAGGGTTGTAGCTAGAAGTGAACAATAGGGGGAGGGGAGGGTCAAGAGAATGTAGAGGGGGCTCATAATTTTTTTTTTATGCTTCTCTCTGACGCAGAAAGATAAATTAGTACATATTCACATTCTAGCTTTTTGTTTCTTATGAAACTGTTTAATAACTTCAATATATAAATAAGAAGAAAATAGGATGATGTCAAGTTCGAGTGTATAACTAGCGCGATATTATACATCATGTTAGCTTCATATGTGCAAATAGGATGTGCGAGTGTTGAAACGCTTATTTTAGTTACAATTTAATAATTCTGCAAAACTGTTAAAGGGTCTCAAAACGAAACTAGATTTTTGTACAGGATTTCATTTGAATTTTCGAAACAGAAATTCATTTAGTGATCTTGGAATTTTTTCCATGGAAGGGGGGGGGGGGAGCTCAAAATATTTTAGGCGGGAGCTGAGCCGCCCATAGCACCCCCTTAGCTACGGCTCTATTCTACCTCCATTCAGAGACCTTTTCAGTTGAGCTCCCTCCATGAGCGACCAATTTGTTTGAAGAAAATGAAACAAATTGCGTTTATTCCAGGTCTCTTAAAAAAGATTTTATTAGAAAAATAATGTCAAAGAGAGCATTATTCATTAAACTTCAAAACTAAGTTTACATTTTTAAAAATTATTATTACTTCGGTAACTTTGAAGTTTTTAAACCCATTTGTGACTTTTTAGACAATGAATTTAACTCTGATGGCAAATTAAGAATGACGGTCAATAAACTTCTCTTTCCTATTCTGTCAAGAAACTCACGATGAAATAGATAAAATAATCAGATTATTTGCTTCCGTTTCCCCCCCCCCCCCGAAAAAAATGCATTTATTAATTGAACTTTGTAAGGATTTGGGAATATCAGTTATAATAAGAATATCAGTTATAAAAGATAAAACCGTAAAATCATAGGAAACGTCAATATATTCATTTTTTAAACTCTGCAAAGATGAACTTTTGTTTTGATATTTATTTCCCATGAATTTTTTTCCCTAATGTGAAAAATAAATTTTAGCAACATTAATTGTTATATTTTTTCAACAATCAAAATCTAGATTTAAACATGACCTTTATTAAGAGACCACTTCTCGGATCGACCAGTTTTTATTGGAATTTAAAGTTATCGCTTTAGGAAGGTTTTACTATATTAGGGATTTTAACTATGGCTTGTTCGATTTTGAATCTTAAGTGTCTAGCATTAAAAATTCATTTACAGGGGCTCTCAAAAGAACTCCGACAACATCTTCGCTATGTGGATTCACATATGTAAATCTCTATTAATTTTCTTCATAACTAGTCGTTGGGGGCCACCATAATACTTACCCATCATGGATATGTATATGAAAATAAAACATGTGAAACTATTTATACAATGCATCGCAATTCATAAACAACATTTAAATATTCTTAATATACATAGTAATGCTATATTAAAGAACTGCTGATGTACCAATTTCGACAAATTATATAAAACGCCAAACTACTCAAGTAGTACCGAACTACGCAAAAGAAACATCCTTATAACTCCAAAAATAATAATTCTATTAACTAACAATTAACTGCGTCGGATAAAGCGTCTCATTTCCAATTAAAATATACTTCTGAATTGAAATTTGAATGAAATACAGGGTCATGAAAAATTGAAGAATGTGGAAAACAAGATTACAAATATCTCGGCAACTAATAATCCTATCGACTTTGTTTTATATGCAAAATGTGTGTTATTTTATTGCCTTTTACTTCCATTTCTTAGAACAAAAAAATTCGAAAATTTTTATATACCTTTCATCAGAACGAATTTTTCGAGAGTCCGAAAAAAATAGTTCCGGATAATCGAGGTTGCTGATATTAAATAGGGTTCGTCCCATTCTTACATACTAACAACATACAAAATTTCAAGTCTCTATCTCAATTTGTTCGGGAGATAGAGCGTTTACAGACAGACAGACAGACAGACAGACGGACGGCAAAATTTTTTTCCTAAAAATATGTTTTTCGGAATCTCCACTATCTAAAACGTGTAAATCCGTCAAAAAAATTTTTTCGATTTTCAAAACGATTGCAAGACTTACCCTATACTACGTATGATGGGTAAGTAAAAAACTGAACTTTATATTTTATTTTTTAATATCTGAATGTTTTTTGCTTCAAAATAAAACCGATTAATTTTAATATCTATGCTGATTATCGTATAAAATGAATGCTAATTTCATCTGAGTTTGCAAATGCCTTTAAGACAGCGTTGACAAAAAATTGGAAAACTTCATACTTATTTAACTTAAATCCTTTACAATAAAATGTTTTGAAGATTTATTTATCATACATTGTATAAAGACCTTAAATTTGTGATCGTGTGAATTTAGATTAGTGGTAATTACCGAGTGTCCCAAAAATGACTGATGGATTTTAAAATTTAATAACTTGCAAACGGTGACAGCTATTTAAAAAATTTTTGCAGGAGGGTTATATATAATGTCAAGAGTTTTTTTTTTTTTTTTTTTTTTTTTAACCGAAATCTTTTATTTTAGTTCGAATTTCAAACAGTAGGTGGTGCTTACGCCGATTGAAGGCCAGATGATCAATGCTGAGTGAAGCGTCGACCTGGCCTTCAATCGCCGTCAGCGCCACCTATTGTTTGAAATTCAAAATAAAATAAAAAAATTTCGGCAAAAAAAAAAAAAAAAAAAAAAAAAAAAACTGACATTATACATAACTCTCCTGCAAAAAATTTTTAAATAGCTGTCACCGGTTGCAAGTTATTGAATTTTAAAATCCATCAGTCATTTTTGGGACACCCGGTAAATTGATGTTTTAAGGAGATTAGTAATTTTAGATCTCTATTTGTGAACCTAAATTACAAATACCCTAAAGTATCAATTTCCGAAAATTATTTTTTCTGTCATCTGTGAAGCCAGTTTGTATAAAACCAGTAAATGAGTATTTGTATACTGTTAAAAATTATTCTGTGAAATTACAGAGGATGTACGGGTAATGGAAAAACAGAGATTCTGTTAAATAACAGAGAAGTTATTTGATAAATTTGTAATAGACTCTTTAAATTATCACCATTAAAAATTCACAAGACTGCGTAAATTTAAAGGTAATAATTTTATTTAGTTTTCAAATTTAAAGAATAGCTCAATCGTCAGTGAACCTGAAAAAATTGAATTTTTCGAGTAATTTTGAACTTTTGTATTATCATTTTTTTTTCACAATTTCCTTCGAGCCGTCCAGGGGTTTGAAATCGAGATCACTTTATAAATGAAGAACACACAATTAACTGATTTGTAGGAGCTTTAGTTGCTTTATTTAAAATATGTGTTTTATGATTCAGTGGGAAAAAAAAAAAAATCGATAAAAAATATTTACTAAAGACGAAGGAGATGATTTTTCCTTTTCTAAATCACTTTAACTTAAAAAAAAAGGCTTAAAAGAAAAAAAAAACATTTTTAATAAAATTGCTAAATAATTTTATAAGTGTATATTTTGAATTATAAGTTTTAACAAAGATAAAAATATCTTTAAATAAAGACGAAATCCCTACAGCGCCTCTACTTATATTAGATATACTATAATGGAAATGTCGTTACAATGATGTCCGAGAAACTTGATCGAATGCATTTAACGCAATATTATGTATGTCGTTTATCACTGTGTTTATCTTACAATTGTTTTACGACAAACACAATGATACATGTGCAAGTAAACCACTAGTGATATTAATTTTTGGCTTATGCACCACCTCACTTCTGGCAGACATGGATCATTACTTATTGCTACTTATCATCATACCCTACTACTATTCTTCCAATAAAAATAAATAAATAAATAAAATAAATAAACTAAATAAATAAAAGATTTTTTTTCTTGTGCTCGATACCTTAGGTTTTCGTGCTGTCGGCTTTTGAACTTATAAAATCGTGTTATTTTTATTAATGTAGAAAATTGGCCCCAGAACCTGAAAAAACTCTATAAGTCGCATAAGAACTTACAATATATATATATTAAAATTAACCAAGTAATAAAAAAGAGAAAACTGGCAATTGCAGCAGGTGAAAAATGTAGATACATTTTTATATGCATTACTTAAAGCAGGACTCTTCACAAATTTATTTATCCCCAAACAAGATCCTTCACAAAACATTTTATCCAAAAACAGGGCCCTTTACAAGATTATTTGTCTCTTAAATAGAGATTTTACAAAAAAAATTCACCTTCAAATTGAACTTTTCACAAATTTAACCATTTAATAATAAAATCTGCCTTGTAAATAAGCATTTGAACTCACTAAAGAGCATTTTACTTAGCTTTTTACACATGAAAAATAAAACCTAAAGATATCAATAATTTAAAATTCACAAAATTCTGTCTAAAATTTTCACAAATATAAGAAAAAAATTCACAAAAACAGAACTTTGTGAGAGAAGTCTGAACAGACCTCTGAATTAACAGCATTAACATTAACATTAAAATTTACATATTTCTGCGACAATTAAATACACAATTTCAGTTATGCAGCTGAAAATGTTTAGTTGAAACATTAAAGCATTCGAAAAAACGATTTTGTAGATAGCATTATAATGCATTGTAAAAGATACTCGAAAATGTTCCCGAAAATTACAGGAAGCTAAGGGGCTATACATACATATCATTATCATTTTAAAGAGGGGGGGAGTCTGGCACATGATATCGAATGATATCTATAAGCGGAAGGTGGTTTTGTCTCTTGATACCGATATCATTTTTGATCCAATTAAAATTTTTTCTTTTTTTATTTGTTTCACGGTCTTTACATCAGAACAGTATGTTGTCTTTTTTTAGTCTGTTATATCTAATTTCATGAAAATTCAAAGTTATTATTAAAATCACAAATTTATCATAAAATTATTTAATTCCACTATATGGAATACCCCAACATTTGATATTAATCTTCTTCTTCACATGTGTATGCATATATAAATCACTGTTCGAGAAACCATATGCGAAGTATAATTGAAATGAAACTTGTGTTTGATAATAAATAAAAGGGAAAGAGAAAGAATGTTGTCCATCTGATTTGTTGATGAGAATTTCTATTTGTCCCCCTACCTCTTCGTCCCCCGTTCGGGATAAGTGCAAGAAGACATTATAACTGTTGAATACATTATGTAACAAAAAGCTGTTATAAGATACTTTAAAAAGTAACTATTTCTTTTAAGCATTTTTGTTATTTGTTATTGTTTTTTCTTTTAAGTATAGCTGTTTTTGTATATCACTCAACACAAAAGAAATAAATCCCCCCCTCCCACCCAAAAAATTAGACATTTATAACAATGTCATTACGTGGCGGGAGGGGGGGGTGTCGAGGTATGGTAACATATGATATCGTAAAGTGGAAAAATAAGGGGGTGGGGATCCAAAATTAACAAAAAGTTGATAACATTGTATATGCACAGCCCTTAATCAAAATTAATTTTTATAATTTCTTCTTTAAATTTTAAAAATAAATTGTTTTCTGAGGTTTCGAAAAATAAAGGAACGTTTTTCCATATGTTGTGTGACGTGGAAGTGGCTATCGAATACTTTCGTTCGTGATTATAGGGAATTCCTGTTGTTTAAAAAACATGTATTTTCTTATTGCAGTTGCTTCATACGCTTAGATTGTTTTAGATTGCTTAGAACAGCACATAAATGTGAACTGTGAATTTTGTTTGCCATAAAAATGTATCACAAATAAATTAAATAAACAAATTTGAAAAAAAAAAAAAATCGAAAACTTTTAAACTGAGAACATCTTTTATTGATTAGAATTGGTTAGAAAGAATGCAGATAAAAAATATTGGTCATGAGTTTGAATAAATATTAACCGAGCTGGGTCTAATCAACCCATACGGACAAAATGCATTTTGTTCTTTAAGAGGATAAGAATAGAAAGGTTAAGGATTAAAAGTAAGTGGACCAAAAATGAACCACCGCCCTTCAAGGGATTAACATTAATTGGAAACGGAAAA
Organism: Maratus speculifer; assembly: GCA_964019185.1. NCBI lineage: Eukaryota > Metazoa > Arthropoda > Arachnida > Araneae > Salticidae > Maratus > Maratus speculifer. Next base: position 187,433,700 of record OZ025301.1, read on the forward strand.
TGATGGAGAAAAGTAAATTTTCCTCCTTAACCAGAGTAGCATCTTAAGCTGAAACACATTAGCGAGAGTCCATTGCATTAGAATCATAAGTGTTTCTTAATAAAACTCGATTGTACAGTAAGTAAATTTTATGTGAAACAACGCGACTTTTATAAATAATTGTCTGATATGATTACTGAGTGTATAAAGACAATCCGCATTATATCTAGAAAACATGAAAAAATATATTCTTCCGTTACCGACCAGATAAATGATAAAATGATTATCGAGAAACATTAAATTTGTGTATGTTTTTTAAAAGAAGAGCTGAAGGAAAACAAGATCTTTTCGTATGTATTTTATATAAAAAATATTTATGTATATTTTAAATACTTTTTGCTAATCATTAAGGGGGAATTATTTAAAGGTTGATATTGATTACACGTTGGTATATGATGAATTTTGTTTAGATAAAAAATATTAACGGAAACGTGTATCAGTTACCTTTATCCCGAAGTATAAAACAGTTTCGCCCTAAATAGATTAATTCTTCCGACGCCGGTGTCTGGTTACACAAAATTTATTTGATCGGCTCCACTTTTTAAAAGAAGTTAATTTTAATTACACAATATCAAACATATTCTAACTAAATAAGGAATACTTTATTTTACTTTGTTACCTGTGCCAAAAATAAATTTCGCAAACAAAGATGACATCCAGTCAGACTGGACATCCAAGTGTAAAGAGTTAATGAAGAAAAAATGAATTTTGTTTTGCAATGAGTTATTTGCTAAAATGTTTTTCAAAACATTGAAAAACATCTGCATTTATGTGAAAAAGGTAATTTTATTAATATATATATATACTGTAGAAAAAGAATGAAAAGAAGACAAAAAACTTGAATCTGAGGCTTTTCCCTTAAATACGTAAAAACATTTTCCGATTTATATAATTTGAGCGACGCGTAAAAAATTATCAAAATTCCTTTTCAATATTCAAAAGGATATTGTTTTCTTTGTGTGTGGAGGGGGGGGGGGATTTAATAACCAAATCCTCTTGAAGTGTACAAATTTTGTGAGCTTATTAAACTTTCTTTAGAAGTTCATAATTATATGAAAGGTGAAAAATAATTTTAAAAGTTGTTAATTATCTGTCATCAAAAATTAAATCTCTTATGATTATGCTTGAATATGTAAAAAAAAAAAAAAAAAAAAAAAAAAAAAAAAAAAAAAAAATGAGCAAAAATCCAAAATTATCCGAAAAACTAAGTGATATTAATCAAAATAAAAATATTAAAATTTTCGAATAACATTTTACTAGTTATTAAAATTTAACTATCAACTATTTTAATTAAAATATGTGATAAATTTATGTGAAAGAACAAGCCATTTACGGAAACATTTAGCCAGCTCGATTACCTGAAAGCATAAAATTAATCACAATTCCAGTGCGAAAATTACGCTTTCATTTACTATTAATGACTTTACAATTCGTTCCTCCTAAAATTTAAAAAATATGAAATGCATAATTATGGAAGAAGACAAATAAAATATTTATGAGTAAGCCAAAAATTAATCATCTAGACTGTAAATATAGTAACGAAATGTTTTATTTAAAGTAAACCCAACTTTCAAAAAACACAACTTGAAGTGTGTATAACCCTTTCGGGTCCGATTTTTTTTCAGTTTTTAGAAAAAATTACTTTTACGTTAATAACTTTAATACTAGCTACCCGTATAGATTAATTAGTGTTTAACAAATATTTCAGTGTCTGAAAGATAGCGTCTGTTGTTGTTTTGCGTACTATTGAATTAATTTTCGTATGACAATAGGCTAAGGAAGAAGTTTTGGAGATGTTTAGAAAATACTGTATTACAGTAAGATTTAACTTATATTACAAGTTTCTAATGCTTTTTGCGCTTTATTACACAAAATTCTTCCAAGAAAGTAACTTTTCTTTTAAATTTAATGAGTGAAATATATGTTTAAAATAAAAAGATCGCAAATGGCGCAAAGAAAATTAAAAAAAAAAAAATAATTATTATTACTGTTACTAGATGCCGAGACATAAATGAAGTCATTTAGTAAATGCATAGACATATACTAACATTACTACATGTAAATAATAGCAAAAGTATTTCTTTTTACAAAATAGTACTCCATTAAAAGACATGTACCATTAATAGTACACACCAAACGCGAAAGGGTTAAGGATGTGCCTTAAAAAATTAAAATAATTATTCAGACTTCCAATATTTCTATTCAGAAGGAAGAAAGAGAGGTTGGGGGTGTCAAATGCGCCTATGTATTTTATGTAGAAAAATTAATTTTCTTAAAAAATGTTTCGAAACATTCCCTATCCGTTTCCAATAAATACTATTCGGCTGAAATATGGAGTTAAAATTTAATGCCGTATGTTCAGCATCACTAAGAAGCTAATTGAAAGAAATTTAATTTTATGCAGCATGTAATTTTTAAAATGCATTGTTGTTAGTCATGGAAATTTGAAATTTCATTTCAACAGACGTGTTTGTAAATTACAAGTTTAAATTGTGTCTGTCAGTCATAGTTTCAGTGGAAATGAATAAAATGTTTTTTTAATTAGTTAAAAAAAATCGGCTTCCAATTTGGCTACATTTTTGGAAGTCCCTGTTCTATTTGATTGCTATTTCAAAATTATTAGTGTAAACTGAAAGCCTTATTAGTGAAAGTCTTTGCAAAATATATTTTTTCTAATTTAAAATGAACGCGTAGATTTATTGTTTTCTTTCTGTCTGCACTGTTAAAAATACTTGCTTAAAAATGAGAATTCCCAGCATTCTCTCTGTAGGTGCGTTCGTAATTATGTAAATACATGGCACCTATGGACGTATTTCAGTCCGTCTGTCTGTCCGCATATAGCCGGAAAAACTACCCAACCGAATCATTTGAAATTTAAAACATACAATTGCTGCATAATTTTGTCGGTTATGTTTAGTTTTGTCGGTTTGTTTGTATTCGAGGTTATTATATAAGATGAGAAAGACTCAAAACGAGGATTTTTGCTCATTTAAGTGTCCAATTTTAACAGTAAACACTGTTAAAAGTGATTTATTTAAAAAGAACTTCTATGTATTTGTTTTTTTAAAAATAGAATTTCTTCAGAAATGAGTAGGGGAGACTAGGAATGGTTGACCCACTTTTTACTAAATGATTTTTAAATTTTTAAATATTGAACTTAGAATGAAGTTTTATAAATCACTTTATTCAATTAGCTTTCAGAAAAAAATTATGATATATGTGTAACATATAGGAAATTTGAAAAAAGATTTTAATAATGAGAAAATAATGGGTCAAGGATCCTCACATATGGGAGGCTTGACCCACTGTATTTTACAGAGTTGTGAAAATTATTAGAATAATTGTGTTTTTTTTTCAGTTTTTCCTGATTAATTTTGTATATATTTGCAAATTTTCATTAAATGTAGTTTGTTTTGTTGATTTAGTCAATTTTTATCTCCTTTAGAATAGTTCTGGGATATAATTTTGTTAAGTGCTGCATTTTTTTAAAAAGAAATCTATTTGATCCAAAGTAATCAAATTGTTTGCATAGCGTAAAGAATTTGTTTGATTAACAAACGAATTTAAAATAAAATTTGAAAATTATCTGCTTGCTGTGCTAGTGTTTTCTTACTTTTCTTCAGTCAGTATCAATATTATCTTAATCTTAAAACAAGTATTTTCGCTGTTTTGATTAGGTTATACTACATGGTAGCTTCATAGGCAAGTCAAATTGTCATAAATAGATGCAAAAATTCTGCTAGAAGATTTTATGTTTTTAAACTGTTTATGGGGATGCTAGTAACAAGAATTAATGGTATCTTGAGACTAAATTTCGTGGAGCCAAAAAATCACAAAATTTTTGGACTTTTTTCAGTTTTTTGCCTATAACTCAAAAATTATAAAATTTTTGCGTACCATACTCAATTACAATAAGAAAGAACATTAAATTCTCTACAAATTTCATATTAAAACTTTTTTTTCTAAAGCCAATATTAAGCGCACTACAACTTTCTGTAAATGACTCTTTTTTTTCTAACTTTGTGGAAAAATTGCAAAAACGAAAATTTGACACAATTTTTTATTATTTTATCCTCTTTAATGTAACTTATTTAAATTACAGGTATTTGAATGATAACAATCATGATGAATTACAATGGTAACATTGTATAAGAATTAAGAACATTATAACTTTTTTGTATATAGAGCTTTAGTGGATAACATTAATATTAGGTATTTAACTGAATGTAAGTAAAAAATACTTACAGTGACACTTTTACATCTCCTCCTTTTTGATAAATAATGTCATCGACATTTTCGTAGTTGATCCAATTATTTTTTTTACAAATTACCGAGCATTTGAGTCTTAATTTAGGAAAAGAACATGCTTTGCTGCACCCTTTTCTATAGTTACTTGACGCAACATGGAGCAAGGATTCAAGTGCCTTGTCTTGGCACATTTGAACTGGCTGAAAGCGGACCTGTGAGCCCACTCACATCCTTCAGGAGGAATGTTGTTTCCTATCCTAGCTTGTACTTGATGATAACATCGGAGAAAATGATGCTGCACAGCCTCTTGTGTTGGTGGTAGTCTTGCAAAATGAACTTTGCTTTTTTGTGGCAGATTTAGCAAATAACTGGAACCTTAAGGTGTTCAAATTATGTGTGGTAGCTATGCATACAATAATCCAATATAGTGCAATATGGATTTTTTTTCCAACCTTGATGATTTCTTAACGGGTAGAACCTATTTTATTGAATACGCAGGCTATTTCTCTAAGTTGATCATGTTTTTTCAAAGTGTTACAAAACTTTGACTTTCTTTGCCCAAAAAGAGCGGATGTTGTATCGCATCCGCAGATTGCATGAGTGAAAAGAACATTGTTGTAATTGTATTTGAACGACATAGTTGAAAACCACTTGGTTTCTATGTTACTTCTTCCTGGTTTTTAGGAAAACATATTTTTGTACTGATAACCTAAGCTCGTTATTATCACAAGAAAGTCAATGTCTTCTCCGACAATTAAATGCTTTTAAAAGATTCGGCTCTTGAAATGGCTGAGGTAACTATCATACATCAACTTCTTCCTTTGCCTGCTCAACTTGAATTCTGTTATTGTGAAATTCTTGTTTTGAAATTTTTAGTTTGTTTTAAGTAATGAAACAAAGCGGTTCCTGTTTCTGTCATTGGCTTCGTCAACGGATAATGCGGGTAGACGTCTTCTTTTCTCTCCACTTGCTACAGATTGATCTAGTTTTACGCGACAAAAACTATAATACCATGCATCTGAAAATCAGGTTTGCATCTGCAAGTCAGGTTCGTGATGAATACGCTCAATTACTTTTTGGGACCCTACATCCCCACGTTTTTCAGCAGCTTTCAAACATGCAATTTTCGTTTCTAATTTCATTACTTTGTGAATCAAATTCCTCTTTGCATAGGGCTTTTTCTATTTTTTTTCGTTGAAGTCACCGGGATTACCTTCGTACACATAAGAAGCAATTATCTTGAAGCTTGAAAGAAGTGCTTGATCTGAGGGACAAACTATAGTCTGTGTAGAATCTTCATCCTGACGTATGCTGCTATCATTCTCTCATTCGCATATGTTTTTCGGCAATCATCCTGTATTCTAACTTCCTTGGTACTTTTCAAAAAACTGATGAATATTTCTTTTGATGAATATTACTTTGACACTAAACGCTATGCTCAAAGAGCTTGGCAAGTCCTTTCTGACTCACAACACGAGTATCACTATTTGAAGTCGTTTGGCAAATGAAACACAATTTTGGTTGAGCTCGCTCATTTTTCATTACTGCACGAGAAGCGATGCAATAAACTTAATAGCAGCATATTAGAAGAGTATGTATTTAAAAAAGAACACTTGCATCTGAAAGAAAGTGGCTCGGGAACGTCACTGACAACAATCTTCCATCTCCATTCTCTTTTTTATCCCCGGCACTCCCTTTGTAATTGTTTTCTTGTAGGGTTTTAGAATTTGTGCATCTTCTGCCTGACTTTCTTAAAATTTTCATTTTTCATCAATCAACAGGTCTATCTAATTTTCATTGTTAGCGATGAAAAGTTTTTTTGGGATGGGAGGCGAAAAATAGGCCACTTTCTGTAAAGTTAAAAAAAAAGTGACATTTTCCAAAAATTCCATAGATCGCTTAGTAATGGGTTTAGGAAATCGTTTTTATAACAAAATTATAGAGAATTTAATGTTTTTTCTTTTTGTAACTAAGTATGTTACGCAAAAAGTTTATATTTTCGAGTTACAGGCAAAATACCGAAAATATTTTTTACTTATATTCAGTTAAATAGCTAATATTAATGTTGTTTACTAAAGCTCTAAATACAAAAAAGTTATAATGTTCTTAATTTTTTTACTACGTTACCGCTGTAATTCATCATGATTGTTATCATGCAAATACCTGTAATTTAAATAAGTTACATTAAAGAGGATAAAATAATGAAAAATTGCTTCAAATTTTCGTTTTTGAAAATTTTCCACAAGATTAGAAAAAAAAGAGTCACTTTCAGAAAGCTGTAGCACGCTTAATATTGGCTTTAGAAAAAAAGTTTTAGTATGAAATTTGTAGACAATTTAATGTTCTTTCTTTTTGTAACTGAGTATTATACTCAAAAATTTTATAATTTTGGGGTCATAAGCAAAAAACTGAAAAAAGTCCGAAAATTTTGTGGTTTTTGGCTCTACAAAGTTTAGCCTCGAGATATTTTGTTGGAAAACCATTAATTCTTGTTACTAGCATCCCCATAAACATTTTAAAAACATAAAATCTTCTAGCAGAATTTTTGCATCTATCGGCCCTTTTTTCTGACAATTTGACTGGCCTATTATTTAATTTGTGTCAAAAGATTATTGTTTGATTGGGTAAAACAAGTGATATTTCTCCTTGAAAACTAGCTGTTGTAAAGTGTCTCATCCAAGAAAATAACTATACACAGCACACAATTTCTAAAAAAGTAAAGATTTTGCAAGTGTCTGTGTGTAGAATAAAATATTTTTTTAATTGCAAATGTGAATATGAAAATTCTGGAGTAGGGAAATGTGGAAGGAAAAGTAAATTGATGGCAAGAACGGAAAGAAAATTATTTCAAATTTCTAAAACTAACACATATATTTTCTTAACAACAACACAGATATAACATAGATATACAGAATACACCAACAACATAGATATTTATCAAAATTTAAAATTCAGTGAAAACAATATAAAAAATGTCTGCATGTATAATGAACGTGAAAAAATTAGCTTCTATAAAAATAGACATAACAAAACACTATCTGAAGTATGAAGTTCTGTGTAATGAATATAAACAAAAATATGAAAAAAGATGGATGAAAAAACACTAGAAAAGCTTATATTGTAAACCACTTTTCACGGGTACGGTTACATAATTTACAAATATAAGCAATAATCCAGTCGGTTTCTGTAATAGATCGAGCTATAAGCTAATAAATGTGACCTATTATGTACCCTTCTGACCAGATAAAAAGCCAAAAAATAGAAAAAGATTTTTTTAACTTGAAAAATATTGATGTTGAATAATAATAATGACAATTTATGCTTGTTTATTCTATAGAATAATATAATAATAAAACTCTATCAGTACAGTAGCAGATGTTATATTACTTCTATTAATATAAATTTACCGCTAGTATAAAGATTATCCGTTACAGTTAGTAAAACAGAAATATATAATAAAATAAAAAATAATAGGAATATTTAGTAGAACTTACATTATTTATAATATATTAATCCACTCGCAATATGTTATAATTAAAATTAATATTCAATATTCATATTATTTTTACTATTTAATATAATTATGAATGATATTATTATAAGCATTAGCTTATAACTTGTACATAATCTAACTTCAATATATGCATGTATTACATTACACAGAAATTGTAATTACCATATCGTTTTGATATTCAAACACAAGTCTCCAATTTTAAGTATCAATTGCGGTTCATAATGATCATTATACTTTCAACATTATTTTACATTCAAAGAAAGAAGTGTCATTTGGATTGTGCTTAAGTGTATGAAAATACAAGTTTTAATAGTAAAATCAGATATAAAATACTTCACCAAGAAAAAAAAAAAAAGAGAAAAGTTAGACTCTTTTTTTTGTTTTGTTTATTTATTTAATTTTTGGTCGTACAAAAGTATAATTGTCTTAGAAAAGGTTTCCAAAATGTTTTTTATCCGTTTCTGATAAATATGTTTCAACTGAAATATCCAGTTACAATGAAACGGTCTTTGTTCAACATCATTAGGAAGCCGATTTAAAGGAAGTTCAGGTTATGTGGTATGTAATTACTGTAATACATTGTTGTTGTTCTCAAAATTTTTCATATATATATATATATTTAGACATATTTCTGTGATAAATGTTTAAATAATGATTTACTTTGAGTAAAAGTGAAATAAATATTTATTTTTTTACATATGCTAAAATGAGTGATCTTTTATAAAATTCTCTAATTATAATGTATTTATAAGTCCTTCGATTCTATTTGATTAATTATAATTCTAGTTTAAAAAATAAAATAAAATAAATATGCATAACGATTTCTTTAAGCTTATGTTTTATAAAGTTTGTAAATAAAATTAAAAAAAAAAATAAAAAGAATTTTTTTATAGATTTTTTTTTAAATTCTCTAATTATACTGTATTTAAAAGTCTTTCGATTTATTTGATTTATTAATGTGCTACTATGATAAAAAATTTAAGTACACATTATGATTTCTTTAAGCTTACGTTTTGTAAATAAAATAAAATAGTTAATAGCATTATTTTATTTATTTAGTTTCATTAGTATTTCAATATCTTTTAATCTTTATTTACATAAATTTGCTTTTCAATCGTTACAGATTTATTCGATATCTAATATCGCTTTGCACTCTTTCGGGCCTGATTTTTTTTTTAAATTTTTGTAAATAATACTTTAATGCTAACATATTAAAAGTAATTTGTAAAATCACAATATCTTAAGGTTTACTGAAAATCAATGAAATCGTCTTTTACAAAAATTTAACAAATGTAAAGATTTTATGTACCATCTATATGACAATAGACCAAGGGAGATTTTTGAAAGACATTTGAAATACGAAGTGTATGTATAACAGAATGAAACATATATAATAACTTTGATGCTTTTTTTAAATTTCATTAAAAATTATTTATTCGGAAAAATAATCCTACATTTAATTTCTTTACAAAATGTCTTTACAAATTTAATCTTTGCAAAAAAAAAAAAAAAAAAAAAAAAAAGAAAGAAAAAAAGAAAGAAAGAAAGAAATTATTGGATTCATAAAAATTTTCAATTTTCGACGGATTTACCCATTTTAGGGGTCAGAGAACCCAAAACACATATTTTTACAAAATGTCTGTCTGTGAGTTTGTCCATCTGACTGTATGAGACCCAAATTTTGCAAGCGCTCTGTCCAAGAACTAATGAATGGAATAATATAAAAATATTTAAAAATTTATATTCAGTTAGTCCCTGAAATAAAATGGTGTTGATTAGTTTTTGGTGTATGTATTTTGAAATTTTTAGAATTTCAAATATTTTTAAATATCCATTTTAAATATGCTTAAACTAAGTTTTAAGGTTGCTTTTCCGACAGAAATAAACAAATTATTTTTCAAATTGCGTTGAAAAAGATGAAAAATTGACAACAACAACAACAAAAAAAAAAAAAAAAAAAAAAAAAAAAAAAAATGCTGCAAAGATAAAACTAGTTGGATGTGCCAATCTCAAAACTTTATTCTACCTCATACGTACATTTTAATACCTAAAAAAATAGTCACGCATGTTAATGCTTTAATAATTTTAATTCATCACTATACCAACTTTGATTTTCGTCTTAAATTCCTGCTTCTGTCAATTAATCGGAGTTAAAACGAGTTTCCGCCTCTGCACGAGTCGACGGCAATAGAATGAAAGACAGATATTTTTTCAAATTCAGGGAGGACCTACTCGCCATACCCAAAAATAATCATGCACAAAAATTTTAGCTCCGTTCTATGCATAACTTCATACACTTTTCGATGGCAAAATAATGAAAATGGTACAGACATCGTGATTATAGTGCTCCCTTCTAGCGGATTTTTTTCAAATTCAGGGCAGACCTTCTAGCCATAGCCAAACACTTACACGAAAAATTTCCTTCAATTCTATGTTTAACTTCATACACTTTTAGATGGTACAATATTGATAATGGCACAAAAATCGCTATTGCACCGCCCCTTTCCGGTAGATTTTTTTAAAATTCAGAGCAGACCAGCTAGCCAAAACCATACATTTACACAAAAAATTTGGGTTCATTTCGATGCATAATTTCATACACTTTTAATCAGTACAATATTGAAAATGGCACAAAAATCTTTATTGCAGCGCCCCCTTCCGGCGGAATACATCAAAAATGAAAGAGGACCTGCTTCCCATAGCCAGAAACATTTACAAAAAGTTGGTTCAATTCTATGCATATTTTCATTTCACGGTAGAATGGCGACATACGGACACACACACAGACACATGGACAGTAAGACATTTTGTAAAAACGTGTTTTTTGGAATCTCTGATCCCTAAAACGTGTAAATCCGTTGAAATCCGGAAGTCGAAAAAAATTTCGATTACAATACTTTCTTCTATTGAAGATAGAAGAAAGTAAAAATGGTCTTTCATCTGTATTGTTTAATGCGGTTGTGCAATTTCCTCCTAAAATTACAGCTTTAAACTTTATTAATAAGATTATTATTTATCGCCATAATATATTGTAAAACTAGCGTTTTAGTTAGATAAAAATTAATATTGCTATCGAGAGTATTATCTTTTGCACATAAATTTATTTTTTCATGAATTTTTTGATGCATTACTTAGTTTATTAATTAAATAATGTAATTGAATGCATTTTCTCTAATGCATTTCTATTGAAATTTTTTTATGCATTTAATTAAAAGGTGCATCATTTGTATAAACTGCACATTCAATCTGAAATTAATTCCTTTTTTAAAAGTTAAAGCAAAAGTTAATCGAAGTAATGAAAATTTACATCGAAATAAAGCAAATAATATCGATTATGACTTAGCTTAATGAAATGCATTCAATTAAGTTTGAAGAAATATCACGAATTTTATTTGATGAATTCTTATATTAGAAATAATAGCAGAAATTCCTCTAATATCTTTAAGAAACTATCTTTCGTTTTTAGATACTAAAACCGTAAGACTCACATTTCTTCTATCGATTTTTATTTATAATAATCATTATGTTTTCTTTTTCATTACAAATTTTCAGAGCAGAGGTACTGCAACCGAAACTATCTAAAGTACGATTTGCCATTAAAAAAAATAATAATAAAATTGAAATAGCCAATCAGACGTCAAATATTATCGCCAAGAAATGAGAAAGCAGATTTGAACTTTTGCTCCTGATCTAGAGAAATTTAATAGTCTTAAAAGTAATTTCGAAATATTTTCTATCTGTTTTCGATAAATATCATTCAAGAGGGATATCGAGTTACTGCATAATGGTATTTGTTCACCATCATTAGGAAGTTAATACAAAGGAAGTTGATGTTACATTCGTGATATTTTTTAAGGCATTTTCGAGCTCATTAGAATTTAAGAATTAATCTTTTACAAATATTTTGAAAAAAAAAGAAAGTATTTTTTAAAAATAAAGGCAATACTATAAATTATGTAATATCTGTATTTTATCTGATGCTTTTTTATTGGAACTTTTCCTTAACTTTATTATAAAACGCACAATTTGTATATAATACATATTCAATCTTTAATTATTTTTTTTTAAAGTTAATAGAAATAATGATCATTATTTCATTATCATTAATGATCATTATCATTATTTCTATTATGATAATTTATTATAGGTATAAACCAAACACTATAGATTATAACTTATTTTAATGAATTCATTTACGTTAAAGAAATTTCACGAATTTTATTTGATCAATTCCAATAATAGGAAGAATAATAAAAAATTCTTTAAAATCTATACTACAAATCTATCATTCCCTTTTCGATACTAAAACATAAGAATCATATTTCATTTATCGATTTTGATTTGCAATAACCATTATATTTTCTCTTTTTAGTACACTTTTAAGATGAGAACAACTATAACTTGAGCTTGCATTTATGTACTACTTGCCATAAAGCATTTAAGTAACGAAGCAGACGTCAAATATTATCATTAAAAAAAGAGAAAGCAGATTCCAACGTTTGTACTTGATCTAGAAATGTTTAATTGTCTAAAAAAAGTTTCGAAACATTTTCTATCTGTTTCCGATAAATATCATTCGACTGGGATATCGAGTTACAATAATGTTCTACATAATTAAGAAGCTAATACAATGGAAGTTAAGGAAATATTTGTGTGATTTTTTAATGCGTTTTTGGTACTATAAGAATTTAAGAATTAATTGTCAACAGATATTTTGAAGAACAAAAAAGTATTTGTTAAAAATAAGGGTAATAAATATTATAAATTATGTAACTAAGTGTATTTTCTTTGATGTATTTTACTGGAACTTTTCCATATGTTTATTATGTGACGCATAATTTGTATACATTACACTTTCAATCTGTAACTAATTCCTTTTTTAAAGTTAATCGAAATGGTAAAAAATTACCATCGATATAAACTAAACATTATCGATTATAACTTAGCTTACTGAAAAGAATTCAATTAAGTTGGAAAAAATATGACGAATTAAGAATAACGGAAATTTCTTTAAAACAATTACTAAAAAACTGTCATTTCATTTTCGATACCAAAACATAAGACTAATATTTTATCTATCAATTTTGTTTTATTATAATCATTATGTTTTCTTTTCTATTACACTTTTCAATGAGAAGAACTATAATTTAACTAGCATTTAAATTGTGTTTTGAAAAAAAAAAAAAAAAAAAGAAAGAAAGAAAGAAAGCAATCAATTAAACATAAATATTATCAAGAAAAAAGAGAGCAGATACAAACGTTTGTCCTTCATCTAGAAAAGTTAATTTGTTTTTAGAATAATAAAATAATTTCGAAATATTTTCTATCTGTTTTCGAACGGGATATCGAGTTACAGCACAATGCTATTTCTTCAACATCACTCTGAAGCTAATACCAAGGAAGTTAATGTCACACCCGTGTGAATTTTAATGCATTTTTCATGCTTATAAGAATTTAAGAATTAATCTTTAACAGATATTTTGGAAAACAAAGTATTTGTTTAAAATAAAGACAATACTATAAATTATGTAACTAAGTGCATTTTCTTGGATGCATTTATTTAGAATTTTTCCATAGATTTATTATAAGATGCATAGTTTGTATATATTAGTCAATCTCTAACTAATTTCTTTTTTAAAGTTAATAGAAGCAATGAAAATTTACCATCGGTATAAAACAAATACTATCGATTATAATTTAGTTTAATTAAATACATTCAATTAAGTTTAACGAAATATCACGAATTTTATTGATGAGTTCCCACATTAGAAACAATAATAAAAATGTCTTTAAAATTCATACTATAAAACTATCATTCCATTTTCGATACCAAAACATAAAACTCACATTTCATCTATTGATTTTGATTTATAATAACCATTATATTTTCTGTTTTAACTGCACTTCTCAGATGAGAAGAACTACAACTTGTACTACAAGCATTCAAGTTCTATTTGCTATAAAAAAAAAAAAAAAAAAAAAAAAAAAAAAAAATGAAAATTACTATGTGTTCGATATTGTTAGGGAACTAATATAAAGGAAGTTAATGTTACATTTAGAAGATTTATTAATGCACTTTCGCGTTTATTAGAATTTAAGAATTAATCTTTAACATATGTTTTGAAAAACAAGAAAGTATGTGTTAAAAATAGAGGCAAAACTTTAAATTACGTAACTAAGTATATTTTCTCTTATGCGTTTATTTAGAATTTTTTCATGGATTTATTATAAGACGCATAATTTGTATGTATTATATATTCATTGTCTAACTAAATTCGTTTTAAAAAATAATAGAAGTATTGAAAATTTACCATCGGTATAAACGAAATATTATCGATTATAATTTAGTTTAATGAAATGCTTTCTATTAAATTTGAAGAAATAACACGAGTTTGATGAATTCCGATATTCGAAACAACAATAAAAATTTCTGTAAAATCTTTATTTCAAAACTATTATTTCTCTTCCCATACTAAAATATCAGACTCGCATTTCATCTATCGAATTTGATTTATAGTAACCATTATATTTTTATTTATATTGTCCTTCTAGGATGAAAGGAACTACAACCTGAACTAGCATTTAAGTACTATTTGCCACAAAAAATGAAATAACCTATCACACATCAAATATTATCATCAGCAAAGGAGAAAGCGGATTTCAACGTTCGTCCTTGATCTAGAAGAGTTTAATTGTCTTAAAAAAAGTTTCGAAACATTTCCTATCTGTTTCCGATAAATATCATTCGACTGGGATATCGAGTTACAATAATGTTCCACATCATTAGGAAGCTGATAAAAAGAAAGCAAATGTTACATTTGTAAAAGAAATAATGAAAATTTACCATCGGTATAAACCAGATACTATCAATTATAATTTAGTTTAATGAAATGCATTCAATTAAATTTGAAGAAATATCACGAGTTTTCTTTGATGAATTCCGATATTTGAAACAACAATAAAAATTTCTGTAAAATTTTGATTGCAAAACTATTATTTCTCTTCCGATATTAAAACATCTGACTCACATTTCATCTTTCGCTTTTGATTTATAGTAACCATTATATTTTCATTTATATTGCCCATCTAGAATGAAAGGAACTACAACCTGAACTAACATTTAAGTACTATTTGCCAGAAAAAATTGAAATAACCAATCACACGTTAAATATTATTATCAGGAAAGGAGAAAGCAGATTCCAACGTTCGTCCTTATCTAGAAAAATTTAATTATCTTAAAAAAGTTTCGAAACATTTCCTATCTGTTTCCGATAAATATCATTCGACGGGGATATCGAGTTACAATAATGTTCAACATCATTAGGAAGCTAATAAAAAGGAAGTTAATGTTACATTTGTGTGATTTTTTAAAGAATTTTTGAGATTATTAGAATTTAGAAAATAGTGTCTAGCAAATATTTTCGAAAACAAGAAGGTATATGATAAAAAAATGAAGACAATAATATGAAAACAAATACGTAAGAGCATGAATAATTAAGAGGAAATGTTTTGCATTTAAATTTTCGTGTGTTCAATGATAGGAAAAGTTCCTGCTTATTTTACGAAACTAAAACTATACAAATGTTTACAGAAAATGTAGATAAGGCTTTTCTCAACTGCTCTGCGCAACATGCGCAAAACGTTTTGACAAATTTACTTTTTTTTTTTTTTTTTTTTTTTTTTTTTAACGGAAAGTTATAAAATTGGATAGCTTGACTATGGAAATGATTTGGAATTGAACTGAATTTTCTATTTAAAAAAAATCAATAAATTGCGTATTGAGTTATAAACGAAATCGATCACGAGACAAACACATTTTTATCTCAGTATGAGTGGTATTCTTCTTCCGCGCAGGATTTCAAAACACATACTTTGTCAGTATTTTCTAAAAAAAATACATTGTGTTTGCAAAATAACGGGAAAATGAATGCGATTAGATAGTTTCTGATTAACAACACCGGCTAGTTTCATGCTGTTTTCAAACAAAAATGAATTAAAACTTATGTTATAAAGTTGCATTTTTTGATTTAAGAACAGCATTATGTACAACTGCAAATTTTAAAAAATAGCCATTACAATATGTAGGTTTATTGTTGTATGGCATTTGTCGGTGTAGAATCAAATAAATCCGATAAAACTGAGAGAATAAAAACCCAAGAAAGAAAACACAAAAGAAAGTGTTTTGTATTATACTGAAAATGTTGCTTTAAGCACTATTACTTAACTCATTATGTACCACTAAAGCAACATAATACTAAATTTCTGTCAAAAAATAATGAAAGAAAATTATGTTTAGTTCCTAATTGAAAATTAGCACATAGAGAAATTCTAAAATATGAAGCTGATAATAAATAAGTAGAAAGGTATTACAAACAAGGGAAATAATTTCCTTAGCTTGGATTTTGGATTTAAATTTAACAAATGTCAACGAAAAAATATATGATGGGATACGATGGATTGATAAATACTGCAACTGAGTTGCTCACTTTTGCAAATTGTTCATAGAAGAACACATTTTGCACAAAGAAATAAGTATTGTCACGTGACTAGAAAAAGGGCGCACCTCCCCCTTTTTGAAATAGTGGGGAAAAGAATTAGCAAAATCGGAATTATTGTTGTAATTTCACATGTAACATGTACATACATACATACATACAAAAAAATATACATATAAGTATATAGTATTTGTTTATGTGAGCATATAATATGCATAGTTGTATGTATTTCGATGTATAATTACATAAAAATATACATAAACAAATACATATATATAATGCTTATAATTTAAAAATATATGTATATAAAAATTATAAAACAATGTTTTTCTGTCATCTTGAAAATCTTGGTAAGATGCTAAAATGACCTGTTTAAGCTATTTTGGATTCTTTCGCCAATTACGCCAACTTAAACAACGTATTTAATTTTGCTCCTCCTGTGTAAATTAATTCCATATTTCAATAAATAAAATGAAAATTATTTAAAATGTAATATTTCAAAATACTGCTCTAAGGGTGAAAATATAAGAGTCAGTATCGTATAAAATGAAAATTATAATAGAACTTTATTTTCGCAATTGATTTGATAAATAAAGCACTTTGAATCAATTTTTCTGATTTGCATCGACATCTTTCATTTTAAACAGTAAGAATCTCAACGAAGGGGAAAATATCCATTAAAATTACCGTTTAGAATAACAGTTATAACTATTTTTTTCAGAGAAAAAAAAAAGTTTTCGAATTGTAACTTGAAACTCTTGAAGAATATTCAAATTTAAAATACTCCCAGCTTAAAAAATAACACTCTCTGACGTTCGAAAAGTACATTGCTATAAATTTAAAACTTCTGGGTATTAAGAGTAAGCTGAGAGTTCAGTAAAATCTAAGAGGCTGAAAGTAAATCTAAATACATATTTAGGGACCGTGTTACTAATTGGAGTTAGTAGAATCATAAATCCAAAATCCGTAAACAGAAAGTTATTTTTTCCTGTTTAACTTAACTTTAATGCATGCTGAAATGTAAATGATTTGAAATTATAGTAAATGGGAAGAAATCTGTTTATTTTATTAGCGGTGGATTTAAATTGTTGCACTGTCATAGCTTGTATGCCTATCAATGGAGAATATATTTCTTGTTACATATTTGTTATTTTGTTATTTTAGTTTATCTATGTATTTAAAAGGCACCGCCGAAAGTTTAAGACCAGCTTAGATTCCGCTTAACATGCGCAATGAGTATTTATAAGAAATTAAAAACATAAATACTATCTAAATAAGTAGTACGTGCAATATTGTGTATGCTACATTGACAATAATCAATGGGTATATGGATATAGCCCCTTATCTTTTTACTTCATTTTGGGAACAACGGATTTTCAGCTTATTCTATCGATGATAATTTTCAGAATTTTAAAGAAATATTTTTGAGAGTTTTATAAAAGTTGCTGTATACATTTAGCTAACAGCAATTATATTTTGACTGTATTCACACATGCGCAGTGAAAAATTATTTTACAAACCTGCTCATTTATCATACAATTTTTTTAATTTTTTTAACTTTGATGACAGGTATTGTGTACAATGTGTTTTTCACATTTTCTGAAAAGAATATGTTTTTAATATTAATAATTCTGCAAATTATAAGCAAAAATGTTGACGAAATTTGGAGCTGTTTTTATGAAAACCTTAATTTCTCTACGAGTATTCATGCTATCCTCATAAAAATGAACACGGTTTATTATAATAAGCTACTTAATCATAATTTGCAGTTTTCGCTTTTTCCACATTAGTTTTGATAGGGTTATTGAAAAAATACTAATTATTTTCCCATTTGTTGATGGCCTCCTTATGAAATTTCGGGGAAAAAAATCTTCGCGGAAATATATGACCTGTATTATTCTGTTTGCATACCTGAAATTTCATTACCTGATATATTTTTCTAGATATTTAACAAAATGTCTAAAATAGCAAGTGACCGGTCACCTTTGATCGTATAGTTTATTGTTCGAAAAATGATATTGAAAATTCTTGGCAAATATTTTAACATATGCGCTATGATTCGACATATTTAGAGCAAGATAGATTTCCAAAGTAAAGCGGTTCCATATTTCAACAAATAAAATGATAAGTATTAGAAATATGATTTGTGCAAATCTTATTTTGAGGTTAAAAAAATACGAAAATAAATATCTTATAAAATCAAATTACAAATGTATATTATTTTGCGAAATTAGTTTTTCACTTTGCATAGTAATAATAAGGTAGTTTATATCATTTTTTTCAATTTGCATCTACATCTTTGTAGTTTTTAAAAAAATTGTTTCGTATAACAATTATTCGAAAGAAAATTAAAGCTCTTTATGGATACACTGTTAAAAATTTTACCCATTTGCTGTAGCGTCACTCCACCGCTTTTATAGAAAACGATTACTTTACTGTGTTATGGAGGATTCTCATTGGTCTTAAAAGAGATATTCTATAAAAGCTGTTTAGTGATGCTGCAGCAAATGGGTCAAATTTTTAACAGGGTATTACTACTACGACATATCTATTACGATTTGGAAATATTCAGAGCAGGGCATGAAATTTCAACTTATAAGGTACTCGCCAAACTAAAATTTTTACTCGCGACTATTTTACATTCATTCAGACAATAACGTTAGCCCCAACGTTATCCCTTAAAGGACAGTTGGTCTAAAAATTCCTGTTCGCTTGGCCCAAGACTAGATTCGAGATTACTAATTATTCAAGTTGGAAGTGAAATGCAATGTTCAATTTTTATTTTCAAAGATCAAATGATAAGTTCCTCTTTTTGTAATGACACACTTAAGGGGGTCTATTTCCGGTAGAAATCCAAGAGGAAGTACAGAACTTTAAGAAATTTATAATTCTTCTAACTTTTCAGCAATTCCTTAGCTTTAGAACTGCCATTATCTTTTTCATGGGCCACTTGTTCAAGATTGTTAACAACAGTGTTCCAAAATTGCAAGAGAGCTTTTCCTGCACTATCTTTGTTGGATAATTATCTAATGTGTGAATATCACTCAGTTTAAGAATTTCTTCTAGAATTTCTGCTCTTTCTTTTACATATGAAGTCTTTTAGCAGAGGCATGGTAAATTTTAAAAATACTTCTAACAATTGGATCAAGTGTTTTAAAATATTCAACTTCACTCCATGCATCCAAAGCATCTAACTGCAAACGGTGTGCAAGGCAGTGAAGGTCTATCAATTTAGGAGAAACGATTTAATTTTCATGGCTAAACCTGATTTGTATCCAACCATATTTGGAGCACCACCAGTACCCAAGCCTACAATATAACACCTGTTTCTATATTCATTTGGACCTATTATCTTATCTAGAAAATCAGTTATGGCTGTGAAATAACTGGATGAAATACAATTTGGCAGCTGTATTAATCCTAATATGTCCTCTTTGATATGATTATATCTTTTGCATCCACGTATCGAACATACACATTTGTATGTTGAACAGATGATAGATCTGAAGAACCATCAACTAGAATTCTGATATATATGAATACTTCGTGGAGGAGTTAAGAGCAATCTGATTCGGTATTGGCTCGTGCGCGGTACGAAAGTAGGGAGGGGAGGGAAGGATAAATGCAGACAGGAGAATTTCATTCCTAGGAAAGGCGAAAAAATAGGCGACGGAACATTTTTACTTCTGTTGGAAAATAAATACCACCGCTTCATTTTGAAATACTTCTGTGTATCGCCTTGCATAGTTTTATTTGAAGCACAACATTTTAAAAGACGAAACTTACTCGCCAACCTTAAATATTTACTCGCCAATGGCGAGCTGGCGAGTGGAAATTTCGCGCCCTGATTTAAAGCAAGCTACATTGTTAAAGATTTGAAACTTTTGTTCTCTCGTCATTCCACCGCTTTTGTAGAAAACGATTACTTCACTGTATGACGGAGCATTTACATTGGTCAAAAAAGTGATATTCTATAAAAGCGGTGGAATGACGATGCAGCAAAAGTTTCACATTTTTAACAGTGTAGTTATGCTGTGTAACCAGGTTCTATGTTTCAAAAAATAAAATAAAAATTATTTAAAATATGATTTGGGTAAATTTTGTTCTAAGTTTAAAAGAATATAAGAACGAGTGTTTTATAAAATCAACATTATAGTCGAACATTATTTAGCGAAATATTTTTATAAATAAAGCCCTTTGTATCAAATTTTTCAATTTGCATCTACGTCTTTTGTTTCACGCTGGAAGAATCACAGCAAAACGGAAAATATCCAATAAAAATATCGTATAGAATAACACGTATAATTACTTTTTTTCGGTGCAAAAAACTGTTTTCGAATCGTGATCTGAAACCTCCTGACGAATATTGAAATATAAATATTTCCAGCATAAAAGTAACACCCTCTGACGTTCAAAAAGTACGTTACTGTAAATTTAAAACGTCTGGGTATTAAAAGAGCAAGTCGAGATTTCAGTAAAATCAGAAATGTTGAAAGTAAATTTAAATATACATTTAGGTACTATGCTACTAACTGGAATTTGTTGAATCGTAAATCCAAAATCCGTAAACAGAAATTTATTTTTTCCTGCTTAACTTAACTTTAATGTATATTGAAATGTAGAAGATTTCTAGTTATGGTTAAATGAGAAAGAATCTGTTTATTTTATTAACAGTGAATTTCAATAGACAGAAGTTGCATGCATATAGGAGGAAGATTATATTCCTTATTACAGATTTTTATTTGTTGTGATTGAATATTTGTTGAGATTGTCTATATTTTTAAAAGGTTAAGGCGAAAGTTTAAGACCGACTTAAGCTCAGCTGAGCATGCGGTATTTGGTGGAAAACTAGTTTTGAGCTGATTTCACTTCAGAAAAGCTCTGTGTTTATCTACACAGTGCATTTAATTAGTTTAAAAAATAAATAGTGGGAACTGGACACATTGATACAGCTTTTTTCTAAGAATTTTTTTGGCGTCCAGAATGCAGAAATTTCAAATTATTTTTCCATGTGGTGTCAGCAAAACTTGTATAAAAATATACAATCGATGTTTTATGTATTATTTTTGCAAGTAATTAAAAAAAAATCAAAAAGAGCCATTTGTATCAATGTGCCCCATCCCCGGGGCAGATTGATACACCTCATGGGGCACTTTGATACGTCTGGGAAAAATGGAGACAAAATAACACCAATGCATATTTTTCATAGAAAAATAGTTAGCAAACCATTTTATATTCATTTATAGAAATTCAAATCACCCACAATTTATTTGTAAGCAATATTAAAGCAATCAAAATGAAATGTATAATGATCTGATGTTCTGGCTGTTGCTTGTCTGATTGTTGGCTGTGGTAATTTTGTCATATCTGGCACTTCAACCCCAGCATTATCTTCTTTCTTAAGAAAGACAAAAAATTACCAGGTTTTCTGCTTATAAATCGGTTTTTAAACAGAAAATAAAGTATAATTATATTAAAAATTCTGTTTATAATATAATTATCCTGTGCTGTTCTGTAGCTTGTTTCTCTTACTTAACATTTCTCATGTTGAAAATACTTTTTTTCCCTGGCGAATCGATATAAATTTCAGATTTTCCAGGCAGCTGTCGTTTTCTTTTGTTAGTTCTACTAGCACTAGATGTTGGGTAAGTTCGTACATTTTCTGTTTGCAAAAATACTGTAAAATGTTCTAACATAAAGAAATTAGAGCCTTTTTTACTTCAATAAAAACTAATATTAGAAGTTTTTGGCGAAAAATGGTTGGATTAAGTATGGGAAAAAAATATTAAAAGGTAATGAAAAAATGAACTAGAAAAGGATTTAGGTTGTATCAGTGTGCCCCAACATAAACTGCATCAATGTGCCCCGTACAGCTATTTTGAATAAAACGAGTCTCAAATCCAACACTTCATAATTTATCTAACAATAAAAAATGACGAACTCATTGCGTAGCTTTACTTGTCAGGGAAGGTATTCTTTTCAGTTGAAAATACTGCAACAGTTGTATAATACTATTTGTACAACTCAAATTTACTTTTGACCTACAAAAAGAATAAATCACCCGTCCCATTTCATCAAACTACTGAATCATTCTAAGACTTTCTGTATGTAGTTGAATGCACTATGATCATCACCTTTTGGAGCTGTTGTGAAACTTCCTGTAATGACCCTGTGAGCAGTAGAGGGGGTGCATCAATGTGCCCCATGTATCAATGCGTCCTAGTTCCCCCTACTAGTTTATTTTTATTTTAAATAAATATTAAGAAATTTTATTTAAGTAATTAAGTAAGAAGTATTCGAAAAAAAATGCAAACTCTTGATGGATTTTAGAATAAATTTGTTGCGTTTCGAATGCTTAGAGCAAAATTAGACCAAGGTAATAATTCTGCAGTGTAAGTGGATTTTATATTATTATAAATAAAATAAAAATGATCAAAATTTTATTTGTGCACATTATTTTCGAAGGTTAAAAAATACCAGCATGTGTATCTTACAAAATTATAACAGAACATGATTTTGCGAAATTTTCTTATAAATAAAATAATTTGCATCAAATTTTTCGATTTAAATCTACATCTTTCGTTTCATACAGGAAGAATCACTGCAAAACGGAAAATATCCATTAAAAATATCGTTTAGAGTAACACGTATAATTACTTTTTTCGAAGCAAAAGACTGTTTTCTAATCGTAATCTGAAACCTCCTGAAGAATATTCTAATTTAAAACATTCCCAGTTAAAAAATAACACGCTTTAACGTTCGAAAAGTACATAGCTGTAAATTAAAAACGTCTGGGAATCAAGAGTAAGTTGAGAGTTCAGTAAAATCGTCTGAAGTAAAAGAAGTGAGTTTGAAAGTAAATCTATATACACATTTAGGTACCATGCTTCTAATTGAAGTTTGTTGAATCGTAAATCCAAAATCCGTAAACAGATATTTATTTTTTCCTGTTTAACTTAACTTTAACACATGTAGAAATGTAGAAGAAGATTTGTAGTTATGGTTAAATGAGAAGGAATCTGTTTACTTTATTAGCAGGGAATTTAAATTGGCAACTCCAACGACAAACCTGTATGCATGTTGGATGAAAATTATATTCCTTATTAAAAATTTGTTTTTAGTTTATGTAGTTTATCTGTCTATTTAAAAGGTTCAGGGGAAATTTTATAGCCGATATAGCGTGTATTCAGATCCAAACTGCACATTTTCTGGCTGTAAACTTTTGATTTTAGAATACTTTCGTTGCAATTCAAACATACTTAGAGCAAGGTATTAATTCTCCAATGTAAATTGATTTTATATTATTATAAAAAAATTAAAATAATTAAGATTTGAGTTGAGCAAATCTTCTTCTAAGATTAAAAAAAAGTAAAAGCATGTGTGTCTAATAAAATCAAAATTATAACAAAACATCATTTTGAGAAATTTTCTTATAAAGTTTTTTGTATCAAATTTTCCGATTTACAACAACATTTTAAGTTTCAGACTGGAAGAATCACAGCAAAAGGAAAAAATCCATTAAAAATATCATTCAGGCAACATGCATAGTTACATTTTTAGAGATCAAGAAACAATTTTGTATCGCAGTCTGAAACCTCATGAAGAATATTCAAATTTAAATATCCTTAGCTTAAATATAACACCCTCTGGCGGCTGAAAAGTACATTGCTGTAAATTTAAAACTTCTTGGTATTAAGAGTAAGTTGAGAATTCAGTGAAACATAAGAGGCTGGAAGTAAATCTAAATACACATATAGGTACCATGTTACTAATTGAAATTTGTTGAATCGTAAATTCAAAATCCGCAAATAGAAATTTCTTTTTTCTTTTTTAACTTAACTTTAACGCATGTTGAAATGTAGAAAATTTGTAGCAATGGGATTATATGGAAAGGAATCTGTTTCCTTATTAACAGTGAATTTAAATTGGTGGATTGCCATGACAGAACTTGCATGCATGTTAGATACAGATTATATTCCTTTTTACAGATTTTTTTTGCTAGTTTATACAACTTATCTATCGATTTAAAAGGTTCAGGTAAAAATTTAAGACCGATTTAAGCTTAGTTGAGTATGTAGAATGCGCATTTAATAGAGCCATTTCTGCTCAAAAAGGCTTGGAAAACCAGTTTTTGAACTGATGTCATTTCAGAAGAGCTCTGTGTTTAGCTACACAGTGCAATTTTTTAGTTTTTAAAATAAATACTAGTTTAATTTTATTTTAAGTAATTGTGTCGTATAAGAATTATACGAAAAAAAATGTAAACTCTTGATGGAGTAACAACATATTCATTGCGATTCGGCATATTTAAAGCAAAATTAAAGCAAGATAATAATTTTCCAGTGTTTATTGATTTTATATTATCATAAATGAAATAGAAATAATTAAAATTTGATTTGTATAAATTTTGTTCAAATATTGAAAAAAAAAAATACAGGAATATGTATCTTACAAAATCGGAATAACAGAACATCTTTTAGCGAAATTTTCTTATGCATGAAGTACTTTATATCAAATTTTTCGATTTACAACTACATGTTTCCTTTCAGACAGGAAGAATCACAGCTAAGCGGAAAATATCCATTAAAAATATCGTTTAGAATAACACATATAATTACTTTTTTCGGAGCAAAAAACTGTTTTCTAATCGTAATCTGAAAGCTTCTGAAAAATTTTCAGATTTAAATATTCTCAGCTTAAAAATATCACCCTCTGACGTTCGAAAAGTATATGGCTGTAAGTTTAAAACTTCTGGGTGTTAAGAGAAAGGTGACAGTTCAGTATAATCTAAGAGACTAAAAGTAAATCTAAGTACACTATTAGGAGCCTTGTTACTAATTGGAATTTAAATGAGCAGTAAATCCAAAATCTGTAAACAGAATTTTTTTTTTCCTGTTTAACTTAACTTTAATGTATGTTGAAATGGAGATTTATAGTTATTGTTAAATGATAATGAATCTGCTTATTTGACAGTGAATTTAAACAAGTGAACAGCAACGACACAACTTGTATGCATATTCGATAGAGATTATATTCTTTATTAAAGATTTGTTCGTTTTTCTTTATACAGTTTATTTATCTGACTGCCTTCCTTAAATTTGTACAGTCTATAGATGGCGCTGTTGCAGCTTTCGGCAAAACATCATGAGATATTTTGCCTTTTATTTTAAACATGAAGTGAAGAGAGGTAATTTGGTGCGATTATGGAGTAAGATTTTGATGTGAGTTCGGAATACATCTTCCTTAGGGATGTTGTTTGCGCTGTGAGACCTCCAGCCTCACACGAAGCGAACCAGCGGTATAACGATTATTTCGTTATATATTGGTTATTTTCTTAAATTATTCCTTTAACCCCCGTCTCTGTTCAATTCAAAATTAGTTTTAAGTTGTCCTTCATTCCTTTTCCATTTTCTTTGCTTATTAATTCTCTAACCGAAAATCGGCAGCTGCTTAACTTTATCTGTGAGAAATACACTCACATATTAATCAACCGTTTAAAACTATTTCCAGATGTCTGCTATTTCCGATCGAAGCAATTCTGCATTACCTTATAAGGAGATCATCTCTGTTTCACAGTTAAAATTTATGCTTACGCTTCTTTTTCCTTTCTCGACAAAAACCTAAAAAGAATTTAACATCTGCGCAGTAAAATCTGATGTCCCTTCGGTGTGCCTCTGTGTTTAGACAAAACAACACGTGTAACATTTTATCGTTTGGCAACCTTTTCCTTTCCCATCCCAGCTGGGAAACTAAATTGAATTCTGATTTTGCTGGCTGCATTTTAACTGTTATTTGGCGTATACTATCCATTGTGCATGGGCGAACTTGTGTATGTTGGCGATTTTCTATCATGCCAAAAGTGGCGGTTTGTTGCTATGTATGATGTCACTTGACTCACTGCTCTCGTCTAGTGAAGTGGCTAAAAACTGTTCGGAGATTTTCTCCGAGTACTGTATGTGTGCCCCCCCCCTAGTAATACATGTCTGAATAAAGAATAACTTAGCAATCATTGTGGGGTTTTTTCGTACATCCGAATCTGGATTACTATACATGATCACGCTTCTTCTAAGTATGCTAATACAATAGCAGCTGCTACCAAACTACGCTACAAGAATCTCCATTACAAAAATAACTGGTACCGTTTGACTCTTTCGTTTTTCCCCACATAAAAAAAATATATATATATGGAGGGGGGTACAATCAACTGCGACTTTCCCGTGGATGTGATGCATTTCGGTTCTTCTTTTTCTTCTCTGCATCCCCCGGTAGAAAATGCTATTAGTCTTGCCTGCTAAGTGTCAACCGAAAAAGTACAGAGCTGTTCTCGTCCTGAAATTCCTTTGCTGGACACCCCCTTTTCCTCCCCTGTGTGCTCCATCTCAACTGCTTCGGAGGGTCTCCCCTCGTGATTCCATATCCTAAAAGAAATCTGCGGCTGATTGTCACCTGAGCGCTGGGTGCCCCTTTTTTCATCTCCTCGCATCGTCTGCGTGATTGACGTGTTCATCGCAGCCAGATATCATCGAGGGCTGCATGTGCTCATTTTGTGCTTCTATACCAGTGTGTTTTGTGTCTTTAGTGAACGTAATCTACAGAAAGTTCATATAGCCTCATAGAAAATTTAGTGAATAACAGTATTCCTGTGGTGTGATGCATCGTAAAATCGTTCATCGTGCAAAAAAAATAGTGATTGTCTTCAATTCTGAGAAAATCCATCAGAAATAATTCATCGTTTATATCAGTTAACAGTGCACAAAATAAATAAATAAATAAATAAGAGAATTACAAAAATTCTCTAAATGAGGTGTCACCACCTTTGATAAGTGCATATTCAATTACCTGATTACAATATAAAATTTCTGCTAGTCGTCAGTGATAAAAAAAAAAAAAAGTGCACAACAACGAAAATGAACGCCGAAATAATCTACAGTTTGAACGTGAGAGCAGATCTTGCCCCATTTCCCTAAGTTTTTGTGTTGTAAATTAGTAATCATTTAATTATTTTTTAAAACTAAATCAGTAAGTCAACCCACCTACTTTGTTTATTTCATGTTCTGCTTTCACATTCAGGACTCAACGGTCAACATTTATGTTCTGTATAGAGCATTAATTTAATCCTGTTATTGTGTTTTTGCAAAGATTTTTAATTTGCGAAAGCACGGTAACTGTTGTCATTTCTAGTTATTATTTTTGCTGACATTTTATGCAGTTTTTATCAGTTATTTGCATTTATGTGCTATTGTTTCATATTTTACGTCCCACCCCTTTTTTTTTGTTTTTTAATTTGTATTTAGATTCTCTAATATGCTTAAATGTGTTTAACCAGTTTTGAACTTTAATTACAAGGTTAAAATAAGAACATTCTTTTTCATCCAAAAAATATAAATAAATCAGAAGGTTTTAAGTTACAAAAAAAGGAATTTTTTTCCTTGAGTAAAGAAGTTAAAGGATTTTTTTCCTTGCTTGCTAACAGTTTTTGCGGTTTTCTATAGAGTTTTCTTTGCTTTATTATCTAAAGTAAGTACTTTGTTAAAGTGAAGGAATATATAGATATATGTTTCAAAGTGTAATTATTTTGCCATTTTATTTAATTTATTTTCTAAATGTGTTAATTTTGTATGTGCTTCCTTGCTTTACTGTCATAAAAGGTTCAAATAAGATATCTTTAAAGTGAGGTATATTTTAAAATCTATTTATTTTGCTAGTTTATATATTTTTACTAGCTAGGAAATTTACTTGTTTTCAATGTGCTTTAGAGTATAAGTCAGGTCTGTGTAACAATTTCTCTAAAACTTGTGAGCGTAAACAAACAAAAAAAACTAATCATGGTGGCAAAACAAATTCCGATAAATATCATTCAATTTGATGGAGATCCAGATTTACTTAAATTTTTCTTTGATCAAGTTAGAGTCTCTGCGGAAATTAATAAGTATAACCCACAAACAACAATTGCAATCTTAAAGGGAAAGTTAGTTGGGCCTGCACAAAAATTTCTAGCACAGAACCCCGACCTGCAAAAGATAACAGACCTCGATTTGCTGGAAAAAGAATTTGCGTCATTCTTCGCCCCCCCCCCCTAGTAAATGTGTTGCCTCTGTTGAGCTGTCCAGTTTAGCACTTATGCCGTCTGAGACGATAAAAAATTTAGCCCATAGACTAAATGTTCTTGCGGCGACAGTTTATGCAGATATCAACGACGAAAATGCACGCAACACTATCAAACTCATGAAATTTCTAGAAGCCCTTCCTTCAAATATTAGAATAAAATTACAGGAAGAAGGCATTAATGATTATAAAACAGCAGTTGAAAGAGCGCAAACCCTTCATGAAATTTTAAGGAATGAAAAAATCTTACATTTCTTACCTTCGGTACACAGACCAGAAAATCTTATTGAATCGCAATTAAAAGAAATCTCTGAGAAAATAAATGCATTATCTTTTGTCCCTCCTGATACTAAAACCGAAACTGAGCAAAAAAATTTCCAGACTAGACCAAAACATTCCGCAGGTGTTTCACGCTTCAAAAAAAATTACAAAAATCGAAACTACACTAGACGTTATTCCCCACACAAGTTTTCACAAAAAAACCAGTTGTTTGTCAGTTATGTGGACGAAACAATCATGACGCTCTCTCTTGTTTTAAATGGAAAAGAGCAAATACTCAAAGGAAAAACAATTACACAAACTCCACGCCCCAATTTCAGGAAAACTGAAACAGAGATACAATTTTTATGCTGATGGTGTTGTGTCTCAGTCTAATATTTCTACATCAGCAACTTTTGTTTTTGACCCTGTTTTACCTAAAATTTCAAGTTCGAGACTAGTTAATTCAGTAGGTTCCCAAACGTTTGACTCCATTAAGATAGCAAATAACATCAGTACACAAACAGAAAGTGATAATGTTCAAATAATTTGTAGTGTAAACACTATGTCACCATCCCTCCCTCTTGTTAAAGCCACTATAGCAAACCATGATATTACTTTGTTGGCTGATTCTGGTAGTAGTATATCTTTACTTTCACAAAAATTATTTAATCAACTTAAACCTGTCTTAAAATATAAAAGACTGTCCACTGATGTCAATATTAAAACTGTCAATTCTGATGTCTCATTTTCCGCCTGCATCAGAACATCCATTAAGCTAAAACAAAAAGCGTTTTCACACCACTTTTATATTGTTGACATACCCGAGTCTTCCAGTTTTGAAGGCATTTTAGGTTTTGATTTCATAACTAGATACAATGTTGTCATTGATACTTTTAACAAGTGTCTCCATGTCAACAATAATTTCTCTGTTCCTTTAAAAACCAGTAAAGAATCTTCTGGAGAGAAACAATCAAAATCATGCAATTCTTTGAGTGATGTTGTAATGAATCAAGCGGTGTTCTTAACTCGTAAAATTATATTAGAACCCCAACAACAAATATGGTGCTCTGTTTACACTTCCAATAACATCAACAATAACAGAAATTATCTATTTGAATATTTGGCACAAACAAAAGAATTAATAGGAAATGATGCCATTATTCAAATGAATAAATTATCCAATAAAAGAAAGAAAACTTCACAAATACATCATTTCTTTTCAATAACACTTAAAAACACTTCTGAAAAAACCATTCATCTCCCTAAACACACAAAAATAGGTCAATTATCTGAGATTGAGGAAATTCGCGACTATACTTCTGAAATGTCTGACAAGCAAAATAACTCAGAACAGCACTTTGTAAATTTTATTCAGGCGTCTAATGAAATCTTACAAAAAAGAAAGCAGGAGTTATCGGCTAATGATTTTAAACTTTCTCACTTAAAATCTGACGAAGCAAAGAACCTAACTAAAATGCTACTTAATTATTATCCTGCCTTTTCCAAATCATTAGACACACTTGGTCATACTGATAAAATTGTACCTGATTTGAAATTCATTAATGACTACCCCATAAAGACACTCCCTTTCCCTCTTCCCCAAGCTGTGCAAAAGGATGTTTTAAATCAAATCAAACAGTTGCTTGATGCCAAAATCATTGAACGTCATTGTTCCGAATGGGCCTGCCCCATGCTCCTTGTTAAAAAGAAACCAGACGGTACAGGTATACAGAAATATAGACTCGCATTAGATCTCAGAATGGTTAATACTATAATTCAAGGTTCGTCCTATCCACTTCCAAAAATTCAAACTATTATTTCAAATCTTTCACAATATCGTTTTTTCTCTTCTCTCGACTTTCATCAGGCATATCATCAGATTGATTTGCCTGCAAAATTTCAAAATCAGCTCACATTCACTACAATGTTCGGTTCTTTTCGGTATAAGAGATTAGTATTCGGCTTAAAAACAAGCGCCTCAATTTATCAAGCTTTAATGGACTCGTTACTTGATGAATTACAGTTAGAAGGTGTCTATACCTACCAAGATGATCTCATTGTTGGTGCCAATTCATATCAAGAAATGTGTGATAAGTTGGATAAAATTCTTGCAATACTAGTAAAATATAATTTAACGCTGTCCCCTAACAAATGCACTTTTCACAAAACCAGTTTAGATTATCTTGGATTTCACATAGAAAATCAAACTATTTCTCCTGTTCAGTCGAACATTGTAAAAATAACATCTTTTCCAACACCTACAACTAAACGTCAATTAAAAGCACTCATAGGCGTCATTACATTTTACAAATCTCTTGTTCCATCCTTTTCTGAACTTGTACAACCTCTCATAAACTTAACTACTCCAAAAGCCAAATTTAAGTGGACAAGCAAACATCAAAAAATTATGGACACCATACAGAAGATATTCTTTAATCCACCCATGGTTAGATTACCTGACTGGAACAAAAAGTTCTATTTAAATACTGATGCGTCAAATATTGCTATTTCTGGTGTCTTACTACAAGAACATGATAAACAACTATTACCTGTTGCATACTTTTCAAAATCTTTAAAAGCATCAGAGAAAAAATATCCTGCACTTAAATTAGAACTCATGGCGATTCATAAATCAGTTACTGCTTTCAAATATTATTTATACAACAGAGAATTTGTAATCCTTTCAGATAGTAAACCATTAGAAAAGTACAACAAAACTACAAACCCGGCTGATATTATCTCTCGTTGGCTCATGGATCTCTCAGAATACACATACAAATTTCAACATATTCCAGGTAAAAAGAATGTACTCGCTGACTACTTATCTCGCTGTAACTTTGAAAATAATCAACAGACTTTATCTACAAATCCTGAACTGATTCATGATACTCAACCCTTACCTATTGTAGAATGTGATACTCCACACTCCAGCTCGACTGATTCTAATATGCATGTTAACTGCCTTATTTCTGGTACACAAACAAATCCTGACCCTTTATTAGAAATTTCGAATGAAACATTTGCTACTGAACAACAAAATGACCCTACTTTGTCTGTTGTTTATAAAGAAATCTTAAAGGAAGGATCTTCTCAAAAATTTCCTAACTACTTCATTCATCCTGATTCGAAAGTATTAATGTTAAAGAAGGAAAATATTTTTAATAACACTTTTTCGTATCACATTATTGTTCCAAATTCACTTAAAAGCAAAGTCTTAACAATTTCACATTTATCTCACTTTGGCTTTAATAAAACTTATGAATTCTTGTCAGGTAGATATTTTTGGAAGGGTATGTATGTAGACACTTTAAACTTTGTTGCATCCTGTATCAAATGTCTTCAAACTAAACATCACCAAACTCCACCCGCACCTTTGCAGCCCACATACACTCCCAGGTACCCTGGTCACACTATTAGTACAGATCTCCTTGGACCGTTTGCTAATGGAAAATATGTTTTAACTATCACTGATCATTTTTCGAGACATATTGAACTCTTTCCACTTAATGACATATCGGCGAGTAAGGTTGTTAAATGCTTATTCTCCTACATAACCACCTTTGGGAGACCTTCGGTTGTCTTATCAGACTTAGGACCTTTAGTACACTTCTCAGGTATATAACATTTTTAATGATACAATGGGCATTAAGGTATTACACAGTTCTGCCTCGAGACCACAATCAAATGCGATTGCAGAGCGAATCAATAAGTCAATCAAATATTCAGTTAATATTCTTTTACAAGAAGGTCATTCATTCGAAAATGCTGTATTTATACACAAGTCACTTTATAACGGCTCCAAACATGCAACTACATTGTACTCTCCTAATTTTCTTCATTTTGGACGCGAACTTTCTCTAATTTTTGACACTTTTGATCAGTCGTGCAACCAACCCTTTCTTGATAAACATATTGAAGTACACAAATTACTTGATGATTTGAGTAAGATATATCACAAAGCTTATAACAACATTAAATCTGCTCAAGATAAAAGATATAAATATTACGGTCAGAAAGCTAAATTAAGATCCATTTTCTTAAAAGATATTGTATATCTAAAATCAAATGACAAGTTTAAAACAAAGTATACTGGTCCATATATTGTCACTTGTAAACATTCCCCTGTGTCATTCTCAATTAAAAGGTTGTATACTCCTGATAACACAGCATTTCGGGTACATATTGATAGACTTTTACTAGCACCTCCTCGTTATGGACATTTATTTGATGCGTCAAGTCATATAAACAACACTAACTTTAATACGTTTTATCAACCTCACACATACAATCTAAGAAACAGAAGCTAATGTAAAAAACACTATTTATTATTTTTTATGTCTTGTTTTATGATACCACATATCCAACCAAAGAGCTCATGGTTGTGTGTATGTTGTTTTTGACTGATCTTTAACAATATCATGGCTGGTCCATCACTGTTGCTCTGAAGATCTCTTAGGAACAATATTAGGTATCATTGTTATCCTTTAACACTTAGATATGTCTTCATACTCACTTAAATTTTATTTACCTTTTATTTTGTTTCTTTTTGCAGTACACTTAAAATTTCTTTGACAATATTCATTAATTCAGTATTTTTTTCCACTAGCTAACCTCCCACTTAACAATTCCTGTACTATAAGTCAAACATATTATAGTTAGATAAACAGGTACTGTAGTCTAGAAAAGTAAACAAATGATTCATGTAATTAAATAAAACACAGTTTTCATATATGACTTGTTCATCACCCCACTCGATTGTGACACATTTTTCGTCTCTCTTCACTCTAGGATTGTCTCCCCATATTAGTTGTTAGATGATATACATTTTTTTTTGTTTTTTTTCTTTTTGAATTCTTCCCTTTGAAGTCTTGTTCCCGTTCAAAATTAAGGCCCTAAGGGTTCAAGCTTCATTGTGTTGAGAGACAAAGTTTTGGAATTGGAGTTTCGGTTCAAATTTTTGAATTGTGATTCCAATTCACAACAATTCAAATTTTTTTTCATGTAATTCGACGTGGGCTCCTTCAGAAGACCGCTAGTGCCTTCGGGGGAGCATCACAATTCCCTCCTCATCTAAGGCTAGGCCCTAAGCCGATGCCATAATACTTGTGTTGTACACAAGATTCAGGGTGACGCATATTTTTATGGACGTGCTTGGAGCACCTCTTTTTTTTGTCATCCTATGCTTCGGCATGAAAAATTTTTTACAAAAACATTTTTATTTTAATATACATCATATTACTCTTTTTTAATTTTTTTTGAAAAATATAGTGCTATTATGTTATTTTTGTGTATTGCCATTTTACATTCATTTAGTATTAGTTTCATGTTTTGTATATATGTTTCAAAATTTTTACTTGTGTCATGATAACAATCAAAGCTGCAGTAATATTTTTGTACTGTCTGAGTCGACTCAACTTCTACATATAAAAATACAGTACTAGCTTGGATCCATATACAGAAATAGTAAAAAAAAAATATAGAAACTTTAGAACTGCTGACTGTTTTTGAATACAAAAGTCTCCATTATCATGACGTCAAATTTCTACAGATACATATAAAAAAAAAAAAAAACTTTTGCATTTATGTATGTTTTTATGTTATAATATTGTATGCTAGCCTATGCACATTGGACAGCAAAAGTTTTTTTTTGTGGTGCACCGGGTGATATATATAACGATTATTTCGTTATATATTGGTTATTTTCTTAAATTATTCCTTTACCCCCCCGTCTCTGTTCAATTCAAAATTAGTTTTAAGTTGTCCTTCATTCCTTTTCCATTTTCTTTGCTTATTAATTCTCTAACCGAAAATCGGCAGCTGCTTAACTTTATCTGTGAGAAATACACTCACATATTAATCAACCGTTTAAAACTATTTCCAGATGTCTGCTATTTCCGATCGAAGCAATTCTGCATTACCTTATAAGGAGATCATCTCTGTTTCACAGTTAAAATTTATGCTTACGCTTCTTTTTCCTTTCTCGACAAAAACCTAAAAAGAATTTAACATCTGCGCAGTAAAATCTGATGTCCCTTCGGTGTGCCTCTGTGTTTAGACAAAACAACACGTGTAACATTTTATCGTTTGGCAACCTTTTCCTTTCCCATCCCAGCTGGGAAACTAAATTGAATTCTGATCTTGCTGGCTGCATTTTAACTGTTATTTGGCGTATACTATCCATTGTGCATGGGCGAACTTGTGTATGTTGGCGATTTTCTATCATGCCAAAAGTGGCGGTTTGTTGCTATGTATGATGTCACTTGACTCACTGCTCTCGTCTAGTGAAGTGGCTAAAAACTGTTCGGAGATTTTCTCCGAGTACTGTATGTGTGCCCCCCCCCTAGTAATACATGTCTGAATAAAGAATAACTTAGCAATCATTGTGTGGTTTTTTCGTACATCCGAATCTGGATTACTATACATGATCACGCTTCTTCTAAGTATGCTAATACAATAGCAGCTGCTACCAAACTACGCTACAAGAATCTCCATTACAAGCGGCAACCTCAAAAGTAGTACTATATCACTACTAAGTGACGGTCGAAATATATAGCAATTAGTGTAACCCTCTGAAATAGCGGTGTGTCGAACGTGATGAGACATCGGCCACCCAGGCAGACACTTTGACGGGCCGAAATATGTGGACCTCCCGCAATCGTTCCCACGGAACAGGAAGGAGGGTGCAGTGCGCAAAGGAAGATGGGAGAGAAGACGAGAGATGATGGATGCTCTCGGGAGAGAATAAAAGGAGGAGGAAAGAGACTCATAGAGACTTGTCTTCTGGAGAGGAAAGAGCGGT
The DNA here is from genome assembly GCA_964019185.1 of Maratus speculifer. NCBI lineage: Eukaryota > Metazoa > Arthropoda > Arachnida > Araneae > Salticidae > Maratus > Maratus speculifer. The sequence goes on from OZ025301.1 coordinate 187,469,161, forward strand.
TGGACATCCGAACGGATGAAGCTCTCGAAGTGCGAAATTCTCGGTACGCAGATGATGCGGAGGATAAACTGAACGATAGAGACGGTGTTGTGTTGGCTGCCACTGTTGTTAATTCACTCCCAAACTGGACTAATAAACTTTAATGCTGTGTTCGGAATATCATGATTAAATCTGTTAAGAGTGTGGATGATGTAATTGGTATGTAATAAAATATCAATTTAATATTACAAAAACGGAGTATATCATGATCACATGTCTCTGAAGTAGCCTCACCGCTTTAGGCTACCACTTCAAAAAGAGTTTTCACAGCGCTAAAGTAATTTTTATGAATGTTCAATGGATTGTTTTGAGCTTCGTCATGCAATTTGTATTTAGTGTGATATGTGTTGTGTCGTCTACAGTAAAAATATGACTGTATTATCTCTGTTTTATACATAAAATACCGAACACTTCCCACATATCTATATAAAAGGTTCCGGCAAAAGTTTAAGACCGATTTAAGTTCAGCAGAGCATGAGCATGAGCAATGCGATTTTATGGACTAGGAAGCCAGTTTTGAAATGATTTCATTTCAAAGGAGCTCTGTGTTTATCTACGCAGTGAGTTTAATTAGTTTTTAAAATAAATTCTAATTTATTTTTATTTTAAGAAAATATTAAGTTATTTTATTTAAACAACTATGTAATTATTTTAAATATTAAGTAACAAATATTCGAAAAAAAAAAGCGTAAACTCCTGATGGATTTTAGTATATATTCATTGCGAATTGAACAGGTTTAGAGCAAAATTAGTGCTAGGTAATAATTTTCCTGTATTGATTTTATACTATTATCAGTAAAACAAAAATAATTAAAATTTGATTTCTTCAAATCTTCTTCTAAGCTTAAAAAAATAGAGGAATGTGTTCTTATGAAATAGAAATTATAATAGAACATCATTTTACGAAATGTTCTTAAAAATAAATCATTTTGTATAAAATATTTTGATTTACATCTATGTCTTTCGATTTAGATGGGAAGAATTATTGCAAAGCAGAAAATATCCATTAAAAAAATCGTTTAGAATACCACGTATAATTAGTTTTTTTCGGAGCAAAAAACTGTTTTCGAATCGGAATCTGAAACTTCCTGAAGTATATTTAAATTTAAATATTCCCAGCTAAAAAATAACACACGCTAACGTTCGAAAACTAAATAGCTGTAAATTTAAAACTTCTGGGTATTAAAGTAAGTTGAGAGTTCAGTAAAATCTAAGAAGCTGGATGTAAATTTAAATACACATTTAGGTACCGTGTTTCTAATTGGAGTTTGTTAAATCGTAAATCCAAAATCTGTAAACAGATATTTATTTTTTCCTATTTAACTTAACTTTAATGCATGTTGAAATATAGAAAATTTGTAGCTATGGTTATATGGGAAGGAATCTGTTTACTTTATTAACAGTGAATTTAAATAGATGGATTGCTATGACAGAAGATTCGCAAAGCGCATTTTATGGAGAGGTTAGCCAGTTTTGAACTCATTTCACTTCTCATTTCACTTTCTCACTGTGTTTATCTACACAGTGTATTTAATTATTTTTTTTAAATAATAGTACTTTATTTTTATTTTAATTAATTATTAAGTAATTGTATTTAGGTAATTAAGAATTATTTAAGTAATTATTTTAATTATTTAGTAACAAGTATTCGAAAAAAAATTGTTAACTCTTGATGGATTTTAGAATATATTCGTTACGATTCGAACATATTTAGAGCAAAATTAGAGCGAGGTAATTATTTCCCAGCATGAATTGATTTTATATTGTTATAAATAAAATAAAAATAATAAAAATTTGATTTGTACAAATCTTCTTCTAAGGTTTAAAAAAAGTACAGGAATGTTTGTCTTATAAAATCGAAATTATAACAGAACATCCTTTTGCGAAATTTTCTTATAAATAAAGCACTTTGTATCACATTTTTCGTCATACATCTACATCTTTTATTTCAGGCTTGAAAAATCACTGCAAAACGGAAAATATTCATTAAACATATAATTTAGAATAACATATATAATTAATTTTTTTTTCGGAGCAAATAGCTGTTTTCGAATAGTAATCTGAAACCTCTTAAAGAATATTCAAATTTAAATTATTCTCAGCTTGAAAATAACACCCTCTGACGTTCGAAAAGTACATTGCTGTAAATTTAAAACTTCTGGTCATTTAGTGTAAGTTGGGAGTTCAGTAAAATCTGGGAGGCTAAAAGTAATTATAAATACATTTATATGTACCATGTTGCTCATTGGAATTTGTGGAATTATAAATCCAAAATTTGAAAACAGAAATTTAATTTTTCTTTTTAACTTAACTTTTATGTATGTTCAAATATAGAAGATTTGTAGTTACTGTTAAATAGGAAGGAATCTGTTTACGTTATTATCAGTGAATTTAAATTGTTGAATTATTACGACTTAGCTTATATGCACGTGGTTGTATTCTATATTCTATATTTGTTATTTTAGATATACAGTAAACTTCTGATTACTGGCCATTTACAGAACCGACGGTGAGACGGATGATCAAAAGGCAGTAAAATACCCTAACTAAAATTACGTTTCTTTCTGTTAATTTATAAATAAATTTAATAGAAATATTCTTTTATTGGTTATGTATTTTTTTAATAAAAAAACATAACAAGTAATAACAAGTTTACTTATGAGACAAATTTGAAATTTTACCGAATAATTACGTAGTACCTGTAGTCAATCAAAGTAATCTATTATTATTATTTTTATTTGCGTTTTTCTTGTACTTTTACTGCAACAAGATTACAAATTCTAAGTAATATAATTCCTCGGATTGTATCTGCTTCTTCTTGATCTGCTATCAGATTCACCAACTTTTTGAACAATTTTTCAACTAACGCTTGATTTTCTCCAACTTTTATCGAAATATTGACTCAACACCCAGTGTGATAGCAAACAATACCCCCCCCCCAACTTTTTTCCACAGTTCTAAAAAAAATCTCCGCTAGCCGCGATTTTTTCCTCCAACTTTCAGAATTTCAACCAATCAGAGATAAGCGATTGATACGAATAAACGATAAATATTGACGGTTGTTACTAATAATATTGGTTTTCCTCCGACTTTAGCCACGACAATTTTTACCTATTTCTCTCTTTGAACAAGAAAAAGTTGGAGTTGAAATCGTCTGAAAAATTTGTTAATGTAAATTCTATTTAATCTTATTTAGGATGAAAACTTATTAAGTTTTTCTTACATTAGATAAAAATTTCTTTCTGAAATATGCATTTTTAATTAGTGAATTTGTAATTAAAATTTAAAATTAAAAGCAATGCATTGTAATTATAAATAAAATATAACGATTAAAAGCAGAAAGAAAGCCAAAATATTTGCATAAAAGTTATAAAAAACTTTCATAAAAACAAATTTTTTTTATTGCCGTTCATTTTCCGAATTATTTCCGGATACTTTTTAGAGTACAATAATCAAGTTATCTAAATTTAGAGTAATGGGTTTTCTGATGCTTTCAGCTCTGAAGTTAAATTTTTAATGTTCAGCGAATATGTTTTACAGACAAATATGAAACATTAACACAGTTCCTATAATTTCTGAAAGTCATTTTTCGCAACCTCCCATAAGGCGTCCTGCGATGTTGTTTTTACCATATCTGATTACTAAAAACTAAAGTTTTTTATTGATGGGAACAGGTAAAGTCGCACGGGGCTATGTTCAGTTTATAGGGAGTTGGGTGTGAATGCACATTAGTGCGAGTTTTGGCGAGGTATTGTTTTGCTACTTGGTATCGATGTAATGGTGCGTTGTCAAACAGAAGGTACCAGGTACCTGTCTGTAGCCTCAGCAAAGCTTGTCCAACACATTTATTGTCTTCGGTGGAACCTCGGCCGTCTTTCAAACGTCGATGCCATTCATAAACGTTGAGTTTCACCATGGTAGATTCATCGTACACCTATCTTAGCATTCTCAAAGTATTTACTGGTGTTTTATCTAAACATTGACAGAATTTAATGCTGCAAGAATGCTCAAGAAAAGCCATCTTTCTTACTTCGCAGAGCAAAGGTAACTAACTTTTGAAGCTATCAGCTGCGCATGCAATTTGGTGATATGACATGGGTTAAACCAACATGAGTAAGTAGGGAAGGGTTGGAAGAATACATTTCAAACGGTTTTACTTTAGGCACTTACTTTCGTTGCAAGAATGGTCGTATGCATTCCTCGAATTTTTGAATCGTACTACGTATATACGTATACATTGTAGCATTAAAAGAAATGAATGCTTTTTCGCAAATGAAGAGCTGCAAAATTTCATTTTTAGGTTTGAAAAATAAACTTCCTCTTTTAAATTTCTGTCTCATGCGTTAAACTGGAACTTTTTCAACTTTTCAACCATTTGAAAGAATACGCTTAACGAAACTTATTTTTATGTACTTCCAAAAATTATAAGAAAAAAGTTGACGTTACATTCGAATAGCTTTTTTGAAAGATTTGAAAAGTGATGGCATAAGCAAAATAAATCTTGATAAAAGCAGGCAAGAAAAAGAAAGTTGGACATTTTTCTCGTAAAAAATGTGTAAGTTCAGATTAAATTATCCCAAAGATAGACAGAATGTGAAAACATTTGTATTTTTTAGCACTTTCTAACAAAACTGAAAATGATTATTAAGAGTTCGAATTGTACAAACACTGTTTTTTTTTCCCCGTGAAATAATGAAAAATTTACTGGCGTCATTTATATCATGTCTTATGTAAATTTACAGGAAAAAATCAAATTAATATTTAATAAAAATAGAGAAAATATTGTATAGTTTTATTATTAATTTTGTGTATCTATGTTTATGAAAATATACAGTAAAAATGACGAATTTTTCTTTTCTACAAAAGTAAAATATAACCATGTACGAATTTGTAGCCTAAAATTACATTTTTCGAGCTACCCACTTTTCTGAAAAAGCGTTCTTTATCTTTAGAGATCTCAGAGACCAATATATTTTTAAGAGATAAAGAACTATTGATAAAAACAATGTATTTTTGCTGAATTTGATTTTCGTAAGCAATTCCATGTAGTTTTTATTGTGTTTAATCCTTTCTGGTGCATTTTTTTCAATTTTGAAAGATAAATTTCTTTTACTTTAATAATGCAAATAGTAACTATCCAGATAGATTTTCTGAAGTTTAACGAATATGTCATTGTCTGACATTTAGCAAAAGTAGTTATTTTGCGTGGTATTCAATTAATTCATATGACATTAGGCTAAGGAAGAGTTTTTGGAGACGCAACCGATCAATTCATATTACAACCTTCTGACATTTTTGTGTTTTATCGCACATGATTTGTCCAGAAAAGTTACCTGTATTATAAATTTAAAGGGTGAAATATATTTTTAAAACAATAGAATCGCCAACAGTGCAAAGAAAATTCAGCAGACATTTAATATTATTGAATGCCAAAACATAAATGAAGTCATAATAAGAAATACATAGCCATGTATTAATATTACACTAGTTAAAAACTGTGAACAACGTTATAACGCTAAAATCACGTAGAAACAAAGCCCCAAAAATCACAAAAGGTCGTTTCAAGGATACCTCAATCCCTTTTCCCAGCGGAAAAAAAAAAAAAAAAAAAAAAAAAAAAAAAATGAAAAGTGTTTAAAAAACCCGTTGGTTATAGACTTGAGTACTGGCTAGTGAATGATAGAAAATGTGACAACAAAGAGTTTAACATGTCTCAACATGCAACATATTATAACAAGTTCTGCAAGATATTTAAACTTTTTGCTGTCACATTGTCAATCATTCACTAGAGAGTAATCGAGGCTATAACCAAGGGATTCTATAAATCAATTTGATTCTTTTTTTTTAACTGAAGGGAATTGAGGTATCTTTGAAACTGCTTTATGTGATTTTTTGGGGTTTTGTTTCTACTTGATTTGTTCGTTATAACGTTATAACGTTGCTCGCGTATTGGTGTATTGGAATTCGCACAAAGTATTTCGTTTTTGCTTGTATAGTAACATTACTACATTCAGGTAGTAACAGAAATAACTGTTAAAATAAAATAATACTCGATGAAGAAACATGTACTATTAATAGTATACCAAACTCTAAAGAGTTGATCACGTTTTGATAATGTGGTATCACATTAGATTTCACAATTGCCATCCCTTCTCAAGTAACTGCTTTTCTGTTCAACAAACGTTTTTCACAATCGACCACGACAGCTTAATAGAGTTAATATTAATATTATTTTGTAACTCTTATATCTTTAAAATTCAAATATTTAACCAAAAACTTTTAATTGAGCATACGTAGCATCCTAAAAACAAACATTTCAGGTTTAGGACACTGACTGAAAGACAGTAAAACCTTCTCGGAAAAATTTCCGAAAAACAATGGTAGCAAATGATTTATTAATATAAATTACCTTTAAATATGGACAATATATTTGTTTCAGATATTCCTTGGCATAAAAATTTTAATTTCGAAAAAGTGGGTAAGTCAGAAAGGCCTCTTTTGTATTTTCATTCATGGTTTAAACATATTTTTTTAAACTAAGCAATTTTTTTTTAAATGTAAGTACATAATTGATTTAAATTAAATAAAAAGAACTACTAAGTATTAATTGACTGACACAATGAATTCATTTGCTCTGAAAATATTTATATATGTTTTTAACAGTCAAAACAGTCCTGTAAATTAGACATCTCACTATTTTGACATATAAAAGAAACATTTGAAAAAAAAATTGTACCTTAATACACACACATATATACAGGGTGTTTCGCTACCAGGCCGACAAACTTTGAGGGATGATAGTAGACATGAAGACAAACATTTTAATTAGGAAACCATGGGGCGCAAACGTCTTCTGTAGGAGCTAGGGGCCATTAAATCTTAAGGTCCAAAACTTCAAACGATGATAAAAAACGGAAAAAAAGGTCGATTCGTTTGCGGTTTTCACTGAAATAATTTTTTATATCACGATTTCTTTAGAAAAAAATTATCGATAGAAGGCGCTTGAGACTTTAGAGTAACGAACAACTACTTTTTACCGTCATTTTGTGAATGGGGTTGAAATTATTCTAAAATTTAGAATTTAACTTACATTTTAAGCCCAAAGTCAGAAACATTGAAATCGGGTAACTAGCGAAAATTGAATTGTGAACAAAGGGGGAAATTTTAAACGCTCATAAACATTGGACAAAGAAATCGATCTTATTGCGGTTTGCGTGTAGGTCATTCCCTTGGTAATTATTTTATTCAAAATGACGTACAGCTTTGGTGTCCTGATTTTCTCATAGAGGGCGCTTCCGACATATCTCCGACATTTAAATGGTATTATTCCTGGGTGTTTTACTACCAGACCAACATACTTCCAGGAAGTGTTAGGGATGCAAAGACGACTCGGAATCATATAGGATTGTAACATTGAAAATGCCTTTTTTGCAAGTTACGGTTAAAGGAAGCAGAGAAAAAAGCAACAGAAACAGCAGAGAAAGAGCAACACGTTAATGTGACAGAAAGTAGTTTATTTAAATGTTTTACAACAAAAGGTGTTCGAAATTGCGACCAGATGTAGTCCGGCATGCTTGACAACGACGTTGCATGGAATTCCTCACGCTTAGAAAGATTCCTGGCATCTCTTATAGCTTTCTGGCAGCTACAGAAATGCCAGCTGCGAGGCCTTCAACTGATTACGGGAGTCTCATACACCCAACTTTTCATTTGATCCCAGCAGAAGTCGATACATGATACGTCCGGCGATCTGGCAGGCCAAGGAACCTGGCTGCTACGACCTATCCACCGCTGTCCACATGTTGCTTTGAAGTGTCGGCAAACGTCATTGGTAAAATGTGGAGGAATCATATCGTGCTGTTCATCATTCAAATACTTCATTGTGCTACCTTTGAAACCGGTACCGCAAGGAAACCGCAGCGCCATCTACCGTCGCTGTCAAACTTGCCGACTACTTCTGGTTGTAATTTCGAACACCTTTTCCAGTTAAACCTTTAAATAAACGGTTTTCCGTCACATTAACGTGTTGCTCTTTCACTGCTGTTTCTGTTGCTTTTTTTCTCTCCTTCCTTTAACTGTATCTCGCAAAAAAGGCATTTCCAACGTTACATTCCTATGTGATTCCGAGTCGTCTTTGTATCCCTAACATTTCCTGGAAGTATGTTGGTTTGGTAGAAAAAACACCCAGGATTAATGCTATTGAAATGTCGGAGATGTGTCGGAAGCGCCCTCTATCAAAAAATAATGACACCAAAGCTGTATATCATTTTGAATAAAATAATTACCAAGGGAATGACTTTCATGCAAACCGCAACAAAATCGATTAGTTTGTCCAATGTTTATGAGCACTTAAAATCCCCCCATCTCTTCACAGTTCAATTTTCGCTAGTTACCCGATTCCCATGTTTTCGATTTTGGGCTTAAAATTTAAATTAAATTCTAAACTTTAGAATAATTTCAACCCCATTCACAAAATAACGGTAAAAAGTAGTTTTTCGTTACTCTAAAGTCTAAAGCGCCCTCTATCGACAATTTTTGAACGTAGCCTTTAAATATTTTTTCTGAAGAAATCGTGATATAAAGAATGGTTTTAGTGAAAACAGCAAACGAATCGACCCTTTTTTCCGTTTTTCATCATCGTTTGAAGTTTTGGACCTTAAAATTTAATGGCCCCTAGCTCCAACAGAAGACGTTTGCGCCTCATGGTTTCCTATTTAATAATGTTTGTCTTCATGTCTACTATCATCCCTCAAAGTTTGTCGGTCTGGTAGCGAAACACCCTGTATATGCATATAGTGATATACATAGCGAAAGTATTTAAAGAAAAATAATGTTTTTTTGCATATAAAGTCATGAAGAATTTCATTTTAATGCTTGAAGGATAAATTTCGTTGTTTAAATATCCGTCTCATATATTGAAATTAGAAATTTTTCATCGTTTAAAGTATATGGAAAATCATGTTTAATGAAACTTATTTTTATATGCTTTCAAAAATTACAAGAAAAATTCTGACGTTACATTCGAATAGCTTTTTGGAAAGATTGAAAATCTGATGGCATAAGCAAAATAAATCTTGATAAAATGAAAGTAGAAAATGAATGTTGGAAATATTTCCCTTAAAGAAAAAAAATAAGGGTTCGTTTTTTAGAGAAAAATCAGAATGTCAAAAATCGCACTTTGTAATAAAAGTAAGTGTGATTAGTAAAATCCTTATTAATACTGTTAAGTTTCCCCCTCCTGAAATAATAGAGAATTTACTGGTAATAATTTATTTTATGTCTTATGTAAGATTGAAGAAAACATAAAACCAAATTTCTGTTCGAATTAAAAAAAAAAAGCACAGAAATATTATTCTATAATTTTATCGTAAGTTATGTGTATGTCTGTTTTTGATAGTTCACTGTAAAAAAGAAATCTATGCGAATATGTAATATAATCAAGTAGAGTAACTTCAGAAGCCGACATATTTTGAAGATTTAAGGAAGTATTAACAAAAAGATAGTTTCTTTTGCTAAAATTAATAATTTCAACAGATTTTGCTGATTTTTGAAAATGTTACTGAATATTTTTAGTTCAATTTTTTCAATCTTTTCAGGTTTCAGGAATTCAATCCTTTTGTCAATGAAATATTTTAAAAATAAACAATTATGTTTTAAAAACGAAAATAACGAGTTAACAGCATTAACATTGATATTAACATCCATATTATTTTGTCCTTCTTGCATTTAAAAAATTCAGTTACTTAAAATTTTTAATTGAAAATAGATAGCACCCTAAAAGCTTGATTTTTAGTTCAAACTTTCACAATCTTGCCCATTCAGGTTTCAAGAATTCAATCCCTTTGTCATGTAAATATTATCTTAAATAACAAACATGTTTCAAAGACGTAAACAGCAAATTAACAACATTAACATTAACAGTAATATCGATATCATTTTGTTACTCTTGCATTTTAAAAATTCAGTTACTCAACCGAAAATTTTAATTGGAAAAAGATAGCACCCTATAAGTTAATATTACAGATTCAGAAAACTGATTCGTATGCAATAATACCCTGATTTACGTCCCCTCGGCTTATATCGTTGGTATTTACGTCGTCTGGCCTCGAAAAAACAATTGCTTAATTAAGACGTTCTTTGATTTTTTATTGGAGACTTTTGATACTATGAAGGAAAAATTTCTCGTGAGAGTTACGTGATGTTGGCAAGTAAAAAATGTAGGTAAGTGCAAACATAGATCGCACTGAGGGTTTCGTTTAATATGTTTTTAAAACATATTTTTCTTAAATTAAAAAGGCATAGTTGCTAATTTATAATTATTAAAATCTTATAACCAAGATGATAGCACCATTACATTCGTATTTAATTAAACAACGTCTTTTTATAACGTAATAAAATTCAAAAGAATTTTGTTTCGAAATAATACTTAAACACACTCAAACTACATTTTAAACATTTATTTTATTTTATTTTTGAATTTTTGAATTTTCCTTTCAATTGTTCCAACTGTTAGAGAAACATATTAAAATAATTTTTTAATAATTATAAAAGGAAATTGTTTATTTTAATCATATTAAAAATGCCAAAATAAAATTATTTAAATAAAATTCAAAATTCCAAACTTTTTAAAAATCTGAAATAAAAAAATACCTAATATAAAAATCAAATTTAAAATCTCTAAAAACGAAAAAAATTGTTTAAACGAAATTTAAAATGTTGAATCATTAATAAATAACAATATTTTTTTTTAAATTAGAAAAAAAAATGTCAGAAGAACGAAAACCTAATAATTAATATAAAATCTGAAATTGGCCAAAAATACGAAATATTTTTTAATTAAATCCATTTTAATATGAAAATTTCAAGTTCGGAGATCGAATTTACAATATTCTGTTTACTAGCGAGACACTTTAACCTCAAACTACGATGTCGCCAAACAAAACGCTGAAATTAAAGTTCTCTTTTGAAATTTATATTGCAAAAATAAATAGATGATATTAAAAAATATTTTAATTAAATTAACAGACCTTTTTCAATTTTTTTTAAAAATAATGTTGCGTGACACGGGGTATTCAGCTATAAGTACACAAAATTTGAAGTCTCTGACTTATAGAGTTTTTGTGTACAGGCAGTCACAGACGGAAAGACAGAAGAATGAGACAAATAAGGTTTCGTCAGATGAATGAAACCCGAAAAAAGAAATGGCAAATCAAAAACTGCTAGATGAATGAGAATTATATCATTGTTTAAGGACTGGTTTAATCAAAATTTAATTCATTCAAACTTTATACCCCTAAGACAACGCCTGAAAATTGTGATTCTGTATCAATCCTAGTTGCTGAAATTGACAACATTGGAAGAAAACTCAGTTTAGAGATAGATGCGGAAGTTATTTTTAAACTCATAAATTCAACTGATCCGGAATTAAAAAAAAAAGATGGTATATACGTTATGAACGTCATTCTGGAATATACGCTATAGCTTTATTTGGGAAACATAAGGTATACGGAGCTTCTTCAATAAATCCAGAAAGTATACGGCGTTACTTCCGTATACCCTCCACTACACCCTTGGAAACAAAGTATTGTCAAATGTCAGGATTTTGAGTCTACGGGGGAGGAGACTTGAAGAGATTATGATGGCTGCAAAATTAATTAAAGGACTAAACCAAATGAAGTTGAAATGACGGTTTTTGAAGAGATAGATTGAGATGAACAAGGAGCAGCAAGGACGCGGCAAAGATCACATTAATTGCTGAAATTATCGAGAATGGAAGAAAACTCAGTTTCTCATAATTCATAAATTCTTCGAATTTATTTAGTTAAAGAAAAAAACACTGTCGTTATTCTAAAACAAATAATCTTTGCAACACAGATTGTGCAGAATGTATTATTTAGTATATACTTCATAGATATATATCAATTCTATTATGTTCGAAAGAGTATAACATCATTAAAATCCACTTGAATCCATTTTTTCCCATTAGCCATTATATAACAGAATGTTTTTGATTGTCCCTGTAATTAAATTATACATCCGATTTTAATGAAATTTGAAATGACTCTACAAAATTATGCAACAATTTACATTTTAAATTTCAAACGATTCAATTGAGCAGTTTTTGCTCTGTTATATGCAGACAGACGGACGGACTAAACGACGACTTTAGGTGCAGGTGCTACGTATTTGTATAATTAAGAATGCCCATAAAAAGCAAAACAGTTCTATAAACTAAAGATTTCTTACTACATTTACATATTTAAAAAAAACTTACAAAAAGGATATTTAAGACTTTAAATAAATAAAAATAACTTCGCCGTTTTCTCGCAAATGAAGTCGTGTAGAATTTCATTTTAATGCTTGAAGATTAAACTTCCTTCTTTAAACTTTCGACCCATCTGTTGAATTTGGAATGCCAATTTTACAAGTATTTGAAAAATTACGCTTAACGAAACTTATTTTTATGTACTTAAAAAAAAAAAAAAAAAAAAAAAAAATTTGAAGTTACATTTGAATAGCTATTTGGAAAGATTGAAAAATTGATGACGTAAGCATAATAAATCTTGATAAAAGCAGAGTAGAAAAAAATTTTGGAAAATTTTCCATGAAAAAAATGTACACGCTTTGATTAAATTATTCAAAAGTAAGACAAAACATAAAAATACTCGCATTTTTTGCACTTTTTAATGTTACTTTCCAAATATATTTATATGGAGACTTACAACAAATTTATATGTTATATGGAGACTATTATTATTTAGCAAAAATGGAGAATTTAACCCCTTAACTTATTTGCCCGTATTTCATACGGGCAAAAAGCGTTTACTTGAATCATTATTTAAAGCTGTTTGACACCACTTAAGTTTTTTAATATAATTTCATTTTTTTAATTGCAGAAATGTTTAGATTAAATAATACAAATATTTTAGCTTTTAAAAAGGGGTTTTTATCGCATATTTTCAATTTAATGTAGGCAAAAAAAGAAACAATTAAGTGGTTAATGTTAATCATTTATCATATGTTTTACATAAATGCATAAAATGAAAATAATAATAGAAATAAAAATAAAATAAAACCAAATAACAAAAAAATAGCCGTTCAAAATCACAGGCATTATTCTATAATTTTACCCTATATATTTATATCTTTTAAAATACACTGTAAAAAGAGATGAATGTTTGTTAATCTGTGAAAATAATGTATAACCATATACAAATATATCTCTATAATAAAATATTCAAATTATCTACTGTGTCAGCAAAGAAAAAAAAAAAAAAAAAAAAAAAAAAAAAAATTGAAATCCTTAAAGAAAAAATGTATACACATACATATATATATATACAGTGAAGTATTTAAAGAAAAATAATTTCGCTATTTTCTCGCAAATGAAGTCGTGCAGAATTTCATTTTAATGTTTGAAGGATAAACTTCCTTCTTTAAACTTCCGTCTCATACGTTGAAATTGGAAGTGTCTCAACTTTCTAAGCATTTGAAAAATTACGTTTAACGAAACTTATTTTTATGTACTTTCAAAAATTACAAAAAAATATCTTACGTTACATTCGAATAGCTTTATGGAAAGATTGAAAGAGTGATGGCGTAAGCAAAATAAATCTTGATAAAAGCAGTGTAGAAAGGAATTTTGGAAAATTTTCCATCAAAAAATGTACACGTTCTGATTAAATCGTTCAAAAGTAAGACAAAATATATATATTCGTATATTTGCATTTTCTAACAAAACTGAAAAAGATTACAAGAATCGGTGTTATATGGAGACTGTTATATATTTTTTTTTTGAGTGAAATAATGGAGGTTTTAATGGCAATCATTTATCGTATGCCTTAATTAAATACAAAACAAGGAAGAAAAAAAACAAGCATAGATTATGAAGCACTTTCCAACACATTCAGAATAACGTAACAAAATTGCATCATTTAAAAAATTTAAATATTACGACTCATTTCACCATATAGAAAAGTATAAAGTAAGTCAAACCGAAAATCAGCTGTTCCCATCTACAATAGAAAAATTATCGGATTTTTTTTAGCAGTCCTGTATATTATATTGAAATGTGTATCTATTAACAACATGCTTTCAAAAATTTAATTCATTGAAGAGTTCCCTATATTCCAGTTGGAAATTCCCCTTCAACAATTTCCTCTAATAAGGAGGATGGTATGAGAATACTTTTGTGCAGTATGTTTAGTGTGTATATATGAGGCATAGAATTTACATATAAAGAGTAATATGAAAAAAACTAATTAAATTTAAAAGCGCATATGGAATTTTAAAACGTACTGTCCAGTAATTATCTAGTAAAACCGATTTCTTTTGTGTGTCCCTGTAAGTTAATAAAAAATGCTACGAGTGCTGTGTTTTACCGTGATCTTAGTAAATTTCAGCGATTTATATCACTTTCGACACATTTGAAACAGCATAATGTCATTGAAATACTCTCTAAACGATTTTCCCCCATACACCATAATGTAATCGAAATATTTTGAGTGTCTCTGTAAATGAAACATGAATCACACAAACTTCATATTCAATAACAAACATGATTTGGTGATTCTAAATAAGCTGTATCAATTGCATAAAAATCCGAGTGTATTTATGAGTGTTGGAGCGTGGACAGACGGACAGACAAACCGAATGCATAAACACTTTTCAACTTTATTGGAAAGTGGTAAAAAAATACCAAAAATCAGAGAAATTATCCTACAATATTACCTTATACTTTAGGTATTTATATCTATAAATCTTCGCAGTACTAAAATGGGATAAATTTTATCCCACCTGCACATTTTGCAGTACTTTTTTCCATTTAAATTACAGTGAAACCTCCCTTGGCTAACTGAACGACCATTTTTTCATAGAACGAAATTTAAAACCACAGGCTCAATAAAAATTTATTATTCTAATTTCTTCTTTAAATTTCGAAAATAAATCGTTTTCAGAGTTTTCTAAAGATAAAGAAAAACTTTTTTGAATCTTGGGTAACTCAGAACAGGTTATTTTATTTCCGTGATTATTGTAAATTTTTGTATTTTTACAAAGTAATAATTTGCTGCAGTACAGACCATTGTGAGCCTTTTTTCTTACAGAGTGATTGCAAATATCTTTTATTCATTTATTTATTTATTTTTTTTACTTTCTTTTATTTTTATGAGAAGTAAGTATTGGATTTCGTGAAAATTTTCGAAACCCAGTTTTCGACGGATTTACTCACTTTAGGGTACTGAGAATGCGAAAAACATGTTTTTACAAAATGTCTGTAAGTCTCTCTGTAACAAAAATTTTGTGGGCACTCTGTTTTCTCTCTCAAGAACTAAGGCACAGAATTTTACAAAACTTTAGATTTTATTAGACCCTGATATAAGCTAGATCTGATTAGTTTTTGGTGTATATCGCTGAGCAGGAGGCGCTGCTATGCTGCATTATTTACAATTTCCACAATAATCTTACCTCAAGAATAATTGCTTGGATTTTAGTAAAACTTTGTATTTAGTTACTGTTTTATATAACATGGTGCTGATTACGTTTTGTTGCAAATTGCTCAACAAGTGGCACTGCCATGGTATATTATTCCTGATTATTGCTATAGCTCTATCTCAAGAACAAATGCACAAAATTTTTTAAAACTTCAGATTCAGTTACTCCTGATATAGATCAGTGTTTTTAGTTCTTGGTGTAAATCGCACAACAGATGGCACTGTTATGCTGCATTTTTCACGATTTCGCAATAAATGTATCTCAAGAACTAATGCATGGATTTTCATCAAACATCAGAATAAGTTAGTACCTGGTAAAAAAATTGATCCTGATTAGTATTTTGTGTATTTCACCCAACATGTAGCGCTGCTTTGCAGATTTATTTCTAAGATTTTGCAATGGCTCTATTTCAAAAACTAATGCACGGATTTTCTTGAAACTTCAGATTCAGTTATATATAAGATGACATAAGTTTTTTTTTTACTAGACTGTGATTTAAACCACCTAACTGGTGTCTCTGATATGCTGCCTTTTAAAGGATTAATGCAAGGATTTTCATCAAACTTCAGATTCAGTAATAAGTTGACATAAGTTGTTGCTGACTAGATTTTGGTTTAAACCACCTAACCGGTGGCGCTGCTATGTTGTATTTTTCAGAATGTATCAACATGCATAAGATAGAAGGAACTTTTGGAATTGCCACATCTGATTAGTTTTGCTATTCAATATGTTTTGGTCTCTTTATTTTTCTAGTAATGGAACATTCTCAATATAATATGAAATTAAACATGTTTTTTACATCACCGAAGTTCAAGATCTATTCGTCAAACACTTCTGTAGATTCTGACAGGTTGTTTTTATTAATTTATAGCATGTGTTCAGTTCTCTACAAATGATTTATTCAAAAAGGCATAATGTAATAAAAAAATATGGTAGTAGTAGGAGAAAAGATATTAAAGTATAAATGATGATAATATCTTTAGTGATTCTGTTGATTTATTATTGCTCTTTAAGCGTTATTATTGTCTTATGTCCTACCAGACATAAATTCATAAATAAATAATATAATCCAGCCTTAAAGCATTTAACAAATCATATTAACCTTTTACATCAGAGAAGCTCTTATTCGTAAAAATTATTTAAGTATATGAAATGTCGTTTTTAGAACATAAAAATAGTTTAAGAATCCCATCCTCCTAAAACAGCAATTGCATGTTGTGAGAAAGGTTTGTTGTCATTTCGTAAATTTTATTAAAAAAACTGAAATAGTTCTTAAAATTTTATTACAAATGGAACATTTACACACTGTAAAAAATGTGAGATGTTTCTGAATGTATAAAAATGTACTGTAATCAAAAACGAAAATATACAGTAACCTCTTCTAACTCACTTAGAGTTTCGAAAACCGTTCCTTTACCTTTAAAAATTCCAGAAAACTATTTTTTTTCGAAATTTAAAGAAGAATTTATAAAAAATAGCTTTTATTAGATGCCCGTCCTTTTCGGAAACGTTTTTAAGTAGCTTATACAGTACAATAATAACTTTTCTGAAATCAAAATATCACTTTTTCGGATTCTATCACTTCTCAAGTAAACATTTTCAACTGCATAACTGATTTTGTGCATGCAATTGTAGCAAAATAATGTTAATTTTCATATTAATGTTAATACTGTTAATATTGCATGTTTGTCTATTAAAAATGTTCTCTGAATGTCAAAATATTTTCGAATGAATTGGTAGCATGCAAAAAAGTGATATTTTGATTTCAGAAAAGTGATTATTGTACTGTAAAAGCTACTTAGAAACGTTTCCGAAAAAAAACCGGGCAGCTAATAAAAATAAATTTTTATAAATTCTTCTTTAAATTTTGAAAACAAGTAGATTTCTAGAATTTTTAAAGGTAAAGGAACGGTTTTCGAAACCTTAGATTAGTTAGAAGAGGTCACTGTATATTTTCGTTTTTGATTACAGTACATTTTTATACATTCAGAAACATCTCACATATTTTACAGTGCACATGCATAAATTTGTACTGATGCAAATGACTGCATCATAATTGATGAAAACAATAACTGCATTTGTTTCTATTAACCACCAAGTTATTTTATTCTTCTACCTACAAATTTCTGGTGATACTATAGGTCAAAAACATTTTAATTTAAAGATTGTACAGCAGATATGACAGATTTTTAGTCGTTTTTAATGAATTTTTAAGATATTTTTAAGGTATTTTAAATAATTTTATATTTTATGTATGTACCTTCAAGTAATTTTATCATAATGATTTACTCTTTTTATTATGAATTTTAAATACTTAACTCAAAAAGAATTTAGTACTAGAATTTTAACTTTTATTAACATCCTTTCACAGAATTGTCTTCTATTTGTAATTTTGAAAGTTGAAACTATAAAAGAGAATGTCAAACGTCTATTAATATTATTAATTTAAGCTTTCTAATACAGATATGAAAATTTTATCCATCAGAAGCAATCTTTTTGTAAATTTTAATAATTTATCTGCCATTTCACTTGCTTTTAGGTAGATTTCGTAAGAAATATTACCTACTACATTTTAGTTTATGTTAGAATTTCTGAAAAATCTTTGCAAATTTATGCCGATCCTGACCCCTAGAATCCAAAACCACCCACATTCAAAACTTTACATATCTATCCATATATACTAGGGAGCTCTGACCCCGACAAGCTACGCTCACCAACCCTCATCCAGGCACCCCAGATTCTAAAAATACGCTCATTTCATGGACTTTAAAAATATTAAATTATAATTATATAAAAAAAGTGGTGATCACCCTGTAAACGGGTTTCCATTCATTTTTCTTGGACTGGAGATTTCTAAGGCCAAATCAACAGCTGTTAAGAGATATAATGGGTGTATTTGGTCTTTTAATTAAAAAAAAAGTCAAAAATTTTAAAATAAGCTAATGTAACATGAATTAAATAAACAAAGTTACGTAAAATAATAATAATAATAATAATAATAATAATAATTCCGCAGTGGTAAATGTTGTCCAAATTACTGTAAAGATTCAATCTTATCTTTTAATGACACACTGTATATCCATATTAGATCATCATGAGGAAATATAATAGCGTCGCTTTAGGCAACTAACTTTGACCTCCAAATCTGGCGATATGTCGCCCAGCTGACGACAAATTTGGCGGTAGTGTGCTGCAAAATCGGGCCTGGGTCCTGCGGTATCTACGCAGATTTTCATTGGTTCATCCGTTATCTACACAAATTTTCGTTGGTCCATTACCAAATCATTACTTTTTTATATCTAAGGGTATATTTGACTTTTTTATAGATATGATAACTTCCGTAATCTCGCACAAATCTCTTACAAACTGATGCATAAAATCAAGGACAGAAAATCTAGGTCAAGTTCGTTAATGGGTAAAATCGGACCTAGGAAGTGGAAATTTGGAGTTGTTTTGCGAAAACTAAAATAGCTCATATGTTCTTATGTAAAATACATATCAAATTAGTTTAAAGATATTATTACTTTCAGAAAAAAGTTAAAAAAAAAAAAAAAAACTATGCATGACGAATTTAATAATGGTAAGATTGATAAAATAAAAAAGGACTCAAAGGGCGAAAAAAGTAGGACTTTAGAAGGGTAAAAAATTCATAATTTTGTCAATTCTCAAGATATAAAATCCAATAAAATTTACAAAAAATGATCTTAATATGAGCTTAATATTATCTACAACTTTTTTACTGACGGTTTTTTATAAGATTAATTCTTATAGCAATAAATAAATAAATAAATAAATAAATAAAAAGGAAAACAAAAAGAGGGGTAAAGATTGGAGAAGAAAAAAAAATTATAAGTTCATCAATTCACAAGATATCTAATCCGCTTACATTTATTATAAATCTTATTAATATTACTTACATCTTTTATATCAACAAATTTTGATAGGACTAAATACTACAGGAAAAGCAAATGAAAAGAAAAAAAAAACAGTTGATGAAAAAGTTATCGTGTTAGCATGTTTCTGGTAAAACTAGCACTTACCGAAGAAGAAATACAAATCTCGTCAAAATTGATCAGGTGAAATTGTTTAACTGGGTTTATCAGATTCTTGTTTAATTTTCATTGGTAAAATTAGTGCTTAACAACGAAATCACTCGGCGGCTGGGCCGAGGCGGTAGGGATTTTTTATGTTTTATTAAATGCATTCTCAAAATTGGTTATTTCAAGAACGTTATTTCAATGAGCAAATACTGTGATATTTTCAACATTAATATAATAAAATATTACTGTATAGTTATAAAGCATTGTATGTTATCGGATAATAAATAGCATAATTAAAAAATCCTTAAAAAGAACTTTTTATAAATCATAATATATTTTATACTATATTTATTGGAATCCTAAGTACTTTAGCCTAAAAGTACTTTATATTTACAGTTTAATTTAACAAAAATATATTTAAAACTATTTTTAATAATGCCACATTTTATAGAACTAAGAAAACATGTTTAAAAATGAATTTTCTTATTTACTTCAAAATATTTTCACAACTGATGAATTAGAATTTAACCTAATCGATGTTCGATAAGGAATCGATAAAGTCAATAATGAACTGATAAAGTTCAAATCGATAAACATTCGGTGTTCAAAAATCAATCAAATATTTTCGTGATTGTAAGTATCATAAGCTGCGTAAGAAAAAATTTTGCGATAAAATTTAATGGCTTATGTGTCGCTTTTAAATGAATTATGAAGTAGCTATTTCGATGGAAAGAGAATTGTGTGTGTGTGATTGACAGATAAATATTCAGTTTTAATTCATTATGTTAATATTAATAAAATAAAATTTTATGGTGCTTCAAATGAATAGAATGTTAAAATAAGAAAAAAATACAATTGAAAAAGTATATTTTAGCGAACCTAAATGATCTACATGAATCTCATTATGATTGCTCATTATCATACAATCAATAAAATTCACTGCTAACAATTTTCACCATATTAGAAATATAAATTCAATGAATGTTATACAATGTTAGAAACACCAATTAAATAAAATTACAAGCAAACCGGTTTCGATACTATAGTTTAACATCGTCAGTGCTAAGGGAGATGGAAATTCGCTCATATATATAAGAGAGATGGGAGATTCAAATTGAAGGTTTAATAACCAATAGGACAACAGAGGGTTCAAAGTAATATCCAATAGGAGAATGGTTGGGAAAAGGTACCTTAGGAGAGAGAAATGGATTAGATAGAAAAACAATTAATAAAAAGAGGTTTTAATGTAATATTTCAAGAAATCTGATAAATGGGAGAATGGCGAATTCACAAATTGACAATATTTTCAAAATTTTTATAAATATGGAATGCTTCAAGGAATTTAAGTTCATGAATGTAAGAAGGTTTGGCAATTATTTTAACTAGATTGAAGTCAAATGTATGTGGTTCATCTCCCAGCCATGTTTTGCAATAGAGGATTTATTGATTTCTTATTTCCTAACACAATTTTGATGTTCTTTAAAACTATCATACGAAATGAATATTTCTAACTGAGCAAAAAATGCCTAGGCTGGGAATTGAACCCAGATCGTTGGCTTACAGGGCCAATTCTAATTACAGGCCCGTTTAAGCTAACTGTGTTGACAACCAGCGAACATGTTTTGCTCACATAACCTTATTGCTAATAACATCTGATTTCTCATTTAGACAGCTCAACAGAATAAAACGCAGGAAAGGGAACTCCATATAAACGATGGATACGGAGATATAAACTGTTACTTTAACACAATCAAACTGATTAGAAAAGTTATCTTACGAAATTAATATTTCTAATTGAGGGAAAAAATGCACAGGCTGGGAATCAAAACAGATTTTTGGCTGATAGGGCCAATGCATTACCGTTTAAGCTAACTGGGCTGACAACCTGTGAGCATTCTACGCATATCTACGTCTCATAACAGTTTAGTCCTTTAAAACGTTTCTTTAAGCGTTTGGTTTGTCCAATGTGGAAAGGCTGCACTGGCAACTGATGCTGTAGATACTCCATGAACTTAATAATTCTATAGCATCATTGAGCTTCAAGAGGGTGTGTTTATTGGTAGGAATAAAAATTACTTTGAAGTCATATTGTCTGAATGACTTCAAAATAATTTTTCTTCATTTTTTTAACAAATAATTTTCGTACTCCTGAGAAAACTTATTTTATCTGTGAATTCTTCCTAAAAGTCTGATAAAAATGAACACCTTCCCTTCATTACTAGCACGCATGCGCTCTATTAATAGAAATTTCGAATTTATTTAAAAAATAAAAAACCGAAAAAACATTATTTCTAACTCAATAAAAGAGAAAAAGAAGTTTTGAAATTTAAAAGTAATTAACAATTACAATTTTCATTCATTCAAAAATGTTCACAATGTATTTTTTAAGTTGAATAAGTTGAATAAATTTAAATTAAGTTGAATTTATAAAGTTGTTTATAAAAAAATATTCGCATTTAAAATATATTTTAAAGAGCAGATTTAAAATATATTTTAATTTAAACATTAAATATAAAAAAAATAAATCTACTCAAAAGGAAAACAATCTTATTGAATAAATATGTAACATTCATACTTTGCATCTAGCAGCCTTCTTAAAAACATTTATAATGCATAATTTTATCATACACTAATATTAAAGTCTTAAAACCAAGTTCATTAAAGACGAAATATTCTTGAAGTTAACTTTAAAATTAAAAGTTTCTAAACAAAATTAATCAAGCCATACTCATCTAAAGCATACATATTTATTGAGAAATGCTGCACTACAGGGCAACTGTAACCCAATGGTTAGGGTACTAGTCTCGCAATATTAAGGCAGCTGGTTCGATTCTAGGTCAGCAACTTTTATTTTTTTCCCCCGTAGCACTGCTGCCAGGAGTTTTTCCGTGAACTGAAGGAAATATGTTGTTATAAAAAAATTTTTTTTTTAAATTTAGAATAATTAAATTTAGAGTAAATTATATCTTTTATTTTAAATAAAATAAAGTTTATTTTTAATTATAAAAAAAAAATTATGCGATAAGAAATACTTGTTCATTGACGACTTAATCTGGCAGATGTTCAAACTGAATTCTTCATACGTTAATTTTTCAAAGGAAAATTATTTATATGTACTTTAAATTACTAAAATAAATAATAATAATAATAATAAAACAGAAAGCATAATTTAATTCACATCTTTGAAATATTAGACGTTTAATAACGTTATGCTCCCAACAATGTCTTTTTAATAGCCAGACATTTCCTAGTTTTTCTTCCTTGTTTATCTATTTATATATAAATATATATAAAACTATTAATCGTATTACAATACATGAAGCATCGAATTTAACAACTTATAGCACATTGAATATGGAGGGAAAAAATAATTAAAATGAATACAAATGGAATTTGTAGAACCCAAGCAGAATCTTTAGGTCCCAAATACTTTGAAACTACAAATGAAGTATGTAGTTTCATCTTCATATTTGCAATGAAAAAGCAAAACAATACGAATTTGGGACTACCAACACACACAAAACCAAATGAAGAAAAAACATCAAAAAGAAGGCACAACAAGACTACCAAATTGGATAGCAAAATGAAAAGGGAAAAATTAAAATAATCATCGCCAACATGATAATAATAATTAAATAAATAAATTAAAAACGGAATAATGTGATATCAGAAAAAATAAACCATACACCATGGTTATCCCTATTAAGATTTAAAACAAAATCATTTAATTTGACTATGCTAAGCTAAACTCAATATCTTAATATAAAATGATTTTAGATTTAAAAATAGATAAATAATATATTTACCCTATACACTTAAGAAATGTTTTATAAGTCTCGAATTTATTAAAAGATAGGTACAAGTTAATCATGTAAATTAATTAAATTATATTAATAGAATTAATTGATGTAACTATACTATTGTCCATTCATTAGTGTCAATTAAACATCCATTACAATATGTTTTTATATTTAACAAATGCATTTCCCACTCTCAATTTTTTGTTAAATATTAATTAACCACTGCATATTATCCAGACAACACCGCCCTCCTCCGTACTCTAACATCTACCAACCCAGCCATCCTATTATATACATTATATATATATATATATATACATAAAGTTTTATCTAAAATGTATGATTAATATTTCAGTCTTTAAAATTAAAGATTGGATAATCGTTTTCTCAAAAGATTCCTTGCGGAAGAGTGATCTTGACAGAGCTCACTGGAAGAGCAATTTGAATTTCGTAAACTCAGCGTTATTAATCTCTACATACAAAAAAGTAAATACATTTTATTAAACTTAAATACATTCCTTTTTAACTTTATAATTTCCTTTCTTTATAAAAAAAAAATCAAAGTCTATTTAATTTTTAATTTAAAATTAAATTTACCAGTTTATATTTAATTATAAAGTATTGTGACACAGGAATATTTTTTTTATTGACGAATTCATATATTTGCCGATGTTCAAACAGAATTGTTTACAGTGTTTAGTGTTTCAATAGAAAATTATTTATTTGTGTTAAAAATTATTAATATATGAAAAAAAAAAAAAAAAAAAAAAAACTAACCACTTTTATATTTATTGAAAAATTACCCTCTTTAATAAGTTTATGTACTCAACAAACTCTTTCCAATAGCCAGATTTAAGCTTCTTTTTAACTATTTGGAAAATGGTTATTGTCCTCGGTAGAGAATTGGAAAATCTGAAGAATATTTGAATCCCTTAATTGGTTGAATACCGCAACTTATTTTATTTTATTCGTTTTCTGATTGGTCCATGTTTAATGTCCAAAAATGGAATACTTATATTTTTTATTTTATTCGTTTTCTGATTGGTCCATGCTCGATGTTTAGAGATGAAATACTTTTGTTGTCACGATGATAAAAAAGTATCAAAAGTACAAGACATTTAATAACTCAAAAACAAATTTAAATACAGGTTTCAAACAAGTTGCATTTAACAATATTTTTTTTCTTTATACGATGGTATAAAAATTGGTAATGTGTGATGTTTAGAAGTTTAAATATTTACAGTACCAGAAATTGTTAAACTGAAAGTTCATTTAATATTTGTTTATGATTGGTCCAGGAATATTAACGTGACCCTAAATGTCCAGGCATATTAATATGACTCTGTTATTACGTAAGCTACGTTTTGATCATCATAAAAATGGTGTTATTGTTTTTTTTTTTTTTTTTTTTTTTTAATATAGAAATCATTTATAAGTCTAAAATTATAGACTTTAAAAATTTTATTTTGCAAATAGTCGTTGTAATTTTTTTAATTAAATTTTTTTCTTGTTTATTTTATAAAAAAGTTTTCTCAACAAAAAGAAGTAAGATTAACATTTGATTCTCTTTCAAATTAAGACTGTTTCATCTTTTTCTCAAAAGATTCTCTGCTAAAGGCTAATCTTGACAATGCTCGCTGCAAGAAGAATTTGAATATCGTAACTCAGCGTTTTTATCTCGGAGTCTTAAGAGACCCGGTAAAATATAGCAGAAAAAAAATATATTCCTTTAAGGGGGTCCGGGGCCCCAAAAAATTTTTTTTTTGCTATTGAAGGTAGGAATTTGAAATTTCTTTTGGAAATCAGGCATGTACTGAGTACACCAAAACATATCATAAAAATTTTCTAAAATTTTAAAAAAATTTAAATTTTAAAAATTTTTTAAAAAAAGTGGGGTAGTTTAAAATTGATATAACTCAAAATATTACTGATGGAATTTCAAAATTTTTTCACCTAATTAAACAGAATTATATTTCTTTTAATTTGTCTTCGGCGTTTAAAAAAATAATTATTTAAAAAAAAAATAAAAATTTTTATAGTGAAAATTAACATTTTTTCAATGTAATTTTTTTTTAAATTTTCATATTTTAAAAAATATTCATTTTTTTAAAATTTGCCGAAGACAAATTAAAGTAAAATGTTTGAAAATATCACGTTTGAAATTTCAAATCTCTATCTTCATTGGTTTTTGAGTTATATCAATTTGAAGATGGAAAATCGTCAAAAAACACATCATGGAGAAAAATGCGTTTAAAGGTGAAAAGAAAGAATTACTGTTTATAAAATGTTCAAATACCTCTCAGAAGCTTTCAGATGCATGACTGATTTATTATCTCACTTTACACTTTTGATTTAATAGAATTTTAGCAAATTTACATTTATTTTTAAAGCATTTGAAAGCCTCTGTGGACGTAATACTTTTTGGAGATGACAAGCCGTCAGTGAAGAATAAACAAAGTTTTTCCATATTCTTTCACAATTTGCATAGACAAAGTACTACAATATTTGAAAATATTATGTTTATGCTTTAAATTCTCTATAATTATTAGTTTTTAGTTGTTATATCAATTTTAACCCTTAAAATACAGAAAAAAAAAAAAAAAAGAAAAAGAAAAAGAAAAAAAAAACATGAATAATAAACAATGTTTACAAAAAGTGCATATACTTGCTAGAAGTATCCAGGTGCATAACTAACACCTTGTTTTACTTTGTATTTTTGATTTATTTTAATTTTAGCAAGTTCTACTTTTTTTCTGTAGTTTTTAAATGCTTCTGTAGATTTAAATAATGCTTTTCTCACATGTCGAGTTCTTATGCGCTTCAGTGCAATTAACGAAGTATTAGCAGGTGATAGAAAGAATGTTTACAGTGCGTTTACAGATGATACCCTAACACCATGATTAAAATCAGATATGCCTCTAGCTGCAGCAATATCTACTCGCATTTTTGATGCATTAGAAACTTTGGGGCAACGTCCCCAAATCACATTGTGCAAAGATTCATTACGGTTTTGTGTTTGACCTTTTGTACACTTTTCTAATAAAGCGTCTGAAGCTAATCTTTGGAAAATCGGCATCATTTTAGCTACAACATCTTCTCGTAGAGGTGTTCTAATAGAAATTTTATGAGCAGGAGGCTTTTGATTTAGAAAAATTGCACGATTATAGAAACACCATGAATCTTCTGCTAGAGGACACTTTGAGTGTTTTGGTTTTTTATCGGTTGAGCTACAGTGCTGCAAAATTGCATATATATCTTTTTTCATATCGGAAATATTTCCCCTATTACGTATTATTGCATTTCTATAGTATCGAGTAACTTTTTTAATTGTTGCTTCTGAAAGGCTTCCATGTTTTTTTCCTCCGAGTGTAACACCTCTCGATTTTTCCGTCTCTACAAGTTTCCGTAATGCAGTCCCCATTCTTTTTCCAACATGATTGATGCACTCTGTTTTTGTTAGAATAGTTTCCTCGCCGTAAACTTTTAAAGCTTGAAGATCATGAAATGCTTTTGCATCTCCATCTGAAACGATTTCTGTATAACGAAAACCAAGATTCTCTGAACGACGCCACAATCTCACTGCCATTTCGCTTTCCATTCCACCAGATTAGTGATGGGCGATTTCGATTTTTTAAATCGATTTAATCGATACTACGGCCAACTCGATTTAATCGATTCTTTAAAATTTTTAATCGATTTCTCTGAAGGTAATCTAATTTTCATTTTCCTTCAAAAGTCGAAGAGAAAATAGACGGATGTGCCAATTCAAAAATTTCAGTGTAATAGTTTCTAAGATAGAAGAATTAAAGAAACCTCAGAACCCCCCCCCCCCCACCCTGCAAAATAGCGTTTTTTTTGAGTGATGTACACCAAAATTGATCAGGATCAATTTTTATTAAGTACCAGCTGAATCTGAATTTTGATGAAAATCCATGAAAGCGCGAGATACAGCTATTGCGAAATCATAAAAAATGCAGCATATCAGCGCCACCTGTTGGGCAATTTACACCAAGAACTAAATAACACTAATCAATGTCAGAGATTTACTGAATCTGAATTTTGATGAAAATTCGTTCTTGAGATAGCACTATTGCGTTAATCATGAATAATGCAGTATAGCAGCGCCATCTCTTAAGGGTGTTCTTAACTCATCCGCTCAACAAGCGAAAAACGTTTTGACACATTTACAAATTCATTTTTTAACAGAAAGTTATAAAATTTTAATGCCTAACTATGAAAGCGATTTCGAATTGAACTTTTTTTTTCCATTTTATGATAATTAAATTACTTATCGAGTTATAAGCTATTTCGATGTCACAATCACCCGTTTTTCTCCTCCTTTTCGACCGGTTTTTCTGCTTTCGTCGGGAAATATGCTCAAAAGTGTCAACTTTGAAGGCTTGTTATGAAAAATCTATTGTGTTTTTTAAAAAACAAAAGAATGAGTGCCATTAGACAGTTTCTGAACAACAACACCTGCTATTTTCATGCATTTCCGAACAAAAATAAATTAATGCATGTGTCACAAAGTTGCCCTTTTTGATTTAAGAACACCCTTAAGCGATTTCCACCAAATTGTAATTAGCATCAAATAATATCAAGGATTAATTGAATCTAAATTTTTGTGAAAGTCCGTGCATTAGTTCTTGGGATAAAGCTAAAATGGAAACGGGCGTGCGAAAAGAGAACTGCGCCCGGATCAAAGTTCCAATTTAGCTCCCCCCCCCCCTATTAGCTTTTTCTTGTGATAGGCTAGAAGTGATGTTAGTAGTAAAAATTTGGCGCCTCCTAAATTTCCGTGCTCGGAACGACCGCTTCCTTTCGTCCCCCCCCCCCTTTCACATGGAGCTGAGTAGGAGTTGTGAAAAATTCAGTATAGCAGCGCCATCTGAGAAGCTATATACATCAAAATGCAAAAAACATCAATTCATGTCAAGGACTAACTGGATCTAAAATGTGATGAAAATCCGTTCATTCGTTATTGAGATATAGCTGTTGCGAAAATCGCAAAAAATGCAGCATAGCAGCGCCACCTGTTAGGCTATATGCACCAAAAATTAATTAGATTCAGTTTATATCAAGGTCAAACTACATCTAAAGTTTTGTGGAATTCCGTGCATTTGTTCTTCAGATAGAACTGTCAGAAATTTTTGTCGTATACAGACTCACAGAGTGACACACACACACACAGACAGATATTTCTTAAAAACCATGAAATCGTGTTAAAGACCTTCTAAAATATATAAATCCATCAAAAACGGGAAGTCAAAATTTTTCACGAATCTAATACTCTCTTCTTGTAAAGTTACAAAAGAAAGTAAAAATGTAAAATCGATTCTGCCCGTAAGATCGATCTTTAGATTCGATGTCGATCTTTAGATTCGATTTCGATCTTTAGATTCGATGTCGATCTTAGATTCGATGTCGATCTTTAGATTCGATGTCGATCTTTAGATTCGATGTCGATCTTTAGATTCGATTTCGATTTTTTTTCTTTTTTTTTTCTAGGCTAAATCAGTGTTGAATGCAGTTATTTTTCTGCGACTCCGGAGAAAGGCATCATGTTTTACAGCTCTGTAAGGGAGGGGGAATCGTAATTTGTGCATTAAAAAACATAAAATCTCATAACTTCTGGGGGGGGGGAATCCCCTGCGGCCACCCCATTAATTCGACACTAGGTTAAATCGTTATATTTTTATTTAGAAGTCCAGTTATTTGAAGTATTAGTTTATTATGTTTTATTTTTCACGCTCGTCTGTTCTAACCCCCCCTTCCACGTCAGTTTTAACCTACAGGGCCGTTCGAAATATACATACAGTTTTAAAAATGTCCAATTCTCGGTCTATTTTATTTTAGATCCACATTTTAAATCCTTGACAAAAGATAAATAAAGGGTCGCCCTTCCGCCCGTTTGGGGTTTATCTGCGCCCCGCCGGGGGGTATATTTTTTTGTTTCTTCAAAAGAAACAAAAAAAATTTTGAGGGGGGGGCTTGCACCCTCCCCCAATATACACCTTAAAATTTCGCTCATTTAATTTTCTACCATTTTTAACTTAAAAGTTTAAGCTACATGGCACCCCCAGATCTGTGGATTCTTCCCCCCCCCCTGTCGATCACTCACCTAATTTTGCTTATTTCTTGACTTCATTTCAATCTTTAAAATGCTATAACTTTGCTTCTATAGGAGTTACAGTGATGAGAAAAATTCTAGTATAGCTAACCATTTCTCGCCGTTCTTTTTGCTTTTTCAGTTTTCCGGTTTTCCCAAAAGGACCTTTTTTTGGGGGGGGGGGCAGAGGGGCTTTTTTTTGATACAATATGTCTATTGAAAGCTTATGCTTCATACATTACAAATCTAGCAAAAGAAATTTTCTCCCATCATTTCAGGCCACATTACGGACCCATAATGTGTTAAAATTTTAATTTTTCAAACTTCTTCTTCTTCTTCTTCTTCAAAAAAAAAAAAAAAACATTGATACATATCAGCGAAACTGGGGTCCGAACCCGCAATCGTTTGATTGCACACGTAATCCCTAAGCTTTTTGGCCACCGAGTACTCAGCAACGCTATTGTTTCTTTAGATTGTCATCTTTAAATTCGTAATATCTTTTGAATGGAATGTCCGATTTGAAAAATTCAAAAAGTAATCTACAGATATTGTAACAGGCATTAATGCAAAATGATTTATTTGGATAAGGATTAAGTTATCGATAGTATGGTCTAATTTTGGTTGGTGTATTTATCGCATTTTAAAGTGTAAGAAAGTAGTTATAGTGAGTTAACTACAATAGCTGGACATATGGTATCGCGCGGTTTTTTTTTTTTTTTTTTTTTAATAGACATGAATATGTTCTTTAATATTATAGAACCTTTTTTTATTCATTTAAAAGTATTTCCTGGCGATTCAAAAATACACACGTAATTGTTCAAGGTTTCACTTCTATCGGCACTCTCAGAGTGCCACTATTTTTTTTATTTTTTTTTTTCACGTTCGCCCGTCCTACCGCCCCCCCCCCCTCCTCACCAATCTTTACAGGTTCGTTCAAATTATGACTGAGATTTAAAAAAAGTCTAATCCTCGTTCTATTTTGTTATAAATCCATATTTTGAAACCTCAACAAAAGATACATTTGGGTCGGGGTCGCCCTTCTGTCCGTTTGGGATTCACCTTGCCCCCCTGGGTGGGGGGCATATTTTTTGTTTCTTCCACACCATCTCATGTAACATATCGTTATAAAGCTTTTATCTCCTCGTTTTTTTTCTGTTACTACCCCTCTCCCCACTTAGTTACATGCTCTTGGCACTTTTTATAGTTTCAAAGAGTGTATGTTCCCCGCGGGCCACCCCATGAATTCAACACTAAGTTAAACACTATATTTTTGTTTAGAAGCTCAGTTATTTGGGTTATTAGTTAATTATGTTTTTTTTTTTCAAGTTCGTCCGTTCTTATCCCTCGTCCCCCCCCCTCCTTCCTCGCCAATCTTTACTATATGGGCCGTTCAAAGTATGCATGCAATTTTTAAAATGTCCAATTCTCGTTCTATTTTATTGTAAATCCTCATTTTGAAACTTCGACAAAAGATACATTTGGGCTATGGTCGCCTTTCCGTCAAGAGTGGGGGTTACCTGCCCCCTTGGTAATGGGACATATTTTATGTTCTTCCGAACTATCTCGTGTAACATTTGGTTGGCATTAGAAAAAAAAAGTTTTTTTTTTTTTGTCTATACTCCTTGTTCCCCATCCTAGTTACACGCTCTTGGCACTATTTATACTCGGTTTAATGCCAAGTTACTCAGTGTTGTTATTAGTTGAGTTATGTCTCTCAAATTTGTCAAAGTTTTTGTGTAAGTGAAAACCATAAGTGACAATCAATTTAAAATTCTTATTATCCGACTCTAAAATCTGCAATAGCTTAATTCTATGCCTCCCTAAATGGGGATGGGGGGGGGGGAGGCGGCAATTACGGTTCTGCTGATTGTCTAAGTTTTGGAATTAGTAATTTGGAGCTTCTCTGTGTGAACCTAAATATCGAAATATCGATTCTAGTATCGATTCTAGAACTGAGAAATCGATTCTTATTATGATCGATGTTGTTTTATACGATATCGATTTTAATCGATTCTCAAAATTTCCAGAATCGCCCATCACTACACCAGATGTTCCTTCATAGTTTTTATCACAATATGGAGCATGACCTTCGTACCATGCCATAAATTCTGCAGAATCTTTTCCAAGAGCATTTGCAGTTTGTGTGCAGTTATAGCAGATTTTTGATAACACTTCGTAATCTATCACAAATCCAGTTAGAACGTCTATTATGCAACCAACCGAATAGTTTGAAGTATGTCCTCTCTTATGCCAGCTTGCATCGTAACTCACTGCAATATCTGCAACAGCTTCACTCGAAACAAAGTGAGATTGTTTTACTTTAGTGCGAACATTTTCTAAGAGCTCACATGTACTCTTTACACATGAAGAATGAACCAGTTTTAAATGTCGTGTAAAAACTTTCGAATCCATGCAATTCAAATTCATATTGTATGAAATTTTTCCAATGCTGCATGACCTTTACCGATTTCTGTTATTGCAACTACAGCTCTTCGATTAATATTGAAAGCATTTTCTTTATCTGATACTTTATTTGAGGTGCTATTTGTAAATCTAAATCTACAATTGTTACAAATAACTTTAATGTTTTGTGCAAACCCATTAGGTTTACTAAATTCAACTTCTAAAGATGATTCTGAGCATTCTTTACAACTAACATTTGATATAATAGATTGTAAAACAGTTTGTTTTATAATGATATAATTTTCTTCTTGGGCTTCAATATAGTTTTTTTTTTGTAGGCGATGGCATTTTTCTCTCATCTAACCGCTTTACTACAGTCATTGCAGGTTCTGCATTAAAACAAACTGATTTATTTCTCTTTTTTTGCATAGCTTCAGATTTCTGAGCAGTAGATTTTCGTTTTCTACCCCTTGCTATAAATATTGTTTTAAATTTTCTAAGAAATGAATAAAAATGTTCAATTTTACGAAAACATATGAAACTTTGCTTCTGTAATCAACACATAAACAATGTCATTATTTCAGGCATAATTTCAGTTATCAAAGTCTTATATTCATTCCATATTTACAATATATTTCTCCTATAATTTCTAGGAATATATTGACATATTTATAAAATTAAAACATCTGCATTTTAAAATAATTTAAAAAACAAACACGATAAGATGCAAGTCACCAGAGTCAGCGTAATAAAAGTTACCATGAGGAAGTTAACATTAGCAATTTGCTTCCTTTTTTGGCGTTGATTCAGTCTTTATAATAAACTATTTTTACTTATTATCTTATGCTACAAGTATATTTCTTAACATCCAATATAAATCATTTAAAAATCTTGACAATATTCCAATTAATTTCCGTCCAAACAACACATGAAAAATGAAAAGCATGCGGAACCGCGGAACAGAAAATATTGTTTACATTTCTCCCTCCTTTACATCTCATAGAAGTAGAAGTAGAAGTTTATGTGAATGAATGAATCAATGAATGAATCAAGATAAATAATTTAAAATTTGATTCACAAAATAAATAAATTTAATTTTAAAATGCTTGTTTACATTTTACGGATTATTTGTTTACGAAACCAAAGAAGCTCCATAGCAACCGCGCAGGCGCTATGGCGATAAACCACATCCATCGCAGTGAATCAGCTGAATTTGCAAAACAGTACTTAACAAAAACTACTATATCTTCGGTTCTAATTAAGATAGAAACATAATTCAAACGGCATTTTATGCAGAAATAACCAGAAAATTTTTTAATAATAAAAAAAAAAAAAAAAAAAAAAAAAAAAAAAAAAAAAAAATCAAAAATCAAAAATTTGAAGATTTTTGGGCCCTGGACCCCCTTAAACTTAAATACATTTCATTAAACATTAAATTTCAGTTCTTTCATTTTTAACACTTTCCAACATTGTTGAAAAGGATTTATGTATTTGGTTTGTCTGGTTGTCTGTCTGTCCACACTTTATCTCGCATAAATATACTCGAATTTTATGAAATTGTTATATGTTAATGATATTTAGCATGGCATATTCGGTATTGAATATCAAATGTGTAGCATTAATAGTTCATTTACAAGGGCGCATAAAAGAATTTCGTTACATTAATCCATTATCTATCGTATTATGAATTCATTAAAATTTTACATTTTAAAGCATTTTACATGAATTGTTTAAATTTAATTAAACGATTTATATAATCATTTAATAAATTTTTGGAGGATTTTAGAAAGATTGAAGGATTTAGAAAGATAAATTAAATTTGAATTTACAGGGATTTTGTGCAATATTTATTACTCAATCAAATCTTTTATTTTAAATTGTTTTCTTAATATTTTGTAGAATTATAAAATGTAGAAATATGATGTTCTTACATTATAAATATAGAAATATTTCCGAATTGAAAAATCTTCACCCATGTCCCTCAATGCCTAGAAAGCTGAAAAGATATAAAATCAAAAAAATCCCCTTTTTAAAAAAATATATATTTTTGTATAAGCAATAATGCTTTTGGAACAAAATAGAGTAATGTATCTGTAACTCATTCTAAACAGTATTACAACTAATTGACGTATAAAATGAATTTTATAATAATTAATTTTAATGGTACTTATAAGTACCGTCGGTAGATAAAGGTTTAAGGTCAATGAAAAAAATCCTTTGAAGTGTATTTTAATGGCATTACACTGTTTCAAATATATTTAAATTGCCATAAAGCCCCAAATTTCACTAGAAAATCAATGCTCTGCATTAGGGCATTCACAATATTTATCGTTCTGTTGCAGTGATACACGAAAGAAATGTATTGCAGGATTATATTTGAGTAATAATTGTTAGAAGTGCATTTTCAATTCGGTATGCGGTTTTAAATTCAATTTTTTTCTATGTTGTTTGTTATGTATAAATTCTATACTTCGTATACAGAGCTTCATAAAAGTACTCACGTACAATTCTCCTGATTAGAAAAAAATTCTTGACGAAGAATTTTCAACTGTGGTATGTATTTTCTAAGTGAACAAAATCTTTGCATGCATGTGATTTTTAGATACAAACCTATTTATTTTATACAGGGCTGCTCAAAGAATTCGAATAATTTTAGGACTGTAAATGGGAATTACGGAAATTGCGTTTTCAAATGTGTTATACTTTTTCAAATGGTTCAGTTAGACATCCTATTTCAGCTTACTATACGGTGAAGTTTTCTTACATTTTTCAGAATATGTTGGCAAGTTTTTCATAAGCTATGTTTGACTCATGTTTTTTCTTTCTTGCCAAAACACAATGTAAGTTATGTCTTATACTATATTTACTATGGCATTTTATATTACATTTCAAAATTGCATTTTCACATCTTAGGGTTTTAGCGGTTTTTTTTCTTTCTTTCTTTTTTTGTGTATTTTAGGAGCGAATAAAATATGAAATTACTTATCATGGATATGCATTATATTAAAAAAAAAAAAAAAAAAAAAAAAAAAAGTGCGTAAACTATTTATAAAACTCATTATGATTCCAAAATAAAATAAAAAAGTATATTTAAATATTTTAATATATAATAAAGCTACCATAATACCGCTACATTTTGATTATCACGTCGACCACTTTCTACAAGAGATATAAATCGCCAAACTACTCGTAAATTGTACTAATTGGCATAATTTTAGTTTGAAATAACAACAAAAAGAAAAAATAAAAATAAATTAGCAGAGGATTAAACGTCGAATGAATTAAACGTCGAATTAAAACTCGCTTGATGACATAACAAACACGTGTAATGTGTTTAATGTCAAGCGGATGCAACATTATTGGCATTTAATATTTAAGTTTGACGATAGTTTTTTCGTCGATGAAATAATCAAGTAATACCAAATTGTGTAAAAAAAAGAAAAAAAATAGAAATTAATAATAATAACTTTCACTTTACTGCAGCGGTTTAAGCGTCTCATATCAATTAAAAAATATTTTCGAATTGAAATTTGTATGAAATACAGGGTCATGAAAAATAGTAGAGTGTGGAAAATAGGATTACAAATATCACGACAACTAATTATCCGGTCGAATTCGTTCTTTATGCGAAATTTATGATTTTTTATTACTTTACCCATCACACATAGTATAGGGTAAATCTTGCAATCGTTTTAAAAATCGAAAAAAAAATTGACTGATTTACACGTTACAGATACTGGAGATTCCGAAAAACATATTTTTAGAAAAAAAAAATTGCGATCCGCCCGTCTGTGTGTCTGTCTGTCTGTAAACGCTCTATCTCCCGAACAAATTCAGATAGAAAATTGAAATTTTGTATGTGATTAGTATGTAAGAATGGGACGAAGCTATTTAATATCAGTAACCTCAATTATCCGGAACTATTTTTTCGGACTCTAGAAAAATTCGTTCTGATGAAAGGTATATAAAAATTTTCGATTTTTTTTTTATTTTGAGGTATGGACGTAAAAGGCAATAAAATAACAAAAAATTTGAATAAAGAATGAAGTCGATCGAATTATTAGTAATCCATATCATTAGTAATTAAGATTATTAGTAATAAAGATTATTAGCAATCCTGTTTTTCACATTCTCCGATTTTCCATGATCATGTATTTCATTCAAATTTCAATTCAAAGACATATTTTATTTGGAAATAAAACGCTTAATATGACGCATGAAACTGGTAGTGAATATGATTATTATTTTTGGAGTTATAAGGATGTTTCTTTTACGAATTCACTACTACTTGAGTAGTTAGGTGTTTTATATAATTTGTCGAAATTGGTTCATCAGCAATTCATTTATAGAGCATTAGTATACACATTAAAAGTATTTAAATATATGTTTAAAGTTTGTTTTAGAATTGCAATGCATTTCATAAATAGTTTACACATGTTTTGTTTTCATATATTATATTATGCATATCCTTGATGGGTAAGTATTACGAAAGCCCCCAACGATTAGTTGTCTTTTACATTCACTCTTAAAAAAAAAAAAAAAAAAAAAAAAAAAAAAAAAAAAAAAAAATCGAAATTTTAATATGTTTTTCCTCAGAACGAATGTTTTGAGAATCGGAAAAAATAAGTTTCGGGTAATCGAGGTTACTGATATTGACCAGGCTTCTTTCCATTATTAAATACTTGGTAAACACTAAATTTCAAGCCTCAATTTTTTGGGAGACAGAGCGTTTACAGACATGCAGACAGATATATAGACAGACGGACGGCAAATTTTCTTTTTTTAAAATATGTTTTTCGGAATCGCCAGTGTCTAAAACGTGTAAATTAGTCATTTTTTTATTTTATTTTTTTTTTAATTTCAAAACGGTTGCAAGATTTCCCCTATATTTCGTATGATGGGTAAGTAAAAGGAATATAAAACATACATTCATAATCTTTGAAAAAATATTACGTAATAAGTTGCTAATTATGTACGCCTAAACAAAATCTTTCATAGTCTGATATTTCCTCTTCTTTCTTTCTTGTTTCTTTTATAAAAAAAACATTTTATCTATAAAAAGGGAAGATTAATATTTGAATCTTTAAAACTAAAGATAGGGTCATCTGTTTCTCAAAAGATTCTCTGTTAAAGGATAATCTTGACAGAGCTTGCTGCACGATGAATGTGAATTTCGTAACTCTGCGTTTTTATCTTGGAGGCTTTAGAGATCGAGTAATGTGCAGAAGAAAAAGTAAATATATTCCATTAAATTTAAATGCATTCCATTACACATTATATTTCAGTTCCTTTAAAAAAAATTGAACTCAGATAATGCTTATACTGTATTTATTCTACTATTTTATCTTGCATTGCAGTACTGGCTTATTGACAAATTGATCTGATGACAGATATTCAAAAAGAATTCTTCATATCATGGTTGTTTTCGTGGATTTGTATGCGCGTTAGATGTTATTAAAATATGAAAACAAGTATTTAAAACCTAAATGCATTTATAATCTTTGACAAATTATTACTTAATAACTTGCTAAGTTCATGCACCCAACATCTTTCCAATCGCTAGTAATTTCCACTTCTTACTTTCTTGTTTATTTTATAAAAGCGTTTTATCTGGAAAAAAGTAAGATTAATATTTGAATATTTAAAATTAAAGATTGGGTCCCATTTGCAGGGAATCTTGACAGAGTTCTCTGCACGATGAATGTGAATTTCACAACTTAGCGTTTTTATCTTGGTTTCTTAAGAGTTCAAGTAATATACAGTGGAAAAAATTTAATATATTCCATTAAATTTAAATCCCATTCCACATTATATTTTCTTTCCTTCTTTTTTAAAACTGAATGCAGGTAATGTTTATACTGTATTTATATTATTCTGTATTGCAGTACTGACTTACTGACGAACTGATCTGGTGGCAGATACTTAAATAGACTGTACATTATAAACAAAATTAAAATCTACTAATTTGTTTCAAGAAGTTACTAAATTATTAAGATGCATAACAAAATGACCGTGAACTTTGGGCTTCTTTGACACCACCGTGTAACTTTGACGCCTTGTAGGCAGACGAATTTATTACTATTTTATATATATTTATTGATTTGTTGCACGTGATTAATTCTCGCTTTTCTTATAGGTCTTACAAAGTAAGAGAAAAATGAAGCAATGACCTCCTGATGCTTTAAAAAAGCATCAGGGGGCCGCAGTTATCTCAATTATACTAAAGAGAATGTGACAAACGCAATGGCAGTTGTCAATAATAGCATGAGTAAAAAACTAGCAGCTACAACATTCCAAATACCACGTATAATTCTTATAAATTAGTGCTAGGAAAGCACACTCAGTCTGAAAGTCGTCAGGCAATCCTTACGCATGAAGAAAAGTAGTTGATTTGAGCATGAAGAAGAGTAGTCGTGGCGGACTGGAATTTTCTTTTAACTAAGCACTATGTTAAGATGATAATTAAAATATACCTTAACGTGAAAAAAATAAATATCCTTATATTGACTAACAACACTCCAGGTGATGATATGATCAATGTTTTCATCCAAAGGAAAAAACATTGGAAAATCTCGTTTTTTGCAATAAATCACAAAATTTATTCGTTCATATACCCTAGATGATCTAAGGGGTGTCCCCCTTTTTTTGTTATTTTATATCAATATCTGAGGTAACTTTGTCGTAAATCGTCTATTGTGTACATTTAAAGACCATTGTAGTTTGGTGACAAAGTAGCCTCAAATCTGAGGTAATTTTGACACACTTTTCTTTATTTTTTTCCCTTACAATATTTCTCGTATGCATTTGAATCTGCTTTGATGTTGAAAGGAACAATTAGGTCGGTACGTCTATGTTTTTTTTTGAGGCATGAATTCGAAGAATAAAAAAAATTATGCACAAAAACATGTATGAAACGTGTCAAAACAATCCTATTTTAAGGTAACTTAAATTCTTTGGAAAACCATATTTATGAGAATGTATATGTATCAAAGAATCTTTCTAAAAGTCTGCTATTACCTCTTTTTTGTTTCGTATTCATTTTATAAAATAAACTTTAAATAAAATCCATAAGTTTAATATATCAATCTTTAAACTTTAAGTCTGCATCATTTGTTCTCAAAAGATACACTTCCAAATGGTAATCTTGATTGAAACGGCTGAGAAAGAAATTTAACTTTTGAAGCTCTGTTTATTTATTTATTTTTTATTTTGCAGATTTAACAGCTCGGGTAAATTAACGTTAAAAAGCGCAAATATACAATCACGCACAAAAGAATGCATTTAATTATTATTGTAGGAATAATAAAAATTCTTAGTATTTTATGTGTATCGCATCTATGACACTCCTCGAAAAAGGATTACACTGTAAAAATTGAAGACCCAAATTGGGTTGAAAGATTTCTGGGTATAGTAATGTTCCTAAAATGGTACAGTAAGGATTCCAAAATGGTAGAGTATTGTTCCCAAAATAGATAACCCAAAATGGTTCAAAACAGAGCAGATCTTTATTAACATTAAATTAATCAAAATTTCTGAGGTATAATGTATATACTATCTAAGATATTGTAATTGTTTTAATGTCATTAAAAATCAGACTTTTTTAAAACGATTTTATACTACAAACTGAACTTTCCAAATTGGAACAATGCTGTAACCAACAATCTTTCAACTCAATTTGGGTATTTTGTTTTTACAGTGTAAGGTTAATTAACTATATCTTATAGAATGTGTATTAGAATCTGAGTTTCATTTACGTTTATCATTTATTTACAGCAACTTATTATGAGCACATTTTCAGAAATGAATTTATATAAGAAAGAAATATATTTCTTTAAAAGAAATAAATTAAATAATGTGTGATTTGAAAATCTATGCTTAAAAAATCAAAGCTATTATGAAACCGAGAAAATATTAAAATATATGTACATTTTTCTGAATTTTATAAGCAGTCATTTAGTACATTATTCAGTTTATGTCCTTAACAAAATATCTTTAACCCTTCCCTACACCGTATGCAGGGCTCCCAAATGGTTCGCGAATTGAACATCAATATTTTTTAAAAGAAAATTGCATGATATGTTTCTGCAGAATCTGCAATAGAATTGACTTCTAAAGTTGATTTATTGGCAGTTTTCAAGAAAAATCTAAAAGGAAAATTTCTCTAAGAAAATTCTGATGTTTAGTTGGCGGACCATTTGGGAGCCCTGCGTATGCCACATGTAACACATACCTAAAAACACTATAACTTTCATTATGTGCCCTGAATTTGGCCAATATGATCACAGTAACACATCAACAACATTCCATGGAATGGAATAATGCTTATTTTGTCCCTATCAGATATTTGACAAAAATGACAGCTTTTAAAGCATAATTGATTACTGTTATTTTTACTGAATAGTTAAAAATATTGATACAAAGAAAGTTGCAGAGGGTTAGGTAGATAAAAAAACAATTTATGCCCATTTAATTATAATATTTAAGTAAAGCACTACAATATTTAAAAGCCCTAATTATGTACAGAGGGAACATGCTATAAAATGTCAAATTTTAGCTGAAAATTTTAAATTAAATTAAATTTTTTTTCTCATTATTAAACCGATATAAAGGTTTAAAATAATTTTTTTTCACAAGAAAAGAAAAAATAGTGCAATGGAGGGTTAGAATTATCATATCTTCTCCCTTCTTCTTCTCCCCTTATTTTTCAAAAGTAAGGCTGTACATTAAAGGCGTAAGATAATTTCTTAATTTTTTAAACCATAAGATTGCTTTATTTTATGAGCTATACATCTTATGTGCCTAACAAAATCAATTTAAAGCTGTAATATCTTCTCTTTTTTTTTCGTATTCATTTTACAGAAACCCTCCCTTAAAAAAATGCAAGGTTAATATCGTTGTCGTTAAATCTTAAGGTTGCATCATTTTTCTCTAAAGATACGCTGCTTAAGAGTAATCTTGACAGAAATGCCTCAAAAAGAAATTTGATTTTCGTACTTCAGCACTTTTATCTCGGAGATTTAAGGTATCAGGCACACTAAAGTGGAAAAAGGAAAATAACGGAAAAAAAGGAAAAAAAATCTGTTAAACATTGAAATTTTCTGTTGTGATTTCAAAATAAAGCATGTTTCTATACATTTATTGTCCGATTTTTTTGTGAATTATAATGGTTGACATGGAAGAGATGCTAGTATATATTGACGAAGATGTGTTTACTTGATTGTCATTTACTCTGCTCTGAAGGGAAGAAAATAATACCACGATACTTCCACCCTCTTTGCTGTCATGCCATCAATATAGGCTGATTTCCACCAGTTGTCGAACTGCCATGTGATCAAAGTGGGCCAAAATGCTGCTGCAGTAGGTGGATTGCCACATCATGTTTCTTTGTTTGGCAGTGATGTTCTAACAGAAAATTTCTTATATTTCAGTTACTAAATTAGATATTTATGATTTGTGATTTAAGTCACTG
Organism: Maratus speculifer; assembly: GCA_964019185.1. Taxonomy (NCBI): domain Eukaryota; kingdom Metazoa; phylum Arthropoda; class Arachnida; order Araneae; family Salticidae; genus Maratus; species Maratus speculifer. Next base: position 187,510,513 of record OZ025301.1, read on the forward strand.
AAGTATTAAAACATACAGAGTGTTTAAAAAAGTATACACCATTAAAATAAATTTTCATTATTTTTTTATTATTATTATTAATATTAATATTATTATTAACACACATTTTATTTCGAATTCAGAAATGGAACTGTAATGATGAACGTTTTATAAAGTTAATGCCTGTAGTGAAACTCATAACCGTTCTGTTCCAAGCATTGCTGAGTACGTGTAGAAATAGGGTCGCAAAATTCAAACTATCGGATTCACTGAATTTACGAAGTTTGTTGGTAACTACACTCTTTACGGACGTTACTTGTGAACATTTTAAGCAGTTTAAGTTGTTTTAAACTATCCAGAAAGTTCAGGTTAAAAATTCTGGGCACCCACCCGTTCAAAAAGCTGGTTACGCCTATGCAACCACAGAAGAAATAACTCCTTAATATTCGCTAATTCAATAACTGTTAGATTTTTCACCAGTTTTTCTTTTCAGTTCAGTTATGTAGTTCTTTTCTGTTAGATTTTCCACCCGTTTTTGAAAAAATGTAGTTTTTTACATTACAAAAGAACATTTTATCGCTTCGTAACTGTTGTTTATTTTCAAACGTTTTGTCAGAGGATAATGCTGTTATCGTTAACGACTTTTGATTTAAAGTTTCGTTTCCTGTTTGGTTTTCATTCGCGGTTGTTGAAGAAAGAGGATAAATAAAAAATGATTTCGTCTCTTTTTTATTAAATATCAGAAAGACTGAATTTGAGATTTGGGGATTTGATTTCTAAAGGGCTCTTCTGGGGGGGGGGGGGGGGGGGGGCGTTTCTCATTTTTTGATGTAATATGTCTATCGAAAGCTTATGCTTCATACATTACAAATCTAGCATAAAAAATTTTCTCCCGTTATTCTGGGTCATGTTACGGACCCATAATGGGTTGAAATTTAAATTTCTTAAACTTCTTCGAGGTTTTTTGCCAAATCGGTATCAGAAAAAAAATTGTGCCAACGTGATGTGTGTATGACATCTACGCCATATAAATATTATTCAGTCTTTTTTTATTGCAATTTTTTTATGTGAAACAATATGCATTATTTTTTATGCACAATTGCGCATTAAATGAAAATTGTAATGCAATTTTTGTAGTAGTACTTTATAATAATGAATAAAAAAAACACATTATTTAAAAGTATTTCCTGCACAATAAAATGTTTCCTGGCGATTACAAAAAAATATGTCCTGACAAATCAAAAAATAAAAACGTAATTGTCCAAGTTTTCACTTCTGTCGGCACTCCAAAAATGTCACTTTTTTAGGGGGGGGGGGGTGAAAATTTTGTGGAAATAAGTCTTATTTTTTATTTATGTATGGATCCATATTAAAAAAGTATGAGCTAGTGAACTTTGGAACCATTTTAATACAACTCATATTCCAAATATTAAAATAATTGAGAAAAATTATTAAAAAATTATTTTCAATTTAATCATTTTTATACTAAGTAAATGCAATTAAATTTCTTATAAATTGAATCTGGATTGTTTAGATAGGATTTTAATATTTACAAAATATAAAATACAGTACAATATATCAGGTTTACAGCTTTCTGAAAGACATAAAAATAATAGGATAAAATTTAGATGAGATCAAAGTATTAGAATATTTTATTTTGCGCAATAATATTACCTTATTATTATGAAGTAAATGGTAGTTATTTTTTTGTAGCACCCTCTTTTGCTTTCATAATAGTGTACAATCGATCTTGCATACTATACATATCTGCTATTAAGAAACTAGTAAAAAAACTGAGTCTGGAAAAAATTTCATTCTCTACCATCTGTCCTATCTCACAAGTTTCTTTGTCCTATCAGTTAATATTTGTTTTATGTTTTGCAGCCGCTCTAGTAGTGGCAGCACGCATTGACTTGCTGTACGAAAATTCAGTAATGCATTTCATCTCAGATTTTAAAACATCAACAGTGCTGATTGAGAAAACGCGGTATACGGAAAATGGATTTTTGAAAAATTCGTTTTCCTCTGTATGTTAAAGAAAGTTTTCTTAATATGTTTTCTTGTACTTTCTAATTTTCCTGCTTTTCGTATTTCCTATTGGATACATTATTTTATATTCAAAAATATATGTGCCTAAAGATATTTTCTTAAATGTTGTTGCCCCACCAGTGGCTGAGAGATTCTGCCCTCAAAACTGGTAGACGGCAGGCGCTGGATTAGAACAAAACCCAATCGCGGTCGTCAGCCCAATCATTCGGAGTTTTCCGTGGTTTTCTTCGAACTTTGGATTTCCTTGCGTAAATACGGGTTGGGTTCCCTTAGAAAGACCCCCCCTCCCTCCACGGGGGGCCCATATCCCATGTGTTGTCCGTTTGGGAGCATATTTAGCAATTGTTTATAAATTGTTTATTGTATCCTGTTACAAAAATAACAGGATGTTGGAACCTGTTACCAGCGCTACTGTGGAATGATGTAACCTGTTAACCAAAAATAACCATATTCCCCATCTCTATTTTAAACCTATGTTTAATTCATGTAAGTATTGTGTTGTATATTGTATTAAGTTACAATTCATGTAAGATTGTAAGTCATGTATCGTGTATCATATATTTGATATTTTTTCCCAAGCTGTCTCTGCACTCCAGTAGCGTTTCCAAACATTCAGCAACACTGTAGAATGCATTTTCTTGAGTCAATGATTATCCAAGGTAGCGCAGTTTGTTGGCCTGTGGTTATGACAAAAATAGATGTAAATTTTTTATTACATCTAATTTTACTGCAATTTTTAGGACAAAAACTCCTCGTAACATTGCTGCCAGCAGTTTTTTTTCCGTAAATTTAGCGGGTTTTTTTTTTTTTTTTTTTTTTTTTTTTTTTTTTTTTTTTTTTTTTTTTTTTTTTTTTTTACAGTGCATATTTATTCATCATTTTTGAACTCGCGGAAAGTGTTTCATTTTCTTCGTTGATTCCAGTGTTGGTTTGACCGATAAGCTTGGACAGGATTACGCCAGAGTTAAGCCCTGCGCGTACGTCTTTGAAAGACAAGTATAAAATTGTGTCCAAGGCTACACTCTTACTTTCCTACCTAACATGGAAACGTATGGGCAGCGAAATATACCTGCTGAAAAGAGTTTGTCTTTTTATCCAAATGAATCTCCGATGACTGCTGTATTTATACGTGTCGTAAAATAAATTTAGTGTTCATGTATCCACTGTCATCCTGTATTTACTTATGGAATTAGTACAATAGTTATAGAGATTTCTCTAGTTTAGAATATATCTACGCAGGATGCTTAGCACTTAACAGCTGGACCACAGTAGAGGCTCTGTTTGAAAATGATTCGTTGGACATTGGTACAGTAAAGCAGACATTTTTTATTATGGACTAGTGCGGAAACGACAATTAGCCAAAAATTAGCTAACATCGGCCCAATTATTTTATTCTAATTTAGTATTCTGATATCAGCTACTATTTGAAGTTAAAGAGTTTTTTCTTAAACAAAAAGAAAGAGATGGCAGAGCGAATAAACTGAATACATTTTTTAAACGCTCAGTAGAAATAAAAAATACATTAAATTTTTTAGTAAATTTACAATTAGAGTAGTTATAAGTTTACGTAAAGTGAAAAATAAATAACCGCCTTCTACCAACACTTATAAAAAATTCTCATGTAAAAATGTGACTGGTATCAATCGATGAGTACTTATGTTTTACTAATTAGTTCTTTATTTAAATATTGTTTAGGAGGTCGTCTACACATAGAAAATGTACGAAACATAAAGAAATTTCAATACAGATACTTAATTTTGACATTATATTTGGATTCTTTTTTGGCTGATCAAATAATTATTGGCTTAAAGAACTGTAATTTTGGATTCACACAGGCAAAGATTGTAAAAATTGATTTCTGGTTTTTTTTAGTTATAATTTATGTTTTCAAAAATTAATTTAGAAAATATGTATAGTTTGAAAATACAATAATAATTAAAAAAAATTGTAACTTATAAACTTTTTAATAGAAATATATGTTTGGAAGTTACAAATATTAAGTTTATAAATTACAGCTTATTCTTTTAGGTAAATTTTGAATTATGACTAAAAAACTACATGAGTTACAATCTGTTTTGCAGCATAGTTAATGATGAATTCAATATTAAAAGCTCCAAACTTTAAACTTGCATAATTACTAAATTACTTGAGCAAATGACCCCTTTTAGATATGTGAAAGTAAAATTTACAAAAGAACCCAAATATGATTTCAACATTTGGCTTTGTGCCGAAAACAAGTTTAGTGCAATTTCCAAATGTTAAAACCCCGAAATCAAAATTTAAATGTAACATTAATTAGTAGACATCATTATTAACAGATTGATACCAATTTTTTTTCACATGATTATTTGTGTCAGAGTTATTTCAGGGTTTAATTATTTTTTTATTCGAAACTGAACCTAATGCTGGCATTCTAAAGATCTTAAATATACTCTTTTTTTTAATTCCTTTTAAGAAGAAATTTTACCTGAAATGAGCAGGGTCATCTCAGTCTTCAAATCTTAAGATTGCTTTTTTCTCGAATATTCTTGCTAAAGGATAATCCTGACAGAAATGGCTGTAAAAGAAATTTCAATTCCGTTGCTCAGCAATTTTTATCTCAGCGACTTAAAGGATCAAGTAATCTAACAAGGAGTAAGCAAAAAGAATTGAGACTATATTCCATTAAACATTGAAATTTTCATTTGTTATTTTATTTTACGCAAAATAGAATAGATTTTCCGCAATATTTATTTTATTAGCCTCTTCTGAATTACAACAGGCGAGAAATATGTATTGGTATATTGATGAACTGATTCAGTGACAGATATTTAAGTTCTTTTAAATCTAAATTATTAAATTAAATAATTAATGGTGTCTTTTTTGAAAGACACTAAAATAACAATGAAAAAAAGTAATAGAAAATGGCATATTTTTTCCATTTCGCAAAATTTAAGTATAACATTAATTAATAGACATCTTTATTAAAAGATTGCTACCAATTACCTTTTCATATGATAATTTGTGTCAGAGTTAATTAGGGGTTGAATTCCTTTTTTATTCGAAATTAAACCTTATACTAGTATTCTAAAGATCTTAAATATAACCTTTTTTATTTTTATTCCTTTTAAGAAGAATCTTTACTGAAATGAGTAGTCTTATCTCATTTTTTAAATCTTAAGACTGCTTTTTTCTCAAATATACTTGCTAAAAGAAAATGATTGCAAAAATAGCTATAAAAGAAATTTGAATTTCGTTGCTCAGCAGTTTTTTATCTCAGCGACTTAAAGGATCAAGTAATCTAACAAAGGATAAGCAAAAAGAATTGAGAATACATTTCATTAAACATTGAAAATTTCTTTTGTGATTTTATTTTACAGGAAATAGAGTAGATTTCCGCTGTATTTATTTTACTTCTGTATTACAATGGGTGAAAAATATGTATTGGTAGATTGATGAACTGATTCAGTGGCAGATATTTAAATTTAAGATCTTAAATCTAATTTACCAAATTAAATAATTAGACGTTCTGAAAGACACCATAATAATAACAATTATAAAGCAAATGAAAAAATTGAGAATACATACCATTAAACATCGAAAATTTCTTTTGTGATTTGATTTCACGAAAAATAGAGTAAATTTCTGCTAATTTACTAGCTTCTTCCGAATTACAGTAGGTGACAATAGGTGTCTTGATGAACTGAATTAGTGGCAGACATTTAAATTTATGTTCTTATAAATCTAAATCCCCAAATTAAATATTAGTCTTTTTCGGAAAACACTAAAATAATGATAAAAAAAGAAAAACAAAAAAGTGGCACATTTTTTTCTTTTCGTAAAATTTATGTATAACATTAATTAGTAGACGTCATTACTAATTAGCTTTCCATATGATGACTTGTGACAGAGTTAGGAGTTGAAATACTTTTTATTCAAAATTGAACCAACACTCTCATTCTAAAGATCTTAAATATACTCTTGTTTTATTTTTTCTTTAATTTCTTTACCAAATGAGTAGGATTATCTCAGTCTTGAAATCTTAAGATTGCTTTTTTTCTCAAATATTCTGGTTAAATGATACTCCTGACAAAAATGGATGCAAAAGAAATTTGAATTTCGTTGCTCAACAATTTTTATCTCAGCGACTTAAAAAATCGAGTAATCTAACAAAGGATAAGCAAAAATAATTGAGAATACATTCCTTTAAACATTGAAAATTTCTTTTTAGATTTTATTTTACTCAAAATAGAGTAGATTTCCGCTATATTTATTTTACTAGCCTCTTCTGAATTACAATAAGTAAGAAATATGTATTGGTAGATTGCTGAACTGATTCAGTGGCAGATATTTAAATTTAAGTTCTCAAATCTAACTTACCAAATTAAATAATTAGTCGTTCTGAAAGAGACCATAATAATAATAATAATATTATTAATAATGATAAAGTAAAAGAAAGATTTAAGAATGCATTCCATTAAGCATAGAAAATTTCTCTTGTGATTTTATTTTATGCAAAATACAGGGTGATTATAATTAAAATTTAAATTTCAAAACACTTAAAAAAATTCACTGTTTAGAATGATGTCAAAATTGAACGGCATATTATTGAAGAAGGAAGAAAGAACATGATTCGAAAAAAAATAAAAATAATTCCAAATTTTAGTGACAGATGGTGCTTTAAGAATCAAGGGATGTAAATTGAAATACCTGGCATGCACACGGCCATTTCAGATGTTAAAAAAGCATTGGGTAAGTGGCGTTTTCTCATTTCACGCCTCAGACGTTCGCATTGAATGTCTCAATGAAGGACCTCGCTCTGCCTGTAAAACTTTGTTACAAGAACTGTGATTCTGCACCAGTATCTTTGCAGAATTTAGGATTCTTAAGGGTATAAAAAAAGACGTTTAGCCGATGACTGTCATGGGTCTGGTGAAAATGATGAAAAAATTCGAAAATATAGGTTCGTTTGATGTGTAGTAGTAGAGGAGGGAAAAGAAATGATTTGGAGGTAGTTGAAGAAGTGGCCACAGCAGTTCAGGAAGAGTCGAGCGGTGGTGCGCAATCATGCAATTCACGGAGAATTACCAGAACATTTGACAGGCCAGTGAATATGGTGCATAACATTCTACGAAACATCCTGCAATCCTATCCGTACCAAATTTGCCATGCGCAGGCGTTGTTTTCTTCTGACCTGCCAACAAGAGAGGGTTTTGTTTTGGAATTTCTTGCTTATAAGGAAGTGGACAATGATTGGTTGTAGAAAATTCTGAGGACAGACTATGCCCACTTCCATCAGACGGGATATGTCAATACACAGAATAGCCAAATATGGGCAACAGAACATCCACTCGCAACGAACCCAGTACCACTTCATCCTGCAAAGGTCACTTTGTGGTGCGGATTTACGGCATCATTTATCATAGGGCCATGTTTTCTTCGAGCAGACAGGTACTTTTGGTCCTGCTATCTTTACCGTCAATCGTCAGCACTATAAGTCTCTTTTGCGTAATGACGTCATTCCAGCTCTGCAACAGCGTGGTTGTCTGGATAGTAGCATTTTTATGCAAGATGGCCCTTTTTCGCACATTGTAAATCGAATGAAGTAATTGTTGAGGCGGCATTTCGATAATGTTAGAATTATCAGTCATCATTTCTTTAAAGCCTGACCGGCACGATCGCCTGATCTTAATCCGTGTGATTTCTGGCTGCGGGATTATTTGAAAAATATTTTATTCAGTACTCTGATTGCAACGTAGCTGAATTGAAGACACGCTTTGTGCAACACATTCTGAAACTGGCCCCGGTGATACTTTGATCGGTTATGGAACATGTTGTTTCCCGATTTAATCTTGTTATACACAACGATGGACCGCATATTGAATATGTTTTGCGCCAATCTCACGAAACATAAAAACTGATTGGAAGGACGCCCTTCTGGCCTCAGGACAACTAAAAACCGATTAAATGAATATTTTTATGAGGTTTTTGACGATTACGACCGTGCCGTGGTGGATGGGCTTACCTAACTAACAGTATCACACCTGTACAGTCATGCACACTGAACAGTACAGTTGGTTTATCGTGTTACTTACGCCTTAGTCGTTGTTTTACGATTTGTCATTTCTAGTCAAAATTCTAACGCTTACAGCGCCATCTGTCATTAACATTTGGAACTTTATTTATTTTTTGTTCATGGTCTTTCCCTCTTCTTCATTAATATGCCGTTCAATTTTGACGTCATTCCAATCAATGATTCGTTTTTTAGACCGTTTTGAAACTTAAACTTTAATTGTAATCACCCTGTAGAGTAGATTTCCGCTGTATTTATCTTATTAGCCTTTTCTAAATTACAATAGGCGAGAAGTATGTATTGATATATTGATGAACCGGTTCAAAAACAAATATTTTAATTTAAGTTCTTAAATCTCAATTACCAAATTAAATAATTAGTCTTTCTGTAAGATGCTAAAGAAAAAAGAAGTAAAAAAAATAGCCATATTTTTTCTTTTTACAAAACTTCTAGCTATATTGGCTACTTGGTCACTCATTTTCCAAATTCTACTCCGTAATGTTATGTATATGAACGTTTGATGCATCATTATTTAAAAAATACCTCTTCAGGAAATTAATATTTTGAACTTTCTTTTTTCAGTATTCTCTTCTTTACGCACGTCTATTTTTTTTTCTTAATTTTCAAAATGTTTCTGAAAGCTATGCTTAATTTTATATGAATATGAAGCATTAAAATTTTAATCCCACTTTGTCAGTTTTTAAAACATAAAATATAAAATTAAGCAACAATTTTAGAAATAGTTTGAGAACTAATTAAAAAAAGTACATTCTTTAAGGAGAGAACATTGAAAAAAAGAAGTTAAAAATATTATTTTCCCGAGAAGATATTTTGAGTATAAAAATGCATCAAAGCCCATAAACTTAACATTACGGAGGGGAATTCGGAAAATGAATGACCATCAACCTTGACTCTAACCCTCATAGCATGCATGGTCACAGTGACGTCACAATGACGTCACTGTGAGTTACTTTGGTCACATCACATCTGTGACCAAAATGCAGCCACTCTTTGACGTCACATTGTGACTGAAATGTGACTTTCTTAAAAATTTTTAGAAAATTTTAAATATTCTTCAAAACATGTTATTTAGTTTAAAAAACATGTTTCTGGCAATTTAAATATCGTCGCTTTTGTCACAGTGTCGTCACAATGTTTATGTCAAAGTAGTCACAAATGACACGTTTTTCACAAATTTGTCACACCGTGACTTCACAAAGTGGTCACAATGTGACGTCACAAAAGAGCTCGAAAATGGCCATAACGATTTCACATTTTAGTCACTGTGACTTCACAACGACGTCGCAGTGACGTCACCATGCCTTACAGGAAAATATGCTTGAGTGTGTATGGTGAAAAATAAATTCAGTGAAATTTTCTGATAATGTAAAAGACAATGTAAATATATCTTGTGCCACAAGTTATCTTAAAAAAAGTTATCTATATTATCAATCTAATGAAAATAATATAATTTTAGTAAATTTATATATTACTTCATCATAATTAATATTTTTAACAATATTGTACTGTATTGGAACAATAGAAATATTGGATAATCGTTCTTGTCCGATAGTTGATTTTTATAAATATGTACTGATAAGCATAAATTTAGACATGTTCTGCATCACTTACAAAACTGATGAAAGCAAGACGTGATGAGCAAATTACGGTTAAATCTACACTATAACAACAATTCGAAACTTCAAAATAAACTGGTCGCATGGTGGCAATCCCAAAATTTTCTTTTATTTCATACATGTTAATACTTCCAGAAAAATAAAACACAGGTTAGGCAATTAACACCAAAATCTAATCTGCAACATTTTATTTAAAGTTTTAACCGAATCTGAAATTTTAAGAAAATCCGAGTATTAGTATTTGAGATACAATCATCGCAAAAATTGTAAAAAGCGGATTAGAAGCACTATTTGTTGAGCTATTTACTTTTAAAGCTAAAGAATACTCATTTATATCAGGGGCTAACTAAATTTGAAATTTGATGAAAATTCATGCAATAGTTCCTGTGATAGAGCTATTGCAATAAAAATGAATAATGCCGTATAACAGCTTCACCTGTTGAGCTATTTTCAACAAAACGAAATCACAACCATATTATAATAGGGACTAACGGAAGTTTGATGAATATCCGACCATTAGTTCTTGTGATATAATTATTGTTGAAATTGGAATAAAGGAAGCATAGCAGCGCCACCTATTGAGCGATATACACCAAAAAACTAATGAGATCCAGTTTATATCAAGGTATAATTGAATCTAAAGTTTTGTTCCTTAGTTCTTGAGATAGAGTGCATACAAAATTTATGTTGTTACACATATATAGACTGACAGACATGCTCACAGACAGACATTTTGTAAAAACATGTTTTTTACAATCTCTGACCCCTAAAACGCATAAATCCGTTGAAAATCGGAAATGGAAAATTTTTACGAATCCAATACTTTCTTCTTTTAAAGACAGAAGGAAGTAAAAATGCTATCCTGCTGCAATTTTTTCTCCCCATTTTTTCCCTATAATTATATAATTATATTTTCTTTTTATTTATTGGTAGAAGATTTCTCGAGGACAATTTAAGGCAATTTATATTACATACGCAATTGGTTTTATAAAGAAATAAGTATAAAATTTGGTATCAAATATTCATATAGAATTCAGAATTGATCTTAGATAATTTTAGGGATTTTTCTGTTGCAGAATTATTATTATTTCTTTCTTTCTCTTTATATTTTTCAGACTTAAGGGGGTCCGGAACACAAAAATCTTTAAATTTTATAAAAAATATTTATCGCATTAAAAAATTTTCTGTTTTTTTATGCTTAAAATGACATATAAATCATGTTTCTATCTTAATTAGAAAAATAAATATATATTAATTTTTTCGTTTTGTTTTTGTTTTCAATATCTAGTTTTCAAGCAATGACTGTCATAGAAATGACTTTTAACAAAAATGCGGTTTTTTTTCTATATTTTTTAAATCATTTTTTTAATTTAAAATCTTACAACTGAAGAACCATTAAAGATAAATGCTTCAAACTTAGAGCATGTCTTTCTTGATTGTTTTTCTTTAATTTTAATTCAGCAAATTGAGAAAAAAATTACTTTTGAGAATATGATAAAAAAAAAATAAATAAAAGTTACATATTTTTTTTAAATTTTAAATTTAAATATTTTTAGTTCTTTAAAAGAATATTTTTAAAAATGCTGAATAAAAATAAAAATTTAGATATTTCTATTCGTTTAATTGTAAAAACATTGAAATTCTACAAATAATATTTTGAGTTATAAGGATTTTAAACTATCCCAGTTTTTGAATGAATTTTTAATTTTGAATAATAAGAATTTAAAAAAAAAAATGAGAAGTTTTATCATGTGATTTTGATTACAAATGATGTGATTGACCATCACAAAAAAATTCCAAAATTTTAACTCAATAAATAAAAATGGTTTTAAAGATAGATGCCTAAATTATATAGAGAACGACTGGTCATCGTGTCTATGACGGCGGAAACTTTAAAGTAGAGTTCGAGCTTTCACCAATAAGCGTAAGCCTGGCAATACACAAGGAGAATGCAGGACTTTTCGTATTATCTAGGCAACCACTTTCATCTAGAAATAGATTTAAAAGTCAAGCATGCTGAGTCATCCAAATTTTCGTCCAGTACATAAGGGGTGATTTGAATTTAAAAAAAAAAGCGCAAGGTATTCTAGAATAAGGAATTCTTATTATTGATAAAATCAAAGATAATTTGAAGCAAATTTCTACTATTAATTCATTTTAAAAATATTTTCTTTTTACTTCATATTTTATCAAAATCATAAGACGAAACGCAATATTTAACTTTAATTCAAACATATAATATACAACATAAACTTTCAAAGCTAATTGGTTTATTTAAAAGGTAAATAAATAATAGAAAAGAGTTTATTGTAAATATGTGATGTGTAACAATTCATTTTGAAAACAAAACTATAGTTATAAATTCATTGAAAATAACATTATTTTGGTAAATTCATTAATTGCATCATCATAATTATTATTTTAAACTGTATTGTATAACATTAAAACAATAGAAATATTTGACAATCGTTCTTGCTCAATAGTTGATCTTAAATAAATTTTTATTAATAAGTTCAGGTACGTTCTGCATCGCTTACAGAACTGATGAAAGCAACACGTGATGAGCAATATAAGGTCAAATCTACACTGTAAATTCAGCTCGAAACTCCAACATAAAAAATGCTATCCTACTGTAATTTTTGATCACAATTTTTTCCATATAATTATGTCTTCACTTTATTTATTAGAAGGACGATTCAAAACAATTTATTTTATATACGTAAGCGGTTTCTTAAAGAAATAAATCTAAAAATTATACATCTATTACTCATACAGAATTCAGAATAGGTCTCTGAAAAAAAAAAAAAATAATAATAATAATAATTCTGCAGCAGAAAAATAATCCCTGTAATTCTCAGATTACAGAGATTTTTCTGTTGCATTATTATTATTATTTTTTTCTTCCTCTTTATATTTTCCTGCCTTTCTTTCTTTCTAACCGATGACCAGGCCCCTACCTGCCGAGTTATCTAAGCTTAACGGGTTAGATACTTGGTATCGGGGCAGACGACCGCCTAATTGACGCTACGCGGCAGTAAACCTGATTTCTTTGCTTGGCATGCCATCATTTCTGCAGTACTTGCTTGTCGTTGAGCATATTTTGTTTTGCTTGTTAATTAATGGTACATCCTGTTGTTTGAACTGCAAATGGCTTCGCAAGATGGTCCTCGTAATTTAGATAAGAGGCACGAGACACAAAAATCTTCAAATTTTCAAAAAAAAAAAAAAAAAAAAAAAAAAAAAGTATTAAAAATTTTTCTGTTTTTTTATGCTTAAAATAACGTTTAAATCACGTTTCGTTCTTGATTAGAAGAGAAAGCATTATTTTTTTCTTTTTAGGTGCGTTCGTAATTATGTAAATACGTAGCACCTATAGTTGTTGCTCAGTCCGTCCATCTGTCAATCCGTCTGTCTGTCTGTCTCTCTGTCCGTCCGTCTGTCCGTCCGCATATAACAACGCAAAAACTATCCAACCGAATCGTTTGAAATTTAAAATATGTAATTATTACATAATTTTGTCGAGTCATTTCAAATTTTATGAAAATCGGATGGATAGATCAATTACAGGGACAATCAAAAGGATTCCGTTACATTACGTCAATGGGGGAAAAAAGTTTCAAATGCATTTTAATCATTTGGAATTTAAAACGTTTAATTATTACATAATTTTGTCGAGTCATTTCAAATGTTATGAAAATCGGATGCATAGATCAGTTACAGGGACAAACAAAAGTATTCCGTTACATTACAATCAATGGGAAAAAAAGTTTCAAATGCATTTTAATCGTTTGAAATTTAAAACGTTTAATTATTACATAATTTTGTCGAGTCATTTCAAATGTTATGAAAATCGGATGCATAGATCAGTTACAGGGACAATCAAAAGTATTCCGTTACATTACGATCAATGGGAAAAAATGTTTCAAATGCATTTTAATGGTGTTACATTCATTTGAACATAATATAATTGACATGAATCTATGATGTATGTACTAAAATATACATTCTGTACAATCTGGGATGCAGAGAATATTTATTATTAAATTACAGGGCCATACAAATGTATTCCACTAAATAATGTTATACGGGGAAACATTGTTTGGGGCGTGTTTTAATTATATTAACCTACTTCACATTTTATGAATAAGATATGCGTTAATGAAGCATAATAAAAATTACTCCTTGCATATTTACAGGAATACAAAGATTTCGACCACTATACTGTATCCAAAGTACGCGCTACTATATCAGCAAGGTCTGAATATTTTAAAACTTATAGTACGAATGTACCTCATTTGCTACGCTTCACGTGCAATTTCCAACTTGTTTGGTTTGTTTTTAAAATCTAGCTTTCATGGATGTCATAGAAATGACTTGTAGTGATGATGCGTTTTTTTTTTTTTTTTTTTTTTTTTTTTTTTTCATATTGGCTCACCATTTCTGTTATTTAAATTCTTATAACTCAAGAACCGTTAAAGGTAAATGCTTCAAACTTGGAACACGTTTTTCTTGATTATTTTTTTTTATTTTGATTCAGCAAATTTGAAAAAAAAAATTACTATTGAAAATATGATTTAAAAAAATAAAAATTGCATAATTTTTTTCCCAAAGTTTTACTTTAATTATTTTTATTATTATTTTTTAAAGTTAATAGTTTAAAAAATGCTGAAAAAAAAAACAAAAATTTAATTATTACTGTTCATTTAATTGTAAAAACATTGAAATTCTACCAATAATATTTTGGGTTTAACAATTTTAAATTACCGCACTATTTCAATAAATTTTATACTTTGAATTATAAAAAATATATATATGAGAAGTTTTATCATGTGATTTAATTACAAATGATATGATTAACCATTACAAGAAAATTCAAAATTTTATCTCATAAAATAATAATAATAATAATAATAATAATAATAATAATAAAGTGTCCCGAGTAGTCATTAGATAAATGCAGTAACATATACTAACATTACTACAGGGTGGTTCATAAAAGATGGGCAGAACTTTAAGGGGTTATAGTACACTTAAAGACAAATAATATTAAATAGGAGACTAAGGGACCCAGACGTATTCCCAAGGAGATAGGGGGCATTAAAGTTTAGGGTCCGAAATTTCAAATGATTATAAAAAATGGAAAAATTGGTCGATTCGTTTGCGGTTTTTGCAAAAAATTTTCTTTATGCCAGTATTTTCTTGAAATAAAATTTTAAAGTTCAATTTCAAAAAATGCCGATAGGGGGCGCTTTAGACTTTGGAGTAACAAACAACTATTTTTTAACGTTATTTTTTGTATTTCTTTAAATGATTTCGAAAGCTAAGACTTAAACTTAAATTTTGATCTAAAATCTGAGTCCTAACGAGTAGTTAAGTAGCGTAAACTGAAATTTGAAATTTGAAACCCTTCTCCCCCCAGAGCAAAAATCAGTTATTCCCGATCTTTGTGTCGTAGATTAGGCTCTAACTACTGCCGCGTTTCGCTAAAATTATTCTTTATGTCAGTATTTTCTTGAAAATAAATTTTAAAGAAAAGTTTCAAAAAATTCCGATAGAGGGCACTTTAGACTTTGGAGTAACGAACAACTATTTTATACCGTTATTTTTTGTGTCTCATTAAATGCTTTCTAAAGCTTAGACTTAAATTTTCAGCCCAAAATCTGAATCGTTAGACGTGGTTAAGTTTCTGGGGAGAGGGGTTTGAAATTTCTACTCCTGAGCACAGTTCAGTTTACCATGTCCACACATTGTGTGCTGTGATAGGAGGTAAAAAGACACAAATTAGGATTACGTTACCAAAGCATATTTATTAACATGTAATTACAATAAATGTTCAAAACTGTGACCACCAGAGGTTATGCACGCAGAACAACGGCGAAGAATGGAACGGCGAACATTCGCGAAAACATCAGGCTTTTCGAGCACCCCTACAGCGGCGGAAAGTCTGGCGACCAGTTCATCGGGGGATTCAATGGGTGTCTCATACATAAGAGCCTTCAATTGTCCCCAAAAAAAGAAATCGAGGGGTGAAAGATCTGGCGAGCGAGCAGGCCAAGCAACAGGATCACCTCGACCAATCCATCTGTTCGGAAATGTGATGTCCAGATAGTTGCGGACGTCTCGTACGTAATGGGCTGGCGCTCCATCGTGCTGGAACCACATGACCCGCCGGATGAGTGAAGGAGCAACGTTTAACAGGTCTGGCAGCACATGTTCCAGAAATGTGAGGTATGTTTTACCGTTGAGTCGTTCAGGAAGAAGGTACGGTCCGATTAGGTGGTCTCCGAGGATTCCTGCCCAAACATTGATGGAAAAGCGTCTCTGATGAGCATGTGGATACGTAGCATGTGGATTGCCATCCGCCCATACATGTACATTGTGTGTGTTAAATGTACCTTCACGTGTGAAGGTACATTCATTGGTGAAAAGCACAGTTCGTCCAAAATGTGGATTTAGCGCGTTCTGCTGCAGAAACCAGCGGGCGAATTCAATACGATTTGGATAATCCCCTGGAGACAGTTTCTGGACTCGTTGCACATGAAACGGGAGCAAATGTTCATCCTTCAGTACCCTCCAAGTCATGGACTGTGAGGTATCCACCTGCCTAGCCACTGTTCGTGTACTTGTACTTGGCTGCGCCGCTACTACATCCAGAATGGCTTCTGCAACAACTACTGATTCGTCCTTTTTTGCACGACCTGCATTCGACCGGGAAGCGAGAAATGATCCCGTCTCACACAACTGTCTGTGCAAGCGCTCGAAAGTTTTGCGGTTAGGCAACCGCCTGTTGGGAAATCGCTCTCCGTACATTCGTTGTGCCTCTGCACCATTTCCATCTGCCGCTCTGTAAATTAAATGCATCTCAGCCTTTTCCTTATTCGTGAAGGGCACCATCTTCCGATTCATTACTACAGCGACTTACACTTGACTCACCGTTCAGTGGTTTTTATGCCTGAATCGTGTTGAAATTTTGCATACGTGTTCTTCTTCTTCCCCATTTGACATTTGCATACTTTCTGTCTCCTTCTTCACCCGGTGACTAGCGTCAGGAATGGAGCTTTAACGTTTGCATGAGCGACGTTTCCAACTGTGCCAGTGCCTTTATGAGTGAATTCCGACTATGCAGTCCTTGACGAAAGTTGTATTTTTGCCTCGTATCACAGCACAGAATCGTTGGGCATGGTTAAGTAGTGCAAACTGAACTATGTTCAGAAGTTGAAATTTGAACCCCCTCCCCTCGCTACTGAACCACGCTCAGCGATTCAGATTTTGAGCTGAAAATTTAAGTTTAAGTCTAAGCTTTAGAAAGCATTTAATGAGACACAAAAAATAACGGTATAAAATAGTTGTTCGTTACTCCAAAGTCTAAAGCGCCCTCTATCGGAATTTTTTGAAACTTTTCTTTAAAATTTATTTTCAAGAAAATACTGACATTAAGAATAATTTTAGCAAAACGCGGCAGTAGTTAGAGCCTAATCTACGACACAAAGATCGGGAATAACTGATTTTTGTTCTGGGGGGAGAAGGGTTTCAAATTTCAAATTTCAGTTTACGCTACTTAACTACTCGTTAGGACTCAGATTTTTAGATCAAAATTTAAGTTTAAGTCTAAGCTTTCGAAATCATTTAAAGAAATACAAAAAATAACGTTAAAAAATAGTTGTTTGTTACTCCAAAGTCTAAAGCGCCCCCTATCGGCATTTTTTGAAATTGAACTTTAAAATTTTATTTCAAGAAAATACTGGCATAAAGAAAATTTTTTGCAAAAACCGCAAACGAATCGACCAATTTTTCCATTTTTTATAATCATTTGAAATTTCGGACCCTAAACTTTAATGCCCCCTATCTCCTTGGGAATACGTCTGGGACCCTTAGTCTCCTATTTAATATTATTTGTCTTTAAGTGTATATAACCCCTTAAAGTTCTGCCCATCTTTTATGAATCACCCTGTATATGCAAATTGTAGCAAATGTATTTCTTAAAACAAAATAATACTCCTTTAAAAGACATTTTCTATTAATAGTACACTATACCCGAAAGGATTATAGATAGATGCCTAAATTTTATAAGAAACAAGCGGTCATCGTGTCTATAATGGCGATAAACTTCAAAGTAAAATAGAGTTCGTGCTTTCATCAATAGGCGTAAATCTGGAAATACGCAAGGAGAATGCAGGACTTTTTGTGTTACCTAGGCAACCACTTTCGTCAAAAATAGATTTAAAAGTCAAGGGTGCTGAATCACTCAAAATTTCGTCCAGTATATAAAAAGAGATTTGAATTTAAAAAGGTCAAGATATCCTCGAATAATCGCAACAGGGATTCTTATTATTGATAAAATTAAAGGAAATTTGAAACAAATTCCTATTACTACTAAATTAAAAAAAATTCTTTTTATTTCATTTTATTTTTATTTTTATTTTTATTTCATATTCTTTTTATTTAATTATAACATATAATATACAATATGAACTCTAAAAAGCTTACTGGTTTCAAAAAGCAACTAAAATAATGGAAGAGAGTTAAGTATACATTTTATTTAAAACTTCTCAGTACCTTCGAGTTTTTCCAAGCCTTTCATCAGAGAATATTTTAATAATTGCCGTTTGTTTATACTAATACTCCGTTTCGTTCCAAAATATGTTGTCAAAATTAGATATTAATATTGAAAATTTCGGAGTTTGATAAAATTTTAATTTCTTAACGCAATATTAATTTTATTTATTTTAACATAAATTGAAAGAAGAGATTATTTACTGTGAAATGTGCTGTTTTAGTACTCTTTTTTTTTCTGTGGTAATTTAGAGATTTAAATGTTTAGGGATTTCGGTTTTTCTTTTCTCCTTTTGGCCATCTGTACATTTAAAGCCAGAACAAAAGAGGACAACGTCGAAAAATAAAATTAGGATTTTAAGAAAAAGTAATTGCTAGAAATAATTAAAAAGAACCATTTCACGTAAAATTACAGAAATTCATTTAATATACAACATATTTGAAGAAGTGCAAGGTGGAGCAAGAGGGAAACAATCTACAATTTAATTTTGATTGATATGCTGTTTTTCATTTAATTTAATAGTCTTGCTAAAACTTTCATTTTAAGAAATGAGGAATTCATTCTACATATGTTATTTTATAATCAGGCACGCTGCTTTTAT
This sequence comes from Maratus speculifer, assembly GCA_964019185.1. Lineage (NCBI taxonomy): Eukaryota > Metazoa > Arthropoda > Arachnida > Araneae > Salticidae > Maratus > Maratus speculifer. The sequence continues at coordinate 187,529,385 of OZ025301.1, forward strand.
TTATTTTTTATTTATTACTTTCTTCTATCTTTACAAGAAGAAAGTATTGGATTCGTGAAAATTTTCGATTGATTTATACGTTTTAGAAAGTCCTGAACGCGATTTGATGATTTTTAGAAAATGGTCTGTCTGTAAGTCTATCTTTCACTCGTCTATTCTGTATGTGAAAAACATTTTGTGGGTGCTCTATCTCAAGAACCAATGCTCGGAATTTCACAAAACTTTAGATTCAGTAAGACCTTCATATATGATAGAACTGATTATGTTTTGGTGTATATCGCTCAACATGTAATGACGCTACGCTGAATTATTCGCAACTTCTACATAGCTCTATCTCAAGAACTAATGCACGGATTCTTATGAAGCTTTAAATTTCGTTGGTGCTAATCTTTCAACGGGTGACGCTGCTGTGCTGCGTTATTCTTGATTATTGCAATAGTTCTATCTCAAGAACTAGTGCAAGAATTTTCATTAAACTTCAGATTACGTTTGTCCTTGATATAGATTAGTGATAATTAGCTTCTGATGCAAATCGCTTACAGGTGGCGCTGCTATGCAGCATTTTTCACGATTTCATAATAGCTGTATCTCGTGAATTACTAATACATGAATTTTCGTCTAACTTCAGATTCAGTTAGTAGTTGATAAAAATTGATCCTAATTAGTTTCTGGCTTACATCACTCAACAGGCGTTGTTATGCAGAATTTTTCAAGCTTTCTACAATAGTTAATATCTTAGGAAGTCTTAGGAACTACACTGTAAAAAAAAATTCAAGAGGTTACTAAACTTTTTTTTAGTAAATTTGTATTCCACAGAATTTTTTAATAATCATTACAAACTTTTTTTTTTTTTTTTTTTTTTTTTTTTTTTTCAAATGAAACAAACATTTCCTTTGTAAACTGAACAAAAGAATTTTTTGTATAACTAACTTAAAACTTTTTAGTATGAGCCACCAAGCAAATTTTAGTAATAGCTCCAAAATTATTTTTAGTAACCATTACGTGTGCCCGAAGGGCAGGAGCTTCCTTCGAGCTGCATCCAGTGGGTAAAAAGACATACATCTGAAACAGAAGATTTTCGGTGAATCCGCGATAGATGGCAGCACCAAACATTGCTACCTGCTCTATTTTTACATGTTTCTAAAGAGGAGGGAAAGTTCAGAGATCACTACCCTAACTGCTACGACAGGATTTTCACAATCCCTTTATTTACATTCGGTGCACATTTGGTGGCGGCCAGCATCGAACCCAGGTACTTTCAGTCTGGAGTTCGGTGCTATGACCACTAGGCTATCACGGCCACACCAAGTGAGTTTTAGTAATAGCTATTAAAAATGTAAAACTATTAACTCTATTCATTGCTAGCTTTTTTTTAGTAATTCTTACAGATTCCTTGTAACCGAGTAAGATTACAAATTTTTTTTCAGTAATTACAAGGATCACTAAAATTTTTGTTAGTAGATCGACTCCTTTTTTTTTTTTTACAGTGTAATGCATGGATTTACATCATACTTCAGATTTAGTTAAAAGTTAACATAAGTTGTTGCTGACTAGATTTTGGTGTAAACCACCTAACCAGTGGCTGCAATTTTCATGACTTACTAATACATGTGAGATAGAAGAAAGTTCTGAGTAGTGATTTATTTTGGTCACGTGCATATTTAAGAACACATGTAAGATAAAATGGTTCATATTTTTAAGTTTTTAATTATCGGCTTAAAAAAACAGAGCTAAAACATTATATTGTTAAATGATTATGGACTTAAATGATAATGATGCTGGAAGGTTTCAAAATAAAACATTTTAAGTATTGTGGTGTATATATATATATACATTGCCTTTTTTCTTTCGAAAAGTATTTTTTATACTTTGGTATATTTTTCTAAAACTCTATTTTAGGTAAACAATTAAAACTTTTCAAAATTCTGTAAGTAACTTATTTCTTTAAAAATGTCAATCATTTAAGGCTTCAGTAAAAATATAGATTAATTAATGAAAAATATGTTCCTAATATCTTTTATTAATAATATATTATACTTGTTTAGTAAAATATTTTTAATTTTATTTTTTAAGTCAAAATGAAAGCAGCTTCTTATTATTCTTAAATAAGGTACCCTGGGGTAATAACGCCACGTTAAGGTTCTACCAATTTTCACGGCTCAGTTTTAGATTGTATTTTTCAAACAGATATATGATTTGATACAGCAACTCATTGAGTATCTATATAAAAAAAATAATTTAACAGTATTCATAAAATATAATGGCGTGATTTCGTGACCAATGCTATTGGCGTTATTATCCACCTATATGGGTAATAACGCCATCCAAACAAAACTACGAAATAAGATGGAATAACTGCATGTAGATTGCCCAATTCTAAAAATACAAACTCTACAAACTTAGAAATGGGCAAAATGCATTCTAAGCTATTGAAAATGTTCAATTTTTTGTGAAAGTGTAAGAAAAATAAAGGTGTGGTTTGGGGGGAGGATGAGGCAAAAGAATATCAGACCGTGAGCTTCTTTTTGCTTAAAAAGGGCCGCTTAAATAGAATTATTAGAAACATTGCACAGTTTTAACTGTGTTTATTTGAATCAGTATTTAGGATGTAGCTCGGCCACTGTAGGGAAATCAACCGAGGTATTAATGCCAAGGATTGGCGTTATTACCCCGTTATAGTTATTGCGCTGTACATTTTAAATTACAAATTATCTCGAGAAGATATCCAAAATCTTCAGCAACATTTTGAAAGTCCATGAAATGTACTACAAATTTATGTAATCAACAAAGTATTTCCGGATAAAAAAAATAGTCTTCACATCACAAAACGTATCTCACAAATTTTAGATCAAGCGTTAATTTTAGTTGCTTGTAAAAACAATAAGACCTAAAAATGAAACAAATTAACTTGAAGCTGTTTTTTGCTATTTATATGACTCAAAATCCTTCTGTGCAGAGCACATGGGTGTCATTTACCAGATTATTTCATTATTATGCATAATATTAGCACTTGGCGTTATTACCCCGCCTGGCATTATTACACCAGACCACCTTAGTATGTTTTCTGAACACCGCAAGAAATTTTAAGGTGATACAGTTTCTTAGAAAACTGTACCGAACAGACATATTGTTCAAAATATATGTAAAAAGTCAATTAGTTCTTGAAAACGAATTCATGCGTGAAATTATGAGTGAAATTATTTTTTGCAATTTACATATGGGTTATTATATGTATGTTTACTGTAAAAAATAAATAAATAAATAAATAAATAAAAAATCATTTTTTAAAGTAAAATACATGATGTTAAATATTTCGCTAAATCTGCTTCACTTAAGGGTGTATTTCGATTCAAACTGCTTATTTTCAGATTGATTTTTAAATTCATTTTTGCTCTCAAATACATAAAACTGGCAAATTGTTTTATTTAGGAAGTACTAAAGGTGCCGTGATTGACGATTCTTTGATAAATGCAGAAAATATTACAAAAAAGCAATCAAAAACGGCATTTTGAATCGATTTTTCCGAAGTGGGAGATCTGGGAAAGAAAAAAGGGTCACACTGAAAAGATAATTGTTTATAAATCAAATTCTAATGAATTTAGCGCAAAATGACATCACACAGCACCTTGTACGTCTCTTTAAAAATCCCCTCAGCAAGTTTCATGTTATTACTTTTAAAAATATGTCTGAAATTGTATCAGAAAATTTCAAACTGTTGAAGGTAGAAAAGCGTTTTTCGAATACACCCTTAACTTGTCATGATTTTCCATGTGCTGGTAAGGGTTTCCGGAACACATTTTAAAATAATTTTTATTTATCAAGTTAAAATTTAGAATTTTTTTGCGACCATTAACCATATTACTTGTAAACAAAATCACATGATAAAACTGCTCTGATTTTTTTTTTTTTATTAATTTAAAAAATATTTAAAAAGTGTGGTGATTTAAAACCGTTATAACTCAAAATATCATTTGTGGAATTTCATTTTTTTTTTTCATTTAAATAAACAGAAATATCTAAATTTTAATTTTGATTCAGCATTTTTAAAACTGCTAATTTTTCAAAAATTAAAAATATATAAAGTAAAAATTTGAAAGAAAAAAAAGGTTGTAACTTTTATATGTATATATATATATATATTAAAAAAAACTTATAATTTCAAAATTAAATATTTTTTCCAATTTGCTGAAACCAAATTAAAATAAAACAATCAAAAAAGACATGTCCCAAGTTTGAAGTATTTATCTTTAACGGTTCTTGAGTTATAACAATTTGAATACGTGAAATTGCGGGGGAAAAGGCCATCATGAAGAAAAGCACATTTTCACAAGAAGTCATTTCCATGACAACAATTGCTTGAAAGCTAGATTTTCAAAACAAAACTACACGAAAAAATTAATATTTTTCTCTTCTAATTAAGATAGAAATATGATTTAAACGCCATTTTAAGAATAAAAAGACAGAATTTTTTTTTAGTGCAATGCTTGTTTCTTAGGAAATTTGAAAATTTTTGTGTTCCGAATCCTCTTAAAGACAGAACAAAAGAGAACTACACAGAAAAATAAAATCAAGTTTTTATTCTAAATAATAGTTTGAAAGAATTAAGAATTTTTTCACGCAAAATTACAACAATATATATTTACTGTTTATCATAATTAAGGAAGTGAAAGGCCGGGAAATGGGAAAACGTATTACATTTCAATTATTTGCTTAGCATACTGTTTTATATTTGGTTTAACTGTTTCATTCATACGGACCTTATATGAGAACAAATAATTATTGCCCCACAAAGAAAAACACATCAGCATTCCTTTATTGAGATCTGATTTCTGAACAGATAATAGAAACACGCAGAACAATAATAAAATTATTTTATAATGGGTTCCCATTTATTAGAATATATATATATATAGTTTGATATTTTAAAAATAATAATGAAAAATAATTTATGCATTAAATGGCTAATAGTCCTGATACAATTTGTAAAATTTTAACAAGTGTACATTCATCTCTTTATATATTGTTTTATATCCAGGCACGTTACGATTTACATTACAATTAAAATAAGTTATGATGTACACTGTAAAAAAAAAAGTGTCGGTCTACTAAAAAAACTTTAGTGATCCTTGTAATTACTAAAAAATTTTTAGTAATCTTAGCCGGTTACAAGAAAATCTGTAAGAATTACTAGAAAAAAGTTAGCAACGAATAGAGTTAATAATTTTATATTTTTAATAGCTATTACTAAAACTCACTTGGTGTGGCCGTGATAGCATAGTGGTTATAGTAACGGGCTAAAAGGTCCCGGGTTCGATACTGGCCACTGCCAAATACGCCTCGAATGTATGCAGTGTAAGTACTCGTTATTAAAGGGATTATGAATATCCTGACGGAGCATTAGCAATGTTTGGTGCTGCCGTCTATTGCGGTTTTGCCGAAAATCTTTCGCTCCAGAAGTCTGGATGCAGCTCGAAGGAAGCTCCTGCCCTTCGAGCCCACGTAAGGGTTATTAAAAGTATTTTTGGAGCTATTACTAAAATTTGCTTCGTGGCTCATACTAAAAATTTTTAAGTTAGTTATACAAAAAATTCTTTTGTTCAGTTTACAAAAGAAATGCTTGTTTCGCTTGCAAAAAAAAAAAGTTTGTAATGGTTACTAAAAAATTTTGTGGAATACAAATTTACTAAAAAATTTTTAGTAACCTCTTGAATTTTTTTTTTTTTTTTTTTTTTTTTTTTTTTTTTTACAGTGTACACTACCAATTCTAAATGAAAATCATGCACATATTATATATATGTGTGATGAAATGAACATATGTGTAACATGTCTTTAACCACCCGGATCGAAGTTTTTACTATGCAATTAAAATCATGCATAAAATTAAAGTAAATAGAAAATAATAATTATTTAATCTAAGAAGATATAAAACCAAAATATACATTCAAAATTTAAATAAATATAAAAAAAAAATTTCGATGATTTATATACACCTGAAAAATTATTTTTTTAAACAGATTTTCGAAATTCACGCCGATCCACTCTGTCGGAAAAATCCAATGGAAAAATATTTTACACACATCCAAAATTAGAATTAGCCTTACCGAAAGCACAGTACAAAAGCATACTATTTGAGAAATTTGAGTGCAGTGGTTGAGCTGACTCCATCATGTTTTCAGAGGTCTTTGTGAGACTTAATCTAAAAAAAAGAGGAAGAATTATTATTTTAAAGTTACTAAAAACTACATCATTTTGCATCACTTTTTAATACATAAAAAAGTAAGAATTTTTGTGTCCCGTACCCTCTTAATGCGAATGTGTTGGTAAGTGTTTCATAATCTGTAATCTATGCAGGATTTTCTTTTCTTATTAGCTAAAACAACAAATTTCTCAGTTATGTGACATTTAAAAAAATATGTTTTAATGTCAAATATATTCATTAAAAATGAATCCAAAACTGCGAGAGTATTATTAGAAATCCTTTCCGAAAATGTAACAGTTGTACTGAAAGCAATAAAACTTTCATCTCATAAAAATGATACATTGTAATTATTAACTTAGAACTAAAAAGCATTGTCAGCAATAAAAGATTTCCAGAGAAAAAAATCATAAAAATATATTTTAACAAGATACAAGTGTTACGTGATCCAATTAATATGAAAAACAGTTCTATATCTTGAAACAAATCCTCTTCTTTTGCGATATGAGTTTCCTTAGTTCCTTAACTATCAAAGGTAATATATTTTTATTTCAGAAAGAAAGTTCATTGAACTGTTCAGTACATGAATAAATGCAAATTTCATAAAAGAAATTTTCGCAAAATTCATTTTTATAATAAGGGCTTTTGTTTTAATCGGGCACAAGTTGCTCGCTATCAAATTGTTCCTGGGTATGATAATTTGAATACTTTAGAAGAGTATATAATAAGTTCTTAATTCCTTCAAGTGACAAACTTAATAATTTCTTGATATAACAAAAAGAGAAACAAAAATAGAAACAGCCTTATTACCGGTTATTAATTATTCAATATAAAGGATATGATCAATATTATAAACTAATCAATTTATTTCACATTAAAAAAATAATAATGTATTTGTACCCTATATGGAGAGGGCTCTCAATATGGACACCCCTAATATTTTTAAAGGTAATAATTTTGATGGAGAGATGGCTCAACATTTTCGCGAAGAAAAGCAGTAGAAAAGATAATTAAGGCTGGAAAGAGTAAAAAAGCGCGTTGTTCGCCTTTTAGGAGGAAACTTGTTGTTTCGAGCTGTGCTGATCTTAATTACTTGTAAGTTTAAATTCTTTTTAGATATGGTAAAATTATATTAAATGTTGAAAAGCGGAGTATTTTAGAAAGCTAATAAAAGATATTTTCGATTGCTATTGCATATTTTGCTTAAAAATAGTTTTCTTATTCATTTGTTACAAGATTTAGTAAAACTACGCCCGGTTCCCAATATGGACAGCTTATGTCCCCATCAACTACAACTGTAAGAAAGAAGAAAATTCATCGTTTCCAAGCAATAAATTTAAAAGGCATCAAAGTGGTAAAATCTTTGTTCAACAAGATGCCATTTGAACAATCTCCCAAAAACTTTCCTCCAAAAAACCCTTCCAGAAAAATAAAAAGAAGCCCTCCCCCAGTAGGATATCTGTTGGCGAAATCGTAGGTACCAATGGTATGACTCCTTCAACAAAGAAGAGCTAGAACCTCTTCTTTTGCTGTATTGATGCTTTTCAAACATGCGGCCATGCCTCACATGTGGCAGATATATTCATGAGGATTATGTGGGACTTACTGCCCATGGTAAAAAAGTTTCTATTTGTCCATGCTGTGAGGACTGGGTAATAACAGATGTAAATTCGCAGACAGATGCAATAAAGCTAAGCAAAACCAACAATATTATTTCATAATATTTACTAGTAACTAAGGGGCTTTGCATGGGTCTTCGAAGGGTAAAAACCGAGAATGACTCCTCCCTTTCTAAAATGCATGTTCTGAAGGTATTTACGGTCCCCCCTCCTCCTCCGAATACTTTAAGATACATTTTTAGCTCACAGGCTATCATAGCCTGAGAGCTTATGTGCCCGCCCGTTCTGTATGTACGTTCGTATGTTCGTGCGTAACGCGATAACTCATAATAAAAATATCGGATCCACTTGAAATTTTGTATATAGGTATATCCTGATAAGGCGCTTCCCTGATTACTTTTTGGTGTTCATTCGAAATGTATAAGAGGGGGAACGGGGGCTCATGCCCCTCCCCTTAATTGATTTAATGGATTTTTCATGCAGCATTAACAGTTTTCGTTCAAAAATATAGATATAGGATCATTTTGATGTGGCAATTTCGTGACTATTATTAGATGTTTATTGAATAAGTATAAACAGGGGGAACGGGGGTTCTAATGCCCCTCCCCTTAATTGATATAAAAGGGTTTTTCAAGCAAAATTGTCAGATTTCGTTCAAATCTCTGACTAGTTTTGGAAGTTTAATGGTTAAGTATAAAAGAGGGGGATAGCTCCTCTTAAATTATATAAATATTAAATGGGTTTTTATTAAGAATTATCCGCTCTGCTCTGAATTTTGGATATAGATTTTTTATATGATAAAGCATGTTCTTGATAGTTTAGGAGGTTTAATGATTAAGTATAAAAAAGAGGAAAGGAGAGAGCTGTTTCCCTTTCATAATTTTTTTTCCAACGGGATTAACCCTTGAAAATATAAGGCTGTAATGTACAATTAGTATGCGTAGCCTGTGAGCTCAATGCCATCAGTATAACTGGGCAATATTCTTTTTTATTTTATTCCCTTTCCTCTAAAATCCCTTGGAAAAGTGGCTCTTCCATACACACGGTGTAGAAAGTTAATAAGGAAACACCTGCCCATAATAGGAACAGATAGTTCCTTATATGGACACTTGTAAACATTTTTTTTTGTTTTTATCATTTAAATTAAACCAGAATAATTACAAGGTCGCTAATTTTAATAATGATAGTCAATAGTCCAAAGATAGTGGTCACATATTTTTGGAGTCCTGTGACTTGTAGATGGGGGTGAAAAAAATACGTTTTCCTTAGGGTGTCCATATTGGGTACAAGTACCTTAATAAAATAAAATGTACATATCTGTAAGTAGACAGAAATAAAGTAAAAGATAGAATTATGCTTAATAAAATGTTATCTGTATACAGTAGAGTACAATAAAAGATGTATATCTACCAATGCAAAGTTAGGGAAATCTGTATTCTTAATAAAATGTTATTTGTACACAGTACAAAAAAATATGTAAATCTACAAATGTAATTTTTGAGAAATGTGTATGCTTACTAAAATGTTATCTATACACAGGACAAAAAGGATGTAAATCTACAATACTAGTTTTTGTAAAGCTATAGAAATCTTCAGCTTTACAAAAGAATCTTCTAAAATAATTAATTTAGACGCAGTAATTTTACTAAAATTTTACCTTAACCAGAGTTACAGTTATGTAAAAAGTTCTAAGCATCCCAGTTTCCTAAACAAATTTCAGTAACTTTAGAGATTTTTTTTCATTTACAGTGTAAACGTGTATAAGTTTTGTTGTTGATGTTATATAAAAGATTTTAGGAATGCCAGTTTTTAAGAAAAAATTTAGTAACTATACAAATTTCTTTTCTAAAGTGTTTGTAATTTTTAAATTAACGTCTTGCGAAATATGACATACTTGACTCATTTTATTAGTACTTACGTAATATTATACTTACATGTAACTTACATTTCGTTTACTTACAGACATATTCCTTACTGTTATATAACTAGTGTTTTGAGCGGTCTACTGTCACAAAAAATGGGACAGGCAGTAAAAAAAGAGGAGTATAAAATGTGCATGCAGAACCAGTCTATAAAGAAATTCTGTTTTAAATAAACAATTGTTTTACCGAAAAAAAGTTGCATAAAAATGATACATTTTATTTATTAACTTAGATTTAAAAAATATAATCAGCAGTAAAAGATTTCCAGAAAGAATCGTAAATATATTTTAATAATATACAAATGTTACGCGATCCATTAATGTAAAAAATAGTTTTATATCTTGAAACATATCTATTTCTTTGCCGTAGCATTATTCCCCTTAGTTTTCTAACTATCAAGTGAAAATATACTTTTATTTCAGAAGGAAAGTTCTATGAATCGTTCTTCACATGAACAGATTTAAATTTCATATAGGACTTTTCGCAAAATTCAATTTTTTTTTTTTAAATAAGAATTTTGTTTTAATTGGGGACAGGTGGTTCGCTATCAAATTGTTTCCAGGGCGTAATAATTTGAAAACAATAGTGGAACGAATAATAGGATAATAATCAATTCAAGTTATAAAAATTAATAACTTATTCAAAAAAAGAAAAAAAAAATAGAAACTCTGAGCAGACATTAATAATGATTTAATACAGTTATGACTAATAAATATATTTTGAACTTTTAAATTGAAATATATAACACTGCCTAAAATGAATAATAAAATAATATCTATAACGGAATCCTATGTTAAATGAAGAATTATTTTACTGAAGGCAATAGCAAATTTATTGCATACAAATGATCCATTGTATCTATTGACTTAGATTTAAAAAATATCGACACCAAAAAAGGTTTCCAGAAAAAAAAAAAATCGTAAAATATATTCTGATAAGGTACAAATGTCAGCGATCTAATTAATGTGAAAAATGGCTATATATAGAAATAAATTATCTTCTTTTGTCGGAGTATTGTTCCCTTAACTTTCAAACTATCAAACATAAAGATATTTTTTTTTTAGCAGAAAAGTTCAATGAATTGATCTTCGCATGAACAAATTTAAATTTCATTAGGGACTTTCTGCAAAGCTCTTTTTTTAATATACTTATCTTTTAATATAACGGCAACATTGCTGCCAGCAGTTTTTGCCATAAATTTAATGAATTTTTTTTTCTTACAGTGTGTAACATTGCAATGTTACACCGGTTATATTTTCTTAAATTGCACCATCATATAAGTGTAAAAAATTACTGCATAAAATGGAAATAGCAGCTTCCACCACTTTTATGGAGTATCGTCACACAAATGTTTTACAGTGATAAGAACTTTAGTTTTAATTGAGGAGAAATTGTTCGCTATCAAACTGTTTTCAGGGTATGATAATTTGAAAACAATAGAGAGACGAATAATAGGATCTTAATTTATTCAATTAATAAAATTAATAACTTATTCATATAAAGAAAAAAGAAACAAAAATAGAAACTGGCGTTAATTAGGATTTAGCCTTCCTACCCTGTTTAAATTTTACTCAATCTTGATTAAAAACATTTCACACCAAAATTGTTATTTAAAACATTTTATTAATATATTTGATACACTTAAATTTCGGAATCTGTTATTTATCTTTCTTCATAAAAAAGTTCTGGTTCGAATCGTATAAAACAAATTATAGATGTGGGTTGATTAGACCCATTCAGTGTAGGAAGGCTAATATAGTTACGGCTAATAAATATAATTCGAATTTTTAAATTAACATACATTACACTGTGTAGACTGAGCTTATCTATAATGGAATTCATCAATAAAAAATTAATTATTTTACAGAAATCAATAATACTTTTATTGCTTAAAAATGATTCATTGTCCTTATTGACTTAGATTTAAAAATGTAGTCAGCAATAAAATATTTCCAGAAAAGAATGGGAGGATAAGAGACAAATGTGTGACCAATTAATGGGAAATATATAATAAAACAAATTCTCTTTTTTTGCCATAGGATTATTCCCCTTAGCTCTCTAACTATCAAACGTAAAGATATTTTTATTTAAGAAGGAAAGTTCAATGAAATGTTCTTCACACGAACAGATTTAAATTTCAAAAGGGACTTTTTCTAAGCTCTCCCTTTTTCCGTCTTTTTTTAATAAGAACTTTTGTTTTTATTGAGGACAAGTTGTTCACTATCAGGTTGGTTCCAGAATATGATAATTTGAAAATAACAGAGGAACGAATAACAGAGCACCATAATTTATTCAAGAAATTAAAAATTAATAACTTATTCATATAAAGAAAAATGAAACAAAAATAGAAGCTGTTTTATTAACAGACATTAATTATGATTTAATTTAGTTATGGCTAATAAATATTAATTGAACTTTTAAATCAACATATATTACACTGTGTAAACTAAACTTATCTATAACGGAATCCTGCGTTAAATAAACAATTATTTTCCTGAAATCAATAACACTTTTACTGCATAAAAATTATCTTTGTACTTGTTGACTAAGATTTAAAAAAAATATAGTCAACTATAAAAGAATTCTAGAAAAGAACCGCAAAATGTATTCTAATAAGATGCAAATGTTAGCGGTCCAGTTAATGTGAAATATAGCTATATCTTGAAACAAATCCACTTCTTTTGTCGTAGCATTAATCTTCGGAGCTCTCTAACTATCAAACATAAAGATATTTGCATTTAAGAAGAAAAGTTCAATGAATTGTTCTTCACATGAACAAATCTAAATTTCTTAAGAGTAATTTCGCAAAGCTCATTTTTTAATAAGAGCTTTTGTTTTAATTGGGATGAAATTAATTGCTATCAAATTGTTTCTTGGGTATTACAATCTGAAAATAAAAAAAGAGCGATAAATAGGATCTTAATTCATTCAAGCTATAAAACTAATAACTGTAAGTAAAAAAAAAAATTCCTTTACAATATTTTTTTATTTAAAAAAGGAAATAAAATAAAGTTAAAAAATAATATAATGTACCAAAAATTGTAGAAACAATATTAAAATTATTGCTTGTAACTGTAGCTATTATTTTAATACAATCATAAAACTTTCATTGCATTTAGTGGATATATTGAATTTATTAATTTAGAATTGAAACTAGTCACAGAAACAAAATATTTCTAGAAAAAAGAAATGGAAAAATATTTTTTAACAAGATACAAATGGTACGCGATATAATTAGGATGAAAAACAGTTCTATATCTTGAAAGACATCCTCTTCTTTTGCGATATGAGGATCCTTAACTTTTTAACTATCAAACGTAATATATTTTTATTTCAGAAAGAAAGTTCATTGAACTATTCAGCACATGAATAGATTCAAATTTCATAAGAGAAATTTTAGCAAAGCTATAAACATATATTTTTTATAATAGGAATTTTTGTTTTAATTTGGGACAAGTGGCTTGCTATCAAATTGTTTCTAGAGTATTAAAATTTGAAAACAATAAAGGAGAAATTAATAGGATCTTAATTTATTCAAGCTGTGAAATTCATAATTTATTAACAGAAAGTAAACAGAAAAAAATCATTACATTACTTTTTTATTTAGAAAAAAAGAAAGTAAAGTGTAATTAAAAATAATACGGTTTGTATATAAACACTTTGAGAAAAAAATAATGTAATGTACCAAAAATGTATAGGAACAATATTAAAATTATTGCTTGAAAATGTAGCTATTCTTTTATTACAAACATAAAACTTTTATTGCATTGAATGGATACATTGAATTTATTTAGTTAGAATTGAAACTAGCCATAGCAATAAAACATTTCCTGAGAAAAGAAATTTAAAAATATATTTTAACAAGGTATGCATGTTACGCGATATAATTAATACGGAAAGAAAAAAAAAAAACAGTTCTATACCTTGAAACAAACCCTCTTCCTTTTCGATAGGAGGTTCCTTAACTCCTTAATTATCAAACGTAATATACTTTTATTTCAGAAAGAAAGTTCATTGAACTGTTCAGTACATGAATTAATGCAAATTTCACAAGAGCAAATTTTCGCAAAAGGTATTTTTATAATAATAGCTTTTCTTTTAATTGGGGACAAGTTGCTCGCTGTCAAATTGTTGCTAGGGCATTGTAATTTGAAAACAATAAAGGAGCGATAAATAGGATATTAATTTATTCTATCTATAAAATTAATAACTTATTAACAGGTAGTAAAAAAAATTCTTTACAGTATTTTTTTAATTAGAAAGAAGAAAGTAAAAATGTAGTTAAAAAATAATACGGTTTGTATATAAACACTTTGAGGAAAAAATAATGTAATTTACCAAAAATGTATAGAAACAATTTAAAAATTAATGCTTGAAAATGCAGCTTTTATTTTATTATAATCTTAAAACTTTCATTGCATTGAATAGATACACTGAATTTATTTAGTTAGAATTGAAACTAGCCATAGCAGGCGAATTATTAAAACGTGGGATCATTAAACGTTAACTATTAGTGATTTTTTTAAATTTTCAAATTTAATACCAATTTTTTTATAATGCAGTATATAAGTCTATAAACTTATATACAAACATTAAAAAACAGCAATTATTCTGGAAAATTAATTATAAAGCATTTAATTAGTCAATCTATATGTGAAAGTTGAGCGTGCTTCTAAGTAAAATTATATTGTTACAGGTACTAAATACGTTTATTTACACATAACACATATTTATTTATGATAAAACATTATAACAACTAACTTATTATACATTTCAGGGCATTAGATAATCCTTAAAAATAAATTTACGGGAAAAAAAAATCGTCGTTTAGATCGTTACGCAATTCGGACATTACGATTTCTTATTTTATAAAAGTGCATTTATTGCAAAAAATTTTACGGAAATAGATATAGATACTTTCAAATTAAACAAAAATGATTTTAGAGATAGATAAAAGAGATTAAAGTACTTACTTAACGTGTTTTGGGTGTAAATAATAGCTTTGTTTTGATCGTTACTTTTGGACATAAGAAAATACAGAAAAAGTTTTTCTAGAAAAGTCCTTCTAAATTAAAAAATCAATAAATTGGTAGCGCCATTTGTTAACAAAATTATTAAACAATCATCCATTTCCTTTATGCATTCAATGTTTATCATTAGAATCTCCTGGAAACAAGTTAATTTTTTTTTCTTGGTACATTGGAACAGTTAACGTTATGAATGTCTGAAATTGGCCATTTTAGTAAAAAAAATTGAAATTTTAAGATATTTATACAAAACTTTTAATATAAATTATATAAATTTTTGTCTTTGAACAGATATAAGAATTCAATAAAAATAAAAATTAAAGTCAATGATGATTAAATTAATTTATTCGAAAGCTTAAAGTTATGATGTATGTATTGTGTCCACCTTTTGAGAACGTCCCAGCAATAAAACATTTGCAGAGAAAAGAAATTCAAAAATACATTTTAACAAGATACACATGTTACGCGATATAATTAATATGAGAAACAGTTCCATATTTTGAAACAAATTCTCTTCTTTTGCGATAAAATGTTCCTTAACTGTGTATTCGAAAAAACGCTTTTCCATCTTCAACAGCTCGAAATTTTCCGATACAATTTCAGACAAATTTTTAAAAGTAGAAACGTGCAATTTGCTGAGGGGATTTTTGAAGAGACATATAAGGTGCCGTGTGATGTAATTTTACCCTCAATTCATTAGAATTTTATTTATAAACTCAAATTCTATGTCTGATATAAGCAATTATCTTCTCAGCATGACCCATTTTTTCGTTCACATATCGCCCGCTTCTGAAAAATCTGTTCAAAATGCCATTTTTGATTGCCTTTTTTTTTGCAATATTTTCGACATTTATCAAAGAATCGACAATTACGGCACCTTGTGTACTTTCTAAATAAGACAATTTTCCAGTTAGATGCATATGAGAGCAAAAATGAATTTAAAAATAAATCGGAAAATAAGCAGTGTGAATCGAAATACACCATTAAGGCTGCTGGCCACTTCTTTTTCGAATTCCCTTCCGTAAAGTTAAGTCTATGGGCATTTGATGCATTCTTATATTTAGAATATCTTCTCGGAAAATTAATATTTTTAACTTCTTCTTTCCGTGTTCTCTTCTTAAAGAATGTCAATTTTTTTCTTAGTTTTCATTATGTTTCTAAAATCTATGCTTAATTTAATATTTTATGTGTTAAAAACTGACGAACTGGAAGTAAAATTTTAGCACTTCATATTAAATTAAGAATAGATTTTAGAAATATTATGAAAACTAAGAAAAAAAAAAAAAAAGAGACATCCTTTAAGAAGAGAACATGGAAAAAAGAAGTTAAAAATATTAATTTTCCGAGAAGTTATTCTACATATAAGAATGCATCAAAGTCCCTTGATTTTACATTACGGAGGGGAATTCGGAAAGTGAGTGAACTGCAGCCTTAACTCCTTAACTATTAAACGTAATGTATTTTTATTTCGGAAAGAAAGTTTATTTAACTGTTCAGCACATTCAAATCTCATAAGGGAAATTTTCGCAAAGCTAATTTTTTAATAAGAATTTTTGTTTTAATTTGGAACAAGTTGCTCGCTATCCAATTGTTTCTAGGGTATTATAATTTGAAAACAATAATGGAGCAATTAATCGGATATTAATCCATTCAAACATATAAAATTAATAACTTATTAACAGAGACTAAAAAAAAAAAAAAAAAAAAAAAGAAAGAAAAAAAAAAAGAAAAAAAAATACAATATTTTCTTATTTAGAAAGAAGAAAATAAAATGAAGCTACAATTAATATGGTTTGAATATAAGTACTTTGAAAAGAAAATATAATGCACTAAAATACATAGGAATATTAATATTATAATATTAGAACTATTCCTTGCAAATGTTGCTTTGATTTAATTACAATCATAATGCTTTCATTGCATTGAATGAATACATTGAATTTATTAAGTCAGAATTCAAACTAGCCTTAGCAATAAAAGGTTTTCCGAAAGAAGTCAGAGAAAAGATTCATAAAAATATAGTTTAACAAGTTATAGATGTTACGTGATCCAATTAATATGAAAAATAATTCAGTAATTTGAAGCAAATCCTCTTCCTTTCCCGTACGATTATTCTCCGTAGCTCTTTAACTATTTAACATAACATATTTTTATTTCAGAAAGAAAGTCATTGAACTGTTTAGCACATAAAAAGATTAAAATTTCATAAGCGAAATTTTCGCAGAGTCCATTTTTTAATAAGAACTTGGGATATATTGGGGAGAAGTTCTCACAATATCAAATTGTTTTTAGGGTATTAAAATTAAAAAAAAACAGTTCAGGAGTGAATATTATAGTCTTAATTGATTCAAGTAATGAAATGAATAGCTTATTGGCAGAAAGTAAAACACACACAGACACATAAAATGATATATTATAATATTTTCTTATTTAGAAAGAAGAAAGTTAGATAAAGTTTAAAAATAACTCTTTGACAGTTGTCAAAGAACATAGGCATGCATGAAGGACCCCATACTTAATAAAAAAATACCTAAAGAAAATGAATAAATATATAAATATGTAACGTATTCCCCCGCATTAGCCGGAATGCCGCAATATTCTGGGAAAGGAGATTTTTAAGTATGAGTCCCAGATCGTTACCGGCATACCGGAAAAAGCTAAGAACCTCGAAAATGGAAAGGAACGTGGGTCATTAGATGTAGTAGCGGCGACTACTGTTAGGAAGGTGGAGTGCAATATAAAGTTTGGTCTCATTTTATCATTATTTATTTTACCTTTTTAACATACAGAGAATAAAAACCTATTCCACGTGTACATTCCATTTTACACAAAGCTTACCTAGCACCCACCCATTATTTACAATTTAAAAATAGATTGTCTCACAGATTATTACACGAAAAGAAATATTCTTATTATATATCGAGTAAGATAGTTATAATAATTATTTAAATATATAAAAATGTAAATATACCTTATTTAAAAAAAAAAAAAAAAAAAAAAAAAAAAAAAAAAAAAAAAGCGATAATTTGATTAAATTACTGTCGTCATTCTGGAGTAAAAATGTCATACATAAAAATCTCGCATAATAATAATAATATAAATAAAACCCAATATTCACTTAAATATAAATTAATATATATATATATATATATATATATATATATATATATATATATATATATATATATATATACATATATATATATATATAAAGAAAGAGACAAAAAGAAAAATAAGTATTGATGTTTTCTTCTTAAAAAGAAAAGTGCTGTTAGAAAAACCACAATAAATCAGCCATTTATCCTCCAGTAGCGAAATCTTATATTTTTCGGCATGCGGTATAATGCGGGGGAATATGATATAAATATATAGTTAAAAAATAATATCATTTAAATGCCAAATACATTGAAAAAAATAATATGTATCAAAAATTTATAGGAACATTATTGGAATTATTACTCGCAAATATTACTTTTATTTTATTACAATCATAAAACGTTCATTGCATAGAATGACTACATTGTATTTATTAAGTTAGAATTCAAACTAGCCATTGCAATAAAATATTTTTCAGGAAAGAATCATAAAAATTCTTTAATAAGATACAAATTTTAAGCAATCCAATTAACATGAAGTATAATTCTATATCTTGAAACAAATCTTTTTCTTTTGCCATCGAATTATTCTCTTTATCACCTTAACTACCAAACATAACATATTTTTCTCGCAGAAAGAAAGTTTATTGAACTATTCAGCACACTAACAGATTAAATTTAATTACAGAAATTTCCCCAAAGATTATTTTTTAATAAGAATTTTTGTTTTAATTGGGGACAAGTGGCTTGCAATCAAATTGTTTCAAGGGTATGATAATTTAAAAACAACAGAGGAGCGAATAATATCATAATTAATTTAAGCAATAAAATTAATAATTTATTAACTGAAAATAAAAATGTAAATAAATAAATAAATAAGTAAAAGATCAATTATACAATATTTTCTTATTCAGAAAAAAGAGAGTAAAATGAAGCTAAAAAACAGCTCTTTAATAGTTATCAAAGTTGGTTGTGTTTGTCGTGTTTATAACGGCCAATTACCTGCACAAGAGATATAGGCCCAAGGAAAGAGCCCATGGGGGTGTTTCTAAAAGAGAATGTAACCCGTATTTATGCAAGGAAATCTTAGGTTTGAAGAAAACCACGGAAAACTCCGAACGATAAGGCTAACGGGCGCGATTGGGTTCGAACCCAGCACCTCCTGTCTGCAAATTTCGAGGGCAGGGTCGTTATCAGAGAACACAGACATGTTTGAAGGACCCTATATTTAATAAAATAATATCGGATGAAAATCAGTAAATACATAAATGTTTATTAATTTATATATAAAAAAAATACCGTTTAAATACCAAATACATTTCGAAAATTTACAGGAACATTATTAGAATTATCTCCCACAAATCCTATTTTTATTTTATTATTATCATAAAACATCTATTTCATCGAATGACTACATTGTATTTATTAAAATAAAATTCAAAATAGCCATAGCAATAAAAGATTTTTCAGGAAAGAATCTTAAAAACATTTTAATAAAATACAAATTTTATGCGATACAATTAATATAAAAATAGTTTCATATATTGAAATAAATCCCCTTCTATTATTGCAAAAGAATATTTCCGGAAGCTCTTTAATAATCAAATATACATGTATCATTTTTTCGCAAAGAAAGTTCATTGAACTGCACATCTTTAGATTCAAATTTCATCAAAGGAATTCTTTTAAGCTTTTTGTGTCCATAAATATACACTGCTGAGCAAAATTTAAGGAAGAGTCCCAAAATGACAATTTTCAAGGGATTTTCAAGCGATAATTTTTACGCGAATATTCAAAAGGAAGTAATATAATTCGAATAATTACTATCCCGCATAACAGCTAGTCCATATAACATCTCATTCAGGTCACACATGGTCACAAGTGTCACAGTCACTACAGCGAAACAAAAACTAGGAAATTCCATACGTTTCTTTTATGAGTCTCAAATGACTACTATATGTGACACCACTGTCAAGTCACTGCGACTACTGCTTTGTGACGAGTCACCAGGTGACTTTACGGTGTCGTTAATTTGAGACTCTCATATGACTGCCATTTTGAGGCTCAATTTCAAACTCATTGTGAATATAGCATTATGATAAATCACCAAGTAATGTCACATTAAAGTCATATGGGGACTTTCCGTCACAAGACTTTGTCAAATGGTGACAGAGACCCTACTGTGAAGTAACCACTGTGAAAAGTGGTGAAAAGTCACTATGTGAATTTAATGGGACATTATTTGGTGATTTATCATAGTGCAACATTCACAATGACTTTGAAATTGAGCCTCCAAATGACAGTCACATCAGAGTCTCAATATAACGACACTGTAAAGCCACCTGGTGACTCGTCACATTTCAATTTGACTTTCTGCAAGGGCCAAGCTTTGGCTCAATTTTTAGTTTTTGATACGGGTCGGGTCTAGATAGCGCTTGTTCGGGCCGGGACCGGGTCTGTAAATTTTGGACCTCTAGCCTATATGATATATTAGCGTAGGTGAAGCTTTCTGCTGTACAGAAGGAAGTGAAAGGACTCATTGGTGTTCCTGCAGGCTGTATTGCAATAACTGAATTTAGCAAGCAGAACTTTTTGCTATTTTTAAAAGCCTTAGATTAGATATCTCATTAAAACGTTATTCTTTTAATCCGAATTTTCCAACATGCATGCATTTAGTTGAATAAATCTCAAATTATGAGATTAAATCACTTCTCTCTCTCTCTTTTTTTTTTTTTGAAAAACTTATTTAGGCCATGTTTCAGCCCATAAGGGTATCTTGGGAAATGAAATGGCGGATAGCAAGGCAAATGAGGCCCCTTCTAGATCAATTGATTTTTCATTTCCTGTATCGTACTCACGCATCAAAATATTCACATTTGTTTTATAAAATGGTGGTAGGATCATTGATCACTGGATCATTGAATGCAGTCACTTTTATGGGGAAGGGATTTTGTGGATACGGGAGATGGGGGGGGGGAGGGAAATCGAAGAAATTCAAAAGGAAAATTGTACTTTTTTACCATTGAAAACACAAAATCTCAAATCTTCCGGGGGGGGGCGGAGCGGCGGAAATGTCTCCCCTTCTAGGCCACTCCCTGAAAACAGAACTGAAAGTTTATAAGTATATTTTGAATCAACAGACGCGTTCCTTAAAAATAAATGCAGGTATGCAATAGAAACTTGTTTACAATTAAAAAAAAATTAAATCA
This sequence comes from Maratus speculifer, assembly GCA_964019185.1. Classification (NCBI taxonomy): domain Eukaryota; kingdom Metazoa; phylum Arthropoda; class Arachnida; order Araneae; family Salticidae; genus Maratus; species Maratus speculifer. The sequence goes on from OZ025301.1 coordinate 187,550,453, forward strand.
TACTATTTTATAATTGTTACATTAATTTTGAAAATGTAAGCGCCGATAAAATTGTGTGAATCTATTTTCTTTTTCATTTCTTATTTTTGCAAGAAACAAAAGTACTAGCCATGCAGAAAATAAATAAATAAATAAAATAATAAATAAATAATAGTTTTTTATTTAAAAAAATTTAAACATGCGCAAACATAATTTAATTACTCAAAGTCAATTTGCAATACTAACATTAACAAATATTTTCACTGTCTCAAGTGTAACTAGCTTACAAAAAGATTTAAACCTGCACAACATAATTAAATTACTCAAAGCAAATTTGCGATTTTGATATTAACAAATATTGCCATGGTCTCAAATACAACCAGACAGATACTACAAATATACTTTTTATTCTGAATTCTACAAACTTTTAACTTTTGAATAATCCAGGTTTGAGCTCTGAATTTTGAATTTAAATTGCTTAGATTAGTTTGAACGGATGAAATGTTATGTTAGTTTGCTTTAAATCATTAATCATTAATTATTTATGCTTTATGCGATGTTTATTTCATTCCCAGAGATTTGCTGATGCAAATAAATCAATAAAGGAAGAATAAACCACAAATATTTTGCACTGGATGGCTGCGATCGTATTCTTACTCTTTTTTTTTAAAAAAAACTATTTTGAGAACTTAAAATATATATATATATATATATATATACTCAAAAAAAAAAAAAAAAAAAATGCAAACAACATAGACAAATTAAAAAATAAATAGAAATAAAAATAAAAAGAAATTTTTTTCTGGGTATTGACTTCAATCAAATAGAAACTAAATCATTTAAAATTATTGAAATGTAAAGTGAATATTAAAAATAAATTATACTATAAGTTTTATGTTAGCGGGTGCTTCCGTAAAAGTGAAGTAGACCAATAATAAAAAAGTCAAACAAGCTCGAAAAATCATGCAATAAGCATAAATTATATTATTAGCATAGATTACATCTTACATCATGAAGAAACACCTTTCAACACTTACATTAGCAATTATTGAAAATTTCTCTTCAGCAGTTTTCGCTAATTAAGAGAATGGCCTAAATTTTGCAGCTCTGTATTCAACGTATAGGATTGATGCACAACGAGTAACAAAGGTAAATTTAAAATCGCATACCGAAAATGAAAATGCATTTTCAGTAAATATTGCTCAAAGATAGTATAGTAATCGATTTCTTTTGTGTGTGCGTGTAAATGAGCAATCAATGCTATGAATGCTGTATTACGTTGTAATCATCTTGTAGTGAAATTCAATAAATCATATAAATTTGAAGATATTTAAAATAGCGTGATGTTATTAAAATATTCAGAAAACGATTTTTCTCCATACAATTTTTGACCATAATGAAACGGAATTCTTTTGAGTGACTCTGTAAAAGAACTATTAATGCTACATGTTTCATATGCTGAAAATCCGAGTATATTTAAGCGAGTTAGAGAGTCGACAGAGAGAGACTGCCAGACAGTCAAACAAAACGAACACTTTTCAACTATGTTGGAAAGTGTTAAATCAGGACATCCCTTTGAAAGCCCATATGTAGTATTAGCCCGGAGTCCGTCATCTTGTTGTCTATTTGTTAGTCCCTTATGACCACTTTACACTTAACTTTTGAACATTTCAGAAATAAAATATAAACAAAAACAAATTTTTAAACTAAGAATGAGCATTCTAAACATTATTTATAAATATATATATAAAAAAAAATATGTGTGTGTGTGTGGGGGGGGGGGGGGGGGAGGAGAAATTCATAATTAACAAACGGTAAATACATAAATTTTAAAACAATTAAATAAAGCAAATCTTCTTTTAAAACATATATATTCCAAAATTACAGTCGAAAATGCTTTAGAGATTATACATTAAAAAAAAATAATGAATAATTAAAAAAAAATAAATCCAAACACAGAAATTTAAAATCGGAAAAAAGTCGCCATTTTTGGGCTAATACTATATGATAGCCCTAAAAGTAGGATTGTATTTAAAATTGGCTTGTTTATCTATTTTTTTTATTTTTCATTATTCTTTTTTTGTTGCGCTTACATATCAAATAATAATTTTACAGTTATCAATATTTTACTTAAACCCTATTTACATTTAAACGTCAAAAAATGGTTTCAAAGTTCCTCTTTTTTTCGACTTGATCGATACTATACAACTATAGATATATTTAACATGAATTATCAGTTAACTTATCAATGATAATATCAACTTCTCAAGGCCTTATCGGTGACAGCGAAACAATGAAAGAGACTTGCAGAAAAGTCATTTGTATCTTGAATAAATATTCACCTCAGGGAGAAGTCAGGATGGCCGAGCGGTCTAAGGCGCCAGATTTAAGCTCTGGTTCTCGAAAGAGAGCGTGGGTTCGAACCCCACTCCTGACATATTTGTAGTTTTGCAGCAACTTAGGTTTCTTATTTTATTTTTTAATTATATTTTTGAAATGTAATGCAAGTTGTATTATTAAAAATATTTTGCATGTAACCATCAACATACAGTATCAAAGTTCATTTATATCAAATTTCTGACTACCAATCAGTCTGACTATAATTTTGTAGTAAATAAGCAAGAATTATCAATCTACCTACCAAAGTCCAAATCACCGTTCTTTCATAATATTAGTATGTCGCTCTCTCAAATTCTTTTTTTTTTTTTTTTTTTTTTTTTTTTTTGGTGATGACGCTTAGGCGTTTGGCCTTTCGAGCAAATTTTCCTCGCTAATGTTAAACGATTTTGCGATGCATTCGTACCTTTAAAACATTTTTTCATGAAATTAAAATTTTCAACTTAATCTTTCTGTATAGATTTTGTTCTTGAAGTATGTCTCTTTTCTTATTAATTGTTAAAGGATCTCTAATATTATTTTATGTTATAACCACCTTGCCTAAATTCTGAAAATTATAAAATTATTTTTAAGGAACAATTTAAAGATAAAATTCAAATGGACATATCCGTTATTTTATGTCGTAGTCAAAATAAAATAAACTACGCAGATATCTAATCATAATTAAACTACTGAGAAATCAAATGAGATGTTAGCAAATATTTTACCATTATCTCAAATGCAACTACCCGTGGTTTTAATTTGATTTTTCTAATTTCTGTTTCGTCATGCGTGAAATATTATCACTTAGGAAAAGTGCTGAAATAAATTAAGCTGCTCACAATCAAAATTATGTTTAATTGGATTCATTATTCCGTTCTTTTCTTTTTTTTTCTTTTCTGAAATCAATCAGTTTTTGTTTAATTTTTAATCAAGTAATTATAACACAGATTTTGTTTAATTTCAAAATCGTTTAAAATTGATTTTTTTAAATTGAAGAATGTTGATTTAGTATATTTGTTAAATATTTATATTTTTAGGCTACATCATATACGCAGAGATTGTTTTAACTAATGTCTTTTCTTTTTTTGAAATGGGTATTGGTGTACTGAGACATAATTTTCGTAGAATAATACTTTTTCTACAAGATAGCAAGATACCTCGGTGTCCTTTGAGGAAAAAAAAATCAAATTTAAGCTATGTATATATATATATATATATATATATATATATATATATATATATATATATATATATATATATATATATATATATACGTAAAGACATATTTATGTAGTTTTATTTCAAAGTGAAAAGAATTATAAAAATTTCAATATGTGTAATATATAAATAATATTTTCGCAAATACTAGTTAGAATTTTAACAATAATAACTGTGTTTCAAATGAAACCAAGCGTGTATATGACTTTATATCTTATATATTAATGTAAAAGGTCATAATTATTTTGAAATTTACATAGATCTTTGTAAGTAAGGTTTTTTGATGGCATAAATTAATCTTTTCTCTGGGGAAAAAAAAAGAATGTAAACGGTTTCAAATTTTACATTGGATTTTTGCTATTTTTCCTGTAAAATGTACCATGTAATTTTTAGAAGAATTTGATTCAAATTAATTATATATGATTTCATTCTCTTCCCTCCCCCCCCCCAAAAAAAAAAAAAAATATATTTAACCGTAGTTAAAATGCTGAGAAATCGAATCACGTTATCAGCAAATGTTGTCATTGTCTCAAATGCAGCCGCGTGAACTTTTATTAAAAATTTTCCAAGTTTTTCTGTTTCATCACATGGTAGATATTACCACGCTGGAAAACTACTTCAATAAATTAAGCTTATCATGATCAATGGTATATTTTATTAGATTCTTTTTCTGTTTTTTCTGTTGTTTCTGAAACTAATCAGGTTTTTTTTTGTTTAATTTTAAGTATGCATTTTTAACTTAGATTTTGTTTAATTTCAGAATAGTTTAAAATTTATTATTTTGAATTGAAGAAAGTTTATTTAGTGTATTTTTTAAATATTTATCTTTTAGGCTACATCATACTTGCAAAGATTGTCTTAATAAGATTTTTTGAAATGAGTATAGGAGTACTGAGATAGATTTAATTTTCATAGAATAATACTTTTCCTGAAAGATAGCAAGATACCTTATTGTCGTTTGATGAAAAAATCAGTTTAAGCAATAACAATAATAAAAAAAAAGCAATGTAGTTTTACTTCAAAGTGAAAATACTTATAACGATTTCAATCCGTATTATACATGAATAATATTTTCGCAAATACTTGTTAGAATTTTAACAATATTAACAGTGTCTTAAATGAAACCAAACGTGTATACGAATTTACGTCCTTTATATTAATACATAAGGTCATGATTATTTTGAAATTCCCATAAAGTTTTGTAAATAAGGTTTTTCGAATGCATAAATTAATCTTTTATCTGAAAAAAAAAAAAAAAAAAAAAAAAAGAATATAAACGGGTTGCAGATTTTAAAACTTTTACATTAGATTTTTTTACTTTTCCTATGATATGTATTATGTAACTTTTTAAAGAACAGTATCAAAATTTCATTCACATTAATTATACATAATTTCATTCTCAAAAAACAACCAAAAATAAAATAAATAATAAAATAAATAAGTAAATAAATAAATCAAATATCAATCAGATATTTAACCGTAATTAAAATGCTGAGAAATATTGGGTTGGAGTAAAAGTAATTTCGTTTTTTCCCAATGGATGGCTTTAAAGTCGCATATCTCGAGTACAACTTATACTCAATTAAGCCAAAGTATACAGATTTTAAAAGGTAATAGTCTCTAGAAAATTCTAGATATAAAGGTAGCGTCATGTGTTTAATCAGTTAAAAGTTATTGCATTTTAAAAATGGAGATTCCAGGAGATCATTTTCGTGACATTTTAATTTTTTCGTTACGAAAAGAGAAAACTGCGGTGCAGGATCATTGAAAATTGTGTACTGTTTGTGGTGATCAGTGTGTAAGTAAACACCAGTGTCAGAATTGGTTTGCTTGTCTCGTATAGATGTTAAAGATGAACTTCGCCCTGGCCAGTCAATCGTTGAAAAAGTTGATAAAATTAAAAAAAAAAAAAAAAAAAAAAAAAAAAAAAAAAAAAAAACGAGATAGACCGACATATTTCTTTCAGCGACATTGCTACGGAATTAAACATCGACCATAAAACAGTTTTAAACCATTTACGGATGACTGGATACCAAAAAATTATCGATACTTGAGTTCCCCATGAACTTACAGTGAAAACTTTAATAGACAGTCTTTCCATTTTTGAATTACTACTGAGATGGAATGAAATTAAGCCATTTTTGAAACGAATGATTACGAATGATGAAAAATGGATCTCGTACGACAACAATATGCGAAAAAGATCGTTTGTCGATACCCGGAGAAGCTTCACAAACAGTGGCAAAACCGGGATTGACGGCGAGGATCGTGATGCTGAATGTTTGGTGGGACTGAAAAGGAATTATACATCATGAGCTGCTCGAACCTGGCCAAACCATTAATTCAACTATCTACTGTCAACAACTAATGCGATTAAAGCAGATGATTAAAAAAACCCGGCCAGAATTGATCAATAGGAAAGGCGTTATCTTCCATCATGACAACGCTAAACCACACACATTTTTAGTCACTCGGCAAAAACTGAGAGAGCTTGGGTTGGAGATATTGAAGCACCCACCGTATAGTACGGACTAGGCCACAACGGATTACCATTTATTCCGCTCTCTGCAGAGCTCTCTTAATGGTGTAAAGCTGGTTTCAAAAGAGGCTTGTGAAAATCCCCTTGTTCAGTTTTTCGCCCAGAAATCTGAGAAGTTCTACAGTGTCGGAATTATGGTTTTACCAGAAAAAGAGCAAAATGTCATTGAACAAAACGGCACATGCATTATTGATTAGTTTTTTAAATGTATATAAATAAATTCACTTTGAAAAATACGAAAAAAGGCGAAATTACTTTTCCCCCAACCCAATATAATCACGATATCAGCAAGTATTGTCATTGTATCAAATGCAGCTGCGTGAACTTTTAATTAGATTTTTTCAAGTTCTGTTTCATTACACTATAGATATTGTCATGCTTGAAAACTACTGATATAAATTAAGTTTCTCATAATCAAAATTATATATTTTATTAGATACCCTTTACGGTTGTTTTATTGTTTCTGAAATCAATCATCTTTTGTTTAATTTTAAGTAAACAATTTTTACTTTTTTAAGTCATTCAAAGTTGCTTAAAATTAATTATTGTGTAACAGAAAAAAAAGTTTAGGATGTTTGAAAAATATTTACTCTTCAGATAATATCACATTCGCTCAGATATTTCCAACTAATGTTTTTTAAACCGAATGTATTCAGATTTTTTTTTTTTTAATAAATTATCATTCTGAAAAACTTCTTCAATAAATTATGTTTCTCATAATTAAAATGATATATTTTATTAGATTATTTTTCTGCTTTTCCTGTTGTTTCTGAAATAAATCAGCTTTTGCTTTATTTTTAAGTAAACAAGTTTAACTTAAACTTTGTTTAAGTTATTCAAATTTGCTTATATATTATTATTTTGTCATTGAAAAATAAATATTTAGAGTATTTGAAAAATATTTACGTTTTAGTTAATATCAAATTCACACAGATATTGCTAATAAATGTTTTTAAAACTAACTGTATTCAAATTTTTTTCACTAATAAATTATCATTCTGGAAAACTGCTTCAATAAATTAAGTTTTTTATAATAAAAATAATATTTTATTGAATTCTCCACTTTTTCCATTGATACTGGATTCAATTATTTTTTGTTTTGTTTTTGAGCAAACAAGTTTAACTTAAACATTGTTTAAGGTATTCAAATTTGTTTAAAATTAATTATTTAGTAAATGAAAGAATATCGTTTAGGGAATTCGAAAATGATTTACGTTTTATACAATGTCGAGTTCACACAGATATTCCAAATTAATGTTTTTTGAATGGGTGTATTAAGACTTTTTTCAATATTAATAACTTTTAAGTAACAATACATTTTCTGTGAACTATCAAGATCACTTTTAAAAACTTATAATCAGTTAAAAACAAAAACAAGAACGAAAAAGCATCCATCCAGCATAGATTATCTAAAACTTTCCAACACACACACACTAACACTGCAGTAAACTTTTAATGTATATTAAGGTGAAATATGTCTTAATAAACAAGTTAGAAAATACATATCTTATTTGAAAACACTATTACTGCAATCACCAACAATAATCACACAAATATTCGATTTTCTTGTTACTTACTTACTTTCTTTTTTTTTCTTTTTTGGACATCCCTTTATACGATCAATAGATTTGCATGTATACTGCGTATAATATGCTAAAGGTTAGTTCAAATTAAACATACAGTACTTTTGAAAGTCTCTATTCAGCAGTTTTCGTCTATAAATGGAGATCTACTTGAGATCTTTCGTATAAGCATATGATCCACTGAATTTTTACACAAAATATTTAAAATTTAAAAAGCGTACCACAACTGAAAACGCACTTCCAGCAATTGTTCTTTAGACGCAGTACTATCAATAAATATTTTTGCGTGTCCTTGTAAAGGAAGGATAAATTATACAACAGAGTATATAATAAGCGCTTTCCAGTTCACATCAGTATATATCAATTTCAATGTAAGTAAAATAGTGTAATAACATTAAAATACACCGCAAAAAAATGTATCCCAATAAGCTGTAATGTAACGGAATCCTTTTGAATGTCCTTAAAAAAAAAAGAAAAAAAAAAACCCGTAAGCAATACACACTATAATCATTATCGGATATATATATTTTTTATTATCGAGCATGCCATGGTAAACCGCAGTAACATACATCAATTTCATGACAATATGACTACATTTACCCGAGTTAGAGCATGGACAGACGGACAGACACAACGAACTTAAAAACTGTTTTTAGGTATGTGGAAAGCGATAAAAATACATATATTTAAATCAATATTTATATAGTTTTATTTTAAAGTGAACAAAATATAAAAAATTCAATATGTATGACACTAATAATATCCTTGTAAAGAATATTCTTATAAATGTAATTTATAATGTCAACAATATTAACATTGTCCCTAATAAAACCAAACATATGCATTGCATATCCCCTATTTAATATGGACGAAGATTATTTTGAAATTCACATATAATTTCGTAAATAAGGTTTTTTTAGACTGGATAAATTTAATTTTTTGTCCGCAAAATGATGATAATAATAATAATAATAATTACTATAAACAGGTTACAAATGTCTAAAAAATTCCATTATACTTTTTCTTACTTTTCACATAATGTTTTTTTATATATCTTTTTACAAAATAGTATCAAGTATCGTTCAGAATAATTATACAAAATTTTATCCCCAAATAACGAAAAATATAGTAAAAGTAAAAATAAATAAAATAAACCAGACATCAAACAGATAGCTAACTCTAATTAAAATGCCGAGAAATCCAATCACGATATCAGCAAATATTGTCATTGTCTCAAATGCAACCACGTGTACTCTTAATTAGATTTTTCCATGTTCTTCTGTTTCATCACGCGATAGATATTATCACGCTGGAAAACTACTTGAATAAATTATGCTTCTCGCGATCAAAATAACTTTTCATTAGATTCATTTTACGTCTTCATCTTTTGTTTCTGAAATCAATCAGCTTTTGTTTAATTTTGAAGCAAACAAGTTTAACTTGGATTTCGTTAAAATTACTTAAAGATGTTTAAAATTAATTATGGAAGTTAAAAAATAATGTAATATATCGGTAAATATTTATATTTTAGATCGTGTCATACTCGTTCAAACTTTTTAAAATTAATGCCATTTTAACCCAATCTCTCTCTCTTTTTCTTTTCTTTCTTTTTCTTTATTTATTTTAAGTAAGTAATGTTGTTACCTCCACTGTCAATGAATCGTTTGTGATTGGAGGTCATTCTTCGCTAGTATTAGGAAAATTACTGCATACAAAAATATAAAAATAGGTATTATTATAAAGAAACGTTTTATAAACATGCTGAAGCAGACAGTTTTAAAATAGAAGAATTATTTTGAGAGATATTTAATGTTAGTGTTGGACAAAATTATTTCATTAAAAAAGTTTGAAAAGAGCAAAAATTATACATAAAAAAACATTTTTTTAAAAAAGCATGCTCAATAGAAACTCGCGGTGCGCAAACTACTATTATTATTATTTTTTTTAATTATTTGTCTAACTTTTTTGAATGTTTATTTCAATTTTAAATTGAATTTTTCAATATTCCCAGCGATATTTCTCACATATTTTAGAAAAGGTTATTACTTGGAATTGTTGCCAATTGTTAAGACAGCGCAAAGTATGATATTTCTTTTAAATTTCAAAAAATATTCACACGCGATTACTATGAAAAGAAAGAAAACTTTTCAAATTTAAATTAAATGTGTATGTGTTAAAAGCAGAAAAATATTGAACATTACACCATAAAAATTGTTTTTACACAAGCTTATTAAAAATGAAAGAAAATACATAAAATAATCAATTATTTAATATGCGTTAAAAACAGTAAATGGTGAAAATGATGTCCTATTTTAAAAGACCAAATAATAACATTGCTAAACAGTTTAAATTAAAAAATATATTTACATGAGAGATTCACTTCAAATCTGATTTTTAGAAACTTTCAAATTAGAGATGAATTATTATGTAGTAAAAGCAGGAAAACATTGAAAGTTACGTCATAGAAACTATAGCTGCACGTAAATATTAAAAGAGAATGAAAATTTTAAAACAATAAATCCATTAATATGTGCTAAAAGTCTTCAATGGCAGAAAATATGTAATCTTTAAAATATCAAAAAATAATAATATTTCTAAACAGTTTAAATTTAAAAATAGATTTACTAGATAGATTTACTATTTACAAAATATAGTTACTAGATAGACAAGAGATTTATTTCGAATTCCTAGATGTTTTTTACTATTACTTATAATTCTAACGCAAATAATATTTTCTTTCTAACAATAAAAATACCTTTACTGGAATGTTACAAAAATATAGAAATGTTTGTTCAAAATTATGACAGATTTAAAACGTTACCTTTAAAATCTCTTATTTAAAATCATTTTTTAAAAGCTTTGTTAAAAAATACTGGGGAGCAAAGACTCTGATTTTATATTAGCTAGTCTTAAAATGTTTAACTAATCTAATTTAATCAAGCAAGAAAACAGATATTAACAGTAGTTGATTGGGGCTTTAAAATTCCTCAGAAAAATGCATGTAAATCCGTTTGGAGGTTAAATTATATTCTACTGATTTTTTAATTATAATTCAATCTTCCGTAAACTTTAAAACAGATCAAATGAAGGATTTTTAGAGTCTGGATGAGGATTAGCGAGCGTAACTTATACTCTTTTAAAAAGTCAGCCACAAAATAGCTCAAGTTGAGACGAAATCCACTCATCTCACGTTTTGAAAGGCAGCTTCTCGAAAAGAGTTGAAATAACTCGAGTGAACCAGTTGTTTTTAAGCAATTTAAATCAAGTTGGGCTATTTAAACAACCAATTTAAATCAAGAGGATTTAATCGTTTGAAAAACAACTCATTTATGATCGAAAAAATTGTAGCTCTTTATTGAGAAGCCAAATCAGCTCTTTCGTTTTAATAGTGAGGGGCACAGCTCCTTAATTTATAACAGGTTTTTTCATTTTTCCCATTTTTCTTCTTCTTTTCCTTTTTGCGTAAAATTTTTCTTCTAAAATATTAAAGCCATCATTTTATCTGATATAAAAAATAGTATAATTAAAACAAATGAGCAGCAACATTTTCATATATTTATTTACAATGAAAAAAAAAAAAACTATAAATATTTCATTATATTAAGCATAAATAATTTTCAGAAACCCGCTTGCAATAAGCAAATAATATTGTCTAAAATGAAAACACATGCATTCTCTTATATCAGTTTATTTCTTCTATTTATAATTTATATTTCAGACCATGATTATTTTCATACATTAACTTCATACATTAAGTTTTTGTATACATATATTTTAATTAGATATAATAAATTTTGTCCGTAAAATGTTATGTGTATAAATGTTTCACGACAGATACAATTATCAAAACATTTATCAGGCTTCTTATATTTCACATAATTCTGAGAAAATTTTTACAGAATTGTACAAAAATTAATTCAAATTAAAACACACACAATTCTATTCCCTAATACAAACAGCTAATGTGCAGAGAGCTGATCATAATTAAACTGCATCAGAAATCTAATTATTATAGTTGGAGACATTATTATTGCCTCAAATGCCACCACATGTATGCTTAATTAAATTTTTGCAACCTTTTATGCTTCATCACCCGAGAAATAATTTAGTTCCGTATATCAACTTGAATAAAATTTGTTCTTTAATCCAATAACATTTCATTAGAATAGTTTTAGACATTTTTTTCCTCTTTTTAAAATAAAATCAGCTTCCGCTTTTTATTTATTTATTGAAAGAAACAAATTTATCTTATATTTTGTATACACTGTTAAAGAAAAAAAAATCTGAAATTCTCGGATATATTTTACAGGACTTTCACAGAAAAATACCCTTTTCATAACAAAAGGGCACTTTGCGTTAAAAATCAGAAAACTTCACCATATTTTCTGAAAATAAAGAAACGGATGGAAATAGAAGAAAAAACGGAGACATTCCGTTAGCTGGGGGGGGGGGGGGGGGGCTCCGTGGCCGAGTGGCCATGGCACCACACGGCTAATCGCCTGCGACAGCAGATTGTGGGTTAGAATAGAATCCCACTGGCACCATAAAATAATGAAAACATAAAAAATCCCTTTAAATTACATTTTTTCTGTTTATTTTTCTCTTATTTCTTATAAATAAATCTTTTAAATAATTAGCCCCCTCCCCCCCCAAAAATAAATAAATAAATAAATAAATAAAAATAAATAAATAGAGTGCAACAATTTCAAAAAATTGTCTATAACATTCTTTTTGTAAAAAATGAATAAAAAAATTTCATTTATTCATTCATTCATTCAAAGAAAAAAAAAGTGATTTTAAACAGTGATTTTAAGCAAGGATTTTAAGCGGTGATTTTTTTAAAATTTAAACTAGTTAAAAAATTAAAATTGATTAAAAAAGTAATTATTTTGCATCGGTCTAAAATAAAATAAAATAAATCGTTTACGAATATTCTAACGAATACATTTGAAAGGAAAACTTTGAAAAGCACAACAGATTTCCCCAGTAACTTATAAAAGACATACCTTGTACACGCTAAGATAAGCAGCTTTGGACTAGTCAGTAAGGACATATTCCGCTATCAAAAGATCTGGAGTTCGATCCTCAGGACGGCTTGAAGTAAATTATACAAAAATATTAAATAAAATAAAATAATATAGCAGCTCAAAATCACTCTGAAAGTTCGATTAATCGATTCATTAATTTGAAAAATTAAATTAAATCATTATCATTAAAAATCAAATCTTGTAACGGAAAGTTACCGCTTCTTCAAACAGAGTTTTCCTTTCTTTTATTTCTCAAAGCGGAAAATCTAGTAACGGAACAGTAAGTGTCTGGCAACTTTGCTGCCAGTAGTTTTAGCGTGAATTCACAGATTTATTTTTTAACAGTGTAAAAGAAAGTTCTACCTTTTTGGCATAAAATTCACATGGTTTTTGGGATTTTTTTTCGGTTACAAATTTTGCTTACATTTACTGAATCTTTACATGTCTATTTCATTATAAGGTGGTCTGGTGTAATAGCGCCAGGCGGGGTAATAACGCCAAGTGCTAATATTTTGCATAATTATGAAATAATCTGGGAAATGACACCCATGTGCTCTGAGCAGAAGGGTTTTGAGTCATATAAATCGCAAAAAACAGCTTCAAGTTAATTTGTTTTATTTTTAGGTCTTATTGTTTTTACAAGCAATTAAAATTAACGCTTGATCTAAAATTTGCGAGATACGTTTTGTGATGTGAAGACTATTTTTTTTTATCCGGAAATACTTTGTTAATTACATAAATTTGTAGTATATTTTATGGACTTTCAAAATGTTGTTGATGATCTTGGATATCTTCTCGAGATAATTTGTAATTCAAAATGTACAGCGCAATAACTATAACGGGGTAATAACGCCAATCCTTGTCTTTAATACCCCAGTTGATTTCCCTAAAGTGGCCGATCTACATCCTAAATACTGATTCAAATAAACACAGTTAAAACAGTGCAATGTTTCTAATAATTCTATTTAAGCGGTCTTTTTTAAGCAAAATGAAGCTCACGGTCTGCTATTCTTTTGCCTCATCCTCCACCCCACACCACACCTTTATTTTTCTTACACTTTCACAAAAAATTGAACATTTTCAATAGCTTAGAATGCAATTTGTCAATTTCTAAGTTTGTAGAGTTTGTATTTTTAGAATTGGGCAATCTACATGCAATTATTCCATCTTATTTCATAGTTTTGTTTGCATGACGTTATTACCCATATAGGTGGATAATAACGCCAAATAGCATTGGTCAAGAAATCACGCCATTACATTTTATGAATAAATATCTGTTAAATTATTTTTTTATATAGATAGTCAATGAGTTGCTGTATCAAATCATATATTTATTTGAAAAATACAAACTAAAACTGAGCCGTGAAAATTGGTAGAACCTTAACGTGGCGTTATTGCCCCAGGGCACCTTATTAAGTATAATTAATATTTTCAGAAACCCGTTTACAATAACCGAATAATGCTATTCTCTCTAATGAAATATCCTGTATTCTGTTATAATAGTTCATTTCCTCTATTAATGTTTATATTTCAGACCAAAATTATTTTAAAATTTGTTATTTATTTCTATACAGAAAATTGGATTTTGCAAATATTTTATGTTGTAAATTGGATATATGAATTTTTAGTCCGTTATATCATGGTAGTGCGGACATATGTTTCTAAATATAATATAAACAAGATACAATTGTTTTATATCAGTCTTTTTATATTTCTCATAATTTTGAAGAATGCAAACTTTTAGAGAACAGTATAAATTTCATTTTAAATTAAAACACACACAATTCTATTTCTTAATACAAAGAAGAAACGCGCAAAGATCTGATCATAACTAACATCATCAGAAATCTAATTAAAATAGTTGTAAATATTATTATTGTTTCAAATGCAACCATATGTACTTTTAATTAAATTTTTCCAACATCTTATGCTTCATCACCCGAGAAATATTAATGTTACGTAAAACAATTAGAATAAAATAGGCTTTTCATTAAATCAATAATACCTTATTAGAATAGTTTTAGACATTTTTATTTTCTTTCTAAAATAAAACGGGTGTCTGTTTTATTTTGAATAAAAAAAATTTAACTTAGGTATTGTTTAAGAGAAGCTTCTATTTATTTGACCTAAAGTTCACGTGATTTGTATGGTATTTTTTCGTTTACAGAAATGAGATATCACTTTCGGAATGTTTGCTTTATATTTATTGAAATGTCACATGTATATTTAAATGTTTGTGTGTAAGTCAATTAGCGCAACTCGATGCAATACTGTAAGCGGTGCAGCGATATTGATATGAACAAGACGTAATCGATTTTGCATGGCGGTGTTATCCAATCACAATGTCATGTTGTCTATTAGTACACAGCGTTCAACTGTCGCAACATATCCCCCCGCTAACCTTGTCTTTTAGACTCTTCTGCAGGATTGTTATTCGTAAAACAAAAGCCAAAATCATTGCCTTGGGCCGTCCAGTCATTTAAAACACTGTACCTCGATACCATTACAATTTTTGATGGCAACGGCAATTTTTATAAATGGAGGATGGCTACAAACTGCTTTTAACCAATCATCAAAAACTCATTTTTGCTAATATTAAAGCATCCTATACACCCTTCATTTTCTGCAGAATGCCAACAGTTTTAAATTGTGAGGTAGCATGTACGTCAATCAAAGCTTGGTGAGGTCCGTTTGATGCATCGGAATTTTTGGCACAACATTCTTTTCTTCAAATGTTTTGAGCAGTGTACATTTGGAGATGCCTTTCATCTGGGATAGAACTGGATTCCGATTAACGGAAGCAAAACTTTAAGGCTCATGTCCCTGCCCTCGAAGACACTCGCGAGTTAATGCTATTCCTATGGGGAATATCTTTCGCATTAAGACATTTTTAAATAATTTTTTTTGCATTGGTTAGCTGAGGTCTCTCACAAGATCGAATCTTGATTAATTTTTCGATTTTGGTCACAGATATTTTTTATAAAGTTACTTTCACTTTCTGAACCGGTTCTGAAAGTGAAAGTAACTTTATAAAAAATACTTGCGACCAAAATCGAAAAAGTAATCAAGGAGCGATTTTGAGAGAAACTATAACCTATCCAATGCAATATATATATATATATATATATATATATATATATATTTAAAAATGTCAAAATGCAAAAGAGTTATTAGAAAAATGCCTCCCCATAGGAATAGCATTAGCTCGCGAGTGTCTTCGCGGGCAGGAAGCCCTCGAAGACACTCGCGAAGACTCGCGCACCTGCTGTATCTTTGTCAGCATTAGTAAAGCATGTATTAAACAACAAGTCGTCACTGGAGAATTAAATGGTTCTGTCTGGCCAAAATTCATTTTGAAAATCAGCTTGCTGTGTACGTGCAGCTATTGAAGTAAAAAAAAAATTCGTTAATTAATTTAAATAAACATCAGTGGACAGTTATTATTAACTATATTTTAATACAATAACTGCAAATTGCTGTTTCCACATATTTAGACTAATTAATAGCATCTTCACAAAATCAATAAATTTTCATAAGTTAACTATATTATTTAATTGAACACAAACTATATTAAATATTTAATTATGTTAAATATGATTTCGAAAGTTTTCCCTTTTAGTTTGCTATTGCAATAGGGCGGGGAAGACGAGAGTATGAAAATTAAAACAAAAAATTAGTTATAATATTGAAATTAAATGAAGTATTTCACTGGCTCTTCATTTTTTTCTCTTCATTTTTGAAAATAGAAATCATGCGTTATTTGTAAGTTAAGCCCTGAACCTATGTATGTCTTTTAGTGTTTGCTGTGTTGTAATGAGATTAATTCTTTCTTTGGAAAACTTTTAAAATGAGATTTTATTGCATCCTTTATAAAGTGAACATCATTCTTAACATCACTTGAAGTTTTATCCCGCTTATCATGGGTTATCGGATTTTATATCCTTGTTTTCATACACTGTGTAAAATAGCTTCTAACAAAGGGCAATATTCCCAAGTATAATTGTTTGTACACACAAACCTTGTCACTCCCTATAAACAAATAATAATAAAAGGAGTCTGTTCACGGGAATTTGTGTTGCTGCTTAATTTCTTTTCTTACACAGACAATAAGCCAGTTTTCTAATCAAATAATATTACTCAAGTGATATAATGTCTATCAAATAAGTAATATATAATATAACATTTGTGAAACCTTATAATATTAACTGAATGCCTGTTGTCTGTGTTGTTCTTAGACGTGTTTTGAGCTGTGAAATGTGCAAGCACTTAAGCAATTTTAAAATGTTTTAATTTGTTATTGGCCCGACAATCTTTTTTTTTTTTTTTTTTTTAGCATTAACATACTCTTTCGATTTTGTTCGGAGCTCGAGACGAGTTATTGGCAGGAGGATGTATGTAACTAGATAAAGATACTTTTAACTTATGAAAAACTCATGTTTTTTTCTATTAACTTGATTTGTAGGAATTTTATCGCTTCTTTTTGAATTGATTTAGAATAAAGAATATCTGAAACTGGTATTTCATCTAAACTGTCATCCATTTTCCCCACAGGATTTTGTAAATGTGAATTAATTATGATTAGTACTCGCGTTTATTAATAAAATTAAACACAATTCATTTTGCTTATCGAAGTACTAATAAACATATTTAAAAAAAAAAAAAAATAAATAAAAATACGGATAAAAATTTCTTCGATATTTTATCGAAAAAAGAATTATTTACCAAAACAATTTATTCTTTTACACAAAGAATAAAAGATTGCAGGTTTACATAGTACATTAAAAATAAGTAAATAAATAAATAAATAAATATAATAAGCTGCTTGTGATTGTTTTGCACATAGAACTTTGTTACTCTGACTGCTTTCGACAATTTGTGACAGAACTATATTAAACTCTATCGCAAACAGAAATAATTTATATAGGGGAGACTGTAGTACAATGGACCACTTTTGTTAATTTTGACTGGTTACTCTTAAAATATTAATTTTTTTTTTTTTTAAACTCACATGCATGTATGTTATCCATACATTATAGAATAGATTACATCTACTCAAAAATAACAATTATGTATACTTTTTTCAACATATATTTTTTAATAGCAAGTAATAAAATGGACCATTGTACCCCATGACCGGGGTACAATGGTCCACAGCATGAGGCTCTATGGACCACATGTAATTCTGAAAAAATGTATAAATATAATAAATTTTTCAATAATAAGAAGCATAGAATACGTCATAATTTGTTTATTCATGTCTTAACTTCATAGATATAATGTAAGATTAACAATTATTAAAGTTAGCAAATGATACATCAAAAAATATTTTGTCACTTGTAAAAATGTTTAGATATTGCGATGTTGTCCCCCTTTTAATTAATTCTACCTCACTTAATATTTATTTATAATATTCAGATACAAATAATAGGTAGATATACAGGGTGAGTCATAAATATCGAAACAATAGGCTATCTCCTTAAATATTGCTCCTAGACCCATACTTCCAATTGCAAAAATTCGTAAAAAAAGATGAAGTTTCAGATAAGATAAGTTGCAACTCCATGGGGGGGGGGGGGTCTATTTGAAAAAATACGAAAATTAAATTTTTATACGGCCCCCTTAGGACAAAATTCCCAATTAAGAAATTATTCCTTACCCATTCCTAAAATGAACAAAAAAAATTTCTTCTAAATATCTAAAAATCTGACAGATATATTAAAATCTGAATTTCTCCAAAATTCGTGACTTACACCACTTCACCATGCCTAGAAACAAAGAATTTCTCGCTAATTTTCAAAGCAGGTAAGGGGTCATCCATATATTGTCCATTTTTAAAAATCGATTTAAGACAGTGCCTCTCATTTGGACATAACAAAGCAGTGTATTGAATTAAATCTAAACTTTTTTCAAAATATGTTGGTAGTCTGCACTTGAGGTCTGCATGGATCGAAATATCTTGATCCGGTCCCAAACCGATCTATAGGGGGAAAAATTCGGCCCGGCCTGAAAAATTGTTAAAATCATAACCCGGACCGGTCTTGAAAACGGTTTAAATCATAGCCCAGTTCAGCCGGATATTTCTACATAGTTTTTTACTTCGGTGTGGGAAAAAATTGATTTGTATGGAAGATTTCTGACCAAAAGTTTCTTTTATAGCTTTTAGTTTTTTTATATTTATACTTTTTATTATTAAAGAAGTGCAAAAGGCTATAATATTTATATTTTATCAATGAATCTCTATTCATGTATAAATGTATCACTTATATCTTAACATCGTTAATCTCCAATTCATCCCATGCGTTGGAGACTTTGAAATATGTTAAGCAGCAAAACTTTTTAAGACGGAATCACATAGAAAAGAAAAAATACGTTATAGAAGGATGCCCTCCCAGAAGATGTAATTATAGTTTAATCTTTTCCTCGGGTATCATTGAATTTATTTTGCATGGATAAACATATTTTCCGTATAAGATAGAATTCCGTCATAGGCAGACTTTTTTCCACTGGTTTTATTGCATTTAATTTTTGAACCTTTGAATATACTATTCTTAAAAAAATAAATTTTATTTATTTATTTATTTTGTAAAAGAAAAAAAAATTAAAATTTATGTGTTTTTTGAAAAAATTTTGATTGAGCCGAATTTTATTTATTTTAAGCACGTATTAAGTTTAATACGCGTTTTGTCGAGACCGGGATTGAAAATTTCGTCCAATGTACACCTAGAAAGAAGATAGCAGTCTCTTCCTTTATGAAAAGTACATTAGGTCCGGCCTGGCATGTCTTCAGAAAAAAGGAACCTCTAGGTCCTGGCCCGGCGTGGGCCCAGAATACAGATTTTTTAACAGCCTCTCCAGAACGATAAAAAGCCTGAAGTTGTGAGAGCTAAATTTATAAAAAAGACTTAATCTGCATCTTAGAAAAAGCATTCTTTTAAATAAATGACAGACATTTAATTTAAACAGTACAATTCGTTTTTCTGCATAATGAATTCCCCCCCCCCCCCCATTAATTCTTGTCTTTAAATAATTAAATGGTACGAATTTTTAAAGAAAAAAAAACTTGAAACACGTCATTTTTGATTTTTTTACATTAGTTTTCTTTCGGCAAATTTGAAAAAATATTTACTTTTGAAAATATAATTTTTTAAAAAGTTATATTACTTTTTCAATAAATATTTTTAATATTTTAAAATTAATATTAAAAAACAAAACTCTGGAACAAAACTAAAATCAGATTTTCATCTTTAATTAAATGGAAAGAAACTGAAATCCGATAAATAATGTTACGAGTTATTACGATATTTAATTATCCCATTTTTAATTAAACCAGTACTAACCACATGAATTTTTTATAAATTATATGAGAAATGTTAGAATGTGATTTTCTTAGCAAACTATAAGACTAACCATCAAAAAAAAAAAAAAAAAAAAAAAAAAGAAAAAAAATCAAAATTCGAACTCAAAAAATAGATTTTTGCGCGTTTCCTAGAACTGTTAATGTAACTTTGTTTTTTGAATTGCGCACATTTCAATTTGTGTCTAATCCCTTAAAACCTGATGAATTTTTTAAACGGCTATAACTTAGCAAGTTTTAAAGATAAGAAGATGCAACTTTTTGTGTCTTATCCAGGACTGAATAAGGAAAACTTTTCTAATTGGAAATTTTATCCTACGGGGGCCGTATAAAAATGTAATTTTCGTATTTTTTCTACTAGACCCCACCATGAAGTCGCAATTTATCTTATAAAAAATTTCACCTTTTTTTATGAATTTTTGCAATTGGAAGTATAGGTCTATGGGCAATATATAAGGAGATAGTCTATTGTTTCGATATTTATGACTCACACTGTATATTTTCTTTTTTTTCTCATTGTACTATTTCATTTAAATCTAATTTAATGTGGATGCATGTTTGTTAAAGTGCAAAAATTTAGAATTAACTGAATGTTTATAAAAAGCAAATAAGGCGAAAAAAAAATCAAACGGATAAACTGTTTTGTTTACTAGAATTTGGTGTTTAATTTGAGTTAATTTTGAAATTTGAAAACACATAGATATTAGTTCAAAAATTCACTATATAACATGAATCATTAATTTATTCACATACAAAAAATAAAATAATTTATTAATACTTAATTTCACGTGTAATTTTTAATTTTAAAAATACAGAATACAGGACTGGGGTCAATGGACCATGGTCCATTGTAGTCCAAAGTAGCCCATATGCGACTTTGACAAAAAAATTATATGAAAAAAAAGAAGTTTTATATTCAATTATTTTACTTACAGTAAATGTAGTAATGCTTTGTCTTAACTTTTTATTGTGCTGAGCAATGTCTTCCAAATTACAAATCTTTAAAGTAATAATAATAAAAAAAAAAGATGTTTCGCTGAAAATATTTATTTTTTCCTGTTTCAAATCAATTATTAAGAATAAAATGACAAAAATGGCAGCTATGCACATGGTTTTAAATTTCTATTCGCTATTGCAGGGCTGCTGTCAAGTATGTACCAAAATATGAAGCATTCAAAAACATAAATAATATCAAAAATAGGGGGTGAACCACTGTACCCCGTAGTCCATTCGTCCATTGTACCCCAGTCTCACATAGATATAGAAATTTTATACATATATGGATTCATAGATACAAGTAGAACATTCTCATGCCAAAATGTCAATTTAAAAAAATGACAGTTAGAATCTTAACATTCGCAGGTTACGAAGTGCCTTATGACCTTTTGAGACTTGAACAGCTCTAAAATCCAGGTTCTCAAAATTGACACAATACAGTAGATTCCCTCTATTCTGAAAATCCGTTTTTTCTTAGCAGAGTTCAGAATAAATACTAATTTTTTAATTTAAGAAACAGGGAAAGCTAAAAAGACGTTCATGAAAAACGTAGGTTTATTGTAATACAAAGAAGTTAGAGACTTTCATAGAGCCCAAGCTTGATGAAAATGCCTGAAACCAAACTGAAACTACAGCTGATTATTTACATTACATGGCGTCTCAATTTATACAATTCTGTCGAATCATTTTTAATCCCTGCTAAACACAAAATAACTAATTTACACTCACTTAAGAATTAAAGTCAGTGATATTTTTTTTAATGAAGAGCACTGAATCTACAAAGTAATTTGTTTTTTGTCACCGTTAATTCAGATTTACGTGTGGAGAAAAAGCGTGTTTATTACTATGATACTATATGAGTAATTTTTATTCGAAGAATCTGTTATATATTAACAGAAAATTTTAAATTAAGTTATTAAAAATAACACAACCTCTTCACAACGACCCGATCAACGCTGCAAAGAGTTGACACTAGCAGATGTCCCCGCACTTATTTTACTCCTTAACAATTCAATACATTGATTATTCTTAATTACATCCGCTTATTCCCGCTAAACCGAACTGTGTTCGGTCCAAAATAGTTCGAAATAGCGAAACTCTACTGTAATTAAAGTTTGATCATCTAACTCTTTCTTACATTTCATATCGCTAACCTATAGTGAGACAAGCTTGAATTACAAATAAGTTTTTTTCTCGTTTAGATGTCTTACTATTTGAAAAATCATACAACCAAAACTTTATACTTCTACAATTTTTGTCAGATACTGTACATATATTTCCATTGTCATTGGCTGTAAAAATATATACTGTTTGCAATTGCAAGTAATCAGTGCTGTAATTGGGTCGGAACGCATGAGAACGCCGTTCCCAGAAATATTTGGTTTGTTAGTGCAAAAAATAAAAATAAACAAATAAATAAATAGTAATAAAAAAAAGTAAATAATATTGTGTAAAAGCACAAAACTTTTTTTTAACTAGAATATAATAATCATATAGCAGTTAACTTTAAAAAGTGGACTTTTGGCTAAATCTTTTAAATTAGTTTTTGCCTTAGGAAAATCCAATAGCATCAACATGAACTCTGTGAAAAGGTGAGTTTCCACATTTTTTTTTTCCAACTACACTGTAAAAAAAAGGGTCAATCTACTAAAAAAACTTTAGTGATCCTTGTAATTACTAAAAAATTTTAAGTAATCTTAGTCGGTTACAAAAAAAATCTGTAAGAATTACTAGAAAAAAGTTAGCAACGAATAAATTTAATTGTTTTATATTTTTAATAACTCTTACTAAAAGTTAGTTGGTGTGGCCTTGATAGCACAGTGGTTATAGTAACGGGCTCCAAGCTGAAAGGTCCCGGATTCGAAACTTGCCACCGCCAAATACGCCCTGAATGTATGTAGTGTCTCGTTAATAAAGGGATTATGAAGATCCTGTCGGAGCAGGTAGGAATGTTTGGTGCTGCCATCTATTGCGGTTTTGCCGAAAATCTTCCGCTTCAGAAGTCTGGATGCAGCTCGAAGGAAGCTCCTACCCTTCGGGCGCACGTAATGGTTATTAAAAATAATTTTGGAGCTATTACTAAAATTTGCTTGGTGGCTCATACTAAAAATTGTTAAGTTAGTTATACAAAAAATTCTTTTGTTCAGTTTACAAAAGAAATGCTTGTTTTACTTGCAAAAAAAAAAAAAAAGTTTGTAATGGTTACTAAAAAATACTATGGAATACAAATTTACTAAGAAATTTTTAGTAACCTCTTGATTTTTTTTTTACAGTGTACAGCAGTGCAAGTAGTTTCGAAAAACTTTGTATCGCATTTTTTAAAATTTAACATGATGTTTAGAAATTATCTAAATGTTTACAGGAAATGCTGTCAAATTCAATATAATTTTTATTTTTCAGACGTTATAAAATAAATTTTAGAACTAGAAATCAAACTACGTAGCACCTAATATAAATATCTACTTAAACAGAAAATAAAGAAAAAACAAACTACTTCAATATCTAAACATATTTAAAATATTAAGAAATCCAAATATGATGTAAACAAATATTGTCATTGTTTCAAATGAAACCACGTGTACTGTTAATTAGATTTTTCCAACCTCTCCAGTTTCACACATTGTTTTTTATCTTTTTCTGCAATCTATCAGCTTCCGTTTGATTTTCAAACAAAGCAAGCTTCAGAGGTTTATTCATTTAAAAAACTCCAAACGGATAGATTACTTTGATTACATGAAAGGTGATATCTGTTTACATTATTTAATTAATATGTATGTGTTATCAAATATTTACTTCAGAAGCAGAGAATTTTTCAAATAACTAAGGGTTATTGAACTAGTTGTATTAAATTTTCGTCAATAAAAAAGTCAATAAATTATGTGTATAAGAGGTTTAAAAGTAGTATATCAAAACAAATTGTCAAGATCGTTATAAATTATTTTTATTTCATTTATATGAATAAGAGGCACAGAGAGAAAACCTGGGCAGCTCGTACAATTAATTAATAATTATGTATATTTAATAGAAAATTATAATTAATTAATAATTATGTATATTTATATTTATAATTGTATTAATTATAGTAGAGCGCTGATTATCCGGACTGGTTGAGATCGAGATCGATCCGGCAAATGAAAAATCTGAATAATTGGACAACTTAAAAAAAAAACGCATTTGATAATTTATTATTAGGACTAGAAAATGGTTATTTAACGATTAAGTTACATGAAATCCAGCCAAATTTATGTCTCCATGCCCAAAGAAGTTTCACTTAAAAAATATATAGAGAGAAAGCGGGAAAAAAAGTAAGGTACCCTGGGGCAACAACGCCACGTTAAGGTTCTAATAATTTCCACGGCTCAGTTTTAGATTGTATTTTTCAAACAAATACATGATTTGATACAGCAACTCATCGACTAGCCATATAAAAAAATAGTTTAACAGATATGTATTCATCAAATGTAATGGCGTGATTTCTTAACCAATGCTATTTGGCGTTATTACCCACATATATGGGTAATAACGCCATGCAAACAAAACTATGAAATAAGATGGAATAATTGCATGTAGATTGCACAATTCTAAAAATACAAACTCTACAAACTTAGAAATTGACAAATTGCATTCTAAGCTATTGAAAATGTCCAATTTTTTGTGAAAGTGTAAGAAAAATAAAGGTGTGGTGTGTGAGGGAGGGGGGGGGGGGGAGGATGAGGCAAAAGAATATCAGACCGTGAGCTTCTTTTTGCTTAAAAAGGACCGACTAAATAGAATTATTAGAAACATTGCACAGTTTTAACTGTGTTTATTTGAATCAGTATTTAGGATGTAGCTCGGCCACTGTAGGGAATCAACCGGGGTATTAATGCCAAGGATTGGTTTTATTATCCCGTTATAGTTATTGCGCTGTACATTTTAAATTACAAATTATCTCGAGAAGATAGCCAAGATCTTCAACAAAATTTTTAAAGTCCATGAAATGTACTACAAATTTATGTAATTAACAAAGTATTTCCGGATAAAAAAAAAAAAAAATCTTCAAATCACAAAACTTATCTCGCAAATTTTAGATCAAGCGTTAATTTTAATTGCTTGTAAAAACAATAAGACCTAAAAATGAAACAAATTAACTTGAAGCTGTTTTTTGCGATTTATATGACTCAAAACCCTTCTGCGCAGAACACATGGGTGTCATTTACCAGATTATTTCATAATTATGCATAATATTAGCACTTGGCGTTATTACACCAGACTACCTTATGATCCTTGATAGGTCCGGTTAACTGGATAATCCAGTTAATCGGCACTTTACTGTACCTAAAAAAAACTAGGGTCATTTCCGATTTCCTTTTCTGTAGAATATAGGAAGATTACCGAAATTAGGTTTTGGTTTCTGTTTCAGTCTTAAAATACGTTTTCGGTCAATCCTTAAATATAATGACAGTTTTTTATGTTACTAAAAAATTTATATGAAAAAAATGTGTTTTATATATAAAAATGAAATGTATTTTTGAAAAGATTTTTTTTTAATTCAATTAAAGGATGCAAGCAAAAAAAAGTAATGATTTTTTTGTGTTAGGCATTCCGTAGCTTCATTATTATTTGAAATGTGGAAGGTTTTATTGAACTATATAAATTTTGGTATAAAATCGGATCTATCTGAGAAAGCTAAGAAATTGCATTTCATTAGGGGCCATCCACAAATGATGTCAAGTTTGGTAGTGCGGAGGGGGGTTCGTGAAATCGTGACAAGGTGGTGAAAGGGGAGAAGGAGAAATCAGACATCGCACATTTTCGTTAAAATAAAAGCATTAACAATCAGCAGATTAAATTTTGAAGGTTATTTGAAATTGGAGTATTTTGTGTTCATAAAATAAAGATAAATTTTAAAGCTAAATATATTAAGTTCCATTTCAAATTGTAAAATACTGCTGTTTTTAGTTTCGCCTCAATATTAATATTTTATTACTATCGCATATTAATTATATTTTTTGTTGTAAATCACAATCTTATTTCATACAAAATAAGTACACGAATCATTTCTATTCTTAGGATCACAATTGTAATTTAAATATATACTTAAAGTTTAAAAAATGAATTTTGAAATATGATGTATCATGTGGCGCCTTGTTTCTGAATTCCAAGTACATGTATATGTAATATAACGTGGCATGTGACAAAGGGCGGGGGCAGGGGGTCAAAAATACTGAAAAGAAGTGTGAAATCATTTATGAACAGTTCCTTATATCCAAATAATTAAATATGTGTAGTATAAATACTCCACTACAGTAATTAAAAATTCAAAAATTAATTTAATGCCCGAACAAATATTATCATTGTCTTAAGTGAAGCTGTGTATTTTTAATTGTATTTTGTCAGCCTTTTCCGCTTCATCATGAAATATATTACGTTGATAAAGAGGACAACGTCAATAGATTAAACATATCATATGTTTCGAATATTTTTTTATTAGATTAATTTAATTTTTTTTTCAATTTCAAAATATGCCTTGCTTTATTTAACTTTGAAGTTGAATTAGTTGGTGTTATTAAATAACACCAGTTAATAGTTGTAAATGTTGTTTTGAGCAAGCCTGAACTCTTTGGACGCACTCTTCGGCATTATTTTAGTTTTTCAGTGGTTTGTGTAAAATCTTCCAAATATCTTCTACTGGATTTCTTGTTGGTTATATGCTTGAGGTAAGAATTTGACAAAGTGATCTATGTCGTGACAAAGTTATCTAGTTTCTTCAATGTGATCTATGTCGTACAGTAAATTTTCACAGAACTAATGAGAGTTCATCGCAACCGTAGCATTCTATTTGAAAGGACAATATATATTAATATAATTAAACCACCAAAAAATTAATTTACGACTTAATGAAATATTGACATCGTTCTACATCTAGCCACACAAATTATCTATCAGATTTTCTCAGACTTTCAGTTTTATCATGCAAGATATATTATTGGTTAATAAGACAACTTTATTTAAATAAAAAATCTCATGAATGGAATAACTTTTCAATAGATTTAAGTAGGGGCGAGGGATACAGTCTGTGGTCCGTAGTCCGTCGTCCCTTAAAAAATTACTGTTTTAGCAAAGAAATAAATTCCTCTAGATTTAATTATGTTAAATTTGTGACTAATGTTATTAAAATCGTGATATAACTTTCGGTAAAAAAGAAAATATTTTTAAAAGCTTAAAAGTAATAGAATAATTGCAATAGATGAAAGACAGTATCAGTTTCAATCCTCTTAAAGATTAATGAAGAACAAAAATTGAAGATGAATTATTGAGCACTTGGACAATTTTTTTCAAAAATCTATACATATAATAAAACAGTAGGACCCGGTGTGTCTGTACATTGAAGATAATTGACAAAAATGGAGTCAGGGCGATAAAAGAAAACCAATGAAACACAAAAAAAAATTTTTTTGAATTTTTTGTCTGTCTGTCTGTCTGTCTGTTTGTTCGAGGTTATCTTCGTAACTACTGAATGGATTTTTATGCGGTTTTCACTAATGAAGAATGCACACTCCCGGGCAGTGTATAGGCTTTGTTTCATCAAAATCGGACAACAGACAAAAAAGTAACAAAAAGAAACAAAAGAAACTATTAGGTGCGCTGCTCACGTTTTTTAGTACATAACGTTTTTTAGTACATATAAAATCCAATAGATGTCACTGTGCGATTTTAAAACGCGCTATCGTTATGTTTTCGCCAGTCTACTTAAGTATGAGAAAGTTTCAAGCTGGCTGTCGTTCCATGTGGTTTAGTCGGTAGAACGTCAGTGCGCCATACTGATGGCCCGGGTTCGATTCCCAGCATGGAATTTTTTTTCACTATGTTGGCATTAACGCCTATAAGCAATTAAAAGAATTTGAAATATTGTATTCAAGGCGAATTTTCTCTCTGGGAAAATTTCCTTGCATTAATATGTCAGTGTAATTTTTTTTTCGATTTAATTTTTTTTTCGAAACTTTGTTTTTCTTAAAAAATTACAGTAAATATTTGATATTTCCCAACGTTTTTTGAATGATCGACTTGCTTTTTTTTTTTTTTAATGTATGTCTGAACCTTATCTAACTACTTCTTCAAGATTTCTTTAGATAAACCGACCAGCGTAGCGGGCGAAGGCCGCTAGTAGATAAATAAATAAATAAATAAAATGATATAAATAACTAAATAATTATAAATATGGATAAATTTAGGGGTTTTATTTGCTGTATTTATATTATGTATGTTTACATATTCAGTAATCCCTTAACATTCGCGAGAGTTAGGCTCACAGAAACATTGGCGAATGTCATAATCGTGAATGTTAAGATTATCTTAAGGCGCAACACAAGGCACAGAAAAAGACCCGGATGATAATGTAAAGTCTATGGGGACGTTCTTTTCAAATATTTTGCCCAAATTTTAATATTTTTACATACTTTTTTTTACACAAAATAGCTGAGGACGATACACAACCGGCCTAATTTTTACTTTTTCAGTTTTGGTTTCAGATTTTTTTTTTAATTATTTTAACTTTCGAAACCGGTTTAAACCGGTTCTGAAATTGAAATTATCGTAATATAAAAAAATATATAAGCAAAATCGAAAAAGTAGAAACTAGGCCGGTTGTGGATCGTCTTCAGCTATCTTGTGCAAAAAAAAAATCATGTAAAAGTAGTAAAATTTGAGCGTGATATTTGAAAAGAACGCTCCCATAGACTTTACATTATCATCCGGGTCTATTTCTGTGCCTAGTTTGAGGCCTTAAAAGGGGGTTGGGCTTTTTTTTTCATGTAAAAGAGTGTTTAAAATTAAAAAAAATATATATATATTTCTTAAGCATTATATATTAAAAGTACATGTTTTAAAATTTTTTGAATAATTATATTCATACTGTGCAAAATTTATTTTCTAGTGTGAAGTGGAAAAAAAAAAATTAGTGATGTGCGATTGCTTGGCAGAACAGTTATTTTTTTGTGTGAATAAGCTGCGGTCTCAATTTCTATTTTTAATTTAAGATTCAGTGAAGAATTGCATTTTATTGCCATTTCAACAGGTTGTAGTTCATGTCTTAAAATTTACCCGACAATCAGTGTTCTCGCTGTCGCTCGCCAATGCGCCAAATTGCGACTAAATTCTTCATTTGGCGAGTAAACAAGCGATTAGATTCGCCAAACTGCTAGTGCTAAATTTTTGCCTTTTCTTTTTTTCCTTTTCGTTTTTCATACATATATATAATATATGCATATTTTTTATACTTGTAGCGGATAGTTGAAATTAGATTAATAACAATCGCGTCAAAGTTATAAAAATTTAAGTTTTTAAAGAAACTTTTGAAAAAAAGGGGGTACATTAAAATATTAAGAATTTTCTTGTTATTCGGCGAATGTATTTTGCTAATGCTTTTTTCATTTGGCAAATGTTTTTCATTTTTAGTTAGCCAAATTACTAACGTTGGTCAAATGTCAGCGAGAACACTGCCGACAATATTTGCAGAAAATATTTCACCTTCAATAAAAATTTGAAAATTTAGAAAATTGAAAAAAAATATATCTTCACAAATATATACATACAGGGTGATTCAAAAAACGTGGAAAAATTGATATGACAAATCAGGCACACTATAAGGATAAAAATCACATAAGTACATAGGGCTGCAAACCACTTATTGAGTCACAAAAACAGGGTGTTTCATCTTAACTCAATTTCGGTTGACGGTAATAAATTTCAGAAAACTGAAAAATATTATAGTAAAACATTTAACAGACATTCTCACCTTTGTTCGAAATGTGATAACACCATACAAAAATGGTAGAAGTTTGCATTATGCTCGCCTGCGATACGCAGTTGACACCTCACATTTTAGACTGTGATAATCAATTTATACGGTATCGTTGATTGCTCGAGCAATAGGTTTTCCCAGAACCTTTCGCAACGTTATCACATTCCACACAAAATAAGGTACATATCGTTGCATTTTCATTACAATATTTTTATTTTCCTCGAAATTATTACTTTCAAACCGGGTGTAACTAGAATGAAACACCCTGTATTTGTGATTCAATAAGTAGTTTGCGGCCCTATGTTCCTATATGATTTTTTTTTGTCCTTGTTGTATGCTTGATTTGTCATTTAATTTTATCCACGTTTTTTTAATCACCCTGCATGTATATATTTATTTATGCTCCCTCAATACATAGGCCGAAGTCCTCGCAACTTAGGCCATACAGTAATGCAATAGGTTGTGCAACAGATAATTTTCAGTGTCACAAAGTTCATAGAATTGGCAAAATAAAATGAATTTATTTTTAAAAAAATATTCTTCATGAAACAAAATTCGCGAATGTTGAAACCTTCCTCATTTTTTATTCCTCGAATAATCAATATTCGCGAACGTGGAATCCTCTAATGTTAAAGCATTACTGTATTGATATTTTTAACCCCTTGAAGACGAGCTTCATCTATACGTGCCGCAAAAAAGCTTAAGAATCCTTGGTTATTCCCACCAGTAATATTATCCTGTAAAATTTGCCTTATTTAACAGAGCATTTTCTCGATTTAATAAGACAAAAATTTCTGTATTTAAAAACCGGTGACAAAACATTAAAAATTTTGTAAAAGGCTCCCATCGCAAAGGGGTTAAAGAATATTTTAAATTGCTTTTATCATGATTTTAGATATACCGGGTGATCCAGAAGTTCCGGGAGTTTTGAAATGCTAATAATTAGCAAACTATAAACAATAGAAATATGCGGTTTTCACAGAAATGCTTAGAAACTTATGGGATTTGTTTTACGATGAAATAAACATATGTTAGTTACACTTTTTGACAATAGATGGCGCTAAAATTGATAATATTATTTTTTATGGTATGATAGAGCTCACTAAAAAGTAAAAATTAGTGTCTAAGGGTTACAAATTTTCATTATGACGCCCATAGGTTATAAGTACCGCCGTGAGCCGATGTAAAACAACGTGCACAGCATCCTCAGAGCAGAAAGAAATTCCATAAGAAATTTCAGTTCATCGTGAAATTACAAGTGTACTGCATGCACCATGAGCTGATGATTTCCAGTATTGGCATCAAATTCTACCTCATTTACGATTGCAACAGACCTTTGGGGTCTCCTGCTTCTATTACGATCTTCCAATCTTCCAAATTCCCTTTCAATGCAATTTCAACTACTTTCACAAAAAGTAATTAAAAATAAACGTCCCTTAAAAAGAAATCCCATCAATATCCTAGAAAAGATGATTCGCAATGAACTCACATGTCTATATAACACGTGGTATAGGTACATTCAATGTTGTACAGCAGTGCCACCTGTTGGTAAAACTTTTAACTATATATATTTAAAAAAATTCATTCTAAACAAAAATCCCACGTGTCTCTGAGCATATATCTGAAAACCGGACCTTTGTATTGTACATAGTTTCCTAATTATTAACATTTCAAAACTCCCGAAACTTCTGGATCACCCGGTATTTCGTATATTATTTATTTAATACAAGTAAGCAAGAACTGTGTTTTCTGTCAGTAATTTACGTTTATTTTGATAATTGTGTGAATATAAAACGTCAATTTCTGCGGAATTTTCAATGAATTTACAATTTAATTTATTTAAGAGATTTTCAGTAGTGACATGTAAACAACGCTATCAAAATGCCTCCCCGCATTTGACATAATTATTCCCACAGAAATCATGTCATTTCACTGACAGAAGCATTAAAGTTTCTCGAATAATAATACTGCAATTAGTTTAAAGCGATATTCAACTGTCATGTTATGTCATTCTATAGCATTCACGCTTCTAAATAATTGTGTTAAAAGAATTATTCTTCACAAAATGTTAAAAATATTTATTTAAAAAAATTTCGCTTTGTGTGTTTGATGATTTTTTTTTGAAATATAGTAACAGATGTACTAGAATTCATCATTTAAATGATATTTATTTATATGTTCTTTATCCATGTTTTTATTATTATAATATTACTTTGTTCTATCTCCAAAGAAAGTATTGTAATCGAATTTTTTTTTTCGACTTTCGTTTTTTGACGGATTTAGACGATTTAGGAATCAGAGATTCCAAAAAACATGTTTTCACAAAATGTCTGTCTGTCCGTATGTGTTTCGGCATATCACCATTGTACCATTGAAAACAACATGAAAACATTGAAAACATGAAAACACGTGAAAACATTGAAAATACACATAGAATTGAGCCAAATATTAATGTGTGCAAATTTAATGTTAATTGATAATTGTGTTTGGTAATTGTATGCATATAAAACGTCAATTTCTGTGGAATTTTCAATGAATTTACAATTTAACTTATTTAAGAGATTTTCAACTGTGACATGTAAACAACGCTATCAAAATGCCTTCCCGCATTTGACATAATTATTGCCAGAGAAATCATGTTTCATTGACAGTAGCATTAAACTGTATCGAATATAATACTGCAATAAGTTTAAAAGCGTTATTCAACTGCTTAATTATATCATTTTGTATCATTTACACTTCAAAATAATTGTGTAAAAAGAACTATTTTTCACAAAAAGTTGAAAATATTTATTGTTAAAATAACTTTGCTTTTTAATGCTATGTGTTTGATGATTTTTTTGAAATATAGTAATTCAAGTACTAGAATTCGCCGTTTAAATAGTTTTTATATATGTTCTTTGCCCATGTTTTTATGATTATATTTTGTAATTGTATACTTAATATTAATTATATAGTCATATATTTACTAATTATTCTAGGTTTTATAATACTTTAAAATAAGGTCCATTATACATGCTTAAAAAAAAAAAAAAAAAACATATACTATAATAAATCTAGTAACACAGAAAGATTTTAAGAAGAATTATACTATTTTTTGGATCCATGTAAGGAATAATAATTTTTTTTAATTTTTAAATGTTTCGTACGATGTATGTATTTTATGAAATAGTAATAGAATTATTGATTTTAAATAACACTATACGAAGTACTATTCTTACAGATTGAAAATACAAATAAATTTATTATAAAGCTTCTGAAATTTTATTTTATGTTTATGCACTACAGTTAAAAATATAAAAACTTTTAAGACTTTAAAAAATGCATCTATAAATGACTCCAATTTAAACTGTTATAATACCTGGAACAATTAATTACATAGTTATGATTACAGGGTTAACTAAAAACAAGAAAAATCTTTAGTTTCTTTATTTGTTTGTGCTTAATATTGGTTTTTCCGAAGAATATCATGTCGTATTTCTCTGTAGCATTTCAAACATATTTCAAGCTAATTTTTTTAGATATTTTGTGAATGCTTGTAAACGTTGTATTTCCATCCGCATTTAATTTGATTATTCCACAGAAATCTCATTGTGTACCAAACAACAATATTGGAGTTTATCAAATATAATTTTTTTTTTATATCGGAAAGCTATATTAAACGGGTAGTTTAAATCCTTATTTTAGTAAGAATTACTCAAAATGAATGTATCAGAATCATAATTTGTAAAAAATAAAATGATATTTTCTGTAACAAAAGTAATTGGCCGTTGTATGATTTTAATTTAATTACATTGTAATAATAATAATAAAAAAACTGTAATTTTACAAATACCAAAAAAAAAAAAAAAAAAAAAAAAAAAAAAAAATTAAAAAAATTGTTTGCTTTTTAAAATTTTACTCTTACACTATACAAAAAGGGAAGTAAATCTACGAAACTAGCTTTTTAGCTTTAGCTAGAAAAAAAAAAACCCTACTAAAATTACAGTAATTTTGCTAAAATTCTATCTGTAACACGGGTTGCAGCTACATAAAAAGTTCCTGGCATCACAGTTTTCTAAAAAATTCTTAGTCACTTTTCAGATTTATTGATTTATAGTGCAAACATGCATTGTTACATGAATTTTTACTGTTGAGGTTACATAAAAAACTCTAGAAATCCCAGTGTGCCAACTCAATTTTTTTAAATTCAATTTATTTATTTATTATTATTTTTTTTTTTTACAATAAATGTATTTCATGATCTTTTTAAATATATGAAATAATTTTCTACTTATTTACTAGTATTTAAAAGCTATTTATTTATTTATTTTTTATATATTTTTTTATTTGCATAAACCTCTGCATATGTACCACTTGGATCAACCTTTAGATATTAAACCACCTTGTCCTATTGAATTTCCGACAGATTTATAGCTAAGTTATTTAATAGATATTCCGGGAAGATACAAGATTGGTAATACCGAAATTTAGCTGTCCATCTGCGTGCAGCACAATTATTCCATGAAATCACACCATAACTCCGACAATAATATTTGAGTTTTCCGAATAATATTCTTACAATATATTGAAAAGCGATATTTAAATGCTTAATTACGGCATTTTTTAGCACTTGCTCTTCAAAATGATTTGGTAAAAATAGACTTTTCTTTATAACTTTTAAATAATATTGTCACAATCACAACTATTAAATAACCCTTTCTGTCAAAAGGGTGCGTAAAAATACTTGCAAATTTATTGATTCTTTTAATACAAGATTTACTTTTGTTATTAATATTTAAAAGTTATGTTATTTACAATTTTTTCTATCAATAAACTTTTATTGCTATATTTTTATAATTCATATAACAAATTTATTTCTGCAATAATTACATTTGAAATTATTTAATAAATATTCTTTTGAGACAAGTGAGCATACCAATCAAAATGTTTACCCGCATTTAAAATAATTACTACCACTAAAGTCATGTCATTTCCTTTTCAAAAGTATTAGAATTTTCGAATAATAATATTGCAACAAGTTTTATGAGATATTAAACAGCAATATTATATCATTCTTTCACACATTTCAATTTAAATGCACAAAAATCCTTATTTTTTTTATAAAAATTGATGAAGTTTTTGCTTAAAGGTATTTCTTTTCTTTAATACTACGTGTTTAAGGATTTTATAAGAAATAACAATTAACTTTCTAAAATTTAGACTTTAAACGTTGGTTATTGACATATTATTTAGCGATCTGTTTTTAAAAATATACTTTTATAGGGCTTCGAGGTGCTAAACTTCATATATAGAGGTACCTTCCCTCCAAATTTTCTAGCTCTATGTGCAAGGTCTTTTTAAACCATCATCCACATACTCACAAACTTCTTTCTTTACAATAATAGAATAGCAGCCTTCGTCCGCTTTGTTGATTGATTTCTCTAAAAGAACTTTAAATGAAAAAAAATACAGCTATCAAAAATCAAAAGTGAAAAAAAAAATCTACACAATAATCAAATATTTCTAATCGTTGACAAATTCATATAACCTTAGACTAAAGAGTTAAGTAAATGTTAGCGATATAATAGATATAAAATCACTGAAGTAATGTATTTAATTATTTTTTAATAGATTAGGTTGGGCTCCACCTGCTGCCCGCGACGCTCACAAACCTACCACGTAATCGCGATACCGATTGGTATCGAAATACCGAATCATATCGCGATACCGACTGACGGTGGGGAGACATCCGTATTTTCTAGCCAACCCCAGATGTAATTATTTCGCGTACCCATTCTGGATCGTTTCACGATCCCTTATTTTCTGTGCATTCAATTTTTAGATTCCACTTGATAAGAACATGCTTTTCCCCTTCCTTCGACTTTTGACACGCCCTAATTTTTAAAATTTGTATTATGTGTTATAAACTATCTTAATATTTCAAACAGACCACTTTGTTATATTTCCTCATTTTGTTCGCCCCAATCCCCCTCCACCCACCCTCCCGAAATGTGACACGTAATTTTTTTTTAATCATTCCTTATAAACTACCTTAAAGTTTAGGGAGTATATACTTAAGAAAACTGTATCTGAAGAAAACTCCGCTAAACAACCTATCAGCCCGTAAAGTATGGTGACGTCACTGCAACGTCGTTGTGAAGTCACATTGTGACTTTGTGACCATCTATTGTCGATGTGACGTCACGTGACGTCGATGTGAAGTCACAGTGACTAAAATGTGAAGTCGTTATGGCCGTTTTAGAGCTCTTTTGTGACGGTTCACAAAGTGGTCATAATGTGACAAATTTGTGAAAAATGTGTCATTTGTGACTAATTTGACATTAATAATGTGACGAAACTGTGACAAAAGCGGCGATATTTAAATTGCCGGAAACATGTTTTTTTAAAGTAAATAACATGTTTTGAGGGATATTTATGAATTTCTAAAGATTTTTAAGAAAGTCACATCTCAGTCACAATGTGACGTTACTGAGTGGTGGCATTTTGGTCACAGATGTGATGTGACCAAAGTGACTCACAGTGACGTCACTATGACTTCACTGTGAACATGTATGGTATTAGGGAGTAGATATATTATTTGAAGTGGGGGCAGTTTTAAGCAAGAATTTAAGATATTTGATGAAATTACTATTTAAAAATAGAGGCAACTAAAATCTTGATATTTCAGGTAGATTTCGTAAGAATTTCTATTTGAATCATAAGAAATTCTACCGAAATTGCAAATAAAGATACCCTATTGGCTTACAATGCGAGTTCTTGGCGATGTATCACCAAGTTGGCTATAAACTTGGTGACAGAACCGATTATCCCCGATTGTTTTACCCTCTATTCCCCAGCCGTTTAGCAGAATCTACGCAGGTTTTCACTGGTCCATAGATTCATAGATATCTACGCAGATTTTTATTAGTCTATTTCCAAACCGTTTGGCCCTTTTCAATATTTGTGCTTATATATATATATAGATGGATTAAGATAAAAGTTTGAAACAAAATTTCAGTTTCCAATGTAAAAAATAAAAATAAATAAAATAAAGGGCCACAAAATTTGAACCCCCCCCCCCCCCCCCACTAAATATCGTATTGAAAAATGCACAAAAAAGGACTAAATATTAAAAAATAGCAGGAGTCAAAATATACTCTAATGGGGTAAAACATCGAAATCTGAAACATTAAAAATCTCGAAAGATCGCTAAAAGTCGTATCGAAAATTGCAATTAATATCGATGGAATTCAAAAATTGTAGTAGACAAAATTTCGTGCAGTTAGCTGAAAGTTTTTTTAAAAAATCTTTTATTAATGTCAAAAAATAGTCGCAAAATGCAAAAAATTAAAAAATAAAATAAAATAAATAAAATATAAAAAGATTGTATAAAAAAAATGCATTAAAAAATTCGTTGAAAATTTAAAAACCGCTGTATGAATTTCGAATAAACTTTATAAAGAGGACAAAATTAACTATATTGTGTAAAAAATAATGAAATCATATTCCTTTCACTAATGCGGAAAAATCGCTTTGGAATATAAAAAAAACCCGCTATAAATCTCACAAAAATTAAATTAAAAAATCAAAAATCTTGCTTCGAGTTGCAAAAATCATATATAAAGGTACCATCCTCACAAATTTTATAATTCTACATGTAGCAGTCTCTTCAGAACATCGTCCACATACTCAATTCTTTTTCTATTATTATTGTAGATTATTCTTGCATCTATAAATTCAATTAAGTAGTTGAAAATGTTTAATTAGAAATATACTTTAATTTTGTATATAACAACTATTTAATAATTTTTTTTTTATTTTATCTTTTTAAAAATGTATTTTTGTAATTCATACCACGGATTTATTTCTAAGTCATTTAGAACCTAATTTACGTAACAGATATTCTGTGGAGACATGTAGACATCGCAATCAAAATGTATATCCACATTTGGCATAATTATTCCACATAAATCACATCAAGTCCCCGACAGCTGTATTGGAATTTATCGAATAATATTATTACAATAACGATGTGTATTCCCTATTGAAATATTCAAGTATAAGCTATTCAAACTAACTTATTAACACTTAAATATTTTGAAAAATCGTATTTATTTTTAGGTGCGTTCATAATTTAGTAAATACGTAGCACCTGTAACCGTTGTTCAATCCGTCGTCCGTCCGTACCGAACTGAATCTTTTGAAATTTAAACTACATAATTGTTGCATAATTTTGTCGAATCTTTTCAAATTTTATGAACATTGAATGTATAGTTTGATTTCAGGGACAATCAGAAGCATTCCTATAAATTACGGCGAATGAGAAAAATTAGTTTCAAGTGCATTTTAATGATGTTACAGTCTTTGGAACATAATTAAATTGGTATGCATCTATGAAGTACATAGTAAAAATGAGATCGAGATTCCTATTTTATGTAACGGTTTTTATGTAACGGTAACAGCAAAAATTCATGTAACAGAATCGGTTACAGGAATTTCTGCTGATACCGTTTCGTGAAAAATTCTAGGTATCCCAGTTTTCCAGAAAAAGTTTACTAAATCTACAGATTTTTTTTACAGCGTAGTATAGCTCTAATAATATTTTCAACCAATGTTTCATACAAATAAAAAGCTGTAAAAAAATTACAAGTTCTTTGTCTTATTTCAATATTTGGTGAATTACATCTTATCACAATAAGTAAACATTGGAATCAAAATGCACATCTTCATTTAACATAACTGGCACAGAAATCTCATCCCGTCACTGATAATTGTATTTGAGTTTCTTGAATAACATTGCAATAAATTAGGGAGAAACATTCAACTGTCAAGTTATGCTATTCTTTAGCATTCACCATTCAAAATATTTTGTATAAGAATATTCGTTCTTCACAAACATTAAATAAATATTTACTGTTAAAAGGGCTTTTCTATTGTACTACTTACCAGTATGTTACATTCTTTGATATGTGAAAGGACTCGTGGTTATATTTACTATTGAAATGTTGTTGAACTATCATAGGCATCTTGATTTGTTTTTATTATATAGATGTTTATCCTTAAATACTTATATAAATGTCATATACATTTAACATACGTCTGGATTGTTCTTTCTTAATATGTCAAAAAATATCGTATTAATGTATTTAAAAAAAATACTTTTCCTATTTAATTGCGCAGAAAAAATTGAGGAATTATTGAAAAAATAAAAATAAATAAATAAATAAACTAATTTATTTTAAGAGTGTTAAAATAAATTGTTATTTTTTTAAGAGTGAAACTTTGAACAAAAATATTCTATTCATTTTTCCAAGCAAGACTAAAATATCATATGTTAAACATTTTAATAACTTCTCATATTTATTACATTTCTTAGTAATAATTTCCGTTTTATTTTATTATTATTATTTATTAAGATACTCACTGTTCTTTATTTTCAGATTTGTTGAAGTTTTGTAATTTAATTTATTTTTTTTAAAAAAATCTGTGATAACATATAGTCATCATAATCAAAATATCTATGTATATTTAACCTACTCTACATAAATAACATAATGTTATTCACAGAAGTATTAGAATTTTTTCATTTCATTAGAATGTCATATTTTAGCATTACATAATCAAAATAACTGTATAAGAAGCATCAATATGTACAATTAGTCAAAAAGGAAAAAAATAAGCTACGTATTTTAATCTTGAAATTTCTGCAGAAAAATCAAATATGCCCATTCGACTGGAAATTACAGTATTTTTCAACTTATATATGAAAAAAAAAAAAGAAGAAGAAAGAAAAAAACGATTAGAGAGTCATTTACATACTGTAATTGTACCAAACTCTCAAATTGTCAGCATAATTTTGGATTAGAAAAATATGAATTAGAATTAATAATAATAACAATAAAGAAAAAAAAAAAAAAAAAAAAAAAAAAAAAACAGAAATCGATTTATTGAGGCTTTCGATGTGGAAACCCAAAATTTAAGTCCATTATTCCCCATTCAGCTTTAAGAATGAATCATTCAGTGATATTTAAGAAACTATACTATACTGCAATATGATGTGCTAAGTATATACAATAAATAAATAAATAAAAACTATAAAGTTACTAAATTTTTTCTAGGAAACTGGGATTCCAAGAAATTTTTAAGTAACGGTAATAGCAAAAATTCACGTAACAGAATCGATTACATGAATATTTGTTGCTACCGTTACATAGAAAATTCTAGGAATCCCAGTTTCCTAGAAAACGTTTAGTAACTTAACAGATTTTTATTTACATTGTAATAATATTCGGAATTCGAAATTTTAAACCTTCATAAAACATAAACTACCTGAACAAATAACATCCTGTTTGGTACACTAAGGTAAAATTTATAGAAAAAACCATATAACATGTGAAAATTTGTTGTTCCTATTGGAAATTTCAGAGTTTGGTATAACCTCCTCCTTCTCGAAGCTAAAACAATACTATAAATACTCATTTCTTGGTTTTAAATAAACAAAATGACTGCACAAATAACAGAAAAAAGAAAATTTATGAAATCCATACTTTAGGTGACTAGTAATTTATGTTCTCAAATAGGGATCTAAAATTACGAATCCCTTTAAAATTTAATTATCATTAACCTTTATTTATACAGCCACAAATTTTTGATTTTTTAACAAATTAATGATATTCAAATGATCAAAACATTTTATTGCAAAGGATTTGGGTTAAACATTTTTGAATATTTCTCAATTTCTTAGCATCACTGTCTTGATGTCATTTTGCAAAATCATATTAAAATAGCATCTATTTTACGAAGAAATCAGCATAGATGTTGCCATTTATTAGTTTGACCTTAAAGTAAAAAGCTTTCTGCTATTAAGAAATAAAGTTAGAATGTAAAAAAAAAAAAAAAAAGCAGTTTAGTTTTTACGAGGAAAATAATAGAGGTCTACAAATGTACAGTCTCAGCAAACAAAATCTTGAAACTTGCGATTTTGGACGTTTTGTTAAATATCTAGAAATATAAATAAGGAGTTATTCTGAAACTCCAAGTGTGTAAACAAAATAACACACGTCATATAATATCGCGAAGAGTTTTGCCCGAAATCCAACAGGGGACTGTCAACAAATTGAAAAAGAACGAAAATCTTTTGGATAACGCTGTCAAAACTAATGAAGCAAAAGAATTCAAACTGCAGATTATGAATAAGTGGTTTATATAGTGATATGGCTTATAGTGAGTGGCTTGTAGTGAACAACTTATTTAACAAAACGTCTAAAACCACTAGTGTTAAGAGTTTTTTTGCTGAGACTGTAGATCCAGGATAGGGAACAATATAATTTGTATGGCAGGCGATCCTATGAAACGTTAAAATGCAATCAGCATAGATGGTCCCATTTATTCTCTTGATTTTAAAGAAAAAATCGCCATTCAGCTCTTAAGAAATATTGCTGAGAATATAAATTAAGAACTGAATTTAAAATGCAAAAACATCAAATACTATTGTCAGATGTCCCTCGTTAATCGGGTCACCAAATGCTTTGGAGACCACTAATATCTTACAGTTTATTTCCCTATCTTTTATCACAAATTATTCGGCCATTAGATAATGTGAAGAAAATTAATTTAAATGTTAGTGTCCAGAGCACTTGAAGCATCCATTTATGCGGGACATTAAGGGACAGATGAGAATTACCTCTCGAGTGCAAAGAAATAATTTATTAAAGGAACGTCTATGGTAACATAGCATCATCGTAATCAAAATATCTAGGTATGTTTAATTTAGTTGCTCCACATAAATAGCACAGTGTTACTGACAGAATAGAATTTCTCGAATAATATTATTACGATAAATTAAAAAATTATGTTTAACTGATCAGTTATGTTATTTTTCAGCATTCAGTAATCAAGTATCATTCCGTAATATTAAATAAGAAAAATTGAACAGCGAAAAAAAATTAAAATTCATTTTTTGTATAAAACTTAATAATATTGAGGACTGAAAAAGTACATTTTTTGACAATTTTTTAGAATTTTTATACATTATTTTACTTCTCTTTGCATTGCAAAAATATTGAAAATTATAAAATAAATATATATGTTACAGGCCAAACCCGATTTTAGGCCAAACTAGATTGGCCTAGGCCAAACTAGTTTATCCTAACGCCCATCGGATAGACTAGTTTTTCCTAGGACAAACCGGTCTATCCTAACGTCTATCGGATAAACTAGTTTTTCCTAGGCCAAACCAGTCTATCCTAAGACCCATCGGATAAACTAGTTTTTCCTAGGCAAAACTAGTCTATCCTAAGGCCCATAGGACAATC
Organism: Maratus speculifer; assembly: GCA_964019185.1. Lineage (NCBI taxonomy): Eukaryota > Metazoa > Arthropoda > Arachnida > Araneae > Salticidae > Maratus > Maratus speculifer. The sequence continues at coordinate 187,592,606 of OZ025301.1, forward strand.
TAGTTTTTCCTAGGCCAAACTAGTTTGGCCTAACTCTTATAGGATAAACTAGTTTAGCCTGCTGTTTATTGGTCTGAACTAGTTTCTCCTAGGCCGATCTAGTTTATCCTAGGTCAATTCAATTTGGCGTGATTTTATTGAATTCAATGGCGCCACAGCGCCAACATTCTAGTTTGTCCGAGGCTGATCTAGTTAATCCTAGGCCAATTTAATCTTACGTGTTATTTAATTTTACGTGTGGAGAACCTTCATTGCCCTTTTTTTACACTTAAACAATAAACATCCACAACTAATCATGGAGGCGCCTAGTCAGAATGATCCTATATCTAAAATTTTAAATGAAAACTGATAATTCTGCATCAAAAATCCATTTCTCTAATTTAACGGTGAGGGATTAGCCTCCCTTTCGCTTCCCTTTATTTTTATCCAATGAATTCCCAAAATTAATCAGAAAAGTACCTTATATCAATGAACGTACATCCAAAATTTGAAGCAAATCGGATATTTCTATCACGAGTTATCGTGTTACGTACATAAGCACGTACATACGTACGTACATTCGTACATACATACGTACATTCATACATACAGAACCTGCGAGCCCATTTTTTCTCAGGCTTTGACGCTTGCGAGCTAAAAACACGTAAAATTAAATTGGCCTAGGATAAACTAGATCAGCCTAGGACAAACTAGAATGTTGGCGCTGTGGCGCCATTGAATTCAATGAAATCACGCCAAATTGAATTGGCCTAGGATAAACTAGATCGGCCTAGGAGAAACTAGTTCAGACCAATAAACAGCAGGCTAAACTAGTTTATCCTATAAGAGTTAGGCCAAACTAGTTTGGCCTAGGAAAAACTAGATTGTCCTACGGGCCTTAGGATAGACTAGTTTTGCCTAGGAAAAATTAGTTTATCCGATGGGCGTTAGGATAGACCAGTTTGGCCTAGGAAAAACTAGTCTATCCGATGGGCGTTAGGATAAACTAGTTTGGCCTAGGCCAATCTAGTTTGGCCTAAAATCGGGTTTGGCCTGTAACATATATATAATATATTTAAGATATGTATAATTTATTTAATACCTATATCTTATTTATATTTATTGATTGTCAGATATTTTTTGATTAAGTAAAAGAAACATTTTAGCGTAGGAAAAATGACATATGTGTTTGTTTAACTTTATGAAGAATATTGAAACATAATTTTATGTAAAATTTTGAGGTATTTAAAACAACCAAATTTATTTCTAGGAAAAATGTTTTCAGACATCTATATAACGGAGTCATAATGCTTATCCTTGTTTAATGTAATTACCACATATAAATCAATTCAGGTCACAGACAGCAGAACTAGATTCTCTCCAGTAATATTATTGTGACATGGAATTGTATGTTCAATTGCGAAAGTTATGTCATTCCTTAGAGTTCAATATTTAAGATTATATAATAAGAACCGTTATTTTTTATTGCCAAATTTCTGTTAAAAATTTTTCGCTGTTATAAGATTAAAAAGAAGTTTCTTGAGTTTTTTAATATAAAAATTTATTTTCATTATTTATTATTTAAGCGACATTTGTTTAATTAAAAAAAATTGTGCCTATTTAATTAGGATTTATAAATCATAATCCTAATTATTTTTTCATTAATTTAAAAAGATTTTTTTTTTCATAGAGCCTCCAAGGGTTTTTCAAATTCATTTATTTAAAAGACATTTTGACATGAAAGATAAACATCGCAATCAAAACTTTAAGCAACTCAAAAAATCATATTATGTCACCGACTTAATTATTTTTTCCTTTTTATCAATACTAGATGATACAACAATTATTGCTCGGGTTATAGAACTTATTGCTTGTTCACATCACAGGTAAAAATAATTTTTATTGAAAACTTTATTAGATTCTTTTAGTTTAATACATATTTTTAAACTGACCATTAACAATACATAAAAGAATTTATATATTTATTTTTACCTACACTGTAAAAAAAAAAAAAAAAAAAAAAAAAAAAAAAAAATAGAGGTTATTAAAAATTTTTTAGTAATTTTGTATTCCACAGATTTTTTTAGTAACTATTACAAACTTTTTTTTGCAAGTGAAACAAGCATTTCTTTTGTAAACTGCTTAAAAGAATTTTTTGTATAACTAACTTAAAACTTTTTAGTATGAGCCACCAAGCAAATTTTAGTAATAGCTACAAAATTATTTTTAATAACCAGTACGTGTGCCCGAAGGGCAGGATCTGCCTTCGAGATGCATCCAGTAGGTAAAAAGACAGACTTCTGAAGCGGAAGATTTTCGGCTAAGCCGCAATAGATGGCAGCACCAAACATTGGTACCTGCTCCAACAGGACTTTCATAATCCCTTTATTTAACAAGTGCTTACACTGCATATATTCGGCGCGTATTTGGTGGTGGCCAGCATCGAACCCGGGACCTTTCAGCCTGGAGTTCGGTGCTATGACCACTAGGCTATCACGGCCACACCAAGTGAGTTATAATAATAGTTATTAAAAATATAAAACTATTAACTCTATTCGTTGCTAGCCTTTTCTAGTAATTCTTACAGACTTTCTTGTAACCGAGTAAGATTACTAAAAATTTTTTAGTAATCGCATGGATCACTAAAATTTTTTTAATAGATCGACCCTTTTTTTTACAGTGTAGATACAAGCGAGTAAAGCCAAATATATCGATAAAGGTGTTATAGTTCTATGAGGAGTTTCTAGAAAAAAATCAGCTGGTATACGGTGCATAATTCCGTACACTTTTTACTACACTTCTGGTGGGTGTTTGATAGAACGTCTAGTAGAAGTGTACAATGGTATAATGAAAGAGTGACGTATGCATATGCAGCATACGTCTGTTGTTGAAAGTATTTCAAACTTGAAAATAACTAACTAACTTGTCTTTTTCTTTTCTTTTTTTTTTTTTTTTTTTTTTTTTTTTTTCTAACGAGTCAAACAAGATATATCTTAACTGAGCACAGCATTTATTAAATATTCTAGAAATTTTTAACACAGTAAATTCGTACTAGTACGGACTTCTGAAAGATGTCTTTTTTAATCCGCACGCATATGAATAACGTAAAATTAATCTCAATTTGAATATTGAATTCAGTATTTTAAATACATGAAATAACGTGCCTTGGGATAATGCCGATTGGGTGGGAATAACGCCAAGTGCTAATATTACACTTAGTTATAGAGGAATCTGGGAAATAGCTCTACGGACTCTGATCTGAAAGGCTTTGAGTTATCTAAATCACAAACAATAGTTGAAAGCTAATTTGTTACATTTGCAAACATCATAGCTTGAATAAGCACGTAAGTGTCAAAGTCCGATGTAAAATTTGTTAGGTAAGTTCTCTGATGTGAAGATTATATTTTTATAAGGAAATACTTTATTTATTACATAAATTTGTGATATATTTTATGTACTTTCAAAATAATGCTGAAGATTTTAGATGTATTCATGAGGTAACGTATAGTTTAAATTATATTCATCAAAATGTAATAACAGAATCCACTGCTGTTATTTCTCTGGTCTATTCTTTTCAGCAGCAGAACTACATATTTATTTTATTTTTATTTATTTTATGAAGTAGAGACCATTATTGTCATTGTTGAAAACTAAAAAGATTAAAGAGAAGTTTATACGTCTTAAATGCTGCTAATCATTTCAAGTCAGAAGCATAAAATAGCAAGTGATTATTACTGGATCCTAATATCGCAATTAATGGTAAGTAAAAGCAATTTGTCAATTTCTAGAACTGTAGAGTTTGTATCTTTAGAATTTTAAAATTTACGTGCTATTATTCCATTTTATTTTATACTTTTGCTTAAATGGTGCACTGTAAAAAAAAATGTGGGATTTTACTAGAATATTCTTAGTATCATTACAAACATTATTAGAATTACTAGAGAATCTTTAGTAATTATCCGCTTTGAAATTCGCTACTAATAATACTCTAGTAACGTAACTACATTTACTCTAGTAATATTACTTACATTTGTAACTCATTTCCTGAAACGCTGACTTACAAGCAGGCTTCATGCCGAGCGCACAAGTCAGATGTATTTTGTTCAAAAAAAATCTAGCGAGAGAGTCAACGCCGTGAGCCGAGAGTCAACCTCAACGCTAGTCGCTATTATCGCCAATCATTCGCCTGTGATCTATCACATTGTTTTTAAGGTAAGCTATGCTTTATAATTTTATGTCATTAAAACTATTTATGATGTAAATTAGACTTAAAGTTTGACTTTTGATTTATTTATTTGTCTGTGCATGTTTTCTATTCTCCGCAGTTTGTTTGTTTACATTTTGAATGCGTGAATAATGCAATTTTGTTAGCATATTGCTGTCGATATATCAAATTCAGTTGGTAAGGATACATTATCAATTTATACTTGTACATATAACAAAGATATAACAAAAGTTATTTTGAAGGAATGATAATCAGGAGTGGGGAAATACATAATTTTACTTGCCACTGGCGAATGAATTTTCAAGTTATCTTCCAAAATTGTTAACTATAGATTTGCCAAAAACTTTTTACTACTTAACTACAGTTTGCAACTTTTCAAACTATTGTAATGTTGTCATAGATGAAAGTACTATCCTTGCTAAAATCTTCTACAAAATTGGTGATTCTTTTTCAAAGCTGATCGATAAAATTTGAGGGGTTTTGCCGGCAGAAAGTAGTTATAACCAGTTTTAACCGGCAGAAACTTGCAACAACTGGCATAAATTCATTTTATGACATAATTTGAGACATTTTTAGTAGTATTAAATTGCTTATATACATTTTATTATTTAGGATAAATAACAAAGTATTATGAGAGTTTTAATTAGTATTCGCCCGGGATCGGCCATTTTGATTCTTTTGCCGATTTTAAATTTCTGTATTTCTATTTATTCATTTATTTTTGTTCTTCTTAATTTTTTTTTAATATATAAACTCTGAAACATTTTTTACTGTAATTTCGGAATGTATATGTATATTTAAAAATGAATATTTGGCTTATTTAACTGCTTTAAAATTTATGTATTTACCATTTGCTAATTATAAATTCCTTCTCTGCCTTCCGCTATTTTTTTTCTTTTTTTACAAATGTTTGGAGTGCTGATTTTCAGTTTAAAAATTTGCTGTTGTTTACATTTAATTTCTGAATTGTTCAAAAATAAGTATAAAGTGGTCACAAGTGATCAACAAAGAAACAAAATGACGGATTCCGGGTAAATACTACATCTGTTCCAAAAAATGTATAAAATTTGTATTAGAATTTGATATTTTGAATCTTTTATTGAGAATGTCATATTATTTACAGATAATTGTGAATCATGAATGATATTTTAAGGAAGTAACCGTTATTAAAATTGTAAATAAATATCATGATTTATCAAAACGTTAACAAATATATTGCGAACTATGTTGTGTTTGCAGCCATTTGTAAATCACTCCTGATAGTTAACAATTATTGCCTTTTATATTTTTTTAAAGTCATTAAAAATATTAATAATGTAAATTAGACTCAAAATTTGACTTTTGAATTTGTCTGTGCATGTTTTGTATTTTTATTCTCCAGAATCTGTTTGTTTGTTTACATTTTGAATGCATGAATAACGCAATATTGTTAGCTAAGTTTTTGTTTGAATCTAACGGCTTAAACATGGGTTATTATTGCTGTTCATGTTTATTGCATTGTATACATAGCACAGATATAATAAAGATTATTTTGAAGGAGTGATAATATTCCTTTTTTTAATCGGGGGAGTAAGTTTTGTTGTATTAAAAGTGCTAAAAAAAACGCAGGCATGGAAGTAACCCCAATATTAGAAACAATATTAGCACTGCAGATTAATCCACCAACATCAAAAGAAATTCTGGGCTTAAAAAACCAGAAATTTACTTTGTCTTTAGGTTTATGGTATTTGTTGAACCTTTTTTTATTTTCTTTATAAATGCTTATTTTGCTCTTATTTCTTTTGATAGAAACCTTAGTCTAGCACTATTAGGTCGCAGATAAATTTTAATTTGCTGCAGAGTGCAGGCTGATGCAAAAGATTTTGCTCCTCGGAAATGGCTTGTGCTGGGGAAAAAAAAAAAAAAAAAAAAAAAAAAAAAAACTTATGAATGGCAGTGAAGGCAATAAATGAAATTTGAGATATGACTGCGTCTGATTGACGAAAGTCAGTTGTTCTGCTACTATCAAGAAGATGAGATTTTTGTGCACCAGATTGTCGAAATTCGTGATATTTTTTAGCCTGATGGAAAAAATTAGTGATTTTTTTTTTTTTTAGCCTGATCAACAACAGTAGTGATTTTGTTTAACCTAATCAACAAAAAGTGATTTTTTTTCAAGCCTTATCTACAAAAGTAGTTTTTTCTTTCGAATCTGATTAATAAAATTTGATTTATTTTAGTCAAACCAATGAAATTCACAATTTTTTTCAATCCTGACTGACAAAATTTGTAATTTTCAGGACAGGATCGACAACTCATGTTTTTTCCATATTCAATCGATGAATTTTTTATTTTTTGTGTCTAGTAAGCAAAATTTGAGTTGTTTGGTTGAACTGATTAATAAAATTTTGAATTAACTACTGAATTTCACTAGGGATGGGACGAATAGTGATTTGGCCGAATACCGAATATTTGGCCAAATTTTAGGCCGAATATTCGTCCCATCCCTAAATTTCACGAAATTTGTAATTTAACTTGTGCCAGATTCTTGAAATTCATGATTCTTAACTGACTCTGTCGAAACTTGTAGTCTTTCCTGCAGCAAATTAAAAAAATTGCAATAAATAGACAAAGCATGTGATTTTCTGCAGTCGATCAACAAAATTTGAGATTTCTCCCTTCCTAATTAAGTAAATTAACAAATTTTTAGCAGACGATCGAGGAAATTTGCAATTTTTAACTGGCTGACAAATTCAGTTTGCTTTAAAATTTGTTTAGTAAATCGATAAAATGTGCAATTTTTTTACGGCTAATCAAACTCAAGATTTTCTACAGCTGATAAACAAAATTTGCAATTTTTTTGCTCATTTTTAACAATGGATATATTTTTTTTCATACTCAATCACCAAAATTTGATTTTTCCCACAGCTGATTAGTGAAAGCTTTTTTCCATGCCTGATCAACAAAATTCAAGATTTTTCCGTGCTAAATCAATAAAATTTAGGACTCGTCTGCACCTCATTGACAAAATTTTATTTTTTTGTGTCGATTTAGAAAGAATTGTGATTTTTTTTGTATTCATTCAACAAGATTTCCAATCCTCATCGACAAAATCGGCTGTTTTCCTGCACTCTGTTCATAAAATTCATGATTTTTTTTCGCAGCAAATTGATGAAATTTACAATTTTTTCTTGTGTTCTATAGATAAAAATTGTAATTTACGCTATATCATTTTAAAAAAAAATAAAATGTTATAAATTTTTTTTCAAAAATGTGCCATTGTACAATTAAATGATAAATTCCAAAAAAGATAGTTTAGAGTATCTGATTTTTTTTTTTTTTTTTTTTTTTTTTTTTGTTTAGGACGTTTTAAAATGTTGAAAGATACTGTGACCAACAATTACCCCGGGTGACCCTACTTCTGTGTTTATAGTTTCAACCAGGTAAGTGTTTACTGATTTTTTTACATGTTTTCAATTGATTTTTTGCCAATGTCTTTCCAATAGTAGGGATGCACAACCTTTTCAAAAGCAGGGCCACATCAATAACACGAAGAAAATTTGATTTCAAGCAGGTGATCTGTGGACTATAATCAGATAAAAATTATGGTTCCAGAGGGAAAGGGGAGGTTATCCATTAAAGTTTACTTATCCATTCAAAATACCCAATTCAGTTAGTAAGGATATATCAACAGTTTTTACATTTGTATGTAACAGATATAGCAAGGATTATTTTCAAGATGTAATAATATTACTTTACTTTATTCGGGTGAGTAAATTGTTTTATTAATTTTACAAAAAAAGTAAAGCATATTCCTAGAACAGCCAAGACACTTTATTTTGGCGATTTTTTAACATCGCCTAGAGATTTAAATTTTCCAGAAAAATTGAAGTGGCGGAAAAAAACAGAAAAGTTGGAAAAATTGATTTTTCATAGTTTCTTCCAAATAAATTATATTTTCTTAGGTAAAATTAAATAATAAACATTTTTTTTTCATTTATTTGTATTTAAAAAAAAATATTTCCACCAGGGTTGGAAAAAAAACCAGGTTTTTTTGAAAAAAACCAAAAAAACCCGTTTTTTTTGGTTTAAACCGGGTTTTTTTAAAACATCCTTTCTTATGACATATACATGCATATTTATTAATAAAAACAGACGTTATTGGTTTATAAGCAGTGTAATTTCATTTAAAATAATTTAAATTTAATAATTATAGTAAATTTGTGCTGAAAATTGAAAAAATTCATTTTTCAATTTAAAGTTTTCGCAAACAGTTTTATGTTGAAAGTTTTAACTGTTCTACACAATGAACCATTGATGCCCTGTAAATCTTTATAAACAATCTTTTGATTACTAATAATAAACATTTGCCCTAATTTAATCCCTGCCTTGGATGTAGTTTGATAAATATTCTTTTCCACAATTATTCAAATAATAAATTAGAAATACTACTTAGGATTTTTCTTTCTGAGTGACAATTTGAAGTTGACGTTTTTAGTTGTTAGATTCAGCAGATAGCAGAGGGGAAAAAAGTTATTTAAATGCTATAACTAGCAACCAGTCTTTGTTTTTAATTCTTCAAGATAATCTCCCAAAACAAAAATTTCTTTTACAGCTTGTGCAAAATCTGATCATTGTGTTACATTATTAATTGCATTAAATATTCTGCATTATTAAAAAAAATTAAATTATTTTATATTTGATCAATTCACATGTTTGAAGTTTTTTTTTAGAGCAATAGATATGTTCACCAATGTGTACTGATTTGAATCCTATATGCATAAAAAAATGACGTATACCCAATATATCTAATGCTTATTGCTGAAATAAAGTGTCTGAAAATAATCTGAAACTCGTAAATTATAAAGAAAAAAAGAAAATGTCATTAGATTTCTTCTAAAAAACGAATTGCTTTTTTTATAGAAAAAACCAATTGGTTTAATCCTATGCATAAAAAAAACCTAAACCCACTATAAATAATACGTATTACTGAAATAAAGTTTTAAAAGTAAAAATTATTTATGCCAATAATCTGAAACACGTAAATTATAAAGAAAAAAAAAGAAAATGTAATTAGATTTCTCCTAAAAAAACCATTTGGTTTAAACCGTGGTTTAAACCATGGTTAAAACCAATTGGTTTAAACCGTGCCAACCCTGATTTCCACTTTATATGACTATATAACAAAATAAATAAATAAAGAAAGAAAGAAAGAAGCAAAGCCTGCTTTTAAAAGTTGTTTTTTTGTTTTTATCCTCCTTTTCTCTAACTTTCAGAATAATATTCAGGCTTTATTTAATTGTATTGTTTGTTATATCATGCCTCTTTTGAAATGATTTTTCAGTTACATGTTTAATTATCAATTGATCTAATTTTGCCACTATCTCTGCAGCTTGGAATCAAATGAATTATACATCCCATTACATAAGTATTGTTTTTAAGTAAATGATACTAATTCAAAGAAACAAATCATTGCAGTTTTGTCATTAATATGAATATCAGTATTAAAGTCCTCAATTGTTTTAAAAAATGTATATTTTTACAACATTGTACATTTACAATTTTATATCCTTTAAGATAGGGATGCACAACCTGTGGCCCGCGGGCCAAAAAAGGCCCGCGATAGGTTAACGTGTGGCCCGCGAACTTCGAAAATTTATAACTGGAAAAAATTGCAATTTTTGTGCTTAAATCGCAAAAAAAAAAAAAAAAAAAAAAAAAAATGTAGATTTAGTCAATTTATCCCAGGAAAAAATAAAATTTCGCAGTCACATAAGAATTGCAAATTTCGTACATAGGGCATTAAAAAATCGCAAATTTCATTGAGCAGATGCAGGAGAATAACGATTTTTGCCGATGTGGCTCAGAAAAAATCACAAATTTTGCTCAGGAAGCTCAGAAAAAAATAGCAAATTACGCCGATCGGAGACGGAAAAAATCACAAATTTCTTTTATAAGGCACGGAAAACCGCGAATTTTAGAATGATGCGCAGAAAAAAATTGCGAATTTCATCAAAAAATGAAGATTTCATAAAAGTTACTTAAAAATCACAATTTTCGTTGATTGGGAGCGGAAAAATACATAATTTCATCAATTAAAAGTGGAAAAATCGTGAATTTAATTGATCTGGCACGGAATAATCATGGATTTTATCAATCATGCGAGGAAAAATTGCGAGTTTCGTCGATCAACTTTGAAAAAATTGTGAATTTCTTCGATCGGTTTCGTAAAATTCGCAAATTTTCCTGATCAGATGCGGAAAGATTGCAAACTTCCTCGATCGGCTTCATAAAAATCGCGAATTTTGCCAATAGGTATTGTAAAAATCGGTAATTTTATTAATCAGGCACGGAATAATCGTAAATTTTCTCGACTGGCTTTGTAAAAATCGGAATTTTGTCGATCATATAAAGAAAAATTGTGAATTTCGTTGATCATCCTCGTAAAAATCGAGATTTTCGTCGACCGGCTTTGTAAACATCACGAATTTTGCCTACCGGCTTAGTAAACATTGTGTATTTTGCCGATAGGCTTCCGCTTCGTAAAAATTGCAAACTTTGCTGATCATGAGAAGAAAAATAAAGAATTTCATCAATCAGCTTTGCATAAATTGCGCATTTCGTCGATTGGCTTTGTAAAAACCGCTATTTTCATTGATTCGGCGGGGAAAAATTGTGAATTTTCTCGATTGGCTTCGTAAAAATTGCAAACTTTGTCGATCATGCGATAAAAAACAGCGAATTTCGTCGACAAGCTTCATAAAAATCGCTCATTTTGTAGACCAGCGTTTTAAAATCCCGCATTTCGTTGATAAGCTTTGTAAAAATCACGAATTTTGTCAATCGGCTTCGTAAAAATCACGAAATTTGTCGATCAGCTTAGTAAAAATCTCAAATTTCCTTGATTGGCTTCGTAAAAATTGCAAAATTTGTGATCGACTTTGGAAAAATAGCAAATTATGTTCATCAGGCATGAAAAAGTTGATAATTTCGTTGATCAGCCATGAAAAAATCTTGAATTTTGTAAATCGGCTTTGTAATAATCACGACTTTTGTCGATCATTCATAAAGTTCACATTTTTTTCGGCACCAGCCACTTATGTTTCTTTTCTACCGCTTTTCAGTTAAACAAATTTTACTCTCTTGAATAAAGTCCAAGAATATTATTACATAATGAAAATTATCCTTGCTGTAATAGTTGTATAATACAAACATAAAAACTGCTGATATATCTTTACCAACTGAATTGGATATTTTGACTGGGTAAGCGAACTTAAAAGGGTCCCCCCCCCTCTACTCCCCTCTGAAACTTTTTTTTTCGATTATAGGCCACCAATCACCTCCTCGAAATCGAATTCTCTCCCTGTTATTGATTTGGCCCTCGACCACCCTGACATACTTGTAAGTAGCCCTTCTCTTCAAAAGGTTATGCATCCCTACTTTAAGAAATATGTTTGGTTTTGGTATAACCTTCCATTATTAACTCCAAAAAAGTTTTGATTTAGTTTTATAATCTGAATGAAAACAAAACTAAGTTTTAGTTTCGCTTATTCAGGTCTGTAACTAAAAAATAGCATAAGATTTATTGACTGTTAGATTTTTACTCACTGAAACCAGGAAAATATTTTTAAAAAAGTTTAATCAAACATAAAATTTCTCTTTTTATCTGAAATCTCCTATGAAATCCTTGAGTAAGAAACCATATTTAATTTTTACATTTTGTAATTTCATATTTCTAAGAGTGGAACTCAAAAGTTATGAAAACAGATCACTACATTACTAATTTACTGATCAGGTGCCAAAAATTTGTGGGTTTTCTCGCTCAGATTGGTAAAACTTTGTCGATCATTTAAAGAAAAATCACAAATTTTGCCGATCAGCTTTGAAAAGATAGCAAATTTTGTTTATCGGTTTCGTAAAAATCGTGAATTTCGTCCATCAGCTTCGTAAAAATCGCGAATTTCGTCTATCGCTTTCCCCAACATGAATAATTTTGGCAGTCATCCGTGGAAAAATCTCGAATTTTATCGATCATGTGAAGAAAAATAGCTATTTATTGATCATGTGAGAAAAAATTGCGAATTTCGTCAATCCACTAAATAAAAATCGCTAATTTTGTTGATTTTGGTTGATTACGCATGAAAAAATTATAAATTTTGTTGATCCTGTGCGGAAACATTCTGAATTTTCTCGATCGACTTTGTAAAAATATGAATTGTAGTCAATCTGCCTCTTAAAATTCACGAATTTCATCGAGCGTCTTAGCAAATCGTAATCGCAAATTTCGTCGATCGGCTTCCTTAATATCGATAATTTCGTCGAACAGCCGCAGAAAAATCGCAAATTTCATCGATCATGTGAAGAAAAATGGTGAATTTCGCCATTCAATTTTGTAAAAATCGTAAATTTTGTTGATCGCCTTCGTAAATTTCGTCGATTGGCTTTGTAAAAATCGTGAATTTCGTCAATCAGTTTTGTAAAAATCGCGAATTTTGTCGATTGGCGTTATAAAATTTGTGAATTTCGCCGATCGGTTACATAAAAATCGTGAATTTTCTCGATCAGTTTCGTAAGGATTGCAAATTTTTTTGATCAGGCACAGAAAGATTGAATTGTCTCGATCAGTTTCGTAAAAATTGCGAATTTTGTCGATTACTTTCGTAAAAAGCCCAAATTTGGTTGATCAGGCATGAAAAGCTGCATATTTTGTTGACTGGGCGTTGAAAAATCTGGATTTGCAGTGAAGAAGCACGGAAAAATCTTATTGATCGGCCTCTTTCCCTCTCCTTTGTTCATAAAGTGTACATTTTTTTTTTGGCACCAGCCACTTTGTCTTTTAGCACTTTTAATAAAACAAAATTTACTCTCTTGAATAAAGTCAAGGAATACTATTACATCTTAAGAATAATCCTTGCTATATCTGATATATATACAAACGTAAAAACTGCTGATCTATCCTTACGAACTGAATTGGATATTTTCATTGGCTAAGCAAACTTAAAGGGGCATCTCCTCCACTTCCTTCTGAAAACATATTTTTTATCCAATTATAGGCCACAGATCACCTTCGAAAATGAATTTTCTCCATTTTATTGATATGGCCCTCGACTACACACACATTTATAATTGGCCGTTCTCTTAAAAAGGTTGTGCACCCCTATACTAAGTAAATGATTTTTATGAATAATTGCATACCAAAATATAACACCACCAAACATTTTATAAATAGCTGCTTTTAAGTTATTTTATGTATGTCTGGTTTGCATTTAGATTTTTTTCTTTGTTGTTGTTTTTGTGTTATTGGATAGTTGAGGAGCATATCTACATCGATCCTTTTTTACTTTTTCAATTTTGGCTGCAGATAAAGGCACTTTCGAAACCAGGTTTTGAAAGTGAAAGTAATTTAAAAAATATATATTTGTTACCAAGATAAAATAAATAAATAAATAAACAAGGAATTATTTTTACACTTAAAATAATTTTACACTTTTTGCAAAATTTTCTTCCAAACTATCTCTTCTCTTAAATTGAAAGTTTCATTGTTTACATCTGTGATGTGCGGATTTCAGGTATTTGTGCATTTGAGAGAGTCTGCTGTATAATCTTTATTGTAAAATTTTCTAGTTTATTTCTAACTGATTTTAATATTAAGGTATATAATATAAGGAGTATTTTTAGGTATATAGCTAGAAAAATTTGTTTCATTATTAATACATATTATCAGTGTTCTCGCTGACATTTGACCAACGTTAGTAATTTGGCTAATTAAAAATAAAAAACATTCGCCAAAAGAGAAAAGTATTAGCAAAATATATTCGCCGTGTAGCCAAAAAAAAAAAAACTTTAATCCTTTAATGTATTTTTTTTCAATATTTTCAAAAATAAGCCAAATTTCATAACTGTGACAGCGATTGTTATTAATCTAATTTCAACTATACGCTACAAATATAAAAAATATGTATATATTAAATATATATGCATATGTATGAAAAACAAAAAAGAAAAAGCGAAAATTGAGCATTAGCAATTTGGCGAATTTAATCGCTTGTTTACTCGCCAAATGAAGAATTTAGTCGCAATTTGGCACATTGGCGAGCGACAGCGAGAACACTGCATATTATAGAATTTTTCAGTTTCACCATACTTTGTCTTTTGTTTTGAATAAATTTTGTGTGTATTTTCTTTTTTAAATGTACTAGTTAAAAATAGAACTGTAAGAGGGTATTTTGTATGTATTTGGATACTCTGTATACTCTGCCAGTTTGTTGATTGCTTGATACTTGACCAGATTTTGACTGTATACTAGGCCGAAATTAGGGTTATGATTTTGCCAAATCAAAAAAAAAAAAAAAAAAAAAAAAAAAAAAAAAAAACCTGGGTGCGTTTTTAAAAATGTGAACTTTAAATTACATGGGTAATATATTTTTTAATATTACTACACTAGTAAAAGTTTGTCACCGTTCATACCAAAGAAAGGTCTTAATTCTCCCAATGACAGTTTATCAAAACAAATAATCATAACTTAATTTTCTAGAAATATGTGAAACTATCAGAAACACAAACTAATTTTTTCCATTTAGAGGAAAAAACATTGATATGTAACAGGGCTTTAATTTCCATGCAGGATTTGCATCCAAAATTTTAAAATTCTTGCATAAAAGAATGTCAAGCAAAAGTCCCCCCCCCTCCATCCCCCTATACAAAAAAATTTGTAATTTTCCAAAAAACTTTAGCATTTGCTACTCTCGCAAATGCCTTTCGAACAGCTTTAGTTTTTTACTGCAAAATAATACTTGTAATTCATAAATTTTTCGCACCATCAATAGATTTTTTTTTTTTTTTTTTTTTTCTAGAATTGGTTGACAAGTTTAGGTGCAGATTCATGGTTGCCAGTTGCCTCGTTGCGACTAAATTTTTTGACTTGTTGACTAATTTTCCACGGCTTAAGTTGCCATCATTTGGCGAATATTGTATTTTTTCTGAAATCTTCTGACGAAAACCCCCACTTTTATCTTCTTTCTTTTTTTTTTTTAATCTGCTGACTAAAATTTAATGTCTGTTATCCTCTAAACAAAATCACATTTTGTCTGCAATCATTTTACTGTTAAAAATACCCTATTCAATCTCATCAAATTCACTAAGTAAGGAAATGAATATTTAAGTTTTAGCCAGCCTTAATAATTAAAGCTAAATTAATACACAATTATAATCTTTTTACCAAATATATTTATCAATAATATCAACAATATCTTTTTTTTTTCTTTTTTTTTTTTTCAAAATTAAATTTATACTTCCTTCTTGAAAAATTGAGTGTCATCATATTGATAATATTTAGAATTATATATTAAAATACATTCAGAATGATATAAAACTAAAAAATTCTGAAATTTTCTCATAACATCTAAATTGAAAGTTTCATTGTTTACATCTGTGATGTGCGGATTTCAGGTATTTGTGCATTTGAGAGAGTCTGCTGTATAATCTTTATTGTAAAATTTTCTGGTTTAAGGAGAGATTATCCTTAAAGAATTTAAAAGAGTAATTTAAGATATGAAGTTGAATAACACAACTTGCAAAAATTGAGTGTTAATAGTATTTCAATAATGTATTGCACTATTTCATTAATACAAATCAATGTTTTCTGTTACTTGTTTAATCTAAATGGTAAAAATATGTTGATTTGACATTTGAAATTATCACAGAGAAAACAAAATAATCAGAAGTTTTTGTATATTAAAAATAACACCAGAATAATATATTCATTGATTTGTATCAAATATGTATTATATTATTAATCAAAAGATTCTTCATAAGATTTTCAAAGTATCAATGTTGTATTGTGTAGAGCAGATTATGCTTTGAACATATATCTACTGAACTGTTATCACTAATGTTTAAATTAGAAATGATTAGTATTTTAAAATGTTACATTACTTTTATATAATATCCAAAAATGTTTATTTTATCAACAGATTTGCATTGTATGCAATGGGAAATGAATTTTAAAATAAACTTTAAACTAAAACTAGTTGTTGGAGGCCACTGTAATACTTACCCATCATGGATATGTATATGAAAATAAAACATGTGAAACTATTTATACAATGCATTGCAATTCATAAACAAAATTTAAATATTGTTAATATACATAGTAATGCTATATTAAAGAACTGCTGATGTACCAATTTCGACAAATTATATAAAACGCCAAACTATTTAAGTAGTACCGAACTGCGTAAATGAAACATCCTTATAACTCAAAAAATAATTCTATTAACTAATAATTAACTGCGTCGGATTAAGCATCTCATTTCCAATTAAAATATACTTTTGAATTGAAATTTGAATGAAATACAGGGTCATGAAAAATCGAAGAATTTGGAAAACAAGATTACAAATATCTCGGCAACTAATAATCCGATCGACTTTGTTCTATATGCAAAATGTGTGTTATTTTATTGCCTTTTACGTCCATGCCTTAGAACAAAAAAATTCGAAAATTTTTATATACCTTTCATCAGAACGAATTTTTCGAGAGTCCGAAAAAATAGTTCCGGATAATCGAGGTTGCTGATATTAAATAGGGTTCGTCCCATTCTTACATACTAACTACATACAAAATTTCAAGTCTCTATCTCAATTTGTTCGGGAGATAGAGCGTTTACAGACAGACAGACAGACGGACGGCAAAAATTTTTTTCTAAAAATGTTTTTCGGAATCTCCACTATCTAAAACGTGTAAATCCGTCAAAAAATTTTTTTCGATTTTCAAAACGATTGCAAGACTTACCCTATACTACGTATGATGGGTAAGTAAAAAGCAATTTTTTTTCATTTTTTTTTTTTTTTTTGAAAAAAAAAAAGAATGATTTTTTGCCAACCTACAATAGAAATCTCTAGTTGAATCATAAAAAACATGCAGTTACAAGTCTGAAAATTAAATTCTATTTGTTGCTTTGTGATAATAATAAATTTTCATACCTGAATCTACCCCCCCCCCCCCCTCTTCTCTGAAATTATTTCTGGTTATACCAGAAATTTTCATTCTCGAGCTCATTACAGCTCATAAAACTTGAAATTTATGCTTGAACAGTGGAACAGAAATAACACTAGGTGGTACTGTTCCTTTTCTTTCTTTCTTTTTAAAATATATATATTTTAAAAAGATATATCAAATATATCTTTTTAAAATATCCCATTTTCATATTTTAGTGAAATTACAGTACAGGGTTCGTACTCATCAAGGAAATATGGGATTCCTGGGAAAATCAGGGGATGAATTTTAGGTTGTAAAAATCAGGGGTACTACAAAAAAATTCCCAAACCTGGGGAAGCCTACCAAAATTAGTCTATTCTGGAATATTGGAGGCAATTCTTATTGTTTGCATGCTTTATTATCATATGTAATATCAAAATGTTAATTGTTGATATGGGAAAATTGACCGTCCCGTAAAATACATCAGGGGATTTTTTCTTGGAAAATGAGTATGAATGCTGAATTATTTTATGCTTGCACAAATATCAATTTTATATCTTAAAAGTTTCTTCCTTTCATTATCAAAACAGGTGGAAAGATTAATTGGATGTTTGGAGCAATTCCCATTTAACTGACTTGGATTATCTTCATAGAAAGTATATCAAGATTGCAGATCCTGCCTATAATTTTGATGCATTAAATACATTAATAAAGTGACTACTTTCTTTCACCAAAGAGCAGGCAGTGTTCAGCAGCATCCCAACACTGTCTGAAGAAATCTTTATATGTAAAAAGCATTGTTATTGAATATTAATCATATATATCTTTTAATAAACATAATTTGTATGTTCAATAAATGAAGCGGTATGTTGCAAGTCAACTGAATTGTGTGTGTGTGTGTTTTTATTGTGTATGTGACCTTTTATTTCAGGTAATAATGGACTGCCATTGACAAGTTTTTTTTTTTTTTTTTTCTCACCTCTGTTTAAAAATAATTATATTTTTGTAGACAAAATGCACCTGCTGCCAAACATAGTTATTTTCAAAATGTTTAGCATATTAAATTATTATTGAATCTTAGAGGTACAAAGAAAATGCTACTATGAAATACATATATTGGGTTTAAGAACTTAGTAAATTTTATTTAAAAAATGTCTAAAACATTAATATTCTGTTTCAGAATTAGTTGCAAAAGTTTTTCTCTAATCCACAACATTTTAAGAATTTTTATATGAAGTATAACAATCTTGACACCTGAAATTCTTTTATCCGTGTAGGAAAATGCAAATGAGTTAGTTTAGCGCATATGATAAAGACTGATTTTTTAAAAAAAGAATTGTGCTAGAAAATTATTTTTAAAATCTTGAAAAATCAGTAATTTGAAATACAGTCTTCAAATAACTTACTCCATTGTTTGCTTTATGATTAGAAATTATTAAATTTGAGAGAGAAATGAATTGTTACCTCTGTCTATATGTGTCAGCTTTATTCACAGACATGCTTTGACATATAGTATTATGTTTTTAATTTGCAAAAAAGATACTTTATTGCATAAATTTCAGAGAGCTTAAGTAATTTTGCACTAAGTAAAATTTTTATTTGAAGCTGATTTCTAAGTACAGTCAAACCTTATTAGTATGAACACGCTTAATGTGAATTACTTTTAACATGAATTGTTTTCACAGTCCCCTATAAAGGCAATTATAAAGATTTGATACTGATAACATGAATTACTGTTGACAAGAACAAAATTTTGATTTTCCCTGAGGTTCATCTTAACGAGGTTCGACTGTATATATGCATTAGTGATTTCTTAGAATTGAAATTTTGGACAAAAATTGTGAACTTTACTTAAGAGTCCAAAAAAAAGGAAAATGATATTTCAAGTCTACATGTTATAAAAGAATGCTGTTTTTAATGAAATGTGTGTGTGTGTGGGGGGGGGGGGTAGAACTTTTCTCTACATTAATGCTTTTATG
The DNA here is from genome assembly GCA_964019185.1 of Maratus speculifer. Classification (NCBI taxonomy): domain Eukaryota; kingdom Metazoa; phylum Arthropoda; class Arachnida; order Araneae; family Salticidae; genus Maratus; species Maratus speculifer. The sequence goes on from OZ025301.1 coordinate 187,611,744, forward strand.
TCTATTTCTGTGCAAAAATCCATTTTTAAAGAAATTACTAAATATACAAGTATTGTTTAGTAAAAAGATATTTTATTTTCTGGATCTAAATTAAAAGATAATAAAAGAAGATACATATTTAAATCAAAGGAAATTATTTGTAAAATATATATTTGTTGCAAACATTTGTAGATAAACAACCAATAAAACAATTATTATAAATAATTAAAAACAGTTAAAAAGAATATGGAATATAGTCTGCGAAATATTTGTTAATATTTTATTTTACAAGACTAATTTAGTTTAATTATTAAAATATTTGTATACTAAATACAAATGCATTTATTACAGATATAGATCTATATTGAAAATTTAACAGAAACTCAAATGGAAGTTATATTAAAGGGTAATCTATATTTTATGTAAAAAAAAAAAAAAAAAGTTGATATTATTTATAAAATTTTGTAGCATAAAATATGAAAATCATACAGAAAATTATTGCAGAGTATTTGGCTTGCTTAATATTTATTAGATATTTCTTATTCTTTCAAATTTTCCTAACTGGTATTAGCTTACCTGTTTAAAATTATTGTGCAAATCATGAGAAAAGTAGCTGTAACATTACTACAGCTTCTTAGAAGTGTTAGAGATGTTTTCTTATAAATGCTCTAATATGAAAATAAAATAATAAAATGTATAAAAGTTTTTGTAATTCTATTAAAAGTTTCTTAATAAACATGCTAAAAAATGACCTGTAACGGCTGCTAACAATTTCTTAGTTAAGATACGAAAGAAATATCTGTAATTGTACAAACCATTTCTGAATAAACATCTGTAGTACTACTAGAAAATCTCTAGGCAACTGGGATTCCATAAACTTTTCTAGTAACCAATACAGTTCCTTCTTAAATAACACTACTGCATTAAACTTAGGGATGGGACGAATAGTGATTTGGCCGAATAGCCGAATACCGAATATTCGGCCAAATATTAGGCCGAATACCAATTTTTTTTCTCAATAAAGAAAATAAATTTTGATTATATATAATTTAAAAAATAGGAACTCATTAATAATTATTACTCTTAAATGTGCTTTTAAAGGTATTTTTTTAATTTGAAACACTTATTTTAACACAAAAAAAATATGAAATTGCATTACATTCTGTTATCTTAATGTACATCAAATTGATTTTCAATAAGTCAGGATGGTAAGATATTTCCATTAAAATATGAAGAATGTACTTCATTTTTACTATCAAATGATACTTTTACCCTTTCTTGCATCCAAAATTAATAACATTCTTAATCTCTCTTTCTCAGAACTCACGAGGAGATATTTTCTGAAATAACCTTTAATGAAGTAAATTTGAGCATTTAGAGTGTGTCCTTAATGATAAGCGAATTCGTAAAAATGAGACTGCTCTGAAATCAGTTACCAAGCTTTAAATTACAAATTACGTTAAAGCAAAATGTTATACTTAAAGTAGAATTCATATAGTAACAATCTTTCACACTTGAATTGGCGCATACAATATTCAACTTCAATATTCCACTTATTCAACAAGCATTAAAAGGATAAACATAAATTGATAACAACATGAATGAAGGAATATGTAAATTAAAAATATTACATAATAATGTTACATATTTAAGTCAGTAATTATGCAAATAAACTTTTAAAAGTGAAAACTGTAGAATAAAAAAAATTATTTTGTTCAGTATTTAGAATTTATGTTTAAATACTTATAAAACCATCTTCATAAAGCAATTTGTTTCATCTAATGCGTATCTAGTTTGCCATCAGTTGTGTTTTCAGATGTACCGTTGTATTTGGAATAGTGATATTTGATATCTAATTTTAAAAATGAATCTTCATTAATACACCTAGTGAATGAATTTTTTCATTTCATACTTTACAGAAAATAAGTTACGAATTTCATACGAGTTTTTTTTTTTATATGTGCATGGAATTTGCTGACATTAATAAATATTCAAGTGTTTTAGAATAAGGGAGTGTTTTTCTTTTTTTTTTTTTTTTTTTTTTTTTTTTTTTCCTAAGAGTGTTTTTCTATCTTGAATTGTAATAGATCATTCTTTAATGTAGACAGTTCCCGTACAGTTAAATCTCCAACTTGGCAGCATTTTCTAAAATATCACTAACTTTTATAGGAAATACAGAAAGGCTGTGTATTTTTTAGCAATTGAATAACTGTATATTTTGTAAGTAAGAATGAGAATGACTTCATGAATGAAGTAGCCAATTTGGATTAGAGAAAAAAAAAATTGCGCAAGAAATGAAATTCTTTAAATCCTAAATTTATTTGGCAAGATATCTTTCACTATTCGGCGAGATTTTACCAATATTCGGCCAGATATCTCTAAATATTTGGCTACAGGTATTCGGCCGAAGTATTCGGTCAACAAGCCTTCAATATTCGGCCAACCGAATATTCGGCAAAAGGGCCGAATAGGCCGAATACCGAATAGTGGCCGAATATTCGTCCCATCCCTAATTAAACTTAGTAAACAGCACACAGATTTCCTTAGTAAACATACTAAAAAATCAAGAGTAGTGTTACAAATACTTCTCTTGTACTTTCACTTAGAAATGGTTAGTAGTATTGCTAACCATACCTGTAATGGCTACTAAGAATATCTTAGTAACGATACAAGCGAAGTATTTGTAAAACTACTAACCATTTATTGGTAAACATCCTTCAAAAAGACCTGTAATGGCTACTAAGAATTTTTTAGTGAAGATACAAGAGAAATATCTGTAATACTACTAACCATTTCTTAGTGAAGGTACAAGAGAAGTATCTGTAATGCTACTTATCATTTCTTAGTATTCCAACTAAAAAAGCACCTGTAATGTCTACTAATGATTTCTTAGTATGTTCACTAAGGAAGTCTGTGTGCTGTTTACTAAGTTTAATGCAGTAGTGTTACTTAAGAAGGAACTGTATTGGTTACTAGAAAAGTTTATGGAATCCCAGTTGCCTAGAGATTTTCTAGTAGTACTACAGATTTTTTTTTACAGTGTGATAGGTGGGTTTTAATGCCAAAGAGGTTGGTCAAGACGCCATTAAAGCAACAATGCCAAGACCAATAGCGCCATTATTCAAGTAATCACGCCACTACATTTTATGATACATATCTGCTAAAATATTCTTCCTCTTATACATAGTCAATAAGTTGCTGTATCAAATGCCATATTTGTAAAAAAAAAAAAAAAAAAAAAAAAAAAATTCTAAATTTAAGCCGTCAAAATTGGTAGAATCTCAACATGGCGTTAATACTCCAGGAAACTTAAGATTAAAACATTTTGCTGAAAGAAACGAAAAGTTCTTTTAATTTGATATTTTAAGTAACAAATGTTGTTTAATATTATTACGCGACTACAGGGGCTATGTAGCCTGTAAGAAAAACTGAAATTTACTTTTGTTTTAAATTTAAATCGCAAAAGTAGTCGGTTGTAATTAAATTAATTGATTTAATTAAAGTAATTTAAGACCTTTTTTCAAATCTTTGTGCTTTGTCGTTTGATCAAAGGTATCCAGATATAAGTATTAAAATTTCAAATATCTAACTTATCTCAATGATCTCTGCGACAGACACACAGAGGAATGAGACGAATAAGAGTTTTGTTGTACGAACAAAATCTTAAGCAATCTGGAAATTACACGCCAAGCGTAGCAAATAAGGTGCGTTTGTACTATTAGAAAAATTTAAAAAATATTCAAATCTTGGTGCAGTAGTATACAGTACTTCGGATACAATAGAGTATACGAAATCTTTTGTGAATCACTGTAAATACTATCTGCTTTCTATTATACAAGTAACAGCTTGTAGTAAACTTTATCAACGTATATCAATTTCATAAAATGTTACGTATTTTAATAATAGTAAAACGCGCCCTAAACAATGTTTCTTCTTATACCATTATGTATTGGAATACTTTTCTGTAGCTCTGTAAATGAATAACAAATATTCTTTGCACCCCAGACTGTATAGAATATATATTTTAGTATATACATCATAGGTCCAACGTTCGAAAGACTGCAACACCATTAAAATACACTTATTTTTTCCCATTAACCGTAATGTAACGGAATAATTTTGACTGTCCCTGTAATTAAACTATTCATCCGTTTTTTATAAAAATTGAGATGACTTGTCTAAATAATGCAACAATTGTACATTTTAAATTTCAAATGATTCAGTTTAGTGATTTTTGCTCTGTTATATGCGGATAAACGGGTGGACGGACGGACTGAACGGCGACTATAGATGCTAGGTATTTACATAATTACGAACGCATCTAAAAATAGTGCTGAAAAAGCAGTACTATTCACCAATGAAAAAGAAAAGCGCTCTTTTAATAGTACAAAATAAGACCCGTCGAATTTTGACGAAAGAAGAGGTTTAATAAGAAGTGTTTCCTCGATTTATAATAAATCTACAAAATTACTTACAACAAAAAATGCGCCTTATATTGCTAAGTCTAACTCCTAAACAAATGATATTTAACCTAAAATTAACAAAATACTATTTCTATAAAACTCAGTTGTAGAAATTGTTAAAAATAAACTTCAATAGTACATGTAAGCAGTAAAAAATAAAAAAAAATTCTGTCATTATGATAAAGTTATCAATTAAGGATCTTATGCTAGTATTCCAAAATGAAAAATCCCTGTCGGCATAGCCTATAGGCGGGGGTAGATTTCGAAGAGTTTTCATTTCAACAATAAAATAAATAAATAAATAAAATTAAATATGATTATAGATAAACCCAGTTTAACTAGTTTAGTTGGTAGCTTTAAAAAAAAAAATTAATTTCATTTTTCTGTAAGAACTGGTTTTATCAAAATCATCTTAAACGAAATTCAGCTCAAATGCCCATTTTGGCAACTTATTTTAAAATATATTCTGACTTTAAAATTAAAAAATCGACCAATACGCATATTATATAGTTCCTAAATAACAAAAAACTGTCAATTGAATGCTTTTGAGAGCAAAATCGAATTTAAAAATAAGTCATAAAATAACCAATTTGTTATTTGAATACATCCTCAATTCGTTAATCATGATCGCTATATATATATATATATATATATATATATTTTTTTTTTTTTTTTTTTTTTTTTTTTTTTTTTGCGAAGTGCCTATTTTGACAGCTTTTTTTAAAAATATATTTAGCCTTTATCAAAAAATCGACGAATACGCACATTATATAGTTCCTAAATAACAAAAAACTATCAATTGAATGCGTTTGAGAGCAAAATTGGATTTAAAAATGAGTCGTCATAATGAATGAGAGTCATAAAATAACCAATTTGTTATTTGAATACATCCACAATTCTTTAATCAAGATCGCCTTGGGAAATTTTGTGCGATGTGCCCACTTTGACAGCTTTTTTTAAATATATATTTAGCCCTTATCAAAAAACTGACCAATACGGCACATTACACCGTTCCTAAGTAACAAAAATTCCCACTTGAATGCGTTTGAGATCAAAAGTGAATTTAAAAATGAGTCATAAAAAAACCAATTTGTTATTTGAATGCATCTTCAATTCTTTAATCATGACCGCTTTGAGAAATTTTTTTTTGCAAAGTGCCTACATTGACAGCTTTAAAATATATATATATTTAGCCTTTATCAAAAAAATCGAGGAATACGCACATTATATAGTTCCTAAATAACAAAAAACTATCAATTGAATGCGTTTGAAAGTAAAATCGGACTTAAAAATGAGTCCTAAAATAACCAATTTGTTATTTGAATACATCCACAATTCTTTAATCAAGATCGCTTTACGAAATTTTGTGCAAAGTGCCCACTTTGACAGCTTTTTTTAAATATATATTTAGCCCTTATCAAAAAATCAATCAATACAGCACATTTCACAGTTACTAAATAACAAAAAATTGCCAACTGAATGCGTTTGAGAGCAAAAGTGAATTTAAAAATGAGTCATAAAATAACCTATTTGTTATTTGAAAACATCTTCAATTCTTTAATCATGATCGCTTTGGGAAATTTTGTGCGAAGTGACCATTTCAGCAGCCTTTTTTGAAACATAATCTGCCTTTATATATTTAAAAAAAAAAAAAAAAAAACTTGCCAATCCGTCACATTATAAAGTCCCTAAATAAGAGAACCTGTAAATTGGATGCGTTTGAGAACAAAAATGGATTTAAAAATGACTCAGAAAAAACGCAATTTGTTATACTTCCTAAATTATTCAATCACGATCATTTCTGGAAATTCTGTTCAAAATACCCCTTTTGGTAGCCTTTTTAAAAGTATATTCTCCCTTTATCAAAAAACTGGTCAATACGTCACATTATATAGTTCCTAAATAAGAGGATCTGCCATTTGGATGCGTTTAAAATCAAAAATGAATTTAAAAAAAAGAGTCAGAATATAAGCAGTTTGGATTTGAGGTTTTTTTCTCCAACTCCTATTTTTGTTTAATTTATTTTTGCTATAAGAATTGGTCCCATGGAAAACTTTTTTTAATAAAAGTTGTAGATATTATTGAGAAGTTGTAAAATAAATTTAATTAGATTTGATTGCTTAATAATTGGGTATGTTATGGATTCTTTTCTTTTTCCACCCCCCCCCCCCTTTTTCTTTTCGTTTTTAATTTTTTTCATCTGTAAAAGTTGGCCCTGTAAAAAACTTGTAAATACAAAAGTTTTAGATAATTTTAAGAATATTTATAAAAAATTTAGTTGGATTTGATATCTTGAGAATTGTCGAAGTTATGAATGTTTTTTCACCCAAAAACCATGTTTGTTTTCGCCCCTTGAGCCCATTTTTAACTTTATCAAAACTCTGTCACGCATAAACTTTTAGACCATTTTATAGAAGTAATATAAACTTTAAACTGATTCGATACCAATTAAGAAGTTATCGCGTTTTTTCGGTTTTCACAAAAACCTTCCCTATTTCCACCCCCTTGGTCCGATTTTGCCCATTAACGAACTCGACCGAGATTTTATGCCCCTTGATTTTATGTAAAAGTTTGAAGAAGATCTGAGCATAATTATGGCAGTTATCGTGTCTAGAAGAAAGTGATATACACCGATGGATAGATAGATAGATGGATAGACCGATAAAGATTTTTACTGATGGTAGTTTTGGGGGTCTAGAGGTCATGATCGGCGTAGATCTGCAAAAATTTTTCAGAAATTCCAACATGGGAGAGAATGCAATCGGTAGTATTTCATACGAAATCTTCCTAAAAAAAAAGCAAAATTTTTTCCACTTTGACTCAATCATACAAATTTTTTGTTTCCAGTGAAATATAAACCCGACCTCATTTTCACCATATCAAAATTTATATTTTCACCTTTCATGTCTGTATTCACGTTTTTTAAAAATGGCTTTTTAATTTGTTCATTTTGAAATAATTTTAATTCAAAATTTGAAATCTCGATGCTGTTAGTGGGAACAGATATTAACTATTTATGCTCTTTTAAGTGCAATTGAAATTTTGTAAATGAAACCAAAATTCACTGGGTTTTACAATAGACGATTTCTTGACACAGCATGTATTTTAATTTTAATTTTTTTCACTTTTAATGACAAAAACGGCAACGTAAAGATACAGTACTTCGCTTTTTTAGCTTTCTTCCCTTTGCTTTTAATAGAAATAGAGTAAGCTGTTTCCACGATAAAAAAAAGGTATAAAAACTACAAAAAAATAAAAAATAAAAAAAAATAAAAATAAAAAAAATAAAATAAAATAAAAAATAAAATAAAAGAAATTAAAAAAAATTACATATAGTTTTTAAATAAATGGCATTTAAAAATACTTTTTTTTCTCTATATGACGGTGTAAAAATTTAAAATGTGGGATGTTTAGACGCTTAAAAATTTGCAGTAGCGAAAATTGCAAAACCGAAATTTCATTTCATTTCATTTTTCAAAGTGTTGTCATTCAGAAAGTGACGTATGGGTTACGCACAGATACGTTTAGCCTTTATAATATAGGTAGATAGATAGATAGAAAATTTTTGTAAAATATTTGAATAAAGATAATGTTTATAAAAAAGTCGAAGAAAAAAAAATTGAATATAATTTAAGCTCTATTTCTAGAGAAAAAAGTAAAGGATGCTTTTAAAAGATTAGAACTCTTATCAAACACAGCATCAGCACTTTTCCTACGTCCAAAACAAAATTTTGCTGCTAGACATTTGCAGGATAACGTATCAGAATTAATCACAAATTTAAATGTTCCATCATGAGATGGTTTAAAAATGAAAAATTTTCTGCTTTTAAAGTAGAACGGAGTTATCCGGAGAGATTTCTTGCTGTCTTTTTTTTTCTTTATTTTCCTTTTTGCACTATCGGAAAGCAAAAATTTTGAAAATGGTGTACAGGAAATATTAAAAATGTGCAATTTTATCATATATGTTTTTAAGTTTCAAGTTCTTTTTGCTTTTATTTGACAATTTGTATTTTATTTGTCATAAAATACACAGTTTTATTTTACTAATGGCATAGCCTAAGGTGTCATGCATTTAAATATTTTGATTTATTCTTTAAATCATTGCTTAAGCATTGATAGGGAAATAATTGTCTATTCAGAGATTGAAGTTTTATGATTGAGAATTATTTTTATGTTTACATAGGGCATAATATAAATAAACAATAAATTCGACGTAGACAATTTATCATCTTTACACTTTCCAATAAAGTTGAAAAGTGCTTATGCATTTGGTTTGTCTGTCCGTCTGGCCATCTGGCCATGCTTTAACTCCCATAAATATACTCGAATTTTCATGCAATTAATAAAGCTTACTTAGGATCACCAAAGCATGTTTGGTTTTGCATATGAAGTATGCACTATGAATGGTTTATTTGCAAGGACTCTCAAAATGATTAAATGACATTATGGTATATGGAAAAAAAAATAGCTTGGAAAATATTTTAATGGCATTACGCTTTTTCTAATGTATTGAAACTGATAGAAATTACTGAATTTCATTACGACTACGTTAAAATAGAGCTTCCATAATCTTTTTTATTAATTTATAGGGACACATAAAATAAATAGGTTTTATGGAATATTTTACTAGAGAGTACGTTTTATAAAACTTTTACGCTTGGTAGAGGATGGTCTTTCGACAAAACTATTGAACTTGCGTTGGGTATGTATTATTTCCTTGCAATCCCCATATATGGAATGCATGTCGACAAGCTCCACACTGGCGTAACGATAGATGTTGTTCGAAATCCGTATGGGGAATGTCTATTCAAACAAGCGAAACTCTTTCATTCGCCTAACTCAACAGTGCTTCTATAGCCTTAACACTGCACGCATATTACTAATACGAAATATGCTAATTTACGCTTCTGTACCTGCCTTTACATTTCTGACATACAGTTTTGAAAAATCCTTTAGAAATAGCCTAGAATAATTCTTTCTTTTGTTTATTTTAACAGAATAGATATATCCAGTTACTATCACATACAACAAAGGAATTATAGGGGAGAACAGGGAAGGATGGAACAATTTTTACAAAAATATTTTCTATTAATTATGTTTCGCATGTATAAAAAGGAAAAATTTAAATTAACATCTTGACGCATTTTAAAATACTTAAAAATTGTCAATTTGTTTATAATAATTATAATTTTATTTTAATAAACTAATTAGATTAAAAAGAAAAGTGTTACCTTCCTCCCTCATGTAATGGAAGAATGGCACATGTTTTTAAAATGACAATTCATATTAAATTTTTAGAAATGTGAGTAAAAAATGGCAAAGATAGTATGACATTTACATTAATAAAGTTTATTGCAAATCACAACGTTTATTTTATATTATATTATGCTTTGTAAAATCCAAATCAAATGAAAAACATCCTTGTGACCTATTACTGCTGCCAGTTAATTTTGGTGGATGTAGATTTGCAACTATGTCTTGTTCATTAATCATGGAACAGTAATTTCTTGCAAGAAGATGAACTTTCTTTTTTTTTTCTTTTCCTTTTTTCAACAAAAATAGTGTATTGCGTTGTAAAAATAAAACTTTCCAGTTTAATTTCAATAAGTATTATATATTGTATATAGTATATTTCAAAACAGTAATTTTTATTTAAAAAACTAAAAAAATTGATATCATAGAAATAAATGTAAATTTTTACTATTAAAGGTTGATATGAGTCAGAAATTAAAAACTTTCAATGCTTCAATTTTTCACTTTTTGAACTTGCAAAAAAAAAAAAAAAAAAAAAAAAAAAAAAAAAAATGTTTTATTTCTTAAACTAGTCAATTTCAAAATAAAATAGTCTTATAAATATAAAATGCCTAAAAACTGTGTGTTATTAAGCATAATTATTTGGATAGCGAAATCCTTTTTGAAGGATGGGACTTGTCACATCCCTCACTTAGAGCAACATAGAATTAAACATTTTTTTTTTTTTTTTTTTTTTTTTTTTTAACAGTCGTGGGGTTTTTAGATTTAACTTAACTGTTAATTTATAAAATCATATTATAGAAATTACAAAATACTAAAAACAATAAATATAGCAACACAGAATGAGATTGAAAATGTACATTAATAATCGGAGTAATTCTTGCTTTTGATATTGTAAAATAGCCTTTTTGAATAGCAAATTCATAGTTGCTTGCAACTTAAAAGATTTATAGCAACAAACATAAGGCAATGATTTTTCTATCTGGTGGATGAGTCATAAATTAAATCTTATTTTAAGAATTATTGTAGATGTCCTACCCTCCCAATGTCACACCTTTCCCTATTCTTCCCTATACACACACACACACATATATATATATATATATATATATATATATATATATATATATATATATATATATATATATATATATATATGTTATATATATATATATATATATATATATTAAAAAAAAACATTTTTGCGAAAAACTTCAATGTAAATTTACTGAACATCTATGACATCCCACTTTTAAAGTATGAAAAGTAAAATGCGAAAGGCTTTTAAAATATTAAAATCTTGGCTTATAAAACTGCTAAAGGAGCAATTTCTTTTCTTCCAAAACCGAGTTTTAGAACTAAAGAGTATGCTGTGATATTAATTCCTAAGTTTAAAATACAAAATTTAAAGCACATTTTGTTTTCGAGATTTTAATTTTTAAAATAACGATCTTTTCAAAAGACAGTTTTTCTTGCTTTTTTAGAGCATAATTTAAAAGCAAAAAGTTTTAACACTGCGTGTTAAGAAATTTTTTTTTATTTCAACATTGTATTTCTTTTGAAATACGATTTTTTTTTTTTTTTTTTTTTTTTTTTTTTTGTTATCATAAAACATTTTGACCTTTGATCAGCCATAAAATACTACAATTTTACTTGTAGTTATAAAGGAATCCAGAAAAATGGCACTACGGGTTCTGTAGTAACAAGCTCTGAATCATCCGAATTACAAACAACCACTAAATGCTAATTTCTTACATTTTTAGACCTTATCTATGGAAAAAAAAAACACAAAAATCAAACATTTGATAGAAAATTTGCTAGGTAAATTCTGTGATATGAAGACTATATTTATTAGGAAAGATTTTGTTTATTACATAAATTTGTAGCGTAGTTCATGTCCTTTCCAAATATTGTCAGATATTTTGGATGTGTTTGTGAGATAGCTTGTAGTTTAAAATATGCTGCGCAAAATGTATACCAGGGTAATAACGCCATCCACCTGTGTTATTACTCCTGATTGATTCTTTTCAACGGCATAACTATATATTATATTTTATGCACGAGAGATGTACTTATTTTATGCACTTTTTAATTGAAAATTAAAAAGAAGAAAGAGAATTTCGTATGTGCTAAATGCTGCTAATTTTGTCATGTCAGAAGACTAAAATATCAAATAATTATTACTGTTTCGGGATATAACAGTTAATGGTAAGTAAAAGCAATCTGTTAATTTCTAGGGCTGTTAGCTTATACACTATATGGTCAACAGGTGATTGGCCACTTTCGATTTAAAACATTTTGTTAAATATCAAGAAAAATACACAAGGTATTTTCCTGAATCTCCAGGTGTGTAAGCATAATAATACAGGTCATATATTACCATTAAGATTTTATTTTATCGAAACTCTATAGCAGACCGTCAATAAATTAAAAAAAAATAGAACGAATTTCTTTTGGATAACCCTGTTAAAACTAATGTAGCAAAAGCGTTCAAACAGCAGAGTATGATTAAGCGACTTATTATAATAAACTGTGTTCATTTTTGTGTGAACAGCATGCATACCATAAAAACAAATGTTTTTAAAGAAAAATAAAAATGACCATAAGAATAAATGTAGAAAAATAAATGTTTTTTATAAAAAAAGTTTTTTCTTATAATTTAAAAATTTCTTAATAGAATAAAATGTTCTTGTTGTATTGTATGTTGTATTCTAAAAATTGTATGAAAAATGAGCAGGTTTACTAAATAATTTTTTACTGTGCATGCGTAGTTCTTATCAAAATTTCATTTGTACATTGTGTTATGTAAAGAGCAACTTTTGTGAAAGTCTCAAAAACATAGCTGGAAAATTCGGAAAGTGATCGTCCATAGAATAAGCTAAAAATCAGTTTTTCCAAAATGAAGCAAAAAAAAAAAAAAAAAAAAAAAAAAAAAAGAGGGATTGTATCCAGATATACTGGCAAATGCTATATTATGCATTCTATATTGACACTAGTCAATGGATATTTGGATGTAGCCCCTCATCTTTTTGCTTCATTTTGGGAATATCGGTTTTTGAGCTTATTCTATCAACAAGCACTTTCAGAACTTTTAAGCAGTGTTTTTTCAGATTTTCATAAAAGTTGCACTATACATTTAGCTAACACAATATTCAAATGAGTCTTTAGTAACGTTCACACATGCGCAGTTAAAAGTTATTTGATAAAATTGCTCGTTTTTCATACAATTTTCATTATGGTTTAATTCTGATTGCAGGATTTTCTGTAAAATGCTGTTTGTCATATTTTCGAAAAATAACATTCTTTTATGTTAAGAACTCTGCAAATTATGGAAAAAAACTAGAAAAATTGGGATTGTTTTTATAAAAACTTTAATTTCTTTATGAGTATACACACTAGCCTCATAAAAATAAACACAGTCAATTACAATAAGAAACTTAATCATAATCTGTAGTTTAAACGCTTTTGCTACATTAGTTTTGACAGAATTATCCAAAATATATTCGTTCTTTTTCCTTTTGTTGACTGTTTCGTATGGAGTTTCGGGGAAAAAAATCTTCACGGAAATGTATGATCCGAACTGTTATGTCTATGCACCTAGCATTTCCGGATAGTTCTTCATATATTTTTCTAGATATTTAACAAAATGTCTAAAATTGCAAGTGGCTGGTCACCTTTGTCCATATAGTGTATGTTTAGAATTTAACAATTTGCATGCCATTATTCCACCTTCTTTTATATATTTTTTTGCATGGCATTATTACCCACCTATGTGGGTAATAATGCCGAAATCCATTGGTTAAGAAATTACGCCACTACATTTTATAAATACATATTTGCTAAAATATTCTTTCTTGTAAACAATGTGAATAAGTTGCTGCATCAAATCTTATATTTGATTGGGTTAAAAAAAGAACTGAAATTAAGCCGTGAAAATATGCAGAACATTAACGTGGCGTTATTATCCAAGGCACTTTATATGAGATAAATTTGCGCATGGAATTATCCTTCAGATTTTTTGTTATTTAAAACAAACAAAAGCCAAGTATATAAATATTTGTTGCATTTCATTGTTTTACACTATATGTAGAAACAAAAAAAGAAAATAAATGTAATCTTAGATATAATTAAGCATGTGTGCGCTGTTATCTGTAATACATATTTTAAAATCTAAAAAAGGGCAAAAATATCAATTTATAAAATGAGAGTAAAAATTTTAAAAGATTCATTTTTTTTTTAAATTTCAGTTAAACATGCAATTAATTTTCTTTTTTTCAAAATGTAGTTTTATTTTAACATAAAATGCAGTGAATTCACCATTTGATATATATATATATATATATATATATATATATATATATATATATATATATATATTATACAAACATAATTGTTGAAAAGGTAAACTGTTATCTTACAAAAGTATTTATAAAAAAGAATATCTTTTATTAATTATAGTAAACCTTTCAGGGTAGTGTTCATAGAGCATTAATCAATTTTTAAGATGCTGTGCCATAATAAATTTAGATTCCGCGAGTAAAGGCAAATAAGCAAGAACACTTTTATTTACGGTAACTTGAGAAAAACACGAACTTTTACAAACATAAATATTTATAATTTTACACGTAAAAACTTAAGTATAATTGGACGACTCGCATAAGCAGCCGGGCACATCCCCTGCTCTACTCTTCTTCATCGAATCCCCTAGAAGGCCTTAGACACATCGTATATATCTAAAGCCATTTCTTTGATCAACTGACGGTCTATGAAAGGATAAAGAGGCAGTTCAAGTATCTGTGACTTATGACTTTGCAACATTTGAAATATAAAAGTTTTACGAATTTTGTAATGTCTAAAAATTTATTTACTAGAGGTTTATCACCACTCAAAGCTCCTTGAAGAACTATTTTACGAGAGCCATTTGGCACACTCTGAATTCCATCTTTTCACAGAATTTTATAACGATGAATAATTGATGTGGTTGATATATTATCTTCCAATTACTGTAGATTAATCTAAGAAGAATCGTATAATTTGTCACAATATTATTAATTACTAATTATTTTTTCTCATCTGTAATGTTTAATTTATTTGTGTAAGAATAACAAAGTAATATTTTATTAATGTCAGATCTTGAGATATGGTTATCGTTAAAATAAAGTAAATTATTCAAATTGCAGCTTAGCAGTGTTACTTGTGGCGTGATTTACACTGAAATATCATTTTCTACAACTTATATCAACATCAAACTGAATCTAAAATTTGGTAAAAATCCGTGCATTAATTCTTTAGATAGGGCTAGTGCATAAATTATGAAAAATGCAACATAGCAGCGCCACCTGTTAAGGGATTTCCAACAAAATGTAAACAACACCAAGACATTTTCAGGACTTAATGAATTTGAAATTTTATGAAAATTCGTACATCAATTTGAGAATTATTGTGGAAATCGCAAGAAATGCTGCATACATGAGCAATCTGTTAAGCTATGTACAAAGTATGGAAAACTCTCAATGACTCATCTCAATGACAAACTGAATCTCAAGTTTGATGAAAATCCAAGAAGTTCTTGCATTCGTTCTTGAGATAGAACTATTACGAAAATCGTGCAAAATGCTGCATAACAGTACCATATATCGAGCGATTTACACCAAAATGTAGAAGACGGCAATTCATCTAATAAATTAATTGAATCTGAAGTTTGATAAAAATTCGCGCATTTGTTCTTGAGATAGAGCTATTGCGGAAACCGCAAAAAATGCTGCATAGCAGCAACATCTGCGGAGAAATTTTCACCAAAAACTAATCAGGGCCAGTTTATATCAAGAATTATCTGAACATAAATTTTTATTAAATTCCGTGGATTAGTTCTTGACATAGAGAACCCATAAAATTTGTGTCACATACAGACAGAATCACAGACAGACATTTTGTAAAAACATGTTTTGGAGGTTCTTTGACCTTTAAAACGTGCAAATCCATCGAAAATCGGATTTAAAATTTTTCACGAACCCAATACTTTTTTCTGGTAAAGATGGAAGAAAAAAGAATAATAATAAAGAAAGATCGAAGAGAAAAGGGAAAAAATGAAAGGGATGTTGTTAAAAGATTAAAATGTTTTATTATAAACTGCAACATCAACAACTTTTTTCCATTTAAAAGAAAGTTTAGCTACTACTAGACATTTTCAGGATTATATTCCAGAAATAATTCCGAAGTTCAAAACTACGTGCATAAATTACATCGTATTTCCATCACGAAATGTTTCGAAAATGAGAAATTTGCAGTTTTAAAAATAAAAGCAGTGCTTTCCCGAGAGATTTTTTTTTCTTATTTAAGAGTACAATTTTAAAAGTTAAAGTTTTGAAAATAGCTCAATTTTGGCTTCATTGTACGTGAGTGTGTGATTTGTACTTTGCAGTTTAGAATTCTCATTATTTGAGTACAATAATCTATGTTTTACCTGCCCATTCCATATTAGAATTATTGTTGTCTAATAACAGACCCTAAGGAGACATGGCGTTTTATTTTTTAAAGTTTATTTTCGTTCTTATTGTAAGAAAGAAAAATGATTGTTTATTCGAAGAATGCAATTTAATGTCTGGGAATTATTATTTGGTACTTATGTGTTACCCACGCCATGAAGATACAAATATACCAATAATGCGATCAATAATACTAATGACAGCTCCCTGATTTTTATTTATTTATTAGAAACTATATACGATTTTTTTCACTAAAGTTTATTTATTTATTTCACGAACAGAATGTTTCCAAATGAGCGAAAAATTGCCCAGGCCGGGAATCGAACTCAAATCCTTGGCTTAGAAGGCCAGTGCTTTACCGTTTAAGCTAATTGGGAGATAACCGTCGGGCTATTAAAATGCATAGCAAACAATGTCTCAATATATAAGTTTGCAATGGAATACTTTTGTGTGGCCCTGTAAATCAATAAGAAATATTATTTGCACCACAGATTGTACAGAATGTATATTATAGTATATACTTCATAGATGCATATCAACATTACTATGTTCGAAAGAGTGTAGACCATTAAAATGCACTTGAAACTTTTCCCCCATTGACCGTAACGTATCGGAATCCTTTTGATTGTCCTTGTAATTGAACATGCATTCGATTTTCACAAAATTTGAAATGACTCGACAAAATTATCATATAATTATATATTTTAAATGTCAAACGATTCGGTTGGGTAGTTTTTAAGTTGTTATATGCGGATAAGCGGACGGACGGACGGACGGACAGACGGACAGACCGACGAATGGGCAACTCAGGATCCCGGAATTTTTTCCCTTCAATTCAAAGCAAATGCGACGTTTCTCCGTTTCCGGGATCTTAGGAGATAGCGTCACATACATACATACATACGGTCTGATTTTAATAGTGTAGATTATTATTGCATTATCTGCCTCATAAAACAAAATGCAATATTTATGAATATGAAAAAGTATTAACATTTCTTGAATTTTACAAAATACTCTAATATAAATAAAAATCACAAAAAATTATCATCTTTAATTTTTTATCCTTTAAGAAAATATAACATGCAACATAAAAATCTTGTATTTTAAATTGCCAGAGTCGTAATTTTCTTCTATTTAAAGCAAAGTTTTACTGTTACTGGATATCTTCAAGAATAAATATTTGCAGAATTAATTCATAAGTTTAAGCATACATAAATCATTTCGCATTTGTACAACAAAATGCTTTAAAAAATGGGAATCTTCATCTTTTAAAATAAAAACGATGTTATTTTCCCTGAAGTAATATTTAAAAGCAAAAATTTTAAACAGCGTGTAGGAAATGTGCAATTTTTGCATTTTTAGTTTTACTTACAAGTTTTGAATTCTCGTTGTTAGCATAAAAAAGTCCGTGATTTTGTTATAAAATATTATAACTTTTGTTTTCTAATGATATACCCTAAAGTTAAATTTTAGGAAATATTAGCATTTTATTTGTAATTGACTTCTTTAAATACCAATATGTTTTGTTTTCCTTTGCTTACATGAGAAGGAAATTATCGTCGATTAATTGAAATTTATCCCACTGAAAACTGGAAGCGTCGATTACAAGAAGAAATATAGGTACTACTCTGTTATCCCGTCCACCAATTTCGCCAAATTATACAAACCGCCAAACTAATAGCCAAATTATAGATATTGACATAATTTTTATTTTAAATAACGAAAAAAAAATAATTAGTAGAATATTAATAAAAATATTAATAAAAAGTCGAAATAAAAATCACTTAATGACAGTTTAAACATGTGAATCGTATTTAATGTCATTGAGTGTGACATTCACGATCCTCCATTATTGGCATTTAATCTTATAGTTTGGCGATAATTTTTTGGTCGACGGGATAACCTAGTAGTACCGAAATATATAAGTTACTAACAGTGTGTAGTAACAGTGTGTATGTACGTAAAAAATAGCGTATTTATATAGGGTATGTTTATTTAGTTTTCCAAGAATTTTATTGGTTGTTACGGTAGACATTGGTCTGACCGACTATTAAGGGATAAATCTATTGTTATTAACAATAAAAAGAAATTCGTATATTGTTAACAATACAGTGTGAATGTTTTTTAAAAAGTAATATTTATACAATCTGTTAAATTTAAATCTAATGGAAGAAGAATAAACATCAAAGATTCTAATAAACATGTTTACTCAGCTTATTCCGAAAGTTTTAAAAGTTAAGAGAACAAGTTTTGTAGATATTCCATATATATCAGTGTGTCAAATTAGAAAAGTTACCTGATAAGTGCACATATTTTTTCTAGCATTTTATAAATGACAGGAAGTGTCTGAAAGAAACCATTTGCAGAAAGAAACCAGTAAATTACAATTAACAGTAAAGTGTGTATGTGTCTAAAGTGTGTGTGTATGTTTTATAGCTTCGTTCTGATTGGTTCCCTTAAACAGAGAAATATTTCGGATCCAACATGGATCTTGTTGAATA
The DNA here is from genome assembly GCA_964019185.1 of Maratus speculifer. Lineage (NCBI taxonomy): Eukaryota > Metazoa > Arthropoda > Arachnida > Araneae > Salticidae > Maratus > Maratus speculifer. The sequence continues at coordinate 187,630,425 of OZ025301.1, forward strand.
AGTAAAAATTATAAAAACAGGATCTCTTTCAACAAGTTAAAAAATGTCTGCTGACTCAAATGCATTGGTTGAAACGTTGGGTGAATGATACCCGTGTGCTACGGTCAGTGTAATAATTTATGCACATGAGAGTGGAGACATATGCACTGTTCAAAGTTCTATTACACGCAAAAATTTGAAGCGAGAAAAGTTGCTTGCGACTACTCAGTTTCCCGAAGATTTCAATGGTTGTTCAAAAAAAAAAAAAAAAAAAAAAAAAAAATTCCTACACCAGTTTTCCATGTATTTGATTGGTTGTTGCGTGAGATATTGCTTTGCTCTCACTATTGAGGCCATCCAACTCCGCAAAATCGCTTTCACAATAAAAAGTTGCTTACTTTTTGAGCAATTCTTTCAAAGTTATTGGTCAATAAAGCTATTCAGTCGCTTGAAATCAGAGGCAATTTTGAAATTAACAGTACATTCATCATGAAGTTTGGATAGTTTTGCTCAAACTATGTAATCTATTTTCAGAATTTAGCAATATTCGGTGAGATGAGAGAGACAAATAAATAAACATCAGCTTGATGATAGCTAACAGTTTAACTAAATTGAAGATTTTTATAAATTTGACAGTTGCTAGTGAAAAAAGAAAGTATGGAGTATTTATGTCCGCAGTGATAAAATGGACAAATTTTATTTTATGTAAAGAGATTTTGTCTCCATTTGAAAAATTACTTATCTTTCACATGGAAAAATTCTATTGCATTAAGAGATAAAATAAGCTTTTTAAGAAAAAAATATCAACCGACTTCAAAAAAGCGCTAAAAAGAATTAAATAATTCTTTAAATTCTCTGATAACAAAACGTTATCCAATAAGCACACATCGGATATCAGGTACCGGCATAAAAAACGGTTAAATTTAATATGTATAATTTAATATCTACCAAACACAGATTTTAGAGATAATATTATTTTACAAGAGATGAATTGACATATTTATGATTTATTTTATGAATATATACATATAAAAAGTAATGAATTACTTTTTGAAGTTGGTGCCAAACAATCACAATCGATAATGATTATCCCCATTTTAATTATGGTACTAGGCATAATTTAGCTACAATTCTTAATATACATCAAATAGTTAGGCACCAACTTCAAAAAGTAATTCATTACTTTTTATATGTATATATTCATAAAATAAATCATAAATATGTCAATTCATCTCTTGTAAAATAATATTATCTCTAAAATCTGTGTTTGGTAGATATTAAATTATACATATTAAATTTAACCGTTTTTTATGCCGGTACCTGATATCCGATGTGTGCTTATTGGATAACGTTTTGTTATCAGAGAATTTAAAGAATTATTTAATTCTTTTTAGCGCTTTTTTGAAGTCGGTTGATATTTTTTTCTTAAAAAGCTTATTTTATTTCCTACTTTTTAGTTATGCATAATGTAATACATAATTATGCGTACTGGCACACGATAGCTCTTTGCAATGCATTACTAATGTACGCACTTTGCTAAGTTCTGATGTATTCAGTTTACTTGTCACTGTTTGATTGTCAACTTTTCTGAAACCACTTACAATATCGGTTAGTATCATTGTGAATCTTAAGAATTTCTTTGTATGGTAACTTCTTCAGACAAGATCTGCCACTTCGAAAAGCTACCGCCTTTATGAAATCTTAGTCTGCATCGAATCCTACGGTCATCGAAAGTGGGTATCAAAAAGTGACAATCCATCAAGTAAAGTGTCCTTACACATAAGAGCGCGACATAGTGCTTCCATATATGAGCACGCAGCAAGATGACTTCATATATTAATGTATAGTAAAATGCTTTTCTAGTGTAGTCAGTCAAAAGTACTCCCCCTTCACTCAGAAAAAGGAAAAAGAAAGAATTTAGCAAAAATTGCATTATGCTTCAATCGATAAACAGCAACAATCTAATACCTATACAGGCAGTAATGGCATCGGAAATGAGCAGTGGCGATTCGACGAGGAATCTGAAACTTGTAACCAATACCTGGCTGCCTCTATAAGACAGTGGCAGCATTTGATTCCCAAATATTTCTTTTACACACGCTTTTGTCCCAACTACACTGTTAAAAATTTGAAACTTTTGCTGTACACTGTTAAAAATCTGCTGCATTTTTTTGCTACGCACTCCAGCGCTTCTATAGGAAACGGTTACTTGACTGTATTAAGGAGCATTCTCATAGGTCGCAGTAGAGACATTATATACAAGCGACGGAGTGCGTTGCAACAAAATGCAGCAGATTTTTAACAGTGTATCATCACTTCACCGCTTATATAGAAAACGATTAGTTAAATGCATTATGAAGGATTCTCATTGATAAAAATAAAGATATTCTATAAAAGAGATGGAGTGACGATGCAGCAAAAGTTGCAAATTTTTAACAGTGCATTGCATTGCCAGGCATTTTTTCATGGAATTTGATGATGATTTCCTGGAAGAATTCTATTATACTCGTATGAGAAGTTAACAAGATTGACGAAAATTGCCCGCTCAACAAGGTGCTTGGTGACTCGTTTTTGTCCAGAATCGTTTCAACCAATTATATACTGTGCTACATGTGTCGTCATATTCATATCGAGGAATCCTACACAGTAAAAAATTTGACACTTTTGCTATATCATCACTCTATTGCTTTTATAGAAAACGATTACTTCACCCAATTACGAAGCATTCTCATGGGTCAAAATATAGATATTCTACAAAAGCAGGAGAGTGACGATGCAGCAAAATGGTCACATTTTTTACAGTGACACTGTAATCGGAAATGAGCGGTGGCGTATTCGATGAGGAATCTGAAACTCATTACCTATACCTGGCTGCCTCTATAAGAGAGTGACAGCATTTGATTCCCAAATATTTCTTTTACAGACGCTTGTCCCAATTACACTACAAAAACTTTGAGCCTTTTGCTGCATTTTTATCTGCCGCTTTTATAGAAAACTTTACTACGGTCATCGTCACGGAGCATTCTCATTGGTCATAAAAGACATATTCTATAAAACCTGTGGTGTGACGCTGCAGCAAATGGGTCAAATTTTTAACAATGCATCATGAAGCATTCTCATGGGTCAAAGGAGAGATATTCCATAAAAGCGGGGGAGTGCCGATACAACAAAAGGATCAAAATTTTTACAGTGTACACTGGAAAAAATTTGGTCCTTTTGCTGCATCGTCAATCCACCGCTTTTATAGAAAACGATTACTTCAGCCTATCGTGAAGAATTCTCATGGGTCAAGAGAGAGATATTCTATAAAAACGGGGGAGTGATTATGCAGCAAAAGGGTCAATTTTTTTACAGTGTACACACTGTTAAAAATCTGCTGCATTTTGCTGCAACGCACTCCCCTGTTTGTATAGAAAACGGTTACTTGGCCGTGAAATGGCGCTTTCTCATTGGTTGGAATAGAGATATTATATACAAGTGGTGGAGGGCGTTGCAGCAAAATGCAGCAGATTTTTAACAGTGCACTGTTAATAAATGTGAACCTTGTCCAGTTAGGATATCACACTTTGAAAAGATCGTGTGTCTATGTAAGTGTAACTTAAAAACATGAAAAATGAACGTTTCTAATTGGTCGATTGCTTCGAAAAGATATTGAATTTTAATGTTTTAATTTTTTAAAAAGTTCAAATCAACAGATTTTTATGAAATTTGAATGGGACCACATGGGCCTCATACGCTTTCAAACAAAAAAAGAATTATCAAAATCGGTTCATATTTACGAAAGTTATGCGTGAACAACAAATGCATACAGGTCGAAATCATAACCTCCTCCTTGAAGTCGGTTAAAAACAGCCTGTGGAAAGTCTACATGCCAAAGTGATGGGTTATAACAATACTGTTTACCAAGTGAACGTTAAACAATTCTCCCTCTATCCATAGATTGTTATGTAACATAATCCTATATCCAATTGCTAAAAAAATATTCAGCCTGAAGCCTTGATTCGTGATCATCGTGATTCCATCTTCACTCCATCTTGCTATTTGATTATTACGGTTTTCTAATATTTATCTATCAGATTTATTCAGAATACCCTTCATAACGCTTCTATACATTTAAAATATCTCATTGAATATTTAATAGTATTTTTAAACTGAAGTATGTTTGTGATAAAATCTGTTAAACAGAAAGAAGTATATGAAACCAAATTCAAATTAATTTACATTCTCAAAATTACTTCTTTTTTTCAGTTTAATCTAATAGCATGGATATGTATGGCAAAAGATACAATAGGATAACTGTAATGCCTAACGGCTAAACAAAATATAATTGCGACTCATCGCGAAGAATTTAATGACAAATTAAATAATAAAAAATAAGACGAATTTTACTATTAAAAAAACGTAGTCAATAAAGTTCCGAATCTATATATATTTATATATATATTTATATGCACATTTATATGTATATTACATATACCCGCAACTGAAACATAAATCAAAACAGTAATGAGTCACATATTTTTATGTATTTTTTTCATGACAATTTTGAATTATAGATATTGGGTTAGGGAAAAAGTAATTTCGTTTTTTCCGAATAGATGACTTTAAAATTGCATATCTCGAGTAATACTAACTCGATTAAACCTTTGCGGCGCAGGGCAAATTCATTGCTTAAGTATTGAAATTAATGACTGACACCGGAATTTGAAAACAACTTTATTTGTAAATAAGAAAAGGCTATATTTCACGCATTCGATAAACCGTAATTTTTTCTAACAAAATCCCGGTGCCATTGTGGCGTTTGGGAATTAAAATTAAGTGGCATATCTATGAAACCACTGCGCCGCAAAGGATTAAGCCATACTATACATCGTTTGAAAGGTAATAGTGTCTAGAAAGTTCTAGATGTAAAAGTAGCTTCATTATTTTAATCAATAAAAAGTTATTGCGTTTCAAAAATGAGAATTCCACAGCATCATTTTCGTCCCATTTTGCTTTTTTACTTCCGAAAAGGGAAAAATGCGGCACATTCTCATCGAAAATTGTGTGGTGTTTATAGTGATCAGGGCTTAAGTAAATGCCAGTATCAGAATTGGTTTGCTCGCTTTCGTTCCGGAAATTTCGAGGTTAAAGGTGAACTTGCCCTGGCCGGCTAATCATTGAAAAATTAAAAGATATATCGAGGTAGACCGGCATATTTCTTCCCATGACATTGCTATGGAACTAAACATCGATCATAAAACAATTTTTAACCATTTACATAAGATTGGATACCAAAAGAAACTCGATAATTGGGTTTCCCATGACCTTACATTGAAAAATTTAATGGACAGAGTTTCTATTTGTGAATTGCTTCTGAAACGGAAAGAAATCGAGCCATTTTTTAAACGAATGATTACGGGCGATGAAAAATGGATCACGTACGACAGTAATGTGCGAAAAAGTTGGCGGTCGAAGCCCAGAGAAGCTTCTGAAACGGTGACAAAGCCCGGATTCATGCCAAGGAAGGTGGTGCTGAGTGTTTTGTGGGACTGTAAAGGAGTTGTCCATCATTAGCTGCTCGAACCTGGTCAAATCATTAATTCAACTATATACTGTGAATAACTAATGCGATTAAAGCAGGCGATTAAAAAATCAGACCAGAATTGATCAATAGGAAAACCGTTGCCTTCCATCACGACAACGCTACACGACACACATCTTTAGTCACTCGGCAAAAAGCAAGAGAGCTTGGAGGAAGGTTTTGATGCACCCACCGTATAGTCCGGACCTGGCCCGACCGATTGCCATTTTTTCCGTTCTCTGCAGAGCACCCTTAATGGTGTTATGCTGGTTTACAAAGAGGCTTGTGAAAATCACCTTGTTCATTTTTTCGCACAGAAATCCCAAAAGTTCTACAGTGACGGAATTATGGTTTTACCAGAAAAATGGCAAAAGATTATCGAACAAAACGGTATATATATTATTGATTAATGTTTTTTATTTATATAAATAAATTCACTTTGAAAAATAAGAAAAAAAGCGAAATTACTTTTGCCCCAACTCAATATTACTTTCCAACGACATAAAACAAAAACTGAGCATATTTTACACTACATTTCTACAAAAAGAAAAAAAAAAGGGAAAGATACAGACTGCTTTTAAAATATCGAAATCTTGGCTTATACTGCTATAGAGTAGCAATTACTTTAATTCAAAATAAAGTTTTACTTTTGCTAGATATTTTCATTAATATCCTCTTTAAATATGCAAAAAAATTATTTTGTATGTGTATTATTTTGCATACACGGAAGGATTTTGAAAATGAGAAATTTCAGTTTTAAAATAAAAGTAATTTTTTAAAAGTTCTATTTAAAACAAAAAGTTCTGAAACAACATGTAGGATATTCGCAATTTTTGGATTTTTACTGTTTTTACACTTTAAAGGGTTTTTTTCTTTTTTTTTGTCATTGTTGGGATAAATAGCCGGTAATATTAACTCCCATAAAACATTCCAATTTATGGTTTGGATTGACGTACCTGAAAGTAAAATAATATTTTTAACTCAAATATGCGATTACTACGGTCAGAAGAGATAATTCTGACCACTTTTTAACATTTTCAACATTGTTATTTTTTTTACTTGTTTCTGTTTGGAAAAGTCGTATTTTTAGTTCATGGAAAGTAACTTTGATCCTTTAAGAACACTTCTTAAAATTTTAATTCTCTTGCAAGGAAGGTCTCCATTGGGGGCATACTCAGAAGTTTTTGAAAAAAATACCGATTAAACTACTCATGTATCTAATAAAGGATCACTCAAATTTAGCGGAGGAATTACAGAGGAAACTTTGTAAAAAAAATAAAATACTTCCGAGTGTTTGGCGCGAAAAGACGAAAGCGTCACGTGATTTGGCGAGCAGAATTTTCCCACGCCAAAAGCAAACGATTTTAATGCACCTGATAATTTCTCGCCAATTAATTTTTAGAATACGTGTAAATACATTTAATGAATTTAAATTTGAACAATGAGAGATTTTGACACATATTTTGTATCACATATTTCTCTTGCTTTTGCTGCAGTTTAATTTTATCACTTTAAAAATAATTTATTATACAAAAAATATTTTCATATTGAAAAGTATTTTTTCATAGATATAAGCGTATGACAAAATAAAAGTCAGATGAAGAAAGCTGTAATGTATTTCAATATCTGACACGATTTTGTTTCCATAGCAACAAAATTGAATCGACAGAGCTCAATTAGATTGGAGTTAATTTTGAGATTGAAACAATTTTAATTAAGTTAAATTTTGTTTTAATTCATAAAATTTCACAGTTAATTTTCATTCTAAATACATTATGACAAAAATATAGTTAAAACAAATTAAATCTGACAAAACTTACGTTTTATAGATAAAATTTCTTTATAGAAGTTCAACATGAAGCATTTTCACGTTAAAGAGAATTTGACATAAAAAGTATTTTTTGAAATTTAATTTTGTCTCCAACCGATGATAAATCGACAAATAAAAGACATGTTCATTATTTTTTTACGAACGTTTTATCGGGGTTCCGCCAAAATTTTTTTATAAGCATATATATCACATAAGAAGAACATTCTCTAATTTTTTCAGAATTTTCTGAGTATGCCAGTATGGAGACCTTCCTTGTTAGCACTTTTAGTTTTTAAAATAAAGGATGGTTATAATTAACCCATCAAAAACTCATAATCATATAATTTTGGGGTAATTAAAACCACTAGTGGCGAAATTGTGACTACTATATTTTCTCTTTATACGTGCCTACAAGCTTTTGTTTTGGATAATTAAGAACATTAGAACTCCAAATTGACAAATCCATTTACTAAAAAGTTTAGTAACTTCGTTTCAGATTGGGGGCTGTGCATCATTTTAGGGGGGAGAGGGGGGTCTGGCACATGATTTCGTAAGATATCTATAGGGGGATGGAGGGGTTTGCCTTTTGATATCGATATAATTTCTGATCCAATCAAAATTGTCTTTTTTTATTTGCAACATGGTTTCTACAATAAACCATCTACGTAACAAAGTTGGTTTACAAATAACCAACTTTGTAACACAACTTTGCAACAATGTAACATGGTCTTTGGTTTAAAATATTACATTACCTTTTTTTAGATTGTTATCTATTTTTATTAAAATACAAAGTTATTTTTAAAATCATTAAACTATTATAAAATTATCTAATTCTAAAACATTGTATACCCCAATGTTTGACATTCCTATTCATTCTCATATGTGTATGCATATATAATCACTGTTTGAGAAACCATATGTGAAGTATATTTGAAATGAAGTTTGTGTTTGCTGATAAATAAAAGAGAATGGATTTGACCACTTGTTTTGTTGAAAAGAATTTCTATCTGTCTCCTATCTCCTCCCTTCCTCCGTTCGGCGGAAAGTTCAACAAGGCTTTATTACTGTCGAATGCATCATATTACCAAAAAGCTATTATAAAATACTTTTAAATAGTAACTATTTCTTTTAAATTTCATTTCAATAAAGCGATATTTTATTGACTTCTCTTCATATCGATAAAGTATGCGAAAAATAATCGTAACCAGTTTTGTATATCATTTCAAAGAAAAAAAAACACTTTGATAACGATATTATTACCGGGGGGGAGCGGGGGGGTTCAAGAGATGATAACGTATGATATCAAAAGGGGGGAGGGGGTTCAAAATTACCAAAAAGTTGATAACGTTATATTTGTGCAGATCCTTGCTATTTGGATCTCAAAAAAGCTTCTGACTAGTGATAAATGATATATAAAATGAAAAATACATTATGACGTTAATATCTACGCCTGAAGTAAAATTTTACCATACACAATTTTCTCCATTATAGGAATGCGCATAATTACCCCTGGTCATAATTACCTCATCTGACCCTATCTTAAAATGATCGTAATTTTCTTCTTGCTAACATAAATAGAAAACAATTGCATTCTAAACGATTACAATTTAAACATTGATAATTTATGTGAAATGATTGCTTTTGTTAACTTGAAATATAATTTAAATAGCAGTTTAAAATAATACTGTCATGGTGCCCCGTTGAGTATGCAGTGTGCAATTCTAATGGATTCCAGTAGGAAATATCGAACTTCGAGTAGTAATATGCTATGTGTGGCACCTAAATATATCGCGTCATAGTCGAATAACTTTATGGACAAAAACGACGTAACGATGTGTTGTAATCTATATAATGACAGGTTAATAAAAGCAAATATTGTGCAAAATTTTCCAATCGTGTAGTTATAGAAATGCCCGGGCTGACATGTCATACGCCGGAACACTTTTGATCTAGATCTGCCATGAATCTGTAATGCTGTAATACAAGATCCTTAGTTCGATTTTTTGCCGACATTGTAGAAGCTATCCCGTTACATGGCGTCATTCAACTGTGACGCTATTTCCAAGACTTACTTCAACATGCGATGGATAGCTCTGTCTGTTTCGATGATCGCTAATGCGGTAAAATATGATGCAACGTACCCAATGGACACCATAAAACAATTTACATATAACAAATATATTCTTTAATAATTTATTTTTAAAAACAATAATCTGATTAGAAAATAATTCAATCAAATTGTAGTTTTTTTATCTGTTATTTTATTTAACAAGGTCTCTAAAGGCTAAAGTCTAAATTTTGTGAGTTTTGAACGTTCTTATTTACATTATTTTTATCTATTGAAGATTTGTGATATAAAGTCAAAGATATTTGAATTGTTGAGATATATTTTTTTAAATCTCGGCGATTGGTTTTTTAATCTTGAATTTAGTCACTCTACTAATTGTCGTCAAGCTAATGTTTCTGACATCTACAGCCTTTTGCTCTGCCAATTGAGCTATCGACAAACTCAATCTAATGTTTTTTTATTTATCTCATTCTGCTGAGCCAGTATCACCAAATTCTAGAAAATGGGTTGAGTTTGAGCAAAAATGTTCAAACCCTTCACGCAACCTGTGCACATGTCGTCACTATTTTATATAGGATGTCTATAAAAGGTCTAACGTATTTTGATGTTTAATAATTCATAAAATTATGAAGATAGATTTAAATTAATAACATTAATGGTTAGATAGATTCAAAAAGATTTACGGATTATTTCAATGAATTTTCACATATGCGCCCTTGATCGCTGACTATCAAGATGGTGCTCAATTTTACGCAAGGTTCGTGCAAGCGTGTTGGCATCCACACCGCTATCACGTCGTATTTTTATCTAGAAAAATATACACTGCAATAGTTAAAACACTTTCAGTTTCCAGAAACTTCTTTTTGCACTGCAAGATACTTTTGTTCCATGAAGGATCTTTTTTGGCATACTCTTCTGTAATTTCTCTGTGTTTGTGTTTTTGATTTCGTTAGTTGAACCCCCTTATGTCTGTGATTTCTTTTGTGGTATTGTCATTCTCCCAAATATCCGATCGAATAAAACATAGCATGAAGTGAAACATCAAACAAATACATCAAAAATAAAACTAACATTTTATTCTAATAGCCGCAAAAAAACCTCAGAAGAGAGAAACATAAAATTAATAACGTGCGCAGACGACATTTATAAAATAAAGCATAGTTTCAGGAAGGAAAAGGAAATTTGTATGAAAACGTTTACAATGCAAACGAAAATGTATGAGTTATTCTATGCATAAGTACCATAGGTTTGTCTATGTCTTCATTATTTTATGAAACATTAAACACTGAATTATGTTGGACTTTTTTGTAGGCACCGCTTATATAAAGGCACACTGGCAGTAGCACATGAATGTCATTTACTCAACATTTTATCAAACATAACATTTTGGTCAACAGAAGTTGTTTGACCTTGCTAAAACAGACCCTATGTTTTGCTCACCAGAGGTGTAGTCGTAAAAAAAACAGAGGACATGCACTTAAAGCAGATGGTACACTCTAGTGTGTACACATTATAGTTTTTCTGAGAAACATGGTATATAGTGTTCTTATAAAAATTCCAGAAGGTATACGACATATACCCCCCGTATACCCTCCATTACATTCCAGTTGCTTAATCATCATGTCCAGTGTCAGATTTGACATATTGTTTACTCTTTCAACACTTTTGATTCTTTTCCAGCTGAACCAATCAGAACAAAGTTAGAAAAGATATCGGTGCTTTACAGTAACATTTCCAATTTGTCACATAATAGATAATACTTCAAAACACGTTCGTCGAGATTCTACAATTTTCAGAAAAAAAAACTGTGTACATTAATTATAAATAGAAGTTTTTTTATACGTCCATTAAAAACATTTCAAAAATAAACACAAAGATGGAAAAAAATCCATTTTTTCCATCTTTGTGTTTATTTGTATTTTGTTTTTCTGATGATGATTGAGTAAATTCAATCGAAACATGTAAAAATTATTGAGATTTTTTAATGTTTTTATTAGTATTTGACGTCCTTTATAACAATTAAAAATTTTAATGCATATTTTTGAAAAACTGTGTAGTTATAGTTTGTAAAATGTTTAGTGCTTGTTTTTCATTCGTTTACATAGCCATTAAATCTGTTAAGAGTCTTGCTACATAAACCACCCTGGTTCATAAATCATACACAAAATTTAAACTGTCTTTATTTTTTTTTTTCCTTTTGTTGTTTTGAGCTAAGACGAAAAATCAAACATGAGTCATAGATTATGAAACACTTCCCAACACTGACCAAGTAATATTAATCTCCTCCGTTATACAGGTTAAATCATTCAATATAATACAGGCAGTAACACTATTACCAATTTTAAGGAGTAATTTTTTTACATAATTTGCCTATACCGTAGTAATAACGAAAAATATTAATATATAGTTGTAAAGTGAAAGTCAACAAGTTTATTTTACTAACAAACACGAAATTGCATATATAATCATATTAACATATGATTTTACTTCTTTATTATATTGAGTAGAATGTCCCGACATTAAAATTTATATAAATGATGCCAAAAAACAAGAATAACAAATAAAAATAAAATATAAATATAAATAAACTCTTAAATAAAACAGATACACACTTGAAGTTTTATAATTCTTCACCAAAAAGAATAAATTAACACGTATTGTAATTTTGCCCATAATTTAGAACATTTTAAATGTATTAAATTCACTATTTTCTTTCTAAAAGTTCCCAAAAGAATACGGTCAAAATTCAAAGTTCCTAAAAGTGAAAGTTGTAGTTACTAGTAATGGTAAAATTATTAAGGATTTTGCCATACATTGAAAGTTTTGGTTTGATTTATGACGGCCGATTATCTACGCTTGGGATATAGGCCCTAATGGGTGGGATGCCCTCCGTGGGGGTCTTTCTAAGGGAACCTAACCCGTATTTACGCAAGGTTCGAAGGAAACAACGGAAAACTCCGAACGGTTAGGCCGATGGTCGCGATTGGGTTCGAACCCAGCACCTACCATCTACCAGTTCCGAGGTCAGAACCTCGCGGCCACTGGTGGGGCCCATACATTGAAAGAATTTACATTACTGTATAACAGTTTTAAATTTCAAATTTTGAAAAACTTTTGTGAAAGAAGCTGCATTTTTTTCTCGCAATAAATCAGACGTAAAAAGAAATAGAAATATTTTACAGTGATATTTATAACAATTATGCAAAGTATTATTCAAATTATAATGTAGACGAAATTAGCATCTGGAACTGCAAATATTGCTTTGAGCATTAGTTTTTCAAAGAATTAATTAAATTCTTGCCAGTTTTGCATTTCTTTTCTGCTATCGAAAGTAATTTAAAATTCAACTGCCAGTAATCATACTAATTAAACTAAATGAGTGTATGTTTATAGCTATTGTAGTAAAAAAGGAGTTTTTTATGTGCGCATTTTTAAATTAATAGTAGAGGATACGTAATATATTAAACATAATTTTAACGTAATTTGCCTTTTTCATCTTTAGTTTAGTGTTGTATTATTACAATTTTTCTTTAAAAAAATATTCAGATTATGTTGTTTTTCATCATTTTTATCAGCATTTATATATGCTGTACGAATATTGCATATAGAACTTTCACCTAGTATATTTTAAAACTTAATTCTAATATGTTAAGTAACATTTTAAATGTTTAAAATTCATTGTTTTCTTCTTAAATGTACATATATATACATACGTTACATACGTATATATATGCGCGAAAAGGATACACTTCCTAAAACTGAAAGTTGTATTTAGCAGTAGCTTCATACTTGTTTTTAAATTATGAAGCATTGCACCGTACATTGAAAAAGTATACATTCTTTTGTAATGAAGTTGTTATTAAAAACCATACTGCAGAGAAAATTGGTATCTAAAATTGCAAATGTTGCTTTGAAAAATCTAAACGCTCATTTTTTTTTCTTTTTTTGTAAAATTTTATTGATTTTTCCAGATTTTTTTCGAATTTCTATGAATATAAAATGAGTAAACCGTAAAAAAAAGTCATTTATTTTCTCACTATAAAAAAAAAAATCAGACCTGAAAACGCAAAGATATTTTATTTTTCCACTCAATGTAATAAAATATCTAACTAAATAATTTTAATAAAATGCACAGTAACTGATTTATTCGGGTAGGCCATAATGCAATGGAGTTTCTTTGTATGTTCCTGTGAAAGAAGTAAAAATGCTAGCCATTTTAAGTGGCAAACAATCTGTAGTGAAATTAATTAACACATAAAAATTGCATGACATTGAGTTTATTTAAACGAATTGGAGCACGGGTGGACGAACAAACACATCGAATTCATAAACATTTTTCAACAATGTTAGAAAGCGTTAACTTTTTTTTTTTTTTTTTTTTTTTTTTTTTTTTTTAAATATTGAAATATCAGAATAGAGAATATCTGAAAAAAAAAAACTATTCTTTTACATGTTTTTATTAATTAAGAAAATATACATGTATAAGTGATTCAAATACTACTCACCAAAATGTTAGGAAAATTTTATTCAAAATCATTGATACATTTCAAATCCTCATATTCGTATTTCTAAAAAGAAAAAAAAATACATAATTTGTAATGTGATTAAAATATGACATATTATCTATAAAAAGAAAATTACTATGTTACACATTTTTACAATGCATTATTTGTTTCATCGATAATAAATAAATAAAATGAAAATATACGTATATAAAATAAAATTAGCATAATGCCGTTTATAATAGTGTCTTGAGGCATTTTGAACAACGAAATGCTCTTTATTATTTTGATATTGTTAGTTCATATTTTATTTGATTCAAATAAGTAATATATTTGAATTTAAAACGTAAATTTAACAAAAGTATTTTGAAGTATTACGAAATACTAGAAACTCTGGGTTATTATTTTGATTTGTTTTATTTCATATTTCGTTAGTTATGAATAAATAAATAAAAGGGAAATAAAATATGACTCTAATGATTATGTACTGAGTGAAAACTTTTGCTTTATTTATATTTTTATTTGGATTATTTTCTATTTCGTTTCCTATAGATAATCAGATAGTAAAGTGAAAATAAATTTAAACTGTAATGAAACAATATGGAATATAAAACTATAATAAATTTAGCTTGCTTATCATTCTTATTTAGCTTATTTTACTCTTTATTATTCTAAAACAAAATAGTACATAGTAGGATTTTTTTTTCATCCAACAAATTGACTATTTATCATCATATAATCTATACTAAAACACCATGTCTCAAATAATATCACAATCATCTTGATATTAGTAGCATAAATAAATTTGACGCCTGTTTTTTTTTTTTTTTTTTTTTTTTCAAACGCTTTTTAAACAGTAGAATTTCAATAATGATCCTTCCTCTCTTTAAAAAAATAACAACTAAGTAAATAAAAGTGTATACAAATATTATATAGACATACTTACAGGGCGAGTCATTAATATCGAAACAATAGGCTATCTCCTTAAATATTCTCCTAGACCCATACTTCCAATTGCAAAAATTCATAAAAAAGGTGAATTTTTTGATAAGTTGCAACTTCATGGCGGGTCTATTTAAAAAAATACGAAAATTAAATTTTTATATGGCCCCCATAGGATAAAACATCAAATTAGAAAAATTTTCCTTATCCATTCCTGAACTGAACAAGGAAAAAAAAAAAATTCATCTTGATATCTTTAAAACTCAGAGAGTTGTGACAATTTTAATAAATCGTGAGGTTTCAACGGATCAGACTGAAATTAAAATGCGTGTAATTGAAGAAACAATGTTACTGTAATGGGTGCAGGAAATATTTATTTTATTTATTTATTTATTTATAAAGTTGGAATTTTGAATTTTTTTGCGATGGTTAACCATATAATTTGTAAGCATTATCACATCATAAGACTTCTTAATAGTTTTTTTTTTCAAAAAAAAAAAAAAAAAAAAAAAAAAAAAAAAAAAAAAAAGAGTAAATTAAAATTGTTATAACTCAAAATATTATTTGTCGCGTTGAATTTTTTCTTTTGATTAAATGAAAATGTCTAATTTTCAGTTCAATTCAGCATTTTAAATAATATTTAAAAAAATAAATAAATAAAAGTATTTAAAATAGCAATATAAAAATAAATGCAATTTTTGTAAACAAATCATATTTTTAAAAGTAAATTTTCTGAGCTGAAAAGTTACCGTAACCGACGGTTATTGACTTATGTCAGTTTAAAAATGAAAAATACTGAAATAAAAACATTTGATGCAGAAAAGTGCATTTAGTTTTAAGATGGGGAAAGATGGGCTCCTAACATTTAAATGCTGTATAGTTTCGATTTCAGATTTTGTTTAAGTTTTGCCATCCTCACCTTCTTTAATTACTGTTTAAATGCGTTAGTTGATTTAAACCTTATTTTTTTATCACGTCGATTTCAAATTTTTTCATTGTGCTGTGACTCACAGACAGACATTTCATAAAAACATGTTTTTGGTATCTCTGAGCCTTAAACGTGTGAATCCATCGAAAACCGGAATTCAAAATTTTCATGAATCCAATACTTTCTTCTTGTAAAGATAGAAGAAAGCAAAAATAGGTTTAAAACGATCATAAATTTTGAAACTGAATACAGTAAAACCTCTAAATAACGGACACCTCGGGAATGCAGAAATTATCCGCTATTCGGAGGTGTCCGCTATCAAGAAAACCAAAGAGATTCAAAAACCGCTAAAAAATGCTTAACATTTCATTAATTGAATGTGTCCTAAAACCTCTGTTATATGATTAATCAGAAATTAAAATTATTTTTTAAGCAATGGGACTGAAATAAAATTGTACACATCTTTATCCACTGTTTATTACATGCTTGTGAAAAAAACCTGTTACAAAAGTTAAATTTTGCTTGCGATTACATGTAATTTGTTTTTCAAAGTGGCATTATTAGACATTATAGAGTTCCGGTCGGATAGGGGGATTGCACTTTTTGACTGTTAAAAGCATAAAATCTTAATTTTCCGGAGGGATATTTCAATGCTCTGAAAGATGTCCCTCCTGGGCAACCCCTTCAATTCAACATTGAACGTGGGGGGGGGGGATTTTCCCCCAGCCCATTTATCTGTGATCATAAAATTCCCTAATAAATTTAGAGGCCTTTTTACTTTTTTTTCATTTTTTTCTCCTTATTAAAATACCTTTTCATCCTTTATCGCCTTAAATAGTGTCCGCTATTCGGAATGTCCGTTATTCAGAGGTTAAACATACAGAAATTTAGGTTTTGGGAGTGGGTATTGCAAAATAGTCCGTTAAATAGAGATGTCCGCTAT
Source organism: Maratus speculifer (assembly GCA_964019185.1). Taxonomy (NCBI): domain Eukaryota; kingdom Metazoa; phylum Arthropoda; class Arachnida; order Araneae; family Salticidae; genus Maratus; species Maratus speculifer. Next base: position 187,647,160 of record OZ025301.1, read on the forward strand.
TCGGGAGTGTCCGTTATGGCGGTTTAACTGTAGTATAAAGTAGATTTTTAAAAATATTTCTATGTAATTTATTAAAATATATTTCCAATGATTCCGCTAATAGAAGCGCCAATATCGCTGTTACTATATTTACTAAACTTATTGCCTGCGCCAATAAGTTTTAAAGACACTTTTAATGAGAGTTTAATTAATATCACCTAATTTAATCACACTTTCAATAGGTGTTTAATAAGACGGTCCGGTAAATGGGTCGTGCCAGTTAAGAGGTTGGCGCCAAAGTCGAAATATTGTAGACATCTAGCATATTTCAACGAAGTTTAAAGCAAAAACCTATACTCTTTTATTTTATATCTAAAAGTTAAAGATAAAAGTTGTCTTGGATCGACATTTAACAATACGTAAATTTATGGTCGATCCCTAAATTGTACTTCAAATGAACTGATTTCGCTGCTCTCAGAGCTATGCTTAAGTGGTGTAAGTCAGGAATTTTGGAAAATTTTGGATTTTAATATCTTTCGGGGATTTGTAGATATCGAGATGATTTTTTTTTTTTTTTTTTTTTTTTTTTTTTTTTTTTTTTTTTTTGTGTGTTCAATTCAGAAATGGATAAGGAAAAATCTTCTAATTGGAAGTTTCATCCTCTAAGGACCGTATAAAAATTTAATTTTCGTATTTTTAAAATTAGACCCCCCTATGGTGTTGCAACTTATCTTATGAAAAAATTCACCTTTTTTTTTATGAAACTTTGCAATTGGAAGTATGGGTCTAGGGGCAATATTTAAGGAGATACCGATTGTTTCGATATTTATGACTCACCCTGTATAATGAATACAATAGACCCAATCGGAGCAAAAAATTAGCCAAGGCCAGGAATCGAACCCGGAACCACAGCATGCCAGGTTGTTGCTCCATCCACTATGCTACTTAAGCCGATGTCTGGGTATTGAGTAAATCCGCCCAATACTTGGGTGGGCTCAGGGTCCCAGGTATCGGCTGGAGTAGCTCAGTGGATAGAGAAACAGACTGATTGGCTGTGTTTCCGGGTTCGATTTCTGGCTTTAGCTAATTCTTTTCTCCAAGTTTTCACTCCTGTTGGGTTTATTTTATTTATTGTATATTTATCTGTGTAATGTTTGTGCACACATTTGAATGCAGACATTACTTGTGAGTTTTAAAATAAGTACAAAGTTATATCGTCTTAGTTTTCGAGTTGTGAAATCGACAAAATTTCGATTTCGATTTCAATATAATAATGATCATTGTAGCAATCTTTTCATTTTAACAAGTCATACAAAAAGTACAAAATACGCTATTTAAGTTTTTCACCAGTAATATGCCTATTTTTGATCATACATTGATACCCTAAAGTCTAAATCTGCTGTGTCCTTTATATTACTAGCAGTACAAATGATCTCCAACATCTGTTTAAGAAAAAAACGCATCTGAGGTGTTTGAATTTTAGCAATGGTCTATCTTCATCCCATAAACAAACGAAAAAATAAATAAAAGGCATATCATACTATTTTTGAATTATTGAAGAAAAAAAACTCTTTTTCGGTTATATATGGGAACATTCACTTTAACTCTTGTTACAATTCCAACAAATTTTGATAAATAATTTCAATTATTTTACTTTAAAATATAATTAAGATACAAAATGATGTAATCAATTAAATACCATTGTGGTCTACTCTCATAAATTATATATAATTTGTTACATAATGTATATAATTTGTCTGTGTAAAAAATCAAAATTTTGTCAATCTTTTGACACTTTGGAAAATGATTTGTATTATAAATTTGATATACGTTATGTGAGTGAAACACAATGGTATTTAATTAGTTACATAAATTTTTATCTTAATTATGTTTTTTAATAAAATAATTGCTATTATGCATGAAAATTTTCTCGAATTGTCACAAAATTTCTAAATGAACATTCCAATGCATAATTTGATTTAATTTGATAAAACGACGGTCATCACAGCGATGTTTTCATTATAACAATCCATGCAAAATGTAAAAAATGTCATATTTTATTTTTGTGTATAATAAAATATCTATTTCTTATCCTAACATCAATACCCAAAACCCAAATACATAATTTTCCATTTCAGTTTAGTAATACAAAATAAATTTAACAACCTTTTTTTTTTTTTTTTTTTTTTTTTTTTTTTTTTTTTTTTAAAAAGCTTTTTGGTGTTAGATTTTTAATAATGATTCTCCCTTCAAATAAGTAAATAGGTAATTAAATAATCTCAAGTTTTTAAAATATGAAAGAGACAAAACTTCTGTTTTCTATTTCGATATAATAACAATATCCCACTCACCTTGAGATATATTTTTGGAAAGAAAATTTTTATTGTCAGGAGCCAATGACATCACGCAGCATAGTCATCCGTAAATATAAAATGCTATTTCCAAACTCATCTTCTAAACTACGAATCTAAGATTTTTCCGGAATTTGAAATATATTTGTCTAAATCCCCATTCCTACTGAACATAATTTTCCAGACCTTTTAGAAGACATACGGTTCCAAATTATCACTGAATCTGGAAAAGTAAAACGAAAATAGGGACTATTTTTAGACCTATTTTCATTTTACAACATCCAACCACCATTTTCCTCTGTAAGCACAAGTACCCACATCCAGACCAATTCTTGAATCATTGACTGCTAAATCGCATTTTACTCCAGTCGTCAATAGACCAGTCACTGCTTTTGTTGGCCCATTGTGATCTAGCTTATTTTTGCCGCTACCAGTTTCCCTTTTGTTTTGGCTTTACGATAATGATATCCAGTTTCATTTAATCTTTTACGCAAAATTCTGTTTGACACATGTCTTTGACAACTGATACACAGATTCATTTATTTTCATATTATTAGTCGCAGTTGGCGATCAGTTTGGTCTCCTGTAGATGTATGCTAAGCAATGTATAAAATTACTTTTATTCATAAATCAATCTACTTGCTCAATCTTTCACCAAATCGGAAGTTTCTGTTAGGGAAATTAAAAGTTCTTCATTTCTGTGTTAGCGGGTTACAGGTGATAAATTGCCAAACTTAGTTCTCATCAAATATTCTTTTGTATTTCATTAAATTATTTTCATTCTTTTACTCATTTCATTTAAAAATACAATACTTGCATTTAAAGCTGAAACATCTAAAATTCACAGCTTTCACATCTTTCCTTCTTTTTATTAAACGAAAAGAAAAGAAAAATATTAAATATTGCGACAAACCATGATATTTAATTTTAATTTCAAAGCATTATTTTAGTTTACCACGCGTAAAAAAAAAAAAAAAAAAAAAAAAAAAAAACTGGTGAGGGGGATTTGGGAAGATTTGGATAAAAGTAGAAAGAATTTTTTACGATCATGACAACTTTTATGTAGATTTATTCGAAATTTTTTTTTTTTTTTTTTTTTTTTAAATTAAAATGAAAATCTTGTACCTGAAAAGCGATGAAATCAACTCGTAGTTGTTTATGTCAGTCACATGACTTGCACTATTATAATACAGATGAAATTATTGAGATAGAACAATATTTGGTGACTTATCAACTACGTCTGGCTAATATTATAGTACTAAAATGATCCCTTGGTAAATCAAAAAAAAAAAAAAAAAAAAAAAAAAAAAAAAAAAAAAAGAAGCAGTCAACCCAGAACTATTGATGACAGTTAAATGACTTAGGCGAACCACACACTAAGGCAACACGTAAGACATGAGGAAATTCGGAAGGAAAACTGTTTTAAAACAGGTTTGAAGCAACTTTTTTCCTTTTTTTCGGCCGGTTTTTTGTTTCATGTCGCGTTTCATGTTTCCCTCTCGTCTCACAAGGGGACCACCAAACATGGTGCGCACAGATTTTGATGATTTTAAAGTATGTTGTAGGGGTTACACCGCTAATTATTCTGGTGAAAGGGTTCCTTCAAATGGACCTTAGTTTTTGAGAAATTGGGGGTTAAAGTTCAGCTTATATTTTAAATACCCATTAGTATGGCTTCTCCATGTGGATTCGTGGCACTGCGGCAGCGTGCGAATCTGTGCACCCGAAGGTTGTGAGATCGAATCCATCTTGACCGTTTTTTGACATGTTTTTAAATGTTTCAAATTTCAAGCAGAATCGGGAATTCTACAGCTTTGAACCTTTTGCTATTTTCTTAAGGTAATAATTTACATTTACAACATTTTTTTATTACTTAAAAAAAATTGGTTCAAATGGTGAATTGATTGCATTTCAGTGATCAAATAACAGTACATTTTGTAATAAATAAATAAAACTGCATATTTAATTAAAGTTTTAAAAAGTATAAGACAATTTAAATATTTTAATATCCATACTACTTTAAATATTGATATTTTTAGATTACTTAATCACTTTTTTAGATTGTCAATTGTGTATTACACAAGATGTGCATGGATTTTTAGATAATGTAATATTACACTTAATATAAATATTTTTTACTGATATATGAAGCGTAGAGTGATGAAATTTAACATATCTTCATATAGAATTTTATTTAAAATAACAACAATAATAATAATAAACATAAAGCTAATTCCATGCACATATGTAATAATGAACATGCACAAAAAATTGTAAATCTTTATGTTAAATTAAAAAAAAAAAAATCTTTAGAATTTTTAAAACATGAAATTGGAGGAAATATGAACTAAAGAAAAAAAATCGTTTAAAGTTATCAATTGAGTGGCAATTGCGCTGGATGTATAAACAAAATTTACAAATTGTCGTAAGGGAAAAAATGAGATATTACAATTTTCACAATTAAACAGGCTTTCATTTAATGTTTAAAATGTTTTTAAAAAAATATCGATATTTTTTTAATTAGCTTTGAGGTAAAATGTTCACTTAAAAACTTTACGTTTATGAATTTTTCGAGATATTTTTTTCAAAAATTTTAAATATAAACGCAAGTTTGATTTAATTTTTGTCTGAAATTTTATTTTTTAAAAACTTGTATAAATTTGCATAATTTATGCTCCTTAAATACATGATTCGGGATAAATATACTTAAAAATATATTAAAAGATTAAAACAGAAAAAAGTTCCATGATCAATATTATAAGAGCAAATATAAGCTCAACAAAAAGAAATTTTCTTTTATTCCGATATAACCCATGAAAGGAAAGCAGATGATTAAAATGAAAAAAGACAGTATACAGGGTGATTCTAAAATTTTTTTACAATAAAAGCGGAGTGATAGTACACATCACTCTGTGAAATTAAATAGGAGACCAAGGGTCCCAAATGTTTTCCAAAGGAGATAGCCGCCATTAAAGTTTAGGGACCAAAATTACAAATAAACATAAAAACCGGTCGATTGATTTGCGGTTTTTACTAAAATTATTCTTTATGCCGGCGTTTTCTTGAAATTAAATTATAAAGATAAATTTTTAAAAATGCCGATAGAGGGCGCTTTAGACTTTGGCGTAACGAACAACTATTTTTTGCCGGTATTTTTTGCATCTCATTAAATGTTTTCGTAAACATAAACTCAAATTTAAATTTTGAGCTCAAAATCTGAAAGTTGGGAGTTGTTAAATAGCACAAATTGAACTGTGTTCAGAGTTCAGAGGGTTCAAATTGCAAATGATTTTAAAAAACAGGAAAAGTGGTTCATTGATTTGCGGTTTTCACTAAAACTATTCTTTATGTTGGTACTTTCTTAAAAATAAATTATAAAGATAAATTTAAAAAAATGTCAATAGAGGGCGCTTTAGACTTTGGAGTAACGAACAACTATTTTTTGCCGTTATTTTTTTACATCTCATTAAATGTTTTCGGAAGCTTAGATTTAAACTTAAATTTTGAGTTCAAAATGTGAATAGTAGGGAGTGGTTAAGTAGCACAAACTGAACTGTGTTTAAGGGGGAGGGGGAGGTTCAAATTTAAAATAATTATAGAAAATGGAAAAATTGGTCGATTCGTTTGCGGTTTAAAATAAAACGATTCTTTAAGTCAGTATATTCTTGAAAATAAATTTTAAAGATAAATTTCAAAAATTTCCGTTAGAGGGCGCCTTAAACTTCAGAGTAACCAACAATTCATTTTAACCATTCTTTTTTGGTACTAATTAAAAGCTTGCAAAAGCTTTTTAAATGTTTTCGGAAGCTTAGATTTAAACTTAAATTTTGAGCTCAAATTCTGAATCGTTATGAGGGGTTAAGAAGCGCAAACTGAAGTGTGTTCAGGAGTTGAAATTTAACCTTCCTTCCTCCTCGAACACAATTCAATTTTTCGCTACTTAAACACTCCCAACGATTCAGAATTTGTGCCAAAATTTGTCTATGCATTTGAAAGCATTTAATGAGATTAAAAAAATAACAGTTAAAAATAGTTGTACGATACTCCAAAATCTAAGGCGCCCTCTATCGGCATTTTGTGAAATTTATCTTTAAAATTTATTTTCAAGAAATTGCTGATTTAAAAATTAGTTTTAGCGAAAACCGCAAACGAATCGACCAATTTTTCCGTTTTTTACAATCATTTGAAATTTGAACCCCCTGAACACAGTTCAGTTTGTCTTCTTAACCACTTCCAGCTATTCAGATTTTGAGCTCAAAATTTAACTTCAAGTCTAAGCTTACGAAAGCATTTAATAAGATGCAAAAAATAAAGCAAAAAAAGAGTTGTTCGTCACTCTAAAGTCTAAAGCGCCCTCTATCGGCATTTTTTGAAATTTATCTTCATAATTTATTTTCGCGAAAATACCTAAATAAAGAATAGTTTTAGTGAAAACCGCAAATCAATCGACCAATTTTTCCGTTTTTTACAATCATTTGAAATTTGAACCCTCTGAACGCAGCTCAGTTTGTGTTACTTAACCACTCCCAACTATTCAGATTTTGAGCTCAAAATTTAAGTTTGAGTCTAAGCTTACGAAAACATTTACTGAGATGCAAATATACCGGCAAAAAATAGTTGTTCGTTACTCCAAAGTCTAAAGCGCCCTCTATCGGCATTTTTTGAAATTTATCTTTATAATTTAATTTTTAAAAAATGCCGACATAAAGAATAGTTTTAGTGAAAACCGCAAATCAAACGACCGATTTTTCGTTTTTTATGTTTATTTGAAATTTTGGTCCCTAAACTTTAATGGCGGCTATCTCCGTTGGAAAACGTTTGGGACCCTTAGTCTCCTATTTATTATTGTTTGTCTAAAAAAATTTAGACTCACCCTTAGAATATCATCAGAACATTTTTAAATAGAACTCTAACCTATTAAATTATCATTAGCAAAATTACTTAACAAGTTTTACATTATCATCTTTCAGTTCTTATTTTATTACTCTTACTTATATTATTCTGTTTATTTTATTTATTCCATTCAATTATCTCTAAATTGTCTTAAACTATTACTATTTTATTTTTTTGAGAGCTAAGAAAATTTATCATCATTAAGTATTATTTAAGTTAGAAATAGGATTATTGCAACGTCTGGTTATGAATATGCTCATAGGTTTATCTTAATTAATTATATTGTACATATAATTTTGTATTTATCACTGTGAAGAATTCTTCAATTATGTTTACTTTTTGAGCACGCACTGAATAGCTAGGGCAACGCGTTGTCATTGTGTTTAAATTATATTCTTTCATTTGTTTTCTAATATATTTTTGACGGCGATCTGGGGGCCATTCAATAGTGCCCCTGGTCTCTCCTGACTCCGTATATCTACGGAGATTCTTCTTTCCTTTTGGCATTTCTGTCTTAGTCCATGGTTGGGCTTATAGCATAGTTGTTTCACCCTGCTAGGTGTGGGGCTTGTTGAGCTTAAGCCATTTGGTAGGCCTCCCCACCTAGCTGAAACTGAAACTGAACTACACTATATTGCCATTGATTATGGGACACTTGCGATTTTAGACATTTTACTAAATATCTAGAAAAATACATGAGGAATCATCTCGAAACTCTTAGTGTATAAATATAATAGTATACGTCATACATCTCCGTGAAGATTTTTTCCCAAAACTCCAAAGGGGACCGTCAACAAATTAAAAAAGAATGAATATCTTTTGAATAACCCTGTCAAAACTAATGTAGCAAAAGCGCTCAAACTCTAGATTGTGATTGAATGCCTTATTGTAATAAACCTTGTTCATTTTTATGCAAATAGCATGCATACTCGCAGAGTAATTAAGGTTTTTATAAAAATGATCCCAAAATTTTCCAAGTTTTTTCCTTATAATTTTCAGAGTTCTTAATATAAAATATAATTTTTTTCAGAAAATATGACAAACAACATTGCACACAGTACTCTGTAATCAGAATTAAAAAATAATTAAAATTGTATAAAAAATGAGTTGGTTTACTAAATAATTTTTTACTGCGCATGCGTCAACGATATCAAAATTTCATTTGCATATTATGTTAGCTAAATGTATAGAGCAACTTTTGTGAAAGTCACAAAATCATAACTTGAAAATTCTGACAATAATCGTCAATTGAATAAGTCGAAAATCCGTTATTCTCAAAATGAAGCAAAAACAAGAGGGGTTGTATCCACATATTCATTGATTAGTGTCAATATAGAATACACAATATGGGATGTACTACTGCATTTGGATAAAATCCCTCATTTTTTTGCTTCATTTTGGAAACAACGGATTTTGTCCTTTTTCTATAGACGATTACTTTCAGAATTTTCAAGCTATGATTTTGAGACTTTTACAAAAGTTGCTCTATACATTTAGCTAACATAATATGCAAATGAAATTTTGATATCTTTGACGCATGCGCAGTAAAAAATTATATAGTAAACCTACTCATTTTTCATACAATATTTATTATTTTTTAATTCTGATTACAGGGTACTGTGTGCAATGCTGTTTGTCATATTTTCTGAAAAAAATATTATTTTATATTAAGAAATCTGAAAATTATAATGGAAAAACTTGGAAAAATTTGGGACCATTTTTATAAAAACCTTAATTACTCTGCGAGTGTGCATGCTATTTGCATAAAAATGAACACAGTGTATTACAATAAGGCATTCAATCATAATCTAGAGTTTGAGCGCTTTTGCTACATTAGTTTTGACAGGGTTATTCAAAAGATATTCATTCTTTTTTAATTTGTTGACGGTCCCCTATGGCGTTTCGGTAAAAAATCTTCACGGAGATGTATGACGTATATTATTATATTTATACACTAAGAGTTTCGAGATTATTCCTCATGTATTTTTCTAGATATTTAGTAAAATGTCTAAAATCGCAAGTGTCCCATAATCAATGGCAATATAGTGTATATAAATATTTGTTTATCACAAATTTTATCTCACAGATGATTTTTTGCAATCCAGTTGAATTTTTATGAATTACATAATGTTTTGCTTGAAAAAAAATATTTTAATTGTAATTTGCTATTTTATATCTGTGCAAACGATAAATGTTGTTAAGGTTGAACTTTGGAGATAAATGTATTTTCAGAGCATTGAAAATTTGGTTAAATGGTGAAAACTTACATTTAGCACTACTGCATTAATGTTTTATTACTCTTTCGAAGATATGCATTATTTGAATTATTTGACCCTAAATATGTTTGGGAAATTGCTCCCAAAATTCTTTTGTATTTTTTATAGAAAAAAAGTTTAAATTTTCTTCTCGAATTCTATAAAATAAAAAAAGCGATAGAAAAAGAAAAATGGATATTTTTCTTTTATAACTGTGCTTAAAATAAAAAATATAAATAATTAATAAAAAAAACGTTCGAGGCGTAAATTAGTTTGCAGTTTTGTCAATAACAAAAAATAAAGTTTCATGAAAAAATTCAAAAATGTAAATGTAATTTACCAAGAAAATATGAAAAGCAGTGAAATTCCCGATTCCTCTTAAAATTTGTTACATTTAAAAACTATAAAAATAATAATAATAAAAATAAAAGCTCAAGACTGATTCGATCTCACAACCTTCGGGTCCGCAAACACGCACGCTGCCGCAGCGCCACGAATCCACACGGAGAAGCCACATTAATAGGTATTTAAAATATACGCTGAACTTTAACCCCCAATTTCTCAAAAACTAAGGCTCATTTGAAGAAACCCTTTTACCAGAATAATAAGTGGTACAACTCCTACAACATCATCAAAATCTGTGCGCACCATGTTTGATGGTCCCCTTGTCAGTGTAGGATGCTCCTAAGGCTTTTATTATATATAGAGGTTTTTCACCATTTTCTTGTATATTTTTCGATAAAGCAAAATCCTGGCTTACTGATGTACCTTGTAGTCCATCAGAAAGAGAGTGTTTTTCACATTTTAAAATTTTATGAACTTTCTCAAAATATTCGAAACGGTAGATTGGGAGCATGAGAATGCTTTTGCTACTTTTCCCTTCTGTGATTTTCCTTGTTTAAGCAGTTTGACGATAACGTTTTTGATTTTTGTTTTAGTCATTCATAAGCGTCGTTTTACCAATTGGTTTTAAATGAGCAAAAGAAAAACTAGTTCGAAATTTTACGTAAAACCTGACAAATGTAATGCGTTCGTGCTATAACGAGTTATATAAGTATTTAGATCTTGGTGAAATAGATGTTGCACTCTTATGCATAAATATATGAAAGCAAAATTTATTAAGATTATCTATGTTAAATTCAGTGATATGGAAGTAATAGGACTCCATCTTAAATAGGAAATAATCACAATGAAGATATTACAGTCAAACCTCCAAATAAGGGACAAAATTTCAGGTCCCATAGGTGTACTTTATTCGGAGGTTTCACTGTATTAGAATAATTACGTATGATAATTAAGAAAACTTTTATTACTATTTTTTATGCTTTGATTCGATTTTCATAAAATTAGAAAATAATCGACAAAATTCTCTAATGATTTAAATTATATTGAATTTAATACCATTAGAATGGATAGTTTTTGCGCTGCAATATTTGGACAGACACACAGACAAACCATTCGACGACTATTTGAGTGCATATCTATACAATTACGAACACACCTATACAGACTTTTTGAAGATTTTGAATATATGAATCTTCTTAAAGACCAGTGTAATAATTCACTACGTCGTCTCTATTTTAACATTTCCTGTTTCTTTAGACAGAATGTAGACATTTAAGTATGTAACAATATTAAAAGCGATGGGAAGGAAAACTAAGATTCAAATTCGGATACGACAAATTAAAAGTGTTTTCATGTTTTTTAATCTATGTTCAACCTCATCGTAGATGAAACATCATTAATAATAAACCATCATAACGGAATCTACTCATATACATTTTTTTTTAACTTGAAAGTATTAATACTACCCAAAATAAATAAAATGTGCGAAACAGCTGCGATGATTAAATTAATTTCCTTTTACATTTATTTTCTTTTTTTACACTTCTCTTGCATCTTATCTCAATTACATTCTATTAATATTTGCACTTCGCAATTTTCTATTCCCGTGTCTTTTTTTGAAAAAAAAATTATGTGTTCTAATATAGTTATTTATTACTTACCCATCATACGTAGTATAGAATAAATCTCGCAATCGCTTTGAAAATTGAAAAACTTTTTGACAAATTTATACGTTTTAGACGCTGGAGATTCTAAAAAACATATTTTTAGAAAAACAATTGTAGTCCGTCTGTCTGGTTGTATATGTGTGTATCTGTAAATATTTTGTCTCCCGTAAAAATTGTGATAGAGACTTGAAATTTAGTGTGTGCTTAGCATATAATAATGGAAAGAAACCTGTTTAATACAGGCAACCTCGATTATCCTTGTTTGAATATTATTATATAGTTTACATACATTTCAAAGATATTTTGAAATTAGTATTTCTTAACTTATTCATAAATGCCATATAAAGGAACTAATTTTATGAACAGTATGCATTATTAAATACATAAAGAAATCTAGAAAAAAAAATGAATAGAAAAGTTAACAATGAGAAACAATTTCTATTTTTAACATAAATTCATTTGTGGCTTTTTTCTGTCCATATCTATTATTTGAACAAAGAGTCTTAGCTTTGTAAAGCATTTTAAATAGTTGAGCTTCAAATCCCATTAACAAAAATGGTTGCCAAATCTTGACATTTCTGGCAAAGTATCCTTGGCCATTTATTTGGTACTAAATTACAATGGAGTTTTTATGTTTATTGTATTTGTATCATTGAGAAGCAGTGTTCTCGCTGACATTTGACTAACGTTAGTAATTTGGCTAATTAAAAATAAAAAACATTCGCCAGATGAAAAAAGTATTAGCCAAATAGATTCGCCATGTAACACAAAATAAAATTATCTTTAACCCTTTAATGTACCCCCTTTTTAATATGTTCTAAAATAACCTAAGTTTTTATAACTGTGACAGTGATTGTTATTAATCTAATTTCAACTATCCGCTACAAATATAAAAAATATGTGTATATTATATATATATGAATATGTATGAAAAACGAAAAAGCAAAATTTGAACACTAGCAATTTGGCGAATCGAATCGCTTGTTTACTCGCCAAATGAAGAATTTAGTCGCAATTTGGCGCATTGGCGAGCGACAGCGAGAACACTGTTGAGAAGAAATATTAGCTCATATTAGTCACATGTAAACACTCACAGCTAATGTTAAACCTCATTATATATAAATTTTAAGACTTTGCACTGTTTGACTTGACTCATAGTCTTGGCTTAAATAAATTGTTTAGGAATTTTTATAGGTGAAATAAGGGATTTTCCATGCTTCTTTTTATTTATTATAATTATTTTTTTTTAATTTGTAAAGAAATGTTGTGATACTGAGCTTGAATTGCCAAACCTGACATTGTATTAATTTTTATATTAATCTCTTATGTAACATTAAACATCTATGATCTTAAATATGATATTTCGTTAAACATTCTTCCTTCTGGAGGTAAGTATCTCTGCTTTAAAGCTCACTGTTCAGGAAGGGATGATTTCATTTCATTATATTTTTATTTTTTGTTTAATTACATAACCCCTTTTATCACATGGAAAACTGAAGTTTTATAAGAATAAACTGATCTTTTTGTAAATTGTTTCGTAACTTATGCGAATTGTAAGATTTTACTTTCTTGTATTTTACAGCCAAGTAGCTTTATAGGCCTATTTTACTGCCAAAACTATGCCTCAAGTGTCACTTATGATCCAGTTGGTGGAAATGTGAACCTTTTTTTTTTCTTAAAAAATTTAATGCAATTTTGTAGTGGCTATACAAATTTTACTACTTATGCAGAGTTTCTTTAAAGATAAACATTTTCTTGTTAAATTTCTTATTCTTGTATATATAGCAAGATTTATTGGGTTCGCTCCATTGATTTTTTTACAATCAAGTCCATAACACATTTACTTACATGGAGGCCACAATTTGGTGTTGCTTGCTTATAGCATTCAGACGTGATTCCTTTTAAAGCCCTATATTAAGAAATATCAGAATCGAAAAAAAAATCTGTTAAAACCGTATTTTTAAAATTTTATAACAGCATAACTTTCTGAAAATGCTATTTTCGAGGCCACATATCGGACTATTAACATAGTTTTTTTTAAAGAAAAGTATTTAAAAATATAAATTAGTTAATAATAAATATAAAATATTGAAAAAACTTTAAAAATTCCTTCAAAAAACCTACGAATTTGGTTTTTGAAAAATTACGACATTATAATCACATTTTTGGCGGGAAAAAGTTGATGTATTTTCAAAAGTAAAGTTAACCGGCAACGACAACCTAGCCGAATGTCATAGCCTCCAAAACAAGGCAAGCGAAAAATTCGTAGCACCATATTTGGCAATTTAACTCATTTTTGGCATGAAAAAAATACAATAAAAAATAAGTATAAAAAATACATAAAATATGATTTTAACAGAGAATTTTTATCGGTTCTCTAACTTTTATATACAGGGCTACAATGTGGACCTAGTTTCGATACTAGGTGCGAGCAACACTAAACGTTAGTACCTTGTTAGTACCTTGATAATTGTAATAAATCCCTGTTGGCTGATAATATGTGATATGTAAGCTTAGATATTTTCATCAGAGCTTTTGGTTGATGCAAGTAAATTTCATTTTATTTTAGTATAACTGGTTCGCATTTTAAGCCTTCAGTCATCTAAATTCCTATATAATGAATTGAGCACTTCTGGCGTTTTGGGTAAGCGTTAAACTTAAGTTGAACACAGAGCAACCATTATGGAAATTTACTGTGAATCCTGGAATGTCGAGATTACAAGCTAATATCGTTGAGATTAAATACCTATAATTCTGAAGCAAGATAAAGCGATTGTGTCAGTTTAATAGACTGGTAGACATATAAGGGATTAGATTCCTTTACAAAGTAAGGGAAACCTTGTTAAGGTAAACTGCTTCACAAATTAAAATTATATGTTGAGGTTCTTTTAAAAAAATTACAAAATATAATGCTATATTTACTTCTAAGTATTTAAAATTAAAATACCGCAAGTAACCCCCCCCCCCTGTCCATATATATGATTTTTTTGCTATTTTGAAAAAATGCCATTTATAAGCCTTTCCTTTCAAATCTTACTTTTTGACCTGTCAATGCTTCTTTTTTTTCAGAAATTTTAAAAAACATTTTAATATATCTCTTAAATGAGTATATATCTTATGCAATTTATTTTTATCTAATCTCTTTACACAGCATTATATCAGTATGGCAAATGTTTCCTGTATTATAGCAGTAATGTTTGCTTTGATTTTTATGCTCGAAAATTTATGCGATATTTATATTGAAATTAAGCTTTACTTATTTTTTCATATTTAAATTAATTATTTTATGTAAATTTATCGCATTAATCTGTTATTTTTATGAATGGAAAATATTTAACTTTCATGAAAGGCAATTGCAAAATAAATGAATAAATAAATAAGTAAATGTTAATTTGATCTGATTTTATTTTACAAATTGTATAAATTCTGTAAATTTTCAAAATTTTTAAATATACCACCCACAATTCTCTCAATTTTCCCACCCTTTAAAAAAAAAATTCCAAATATGAGCCCCCTTGAAAATCCGTAGAATTATATGTTTCCTAAAAGGAACCATATAATATAGTACCAAAAGTAACTTTATTTACCAAAATAAAGTTACTTTTGGTACTTTATTTTAATATGTATTTTAAGAATTAACGGAATATGTTTCATCATTAGGTGCGTTCGTAATTATATAATACGTAGCACCTATAGTGGTCGTTCAGTCCGTCCGTCTGTCCGTCCGTCCGTCTGTCCGGCCGTCTGTCTGTCCGCATGTAACAACGCAAAAACTACCCAACCGAATCGTTTGAAATTTAAAATACATAATTATTACATAATTTTGTCGAGTCATTTCAAATTTTATGAAACTCGGATGCATAGATAAATTACAGGGGCAATCAAAAGTATTCCATTACATTACGGTCAATGGGGAAAAAAGTTTCAAATGCATTTTAATCATTTGAAATTTAAAATATGCAATTATTACATAATTCTGTCGAGTTATTTCAAATATTTTGATAATCGTGGGCATAGATCAATTACAGGGGCAATCAAAAGTATTCAATTACATTATGGTCAATTAGGAAAAAGTTTCAAATATATTCTATACGTTTGAAATTTAAAATACATAATTATTGCATAATTTTGTCGAGTTATTTCAAATTTTATTAAAATCGGATGCATAGATCGATTACAGGGACAATCAAAAGTATTCCGTTACATTACGGTCAATGGGAAAAAATGTTTCAAATGCATTTTAATCGTCTTACACTCATGCGAACTTAATAAAATTTATATGCAACTATAAAGTACATATTATAATATACATCATACATAATTTGTGGTGCAAAGAACATTTGTTATTGATTTACAAGGCCACACAAAAGTATTCCATTACATAATGGTATAGGGAGAACATTGATGAGCGTTTTAATTGTAATTCACTATTCAAAATTTTATGAGATTGATATATGAAAGTAACATTTTTAAAACTTTGTTATCGTACGAACGCACCTAATTTGCTACGCTTCACGTGCAATTTCCAACTTGTTTTTATTTGTTTTTGAGATATGGTTATTGCGAAATTGGAGATAAACGTAGAATAGAAGCGGCACCTGTTGGGTTATGCATCGAAACATAACCCTTAACTTATAGTATAATTCATGAGTTATATGACCTTTTTGGCCATTTAATACTTTCTCTTGGTCTTTTGGTGAAATATCTTGTCTTATTTATGTGTGATAACATGCATTTAAAGTCACGAAGCTTGTTCTGATTTGTAATCACGGGGAAATTATAGCATGTTTTGATAATACTGGCTTGAAATGTGCTCCACTGGGTTTTTTTAAAATATTCATAAGGTAGTCACTATTAATTCTACAAACTATTATAAATTTATAAAAAAATATTCTATCATAGACTAGTTTTTACTGTACAGTATATACACTTTAAATTAAGTATGTAGCCACCATTTCCCCTTAAGTTTTGATTTAGCTTTAGTTTGTTCGTAGTTTTTGAAGGCAATTAACATAAAAATGGCTTCCAAGTTTTAAAAATGATTTTAATTGTTTTGATTTTAAAATTACTAAAAGAAAACCAGACTTTTTTAAACGGTGTCATTAGAATTTGGAAGCAGTAGTGTTAAAAAGAAAAACGGTATTTTTCAGTTTACCGGGCACCAGTGTTATAAATACATATATATGTATATATATACATGTTCATAAATGTTGTGTTTGTATGTATGCAATACATTCATATATATATATACATATTTCAATATTTTCACTGAAAGTTGTAACATTACTAGCGTTAAAAGCAGCTCATAATAAATTCATCAAATCATAGTTCATTAATAAATAAATGCAAATATAGTATAAATTTAGAAAGAAATGCTATATCCAAATATGTATTATTTAATTATAAAAATCTCAAAAAGAAAATAAAAATAAACACAGGCAACAGGAGGTCTGTTCTTTTTCAGATAGAAAACAGACTAACCTACCAACCCCCTCCCTTACTGTACAAATCATGTAGGTTTCTGAATGTTCGCCCATCCTGCAATCAAAGTAATAAAATAAATAAATTTAAAAATATATTTGTCGATGGAATTAAATGCTATTAATATAAAATAATTTAACGTTGTCAAAAAACAAAAACAAGATATTGAAAAATGCATTTCTGTAACTAACTCAAAAAGTTTCGAATTTAAAAAAGGTTAAACTAAAAAAAAAATAACTTCAATAAAATTAAATTTAAATTAATATAAATTCAAAAACAACAAGTCTCCTCTTCAGAGTTAGTTAATGACCAACTGAACCTTTCTTCTTATTGAAATGCATTGAACAATAAATGACCCCAAAATAACCCACTAATTGATTTTTCTAGAACATGCGACCTATTCTAATGCACTTCTCGAATTCGAAAACGATAGAAAACAAAATATAGTCAAAGTATTTCGAATCATTTTAAGATAAAACTTGAATACACACACACATATGATTTTATCTTATTATGGTATCAGATATCTTGAAAAATAATAATGAGTAAAAATCTTCCAATGTTTAACGCAATGCAAACCTTCTAAATACACTTTATCGTCTTTAAAAAATGTATTACCGGGTTTAAAAAAAGGATACATGAAATAAAATTACATTTTATCTTTTGCCAGATGTAAATTGAACTTTCAGTTATTTTCTTTCTGATTTTTTAAAAATCTCTTCCGAATCTTTAACTATCACTAAATTCGTTAAATTATTTATGTAATTTCATCTTTAACGATACATGATTGTGGATGAATGCAATTTCAGAATTCTAAAGAATTCGTTAAGAGAATAAATTTAGAAACAAAAGTTCAAATTGTACTGCTCGATTCGCAATTTTATCGTTTGTGAGTTAGTTAATAGCCACTTAAATATGCAACATATTTTTTAAGCAGCATATTCAAAGAAAAGATTTCTAGATAATTGATTCACAAATGAGATGAAAAAAGAGAAAAAAGCGGAAAAAAAAAGATTTTTGTGAAATGTTTCATTGAAGAATAATCATTAATAAAAGAAAACGAAAAAAAAAAAAATTGATTTCTATGTAGCCTTAAGTTATTTTAAAAGTTCTGCAGTTACAATCAGTATTCAAGAACAGTATTTTTAAAAGGTGGTTACAGTGAAAGATGCCTATAACAATACAATATACAGGATATTCCAAGCAGATGAAACGTGCATTATTTTATTTTCATGTTGGAGCTAATAAGTTGGCGATGTAAATTGCATAAATTCTCATTAAGAAAGAGGTTTATATAAATAAAATAGATAGAATAATTTTAAAAACTTACATCTTTTAAATTATTATACATACTCCTATCTTCAAGATAAAATTTTCGAATGAGATTACTTTCTTTTGACCCGACCAGATCATCATAAAATAAAAAATAATAATAATAATAACGAATAAAAATAAAAATTAATGTATTTCTCTATTTTAAAAATTGATTAAAAGAGTAAAACGTTGATTTATATTACAGTTTCGTGCAATTTAAAACGACATTTTATCATTAAAAATAATAATGAGATACAAATTCATGATCATGTTCTTTAGATAAAAAATATATTAACAAATGTGGTAAAGTTATCTTTTACCTTAGTTTCGTGCCTTTTAAAATGACAATTTATCAGTAAAAAAGGTCAACTGCGAGTTTTACTTGCGTTTAGAAGGCTCCGTACATTAAATATATGAATTATTAACTATATTATTAAAAAAGTTGTTAAAACATAATAAGACTTTTAAAAAGTATAATAATAGTAATAAAACTTAAAAAATAAAAATTTTATAACTTACTGTTGGGTAAGCTCTAAGTACTAGAAAAGTATGAATGGTTACGCCATAAAAGTTCAAACAAATATGAAGCCTACATAATATCAAATATTGCTGTTTGGTAAAATTCTTTATTAGTCTTATTCCTCTCTATTTTTTATGAACTTAATTCAGTATTAACAATAAAAATAGAGCATATTAAAATATTATTTACAATTTCAGCTAAAACTAAACACTCGTTCAAAGTTTAAATTTGCCATTGTGCTTAGCGTGCTTTGAAAGGAGCTCGCAGAGTTGCAACGCCACCTTGGTCCATGTCGCGTTTTTCCCGATCTATTTTAATTAACTTTTAAACGGTCTGTTCCGTTTAACGAATTACATATTTTGTACACATTTGCGTTAATTTAACCTTTTTTTTTTTTTTTTTTATAAACAAGAATGTTTTGCATGACAGTTATCATTTTCAGACACCATCTGATATTGTAAAATAGTATGTTCCACATTCAATCTCAGTTTGTTCTGGGAAATGCTAGGAGCACGTTGTGAAATACTACGATTATAAATAAAATTTCTGAACTATCAAAATGCTAAATGTGTAATTTATTAAAAATCGCCGTCTGGTGGTGAACTTTTCAATTATGTAATTTATTTATATATTTTTTTTTTACTTAAATAAATTCCAATCCTTTTTTTATGTTCTCCACAAAATGTTTCAACTTTATGAACAGTAGTTTTGACTGTAGACAATTTTAAATTAAGGTCGTTTAATTAATTCAAATTTAGTACATTTTGTTTGAATAAACTTGGCCTCATTTCAAGAATTTATTCAAAAAAAATCAAGTTCACACTTTCCTGTTATTATTATTATTATTATTATTATTATTATTATTATTATTATTATTATTATTATTATTATTATTATTATTAATATGCCATTTCATATTCATCTCCACTGCCGTAATTATTCCATATTCATTAAATAAATATGTCATAAACCTAAATTTAAACAACTATTTTAAGTCAATTCAACACCGTAAGTACAGTAACCATTGAAATTAGATTATAATTGAATTTCAAACAAAGGACTTCGTAAACCTGAATAAAAGATTGAGAACAAAAGCGTTTTAACTATGATTAAATATCTTTTGACCCAGTAAAATGAAAGCATAATATGGTAAACATGAAAATTACATTAAAACTGAAGCCAAAATAAAATACACTTAAAGCTACATTTCAACGATTAAGAACAAAAATGTTTTGAAGAAAATTAAAGGATACTTTATGGATATTCAATTATAAAAATAAAATAAACATGGTAATTACATTACATTTCAAGCTGAACTAAATAATTTTAAGTCTTTTTATTGCAGACATGAAGATTTGGAAGAACATTTCTCTCTCAGAATGTAAAGTTCAAATACAATGTTTTACAAAGCTAAATTTTTACCCGAATAAAATATGCGGTTTCTGCTCAAGTCCATTATTTGGGCGGATAAAAGTCAAAATGACTAATAAAATTACGTAAATAGAACTAAAATACGATTTGTTTCGCACAGTGAAAATGTTTCTTTTAGACGGCTCTTATTTCTAGATTTACTTCCAAACTTTCTAGCAATTTATAAAGTTTGAATATTTGAATGAATGAAGTTTAAGCATTTAAAAATGCTCCAATAGTATTAAGAGCAAATTTAAGTTATGTTTAGTAACCATAGTATTATCTTGAGTGCTCTATAAATGTCGTGACTTTTATTTTGTAAGATAGGCCTTTACTAAAATGACTAATAGGACAATCACCTCATCGAGTTCACGGATAAAAATCTGGGATTAGTTAAATCTTGATTCCCATATTAAAACGCAATCGGTCTGCCAACACATATTTTGGTGAAAAACATCTAAAAACTTAATTTTTGCGGTTGAATCGCTGGTTTACCAATATGCTTTCCTGCATCCAAAAGCTTGAAAATTTGGAAGATTTTGAACAGGAAATCATAATGGTAAACCTAATGGCTATGAGTCAGCTGCTAAAATTAGGTTTTTATGAGTTTTCCACCAAGATATGACTTGGCAAACCGATTGCGTTTTGATATGCGAATCGAGATTTCACTAATCCTAGATTTTCATCCGTGAAATTGAGGAGGTCTGTGCTGCCGCCTCCCTGTCTGTAAGTTATTAAAAATATTTTCAGTTACTAAAAAATATTTTTATTCTTTCCTAAAACATTCTGTTGGGGAAAAATTGTATTCATGATTTTTACGCATATGTGAATGAACATATAACTCACAAACGACCTTTATTTTGCTAATATGTTATAGACCATTGTCGCATGAACTATAAAAATTTTCATAAAAATCGAATGATGGATAATAGACCGTGAAGTGTCTCCACAAAATGCGAGTTCATCGAGTTTTTAGTTTAGTTAAAAGTTATCTAATAAGGATAATAACATGCAACTGGTTTGCAAGACGTATCTTATTGGAAACCGCCGGCAGGGAAAATTTGATGGTTAAAGGTAGGTTTAATATTGTGTTTTCATGTTTCCAAAAGTATGCAAATATGGAGGATTGCGTGCCGGAAAACACAACCAATGTAAAACTTACCAATAATAATTAAAAAAATAAAATAAAATTGTAAAAATATGAAAACCATGCTATCAATGACAATTGTAAAATTACAATTTTAAGCGAATATTGAGTTACTGTTTAAATGCTTCTTGTGACCATTAGATGTTTTACGAGAACTTTAGTATAAGACTAATTTTACTACTTAAAGGTGTTTAATGCTTAATTCCTAACAGGCAAATCATCAGTCTTCTATACTGACTCAATCACTTTATTGCGCTTTAGAACTAAAGGTATTTAATCATGACGATATTAGTAGGTAATCCGACATTCCGGGATTCACGGTAAATTTCCACAATGGTTGTTCGGTGTTCCACCGATGTATACGTGTTTCCAAATCTCTAAGGCTGTGTAATTCATTATATAAGGATGAAATGCATGCAGCTTTAACATGACAATCAATTAGTGAGAAATATTTGGTTCAATACTAGGGCGATGAATGTTGTTGCCTTTAGCAAATAAATGAATAAATAAAAATAACGTAGATCTATCATCTAACAAATATGTGATAGTCAAGCTCTTATGTATTTTTTTTACATGAATTTCAAAATTTATTAAGGTATATTGTGGCGCCCGGTATATAATAGCTATCCTTTTACGAGAAAAATTACAAAAAATGAAAAAGAAATGCTGAAATACATTTCATTACTTGTTTAAGTGGGTCTCGGATGCATTTTAAAATTATTTTATTATTATTATTATTCTTATGAATTATATATGAATTTTTTGTGAAGATTAACCATATCATTTGGAAAAAAATTACATGATAACACTGCTCAGGCGTTTCTTTAAAAAATTTTAAATTTTAAATTTATTGAAAAAAAAGGGATTGATTAATATCGTTAAAACTCGAAATATTATTTGTAGAATTACAAATTCATTTCATTTAAATAAACAGAAATCTATAAGCTTTAGCTTAATTCAGTATTTTAAAAATATTAATTTAAATATAATTACAACTATTTAAAGTAAAAACGTCAAAAACAAGATTGAACTTAAAAAAATAAAAATCAAATAAAAATCAAATTTTTAAAAGTAAATGTTTTTTTCAAATTTGCTTAATCAAAATTACAGAAAAACAATTGAAAAAATACATGCTCCAAGTTTGAATCGTTTATCTTTAGCAATTCTTGACTTATAACAAACTTAAAAGAAGAAATGATGAAAAACTCCGTCATGAAGAAAAACGCATTTTCACAAGGAGTCATTTCTGTGATAACCATTGCATCAAAGATAAAGTTTGAATACAAATCAAAGCGAAAAAATGAACGTTACTTATTGCATTTAAGATAGAAACAGGATTTAAACGTCATAAGCAAAATAATAATAATAATAATAATATAATTTTTTTTAGAAAACTTTAAGACTTTTGTGCCCCGGACTCCTTTAGAAAACATTAAAATAATTTTAAATATTTAGAAGTAAATGTATCATTCCTCTTCTTAATATTTTCGGAAGAATTTCGAAAATGAGGAATTTTGCTTCAAAAAACAGTTTAGTGTCTGATCTCTTAGAGTCAAATCATCAGCATTTAATACTGAGTCAGCCACGTTATGTCTCTTTGGTACCTTATTTAATCATTATTATTTAATCACACCGATATTTTCATGTAATCACGATATTTCAGTGTTCACCGTAAATTCCTATAAAGGCTGCCCAGTGTGATACTCGAAATTAACGCGTTCCCAAAGCTCCAGGAAGGTTTAATTTAATATGTAGCGATGAAGATACATTAAACCTTACTACGATTACTTACTGACGACTAATTGGTGTGGAATATTTAATTTAACGGTAGAACAAGAAAATGAAATTCCCTTGAACTTACGCAAAACAAACATAAAAAGTCTAAAGTTAAATATTATGAAATACCAATTAATACAAAAATGTTCAACTGAGAACAGCATTCTAAAAACCGATATCAGAGTTGAAAAATCTAATAAATACTCCATTAAAGCTTTACGGAAACGTTGCCCAAAATCAGTGGCAGCAAAAGAAACGTATATTTTTTTCTTTAAATCTTGAAGATATATTGGTTACTGAAATTTCTAAAGATAAAGAATGCTTTTCAGAATCATGTGACTCGGAAGAGGTTATTGTATTTTTTCGTAAATATTTTTATTATATTTTAATGTTTTAAGAAACATTTGTACTTTTTAGGGTTTTGTTCATGTGACGAAATCCTATTCGTCTCACTCCTCTGCCTGCCTGTCAGTCATAGAGTTTGTTCTCAGAAACTGTATAAGTTAGAGTCTTGATATTTTGCATACTTATAGCTAAATGCCTAATCGTACGATAGATAATAAAATTTTGGAAAAAAGTGTTCTGTTATTTTACTTAAGTGAATCAATTTAATGACGTCCGAGAATTTTGACGTTTAAGATTTTAAAACAGTATGTTATTTCAGTCTACTTTGCATACACGAGATAGCTTTGTGATAGTGCATTTACCTACTAATCAAAAGGTTTCCGGTTCGATGTTCAACACCGGTCTTTAAAAAAGTTTCCGTTAAACAAGTATGGATACCGTTATTTAGTGGATTAAATTTTACAATTTTTCTTTTTATTTTTCTTTATTATTATTATTATTATTTACTTTTTTTTTTTTGTTTTACCAATTTGAACCAAAAGTTGTAAAATATTTTATGAGACAATTTTAAATCCCATTTTTTTCTTATTAAATTACGACTTTCGGTATAATAATTAAATTGTAGAGTGTTTTGAACGGAATATTAAATGAAAACCTTTGTGCGATCTTCGAGCATGCTTATTATTTGTTTTTTCTTTTACAACTAATTGACAGTGACTTCTGAAATCTGGTTTTAAAATGTTTTATGAGTTTTTTAAATCCCATTTTTTTTTCTTATTAAATTACGACTTTCGGTATAGTAATTAAATTGTAAAGTGTTTTGAACGGAATATTAAACGAAAACCTTTGTGCGATCTTCGATCATGCTTATTATTTGTTTTTCTTTTTACAACTAATTGACAGCGACTTCTGAAATCTGGTTTTCAAATGTTTTATGAGTTTTTTAGAATGTTTATTATTATTTTCTTTTTATCTTATTAAACAGCAAAGTTTTGGTAAAGAATTCAGGTTGGAAAGTGTTTAGTAATCTATACTTGAGGCGTGATTTTTCTTTCTTGTTTTTAAAAAAGTTAATGTCTAAGATCACTAAAATTGTCCATAAAAAAAAAAAATAAAAAAAAAAAAAAAAATAAAAAAAAAAAAAAAAAAAAATCTTCAATGATGGTAAAATGATTTTTGAGTCTACCGAATACTGTTAGTATAGCAAACATATTACGATTACATCTCAAATAAAGAATCGATAAAGCTTGCCTAAAAGATTACGAGTAGAAGTGATTGAAAGAAGATTAAATAATACTTTAAGTCTATCAAATGATACAAGCATAATCAACACAAAAATCGCATTACAACTCCACTTCAAATAGATGAAAGTGGAAACTTTGCCAACAACGCCAGACTTCTCCAATCTCTTTCTCTAATGAATTTAAATTTCAAATGGTAAAAAGGATTTATAAAGTTAAAATTTCGGCTTGAATAATAGAATATAAACAGGAGAATGACAAACGAATAAAATTATTACAATGGATATAAAATGAAAATTTACTTTGAACATTACAAATTTGTTTTTAGAATAGTTTTTTTTTCTTCTAAATCTGGTTGAGTATTTAAAAGCTCAAACATTTATGTGCTTATCGGAACGTCCATTGTTACTGTTACTCTTGTGAGCAAATTTTCACAAACAATTCCAATTATTTTATTAAAAAAAATATAATTAAAATAAAAACTGACATAACTAATTAAATACTATTGTGGTCTACTCTCGTAAAATGCATCTAATTTGTCACAAAACATTTTTGCGAATAAATCAAAATTTTGTTACTTTCGTGACCAAAGTGTTACAAAAATAACGAAATTTTAATTTAATATATGGACGAGTAATAAGCTTTTTGTTATGAACTAGATATATGTTACTTGAGTAGAATACAGTTAAATGCTATATTATTGGTTATATTAATTTTTAACTTAATTATATTTTTTAATAAGATAACTGGAATTATTTATGAAAATGTGCTCGAATTGTACAAAATTTCCGAATGGACTTTATGTATTTAAAATGATTTTGTGTTGCGAATTTTGAAATCCTAAATTAAAATTTAGGATCTTAGTAGCGTTAAAGCTTAACATACTCGGGTACTTTAGGCGCAAAAATTTTATTATTTTTTTCATCAAACTGCTAATTATTATTAAAAATGTATAAAAATGTGATATAAACATACAAATAAGTAATTGAAATTTTTAATTTTTTTATTTAAAAAATTGTATAAAATTAATTTTAAAAATTGCTATTTAAAGTAAATTTAAATTTAAAGTAATGAAATAAAAATACATTTTATGAAATTCACAATAAATATAATGATGTTATACCGGAACTAGACTATTTATTTTTTCACAATGACTCGAATATTCACAAAGTTATAGGTATAAAATTACGAACAACTTTTAAAATTCCGAAAAAAAGATGATTTATAAATTTGAATTGCGTATATAATAAATAACTTTTTCAATAAACCAAAAATTGACAAAAGAATTCTGTTCTTCACTCTAATGTACACTCGTAAAGGCAGAGCTCCTGCGAGCCACGCTCGCCAAGCCCTATTGCGAGACAACAAACTCTAAAAACATCCTAATTTGATCGGCTTTAAAAAGATAGCAGAAGATTAAACTATAATGTATTGGAAAAACAAACAAAAAACAGGGGCGATTTTCCTCAAAAGGGTTTTCATTAATTTCCCTTTTATTGGAGAATTTTAAGGCTGGATCAGCTGCTGTTAAGCATTTACTCGCATTTTTCATGTTTGATTAAATACAATAAATTAAACATAAAAAGAACTATGACCTATACAGCGCATCCACTCTTAACAGTCTCCAATGGCTAATTTCTAAACCGTTAGTCATAGGCATATAGTTCCAATTGCAAAAATTCTTTAAATAAGGTAAACAACTGTTTTTTAAGCAATTTAGGTAAAAAAAAAAAAATCATTAAAAACTACGAAAATTAAATTTTTACACGGTCCTCCCGGTCCTATAAGTGATATTTAGTAAAAAATTTCCACCACTCTAAAAAGCAATATAAAAAAGGTCCGACTCATCTAACATTAAAATTGGCTGAGTTATGAAACTTTAAATATCATGACTTAAACCGCTTTTCAATAACTGAAAACAGATGAGTTCGACAAAGCTTTAAAGGAACGTGCACAAAGTGCTTAAAATATTATAAAGGGCGGCCATTTCCAACGCTGGCCAATGTTTAATTCCTAAACCATTTGTCAAACGCATATAGTTCCAATTACAAAAATGTTTCATATTAGGTAAAAAAAAAAAAAAAAATTAAAAAAAATAAAATAAAATAAGCGATTTAATTGAAGGTGCTGCCACCGTATAAGTTTTACGCTAGTGTTAGTTATAATTAATTAATTTCTAGATTAGTTAAAACAGTTGATGATATAAGTTTCAAAGTTCTCTTTATCAAGAAAATCAAATTTTGGGAAATTGCGAAAAACCTTTAAATGCATCCATTGGTTTTCATTCTAAATTTGGAGATTGTACTGTTGATTGTGCAAATTGGTATAGATTGACAAGGAAAACAAAGCGATGAGATGAGTTTTGGAATTCAAATCTTCAAATGTATTTTTAAGTATATTTTATTTAGTAAGGGAATTTTCAATGAGCTGTTTATTTTCATAATTTTATTTTAAAAAGGTGTGTTATTTTGATAAGCTTTTATTTTACTTATAACATTCGTAAGTGGGTTTTCCTAGTTCGAAATTCGTATTCAAATTTTAATTCACTTCTAAATAATACTTCTAAATAATTCTAACTCTTCTAATCAATAAGTATTGGCATACTTATTTATATCCAATGAAAATGTAATATTAATATGATTTTAGGTACGTACTACTTATTTGTTTTATAGGACTAAACCAAATTCTATTAAATTAAGTAATCTAATAGAATTTTAAATATGTATAATTTTGTAACGAATTTTGAGTGTTGCTTTTCATAGTTTTATTTTACGAAATTTCTGTTTTTTTTTTTTTACTTATATTTTTAGTACAAGTTGTATATTTTGCTTTAATATGTGACCATCAACATAAATTAAAAAAATAATATTGTAAAGAGTATTTTACTCACAATGTTTAATAATAAATTTTATATATGACCTTTTTTTTTTTTACTTCCAGTAAATTTATGATTGGCTCCTATTTTGAAGAAAAAAATGCTTCAATTTTAAGCAGCTTCAATTTGTATTTTTATGGTTATAATAAAAAATAAAAATAAATAGAGATAATAACAGTTATAATAATAATAATGTAATCAGGAAATGTTAATAAAAATGATATTTTATCACAATATTTCAAAATTATTAAAATATTTTTCCTTAGATTTTATTTATACCTTGGTTAATTTAAAAAAAAATACTATTCAGTTAACGGTTATTCAAAAATTGGTTATTCTATGGCTCATTTCAGTTTTTTTAAATTAAAAAAAAAACAAATAAATAAATTAGGAGAATAAAAGCAAGCATGTTGTATAATATAAAATAATATTTTCATGTGTGAAATATAATTCTAAAATTTCAAACCAGCAGACGTGAAATAGCATACTTATATTTCTGAAGTATGGTTAAAAAGTGATTACCTGGATAGGCGCCAAGAAACAGTGCAGAGCACAAAGCCATCGTGACAAAGATTATCGACATTAATTGGATAAAAGTTTAGTATGAATGGTTCTAATTTATGTGGTTATTGCTTGCGACACCTTTATTGCCTAATCTGAAATCACATGTTTTCTTCTATTATATTCTTTTCTGCTAATAGCATGCTAAACATAGAATAAGAAAGAATGATAAATAACATAAATAAGATGATAACATTAATGATAACATAAATAAGAATGTTAGAATAGTAGAAATAAATACTTATATTTTATTAAAGTAGAAAAAGGAGCGATATTTTAAAGAATAATAATCAAATTAAAGTTTATAGCACTATTAAAATAGTATTATAAAAACTTTAAACAAAGAGACAGAGCAAAAACCGAGAAAATAATCATTTTTCAACTCTGTTGTAAAGTGCTAAAATGTATATTTTTTGGTTAAAATAAAAAAATAAAAATAAATAGTGATAATAATAAAAATGTAATTATGAAGTATTAATACAAATAATATTTTTCTCATACAATTTCAGGATTATTAAAAAAAAATTCATTAATTTTATTTATGCGTATGTTAATTTAAAAAATACTATTCGTTTAACAATTAATATATGCATAAAATACTATTATTTTTTAAATAATTGTTAGATTGTTTAAAAAAAGAAGTTTTTTTGAATTTAAACTATTACGTATGCATATATTTTTTCAATTAACAAATACTTTATTACCGTATATTATCTGTATACATCTAATTTTGAGGTTGGCCCATTTTAGTTTTTCTTAAAAAAGGAATATTAAAGCATAAAGAAAGGGCGGGATTTTAAAAAACAATAATCGTATTAAAATTTATAGCACTGTTCAAATAATGTTACAATAAAATTTTGGTAAATGTAATGATACAATTTTAGCGGGAAAGGCTCTAATTTATGTGGTTATCGCTCGTGACAATTTTTATCGCCTAATATGAAATCACTTGTATTCTTCAATTATATTCTCTTGTGCTAATAGTACTATGTTAAACATAGAATAAGAAAGGATGACGAGAACATTATAAGTTAAGCATAAATGTTAAGATAGTAGAAATATTTTTTTTTTTTTTTAAATTAAAGTAAAAAAAAAAAAAAAAAAAAAAAAAAAAAAAAAAAAAAAAATCAAACAGCGAGATATTTTAAGGAATAGAAATCATATAAAAATTTATACCGCTATTTAAATGTGTTATAAAGAGCTTGAGCACGGACAGTGAGATAGAAAAGTCGAGATAATAACAACTTTTCAACTCTGTTGTAAAGTGTTAAAATGTATTTTTTATGGTTAGAGTAATAAAAAATAAGAATAAATAGATATAATAATAATATTAATATAATAGTGGTATGTTAATAAAAATAATACTTTCGGAAATATTGCAAGATTATTAAAATATTTTTCATTAGATTTTACTTATGCGTCCATTAATTTAAAAAATTCTGTTTGGCTAAAGATAAGTGTATTAAAAAAAAAGAAAGTAAAAGTTGTTGATTTTAATCAATTATGTGTATATATTTTAATCGACAAGCACTTTATTATCATATATTAACTCTTTCAATCTAATTCTGACAATGGTGCATTTCAGTTTTCTTAAAAAAATAAAATAAAATAAATATATAAATAAATAAAAGATTAGAAAAAAAAAAAACAAGCATTTTGCATAACTTAAAATAATATTTTCACGTGAAAAATTCACAATAGAAATTTAAATAATTTGCAAACCTTTAGCTAATTCTCGTCTACTAATAAGAGAAGAAAATATTCTCTTCCGTTATGTAACTAAATAATAAATAGATTTTTTTTTTTAATTTTATTGAACAGCATACATCTGACTTGTGTGCTCGTCATGTAGCCTGCTTACAAGTCATCGTCAACAGGACGAGATAGCACAAGGAAATTTTACAACGCAAGAGAAGTACAACTAGGAGCTCCACACAAAGAGTGTGTGCAATGGAGCCAGCGGGATTCGACCTCCACAACCTCCTACGCTCGCGAGCGATTAGCGGCGTGGTGTCTTAATCACTCAGCCACAGATGGCCTGATAAAAAGATAAATAAATAAATGATCCTATTAAACAATATCTTAAGCTACCGAAAAGCCTAGTAAAACAAGTTCATTGCTGCGTTTATTTTGATTGGTGCCATTCAATAGATCGTCGCCGGAAATTTCGTTGACATAAATCTGTAATTGTCACAAATTTTCATCTGAAACAGCAATGAAATGCTAAAATAAATAAAACTATTCCAATTCCGCGTCATTTTAATCACAGGGCTTGAAATTCAATTTTCCAGAGGAGGGGAGTCTCCCTCCCAACATTTGTAAATGGAGGGGAGTTTAGCTGTTTGGGAGGGAGAAAAAAATCTTTAAAACCTACTGTTATTTTATGTGTTATTTAAAGAATTACACGAATACAGGCATGACAAAATACCACTGAATTAATTTTTGTCAATAATACAGAATAAAAGGCATGAGATCGCAAAAAGTTAAAAAAAGGGAAAAAGCTCGTGAACCAGAAAATGAGAAACTATTTTAAATAAAAAATGTGTAAGACAATTAAGAAGCTTATTTTATTCACCAAAAAATTGTCAATATTTTCTTTAAATCCTGTTTTATATTATTTATATTATTTTTGGGGGAGGAGTAGGGGGGGGGAGAAGAGGTCAGAGTGAATCCATTTATGCAAATATTATAAGTAGTTCTGAAATTAAAGTTTCTATTTTAAGTTCATACTTCTGATGCAATGTTTTACACAGCAATCTTAGCTAGTTGTCAAATTTAAATTTTAACATGTTTTCACTTATAACAGCAATTAATAAACATGGCAATCTAATGTTTAATTTGCCACTCAATTGCAATAAAGTTGTTGAAAACATTCCTACAGCCAATTTTCTGCAATTCTATCCCGAAATTTGTATTTTTTAATTGATATTTTGCCGAAAATCGTGTTTTCTCGCGATCTTTAGCCGAAAATGACGATGTTCTCGCGATCTTTTGCAAAAAATTACGGTTTATCGCGATCTTTTCATGAAAATCACGGTTTTCTCGCGATATTATGACGAAATCCGCTTTTTTCTTGTGATATTTTGACGGAATCTGCGTTTTACTCACGATGTTTTAACGAAAACTGCGTTTTTCTCGCGACATTTTGAAGAAAACTGAGTTTTTCTCCTGATATTTTGACGAAAATAGCATTTTTTCGCGATCTTTCGACGAAAATGCTATTTTTTCAGCGGTCTTTCGACGAAAATGGCTTTTTTTCCCGCGATCTTTTGATGAAAATCGCATTTTTATTCGGCAATATTTTGACAAAAAATCGCTTTTTTTCCGCACTCTTTTGACACAGTCCGTGTTTTTCTCGCGATATTTTGACGGAATTTGCGTGTTTCTCGCGATGTCTTGTCGAAAACCGCGTTTTTCTCGCGATATTGTGATGAAAATGGCGATTTTTTGCGACCTTCCGACGAAAATCACGTTTTTATTCCGCAATATCTTGACGAAAATCGCTTTTTTTGCGATTTAAGAAATTCGTGTTTTATCAGGATTTTTTAAGAAAAGTCGAGTTTTTTTTTTTTTTTTTTGCGATTTTTTGAGAAAATTGGCATTTTTATCGCGATAATCTAACGAAATTTTCTACGTTTTTATTTTCTGCGAACGATTGATGAAATTGATTGTGAAAATATGCAATTCAGCTCGACTCAAAAGCTATGAAAAATTGGTTATTAGCCCAAAAATTCGGACATAACTATCCGAATTTCCGGGCTGATAAATGATGTTTCATAACTTTTGGAATCGAATGCGTTAATTTTTTGGAGAATTCGAAACAGAATTACTCCGTTCTTGCGACGAAAAATTGCACGAAACTTGTCAATCGATCGCGGGTGGAAAAAAAATGAAAATTTGACGATCGCTTGCAGAAAATTGGCGTGAATTCCAACGATTTTTCGCAGAAAAAAACTCGCACGAAAATATCACAAAATTCTCAAAAAGATCGTGAGAGTTATCGTAGTTTCAAAATGCAAAATTTTTCAGAAAATTCGAGATTTTTTTTGGGCGGGAGCCTCCCGCCTACGATATTCTTTTGGGCGGGATTTCAAAACTTCGAGCGCGAATCCCGCCATCCCGCCCTGAAATTCAAGCCCTGAATCAAAATAGCATTAAAATGATTTGAAAAGGATCGAAATGATCTATCACTTCAGCATATGAAAAAGTGGATATTTTATAATATGTGCATTTATTTGGGTAAGAATAGCACATATATTCATGGAGTTATAGTTATTCAATTAAAAAGTTAAGAAAAAATTTTTTGTATGTTTTTTGTTGATGCTGCAAGTTTTTTAACCAAATTTAACGCCATTTTTTGTAAATTTGGCAAAATTTATTAGAAACAATGTAATGTCATTAAAACGTAAATATTTTTAAAAATTTGGTAAAATATGGGTAGTTGTATGAAGTATTTTTTATCTGCACATGCGCAAACGACAACAATTTTTTTTTTTTTTTTTTTTTTTTTTTTGTCACGATTTAATAGTAAACTCTATGGAACAACTTATACAAAAATGTCCGTCAAAAAACTTTTTTGAAAATTTAGAAAAATACCGTTAATAGATGAGTTGATTTTCACTTGATCTCTCAAAACAGCTGAATGATAAGAGATTTCCCAGTAGCGTCATTTTTAATTTTTGTACTATTTTTCCATTTTTTATAGATTGACTAATCATTTTTAATATTTACATTATGGTTAATCATACTGACACCGAATTCCCTCTTGTAAAAATAATGGTCATGAAAAGAACAAGACAAGAGACAAATTTCCACAAAATGTATATCCATGATGTATTTTATTGATTTGTTACTTAAAAAGGTTAAGACAGTGAAAATGTCCTTTTTTTCCTTAAATTTTTATCTGGCATTCTAAATTAATATAAAAATCTTTTATTATATTTGTTAAATTAAAAAACGTTTTCCTCGGAAAAATAGCACGGATTGGGACAATTCAAATACCATATTTACCAGAAGAACATCAGATCTATATAGATTACATGTTTGCTTCACATGTGTGGCCAAATGTTTATTTTACGATTTCATTTATTTAATTTATTTTTGCCGATGAGTGTAATTATTACAATAATATTTTATTTTATACTCATGTGTATTAATTCGTTTAGAAAGCTATCTTTTAACGATGGTCGAAAAAAAGAAGAAAGAAAAGAATTTGCATAAAAATTTTATTACCGATATAGTTTTTCAACCGATAAATACATTATCATCGTGTACTAAATTCTTCCATTTTGGCCTGACAACGACCTGTTTAAGTTTTTTTTTTAAATAAAAAACACACCATTGTTTCAAATGAAATTATATTTTCACGTGGGGTACATAATATTCATTTTTTTTCTTCTTGCCATCTGGAGGGACATCGGATAACAAAGGTATTTGTTTGAAATATTGTTAAAACGTAATTATTTGGAACGACGCCAAGGAACCAAACTAAACATAAAACAGATTGACAAACGTTATCGACATTAATTGAATAAAACTTTAGTATGAAATGCTCTAATTTATGTGGTTATTGTTAACGAGTCTTTATCGCCTAATCTGAGATTCACACCTATTATTTTCGTATATTCTTTTTCACTAATAGCATGCTAATAATAGACATGGAGAAAAAAATCTACTTTCAGAATTAGTGTATAACGTTTTATAAATGTTGGGATAGTAAAAGAAATATTATCTTTTGTTAGTGCAAAAGAAAAAATCCGAATATTTAGATAATAATATGAGAGTTTCAAATTATAGCTCTTTAACTATTTTTTAAAAATGCTGTTAGCGGGGGAAAAAATGGCAAATATGCAGATTCTGTATAGAAGATTCTATAAGATAAAGAAATAATTTTTCGTCTTTATATTAATTATATTTCAAGTAACGAATTTTACGAATTTTAAACAAATAATAATAAGGAATTTTAAAGAATGTTAGAATAATACAAAAAGCAGATTCTGTGTGCAAACTAAAGTGATTAAAATAAATAATAGTAATAATAATAATAACTTTTTCAATATTACATTAATTATATTTTAAATATTCTGCAAAAAATATTCCTTTGTAAGTTATATTAGAAAAAGTGTCTGTACGCCAATATTTATAATATTAACCCTAGTGATTGAGACTAAGTATTACGTGTATGTTTTCTTCAGATGCTGATATATTAATTGCATAATGTTTCTTAGACATATCACCATAACACTATGGGTAAGTGAAACATAAATATATTAATTTTATAAAAAATTTTCATGAAAAAAATTGCTGACATTGAATGTACTTTTCATATATCTTTTCCTAACGTTAACAGCCGACGTTTCATAATTGGTACAGTACATTAAATGCATAGCAACTATTTTTAAACAAATGAAAGTTGTAACGAATAAAAAAGAATCACATTTTCGGTTACATAATTTTCATTCCTTTCTTTTGCAATCTGGAATGGCATAAGGTAGATTAAGATAGGTCATAAATATCATTAAAAGATGATTATTTGGATAGACGCCAAAATACAATAATAGGCACGAAGCAAGTTTAACAAAGATTATCGACATTAATTGGATAAAAATTTAGTTCGGTCATTGTTAGAGACATGTTTATCGCTTAATCTGACACCTGATGTATTGTTTTGTTATACACTTTTGTGCTAATAGCACGATAAACATACACTGGGAACGAACAATTCACATACACAAGTTATAAGGTTGTATGAATGTTGGGAGAGTTAAAAACAAAATCAAAAGAATAATAATAACAAAAAACTCTTTATATTAATTGTTATATTAAAAATATGCATAAAAAATCCTAATCAATAAAACCTAATAGTAATTCCCAATGAAATAAAATCTAGTAACTTCAGTATCTAAATGCAGGCTGGCTAGGTCAAAAATGTAAGGACAGGTAGAAGGTCCTAAATAAACATATTTCGTATCGAAATATAGGTACAAAAATGTATCGTTTAGGCAGTAGAGGGCACTGTTGAATTCAATGGATATAATCACTTCGATGGCTCGAATAGTTATTCTCCGTGCGGATTTCGAACAATATGCGTCGTTAAATAAATGCCGAACTTGCTGGCATGTATTTCATGTATGGAGCTGCGAAAGGAAATACAGCAGCTGCTCAGAAGATGTGCATGGAACTATTCCCGGGTAAGAATCTGCTGGATCACCGAACATTTGAGCATTTCATAGTGAGTTATAGTCGAATAGATAATTCTATGTTACCAGGCGATAAAGAGCAATGGAAGATATAGGAAAGTTCTTGTTGTGAAAGAAATACTACGCACAGTAGAGAATAGTCTTTCAATAAATTCAAGAGCTGTTAGATGTGCAGTGTGTGTGAGCAATTTCCTTACCAGTTGAATACATAAAAGGCATGTCGGTAAGCTTCGTATTGGTGCAATGATGCATATTGCTTGTAATCGATGAGGGGAATGGGAATGATAATTTAAGTCAGCAAACTGTTCTCATCCATCGAACTCAACAGAAATCAGCTTCTTTAGGTCTCCTCTACTTGCTTTTACATTTTTGACACATAGGTCTGAAACCCAATGCGTTATACTATAACTATTGCATATATTATTAATAAACTCACGAAGCATCTCTTTTACAGAACCATCATCACAAAAAAACCCATTAAAATAAAAAATAAAAATTTAAAATTAACCGCGAACAGCATTAACGAAAAAGAACGGAAAAACAACGAAAATTGAAAAGTCTAATCTGAGACAAGCAGCAGAGCATACGTTGTGCACTATTGAGTTATAATAATATTGCGAATTATATACATACATTGTCTAATATAAGAGGACATGATTTTAAAAATTCGCTTTTGCGAAAAGACTGTGAATTGTGCCCTAAGATTTTACAATGCAGAAATGCACAAAAAAACTATTTTTTTTTTGTTTTTTCTAGATTGCAGCATTTGGTCAATGCAGGCTCACCAATGAAACAGATCATCAAGAAAACTATTTTTTTTTAATTTTTCGATAAGGAGAGTTCTGAAAATCATATATGTTATGATGTCTTGACAAAATAAGCTTTACAGAGCTATTATTGCGTAATTAAATATTGCGTAAAAAATTAAAGTATTTCATATCGCAAAGAAAAAAATATAATCATGAGTACGTGAAAAAATGAAAAGCACAATATACAAAACTAAAAACAAAACTGAAAAATGGAAATAGTTTCCTTCAAAACTTTATTATCAATAATTTTTTTTCAATCGTCAAAGACATTATCATCGTATATTAAATATTTCCATTGCTTTCTGACAATGGCCTATTTAAATAATTTTTATTTTTCATCAAAAACCGATTAGGAAAATCCTATTTTTGCATTAAATAAAATTAAATTTTTACGCAGAAAATATAATATGCAATCATTTGTTATTTCACTCTGGAAGAACATCGAGATAGTAACTTTTTTTCTTTTTTTTTTTCGAAGTATCGTTAAAAGGTGACTAACTGGAAATACGCCAAGAAACAGTACTGGCACACAGCCAGTTTGACAAGAAATATTGACATTAATTGGATAAAACTTTAACATGAAATTCTCTAATTTATGTGGTTATTATTAGCGACACATTTATCGCCTAATCTATGATAACATCTAAGGTTTTGTTGTATTGTTACGTGCTAGCTGCATGCTAAAGATGAATTCGAAAAGAATTACCTACTGAAATCGTTAGTTTACAATGATTGTATAAATATTAGGATAGTAAAATAAATATGTTCGTTTTTTTATATGAAAAGAAAAATTTTTTTCGAAATTAATAACCGCTTTTAAAATTATATCCTTCTTCCGTATGCACTTTCCAGGAAGTGCCTTTTTTTTTTTTACTGACCCAGCATAGGTAGTATTAGTTATTTACCAGTCATACGCAATGTAGTTTACTTAACTATCATGCGTAGTATGGTCATTGTGCCTAGATGCGATAACCCCTAAATGTGATAATGTTATTTTACTTAAAATCTTAATGCAAGAATCATACGTAAATACTGTATAAAGAGGCATCTGACCTTAAAGAACACAATCCGAAATACATTTTTGAATCTAAAACCTTTTCGTTAAAAGAAATTTCTAATCAAATACCCATTTTACACCGCCCCCGTGTTTCATAAATGTCACAAATATTCCCGAAAGTGATCACTATTTTTCGTTTTTAACTTTGAAGATCGAATAATCTTATGAACGTCAAAAACTAAGTTAGCCATGTTTAGCAAAACGACATTAACCAACCAGAAACGTGCATTTTTGCAAAAAGCAAAGATTTTGCAAACGTGCAAGCTTCTGATCGAATTGTACCGTTTTGTTAAACAGCGAAAAATATATCTGAATTTCAACCGTTTTCTGTTTCAGTTATCTGACCAGTTAAACTTACGAAAAGGCTACCTGCCTTCGGTTAGAATTTTTAATCGACTACGGATTTGGGAAGTTTTCTTTTCAACTTGTGCTTAAATGCGATACAAAGATAGATGTAAATGCGTTGGCGAGACGATGGAAACTAAAAGGCTGTGCATATATAACATTATCATTTTAAAGGGGGGGGGGGAAGGGGAGAAGCCTGGCATATGGTATCGTTAGGCATTTTGGATAACTACACAGAAGTTATGTTACATTTCCTTAAAGTGTTACTAAATCCAGAAACATATGTCTTTTTTTTTTTATTACAGATTGGCTATTTTTACAGAATAATGGATTGCCATATTATTCTTATGCGTTCATAGAAAAAAAATTTTTTTTTTTTTTTTACTTACCTTTCTGCTTTAAAAGGAATGATCTATTTTTTTATTTTTTTTTCCACATTAATAAAGACTATTTCTATGGTAACCTCGCAGGATTATTAAAGAGATGTTCTACTTTAAGTCTTCAGATACGTTCATTAATTTTAATATCTGTATTTTTTTAAATGATAATCAATAAACTTTTTTTGACATGTCACTGTAAATAAATAATTCTAACGACAAATTATTGTCATTGAATGTTAAATATTTCCAGTTTGCAGGCATATTTAAAATACCTCTTTTCAAAAAGAAAAAAAAAAGCAAATATAATATTTATTCTTTTATAATGATAATCTAGAAAAACATGTGGGAGTAACGGTATTTGTTCTAAACATCGTTAAAAGGTGATTACTTAG
The DNA here is from genome assembly GCA_964019185.1 of Maratus speculifer. NCBI lineage: Eukaryota > Metazoa > Arthropoda > Arachnida > Araneae > Salticidae > Maratus > Maratus speculifer. Next base: position 187,685,502 of record OZ025301.1, read on the forward strand.
AAAGAATATTACCAAAAAAGAATGGAATTGCCAATAAATAATATTGGGCATTAAGCCAGTTTAAACAGATAAAATATCGACATCAATTTAGTAAAATTTAAGCATGAAATGTTCTAATTTCTGGGGGTTTTTTAGCGGTACACTCTGAATAAAGAAAATGCTTCTTAATTTAGAAAAATATAATATCCCCAAGAACGAAACTATATAACAACCTCATTCGAATGACACACGATTTCAAGAAGCATTCGTTATCTTAACAAATTTCAGAAACCAATATAGGGTAACATCCCCAGTAATTGGCACTTTAAGAATTTGTCTTTAAACTTACTTCAATTTTCATTACAAAGAAATAAGATATTTACTTGGAAATATTTTTAAATCAAAGAATGCATATCTGTACATCTATTTTGCCCACTAAAAGCAAAAAAAAAAAAAAAAAAAAAAAAAAAAAAAAAAAAAAAAAATTGAAAAAGTATTTTTATAAAAATATATTTATAAAAAGTTGCTGAAATCACCAGTAATTGGCACCTAGAGCACCAATGTATGACACCTTGTGATCCAGTAATTGGCACAAGTTTATATTTTAAAAAAACTTTACATTTTGCATTAGGTTTAATCGCTTTAAATGAATTTAACATAGATGAAGATGCCATATTTCAGGTTTTTGAGAGTAAGAAATCAGCATATTAGTCTGAAATGTGAACACTTTAATACAATACAATGTACTTATATTAAAACCCAGTAATTGTCATGCTGTCCCCAGTAACTGTCATATGAAGCTTTAATGGATTCCAATTACTGATAATATTTCATATTTTCATATAAAAACAAATGATAAACAAAATTAGTCTATAACTTTAAAAGTACTTCCAAAATAAGTGGTTTAATCTCAAATTCCTTGCGAATTCCTTGTAATTAAAATAAGTGCCAATTGCTTGGAACTAGCAAAATTGAAGCACCATTAATTGGCATCTATCATTAATTCAGAAATCCAAATATTTGTGTCGAAAATACTTTTACACAATTAAAGTAACTCCTTTTAAATAAACAAAACCGTTGTCAATTAAAATTTAAAATATATTATAAATCATATAATAATGAATTGAAAAGCATGCCTTGCTTAAACCAAAGAAGAAGCATTTGCAACAAAAATGGCTAATTTCATACAAGCCATAATTGTTTCTCTTTCCTAGGCACTATTGTCATCTAGTAGCATAAATCAAAGTTATAATCTTTACCATTAATGAGCATATAACTGGTATATGGTCTTGCATTTTTAAAAGACTAGATATAAATCTTATTTTAGGACATGTTTGTAAGATGTGCCAATCACTGGTGCATGCCAATTATTGGGGGTGTTACCCTATTTTCTAGATAAAAATATGCATATATATATATATGCTGCCACTTGTTTTTAGAAATATCTCCAAGTTATTTTTATGGTGCATGAATCAGTTTTCTCCACATGAAATATAAATTTTACAAGTGCTATCAATACTTAACTAAACATATTCATGCTCTCCAAATATATTTTATAGACTAACATAGTAAATTAACAGCATTAAACGTTTGATTACGTCGTTGATGAAACCGACTTTAATTTTAGTGGTTTTTGTCATGTGCGCATCGTACGTAGACGTAGTCAGGGGGTTAATATTTTAATTAAAATTCATATGATTTTTGTTGGTTACTCATTTTATTTGAAATAGTTAAAGATTCGATTACGCACCTGAAAATGTTTTATTGGGAACTAAGAGCATTCTAAAAAACAATTTTCCGGTTCGGAAAACTACTTAATACACTATACAAGTTATTCGAAAACAATTTAGAAAAACAATGGCAACAGAACCAGCAACTTTGTTCTGATTAATATTAAAAGCATTATAAAAATATTGTTTCGTTGGATAATTATTATGGTGCATATAAAAGCTTTAAAGTAAATATAAAATATAAAAAATATCTTTTTTTTCTACCCCCTTTTTTATGCAATTTAGAAATGACAATATGGCATTATGTCCGACGAAAACATAAATAATATTACGCATAATTTTACTAGTGGGTAATTAACAAAAATAGACTCAAGTAGAATGTTTTATGAAATAAATTTTAAAAAATTACATTAAAGGGATAACAAGTTGTAACTAATACGTTTTAAAATTCTAATATATTTTTTAAAAACAATTACTAAATTAAAGAAAAGTTACTTATTTTAGCTTTAAGGTAAAATAAGTTTGGTTTTTCATAAAAACCGAATTCTAATTATTCAATGAATTATATATTATTTTAAGTTATACAAAGGTTTACAGTGTTCAATGTCGACTTCGGTTACTGAAGACAAAAAAAGGCCTTCCTAAGACGCCCGCACTAACGGAAGTTATTAAATTTTTCCAGTCTACTCTGGCAATGACCTATTTAAAGTAAATTGTTAAAAGAAAATTTTTAAAAAAGTTTATTCTTTGATTCAAACTAAAAAAAAAAAAAAAAATATGTTTTCACAAGTGAAACATAATTTTCAATATTTTTTTCTTCCAGTCTAGAGAAAATGAGGTAGCAAAGTTATCGTTGTCGAAATATCGTTAATGGGTGATTACCTGGAAAAACGCCAAGAAACAAAGCTGGGCACAAAGCCAGTTTGACAAAGATTATCGATGTTAATTGGATAAAACTTTATACTGAAAAGCTCTAATTTATTTGGTTACTGTTAGTTTAGCGTTACCTTTGTCACCTAATCGCAGATCCCACGCAGTATGTTGTTACATTCTTTGTGATAATACACGGAAAGCACTGTTTTGTTGAAACAACTAAATTTTGATTACTATTGCCTCCACAAAATTTTTTTGTTGAAATGACCAAAATATAAACAAAATTTTGTTGAATTAACAAAATTATTTGGTTAGTCCAACCACAATTTGGTCATTTCAACTACAATATTTTGTAGGGGCAATAGTATATCATAACTTTTTTTGTTTCAACAAAACAGTTCTTTCTGTGTAGCATGCTAAACATAGATTCGAAAAGAATAATCTACTCAAAATTAACTGCCAATAGTTGTATGAATGTGAAAGCTGTAAAAAAAATATTAATGCGTTGTTAGTGAAAATAGAAATAAAATATTGTAAGAAATAGAAATTGTGTGTAATTTATTGCAGTATTTAAATAATATTTTTAATATTTTTATCGTTCTTTAATTTTTATTAAATTGACAGAATATCGTTTTCTTTTAAATTTAGCAGACAAACATAAATAATTTTATTTACCAGTTTATAATTAATTTAAGCAAACATAGCATTTTACCCATAGACTGTAATGTAACAGAATTATTTTGAGTATTCCTGTAAATGAACTAATTACTGGTACGCACTTCAATACCGTACATACCATGGTAAACATGCATCAATTGCATGGAAATCCAATTACATTTATGCGACTTAGATTGTGAACAGACAGAGAAATCAGATAGACAGACATACTGGCGAGATAAGCCGAATTCATAAACGCTTTTCAAATATCTTGGTAATAGTGTTAAAAGCTATTAAAATGGTTTATCTTTTGATTCAAACTAAACAAATATATACTTACGCGAGAAATATAATTTTCATTGTTTTCTTCTTCCAATCTTGAGAAAATGAGGTAGCAAAGGTATCGTTGTCCAAATATCGTTAAAGGGTAATTACATGGAAAAGCGGCAAGAAGCAAAGCTACACAAAGCCAGTTTGACAAAGATTATCGACATTAATTGGATAAAAATTTATACTGAAAGGCTCTAATTTATGCGGTTGCTGTTAAATTAGCGATATCTTTATCATCTAATCGGAGATTCCACGTAATATCTTGGTTTAGTCTTTGTGATAATAGCATGCTAAACATAGACTCGGAGAGACTAATCTGCTCAGAAGTAACTGCTAATAGTTGTATGAATGCTAAAGCTGTAAAATAAATATTAATACTTTCTTAGCGAAAAAAGGATTTCAAAAATTGTAAGGAAAAGAAATGTCGTTTCATTTATTACAGTATTTAAATAATTTTATAAAGATTTCTAGCGTTTTTGAATTTTTATTAAATTGACAAAACACTGTTTATTTTAAAATTTAGCTAATAAACATAAACATCTTTTGTAATGTTTGAACATTCTTTCATAATCGAAAGTTATTTGCGAAAAAAAAGTATGAACATTTTTGTTAATTGCATTGTAAGAAAAAAAAAGAAAGACAAGTACTTTTTAATCTAGGAAAATATACAACAACCACGAATGAAAATATAATATAGACTTCGGTTACTGCAGACAAAAATGACATTTCTTGAATACCCGCACTATCGGAAGTTTATTGTATTAAATATTTTCAGTCTTCTATGAAAATGACCTCTTTAAAGTAAATTCGTAAAAGAAAACTATTAAAAAAAGTTTATTTCCTGATTCAAAGTAAAAAAATATACATTCAGGCGGGAAATATAATTTTCAATTCTTTCTTCTTCCAATTTGGAGAAAATGAGGTAGAAAAGGTATCCTTATCCAAATATCGTTAAAGGGTGATTACCTGGAAAAACGCCAAGAAACAAAGCTGGGCACAAAGCCAGTTTGACAAAGATTATCGATGTTAATTAGATAAAACTTTATACTGAAAGGCTCTAATTTATGTGGTTACTGATACCGATACATTATCGCCTAATCGGAGATCCCACGTAATATCTTGTTATGTTCTTTGTGATAATAGCATGCTAAACATAGATTCGGAAAGAATAATCTACTCAGAAGTAACTGCTAATAGTAGTATGAATGCGAAAATAGTAAAATAAATATTAATGCTTTGTTAGCGATAAAAAAAGAAATGAGAAATTGTAAGGAATAGAAATTTCGTTTCATTTATTACAGTATTTAAATAATTTAAAAAAAAGATTTCTAGCGTTTTTGAATTTTTATTAAATTAACAAAACACTGTGTATTTTAAAATTTAGCTAATAAAAAAATATATTTTCTAATGAATGATCGGAATTTCTTTCATAATCGAAAGTTATTTGTCAAAAAAAAAAAAAAAAAAAAAAAAAAAGTGAAAATTTTTGTTAACCCTTTCCGGCGCCGGCCTACTCATAAAATAAGAAATTACTGATTGACACCGGAATTTAAAAACGTCTTTTATAGAAATTAAAAATTCCTAAATTCACGCTACGCTTTTATTGTAAAAGCGAAATTTCTTTAAAATATTCTTGGTGCCGTTTGCAAGTTTGGAATTAAAATTCCAAAGTCCGTGAAGTGGGCACACTTCGCCGGAAAGGGTTAATTGCATTGTAAGGAAAAAAAAAAAAGCCAAGTACTTTTTAATATAGGAAAATATATAACAACCACGAATTAAAATGTAAAATAGACTTCGGTTAGACTGCAGACATAAATTGACATTCCTTGAATATAAACAAAAACAGAAGTTTATTGCATTAAATATTTTCAGTCTACTCTGACAATGATCCATTTAAAGTAAATTCTTAAAAGAAAACTATTAAAAAAAGTTTCTTTCCTTATTCAAAGTAAAAAAATATACATTCAGGAGGAAGGTATAATTTTCAATCCTTTCTTCTTCCAATTTGGAGAAAATGAGGTAGCGAAGGTATCGTTGTCCAAATATCGTTAATGGGTGATTACCTGGAAAAACGCCAAGAAACAAAGCTGGGCACAAAGCCAGTTTGACAAAGATTATCCACATTAATTAGATAAAACTTTATACTGAAAGGCTCTAATTTATGTGGTTACTGTTAGTGACACCTTTATCGCCTAATCGGAGATTCCACATAAGATCTTGGTATTCTTTGTGATAATATCATGCTAAACATAGATTCGGGAAGAATAATCTATACACAGAAGTAACTGCTAATAGTTGTATAAATGCTAAAGCTGTAAAAATATATCAGTTCTTTAGGCATATGTCCTTCTGCGAATAGCATCACTTTTAAAATTAAGTGAAATTTAATTTTTACAATTTTCGGTACTGCAAATTTTTAAACTTCAAAACACCAAATTTTATACCGCCGTATAGGGCAAAAAATATACTTTTAAATGCAATTTGATTGAAAGCTGTCAATTTGTTTTTGAGTTATTATTTTTTTTTTGTAGTTTTTAATGCATTTTTTGTCATTGTGGCAACAGAGACGTAATCCAAAAATGCGGATACCACAAGAATTCATATATATCTCTGATATCTGTTATCTGATACCGAGAACAACAACCAATTTACAAATGGTTAAAAAATTAATTTTTGAGAAAATCTGTTGCTACAACTTTCAGATGATCAAAGTCCCCCATTATGCTTTTGTCAGTGTGAGGGCTTTCTTTATTTCTGCCATGGAATTCATTAACAATTTTGTGTAAATTTCGTTTACAGCAGATAGAGAATGGTAGTCCTTTAATATTTTCAGTTCTTCAAAATCAATAATATTATATTCATCCAAATAATGTTGAATCTTCAGAGATATAAAATTCATAGCAGAGAAAATAATGTGAGGCAATGCAGAGTCCTTCCTTTCCTTTCCATTCATTGCTCATCCTTTTCATTATCCTTACAGATGCCTTATGGATCATTCTGCCCGGCATCATTTTTCAACATTTATTGCGGAAAAGCAACCATTTATCACAGATGAATATCTTGGAAGATCTCTATCGCCAACATATTTTGATTGTTTCATTTTTACACATTGCAAGATGGGTAATTTTTTTTTTTACGTTTTCATTTCATTCCTGCCTAAGGCAATCGATTTGTTTATTAATTTTTAACATATGGTTGAAAAGTACGATAAAAAGTTTTTTAAATAAAATTAGATTTTACTGCAAAAGTCTAAACATCGCACATTTTCAATTTTTACACCGTCGTATAGAGAAAAAAATACTTTTAAATGCAATTTGTTTAAATCTGTATCTCATTTTGTTTTTAAGTTTTTAATATTTTTTTTTTTTTTTTTTTTTTTTTTTTTAGTTTTGAATACTTTTTTTGACTCATTGCAACAGAAGTATTTCAAAAATACAGACACCACGAAGATTCAGAAATGTTTCAGGTATATCTATTTTCGACCGATAACAACAACAATTTTCAAAATGGTTAAAAAATGTTATAAAAATCAATGATATTATATTCATTTAAATAATATTGAAGCTTCAAGAATAGAAAATTCATACTAGAGAAAATAATGTGGGGCAATGCAGAGTCATTCATTTCCTTTTCATTCATTGCTCATTCTTTTCATTATCCTTACAAATGCCTCATGGATCATTCTGCCCGACATCACTTTATTGCGGAAAAGCAACAATCATTTATCACTGATGAATATCTTAGAAGATCTCTATCTTCGAAGTATTTTGATTGTTTCATTTTAATTCATTGCAAGATGGGTAAAAAGTTTTCATGTTTTCATTTCGTTTCTGCCTATGTCACATCGATTTGTTTGTTAGTTTTTTACATTTTCCAATATGGTTGAAAAGTACGATAAAATTTTTTTAAATCAAATTATATTTTGCTGCAAACTTCTAAACATCGAGCATTTTCAATTTTTACACCGTCGTATAGAGGGAAAAATATACTTTTAAATGCAATTTGTTTTAAAGCTGTATCTCATTTTGTTTTGAAGTTACCATTTTTTTCAAGTTTTTAATTCTTTATTTGTCTTTATGGCAACATAAGTATTCCATGAATGCAGACATCACAAGGGTTCAGAAAGGTTTTAGATATATCAATTCTCAACCGAGAACAACCACCACATTCCAAATAGTTAAAAAATAATTTAAAAATCAATAATATTATATTTATCCAAATAATGTTGACGCTTCAGAGATAGAAAATTCAATCCACAGAAAGTAAATGAGACAGTACAGAGCCACTCATTTCCTATTCATTCATTGCTCATCCTTTTCATTATCTTTACAGATACCTTATGCATCATTCTTCCCGACATCATTTTTTCTTTTTTTATTGCGGAAAAGCAACAATCATTTGTCACAGATGAATATCTTGGAAGATCCCTATCGCCGACGTATTTTCATTGCTTCATTTTTACACATTGCAAGATGGGTAAAATGTTTTTACGTTTTCATTTCATTTCTGCCTAAGTCAATCAATTTGTTTATCAATTTTTAATCTCCAGAGATAGAAAGTAATATGAGACAGTACAGAGTCATTCATTTTTTTTTCCAGCGATCATTCTTTTCATTATACTTACAGATGCCTTATGCATCATTCTGCCTGACACCATTTTACTTCATTTATTGTGGAAAAGCAACAATCATTTGTCACAGATGAATATCTTGGAAAATCTCTATCGCCGACGTATTTTGATTGTTTCATTTTTACACATTGCAATATGGGTAAATTTTTTTATGTTTTTATTTCATTTTTGCCTATGTCAATCGATTTGTTTGTTAGTTTTTGCTACTTTCCAAAATGGTTGAAAAGCAAGACGAAAAGTTTTTTAAATGAAATAAAATTTTGCTGCAAATTTTTAAAATTCTAAACATCGCACATCTTCAATTTCCGTCCTATGTAGAAAAAATATATAATTTTAAATGCAATTTGTTTGAAAGATGTATCTCAATTTTTTTCTGAGTTATTTATTTATTTTCTAGTTTTGAAGCTTTTTTGTTTTTTTAGCAACAGAAGTATTCCAAAAATACAGACACTACGAGGATTCTGAAAATTTTCAGATATATCTATTCTCGACCGAGAACAACAATTTACCAAATGATTAAAAAGTGTTGTAAAAATCAATAATATTATATTCATCCAAATAATGTTGAAGCTTCTGACACTTTTAAGTTCAGCTTCGCATAATCATTGAAACTTGTTTTTTTTTCTTTGTTATCGTCTGCCTGAAAAGAACTTAATTGTTGTTGTTATTTGTTTTCGTTTCTTCTTTTGGAACGGTTCTCTATGGTGAGCTCCGTAAAGATTTATTTGTGTTGTGAAATGAAAAAAGTTATATTTATTAATTCGTCGAAACGTATTTAAAATATATTCATAGAGTCCATTGATTTGAGCTATTCAACAGACATAAAAAATTTGTACTAGAGAAAATAAGGTGTGGCAATGCAGAGTCATTCATTTCCTTTTCATTCATTGCTCATCCTTTGCCTTATGCATCATTCTGCCCGACATCATTTTTCTTCATTTATTGCGGAAAAGCAACAACCATTTCTCACAGACGACTATCTTGTAAGATCTCTATCGCCGACATATTTTGATTTTTTCATTTTCATTTATTGCAAAATGGGTAAAAAGTTTTTATATTTTCATTTCGTTTCTGTCTATGTCACATCGATTCGTTTGTTCGTTTTTAATGTTTTCCAATATGCTTGAAAAGTATGATTAAAAGTTTTTAAAATCTAATTAGGTTTTTTTAAATTACAAGATTTAAAAGAATATCACTTTTCATAAGCATTTTAATAAACATTTTTTTTTTTTTTTTTTTTTTTTTTTTTTTTTAAGCAAAGAGTTACAAAATACATTAAAAATAAATCATTTTTGACATGTTTCGGTTCCAGTCAAAAGAAGTTAGAAATTGCATGTCAAAAATAGCAAATAAGTTGCGTTCGTACTAAAAAGAAGTTTTAAAAATATCCAGATCTTTTTGTAATAGTATAAAGTACTTCGGATACAGTGGAGTATTAGAAATCTTTTGTGATGTCCTGTAAATATCATCTGCTTTCTTTTATACAGGAATAACTTGCAGTAAACTTTAGAAACGTAAATCAATTTCACGAAAAGATGATATAGTTTAATATTATTTAAAGACGCCCCAAAACAATGTTTTCTCCTATACCATTGTGTAAAGGAATACACTGTTAAAATAAAGGTGACAAACCAGTTGCATTTGGCGCTCAGGGATGAAAAGGTGTTACCATTTGACACCCGCGGGCTTCAAAATGTGTTTGGAGTGCCGTTTGATCTCTCACTTGGTGATTCAGGCTAATTAGGGTGCCGTGCAATGCATACCATTGAAAGATTTTCACCCCTTAGTCATTTGCGCATGCTATGTGACGTGTATCCTTGCCTTTCAAATCGCTGTCACTGGTGGATCAACACACAGCAATTTGTTCCTACGATGACTATCACCGCTATACGCTCCCAATTTCGTTTAGAACTTCGGATGGCTAACTTTTGACGAGCTTTTTTATATAAAGTAACCTTTGAATTTCAGGACATTTGAACATTTCAGGGAAACTCTGAAGGTGAGCTCGATGGCCGAGCGGTTAGAGCGCTGAGCTTGTAATCAGACGTTGTGGGTTCGAATCCTTCGAGGGCCAAAAGTCGGTTTGTATATTTTTTAATTTTTTATTATTGGGCACTTTGGATTAAGGGTGCCATCTTTTCACCCTAATTTAAGGTGCTATTCTGGCTTCTTTAGGGGTGTCACCAGTGAAACAAGCCTTTCATCCCTAAAAGGTGCAATGTGTCACCATTAGTTTTAAGAGTGTACGTTTGTGTAGCTCTGTAAATTAATAAAAACTATTCTTTGGACCACATATTGTACAGAAGGGATATTTTAGTACATACTTCATAGATGTATATCAATTTTATTATTTTCGAATGCGTGTAATACCATTAAAATGTGCTTGAAACTATTTTGTCCCATTGACCATAATGCAGCGGAATATTTTGATTGTCCTTGCAATTAAACTTTGCATCCAATTTTTATACAATTTGAAGTAACTCGAGAAAATTATACAGAAATTATATATTTTAAATTTCAAATGATTCCTTTGGTAAGTTTTTTCTATGCTATATGCAGACAGACGGACGGACTGAACGACAACTATAGGTGCTACGTATTTACATAATTACGAACGCAACTAATAAGAACCATAATTTTAATATGAAAACACAAATAGTATCACGGTCAATACAAATGACAGGCGTAAATGAGATGTACGCAAAACACGTATTTTTGCAGGAAAGATTTCAGTGTATTTAAAAAGTTAATAGAGCAATATTTTCAACCAATCATTTATTTGAAGTCATTAACAACTTTTAACCTATCGCATTCGCAGAATGCAGTAAAATGTCGTTATAGTGAAAGCGTTATAGCGTGAATATTTATCAATTAGAATTCAAACAAAATGCCTAAAAAATCAGCGTTAATTTAGTTACATAAGTGCATGACAAAGTTTTATTATCACATTAGCTTTTTCGTTTGTTTTGAAAACTATAAATGCTACCAATTTCAATTAGATGTATGTAGGTCTTATTTTTTGTCAAAATTAATAAAATTATATGTGACATTGTAGTGAAAGGTACGCAATACGCATTCATTGAAAATTAAATAAAATGTATAAATTCTTCAGAAATTAGTTGTAACTAAATAAAATTAGAGTATTTTGGAACCATTATTTTGTACGTTAATATTTACTTGGAACAGAATCTCCTGCGCGACAATGCGGCAAAGTAAAAACCTAACGTCCTAAGGACATAATCGCTTATAACTCAAGACTTAATTGGATTATTAAAAATAAATAAATAAATAAATAAATAAATAAATAAAAAGGAAGCAACTGTTTGATTACAAATCACTTTAATAATATTTTCTCAGAATGCCATACTCATATGCATATTGTACCTTTCACATTATAGTGAAAGGTACACTTTACATATTAGTTGAAATTTAAATATATTATACAAATTCTGCAGAAATTGGTTTATACAAATAAAATGAATGAATATTGAAAATTTTCTTTTATAGATTAATATTTTTGTATTAGTATTTAAAAATTGCAAATGTTACCAATTTCAGAATTTTGTTTAGATCCTTATCTTTATATAAGTTATTTAATTTTAAGTATTTTTATTCTTAAATATTTCAAAAGCATCCCCCTTCCCCCAATCTTCTAAAATCATAAAGAAATTCAGATACAAAAGAAAAAAATAATATAATTTTCATATTCATTAATTTTGAATTAAACTTTATACAATCTAAGACAATTAATTTTTAATATAAGCTAACAAAATAATGCTTAACAGGATTATTTTACTTATATTAAAAATAATATTCTTTAGGCTTTATAAAATTTAAATAAAAATTTATAAATATGAAAATTACGTGATTTTTTGGTTATATCTAACATTTTTATGCTTTTAAAAAATGCGGGGATTTGTGTGATTTTGAAATATTTAAAAATAAAAACAATTAAAATTTCCTAATTTATATGTCACAATTTAATTTAAGTATAAAGAAAAAAAAAGATGAGGGAAGGGTGGTGGAGAAAATTAAATCAATCTAATGATTAAGATTTAATTTAATTAGAAGAGCTGGAAGGGAAGGATAAGTCAATATTGCTTTAACATGATTATAAATCTTAAAATAAAATCTGTTCTCCGTTGAAAAAAATGAGACTTCTGAAATTCACTATATTTTGTAATCTCTTTCTCTAAATAAAAACTTCTTAAAAGCAAAAAATGAAGCAAGGCAATGAGTCATTCTTTTATTCTCGGCATTCATCCATTTTACTATCCGAATGAATATCTATGCATCATTCTGTCCAACATCATTTCTATCGCATTTTCTCCAGAAGGGCAAAGATCATTTGTCATAGATTAATATCTAGAAGAATTACATCAGCGATTTATATCAAGACAGACTACAGCAGGCAAGCAGGGGTTGAAGATTTCATGGATAGATTAGATTTACAAATAAAATTGAGAATTCACTGACAAAACCGTTTGATATTTCATTTTATATTGTATAAATCATACAGTTTTTAAAAATTTGGGAAAGATGGATTATTCAAAATAATTCGATAAACTTTGTTCTTGAAGTGTTGTTCAGTGTTTTGGAAATGACACTGAAATGTAACTGATATTATTAAATGTATTTATTGCTATTATTATTGAATATTACTTTTATTTATTTAAATGTTATATAAATATTAAAATGTTATTATTTTTTAAATTAAAAAACATCGAATTTAACTTTATAATAAAAATCATAAGGAATGTTTTATTTTTTCTTAAAATGATAAAATATTACATTTTTTATGTTATTATTTGGGAATTGTGAAATCAAATTCATGATACAAAAAGGAGAATTATAGTGTTTTAGATATGTGCTGGATGTGGTACACATTGCAGTGAAAGGTTAAAGGCAGAAGAGTTTTTTAAAAGACTGGTAATTCTTAAACAGAATTTCCTGGCGAAAAAATGCAGTTAAGAAAAAAAAAACTAACGTCTTAAGAACATAATCGCTCATAACTCAAGACATAATTAAATTATTAAAAATAAATAAATAAATAAATAAAAAAGAAAGCAACTGTTTGATTACAAATCACTTCAATAATCATGCTTGCAAATGATATGCTTTTTATATCTAAAAATAAGTCCGTAAATATAATAGAAAGTTTTGCGTTGTTGAGCGGAGAATTTTTTTTTCGAGAACCATCTTACTACATAGTAATTTTTCAACTACTTATTCTATAGCAAAATATTTCTTTTAGAAATTAAGGTAAATTATGTACACTCGCACACACACAAATATATACACATATACATAAAACAATGCTAATTGCACAATTATTTGCTAGTGTATATTTAAATCTAAACCAAAACTACCTAAAAACACTATAATCCTCATTATGTGCCATGGATTTGGTTAATATGATCTCTATTCCTGATGAAGAATAGTTTAAAGAATGGAATAACACTTATTTTGTCCATTTCAGAGGCTGCATTTACAGTAAAATTAGAGCTTGTCCTTCAAAAAAAAAAAAAAAAAAACTGATCAATTTATATATTTTTCATAATTTTTAATAAATACTTTAAAATATTAATATTGAAAATGTTGAAGAGAACTAAGCAGACAAAGTTAATTAATTTAAGCTTACTTAGTTGCAAAATGTAGCAATACAATATTTAAAAACCCCAATTTTCTACATAGGCTACACTCCATAAACTATAGAATTTTAGCTGAAAATTCGAAATTTATTTTTAATTTTGCAATTTTTTCTATTATTAGACCAATATGTAGATTTCAATTAATTTTTTTCTTCATAAAAATAGAAAAAAAGTCGTGCAATGAAGAGTTAATATAAAGTGAATTGTATCTCCATTTCATTTACCAGCATTTTTTTCTTTTGATAATATGAATGAGTAATCATGCATCATCCTCAGTGGTGTCATATCTTTTTTTTGTCCTTTCGGAAAGCGGAGGTCATTAGTCACAGATATAGATCTGCGGGAATTATACACGGAGCATGAAAGCTAGTTCTCAGGACACTTGATATTTTATTGGAAATCTGTTATTTTATTTCTCAGGTACACTGTAAAAAAAAAAAAAAAAAAAAAAAAAAAAAAAATTGTAATCCTACAGATGAAAAGTTGGCGATATCTGTATTCTTACTAATATTTTACCTATGCACCTTATAAGGAAAGATGTAAATGCAGAATTAATTTTTGTAAAGCTACAGAAATCTTTAACTTTGCAAACGAATCTCCTAAAATAACAGTAACCTTACCAAAAATTTATGTGTAACATGGGTTGTAGTTACATAAAATATTCTTGGAATCCCAGTTTCGTAACAAATTCTTAGTAACCTTACAGAATTTTTGATTTTTAGAGCAAATCTGTATCTGTTACATGCACTTTTGCTCTTGCCGTTACATAAAAAGTTCTTAGAATCCCAGTTTCTTAGAAAACTTTTAGTAACTTTACAGTCTTTTTTTTTTTTTTTTTTTTTTTTTTTTTTTTTTACAGTGTACAATAAAATATTTTTTATTTTTGTCAAATTTAATATTGGTAGGATTTTTTCAAAAAATAAAATAAATAGTTTATTTTTAGTTGACCCCGATATTAATATTCTTAATAAATAGATTCATAATTAAAATTTTATTACTAATAATAAATTAGAAGTAATGGGTGAAATATAATATCATCCTCAGTGATGTCATTTTTTTCCTTTGGGAAAGCGGAGGTCATTAGTTACAGATATAGGTATGCGGGAATTATACGTGGAGTATGAAAGCTCTGGAGACTTGGTATTTTTATATTAGATTAATTTTAAAGACGACTATTGAATCGTTAAATTAATTATAACAGATGTAAATTTTCCATTTTTGGGCGAAAAAAGTCAATAAGTCTAAAGCAATACATCCCTGACTCGAATCCTGACCAGGACTTTTTTCGCCCAAAAATGGAAAATTTACATCTGTTATAATTAATTTACCGATTGAATAATCGTGTTTAAAATTAATCTAATGTAATTTCGGATGCAGCGATTTTCTGCAGTTCCATATATTGACCTTCGATTTATTATGTTGAGCTGATCTAGAGTATCAGACCAGATAAAGTGATCGTTGAGGTTAATTGGGTGAAATAGTCCGCCAGTGTTCGTGTCCAGGATGGCTCAGTTGGTAGAACATTGGCGGCTTTAGTCAATACATCCCTGGTTCGAAACTTGGTATTTTATTGGAAGTCTGTTGTTTTATTTGTCTGTTTGTTTATTTTTGTCGAATTTAATATTTGTAGGAACTTTTCAAAAAATAAAATTAATTTCTTATTTTTATTTGACCCTGATATCAATATTTTTAATAAATAGATTCATAATTAAAGTTTTATTATTAATAATAAAATAGTATTAAGGGGTGAAAGATAATATTATTTAGGAAGTTTAATTCTTTTAAAAGAGAAAACAGAAATTTTTAGATTTCGCGTTGAATAAAATAAAACACTATTCAATATTTTAACATGCTTATCATTTTGACTATCATCAAAATTATTATCACAATTAAAATACTAGTCAACATTGTTTCGCAAATGAAATCGCCCCAATTTTGGCCCCCTTTAGAAAATATGCCAATCCTTTTGTTCAGATGCTTCTATCATGACCATTATGTACTGCAAAGAAAGGTCATCTTCTATTTAACAACGTATCCGTAAGCGCATTTGATTATGAATTTCATAAATAATAAAAATTTTGATCGCGATTAAAAAACTAGTCATTGGAGGTCATCATGATACTTACTTATCATGGATATGGCTTAAATAAAATATGAGAAACAAAATCATATGTAAATAATTTATAAAATGCATTGCAATTAAAAAAGGAAATTTAAACGTATGTTTAAATAATTTTACTACATACACTGATGTGCAAAATTTAAGGACGAGTCCCAAAACGCCAATTTTCAAGGGATTTTCAAACGATAATTTTCACACGAATATTCAAAAGGAAGTAATATAATTCGAATAATTACTATTCCTGCATAACAGATAGTCCATATAACATCTCATTCAAGTCACACATTCTCACAAGCGTCACAGTCATTACGGCGAAACAAAAAATGGGAAATTCCATACGTCTCTTTTATGAGTCTCAAATAACTACTATATGTTACTCCACTGACAGGTCATTGCGACTGCTACTTTGTGTCGAGCCACCAGGTGACTTTAGAATGTCATTTTATTGAGACTCTCATGTGACTGTCATTTGGAGACTCAATTTCAAAGTCAATGTGAATGTTGCATTATGATAAATCCCCAAATAACGTCACATTAAAGTCACATGGTGACTTTCTTTCACAAGACTTTGTCAAATGGGGACAGAGACCCTACCAAAGACCTTAGAGGGTCAAAGACATGAAGGCTCTGGAAACCGTAACTAACTGAAACAGTGCAAACAGCACTGCAATGAAACACGCTCAAAGGGGGAGATCCAATCGTAGGCTGGTTCATTGCATCCACCGATTCGCCATATTTTTCTAGTAAACCTCCTTGCGCCAACTCTCCCGCGAGAATTCAAAACGCCATTTCTTTTGGCAGTTCGTCTTGAGACTTAAAGATTGTGGGAGATTTTTTAATATGATTTGTTTGTTGTGATACATTTTTTATATTGCAAATAGATAGCCGATTAACATGTACAACTGAAAAGTCTTCAGTGATGCCGAACTTGTTAAATAATAAATTTTATGTATCGAAAGTTCCACTTTCACTTGAAAACTAACATAACAACGAACAGATTCATCTATAAGTAGTCTTCTGTAACGTATTGTATGAACTTTGACCTAACTCATCTCCCTCCACGAAAAGAGATGGAGAGGGAGGGGGGCGCGCACTGCATTCGCGGGGATCGAAGCGGGCAGCGATGACCACATCGTTACTCCACGTTTTGATAATTATCGCTACTGGTGATAATGCCAAAGCGCGCCAAGTGAATGCTTCTTATCTTTCGCCCCTGTATGCGACTTATATTGCCTAGCTATTTGCACTGTTTCACTGACAGCAGTGGATTTACATTACGCCTATGGAGCCTTCACATCTTTTCCTCTAAGATCTTTGACCCTACTGTGAAGTAACCACTGTGAAAAGTGGTAAAAAGTCACCATGTTACTTTAAAGGGACATTTTTTGGTAATTTATCATAATGTAACGTTCACAATGACTTTGAAATTGAGTCTCCAGATGAAAGGTCACACGAGAGTCTCAATGAAACGACATTGTAAAGTCACCTTGAGACTCGCCAGAAAGCAGCAGTCACAATGACCTGTCAGTGGAGTCACTTATATTAATCATTTCAGACTCATAACCGTGACGTATGGAATTTTCTATTTTTTGTTTTGCCGTAGTTACTGTGACTCTTGTGACCATGTGTGACCTGAATGAGATGTTATATGGACTATCTGTTATGCAAAGATATTAATTATTCGAATTATGTTACTTCCTTTTGAATATTCGCTTGAAGATCCCTTGAAAATTGGCATTTTGAGACTCCCCCTTAAATTTTGCACATCAGTATAGTAGTGCTCTATTACTGAATTGCGAGTACTACTACATTATCCCGTCGACTCATTTCGACAAATCATATAAATAGCCAATCTACTCGCCAAATTATAGAAATTTACATATTTTTTTATTTTAAATGACGAAAGAACAAATAAATTAACAAAAGATTAACAAAAATACAAATAAAATGTCCGATTAAAAATCACTTGATAATGAAAACAAATATGTATAACTTGTTTAATATCAAATGATTGTCGGTGAAACATTTACGATAAACTATAACTGGCTTTTAATATTATAGTTTGGCGATTATTTTTTGGGATAATCAAGTAGCACTGAATTGCCTAAAAGAAGCATTCTTATAACCCCAGAACGATTATCATATTAACGGACAATTTACTGCGTCAGATAAGGCATCTCACTGTCGATTAAGATATATCTTTGAATTGAAATGTGAATTAAATACAGGGTCATGAAATATCGAAGTGTGGGAAAATATGATTACAAATACCTCAACAACTAATTATCTAATTGATTTTATTTTTCGTGCAATTTTTTTTTTGTTTTTTTTATTGTCCTTTATATCGTTCCGTAAAATAAGCAATTTCGAAAATTCTTATATACCTTTCTTCAGAACGAATATTTTGAGAGTGCGAAAAATAAATTAATAGTTCCGTATAATCGAAGTTACTGATGTTCAATCTATGATGATGATCATTCTTTCCATTTTTATATATTAAGTCATATCAAGTTAAAATTTTTTTATGAATTTGTTCGGGAGATAGAGCTTTTAGAAACATACAGACAGGCGAACGGCAAATTCTTTTTTCTAAAAATAAGTTTCTCCGAATCTCCAATGTCTTAAACGTGTAAATCGGCCATTTTTTTTCGATTTTTAAAAGAATTACAAATTTTGCCTTATACTAAGTATGATGGGTAAATAATTAGTCAACATTATTTCTCAAAAGAGATATACACAATTTTAGTCGCATTTATGAGAGATAGATATCTTTTCTTATTCACGTCTGCAATAGTACAGTCTAGGTTTGTTCCAAAAGATAAGATTCCAAAAGGTTGTGGTTTAAAAAGATGTAATTTTAAAATTATTTTTCTCTAGAACAGCCTCGTGCTTGCGCTTTATTAGAACAAAATTTTTCTGTAAGACACAAAGCCTTAGATTTACAAGCATAAGGACAAACTATCTATGTTCTGAAAAAGGCAAGGCTGATTTTTTAAATGGCACTACACCAAAACGAAAAATCGGTTTAAAAAGATCAAGAAATATTTCACCAAGTCGATTAATTTTTTAAAACGTAGCGTACGATTAATACCAATTATAATAACTGCAGAAATAAGAAAGAAACATTACTAATGAATGTAAAAGTAAGAATCGTGTGTCACAAATTTCACATTTATCTATAAATGTGAAGATTTTTTTTTCTTTTTTGCTGACATTGTCGTTACTCTTACCATGAGCATTTTGTATTCAAAAGATAGGACTTCTTACAATTCACAACATATCGGAAAACTACATTTGATTATAATTTTGATAAATAATCAAATTTTTAGACGCATTTAAAAAACTTAATCGACATTATTTCTCAAATTATACCTCTTAACACAATTTTGGCCCCATTCATAAAATATAGCCACTCTTTCATTTAGATGTTCCTATCATGACCATTTTGTATTCAATAAAAAAAAAAAAACCTTCTAATATGCCACAAACTATCCAATCAGTACTTAATACGAGTACTTAGACACAGTATATTTAAAAGTTGAATTTCGCAAAATTTTAATCATGCTTATGATTCTGTTATGATTTTTCAGCAGTCACATTTTTTAGATTAAAAATTAAAAGTTAGATTAACATCTGATGTATTTTTTTGCTGCAATTAATACTATGCTTTAAAAAATATAGTTTAAATCATAATTATTGAACGTCATATTCACCTTCATTACTAAATAAAATATGAGATATTAAAATTCTGATATCTAATTTACTTAAAAGGTGCTAAAACATACATAATAAGGTCGTATTTCTTTGATTTCTATTCGTTTACAGCTACTTAAGTACAGAACTTTCACGTGTTTTCACTCCACCTCCCTTTCTTTTAATGTGGATTGGTCTAGGGCTACTTAAACATTGAACTTTCGCTACTCTGATTTTTCCTCCTGATGACGGCTGTTGATTACAGTTGAAAGGACTCGAGTTTTTTAGCATCTTTCGACGGTCTTTTATGTTCTAATGCCCTTGTCATGTTTTGTTTAGCCCCTTTTAAGTAAATTATTTATCAGAATTTTAAAATCTCATATTTTATGATGCTCTTTTTTAATTATTTCAAAAAATACTCATAAAATGCTCTTTTATCTATATCCAATTTAAAATGAATGTATGTAGAATACGTTACTGAAGAGAAAAATAAATACATTAATAATAAATTTTAAAACTGTAGTATAAAAAATAATTTTAATGTTCAAAAAGCAACTAATCACCTTTATCATTTAAAAGAATCTAGAGTGTTAAAAAACGGATCATCTATATACTATGTACCATCTGCAAAACGGTATCTATATTATAAAGGCCAAACGTATCTGTGCGTAACGCATGCGTCATTTTGTGAATGGCAACACTTTCCCCAGCAATTAGGGTTTTGCGAATTTTACTACAGCAAATTTTATACTTTTAAACATCGCATGTTTAAAATTTTTACACAGTCGTATGGAGAAAAAAATGTACTTTTAAATGCAATTTTTTTCAAAGCTGTATCTCAATTTATTTTTGTTACATTAATTTTGTTATATTAATTTGTACCAATTTCGTAATTGTGGAAACAAAACCACACCATTCTCTCAAAATAAAAAATAAATAAATAAATAAATAAATAAATAAATAAAAATAAAAAAATAAGAAATTAAAATGCGTCTGTTATAAAATCCGGTGAATTTCGGTTTTATTTCTTTTAATAATTTTAATAATTGATTTTATAGTATTTTGCTGATTTTAGTTTAGAATAATATTTGCTTGAGAGTTAGACTGACCAATATAAGATGCATGTTTTACTGTAATTAATATTGTAGATTCGTATAAATAAAACAGTTCTTTTTCAAAGATTTTCTTTCGTCGAATTTCGACGGGTTCCTCCTCGCATATAGTAATTATAAAAATAAAGCAATGTTACATAGATATGTCAATTAAAAATCAAAATTCATTTTATAAATTTAGTCACTCGCGTATGTTTTCAACCATTCTTTATAAAAAGTTTCTAGAAAGCATTGCTATTTCTAACGCTTAATGAAAATCTACTTTTAAATAATGCGCAGCATTTCTGATAAGGAAATACTAGACATTTCCTATAGTTACTATTTTTACTACAACACATCGGATCAGTTATCATGTCTTTTCCTAATATCTTTTGTTCCTGGTTTCACTTAGATGAATCATATATATCTTTCATTGTCTGAAAAGATCGTTTTCCTGATTCTCTCTTTCATATAGAGAACAAAGGCATCAACTAATGATATGAATTTATGATAGTGATTTCTCATTTTTACTTTCTTCTATATTTACAAGAAGAAAGTATTGGATTCTTGGAAATGTTCGACTTCCGGTTTTCTACGGATTTACACGTTTTGGAGATACCAACAAAAATGTTTTTGACTCTGTCTGTCTTTCTGTATGTGACACAAATTTTGCGGGCGCTCTATCTTAAAAATCAACACACGGAATTTAATAAAAAACTATATTCCGTTAGTCCTTAATATATATTGGGGCTAATTAGATTTTAATGTAAATCGCACAACAGTTGGTGCTGCTATGCAGCACTTTTCACTATTTCCGATATAGCTCTACCTTAAGAACTAATGCATAAATTTTCATCAAACTTCAGATTCAATTACTCCTTGACATGCATTGACTTTTCTACATTTTAATATAAACTGCTCAATTTAGGGCGCCACTGTTCTGCATTTTTCACGATTTCTGCAATAGCTCAACTCTAGAACTAATGTACGGATTTTCATCCAACTTGAGATTTAGTCAATGCTTGACATTAGATGACATTTTCTACATTTTAGTGTAAATAACTGAATAGACAGCGATGCTATGCTGCATTTTTTGCGATTTCCACAATAACTCTATCTTTAGTATATATGTGTAGATATTTTCATAATACTTCAGAATCAGTTAGTCCTTAATATGAGTTGGTGTTGTTTACATTTTGGTATAAATCTCCTAAGAGGTGGCGTTGCTATCCTGCATTTTTCACTCTTTCCACAGTAGCTCTATCTCAAGTACTAATGCACGGATTTTCTTCAAATTTTAGATTCAATTAGATGTTGACATAATATGTTGAAAATAAGATTTCGGTGTAAATCGCTCAAGAAGTGTCGATGCTATGCTGAATCTTGCATGATTTACGTAATTTAGAAATAGTCATATTTTGAGAACAAATGCACGAAATTTTATGTCATTAGAGTCCAAATAATGGGCATAGATTGCCGTTAATTTTCGTACTGTGATCGCGAAATTTCAAGTATTAATATGTATGAAATAGAAGGAAGTTTTGGAATTGCTACATCCTTCTACGGGAAAATCAGATATCATACTGATGGTGTAATATGTTATAACACGTGTGAAAGACTTTTCAAAACATGGGTAATTGCAATTTTTCACATGGAAATATTTTATAAATATATCAAAAGTGCAGATATAAATATATAAGATATCATTTCAATTTTTTAATCATTTCTTTTTCTGTAAATAAATAATTTCGATTACGTTTTCAATCATTTTTTATAAAAAATGCTCTTGAAAACATAATTATCTCTAATGCTTAGTGAAAATCTACTTTTAAATAATGCGCAGTATTTCTGACAAGGAAATATTAGACATCTGCGCGTTAGTATTTTACTACAACATATAGGATTAGCTATCATATATTTCCCTAATATCTTATTTTTCTGGTTTTAGTAAGATGAATCATATACCTTTAATTGTCTAGAAAGATTATTTTCCCGATTTATCCCCTCTTTCATATAGAGAATAAAGGTAATGAATGGTCAACTAATGATATGAATTTACTGTAGTCATTTCACATTTTTTAGCTTTGACACACATCCTTCTATGGGAAAATCAAAGATCTATTTTTGATGATGTAATATATGTGAGAGATAGGAATTTTTAAGACATCGTAAGGATAACTGCGACTTTTCGTAAGAAAATATTTTAGAATTATATGAAATTTAAACATATAAATGAAAAAATATATTATTATTATTTTAGTCACTACTTTTTCTCTAAATGAATCCTTTTCGTTATGTCTTTAACGATTCTATATAAAAAATGCTTCAGAAAACATAATTATCCTAATGCTAAATGAAAAACTGCTTTTAAATATTGCGCATCATTTCTGATGAGGAAATGTTAGGCATTTCCAATTACTATTTTTACTGTAACACATAGGATCAGTTATCATGTCTTTTCCTAATATCTTTTATTCCTGGTTCCACTAAGATGAATCATATATCTTTCATTATCTGGAAAGATCATTTTCCCGATTTATACTCCGTTTCATATTGAGAACAAAAGTATCAACTAATAATATGAATTATCATAGTCATTTCTCATATTTTAAATTTCGCATATCCTTCTATGGGAAAATCAAAGATCTATACTTGATGATGTAATATATCCGAAAGATGTGACTTTTCAAGACATTAGATGGATAACTGCGACTTTTCGTGTGAAAATATTGTAGAATTTTAGAGGTATATAGATATAAATTAAATATAATTATAATATTTTGGTCTCTAACTTTTAGCTAAATGAATAGTTTCCGATATGACTTCAACCATTCTTTATATTAAAAAAAATGCTTTAGAAAACATAATTATCCCTAACGCTTAATGAAAAGCTACTTTTAAATAATGCGCATAATTTCTGATGAGGAAATCTTAGCCATTTGTTAGTTACTATTTTTACTGCAACACATAGGAACAGTTATCATGTCTTTTCCTAATATGTTTTGTTCCTGGTTTCACTAAGATGAATCTTTATTTTTCATTTTCTAAAAAGATCATTCTCCGATTTATCGCCTCTTTCATATAGAGAACAAAAATATCAACTAATGATCGGAATTTATGATAATCATTTCTCATTTTTTAGCTATTCCATATCCTTCTATAGAAAAAAAAGTTTTATATTTGATGATGTAATATATCTGAAAGATAGGACTTTTTAAGACATTATGTGGGTAATTGCAACATTTAGTAAAACAATTTTTTTAATATATAGAAATTTCTAGCTATCTTCGCATTTTTTCTAAAGTATATAGAAGTTGTCATTTTCTTTCCCAATATCTTTTGTCTTTTCTTCTGACATGTATTAATAAAGAATGATTTTTTTTAGCATACTTTAAAGTACACAAATTTAGTCTTACGTTCCATTGTTAGCTTAATGCGCATAAGGAATGCGTGGTAATTTTTTGGTAAATTATTATTTTCAGTATTACATCAGCGACAGTCATGAAAATACAGATACTTTCAATATCGCTCCTGAAAAAATCGCCAGTCAAACATATTATTACATTTGGGCATGTAGAATCACCTTCAATTTCAACAACCTTTCCGAGAGAGTGTTTTTGTTTGGGTATGAAAAGTTTGGAATTCAAAGCGCATAAGCACGTTATAAGTTAACTTTTTTGCTACAACCGTCTTGGTAGCACGCCATTATAACTAAAATATTTTTAACGGCTTTCCTGTCTTCTGTGATAGTAAATAGTGATGGCATAATGTTGACTTTTGTAAGCTCAATCACAAGAATCCGCGTTTATCTTCCTTTTAACATTATGGCGTCGAGCAGGTGCCGATTCGGCACTCTTCAATGGAGTAATTGTCGATTTGAAAAAGAAATTTTTTCGAGAAATAATTAATACTTTAAATAACACTGAAATAATTGAAACGATAAATTTTAATAAATTTATATAAAATTCCTAGTTGAACCCGCATTTATAAAAACTAAGATAAGACTTCTCCGTGTTCTAATGTTAAGATGATTGTCTATCTCTATCTTAAACGTTTAAGGGTGTATTCGAAAAAATAATTTTTCACCCTTAACAGCTCGAAATACTGCAATTATCAAAAAATTGACAAGCACGGCTCATTGTGTATTTTTTAACCGACTTCAAGGAGGAGGTTATGATTTCGACCTGTATGTATTTGTTGTTCACGCATAACTTTCGTAAATATGAACCGATTTTGATAATTCTTTTTTTGTTTGAAAGCGTATGGGGCCCATGTGGTCCCATTCAAATTTCATAAAAATCTGTTGATTAGAACTTTTTTAAAAATTAAAACATTAAAATTCAATATCTTTTCGAAGCAATCGACCAATTAGAAACGTTCATTTTTCATGTTTTTAAGTTACACTTACATAGACACACGATCTTTTTTTCAAAGTGTGAAATCCTAACTGGACAAAGTTCACATTTATTAACAGTGTACACTGTAAAAAAATTGACCCTTTTGTTGCATAATCACTCCCCCGTTTTTATTAAATAAGGGAATTTACAAGTTTCATGCGATTGAGAACAAAAATGAATTTAAAAATAAATCAGAAAATAAGCAGTTTGGATTGGAATTCTTCCTAAAAATGACTTATCTCTGGAGAGGAATAAAAATGTGGAATCCCATGTTATCCTATGGAAAAAATACTTATTCTTTTTATTCATTCAAATTTGGAAATTTAAGCAATATTTACTTTTCAACAAATATAGACACACTGTAAAAAAAGGATCGATTTACTAAAAAAAATTTAGTTTCTCTCAGTGATCCTTGCAATACTAAATTTTTTTTGTAATCTTACTCAGTTACAAGAAAATCTGTAAGAATTACTAGAAAAAAGATAGCAACGAATAGAGTTAATAGCTTTATATTTTTTTATAGCTATTACTAAAACTCACTTGGTGTGGCCGTGATAGCCTAGTGGTCATAGCACCGAACTCCAGGCTGAAATGTCCCGGGTTCGATGCTTGACACTACCAAAGACTCGCC
This sequence comes from Maratus speculifer, assembly GCA_964019185.1. NCBI lineage: Eukaryota > Metazoa > Arthropoda > Arachnida > Araneae > Salticidae > Maratus > Maratus speculifer. The sequence goes on from OZ025301.1 coordinate 187,711,286, forward strand.
AAGTGTATGTAGTGTAAGTACTCGTTAAAAAAGGGGGTTATGACAACTCTCTCGTAGCAGTTATGATGGGTGATGATCTCTGGACTTTCCCTTTCCTTCAAAAGCATATCGAAATTGAGCAGGTGGCAATGTTTGGTGCTGCAATCTATTGAGGCTTTGCCGAAAATCTTCCACTGCAAAAGTCTGTCTTCTTATCCACTGGAAGCAGTTCAAAAGAAGCTCCTGCCCTTTGGGAACACGTCAACAACAAAACTCATCTGGTGGTTTTTGCTAAAAAGTTTTAAATTAGTTATACGAAAAACTCATTTATACAATTTACAAAATAAATGTTTGTTTCACTTGCTAAAATTGCGTCTGGACCAATTACTAAGAATCTGTGTGTAATGGTTACTAAAAATAATTTTTGTTATTAAAATTTGCTTGGTGGCTCATACTAAAAAGTTTTAAGTTAGTTATACAAAAAATTCTTTTGTTCAGTTTACAAAAAAAAAAAATGTTTGTTTCACTTGCAAAAAAAAAAAAAAAAAAAAAAAAAAGTTTGGAATAGTTATTATGCGTACTGTGAGTAATGGTTACTAAAAAATTCTGTGGAATACAAATTTACTAAAAAATTTTTAGTAACCTCATGAATTTTTTTATTACAGTGCAGGACGATTCTTTGTCTCTCTGTAAGCATAAAATATTTTTCAGATATTTATGAGAATTTTAAAATTCGCGTTAAATTTTCAAAAAATTCTAAAAAGTACTTTCTTCTCATTTGTAACTTAGTACTGAAAATATAAATAAAAATTTGAAGTTTACAGAGGGATAAAGAACATTCCTGTCTATGACCTAAAAAAAGTGTTGTTGAAATTTTCAAGTTTGAATGAACTAGAAGGATAAGTATTTTTCTCATAGGATAACTAGTGATTCCACTTTTTTTCTTCCCACCAAGATAAGTCCCCTTAAAATCATCATCTAACTGTGCTATAGGAAAGAACGGAATTTCAAAAAGTCTCTTATATAGTATATTCTTCGACAAAAAATTTCTTCTAGTAAGACCATGCTTGCTCATTTCGTGCTGAATCTATCGTTCCTGTCGGCGATACTGAAAGTACACTGTTAAAAAAAATCTGAAATTCACAAGTATGTTTTTCCTGAATTTCTCAGAAAAAGTCAATTTTCACACTTATTTTTCGTTAAAAATTCGAAATTTTCTTTATATTTACTGACAATAACGAAACGGACGAAGATGGAAGGAAATAACGAAGATACTCCGTTATCGGTCACAAATATATTTTTAAGTTTAGAAAACTCACATATTGTTGCACAGAAATGAAAAAAATTGAATGAAAGAAGACTGTCTCTTTTTTTAAAGATTTCTATCGTGCTACTGAATTGAAACTGAACTGATACCAACAACTAGAGATCTGCACGGGCTGGGTTCGGGTCATTTTCCATCAACGGCATTCGGGTCAATTTCCATCAACGGCATTCGGGCCGATTTCCATTAACGGCACTCGGGCCGGGCCTAGTCACTAATCTTTTCGGGCCGGGTTCGGGCCTTAATTTTTTTTTTTCCGGTAGCATCGGGCCGGGCTGAGCCTAACTTATTTTTTCCGTACGAAGCCGAGACTGATTTCGTTCTTCCTTGTCTTCACGGACCAGGCATATACTTTTAAGTCGTCATTAATCTACAATTAAACATTAGAATTTATTCTTTTTAAAGAATCGTAGATCGCTAGGCGTCTTAAAATAGAATTAAACACATAAAAAAAAACATGATTATGACGGAATTTTCGTTTAAATTGAAAACTGCAAATTTCCTTTTAACTGTTCATTCATCCAAAATAAATACAACAATACACGAGAAAAAAAATATATTAAACATTTACATCTGCTAAGAAGGAAACGCATTTCTTTCTTATCAATATCTTAGAAGATTTTACTTTTACCATATACCGTTTTTTAGATTTTTTTAATGTATTAATAATAATAATGATAACAAACATTTACATACAACAAACAAAGGTTCATTAAAAGTGTAAATATCGCAGCCTATGGCACTTCTGCATAAATAAATATTATAAACATGAAAAAAAAAAGACTAAGTTTTTTTGGTCTGAACTCCTCCGTTAGAGTAAAGATCGGGCCGAATTTTTAACTTTTTTCCGGGACGGGCCGAGCTCGGGCCGAAATTTTAACTTTCGGGCTGGGCCGGGTCGGGCCAATGTATTTTGCGTTCGGGCCGGACGAGCCAATATTTCTTTCGTTCCGGCCGGCCGGACTCGGGCCTGGAAATTTCGGCCCATGCAGACCTCTACCAACAACATTTTGAGAAACAAATTAACCGGACTATATTCTAATCATTCATTGAGCAAAGGAAATTTCTCTAATAAATTATTTAATCAAACCATATTATAATTATTCATTAACCATAAGAAAATCATAATAATAAATAATCCTAATTAATTGAAACTTGCGAGAATCACAGTAAGATCGATTAAATTACAATCTATTTTATTAAAATATAAAGACACTGAAGCCCATTATGTGGTTTTATAATGAATGATGTGCGTTTGAAGTCTCTCTTGCGTGACAGCTAGATTAATGGACTCCTGCACCTAAATTCGGGACACACCGACCACCGATACACCGACAACTTTGTTCTCTTTACCTCGGTTAATAAATACAGGCGCTTCTAAACTGTTCGATATATGGTTCCACCACACAATTATTATGCCAACTTTATAACGAAATGTTACTTCTTTTTTAAATGGAGTTTTTCCTTCTTTTATTTCTCAAAGAGGAAAATCTACTGACAGAATGAAAAAAGTCTGACAACTTTGCTACCAGGAGTTTTACCGTGTATTCACAAATTTAAATTTAACAGTGTAGCTGAAGTTTCATTTGTGCCACGGACGTGCAACTGGAAACAAATGAACAAAAAAAGAAAAAATAACACGCATACATTATATATTAAGCTAATAATAATAAAAAAAGTAAATTTGTGTTCAATACTGTATTCTAATAATAATAATAATAAATAAATAAATTAAAAAAAAACTATGATCATTCTTTATTGAATAGCCCTTTTATATTGGACAAAATATTGAATTTGGATTGCTTTCATAAGTGGCTCAAAATCAAAGGTGATTTTCAGATTTCAATACAATATGTGAGTTTTTAAAATTAATAAACATCAAAATATCTAAGAAAATATCCATAATCTGAGGCTTAGTTACATTTTCACAAGAAAATTATAGAGATAAGCGACAAATTCTAAGAAAGAAAAGTATTTGGAATCGACAGGAAATAATTCCCGATTGATCTAAATGTATAATCGCAGTAATATTGTTGAAATATTATGCATAATTGATTCAATCATATGTTTAGATTATGTAATGTTACTTGTTTTACAAGAATGATTTGCTAATAGAAAATAAATGCGATTAAGATACATTTTTTAAAATGAATTATCTTTGTATGGGAATGAATGAAAAATTATGAGAAATTCATTTGATAGCAAAAACAACATGACATAGGAAGAATGTTTATTTTCTTTCTATCTCTCTATTGAATCAAGGAAAGAAAAACATTTTAAAGTAAAACATGAATAATCATGTAAACGCCACACGCCAAATTGGAAAATTAAACGTATCTATCTTTAAATTTCCTGTTATATAAACTTAAAAATACAATGAAACTTCCATTCAATGAATCTTATCATTGCATTGAAGTACTTCGTTATGAAGAAAATTCGTTAAATAGAAATCAATTCTAATTCATATATAAAAAAAAAATTACACATGCATAAAAGGCAAAATAAACATAAAATAGAAATATTGGAATAATCTATTTTTATCCGGGTTGTTACTTTTTAAGCAAAGAAAACAAATTAGAAAAATTTATTTTAAATAAACCAGAAAAATATCAAAGAAATAAAACCCCTATACAATAAAGAAAGGTAAATAGAAAATGAAGCATAAAGGACTTTTTTCTTTTTGTTCTTACTCTTCCAAATATTCAACATTAGAAAATTCTGTAATATAACTTTATAAAAGTCTCATATTAAAAATATACTGTTCAAAAACTTTTCAGACATTTGTAAGTATGAAAATAATATATCTATAACATTTTCGCAAAATTGCAATTTCTTTCTTATTGTATGAAAAATTTTTAGCATTTATTCATTTGAATGTAAATGATTAAATAAATAAGTAATTTCATTTTCATACCATCCGCAGAAAATCATACATCCATCGGAACAGCAACCTTTCCGTTTGACAGTTGTACATGAGCGGACGTGGAATAAACTTTATTATGTAGAATATATTTTTCAGAATATGGAGATTAATTTACAAATTGATTGCATACAAAATCAAAGATCAACAGAAAATTTTGTTAAGTAGAAAACTTCGTTAAACAAGGACTTCGTTAAAGCGAAGTTTCACTGTATTACGATTTATTAAACCTACACCTTCTAAAATCTGTAATGTTTTAGGGTTTCATTCTTCTGACGAAACCCTATGCGTCTGTGTCCTCTGTCTGTCTGCCCGTCACAGAGTCCGCACTCAAAAACTGTATAAGACAGAGAGTTCAAATTTTGAGTACTTACAGTTGAATACCTCGTGTGACACGACAAATCATAAAATTTCTAAAAAAGTATGTTATTTTAATTAAATCAGTTTTATCAATGCCATCTTTTCATTTTTACAATTTAAATTTTAAAACAGATACTTAATTTCATCGCTTTTTGTGTAGACATCATAGTTTGGAGTTAAAGCACCTCGCTAGTAAACAGAAAGTTCTTAGGTCGAACCCCAGTGCTGAACTCAAAATTTCATGCTAAAATGGATTTAATTGAACGAAATTTAGTAGATTTTGTCAATTTAAGGGTTATATTATTATTTTTTTTATATTGGTATTCGTAATAAGGTACCCTGGGGTAATAGCGCCAGGCGGGGTAATAACGCCAAGTGCTTATATTTTGCATAATTATGAAATAATCAGGTAAATGACACCCATGTGCTCTGCGTAGAAGGGTTTTGAGTCATATAAATCGCAAAAAACAGCTTTAAGTTAATTTGTTTCATTTTTAGGTCTTATTGTTTTTACAAACAACTAAAATTAACGCTTGATCTAAAATTTGCGAGATACGTTTTGTGATGTGAAGACTATCTTTTTATCCGGAAATACTTTATTAATTACATAAATTTGTAGTGCATTTCATGTACTTTTAAAATGTTGTTGAAGATTTTGGATATCTTCTCGAGATAATTTGTAATTTAAAATGTACTGCGCAATAACTATACCGGGGTAATAACGCCAATCCTTGACATTAATACCCCGGTTGATTCCCTACAGTGGCCGAGCTACATCCTAAATACTGATTCAAGTAAACACAGTTAAAATTGTGCAATGTTTCTCATATTTCTATTTAAGCGGTCCTTTTTAAGCAAAAAGAAGCTCACGGTCTGATATTCTTTTGCCTCACCCCCCCCCCCTCCCACACCACACATTTATTTTTCTTACACTTTCACAAAAAATTGAACATTTTCAATAGCTTAGAATGCAATTTGTCAATTTCTAAGTTTGTAGAGTTTGTATTTTTAGAATTGGGCTATCTACATGCAATTATTCCATCTTATTTCATAGTTTTGTTTGCAAGGCGTTATTACCCATATAGGTGGGTAATAACGCCAAATAGAATTGGTCAAGAAAAAACGCCATTACATTTTATGAATACATATCTGTTAAATTATTTCATTTTATATAGATAGTCAATGAGCTGCTGTATCAGATCCTATATTTGTTTGAAAAATACAATCTAACTAAGCCGTGAAAATTGGTAGAACCTTAACGTGGCGTTATTACCCCAGGGTACCTTACTTTTTGTAATTCAATTTTCTTTCTATTTCAATATATATATATATATATTGTTTAAAAAAAATTTTTTGTTGTTTTTAAATAACTTAAAATTTATTTTATATTTCCGCTAAATTATTTTGATTTCATTTTTTTTAATAATTTGAAATTTTGGATTTTATTTAAATAATTTAATTTGAACATTTTAAAATTGATTAAAATAAATAATTTCCTTTTATAATTGCTTTAAAATTAAATCTATTGGTGCTATAATCTATGTAATTATATTATTTAATAATTATAAATTAACAATTTCGATTTATTTAGCAAACGAAAAATTGTTTAGAAACAAATATTAAACAAAACCCTTTGTGTGATTTGCGACTACACTTACCTATTTATTTAAAAAATACCACAAATCTATGAATGATATACTGGTCCTTTTATTACAAAAATAAAGAATTGGTCACGTTTCATTATTATTACTTCTTTATCTCTCTTTTTAATTTCAGCTGCGGGGAAAATTGATATAAGTGAATCATCAGAAGGATTCATTTTTCTGGTATTTCTTTCCCTCCAAAAATAGCCGGCATTATGATATTTCTTATAACATGTCATTCAATTTATGTAGTTGATGAAATCAGCTATTATACTGGGTCTTTAGTTTCTTGTATATGATTTCTTTTTTCTTTTAATAATCATTTTTGCCTTAAGGTGACGGTATTTTTTTCATGTGGAAAATCGAAAATTTCGCCTTAAGGAGTCTGTTAGTTTTGTTCTTATGAATAGACACTTAATCCGAAATTTTACACTTTTCTATTTAACTAGTTTGTAAAATTGTGACTTTCAAAAATACAGAAATCCTTCTGAGGAAAAAAATTGGGTATCAACACTTAAACTGTTAGGATTGTTTACCTCCGTACTAGAACCCTGCGCGGTTCTGATTGCTCAAGACCATAATCCGAGTATTACCTTTTGAAGTCAACATGCAAAACCGACCTGGATCCGACAAAAAACTTCATCGACCAGAAACCCGAAAAAAATAAATTACAGAGTCCCGTGGCGGTAGTCTCGCTCGAACCTGACTTACATGGTCTATCAATTAAATAACGAGACTGAATTTTTCTCGCCAAGCAGAAGGCCGAAGAGAGGAAGTTTCCAAGCGATATGTGTAATGGAACGTACCAGCAACATATTCTAGCAGAATTTTGTTAGCTTTTAACCTTTGCAGGGCTCAAATCACTCGAGAAATAGACACGTGTTTGAAAATAGCGTAAAGTTTTCAGAATGGAACAAACTGTGTTGCAGAGATAACCCATAAAGTTTTGCGTAAAACTAAACAAATTGGTTACTGAGAGGCTTCCCGTGTTAGAATAAGCTTACGAGAAGAATATTTTTTCCAAGTCTCAAATGTTTAGGTAACATAAAGCCTTAAAACATGCAATAGAGGACATTGACGACGCACAACGAGCTGAACGTTCATCAAGTTCTCTAATCAGACAATGTGGTTTCAGAATCTTCATACAATGTGACTAAAATTTAAACGCTAGTGGTTTCGGATCTCGGGTAGGTATCTGAATGATTCCGAGATGTTGCGACTCACAAAATCGATTGTGAATCAAATTGTCACCGAATAAGATCAAATCCAAAAAATATGTGATAAGCTGTACTCTTCAAATTGACTTAATTCCTGGCAAAGCACAATGTGTCAACACTCCCACAAAACACCGTACAGTCTTAGTGTGTCATCGTCTGGCTACAGTACTTTTTACAGTGTCCTGGGCTTACTTTTTGTCAGGATAATGCCAGACCACACATGACACTTGTTGCTATGAATTGTCTTGAAGCTTGTTGAACACTCCCTTGTCCAGCGAGATCGCCAGATCTCTATCCCATAGAACATATCTGCGATATGAAGGGAAGGCGACTGCATCTTACAGAAAATGTTGATAACCTAGCCCGACAATTGGAGCGAATTTAATGAAAATACCACAGGGCATCATCTAAACTCTTTATCAATCTATATGCCACGCCGTGTGGCAGCTTTCATCCAGGCTAGAGATGGGTCAACACCTTATTGAGTTTGTTACTTTGTAACTATGTAACTCTGAAATAAATCATTTAATTGTTCTGATATTATAATAATTTTCTATCCTGTATATAATTTTCCTATCGACCAATTTCTCCATTGGACAACTCCTTCCTGCATCGATTTTTTTTGTTATAGAGTGTATGTAAAGTAATTTAGAATTATATCACTAATCTAATAATTGTCTTTACAATATTAGAAAACAAAATGTACATAAAAAATGCAATCATAGATTATTCTTTTTTTGCGGTACAGTTAAGAGCGATTTTTTTTTCTCATGGAATATGAAAAATATTAATTACAATTCGCTTTTCATACAAAGGTACATTTATTGTTTTTGTAATATGCACCCCCCCCCCCCCCGACACACACACACATTTTTCTAATAGTGTTAATGCTTTTTATAAACTGTATATTATATCCTTAAGTATAAAATATTTATTTATAGCAAACATTTAAAACATTTTCTTATTAATGAAAACATGGAGATTGAGATATTTAAAATTTCAATCAAACCAGTTACTACGTTAATGAATAAAATATTAATTAATTCAAAATGTCAAACGAGCATTATTTGATTAATTATTATCTAATTTTAGAAAACTTGAAAACATACTTTTTAAATATGAATACACATATCAAAATTGAATTATTAAAAAAATTTAATCGAAAAAAGTATTTCAAATATTAATTAGTTTAATATTAATTGGATATGAAAAAAATTAAAATGCATTCTATGTATATGTCTCCTTTAATATGCTGGTCCAATAAATAAATTTGCATTTAGAAAAAATATAAGATTTCGTATTTAAATAAATTGAAGTTAATGATTGAATCAGCAAAAAATATGAACAAAAAATAAATCACGTATTAAGCATAGATTATGAAACAGTTTTTAGAACTAACAGGATAAAACTAAGAAATTTAGTTCTTTTCGTTGAATGAAATACGATATTGAAATAAACAACAATAACGACAACACACAGCTTAATAAAAATCCAATTTCGTAATTGCTGTCCATATACGGTAAAGTGCTTCTTTTTTTCCTAATGTAAGTCTTTTGCGTAGCCTTGTATGCAATCTATTGAACTGATACACACCCCTGAATACATTAAAAATGAGATCAACTTAAAAATACAGATCAAGGGGTAAACGCACTTCCATCAATTATCGTTCTTAGTCAGTCCTTAAGGCGAATTCCTTTGTGTGTCTCTGTAAATGAACGATAAATGTTATGCGATTCTGAAATGTATAGAAAATATACAGTGCATTTTATTTATTTCGTTATGTTTGAAGTGTCATAACATTATTAAAATACACCGAAAGCAATCGGTCACAATGAAGCGAAATCCTTTTGTTCATTACAGCAAAAAATGAATCAATGCTACTTATTCTGCACTTTTGAGAAAGGCAGTTGTAGTCCGTATCACGGATGTAAGGAGTGAACCAAAAGTCTTACTTTGATTACAAAACTTGCGTCACACATAAATCGTTTGTATAATAATGTAGCTTGTTGTATCATTGGATAGGTCAGTTTTAGTAGTTTTTTGTGAAACACTGAGAAAAAAATATAATTCTAGAATCTAGAATCTAAACTGTGACTCTTGAAAAAATAGTTCCATGTCATCCTTATAAATTCTAGCTCCCTTTGCTAGCGAGTTCTAAAGTCTCCTACTAGAATTCAAGAGCGTTTTCCTATATTCTAGTTGACAAACTTATTTAAAAATCTCTGCAAATAGATGCGAACACCAGAGGTTTTATTTAGTAACTATAATTCTAGTTTATGAAACCATTTCCAAAATCTAGCGATAATTTCTCGTTACTGAAACGACTCAATATCGTTTCGTTCCCTACAAAACAAGAGATTAGAAATGCTAGGTTATTTCGTCTATTTAGCTTAGTTGTTTAACCTATACGCATAGTTCGAACATCTGTAGTTCTAGTTTAGGTACTCAGAAAATGACTAACTATTCATTCTAGGTGAATGCGCCATATTTTTTTTTCTCAGTGAAGAGATGACACAATTTCTCCTTCAAAATTGAATCTCCTTCAAAAGAAAGCTCAATGTGTGCTTTATTTTCAGGAAACGAATTTGCCCATTAATGTTCAGTGAACATTTTAACGTTGTTACGATGCAAACCTTCTGATGCAATTTAATAAAGCTGTGATATGACAGTTTTAATGAAGTGGGCAGGGTTGATGATATGTCATTAAGTGACATGCCTGGGCTGCGCGCAAAGAAGTCTTGTAACTGTTATCAGTATGGTCTTCCTTTCTTGTGGTGTTTTTGATTCTTAATGGCTTTAAGGGAAAAGGAATTGTTGTGCTGCAAAACAGGACCATTTCCTTCAAATAGAGTTGAGCTCCTTTTCTTCTGACTCATTGTAAATTTTACCTCATTCTTTTGTGAATAAACCGCAGATAAGTCCGGGACAAAAGATTTCATGGAATACTGTTGAAGGATGACTAAACAAATGTGTGCCTGTAGCTTGTGTGGGTGAAGCACTTGTTGAACACACTCGGCAATCAATCAGTTGAGTCCTACTCAATAAAATCGTGAAGTATCACGTAAACTTCAAATATCTGCTGCTAAATCTGCTGTGTGCACTGTAATAAAATACAAGTTAAGGCTGTTCTTAAATCAAAAAAGAGCAAATTTGTGACATAAGTTTAAATTTATTTCTGTTTGGAATTGCATGAAACCAGCGGGCGTTGTTATCCAGAAACTATCTAAATGCACTCATTTTTTTCGTTTTTTTAATTAAATAATTTATTTATTTATTTATTTTAATTAAAAGCAATAGATATTTTAGAACATGCCGTCAAATTGACGTTAGGAACCGTATTTTCCGACGCAAGCAGAAAAACAGCCAAGGAAAGGGAGAAAAAGCGTGTGATCATGTGACGAAAATAGCTTGAAACTCGGTAGGCAATTTAATTATCAGGAAATGGAAAACTCAGCTCGATTCGAAAGCGCTTACATAATCAGGCTTTACTATTTTATATCTTTCCATTAAAAAATGAATTTGAAAACATGTGAAAACGTTTTCTGCTTGTTGAGCAGAGCAGTTGAAAGCAGTGTTATCGAATGCTTGGCGGGAGCTAGAATACCGTTTAGATATTCTCCGAGCTATCAAGGAGGCATCAGTTGAAATTTACTGAGGTACGCGGTCTTATAAAAAAATTATATCAGTATTTACAATGTATCTGAACTAACATATGTCTAATTACAATATTTTGAATACAATAAATATTTATAATCATAAAGAAGACGTTTGGTTTCTCTGTATATCATTCTCGCTATGTTTGAAATATCTTAACATCATTAAAATGCACTATAAACGAATCCCCCCCCCCCCATACAGTCCATAAGATAATGAAGTTCTTTTGCCATGTCGCTGTAAACGAACTATTAAATACACATTTTCATTTTCAATACCGAACATTCTATAATAAATCTCAATACTGTATAAAAAGTTCATAGCCCGAATATATTTACAAGAGCTAGAGACCAAACAGAAAAATGACAGACTGGCTGCAAATGCAACAAAGCTAATTCATAAATACTTTTGAACTATGTTGAAAAGTGTTAAAAGCTGGAGCAAAAGAAGCCTCATGAATAAATTTAACATCAAAATTATTACTAAATTTAACTAGCTACACTAAGAGAAATGATGGTTTCAAATCTCAGTAAATGGATGTATTCCCTTTTTTATGAAACTTTTTATTTCAAATATGGCGATCCAATGCTTTCAATTCTGGAATACCAAAAATATTCAGTTTCAAACGATTTTTTTAATTCCTTAAATTTAGTAAATTTCACCAGGATAATTGAATTTATTCATATTATTTCATTTGTTATGATTTCGAACGAAACGCTGCTTTGAGTTATAGTTTGCAACATCAAAGATGGAGAACTAAATTTTTATCGAGTTCGCGGAAGAACACTTAAAAGTCGTCGTAATATAATGGCGAAAGCGTAAATTGTATTATTCATTCTTCGAAATCAAAGAATGGATGAATTTGTAAAGGAAAGACTTCATAGGTAGAATTAGACAACTACCATCAATATATACAAAACTCGTGTATAATCAGAAATAAACATTATGAATAAAGCTTCATATCGTCATATTTTGGTATGTCCATGTTTTCAGAAATTAGTCTATTGATGTTTTAAACTTGAGTGATTTTGATTCGAGCCATTTCGACTATGAGACATACTCAGATTTGAGTATTTGTTACTCAGTGTTGCAAATGTCGTTTTTAGAGTGTAAATTTATATGAGTTTAATTAATTATTCGACAACAATATTTTCTTTGCATATGATGATAAAAGCGCGAAACCAATAATTTACGATGTATTTTTAAAATTCACATTCAAAATACCTTTGTTTCGAGTATTTGACAGAGAAAATTAATTTATCTTAAAATTTTAATATGCCGATATCAAAGAAATAAAAATAATCTAATTTATTCCGCAAAATTGTCAAATTAATTCTTCTCATTAATAATTGCAGGATGAATATCATTAAATGTTTTAATGATACGGATAAAATGACTGATAAAATGTTTTTTAAAAGGGATTAATTTTAAATTTTGATTAACCAGATAAATGAAATATTCCGTCAATGTTTCCTGTCAAAACTTACATTATTTCAGCAACTGCTATGTTTATACATGCCATAAAAGAATGTTACATCACTATTTTCTTTAATTTATTTTCCGTTTCGACAAGTATTTGAAATCCTGGGGGGAAATATCACAAAATGTATTTCCAGGAAAAGATTTTAAAAATAAAGCCTCTTTAATCACGTTAATTTTTCATATATACTGTGTATAGATATGTAAATTTCAATTGCTGACATAATCGGTAAAAAATATGTAATATGTTTTCTAATTAGATCACAGCAAAAAAAGAAAATATTTATAAGTTGATAAAATTCAACGCTTAGAGCATCAAATAGACCAATAAATTCGATCTTTGAATGCACTTACATTGCTCTTATTCAAAAATAACTGATTGCAATTCTATTGGCCAATAAACTTTAATTTTGAATCCGTTTCTTTTACATAGTTTTTTTTTTTTTTAATTTTCCTGTCATCCTATTGGGCAATAAACTTTATCATTGAATCCCTTTTTATTTGCATATATCTGAGAAAATTTCTTTGCTGAGTGAGCAATCATATTTTGCACTGATGTTTTAAAAATACACCGTAAATGTTATATTTTGTACCCCAAAGTAAAGGATTTGTTTTGAGTGTCCCTGAATAGATGAAATGTAAATTCTACATATTTCACTTCGAATATGGAATTTATCATTGTAAACCGAAATAATACATATCTGTTGGCAATCGGACTACATTTACTTCCCTTAGAGCACGGACAGACAAACGAATACATAAACACTTTAAATTATGTTGGAAAGCATTGAAAACTCCATAAATATATGTATTTACAAATATAAAAGCTTATGCCTCTGGGAAGATGTGTCGGAATAGAAGAAAACTTTGCCATCAGATGAATTTTAGATGAATTTGAATAGTTTCATAATCCGCCCTCCCCGCTCCAAAAAAATCCTTTTGTCGAACACCATATTTTTACAAGTCCTCTGTTAGATTAACATTATAAATTATTTTAATAACAATTTTAATTTTTCTTAAGAAAGGTGTTATAGTAAAAATAAAATACATTGACATATTTCGGAACCGTCAAATAAATTCCATAGTCATAATATAAATAAAACAAAATTTGAAAATATTTCTCGGTCAATACAAATGACACGCGAGAATGAGATATAAATAACAAAAAAAACACGCCCTCTATTGCAAAAAATTAAATTAAAATATAGACCACGATCTAAAACTTAACTAAACTATTTTAATTTAATTTTTTGCAATAGAGCGCGTGTTTTTTTGTTATTTATATCTCATTGTCGCGTGTCATTTGTATTGTCCGAGAAGTATTTTGAAATTTTGTTTTATTTATATTATGACTATGGAACTTATTTGACGGTTCCGAAACATGTCAATGTATTTTATTTTTACTATAATACCTTTCTTAAGAAAAATTAAAATTGTTATTAAAATTTTTATATAAAAGGTGAATATTTTAAAATCTGATGATTTAAAAAAATCAATTGGATTTAATTAACTTTTTATTATAAATTATTTAAAGTAAAAAAGATAAAATAAACATTTATAAATATAAAATACTCTTATAAAAATAAATTTAATCGAATTTTTTAACTATCTAATAATTAGACTTTGAATGACAATGACTAAATGAAAGTGTCTAAAGCCCAATAAAGATTTTGAATTAGTTTACGTTTGATTGAATTTTTAATTTTGTTTAACTAATTATTTGAGTTACGTTTATTTTCTTTCAAAGTGCTATAGAAAAATTTTTAAAAATAATGAAAATAAATCGTGTCCAGGAATATTATTTTAGATTTGATATTTTAATTTCCGTTTTTGAAAAGCACTTTAAAATTTATGAAGAATATCAATAACTGTATTTATTATTAATGAATTTCTTAAACACATCTGGAAAAAACAGAAAATTAAATACTTTACCAAAATATTCTATATAAAAGATGCATGAAGAAACATATGTTTTATTTATTTATTTACTTATTGCTATTAGATCATTGCATGTTATCTTAATGTTTGCTTTAAATAAATAAATAAATAAAAATGAAAGAGTTATAAATTACAAATAACGTTTATTTATATCCCAATATAGTTCACGATGTAGCTTTTAATTAACAATGTAAATTCTTTTAGATATTCATTGCAAAATATAAAGAAAATATTCATAAATCCTAAATACTCTTATAACAAAAATTTAATCGAATCTTTAAATTATTTAAATATTAAAATAATAATTTCGAATGACAATGGCTAAATGAAAGTCCAAAAATCCAACAAAGATGTTAAATTAGTTTGATTGAATTTTTGATTTTGATTAACTTGCTAAATGAAATGTGTTACGTTTATTTCTTCTCAAAATCCTATTTCAGAATAACTCTTATAATTTAATGAGAATAAATAGCGTCAGGGAATGTTATTTTACATTTCATATTTTAATTTCTGTTTTTGAAAAGTACTTTAAAATTTATGAAAAGATATCAACAACTGTATTCTTTATTAATGAATTTCCTTAGCACATGCTTAAATATTTGAAGGAATTTTCTTGTTTTACAGATTTGTAATCTAATAAGAGAAAAATGAATCACTGGACATTACACAAAATACAGCATGAGTTTTAATTTTTCCTTTGTGAGTCTGCAACTCCAATTTGAAGAATATTTATTTAGATATTTGAATACATTATTTTAAACATGTAAAATATAATAAAAAGTATAAGGATAGTAAAAACAAATTAGAAATTGTACGTCAAACGTGGTAAATAAAGTACGTTCGTATAACTAGTTTTGTAAATATTCAGATCTTTCTGCAAAAGCTGTTGCGCTCTTATTAGAAAAGGCATGAAAGCAAATTTTTTGCGATTATAGACACAATGAATTCAGTTATACGTATATAATTGGACTCCATAATAAAAGAGACGCGATCATCATGATAATTTAGAATCATTATATATCACGAAATATCATTGGATTAATTAAATATGATAGGTTTTAACAGAATAAAGAAAACATTTATTAATATATTTTTAAAATTTGATTCTATTTTCATAAAATATGATATGATTGGACAAAATTCTGCAACGATTATACATATTAAATTTGAAACTATTCCATTAGACAAGTGTTTGTGATTTTATGTAATGACAGACGGATGGACTAGACCCAGCTATAATCAACCTCAGTGTGGAATTCAGGGGGTGGCCCGGGAAAAACATCCCCCCCGGAAAAATAAAATTCCCCCCCCCTCCCCGAAAATTTAAGTTTTTGGGTTTTCAATGGTCAAAATGTGCAATTTCCTCCCCGGAATTTGATAATGTACCCCTCTGGAGTCTCAGAAATCTCTCCCGGAGAAAAGTGTCTGAATTCAACACTGCTCAATCTGCGGCCCGGAGACATTTTATATGCGGTCTGAGGCATATAATTATTAATCGATATTTATACAATTAATTGTATAAAAATATATTTTTAATTTTTAGTGTCGTTTAATATAATTTTGAGGGAAGATTATTACATATAACAGGACAGATTTTAAATGTAAATCGTGTGAATAGCCCTTTCTTTTGTCAAAAGTTCTTTTTGCAAGTAGTTTTATTTGTCCTGCAGTGATGTGCATATTTCTTAATTTTCAACAATAATAAAACATTAATCCAAATTAAAGTTTCACTATATATTTGTACATTTTTTTCATTGTGCAAAAAATGGATTTAAAAGAGGAAGTCTTCTTGGAAAAGCTACACTGTTATAATTGCATGTTTCATATCAATCATATATCTACTTTTAGGATTAATTTTTTGTTGCGGAAAAAATTAGCACCAAAAACAATTTACGGTGTTAATTTCAAACACAAAATTTCTATTATTTGGAAAGAGTGGGGTTAATTTTTTTGGTAATGTTTCTTTCGCGACAAATGTTCTGTAGTAATATTAACTTGGTTAGATTTCAGGGTTAGATTTCTTATGTTACTTTAATTTTTTTAAGTTTTTATAAGTGTGTTGCGCCCTACCTAAATTCCAAAGCGCTTCCATAATCAGGCCTTACTATTTTATATCTTTCCGTTAAAAAATGAATTTGTAAACATGTGAAAACGTTTTCTGCTTGTTGAGCAGAGCAGTTGAAAGCAGTGTTATCGAATACTTGGCGGGAGCTAGAATATCGCTTAGCTATTCTCCGAGCTATCAAGGAGGCATGAGTTGAAATTTACTGAGGTACGCGGTCTTATAAAAAAAAATTATATCAGTATTTTCAATGTATCTGAACTAACATATGTCTAATTACAATATTTTGAATACAATAAATATTTATAATCATAAAGAAGACATTTGGTTTCTCTGTATATCATTCTTTCTATGTTTGAAATATTTTAACATCATTAAAATGCACTATAAACGAATTCCCTCCCCCCCCACACACACAGTCCATAATATAATGAAGTTCTTTTGCCATGTCGCTGTAAACGAACTATTAAATACACGTTTTCATTTTCAATACCGAACATTCTATAATAAATCTCAATACTGTATAAAAAATTCGCAGCTCGAACATATGTACAAGAGCTAGAGACCAAACAGAAAAATGACAGACTGGCTGCAAATACAACAAACCTAATTCATAAATACTCTTGAACTATGTTGAAAAGTGTTAAAAGCTGGAGAAAAAGAAGCCTCATGAATAAATTTAACACCGAAATTATTACTAAATTTAACGAGCTACACTAAGAGAAATGATACTTTCAACTCTCAGTAAATGGATGTGTTCCCTTTTTTATGAAATTTTTATTTCAAATATGGCGATCCAATGCAATTCTAGAATACCGAAAATATTCACTTTCAAACGATTTTTTTAATTCCTTAAAGTTAGTAAATTTCACCAGGATAATTGAATTTATTCATATTATTTCATTTGTTATGATTTCGAACGAAACGCTGCTTTGAGTTATAGTTTGTAACATCAAAAATGGAGAACTAAATTTTTATCGAGTTCGCGGAAGAACACTTAAAAGTCGTCGTAATATAATGGCGAAAGCGTAAATTGTATTATTCATTCTTCGAAATCAAAGAATGGATGAATTTGTAAAGGAAAGACTTAATAGCTAGAATTAGACAACTATCATCAATATATACAAAAATCGTGTATAAACAGAAATAAACATTATGAATAAAGCGTCATATCTTCATATTTTTGTATGTCCATGTTTTTAGAAATTAGTCTATTGATGTTTTAAACTTGAGTGATTTTGATTCGAGCCATTTCGACTATGAGACATACTCAGATTTGAGTATTTGTTACTCAGTGTTGCAAATGTCGTTTTTAGAGTGTAAATTTATATCAGTTTAATTAATTATTCGACAAGATTATTTTCTTTGCATATGCTGATAAAAGTGCGAAACAAATAATTTACGATGTATTTTTAAAATTCACATTCAAAATACCTTTGTTTCGGGTATTCGACAGAGAAAATTAATTTATCTTAAAATTTTAATATGCCGATATCAAAGAAATAAAAATAATCTAATTTATTCCGCAAAATTGTCAAATTAATTCTTCTCACTAATAATTGCGGGATGAATATCATTAAATGTTTTAATGATACTGATAAAATGACTGATAAAATGTTTTTTAAAAGGGATTAATTTTAAATTTTGATTAACCAGATAAATGAAATATTCCGTCAATGGTTCCTGTCAAAACTTACATTATTTCAGCAACTGCTATGTTTATGCATGACATAAAAGAATGTTTCATCACTATTTTCTTTAATTTATTTTCCGTTTTGACAAGTATTTGAAATCCTGGGGGGAAATATCACAAAATGTATTTCCAGGAAAAGATTTTAAAAATAAAGCCTCTTTAATCACGTTAATTTTTCATATATACTGTGTATAAATATGTAAATTTCAATTGCTGACATAATCGGTAAAAAATATGTAATAAGTTTTCCAATTAGATCACAGCAAAAAAAGAAAATATTTATAAGTTGATGAAATTCAACGCTTAGAGCATCAAATAGACCAATAAATTTGATCTTTGAATGTACTTACATTGCTCTTATTCAAAAATAACTGATTGCAATTCTATTGGCCAATAAACTTTAATTTTGAATCCGTTTCATTTACATTGGTTCATTTTTAAATTTTCCTGTCATTGTATTGGGCAATAAACTTTATCATTGAATCCTTTTTTATTTGCATATATCTGAGAAAATTTCTTTGCTGAGTGAGCAATCATATTTTGCACTGATGTTTTAAAAATACACCGTAAATGTTATATTTTTTACCCCAATGTAAAGGATTTGGTTTGAGTGTCCCTGAATAGATGAAATGTAAATTCTACTTATTTAAAATGCTTATAACTCGCGATCTAATTTTCGTAGTGCGGCCAAATTTTGTTTAGTAATTTATTATGAGACAGTGTTAATTTTTTATGACAGGAGACCCCCACGGTGAGGTTCGGAAAATTTAAAATGCTTCTAACTCGCGATCTAATTTTCGTAGCGCAGCCAAATTTTGTTTGGTAATTTATTAAGGTGTTGCATAGCTTTTATCTCGGGCTTTGAGCGCAGCGAAAGAATCTAGAAATTCCGTAACGAGAAAAAGAACCTAACACTCCGGCTAACGTCGCATCAGTTTGGCAGACTTCATCACGGTATCCTTCAGTAGACTTTGGCAAACATTGACGCGGTATTTTTCAGATATTTTGAGAATATCAAGTCTCAAACTTATGTTTTTTATTTCAGATACCATAAACGTATAGTTTCAATGATAAAAATTCCTGATTAACCTACATGTATTGTAAGATAATAAAAATATTTTAAACGATATTAACTTCTCATTTTTTCGTTAAAGAAACAAAAAAATTTGTTATCGGTTATCACGCTCAAAAAGTGTAACTTAAATTAATATCAAAGTAAAAAAAAAAAAAAAAAAAACTGCATAGATAAAAAGCAAATAATTAATTATAATTTCATAAGTTGATTAAAAATGCTATGCAATAGCTTTACTGCGGCAGTCCCCGGAGTGCCACAAGTATTTTTTATTTTTCCTTTGTGAGTCTACAACTCCAATTTGAAGAATATTTATTTAGATATTTGAATACATTATTTTAAACATGTAAAATATAATAAAAAGTATAGGGATAGTAAAAACAAATTAGAAATTATACGTCAAACGTGGTAAATAAAGTACGTTCGTATAACTAGTTTTGTAAATATTCAGATCTTGCTGCAAGAGCTGTTGCGCTCTTATTCGAAAAGGCATGAAAGCAAATTTTTTGCGATTATAGACACAATGAATTCAGTTATACGTATATAATTGGACTCCATAATAAAAAGGACGCGATCATCATGATAATTTAGAATCATTATATATCACGAAATATCATTGGATTAATTAAATATGATAGGTTTTAACAAAATAAAGAAAACATTTATTAATATATTTTTAAAATTTGATTCTATTTTCATAAATTATGATATGATTGGACAAAATTCTGCAACGATTATACATATTAAATTTGAAACTATTCCATTAGACAAGTGTTTGTGTTTTTATGTAATGACAGACGGATGGACTAGACCCAGCTATAATCAACCTCAGTGTGGAATTCAGGGGGTGGCCCGGGAAAAACATCCCCCCCGGAAAATTTATGTTTTTGGGTTTTCAATGGTCAAAATGTGTAATTTCCTCCCCGGAATTTGATAATGTACCCCTCCGGAGTCTCAAAAATCTCTCCCGGAGAAAAGTGTCTGAATTCAACACTGCTCAATCTGCGGCCCGGCGACATTTTATATGCGGTCTGGGGCATATAATTATTAATCGATATTTATACAATTATTTTTTTTTAAATATACTTTTAATTTTTAGTGTCGTTTAATATATTTTTGAGGGAAGATAATTACATATAACAGCACAGATTTTAAATGTAAATCGTGTGAATAACCCTTTCTTTTGTCAAAAGTTCTTTTTGCAAGTAGTTTTATTTGTCCTGCAGTGATGTGCATATTTCTTAATTTTCAACAATAATAAAACATCATTCCAAATTAAAGTTTCACTATATATTTGTACATTTTTTTCATTATGCAAAAAATGGATTTAAAAGAGGAAGTCTTCTTGGAAAAGCTGCACTGTTGTAATTGCATGTTTCATATCTATCATATATCTACTTTTAGGATTAATTTTTTGTTGCGGAAAAAATTAGCACCAAAAACAATTTACAGTGTTAATTTCAAACACAAAATTTCTATTACTTGGAAAGAGTGGGGTTAATTTTTTTCGTAATGTTTCTTTTGCGACAAATGTTCTGTAGTAATATTAACTTGATTATATTGCAGGGTTAGATTTCTTATGTTACTTTAATTTTTTTAAGTTTTTATAAGTGTGTTGCGCCCTACCTAAATTCTAAAACTTATAATTGCGGCCGGCGATAAAAAAATGTGAGTGCAGATGATACTATCGATGTACTCATCTGCTTTGTAAACTATTTGTTTCCTGTTATTTATATAAATTCTATAAACGATGTATTGGGTAGCATGGAAGATTTTGAGTGCATTTATGCTTATTGACGGTAATAGATGAACAGGAATTTACAACTGTACCAGGAGATTTCTAGCTGAACTAAATTTTAGAATACTGTGTGAGATATCCTGGGTTAATAATACCTGGATGGATAATAACGCCAAGTACTGATATTACGCGTAATTGTAAAGAAATTCGGGAGATAACTCCAACAGGTTCTGCGCTGAAGGACTTTAAATCGTTTGAATCGCAAGCAATAGCTAAAAGTTAATTTGTTATTTTTGTAGACATAATAGCTGGAAGGATAACGTAAGAGTTAACATATGATCTAAAATTTCCGAGATAAGTGTTGCGACCTGAAGAATATATATTTATTAGGAGGTACCTTATTTAGTACATAAATTTGTTGAGTATGTCATGTACTTACAAAATATTGTGAGAGATTTTGGATATGTTTGCGAGGTGTTTTGTAGTTTAAAGTACACTGCTCAATAAGTATGATGGGGGAAATAACGCCATCCACTGGCGTTATTACTCAGGTTGGTTGTTTTCAGGTGAAGAAGTGCATCCGAAGAGGGTTTACTTTTTATTTTATACATAAAATAGCATTATTGTTATTGTTGAAAACCAAAAAGAATATAAATGTAAGTTTCCCGATCCAGAGCCGAACGGCTCCATACGGTTCTTCAAAGAAGTCACGAGAATTCCTATCAAAAAAGAACCAGTTGTCGACCAGTCATCGCAGCAGCCCGTCGCCGACCAGAAAATCCAGTCAGGTACACCAGGCACAGAGATCGAGCGTCACGGGCAGACAGAAGAGTCAACCGTCGCCACGGAATCGAGATCGCTCGCACCTCTTAACGGAACAAAAGCTCCTGAGCACACTTCTGATCAACGGACACAGACTTCAGGGAGGACTTTCAGGAAAGCGACTCGAATTCTCGTTACACACAAGGGCATCCCCAAAAAAACCTTGTGTAGTCACTTCGTCCTAATCGCACCAACTATTGGCCTCAGACTCCTCTAATAGAATAGTGCGTTCGAATTATGCCTTCGTATGATTTGGAAATCTTCGTTCGAAAAAAATACTTCGGAACAAGATGGTCGAGAGCTCAAGTGCTCCGGCGACCAACCGATCTAACGTCTTTGTCAAGAGACCGCTGTCTATTTCGACGATACCCTTCCTGCTGTAGTGATAAAAGTAATCATCAGAAAGCGTTCGAATGTGGAAGTTTCGGGGGAAACTCTTTTCCCTAATGGACCTCTACAAGGGACATCCGTAGACATAATGTCTATTCGTACTGATCCCGTTCCCGCAAAAGCAAGCAGTATTGCCTTTAAAGAAGCAGACTTGGTGGTCACCGAAGGTACCGTGTCCGTTTAGAACCTGGTTTAGATAGAAATCTCCCTGGACACTCCGAGTGGAGACTCTCTGGAAGATTGCATATGTCACTCGACCGTCCTCAGATTAGTCCTACCATTCTCGACAATCCATGAGAGCCCGGCTAAAGGGACTCCTCTTGATCTAGCGGCCTGAAAGAGGAACATGTATGTCAACTGTCTGTTGACATGCTGCCTCCTTAGCCAGAGCATCGGTATTTTTGTTGTAAGCGTATCCGACATGAGCCTTAATCCAGTGCATATGACCCAGATTCCTGGCTTCTAATCCGGTTACTAGTTTGTGCCGAGGCACCAAGGAGTAAAGCACCTGAAGCACCGATCTCGAGTCCGAGTATATGTCGAATTCACCGAGACCTTTCCGAAGAATACCCGAAATCGACTCCTTAATCGCGTGGACCTCGGCGATGAAAACGGTCGACCCGTCAGTCAGGCAGAACCTTTCCTCCACGACAGTGCTTCCATAGTGACAAGGTGATAGGCGTATCCTACCCTCTCGCCAACCAATTTGAAACCATTCGTATAGTAAGTATACGGACTTTTCCAGCTGAGTTCCGGCGTCCATGGTATTCTACCTGGACAGAATCGTCGAGGCTGGTACTTCAAAATTTCTACCATATCTGGGGAGAGATTTGGTCTGTCAATGCCCTCACCTCATCTTGTGAGGGCCTCGAAGTCGCGTTCGATATCAGCACGGAGGTGCAGGGGAATCACCCCGCACAAGACATTCAACGCATTCGTTGACACTGTACTGTAACATTTTGTGACACACAGCAGGAGACCTCACTGAATACTCCGCAGATTAATACGAAAAGCCACTTTGTTGGAGCACCATAGAGGGTAAAAAAAACTATACGCTTGGCCACGACCGAGTAAACTTCTTTACGAACTTCAAGCCCAAGTCCTCAGGGGATTTAACTAACCTACTAAGCTTCTACTGGACTTTGGTTGCCTTCTCTTGGACAAGATCGAAGTGCGGCATCCAGCTGTATCTCTGTCAAAAACCACACCCAGGTACTTGATTTGTCAGGAGAATTTCACCCTATGGTCATCCATCCAGATGAGTCGTGGAGGGTCGTAATCCATCTTTCCCTTCGGCGGTATAACAGTGTACAAGCACTTACGATAACTGGACTCTAGGTTGCATCCTAACACCCATGCGTGAATCTCTGCGAGAACCCACGGAATGATATCCGTAAACCTGTAAAGAGTTGTACTACGTGTAAGGATGAGTATGTCATCGGCAAAGACCAAAATGGCCCGTGTTTAAATTGCTATAACTAAAGAAACGTTGAAGAAAACTTTTTCAATTGTTTTACTTTAATTTAAATAATAGAAAAAAATTACGTTTAATTGTATGTTTTTATATATATATTAAGTTATATTAAGTTACACATATATATATATATATATATTAATTTTTACTTCAAAAATTTTTATTTTTCATCCAAATTAATATTTTTAAGATGCTAAATCAAAACTAAAGCCTATATATTTCTGTTATTTTAATGAAAAAAATCGCAAAATTCTATAAATAATATTTCAAGTTATAATAATTTTAAGTTACGCCACTTTTTCAATAAATATTAAATTTTAAATTAACAAAAATTGAGAAACTTAATTATATGATTTTGTTTATAAATATTATGATTAAGCATCAGAATTTTTTTTTTTTAAAATTAACTCATTGAATAAAAATTACTTTAATACGTATACCGAACCCCCTTAAAGCATTTTTGAATTTTGGAAAGTGTTACATAACCTATGTTAGAGACATAGATTTTCGTTCTAGTTGAATTTTGATTTTAATTTTTAATTCAAAATAATATCTGTAGCTTTAATTTAAATGTTTCTCTCTCCAAGTATTTCCATTTGCTACACTTAGGAAAACTGCGCTAATGTTACAAATTTAATTATATCCACAAAACCATATGTTACTGTAACCTTTTAAGAATTATTTTCAAAATGAAACTATAACTTAAGTTATTTTTGATTTCTTACCCCAATAATGCTGTATGAAGCTATTTTGTTCGAAGCACAGTTGTTATAATAAAGATTTTCATTTAAAATTGCATATTTTAACATTTTTAACTTCTCGAAAATGTAATAGAATTGTAAAAATTTCTCGTATATGGAACTTGAATTTTGGTAGCGAATTTTAATGAAACATGACATGCTCACTGTGTTTCAAAGTAATTTTATAGTAATAACGTACGAAAGAGTGACTCATTTCCTTTCGGTTCAAAGACTGATACGATTCTCTACTTTTTTTCCTATCACTGGAGGCCCATGAAAATACTTGTATCCAAATGTACTTTACCTACCCAACCCCCACCCCAACCAAAAAATAAAAATAAAAAATCCTTTAGAAATTAAAGGTACCAATACAAGCACAAAATAAAAATTTTTACTAATGTATAAAAATATGTGAACTTGAAAGAATGCTGTATGGTACACAAAACTTGAAAACCCTGCAATCAGAGCTTTGCTATACAGGGTGATTCTGAATTCATCATCAGTATTTGGTGTAGAGTAGTAATAAACTTCGATATTTAAGACATGTAAAACTGTTACAAAAATATAAATTAAACTTTTCTAAATTATTCACTATTCAGAAAAGCATTCTTTTATCTTTAAAAATAACAAAATCCAATATTTTTTCAAAATTTAAAGATGCCTTTTTAAGAACGAAATTTGTTTTGTAGTTATTTTTGGAAACGTTTACGAGTAGCTTTTATAGTGTATTAATCTTTTTCTAAATCCAAAATATTGGTTTTTAGGATGTTAGTAATGCCGGTGCAAATCTAACGGAAAACGGAGTGGTTGTTCAGGCATCCACTCTAGTTTTAGTCCTTTTAGGGGATGTGTAAAATAATGATATTTTTGCTCAAAAGGAGCCTTTGCGTATTTCTTAATGCAGAAAGTGTTCATAATCTATGCTTGATGCATGCTTTTTCGTTCCTGTTAATTTTAGTTTTTCTTTAATACTAATATTTTTAACTTTAAATGTTTGTCTCTTCAAATATTTCGTTTAATTATATTTAAGAAAATTATGTGAATACAACAAATATACTGTATTCCCCAAACTGCATGTTGGTAATACTTTAGGATTTTTTTTTTCTTCAAAATGAAGCTATATCAAAAGGAATTTTGAATTTTTATTCAATAATACGAAATACTTTTTAGTAATGAAGCAAGAAAGAACGATTCAAAATAATGGAGATTTTGAAAATTTAATAACTTTTGGTATTTAGATATTAAGAAAAATAGAAAATTGTAAAAATGAGAGATTGAAACAGCTATGTATTGCAATTTGAGGACAAAACTACCGGTGCGGTGTGCAGAGGAGGCATGTGCCCAGGGTGCCAGAACAAAAGACGAAAGGGGGGGGGGACCAAATTTATTTATTTATTTTATTTATTTATTTATTTATTTATTTATTTATTTGTTTGTTTCATACAAAAACATTTTATATATATGAAATACCAAAGAACTTGCTGGCTAATAAAACAATTTTCTATTTTTCTTAATATCTAAATACCAAAAGTTATTAAATCTTCAAAATCTCCATTCTTTTGAATCGTTCTTTCTCGCTTCATTATTAAAAAGTATTTCGGATTATTGAATAAAAATTCAAAATTCCTTTTGATTTAGCTTCATTTTGAAAGAAAAAATCCTAAAGTGTTGTATACAGTTTGGGGAATATAGTATATTTGTTGTATTCACATAATTTCCTTAAATATAATTAAACGAAATATTTGAAGAGACAAACATTTAAAGTTAAAAATATTAGTATTAAAGAAAAACTAAAATTAACAGGAACGAAAATGTTAAAGCTATGGAATCGGCCTTTTCAAATTTGTAAAAGTGTAACTAACTATACATATATATAATCTGCAATCAAAATTGGAAAAGTAATCACTAACTCGGTTAGAATTCAATTTCATTTATTCGAAGGAAATAAAAAAATTCAATTAAAACTATTAATATGAGAGTTTAAAATTTTAAAAGAATTCTCTCATAGCTTTAACATTAGAGATCCAATTTCTTTGCATGACTAGTGCAGGCTCTTAACGCTCAAGGTATTATTAATCCTATGGGAGCATTGAAGATTTTAAATTATTATTAAATTATTTTTATTTTTTAAGGCTTTATTTTCAATACGGTACCTGCGTCCCATAACTTTTATAGCGCGTGAGGAGGAGGGGGGGGGGGATCCATGTTTGCCCCAGATAAAAAAAAAAAGCTAGTTTGGACTTTGTTGCAACTTTTAGAATTGCAGTTGACTACACTATACAAAAATGACCTTATGAGTATAAGGTAACTAACATAACCATTCACAGAAGTACTCAGTAACCACTTCCACTATTCGGAAAAGGGTTCTTTTATCTTTAGAAATCAATACTTTTTTATTTATATTCAAAGAAGCATTTAAAAATTATTTTTTTTCCAGCCATTTCCGGAAATATTTACTAGTATTTTTTATAGCGCCCTAAACTGTTTTCTAAACCAAAATGTTGATTTTTAGGATACTAGTTATCTTTACTTCAATAAAACTCTGTTTTGTTAAAATAATGATTTTCATTTAAAATCGTATACTTTAAAATATTAAAGTTTCGAAAATTTAATGGAATTGTAAAATTTGTTCTTGGATTACAGAATGGTGAAGAATTTAAATGAAGCATAACATACTGAAAGCTTTTAAAAATAAAAAAATATAGTAATAATTCATGAAATAATGATTTAAAAAATTTTGAATTCGGAAAATTTTGGTATTAGAAAATTCTAAAAAAGACTAGTTGAAACAGTTATTTTCTGCAACTTTTAGTACTGCAGATGAATATATAGAAAAAAACAAGTATTTCTTAATGTACAAAAATATAATATAACAATGTATAAAATTATACAACAGCCTCTTTTAAATTACAGAAGGATCCATAAACTGGCATTTATACAAATGATGGTTGCTAGTCACATTAAAAGAATGTTAGAACTTTCTATGTCGACGGATATGATTTGTAGATGAATTAAAGAAAAGGGTAAATAAATTTACATAAAATTTAGTTATAAAGCAACCAGCTTTGAAATCTCAGTACAAATTGGGTAGAATGCAATGGACTTGTAAAAAATATATCATATGGAATATAGACCAAGTGGTACACTCTGATATATAGTAACAAAAAAAAAGTGGAATTTGAATGGTTCAAATGAGTGAGCATACTATTGGCACCATTTCCGTGAAGAGCCTGGGACTTTCTTTAGTCGACAAGAAGAATGTGACTATTTAATGATTTGGTCCTCAATTTGCTTTAATGTTCGATTACCTCTGGAGTTATTCAATGGTTGCCAAGCAGCGCAAGACTACATACATACGTTGTAGGATTATTTACAGTTATTTCGGTAACTTTTAGCTAGGCCAAAGTATGTATTTTAATAAGATGATGCGTCTATTCATGCTGTATACAAAACAAAAACTTTGTTTGCATCTCAAAATACTACTGATCTCAACTGGCCGGCGTGTAGCCCTGATCTGGACCCAATCAAAAACCTTTGTAACATTATATCTCGTACGGTGTATGCAAATTTTCGCTATACTTTTATGTTAATGAGCTTTAAGCTGCTGCTGAACGTGTTTGCTAAAATAGTGACCCCCAAGTGACGCAGGATTTAGTTTCTTCGATGGATAATCACATTCTTGCACTATTTGCAGACAATGTGGGTGCAACACGATTTTAATTTAAGGTTATATTTCTGTAAATTTACAGATTGTCTATACCTTTACCACATTGTTAATTTCGTTTTTTTATTGTAACATACTATGTAAACGTACAAATTAAAATTTATTGTTTGTGCAAAAAGAATAAGTCACGGGTAATGTGTGACAGATGAGTTACAAATTTTCTTTACGTACTTCTGAATATAGAAGCGTAATCGATCACTGTGTAAACTTTTACTGAGCACTGTACAAATATAACATTATCAGTTTTATCATTTTATCAACATTATCAAGTTTTTGGAAATTTTGGACCTTTTCTCCTTCTTACGATATCATACGCTATCATTTCTGAACACTCCTGACCCTGACTTTAAAATATCATGATCAATGCCTAAATATTCTTTTGATTTTTGCAAGTTTTTATCTTTTGATGGCAGTGATATACAGATATGGTTATGATTTATGATTTGCATATATTTATACTGATTCAAATGAAAATAAATCAATTAAATATTATATTATATGTGAAAAAAATTACATCAAAGAAAACTTAAAGAAATAGTTACTTTATATTTAATAATATATTTTTAGTAGTGCATTCAATAGTAATAATGCCTTCTCATATTTGCCCTGACATGGCGGGGGGCAGTAGTGGGGGGACAAACAGAAATTTTTATCAAGAACACAGGTGGGCATTCTTTTTTCTTTATTGGTAAACACAAGTATCATTTCAAACATATTTTTCGGATTACATATGCATGCACATATGAGAGAAGAATAAAATTTTCCATTTTTTGTAATTAAATAATGTATAGCCATTTGATTATATTTCATATGATTTCAATATGATTCTCAAATGATTTCAAATATAACTACGTATTTTCATAAAAATAGATCAAAGAATAAAAAAAGGTTGTAGGACTATTGTGATATAAAGAACAATTAATAAATAGAAAGAGAAAATTTTGATACAAAGAATAAATTACAAATGAAAAGGGAAAATTTTTTGGAACAAAAATGAAAACGATATCAAACGTCAAACCCGCCCACCCCTAGTGACATCTTTCGATTTTTAATGCCCGATCCCCTCTCCCCGTAAAAGGATAACGTTATATATTCATTGCCCGTAAGATAATATTTTTTTCCTCTAAATTTGTCTTTATTTATTTTTTTTGGAAAAGTATTTTATAATCTATGATTGAGGAACGATTTTTCGTCCTTGTTAATTTTCATTTTTAAAAAATATTAATATTTGTAACTTTAATGTAAATAATTGATCCTTTAAATATTTCTTTTAGTTATTTTTATCAAAGATATGTGAATGTCTACAAGTTAAAGTGTATTCCTAAAGCTATTATGCTAGTAACCTTCTCAGAATTATATTCAAAATGATGTTATAACTAAAGAAATTTTGAATTCTTGCCTCTATGAAACTATTTTGTTTGAAGCACAGTTATTAAAATAAAGATTTTCGTTTAAAATTGCATATTTTAACATTTTAACCTTTCGAAAATTTAATGGAGTTGTAAAATTTGTTCTCGGATGACTAAACTTGCAATTTTGGTGAAGAATTTTAATGAAACATGACATGCTCACTGCTTTTCAAAATAGTTTTGTAGTAATAACGCTTGGAATAATGATTCAAAAGAATGTAAATTTGGAAGATGTAATAATAACTTTTCGTATTTAGAATATAAGGAAATTAGAAATTTGTAAAAAGAGTTAGTTGAACAAGCGTTATAGTTTAAATTTTAGTATTCTGGTTGACTATATTGGGAAGAAAAAAGTTTTTCTTAATAAAACTATGCACAAAAATATAAGATAACCTCTTACATGTTAATCACTATTCAGAAAAGCATTCTTTTATCTTTAGAAGACACAGAAACCAATATTTTCCGGAGTTTTAAAGAAGCATTTATAAATGAAAAATTCCTTTGACAGCATTTTTGGAAATATGCACTCAAAATATGACATTTTTAAAATTGAGAAAATAAATAATCAAATCTGTGTATGTCGCATTGTCAAAATGGCTTTGTATTAAAGTTACTCAAGTTTGAAACCTGTATATACTCATGTCAAACATGGGCATACTTAAATATGAGCACATGGCAAAATGATGTTTATACATGACTGTGCATGATGCTTGCGTTTATATATTGATGGTTGTGAAGTTCCATCTTCGGAGTCATCTTTTCTTCGATTTCGAAGTCTGAAGAACAAGCTCTAAGCTTCTGTGATTACCTTACGATGGAATTTAAGTGTTCTTACAAGAACACTGTAAAATTGTTGTTCACCACATTATTTTTCAAAGAATATTACCGAAAAGATGGTTCGTCTGGAAATCATAACAAATAAATAATATGACAGAAATATATTACACTGTTTCAAAATTTGTGCTACTTTGAACCGAAATTTGGTGCTTAGTAGCTGCCACCATAAGATGGTGAAATCTTGTTCCAAGATTTGGAACTTTGGTTGAATCATAGTACCATTCTTTTCAAATAATATTGTGTAAACTCGTTCCAAGATTTGGAGCTTCGATTGAAACATACTATGGTGGCAGCTGGTAATAGCTGCGAGCACCAAATCTTGGTTCAAAGTAGCACGAAATTTTTAACAGTGTACTTCGTGGAAAATTACAATATTTAACAAATAGAAAGTCATTTTCAGTTGAAACTGAGTATTTCTGGTATTTCAGAATTGAAAGGGGTCGTCATATTCGAAACAAAATGTTTCATAATAAAATGAAACCATCGATTTACACATATTTGAAAGAGGCAATTTTCTCAGTGTGGTTAACATTCATTATGAGGGTTTTATGTCAATAAAAAATTGATGATCTAATTTTTAAATTTTTTAAACTTAATACCTCCCATTTCAAAGCAGAATCACTACTCTATCTTTAAAACTGGAGCGGCGTTTTCAGTAAATCATCAACTAATTTAAAAAATAGGACTGCTCTGCACTGCGAATAACACGCCTAGTTTAAATTTTATGTTATATACAAAAGCCTTTCCTTGAAAATTATCTAATTAACAGTGGACATTCTACATAACTCAAGGCATAAGCACTTAGAACACAATTCTCATTTGCATTTTATACACATAGTAGATGTATTCATTTTCTTTTCAAATGCCCTTTTGCATTTTCGATTTTTGACATAAAAAGAAGAATATTATGACAAAAAATAAAATGTTTCAGATTTATTTTCATTAAAATATAATAAAAAAACATATTTTCAAGCATTTTAATACATCTTTTTTTACTGAAATGACTTGAAAAACATGAAACACAGTTTATGTGCATCAGATTGCAATTTCTTTAAAGTAACTGTTCCACAAAGTCAGTTATTATTGAAATAAAATTATTTTTGACAAGCAGCAAGCATGAAACATTTCATTAAAACTCTTAAATCACAATTTAAAATTCAGTCAACCAGAAATGAAGTTACTCAGTATGTCATGTTTTAAAGAAGTTAATTTTGAACATTTAGATGGAAGTGGTTTCATTGGTTATTCTGTTTCATTAAAATTGTTTCATTTTCTTTTCCTGACATGAGCATTTAAAATTAATCCGATTTATTTTATTATTACGATTTCTAAAATATTTACTTAAAAGAAAACTTTCAAAATTCAAATATATTTGTAATTGAAACCACACTTTAAGGGGTCCAGGACATATTTTAAGATAATTTTTATTTATTGATTTAAAATTTTAATTTTTTAGAGAAGGTTAATAAGTTTATTTGTAAACAAAATCACATAATTAAACTTATCATAATTTAAAAAATACATATTTAAAATTTACTTAAAATCATGATTAAAAAGTGGGATAGTTTTAAATCGTTATAACTCAAAATATTATTTGTCGAATTTTAATTTATTTTCATTTAAATAAACAAAAATATATAAGCTTTAATTCTGATTCAGCATCTCTATAAATATTAATTTGAATAAAAATAAAGAATATTCAATGCAAAAATTTGAAAAAAAATGATGTAAGTAAAAAAAAAAATCATATCTTCAAAAGTAAATGTATTTTTTTTTATTTTGCTGAATCAAAATGAAAATAAAATAATTGAAAAAGTCATGCTCCAAATTTGAACAAGTTATCTTTAACGGTTATTGAGTAATAATGATTTAAACATGAGAAATGGTGGAAAAAAATCATGATGAAGAAAAATGTATTTCACAGGAAGACATTTCCATGAAAACCATTGATTGAAAGCTAGAATTTGAAAATAAAGAAAAACGAAAAAATTAATATTTCTCATTCCTGGTAAGGTAGAAACTTTATTTAACTCTTTATGTATCGACGGTACTTTAAAGTACCATTGAAGATAACTTTATATAAAACTTATTTATTTTGTCTACTAATAAAAGATTTTATTCTTTCCACACAAAATACTCTTCTTGACCAAATTTAGATAGAATAGAGAAACAGTCGAAGCTAAATATTTTCAAAAAGTGGTATTTTTATTGTTCATTTTTATAGATATTTCTTTTCTTTCTTTAAATAAAATTATATGAAACATATTCAGCTGCAAAAGTATTTCCATTTATAGAGAGGATCATGATGCATTTAAACTCATTGCTTTTTTAAGAATTGTGATATTTTTAAAAGAGAAATTTTGGTTAATTAATCTGATTATTTTTGTAAATATTTCACAAAAAATTATAACTATTGATATATTTAATAATTTTAATGATAAAACATACCTACATTTCACATTGGTATTACGTAAAAATTCAAAGATACCTTCAGAAATTAAAGAAAATAATTATTGAGGTGGATCAATTTCTTGATAAATAATTCAGTAGATAAAGAGTTAAATGTCATTTTAAGCAGAAAAGAGAAAAAAATCTTTAATGCAATAATTGTTTTGAAAATTTGAAGATTTTTGTGTTTCGGACCCACTTAAAGGAAATTTTTGAAATTTTTCGTTCTGTATACGGATAAAAATAGTATCTTCTATTTAGTATGTTTTTATGTTGTAAAATGTTTGAAATACAAATTTTGGTCCCAGTATCCAATTTTATTTAAATAGACAGATGTAAAATTGGGATATTACTATCCCTTTTTTTTACCAATTTCTGATCTGTTATAATTCTAGAAATTATGTAAGTTTTCAATTGAGAATTACGATATAATATTTTTAGACATTCAAAATTAATTATCAGCTAATACATTTATAAAATATAATCATGTTATACATTAAAACCTTTCCTTAAAAGTTATTTAACTAATAGTGTAGGTTACATAAAAATCTGTCCAATAACAAAAAGGCTAATTATAACAATTAAGTTCAAATGATTTTAGATATTTTCTCCATAATAACACTATGATAATTATCCATTAAAATTTTCCCTAGAATAATATCAAAAATATTGTAAAACTCCATAGATATCCATTCAGCAAAATCTTCTTTTAAAAATTAATCTTATATAATCAGGTTCAAATGATCATAGAACTTTTTTCTATAATTAGGCAACGTAGAATGGTGCATTTGAAAAATGATCTAATTAACAATGTAAATACCATTGAAATATTTTACACAACACAAGTTATAAGCAGCCAGAACGAAATTCAAATTTCCACTTTACATGCATAGTAGATGCATTCATTTTTCTTTTCATTTGCACTTAAGAATTTTCGTTTTTTGACATGAAAAGAAGAATAATAAGACAGAAAAAAAAATTCAGACAGATTTCTATTAAAATATAATAAAAAGTGTATTCCCAAGCATTATAAACTATCTTTTTTATTTTCTGACATTATTTCAAAAATATGAAACATAGTATTATATGCATCAGATTGCGATTTTTTTAAGTTAGCCATTTTACAGTGTCAGATATTACTGAAAGGAAATTATTTTTGACAAGCACAAAGAATGAAACGTTTCACTAAAACTTTTTAATCAGAATTTAAAATTCAGCCGACCACAAATGAACTTACTCAATATGTTATGTTTAAGAGAAGTTTATTTTGAACATTTAGATGGAAGTGATTTGATTGGTTATTCATTAAAATTGTTTCACTTTCTTTTCTTGACATGGGAATTAAAAATTTCTTTGATTTATTTTATTATTACGATTTCTAAATTATTTATTTAAAAGAATATTTTCACAGTCCAAAACTATTTATAATTCCAGCCACGCTTTGAAGGACATTTTTGAAAATTTTCGTTCTCTTCCCTATTAAAAATAATACATTCTATTTATTATGATTTTAGGTTATAAATTGTTCCAAAAACAAACTTTGGTATTACTACACGATTTTATTTAAATTGACACATGTATGTAAAATTGGAATTTTACTATTCATTTTTTACCCCTTTGAACTCTAACAATTATGTAAGTTGTAAATTGGGAAATACGATACAATATTTTCATGTATTCAGAATTAATTATCAATTAATAAATTTATAAATAAAAATTTCTACCCTTAGAAAATTATTAAATTAACAAAGCTAGTCTTATCAAAACCGTCCAATAGAACTTTTTAAAATAACTAATCTTTCATAATCGGGTTTATTTTATTATAGATTTAATTATATAACTAAGCAATGTAAATTGATAAGTTATATATTAAAACCTTCGCTTAAAAAATATCTAGGCTATTATTTCGGCCGATTTTGCTGAAAAAACTACAGAATACTTATAACTATCGAATGGATGTTTCCATCCTAATCTTTTAGCTGTCTGTCTTTCTGCCGTGTAGTAGTAGGTCGAGAGTGACCCGCATCTTTCTATGAAATCCATTCCATCCGCTGCCTATCGCGAGGGGGCAAGCGCCCCAGTAGCCTGAGCTTGTCATGTAAATTTTTTCTTGCGGCTGAAAATTGTATTTTTTAAGACCTTAATAAAGTCAACCGGGAGGGAAACTATGCTCTACAGACATGGCTTACAAGTGTAAGTAGTCCCTTTCAGACATTCAAAATAATAATGTAAATCACATCAAAATCTGTCCAGTAAAAAAAAGGTTAATTTTAACAATTGGTTTCAAATTATTACAGAATTTTCCTCTATAATTCCATAATAGTATAATATGTATTAAATCTTTTCTTAAAATAATGCGACATTGACCGAGAAAATTCCATCGAAATCCATTCAGCAAAATAATAATAAAAAAAAATAACCTTTCATAATCAGGTTCAAATGATTATAGAACTTTCCTCCATATTTCTATAACTAAGCAACGTAGAACGACGGTAATGGAAAAAATATCTATTTAATAGTGTAAATCTATTTTTCAAAACTCAAGTTATAAGCAGCCGAAACTGAATTCTCATTTGTACTTAATATCACAGCAGATGTATTTATTTTTATTTTTATTTGTACTTTTGTTATCATCGCTTTCTGATATGAAGAGGAGAGCATTGCGACAGAAAATAAAACAAAATGTTTCAGAAATATTTTCGATCCAATAGAATGAATAATCCATTTCCAAGCAGTTTAAAATATATTTCTTTTTTGTTTTTGACATTTGTTTCAAAAACATGAAACATTGTATTATGGGTATCAAATCTAAATTTTTTGAGTTATATATTCAACAGCCTCAGTTAATTGTTGAAATGAAATAAATTCTGACAAGCAACAAGCATGAAATGTTTCGTAAAACTCTTTAACCAGAATTTAAAATTTAGCCAACCAGAAACAAATGTAATCAGAATGTTGCGTTTTAAAGAGGCTCATTTTGAACGTCTAGATGGGTATGGTTTCATCGGTTATTCCGCTTCGTTAAAATTGATTCATTTTCTTTTTTTTTACATGAGCATTTAAAATTCATCCGATTTATTTTTTTTCACGATTTCAAAATTATTTATTTAAAAGAATATTTTCAAAAAATAAAACTATTTCAGCCAAAATTTAAAGAACATTTTTGAAAATTTTCGTTCCTTTCTTTAAATGAAATAATATCTTTTATCTATTATGATTTTATATTAAGGTACCTGTACCCAATATGGACACTCTAAGGAAAAAATATTTTTTTCACCCACATGTACAGTACAAGTCATAGGACTCCAAAAATATGTGACCACTATCCCTGGGCTATTGACTATCATTATTAAAATTAGCGACCTTGTAATTATTCTGGTTTAATTTAAATGATAAAAACAAAAAAATGTTTACAAGTGTCCATATAAGGATCTACCTGTCCCTATTATGGACAGGCGTTTCTTTATTAACTTTCTACACAGTGTGTATGGAAGAGCCATTTTTCTAATTGCTGAGGAAAGGGAATAAAAAAATGTATCTTAATGTATTCCGAGGAGGAGAAGGGGCAGTAAATATCTTCAGAACATGCATTTTAGAAAGAGAGGAGAGGGGATTCTCGGTTTTTACCCTTCGAAGACCCATGCAAAGCCCCTTAGTTATTAGTAAATATTATAAAGTAATATTGTTGGTTTTGCTTAACTTTATTGCATCTGCCTGCGAATTTACATCTGTTATTACTCAGTGCTCACAGCATGGACAAAATAGAAACTTTTTTACCATATGCAGTAAGTCCTACATAATCCTCATGAACATATCTGCCACATGTGATGCATGGCTGCATGTTTGAAAAAACATCAATACTGCAAAAGAAGCAGTACCAGCTCTCCTTTGTTGAGGAAGTCATACCATTGGTATCAACGATTTCCCCAACAGAAATCCTACTGGATGAGGGGGGATTCTTTTTATTTTTCTGCAAGGGTTTTTTGGAGGAAGGTTTTTTGAGGATTGTTCAAATAACATCTTGTTGAACAAAGATATTACCACTTTGATGACTTTTCAAGTTATTGCTTGGCAGCGTTGAATTTTCTTCTTTCTTACAGTTGTAGTCGATGGGGACATAAGCTGCCCATATTGGGAACCGGTCGTGGTTTTACTAAATCTTGTACCAAATGTATAAGGAAAATTATTTTAAGCAAAATATGCAATAGCAATCGAAAATATGTTTTATTAGCTTTCTAAAATACTCCACTTATAACATTTAATAAAATTTTACCATATCTAATAAGAATTTAAGCTTAGAAGTAATTAAGCTCAGCACATCTCGAAATAACAAGTTTCCTCCTAATTGGCGAACAGCGCGCTTTTTTACACTTTCCAGACTTAATTATCTTTTCAACTGCTTTTCTTCGCGAAAATGTTTAGCCATCTCTCGATCAAAATTATTACCTTTAAAAATATTAGGAGTGTCCATATTGAGAGCCCTGTCCATATATGGTACAAATACCTTATAAATTGTTCCAAATACAAATTTTGGTCTTAATACACGATTTTATCTAAATTGACACATGTATGTAAAATTGGAATTTTACTAATCATTTTTTCACACGCAAAATCCTTCCAATAGAGCTTTTTAAAATAACTAATCTTTCATGATAGGGCTGATCTGATTATTTTGATTCTATAACTAAGAAATGTAGAATGACATGTTATATATTAAAACACTGGCTTAAAAATGATCTAACTAATAGTATAGGTCATATCAAAATCTGTCCAGTAGTAAAAAGGCTAATTTTAACTACGGGGTTCAAATGATTACAGAATTTTCCTCCATAATGATATATTAAATCTTTTCCTAAAATATTATCAAATTTATAGTGAAAATTCCTTCCAATATCATTTGTCAAAATTATTTTTAAAAAACTTATGTTTCATAACCAGCTTCAAATGATTATAGAACTTTCCTTCATATTTCTATAACTAACCAATGTAGAACATATAAATATATATATATAACTGTTAAAAATTATCTAATTAATAGTGTAATTCCCATTGAAACTTATTCTTGAGAATCAAAGTTATAAGCAACTGGAACTAAATTCTCATTTATTTTTTATATAAGGTGGTGTGGTGTAATAACGCCAGGCGGGGTAATAACGCCAAGTGCTAATATTATGCATAATTATGAAATAATCTGGTAAATGACACCCATGTGCTCTGCAAAGAAGGGTTTTTAATGATATAAATCGCAAAAAATAGCTTCAAATTAATTTGTTTCATTTTTATGTCTTATTGTTTTTACAAGCAACTAAAATTAACGCTTAATTTAAAATTTGCGAGATTCGTTTTGTGAAATGAAGACTATTTTTTTTATCCGGAAATACTTTGTTAATTACATAAATTTGTAGTACATTTCATGGACTTTCAAAATGTTATTGAAGATTTTGGATATCTTCTCAAAATAATTTGTGATTTAATATGTACAGTGCAATAACTATAACGGGGTAATAACGCCAATCCTTGGCATTAATACCCCGGTTTATTCCCTACAGTGGCCGAGCTACATCCCAAATACTGATTCAAATAAACACAGTTAAAACTGTGCAATGTTTCTAATAATTCTATTTAAGCAGTTTTTTTTAAGCAAAAAGAAGCTCACGGTCTGATATTCTTTTGTCTCATCCTCCCCCCCCCCCCACCACACCTTTATTTTTCTTACACTTTCACAAAAAATTGAACGTTTTCAATAGCTTAGAATGCAATTTGTCTATTTCTAAGTTTGTAGAGTTTGTACTTTTAGAATTGGACAATCTACATGTCATTATTCCATCTTATTTCATAGTTTTGTTTGCATGGCGTTATTACCCGTATAGGTGGGTAATAACGACAAATAGCATTGGTCAAAAAATCACGCCATTACATTTTATGAATACATTTCTGTTAAATTATTTTTTACATAGATAGTCAATGAGTTGCTGTATCAAATCCTATATTTGTTTGAAAAATACAAACTAAAACTGAGCCGTGAAAATTGGTAGAACCTTAACGTGGCGTTATTACCCCAGGGTACCTTACACAGTAGATGCATTTATTTTTGTTTTCATTTGCACTGTTGGATTTTTGCTTTTTGACAAGAACACGATTACAAGATTAGGACAGAAAATAAAACAAAATGTTTCAGAGAGATTTTGAAGCCAAAAAACTAAAAACACTTTTCCAAGCGTTTCAAAATATTTTCCTTTTTTGTTTCTAACATTATTTCAAAAACATGAAACATTGTATGATATATATCAAATCGAAATTTCTTTAAATTATCCATTCTACAGCGTCAGTTGTTGTTGGAATGAAATGATTTCCGACAAGCAACAAGCATGAAACGTTTCATTAAAACTCTTTAATAAGAATTTTAAATTCAGCCAACCAGAAACGAATGTAATCAGAATGTTACATTTTAGAGATGGTTTCATTGGTTATTCTACTTCGTTAAATTTGTTTCATTTTCTTTTTTGTGACATGAGCGTTTGAAATTTATTCAATTTGTTATATTAAGGCAATTGCCAAATTGTTTATTTACAAGCGTATTTTAAAGATAGAAAGTTATTCTAATTCCAACCGCAATCTAAAGAACATTTTGGGAAATCTTTCATTCTTTTCCCTCATATTAATAATAGCTTCCATCTACTATGATTTTTTGTCTCAAGTAATTTCGAATGCAAATGTTTGCCCTCGTTTACCCCTTCACCGCGCGATTTTTTCTATATTTATGAAAAAAGAAATTGCTTGAAATTTAAATAAACAGGAAAAATAGATAATTTTAAGCCAATAGAATAACAAGTTGAATGTAGATTCTGCCGTTGCAGAATTCAGTTTCGCCTCCGATTAGAAAAAGAAAATATAGATAGAGGTTTTTTAGAAGGGCGACTCCGTTTAGATTGCAATGAATTAACTTCATTTTTATTGTGTTTATCAATATAATAGCAAACAGAACGGCGTGAAATACCCAATTGAATAGCAATTTCTCTCTGAGACATTGGAATTGCGGAATAATAAAGAGATACAATTTAACGTGCTATTTCTTCATTGACTAGATTCATCAAAAACGGATTTTTTCTTTAGTTTAAACACTTTTTTATAGACTCTGCGTAAAAGAAAATGCAATTTAACAATAAAACGAGTGGAATCCCGTCGAATTCGACGAATGAAATGTTTAAAAGACCCGATCGATTTGGTTTTAAAAAAAAAGCAAAAGTAATTACATTATTGAATCAATATATAATAAATATATTTACAAACTTAATATCAAGTTTGCCAGTTACAATTTTGCATGCAAATATTCTCACATCTTCAGTTAAAATTGTAATCTGAGTGCCGGCGAAATCCAGAAATTTTATTTTATATGCACTCACAGAAAAATAGTTTTATAAAAGAAAACACTAATTTCATTTTTACTATGACATTATTTTCACTAACTGAAGTCATCTGAAAGCAAAATCTCAATCTCAGTGTCCATAATGAAAAGAAATATTGAAATGTAATATCG
This sequence comes from Maratus speculifer, assembly GCA_964019185.1. NCBI lineage: Eukaryota > Metazoa > Arthropoda > Arachnida > Araneae > Salticidae > Maratus > Maratus speculifer. The sequence goes on from OZ025301.1 coordinate 187,751,746, forward strand.
TTATGAGTAAAAATGCGATGTTTTAAATAGTGACGTCATTTTCTCTTCAGATGTTTTTTAAAAGTTACTGTTATTAGTTAATATGAAAAAGGCATCCGTAATAATATTGTAATTCCCATTTATCTGGTTGCTGAATGACATCATTTTCCTCATTTGTAATTTTTCTTATTTTGCTTTAGACATTAATTTTTATCATAAATGATTTTCTGTTATTTTATTCACATTATTAATATTATTTCTCAGTAAATATTTTTTTTTTTTTTACCTCAATTAGTGCATAATTATACGCAATCATTTGGAAAATAAATTTTTATTATCGAGAGAAAAGCTAAATTGTGTTGCCACCATTTTGAAGAAATATCGTAAAAAGCATTTAAAATTAAAAATAAAATATAAAAACGGAAATCAATTAAAAAATAACTAAGATGGGCACGACTACAAATAAATAGCTTTCATTTAAAAAAATAATTATCAAAATCGGTTAAGTAGAAACTTCAGGGCTGATTTTTTAGCTTGTCTGAAAGAAATAGCATCGGAGGCTAAAAAACCCATTTTCAAGAATTTAAAAATATGTTTATTTTTTGTTTCAGACATTATTTTAAAAACATGAAATGTTGTCTTATATGCATCAAATTTAAATTACTTTATATTTTCCTTTCTAGAGCATCAGTCATTGAAATAAAATGATTTCTGACAAGCAACAAGCATGAAGCATTTCACTAACCTTCGGACTCCGGTGCCTCTTACACAAATTTTATTCGATTAGCACCACTTTTTTAAACGAACTTTCCTTGAAGTAGACAATTTCAAAAATTCTCTGATTAAATAAGGATAATCTTATTTTCCTTTATTACTGGTGCCAAAAACAAATTTTGGAATGAAAGATTATGTCTCCGCAGCGGAGACAACGGTTTGGTTTGGTTTATTTTTGTCGTCCGATTATCTACGCTAGGGATATAGGACCAGGGGGGAGTGCCCTTCGTGGGGGTCTTTCTAAGGGAACCTAACCCGTATTTACGCAAGGTTCGAAGAAAACCACGAAAACTCCGAACGGTTAGGCCGACAGCCGCGATTGGGCTCGGAGACAACGGAATGCCTAGAGTGCAAACTCTATAATTTAAAATTCAGCCAAACAGAAACAAATGTAATCAGTATGTTACGTTTTAGAGAAGCTCATTTTGAACGTTTAGATGGAAATGGTTTCATTGGTTATTCTACTTCGTTAAATTTGTTTCATTTTCTTCTTTTGACATGAGCATTTGAAATTCGTTTAATTTATTTTATTATAACAATTGCTAAATTGTTTATTTACAAACGCATTTTATAACTGAAAAGTTATTTGTAATTTCAGCAGCATTCTGAAGAAAATTTTAGGAATTCCTTCATCCTTTTTCCTTATATAAATCGCAGCTTCTATCTGCTATGATTTAAGTCACAAGTAGTTTCGAATACAATTTTTGGCCCTCGTTAACCCCTTCGCCGCATGATTTTTTTCTATTTTTATGAAAACATTGTTTGAAATCTAAATAAATAAGGAAAATAGTACAAAAAAAACATTTAAAATATTTTTAGCTAAATTTTCATGTTTTATGGCATGCGTCCTGCATACACAATGAGGAATTTTAAACATTATATCTATATTTTGCAACTAAATGGGCATAAATTAAATAATTTTATCTTCTCAACACTTTGCAACTATCCTTTATATTGATCTCTTTAAGTAAAAATAATAAAAGTAATTTTTACCTTAATAACTGGATCAATTTTTTTTTCGTTTAAGAAGAACAAATTCAATTTTTTGCTAAATGCAGCCCTAATGAGATAGACAAAATAAGAGTTATTTCATTCTTTGGACTGTTCTTGATAAGTTACATTGATCATATTGGCCAAATTCTTGGCATATAATGAGATTTATAGAGTTTTTACAATCTTACAGTGAAAGAGTGAGTTTCTCTCCTCAGTAGACAGCTGTAATTTATTGGATCGTGTATGAGGGGTTTTTTTTTTTTTTTTTTACTTTTTACTCATCTTGGTTTAAATTGCTTGAAAACAACTCGTTCGCTCGAGTTATTTCAACTCTTTATGAGAAGCTGACTTTCAAATTGTGAGATGAGTGGATTTCGGCTCAAATTGAGTTATTTTGTGGCTGAGGTTTTAAGACAGTATATATGTGCGGGATGTGGTACACTTTGCAGTGAAGGGTTTAATTGACACATGCATGTAAAATTGGAATTTTATAATTGAAGATCTCTCTCTCTCTCTCTCTCTCAGATGATAAAGCTGATAAGTGATACAGTAATCTTTTTGAGAAAATGATCTGTGAATTAAGTTCCAAATATCTTGGATAGGATGGTTGTAAGAGTACACGGTAAGAGTACGTAGAAAAATTATATTATACCAAAACAGTGTTAGGTTTAGCTACAGTTGTAAACGATGTAAAAAATGCATGTAAAATTGGAATTTTATAATTGAAGATCTCTCTTTCTCTCTTTCTCAGATGATAAAGCTGATAAGTGACACAATAAACTTTTTGAGAAAATGATCTGTGAAGTAAGTTTCAAATATCTTGGATAGAATGGTGTAAGAGTACACGGTAAGAGTACGTAGAGAAATTATATTATACCAAAACTGCGTTAGGTTTAGCTACAGTTGTAAACAAAGTGATAAAAGTGATGTAAAGACATGATAAGTTTATGATGAAACAAAACTGCATATTTCGATTGTTTTTGTAACTAAACTTTACGTCTAATTTACATAATGACTCGACAAAATTATTCAAGAATTATATTTTTTAAATTTTAGACGATTCACCCGGGTAGTTTTTGCTCTGTTTTATATGCAGACAGACTTACAGTTATTTGCGGATGGACGAACAGACAGACGGTTGGACTAAAATGACGACTATAGGTGCTATGAATTTACATAATTACGAAAGCTCTTATTAATGGTTAATATTATACTTTTTCGTATTAAGAAAATAATATTCTGCCAGAAATAAAATAAAAAGGAACAGATTTTAAAACCAGTACATATATATACATATATATATATATATATATATATATATATTGAAGGAGCTTAAAAGTTCTCGTTTATTTCCACATTTTTTTCGAAATCCATTAGCCCGTATTACATTTTCGAAATTCGCATTCCTTTACGTCATTCATTCTCGACCGTCAGTATTGTGGAAGGAAAATTATTTTTAACAAGCAGTGAGAGTGAAATGTTTTAATAGAACTGGTTTATTTCTAATTAAAAATCCAGCCAAATGGAAACAAATATAAGCAGTTTCTTATGTTTTGAAGATATTAATTTGGCACATTTACATAGAAATCGTAGTATTATTAATTCTTCGTGATTAAAATAATTTCATTTTCTTTTCTTGCCATAAACGTTTAAATTATTTTATTTATTTAATTTTTCTTTATTGTGCAGATCTAAGTTGTTTATTTATAAGAATAATTTCAGAATACTAAAAATATTAATAACACCCACCGTATTCTTATAGCTATGATTCCTAAAAGCGTTATTTATTATTAGAAACATCATTTTCAAAATTTAAAGGAACATTTACGAGAACAAAATTGTATGTAACAGATACAAGCAATAGAGAAACGCATGATGATTTGAAAATTTTCGAAAATTTATGATGAATTCTCTTCAGTTGCTGACAAATTAATCCTTCGTGGACTCTAATTATTATAATTCTCTATCCAAGTGTGAAACTTCAACAACAGTTATTAGATTGGGGAGAAGTAAAAATTTGTCCTCGGACAAATTTCAAAATCATTGCATCCCATCATTCACAATGACAGATTTCTCTTTTTACACATGGGTGCGTTATGATTGAAAGCAGAATGAAATATAAACTTGATAAAAATGCTGTCATAGTAAATTGGAAGTATTATGGAAGCAAAAGGATTGAAAACTGTCTTTCATTATTACTTCTTGAGATATACGAAAAATCAGTGGCATTTGTCTTGAAAATCGATAAAATATGCTAAAGAATTAACAATAATCATAAATGAAGCATTGCTATTTCTTCCAATACAAGAAGACACCGTATTGAGGAATTGTGGTTTAAATGCCACACCTCAGTCAAGAAATCCTACTGACTCCACCTATGAAGCTAAAGCTTCTGGTTTTTTGCTAGGTATTATCGACACGCGACCGCTGAAGACTTAGGGAAATGTAAGTAGACCAGTTTTCCATTTTTGTCTTCTGCGTACAACATATATTTCAAGTCTTCATTATTTCTTTCTAAACTAATTTATATATTTTTTAAATTTGATTTTCTTAGTAGTTTAGTTTTGAAATAATAATGATCAAGTCTTTGTCTGTTCAACCCTGGAAAGACTAAAAATATAAATCAAATTGTATTGTAGAGACCTTCAAGCACATACTTGCGATTATGATGTCGTGTGACATCAATGGAAGTGGTTCGGACTATTTTTAAGTCATAGCATTATGAATCAAGTCCAATATTAAAAAGTATTGGAAGGAAAGTTCATCTCTCAACTACGTAAATGATTTCTCGATACCTCCAAATGCATTTGATCCAGGACTCAATGTCTTATCTTAAAGCGAAGACAACTAGGGGATTTTAAACTAAGGAAAAACTGGGTGTTTTAACATATCTAGGCAATTCTTCGGATTTAAAATTAATCGAGAATGCCTCGGAGCTGCTAAAGCAAAAATATCTAAAAAAAATTACAAGCAGAAAAAACTCTATAGAAGCATTGACTAAGATCTGGCGCCATGATGTGAGATTGAAAGAAAATGTAAAACAAATATATACAGAGCATGCAAAAAGAATACAGTCTGCAGATCTGGCACCATGATGTGAGATTGAAAGAAAATGTAAAACAAATATATACAGAGCATGCAAAAAGAATATAGTCTGCAGATCTGGCACCATGATGTGAGATTGAAAGAAAATGTAAAACAAATATATACAGAGCATGCAAAAAAGAATACAGTCTGCAATCGACACTGTGGAGATCCAAAAAAGTTATGGGAAATTTATGTACACTTTAGTTAAGTTTCTTCAGAATAAATTTCAATATTATGAGAGAAAGTTTGCTTCTGTTTTTAAATCGTAATCATTCTATTTAAATATAACTAAAGTAGTTTAACAATCCACCTGTAAACAAAAATATATAGCTTTAAGTTCATTACAATGTAAAGTTTAGCCAGTAACTAATAACCTGGCCACTCACTGTAACTTTGTCGTGTACTTTCATTTAAACACGCATTATTAAAATTTATGTAAATTTAATATAAATAAACAAAAGATATGTGAACCTTTTTCCCCCTTCTGACTAATTTCATCATTTTAATACCAAGAGGGAATATTATATAATAGAAAATTAAAATTAAATAAAATTTTTATAGAGGTTTTCAAACCTTAGATAAAGGGCATATATCACAGCATTTCATCATATTTTTTTCGTTAGTGAATTCTTTTTGAAATATTTTCGAAATTAGCATTCCTTTATGTCACCTGTTTTCGAATGTCAGATTGTTGAAGTGGATTGATTTTTGAAAAGCTGTGTGCATGGGACTTGTTTTATTAAAATTGGTTGGATAAATTTTCAACTAGCAGGAAACAAATATAAAAGCATAAACATATAAAGAATAAATAGAAAATAGTCGATATAGCAATTATGATAAATAAAAGAAATAGTGAAATTTAAACTCACATATCAAGAACATGAAACGAAACAATTTTAATAAGGCGTAATTGCCACTATAATAACTTTTAATTGAGTTTATTAATGAGATTGTTCAGCGAATTAAATTAGTTATATTTGTTTTTAGTGGTATAAATTTGGAGAAGGTCGTTTTCAAGAAATTTTTTGACAACGGGTGAGTGCAAAATTTTTTATTAAAATTGATAAATCGAAAAAAAAAAAAACATAGTACGAAAAACAAATGTAACTATTTTAATTCGCTAAAGAATTTCATTAATAAACTCAATTAAAATATATTATATTGGCAACTACGCATTTACGCATTACATTTTGGAAAAGATCGTTTTTGCTAGTGTGTGATATGATTTTCTGACAACGGGTGAGCGCGAAATTTTTTATTAAAAAGTATAAATAAATAAAAAAAGAAAAAAAAATCATGCCACTAAAAATAAATATAACTAATTTAATTCGCTGAACAATCTCATTAATAAACTCAATTAAACGTTATTATAGTGGCAATTACGCCTTATTAAAATTGTTTCATTAAAATAGCAAATAAAGCCTTTGTGCACAAATGTTTAAAGATAGAAAACCAACGAATATAAATGCACAAATAAAGTATGAGAAACTGAAAATGAAACTGAAACTATTTGAAACTGAATCGGACAATTGCCTTCCTTTTCTGGATGTTCTTGTTATTCGCAATGAAGATAATTTTCAGACTACTGTCTTTCGCAAACCTTTTGCGGTCAGTCTTCCACCTCACAGATATTCTTCTCATCCTCCTAACCAGAAAGTTGCGGCTTTTAAAACTTTTCTTTTCCGGGCTTCCAATATTTGTTCAACTCCTCAGTTACTCAGTGATGAACTTAATTACCTTAAAGCTATTGCTGTTGATCGTGGTTATTCTCCTAATATTATAGATTCTATTCATAGAAAATTGACAAAATCCACACAATCTCAAAGAAAGAACTTTAATTCGAACTCCAATGCTTTGGTTGTTTTGCCTTTTTTCCCCAAAATCAGTCAGCAAGTTGCTAAAATTTTAAAAAGGTTCGATTTCAATGTTATTTTTTCTCCTGTTAATAAAATTGCTTTTTCAAATCTTAAGAACCCCATTGATCACTTAGATAACTGGGGTATTTACCAAATTTCTTGCCAATGTGGTCTTTCTTATATTGGTCAGACTAAACGTGCTCTCAGATTTCGTTTAATGGAACATAAAAGATATGTCAAAAATCAGGAGCTTAAACGTTCCTCTATTGCTCAACATTGTTGGTCTTTTCAACTTAAGTTTAACTTTTCTTCAGCCACCATCATCCATAAATGTCCTTCTATTCTTGATCTTGATTTTTGGGAAGCTTACCACATCATAAAAAATTCTCACTCCTTAGTCAATGACTTATCTAGTACTCCTTATTTTCCAAGTATTTGGAAATCTTTAATTTAATACTTTTTTTTTCACTCGCTTTTTAGTTTTTTGCTTGTTCTCCGATAGATGTCGCTACTTGTCCACTCAGTTGGTTTTAGCTGCTTCCTTCTCATTGGTTGCTTTTCTTTAGGCGGGATTGTTCCCATAGCGGGTATATAAGCCTGTGTCTCTCTGTCTCTTTGCTCAGTTTTGCTACTTTTAGCTCGCTGAGTCTTGCACTGATGAAGAATCTCGTTAGTAGATTCGAAATAGCTATTTGCTACCTTCTCATACTTTATTTGTGCATTTATATTCGTTGGTTTTCTATCTTTGAAATTGTTTCGTTTCATGTTCTTGATATGTGAGTTTAAATTTCACTATTTCTTTTATTTATCATAATTGCTATATCGACTATTTTCTATTTATTCTTTATATGTTTATGCTATTTTCTATTCATTTATTTATTATTATTTTCTATTTTATTGTATGTTATTATATGTATGTTACACACTATATTTTCAAATTCCATTTTTTTATAACCTGTACTCCACTTTTTAACAGCTCTGTTCTTCATACTCTGATATTTACATAATCAAGCTCCTTTATAGCGTGCTTGTGTGCAATAAAATTTTATAGCTGTCTTACCCCTATCGATTTAATTTGTTTCTAACCTTTTACTTTGTCTGTTTTAAATGGTTTGAAAAATACAGTATACAGAGGGTGCTTACACAATTTTGTAATGATTTTGGAAAAAAAAAAATAAACAAAGAAAATAATTTCATTTTCTAGTATGTTCAGTTTTATAGTTCTTTTCTTGAACTCCCATATTACATTTTGATTTCAGATATATAAGATCTTAACTTAAAATAGCAAGTTCCTTTTACTTCGGTGTTTGATTATAAAATTCCAGAATCCATCTAGCGTTTTGGGATGCCGCTTGTAAAGAGCTTGTTTCAAAAGTCTAAACACAAAGTAGTCCACGAGAGATACATTTTGGAATGCGACTTATAAAGTGCTAGTTTTAAAATCAAAATTCAAAATAATCCATAAGAGATACATTTTCCATACGAGAATGTCATATTAAGAGTCATGCACATTAAATGTAAATAAACAAAAATTATTTAAACCTTTTTTTCCCTTCTGACTAATTTCACCATTTTAATGCCAAGAGATTATATTATATGTGAGAAAATTAAAATTAAAAAAAATATTATCGAAGTTTTTCAAGCCCTTAGGATAAAGGACATATTTTCAAGCATTTCATCATATTTTTTCCCGTTTGTGAATTCTTTTCGAAAATTCTAAACCTATATTATATTTTTGAAATTAGCATTCCTTTGCGTTATGCATTTTCAAATGTCAGTGTTATTGAAATGAACTGATTTTTGAAAAGCTGTGTGCATGGGACGTGTTTTATTAAAACTGGCTAATTCAGAAATAAAGTTTCAACTAACAGGAATTTGATGTAAACCGTTTGTTACATTACGGCTTGTCTTCAAAACCTTAGATAAAGGGCATATTTCAAACCATTTTATAATATTTTTCTCCGTTTGTGAATTCTTTTCGAAAATTCTAAATCAGTAAAATATTTTCGAAATTAGCATTCCTTTACGTCATCCATTTTCGAATGACAGTACTGTTGAAGTGAATTTATTTTTGAAAAGCTGTGTGCATGGCAGGTGATTTATTAAAATTGGTTATTTAGAAATAAATTTTCAACTAACAGGAAACAGATATAAATGGTTTTTACATGAAGGCTTGTTTTCAAATCCTTAGATAAATGGTAGGTTTCCAAGTATTTCAAAATGTTTTTTTTAGTTTGTGAATTTTTTTCGAAAATTCTAAATCGTTATAATATTTTCGAAATTAGCATTCCTTTACGTCATCCATTTTCGAATGTTAGTATTGTTGAAGTGGCTTGAGTTTTGAAAACCTGTGTGTATGGGGCGTGTTTTATTAAAACTGGTTAGTTCAGAAATAAATTTTCAACTAATAGGAAACAAATATAAAAGGTTTGTTACATTTTGGAGAAGGTCGTTTTCAAGTAATTTTTTACAACGGGTGAGTGCAAATGTTTTTATTAAAACTGATAAATTGAAAAAAAAATCATAGCACGAAAAACAAATATAACTATTTTAATTCGCTAAAGAATTTCATTAATAAACTCAATTAAAATATATTATATTGACAACTACGCATTTACGCATTACATTTTGAAAAAGATCGTTTTTGCTATTGGATGATATGATTTTCTGACAACGGGTGAGCGCGAAATTTTTTTATTAAAAAGTATAAATCAAAAATAAAAATTCATACCACGAAAAACAAATATAACTAATTTAATTCGCTGAACAATCTCATTAATAAACTCAATTAAAAGTTATAGATATATACGGTTTGTTACATTACGGTTTGTCTTCAAGTCCTTCGATAAAGGGCATTTTCCAATCATTTCATGATATTTTTTTCGTTAGTGAGCTCTTTTCACAAATCCTAAGCCAGTATTATATTTTCGAAATTAGTATTCCTTTATGTCATCCATTTTCGAATGTCAGTATTGTTGAAGTGGATTGATTTCTGAAAAGCTGTGAGTATGGGAGGTGTTTTATCAAAACTGATTAATTCAGAAATAAAGTTTCAGCTAACTAGAAACAGATATAAACGGCTTGTTACATTACGATTTGTCTCCAAGTCCTTCGATAAAGGGCATTTTTCAAGCATTTTATCATTTTTATTTTCGCTAGCGAGTTCTTTTCGAAAATCCTAAACCAGTATTATATTTTGAAATTAGTATTCCTTTACGTCATCCATTTTCGAATGTCAGTACTGTTGAAGTAAACTGTTTTTTGAAAAGCTGTGTGCATGGGAGGTGATTTATTAAAACTGGTTAGTTCAGAAATAATTTTCAATTAACAGGAAACAAATATAAAATAAATGGTTTGTTGCATTTTGGAGAAGGTCGCTTTTGACATTAGATGAAGTGATTTTTTGACAACGGGTGAGCGCGAATTTTTTTATTAAAAAGTATAAATCAAGATTAAAATTTCATACCACAAAAACAAATATAAATAATTTAATTCGCTAAAGAATTTCATTAATAAATTCAATAAAAAATTATTATGTAAGGTACCCTGGGGTAATAACGCCACGTTAAGGTTCTGCCAATTTTCACGGCTCAGTTTTAGTTTTTATTTTTCAAACAAATATATGATTTGATACAGAAACTCATTGACTATCTATATAAAAAATAATTTAACAGATATGTATTCATAAAATGTAATGGCGTGATTTCTTGACCAATGTTATTTGGCGTTATTACCCACCTATATGGGTAATAACGCCATGCAAACAAAACTATGAAATAAAATGGAATAATTGCATGTAGACTGCCCAATTCTAAAAATACAAACTCTACAAACTTAGAAATTGACAAATTGTATTCTAAGCTATTGAAAATGTTCAGTTTTTTGTGAAAGTGTAAGAAAAATAAAGGGGGGGGGGTGAGGCAAAAGAATATTAGACAGTGAGCTTCTTTTTGCTTAAAAAGTACCGCTTAAATAGAATTATTAGAAACATTGCACAGTTTTAACTGTGTTTATTTGAATCAGTATTTAGGATGTAGCTCGGCCACTGTAGGGAATCAACCAGGGTATGAATGCCAAGGATTGGCGTTATTACCCCGTTATAGTTATTGCGCTGTACATTTTAAATTACAAATTATCGCGAGAAGATATCCAAAATCCTCAACAACATTTCGAAAGTCTATGAAATGTACTACAAATTTATGTAATTAACAAAGAATTTCCGGATAAAAAAAAATAGTCTTCACATCACAAAACGTATCTCGCAAATTTTAGATCAATCGTTAATTTTAATTGCTTGTAGAAACAATAAGACCTAAAAATGAAACAAATTAACTTGAAACTGTTTTTTGCGATTTATATGACTCAAAACCCTTCTGCGCAGAGCACATGGGTGTCATTTACCAGATTATTTCATAATTATGCAAAATATTAGCACTTGGCGTTATTACCCCGCCTGGCGTTATTACACCAGACCACGTTAGACAATTATGATTTATCAAAATAGTTCCGTTTTATTTTCTTGATATGGTAGTTCAAATTTCACTACTTTTTTTATTATAAATTCTATATTGATTATTTTATTGTTGTATGTTTTCTATTTCATTATAGTTGTGTGTGTGTGGGTGTAAACTTTATCTTAAAAAAGGCTCTAATGATTTTGTCAAAACTTTATAATTTACCATTTTCTAGCACAACAAGACCATTGAGCTAGGTCACATAATCGAAAAAATTCGATTAGTGGGTCTTTTTGAGTGACAATGGGTCCGGGTCAAGCTAATTATAGCTAAAAAATGGCTTTATCGATTTTAACGAAATTGTGTATCCAAACGTTTGTTCGCACGAGAAAATTATTGGGCATGTTCGAGAAATTTCGATTAGTGCGTCATTTTTGGGTCATTATGCGTTACGACTGGGCTAGATGATATGTTCGAGAAATTTCCATTAATTGATCATTTTGAATTCACGAGTCAAGCTAAATTTATTTATTTATTTATTTATTTTTTAAGGCTCTAACTATTTTGACTAAATTTTGTATTTTACGTTTCAGGGCTTAAGAAGACCAATGTGCTAGGTTACATGTTCATGGACATTCTATTAGTGGGTCATTTGGGGTCGCAATGGATCAGAGTCAGGTTAATTGTATCTAAAAGACGTTCCAAATGATTTTGACAAATTTTTGCATTATACCATTTCAGAAAACGCGATATTATACCAAAAGATCATTGCTTAAATTGCATGTTCGAGGAATTTCTATTAGACGAGTTTCTATTATCCATAAGAGAAACGCCTTGGGGCTTGAGTAAGATGCATTTAAATAAAATAGTCTCAATTCTAATTTCGTTTCTCATTTTTTGTTTATACAAAAAAAATATTTTTACATTTAGAGGTATGACTGATAAAAAGACGAATTTAAGCATAAGACTGAATTTTTATTTTATTTGCTGTAAATATTATTTATAATCAATAATTTTGTTTGCATATTCCTATCGAAAATTAATTTTTTTTTTTCAATAGCTCTTTGAGAGGTTGGATTTTCTTTTAAAACAACAGATACGACGTTTGATACAGTAAGCTGTGTGCATTTTAATGGGTTTGCATTTTTTTTTAATTTAACCTTTTAATAGTAAAATGTAAGCTTTAATGTGTATTTTCTTATATAACTTATGTCACTTTTATAATGCCTAGAAATAGTAACTACGATGAATTTCACACTTTTTAAAAATTAATCAGATAAGAATATTTCACTTTATAAAGTGCAAATTATATACGTCTTTGATCCGTTATTTATTTTCCAACGATATTAAAAAATGTTTTTAATGAAGCAGAAGATAATCCTCATCTATTCCGAATTGATGCCATATAGATTTTTTGAAAATATAAACCATAAAGAAAGTGAAAATCGTCATGAAAATGTATCAAAGTAATCTGTAATCAGGGTTGTCGCAGACGATCGCCATTACGTCAAATCGTGTTAAAATGCTTGATTTGGAGAGTAAATGAACAATCAGGCTCGCCAAATTGCGAGTGCTCAATTTTTGCTCTTTTCATGTGTGTGATTAAAGTTGAGATTTTTATCCACGTTACAGTATGGTTAATGTCGCTTTCCATCTTTATTCGAATTGTGCTATTTACATTATTATTTATTGAGATACTGATTCAACACAAATTCAGTTTAACAATAGTCAAAGACACCAAAAAAATATACGATAACTGTTTCTCTGTTGTCAGTTTATCCCAATCTATACGCCTGTAAAATTACAACCAAAATTACTCACATCAATCGTCTAACCTAGAAAAGTTTTACTGAGATGCGGCATTGAATTTGCAATTTACCGTACTGCAAAGTATGATTGACCAATCATCAATTTTTGGTATCAGCTACAGTTCAAATCTCACAATAATTTACCGCTAAAAGAATGTTTGAAACAATTATTACTTCCAGGAGACATTTAGAATGAATTTATTTTTCATAGTTTTTGCACTGTAGTAGAATTTTTATTTTCTAAGCAATGACATAAAGCATGGTATTTTAGAACCCATTGAAAAAAAAAAAAAATGATGCAATGAGGGGTTAAGGTAGATTTTTCAGCACTTCGCACCAAATCTATTTTGCTAAAATTTTTTGTCATTTCGCTATTGTTTTTTATTTCTTATTCGTCAAATCGCTAATGTTGCTCAAAAGCCAGCGAGAACCTTGCCTGTAGTTGAAGTATATAACATAATATTTAAACTTAAAAATCTTCCTCTTAAGCATTATTTTTGCTACGTACTTTTGAATTTAAGTAAAATCATACAATTTCTTTTTAAATTATACTAAATAATTAAAATTTGCGATTGAAAAAAAATAATACTTCAAAAAAGAGAAAGATATCTATGACTCGAATTTTGGCTTCAAACCTGATTTAAAGTTAGGTAAATCAAAGAGAAACTTCTTTTCAGAAAAGAGTCATGGTATTTAAATTATATCAGAGAAAATTTATATAAAATGAATTTTTTCGAAATGATTTTCAAGACAACAGATGGAGGACATACTTCTAAGCATTCTAAAATATTATTCTGGTTTCTGACATTTTTAGCTCACAGGCTGTCATAGTTTGAGAGCTTATGTGCCCGTCCGTTCTGTATGTATGTTCGTTCGTGCATTCGTGCGTAACGCGATAACTCATGATAAAAATATCCGATCCACTTGAAATTTTGTATGTAGGTATAACCTGACAAGGCGCTTCCCTGATTAGGTTTTGGAGTTCATTCGATATGTATAAGAGGGGTAACGGGGGATCATGCCCCTCCCCTTAGTTGATATAAATGAAATTTTCATGCAGAATTAAGTTTTCGTTCAAAATTTAGATTAGGATCATTCTGATGAGGCGATTCCGTGACTGTTATTAGGTGTTCATTGAATAAGTATAAATAGGGGGAACAGGGGTTCTAATGCCCCCCTTAATTTATATAAATGGGTTTTTCAAGCAGCATTTTTAGATTTCGTTCAAATCCCTGAATAGTTTTGGAAGTTTAATGGTTAAGTATAAAAGAGGGGATAACTCCTTTTAAATTATATAAATGCTAAATGGGTTTTTATTAAGAATTATCTCATTTGCTCTGAATTTTGGATATAGATTTTTTATATGATAAAGCGTGTCTTTGATAGTATAGGAGGTTCAATGATTAAGTATAAAAAAAGAGGAAAGGGGAGAGCTGTTTCCCTTTCTTAATTTTTTTTCGAACGGAATTAACCCTTGAAAATATAAGGCTTTAATGTACAATTAGTATTTGTAGCCTGTGAGCTCAATGCCATCAGTTTAACTGGGAAGTATTCTTTATTTTTCATTGCACTAATCATTCTGTGTTTGTTATAATATATTCGTAAATGATGATGTTATAATTTTGAAATTGATATTCCTTAACATTATTCATTTTTAAAAATCGGCATTGAAAGTTATAGTAATAAAAAAGATAATCGGCAGGGGTCCAGTTAATTCATCGTTTTCAAAGCATTCGGTTTTCATTCCGTGTTTATTACAATGCATTATAAATGTAGGTATTACAATTTCAAAATTGGTATTTCTTAACACTATTCATTTTTGAGCGTTCGTAGTGTTAAGATGAAATGATTTTTAGAACAAAAAAAACTTCTTCAAACACCATAAAATACATAAAATACCGCAAGGCCTTTCGATAGAACTTAGTCTATCTTCATCAGGCGAAAAGACGCGTCTACAATGAATGTAGCGGCACGTGCCGCTACATTCTTTTAGTTTTTTTGTATTCTATTGTATAACACCAGTTTCCAACTTTTTTACTGAAATGAGTTTTGACAGTCAGTGGACGTGGAATTAATTTAAAATAAAAAAAAATCAGGCAACCAAAATAAATATAAGCAGTTTATTAATTTTTGGAAATTTGTAGATTTAGATGGATATGGTGATAGGGCTAATAACTCGTTATTACATTACTTTCCTTTCTTTTTATGACGTAATCTTTTTTTTTCCGCATCAGAAAATTAATTTTGAACATCGGAATTTTCCTCAAATTTTCAAAATGAATTTTCAACATTTGAGTTTTCTTCAAATGTTCGAAAGGAATTTTTCCTGCATACTTATATTGTTAATTTAATTTCATTAAAATTATTAATTTTTATATTCCTAATATAGGCGTTGCAAATCCTTTACACTTATTGTAAGTAGTCTGTCCTACTTTTTCCCTGCAGTGCAATTTAGCGAGATATCACATTTAATCTTTTTTCTCAATCTCTATGATAAGATTTTTGATATGACAACTTAATATCGCTTCTATTTAAAATATTTTTCTTAATATTCTATATTGAAATGTTGTTTCATTTTTTATGTTTAATGTAGATATAAAAATTTAAATTGTTCTTTGACTGCGCGCAACAGTACTCAAAATTTAATAAAGCAATTTACACCAAACTTGATAAATATCATATTTTAAGTAAAAGAATAACTTCAAATTTAGTTTCATAATTGCATCTATTATTTAAAATTGGCAACTATTCAATAAAAAAAATGATTTTTTTTTTAAATTTTAAATTAAAATTAAAAATTTAAATAAATAAATTACTTTCAAGTGAAGTATAAGTTTAAGATAACATTAATATTATATCATTATCATTATTTTGAGGTACTCTTGAGTCTTAAACTAATAGCTTTGCACGTAGTGGATGCAAATCAAAAAACAATTTTATTATTTTTAATCAAAATCAAACACTTAAAAAGTAAAATTTCATTGCAGAATATTGAAAAAATTAATAAAAACCAAAGTTATATTAAGTTTTCTTTATTAAAGGTGATTTCCCTTTATGTTTTAAAGGTACTGAAAGAAAAATAAATAAATGTGATATGTTGCTAAATTGCATTACCACGGTAAGACTCCTGAGGCCATTAGACATTGAGGCCTTAACATTTAGAAGTGTATACATAAAATGAAAACGTATGTGATAAATTATTGTTCCCACATAGTATTGTAATTGAATTGTTTTATGTTCCACTGTAAATAAACGACAAGTATTATATACATCTTATTTTACAGTAAGCATTTTGTAGTGCAACCTCAATGCTGTATATCAGTTCCAATATGTTTGAAATAGTGCCACAACATTAAAAGTCATCGCAAACAATTTTTCTTAAGAACCGTAATGTAATTGAGCTCTTTTGAGGATACGTGTATACGAATGGTACGTGCTACAGCATTTTCTATATCAAACATCTTGTAATAAACCATAATAACTTATATCATATAAATTATATGATAATCAGAATATATTTTGGTGACTTAGTTATGGCCAAACAGTTCTCAGACGCAACAAAATTATATAAGCTTGTCAATTAAGTTGCAAAAGGCTAAAAGAAGGCATCGTGATATTTCTTTTGAAAAACTGGTTTTTTTTAATAGATTTTTTTACTGATAAATTCTGTTAAACATACACCAATCATGTTTAAAAAAGAAAACAAGTCAGAAACCACACATCAACCGTAGAAAATGAGGTGTGTTCGTAGTATGATGAATTTTTATAAATATTTATATCTTTGTGTAATATTATACAGTACTTCGGATAAAGTGTGGTATTCTAAATCTTTTGTGTGTTTCTGCATTCAATTATACAGGAATAACTTGTAGTAAAACTCAACAACGTGTATCAATTTAAATGTGAATAGTTTAATATTATTAAAACGCGTTCCAAACAATGTTTCCTCCTATACCATTATGTAATGAAATAATTTTGTGCGGCCCTCTAAATGAATCTCAATTATTCTCTGCACGGCATATTGCACAAAATGTATATTTTAGTATACTTCATCGGTTCGTAACAATTTTATTAAGTTTGAGAGAGTGTAACGTCACTAAAATACTTTCCCTTCGTTGTAATGTAACGGATTACTTTTCATTGTTATTGTTATTTATATCCCACCCGATTTTTATAAAATATGAACTGACTCGACAAAATTATGCAGAAATTATATATTTTAAATTTCAAATCATTTGGTTGAGTAGTTTCTGCGCTGTTATCTGCGGAGAAAAAGACGAACGGATAGACAGAGAGACGGGTGGACAGACAGAGAGACGGGTGGCCGGACGGACTAAACGACAACTATAGGTGCTACATATTTCTATAATTACGAAAGAACCTAATTACTCCATAAAATGTATCGAAATGTTTGACTTAAAAGAAGAGTAAACAATATTTATGAATAACAATTTGTATATCACATTAAAGTAATACAAGATATAGAAACATATCTAAGACTTCCAATTGAAGTTTAAAATTGATTCGAGTCATATATAAGTAAAAAAAAGATATCTCTATGAAAGATTATTTTAATGAAATAATTATATGCATCAGATCAAAATTCATAAAAGTTTAATAAAAGCAAAAATCAAAAATATTAATATTATGCTTTTTAGTATCAAGGTAAAAAAAAATCTAATTGAGAAAAAAAAAAGTTAAAAAAATATTGAAATATTTCGAAAATGTTAGATAAAGGACATATTTCCAAGCATCTAAAAATATTTTCCCCGTTTCTGACATTCTTTTCGAAAATCCTAAACCATTATTATATCTTCGAAATTCGCATTCCTTCACGTCATCCATTCTTCAGCGTCAGTATTGTTAAAGTGAAATGATTTCTGACAAGAAGAGAGCTTGGAAAGTTTTATTAAAACGTTTTAATTCAGATATAAAAGAACTTAGCGAACCAGAAACAGATATAATCGACTCGTTATGTGTAATGATTCATTTTTCGTTTATTTACTATTATTATTATAAATGTCTTATTAATATATAACGGAATGATTAAATTAGTAAGTTTACTTCTTTAAATTTGCCCCATTTTTAGGTGCATTCGTAATTATATAACCAGGGCTGCCACAGGCAACTATTTTAAAACTCTAACTGGCACCAGTTTCTGAAAACAGAAATCCTTAAGGCATACTTTGACAAAATTTTCATTAGAAATATACTTCCAATTACATACTAAAAAAATACTAGTGAGAAAAGAGTAAAAAAAAGTTGAAGAATAAAAAATTTAATAAAAAAATTTCCCCATTTTTTCGTTTCGATTTTGCTCCAAATTCTATAAAAATCTATTTTTACTTATACTTCAATAATATTCTAAATTTTAATTACCATCTAGATTCCCCAGTTCCTTAATTCGGCGTAGTCTGCTATTTATTTTTCTAAAAAGAACTCAATTGTATTACTAAGATGTCAATCTTTTAGTTAGAACTGTTAATCTATTTTATTATTTCATTTCTGCTTTTTAGTATAAAAAATATTCTTTCGGAAGTTTCGTTTTTAATATTTTATTAAATATAGTCTGCAATCTTCTAATCCTTAGCCCCACCAGTGGCCGAGAGGTTCTGACCTCAAACTGGTAGACGGTAGGGGCTGGGTTCGAACTCAATCGCGACCGTCGGCCTAACCGTTCGAAGTTTTCCGTGGTTTTCTTCGAACCTTGCGTAAATACGGGTTAGGTTCCCTTAGAAAGACCCCCACGGAGGGCAACCCACTCCATAGGGCCTATATCCCACAGCGTAGATAATCGGCCGACAAAAATACACCAATACACCAACACACCTCTAATCCTTTTTGGTCTATCGGTCCGTGCACTTCTTTTCAATTTGACATGCTTTTGCGACATTAAAATAGTTCTGACGTGATGCCCTACTTTCTAGCTAATAACGTAATTGGTTCTGCCCTTTTCTACCCCCCCCCCCCCTGATGCCACTCATTGGCTTTCGGCATTAATGATGGAATTTATTTCTCGTAATTTTTTGTTAAAATTGTTTTTGACCTAAATCACTTAAAAAAAACAATTCTTTATCTTTTTAAAATCATTTTTGGAACTCGAACTATATGCCTATGACTAACGGTTTAGAAATTAGCCAATGGCCACCGTTGAGAGTGGACACCCTATATAATTAACTGATACTCAAAAATATTTTGAAATAATACATTTTAAATGTTTATTCCAAAGAAATAAAATGAAAGAGTTTATCTTCACGCTTAATCGAAAATAATAATTTTCATTTGAAATCGCCGTCTTCGGAATTTAACGAAGTCATTAAAAATATTTCCGGTTTGTTGAATTTTTAATTTGAATTTAAGATTTAAATGAAATGTCTGAAATGTTGTCAAAAATGTTTTAATGCAGCAATTTTTAGGGACATGCCTACAGTAAAAACGCCATTTTTGCGAAAATTTTCATTTTTATTTTTATTATTTAAAATGAAAGCTCAAACATTTGGAATCCCCAAAAATATTCCTTTTGATTCAACGATAATTAGATGCAAAATTCTAATCCGTAATAAATAAATTTTTGAGGTTATACTAAAATCTTTTTGCAATACATATCCATTTAACATCTAAATTAAAAAAAAAAACTATTAAAAGATTGAATAATATAAACTAAGACTTGAATACATTAAAAAAAAAATTATATACAAAAAATTAAAACACTAAAAAACAATTAAAAATACAAGAGTAAACGTTTCGCCAAGCTACACGCAAGACCTCATCAGTATTATAATATTCATAATGAAATATAATATACAGGGTGGTTAGTAATTAACGTGAGGTGTTCAGAGCCCTTTAGCGAGTAAAGTTTTGGTCGAAACATAACCAAATTTGATCAGCATACATAGTAGACCATGGGATTTTGAATTAAAAAAAAAAAAAAAAAAAAAATTAAAAAACGCCACTAGGAGCCATTTTAGCGTTGTTTACCGACTAAAATGCATTAATTTGCTTAAAATCAGTTCTGTTTAGCAATCATGAGTATAAAAGGAAAGGCTGGGAGAGTACTCATCATTATCAACTCTCACCATACTTTGCTAGTCAAGCTGTGTTATCAGCAGAACAAGAATTGCAATGCTGCTCTTCCTCAATTTCACCGATTACAGAATTTGCGAAAAGAACCGATGATATCAAACAAATTTACAAAAGATGATTCATCGATTTGAAACTATGCGGCAACAAGGCCAAGGAAGCAAAGTGACTAGTCAAAAACAAGTTGACGAAGTTGTAACTGCTATTGTCGAATAAGAGATGGAAAATGTGCAGGTACCATTAGCGCTCGGGCAGTATCTCAGCAGTATAAAATTTATCTGTACTGTATTTTATGGCATTTAATCATTCAACATTTACACTAATACACTTTTGGTGCGCCAAAATTGCCCCTAGTGGCAATTTTTTTATTGATCTATTTTTTTATTGACTAGCAAAGCATGACCCCGTAAGGTGAGAGCCATCACAAAGCAGTTGGTCTGAGAACTCTCCCAGCCTTTTCTTTTGTACTCATGATCGGTAGACAGAAGTGATTTTATGCAAATTAATGCATTTTTGTAGGTAAACAATGCTAAAATTGCCTCTAGTGGCGATTTTTTTAATTTTTAATTTTTTAATTTTTTAAGAAAAATTCAAAATCTTATGGTCTACGATGTATGCTGATCAAATTTGGTTATGTTTCGCCCAAAATTTTACTCGCTAGAGGGCTCTGAACACCTCACGTTAATTACTAACCACCCTGTATAAAGATAAAGATAATATTCATAATGAATGTTATCTTTTTATATAATATTCATAATGAAAATTATCTTTTTATGTAACATTCATAATGAATATTATTTTTTTATAAAAAAAAAAATAATTACTGTAACTGTATTGATTTGTTCCAATGTTTGTTATGCAATGAATAATTATTTGTACTGATAAGGCCTTGCGTGTAGCTTGACGAAACGTTTACCCTTGTATTTTTAAATGTTTTTTAGTGTTTTATTTTTTGTATATAAATTTTATTTATTTAAATAAAATGTATTCAAGTCTGTCTTAGTTTATATTATTCAATCTTTTAATATTAATATTTTAATTTTCATTTTCTGGAAAACTGAGATTTTAGAGGCATTCGTAGTTATTTAATACATAGAATTTATAGTTGTCGTTCAGCCAGTCTGTTCGTTTATCCGCATGCAACAGAACAAAAATTATCCAACAGAATCATTCGAAATTTAAAATACATGATACATGCATAGTTTTGTCGAGTCATTTCAAATTTAATGAAAATCCGATGTATAGTTTAATTACAGTGGCAATTAAAAGTATTCCATTGCATTACGGTTACTGGGGGGGGGGGGAAATTTCAAGTGCATTTTAATAATGTTACATTACGACCAGTGGGAAAAAGTACTTTCAAGTGCTCTTAATGATGCTCAACTCTATCTAACATAATATAATTGATATGAATCTATGAAGTATATACTAAAATATACATTCTGTACAACGTGTGGAATAAAGGTTATTTGTTATTTATTTACAGGGCTACACAAAATTATTCCATTGCTTAATGTTATAGGGGGAAACATTGCTTGAGGCGCGTTTTAACCCTTTGCGGCGCAGAGCAAATTCGTTGCTTAAGTGTTGAAATTGATGACTGACATCGGAATTTGAAAGTGGTTTCATATATATACCACCGTGCGGCAAGGGGTTAAGTATATTAAACTACTTCACATTTTACGACGTTGATATACGTTGGTGAGGTTTACTACAAGTTACTTTCTTTATAACATAAAGCAGATAATATTTACAGGGATGCATATAAGATTTCGGCTAATATACAGTATCCGAAGTATTGCGTAGTATTACACCAAAATCTAAATATTTTTAAAACATCATTATAGTACAAATGTACATTTATTTTCTATGTTTGACATGCAATTTCCGAATTGCTTATTGTTTACATTTACAAGAAACCTCGTTTCATAAAAAGTTTTTAAGAATGTTGAAATTAAATTTGGTTATAAGCTTCTACTTATTTATTGTTATGTTATGAAGCTAAATATAGCCTTGAATTATGTATATATAAATTTAAAAACTATTTTTATTGAAAAATACACATTTTTTATAGGAAAAAAATCATATTTTGTATAAAAGATTTAGTATTTTTTAGTAAATTTACAAGGTGTCGCAAACCTTTTGCTTATTCAATAGATTATGTTGCAGAAGGCTCAGCGTAAACGAGATTCTTTACTAAAATTTGACTAAATATTGTCTAAATTTGAAAAATTAATTAAAATTACATCATTTTTTTAAATTGATAGTTTTATTCCTTGTTTTAACTGAAAACAAATGCTTTTAATAAAAATTTCATAAATATTTTTTTAAAAAGTGTCTTGAAGGCAGGCACATATACCTTAAACCTCGGAATGGACGGATAACTTATGATAAAAAGGCATGTCAAATTGGAAGATTTGCTGTTTGTTTCAGTGTTCTTTATAAAGAAAATTTATAGTGAAATGCTTATACTGTACACAGCAAGGTAAAAATCATGCGTCAAGCATAGATTATGGAACATTTTCTTATACATTCATAATAATTTAACAAAACTTTGCGGTTAATCAGTTAAAATCAAGGTTCGCACACTCCTTGGAATTTCCAAGGACTCTGGCACCACTAATAAAAATAAGAAATTTTACATTTAATTTTTAAATCACAACATTCATAATCCCCGCCTTCATTCACAGATTTTACGATATTTTTCTGCATTGAAACACTTCGAAAATATTCTTAAAATTTAGTGGTAAAACTGTGCGAACCCTGCAAAATATAATGTTTAATTGAACTGATTTGAAACACATAACTCATTTAGAAACGCAATTTCAGCAATTCTCACCTACATTCGGAGAGTTATCCAGATACTTAGAGCAGGCTTGTATATGATACATAGATTTTTATCTAAAAACTACATGCCTGCAAAAATTTAGTTCGGTTAGGAAAATCACTGAACAGTTCAACGTTTCCTTTTTGGCAATTTCCAGAAATAACCTCATCATTCCTGACGTGCATCTGTAGAAGACACTAAATAACACCTTTTAAATAAATTTAAATTCTTTTAGAATTGTTAAAATTACTCCTAGATATTTTTAATAAATACGTGCACATCATAAGCATTGACATTTAAGCAGATACACATTTGGAGATATTTTATAGTAATTTTAAACGGATTTTCATGTTCACTCACTAGTAATATTTATGTCAGGACTGAGAAGGATAATAGGGATAGTACGTGAATTCTTTTATGCAGTACTGAATAAGAAGTTTAGAATTTACACATAACGAGTAACACGCAAAAAATTAATTAAATTTAAAAATGTATATTGATAGTAAAAATGCACTTCAGCAGTTGTTGCTCACCCTATTGTAACCGATTTTGTTTGTATATCCCTATAAATAAACTACTAATGCTACGAATGCTGTGTTCTGTAAGCATAATGTTATAGTGATATTTACCGGGTGTCCCAAAAATGACTGATGGATTTTAAAATTCAATAACTTGCAAACGGTGACAGCTATTTAAAAAATTTTTGCAGGAGGGTTATGTATAATGTCAGGAGTTTTTTTTTTACCGTAATTTGTTATTTTAGTTCGAATTTCAAACAATAGGTGGCGCTGACGGCAATTGAAGGCCAGGTGATCAGTGCTGAGTGATGCATCGACCTGGCCTTCAATCGCCGTCAGCGCCACCTATTGTTTGAGATGCGAACTAAAATAAAAAAATTACGGTAAAAAAACGCCTGACATACATAACTCTCCTGCAAAAATTTTTTAAATAGCTGTCACCGTTTGCAAGTTATTGAATTTTAAAATCCATCAGTCATCATTGGGACACCCGGTATACTAATTTATTTTAATCTATATTAATTTTAATACATTTGAAGTAGCGCAATATCATTGCAATACACAGCAATCGATTTTCCCCATTGACTATAATCTAACGGAATTTATTAGTGCCCTGTAAATGAACTATTAATGCTACAAACTTCACATTTACTACCAAACATGCCATAGAAAACATCATTAACATATATCACTTACATTAAAATCCGAATATATTTATGTGAGTTAGAACGTGGATAGAGAGAGATTTTCAGCACGTGATAGCGAATTTTGAGGCATTAACGTGAATGAGATATAAATAAGATTTGGATTGCCACAACGATTAATTTCTTGTAGCTTGAATTTTTTTCCTTTACAATAAAGAATCTATGTAATAAGCAGTAGTCAGAAGAAATGACAAAGCTCTAAAATATAGAAATTATACTTTAACCTTTTATCTACCGCGTTATGGATTCATGAAAATTTTACATTCTAAAGCATTTTACGCAAATCTTTTAAACTAAATTAAAAGATTTACATAATCATTTAATAAATATTTGAAGGATTTTAGAAGGATTAATTAAATTTGAATTTACAGGGATTTTGTGCAACTTTTATAACCCCACTCAAATATATTTTTTGAATTATTTTCTTAGTATTTTGCAGATTTATAAAATGCACAAATATGATGTTCTTACAATATAAATATAGAAATATTTCCGCATTGAAAAATCCCCATCACCCTTCCTCAGCGCCAAGAAAGTTGAAAACATGCAAAGGCAAAATAAATCATCCTTTTAAAAACATTTTTGTTTTGTGTAACCAATAAATCTTTTGGAACAAGATAGAGTAATGTATCTGTAACTCCTTCTAAACGGCATTACAACTAATTGACACATTAAAATAATTTTATAATAAGTTTTTTTATTGGTACTTATAAGTACCGCCAGTAGATGAAGAGTTAAACTCGTGATAAAGGAGGTTTTGCAAGATAAAATTTGTCGTGCATTCTCAAAATTTTGATTTTTGATTTTTAGAATTTAACAAATACTTTTTATTTTTACAAAACATAAATAAATTAATGCAAAAACGAAGTACCATTCTACATTAATTACTAGCTTCTTTTCCCACGTTACGGAAGCCAAGATGATTTTTCTTCTTTTCAAATATCTTTCTAGTTTCTTTAATCCATTTTATATCTATTTTATTAAGTACTAAATATATTTTTCAAACAAATTAAAAAACCCACAATTAAGAAAAAATATTGTATATATGCATTATAAAATATCATATGCCCGTGAATAACACTGACAGACTATTGATTTTATCCACAATTGACCAATTAATGAGGCTTTTATTTGAATTTTTTAACTTCTCAGTATTGAACCAATTAAATATTTACACCATTGGATAAAGATAAAAAAAAAATTCAATTTTTTTTCAAACTTTACTTGAATTTTTATTGATTTTTTTTATGATTGAAAAAATAATTTTCAAGAATGTTTTTTAAAAATCCATCTCTAAACTCCATCTTTAAATCCATCTCTAAAATTAACACGTGAGCACTTAAAACAATGCAGAATCTTCAGCATTTTTTTCATACTGATATAGTATGATAAAAATGAAAATTTTATCATCAAATAAAACTAGTAAAAATAAAATATAAATTTATCAAACCCATGAAAGAATTACATGCTCAGATCGTTAAAATCATCAACATAAAAAAATCCGCTGGAAATAACGAAATATTTGAATATTTCAACTAATAATACGGCTAGTACGAAAGTATCACTTTTAATGAATTGTGAATCTTTAATTGAATTAATGATTGATATTTTTCATATAAAAATATTATTAGAGGACAAAATAAAAATACTCACACATTAACTAATATAAAAACAATCCTTTAATAATAATAGTATAGACATTCCTTTATGTTTTTTAACACGCTTAGCTGATATTAACTTCTTTAGATATACTATTTTTACAATGATTAAATTAAATTACCGTAACATGTATAAATAATCAAATAAAATTTATGCTAGTGAAATTTTTAAATTATGCATTTACTAGTGAATTTGACACATTTAATTAAAAACAGGATTGGTATTTGTTACGGAAAAATACTTTTTGGCATTGTTAGCGAGAAAAATAAAAATATACATATTTTAACTGTGCAAAATGCATTTCAGCTTTCAATAATAATAATAATAATAATAAAGATTTCCTTTGTGCTTTTTAACCCGGGAAGCTAATGTCGGATTCTCTAACTATAGTATTTTTACAATTATAAATTATACATACACAACAACCGTAACATATATAAATCGAAAAAGGAAACTATACTAGTGAGATTTTTTAATTATACTGACACTACTGAATTCCAACAAGAATTATTTAAAAGCATGACTGATATTCATTACATAGAAATACTTTTTAGCATTGTACGCGAGCACAATACATGTATATATATATATATATATATATATATATATATATATATATATATATATATATATATATATATATATATATATATGCTTTTTTTCTTATCCTTATATACATATATATATATGTATATACAGGGTGTCCCCTCTCAACGGTGGCCAATGGCTAATTTCTAAACCGTTGGTCATAGACATATAGTTCCAATTGCAAAAATGCTTTAAAAAAGGCAAAGAATTGTTTTTTAAGCGATTTTGCTCAAAAAGATGCTTTACTAAAAAATTACGAAAATTAAATTTTTATACGGTCCCCCGGTCCTATAAGTGATATTTAGTAAAATCTTTTCAACACTCTAGCAAGTAATACAGAAAAGGTCCCATTCATGTAACATTAAAATTGACCAAGTTATGAAACTTTAAATTTCATGACTTAAACCACTTTTCTATAGCTGAAAACGGATGACATCGTCTGGGCTTTAAGGGAACGTACACTAAGTGCCTAAAGTATTATAAAGGGAGTCGATTTCCAACGCTGTTCAAAAACTACTTCCTAAACTATTTGTCACAGACATATAGTTCCAATTACAAAATGTTTTAAATGAGCGATTTAACTGAAGGCGCTTTCACCGTATAAGTTTTACGGTAGTGCTAATTATAATTTATTAACTTCTAGATTGGTTATTAAAATAACTGAAGACATGAATTTCAAAATTCTCTTTATCGAAAAAATCAAATTTTGGGAAATAGCGAAAAAACTTTAAATGCATCTATTGGTTTTCATTATAAATTTTGAGATTGCATTGTTACAATAGAGGAGGTTTGTATAGATTGATAGAGAAATCAAAAAGCAATAAGTCGAGTTTTGAAATTCATATCCGCAATTGTATTTTTACGTATGTTTTATTTTGCAAGCAAATGAAGCTGATTCTTTTCGTGATTTTATTTTAAAAAGGTATGTTATTTTGATAAGCTTTTATTTTATTCATAGTTGTCGTATGTAAATTTTCCTAGTTCAAAATTTTTATTCAAATTTTAACTCACTTCCAAATATCTGATTGAGGTTCAATTCCCATATCTTATTTAAACCCGATGACAATGTAATATTAATACGATTTTAGGTGCGTTCCATTTATTTATTTTATAGGACTACATCAAATTCTATTAGGTTGAGTAATCTAACAGAGCTTTAAATATGTATCATTTTGTAACGATTTGTGACTGTTGCTTTTCATAGTTTAATTTAACAAAATTTCTGTTATTTTTTTACTTATATTTTTAGCACAAATTGCATATATCACTTTAACATGTCAACAAAAATTCAGAAACAACATTGTAAAAAATGTTTTTATTATCAATGTTTAAAGTTAAATTTTCTATCCGATGTTTATTTTTATTTCTAGTAAATTTGTGACTGATCCCTATTTTGCAGCAAAAAATATGCTTCAACTTTGAACAGCTATAACTCGGTCAATTTTGATAACAGAGGAATGGGACTTTTTTTGTCTTACTTGTTAGAGTAGAGGTAAATTTTTTCTAAATATCACTTATAGGACCGGGGGACCGTATAAAAATTTAATTTTCGTAATTTTTTAGTAAAACATTTTTTTTGACCTAAATCGCTTAAAAAATAATTCTTTACCTTTTTTAAAGCATTTTTGCAATTGGAACTATATGTCTATGACCAACGGTTTCGAAATTAGCCATTGGCCACCGTTGAGAGGGGACACCCTGTATATATATGTGTGTGTGTATATATATATGCATATATATATACTTTTATCCTTATTCTTATATGTATATACATATATATGTGTATAAAAGTATACATATTTTAACTGTACACAACAAGAAAAAAAAAATGCACTACAGCTTTCAATAATAATTTAAAAAAAATGATTTCCAGTGCGCTTTTTAACCCAGGAAGTTGATGTTGGCTTCTCTAGTTATAGTATTTTTGCAATTATTATATTATACAACAACTGTAACATATATAAATCGAAAAACTGTTTACTAGTGAAATTTTCAAATTATACTGATACTACTGAATTTCACATCTTTATTTGAAAGCATGACTGATATTTGTTACACAAAAATACTTTTTGATATTGTTAATAGTGAAAATAAAACTGCACTTAACTGTACAAAATAACATTAACTGTAAAAAAAATATGTATTACAGATTTCAATAATAATAATAATAAATTTTCCTTATGCTTTTTACGCCAAGTTGATATTGGCTTTTCTAGCTGTGCTACTTTCTCAATGATTACCTCTACCATACCACTACCATAACATATACAAATCGAATAAAATTATACGAATAAAATTTTCAAATTATACTGATACCATGGAATTTCATATCTTTATTTGAAAGCATGATTGGTATTTATTATATAAAAATAAATTTTGGTATCGTTTATGGCATACAAAATATATATTTTAACAATAAAAAATGCATTGCAGCTTTCAACAACACTAATAATAAAAAAAAGATCTACTTTATGCCTTTTTTTTACATGGAAGCTGATAATGGCATCTCTAGCTATAGTATTTTCACATAAAAATACTTTTTTGGTATAATTAGTGGATAAAATAAAAATACACATACATTAACTGCAAAAAACTTAATATAGCTTCCAATAATAATAATAATAAAATTTCTCTTATTCTTTTTAACCCTGGTAGCTGATATTGTCTTCCCTAGCTGTAATATATTTACAATGATTAAATTATACAACTAACATACCATACATAAATCTATTAAAAATTATACTGGTGAAATTTTCAAATTATACTGATACTTACCGAATTTTAAATGATCGTGGACACTTCGAAGTTGGTAAAGCAGATAAAGTTCATGAGAAATTCACAATAAATTTCGCTGTGTGGCATGCCACCGTGATAAGTGAGTGTGGATATGCCATAAATATCTCTGGAAGAGTGATGACGTTCTCGCTTTGGGGAGAAAACTTATAATCCGGTCATAAATAACGCTCTACCACCCTCACCCTCTTCTTTGGACTGAAGTGTTCGTGATTAACCCTCTCTATGTTATATATAGAACTCCGAACACTCAAAATATTTTAAGTTTTTCACATACTAAGTAAATAAATATATATTTTGAAAGTATGTAGCAAAAATATTTCAGGAACAGATGTATACAAAAAATCCATTAATATAGGAATCTGAAAATGAAAAAAAAAAATCAGCATAATTCATTCTCATTTGTGTAAGTTACATACAATTTTTTACAAATATTTATATAAGTTATAAGTATCTATGTCAAGGATTAGATTATTTGGGATTCACTATTCCTATGTTTACATATAACTCCAAACACACAAAATATTTTTAATTTTCACTGATTTAAAGTTTAATACTGAGTGGATAAATATATTTTTCGAAGTATGCAGCAAAAATGTCTCCGCTCCAGATGTATACGAAACTGCAAAAAGTTCATTAATATAGGAAACTGAAAATGAAAAATTCAGGATAATTAATTCTTATTTATGTAAGTTATATATAAATATTAATATATGTTATAGGTATCTGTCTGAATTAGTAGAGTGTTTGGGATTAACTCTTGCAATGTTATATATAGAACTCCAAACGCACAAAATATTTTAAGTTTTTCATGTAATGAATAAATAAATGTACTTTTAAGAGTTTTGTATGAAAAACGCCTCAGAAGAAGATGTATACAAAAACGTAAAAATCCATAAATATAGCAATATGATAATGAAAAATTCAGCATAATTCATTCTCATTTGTATAAGTTATATACACAATTTTAAAATATTTATATAGGTTGTAAGTATTTGTCCCAACGACTAGGTATTCGTGATCAACTGTCTTTGTGTTATATATAGAACTCCGAACACACACAATATTTTAAATTTTTCATGTACTGAGATAACAAAGCATATCTTTAGTAAGTATGAGAGTATTTTTAGTAGTAAGGAAGTAAGAGAGATATCGCATAGACTCGATCTATACAAAAATACAATAGCATAGAATTTGAAAAAGAAAAGTTCAATATAACTTTTCCTGAATTGTGTTAGTTATATATAATGTTTGTAAATACTAGGATGCTTTATCATCTGTCGTCCTGTTTCCGGTTAATTGCAAAGATACGTTGCAGTGTGCAGTTTGAAAAAAAAGAAACTTTGGAAATCTGTAATTTAAAAACTCGTGGTAGAAAATTTGTGCCCATTGCAAGAAAAATTGGATGCAAGAGGGTTGATATTCAAGGAATTCTTGAATTTTTACACAAAAATTCGATCTGGAGTACCAAAGAGAACAAATAAACGACAAGACAGAGATATTTTGAGATTAATTTCAACCCAGAAACTATCGTACTGCCAGTTTCGAAAGAAGTAAGCGTTCCTGTATCAAAATTCACGGCTTATTGGATGGCTGCAGGCAAGTCCATTTTTTGATTATCGTAAAATGAGTCGTCCGCCAAAGTTAAAAAAAAAACGGTATAACAACGCGCGTATTCAGTGGACCCTAAACCACATGAATCGGACAGATGAATAATTTAGTGTTTGTTTCAATGATGAAAAGAAAAATAATTTAAATGGCCCCGATTTTTGGTCAGATTACTGGTACTATATTAGTTAGGAACCACGAATTTTTTTTGTAGCAGGAAGGTTTGCGCATGGTATGGTGAGCATTTTCGTATACTAAAATAACAAATATTGTTTTTTTAAAGGTCGCCAAAATTTTGAAAATACGAAATTAAAAAAAAGCTTGAATCACCCTTTACGATTAGATAGATGTTAAGTGAGGGCGAAAAGATATATCACTGAGACAACTGCTACATTCACATGTTGAAATCTACAATGTAGAGCCAAATAAGTAAAAAACATGCAAACGAGTCAACAAGTTTAAAATCTTAATATTAAGTACGTAAAGTTTAACAAGATGAAGAAATTCAAACATTTTCTTTTAAGAAATAATTTTTTTTTTTGAAATATTGACCAAAAATATTTGAAAAAATTATACACATGCTGATATTACGAAAATGTAATTAATTTTGCAATTATTTTACAAAACGGTAAGTTTGGAATTGAAAAAATACGTATAAAGGGGTAAAATGTTGTTGAATTGTTGAATGAAATATTTAAAAAATTATATCTGGCGCTGATATTACCAGAGAAGTTAATTAATGTTGAAATTATTTTAGAAAACACAAATCCTCAAAAAGCAAGAAAAATAAAAGAAACATTTATCTTTCAGAGTTTGGCAATAACATCTTTTTTTGTATATTTAATTCTTTTTTTTCCTCATAAAAGAATATGAAATGCGGAGAGTTTAATATAAGTTCACAAATATATTACTTTGATTAGAAATAGTAAAGATACTAGACACACCCATACAATTCATTTCCTTCCTACATAATATAAGAAATGCATATGATATCCAATTTCCATCCAAAAGAGTGTGATAAATTGATATATAGCTGAAACTGACATTTATATATGCAGAAAATATGTGAATTTTTTATTTATGTCAAGGGAATGCATTCTCTAAAATCCAAAGAAAACTTACAGAAAGTACTTTCAAACAAATGTTAAATAACCAGGAGAATATTTCGAAATGTATTCAGTTATATATAAAGAAAGAAGATATTTTCTGCAAATACCATTGAAAAAGAAGTCAAGTTGTAGACACAGGGGATATATAAAGTCAGGGCCGGCGCTAGAGATTTTGCCGCCTGAGGCGAGCATTATTTTGCCGCCCCTATGACGTAACTGTTTCACCACTATTCAAATATTTTTTAGAATAGTAAATTAACATGCTATTTATCATTTATCCTGAAAATAAATATACAGTAGAACCATCCATTCCAAAATTCCGATTAATCCGAACCAATTTTATTTTCGAAAATTATACTTCAACAGATTAACTGAAAAGATTAACTTACAAAAATTTCAGAATTATAGGATAAATGTCGGAAAAACATGTAGAAGTTAGATTTATTTTTTTTAATGGTAGTAAAGCATGTTTTTTTTTTTTTTTTTTTTTTTTTTTAATTCTTTAATCAACTTTAATAAAAAGAAATTACTCAGTTTTGAAAAAAATTACAACATATATACACGAATATAAAATGAAAACGTAACACAGGGCTTGAAATTCAATTTTTCGAAGGAGGGGAGTCTCCCTACCAACATTTATAAATGGAGGGGAGTTTGGCTGTTTGGGAGGGAGAAAAAATGTTTTAAACCCGCCATTATTTTATGTGCTATTTAAAGAATTACCAGAATACAGACATAAAAAATATCACTGAAGCAATTTTTATCAACAATTCAGAATAATTATGCGAAATGTGTAAAAAAAAAAAAAAAAAAAAAAAAAAAAAACTTTTATATTGTCTAATTTTTACTGTCGGTAATTTTCTCCCGGTGCTAATTATTTTTGCCACAGGTCTAATTATTGTTTTAATAATAATTAATAAAACTTCTAATTAATTTAATAAATTTATATTTATAATTTATAATTAATTGTTAACCAATATTATTTTTCTGTATATTAAATGTGCAAGATACAAATTTAATCATAAAATAATACTTATTTGAGTGTAGAAAATAAGAAATATCACTATTGTTTGCATTTCTTTAAAAAGGGAGCAAGTCAAATTCATCGAAAGAGACTTTCTTAAAAAATGAATACTTTGTTGAGTAAAGGGATACTTTTTGTTTAATGAATGGCTGCTTTCAGGAATTGCACTCACTCAGAAAGATTTGGAGCTGTCAGAAACTGATTTTAGAGCAGCAAAGAAAAAAAAATATATTGAAGCAGGAAAATTAATTTGTTGAACAGAAAAATGAACTCCCCGTAATATTATTTTTGGGGGGAGGAAGGGAAGAGAAGTTCCCTTTGACGGAAGTTGCATTTTTTCGCTATCTTTTGATGAAATCTGTCTTTTTTTAAGATTTTTTCACGAAATTTGCCATTTTTTCGTGAATTTTATAAGGAAATTTGCCGTTTTTTCGCGATCTTCTGATGAAATCTGATGTTTTATTGCGATTTTTTTTTACGAAAATTGCCGTTTTTCGCGAAATTTTCGGAAAATTTGTTGTTTACAGTGAATCTTTTGTCGAAAGTTGTCGTTTTTCGCGATTTTTGGACGAAATTTGACATTTATTTCCCATGAATTTACTGAGGAAGTTAGCCGTTTTTTGCTTGATCTTTTAATAAAATCTGATGTTTTATAGAGATTTTTTTACGAAAATTGCCGTTTTCGTGATATTTTGGGGAAATTTGACGTTTTTTCATGAACTTTCTGAGGAAATTTGTCGTTTTTTCGCGATCTTTTGATAAAATCTGATGTTTTATCGCGATTTTTTTTACGAAGATTGCCGTTTATCGCAATTTTTGGACGAAATTTGACATTTTTTCGCGACCTTTTTTGGCAAAAACTGGCGTTTTACAGAATTCTGTCACGAAATTAGGCATTCTTTCGAGAATCTTTTGACGAAATTTGCCGGAAATTAGTCGTCTTTTCGCGATCTTTTAACAATATTTGCCGTTTTTTAGCAAACTTTTACGAAAGCACGCGTCTTGTGAAACGTGTAATAACTTTCTTTTGTGTGTCATCTCTGATCTTTTGCGTACTTTACGCGCAATAGCGCGTCCGCGGCATCACTGTTTCATAATTTTTGGAATTGAATGCGCTATTTTTTTTGTGGGGGGGAGGGAAATTCCGAACAAAATCACCTCTATTTCTCCGCGGAAAATAGAACGAAACTCGTCAATCGATTGCAGGGAAAAAATTGCGAAATTTGTCAATCAATTGCGGGAAAAATGATTTTCAATGATTTTTCGCTGTAAAAAAACTCTCAAAATGTGTCGATTACTCGCACGAAAATATCATAAAATTCGCGAAAGGGTCGTGGGAGTTGATCATAGTTTCAAAATGCAAAATTGTTTCGGCGGGAGCCTCCCGTCCACGTTATTCTTTTGGGCGGGATTTCAAAATTTTGGGCGCGAATCCCGCCATCCCGCCCTGAAATTCAAGCCCTGGTAACACATAAAAGGTTTACTCGTAGAAGCCACCTTTAAATAATCCGAATACCAGTTTGTTTGCCATTGCCAATCACTATAAAAATACAGTAGAGCGCTGATTATCCAAACTGGTAGGGAGCGAGATCGACGCCGATCCGATAGATAGAAAATTCAGATAGTTGGACAATTTTAAAAAACGGCTATGGCAGTTTTTTAAAGTAGCTTTCCTTCAAGTTTTTTCAAGCTTAGTGTAGTGCACATTTTAGCACACTGCAATAGACGTATTTAGAACTCATTTTTTAAAATTTTTTCTAAAAAAATTGGTATAACTTTATACATAGATGTACACATAGAAACTGTTACATGTATATACATACACTGTACAGTGTATGCATTTACAAAATATATCGTGATAGGGAAAAAATTTTCTTGATTGTCTTCTGCTAGAAAAGTGGGATTTTCATGAGGACTTGCGCATTGGAAATGAAACTTATTTGGTTCTAGTTAGTTTATTATATGCATTGTTTGCTCTCTTTGCATTTGTTAGTGGTATTATTTCAAAATTAGGAAATAATTATTTAACCATTAACTTTTGTTACATCCAGCCGAATTTATCCTATCGCACCTAAAGAACCAAATGCGCCACTTTAAAAAATTTGGAGAAGGCGGAAAAAAATGTATGATCGTTGATCGGCCGGGTAATTGGACAATCCCGTTAACCGACGTCCGGATGTTCGATGCTCTATTCTATTTTCTAAAATGTAAAATGTATTTAATTAAGATGATAAATATTTATTTTTCCTTTCAACAGTTTGATTTCGCAAATTATTTACAGAATTTTTATTTTCTTTCCTCATCGTCGATGTGGTGACTGAGCTATTTAAATGGGTTGTTACGTAATTTCTCATTCCGAAGCTCCATTGGATTATTATAAACAACAGGAGTGATTAAACAAGGAATACTATTTTTCTCCATAATCGTGCCGGACTATCCGGTATTCCGGTTTAAAGGATGTTTACTGAATTCTTAAAACTTACATTTTTTAGCGCGTATCTTTTTAATTTCTATTTTTATCGTGATTTCAAGAAATCCGAATTTTTTTGTAATCCGAACAAGCACCGGCAGGGCTGTTGCTAAGGGGGTGTTATCGGTGGTTCAATCCCCCCTCCCCCTAAAACATTTTGAGTCTCCCCTGGAAAAGATTCCAAGATCACTCAATGAAATTATGTTCCGGAAATCCAAATGAATTTCTGTTGAAAAATCTAATTTAGTTTTGAGGCCCTTTCATAGTTTTGCAGAAAGACTAAATTATAAGTGAAATAAGTGTTTCAACACTTTCTCATCCTATTTGCACATATGAAACTAACATGATAATTAATAATGTACTAGTTATACATTTGAATTTTTCATGCCATATTCTTTTCTCCGCATAAATTGAAGTTATTACAACAGTTTAATGAGAAACATAGTACCTTACAGTGCGAATATGAGTTAATGTATATTTTTGCGTAATAGAGAAAATGAGCCCCCCTCCCCCCTATTATTCACTTCTAGCTACGGACCTGGGTTCTAATGTATATCAAATTAATTTACATTTTTAAAATGATCAAATTACTTATAATTTTTTGCATCTCATTAAAAATAACGACTAGCTTGAAATGAATTCACAAAAATTATCATCCTAACAATGTTAACAAAAAAATACCGTATCAAGAATAAAACTGACTTCTAAAAAACTCAATCTTCCTTGAAGAATTAAATAAATTAACGTCACGAATATTACATAGAATCTCAATTACACCTGGCAAAAAAATTAGATTTAAAATAAGCATTTATTGCGCCATATTATGTAAAAATTACAAAAGTCAAATTACGTATAAAGTTTGTATATAGAAAATAAGGATATCATTAACACATAAATTTTTATATCATATTAGCCATAATAAAATCCCACTTTAAATAATATTTAAAAGAAAGTAACTATGAAAAATAGAAAAATATTTCAAAATCAACTTGTATAGATTTTTTTTTTCAGACTCATTTATTATGACATAGTATAAAATGCTCTTTATCAAAATAGTTTATTATGTATTTCTAATTAAAATAATTGCACTTTCATCTGCTAGAATAATTTATATTTAATACCAGTTTTCGATCCAAAACTGATTAAAAAAGGAAACACACAAAAAGAAACTGCACATGAAATTTTTGCTTAAATTAGAAATTATGATATGATCAAATATTTAGAGGATATTTACAAAAAACACAACCATCAACAGTGAAATAAATATGATATAGTATAAAATACTCTTTATCAAAATAGTTTATTATGTATTTCTAATTAAAATAATTGCACTTTCATCTGCTAGAATAATTTATATTTAATACCCGTCTTCGATCCAAAAGTGTTTAAAAAAATGAAACACACAAAAAGAAACTGCACATAAAATTCTTGCTTAAATTAGAAATTATGATACGATGAAATATTTACAGAATATTTACAAAAAACACAACTATCAACAGTGAAATAAATATGATATAGTATAAAATACTCTTTATCAAAATAGTTTATTATATATTCCTAATAAAAATAATTGCACTTTCATCTGCTTGAATAATTTAAATTTAATACTCGTTTCCGATTCAAAAGTTCCGATCATAACCATTTCTCTTCGTGACAGCAGGGCGTAGCTAAGGGGGCGCTATGGGCGGTTCAGCCCCCTCTAAAATATTTTGAGCCCCCCCCCCCCTGAAAAACATTCCAAGGTCACTAAATGAATTTTTGTTCCAATAAATTCAAATGAAATTTTGCTCAAAAATCTAATTTAGTTTTGAGATCCTTTCACAGTTTTGCAAAATTATTAAATTGTTTCTAAAATAAGTGTTTCAACACTCCCTAATCCGATTTGTACATGTGAAGCTAACATAATGTTGAGTTTGGCACCATCTATACACTCAACATTTTCATCATCATATACTTAGAATAAAATTAAGTTATTACGACACAGTTTGATAATAAATATAGTCCTACAATGTGAATATGCACTAATTTATCTTTCTGCGTCAGAAAGAGAGAAAAAAATTATGAGTCTCCCGTACACTCTCTTAAGCCCCCCCCCCCCTATCGTTCACTTCTAGCTACGGCCCTGCGTGACAGGTGTCATAAAATTAAAAAGAGTAAAAAACGCAAACTTTATTAAACACATTTGTCACTGGCAACATTAATAACATGTTAATGAAATATGTTTTAAAGAATACTTTTTTGAATGATCTGCAATCATCAACTTAAATTAAAAGAAAAAAAATAACATAATACATGCATACCTGAAGTATGATTTTCTTCGTTGTTACTATTAGCACAACATCTCTTTAACCATGCTGTCCAAAATCTGGTCCTTTACAATCAATTAATGAAAAGAATTGCACCATCGAATGACGGACAACATATATAAAATAAAGAAATACTAAATAGATGACGCAGCAACATTGAGAAAATGCTTTGGTTTATGTTTTTCGCCATCTGCCCTTTGTGAATTCTGCTGATTTCAGTATGACTTCATTTTTGAAAAGAAAAAAAAAAGAATGGATTTGGTTATTACTGTAGCTTATGTCTTACAAGGAAGGTCTCCATACGGGCATACTCAGAAAAATCTGAAAAAATTACAGAATGTTCTTCTCATATAGTTATATATGTTTATAAAAAAAATTTCGGCGGAACTTCATTGCAGTGTCCGTAAAAAATTAATGAAAATTTCGTTTATTTGGCGATTTATCTCCGGTTGGCGAAAAAACGAAATTTTGAAAAATACGCTTTTACGCTTCGAACACTGTTAAAAATCTGCTGCATTTTGTTGCAACGCACTCCACCGCTTGTATATAATATCTCTATCCCAACCAATGAGAAAGCTTTATTTCACGGCCAAGTAACCGTTTTCTATACAAGCAAGGGAATGCGTTGCAGCAAAATGCAACAGATTTTTATCAGTGAATACCTTTTAAAGAAAAAACTTTCTATGTTCAATTTATTTAAATAAGTTTAGTTTAAATAATTTTAGTTTTGCATTTTTACTTTACTTTAAGTGTAATTTTGTCATATACGTTTATATGTACTTATAACAAAATGAAATTAATATATTTTATCATTTAAAACACAATTTAAATTGATTAAAGTTGTTCCAAATTGAAAAATACACTGATAAAAATCTGTTGCATTTTGCCGCAACGCACTCCCTTGCTTGTATAGAAAACGGTTACTTGGCCGTGAAATGGAGCTTTCTCATTGGTTGGGATAGAGATATTACATACAAGCGGTGGAGTGGCGTTGCAGTAATTCTCATTCAGCATTCTCATTGGTCAGAAGAGAGATATTCTATAAAAGTAGTGGAGTGACGTTGCAGTAATTCTCATTCAGCATTCTCATTGGTCAGAAGAGAGATATTCTATAAAAGTAGTGGATTGACGTTGGAGTAAATGCTGCAGATTTTTAACAGTGAAGTCAATTAAAATCAATTTTCAGATTCGTTAAAATCGTCTGCTTTTGGCGAGGAAATGCACTGCTTGCCAAATCCCGCGTCGCTTTCAGCTTTTCACGCCAATTATTCCAAACTATTTTATTTTTTTACATATCTAATAATGTAATTCCGCCGCTAATTTTCACTGATCCTTTATTACCTACATGAGTAGTTTAATTCGTATTTTTTTCAAAAAATTCTGAGTATGCCCCCAATGGAGACCTTCCTTGTTAGTGTCGATTTAATTCATGTTTTACAATGACGTTTGCGAAGGCTTCTGCTATCACTAGATTGTAATTATATAAAATGCACTCTATATTTTTATTAATATATATATATTTTTTATATCATAGTTTAGACAAACAAAATAATAATGGATTATATGTTCAATATATATGCCAGGCAAATGCCGCCCTTTTAGCGTGCGCCCTGAGGCGACCGCCTCACTTGCCTCACGTCTGGCGCCGGCCCTGTATAAAGTCAAACACTTTTGAAATATACATAGTAAAAACCTATATTATGGTTGAATCGATCCCAAGGTGAATAAGTTAAGGTTACAAGTAAGAAAAAAAAAAGCATGACTGTTAGATTTAGAATCAACGAAATTTAGTAAGCAAAATTTGGTAACTCATCTACTTTAAGAAATATTTTTGAAAACATGCAAGATATAAGATACATAATTTTTTTGTGATATATGCACGCTGTCCCCAAAATCCCTGACACATTTGAAAATATAAACAAAAATCAAGTAAATGTCATACAAGAATGGTGTTTGGACTACAATGCTTAGCAAGATGAAAATTTTTCTTCAAGCGAATAAAAATGATTATTTCCGAATTTCGATCATAGAAGGCGACACTCGTTTGTGTGCTCTTCTGATTTTCAATTTAATTTTGATGCTGTGAGACAGAAATGGCGACCTAAGAAAGGGAATAAGACTAGGGGTAGCCATTTCCGTGCCAAAACAAATTTGAATATCAGAAGAAAAACGCGTATATGAAATCAAACATTCAGAGCGCCATCTATGATCAAAATTTTGAACTATTTACGTTTGCTTGAAGAAAACTTTTCAGCGTGAAAAGCATTTTAGACCAAAAAATTCTTTATGGCAAGTACTTGGCTATATATTGAATTTGATTTCAACTGAATATTTTGAATTTGTACTTGATTATATTATATATATTTTATATTTATCTTTCAAGTTCATATAACTGTGTTAGTTAAAATTCTTAATCTTTAAAATAAAAGAACTTGAAGTTAGATGTTATCCTCGAGGCATTTTGAATAATACAATAAAAATATCCTATAAAGTTTTGTCCATGAAACGAATACTGCTTTTCTGACATTCTAAATCAAATGTGTCATATACTGCGCGTGTAAAATAAATAACAAGTTATATTCCTACAATTATCTCATAAAATGATTCTTCGACCATCTATTAATTTCCATTGTGACTTTCCCTTTTGATGTCAAGTTGCAACTTAAGGCCAAAACAGACATGCCCACTCGGAAGTTGAACTGAATTCCCAGAACTCCCTTTTCTTTTCTCCCCACTTGCGGTTTACTGACACCAGGGAACAGGGGAGATACAATGGCCAGGGAGATAATTATCTTAAACCCTACTGAAGGGAAAGATTCCTGTCCTACATTTGGGTTGAAGTTGAAGTGAAAAACTCATTAACATCAAAAGTGCCGCCTGCGGACATAAAAGGCGCCGCCTGCTAACCGCAAAAAACCTTTGTGTGTGTTTGCAGCCTTAGAAATGAGTTCTTCACTGGAAGTTAAAAGTTAGATGTCTGATAAGATAATATCTGGCGAATAAAGTGGCTGAGGTGCTGTTAAAATACACTCGAGCAATTTTTACAACCAATGTACAGTGAGTGAGTACGTTGTCTTGAGTGAAAGGAAAAACAGTACTCATTAAAATTTGGCATAGTTTGTTATAAAAATGTGCTCTATAATCAAGCAAAATTATAAGTCTCAGCGACGTCTAGTAAATAGATTCCCACTGATCATTTTTGATTACTGTAGCTTAAATCTTATATTGCTTTTAGCAATAATGATGTGAAATTTCCCGAATGATAAATAGAACTTTAATATGGAAGATTAATCTCCACATCGCGTTGTTATGTGGCCTTTTTCATGATTTTTACAATTGCTATATCCCAAGAACTAATGAACGGATTTTCATGAAACTTTAGATTGCAATAGTTTTTGATATAATATAGTTGAGAATACGTTTCGGTGTAAATCACACAATAGGTGGTGCTGCTATACAGTATTATTCATGATTATCGCAATAGCTGTGTCTCAGGAACTAAAGCACAAATTTTCATCAAACTTGAGATTCAGCTTTAGTCCATGATATAAATGAGTATTCTTCAGTATGTGGAGTAAATCGCTCAACAGGTGTCGCTTTATGTAGCATCATCAATGATTCCCGCAATAGCTCAATCTCAGGTACTAATGCACGGATTTTCCTCAAACTTCAAATTCAGTTAATTACTGATATTAATTGGTATTCTTTAGTTTTTAGAGTATATGGTTCAACAGATGGCGCTTCTATTAACTTTTTTTTTTACTATGTCTGCTATAATTCTCTCAAATACTAATACTCGGATTTTTATGAAATTTCAGATTTAGTTAGAGCTTGATGTAAGTTGTTGCAGATTAGATTTTGGTGTAAATTACCTTACTGGTGAAGCTACTATGTTTCATTTTTCTGGAGAAAATTAACATGTATGAGATAGAAAAAAAATTTGGAATTGCCATATCCGACTAGTTTTTTTTTACGTTGTTGCATTTATAATTAAATTTTTGTGAGTTCGTATTTAACTGCATTTTCTTGTTTTAATTACAAAGTTACTAAAGTAACAAACAGTTACTTTTCAAGAAGATTTTCAGAAACTTACAAAACATGCTTTTCTTCTACTCTAAACTTTTTTTTCTTCTTTTGAGTAGAATAGCTCCTCAAAACTAGTTAAAGTTTTAGTGCATCTTTGAGTAAAAATAAAGTACTTGAAAATAAAATATTCAGATATAATCTGCAAGAATATTTTGCTGCGTATTTTACATCTCTATGTTTGTAAAATGACTGATGAGAAACACGAAACCAGATTTTTCTGCCTTCTGTATTTAAATTTGTTCAGTAAAATTTATTTATTTATTTTTCTTTGTTTTTTTGTGTATGGAAATGAATGTTAGAGAGTAAATTGTATAAAATATCTACTAAAATATAGCAACTCATGTAATAGGTAAAGCACGTGCTCTTAAGTAGGAATTGTTAAGACATAATACAAAAGATTTTTAAGTGAAATTGAAATGGTTAAGTGAAATCACAGTGAAATTGAAATCTGAAAAATCAATTAAAATGCATAATAAGTTTAAAATTTAATATGTTTATATTTTTTAAAACCTAATCTGATATTTTAATGCATTTTTAAAGCGATAAATTTCTTGAAAGTGTTCACTCTTTACCCGTAAACTTAATTACCACCTGTGAATTGCCACCTCTACTTTGTAGAGTCCATTATTAATTTAAAAAACATATTGAATAAATATTTATTTTACGTTTTGCAAGTTTTTGCGAACCAAAAATGTAAAATAAAATTAATAAATCCTGAGAAATTGTCAAAAATATACTTTTTAAGTCTCCATGTATCACTAAATTTTACGTTCATTTTATTTTTATTTATTTATTTTTTTTTAGCTGTTCAATCTTTTTTTATTTATCAGTTTGTTGATATAAATCAATAACTAAAATTTAAAAAAAGTACATAGGATCTGAAGAGGATAATCTAAATACTTTAACAACATC
Organism: Maratus speculifer; assembly: GCA_964019185.1. Lineage (NCBI taxonomy): Eukaryota > Metazoa > Arthropoda > Arachnida > Araneae > Salticidae > Maratus > Maratus speculifer. Next base: position 187,794,381 of record OZ025301.1, read on the forward strand.
CATTCACATATTCAATAGAGCACATAAAACTATCTAAACATTTTCTTCAGGGTAAAATTTAAATATGAATGGACAAAGAATATACTGTTTTTTTCCAAGGCTAACAGAAAAATCTCAAATCCAACTCTACGCATTCTTGGGAAAGTAAACGTACATATTTTATTTTCATGCATTTTATTCGTATTTTTATTAGCAGACGTTCCTACAGCAATATTTCACATTAGATTTACACTTACGCTATAAAAGAAATATAAACATACATATAGAGAAGAATTTATATTATTTTCAATAAAACTCAAAACTACTGTCAAGCTTAAAATGTGTATTTTTATTTGTTTGTTTAAACATCATTTTAATTTAATACGTATATTTTTCAAAAGTACGATGAATCAAAAATTAAAAAGTTTACTGATTTAAATATCTTTTTAATGAAGCATACATTTAAGTAGTTCAATGCATAAATATAATTACACCGTTTAAAAAAATTTCGAAGGAGTTATTTTTTAACATATTTTATTTTTATGCATTTTATTCGTATTTTTATTAGCAGACGTTCCTACAGCAATATTTCACATTAGATTTACACTTACGCTATAAAAGAAATATAAACGTAGACATAGAGTAGAATTTATATTATTTTCAATAAAACTCAAAACTACTGTCAAGCTTAAAATGTGTATTTTTATCTGTTTGTTTAAGCATCATTTCAATTTAATACGTATATTTTTTCAAAAGTACGATGAATCAAAAATTAAAAAGTTTAATGATTTAAATATCTTTTTAATGAAGTATACATTTAAGTAGTTCCATGCATAAATAATAATTACACCGTTTAAAAAAATTCGAAGGAATTATTTTCTAACATATTTTATTTTTATGCATTTTATTCGTATTTTTGTTAGCTGACGTTCCTATAGTAATATTTCACATTAGATTTACACTTACGCTATAAAAGAAATAAACATACATATAGAGAAGTATTTTATATTATTTTTAATAAAACTCAAAAGTATTGTCACGTTTAAAATGTGTATTTTTATTTGTTTGTTTAACCACCAGTTCAATTTAATACGCATATTTTTCAAAAATACGATAAATAAAAAATAAAAAAGCTTAATTATTTAAATATCTTTTTAATGAATCATACATTTAAGTAGTTCTATGCATAAATATAATTACATCCTTTAAAAAATTCCAAAGGAATTTTTTTGATTGTAAAATTTTTTTGAAGCAACATGAATTTCAGTTACAGAATCAAGCGGGATTTTTAAAGGAACAATGAATGTTTGCTTACAAAAGCTGTGCTTAAAAAATTGCTTTTACGTTTATATTTATTTTTAATGCAAATTTTAATCTTGGTAACTCACCTTTCATTCACAAATGAAATAAAGCAAAGGTTAAACATTTAAGTATATTTACCAAGTAAAATTTAAATACGAATGGCTACAAAATCTTTTAGGTTCTTTCTCTATCGTCATTTCGCATGCTCGTAGACGTAAAATCTTAAACAAACCATTCTTCCAATGCTATATGGGTGTATTTTATTTTTTTTAGTATCTTTTTAGACATTGAAACATAAGCTTTTCGGAAAGTTTCCAATAGAAATAAGCTTTAGTTTAAAATAGGATAAAAATGGGTGCTAGTCTAGTTAAAGAGTAAATAGTTTCTTCTTTTCTTAATTTTAGTTTATTTCGTTTCCATGCCTATAGTAGATGCGTTTAAAATATATTATTCCATGAAAAATCTAAACAAACACAAATAATAAACTTGATCAAGTGCAAAAGGGGTTAAATATAACAGTAAATGAACAACAACAACCTCACAACACAAACCTCATTTAGTTTTCTCAGACGGCCGCATATTATATTGCTAGAATCCCCTGTTCCAATAAAAATGACCGAATGAGATTATGGGATATCGTACGTTTGAGAAAATAAATAAAGAATTATTATGTAACAGATACAATGAATTAAGTAATGGGATTTTCTTTTGAAGAAAAGAATTTTTTTGAAAGATTAATGTTTTTTAGAATAAAATAAAATAAAAAGTGTTGTCTAAAGGTATGGAATTAAAAATAAGACGTTAAAATATTAGAAAAATAAAGGATAAAGTTCAATGTTCAAAGAATTTGGAAGTAATTAACTTAGGATTAAGGCTAATTTTTTTATTATTACATATATAAAAACTTATTTATTGTTTTATTTACTATTTCAGATAACAACTTTTAGCAATTAATTATGTATATATTTTTTCGTACTATTTCAAGACTGTAATTTATCACATTATGTATTATTTACTGCATTGCTCTTTTATTTATTTATTTATTTACTTTTATAAATAGCGTGAATAATCTGAGAAAGAATGTTAAATACGTGAATGATGTCTTTTCAAATAATTACAGTATAGTTTGTGCATCTGTAGAATATTTTCATTTGTTTTGATAATGGCTTTAATGAAGCCACAACATGTTGTAAGTTTATATCTATAACTTAATTTACTGTTTTATTTACTATTATTAAAAACACCATTCAGCAATTAATTATAGATAAAAAAAAATTTTTAGTGTTTCAAGATTGTATTTGAGCATGTTTAAGTCACTAACAACATTCCTTTAATTTATTATTATTTTTTTTTTATAACACAAGTGAAGTAAAAACAAAGTAAAACACATGAATGATGTCTTTTTAAATAACTGCATTATAAATCATTTATTTGTGGAATATAAATTGTGAATTCTAATTTGTTTTGAAAATGACTTTAATGGATCCGAAACATATGGAAAATTTATATATATAAAACTTCCTTTACTGTTTTATTTACTATTATATGTAATAACTTTTAGCAATTAATTATGCATATATTTTTTTGTACTATTTCAAGATTTAATTAATCATAGTTAACTTACTACATTCATTTTTTTTAAATAATGTGAGTAATCTAAGAAATAAGGTTAAATACGTGAATGCTAGCTTAACAAATAATTGCAATATAGTTTGTGCATGTATAGAATATTTTCATTTGGTTTGAAAATGGCTTTAATGAAGCTGAAATATGTTATAAGTTCATATATATAAAACTTCACTTACTGTTTTATTTACTATGTCCCATAACATCTTTCAGAAATTAATTATGCACATAAATTTCTTTTGTAATATTTCAAGATTATAATTAAGCATAATTAACTTACTTACTACATTCCCTTTTCTTCTTTTTTTTGTTACTTTTATAGAACAGATTTCACATTTTGTTTTTTAAAAATATGCATTGAAAAATACAATAAAGTTATGACAAAACACCAAAATATGTTTTAGTGAAAAAATTTAAATATGAATCGCTGAAGAATCTTGCGTTCTCTTTTCTACCCCTTTTTTGCATACATAAAAATGTAAAATCAGAAATAAAATATTTTTAGAAAAGTATATTGGCTCATTTTCTTTTCAAATATTTTGTTTTTATGGAGAAATGTTAATACAGAAAGATTCCAATAACTATTTTACGCCCCCCCCCCAAAAAAAAACAACATTTAAAATAAAATGTATGCTGTTAATTATTTATGAAACGCCGAAAAATAGCAGTTTAATATTTGAACGATCGTTAATATTACTAAGATTTATTAAAATATTTTAAACTAGAATACTTATTTAAAATTGCTTTATTTATTAATGTGATATGTTTCTATGCGAAATATTATTCTTTTATTTTTGTAACTTTTTTATTTCATTAAAAGTTAATGTATGGACATTAACAAGTTTTTCTTCGTGTATAAAAATGTAACATTAGAAACAAAATCTTTTTAGAAAAGTATGTTGGCTCATTTTCTTTTAAAGTTATTATTTTTATACAGATGTTCATACTGAAAGATTTGAATTGATATTTTACTCAAAGAAATAAATACTTTTAAAATAAAACAGAATATATGTTATTCATTATTTTTGAATGATCGAAAAATAACAATTCTACATTAGTGCCACAACAAAATTTTACTTAAGTTTCATAAAAATGTTTCACATCAGATTATTTTATTAAACTATTTAATTTATTAATTTCATCTATTTTTATGTTAAATAAAAATCTTTAGTTTTGTAGCTTATTTCTTTTAAATTTTACATATAGTCAGTAAAAAATATTTTTTTTTATGCATATATAAAAATGTAAAGTCAGATTTTATATTATTAAATATTTTATCATACAAAATATATTTGAATAGCTTTTTTCCCCCCAAATAAGTAACATTTAAAATACAACACAATATATATGTTGTTAACTTGTTTAATTCTTCTATCTGTTAGACTTTATTGTCACAAATGCCGCTTTTTTAAACATTATTCATATACATGCATAAAAATTGTAAAGATGTGTATCCTATAATATATATCAGGTCTAATGGAGTTAAATCTTTTAGAGAAAGCAATGAATAGCACAAATCTAACATTTATATGTAAAACGAATTGTAGAAATATTCGACCAAAAAATAATTCATTGTTAACCAAATTATTGTAATTGAAATTACTTTATATAAGTTATTGAGTAATTAATCACTGTAAAATTACTTTTTTTTTTTGAGTAAAGACATAATTTTAATGTTTACATTTTAACTTGCTTGCAAAAGCATCACCACTGCATATTTGTCCTTGTATTTCACAGAATTAAAAAAAAAATGCAAGGTAAAAATAAAAATTTTGCCAGTAAAAACGTGATAAATTTGATAATTATTTACAAGTAAACAAATTTTTATTTTTATTTTGTGGATTTACTGGTGTGTGCAAATATACTTTTATCTATTTATTCATCGATCTCCTTGCTTATTTATTTGCCTATCTGTGATTTAGTAAATCTTGGGGCTTCCGTGGCCGACTGGATAACGCAGCACAATGATAATCGTCTGCGAGCGTAAGAGGCTGTGGGTTCCATTCGCGCTGGCTCCATTTTACACGCTTTTTGTCTAGAGCTCCCGGTTACGCTTCTCTCTTCTTAATCTCGTTGTTTAACAAATTATTGAAATGAAAACAACCATATTTAAACACTGTAAAATCACATGTTTTTTTACAGTAAAAACATAATTTTAATGTTTGCATTTTAACTTTGTTGTAAAAGTATCATTACAACATACTTTAACTTGTATTTCAAAGAACTTTAAAAAAAACTCAAGTTAAATAATAATTTAAAAATATCAGTAACAATGTGATAAATTTAATAATTATTTGCAAATAAACAAAACTGTTTTTTTTAAGTGTTGATTTATTGGTCGGTTTAAATGTATTTTTATTTATTTTTCCATTGATCTTCCTGTTTACCTATATGTCTATGTATCTTTTAGTCAATCTTTTTTTAATTATTTATTTATCTGTATTTCTATCTATATATCTATCGGTAGAATTACTTAATTGTATAAATAGTAATAAGAATAATAAAAGATTTTTAAACCATTAAAAAAAAAGATTTTTCTTTGATTCATTGTATTTTTTTTCATACGGTTATTAGATTGCAATCATGTTCAAACAAAAAAGAAATTTTAAGCGTAGCAATAGCTTTGAGTTTTATTGAAAATAATATAAAATACATGTCTATACAGTCAAACCTCGTTAACATGAACCTCAAGGGGAATCAAAATTTTGTTTATGTTAAGAGTTATTCATGTTATCAGTATCAAATCGATGTATTCTTTTTTATAGGGGACTGTGAAAACAATTCATGTTAAAAGTAATTCACGTTAAGCGTGTTAATGTTAACGAGTTTTGACTGTATTAATGTTTATTTATTTTATAGCATAAGTGTAAAATCTTACGTGAAATATTGCTGAAGCCATGCTTGCTAGTAAAAATACAAATAAAATGCATGAGATAAAATCGGTTCGCTTACTTTTCCAAGAATATGTAGCGTTGGATTTTAGCTTTTTCTGTAGTGGCAGGAAAAAAACTTATTATAATCTTTGTCCATTCATATTTAAATTTTACCGAGAAGAAAATGTTCTTAAGCTTTCTTTTGCTATATTGAATCTGTGAATTGATGTTGTTAAAATATTTAGATTATCTCCCCATACCCCATAGTTTATGCATTTTTTTAAATTTCAGTTATGGATTTACATTAAGAAATGATAGATAAAAAAAAAAAAAAAGATTCATAAACTAAAAAGAAATTAACTTTTTTTTTGTACGTAAAATTTGATGATACATGGGGTCTCCAAAAGTACATTATTTGGCAATTTATTAGGATTTTTTTTTTTTTACTTTCCTTTTTTGCATTGTACAAACATTGCAAAACATAAATATATTTTCAGAGTTTTATTTTATTAATAATAGATTCTACAAATGGTATCTTAACGCGAAATTATTTATGCTTTCATTTTTGTACATTTCAATTGAAAACCATTTTTAAGTAATACATTGCTCGCTAAAAAACTGCTATAAGAAACAAGTTGTTACTTCGTTTAGTTCAGCTATGTATTAGGCTTTATTAGCACAAATTTCTCACTTTTTTTCAACATATTTTACATACGTAAAAAAAAAAAAAAAAAAAAACTGTAAAGACGTGTATATTACAGGATATATCAGGTCTGAAGAAGTTAATTCTTTCAGAGAAAGCAATCAATAAGGCAAATCTAACATTTATATGCAAAATTAATTATAGAAGTATACTACAGAAATAATAATGCATTGTTCACCAAATTATTGGAATGAAAACTTACCTTATGCACTATGGTCAAAGGTGACAGGCCACTTGCAATTTCAGATATTTTGTTAAACTTCTAGAAAAATACACGGAGAATTATCCTGAAACTCTAAGTGTGTAAACATAATAATAAAGGGTAATACATTTCCGGGAAGATTTTTTTCCTGAAACTTTATAGGAAACGGTCAACAAATTGAAAAAGTACGAATATCTTTTGGATAAGTCTGTCAAAAGTAATGTAGCAAAAGCGTTCAATCTATACATTATGATTAAGTACCTTATTGTAAGAAACTCTGTTTATTTTTATGCGGATAGCATGTATACTTGTAGAGAAATTAGGTTTTTTTATAAAAATAGTCCCAGATTTTCCCAAGTTTTTTTGCTTATAATTTGCAGAGTTCTTAATTTAAAATAATGTCCTTTTATGAAAATATGACAAATAAAATTGTACATGAAACCCTGCAATCAAAATTAAAAAATAATACAAATTGTATGAAAAATTAGCAAGTTTACTAAATTATTTTTCATTGTGCATGCGTTATCAAAATTTCATTTGCATGTTTTGTTAGGTAAATGTAAATAGACACTTTTGTGAAAGTTTCAAAAACATAGCTTGAAAATTATGAATGTGATCGTCGATAGAATATTCTCAAAATCCGTTATTCCCAAAATGAAGCAAAAAGATGAGGGCTGTATCCATTTATTCATTGATTAGTGTCAATAAAGAATGCCCAATATGACACGGAACATACAATGGAATACACAATTCGATACATGCCCTCATTTTTTTGCTGCATTTTGGAAACAATAAATATGGAGCTTATTCTATCGACAATCATTTTCAAAATTTTCAAGCTATGTTTTTGAGACTTTTACAAAAGTTGCTCCATACATTTAGCTAACACAATATGCAAATGAAATTTTGATAGCTTTCACGCATGCGCAATGAAAAATTATTTTGTAAACCTGCTGATTTTTCATGCAATTTTTATTTCTGATTACAGGAATTTTGCACAATTTTGTCTGTCATATTTTTGGAAATAAAACATTATTTTACATTAAGAAGGCTGCAAATTATAAGCAAAAAAAAAAAAAAAAAAAAAAAAAAAAAAAAAACTTGGGATAATTTGGGATTGTTTTAATAAAAACCTTAATATTTTTACAAGTATACATTCTATTCGCACAAAAGTGGGCACAGTTTCTTACAAAAAGTCACTTAATTATATTCTTTAGTTTGAACGTTTTTGTTACAATAGTTTCGATAGAGTTATCGAAAATCTATTTGTTCTTTTTTAATTTATTAATTGTCCCTTATGGAGTTTTAGGAAACAATTTTCACGGAAATGTATGACCTGTACTATCATGTTTAGACACTTAGAGTTTTAGGATGGTTCTTCATGTATTTTTCTAGATATTTAACAAAATCTCAAAAATCGCAAATAGTCGGTGTGTATAAGGTATTGAATATTTAATAAATGTAAAATTCCATGTTTTTTACCATAAATATGTAATTTTATTGTTTACATTTCAGCTTGCTTACAAAAGCATTATTACTGCATACTTTCCCTTGTATTTCAAAAGAACTTAAAATGAAATTCAAGTTAAATATAATAACTTTGTCAGTAATATCGTGATAAATTAAATAATCATTTGCAAATAAACAAGATTAATGTTTTAGTGTTGATTTATTTGTCATTTTAATTTTTTATTTATTTATCAGTCCTGTTTACTTACCTATTGATCTTTTAGTCGATTAATTTTTAATTATTTATTTACTTGTATTTCTATCTATATATTTATGTATAGTGTTACTTAATTGTATGAATTAAAAAAAAGAATAAAATACACTTTTTTCAAAAAAATATCAACCAACTTCAAAAAAGCTCTAAAAAGAATTAAATAATTCTTTAAAATTCTCTAATGACAAAACGTTGTCCAATAAGCACACATCGGATATCAGGTACCGGCATAAAATCGGTTAAATTTAATATATATATTTTAATATCCACTAAACGTAGATTTTAGAGAGAATATTTTTTACAAGAGATGAATTTACGTATTTATGATTTAATTTATGAATATATACATATAAAAAGTAATGAATTACTTTTTGAAGTCGGTGCCAAACAGTCGCAATTGATAACCAGTTTCGTTATGTTATTAGGCACAATATATTCACAATTCTTATTATATTTAAGACAGTTTGGCACCAACTTCAAAAAGTAATTCATTACTTTTTATATGTATATATTCATAAATTAAATCATAAATATGTAAATTCATCTCTTGTAAAAAATATTCTCTCTAAAATCTATGTTTAGTGGATATTAAAATATGTATATTAAATTTAACCGTTTTTATGCCGGTACCTGATATCCGATGTGTGCTTATTGGACAACGTTTTGTCATTAGAGAATTTTAAAGAATTATTTAATTCTTTTTAGCGCTTTTTTGAAGTCGGTTGATATTTTTTTGAAAAAAGCGTATTTTATTTCCCACTTTTTAGTTATTCATACTGTAATAATCAATTATGTGTACTGACATATTATTCTTCTTTGAAATGCGATGACTAATTGATGAACTTTCCTGGACTTTGATGTATTCAATTTTCTGGTCAATTTCATATTTCATTTTCAGCTATTCGAGAGCAACTTACAATGTCGGCTGGTATCTTTGTGGATCTTTATGTTTTTCAGGATGTGGTAACTTGTTTTGATAAGATCTCGCTCTTCGAAAAGTTATTGCATTCATCGAACTTTAAAGTCCACATCGATTCTTAAGGATCTCGGAAATAGGTTTGAAAAAGCTGACAATCCATCAAGTAAAATGATCTTACGCATCACAGAGAGGCAAAGTGCTTTCTTACATGTGCTGTGCTTATATATAAGCACAGCAAAATGACTCCATAGGACAACTAGTAAAGTGTTTTCCTAGTATAATCAAAATTATTCAACATTCAGTGAGAAAAAGTAAAAAGAAATATTTTATGAAAAATCGCTCTATTCTTCATCAGACAAACAGTACATCTAATTCCCATAAAGGCATGGGAAAGGAACAGTGATGATGTATGAGGAATCTCAAAATGATAACCGAAACTTAGCTGCCTCTATCTGACAAGGAAGGTCTCCATACGGGCATACTCAGAAAAATCTGAAAAAATTACAGAATGTTCTTCTCATATAGTTATATATGTTTATAAAAAAAATTTCGGCGGAACTTCATTGCAGTGTCCGTAAAAAATTAATGAAAATTTCGTTTATTTGGCGATTTATCTCCGGTTGGCGAAAAAACGAAATTTTGAAAAATACGCTTTTACGCTTCGAACACTGTTAAAAATCTGCTGCATTTTGTTGCAACGCACTCCACCGCTTGTATATAATATCTCTATCCCAACCAATGAGAAAGCTTTATTTCACGGCCAAGTAACCGTTTTCTATACAAGCAAGGGAATGCGTTGCAGCAAAATGCAACAGATTTTTATCAGTGAATACCTTTTAAAGAAAAAACTTTCTATGTTCAATTTATTTAAATAAGTTTAGTTTAAATAATTTTAGTTTTGCATTTTTACTTTACTTTAAGTGTAATTTTGTCATATACGTTTATATGTACTTATAACAAAATGAAATTAATATATTTTATCATTTAAAACACAATTTAAATTGATTAAAGTTGTTCCAAATTGAAAAATACACTGATAAAAATCTGTTGCATTTTGCCGCAACGCACTCCCTTGCTTGTATAGAAAACGGTTACTTGGCCGTGAAATGGAGCTTTCTCATTGGTTGGGATAGAGATATTACATACAAGCGGTGGAGTGGCGTTGCAGTAATTCTCATTCAGCATTCTCATTGGTCAGAAGAGAGATATTCTATAAAAGTAGTGGAGTGACGTTGCAGTAATTCTCATTCAGCATTCTCATTGGTCAGAAGAGAGATATTCTATAAAAGTAGTGGATTGACGTTGGAGTAAATGCTGCAGATTTTTAACAGTGAAGTCAATTAAAATCAATTTTCAGATTCGTTAAAATCGTCTGCTTTTGGCGAGGAAATGCACTGCTTGCCAAATCCCGCGTCGCTTTCAGCTTTTCACGCCAATTATTCCAAACTATTTTATTTTTTTACATATCTAATAATGTAATTCCGCCGCTAATTTTCACTGATCCTTTATTACCTACATGAGTAGTTTAATTCGTATTTTTTTCAAAAAATTCTGAGTATGCCCCCAATGGAGACCTTCCTTGTGAGAGTGAAAACATTCGATGCCCAGACACTTCTTCGACAGTCGTTTTTGTCCAAAGTATAGCAATGCTAGACATTTTCTATTACAGATCTTAATTATAATTGCCTGAAAGAATTTGATTATATGCGTTTTAAAAATTATCAAGATTGACAAATTGGTCGACTCAGTAAGATGCTTAGTGACTCGCTTTTGTCCAGAATCATTTCACTTAAACAATATATCCCGTGTATCGTCATTTGCATACCAAGGAATCCTACCTGAATAAAATTTAAAATCATTCTAATATCTAATCCGGCAACCATATCTGAATCTGAAAACAATTTCGCATCACATGCCATGCGCATTATTGTGCGTTGACTTATGGAAATACTTTTTCATCCGGACCAACACGTATAGTAGTGGATTTTTATATTTTAGGCACGTACTTCCAATGTCAGTTGATATAGATGTAGCTTTCCGGTTTATTGGATGTGAGAACTTGTCCAGTTAAGATTTAGCACTTTGTAATGATCACGCACTTCGGAAATTTACTACATCCAACAAATCTTAAGGTCTACATTGATATCTACGAACATCGAAGGAGAACGTCGAAAAGCTGAAAATCCATCAGTAAAGTGTCCTTACACAACCAGAGCGCGTCAAAGTGCTTCCGCCGGTTAATGCAGAGTAAAGTATTTCCACATGTTAGTACATATTAAAATACTCTTCTTTCAGTCATAAAAACTAAAAATTAAGATGCTACCAAAAATGCACTGTTATAAATAATCTGCAGTCATATAATTCATCAATAACGACATCGGAAATGAGAACTGGTGCTTGTATTTTGAGTTCGAATCTAATAACAGGAACTTGACTACCTCCATATGAGAGTGGCAACATTCTACACTGTTAAAAATTTTAAACTTTTGCTTCATCGTCATTCCACAGTTTTTATAAAATATATCTATTTTGACCAATAAGAATGCTCCATAATACAGTGAAGTAATCGTTTTTCATAAAGGTGGTGGATTGACGATGCAGTAAAAGTTTCATATTTTTAACAGTATATGTTCAAACTGTGATTTGACAGACACGGTTTTTCAAACTACACAAAATGTGGAAATTTAACATTCCAAAACTTGACGATAGTTGTCTGAACGAGTACTATTATAAGAGGGCAAGAAGTTAACTAGCTTCACTTTAATAGCAAGCTCATCAAAATATTTCGCCATTTTCTTTTCTCTAGACTCGACTTAAACTATCAAATATTCCCGTATATTAGCACATTGATATCGAGGAATTCCGTCAGAAGAAAATCTGGAAGCATTCCGATATTTAACTCGATAACTGAGTCTGAATCTCAAGACAGTGTCGATATACATAGCAATGCACTTTAATTTCTTTGAACATCCGGCATAGAAAGGACCCTGATACACAGGCACTTGCGCTCTGTCATATATAGGTACTTTAAATGTGGATTTTCAGTTTTTTGGCACCTATTTCCGATGTCGATAAGCATCGATGTACATATTCCATTTTGGTGCATACGCGAATTGATCCAGTTAAGATTTCGCACTTTGGAAAGAACTGGCGTCTCTGCAACAGTGGCTATGATCCATATTTTTTTTCACTATTTAGCGAAACGAGATTGAGCAATCAGTAGCCTTCATTTTTGCTAACTTTTCACTGTTTGAAGTAAACAGCGAAAAGTTCGCAAAAATGCAGGCTACTAATTTGCCAATATCATTTTGCTAACAGCGAAAGAGAACTTGGGTGGGATCCAGTAGATTTCGTGCTATTAAAGAAAACAGATTGACCAATTAGAAGTCTGCATTTTTTTGCGAAATTGTCGTCGCTTAAACTAAGTAAATTTTCTTATTGGTCAATCTCATTTCGCAATAGAGCAAAATCTATTTGAATCCAATCCAGTCAAAATTTCGCAAGATCATGTATCTGCGTACACTGTTAAAAATCTGCTGCATTTTGCTGCAACGCACTCCCCTGCTTGTATAGAAAACGGTTACTTGGCCGTGAAATGGCGCTTTCACATTGGTTGGAATAGAGATATTATATACAAGTGGTGGAGGGCGTTGCAGAAAAATGCAGCAGATTTTTAACAGTGTGAGAGTAACAGCGTGAAATATTAACACTTTTAATTGGATGACTGCTCGAAAAAAAATCTGAATTTTAAAGTTTTATTTTTAAAAAGTTCTAATCAACAGACTGATGGAGCATTGTTATTGATCAAAATAGAGATCTATACAAATGGTGGAGTGATTACGTACTCTGTTAAAAATTTGAAACTTTTGCTGCATCGTCACTCCATCGCTTTTATAGAATAGCTCTATATTGGCCAATGAGAATGCTTTATAATAAAGTGAAGTAATATTTTTCTATAAAAGCGGTGGAGTGACGATGCAGCAAAGTTTCAAATTTTTAACAGTGTAGCTACAGCTACAGATTTCTAACAGTGTAATTTTTCACATTTTTCAATCTCCTTTCTCTAAGTGCACAAAATCTATCTGGATCCCGATCGTTGTCTAGTCAAAACTTCGCACTTTGAAATAAAAAGATAGCGTATCGGTAAAAGAGTAATAGCCTGAAAAATGAACGCTTCTAATTGGACGACTGCTTCAAAAAGAATTTGAATTTTTAATGTTTTTTGTTTTTTTAAAAGTTCTAATCACCAGAATTTGATGAAATTGAAATGGGACCACAAGGTGATGGGACCACACTTACACTTTCAAACAAAAAAGAATTTTCAAAATCGGTTCATATTTAGGGAAGTTATGGGTGAACAACAAATACATACAGGCCGAAATCATATCCTCCTCCTTGAAGTCGGTTAAAAAGATATTGAAATCACTAAACAGATTTCTGCTTTGAATCAGTTTTTTATTAAATACAATTGTTAGATTGCAAGGATGTTTAAACAAACAAACAAAAAACAAATTTTAAGCATGCTAATACTTTTGAGATTTTATTGAGACTAATACAAAATAGATCTCTATATGTATATTTATTTCTTTTCATAACAAAGAAGTAAATTCTAATATGAAAAACTGCTGTAAGAAAAAAAATAGGAATAAAATGTATAAAAAATAAAATAGGTTCGTTTACTTTTCCAACAATGTGTTTTGTTGGATTTTAGCTTATTCTGTAGAGCTGAAAAAAACATATTATATTCGTTGTCCATTCATATTTAAATTTTAACCCAAAGAAAACGCTTAGAGGATTTTCTTTGCTTTATTGAATCTGTGAATGAATGTTGTTAAGATTTTTAGATTATATCTTTCAGATAAAGCAATGAATAGGCCAAGTTTAATATTTATATGTAAAAAGAATAACGGTTATACATGACAGAAAAATATGTATTTTAACAAAGTTTTTGTGATAAAATGTTAGTGACATACATATATAGATAATATTAAAGCATAGTAATTGAGTATTTCATAATGTAAAAAAATAAAAAAATAAATAAAATAAAAAATAAAAAAATGTTGAGCTTAAAGTAAAAATTTGCTCCTCAAAATCCCTAAAAAAACCTTTATTTATATTGTCAAAAATAAATAAATAAATAAATAAAATCTACAAACTGCACAATATAGCACAAGTCTGTTAAAATAATTGAAAATTTGTAATAAATACAGAGGTTTTTTTTTTCGAGGAAAATTTTAAACTGCTTATTTTTACGGACAAAACTTGTTAAATTACAGAAAGCTAGCTCGAAATGAGATTTTATTTTAGTAAAATTAGTGACTTTTACTGGCGTTTTGGCTGACAGTCTTTTTCTTTAACAAACTCTTTAGTGTCCTGATGTCACCTGGAAGCGAAACTAAAAAACACCCTTAAAATTAATTCAACTGTTTCCAGAATTATTAAAATTATATCTAGACATTTTTAATACACTATATTGCCATTGATTATGGGACACTTGCGATTTTAGACATTTTACTAAATATCTAGAAAAATACAAGAGGAATCATCTCGAAACTCTTAGTGTATAAATATAATAGTATAAGTCATACATCTCCGTGAAGATTTTTTCCCGAAACTCCAAAGGGGACCGTCAACAAATTAAAAAAGAATGAATATCTTTTGAATAACCCTGTCAAAACTAATGTAGCAAAAGCGCTCAATCTCCAGATTGTGATTGAATGCCTTATTGTAATAAGCCTTGTTCATTTTTATGCAAATAGCATGCATACTCGCAGAGTAATTAAGGTTTTTATAAAAATGATCCCAAATTTTTCCAAGTTTTTTCCTTATAATTTTCAGAGTTCTTAATATAAAATATTATTTTTTTCAGAAAATATGACAAACAACATTGCACACAGTACCCTGTAATCAGAATTAAAAAGTAATGAAAATTGTATAAAAAATGAGTTGGTTTACTAAATAATTTTTTACTGCGCATGCGTCAACGATATCAAAATTTCATTTACATATTATGTTAGCTAAATGTATAGAGCAACTTTTGAGAAAGGCACAAAATCATAACTTGAAAATTCTGACAATAATCGTCAATTGAATAAGTCGAAAATCCGTTATTCTCAAAATGAAGCAAAAACAAGAGGGGTTGTATCCATATATTCATTGATTAGTGTCAATATAGAATACACAATATGGGATGTACTACTGCATTTGGATAAAATCCCTCATTTTTTTGCTTCATTTTGGAAACAACGGATTTTCTCCTTTTTCTATAGACGATTACTTTCAGAATTTTCAAGCTATGATTTTGAGACTTTTACAAAAGTTGCTCTATACATTTAGCTAACATAATATGCAAATGACATTTTGATATCTTTGACGCATGCGCAGTAAAAAATTATATAGTAAACCTACTCATTTTTCATACAATTTTCATTATTTTTTAATTCTGATTACAGGGTACTGTGTGCAATGTTGTTTGTCATATTTTCTGAAAAAAATAATATTTTATATTAAGAACTCTGAAAATTATAAGGAAAAAACTTGGAAAAATTTGGGATCATTTTTATAAAAACCTTAATTACTCTGCGAGTAAGATGCTATTTGCATAAAAATGAACAAGGCTTATTACAATAAGGCATGCAATCACAATCTAGAGTTTGAGCGCTTTTGCTACATTAGTTTTGACAGGGTTATTCGAAAGATATTCATTCTTTTTTAATTTGTTGACGGTCCCCTATGGCGTTTCGGTAAAAAATCTTCACGGAGATGTATGACGTATACTATTATATTTATACACTAAGAGCTTCGAGATGATTCCTCATGTATTTTTCTAGATATTTAGTAAAATGTCTAAAATCGCAAGTGTCCCATAATCAATGGCAATATAGTGTATATGCGTGCACATTAGAAGTATCAGTATACAAACCGATGTGTCTTTGGTGATGTTTTATAATAATTTTAAACTGGTTTTTGTAGTCCCACGTAATATTTATCTTTGAACTAACAAAGGTAAAATAATAAAAATTATTATCGCAATATAAAGGGTGGTTCAGAAAGCAATGTTCAAACGTCACGTGTTGGTGTGTCAAGCGATAAAGGAGCAAGAATTACATATAAACTGGTAATCAGAAATGCTTTCGTGACTGTGCAATTGCACCGTGACTGAGACGCAAAGAAAATATAATAAAGGGTATTAAAAAAACTCTATTTTACAAAAAAAAAAAAAAAAAAAAAAAACAGAGAGGGAAAATTATACCACTTATAACAAATGTTCTATATTTGTCTCATTAGCCTTGATACATGTTTCACATCGGTGTCGCGTGCAATCGCGAACAAGTTTCAATTGGTCAGAAGTCTCCGGGACAGGTGCCGCAGCTACAGTAATCCGTAGAATAAGATCCATGGCAGATGGAACGGGTGTCTCGCATACCAAAGATTTAAAATACTCCAGAGATTTAAAAATCTGTACCATTTGCCGCGACTTCACCTCACCGCTTTTACAGAAAACAGCTGCTTCACTGCATTATGAAGTATTCTCATTGGTCGGAATAGAGATATGCTACAAAAGCGGTGGAGTGACAATGGAGCAAACGGTACAGATTTTTAACAGTGTATCGTCAGAGGTAGAAATACAGGGGATTAAGTAAAGGGATCGCAGTAGCCAAGGTATAGGGCAAATTGTAATGTTTTCGTGATTCTTCGTGCCGAAGAGAAGCATGCATCACGGGTAATGGGACACATTTTGTGCAATTGTTATGAGTTGCAACATTTCGTAATTTCATTAGATTTTTTTTATAAAATAAAGGTATTTTTACATTGTTCGTTATCCTTTTTTGCCTCACAGTCAGGATGTAATTGTATCGTCCCGAATCTGAGTTCTGAAGTAATTCTTGCATATTATGACTTGACAAGTCTACACATGCCGTTTGGACTTGACCTTTTGAACTATCCTAAATATAATATGTTTTTATGGTTAATACAATTAAAAAAGAATTAACTAAGAAGCTATATTGCCCTATACAGTAAAAAAATTCGTATTGAAAAGTAAAGTCAACATTTCTTTATACAATCAAAAATAAGGGGTGTCTCGCTGTAATCCTACGTCCCCCAGTTGATACTATTTCATTTAGCTAAATACAGTACGCATTCGTCCTTTTTCGTAACATAATTTCATTTGATTCATATTAAGATTAATCAATTGAAAATTTCTTTCAAATAATTTTCTTTTTGTACAATTTACCATGCAGTATATCTCAGGCTACCAAAGCTAAAGATGCTAATTATACAACCAGGTATATCGAATGTAGATACAAATAATTTGAAGTGAAAAATTATGTATTATTATTTTTTTTGAACATATCTATCCATCAATCTTTGCAACTGCATATGACTACGTATTTATCTTTCTGTCTCTGTGCTTTCTCTTGTTGATTTATCCATCTTTTTATCTAAATAAGTGTGTGTTTTAATTTCCATAGATGATTAATTATCAGCTACCTCTGTATTAGTTTACCTGTTATAAAAATATTTGACTCTACATCTATTAGGGGTGTTCAAATGAAAGGTAGGAAATATCGTAAAAACGAAACCGGTTAAAATTTAAATATGCTGCTTTGGGATTAAGTAGTTAGATGTCCAGGGGCGCGATTAGAATATCTAGCGTGGTTGTACTAATGCGTGCACGAAGGAGGGGGAGAAGTAATCTTTTATATGTTTCTTCCAATTGACCACTCGCACTGGGCAGAATTCGTAGTATTTCCCATAAGCATTGCGGTATTTGATTGGCCTTTCGTGATAGGTTGTAGGATAAATCGGGAAGTTGATTAGATGCACCAAGAAAAAATACATACCGCCTTCACGTAGAATGAATAGTTAGTCTAAATACCTAAATTAGAGCCATAGATGACCGAACTAGACGAATAGTTTAATCAAATGAGCTGAATAGACAAAATGTCCAGAATTTCTAGTTTCTTGTTTTCTAGGTGACGAAATGATATTGAATCGTTTCGGTAACGAAAAACTATCGTTTAATTTTAGAAATGGTTTTGTAAACGAGAATTAAAGTTACTAAAACTAACCTCTTGTATTCGTATCTGTTTGAAGATATTTTTAAAGGAGTTTGACAGCGGGAATATAGGAAAACGCTCTAATTATAGTAGGAGATTCTAGAACTCTCAAGCAAACGCAACCAGAATTTATAATGATGACATGAAGCTATTTTTTCCAGAACCACAATTTAGTTTCTAGATACCAGAGTAATATTTTTCTCAGTGTATAATTCCTCGTGACATTCTTTGACGTGAGAAATGCTTGTGGTCCATTGAAGTGGCAGTCCCTGTGAGGACATCATGGTTTTCCTATATCAAAATTCGATGTTTATGGAGCAACGATGTGCTTCATTAAAGCCTAGTGCAGCGTGAACTGTGATAACGACTTGCTCCTCAATCATGCTATTTTGCAATGGAAAATCCCTGATGACCTCATCCTCACATGCACTACTGCGTCAATTGGTCGGAACACATAACTGCCTGCTTCTCCCCTGCGCGGGAGCCCAAACATGCGCACAATCATGCTAGATATTGCAATGTCGTCTCTTGATGTCTGACTACGTAATCCCAAAGCGGAATATTTAAATTTTAACCGGTTTCGTTTTTACGACGTTTCGCACCTTTTCAATTGAACGCCCCTAATATCTTTTCACATATTAATCTACCAGTTTTTTGTCTCACTAATGTAATGTTAATTTTTTTAATTAGAGAATCTTTTATAATTATTAATAAATTCAAAATAATTCTCTTGTTTAAGATAAATTTAAAAAACACACACAAAAATAAATAAATAAAAAAATGTTTAAAACGATAATCATTTTAAGGTTTTACTGAAGATACATAAAATTACATAAAGTTGCGTTTGTTAGTATTTCCGATCGATGTTTATTTCTTTTATAATAAATATGTTGAATAATGTAAGCATAAAAATATTTGATAGATATTACCGTAGAATAATATGCTAGACAAAATAAAATATATAATAAAATAAAATAAAATCATTAAACTATGTTGTGTTGGATATTGGCTTCTTTCGCTTGCAAAAGAAAACTGGGAAAAACATACTATATTCTTAAGCCATTCATATTTAAATTTTACTCAGTAAAAGAGGTTTAGATGCATTTCTTTTCTTCGTTGAATTTGTGAATGAATACTCGTGAGTTTTTAAGATTAAATCCTTTAGAGGAAATAAAGAACGTCTAGAGAATATTTAACATTTAACAATGAAAAGAATATGTGAAATATTTGAAAGAAAAAATATTACATTTTTAACAAAGTTATTGGAATGAAAAAAAGTAGAAAGATGAGATTATCTGTGTATGTAAATATGTATGTGGGTGAATATAAAAAATACGGAAATAGCAATAAAATTCCTATTGAATGTTATATAATGAATTTTCTTTTGATACATGCTATAAAAAAATCATTAGAAGTATTTTCAAGACGTATTATATTTTTAATAAAGTAATTAAAGCAATTAAAAGACTTAGAATCTCAGGTTGCCATTTTCCTGCCGTGTCACATTGTGACGTGCGTTTAAAGTCCCGCCTGCTATACTGTATAAAGATCTTTTTCTAGTTCTTTTAATTTCTAATTAATATTTGTACTTATACAACAACTATATAAGGAAGGTAACAAATTCCATATTTTACAAATAACTTTTCATTAATAAAATCTTGTTCTGAAAATGAATGTCATTTTCCTGGCTTGAATTTTCATTCTTTATCAGGTATATATATAGCACTGCAGAGTAATTCTTATATTTAGAATAGTTAGAAGTAGTAAAAGTATAGCTACCAAAAATATCTTTTCGATGATTTTTTTTGAAAATAATGTTATTGAAAGTCTTTGTAAAAATTGAGTTGACTTTTAAAATTGAGTCATTTTTCTGGCTTCCATAAATTAACAAATAAGACTGAACATTTCATGAAATTTGAGCTATTATGTTGAAAACATGTTTCTTTAAACAAAATTAAAATTTTAGAATAAAAAAATGTAAAAAAAAAAAAATTAGAATGAAATTGTCATTATCCTGGCACACAATATGCCAAGAAATGACACATATTTACATAAAAAATTAGCTTATCATTTAAATTGTTGAAATTTTAGCTATTTTACATGGAAAAGCATTTATTCTCAAATAAAAAAATAAATTTACCTCTTGAAAATTTGAATTGTTTTCAATTGACACTTTCAATATCTCAGATGATCGAAATCTGACATTTTGTGATATTTACACATATACGTATTTATCTATCGCTACAAGAGAGAAAAAAAACGTTTGAAAGAACCAAAAATCACTCCATCCAAATATTTGGTTGGACTTACTAAAAGAATTTTGCAACTTCTATTTAATTTTAATAATAACTACAAATAATTTAGTTAGTATAATCAACATTTAGTCAGAACAACCAGATATTTTTGATGAAGTACCGAAAAATTTAGTTCACGCAATTATTTGTTTTTCATAATAGTTTTTTTTTTTCACGCATATTTTGGTGTTTATTCATCTGTCTATTTTTACCGTCTATCCAACTATCTCTTCTAGGTATTTATGCATTTATTTGTCTGCCTATTCATTTATATATTTGTCTATTTATGTATTTATCTATCTTTGTGTCTGGCTATTTCTTTATCTACCTGTCTATCTAGTGACCTACATACCCAGTTTTCTGTCTAAGGATTTAGCAATTTGCTTATCTCAGCATTTTTGTATTTGACTATGTATCTGTCTACCTCCTACTCTGCTTAGTTTTCAATTACGTTATCTATCTTTCCATGTTTATATATCTCTTGTTTTATGAAAGCAATATAAAATTAACTAGATTTACATTAATATTTATTTAATCATTCACAATATTTTTATTGTATTGCGGTGGCCTTACCCCCCCCCCCCCCCCAAAAAAAAATAAAGAAAGAAATAAAATAAAGAAAAATAAATAAATACATAAATAAAAACAAAAATACTAAAAAGAAGAAGAGAAGAGAAACTAGAAAACAGGAATTCCGATTTTCAGAATTTAATGTCGCCCCAGACAGAAAAAGAAAGGTATATGTGTATAATTTTTGATAGTAAAAAACATATTTCAGTTTTAAGTTTTAAAATAAACGCTTTCATTTTGCGTAAAATGACGTTTCGTTTCCACTGAAGAATTCCACATTTGCAATCCTGTCTTAAACAACATCTATAGAAAAGTATGCATATGACTTCACTGTAGCAAAATAACAGACAATTCCGACAAAAAGCGATGTTATCATATAAGAAACTCGATATAAAAAATTCGACTGCCTAATGATTCATATGCATTCATTTGTTTGCATCATTAAAAAAATATAGGCTAGGCTACCTAAAGATTATGAAGACTTATTTGTTGGGGAAGAAAAAAAAAAGGGGGGATCCCATGTGATCCTATGGCAAAAATACTTATACTTCTTGTATTCAAATTTGGAAGTTTCAACAAATATCTTTTTTTAGCACGCAGACAAGCTCTTTATCTATCCTTTTATGGAGATAGATTTGCAGAAATTTCTTTATCCTTTTGTAAAATTATGTTATTAAAAATGGGTTAAAAGTAATTTCCGAGGAATTCGCTGTTCAGAAGTTAGAATACTGGATTGCCAGATTTGGCCTCTTTTTTTAAATCTTTTTAATCTGAAATTTTACGTCCAAACTAGAAATTCGAGCAAGACGAACTTGCTTATTTCATCATTTAAAGCTTTTTGACACCACTATTATTTTTTAAGGAAATTTTCATACTATTGAAAGGAGGAAATCTTTATACTAAATTTTACGAATATTTTATTTAAATAATAGTAGTGTGAGTCCGTTATTTTCAATTTATTGAACGGAAAAGAATTAACCAGTTAAGGGGTTAATCACCGACATTTCTCGATTATTTAAAGTAAAAAATTTTCTTTCATAATTTCTGATGTGTATTCGGAGTTTTAAATTGAAAGTAGAGGCCAAATTGGCAACCAGTTAGAATATTAGAATATTAAAAAACATAGATTTGCCCAGTTGTTTTTTGTCCATTATTTCTATATAAAACATAAAATTATTATTAAAAGTTTAACTGTAGATTTCTTCGCATAATTTCATTTAAACGGGATTTAGCTTCATTTCATTTCGGGTTCGGGACGGAATGTATATTGAAATATTTCAAGTTATGTCTGAAATATGTCGCGTTTGGTTCAATTTGCAGATTAAGAAAAATAATCTGTCCGATTTTGATCGGGTTGCGAGTTTGATTTCAAATGGAATTTTCGAGTTTGGGTCGGTTATAATGCGATCTGCATAGGACTCTACTGCGCATTAAACAGCATTGGAACATTTTTAGTTTTAAATCAAAGAAGTATTCGCATATTCTTTGATAAAGTTCTAGTAGTCTCGTATTACAGATTATTATTTACAAAAAGCATTATAAAAAGTAAATCGTGCGCATGCCTTAGGGTTGGCAAAGTTTTTCCCACCCCCGGTAAATACCGTGGTAAAAACCGGTATTTACCGTCCTGGGAAACACTATATTTTTCCCACGTGGGAAAAACTGATTATTAAAAATATAAATATAGATACAAAACAACTTTTAAAAATGTCAAAATTAAGTTTTAAGTAAACAACTTGAAAGATAAGAAGAAAGAAAAGGATGATCTACAAATTACAGGCAATGAAATGCATTTATTTAAACGTTAATGAACAACAGATTTCTAACATTTACAAATTGTATTCATATTCTTCGTCTTCCACTTCTACATTGGATTTTAGCATCGTATAACAGAAGACTAATTTAGAAGCTTTTTGTAAACCTAGTCTATTTCTTATCTTGTTTTGTATGTAAGAAAAATTTGAAAAAATATGCTCCAGAGATGCTGAGGATGCTGGACATCCCTGAAGATGTTCCATTAATTTGAGAAATTTTGCATCTATTCCAGTTTTACTTAAATTCTTCCACCATAGTGCAGGTGAAATAGTGTTCGTAATGTTTTCAGAGAAAAATGTCTTCGGAAAAGGTGCATCTTCTGATTTGAACTGCATTGTGTACTGTAAGTAACTTGGATTTAAAGTCTGCAAATATTCATGAGCAGATTCCTCCTGATCTTGTGATAATTTTTCACCTTTATATTTTGGACTCATTAAGTGTGCCAAAAAATGAACAGGGGTCATTGCTTTATCAAAGCTAGATTTCCCTTTGTTGAAATGGGGATTGAGTTCTTTATTTTGAAGAAGTTCTAGATAAATTTCCCAAGCATCGGCAATGTTGGCATTGTTATCATTTTTTAACTTCATAAGGGCTTTTGCAACTGGTTCCAATTGGTTGTACATACTTTTTGCTTCTTTATATAAATGAAGATTATTTATTAAACACTTAATGTCATTATCAATTTCATCTTCGTGATTATCCACAATTTGCAGATAAAAAGGCCTGTTAGTAATAAAAGTTTTTAAACAAGCTATTTGTGAGTTCGATCTTGTTTCACCTGGAATTTGCGGTTTGACCGCATCAGCACACTCTTTCAATAAACTTGCAGGGATATGGTGATTTGTAAAAAAATTCTGAATTTTCACAACTTTAGCCATTACAGAATCTGTAGTTATATTCTTGCCAAGAATATTTAAATAATGTGATGCACATCCATATGTAATTGGTATAATATTTTCCGTTTCATGATTCTGTCGCATTGTAAGCATTTTCTATTCATTATCTGAAACAAAGCTTTTTACAGTACATCTATGTGTAGCTTCTGCTGCAATTTTTGCCTCTCGAGCAAGATTTGTACAATACTCACACGTTTTCTTATTTTTCCCACAATCTATTGCAGAAAGAAATATACTTTTTTCGTTACAAAATATGGAATTGGCAATAACAGGGTCATTATGTATGTTACTCCATCCATCTTGCATGAGAATAACAGTTTTTCCAGCTATTTTCTCTATAGCAGATTCTTGAACTTCTGCTGCTACCTTTTCCAGCAAATCATTAGCCAAATTTTTTCGTGAAGGTGGTTTGTAACCTGGTCGTAATGCAGATATCAAATCTACAAAGTACTTGTTTTCAACTGTTGCAAATGATATGTTACAAGCATAAAAAAGCGGGCTATTTTGACATCCATTTCTTGCTTTTGGAATGATGTTGTTTGCGTTACAAAGTTATTGATTGAAGGCTGAATTTTTTTAATTTTTGCAGTTATGTTTTATTTTTCAGTTGATGATAATGACAGTTGAGAATTATTTACATCTTCTTCATCACTAGCTAATATAAACTCATTATTAGCATTAGTGTTTGTTTCTGTTCTTAAATTGCAACTGGTACTAGTGGATGCAGAAAAGTTAGTAGTAGCATTAACATTTAAATTTTTTTGTTGTTTGGACAATTTCAAACAAGTTTGGGAAATATGCTTTACCATTCTATCAGCTTTGGCACTAACTTCTTTATTACATTGTTTGCACTTCACAATTAATTTGCCATTCTCATCATGAATTTGATTAAAATGGCTCCATACAGGATTAAGGGGCCTTCCTCCTGCACCTAATGCTCCTTTCCTTTCTTTTGGCATTATATATTTAATATATCCATCATTAATTATTAACAACTTAACATACAGCGAAAATCAACATGCAATGATGCAATACATGCTAAACAAGAGACAGGTGCATGCTGAGATAAGTAATCTTGCTTCTTCTTGGTTGATCAGATTTTTGTTCTTGCCAGATTCTTGTCTGTAATAGAATGCTTTTTTGTATTGCCAAATTCTTGATCTGTAATTGAATGTTTTTTTTTTTTTTTTTTTTTTTTACTATTGACTGATTAATTGATTATGAACTGGCCTTGATTATTGTTGTATATCTTTTTTGTTGATTGTTTTTGTGTAGAACTTGATGGCATTTTTTTAAAAAAGAAGATTTAAATGAATCTTCAAAGACTGATTCTTCGAGTATTCTATTATAGACTAGACAAGAATCTGATAACAACAACTACAAAAAATGTAAACAAATATGGTGAATTTCTGGTACTGATGATGTAGAAGAACATTTTGTGCATAAATATTAGACCAAACAAAATTGAGAAATTAAAAAAAGAAATAATTGTGTTTAAAAGGTCTTAAAAAGTAATAAAATTTTTACTTACATTTAAAAAAAATTATTTATTGCTTCTCTTGGTAACACTGATATTTTTAAGTTTAATAATTTCACTTCATGTGTTTTAAAGTATTTATTTAGAAAATTCACTATAGTTAAAAGTTTTTATGTGCAAATTTTATGTTTTCTGCAAAAATTCTTATTTATTTATATTCATTTCCTACAGAATAATTTTAAACCTAAGGTAAATTTATAATAACTATGTATTTCTTATTTTAAATTTACGCATTAGATTCAGTAAGCCAGAATACTTCTTACATACTGACATTTGGAAGTTTTTCCCAGTATTTACCACTTTTTCCCGGTATATACCACTTTTCCCAGTATTTACCACTTTTTCCCGGCGGGATGGGAAAAACAAGTTTTGGACGGGAAAAAGCCAACCCTGGCATGTATATCTAAAACATTTTTTAATTCAACGAAATTTATATAATAAGGAAATCATTCTGTTAAGAAGATTAAGTAATTACATTTTATTTTTATATGAAAATAAAAAGTTTCAGTCAGAGGCAGAGACAACCGTCTTGGTCCGCACGTTTAACACGTTAAGCGCCATGTCAGCCACCGGTGACATACTTAACTTTCTGCTTAGATCACGTTTTTTTCATCGATGACTGACAGTCTAAAATAGGATATAAAACTAAAAAATAACTATTGTTTTATGTAATTACCGAAAATTTATTTAAAATTTAAACTTTAATATATTACAGGATTATACTTTCTTAATAATTATTTAAAACATCATACTTTTTTAAGCTTTAGTGTCAATCACAGTGGCATATAATGTCATATGTATGCGTTTAGCTAATTAATAATTCTACAGGGTGATCAGAAAGTCAGTATACATTTGATAAATTAATAATTCACTGAATAATGTAGGTAGAGAGGTAAAAATTGACACACATGCTTGGAATGACATGGGGTTTTATTTAACAAAAAATAAATAAAAAGTTCAAAAAATGGCCGACAGATGGCGCTGCACAGCAAAACGTCAGTGACGCTGCCTGAGAATCGTGTATAAAAGGCGCTGTAAATGAGACAGAGAATCAGATGCACCAGCAATCGCAGCATGTTGACGTTACCAGAGAAGGCATTGTTAGTGAAGCTCTACTATCAGAAAGGGGAATCTGCTACTGCAGCTTTACGATCCTATCGCCATACGAAGGGTACTCGAACGGGTAAAGGTCCTATGACAATTGCAGCTGTGAAGAGAATGATGTCGAAGTTCGAAGCCACAGGTTGTTTAGACGATGAACCCCGTAGTGGCCGACCGACCACAAGTGCTAATGTTGCTCAGACTGTTCAGGACGAAATAGAGGTTGTAGCGGGTTCGTCTACGCATGTAGAAGTGAAAGTGAGTGCTTGTGATGTTGCACGTCGCACTGGCATTCCATACAGTACGTTTGGGCAGCACTAAATCGTGCCCTCCGATACTATCCGTTCAAAATCCAGCGGCATCATTAACTGTTACCCGGCGATTTTGAGCAGCGAAGAGCATTTGCGGTGCGGGCGTTTCAAAAGATGGCGGAAGAAGACGATTGGTTGTCTAACGTGTTATGGACCGACGAAGCCCATTTCACACTCCGAGGGTCTGTCAACACCCACAACTGCAGAATTTGGGCTACCGAAAATCCCAGAACTTTCGTGCAAACTCCATTGCACGACGAGAAAGTCACTGTGTGATGTGGATTTACCACATCTACCGTTATCGGGTCTTTTTTCTTCCAGGAAAGTCGTGATTCTGGTTTTGTAACTGTTTCCGTGACGGGTGAGAGGTACGCCGATATGTTACAAAATCACATCATCCCTAGCCTGTCTGATAAATATCTGCTGGAAACTACGATTTTTATGCAGGATGGCGCTCCACCCCATATTCATAGACGTGTGATAGATCTCTTGCACACGTCGTTTGGTGATGATCGCGTGCTGAGCCGCCATTTTCCTCATGCGTGGTCTCCCAGGTCCCCAGATCTCACTCCGTGTGATTTTTGGCTCTGGGGTTACATGAAGTCGCAAGTCTACCGCGATCGACCGACATCAATAGGGATGCTAAAAGACAACATCTTACGGCAATTTCGCAACATAACTTCAGATATGCTGTACAGTGCTGTGCACAACATTGTCCCTCGACTACAGCTATTGTTGAGGAATGACGGTGGACATGTTGAGCATTTGGTCTGAAGAACATCGTCTTTGCTTTGTCGTAATTTGTTATGCTAATTAATGATTTTCACATCTCATGAAGCGCCATCTGTCGGCCATTTTTTGAACTTTTTATTTATTTTTTGTTAAATAAAACCCCATGTCATTCCAAGCATGTGTGTCAATTTTTACCTCTCTACCTACATTATTCAGTGAATTATTAATTTATCAAATGTAGACTGACTTTCTGATCACCCTGTATATATTTATGTATCTATTAATTAAAAAAATGAACATTAACGTTTTTGGCAAAAAAAAAAACGATTATCAAAATTTTGTTTCTGTTTCGATTCTCTGGAAAAATCTGTTTTGATCAATCCTTATATATAACAATAATGGTTGACATAAAAACCAATCTGTTTTTCCAAACGACACTGACTAAATACAGCTGGCGTATAATAAGTAAGACACAGGAAGCAATCTTTTTAAGTCTATTATATTTTTTCCCCCTTAAAAATTACTTGTTTTGATTTCATTGATATTTTACTGTAGGTGGGGATTGTTGAGCTTAAGCCATTTGGTAGGCTTCCCCACCTAGCTGAAACTGAAACTGATATTTTATTGTAACTGTCAAAACTAACGGAATACTTCAAATGTCAATTTTGTAATATGTATGCTTTATTTATTTTCTTTTATGCCATCATCACAATATTACACAGCGCCTAAAACAAACTGTTTTGCAAATGAAGTGCTTTAAATGATTTTTAGTAATGAGATTTAGAAGGAAGTGTTGTAACTATGCCAATTCAAAGTATAGATGTTGTAATATATTTCCTCTGCAGATTTCACTCTAAAATCATATTATTATAATTCCTTTTCTCATTCTCCGTCTTAAACATTAAAATCTTTGCATGGGCATTAATTTCCAAAATTACATTTGCAATTTCCTGTGTCCCAATTTCGGTTCTGCTTAGATTAGAGCGACGCCCTGATTTATTTTAAACCTGATCATTAAACTACATCAGTATAAAATTATCTGGTTTTATGTTTCCTCTTCAGTAATTGATGATTTAATATTTTTTGTATCCATACACTTTTATCTTTTTTTTTTTTTTACGAAAAACATAAAAAAGATACTGTGACTTATAGCTCTAAAAAAATCATGCTAATACTTCTTAAGATATTGGGTCGTTTGAAAAATCGTGTCTGTTTGGAAAAAAATACGTACCAATTTAATTATTATTGTTTCCCTTATCCATAGTTTAGCAATTAATGGAAGAATTTTAGGGTACAAATTGATTTTTCCAAACGGACACGACTTTCCGAATGATCCAATATTAAATTGACTTACAGTAGTCAGAATTGTATTCGTAGCTCAAGAAAAAGTATTGCGAGTTTTTTTGTCTTGCAATAATACTAAGAAAAAAAAATCAATATCTTAACGATTACTTAATTTCTTTCCGATAATTTTGAGTAAAATGGAATATGATGGACTTCACAAAGCAATGGGCGAAAATTTTATTGGTTACACTTTTAGCACCCAAATATAAACTTATATATCTGTATATATATATTTCAAATTCAAAATATTGCATTGCATTGTTTTCATTGAAAAAAGTGATACAAAAACAAGTTTTATCAAAAAGAATTTGCCACCTATAAATAACATGCAAATTTTTGATCGCAATTTTTAATCGCAAAAATTAACAATTTTCTACAGGAATGCAGAAGGAAAAGTTTAACGCACATACATTTGACTAAAAAAAATATTGGATGTATTGTGCAATGTCTTATTAGAATAACTTTTCAGTTCGCGTTTGTTTTGCACAATTTATTAAACTACACTCTTAAAACGAAAGAGCTGATTTGGCTTCTCAAGAAAGAGCGGTAATTTTTTCAATTATAAAAGAGTTGTTTATCAAACGATTGAATCTTTTTGATTTAAATTAGTTATTTAAATAGCTCAACCTCATTTAAATTGGTAAAAAACAGCTCATAACTCGAGTTATTTCAACTCTTTTCGAGAAGCTGCCTTTCAAAACGTAAGATGAATGGATTTCAGTTCAACTTGAGCCATTTTGTGGCTGACTTTTTAAGAGAGTAGCCCAAAACGTGTTAACTTCGCAAATAAAAGTAGATTTTCACAACAACACTACCATAACTTCATCTGCGGACAGAGTAATAGTCTACCGCTACTATACAATTATTCATAACATAACATCCTTTAATCATTTAAATGATCAAAATATTTTTTAAGACAATTTTCAAATAACGCGTTTTTTTTTTCACATCTTTTATAGAATTCTTAATCTTTCATCGCCAGTTGTTCAAAACAAAGAGTTGGCTTAAACAAAGAGTTTTCTTTCCTTGTTTTTGGCTTATTGACAAATAAAAATGCTCAAATTAAAAAAAAAGGAAAATTTACAATAAAAGTTAACTAATGAGAATAATAAATCATGATTGAAATATTGATGTCCGTACGTGATACGAGCATCAACAGCATGATTCATATAAAATGCTGCCCGTATAACGTTAGGGCCAATGAGGGAAGCGGTTAACAAACATTTTAAGCTGATTTCGTTGATTGTGTAAACATCATGAAAAAATTTATTACAGCATTTATAAATATAAGATAAAAAAAATTGATATAATAAATGATCAATCTGTTGCTTCAAAATTATCATGTATAAAAAATATTTTCGAAAGCATTTATATGCCATTATTTTTGCACAGAAAATTTTGCATATTTAATATAAAAATTTATGCAATTAAACAATGAAAAAAAATTCAGAAAAAGTGGCGCTAAAAATATTTATAGAAGTACTGAAAATAAGGTTCGACGTGAAAACTTAATGGCGCCATAGTGAGCCTTGGACTGTTAAGGGATAAGATTATTTTAAAGGCAGGGAAATCGTTAAAACCAAAATTAATGATTTTGTACATGCATAATAACGTAAAAGTACAGAAATGTAAATAAAGAACTAAAAAAATATATACATAACATCAGGCAACCAAAAATATACACTATGTCGTTTCTTTCCTAATATCAGAAAGAAGCATTAAGATTTTTATTTTACACTGCATATTTTTGAAAGTCAAGAATACTTAGCAAATAAAAGTTACCCTTCAAATACACATTTCCATTCCAGTGACTGTAAATTAATTTTTATAATTGCAGAAATAGAAATTCTGGTAAAAAAGCAATACCTGCACTATGCATACTGCTTCATTATTCTAAAGTAATGATATAATTTAGAGTTCTATGATTAATTTCGCCGCAAGTTGTTCTGACATAGCTGAAAATGGCAGGAACAGCATTTCAACCGAAACATGCACAATATTGATGCAGCTCTAATTAACCTACGCCCATTTCAACGTTACGGAAAAGAAGCAAAATTTTTCTGTTTAATATTTTAGCTTTAGTGTGGACATTATTTGACGTCGTTTAGAATTTTAATCTATTATGCCTCGAACATTAAAGCAGTACTGCACAAATGAAATGGAATAGTCATCAATGATAATGCTTTTTTGAAATAAAAAAAAGTTGATATAATGAATATAATTTTAGGGGCAACAGAGACAGATGTTTCTTACCCACTTAACTTATCAATATTTTTGAAAAATACTTTTAAATAATACCTACTTTATAAATGTCTTTTACAGAATTTTTAATTTTTTATCACCGGTTTTTCAAAAGAGAAAATTTTTTCCTAATTAGATCAGAAAAATGCTCCGATTAAATAATGCAAAATTTACAATAAAA
This sequence comes from Maratus speculifer, assembly GCA_964019185.1. Classification (NCBI taxonomy): domain Eukaryota; kingdom Metazoa; phylum Arthropoda; class Arachnida; order Araneae; family Salticidae; genus Maratus; species Maratus speculifer. The sequence continues at coordinate 187,825,792 of OZ025301.1, forward strand.
AATTACTTCAAAGAATAGTAAATCCTGATTTGGAAAATCCCGATGACCATATGACGTAGTGGTAGAACTAACGGTTAAACTACGAGAATTACCATAATCACGAACGAAAATATTCGATAACTGCTTCCAAGCCATCCCTTATTTCGAAAAGCATTTCTTTATCTCTTATTTTTGAAAACATTTTTTTGTCTTTGGAAACCTAAGAAAGCAATTTATTTCAAATGAAAATTAATTTCATATTTTTTTGATTGCTTAAAAGGCGCAAATGCTAACCTAGGAAAAATGATTCCATGTCAGGATTCGAACCCGGTCCACCAGTATAGCGCACTGACCAAAACGTCACCCCACCGGTGGCCGAGAGGTTCTAACCTCTCAACTGGTAGACGGCAGGTGCTGGGTTCAAACCCAATCGCGGCCGTCGGCCTAACCATTCGCAGTTTCCCATGGTTTTCTTCGAACCTTGGATTTCCTTGCGTAAATACAGGTTAAGTTCCCTTTGAAAGACCCCCACGGAGGGCATCCAACCCCTATCGGCCCTATATTCCACGTGTTGATAATCGGCCGCCAAAAAATAAACCAAACCTGACCAAAACGTCGTGGAACGACAACCAGGCTGGAACTTCTCACTATTATACGTTGGCAAGGCTACAAACGTAGCACAAGATGGAATATAATCCATGAGCCACCGACGTGGGTTAAACATGAAGCTCAAATAAAGCAATTTTTTTTAAAAAAAAAAGAGGTGAAATTTGATTATCATTTGAAATATTGTATGCCAGGCGAATTTTCTCTCTCTGGAAAAATTTCCAAGCATTCATATGCAATCAGTGCTTGATTTGTTTGAGTTTCGTGTCCACATCATGTCGGTGACTCAGGGATTATATTCCATCTTGTGACCTTGTTTTTTTTTTTTTTTTTTTTTTTTTTTTTTTTCTTGGATTAACGTATTTTGAGCTTATTCTATCAGCGATAATTTTGAGAATTTTCAAGCCATGTTTTTGAGATTTTCACAAAAGTTTCTCTATAAACTTAATGAACAAATTATGCAAATTATATTTTGTTTGGTTTCACGCATGCGCAGTAAAAAATGTTTTAGAAAACCTAATCATTATTCATATAATTTTTATTAAATTTTAATTCTGATTACAGAGTTTCGTGGACAATATCATTTGTCATGTTTTCTGAAAAGATTTTTTTTATATTAAGAATTCTGCAAATTATAAGAAAAAATGGCATAATTTGGGACTGTTTTTATGAAAACCTTAATTTCTGTATGAGTATACATGCTATCCTTATAAAAATAAACACAGTTTATTACAGTAACCTATTTAATTATAATTTGCAATTTGATCTCTTTTGCTACATTGTTTTTGATAGGGTTATACAAAAGATATTCGTTCTTTTTCAATTTGTGGACGGTCCCCATTGGGATTTCGGGAAAAAATATTTGAGGAAATATCTGACCTGCACTACTTTGTTAACATAACTGGAGTTTCAGGATGATTCCTCATGCATTTCTCCAGATATTTAACAAAACGTCCAAAATCTCATATGGTCACATTAATATGACTGAACTGTGTAGTAGTAATGAAAGGCACTGCAAGCAATAACCGCTAAATCTAGACTCAATTTTTCGGCCTTCATGTCATAAAAGCAGATTAAGACGCCACACTACTGACTGAAAAAATCTCGGATGATAATGTAAAGTCTATGGGGGCGTTCTTTTCAAATATCTCGCTCAAATTTTAATATTTTGACGTGATTTTTTTTGCATAGCATAGCTGAGGACGATCTACAACCGGCCTAGATTTTACTTTTTCGATTTTGGTGTCAGATATTTTTAAAAAAATAATTTAACTTTCAGAACCGGTTAAGATTCCTAATATAAAAAGAATATAACCAAAATCAAAAAAGTAAAAACTAGGAAGATTGTGGGTTGTCTTCAGCTATCCTATGAAAAAAAATCACGTCAAAATATTAAATTTGAGCGAGATATTTGAAAAGAACGCCCCCATCGACTTTACATTATCATCCGGGTCTTTTTCAATCAGTAGTGTGGGTTCTTAAGAGCTCGTTTAACTTTTTTTAGTTTTTTTTTGGGTGGGGGGTTTAATTAATTTTATTATTATTATTATTATTATTATCATTATTTATTATTATCATTATTATTATTATTATTTTATAGATTGTTTCAAAACAATCAAACGCGGTTTCCATCCTATGAAAGATTTCTACACATGAAGGAACTATTACTTTAATAAACATAGCGTTCGCCTTTTGCCTTTTAGTTCAAAAAGTTTCGAGATAGGTTTTAATGCTTTCGACCCCAATTTTCTTCCCAATTTTTTGAAAAATTTACTTTTGCGTTAGTAACATTAATACTAGCTATCCAAATGGTTTAATTAGGGTTTAATGAATATTTCAGCGTCTGAAACAAGGCGAATGTTGTTGTTTTGCGTATTGTTCAATTCATATTCATTTGGCATTAAGCTTAGGAAGAGTTTTTGGAGATTTTAGAAAATATTACATTACAATAAAATTTAACTCATATTACAACTTCTTAATGCTTTTTGTGCTTTATTACACATTATTATTTCAGGAAAGCAACCTTCGTTTAAAATTTAAAAAGAGAAATATATATTTAAAATAAAAGAATAGAAAATGGTGCAAAGATAATTAGACAAATATTTATTGTTACAACCAAATGGCGAAACGTTAATGAAGTTATATAGTAAATGCATAGAAACATGCAAACATTACTACATGTAAATATAAACAAAAATATTAGCTAAAATGAAATAATAAGAACAAAAAATAATACTTGAAGACATGTACTATTAATAATACACCAGACCTAAAAGAAATAAATTGTTTTTAACCCTGCAATACTTTAGTATTGATCATATAAAGTAAAAATAATATTATGCCAGTATTGTTTGAATTGGCATTATATTTTATTAGATAAATTAGTTTTTAAATTAAGACCGTAATTTAGTAAAATATGCGAAAACTGAAAAAGATTACAATGGAATTCTGACACTAAAAAAATATATTATATACCACCCACCCCATCCAAAGAAAAACAGAAAAAAACATTAACCAACTTGTTAAAAATAATTCTGTCTTTAACGGAATTATTCAAGTTTTTTTGCGATTCTGTCTTGATAGTTTTAATTCCATGTAGAAAAGTATTTTAGCTGAGTAATTTATATATAAAAGAAAAAAAGCACTTACCTTTCAAAAATATTCTGTTACTTTGTTCTCAGATTCTAGGTGAAAGAAACAAAAAATTATTTTGATGCAGTAAATACTATTGCTAATATTTTATTGAATAAAACATTTTTAGATATAAATCATGTAAAAGCTTTTAGCTATGCAGAATAATATAAGAAAAAAGGCAACAATCACTATGATAACACAAAATAAATCGCAATTTCAATATTTCTTTAAATTCTAATAATCCAATAAACGAAAATAAGTACGATGAAAATTTTATTAAATCCAATATATTTTTTAAATCACCAGATTTTAAAAATTCACCTTTTATTCACCCTTGACATTGACATGTTTCGGATCAGTCTAGTAAGATCCATAATCATAATAAAAATAAAAATTAAATTTCAAAACATTTCACGGTCAGTACAAATGACACGCGACAATGAGATATACACAAGAAAAAACAAAAATCACCCACTCTATTGTAAAAAATTAAATTAAAATAGACCATGGTCTAAAAAAAATTCCAACATGGTTCATCCCATTCAAGCTCTCACGAGGAATTTATTTATTAATTCTAACCATAACTTAGGAATATATGTAAAAAATATACGTTAGGAATATATGTGTTTAGGAAAATAAGTACACTAAATCAAAATAAAAGAAGAACAGAAAGCGATAATGACTTGCACTGAAAGAAAAAAAAAAAATCTGTGAAGTTACAAAACTTTTTGTAGGAAACTGCGATTTCTAAAACTTTTTATGTCCCGGCAACAACAAAAAATCATGTAAAATATGCATGATTTGTTTGCTCTATAAATAAAAAAAAATCTGTAAGATTACTGCGAATATCTTGGGAAACTGGAATGCCTTGAACTTTTTATGTAATTGCATCCCAGTTACAGATAAAATTTAGTTACATTACTGCAATTTTAGGAGATTATTATATAAAGGTACCGATTTCTGTAGCTTTACAAAAACTAGTTTTGTAGATTTACATCTTTTTGTATATAGTGCACACATACAACTTCAATAAGCATACAGATTTATATAACTTTACATCTTTCAGGATAAAAGTTTTTTTTACAGTATATTTAAAGAGCTATGAATGTCTGACATTTCCAAAATCCTCTGTAAAAATCATTTTTAAAAATTTAAACACAGTTATAATGATTTTGATGTACAATGTAAGAGCAAACAGTTCTTGTTGAAAAATTATAAACATCAGCCCATCATGTCCTTTAAAGTCAGCATCCAAAATATAACGGCGACAGACGAAAGGAACATATATTGTCTTGCTTTAGCTTTTTTTTCTCTTTACCGAATCTTTCCTTGAAATTTTATTATTTTTTTTTATATAAACAAAACACAGTCAGATTTTTTGTTGAATAATAATACATGATTTCCATACTCTGACAGTTTATTAAGTAATCAAACGCTTAAAAAAGTAAATCCGGGGCTGAGCGAACACCGTCTCGATATATATAATATCTCGTCTCTTCGAGACGGCGCGGCGTTGGCTGAGCCCACCACATATTATTATATACTTACCTTATTAGCGCAATTTTCGATACCAAGGGATAAATGTACTGTTGAATCAACAGTAGTAACAAGTTTTGTTGAATCAACAAAATTTTTTTTGGTCCAGGAAATTTTTTCTTTTAAGTATGGGCCAATGAAAATTTTGTTTGAATAAACAAAAAAAATGTTGTGTTTTTTTCTTTTTTCAATTTTCTGTGCACAATTTTCATCCAAAATGCATAATAACGTAATAATAACGTCTTTAATCCGTCTCAAATCGAAAAGTTTTTATTATCCAAAAATAATATTAATCCTTTATTGCTATATTAGTCAGTTAAATAAAATTACGTGACAGAGTTATGGCTACTGCACACCAATTTAAATTTTGCAAAAAACAACAAAACTTTGTTGAAATTACAAATTGAAAATACAAGACTTTTGTAAGACTCAAATAAAATGATAAAATTTTGTTTAAATTTTATGAGAGTGTTAACAATATATATATACAGGGTGTCCCAAAAGGTCATTTACAAACTTAACATGCTGGTCTGTCATATCATGATGAACAATATTAAATAGGAAACTAAGGGTCCCAAACGTCTTCTAAAGGAGATATGCGCCATTAAAGTTTAGGGTCCAAAAATTCAAATGATTATAAAAAACAGAAAAATTGGTCGATTCGTTTGCGGTTTTCACTAAAACTATTCTTTATGTCAGTATTTTCTTGAAAATAAATTATAAAGATAAATTTCAAAAAATGTCGATAGAAGGCGCTTTAGACTTTGGAGTAATGGTAAACTGTTTTTTACCATTATTTTTTGCATCTCATTAAATTTTTTAGAAGCTTAGACATAAACTTAAATTTTGAGCTGAAAATTTAAATCGTTGGAAGTGGTTAAATAGCTCAAACTGAATTGCGGGGGGAGGTTCAAATTTCAAATGATTATGAAAAACGGAAAAATTGGTCAATTGATTTGCGATTTTCAATAAAATTATTCTTTATGTCAGCATTATCTTGAAAATAATTTATAAAGATAAAATTCAAAAAATGCCGATAGAGGGCGCTTTAGCCTTTGGAGTAACGTACAACTATTTTTTCCGTTATTTGTTGCATCTCACAAATTTTTTTTAGAAGCTTAGACATAAACCTAAATTTTGAGATAAAAATCTGAATCGTCGGGAGTGGTTAAGTAGCGCAAACTGAACTGTGTTCAATGGGGGTGGGGAGGTTCAAATTTCAAATGATTATAAAAAACGAAAAAATTGGTCGGTTTTCGCTAAAACTATTCTTTATATCAATATTTTCTTGAAAATAATTTTACAGATATCTTTCAAAAAATTCCGTCAGAGGGCGCCTTAAACTTTATAGTAACCAACAACTATTTTTAACCGTTACTTTTTGTATCTAATAAAATGCTTGTAAAAGTTCAAACTTAAATTTTGTGCTCAAAATCTGCATCGTTGTGAGTAATTAAGCGGCCAAAAATTGAACTGCGTTCGAGGGGTGGGGAAGGTAACATTTCAACTCCTGAACACAGTTCAGTTTGCGCTTCTTAACCCCTCCAATCGATTTAGATTTTGAGCACAAAATTTAAGTCTAAACTTTTGCAAGCATTTAATTAGATTAAAAAAAATGGTTAAAAGTAATTTTTGGTTATTCTAAAGTTTAAGGCGCCCTCAAACGGATTTTTAAAAATTTATCTTTAAAATTTATTTTCAAGGAAATATTGACATAAAGAATAATTTTAGCGAAAACGGATCAATTTTTCCGTTTTTTATAATCATTTGAAATTTGAACCTCCCCACCCCCATTGAACACAGTTCAGTTTGCGCTACTTAACCACTCCCAACGATTCAGATTTTTATCTCAAAATTTAAGTTTATGTCTAAGCTTCTAAAACAAATTTGTGAGATGCAAGAAATAACGGAAAAAATAGTTGTATGTTACTCCAAAGTCTAAAGCGCCCTCTATCGGCATTTTTTGAATTTTATCTTTATAAATTATTTACAAGATAATGCTGACATAAAGAATAATTTTAGTGAAAATCGCAAATCAATTAACCAATTTTTCCGTTTTTTATAATCATTTGAAATTTGAACCTCCCCCCGCAATTCAGTTTGAGCTACTTAACCACTTCCAACGATTTAGATTTTCAGCTCAAAATTTAAGTTTATGTCTAAGCTTCTAAAAAAATTTAATGAGATGCAAAAAATAATGGTAAAAACTAGTTTATCGTTACTCCAAAGTCTAAAGCGCCCTCTATCGACATTTTTTGAAATTTATCTTAATAATTTATTTTCAAGAAATTACTGACATAAAGAATAGTTTTAGTGAAAACCGCAAGCGAATCGACGAATTTTTCTGTTTTTTATAATCATTTGATTTTTTGGACCCTAAACTTTAATGGCGCCTATCTTCTTTGGAAGACGTTTGGGACCCTTAGTTTCCTATTTAATATTGTTCATCATGATATGACAGACCAGCATGTTAAGTTTGTAAACGACCTTTTGGGACACCCTGTATATATATATATATATATATATATATATATATATATATTTGTCTGAGCAATAAAACCGATTTTGTTACTTTAACTAAAAAAATTCGCTTAAAACAACCAAAATGTACTCAACAAAACATGTTTTGTAGTTTTAATCTATTCCTTTTTCTGGGTGTATGTTTTTTTTAAATGTTCAAAATATATGTGATCGGAAAATATAGTTATTTCTACTTTGTATCTTGATACGAAAACAGCTTTTTTAAATAGGCTTATTTTACAAAGCAAATTATTCCCACGACACTTAATCTAGTCATGTGTTCAATTTTATCTATAACTCTTTTCAACTTCAGTACACAATGATGAGGGTCATGGTTTATATATAAAATATCCATAATTTATAATATAAATATAATATGTGTAAATATACATAATTACTCCAGTAAATTTATGTAAAATGTCATTTTTTCCAGGTAACGGAAAAGTTTTACGGACATAACCCGTTTATTTAAAAGCAAAGATTTTAATCTAGGAAAGAAGTCCTTTTTTTTAAACGGACATTGCCTGGAACCTCTGCTGCAGTAAAAATACTGCCACAATTTTGTACTGTGTATGAGTCAAGTATTAAGTACTTATGGAATACTTTTCGTAACACCCAGAATACTATAAAAAAATTTCCATTTAATAAAATCAGGTTATTTAAATAAGCAATTTATGAAATTTAAAACGCACTTCAAAATAGAATTTTAGCAATTAACCCTGCAATTAGTCCAATTTATTTTTCAGTCCTGCATATTAATTTAGATTTGAATGTATTGTACATATTATGCCAATATTTAGTTCAATTAGAAAATGTACAACATAATTGAAAACTACCTTAGAAATTTTCGAGAATAGACGGAAATATACAGTGTGTCCAGCAAATAACACCCTGATTTCAAAATTAAATTTCTCAAAAACAAAGATTGATAAAATTATGCGGTAAACGGTTTGTTTATTAGGTGAGCTGTAAAAATCTTAGACAGAAGTTTCGAACGGTGAATATTTTGAGAAGCTAGTGTTCTGATTACAAAGAATACTGGACTTGACATTTTTCTTGTTTTAGATTGCTTGTAGTGAACGAGGTTTTTGTCTTACAGGGCCATATTTTAATGATTTTTTGGATTAAACTTTTGAAATTTCAAAATTCCAAGAAATTTAGTTCGAAAAATCGTTAAAATATGGCACTGTACGCTGAAAAACTCGTTTTCTGCAAGCAATCTAAAGCAAGAAAAATGTGAAGCCAAGTATTCTTTGCAATCAGAACACTATCTTCTCAAAATATTCATTGTTCGGAACTTCTGTGTAAGATTTTTACAGTTAACCTAATAAACAAATCGTTTACCGCATAATTCTATCGATCTTTGTTTTTGAGAAATTTAATTTTGAAATCAAGGTGTTATTTGCTGGACACCCTATATATGAATTCTTTTATACAGTTCTGTAAGTTATGTACAGTTTTTTATGGGCATTTTAGATTAAATTTAATTGGAGTAAAAATGCGTAACAAAACTAAAAAGTATTTGGAGCATTCATAATCCTTACCCATAGATAAAAATGTACCAATTTTTTTGCATAACCATGTATAAGAATTTTTTTATATTCTGCGAATAAATCTTAGTTCACAAAATATATTTTATATTGAAATTTACAAAAAAAAAAAAAAAAAAAAAAAAAAAAAAAAAAAAAAAAATGTCATTTTTTCAGAAAAAAAGAGGCTAATTCTTGTATCTTTTATGTTTTACGGACAAAACCCGTTTATTTAAAGAAGTTTTTAATCTAAGAACAAAGACCGTTTTTTTAAAATCGATGATGCCTAAAATTTCTTTTGCAGCAAAAATATTGCAGCAGTTTTGTAAATTGTTTATGCGTGAAGTATGAAGCACTTTTTATAACACACAGAATACTAATAAAAAATTTCATTTAGAAAATTAAACAGATTATCTAAGGGAGCAATTTATGAAATTTTAAACGTACTTCAAAACACAAATTTAACAAATAACTTTACAATTAGTTAAATTTATTTGTACTGTCCTATATATCAATTTATATTTGCATATATACTACATAGTATGCTAATATCTAGTTCAATTAGAAAATATACAACATTATTGAATACTAGGAATTCTGCAAGTGAATCCAATTATGAATAAAAGTAATATGATGCAAAGCTTAGCATACCAGTTTATTAATTAAGGGTCGCCAAGGGCGGCTACTTGTTTACATTGCAATAAAACTGGGAACTAAGTGAATGTTTTAACATGGGCTTGTCAGTGAGAGGATTGGAAAATAAACTTAGTTAAACTTAAAAAAAAAAAAATACACCATAATTGAAAACACGGTTTAAAAGATTATCTTTTAACAAAAGTACGGTAATTTAATTATTTTCTGTATCGTCCCTATAAATCAACGATTTATGTACCTTGTATTGAATTTTACATTGCATTGCAGTAATGTTATCATCATTTATCACTACGTTATCATCATTTTATTTTCATATATATCATCTTTTACTCTAGTTAATTATATGACTAAAACATTCTGGCGTTTTGAATAAATACAGAAAACAGAGTTTTAGTACGAAAATATAGTTAGTGTAGCAATATTTCTAAAAAAATGGCCAAAATTCCTCTTTCTATAAACATTGTAGAACCCCTCGTGCACCCCCCCCCCCCCACAAAAAAAAACAGCGAATATAAATGACATTAAACAGCGGTATATAAAAAACATTATCCTTCAATAAGAACTACAACGTATATTGATTTTATTGCATTTGCATTGTTTTATCACTTTAACTCTCACCTTTTATGCTTTACTGAGTTTATTGATACATCTTTATATACCAATAAAATATGCCCCAAGTAAAGTGAAAAAAACATTTATACTGAAACAAATGTACATCATTTTATATCAGTTGCATGTGTTTTTAAAATTACAAACTTTTGTTTGTGTTTTTAAAAAACTCAAACATCACTTATCCCATTCGATCCTAATGTCGATTTTTTATCATCAGTTATTCTTTTACAATTATTTTTTTAAGTTATAACTCAATTTTGTCCCATATGGCATAAACATTTCGACACTGACTAATATATTATAAATTTCCATGCATTTTATATTTAATCAAAGTTGCGCGCATGTTTATTTGTTTTTTGAATAAAAAACTTCAATGTACACATACAAATAAAAAATCGAAGAAACTTATTCATTATTATCAAAATATTGTACTTAAAACTAAACTGAAAAAAGAGTTAAAGTATATTCTTTCTAAACAAGAATGTTTTTCATGAGCTTGTTTGCTTCATTAAGTCATAAAAATTCATGAGAGTTTCGTTTCTTTATGATTTTTGAAGAATCTGTTACCACATTTAATTTATCTTCCGCTACATCTTTTTACCAAAAAAGCTTAAGTAAATTGCTTCCTCAGCAGCTGGTGATAAATATCGTTTTTACTTACTTTTAGAGATTTTCGAGAATTCATAATGATAAATCAGAAACTATCATTTATTATATGTTACTTTTAAAGGGATATGTTAATGCATTTTTTCAAAAATTATCCTTTTACATTATAGCCGAGAATCTATATATGTCAAACTCGATCAAAATATTCCATATATTAGCTTTACATTGGTAATATTTAAAATAGAAGTTTATGGCAAATATAATATGATATTTATTTTTAGTTTCTTCTAGTAGTACACATATGTTTTCATACTAAGTACCGTATTCACCCGCATTAGCCGACATGCCGCAAAATTCAAGGGAGACCAGATTTTTAAATATTAGTCGCTGGTTTTTCTCGGCATACCGGAAAAAGCGAGGAACTTCGAAAGTGGAAAGGGGTGTGGTTCATTAGTTAAATTCCGTAGCAACGACATCTGTAGTGGAAGAGGATTGAAATATAGAGTTTGTCCCCATTTTTCTAATTATTAAAATTTTTTTACATATTTAACCGAATAAAAATGTGTTTCAAGTATCGTATATTATTTCACGCAATGCTCTCTCCCTATTATCGATAAAACATTTACAATGTCGAAATAGATTAGAAAAATATAATATCTATTTAAATATATAACGAGAGAAATATGTGCTTACTTTATATCGAAAAAGCAATTTTATACGCTAATTTAATTAACTTATTATCGTCATCATGCAGTAGAAACGTTATATATGAAAACATGCCGGCTAATGCAGGAGAACACAGTATCTAAAATTGTGTAATTCGAACAATATTTATTGTTATTTTTTTCAACATTACGTAAATTTTATTACGTTCTTGGCATATAAATATTTAATGAATATATACAAATAAAAAACATAAGACATTTATTCATTGAGATCCAAATATTGCAAATGAAAATAATCTAAAAATCATTATCTTTATTAGATGAATAAGCAGCTTGAATGTTCTGAAATATATTATTTCTGTGTTTTGATCAATAACTAAAATGGCATGAAAACATGTGATTTTTCAACAAGAAAGGATTTCACAAGCGTATTTGCGTTAAAATATTAGAATTTCGAAAATGTTTCTAGTCATTAAAATATTTTTACGGCTGGTCACGTTTAATTTACCTTTACCTATTTTTCTATACTAATAAAGACTTTTTTTTATGGGGTATGATTGGAATTTCTGCTGCCGACTTCTGCCCTTTACAGGAATAAAGGGTAGATAACAGTGTAGAAAATACATATTTCAGCATACTTATGTATACAGCTACTGGTTGGCGACCTGGCAACTCGTCATAGGTTGCCGGGTTAGATCCATACTTATGCATAGAAATTTTTATTGGGTAAGGTTTCACTTATTAATTTGTTTGTTGTTCTTTCTACTTTTTTTGTCATCGTGGCAAGAAAAATATTCCATTTCTGGACATTGAACATGAACCAATAAGAAAACAAATAAAATTCGGAAATCACATCAGAAATGCTTCAAATATCTCTATTCTTGACTATTATTAAAGTAAATAACTCATATATATATAATCCTCATACATGTATATATTGCATATACTTTCTGAACTCAAAAGTTTTTCACAAGTTCATGTGCTTCATCAAGTAATGAAAATTCAAAAACTTTTTATTTCATTACATATATTTTAATCCACCACATTTCATTTATCTTTTCTCATTTTTCTTCACCCATAAAAGATTTATTACGTAGACTCTCCTGGGCTCATGTCAAATAATTTTTACATGTATTTTACAGACATTCCAACATGCACACGATGGAATAGAAACTCTAGATAATACTATATGGTATTGTGAAAGAATATGATGATGCATTTTTATGAAAATGCATCAACATTAAGGGCTTCCTGTCATATTATAGTACTTTCAGATATTTGATGCGTCATATTTATTTTTTGGATCATTTATTTTAAAAGGGAAACGACGTTTTGGATGAAAAATAATAACACTGTCATACAAATAGCTTTTTAGTGATGAGAAAATTTTTTATATCAATTTCCTGTTCATTTATTTATGCTTAAGTCTTAGAGTGACTATATTTTCCCAAGCATTGGTATTAACCCTTAACTGTTGTTAGTGGTCTCACAGACCGCTGAGTTTTTTAAGTTTGAGAGTTCAGCTCTGAATTTTTAGTTTAACTATAGATACTGGTCAAATTTAATTTCGTTCGGAGTCTTATTACTATCTCTAGAGACTTTTGAATAGCTGAATTTTATTTATAATAGTCCTGTATATAAAGTTTAATACAAAAATAGTATTCTGAGAGCTAATTTAACATTTTATTCATCTTTAGATTAAGCGGTCTGACAGACCGCTCACAGTAGTTTTGCGACAGTTTTTATCACAGCAGTTAAGGGTTAACCAAAATTGTTTTTTACCATCAAAAAGAAATTTCATGTCTATTGGCATTCTTTTTTCTTTTTCTTTTCTTTTCTTTTCTTTTTTTTTTTCGGTTATAACAAGGAAAAAACTACTTCTATATACATATTTCAAGAATTTTTTTATATATAAACGAATTATTTATATTTTTTAGCCTCCATTACCCTAATAATGTTAATTCGACAGTAATACGGCTGCGCTAAATGCCCGATATCAATAAAATCGCTTATATCTTGGCGTTACTTAAGGCAGTTAAATACTGAATTTTCAATATTACTACTATATATTTAAAATAAAATAACATAATATATAATTAATAAGCAGTTTAGGCTATTTATATAACTTTTTTAGGTAGCTTTCATTACAAAAAGTAAAAAGCTACCTATTGCAGCCGTCCGGAGGAAAGCACTTACGGAAAATTTTGGTATATTTTCACCGATCATGACCCCCAGACCCCAAAACCACCCTGCGTTCAAATGTTGACACACACAAATATATATATATCTGATTTTGTCATGCGATAATTATCATATTTAAGAACCGATTTGAATGAAACTTGGTATGTGCATAGTACATACTAATGTCTCGACCGAGTTCGTTGTCCAGCATCATCCGCCATCTTGTTTCAAAGTGGCAGCATTTAAAAAAAATTTAAAATTTAAAATTTAAAATTAAATGCAAAAAATTAAAAAATGAAAAACATTTTTCTTTTATGTGTTAGAACTTAAAACAACGATTCCAGAACACTTTTTGTTTTGTCTATATCTTAAAAAATGACTGAGTTATAGTAATTTGAATTTCTAGTTTGGCTGACATTTTGAAACGATCTGATATTTGTCACGTGATAACACGCGTATTTATGTATCGATTTGGATGTAACTTGGTGTGCACATAGTACATAATGATACCTGTACCGAGTTTGTTAACCAGTTCCATCCACCATCTTGTTTTAAAATGGCGGCCATTAAAAAAAAAATATTTAAAATTTAAAATTAGACACAAGAAAGTGAAAAATCGAATTTTTTTTTTTTTTTTTTTTTTTTTTTTATGAGTTTGACTTTGATACAAAGATTCAGGAGTATTTTTAGTTTCGTCTCTATCTTAAATAATGGCCGAGTTATAGCACTTTAAATTTCTAGTGTTGCTCACATTTTAAAATGATCTAATTTTTGTCACGTGATAACACGCGTATTTATAAACCGATTTGGACGTAACTTTTTGCGTACATAGTACATACCAATTTCTGGACCGAGTTCGTCGACCAGTTCCATCCGCCATCTTGTTTCAAAGTTGCGGAATATTAATTTTTTTTAAATTTAAATTTTAAAATTAGGTGCAAAAAAGTTGGAAATTGAAAAAGATTTTTCTTATGTGTGTTTCTCCTTGATACAAAGATTCCAGAGCATTTTTTGTTTCATCTATATCTTAAAGAATGGCTGAGTTATAGCACTTTCAATTTCCAGTGTGGTTGACATTTTGAAACGGTCTGAAACTTGTCACGCGATAATACGCATATTTATAAACTGATTTGGACATAACTCCGTGTGTACATAGTACATACCAATGACTTGATCGATGTCATTGGCCAACTTCATCCGCCATCATGTTTCAAAATGGCGGGCATTTAAGTTTGTCAAAAATCTTTTAAATGGATAATGATGTACAAACAAAAAAATAGAAAATGAAAAAAGGCTCTTTCTAAAATTTTTTTTTATCTTAATAATGAATTCCGGAGTATTTTTTGCTTTGGCTTTACCTTAAAAAACAGTTGTGATATCGCAGTTTGAATTTCTAATGCGGGTGACATTTAAAAAAAAAATCAATTTGTCCGCGAGAGCATTCGTATATATTAATCGATTTCGATTTGAGTATACATGTGCAGATGAATTAAGATTCCAACCAAGCTCATTGGTTGGTTTTATCCATCATATTGTTTTAAAATGGCATACACTTCATGATATCGTGGGATTTGGCCACTCTTTAAATCGCTTAAAGTAAAACGAGGTTGAATAAAAGATGACTAGTTTCTAAAAATTCTCATAAATATTTAGTCCTGACAAAAACTAGTATTCAATCTTATATAATCGGGTTCCACTAATTTGAGCTTCGTATGCTTGAATAATAAAACTTAATTTAAAATAAATAAATAAGGTATATGAAAGCTACCTCTTCCTCCCGGTACTGCCGGAAGGACTTTTTTGATATACACAAAAAATCTTTTTAGATAACATACTCACATATGCATGCATTATATATACTTTCTGAACAAAAGTTTTTCACACATTCATCTGCTTCTCCAAGTAGGGTCATTCCATGTCAATTCAACCAATTTTTCCCCCATTTGTAACCCGACCCACAGGGATTTGGATGAAACTTCGTGTGCACATTAATTCTATCATGAAATGATTCCATCAGAAATTTTTCCTTTCCAGACCTCATAGTTAGTGAGATATGGGGGGTCCAATTCTTGGGGTTTTCTCAAATCGCACATTTCTGAGTCTGTATTCTGAGATTGCAGTTCCATCTTCAAAAAATTGTTTCTCTCGATCTAAAACATGAATCATCCTAAAAATATCACTGTAAGAAGATAAAAAGATGCAGATTTTAATAAAAAATATTTAAAAAATTTACTTGTAATATTTAGGATAAAAAAAGTGAGCCAAAGTTGAAAGTTATGGTTATTTTTCCAAATTTTTGTGACTTCACGAAAAAGGCTGTACACAAAAAGGCAAATTAAATTTCCAATTTCTTTTTGTTTTAAATAAAAGTTTACACTTTGGGCTTTCTATCTATGAAATAAAAATGATGTGTTTCGCATGGCTTATGCAAAAATTTTGGGTACTTTCCAATTAGCCGGATGAGTGCTTTATTTTTATATATTACATATGCACACAAAAAAGCAAATGAAATTTCCCATTTCTTTTTGTTTTAAATAAAAGTTTACACTTTGGGCTTTCCATCTATGAAATAAAAATGATGTTTTTCTCATGGCTTATGCAAAAATTTTGGGTACTTTCCAATTAGACGGATAAGTGCTTTATTTTTACATATTACATATGCACACAAAAAAGCAAATGAAATTTCCAATTCCTTTTTGTTTTAAATAAAAGTTTACACTTTGGGCTTTCTATCTATGAAATAAAAATGATGTCTTTCGCATAGCTTATGCAAAAATTTTGGGTACTTTCCAATTAGCCGGATGCGTGTTTTATTTTTACATATGTACATATGTATAGATCTATATAAATGCAGATGTATTATACATGTACATATGTATGTATATATACAGTATATTGATATATATATATATATATGTATAACACTGGTGCCCGTCTAACCGAAAAGTACCAAATTTTGCCTTGTTTTGAGAATTTGCACCAATTAAGAGGAAAAAAATCTGACTAAGTTTAGCTATGGTACTTAAATAATTACTGGAATTTCTATGAGTTATTGAATTTAATGTTATTTAATGCATTTTTTTTTTTTTAATTCTCAAAGTAAAGTTTAGGCTTTGTTTTTTCTGATTAAAAAAAAATCTGACTGTAATAATTTCCCCCATTAAAATTAGTGAATGGTCCATATATTTCATTTCGGTAATTAGTAATGGGCATTTTTTGATAATCTAAAGAATCTCTTACTTTTATTTTCAATAATTAAACTCAAAACATATTTTTTTTTGTACAGTATAAAATAGAAAATTTTTTCTCCTCACATTTCCATTCTTTCTTTCGAATGCTTATATATTAATTATTTGTGTTTAAAAATGTTCAAAACCTTGTATTTCTTTTCCTTGGTTAATTTTAATCAGTTTAAATATTTATATTGGCAAGTTTAAATACACAAATATTTAACAGAACTTAAATTTGTTTCTATAGTCTGAAAGATTTAATTGCACCTGCCTTGTATAAACACCTTCTGATAAAGGCAGGATAATGTTCGTTAGTATGAAAGCAGATGTTTTGAAATCAAGTTAATCAAATTATTGTCATTCTGTTGTTTCTTATCATAGAAGAATGATTTAACTTTTACTGTGCTACTTAAAATATATTCTGATTGTTACATATTTTATAGTTTGTGATATGTATAAATATTTTTTTGCTTTATTGTTTTAATATGGAGCCTGATATTAAACCTTCTACTGGTCTTCAGGCTTGCAGTATTGTAATATTAAATGGTTTAGAATGTCACAAAACTAGCTATACAAATAACAGAGAAATAGACTACACTGATAATCTCTGTGATTCAGAAAAAGAACTTTTATTTGTTAGGACTATTGCATTTATAAAACAAAAATTAAGTGAAAACCGTTTGATTAATATATGTGAGCATCACAGAATTTTGCTCTTAATGAAATATGAATTATATAAATGTGGAGATCCATTTAAGCGGCATAAAAAGCAAGTGAAAAAAGCAATTAGGGCAATTAATAGAGATTTATATACGGCCGAAAAAGTAAACCAAAGTTGAAAGTTATGATTATTTTTCCGAAATTTTGTGAGTTTATGAAAAAGTCTCTACGCAAAAAGGCAAATGAAATTTCCAGTTTGTTTTTGTATCCAATAACATTAAATTCAGTAACTCATAGAAACTCCAGTATTTATTTAAGTACCACAGCTAAACTTATCAGATTTTTCCCCCCTTAATTGGTGCAGATTTTCAAAACGAGGCAAAATTTGGTACTTTTCGGTTAGACAGGCACCAGTGTTATACATATATATATCAATATACTGTATATATACATACATATGTACATGTATAATACATCTGTATTTATATAGATCTATACATATATACATATGTAAAAATAAAACACGCATCCGGCTAATTGGAAAGTACCCAAAATTTTTGTATAAGCCATGCGAAACACATCATTTTTATTTCATAGATAGAAAGCCCAAAGTGTAAACTTTTATTTAAAACAAAAAGGAATTGGAAATTTCATTTGCTTTTTTGTGTGCATATGTAATATGTAAAAATAAAGCACTTATCCGTCTAATTGGAAAGTACCCAAAATTTTTGCATAAGCCATGAGAAAAACATCATTTTTATTTCATAGATAGAAAGCCCAAAGTGTAAACTTTTATTTAAAGCAAAAAGAAATTGGAAATTTAATTTGCCTTTTTGTGTACAGCCTTTTTCGTGAAGTCACAAAAATTTGGAAAAATAACCATAACTCTCAACTTTGGCTAATTTTTTTTGTCCTAAATATTACAAGTAACTTTTTTAAATATTTTTTTTATTAAAATCTGCATCTATTTATATTCTTACAGTGAAATTTTTAAGATGATTCATGTTTTAGATCCAGAGGGACAATTTTTTGAAGATGGAACTGCAATCTCAAAATACAGACTCAGAAATGTGCGATTTGAGAAAACCCCAATAATTGGACCCCCCATATCTCACAAACTATGAGGTCTAGGAAGGAAATATTTCTGATGGAATCATTTCATGATAGAATTAGTGTGTACACAAAGTTTCATCAAAATCCCTGTGGGTCGGGTTACAAGGTCTGGTTGAATTGACATGGAATGACCCAGTAATGAAAATTCTAGAGCTTTTTGTTTCAGTATTCATATTTAAACCAACTGCATTTCATTTTTCATTTTTCATTTTTCTTTATCCATTAAAGGTTAATTACGTTGACTCCTCCTCAGCTAATGGCAAGTAATTTTTACATGTATTTTTGAGATATTCCAACATGCAGTCGACTGAGTAAAAACTCCAGTTATTACTATATGCTATTGTTGAAGGAATGTGAAGATGCATTTTTATGAAAATGCTTAAACATTAAGGTCTTCCTGTCATATTTTACTACTTCCAGATATATGATGTGTCATATGCGTCATATTTTTTTTATGAATATTTTACTTTAAAAGAGTAAAATTATTTCAGACCGAAAATTAAAACACCGTTATGTACCAGTTTTTTAGTAATGAGTAAAATATTCATATCTATTTCCTGTTCATTTATTTATATATTGGTTTTGCAGTGAACATATTTTCTCAAGCTTTGGTATCCACTTAAACTGCTTTTTAACAGCCAAAATGAAATTTCATCTTTATTGGTGTAGTTTATTTTTTTAAAAAGTGGAAAAAAAATACCTCTTTTATATATTTCAAGAATATTTTTTCGATATTAGTGTTTTATTTATTCTTATTAACCTTTACTATCCTAATAAATATTAATTTAAATTACTATACTGATTCACTAAATACCTGATGTGAAGAAAATCGTGTACATCTTGGCTTTACATAAGATAGCTGCATGCCGTGTTTTGCTTACAGAAAAAAAGAATGTAAAGTAACATACTAATATATGTATGTATCTACTTTCTGAACTCAAATATTTATCAGAAACCCATCTGCTACATCAACTAATGAAGATTCAAGATCTTTTCTTTTTTCTTTTCCATTGCTTCTTTGTCCATATTTTCAGAATAGTTTATTTTTTTTTCTTTGATTTTTGTTTGCAAATCCGTTGTTTCACCATCTTCTGTAGGAATTTTATTTTCTTCATCTGATAAATTTGCACTTCATGATTTCATAACCATGGTGCTTTTTACTATTTCCGGCTGACTATTTTAGATCATCATCATAATAAATTGCATGCAAAACTGAGATTTTTATCATCCCGATTAATCCGCAACCTGGATATCGGACCCTGGTTAGAGAGTCTACTGTATCAGGGGTCCTAATTACTGGTTCCAATCCGGACCTCGTTTTGAATTCTAGTTGTTGCATCTGTGATCCTCAAGATAAATTTATTCATGCAAACAGAAAATTTGAGAAGGCCACATACGTCAACATGTAATACATTCCCAATTTCGTGGTCTTTAGCCATTTTTTGTAAAAGTACTTTAATGGTCGTATCTCGTATGGTGTTTTATCTTTTGGTTATGCTGCGCAATTTGCTCAGCAAGTTTTTATAATTTTCTACAACCCTTGCCAAAATATTCTGGCTTGTATGTTTTTCTAAATCCAAAATGCAGAGCAGGCATCTTGCATTATACCGTTTTTCAAAAAAAAAAAAAAAAAAAAAAAAAAAAAAACGGAAAAATTTAGCAATTGAATTATTATTTTTTCTTAATTTAATATATATATACTACAAATTTAACTTTTTTTCGCCAAAATTAACCATTATACTATATTAATTTCCTTTTAACAATATTCCGTACTTAGTTCAACTTATTAAATTGAAATCTTGTTTCTAGATCTAATCTAATAATCTTTATGGAAACGATATAAATTCTTAATTCGCCTTAGAAAACATTTATTCCAATAAACGTAAATTTAAAAAGATGGCTCTAAATGAAAAATATTCCTAATTAAACTTTTCTTAATATTCCAAATAAAACTCATTTCTCCCCTGTTTTTATCAACCCTTTTTAAGAAAGTCTTTTTAAATTTATTCCAAAACCATACCTTTGAAAAAATATCATTATTTTTATTTTTTTCCCCCTTCAACGTTTGATTTTTAGTAGGTATCAATAAATTCATTTCTTTTTTTGTTTCAAAATATCGTCTGCAAGATATCGAAGTCAGTGCTCGATTATAAATTAGCTAAATAATAATCTTTTAAAATAAAAATTATCGTCTGAAAAATTCGAGATGAGAATGATATGTTTAATCTCGACGATGGACATGGATTCTGTTTACATGTGAAAATCATGGTTAGAGATTAGAGAAAGTTCTAGAAGCTTTTTATTATTGACTTGAGTGAAAAGGCCGAGAGATGGATGGAATTTTTTTTATTCGATGTTTTCGAATACAGACAATTTTAAAGCTAGACGAATGTTTTTTTTACGGAATATTGCTTCGGAAGGAAAAGAGCATTTTCCCTTTGCATATGATTAGATTTAATAAATCTTTTGGAGCAGCAATTGTGGAATTTAATGAAGTTTCTACGTTTATTATCTTACTTAATTTTTTTTATCTCGCCTCGACTCTTGTGACATAACATGGGAAAACCTACAAATAATATTAATGGCTCCTATCTCAAAAATGTTACATATATTTGTTGTTCTTTATATTTGTTCTTTATCTGTCTTGTCAATATTTTTTTTCAATTAATCATATGCATATTGTTCTGATTCGATACATTAATAAGAGAAAGCCATATTAAATTTAAAGAAATTGCTGAGTGCAATTGTAAAACAAAAATTACGTGAATGGAATATTAGTTCTTCTCTATTGGCTAATAAACCGCATATAGATTTTTAACCATCATTTCCCATCAATATTTATGAAAGAATCAAGCTCAAAAAGTGTAAGGAATAGGAATATAACTAAATTGAATGTAAAAATGAGTAATAACACGTACTTCTGACAAGTTATTGTTTTACCTTAACCTCAACAACATACATTTCTAAAACAATCTTTATTTGCTCTTGCAAAGTAGTTATCTCAAGAGAATACAGAACATACTTCTTGATATTTTTATTCTATATCGATTTAGTTTTTCCTTTCATAACTTCCCACTCTAACAACAATTTTTTCAACGATTTTATAATTTTTGGTTCATTCTTATGAAACTGAAAAAACATTTTTTTTTTTACTAATAATATAAGAAATAATATCATCTTCAAATATGTCGCATTTAACAACCAGAAAAAAAGAAGCAGCAAATCTATGAAAATAAGAAAAACTATTATAATACTCCAAAGAAAAAAAAGGCCTATTAATAAAACATAGTTTTGATAAATAATCAATTTCCCGATATCTCTATAATTTGTTTATGAAAAGAAAGCATTATATATATTTTTTTGATGTAGTTATCTCAAATAAATAAAACATAGTTCTTGATCAAATCTTTCATCTTTTGTTCTAAATACATTTAGTTTTTTTTTTTATCGCATATTTTATATTCGAATCATTATATTTATTTAACGTTTATGTAATTTTTGCACATTTTTTATTAAATAGAGAAAATGTTTTTTATCACTTGGACAAAATACAATTATTTCCTGATATATTTAACATTTATAGTTACGAAAATGTGATTCATAATCTGTAAAAATATAAGAAAAATTCTTTTAAACTACTTTATTTGTATATAAAACACATTAAGACCCTGCTGGCGAAGATAACCGCGAGCTAATGTTAAACTTACGGGGAAGTTATTTTTCAATATCTTGTTTGAATTTTTATTATATTTTTTCTTCTTTTGCATTGAATAGCTGAGGTACATTTCTTAACCGCTCCTTTTTTGTTTTTACGATGTTGGTCGCAGATATTTTTTAGAATGACACTTTAATTTTTGGAAGCGGTTTGAGAAATGAGAGTAAATTTATAAAATATATCTGCAACCCAAATCAAAAACGTAAAGACGTGTTGTAGAGATGAACCTAAGTTATTAAATTACAAAAAAATATTTAAAAATGTCGAAATGCAAATAATCAACACACAAATTTTCACAATTTGTATTTATTTTGCTTAGGTAGGCGCTACAGCTATTCGCCGGCATAACCTCCAATGATCACAAGAAACCATATAGAACACTTTATTTCAGAATATCCAGTGCATACATATTCACAGGGACAACACAGACACCCATGCCGCTAGCTGGACTCGAACCAGGGACCAGCGGTGTGGGAACAGCCTCCGCTACCACCACGCCACTGGGTCGGCATTTTTACAACAAAAGGGTATTTTCTGTTACAAATCACAAAATACCACCCTATTTCCTGAAAATAACAAAACGGATGGAAATAAAAGCAAAAAACGGAGACACTCCGTTGAGTGGAGAGCTCCATGGCCGAGTGGTCAAGGCACCACACCGCTAATCGCCTGCGTACGCAGATAATGGGTTCGGGTCCCACTGGCGGCATGGAAGAATGAAAACATAAAAAATCCCTTTAAAATAACATTTTTCTGCTTATTTTTCTCTTATTTCTTATTAAAAAATCTTTTAATTTATTAGCCAATAAATAAATAAATAAATAGTGTACGACAATTTCAAAAAATTGTCTATATTTTTTCTGTAAAAAAATTGTTAATAAAAACTTTTTCATTCATTCATTCATTCAAAAAAAAAAAAACAGTGGTTTTAAACAGTGAATTTTTTTAATTTAAACTATTTAAAAAATTAAAATTGATTTTAAAAAACATAATAAGTATTATGCATAGTCTAAAATAAAATAAAATAAACCATTTACAAATATTCTAAGGAATATATTTGAAACGAAATCTTTAAAAAGCATTCAGATTTTCCCACTAACTCATAAAAGACATACTTTGTACAAGCCAGCATCAGCAGCTTTGGCTCAGTTCGTAAGGATTGGTTCCGCAATCTAAAGGTCCCGAGTTCGGCTAATCTAAAGGTTTCTCAAGACGGCGTGAACTAAATACTGCAAAATAACAATTAAGTAAAACAACATAGTATCTTAAAATCACTCGGTAATTTCGAATTCTTTGCTGATTAATCGATTCATTAATTAAAAAAAATATAATAAATTATTATTATTAAAAATCAAACTTTGTAACGGAAAGTTACTGATTTTTCAAACGGAGTTTGCCCTTCTTGTATTTCCCACAACGGAAAATCTACTAACGGAACGGTAAAAGTTCGACTACTTTGCTGCCGGTAGTTTCACCGTGATTTCACGGAGTTTTTTTTTAAAAGTGTAGGTTTAGCATTAAATCGCGAGTGCTTTGCCTGCAGGGACTAAATCTTTAATAACATGTACGTCTGTTATTTAGTGTAAATTTACTGTATGTTCTTTAGTGTCATTTAGTGTAAATTTATAGAAAGTCTCGGTTTTTTTTCTGTGTTTTTACAGAAATTTTTATCAGTGTATGTGAGCTGTAGACTTGGTGCAATAAGGCAGTAAGTAAAACGCAGTTTACTGCACTTTCTACATGAACTATTGCATTTTAAAAAAATGGACTTGTTCTATTGGGGTTTTGAGCTATTCATAAATTCTTAATAACTAGGAAAGTAATTGGAAGACATGGATCGTATATGAGCCTCCAGATTATAATGAGATAAGAAAATATTTCATTTTTCTTTTTTCTAAATTTATTTCCTCTTTCAACTTAACCTTATAATAACAACTTTTATTATCTTTTTTTTTTTTTTTTTTTTTTACAATGATTGTTTTATTCTTATACAACCGAGTAAACCATTTCCCCCCCTTAAATCTAACAATATGCGGTATGTTCTTTATATCCAGAATAACTAATCGTACATGGAAATCCCAAAACTTTCTTTTATCTCATATACATTAATAATTCCAGAAAAATGAAACACAGCAGTGTTCTCGTTAGGTAATTTACACCAAAATCTAATATGCAACAACTTATTTCAACTTCAAACTGAATCTGATATTTGAGGAAAACCCTTGTATTAGTATTTGAGATAGAACTATTGCAGAAATCGTCAAAAATCTGGATAGAAGCGTCACCTGCTGAGCGATTTACTCTAGAAACTAAAGAATACTAATTTATATCAGGGATTAACTGAATTCAAAATTTCATAAAAATCGTTCATTAGTTCCAGAGATAGATCTATTTCGATAATCATGAATAATGCCGCGTAGCAGCGCCATCTATTGTACGACATTCATCAAACCATAATCAGAACAATGCTTGCTATATCAAGGAATAGCGGAATCTAAAATTTTATGAAAATCCACCCTGTAATTCTTGAGATATAACTGTTGAAGAAATCGTGAAAAAGACAGCATAGCAGAGTTATCTGTTAGGCGATATGCACCAAAAACTACCATGTATTAGTACTTGAGATAGAGTGCCTACAATATTTATCTCATATACAGACAGACTCACAGACAGACATTTTGTAAAAACATGTTTTTTGGAATCTCTGACTCCTAAAACGAGTAAATCTGTCGAAAACCCGAATTCGAAAATTTTCACGAATCTAATACTTTACAACACTTTGATACTAAGATGAAAATAAACTAATAATTTAAAGTTATGGATCTTATACAAACCTCCACTCCCCAGTCTAAAATGGGTTAAGGAAATATTTCATTTTTCATTGAAATATTTCGTGCCCTTACAACTTAACCATCGAAAAACAAATTTCATTTTTTTTTTTTTTTTTTTTTTTTTTTTTTTTTTTTTTTACAGTTTCCGTTCCATTTCTATTCCACCAAGCAAATCATTTTTTATAAATCTGACAAGATATAATATCTTCTTCTTATGTACTATTAAATCCACAATCATAAAAATGCGAGCATGTAATGTCTGAATATAAGGGAAAACGATTCTAATATTTTATCTTTAGCGGAATATGTCGGGTGCATTTTAATGAAGTTTGAATATGATGGGACACAGTTAAGAACATTTTTCATTTGTGTAATTAGAAATTTTCCGATTCGAATTTCTTTATTTTTGTTTGGTAAAACGCAATTTAAATTTTAAGTAATATACTGTGTTTGGGCTTTATTTAAAACTTATTTGAAAGATTTTTTTTTTTTTTTTTTTTTTTTTTTTTTTTTTTACCGATTTTATTTAAGAAAAAAGTTACATAATATGTGGGTTTTTTTTGTTTTGTTTTACGTTAAGTGTCTGAGATTTTCTGCAGGAAACATTTTTTGAATAACTGTAAATCTTTACCAATATTTAATGGAAATCTTCCTGCTTTTCTGTCATAAAAAAAATACTGCGCGTTGTTGATTTGTCTATTGATTTTGTGAAAGAAAAATATTTAATAACATATGAATTACACTGATAAACAAGGTTTCTGTTTCTAACTAAGTATGTGGTGACTTTTATATTTTAGGTGGTGCTGTGAAAGAATATGCCATTAAAAAGTTTCCATCACCCACAGATTTTTAAAAAATTCAAAATCCTGAAAATCTCAATTTTGTAGTATTTATTCAACACATACACCTTATGAAATTTATCATTTGGTATTTTAGCAATGACAAACTTTTAAATAAACATTTATAAAGCTAAAAATTAATATTTAAAACATTGAAAGTATGCATTGTTTATAAAGTTTCAGAAAAATATAGATTTTTTGTAAAAAGAAATGATATTAATAAGAAATTTTATACTTTATGTAGCGGTAAATGTGGGTGCTCACTTATAGATCATTGTTCCGAGTTATATTGACAATTTAAAGCAGACATTAAGCCACTTATATCATTACAATAGCATAAATCATCTTTTCTTTAAAAAAATGTTGAATATTTCTTATATCAATCTCGATAAATAGATATCTTTGTATTATTTTTCAGGAGATTCCAACCTTGCAATCTTGATCAAGTAATTCTGAGTTTTTCTTTGATAAATTTAAGTCTCTCACAAAATCATTTAATTCTTTTTTAAAAATTTGGTGTGGTTCTTCATTTATGCCAGGAGAATAGTTCATATCAGATGTAGAAAAAGTTTCAGTTTCACCGATTTCAATTTCTACTGCTGCATCATCACATGTAAAATTCTCTGGAGGTTTCGGTATTTGTAAATCATCATTATATAATGCTGGTCACATTGCTGAATCTAAGTTCGTGCACTTAATTTTATGTTTACTTCTTGCAAAGAATCCTTTAATTTTTGTAATACATTAGTAGCTGTCAGTTATTTGATCCTTCGGCATGTGCCATATCATGGGTCTAGCAAAGGACATACCCTTTTTTGTACCTTTCATCCACGTCCGGAGGTTTGTAGCACATTGTATATAACAAGAACGAGCTGCCCATTTCTTATCTCGTTCACCTACTTTATATCCAACGTACATATGATAGGCGCATCGATGCTTTTTCAAAGTTAGCTCCCCGCACACACAGCAAAAAGAATCGGGTTCATTAACGCATCTTCTAGACATGTTTTAGATATTGCAGAGGAAAATACGATAATTATAATCAAAATTTAATTAAAAAGTCTTACAGAACAAAGAAATAGTAATATATTTGCCTAGAAAAATAAGTTTCCACTGTCAGGGATTTGCGTTAAAGTCAAATACTGTGGGGGTGGCTAGAGCAGTCTGTTCAAGGTCGCTAACATAAAATTTATTAGGGAGGCTTCTGTTTCTACTCTCTTGCTGTATCTTCTATCGTTGTAATAAGAAAAAGGAATGTTTGTGTGAATCAAGTACATGAAAGAGAATAATATAATATAATTATAAAACCTATACGATGCCTACATACTCCAAAACGTGTTAATGAAATTTCTCAAAATTGGAGGGTGATAGAAAATTTTTACAAACTTATTCGTTTTGAGCAGCTTGAAATCTATAAGAAACACCCAACGTATATAGAGAAATCGAAAATTCGTTAAAATTTGTTTATCAGTGTTATTTAAAACATTTTCTGTTGTTTATTTCTTTTCTGTAATAAACGCTTTTGTATTTAAAAAAAAAAAGCCACATTAAACATTTCCCACATTTGCCCATAAATCATACGGTCAATGTGTTTTTGCCAATCATGATTTGGCAGTACCACATACGTGCATGCATATTCTAATCATGATTTATTATTCTCGCCAGTAAATTTTTATTGTAAATTTAACATTATTTTATCCGAGCTTTTTTCTTATCCAGTTCGGCAAAAGATTTCTGCTTTGAAAAGCAGGTGATGAAAGATTAAAAATTTTATAAAAGACACGAAAAAAAGTAGGCATTATTTGATTTTTTTTAAATAATGGTCAGTTAAATAATTACTACATTTTCCTTTGCTATATTTCACGCCATCATAACTTGGTCATCAAAAATCAAATTTTATTTGTTTTTTATTCTACAGTTTCTGTTTCTGTTTCATTCCTATTTTATCAAGAAAATCATTTTTTATCAATCTGGCAAGATATAATATCTTTTTCTCATATGCTATTAAATCCACAATCATAAAGATTTGAGCATGGAATGTCTGAAAATAAGAGAAAGCGATTCTAATATTTTATCTTTAGTGGAAGATGTCGCGTGCATTTTAATGAAGTTTGAATATGATGGAACGCAGTTAAGAACATTTTTCATTTGTGTAATTAGAAATTTTCCGTTTTAAATTTCATTGTTTTTGTTTGGCAAAATGCAATTTAAATGTTAAGTAATATGCTGAGTTTAAGATTTCTTTAAAACATACTTGTAAGCTTTTGCTTTTGATCGATTTTATTTTAAAAAATACATAAGTGTTTTTTTTTCTTTTGCATTAAATGCGTAATATTTTCTACAGGAAACATGTTTAGAACAAATGGAAATCTGTACCGATATTTAATGGAAATGTTCCTGTTTTCGTGTCATAAAAAATACAATAACTATGCCTTGTGTCTTTTGATTCAGTGAGAGAAAAATATATAATAATATATGAATTATTTAAAACAAATTCTGTTGTTTATTTCCTTTGTGTTTAAAACGCTTTTGTATTTTTAAAGAAAATCAAGTCACATTAACCGCTTCCCTGATTTGTACGTATATCATACGGGCCACGTGTTTTTGCCAATCATGATTTGCCTTTACCACATACGGGCATCCATTTTCCAATCATGATTTATTATCAGGGTTCTCGCCATTGCGTCAAATTGCGACTATATTCTTCATTTGGCGAGTAAACAAGCGATTAGATTAGCCAAATTTCTAGAGCTCAATTTTTGATTTATCTTTCTTTTCTTTTTCGTTTTTAGTACATATGCATTTGCACATATTTTTAGTATATTTTTAGCGGATAGTTGAAATTAGATTAATAACATACACTGTCGCAGTTACATAAACTTTGGTTTTTTTAGAACGTTTCGAAAAAAGGGGGTACATTAAGGGATTAAAGAGATTTTTTGTGCTACACGGCGAATCTATTTTGCTAATACTTTTTTCATTTGGCAAATGTTTTTTTAATTTTAATTAGCCAAATTACTAACTTTGGTCAAATGTCAGCGAGAACACTGTTCATTATTCACATCCATAAATTTTTATTGTAAATTCTACATTATATAATCCCAGCATTTTTCTGATTCAATTTGGTGAAAATTTCTTTATTCAGAAATCGGTGATAAAAAATTCTGTAAAATAGTTCTGTAAAAGATATGAAAAAAATACGCATTATTTGAAAGTATTTTTTAAATATTGATCAGTTTAATTGTTAAGAAAGTACTTCATTTTTCATTGAAATATTTCGTGCCCTTACAACTTAACCATCGAAAAACAAATTTCATTTATTTTTTTACAGTTTCTGTTTCATTTATATTCCACCAAGCAAATCATCTTTTATCAATTTGACGCAATTTGATTTCTTATTTTATACTGTTAAATCAACAATCATAAAAATTCGAGCATGTAATGTCTGAAAATGAGGGAAAATGTTTCTAATATTTTATTTTTAGCGAAACATGTCGCGTGCATTTTAATGAAGTAAGTAATGGGGCACAGTAAAGAACATTTTTCATTTCTATAATTATAAATTTTCCGTTTGAAATTTCTTTATTTTTGCTTGGTAAAATGCAATTTAAATGTTAAGTAACATGCTGCGTTTGGGCTTTATTTAAAACTTATTTGAAAGCTTTTCTATTTGAACGATTTTTTTTTAAGTTACATAATAATTGTTTTTTTATTATTATTTTACATTGTGTGCATGAGATTTTCTGCAGAAAACATGTTTAGAATAAATGAAAATTTGTACCGATATTTAATGAAAATGTTCTTGTTTTTCTGTCATAAAAAACAATGACTATGTTATTAATTCGACTACCGTCGATTTCTGCTGAAACTTAATTTTCTTCAACCGATAAAATTGCCCTCCATGATTTCTTAACCATGATGTTATTTACTAATTTCCATGCATCAGTTTAAAAATAACTTGCATGCAAAACTGAGATTTTTGTATTCCCAGTTAATCCGCAATCCGAATAACCCGATTCCAGTTAATCGAGGTCTACTGTATTTTACCATAATCTCCAGCTTTCCATTAGATGCGTTCGTAATCATGTAAGTACGTAGCACCTGTAGTCGTCGTTCTGTCCGTCTATCCGCATATAAGAAATAAAAAACTATCGAACCTTATCGTTTGAAATTTAAAATACATAATTGTTGCATAATTTTGTCAAGTCATTTCAAATTATATGAAATTCTGAAGAACAGTTCAATTCCAGGGACAATCAAATCGCTCCATTACATCATGGTCAATGAAAAAAAAAAAATAGATTCAAGAGCATTTTGTAATGATGTTATAATCTTTCGTATATAATAAAATTGATATCAATTTATGGAGTATATACTGAAATATGCATTTTGTACAATCTATGGTGCAAAGAATATTTGATATTAATTTACAAGGCCACAAAAAAGCATTCCATTAAACAATGATATAGAGGGAAACGCTATTTGTTGCGCAGTTTCATACTGTTAAATTTTTTCATATTTTATGAAATTGGTATATGTTGCTGAGGTTTATTAGAAGTTACTCCCTTTATAATAAAAAGCAGATAGTACTTACAGTGACTCACAAAAGATTTTTTACACTATACTACATTCGATGTACAGTACACTAATGCACCAAGAACTGAATATTTTAAAAACTTTGTTATAATACTAGAGCACCTCATTTGCTACGTTTGAGATGCAATTTCCAAGTTTTTTCCTAATATCCACGCAGCAGCATCATAATAAATTACATGCAAAACCGAGGTTTTATTGTTCTGGTTAATCCGCAATCCGGATAGTCCTTTCCCAGTTAATCCGTGAGTCTACAGTATTTTTTGTTTCATCATAATTTCCTGATTTTTATTATTTTCTGTTATGGTATTTAAAAATTGGCTTTTCAGTTTCGTCGTTCAAATTGTTCATCTAAAAACACCTTTTTTTTAATTCCAATTCCGACAAAAAACTTGTTTTTTATCAATGTGACAAAATAAAATAACTTCTTTAACTGTTAAGCAATTTTCACAATTAGAAACCTTCAATTTTACCATAATCTTCTGATTTTTGATATTCTCTTTATGGTGTAGAAAAAATTAATTTTTCAATTCCATCTTACAACTTACCCATCTAAAAACAACTTTCCTTTATTTATTTATTTATTTATTTATTTTAGAATTTTTGTTTTATTCCATTTCAAACAAGAATCTCGTTTTTTATCGATGTGAAAAAATATCATATTCACAATTCTTTGAGCGCATAATGTTCTGGAAATAATAACGTTTCTAAAATTTTATCTGAAAGATTTAGCGTATATTTTAATGAAGTTAATATGTTATGAGATGCAGTTAAAAACATTTTTCATTTCTGTAATTATAAATTTTCCCTTTCAAATTTCTTTATATATGTTTGATAAAACGCAATTTAAATGTTTAGCAATATGCTATGTTTAGATTTTATTCAAAACGTATTTGAAAGATTATTTGTTTGATCGAGTAAGTACAGTATAAAAAAAAGTTAAGTATCAGATTTTTTTTTCAAAAAACATGTTTAGAATTAATCAAAATACTTGCCAAATTTTAAAGGAATTTTTTTCTTGTTCTTCCATCAATAAATAAGCAACTACTGTATTTCGCATCTTTTGAATCAGTTAAAGGAAAATGATTAATTGTACATGAAATATTTAAAATAAATTCTGCAGTTTTATTGCCTTACAAAAAACATTTTACCTAAAAAGGATTAAGTTCCACTGAAAAATAAATAAAATGATACTAAAAGCGTGTTTCTTATGCGAACTTTGAAAATAATATGGTACAGTTAAGAACATTTTTCATCTCTGTGATTATAAATTTTACATTTCAAATTTCTTTATTTTTAGTCGGTAAAATGCAATTTAAATGTTTAGTAATATGCTGTTGTTTAGATTTTATTCAAAACTTATTTAAAAACTTTTTTGTTTGATCGATTTTATGTAAGAATAAGCACATTTAAAAAATCTAGATTAAATTTATAAGATTTTCTGATTAAAACATATTTAGAATTAATCGAAATCCTTGCTGATTTTTAATGGATTTTTTTTCTTGTTCTTCCATTAATAAATAAGAACTACTGTATTTTCTGTGCTTTGATTTATTTAAAGGAAAATGATTAATTATACACGAAATATTGAAACTAAATTCTGTGGTTTTATTTCATTGCTTTACAAAAAGCTTTAGTAAATAAAAAGGGCTATATTCCATTAAAAATAAATAAAATGATACTAAAAGCGTATTTCTAACACGAGCTTTGAAAATAAGATGGTGCAGTTAAGAACATTTTTCTTCTCGGTAATTATAAATTTTGCGTTTCAAATTTTTTAATTTTTGTTCTGTAAAATACAATTTAAATGTTCAGTAATATGTTGTGGTTAGGATTTTTTTTTAAATTTACTTGAAAGTTTTTTCGTTCGATGGATTTTATTTAATAAGTGATACATGAGTATTTTTTTTTAATTTTCATGTGTCTTTACAAAAATAAAGTATTGCATTCGTAAAAATTTTCGAAATCCAGTTTTCGACGAATTTTCACGTTTTAGGGGAAAGAAAAACTAGGATACCTAGAAAAACAGATATTAAGAAAAAACAAAATTTTACAAAATATCTGTCTGTGTGAGTCTGTTTCTCAAACTGTTTGTCTGAATGTGACAAAAAATTTGTGGGAGCTCTATCTCAAGAACTCATGTACGGAATTTTCTAAAACTTCAGGTTCAGTTAGTCCCGGATATAGATTAGTGTTGTTTAGTCTTTGGTGTAAATCGCCTTACAGATAGAACTGCTATACTGCATTTTTCACGATTTCGCAATAGCTGTATCTCAAGAACTAAAGCATGGATTTTCATCAAACTTTAAATTCATTTAGTACCTGATAAAAACTTGATTATGATTAGTTTTTGGTGTACATCACCCAACATATGGTGCTGTTATACAGTTTTTTAAAGACTTTGCAATAGCTCTATCTCAAAAACTAATCCACGGATTTTCATCACACTTCAGATTCAGTTATAAATTGACATAGGTTGTTGCTGACTAGATTTTGGCTTAAACCACGTAACCGGTGGTACTGTTACGTTGCCTTTTTCAGGAAGTATTAATATGCGTAAGATAGAAGAAAGTTTTGGGATTGCCATACCTGACTAGTTTTATATTAAATATATAATATTTTCAGAGAATTTTTTTTTAGAATTAATGGAAATCTCAACAGATTGCATTCTCACATACGGATTCCATTCCGAATCGCTACATGGAGGCATTGTAAAATTTTATCTACAGACGACTATTTTTATGATCTTTTGAGACCATTATATTTAAAATACATTTCGCAGTATACTTCTCTTGGAAATGCTTTTCCTCACAGCATACGTAAAAGATTTTTATTTGGCAAAAGTGGTGCGAGGTTTCATTTATAACATACCCTCACAGGCGTAGCGTAAGGTTTTAATTACATGCGAATGTTTTTCGATGCTACCTCGCATCACTTACTGAAAAAAAAAAAAAAATCTTATACATACACTTTGAGAATATTTGCAATAAAAATACATTATTAAATTTATTTTTTAAAAATAGTGGTGCGAATAGATTATAAAAATATTTGTCGGTACTTGAAACTTTGCGGTAATCCCACGTACAATTGTGAAAAAAAAAGCAAACACCCTCAACAAATTTCTTAAAAAATTATCGTAGAAGAAAGCGACTGATGTCGAAAGACTGGAAATAAAATCTACTTTTATATGATGTATATAAAATTTACTTAGAAGACCATCTACACATTAAAATGCACCCTATTTTTTTTTCAAATGCAGTACCCAATTATATTGCATAAATGAACTCTACACCTATCAATTAACCTAAAAACAGATTTTCATGCAATTGGTACGATATGATTCCGATAAATTAATTATTTTAAAACGAATATATTTTAGGAGCTGCATCCAAATTTAAGTTCGGTGCTCGATTGGTGACCAAGAGAGCACCTTTCTTGGTCAAGGAATCTTAGGCTCCACACAGGATCAAACAATCATTGAAGAAAGCTAGAATACATGATAACATAAGCAGATTCAACACATCTAGTCACTTCTTTCGTTGACGTCCCCTCAAACCATAATTTTACCTTTTCTTAAGTATTTGTTGAAAACTACTTAAAAGAAGAATTTTCAATTTTCAATTTCCATAAAGCAGGGTAGCGTATCAAATTAGCAGGGTAGTGTAATAAATCAAAATCCACAAAAAAATTGTAAGTTGAAATTCATAATTTTTCCGAATATTATAATTCATAATTTATCTCATAAAATTATAAAAATTGGAAATTCAAGGCATTTATGTTTGGGTATTTTAATATCATTGCTACCTAAAAATTAGTATACTAGGAGTACAATTCCAGAAGATATTAATAAAAATATGGAAATATAATATAGTTTATTAGAAACATTAAATTTTGAATGTTTAGAATTCAAAAACGTATCTCAAATTCAAATGACTCACTTGACGTAAATGACTGAAAATTTAGTGTCTAGGCATTGTTTGAACCCAAAATTCGAAATATTTTCTTAAAATTGTTTATTTCTATTAAAAATAAATTTTGGGTTTGTTTTAATATGTAGATGATCCTCAAAGCAAATTTTACATGCATCATTTAAAAGTAAATTTATTTCTAATCGCTTGGTACCAGTAACTTTCTTCTAGGATACTTTGTTGGGGTTTTAACGATTTTTCCCACGACTGTACAAGTATATAAAAATTATGACAGAGATTTTATTTAACAGATAATAATATTTTAAAATGTAAAGACGGTAATTTAGGATTATTTTACACACAAATAAGTACATATTAATGTTTTTTTTCATTTTTTGCGTGCCTTTTAATACACACTTTTACCTAAACTATAGTATAGCTCACAAAAGTTAAGATTAGGTACGTGTTGGAAATGTATAACTGAAACGAGAATATGGTCAGCGAAAATATCTTTCTGTAATCATGATAGGATTAGGAAGTGGCAACAGAAGATTAAGGAATCATAATCGCAAAGGCGTTTATGACAAAAACTCGCTGCCCAAAAGTATTAAGGTAGTAGCTCAAGTAAAACTTTTGTTGGGTAAGTATATGGATTATTTCACTGTAATTACACTGTGCCATCTGGATTTCGTTGAATCATACGAGAATAACAAACATTTTATTAAAGGTATAGTATAAATTGTAATATGGCGTAATATTTTTATCAGCAAAAGTATGAGTATACTAGTTTATCGTAGGCAATTGGAAAACTAGTCTTTTTTTCCCCTCAATAAAAATTTAATTTGAAATTTTTAATTACATAAAACACATATTCTGTAAAAGAAATTTATATATATAAAGTAAGTGTAGGAAATATTTCAGTATATTCAACAATTCCATGTACAATTAAAAACTTTGGTTTAAAGTAGTAGCTCAAGTAAAATTTTTGTTGTATTATTTCCCTGTAATTACAGTGCGCAATTTAAATTTCGCTGAATCATACGTGAAAATAACAGACATTTTACTAAAGTTATTGTATAAATAGTAATATGGGATAACTTTTTTATCAGCAAAACTATGAGTATAGCTTATCGTAGACGATTAGAAACTAAGCCTCTTTTTTTTCTCAATAAAAATTTTAATTTAAATCTTTTATTAACTTAATACACCTATTGTGTAAAAGAGATTTGCATATAAAGTAAGTAGATTGAATATTTCACTGTATTTACACTGTGCCATCTGGATTTCGCATGATCTTTTACAGGCCAATGTTCCAAATTGGGAAGATAAAAATTTAGAAAGTGTTAAATTTCATCAAAATTAACTTTAAAAAAATTAGCAGGAATAGTAAAAAGATTACTTCATGTTTTAAAATAGAAGTTACATTCCTATCATTAATGGGAAAGGTACACAAAATCATAACAATGACTACCGGAAAATGACAAATCATTGAAATGATTTTTCGAAATAGCTGACTTGATTTTTTGAAATAGAAGTTACATTCCTGTCATTAATGGGAAAGGTACACAAAATCATAACAATGACTACTGGAAAATGACAAATCATTAAAATGATTTTTTGAAATAGCTGACTTGATTTTTTGAAATAGAAGTTACATTCCTGTCATTAATGGGAAAGTTACACAAAATCATAACAATGACTACCGGAAAATGACAAATCATTAAAAGGATTTTTTGAAATAGCTAACTTGATTTTTTGAAATAGAAAACACATTTTTGTCATTAATGGAGAAATGTACAGAAAATCATAACAATAACTACCGGAAAATGACAAATCATTAAAATGATTTTTTGAAATAGCTGACTTGATTTTTTGAAATAGAAGTTACATTCCTGTCATTAATGGGAAAGGTACACAAAATCATAACAATGACTACCGGAAAATGACAAATCATTAAAAGGATTTTTTGAAATAGCTAACTTGATTTTTTAAATAGAAAATACATTTCTGTCATTAATGGAGAAATGTACAGAAAATCATAAAAAATGGTCAATGACTATATGAAAATGACTCCCGTTAGGGACCAATGCTCCCGATTGGAAACATTCTCAAAATTATATATATAAAAACAATTCCACCATATTAATGACTAATACCTCTTAAGTGAAGCATTGGAAGGCATAATGTGAAAAAAAAATAGTTTAAAATGTACCTGTATCTAAATTCGCTCTAAGTTTAATCCTACTAGTATAGGCAACCTTTTATTAAACTATAATATAGTAATGCTCTATAATTTTTTAATGAGCTAAAACTATGAATTTATGTATTAGCTTATTATGGACAGTAAGTAAAATACAAATGAACAACAGAAACTTTTCCTTTTTTAATAGAAATTTAAATTTAAATTTTTCATTTATATAAATTCTACACTCTCACTGTAAGAAAAAAATGAAAGTAAGCTTTTGATTATTTGACTGCATTGCATTTGACTCTATCACACTGTTCAGTCTGTAGTTGAAAATAGCAATGCTGTTTTAATGAGAAAAATATGAGTATTTGTTGTAGCTTATTATGGTCAATGTAAACACTAAGCATTTTTTTAAATAGAAATTTAAATTTAAACTTAAATTTTTAATTTACATAAAGCACTAACTCACTGAAAGAGAATTATATGAAGTAAATGTATAGATTGTGCCATTATAATTAAACTGGACCATCCGGATTTCGTTTAATCATAGTCGAGTAACAAACATTTTCTTCAGCATGCATTGTAAATATTAATAATGTACAATTGCTAATGAGCAAAGTTACGAGCATATCTATTGACTTATCATAGTCGAGTAACAAACATTTTCTTCAACATGTTTTGTAAATATTAATAATGTACAATTGCTAATGAGCAAAGTTACGAGTATATCTATTAACTTATCATAGTCGAGTAACAAATATTTTCTTCAACATGTATTGTAAATATTAATAATGTACAATTGCTAATGAGCAAAGCTACGAGTATATCTATTAACTTATCATAGTCGAGTAACAAACATTTTCTTCAACATGTATTGTAAATATTAATAATGCACAATTGCTAATGAGCAAAGCTACGAGTATATCTATTAACTTATCATAGTCGAGTAACAAACATTTTCTTCAACATGTATTGTAAATATTAATAATGTACAATTGCTAATGAGCAAAGTTACGAGTTTATCTATTAACTTATTATGGACAATAAGTAAACTAAACATTTCTTTTCTCTTATTAGACATTACAGCTTAAATGTTTAATTTATTTAAACCAGCTACTCACCATGAAATGCATTCTTTACCAATAAATATCTCTGTGAGCATCAAGCTTTTTTTCAAATGGTAATTTAACAAATGGTAAAGGATCATTGATATTATCTTCATTCATATAATTAACCCTTTTTTTCTCACATATTAATTTTGTTATTTGAGCTCTTCAAATGATATAAATTACATAAGAATTTAAATAAATTTTCCAATTCGAAAGAGTTTTTAAATTTATGTTGCATTAGTTTTTTTTTTTTTTTTTTTTTTTTTTTTTTTTCTTAAGTTGATGATTGGGAGCTAGGAATTCGGACCGGGACGGCAGCACAGACAGTTACGTCATAGAGTTCACGGATCAAAATCTGGGATTAGTTAAATGTTGATTCGCACATTAAAACGCAATTGGTCTACCAAGTCATGTCTTAGTGAAAAACACATAAAAACCCGTATTTATGGGTTGATTCATATACTTACCATTATGTTTTCCTGTTTCCATGTTTTCACACTTTTGAGTGCAGGAAAGCATAATGGTAAACCTACGAGTCAACAGTTAAAATCGGGTTTTTCAACCAAGATATATGATTTGCTGACCGATTGCATTTTAATATGCGAATCAAAATTGAACTAATCCTAGATTTTCATCCATGAACTCGATGGGGTGCTAGTCTGTGCTGTCGCTTTTTGGTCTATATCGTAAGTATCCAAATTCTTGGAAACTTTTTTCTGGCATACTGAAACATTTGAGGAATGAACTAATTAAAAATGTTAGACCCCTTGTTCTGTGTAATTATCTTGCTTCAAATTCATCCAAATGGATATTTTTTACTACGCGTAAAAAATGAAGATATCCGTACATATCGTTTCTAAAATGCCGAACTTTTCAAAATTAACAAAGGTAATTTTATAAGTTTATTAGCATCGGAGGAAATTTAGAAACAAAACTTCAAAAAACTTGTTGTTTTCTTAAGATCCTGATTAATTATTCTTCAAATGATTTTTTGAATATACGAAAATAGTTCAGAAAATCTACATATACTAATTAAAGCCTTTATCAATAAAAATTCAGAATTAATATTATATAAAATTTTAAATACTTCTAATGTATGTCCAAGATGTGCAATATTTACTTGATATTGACATGTAGTATCTCACTTATAGTTGCAATCTAAACGAATGGCATGAGACTAATTATAATTAAAAAAATACTGATATAGAGAAAACACATTCTTTATACAGAAGAAAGAAGATTTTCAATGCTATAACAAATATAAAACTAGTCAAATGTGGCAATCTTAAAACTTTCTTCAATCTCACGCATTTTAATACTTCGAAATTTGCTACCATAAAGCTCAAAATTAAACGACAATCTGTGCTCATCGCGTTGATTCTAATGAAACAAAATTCCGTGCTTTCGTTCTTGAAATAAGAATATTGTGGATATTGGAAAAATTGAAACATAAAAAGGAGCCACCTGTTGAGCTATTTATAATAAAAACATAAACTGCGACAATATTTAGCAAACTATACGTGAATCTGATGTTTTATGAAGGTTCGTGAATTATTGATAAATAGTAATATCTAGAATTTCTACCTGCAGTGTGCATGTTGGAATATCTCTAAAATACAAGTAAAAACTATTTGACATGAGCTGAGGAGGAGTCAAGTAATTAATCTTTTTTGAATGAAGAAAAATAAGAAAAGATAAATGAATTATTGTGCGTTTAAATATTCTTAACAAATATTCGAAATTGGAATGTTATGAAATTTTTAATTGACGAAAATATTATATCGCGTGTCGCTTGTGGTTCAGAAGAAACAAGGAATTTAGAAAAAGGCCCTGAAATTGATGAAGAGAATCTTATAATGCATCCAAAATTAATTTTTGGTGATGAATTTGTACACATTGAGTCTATTTCTTTTAATTATTTAGAGCAAAAAAGATGAATTTGCACTTGCAGAAAAAATGTTCTAAAATTAGTCAAAGAGTAAATGAAAGATGGAAACGGACCTTTATTATTTGATTCTTCGTAAATCAGGGAAATAATATAATCTTTTCTATTTTTTTAATATTGTACTATTGTTATTGCAATATACAGTGTAAACATAAATAAGATTAAAATTTATCTTTATTCTCTTTCTTTTAGTATTAATTAAATTATTAATCTCTATTGTGAAATAATTTGAAAATTTCTATTTTTTTTTCTAAAATTTTTTATGAAAAACGGTAAAAATTCGATTATCTAATATTTTCGATTATCCGAGAAGAATTTTTCCAACTTCCCGGTTAATTGAGAGTCTTCTGCGTATGTTTCTTTCTTTAGAAAATCTCCCTGAAAAGCCCTTGTCTTGTCTGAAAAGACTCCCATGAGAATAATTTATGGTTTTGAAGAAGAATTGCCAAGGTGGACAAAAGGCCTCAGGACTATTAAAATTGGAAGATTAAAAGATGATTTTAAAAATTTAATACAGTCGAGTATCTATACAATGAAATCCATTGTTCCAGCAAAAATTTCATTACACAGAGAAATTCGTTGTATAAAGAATGAAGTTAAAATTCTTATTTGATGTGTAAATTTTGAACAAATATTATTACTTAAGAATTTCAAATGTTTAACTATAAATATTAACCTAATATTCTATTTTTTAATTATATAAAGAGTTCCAAAAAAGAGAATAGACATTTATTTTAAAGCTTAATGAAAATCAAATAAGGAAGACTTGCATTAATTTTGGACAATGAAATCTCATTTTTTGTTGTTTTGATTTCAAAATGTTACATTCTCGAAAAAATGGTCAAATTTTAGCAATTACCCCCAAAAAATTACAAATTCACCACCAATTCAAAAATTACCCACGTAGATCCCGCTCTTAAGTGTATAAAATCCAATTGACATTATTTTAAGAAGGATTTTGAAAGGTATGTGGGAGGCGAGGGAGGAATAATTAATTTGTTGGATTTAAAGAACAAGGAGTTTCAATGACAAAAGTAACATAAAAAACTCAGCATTGAACAATAAAACAGAAATAAGTGATGCAAAATTGAGTCCATGTGATTTCGAAGCTTTTTTAAAACTGAATAAACAAAGAGCATCTTATGAAAATATTCGTTATAAGGAGATAGATTTTCGCTATATCGAGACTGTTTTAAATGTAATCATGGGGAAAGGGGACTGTTCCTACTAAAAATTCGGTATATAGAGAAATTCGATGTATGGAGTTTCGTTATAGGGAGACTCGCCTGTATTTTTAAATGCATAAG
The DNA here is from genome assembly GCA_964019185.1 of Maratus speculifer. Taxonomy (NCBI): domain Eukaryota; kingdom Metazoa; phylum Arthropoda; class Arachnida; order Araneae; family Salticidae; genus Maratus; species Maratus speculifer. The sequence continues at coordinate 187,866,752 of OZ025301.1, forward strand.
ATTTTACAACGCAAATTTTATTGAGACTAATATATAAATATGGTTTTTTATTTTATGATTTAAAAAAATTGGAAAATGAATAATTAACATTTGTAGGGGATTCCAAACTTTCAGACATTTGTCAAGCAGAAAATTGATATAAGAGCTTATGATAAGGATTATAGAATAAATTTTGCAGCTAGAATGAAACATTTTGTGCTTAATTAAACAATATAAAAATTACATTGAAGCTAAAAAAAAGTTTAATTATAGCATTTTTATCTTTAGGAAATGGTACATAATTAATACAAAATTTTGAAAATTTCAACACTATAATCACATAAAAAATATTCTTTATGAACAATAAAAAGGAAATTTTACGTTTAGATCACAGACTATCATGAAACACATATTTTAAAAATTTCATGAAAAAAATATTCAGAAAATTTAAGATATCTTATATGTTATGCCGAAAAACGTTATTGGAGAAAAAAATGACTTCAAAATTTCGGAAATGCTGCTTTAGCTATTGAACGAGTATAATTTTAAAAGTCGAAACTTCTGTTTTAATGAGAATTTTACGGAAAAATTTCATCAAAAATGTTTAGAAAAAATAAGAGTTTGACACCTAAAAAAATTTAATTTTCGGAATTTCTTAAACTTTAAGAGTCTTGAGACTTCTTAAAATAAACAGAAAATTATTTCAGATAGACAAGAAGAGAGCGATAATTTACTTAGCCTGCACCTGTGATACTGAATATAAAATAAATAAGAAGACGAAACTAAAATTGTTAGCAAATTCAAGGAAGAATTGCTGGCCATAGCCAAAAACATACACAAAAATTAGGTTCAGTTATCATTTCTATGCATCATTTGCTACATTTTTCGATGATACAACAGTGAAAGCTAAAGAAGTATAAAAACAGCTGTTACAATGCACTTTTCTGGAAGAATATTTCCAAATTCTATTCAAGAAATATCGGCTGGCAGTTACCAAAAACACAATAAAAAATTCAGTTCAATTTTATGCATTACTTTATGCATTTTTTGATGGATGATTATTAAAATGGTACAAAAAGCGCTATTACAGCGCCCCCTCCTGGCTGAATCTTTCCAAATTCAATGAAGACTTCCTGATCATAACCCTAAACAAGCACAAAAAGTTTGATTAAATTCTCTGCATAGCTTCATGCACTTTTCTGTGATACAAAGAGAAACACGGACATACAGATATAGGGATGTACAGACATACGGACGGACAAACAAACATTTTGTATAAACCCATTTTTGTATAAAAATCTGACTCATACAGCATGTGAATTTGCCGCGAACCGGAAGTAAAAAAAATCTTATTAGAATACTTTCATTTTTTGAAAGAAGAAAGTAAAATACTGCCGTCCTAAAAGTACAGTAGATTATAATTCAAGTTGTTATTTATTACTGAAAAAGAAAAAAAAATCAACTAGAAAACACTTCAATAATCATGCTTTCTAATGTCATGTTTTGACATTTAAAAATGAATTAGAAAATTTTATGTTGCTAACCGAAGAAAGAAATATTTTTCTTAAAAAACCGCCTTAAAATATAAGCAGAAAAAAAAGTCGAATGTAGCGTTTCCTTTTTCTTTTGAAGTCTGTTAAAAAAATCACAGTTCATTCTGTTTATTCCAATTGTAGTTGTATTTCGCCACATTTCCGTCTGGAATACATCCAAACCACAAATCGACTTGAATCGCAAATAGCACAAAAAACAACGAAAGAAAAATGGACATAGCTTGATACCTCACACTTTATTTATTAGATACAATACCGTATAAATTTGTAACATGAACAATAGAACATACTAAACTTAGCGCCACTGGGGAAAATGGGATATCATCTAATTAATATTAATAGCCTTGTATTTGGTGTATAAGTTAAGGAAATGTCATAAAAATTCGAGCAAAGATAAATGAAGCAATTTTTATTTCATCTTTTGCTGTGATGATTTTAGTTTATGGAGATAAAAAAACAATCGGAATTTTGATTTTTCGTAGTTGGGAAAGAGCCAAAATTTTAATGTTTTGAAATCTGGATGAAAAGACAGAAAAAAAGGATTTAAAGAGTCCGTAATTGCAGTTTCCTTTCTTTTAACGTTTCTTTTTTATTTGTTAGTTATCTTGTAACGTTTATCTGATAAATCTTTTAAGAGATAGTTCAGGGAATTTCTTTGTTTTGGAAGTTTTCAGATACGATGCTGAAATATTATTTTATCATTATCTGAAATACGGTTTTAACAAAGAAAGTTAAATCCTGGTTATTTGAAAAGATATATAAGTATAGATTTCTAATTATTCCTTGATAGTTAAGCAAATATTAGTTAAAGCATTGTCATAAATCGGATCAAAAGGCAATATTTAAAGAAATGGAAAAGAAAAAACAATATTGTGAGTAATTTTATTTAAAATTTAAAAATTAAGTGAGGTATTAAAATATAGTAAATTGAAAAAAAATTCTCTAAGCGTTTGATCTTGATACAAGGATTTTGGTACATTTTTTGTTGTATGTCAATCTTAAAAAATGACTGAGATGTTGCAGCTTGAATTTCTAATGTGGCTAACATTTCAAAACATTCTGATTCTCGCCATGCAACAGCATTAGGGTAAAGTATCCAGTGTTTGATAATTTTCAACAAAATACTTATTTTAAGGTTTACAGACCATGTATCAATTATTCTACACATTCCATGTAATAGTTCATACCTTTTTCTTCATTTTCATATAAGTTTTGCTTTTCTTCATTGAGAAATTGTTTTGGAATTAAGTTGCTGAAAATAGTCCAGAGTTATGAAGTCATTACAGGTAGTTCTTATAAGAAATCTGAGAAAGAAGTTTTGTTACATCTATTTTTATCCTCGAGACTTTAGAAATCGGGTAATAATGGGACATACTATTGTGTAAAGCTTTAATTCTCATTTCTTATGGTCCAAGCTTTAGCATTCTAACCTTAACCTCAAAGCAGAGAGGGCCCTTTCAATTACTGGTTTACAAAATTTTCAATTTATCTAGTGTTTGATAACTATTATAAAACAGTGGTTTTTGAATTTTCTAGTGATTGAAGCTTTTAATTGTACTGTTAAAATTTAAAGAAAAAATGTAGCTTATAATGTATTAAACAGAATAACTTAATTTTATGTTTCTTGATAAGTCTTCCAAGGATGTTTGTCATAGAAATTTTTTTTATTTCAAAAATTTGCTAAAGTAAAATTTGTGTGCCACTAAATTAAAAGCATTTTGTGGACTGTCTAAATTATACATAACGTTTAACTGCCTAGTCTTAAAAACTAACTATAAAACTTAAAACTTGTTAATGTAGGCAACAGTACAAGTATGTGTAGACTTATGTATTCAATTTTTGAATCGTTAATAAACAGAAATATTTCTGAAAATAATCCTTTTCCTTAAGATCCATTTGACTGTATAACCTAAATACAGGGTGTCTATAAAAGAACTCCGGGGTTTTGAGGCAAAATATTTTAATGAAATAAAAAACATATATACGTGTTTTATACATGACTAAAAAGCTTACATTTTCCAGTTTTTTTAACACTTAGTAAAGTTCTATATGAGCCCCGTTAGTGGCACGGCAGACGTTTAAACGGTATTCTACCTCTTCCCATGGCCTGGCGAGCATGTCTGGGGGGACGGTTGCCACACAAGTGACTATTCGTTCCCTGAGATGTTGAACATCACGAATTTTCTCTGCATACACAAGATTCTTGATATGTTCTCAGAAGAAATTTCTATCGTTTCTATGAGCCAAATAATACATTGAGCCTTCTGTTGCGGAGTCGCCATCATTTCAAGGTCAACGCCCTGCAACGCCGCCAACAGTTGATGCAAACATTCCCAATTCGTATGAGTAAAACTTTTTGAGCTACTCTTTTCAGAGAAATCGACTAAATCTTTTATAGTTAGTGAGATATGAATTTTTAAAACCCCGGAGTTCTTTTATAGACACCCTGTATAATGGTTATTTGCTTTTTAAATGGATGTTTTGAAAGAAAATATCTGATTAACAGATATTAAAACACCTATCAAATACTAGATACAGCATATCAAACACTGGGTACAGTATATCAAAAACTGGGTACATTCATATATTTTAAATTTTGAATTTTACTAATTTAATTTGAATTTTACTTTGAATTTTTTTTAACACTTCTATTTTTTTAACAAGTAAAGTTTTGAAAAGAAAACAATCTAAGGCGCGTATTCTGCCAATCCCTGTTTTTCTAAGTTGAAGGGCATGGTTATCATTAAAAGTTGAAGTACAAATCCTACTTAAGTTATCAAACACTGGGTACTTTACCCTATATATGATCCTACTTCGATGTTAGTGACCTGTGTAAGGGACTTATTAAAGTATTGATAAGTTTCATCCATCCTTTTGTTTTAAAATTACAGGCACCTCGTGGTATCGCCAAATTTGGTGTCAAAACGCAGATCACTTTAATTTAAACGAACTTGGATATAGCTGACTAATTTGACAATATTCTCATTTATATTCAATATTGAAGAAAACTGATTTTCTGTCGTCTATAATCCGGTTCCATCAATTTTAACTTCGAAAATTTGGTTGGTTGTATGGATTTTTATTGCGAAAAATTCCTTTAGGAACATGCTGCGCCAAACCAAAGGTTAAAATAGGAAGACAATTGGAAATCCATCTGGATGGGGTATCCCATCCAGATGCAGGTCATATAAAAGTAGAAACAATAATGTAAAATAGAAATTTAATGACGAATAGAAGTAAAAGATAAAAAAAAACAGAACAACGGTATCTGGATGGGGGTCTCCTACAAGATGTCAAAAAAAGAGAGTCCTTCTTATGAAGTATCTTCGTAAATTTGTATGAAATCAGCTGGCTTAAAAAAAATATGTAATATAGGCAAATCCCAAAGAACTAAAAGAACTAAAACTTATTCAAAATAAATGATGATTTAAAAATATATTTTGAAACTTTCATAATCAATTCATACACTGATTTCAGTATTCATTAGAAGTTTTGATTTTTTTTTTATAAACCAACTTTTCAGTAAGCATTTAAATCTAAAAGTTAACTATCATACCCAATCCAAGATTTTGTCTTACGGTCTACCATCTCTTTAGGGCTAGTGGGATCAAAATAAAATACTTATGTTGAAAAAGGACTGTCACCGTTAATTTAAAAACGTTAATTTTGAAGTCAGTTTTGTATTAACTAGTATTCTATAGAAACGTAATTCAGAAACTTTCCAAAGGCTTTTTTAGAAAATGTATTGTTTCTGCCAATCCAGATGGTAGTGGCACCGGCTTAAAATATAGCCTGTTTCAGATCAGAGATTGTCACCATTAATTCACAACCATTATTTTTATATTCGATTTATTATATCTTAAAATAGGATTTAAATCATAATTTAGAGACCTTTTAGAACATTTTTCACTCATTCTCTTCGCTTCGCAACTTTTAAATTTAAAATTTATTTTCATTTGTTCTTACTAGGGAACTGCAAGAAGTGTAAGTCACCGATTTTGACAAAAGTGGTATCGTTGGAAAGGTCTCATCGTGAGCAATAAAAAACTCAATAGAATTACCCGTCGCAAATCAGCCGTTTTCGAGATCCGACAATTTATGTCACATTACAAATGCACACTGCTCGGAAACTGCATTAAGTGACATGAATTGTCCGATATCTCGAAAACGGCTCATTTCAGATGGTTAGTTCCTTTGAGTTTTTTACTTCTCACAATGATATCTTTGCAACGACACCATTTTCATTAAAATCGAGGAAGCAATTTTTTATGGTCCCCCATTAAGTCTGAACTAAAACCGTATGCGCTATCTACATGACATAAATTATCGAATATCTCGAAAATGGCTCATTTCCGACGTGTAGTTTTATTGAGTTTTTCTCCCTTATGATGATATCTTTTTAAAAATACCAGTTTCGTTAAAACGAGACTAAAATGTTTTGCGTCCCCCCATTAAGTATGCATTAATTACGTGACATAAATTGTCGGCTATCTCAAAAACGGCTGATTTGCGGCGGGTAGTTCTGTTGAGTTTTTTACTGCTCTCGATGAGATCTTTCCAACGATACCACTTTTGTCAAAATCGGTGACTTACACTTCTTGCAGTTCCATAGTTAGAGAATTTTTTCTTTAGGTGTAACTTTGTGAATTTAAAGTTTCTATAGCCTCTTTAACATCACAACAATCACAATTTAAAATGTTTTTTTTTCTTTTTTCTTTTCTAAGCCTCTGGTGGTAACGGCGCCAATATAAAACATATTAAAGCTTATAAACATCTAAAGCTTATATTAAAAAAAGTTTCTATCACCTTCAATTTTCAACCATTGATTTTGAAATGGAGAAAATTAATTCATAACGAAAAATTCTACAATTAAATTATTAGATATTATTTCTGATACCTTGTTTTTATTAATTAAGGGTATATTTCGATTCAAACTGCTTAATTTCAGATTTATTTTTTGATTCACTTTTGCTCTCAAACGCATCAAACAGGCAAATTCTCTTACTTAGGAAGTACACAAGGTGCCATGATTGTCGATTCTTTGATAACGACAGAAAATATTGTAAAAAAAAAAAAAAAAAAAAAAAAACTAATCAAAAACGGCAATTTGAACCGATTTTTCCGAAGCAGGAGATCTGGGAACGAAAAAAAGGGTCATACTAAGAAGGTAATTATTTATAAATCCAATTTTAATGAATTGAGCGTAAAAACACATGACACGGCACCTTAGAAGACTCTTCAAAAATACCCTCAGCAAGTCTCATGTTTCTGCTTTTAAAAATAGGTCCGAAATTGTATCGGAAAATTTTGAGCTGTTGAAGGTGGATAAGCGTTTTTTCGAATACACCCTTAATAGGCAGAATTTTCTGGCACGGATTGTTTTTCCCAAATGGACAAGACTTTCCGCGAAATTTCTGCAGTTTTAATTAACACGTTCGCTGCCGCTCACGCGAAAGCGCGTAATATGGCGCCAACGTTAAGGGGCCACTCAGGCGCCAGCGCGTGATGTGGGGTGATGTCCAATAGCCAGTCACGTGCTGGCGCGGGAAAACCTTTTACTGATTCTTTGTTATAAAAAGTAAATCGGTTTCTGGGAAAAACCCACTTCTACAGTGCGGCATTAACTATCATCATATCTTCATGTAAGCGGCAGCGAACGTGTTAAGCAAATTTTTTGATTGGTTATTCTTGTTTAGCCAACACCGCAAAATCCATCTGGATCCTGGCCATTGTCCGGATTCGAACATCTATTTTTGCATGAAACAGTTATCTAATGTGTAATTTCTTTTACTTTCGAAAAATATTATTGACTCTCCTATAAACTGATAATCACTAATATATTATACAGTTTTATACTAATTAGGTTCCTATGGTTAACTGGTTAGTATAAATACAGCGGTAGTAGTAGGTATTGCCGGCTTTTATCAGCTCTCCTCTCTGAAGCATCAAAACAAGTTTAAAGTTTCTTTTCAAGCCGCTTTTGCATTGTCAGCTCTGAGATTACATTTCGACTGAGGATTTAGTTAAATTCTTCAGCCGAGCAGTTCTTCTAACTAGTAAGGAGTCACATTAAGGATGCATTCGATAAACGCTTTTCCACTTCAACAGCTGGAAATTTTCTGATTAAATTTCAGACACATTTAAAAAAATTAAAACATGAAACTTGCTGAGAAGATTTTTGAAGAGACGTATAAGGTACCGTGTGATGTCATTTTACGCTCAATTCATTAGAGTTTGATTTTTAAGCAATTATCTTCTCAGTAGCACCCTTTTTTTCGTTCCCAGATCTCCCGCATCGGAAAAATCGGTTCAAAATGCCGTTTTTGATTGCTTTTTTGCAATATTTTCTGCATTTATCAAAGAATCGACAATCACGGCTCCTTGTGTACTTTCTAAATTAGACAATTTGCCAGTTTGATGCATATGAGAGCAAAAATGATTTTAAAAATAAATCCGAAAATAAGCACTCTTAATTATTTCAAATAAAAATTCGAATCTGTTAATTTCTTTCAATAAGTAGTAACACTGTCCTATTTTTCTTGTAATATTATTAAAGGATATTTCGTAAAATATTAACGACATTTTCCGTAACAGCTTTTCTTAGACTCCAGAAGAAAAATTACAGTTTTTTTTTTTATAAACATTTTTTTCTTACTTGTTGCTAAAGTATTTTCCTCATTATCGTTTCAATCTACTTTAAAACGGTTTTGGTTATTTTGTGCAATTTTAGTTTGATTTAATTTGATAGGGTAAAAGGGGGTGCGACCAGAAATCTAGTGTGTTGAGCATGAAGTCTCTCTGGGCCGCTTTATTTAGTCTCTATAATTCCTGGAAGTTTTTCAGGGGAAAATTCCTCACGCCTTGCATTAAATTTTAATTGCTACAGTATAACCCACAGAGTGAAAGAGTGACACTTTATTAATCCTTTTAATCAATGTTTTTTTTTTCTAAATACAATGAAAATATTACAAAAATCTAAACAGTTCAAACGAACCCGCTGCTAAATGCGTCTAGGAGCGGGTTTGAAAATAATTAGGCTTATGGAAATAAAAATTAATTTGAATGCATGGTCAAAAGATCAGATCACCTCATAAGCTGCTATCTAATTCACCAACTTTTGAGCAGTTTTTGAAACAACTCCTGATTTTAGCCGATTTTCAGCGGGAAATAATCTCAATCCCTAACGAAATAGCAAACAACAATATCTTCAACTTTTTAAACACTGCTTAAAAAAAAAGCCACGACAATTCATCCAACTTTCAACATTTCATCCTATAAGAGATATGCGATTTTTAACATAATTTATTTCCCCTGTATCAAGATGGCCGACGACGCTGCGATTAAGCTGAGATGGAATGATGACCAAGAAAGAGTTTTGATGTAATGTTTAAAAGAAAAAACACATATATAAGTCATAACATTCAATTTGTATATAAATAGATCTTGAAAAGTTGTTTATATCAAACGGTAGCTTACACATTGATCGTACAGTTTCCGGATCGGTTACTTACACCAAAAAACGAGCTATAAATATTAATTACTAGTAACAATAGTACTGGTTTTTCCTCTAAGTTTAGAAACGGCAATTGAAACGATTTTTTCATTTTCTGAGTCGGAAAGTTGGAGTTAATGTCGACTGAAAAGTTGGTGAAACTGATAGCAGTTTAACAAACGTCCCTAGCAGATGAGAAGAAATTGTTCTGGTATTAGAAGAAGTTAATCTGAATTTGGAATTGCAGCTGCCGGCCACTATATGTAAGGTATGATAGATGCCTCATAAAAAGATATACTATAAGTAAATTTCTGTTAAGTGTGTGCATAGGAGATTGCGAGGCCATTCTTGGGAGGAATGACAGACTACTTAATAAGTCACTGTGGTATTAGCGGGCAGGTAAAGAAAATAAATTGTTAATTTTTTCAAATTCTGGTAAATTGCTGTCTATAAGTATTTTGATAAATAAAAACAAATTTAGACTCAACTAAATGAGCGCCTGCCTTTTAAACAACAAAGAGATCTTCTCAATTAATCAAACTTTTTACATAAACGCGATAAATTTCTCTTCAAAAAAACTTTAAATAATCATTATGTGACCACATATTTCAAGCATCAAAATAATAATAAATGAAATTTACATAAAAAAGTTTTTTCAAAATTTAAAAATAAGGACAGGTGATATTAATATCTTACTTTATGAAATAATTTAAAAAATGTTATTCCCTCTTGTCACATCTTAGAAGTCAAATAAGTGATTTTAATTTTGTACTTAGTTATTTTAATCTGAGTTCAAACAGAATCATCTTTTACTTCAATTTTTTATATGAACAGCTCAGAACATAAAATGTAAAAAAAAAAAAAAAAAAAAAAAAAAAAAATCAAAGTTAATTTTATGATTAAAGTAAATCAATGGCATCTATCATGTGTTAAATTACTATTTAAAAAAAATCTAATACTCAGAAACATCTTTTGACAAAAAAAGCATTTAAAAATAAATTCTAATAGATATTTGGAACTTCAAAGCTTATTCACTCAAACTGATGATTGTGTCACTTAATCTGTTAATCCTCTGAATTTTTCAATTCATAAAAAATGAAACAAGAAAAAATAAAAGCATCGCAGAACATTTTCGTTTAGCAAATTTTAAAATACCTATTTTGTTTTCTTTAAATAGCTAAACAACTCATATATAATTATTAATCACCTTCATTTAAATTACTTTTTATTTTTATTTTGGTTAATGAAACTACAATTAGAATAAGTGGAACGAGTGCCTACTAGAGGCAGTCTTAAATATTCTGAGTTTCCATTAATTAAAGCGCCAAATTGTAAAATTAAACACATTACGACTATTATAATTGCAGTACAACTTGCCATTTAAAAATAAATTACTTATTACAGAGAAAATTCATATGGAATTTGAAACAGTAAGTTTCATTATTGTAACTTTTAATGAAGGACTTTATTTAAAAGGAATTCATTTAAAATCGACACACACTATTTCGTCAAGTTCTTAAAATATTTCACGAATTGAATTAACGTGTGATTAACTTTTATTTAAAAATTTATTTTTAGAAACAGGAAAGAAATAATTTTACTTCTGTCAAAGGATTTTTGTTATTTATAATATTAAGAAAAGAAAAAAAAATTTAATATACATTTAATGTTTCCATTCCTCCTTAAAATCGATTTTGAAATGATCGTGATATTTCTGTTCTCTATTAATCTATGTAATACTTGAATGGTTATTAAAATTAATGATCATTAAAATTGATTCTATTCCTGTTTTCGTTAATGAGACCACAATTAGAATAAGAGGAACCAGTGTCTACTAGAAGTTAAAATAAATGTTCTAAATTTCTGTTAATTGAAGCATCTAGGGGTAAAATTAAACGCATAAAACGTATTAATATTGTACCCTTGAGAAAAAAATTATTTATTACACTGACAATTATTATGGCATTTAAAATGTAAATTTCATTATTGTAATATTGAAAGAAGGACCTTATTTAAAAGACATTCATTTAAAATTGAGACACTATTTCGTTTAAGTTCTTTGAATATTTCTCGAATTGAGTTAAAATGGGATTAACTTTCTATTTAAAAATTTATTTTTAGAAACAGAAAAGACATAATTTTAATTCTGTTAAAGAAATTTTGTCATTTATAAGATTACGAAAAAAAAAAGGTCAAAATGCTTTTATATGCTTCCGATCCTATTAAAATCGATTTTGAAATGGTCTTGCTATTTCAGTTCCCTGTAATCTAGGTAACACTTGAATGATTATTAATCACAATCATTTAAATGACTCTCTACTCCTGTTTTGGTTAATGAAACCACAATTAAAATTAGTAGAACGATTGTCTACTAGAGGTCGAAATAAATATTCTTAGTTTCTGTTATTTAAAGTGCCTAAGAGTAAAATTAAACACATTAAAATTATCAGTATTGTAGTTCAACCTACTGTTAAAAATAAATTCTTCATTACAGTGTAAATTAATGTGAAATTTAAAATTGAGAAGTTTCTCTAATGTAACATTTAATGAAAGACTTTATTTAAAAGAGATTACTTTCACATGGTGGGAGACACAAAAATCTTTAAAAAAAAGATGTATTGCATTAAAAATATCTGAAATATAATAATTTCTATAAAAATATCTTATATTTAAAAAATAAATCTTTAAAATGACGTTTAAATCATGTTTCCTTTTTAATTGGAACAGGAAATATTAATTGATTTCGTTTCAATTTATTTGCAATCTAGCTTTCAAGCAAGACTATCACGGAAATAAATTGAAATTGCGTTTTTCTTAATAATGGTTTTTTGAACCATTTCTTGTTTTTAAATTGAAATAAATCCAGAACCGTTAAAGTTAAATGCTTAAAATTTGGAACATGTAATTTTCAATTGTTTCCTTTTAATTTTGATTCAGCAAAATTGGAAAAAATGCTTACTCCTAAAAAAAAAAATTAAAATAATTAAATTCAACCTATATTATTTCAAGGTATAATGATCTTGAATTATCCAACTTTTTTAGTAAGTTTTAAATTTAACTTTTTAAAATTATGAGAAGTTTTATTATGTGATTTTGTTTACAAATAATACGGGGAACCATCAAAAAAAAAAAAAAAAAAAAAAAAAAAAAAAAAAAAAAAAAAAAAATCAAAATTTTAACACAAGAAATATTTTTTTAAATGTGTCCCGAACCCTCTTAAAATTGACACTACTATTTCATTGAAGTGCTTTAACTGTTTTATAAATTGAGTTAACGTAAGATTAACTTTCTATTTCATATTTTTTTAAATAGAAAAGATTTTAATCCTGCTAAATAATTTTCGTACGATTGCGAAAAGAAAAAAAAAAAAAGTTTAAAATGCATTTACATGTTTCCGTTCCTCCTTAAAGTAGATTTTGAAATGGTGTTGATATTTTTTATATCTATTAATCTAGTTAACACTTGGATGATTATTACTCACTTTCATTTAAATTACTCCTGCTCTTGTTTTGGTTAAGGGTGTTCTTAACTGATCCGCTCAACAAGCGAAAAACGTTTTGACACATTTACAAATTCATTTTTTAACAGAAAGTTATAAAATTTTAATGCCTGACTATGAAAGGGATTTCGAATTGGACTTATTTTTCCATTTTACGATAATTAAATTATTTATCTAGTTATAAGCTATTTCGATGACGCAATCAACCGTTTTTCTCCTCCTTTTCGACCGGTTTTTCTGCTTTCGTCGGGTAATATGCTCAAAAGTGTCAACTTTGAAGGCTTGTTATGAAAAATCTATTGTGTTTTTTAAAAAACAAAAGAATGAGTGCAATTCGACAGTTTCTGAATAACAACACCTGCTATTTTCATGCATTTCCGAACAAAAATAAATTAATGCATGTGTCACAAATTTGCCGTTTTTGATTTTAGAATACCCTTAATGAAAGCACAATAAGAGTAACTCGGAGGATTACTTACTAGAGGTCGAAATAAATATTCTCTAAGTTTCCATAATTTAAAGTGCTTAAGAGTAAAATTAAACACATTAAAACTATCCGTATTGTAGTGCAACCTGCCGTTGAGAAATAAGTTCTTTATTCTAATGTTAATTAATATGGAATTTAAAATTGTTAATTTTCACTACTGTAACATTTAATGAAGGACTTTATATAAAAGGGATTTATTTTAAATTGAATCACAGTATTTCATTTAAGTGCTTTAAATGTTTCATGAATTGAGTTAAAATGGAATTTACTTTTTATTTTAAAATTTATTTTTAAAATAGAAAAGAAATCATCTTATTTTTTTAAAAGAATTTCCGTTATTTATAAAATTACGAAAATAAAAAAAAAGTCCAAAATGCATTTATATATTTCCGTTCCTTCTTAAAATCGGTTTTGGTCTTGACATTTCTGTTCTATATATTAATCTAGGCAACACTTGGATGATTCCTGTTTTGGTTAATGAAATCACAATTAGAGTAAGCAGAGCGAGTATATACTAGATGCTGAAATAAATATTTTAATTTTCTATTATTTAAAATGCTTAAGAGTAACATTAAACGCATTAAATCTATTAGTATTGTAGTGTACTGTCCTTGAAAAATAATATCTTTATTACCCTATAAATGAATATGGAATTTAAAACTGCTTAGTTTCGTTTCTTTAACATTTAAAGAAGGACTTAATTTAAAAGGGATTAATTTACATTGAAACACTCTATTTCGTTTAACTGTTTTAAACGTTTTGTGAATTAAGTTAACGTGGGATTAACTCTCTAACTTAATATTTATTTTTAGAAAGCGAAAATAAATCATTTAAATCTTTTTTGGAATTTAAAATTGGTAAATTTTATTATTGTAACATTTAATGAAAAACTTTATTTCAAAAGAATTGATTTTGAATATGAGACACAGTATTTCGTTTAAAAGCTTCAGGAATTTAGTTAAAGTGGGATTAACTTTTTATGTTAAAACATATTTTTAGAAAAAAATAATAATTTAAATAATTCTTTTAAAGTATTTTTGTCATTTAGAAGATTACGGAAAAAGATCATAATTCTTCTATATAATTGCAGAGGGAGGCGACCAGTCATTAAAAGAAACAGCAAAAAAAAAAAGAGCTTATAATATTATTTTCTTACAGAAAATACTTTAAATATTATAAGGTGATTTAAAAAGACGAATTTTTCTTTAACAAAATACTGGTGTTTAACACCTTTATCGAATTTTTTTTCTATGACTACTCGCCACACTGAAGATCACCAATTCGCCATTTTTTGTTAAAATCGATTTTGAAATGATTACAGTATTTTAATTTTCTGTTAATTTGAGTAACATGTGGGTGATTAATTATCACAGTTAGTTAACATCTCTATTAATGATTTGGTTAATTAAACAGCAATTAGAATAAATGGAACAAGTGTCTACTAGAGGAAGTCTTAAATACTTTATGTTTCCATTAATTAAAGCGCCTGGGGGTAAAAATTATTAGAACTGTAGTGCAAACTGCTTCTGCGAGAAAAATTACTTGTTACAATGAAAATTAATATGGAATTTAAGATTACAATGTTTCATTATTGTAACATTGAATGAAGGACTTCTTTTAAAAGGGATTAATTTAAAATTGAGACACACCATTTCACTTTAGTGCTTTAAGTGTTTCATGAAGTAAGGTTACATGGAATTTACTTTTTATATGAAAGTTTATTTTTAGATAGAGAAAACAAATAATTTTAAATCTTTTAAGAGTATTTTTGTCAGTCATAAGATTACGAAAAGAAAAAAAATTATAATTCATTTATATAATTACCATTTTTTGTTAAAATTGATTTTTAAATGATTTCAATTTTTTTCCTTTTTTCTTTTCTCTCTCTCTCTCTCTCTCTCTCTCTCCCTCTCTCTCTTTTTTTTCTTTTTTGTCGATCTGGGTTACATATGGATGATTAATTATCACATCACAATTAGTTAACATCTCTTTTAATATTTTGGTTAATTATTAAACAGCAATTAGAATAAATGGACCGAGTGTCTATTAGCGGAAGTTTTAACTATTTTAAGTTTTCATTAATTAAAGGGCTTAAGGATAAAATTTAATGCATTAAACCTAATAGAATTGTAGTGCAACTTGACCTAGAGAAATAAATTTTTTATTACAGAGAAAATTAATTTGAATTTAAAATTGAAACTTTCATTATTGTAACATTTAATGAAGGACTTTATTTAAAAGGGATTTATTTAAAATCGAGACACATTACTGCGTTTAATTTCTTTAAGTGTCTCAAAATTGAGTTGATTCGGAGTCAAATTTCTATTTTTTTTTTTTTTTTTTTTTTTTTTTTTTTAATAGTAAAAAAATCCTTTTAATTATATTAAACAAGTTTCTTATTTTAAAAAATTACGAAAAGAAACCAAAAAGAATTCAAAATGCATTTATGTGTTCCTCCTTAAAATGGATTTTGAAATGGTCTTGATATTTCTGCTCCCTATTAACTTAGGTAATACTTATCAGATTGTTAATCACCATCATTTAAATTGCTGTCTACTCCTATTTTGTTAATAAAAACCAAAATTGGAATAAGTTTAATGGCCATTTATCTTAATATCGATACTCCTTAATACCGATTTACTAGAGGTCGAAATAAATATTCTAAGTTTCCCTTATTTATTGTGACTAAGAGTAAAATTAAACACATTAAAACTATCAGTATTGTAGTGCAACCTGCCCTTGAAAAATACTTTATTACAGTGTAAATTAATATGGAATATAAAATTGTTAAGTTTTACTCTTGTAACATTTAATGAATGACTTCATTTAAAAGGGATTACTTTAAAAGTGAAACCCTCTATTTGATTCAAGTGCTTTATATATGTCATGAATTTAACTAACGTAAGATTAAAATTCTATTTTAAAATTTATTTTTATAAATATAAAATAAATCATTTTAATTTTGTTAAGTAATTTTCATTAGTTATAGGATTACGAATAGGAAAGAAAATAGTTCAAAATGCATTTATATGTTTTTGTTCTTCCTTAAAATCGTTTTTGAAACGTTCTCAATATTTCTATTCGTTCTGGATGATGATTAATAACAGCCTATGATTATGCGGAACACAGTCAGTTTATACGCTGTCTTCCATAGGGTTTTGGTTATTAAACAACAATTAGAATAAATGGAACGAGTGTGTACTAAAGACAGCCTTAAATACTCTTACTTTCCATTAATTAACACATTCGCTGCCGATCACGCGCCAGCGCGTAATATGGCGCCGACGTGAAGGGGTCATTCACGCGTCATCGCTTGATGTGGGGTGATGTCCAAAAGTCACTCACGCGCTGGCGCGGGAAAATCTTTCACTGATTCTTTGTTATAAAAAGTAAATCGGGAAAAATCCACTTCTACAGTGCGGCATTAACTATCATCACATCTTCAAGTAAGCGGCGGCGATCGTGTTAAAGCACATGAGCGTGAAACCAAACCTATTAGTATTGTAATGCAACCAACTGTTGAGAAATAAATTATTTATTACAATGAAATTAATATGGTATTAAAAATTGGTAAGTAGTATTATTGTAAAATTTAATGAAGTCCTTCATTTAAAAGGGATTAATTAAAAACTGAGACACTAAGTGCTTAAGTGCTTTAAATATTTCACTAATGGAGTTAATGTAAGTTTAATATAATTTATTATATTATATTTTATAAAATATTTATAATTCTTTTCTAAAAAAGAAAAAATCATTTTAATTATTATGAAATTTTTTTGTCATTTATAAAATTTGAAAAGGAAAAAAAAAAGTTCAAACTGCATTTATATATTTCCGTTCCTCCTTAATACCGATTTTGAAATTGTTTCTTTATTTCTGTACTCTACTAATCTAGGTAATACTTGGCTGATTATTAATCACCGTCATTTAAAGGGCTCTCTACTCATGTTATATTTAATGAAACCACAATTAAAATAAGTGGATTGAGTGTCTACTAGAGACAGCCTTAAATGCTCTAAATTTGTATTAATTAAAGTGCCTAACAGTAAAATTAAACTATTAGAATTATAGTGTTACCTGCTGTTGAGAAACAAATTATTTATTCCAGTGAAATTAATATGGAATTTAAAATTAATGAGTTTCATTAATGTTACATTTAATGAAGAGCTTTATTCAAAAAGGATTAATTAAAAATTGAGGCACACGAATTAAGATTAACTTTCTATTTTAAAATTTATATTTATAAAAAGAAAAAAAAATATTTAAATCCTGTTACAGAATTTTAGTACCTTATAAGATTACAAAAAGAAAAAAAAAGTTCAATATGCATTTATATGTTTCTGTTCCTCCTTAAAGTCTAATGGTCTAATTCTGGTGGTCTTGATATTTCTTATCTCTATATTAACCCTTTCGGATCTGGAGTACCAATAATAGTACATGTCTTTTCATGGAGGATTAGTTTATTTTATGAAATATTTTTTCTACTATTTACATGTAGTATTATTAGTATATGGATATGCATTTACTATGTGACTTCATTTATATTTAACGCTTCTGTTCTTATGTTGGCACTTCCGTAAATCCTGCCAGCATATCCTGGGGCATTTTACTGGCATAAAAAGAAGTCACACTGGACTATACAGCAGAATATGTACGTTTTTTGTCTTGATTAGGTTATTAATGTCAGCGTTAGGAGTTTTACTTCAATTCAATATGTGTCTCTAATAAGTTAACATCCCAATTCTATGCTTTAAGATGTAACACAGCCCAAATATGGTTTCAAATTCTATATGAAAGCTATGTGATTGATGTGTAAAAGATATGTGAAGTTGAATAAAATGTTTCGTGATAAACGCACCTTTTTCTATACTTATGAGAAAATTTCCAATGCATTCAACGCGCGAACTTCCGCTGTGAGCAGCTATTTACGTCTACAAATTGGGTATTCTTCATCCCATTGGTGATGAGTGATTGATTGGTGATTCATTTTACAAATTTATCACTTACAGGAATAATATTTCACTGTTTTTTGAAATGGTTCACACACATTTGGAATAGTATTTCATGAATGTTTATGTAATAACGACTTTATTTCAAAAATAATTTCGTTTTTGACGAAATGAGGAAGATACTTGAAATTTAATTTTGACTCTGTTTCAGTCTTTAAAATTTGTTTTATCTAATACTACCCTAAAACTTCTCACGACGAGCATTACGACGAGACAGAATTTTTATTTTTTAATATGGTGGTTTTTATATAAAAAAATGGCTTATCAAATCATTTTAATTCCGTTAAAGTATCTATGCTTTTTTTAAAGTAACGTAAAGAAAAAAAAATTCAAAATGTATCTAAGTATATCTTTTCCTCTTTAAAATCCATTTCGAAGAGGTTTCGGTATTTCTATTTTCTATTAATCTGCGTAACACGTCAATGATTATTAATCAGCGTCAGTTAAATTGTTCCCTACTTGTGTTTTGGTTAATGAAGCCGCAAGTATGGTTGAATGGGTGCCTAAGGGAAACAGCCTGAAGTGATTTAACTTTTCAATTAATCAAAGCGTCTAACAGTAAAGCTAAACTCATACAGCGTGCTAGTGCAATTTATTTTTGAAAATATAATATGTTACATTAAAACTTAATGCACAATTTATTACATTTAATACCAAGTTATCTACTTTACAACACTTTCTTGGATTTCATCGGAAGATTGAAATATAAATTTAATACCTCTCCTTTTGCAATACCTTTTGTATAGATATAACACTGCCTGTAAGAAAAAATATCAGATAGAACCAGATCAATTCTCAGACGTATACGAAACTTCATCTTTCACCAAGGATGAGGAAAGAATGCAATACTGAATAGAAAAGAGAAACAAAAAGATTAAAGGATTCTGAAGTCCTGCATATAATCAATAGCACCCTGTCATAGATGAAAAATTGATACCTAAATACCCCCTCAAGTCCGATAATCTTGTATATCATGAAATCTTTAATAAACCAATTAAACTTGCAATAAAACACCCTCCAGATCTTGCCATCTGACATTATGAAATTCATATTTTAGGCCAGGATATTAGCTTTGGCAATTTCTAAGACTTTCCGGATATGATAATTCTTACAATACTTGAAATGTCTGCTCAAGCCTCTTCAAGTGCCGCCGTTATCAAAGGATTCTGTTTTACATATACCCAGATGCCACTGAGACCATTTGATGATTCTCGGCTGGGACTCGCCTAGGTAAAGACCTCGTTGCTACGCTCTCTGCGTAGGTCTGCCAATATCGCTAAGGACAGAAAAGCGAAGACTAGCTGTTTAAAATTAATAAAAATAGAGTAAGGTCTACTCTGGCCAACAATCCATGCGTAGTATTGACAAAACTGTAGACAGAGATTAGTTAAACTTTAAAATGTAAAAATCTAATTCATTATTTAAACATTTTCAGTGTAGTTTTCAATAGCTTTACCAGTAAATAAAGCTTTTAGTTGCTAGACTATCCTGAACTCCTCCTTCACGACGGTACGGAACATATTGTAGATATCAAATACAACAAATGATATTGGTCAGAATACATAACAAAGAGCTTTTTCTGAATGATTTTAAAAATGGTAAAATGATTTGTCATTAGCATTTATTTATCATCCATTATCCCAGAATTAGAACATATTTGATAAAAAAGCATATTGAAACATATCAAAAACTATTTGTGCATTTGAAATGAATGCAAAATTAACAAATTTTATTTAAAAATTATGTAGAAGTCATAATTTAGAATATTTTTAAAACATTGTCTACTCATTCCATCATTTTAAATTTCGGTTAATCACGATTAGAGTATTATCATTATTACATAGAGATAACAGGAAAGCTAATTGTTAAAACAAAATAATACCCAATGAAAGACTTGTTTTCTTAATAAGGTGCTAGGCCACGAACGATAATAATAATTTCCGGTCTCTGTTCGTTTGATTCCAATTAAACAAACAAATAGGAACTAAATAGACGAATAGGCCTTTCATCAGATGAACGAACCCTAAATCAGTGAGTTAGTTTTATGAATCATGTTTATCAACCGTCTTTTATTGCCAATCGAATAGAGAATTGGTGGGCTAACTTGGATTTTTCACTAGAAAAACGCCCCATAATTTTCGCAAAATCCTCCTAGAAGCGGTTTTTGAATAATTGGGGCCATGTTATAGAATGGCCTGCCTTATACCGTTATCTCAGTCCCCAAGGAAATTCATGGCGCAGCCTCAGTAGAATTTTAAATGCATGACAGACAGTTCAAATCTGTGGCAGTACTGAAGATCGTCATCATTGAGGCCTGGTATAATATTGATGCTAACGTCTTCCAGGGACTGGTAAATGGTATGTCACATCGCATATTTCAAGTCACATGTAAGCATGGTGGATATAATTTCTATTTACAACAGTAACTTTATTTTGGCGGGACACCCCCCCATATACATTCATTTTTTTCCTGATAAATTGGGAGTGAGTTATTCCTTGTAAATATTCACTTCTATATCGTCTTTCTTAATATATTTGCTTCGTTCTCGTGGTTTTGTTTCGTCTCCGATTACGGCAGAAAATCGTGGTGGCTTAGGGCACACTGTAATTCTTATTATAAAAAATTATATATATATATATATGTATATATATATATATATATATATATATATATATATATTCTTTTAAAAATATAATTTTCTTAAGTTACATGATTATTTTTTCAATTTTTACTTCTAATATTTTTAATTCTTATATAAATTAATATTTTTAAAAATGCTCAATCTAGATTAAAGCTTATAAATTTCTGTTTATTTAAATGAAAAAAAAATGAAATTCTACAAATATTATTTCGAGCTATAATGATTTTAAATTCTCCCCCTATTCAATAAATTTAAAATTTGAAATTTTTCAAAAAAAAAAAAAATGTGAGAAGTTTTATCATATGATTTAGTTTTTAAATGATATGGTTAACCATCACAGAAAATTTCAAATTCTAACTCAATAAATAAAAATTATATTAAATGTGTCACAGATTTCCTCAATCAATGGTTCTCTACCATCTGTTTATTCACTAATTGGAAAAATCCAATACTCACTGAGAACTTAACCCTTTCGGGTCTGGTGTACTATTAATAGTACATGTCTTTTAATCGGGATTTATTTTGTTTTAAGAAATACTTTTACAAATATTTATATGTAGTAATGTTAGTATATGTCAGTAGTAGGAAAACAAGAGTACGGGTTAAGCCGTCGGCGGGACGGCGGGACCGTCCCGCCGCAGCACGCAGCAACCGTCCCACCACCATCCCTCCTGCGGTGCCTCCTGCGCCCACCGTGCATCCCCCTCCACGAACGCCCCCTAGTGAAAAAAAGGAACATTCTATTATAACAGGAGAGGTGAACAACCTTCCCTATTCAGAAATATTATCAATAACATCTCAACACGGAATCATACTATATGATGAAGATTAAATTTATATTTGAATTTTGAACAACCATAATTTTAATGAGTATTATTAATTAAGCGAAACACTGGAAAAATCTCAGTTTTAACCATTTTATTTAGATTTCTTCAACTACAAGATGAGATTATCAATTTAACACAAGAAAGTTAAACATATATTTGAATTTTGCTTGATAGATATCTTAATGAGTAGTATTAATTAAGTAAAAACAATGGAAAATATCAAGTTTTATAGAAAAAGACTGATTTCTTACTATTTTTATCAACTTAAAAGAGAAAACTTAAACGTACATTTCAGTTTTTCAACAGCTATAACCTTAATAAGCATTCATAATTAAGTAAAAAACAATAGAAAATATCGATTTTTATAGAAAAAGACTGATTTCTTACGATTTTTATCAACTACAAGATCAATGTATCGACTTAAAACTTAAACATACATCCTAGTTTTTCAACAACTATAACCATAATGAGTATTTATAATTAAGTAAAAAACAATGGAAAATTTCAAGTTTTATAGAAAAAGACTGATTTCTTACTATTTTTATCAACTTAAGAGAGAAAACTTAAACGTACATTTCAGTTTTTCAACATCTATAATCTTAATGAGTATCGTTAATTAAGTAAAAAACAATAGAAAATATCAAGTTTTAAAGAAAAAGACTGATTTCTTACATTTTTTTTCAACTCAAACTTCAGAATATCAATTTGAGATAAAGAAATTTAAACGTGCATTTCAGTTTTTAAGTGGCTATCACTTTAATATCGTCTTAATGAGTTTTGTTAATTAAGCAAAACAACGGAAAATACCGATTTTTAAAGAAAGAAAACCAATTTCATCATACTTTTATACACCAACTAAGTAGAATTTTAATACATAAACGAATTATTTAAAGAAATATTCAACACATACGCACATTTGAACCTACGAAGCATTCTTCATTACGTCATATCCAAACTAAAACTTTTTTCTACAACCCCTCCACCCATGTATTCCAAGTAGGGGAAACACACAATAGAGTTCTGACGTCACAACTTACAAAGGTATACAACAAAATGTTTACGTTCAAGAAAAAGTATCGCATAGAGAGAAAAAAGAAGACATTTAAACTATTTATCCATTCTAGTTTTATAACAGTTACCACATCTACAAATTAAAATTTGAAGTCATAATGAGTGTAATTAATTAAGCAAAATAATAGAAATATTAGTTTTTCAGTGAGGAAAAGACGAATTTAAACAAATTTTATTAGTTTTACACTAGTTTAATAATAATTTTAAGAAGAAAAAGACGAATTTAATAATTTTTTTTTACTTTTACACTATTTTTTCTCATCTCCAACACGGATATATGAATTTAACAGAAGAATTAAACGTATATTTTAGTTTTTAACAACCGAAAAGTAATAAGTATCATTAATTAAACGAAAATAAATATCGATTTTCAAGAAAAGACAATTTTTTACACAAATTTTCAACTTTGAAATACATTTGTTTACATATATTATTACAATATATTTCCAAACTAACTATTTTTAAAAGTTTGAATGTCATTATAAAATATTCATATTTTATATTTTTCACGTCTTGACTACATTCGACATCTTTCAACAAATAGTATGCATTTTTTTTTTATTCTAGAAACTGAAAAAAGTCACTTCTTACTGTTTCAGAAACTTGACATGTGAAAACTTCTCTGAGTTATTCGATTCACATTTTTAATCAAATTGGCATATTTCACCTCACCTTTTTGAAATTTCCATATTATCAAACATCAAGTTATTTAAAATATAAATACTGCTTAGTGTTTAGATAGTATACATGACTGATTCTACTTATTCTGTTCGTATTATTAATCAAATTAGCAATTTATTATAAAACTTATTTGTACGCATGCGCAAATTGTCACGTGACATAAACGATTAACAGCAATATGAATTTTCGAAAAGCAGCGCAGCATTTTGCATCCCCACTGTTAGACTTGAGAGGGAAGTTGGTAGGTGCACAACTCTGATTAATTTCCAGATTTTAATGCAAGTGAAAACCGTTTTCTTCGTTAAAGAATAAAGTAAGTTTTATTATATCATTACAATATATATGTATCAATAAAAATAAATTTAATGAAATTTAAAAAAAAGATTTTTTATATATTAAGCATTTATTAAGTATATAAATATACTTCTTTTATTACGCAGATGTTTCAGCAAGATGAAGCAAAACAGCAGCAAATTTCCGAAATGTATGATCCGACTGATTCGACCTTAGCACATACAAAGTTAAAGAATAATACATATGTAAGTTACTTATATGTTAAATACTAGAATTCATACACTATATATAATTAGGTTAAATTTACATTAAAATATTTTGTCCTATATTCAATAAGAAGTATTTTTATTTGTAATATTAGAGTGATATCTAACTGTTTACATTAATTTCCCTTACAGAATTACTCTTTTTGTGATAAAAACTTTTCATCTAAATGGAATTTAAAAGAACATATACAGATCCATGCCAATGAAAAACCATTTACTTGTGAGGACTGCGAAAAACTGTTTTCAAGAAAGTGCGAATTAAAAAAGCATATGATGATGTATGATACTCTATCACCTGTTATATGTGAAATTTGCAAATTATCTTTTACTAGGAAATGTGCTCTAATAACTCATATGAAAACACATCCAAACAGAAAATTGTTTAAGCATGAAAAGTGTGAGAAATCCTTCAACTATCGTTATAGATTAAATCAACATACGCATATTCACAATAGACTGCAATTACATTGTTATGAATGTGGGAAATCATTTTCAAGTGAAAATAAGTTGAATCACCATTTAAAAATTCATCAAGTCCAACATCGTCCACTGTATAAGCATGAAAAGTGCGTGAAATCTTTCAACTATCGTTATAGATTAAATCAGCATACGCATATTCTCAATAGACCGCAATTACATTGTTATGAATGTGGGAAATCATTTTCAAGTGAAAATAAGTTGAATCACCATTTAAAAATTCATCAAATCCAACATCGTACACTGTTTAAGTGTGAAAAGTGTGAGAAGATCTTCAGCTATCGTTATAGATTAAATCAGCATATGCATATTCACAATCGACCTCAATTCAATTGTAATGAATGCAAGGAAACATTTTCAAATGAAAATAGACTAAACCGTCATTTGAAAGTGCATCAAAACCTACAGCATACATGTGATCAATGTAAACATAAATTTAATAATAAATTAAATTTAAATCAACATTTACGTACACACCATACTAAAAAGCGTCTTGTTCCTGTTAACAGTGAAATGCCTTTACCCACTGTAGACTTTAAAAGAATAAAACACGAAATACCAGCTTTCGAAGTGTTTGAAACTCTAACTTTTTATCCTGAGAAAAATGAAGAAGGTTGCTTAGTTTCAATGATGGATATTCAAAAATTAACCAATCATTTGAAGAATTTAACAGTCAAAGATCAGATTGGAGACTTCGAAAAATTGAATGTTTAGAACTGAATATTTCAAAGTATGGCACCTTATCTAGAAATTGATTTTACATCATGTAAATATGTATTCTTTTAAGTGTCGATTTTATAATTGATAGGAATGTATATTATTAACAGTGTATTGTATAAATAGCAGTAATAAATAAATAAATAAATAAATAAACATAGTCTTGAGTTAGTCCTTTCATATTATTAATCAAATTATGTTTCGTCCTACATTTCAGCGCTTTCTGAATTAACGTCCATCAAGTTGCTTAAAATATAAATACTATCTTTATAGTTTCAATGGTACATAGTATACATGGTTTATCTTGAGTTAGACCTTCCATAGTATTAATCAAATTATATGTTCCATCTTACACTTCCGAATTATCATCCATCTAGTTGTTTAAAATATTAATAAAATGTTTATAGTTTTTGATTATACATAGTATGTATGAATACAATCTTTAATTTTTAACAGTTCATATTTCAAATAACCTATTTTCGAAACCAAACTATGTGAATTTTACCACAATGTTTATCATCATATAAAGATTCGTGTTTCATACTTTTTCTAAAAATTATCAGATATGTACGCCTCAGAGGAATTTCTATCATTAGAATAAATGAAAAAAATTAATTTATATTAATCGTAGAAGAAATTTTATTGCAATATACATGTATTTAATAAAAATAAATAAATAAGCGCTTATTTATACATTAAAACCTTTACTAAATATATATTTCTTGCATTATACAGATTTTTCAACAAGGTGAACCAAAACAGCAGCAAACTTCAGAAATTAATGATCTGAATGATTCATCCCTAGCACATGTAGCGTTAATGAATAATACATATGTAAGTACTTATATGAAAAATACTAGAATTCGTATATGAATCGTAATTAGAGTAAATATAAAATGATTTGTCTTACTACCTACACTTTAACAAATGCCTTTTTACCTATATTGTTGAAAAGAATCCTAATTGTTTGCATTTATTTCTATTACAGATGTGTTCTATTTGCTACAAACACTTCTTAAGTAAATGGAATTTAACAGAACATACAAAAATCCATACAGGTTTAAAACCTTACACTTGGGAAGATTACCAAATGCTGTTTTCAAGAAGGCGTGAATCAAAAATGCACACATCATCATATAAAGCATCGTCAGTTATATGTAAACTTAGTGAAGATATTCAAAAATTATTCAGACGTTTGAAGAATTTAGACATAAAGGAAGATATTTAGACTATATATCCATCATATTTTCATAACACTTACCACAATATCTCAAACTTAAAATTTGGAAGACATACACACTGCTGAAAAGTAATTTTGTTACCCGTGATTCTTCAAACCAGCATGAATGTATAGATATTATTTTGCAATGCATTCTTTAAATGCTCACAATAAATATTCTTTTATATGCATATATCGTTGTGTTTATTTTTTTAAAACCTATTACACTAATAAAATAGGTTACACACACATACATACACATAACATTTTAAATGAAACAACACTCTCACAACTTAAAAAATGCATAAGAACGTACAAAAATAAGCAGATGTATGATAAAATATGCAAGTTTACAAAATAATTTCACTGTTTTCTAGAAATACCAACGAAAAATATTTACAATATAAAAAAATTACAAAACTGAAAAGAAAAAACACAAATGTAAAACAAAAAAAATCACAAAGTGAAAAACTCACAACAAAGTTTTTGAAAAAAAAAATTTACAACTAAAATTTTTTTTACAAAAACCAAAACTTCAAAAAATGTTTTTACAAAAAAAATTTTTTTCAAAAACATTTTTCACAAAAAAATTTTTTTTTCAAAATAAGTTTTTACAAAAGTAAAAAATAAAAAATCACAACGTTAAAAAAATGAAAAATTTTAGTTAAAAAAAGTGTAAAAAAAATTGCAAAAAAGTTGTAAAAATTTCAAAAAAAGTTATGAAAAAAGTATCAAAATTTTTGTTCTTTTTAATAGCAAATACAATGGTTTTGCCATTGCATACTATATTAAAAAGAACAAAAATTTTGATATTTTTTTCATAACTTTTTTTGAAATTTTTGCAACTTTTTTGCAATTTTTTTTACACTTTTTTTAACTAAAATTTTTCATTTTTTTAACGTTGTGATTTTTTATTTTTTACTTTTGTAAAAAATTATTTTGAAAAAAAAATTTTTTATGAAAAATGTTTTTGAAAAAAATTTTTTTTGTAAAAATATTTTTTGAAGTTTTGGTTTTTGTAAAAAAAATTTTTGTTGTAAAATTTTTTTTTTCAAAAACTTTGTTGTGAGTTTTTCACTTTGTGATTTTTTTTGTTTTACATTTGTGTTTTTTCTTTTCACTTTTGTAATTTTTTTATATTGTAAATATTTTTTGTTGGTATTTCTAGAAAACAGTGAAATTATTTTGTAAACTTGCATATTTTTTCATACATCTGCTTATTTTTATATGTTCTTATGCATTTTTTAAGTTGTGAGAGTGTTGTTTCATTTAAAATGTTATGTGTATGCATGTGTGTGTAACCTATTTTATTAATGTAATAGGTTTTAAAAAAATAAACACAACGATATATGCATATAAAAGAATATTTATTGTGAGCATTTAAAGAATGCATTGCAAAATAATATCTATACATTCATGCTGGTTTGAAGAATCACGGGTAACAAAATTACTTTTCAGCAGTGTGTATGTCTTCCAAATTTTAAGTTTGAGATATTGTGGTAAGTGTTATGAAAATATGATGGATATATAGTCTAAATATCTTCCTTTATGTCTAAATTCTTCAAACGTCTGAATAATTTTTGAATATCTTCACTAAGTTTACATATAACTGACGATGCTTTATATGATGATGTGTGCATTTTTGATTCACGCCTTCTTGAAAACAGCATTTGGTAATCTTCCCAAGTGTAAGGTTTTTCACCTATATGGATTTTTGTATGTTCTGTTAAATTCCATTTACTTAAGAAGTGTTTGTAGCAAATAGAACACATCTGTAATAGAAATAAATGCAAACAATTAGGATTCTTTTCAACAATATAGGTAAAAAGGCATTTGTTAAAGTGTAAGTAGTAAGACAAATCATTTTATATTTACTCTAATTACGATTCATATACGAATTCTAGTATTTTTCATATAAGTACTTACATATGTATTATTCATTAACGCTACATGTGCTAGGGATGAATCATTCAGATCATTAATTTCTGAAGTTTGCTGCTGTTTTGGTTCACCTTGTTGAAAAATCTGTATAATGCAAGAAATATATATTTAGTAAAGGTTTTAATGTATAAATAAGCGCTTATTTATTTATTTTTATTAAATACATGTATATTGCAATAAAATTTCTTCTACGATTAATATAAATTAATTTTTTTCATTTATTCTAATGATAGAAATTCCTCTGAGGCGTACATATCTGATAATTTTTAGAAAAAGTATGAAACACAAATCTTTGTATGATGATAAACATTGTGGTAAAATTCACATAGTTTGGTTTCGAAAATAGGTTATTTGAAATATGAACTGTTAAAAATTAAAGATTGTATTCATACATACTATGTATAATCAAAAACTATAAACATTTTATTAATATTTTAAACAACTAGATGGATGATAATTCGGAAGTGTAAGATGGAACATATAATTTGATTAATACTATGGAAGGTCTAACTCAAGATAAACCATGTATACTATATGTACCATTGAAACTATAAAGATAGTATTTATATTTTAAGCAACTTGATGGACGTTAATTCAGAAAGCGCTGAAATGTAGGACGAAACATAATTTGATTAATAATATGAAAGGACTAACTCAAGACTATGTTTATTTATTTATTTATTTATTTATTACTGCTATTTATACAATACACTGTTAATAATATACATTCCTATCAATTATAAAATCGACACTTAAAAGAATACATATTTACATGATGTAAAATCAATTTCTAGATAAGGTGCCATACTTTGAAATATTCAGTTCTAAACATTCAATTTTTCGAAGTCTCCAATCTGATCTTTGACTGTTAAATTCTTCAAATGATTGGTTAATTTTTGAATATCCATCATTGTAACTAAGCAACCTTCTTCATTTTTCTCAGGATAAAAAGTTAGAGTTTCAAACACTTCGAAAGCTGGTATTTCGTGTTTTATTCTTTTAAAGTCTACAGTGGGTAAAGGCATTTCACTGTTAACAGGAACAAGACGCTTTTTAGTATGGTGTGTACGTAAATGTTGATTTAAATTTAATTTATTATTAAATTTATGTTTACATTGATCACATGTATGCTGTAGGTTTTGATGCACTTTCAAATGACGGTTTAGTCTATTTTCATTTGAAAATGTTTCCTTGCATTCATTACAATTGAACTGAGGTCGATTGTGAATATGCATATGCTGATTTAATCTATAACGATAGCTGAAGATCTTCTCACACTTTTCACACTCAAACAGTGTACGATGTTGGATTTGATGAATTTTTAAATGGTGATTCAACTTATTTTCACTTGAAAATGATTTCCCACATTCATAACAATGTAATTGCGGTCTATTGTGAATATGCGTATGCTGATTTAATCTATAACGATAGTTGAAAGATTTCACGCACTTTTCATGCTTATACAGTGGACGATGTTGGACTTGATGAATTTTTAAATGGTGATTCAACTTATTTTCACTTGAAAATGATTTCCCACATTCATAACAATGTAATTGCAGTCTATTGTGAATATGCGTATGTTGATTTAATCTATAACGATAGTTGAAGGATTTCTCACACTTTTCATGCTTAAACAATTTTTTGTTTGGATGTGTTTTCATATGAGTTTTTAGAGCACATTTCCTAGTAAAAGATAATTTGCAAATTTCACATATAACAGGTGATAGAGTATCATACATCATCATATGCTTTTTTAATTCGCACATTCTTGAAAACAGTTTTTCGCAGTCCTCACAAGTAAATGGTTTTTCATTGGCATGGATCTGTATATGTTCTTTTAAATTCCAGTTAGATGAAAAGTTTTTATCACCAAAAGAGCAATTCTGTAAGGAAATTAATGTAAACAGTTAGATATCACTCTAATATTACAAATAAAAATACTTCTTATTGAATATAGGACAAAATATTTTAATGTAAATTTAACCTAATTATATATAGTGTATGAATTCTAGTATTTAACATATAAGTAACTTACATATGTATTATTCTTTAACTTTGTATGTGCTAAGGTCGAATCAGTCGGATCATACATTTCGGAAATTTGCTGCTGTTTTGCTTCATCTTGCTGAAACATCTGCGTAATAAAAGAAGTATATTTATATACTTAATAAATGCTTAATATATAAAAAATCTTTTTTTTAAATTTCATTAAATTTATTTTTATTGATACATATATATTGTAATGATATAATAAAACTTACTTTATTCGTTAACGAAGAAAACGGTTTTCACTTGCATTAAAATCTGGAAATTAATCAGAATTGTGCACCTACCAACTTCCCTCTCAAGTCTAACAGTGGGGATGCAAAATGCTGCGCTGCTTTTCGAAAATTCATATTGCTGTTAATCGTTTATGTCACGTGACAATTTGCGCATGCGTACAAATAAGTTTTATAATAAATTGCTAATTTGATTAATAATACGAACAGAATAAGTAGAATCAGTCATGTATACTATCTAAACACTAAGCAGTATTTATATTTTAAATAACTTGATGTTTGATAATATGGAAATTTCAAAAAGGTGAGGTGAAATATGCCAATTTGATTAAAAATGTGAATCGAATAACTCAGAGAAGTTTTCACATGTCAAGTTTCTGAAACAGTAAGAAGTGACTTTTTTCAGTTTCTAGAATAATAATAAAAAAAAATGCATACTATTTGTTGAAAGATGTCGAATGTAGTCAAGACGTGAAAAATATAAAATATGAATATTTTATAATGACATTCAAACTTTTAAAAATAGTTAGTTTGGAAATATATTGTAATAATATATGTAAACAAATGTATTTCAAAGTTGAAAATTTGTGTAAAAAATTGTCTTTTCTTGAAAATCGATATTTATTTTCGTTTAATTAATGATACTTATTACTTTTCGGTTGTTAAAAACTAAAATATACGTTTAATTCTTCTGTTAAATTCATATATCCGTGTTGGAGATGAGAAAAAATAGTGTAAAAGTAAAAAAAAATTATTAAATTCGTCTTTTTCCTCTTAAAATTATTATTAAACTAGTGTAAAACTAATAAAATTTGTTTAAATTCGTCTTTTCCTCACTGAAAAACTAATATTTCTATTATTTTGCTTAATTAATTACACTCATTATGACTTCAAATTTTAATTTTTAGATGTTGTGGTAACTGTTATAAAACTAGAATGGATAAATAGTTTAAATGTCTTCTTTTTTCTCTCTATGCGATACTTTTTCTTGAACGTAAACATTTTGTTGTATACCTTTGTAAGTTGTGACGTCAGAACTCTATTGTGTGTTTCCCCTACTTGGAATACATGGGTGGAGGGGTTGTAGAAAAAAGTTTTAGTTTGGATATGACGTAATGAAGAATGCTTCGTAGGTTCAAATGTGCGTATGTGTTGAATATTTCTTTAAATAATTCGTTTATGTATTAAAATTCTACTTAGTTGGTGTATAAAAGTATGATGAAATTGGTTTTCTTTCTTTAAAAATCGGTATTTTCCGTTGTTTTGCTTAATTAACAAAACTCATTAAGACGATATTAAAGTGATAGCCACTTAAAAACTGAAATGCACGTTTAAATTTCTTTATCTCAAATTGATATTCTGAAGTTTGAGTTGAAAAAAATGTAAGAAATCAGTCTTTTTCTTTAAAACTTGATATTTTCTATTGTTTTTTACTTAATTAACGATACTCATTAAGATTATAGATGTTGAAAAACTGAAATGTACGTTTAAGTTTTCTCTCTTAAGTTGATAAAAATAGTAAGAAATCAGTCTTTTTCTATAAAACTTGAAATTTTCCATTGTTTTTTACTTAATTATCAATACTCATTATGGTTATAGTTGTTGAAAAACTAGGATGTATGTTTAAGTTTTAAGTCGATACATTGATCTTGTAGTTGATAAAAATCGTAAGAAATCAGTCTTTTTCTATAAAAATCGATATTTTCTATTGTTTTTTACTTAATTATGAATGCTTATTAAGGTTATAGCTGTTGAAAAACTGAAATGTACGTTTAAGTTTTCTCTTTTAAGTTGATAAAAATAGTAAGAAATCAGTCTTTTTCTATAAAATTTGATATTTTCCATTGTTTTTACTTAATTAATACTACTCATTAAGATATCTATCAAGCAAAATTCAAATATATGTTTAACTTTCTTGTGTTAAATTGATAATCTCATCTTGTAGTTGAAGAAATCTAAATAAAATGGTTAAAACTGAGATTTTTCCAGTGTTTCGCTTAATTAATAATACTCATTAAAATTATGGTTGTTCAAAATTCAAATATAAATTTAATCTTCATCATATAGTATGATTCCGTGTTGAGATGTTATTGATAATATTTCTGAATAGGGAAGGTTGTTCACCTCTCCTGTTATAATAGAATGTTCCTTTTTTCCACTAGGGGGCGTTCGTGGAGGGGGATGCACGGTGGGCGCAGGAGTCACCGCAGGAGGGATGGTGGCGGGACGGTGGTGGCGGCGGCGGGACGGTGGTGGCACCGGCGGCGGGATGGTTGCTGCTTGCTGCGGCGGGACGGTCCCGCCGTCCCACCGCCGGCTGAGCCCGTACTCTTGTTTTCCTACTACTTATGTCTATGTATTTATTATAAGACCACATTTATGTTTAGGCATTTAGTAATAATAACTATTATTATTATTTGCTTTATTCTCTTTGCGCGTTTGCGATTCTTTTATTTTAACCATACATTTCACTCGATAAATTTAAAATAAAAGTTACTTTCCTGGAAGAATCCTGTGTAATAAAGCGTACAAAGTATTAGAAAGTTGCAATATAAGTTAAATCTCATTTTAATACAATATTTTCTAAGCATCTCAAAAAATTCCTCCTTTGCCAATTGTCATATGAATATTACTTAAATAGTACCGCAAAACAGCAACATTCG
The DNA here is from genome assembly GCA_964019185.1 of Maratus speculifer. Classification (NCBI taxonomy): domain Eukaryota; kingdom Metazoa; phylum Arthropoda; class Arachnida; order Araneae; family Salticidae; genus Maratus; species Maratus speculifer. Next base: position 187,899,848 of record OZ025301.1, read on the forward strand.
TTATCTTACAGACCATGAAATATTCATTAAACATTAATTAATCTATTTGGATAGCTAGTGTTAGTGTTATGAACCAAAAATTTTTTCTCTCTTAAAACTGAAAAAAAAAAATCATCCGGAAACGGTTAAGGATGCTGTTCACCCAGCTTCTAAATTCTCCTCGGTAATGTAAAGGTCTATGTGCGTTTGATACATCATTATAATGAAAATATCTCCCCAGGGAATTAATATTTTTAACTTCTTTTTTCAGTGTACTCTTGTTAAAAGATGTCACATTTTTCTTAGTTTTCATAATGTTTCTAAAACCAACGCATAATTTTATATGAAGAGTTAAAATTTACTTCCAGTTCGTCAGGTTTTAATACTTAAAATGTTAAACTAAGGGTAGATTTCAGAAATATTTTGAGAACTAAAAAAAAAAGTGACGAGAACACCCAAAGAATTTAAAAATATGATTTTCCCGAAAAGATATTTTAAATACAATAATGCATCAAACGCCCACTGACTTAACATTACCGAGGAAAATTTGGAAACTAAGTGACCAGCATCCTTAATTGATAAAAGAGGCAACTGAAAGTAAACACAAATAGATGTTATACGAATTGAATATTTCTAACTGAGCAAAAAATTGCCCAGGCCGGGAATCGAACCGAGATAATTGGCTTACAAGGCCAATGCTTTGGCTTTTAGCATTGGCCTCGTAAGCCAAGTATCTGGGTTCGATACCCGGCCTGGGCAAATTTTCGCTCAGTTGGAAGTATTCAATTCGTGTGATAAATTTACCAATCATTTTGATTGTGTTAAAATAATATTGTATCTACGTATCTATCATTTAATGGAGTTTCATTACCTGCGGTTTAATTTACAGAGCTGTCTAAACGACAGACCAGATGTTAAGACCAATAAGGTTATCTGGGCGAAAAATCCCAGCCGGCTATCGGCCAGTTAGCTTAACAGGTAAAGCATTGGCATTGTAAGCCAAGTATATGGGTTCGATTTCCGGCCTGGGCAATTTTTCGCTCAGTTGGAATTTACAAATCAGTTTGATTGTGTTAAAATAATAGTACAAGCAGATGTTTCTAACGTAACCGCTCATTTTCACAAATTGATTGTTGTATCACTTACCAATTTAACCACCAGAGCTCTTCAATTAACGAAGAAAAGAGTACAAAAACTATCCATATAATTTAATTTTACCTTCAAATATATTCTGATATTGTTTCCTTTTTTTGTTCTTTTTCAGTATCTAGGTAACATATTGGTGATTATTAATCATCGTCAAGTAAATTGCTCTCCACTCGTGTTTTGGTTAATGAAGCCGAGTTTAGAAGCGGTTGATGAGGATCTAGGGGATAGGACTTTAAATACTTTAGGTTCTTAATTAATTAAAATACCTATGAGTAAAATTAAACACAGAAAGCCTATTAGAACTACAGTATCACCTACTCTTGAGAATTCATCTGAGTCTTTTTCATCAAAGTGAAAATGAATAAGCAATTTAAATTGATGGTTTTGATCATTTCGAAGATAAAGGACCATTTAAAGTAGTTTTTTTTTCAACTGGATTATCGCATTTCAATTTTTGATATTATTTCTTTGTTTAAGTCATTTTTAAGGACATTTTAAAGAAATAAGTTTACCTGTGGCAACTGAGCCATAATCTTACAATCTGACTATGGAGATATATTATCTGGCGCGGGATCGGCCAAATTTCGTCTGCGACCACTACCTTCGACCCAAATTATCCGATACGCTATAGGAATGGGGAAAAAAAGATAAACTGATACCGACACATTAAAAAAAAAAAAAAAAAAATCAAACAAATAAAAGACACTGAAAAGCGTGGAGTGATGGAGCTACCGCAAAAGCCCTGCTACGTCTTGATTAATATTAGTCTCGTGAGCGGTTTGGTCAACCGCAGTGAGAACGGCCAAATTTCATCCGCAACCTTCAAATATTTTATTGTTTAAATAATTATTTCTTAAAGTTCGTATTCTTTTAAAATTTATGTTGAAAAATATATATCCATCCTTTATTTTTAAAATACCCTTTAAATGATGTTTTTAAGACATCACACAATGATTAAACCTTTCCGGCAAAGAAAAGTTATGTTCGTAAACTGATGAAACATACGAATGACACCACACTGTAAAAAATGTCAGATGTTTCTGAATATGTAAAAATGTACTGTAATCAAAAACGAAAACATACAGTTACCTCTTCTAACTCATCTATGGTTTCGAAAAACGTTCCTTTACCTTTAAAAATCCAAGAAAGTTATTTGTTTTCAAAATTCAAAGAATAAGTTATAAAAATTAAATTTTATTAGCTGCCCGTCCATTTCGGAAACGTTTCTAAGGAGTTTTTGCAGTAAAATAATCACTTTTCTTAAATCAAAATATCACTTTTTCGGATTCTATTAATTCTCAAGTAAATATTTTCAGCTGCATAACTGATTTTGTGAATGCAATTGTAGCAAAATAATGTCAATTTTCATATTAATGATAATACTGTTAATATTGTATGTTTGTCTATTAAACGTGCTCTCTGAATATCAAAATATTTTCGTATGAATTGGTAGCATCCGAAAAAGTGATATTTTGATTTGAGAAAAGTGATTATTGTACTGTGAAAGCTACTTAGAAACGTTTCCGAAACGGACGGGCAGCTAATAAAAATTAATTTTTATAAATTATTTATAGAATTTCGAAAACAAATAGCTTTCTGGGATTTTTAAAGGTAAAGAAATGTTTTTCGAAACTTTAGGTGAATTAGAAAAGGTCACTGTATATTTTCGTTTTTGATTACAGTACATTTTTATATATTCAGAAACATCTGACATTTTTTACAGTGCAGGCTTTAACCGGGAACTTCTTAGAAAGTAAAAAATTGTTCTCCAAAACTTTTATTGTAAAAGCAAAATTTTACTTTAATATTCTTGGCTTGGAATTAAAATTAGGCGATCCCACCGTGGAACTACTGCTCTTGAAAGGGTTAAAACAATCATTATATAATATGCTATTAATGAAATAAATCAAAAAGGGAGCAAACACAAAATTTTCATATACGAATCATTTAATACGCATGTATGAGTGTCTACATTATTTAGTCTATCCTGTATTAAGCCAATGTCTAGGTAATGCCTGTGATTATAATTCATTGTTAGGTAATCTCTTCCTTACTGATGTTTTGGCTAATGATGCAGCAATTAGATCCACGAAGATTGATATCTTCAGATAAGCAGCTTTAAGCAGTTTAAATTCAGTATTAACCACGATAAGAATGAAATTTATAAAATGGTTTCATTAATTTCTTAAACGATTCCATAGCATTGCAATTAGGAATGTAAACGAGGGGATTTTATTTCTTTGAAATTAAAAATTAAAAAGTGTTTAATAATTTTATAGGTGAAATAGCTATTTCGTAGATTTTGGATTCTTTTAAAATTTAAGTTGAAAAATATATATTCCTCCTTTATTTTTAAAATATTGTTTAAAAATATATATACACAAAACGAACCTTCTTCTAATGTCATGTCAGAAAAAATAGCAAAACATTTACTAGATTCGGCATCGGACATATACAAAAGGTAAAAATCTTATTTTTAAATTATTAGTACGTATTTCAAAAAGATAAGGCTACAATATTGAGTTAATACAACATAATAAAAACGACAGATGTCAAATTTAGTATAAGTAAACAATCAAATTTTGTAAAAATATGCTGTTAATCAAATAACTTAAAAAACGTGTAAAGTTTTCTTACTCGAACGCGTATCTAAATGACTTAGTCATCTTGCTTTAAACCAATGTCTAGGTTATGCATGTGATTATAATTCAATGTTGGATAATATCTTCTCTTCTGATGTTTTGGCTAATGATGCAGCAATTAGATCCACGAAGCTTGATATCTTCAGGAAAGCAGCTTTAAGCAGTTTAAATTTAATAATAGCCACAATAAGAATCAAATTTATAAAATTATCAGTTTCATTAATCTATTAAATGATTCCGTTAGCACTACTATTAGGAATGTAAACGAAAGGGGTTTTATTTCTTTTAAATTACAAATAAAAAAGTGTGCAATAATTTTTATTTAAATAGCTATTTCTTAGATTTCGGATTCTTTTGAAATATGTGTTGAAAAATATCTATTCCTCCTTTATTTTTTAAATACATTTTAAAATGTTATTTTTAAGACATCCCACAATTATCAACCCTTTCTGGCGCACACACATACAAAAAAAAAAAAAAAAATGTTCGTAATTTGATGAAATGATTGACTGACGCCAGACTTTAAGCTCGAATTTTTTAGAAATTAAAAACTTTTTTTTGTAAAAGCAGAACTTTACTAAAATATTCTTGATGCCTTATATAAGTTTGGAATTAAAATTAGGGCATCCTGCTGTGGGACCACTACACTTGAAAGGTTTACATATTTATTATCAGGCCAATATTACATTCCTTGCACTGGTTTATTTAAAAGGCTGCACGAAACAGTTTTTATTCAATTCTTCATACTAAAAGAGTTGATATGTGTGTTTTTGCGCTAGATCTTAAATCGTAAGTGTAGACTTATGTAACTGGAACTCGCAATCTAACCCTTTATATCACAAAATATGAATTTATAAAAATTTCACCTTCTAAAGCATTGGGAATTTTTGAAACTATTAGACGATTTACGCAATACTTTAATAAATTTTAGAAGGATTTTGCCAATAAAAAGTAATTTAGTGGGATCTGATTCACCAAGCATTCTTTTCCTTAAGGGGTACAAAAACTTTCCTTAAGATCTTTACTCCCAAATAATGAGTAACTTTTCATCTTTTTTTATGTAGTGGAAAAAATCTGTTAGAATGTTCTAAGAAAAGCGATTTTTTACGCCATAGACCGGGCAGCATACCAGTCATCTTCAATCCTGATATCTTAAAATATTTTTAAATTAAATTTTTCAAAAAAGCCTTAAAGTAATTGATTTTAAAAAAACTGTGATTAGAAGGAAACATTCTTTATCAAAATCAATTCTAGTAAAAAAGAAAAAATACATTTATTGTTGTAATGTATTAATGTATCTTTTTAAGACCTGAAGATTTTTGATATAAATGAAAAGGTTTGGTGTTTTCCCCTAAATAATAAGATGACATTTGATTGAAACTTTAAAAAATATCTGATTTCAGGCTATGCCCCGGGAGGACTCACACACTTATACAGCTGCAGGCTATATATGCTTTAAATTGCACGGAAATATGACATTTTTTAAATACTTTCCAACAAAGTTGAAAAGTGTTTATGCATTCAGTTTGTCTGTTTACCTATCTATCTATCACGGAATAACTCTCATAAATGTACTCATATTTTCATGAAAATGATAAACCTTATGTGGGATCACCTAATAGTGTTTAGTATTATACATGAAATATGTGGGATTAATTGGTCATTCACAGTAACACTCTAAATAATTACATTACATTAGGAAATACGGGAAAAATCGCTTGCAGAGTATTTTTATGACATTACGCTGTTTAAAATGCATTGAAACTGATATAAATCATTTAATTTCATTATAAGTGATTAAGATAGAATAAGACATTCATAGCATTCTTATTCATTTACAGGAACATGGAAAAGAAATCAGTTACAGTATTGTCTGCACATACGGGGTTGTCATAAAAAAAAACTTCTCTGATATATGTGCCTTTAGCGACCTAAACATTCAACAAATCGAAAAGAAACGACAGATTTAGCTATTTAAAAGTATGCGCTCGAGATATTCATAATTTAATATAATAGAGCTCTTACGGTTACAATTACAGTAAAAAAAAAAAAAAGCTTAACATTTTTGACTAGCAAAACCCATTTTTTACATGCACAAATTCATCAGCATATTGAGTAACCATAAATGGCGCTGGAACAATACAGATATGACGAAAATTGCCTGTGTAATATCGTGGCTCTCAAACGTAATTATTTCCTATGTAATGTAATATTCAGCACTGTAAAACCAATGGTTATATTTTATTTACACTACGTGTGTAGAAATACAACCCCAAAAACACATTGTAAAACAAATGGTGTAACATTATTCAGTTCATAAATGGAAAAAAAATCGACTGTTGAAAAAACATGTCTTACAGCCACTCCTTCGTCTGGTGTTTTTTTTTTTTTTTTTTTTTTTTTTTTTTTTTTTTTTTTATAGTGAGTTACGACTGCAATTTTCATTGTACGTGTATCATTCCAACGCCATTTATGGTTTTTTCAATGTGTTGATGAATTTGCGAATGAAAAATAGTGGGTGTTGCCATTCGAAAATTTCGAAATTTTTTTACTGTAGCCGTAGCCGTGAAAGCTTTATTGTTTAAAATCATCACGATTTCGAGCGCTTACCTTGAAATATATATATCTAAAATTTCTTATAAATTGTTTAAGTGGTTAGGCCAGTAGAGGCTCATATATTGAGGAATATTTTTATAACCCTCCTGTAAATTCCATACCTCATGTACAATTCTTTTATTTAGCGGAAACTGCTGAAGAGGAATTTTCAACTAAAGTATATATGTATTTATTATTTGGAATAAATTTTGGCATATATGTTGTTAATAGATGCAAATCTGTATATCATATACAATGCTGTTAAAGGAATTCGGATATTTATCCGATTGTATAGATGAGAACAATAGAAATTGAGTTTCCAGTTATGTTAACCGTTTCCATATGGTTGATTTAGACATAACATTTTAACTTATTAAACGTTGTAGTTTTCTTACATTATTCTGAATGTGTTGGAAAGTATTACATAATGTATGCTTGGCGTATGATTTTGTTCTTTCTCGTTTCCTTTTAACATTAGGATCACCCACAGAATTGTGTTGATCAAGTCTTAAAGTGTTAAAAATTATATCTTTTGGAGATTTTGTAGTTAAGAAATCCCAACTTACGGTAACAAAACATAAAATTTATATAAGAAAGAACTATAATTCAGAATAAAATAAGAAAAAATCACTAAATCCATTTTCATGTTTGTTACCTCTCTTAAACACTTTCCGCGTTCTTTTATCCTCTGCTGAACAATAGCAGTTTTTATGATAAGCTATAATCAAAGATGAAACTCGTGTAATCTCTAAAAGATGATGTTGTGCCTGATATTTGGTATTTTTCTGTTATATAACTCCCTATTTCTGTGGGTTTTTTTTTTTACCTGCTATGCATTAAAGATAGAAGATAGAGGTTTTTTTTTTCAAACGACTATGATGATTTACTTTGATATGGATATGCTCGATATATTAAACGTGAAAGAAATATAAGGCTCAGCTGGAGTATTATGAAACACTTTCAAATATTATTCTCGGTATAGTTTTGATAAAATGTATAGTACAGTTTTATTTTTTGTCAGGGTTCGACTTATGCAGGGGCAATTGCCCCGAGCCCCCTTCTTTAGGAGGCCTTTATAACAATAATCAAGATTTTCATTAAAGGGTGATAAGTGCTTGATATTAGTCAAAAGTGACCGATATATTAGCCGATATATATTATACCGATATACCGACTTGATATATTAGTCAAAAGTGATCGAAATTAATATATTTTCAAACATTTAGAAAGGGAGTGTGGCCCCCTTTTCCCTCACTGTTTCCAGTACTCCCTCTACTTATGCAAAAAACAAACTATATCATTAAAAACTAATGATAAAAATTATTACAACAATTTAGTTTTTAGGTGCGTTCGTAATTATGTAAATACGTAGCACCTATTGTTGTCGCTCAGTCTGTCTGTCCGTCTGTCTGTCCGCATATAACAAAGCAAAAACTATCCAACCGAATCGTTTGAAATTTAAAATACATAATTATAACATAATTTTGTCGAGTCATTTCAAATTTTATGAAAATCGGATGGATAGATCAATTACAGGGACAATCAAAAGATTCCGTTACATTACGGTCAATGGGGAAAAAAGTTTCAAATGCATTTTAATCGCTTGAAATTTAAAACATATAATTATTGCGTAATTTTGTCGAATCATTTCAAATGTTATGAAAATCGGATGCATAGATCAATTACAGGGACAATCAAAAGGATTCCGTTACATTGCGGTCAATTGGGGAAAAAAATTCAAATGCATTTTAATCGTTTGAAATTTAAAACATATATTTATTACGTAATTTTAACGAGTCATTTCAAATGTTATGAAAGTCGGATGCATAGATCATTTACAGGGACAATCAAAGGTATTCCATGACATTACGGTCAATGGGAAAAAAGTTTCAAATGCATTTTTATGAAGTTACACTCATTCGAACATAATATAACTGGCATGAATTTATGAAGTATATACTAAATAATGCATTCTGTACAATCTGTGGCGCAAAGGATATTTGTTATTAGTTTATAGGGCCACACAAAAGTATTCCACTACATAATGCTATACGGGGAAACATTGTTTGGGGCGTGTTTTAATTATATTCAACTATTTCACATTTTATGAATAAGATATACGTTTCTGAGGTGTAATAAAAATTACTTTCTGTATATTTACAGGAAAACAAAAAAGATTTCGACTACTATACTGTATCCGAAGTACGCTCTACTATATCAGCAAGATTTGAATATTTTTAAAACTTCGTTGTCGTACGAACGCACCTCATTTGCTACGTTCACGTGCAATTTCCAACTTGTTTATTATTTTCAAAAGAATCTCATTATTAATGTTTCTTTGTAACAAGACAACTTAAAATCATTAATTGGGGCCAATGTTGAGCATTCTATTTTCGATATCTTATAATGTATGTAGATAAGCAAAGCAAAAGTTTGCGGAGAAATATTCGAGTCAACTAATCTATCATTTTTTCTACTATTATCAAACTAGTATTTTTTATTAAAGTTTTGACCTTCTTTTTCTAATATTCTGTACACAAATGTGAGCAGTACTGAGTACAAAATTTATGCATGCATACAATATTATGAAATTTAGTACAAGTCACTTCTATATTATTCACAAAGAAATTCTATAAATAGAAGCCCCCCCCCCCCTCAGAATGATGCTTGCCTCGGGGCCTTCCATAGCCTCAGTCGGATCTTGGTTTTTGTAATACTTGAGGTAACCAAATTGTCTCTAAATCACGAAGTTATCTCCGAAATCAGAATTGTATTGGAATCAGTATTGACAGTATAATAAGTCGCATGAATAAGTTCCAATGATAAGTCGCTGCGAAGATAATATTGCTCACCTGCAAGAAAAGTCGCACATCTTGCAAAAATTGATTTTCCGTTTTATCCCACTAATACATCTGTCATAAACGTGTCTTGCTATACAATTTTTTTTTTTTTTTTTTTTTTTTTTTAGTATAGTTATGCGGAAAATCACTTTTTTATGCTATGTGTCCATTTGTGACCACAGAAGAGAAGTGGATTATGTAGGGAGGTAAAACTCTTCAACTCTTCAAATCTAATCCTACGTCTTCAGTTTAAAGAGTTTACACTTTTATGTATGTTTTTACAACTGCATGCAGACCTACACTGAGAAAAAAAAATATGCCGCCTTCAACTAGAATGAATAGTTAGTCACTTTCTGAATCTCTAAACTAGAAATATAGATGTCCAAACTATGCGAGTGGGGTAAACAACTAAGCTGAATAGGCGAAATGACTTGACATTTCTAGTCTCGTGTTTTCTAGGAGAGGAAACGACATTGAACCGTTTCAGTAGCGAGAAATTAACGCTTGATTTTAGAAATGGTTTCTTAAGCTATAATTCTAGCTACTAAATCAAATCTATTGCGTTCGCATCTATTTGAAGAGATTTTTAGATAAATTTGACAACAAAAATATAGGAAAACGCGCTTGAATTCTAGTAAGAGACTCTGGAACTCTCTAAGAAATGGAACTAAAATTTATAGGGATGACATGGAACTATTTTTTCTAGAGCCATTACTTAGATTCTATATGCCAGAACCATATTTTTTTCTCAGTGTAAGTTTGTTGTTGAAAAGTGTTTATGCATTCAGTTTGTCTGTTTACCTATCTATCTATCACGGAATAACTCTCATAAATGTACTCATATTTTCATGAAAATGATAAACCTTATGTGGGATCACCTAATAGTGTTTAGTATTATACATGAAATATGTGGGATTAATTGGTCATTCACAGTAACACTCAATAATTACATTACATTAGGAAATACGGGAAAAATCGCTTGCAGAGTATTTTTATGACATTACGCTGTTTAAAATGCATTGAAACTGATATAAATCATTTAATTTCATTATAAGTGATTAAGATAGAATAAGACATTCATAGCATTCTTATTCATTTACAGGAACATGGAAAAGAAATCAGTTACAGTATTGTCTGCACATACGGGGTTGTCATAAAAAAAACTTCTCTGATATATGTGCCTTTAGCGACCTAAACATTCAACAAATCGAAAAGAAACGACAGATTTAGCTATTTAAAAGTATGCGCTCGAGATATTCATAATTTAATATAATAGAGCTCTTACGGTTACAATTACAGTAAAAAAAAAAAAAAAAAAAAAAAAAGCTTAACATTTTTGACTAGCAAAACCCATTTTTTACATGCACAAATTCATCAGCATATTGAGTAACCATAAATGGCGCTGGAACAATACAGATATGACGAAAATTGCCTGTGTAATATCGTGGCTCTCAAACGTAATTATTTCCTATGTAATGTAATATTCAGCACTGTAAAACCAATGGTTATATTTTATTTACACTACGTGTGTAGAAATACAACCCCAAAAACACATTGTAAAATAAATGGTGTAACATTATTCAGTTCATAAATGGAAAAAAAATCGACTGTTGAAAAAACATGTCTTACAGCCACTCCTTCGCCTGGTGTTTTTTTTTTCTTTTTTTTTTATAGTGAGTTACGACTGCAATTTTCATTGTACGTGTATCATTCCAACGCCATTTATGGTTTTTTTAATGTGTTGATGAATGTGAATTGTGAATGTGAGAAGTGGATTATGTAGGGAGGTAAAACTCTTCAACTCTTCAAATCTAATCCTACGTCTTCAGTTTAAAGAGTTTACACTTTTATGTATGTTTTTACAGCTGCATGCAGACCTAAGTGTTATAATTTCATGTTGCAATGAAATCACTCAAATTTTCTTTCGTCTCCCCTATGAAATTTATTTTTATCGAGATGTGTCATTTTTCTTGCAGGTGAACAATTAATTTCAGCAGTGAATAACAAATACCTATAAAATTCATTTTAAACGAACATTAATCGACGGTTGAAAAGACTGGTTTAAAATATATGTATAAAAAAGTATAAATATTTAAGTTATTTTCCTGTTTCTAAATTATCTTAAATAATTTCTGAATAATTGTAACTTATGCTTAAAAATAACGATTTTTATGATAGAAGTCTTTTTGTATCTAAATCGCGAAAATAGTTAAAGAGAAACTTTATCAGGGTTCGTGAAGATCTTGAAATTTTCACACCAGGAAATTCTTTGATACCAAACTTTTCTTATAGAAAATTTCCCCCTAAGTAAAGTGGAGTTTTGCCAGTTTTAGCTAAATTTATTTATTTATAAAAAAAAAAAAAAAAATGCCTGAAAATCAGCTGAAAACAACGGAATCTTACATGCCCTTTTATGTAATCTGTGAAGGATATTGTTATGTTAACATTTGGTATTTTCCCGTTATGTAATTATTTATTTATTCATTTATTTATTATTTATTTTTCTTTTTTTTTGTAACTACTACACTGTAAAAAAAAAATCCTTTAAATTTACGGCAAAAACTGCAGGTAGCAATGTCGTCAGCAGTTTTTTAAAAATGCAGTAAAATTAGATGTAATAGAAAAATTACATCTAATTTTACTGCAATGTTTACGGCAAAAACTGCTGGCAACATTGCTGTCAGAAGTTTTTGCCGTAAATTTATCGTATTTCTTTTTTTATAGTGTATGTATTAAAGATAAAGGAAGGAGGTCCTTTCTTAAGTGACTATAAGGATTTACTTTAATATAAAGCTGCTTGATATATTAAAAAAGAAAGAAAAATTATAGAAAAAGTATTAGGAAATACTTTCAAATGCTGTGGAATGCTGTGAATGCTGTGTGTGGAATGCTGTGAAATTCTCATGGGTTTGGCAAAATATATAGTACAGTTTTATTTTCTGGAATATTTAACATAGCCAAATTGTGTCTCTAAATCACGAAATCGCCAAAGAAGTCACAATAGTATTATATCAATAATAAGTCTTCGCTAAGATGCTATATGCTGTATATCGACCAATACATTTCATTTATTAATTAGAAATGCGATAAATTTGATTTTACGTGAGTCTTAATCCATGTTTGGCATTATGTATAAAAAATACTGTTTCATTCATTTTTAGAAAATTTCTTTAGTGAAAATAATTTTTAATCAACAATTGCTTATTGGCATTATTTAAATACACAGGATTTCTACGGTCTTTTATTTGTAAGCACTTATTTTTCCTCCATACTGATCATTATCTTATTTAATCGTACGATATTATACGATTAAATAAAGCGATGACTAATATTCTAAAATTAAATTAGTGTTACACTGTAAAAAAATTTAAAAAATCGTAAAATTTACAGCAAAGTCTGCTGCCAGCAGTTTTTGTCATAAAATAGTAGTAAAATTCGATGTATTTTTTTTAATGCATCTAATTTTACTGCAGTTTTTGCTGTAAATTTAATAGATTTTTATACAGTGTATTTGGAAAGACACCTTGCAGATTTATCCCTGAATAAATGGGATTCAGTTTCCTATGCAAAAATTATCTGTCTTAGTATATATTATAACTGATAAACGACGGAAGCAGGTTTTAAAGACTGAAACCGAAACTAAATTCCGGTAATCTTTCTACTTACGGCCGAAAATGGAAACGAAAACGAAAAAGAACACTTTTAATAAATACTAATACATGTATAAATATTCATAAATAGTTAACAAAATATTCATAATTAATTATATGTATTAAGAAAAAATGCATAATTAATTATTATTTATATGCATTTATTAAATGTACGTTATTATTAATTATTAATTATATGTGTCTCCCAATTTGGCTGTCTGTTCATTAGAACCAAAATTTTTTATCCCAAGTATTCAAATTACATTTATATAAAAATATTTCAGTTTTTGGTATTCACATCTCTATTTATATTTATACAGATTTTTGTAAATGATCATCAGTTATAGTAGAAGTTTCTCATGGGGTATTTAAAACATTTCTGCTGTTTCAAAGCAGAAATCTCTTATTACTATTAAGCCTGCAGACTTTAATTATCTCGTGAAAAAAGATTGCATTGCTTGCTTTATAATTTGACCCACGTCATGAGTCAGTCATGACTAATAATTATAGATAATAAAGTTTTAGCAATCAGTATTCTCATTTGTTCTGATACAGCTTAAATCGATGAATAATATTGAAAATTTCAAAAGGAAGAGAAGAAATTTTTGGAGAGCAGATAATTTCAATCGAGTTTCGGACTTAATTTCAATCGAGTTTCAGAAATCGAATTTTCGGCAAAATTCAGATTTTGGGACAAAAAAGAATGAAACCGAATTTTTGGTTCTTTAATTATAATACATGATTGTTAATAAAAAATACTATTTACAACTGAGTATTCAAGTATTCCGATGAACAGCGTTAAAGGTTTTATTATAGAAATTATTTATTAGTTACATGCCTGCTGCTAATTTAATGAGCAATTACTAGTTAACGTAAATACTACTGCAGTAGTGTGCTATTAAGAGACATTTCTTGGCATTCTAGAAATGGTATTTCAGTATAATTAGTGGTAAATGTGTGTAAGAGAAGAGTACATTTAACAGTTATGAATGAATGGGGAATGTTTTATAGCATTACATTTGACAGTCTTGAAACAGCCATAATTATTCTAATGAGAGATATTAAAATGGTACTAGTCTGTTATTCCAATTTAATCCTGTTTTAATCAAATAATTACACATTGAAAAAAAATTCACGTGATATTCTCATTTTTTAAAAATATTGGATATTTAGTAATGGATATTACTTTATATTTTTCAATGATTTCTGAACAAAGCATTATATTTAAGTACTGCAGGAGTTTGGTTAATTCTTCAATCTAAAAAATTCTTGCAAATTATTTCCACAAACATTTAAACACATTCACAATCCGCTTTTTAGATTCAAAATAAAAGATGTTATATTCTACTAAACCTGTTTTTTCATTAATAGCAATACCAATGAGGCAGATATTGTAACGATTTCAATAAATTGATTTTTGTTTTCTGTGTAATGTGGTGGCATAATGAAAAAAGCTGGAAATGGCCGTTATTATCATATAAAGACTACTGAATTAGACACATATTTATTCAGAATATAGATGACAATATATAGATATCACTGATCAAATTATAACTTATATTTTGTGCTAATCAGTTGTAAAAATTCAAAACTTTCGTCTATCTCATACACATTATTATTTTCAGAAAAATGTAACTTTTTAAACCAAAATCTAATCAGCAACAACTTCTAGCAGAACGTGAAGTTTGAGGCAAATCAATGCGTTAATTTTTGAGAAAGAATCATTGGAGGAATCGTAAAATAAAAATCTAGATAGAAGCGCCACTTATTGAGCAATTTACTCCAATAAATAAATAAATAAATGATACTGAATTATATCAGGGACTAACTGTATCTGAAGTTTAATGAAAATTCATGTATTCGTTCCTAATTCCTATTGTAATAATCATAAATAATGTAGCATTAGCAATCCCACCTGTTAAACGATTTACAACAAAAGCTAATCAGAACCATATTATATCAAGCACTAATGGAATCTGAAATTTTATGAAAATCCGTCAATTAGTTTTTGAGATATAGCCACTCCAAAAATCGTGAAAGCGGCATTTGTTGGGCGATAAACACCTAATCAGCTCCAGTTGATCTCAAAGTCTAAATGTATCTAAAATTCTGTGAAATTCCGTGCATTAGTTCTGGAGATAGATCACCCACAAAAATTTTATCACATACCGACTAATGGAACTTCAGTGCGATAGACTCACAGGTAGACATTTTGCAAAAACAGGTTTTTTGGATTCTCTGACTGAATAATTGATGTATAAATCAGTCGTATACACTCTGACGTATAAATCAGTCGAAAAAAGGATTTCGAAAATATTCATGACTCCAATACTTTCTTCTTGTAAAGATAGAAAAAAATAAATGAGATAGTTCATTTAAAAACGGACCATAAAATTTGCTTTATTCCCTCCGTTAGTCGGTGAAGTCTTTCAAGTCTGTAAACAGGTGCTATATAGTGCTATATGCAAGGAAGTATATGAAATCAGACTTTGTTCACAGTGGGAATAAGTTAAACAGATTTTATGCACTTCCGAAATGGACTATCCCATTTTTTAGGTGCGTTCGTAATTATGTAAATACGTAGCACCTATAGTTGTCGTTCAGTCCGTCCGTCTGTCCTTCCGCATATAACAACGGAAAAACTACCTAACCGAATTTTTGAAATTTAAAATATATAATTAATATATAATTTTGTCGAGTCATTTCAAATTTTATGAGAATCGGATTGATAGATCAATTACAGGGACGATCAAAAGTATTTTATTACATTACGGTCAATGGGGAAAAATGGTTCAAATGCATTTTAACCATTTGAAATTTAAATACATACTTATTACATAATTTTTTCAAGTCATTTCAGTTTTTTTGAAAATAGGATGCATAGATCAAATACAGGGACAAACAAAAGTACTCCGTTACATTACAGTCAATGAAAAAAAAATTTCAAATTCATTTTGATGATGTTGCACTCATTCGAACATAATAATATTGATATGCATCATAAAGTACATATTGTAATATAGATTTTGCATAATCTGTTGTGCAAAGAACATTTGTTATTGATTTACAAGGCCACACAAAAGTATTCCATTACATAATGAGTATAGAGAGAACATTGTTTGGTGCGCATTTTAATTGTAATTAGCTATTTACAATTTTATGAGATTGATATATGAGAGTGATATTTTTAAAACTTCATTATCGTGCAAAGGCACCTCATTTGCTACGCTTTATGCGCAATTTCCAACTTCTTTTTTAAGTGGACTTGGTCTACTATAGTTGTTACCCCTCGTATGATATTATCATAAAACAATGTCAATGTTCAGATACTGTTTGTCAAATAACTTCATTATTGTTAAGATGTCAACGAAAATCATCAGGTTTCGAGTTGCAGAAATATACTCTGTAATTTTGACAAATTAAGCTGATTACGACGGTGGTTTTTTAATACAAAAACCTTGTTTGCGTTATAAAATGTGTAATACAAAATTTTTTTCTTCATAGCGCAATAACATCCAGAAATTTCAATTCAAAAAGTTAGCTTTAACAATATTTTCTAAATGACCTTTTTCTTTTACGAAAACATAAATAAATAAATAAATAAAAATATAATTCGATTATTCTGTTTCTGTTTAAAAATACCTTCCAGTTTATCTTTTACCTAACAAAAATGTTAACAAAAAACTTAACATGCATTTTTATAACTATATCTTTGTACTGAGATACCTTTTATATATATGTGTGTATATATATATATATAACTATTTAAAAACTGATTTCTTACGTGTTAAATTTAACATCATTCAAAAATGTTGTTAAGGTAATCCCTTATTAGCTGCTTCATCCCTGTAATTTTAATGAGCAATTACTAGTAAACGCAAATATCCATGCAGTGGCGTGTCATTAAGAGCCAACCCTTTCTTAACCTTTTAGAAATGGTACTTCAGTATAATTAGTGTTAAATGGATTTAGCGGATTAGTTACATTTAGTATTGCTGAATGAATAGGGGATGTGTTACAATATTATATTTGACAATTTTAAAATTGGTTTAAATATTACAATGAAAGTTATTAAAAGCACTACTTAGATAGCAAGTATTATTAAATCTTGCTTTTTTATGACTTTAACACTTTCAATAAAGTTGACATGATAGACAAGTGTTTATGAATCAGGTTATCTGTCCCTCTATCCATGTTTTAACTCATGCAAATATACTCGGATTTGCATCCAATAGATTCTGTTAATTATGCTTACCATGGCATATTTTGTATTGCACATGGAATGTATAGTATCAATACTCAAATACGGAGCCATTCAAAAGAATTCCTTTACATTATAGTATATGGGAAAAAACGTTTGTAGAGTATTTTAATGGCATTACGCTATTTCAGATGTATTGAAACTGATATAAATCATAAAGATGATTACAATAAATAAGGCACCCATAGCACTTGTCGTTCATTTATAGGTACACACAAAGAAATAGGATACAGTACTTTCTTTGAGCAATCATTGCTGAAAGTTCATCTTTCAATTTCTGTATACGCTTTTAAAATTAACTTTTTTGCTTGCTACTTATTATGTATAAAATCTATACCTTGTATGCAGAGCAGGCACAAAAGGATTCGCATACCATCCACCTTATTAGCGAAAATCGATGAAAGGAAATTTTCAACTAAGGTATGTATTTCCGAATTGAAGGAAAATTTTGAATGCATGAAGTAAATGGGTGATTCTTCAATAAGTGGGTAATTTCTGTTCCATAGAGTTACTTGCTGTTTTTGACTTTCATATAGTTTCTTTTTAGCATAAAATGTATGTTAAATTTTAAATGATAATTCAATTCCAGCTGTTCCCATCAACAATTTGAAAACTATCAAAATTTTTTGAAGAGACCTGTTTGTGATATAAAGATTTGAATCTATTTGGGTGGTTCTCCAATAAGTGGGTAATTTCACTCATTGATTTAATGAAAAATAAAATTTTAATTTTAACCAATATTTTTTAATAATTGGATACAGCTTAGGATACTGAGTAATATGTAACATTCCGGCATAAACTTTAAGCACTATATATATTTAAAAAAAATATTTTATAAATTAATTTAGTAATCAATGTCACTACTGTCCCTAAGATAGTTGTTTACTTTATAAATTAGGATTTTAATAAAATTTATTTGAAAAATAGCTGTATTTTATTAACGTGTATCTTTTTATAGTAATAAAATATAATGTTTAATATATAATCTGTGATAAATCTGAATAATGTTTAAGTTTTAAGAGTAAGGGGACAAGAGGGACATATACATGGACAGAAGTGACATACTTTCAAAACTTTTCAGTTTTGAACATTTTAATAATTTAACATCTATTATTTTTTTACTATTTAAAAATTTGACTAATTTTTTAGAAAAAATAACCAACAATAAGATAATGAGTGAATAAATGAATTTATTTGGACAAAATTTTCAGTTAGAAAAAAGTGTTTAGGTATGAGAAATAATGCTCATTTTAAAATTTATATCATATAATTTGTCTATAGTAAAATATCTTGAAGTAACTGGTCGAGGGGGAAAATCCAAAGCACACAAAATTTCATTCTTTGGAATATCCTATATGTCTGGTGTATTTGGCCAATAGAATTGGCTTCCATTCCTTAACATAAAGTTTATTTTAAGGATGTCATCATTTATTTCTTCATATAAACCTGTTAAAAACAAATTTTGCAATAAGTAATATGAAAAAATAAAATATGTCGAAAACAATTTAAAATAATAATTTAATTCTAAATAAAAATTTAAAACTCACCAGGAAACCAATTTTTATAATATACAACTGCAATCCAACTTCATACACAAATATGTTCACTTTCAGAACCAGGAATTGATACTTCAGTATCTTTAAAATCATTGGGCATATCCTTAAAACAGAGATATAAGTCTACAAATGATTGTTCTGAACAGTAATGTTGATATTTTTCACGTGTCTCACATGTGAAACATCTTAAGTAACGCAGGTGAAGTGTGATATTTTCAAACTTATTCCAAGTGAGCTGATGCAATTTTAATAGATTTGGAATAGATGAGATCACCGTATAAATTGGCTTCAAGTCATTTGTGGTAATAATTGTTGCTTCGGAGATTCAGTCCTCAAATAAATAATTTGAGAGGGTTGGGTAAATCTGACAGTCGTGACAGGGACAGTAGTGACAAAATTAAGAAAATTGCTTCTGTGTACATAGTGAGTTAGGCTGAGTAAGACTGCAATATGATATTTTGTACTAAAAAAATGTATGTTATATCATGACAAAATAATAAATAAAAACAATAACAAGGACAGTTTAAGTAGGGGACAGTAGTGACAAGTAATAAACATATTCTTACCTTTCTATCCATTTTGTAGCTTGTAAATATTTTTGAAGTCCTTAGAATTGTACCCTGTGTTTTTCTGGGCAATTAAGATGGGTCCTTCTACTAAATGCACCTATTCACGAAATTTTATCTGGCCACCTGGTGGTCAATTTAGCAGTTTTGTATAAGGGGACAGTAGTGACATAAAAACTAAGGGACAGCGTTTCTAAGACTCAGAATAAATATAAATTTATTTTTAATTTACAAAAAAAAAAAAAAAAAAAAAAAAAAAAAAAAAACGTTATTATGTATTTATGGATATAATTTTTTATTTTGGGTGGTAAAATTGTTAAAAATAGTTTGTCATTACACTTAAAATTGATCCAGAAGATCAGTACATGAGGTGAGGGACAAGGGACAGAAGTGACAAATTGAATATTTAAAATACTATTACAGTAAAATTTATAGTTATTTTCTTGAAAATACTTTTTTAAATTGTAGAAATACATTACAAAATACATTTTATGCTAAAAAGAAACTACATGAATGTCAAAAAACAGCAAGTAATCCTAAGGGACAGAAATTACCCACTTATTGGAGAATCATCCATATCTTAAACTGAAAGAAAGTGTGAAAATACTCGAAAATATATCTGAATTATGGAAATGGTTTGTTCAGCAATAAAAATCTAAATTTCAAATTCGTTTTCCGCCTTTTAATAAACGCTACAGAATTTTGAAACTGTCTAATTTATCTTTGTTCTCCTTGTCGAGGTTAAAAGCTAGTGCGCCCATCTCATTTAAAAGCGCCTTAAATGAGTAAACATTTAAACAGTTTAAATGTAAACAGTTTAAATGAGTAAACATTTATCAATGTCATTTGAAATGAGAATTTGCATTTTTGGTTAATGATTAGGCGACAATTCACAGCAAATACTTAATTATATATTTTTTTTTTAAGTAGAAAAAAATAATTCATTATTTTTCAGGCTGTAAATTAGGTTTATTCTTTTTTTAAATGTAAATTGTACAAATTTTAAAGTAAACAACTTTAAGTCAATAAATTAAAATACCTAAATATTTAAAAGTTTATATTTGTTTCATTTTTTCATTTATCTATAAAAAGTAATAAATTAACCAATTTAATTTTAAAATTTAATTGCGTATTTTAAAATGTAAATTAAAAAAATTGTCTAGTGTAAATTTGAAAATTTTTTATAGTGAACAATGAAGAAATCATACTGAATCGCAAACGCAAAATACGTAAAATTCACTAGAAAAATTCTTATTCTGCTCTTACATGAAACTCTGGTACCTGTGAATAATGTTTATTCTATTAATTTCTTTCTATTAAAAATAAAGAGGCAAAAAAAAAAATGTATCAAAAATATTTCAAAACATTTAAAAACATAACTTGCACTGCAAAAATTTCAATTCTGCATTCTTAAACCTGCAATCTGCCACAAAATATAAAAATATATCTATAGAAAAGGAAGAGCATGTAAAAATCCATTTAAAATAAAATGAGGTATTTAAAAAAAATCTGATAAACAGTTGTTCAGGACTATCCACATATGATGGATATATGAGCATTATTCTCACAAACTATATCAGACCAGTCATTTTAAAATTAAAAAAAGTCCTTCTTATACGTTTTAATTTTTTTATAGTTTAAAATAAAGATTTCCTTCCGGCTGAATTACTAATACTATAAACATTTTAAAAATAACATAGCATCCAATAGCAAAATTCTAATTCTTCTTTTTCATACTGTTATAGAATCTGTACCTGACATAATAATGCACAGCTTAAACTGAAAGAAAGAGTAAAAAATAACTGAAAATAAATATGAATTATACAAATACTTTGCTTAGCAATAAAAATCTGAATCTGAAATTCGTTTTTCGCCTTTTAGGAAACGCTACAGAATTTTGAAACTGTCTAATTTATCTTTGTTCTCCTTGTCTAGGTTAAAAGTTAGTGCGCCCATGTCATTTTCAAGCACCCTGTGTTTAAATGAGTAAGCATTTATTAGTGTCATTTGAAATGAGAACTTTCTTTTTTGGTTAATGATTAAGCGACTATTTTTAATTAATACATAATTATATTTTATTTTTAAATGAAAAAATGATTCATTATTTTTCAGGCTTTAAATAAGAATTATTCTTTTTTTAATGTAAATTGTAAAACATTAAAGTGAACAACTTTAAATCAATAAATCAAATTATTTAAATATTTAAAATTTTACATTAGTTTCATTTTTTTCATTTATTTGTAAAAAGTAATAAATTAATCTATTGAATTAAAACAGTTAATTGCGTATTTTAAAATGTAAATTAGAAAAACTTGTCTAGAGTAAATTTTTATTTTTATATAGTGAACAATGAAGGAATCGTACTGAATTTCAAATACAAAATGAATAAAATTTACTAGAAAAATTCTTATTCTGCTCTTACATAAAACTCTAGTACCTGTGACTGACATAATAATTATTCTATTAATTTCTTTCTATGAAAAATAAAGAGGCAAAAAAAATGCATTAAAAATAATTCAAAGCATTTAAAAACATAACTTGCACTGCAAATGTTTCAATTCTGCGTTCTGAATCCTGCAACCTACTACAAAATATATCTTTAGAAAAGGAAGAGCATGTAAAAATCCATTTAAGGGGACGGTGGACGTTATTTTTTTTTTCATCATAGCAACATGAAATTTTGTTCATCTATGCATTTAACTAAAAGCATGTACAACACCTTCAAAAAATTTCCAATCTTATTAAAATTTGTAATTTTTTTAAAATTAAATTTTTAAACGGAATTTTAAAATGCTCCTCGTGTTTTAATTTTTGTGATATTTTCTTTGTGCATTTTTATCACAATTATAAACACATTTGTGTAAGATTTTTTAAATCTCTTGAATATTTAATATTTTACAGATTTTTTTCTAAATTCCACATCGATTTTCATCAAAATTTTACTTTTTAATAAGTAAAAAATCAAATTTGAGTATCTGAATAAAGACGAATTTTAAAAAGCTTACACAATTTCTTTCTAAACAAGATCAGAATATTGCCTTATAAATTTCATAAATATTGGTCAAATATTACGTCGCAAGAAGCATTTTAAAAATCTAAAAACGCTGAAAAATTAGTTTTGAGAAAAACAGATTTAAAGTATGTAAGTACACTTACCTTTATTATTTACTTCTTAAAACCTTCATAAATGATATTTTAATAAGAAAAAACTATTTTGGTACTATTTTACCTCAGAAATAGATCTTTTTTGAGACAATTTTGTTATAGACGATTTTGCTGAAATAAATGTCCACTGTTCCCTTAAAACAAATTGAGGTACTTTTTTTTTAATCTGATAAAAAATTGCTCAAAACTATTTACATCTGATGCATATATGAGCAATATTCTCACAAACTATATCAGACCAGTCATAAAAAAAAATTCTTATACGTTTTAAAATTTTAATAGTCTAAAACAAAAATTTCCTACCGGCTGAATTACTAATACTACAAACATTTTAAAAATACATAGCATCCAATAGCAAAATTCTAATTCTTTTCTTTCATACTGTTATAGAATCTGTAACTGACATAATAATGTATATCTTAAACTGAAAGAAAGAATAAAAATAGCTGAAAATAGATATGAATTATAGACATGCTTTGTTTCGCAATAAAAACCTGAATTTGAAATTGGTTTTTCGCCTTTTATGAAACGTTACAAAATTTTGAAACTGTATAATTCATCTCTGTTCTTCTTGTCGAGGTTAGAAGTGAGTGCGCCCATATAATTTCAAGTGCCCTGTGTTTAAATGAATGAACATTTATCACTGTCACTTAAAATGAGAACTTGTATTTTTGGTTAATGAATACGCGACTATTTTCAGCAAATGTTTAATTACATTTTATTTTTATGTGAAAAAATAATTTATTATTTTTCAAACTCTAAATGAAGATTTAAATATAAATTATACAGATTTTAAGAGAAAAATTTTAAATCGGTTAAATTAAATAATTAAAATTTTAATTACATATTTTAAATTAAAAAATTGTTTAACAAATATAAAAGATAAATTATTTAAGTATTTAAAATTTTATATTTGTTTAAAAAATATTTTTTTCAATACTCTGCAAAAATTAATAAATTAATAAATTTAATTACAAAATTTTATCGTGTATTTTAAAACGTAAATTATAAAAAGTTGTATGGTGTAAATTTAATTTTTTTTTATAATGAACAACGAAGAAATCATACTGAGTTGCAAGTACAAACTTTTCAAAATATGTAAAATTCACTGTAAA
Source organism: Maratus speculifer (assembly GCA_964019185.1). Classification (NCBI taxonomy): domain Eukaryota; kingdom Metazoa; phylum Arthropoda; class Arachnida; order Araneae; family Salticidae; genus Maratus; species Maratus speculifer. The sequence continues at coordinate 187,923,366 of OZ025301.1, forward strand.
ATTCTAATTTTACACAGTAAAAAAAAATCTGTTAAATGTACGGCAAAAACTATTGATAGTAATGTTATCAGCAGTTTTTCCATAAAAATTGCAGTAAAATTAGATGTAATAAAAAAAATTAAATCTAATTTTACTGCTATTTTTATGCAAAAACTGCTGGCAACATTTAACATTACTGTCAATAGTTTTTGCTGTAAATTAAAAAAAAAATACTATGTGCTATTAATTAAAATTATGGTATCTATAACTAACATAATATTTTTTCCTGTTAAAGTGAAAGAAAGCGTAGAAACAGCTGATAATAGATATGAATTGTAGAAATGATTCGTTCTGAAACAAAAATCTAAATTTGATATGGGTTTTTTGTCTTTTCAAAACGCTACAGAATTTTCAAATCGCCTAATTTACCTTTATTCTCACTGTAAAAAAAAAAAAAAAAAATCCGTTAAATTTACGGCAAAAACTTCTCGCAGCAATGTTGCCAGTAGTTTTTGCCGTAAAACTTGTGGTAAAATTAGATGTAATAAAAAAAAAAATTACAACTAATTTTACTGCAATTTTTACGGCAAAAACTGCTGGCAACATTGCTGCCAGCAGTTTTTGTGTAAATTTACCGCTTTTTTTCTTCAGTTCTTTTTATCAAGGATCATGTCATTTTCAGGTGCATACTATTTAAAAGAATAGATATTTACCACTGTCATTTAAATAAGAAATTCCTCTTTTGTCCAATGAATAAGCAATTACTTTCAGTAACTACTCACTTAATCATACTTTATTTTTATGTGGAGAAAATAATTTATTATTTACCAAAACTAAATGAAGATTTATTGGTCTCAAACATGTAAAATGTAAAAAATTTTTTAATTGAAAATATTTAAATTGGTTACATAAAATATTTAAAATTTAAATATTTAATTTGAATTTTTTTTTAAATATTTAATATTTAAACATTGCTAAATTTAAATATTTGATTTAGTATTTAAATATATTGAAACTTTTAATTTTTAAACAAATACTGAATTTTATTTTTTTAAATATTTAAAATTTTATATTCGTCTTAAAGTGATTAAATTTACTTTTTGTATCAATCACGCAAAATATTAATGAATTATAAATTTAATAAAAAAATTAATTACATAATTTTAAATAGAAAAATTGTTATAATGTAAAATGAATGTTTTAAATAATGAATAACGAAGAAACTAATTTTAATTACATATAAAATTTTTCAGCTTCCTCTAGAAAAATTCTAATTACTATCTTGCACAATATTTTCGAATTTGTAAGTGACATAATTCTTTAACTCTTAAAAGGAAAAAAGTTAAGAAACAGTAGAAAATAAATATGAGTTATGAAAAGACTTGGTTCAGAAATAAAAATCTGAAAGTGAAATAGACGTGTTGCCTCTTAGGAAAAGCGCCACATAATTCAGAATTCGTCTATCTTTGTAATTCATTAGTAATTTATAATATCATTTTTTCTAATTTATATTTATATAAATTTGCCTAAAAATTTATTATTTTCCATTTCTAATTGCAGATTTTGTGGAATTTTAACATACGAAATTTATTATAGTGATTTTTTTCACAAATAAATATTTATTATTTTAATTAAACATCTTAAATATTTAGTCTCTAAAATTTTAAACAACTATTAATTTTTTTTTAATATTTAAAATTTTATATTTATTTTAAAATGTCTAAACTTTTCGGTTTTTAATCTTTTACACAAAAATTAATGATTTAATAAAAAAATAATTAATTTAATATTTAAAATTTTATATTTATTTTAAAATGTTTAATTTTTTTGGTTTTTAATCTTTTATACAAAAATTAATGATTTAATAAAAAAAAAATAATTAATTTAATACAAAAATTAATTTAATAATTTAAGATGCAATTTTTTTTTTCATGTAAAATGAATTTGTTTATAGTGAAGAACGAAGAAACATTCTATTAGAATTACAAATAGAAAGTTTTCATCCACGAGGAAAATTCTAATTATGCTCTTGCTATATATCCTGGTATCTGAAACAGACAAAATAATGTGCCTGTTAAAGTGAAAAAAAAGTAGAAACAATTGAAAATAGATATGAATTATGGAAATGCTCGACTCAGAAATAAAAATCTAAATTTGAACTTTCGTCTTTTTGAAAATGATGCATAATTTTAAAATCCTCCAATTTATCTTTGTTTTTCTTATGGAGGTTAAAAGTTCACGAGTTTGTGTCAAATTAACATTCTCTGTGTTTAAATAAAACAAGTTGGAAAATGCACGTGAAGCGTAGCAAATGAGTTGCGTTCGTACGTAAGTTTTAAAAATATTCAGATCTTGCTGTCATAGTAGACAGTACTTCGGATACACCATAGTGCTCGAAATCTTTTTTGTGTTCCTGTAAATATACAGAAAGTAACTTTATTACACCTCAGCAACGTATATCATATTCATAAAATGTGAAATAGTTTAATATCATTAAAACACGCTTCAAACAGTGTTTCTCCGTATAGCATTATGTAGTGGAATACTTTTGTGTGACCCTGTAATTTAATAATAAATATTCTTTGCATCACAGATTGTACAGAATGTATGTTTTGGAACATATATACTTCATAGGTTCATGTTAATTTTATTATGTTCGAATGCACACCATTAAAATTCATTTGAAACTTTTTCCCCCATTGACCGTAATGTAAAGAAATACGTTTGATTGTCCCTGTAATTGATCTATGCATCCAATTTCCATAAAAATTGAAATGACTCGACAAAATTATGTAATAAATATACGTTTTAAATTTCAAACGATTAAAATGCATTTGAAACTTGTTTCCCCATTGACCGTAATGTAACGGAATCCTTTTGATTGTCCCTGTAATTGATCTATCCATCCGATTTTCATAAAATTTGAAACAACTCGACAAAATTATGTAATAATTTTGTATTATAAATTTCAAACGATTCGGTTGGATAGTTTTTGCTTTGTTATATGCGGACAGACAGACGGACGGACAGACAAACGGACAGACGGACGGACTGAACGACAACTATAGGTACTACGTATTTGCATAATTAAGACAGCACCTAAAAACATTTATTAGACTCTTTTAAGAGAAGAGCAAGTTTTGTTTAAATGAATAACTATTAAATTTATATATATTTTGTTATTATTATATACATTTTGTTTAAATGAATCAACTATTTTCTGGAAATACCCATTTAATTATTTTTTGCTTTTATGTTGAGAAAATAATTTATTGTTTTTTAAATTCTAAATGAATATTTTTTGGTATTTTAATATATAGATTTTTTATGGCGATTTTATTCATTATTAAATATTTAATATTTTAATTGGATCCGAGACACATTACAGAATAATTTTTATTTGCTAAGTTAAAATTGGAGAAACATTTTGTGATGATTAACCATATTATTTGTAAACAAAATCAAATGATACAACTTCTCATACTGTTTAAAAAATAAATAAAATTTAAAATGTATTAAAGTGGCATAGTATAGGATCGTTATAATTCGAAATATTATTTATAGAATTATTATTTTTTTTCGTTTAAATAAACAAAAATACAGGGTAAGACATATGTAGCGAAACAATAAGATATCTCTTTAAATATTGACCCTAGACCCATATTTCCAATTGCCAAAATTCATAAAAAAAGGTGATAAGATAAGTTTTAATTCCACGGGGGGGGGGGGGGGGTATTTGAAAAAATGCGAAAATTAAATTTTTATACGGCCCCCGTAGGACAATTATACGGTCACCGTCCTAATTAGGAAATTACTCCTTATCCATTCCTAAACTGAACATTTTTTTTTTTTTTTTTTTTTTTATCGCCATATCTAAACACCTCACAAAGATATTAAAATGTAAAATTCGCCAAAATTCGTGACTTACTTTTCTTGAGCACTTAAACATGCTTATAAACAAAGAATTTCCTATTTATTTTGAAAGCAAGTGAGAGATCGTCCACAAATTGTCCACTATTAAATGTCGATTTAAGACATTGCGTCTTATTTGGACATAAAAAAGCAGCGTATTAATTTAAAGCTAAACTTGTTTCGAAATATGGTGGTAGTCTGTACTGGAAGTCGGCATGTGTCAAAATATCCAGGTCCAATCCCAAACCTACCCATAGGGGAAAAAAAAAAAGTTCGGCCAGGCCTGGAAAAATGTTAAAATCATAACCTGGACCTGCATGGAGAAAAGTTTAATTCATAGCCCAGCTCAGCCGTGAATTTCTACATAGTTTTTTTTTTTTTTTTTTTTTTTTACATTGGTATGATTAAAAATTGTTTCGTATGGAAAAATTCTGACCAAAAACTCTTATTATAGCTTTCCGTCTTTCATATTTATACTTTTTATTTTTAAAGAAGCGCGAAATATATATTTATTGATATAATATATTTATTGAAGTGAAACCTTCTTTAGGCGCGATGAACATTTTTTAGATGGGGAAAAATATTTAACTCGCGGCACTATTAAAGTAACTGACACCTCTGTATATAAGTACCTGTATTTTTGAGGGCCTCTTCACGGGGGGGGGGGGGTAAAGGGGGCTTGCACCCCCTCAACATACACCATAAAATTTCGCTCATTTAATTCTCTATCATGTTTAACTTAAAACTTTGAAGTACATGCCCCATCCCGGGGCTGAGGACCCCCCCCCCCTGTCGGTTACTCACCGAATTTTGTTCATTTCTTCACTTCATTTCAATCTTTAAAAGGCTATAACTTTGCTTTTATGGGAGCTACAGCGGGATGAAAAATTTTAGCATAGATAACTTTTCGTTTCCGTTCCTTTTATTATTTAAGTTTTCTGGTTTTCCCATGGGGCCGTTTTTTGGAGGGCAGAGGGGGGGTTCTAATTTTTGATGTAATATGTCTATTGAAAGCTTATGCGGAATTAAACAATTCAAACAGACATTTTACAAGTTTTTATTATTTATCTACAAGGTTCTTGACTTATAAGAATTTAAACAGGAGGAGTGTGAAAAAAAACTCATCAAGAAATAAAAAAAAAACCTCATTTTCACAAGAAGTCGTTTCCGTAGCCATTGCTTGAAAGCTGGATTTTAAAAACAAACCAAAACATAAAAATTAATATTTCCTGTTCCAATTAAGACAGAAACAGGATTTAACCGTCATTTTAAGCCAATATATATACATATATATATTTGTTTTAGGAAAATTTGAAGATTCTCCCGAACGTTCTTAAATGTCTTAAATATTAGTTTTTTTTAAATTTTAAAGTATTATAGAATTTTAATTAATTAAATATTTAAATATCAACTTTTACATTTATTTAAAAATATTTATTTTATTTTTTATCTTTTATACAAACATTAATGGAATAACAAATAAAAAAATAATTAATTTTACATAAAAACTAATTGCATAATTTAAAATGTAAAAAAGTTTTTTATGTGAAATTAGCTTGTTTTATAATGAATAACAAAGAAACTACTGAATTACAAATATAAACTTTTCATCCACTAGGAAAATTCTAATTATGCTCTTATGTTATTCTGGTATCTGTAACTGACATAATAATGTATCTCTTAAAATGAAAGAAAATATAGAAACAATTGAAAATAGATATGAATCATGGAAAAGCTTAGTTTTGAAACAAAAATCTAAATTTGAAATTGGTTTTTCGCCTTTTCGATGACGATACAGAATTTTGTCTATCTTTGTTCTATTTGTTGAGGTTATAAGTTGGTGCGTCAATGTCAAATTCAGATGTCTTGTGTTTATATAAATGTATATTTATCAATGTTATTTACGATGAGAAAAACAACTTTGTTTAAAGGAATAACTATTTCTAGCAAACCCTCTCTTAATTATATTTCGCTTTTATGTTGTTAAAATTTTATTTTTAAATTTTAACAATGTGTTTCAATGACATCTGCGAGCATAAAACCAAAATTATTCCTATACTCTTTTTGTAAAAAATAAAATTAAGAAAAAAAAAACTACTTAATATTCTATAGTAATAAAGTATTAATATGATCTGTCCCCAAAGTTTAGACAATCAAGGAAATTTGCATTAATATAAAAAGAAAAATTATACAATTAAAATTCGCGAGATAGGTAATAAATAAAAGCAGCTTTACAGATATACGCATATAAATTATGATCAAAGGCTCAAAATTGTAAAATATACATCAAAATATATAACAGTATGCTATCCCACATTTACAGGCACAATACAGCAGTACATGATTTCTTTTACATTTTTGTTCACAAAGTAAAATAGTTTTTTTTTAATTGTGCTTCTGTAATTCCGAAATTTCCCTTCTTTAGTTGAAATATCGTCGACTATATTTTAAGTATAATAATTTATTGAAATGTTATGGAATCAAATGAATTCAATTTATCATTATGTTTGTGATTCGACCCTGCGTATTCTGATAAAAATGTCACGTTCGGAAAAAGTTTCTAAAAATGAAATTATTAAGATTTCACATTTAAAAGCGCAAGGACAAAATCTTGTATATCCAGAAGAATAAAGAGCAGTATTTCTAGAGTTTTGAGATCAGGTGGAACATGAAATACTAGAAAGATAGTCGGAAGACCTAAAAAAACAATGTTACTTGATGATAGAATGTTATTAAAAATGTCTTTAATTGGTAATTTATCTGTGCGTGAAATTATATCAACTTCCGGAATTAATAAATAAATAAATAAGTAAATAAATAAATAAAAACTGTAAACAGAAAAATTAAAGGTTTAGTAAATATTGTTTACAAGAAAACAAAAGCAAAACCTTGCTTAAAGCAGACACATAAAAATATATGTCTATAGTGCCTAACATGTCATTTTTGATTATTTTACATTAGTTTTGTTTCGGCAAATTTGAAAAAAATACATGATTTTTTTAAAGTTATATCATTAGCTAGAAAGCATGTGTCATACGATAAAAAATGGATTTCCGTTATCTTCAGTGATGAAAAAAATTGAATTTAGACGGCCCTGACTTTTATTAATTTTACAGACTTGACCTAAGAAAAGAACCGCAGAACTTTTTCAGCAGGCAACAAGGCAACCCTCCCCGGATCCATAATGATCCGGGGAGGGTTATCTTTCAACGGCCAAACATTCCTAGACTTTATTGACAGAAAAATAAAATCAATGAATCATCAATATATTTTATGTATCAATTTACTGACAATTTTGGATTTGCAAACAGTATTGGACTGATATCCTGACCTGGCCGGGGCATCCATCCATACTCCACATCAACGAAAACATTGGTTAGGCAAAACAATATCACACTGTTAGATTCGCCGGCTCTTGGTCCAGATATGAATTCCACGGAGAACATATAGGAAATTTTATATCATAAAATATATGAAAGTAAAAAGCAATAAACATGCGTAAATGACTTAAAAACTGTAACTGACAAAGGGTGGTACCAAATATTTCCTTCTGTAATGCAATGCTTAGTTAATTCTACGGAACAAAGTGTATTTGTGTTGTATAGTAAATAAATAAAAAACTATATTGAATTACAATAACAAACTTTTCACCCACTAAAAAATTTCTAATTATGCTTTGATTTAATATTCTTGTGTAACTGACATAATAATGCATCTCTTAAAACGAATGAAAGTATAGAAACAGTTGACAATAGATATGAATTATGGAAATACTTCTTTCTGAAACAAAAGTCTAAGTTTGAAATTGGTTTTTCGCCTTTTCGAAAGCAATATAGAATTTTGTCTATCTTTGTTTTCCAAGTCGAGGTTATAAGTTCGTGCGTTAATGTCAAATTCAGGTTCCTTGTGTTTAAATAGATGTATATTTATCAATGCTATTTATGATGAGAAAAACAACTTTGTTTAAACGAATAAATAATTATTTTCAGGAAACGCCCGAAAAAATATATTTTTTAAATTCTTAATGAGATTGGTATTTTAACATTAAAAATTTACATTAGTAACTGTGTTAGTTAAACTAATTGAACATTCGTAACATTTCTTATGGTGTTTTTTTTTTTTTTAGTTAGGTATACAAAACTTTCATTAATTATTTTAGTTAAATATCTTAAATTAAATATTCATTTTTTATTTAAAATAACTACAGCATTGCAAACATTTAGATATTTAAAATTTTGTATTTGTTTTTAAAATTTTTATTATTGAGTCTTTATCTTTAATACAAAAGATAATGAATTAATAAAAAAAAATAAATTTAATACAAAAATAAATTATGTAATTTAAAATGTATAAATGCATTGATTTAAAATTCATTTTTATAGTAAAAAAGAGAAGCTCTTTTGAATTACAAACATAAACTTTTCATCCACTAAGAAAATTCTAATTATTCTTTTATTTAATATTCTGGTATGTGTAATATTTGTTTGTGATAGTATTAGTTAAATCCTTAAAGCGTTATTGTGTAATATTTATGATATTTTCCATAATTTTTTTAAGTTTGTCATCAAATTTGGCACAAATTCGATTATTTGGGATATCCGCTTATCCAGAATAAGACATTTCTCGACCATTCCGATTAATCGAGAGCCTACTGTGCCACGAACTGCAGGAATGCTGTCATCTATTGAGAGAAAGGAAAAAACAATATTGAAAATGTTTTCTTTAATTTTATCTACCACTTGTATCGATCTCATCGCACACTATTAATGTAAAGATAATTACTACATTAGAGTAACTGGCTTGACTTTTTGTCCTACTTTAAAGCTTTCGCCAATTCATAATGAAGTTTCTAGTTCAATTCCCAACTCTGCTAATTCATTGGTTATAAACAAATAAATAATTTTCTACTAAAACAATCATCAAATCTCATAACCAACAGATGGCAGCAAATAAGTCATTTCCACCAAGCAAAGCCTGTAAAACGTTCACACCACAAAGACTGTCATACCATGCATTATACATGTGTAAAATAGCATTGCTCAATGCTCACGTGTTCATATCGGACGTTAGACGATAGCATTAAGCCTTCTTTCCTGGATATGAAGTTTGAAGTGATCTAATCTCACATAAATAAAGCGAGCGCTACACGACGCTAATGTTCTCGTCTACTGATCATAAGATTCCTGATTCAGATTCAACTTGAGCTAATCTGATCTCTCTTCACCCTTATTATAATATGTATAATAACATACATTTTCAAAATCCAGACAATCATCTTGGCTAGTCCCCTGAATATTTCAAAAAATATCCTATTACAGAAAACTATAATTTATCATTATGCGAAAAAGTCACAGCATTTGAAACGAGGTTTTAATTCATGTTTTTTAATCTTTTCTATTGAGAGAACAAGCTTGACACTCACATGAGTATTATTTTCACAAATTACATCTAACAGTCTATTAAGAAGAAAAAAAAAATTATTTCATGTCTAAAGCCTTTGAATTTTTCATCAACAGAAACAAAGAAATATAAAGCATACATTATAAAGATTTCAAAATAACAAACATACAGCTTCTATCGAAAAACTTCCCAGCACTATTACATAACATTCTAGTGTCTGCACCTGACACAAGAATAAATCTTTTAAAATGGAAGAAACTGTAAAAACATTCAAAAATAGAAATGAATTATGGAGAAACATGGTTCAGAAGTAAAAATTTAAATTTGAAATTGCCTTTTCTGCTTTTTTAAAAATGCTACAGAGTTTAAGACTCGTCTAATTTATCTTTGTTCACCCTTTCGGGGTTAAACGTTAACGCTCTTGTCATTCTCAGGTGATCCGTGCTCGCATAAATAAACATTTATCAATGCCGTTTAAATTATATATTCCTAGTTGTGATAAAGGAGTTATTCCGAATAAATAGGTTTTAAAAATATTTATTTTTACACTAAAAGTAACTAATTACATTGATTGATGTTAAAAGATGGATTAGAATTTCAAAATCGGAATTTCATTTAAAGTTGCTTCCAAATTCAAATTGGCTTATTTTCTGACGCATCTTTTAGCTTATTTTTATCCGCAAGCGCATAAAATTTGCAAGACCTCATTTTTATTAAGAAACTAATTATTCGAATCAGAAAATGCTTTCAAAGTTGGGGTTATGGACTGAATTTTTGGAAGCGGCAAAGCAGCAAAAGAAAAAACAGCCACGATGAGACAACAATAATTTTTGACTCATGATGTAATTCGCTTATTAATAAAGTGTTTGATTAAAAATCACTTTAACATTATGCTATCAAATACCCTTTATGTTGTATGAATAAGTTCAGAATTAATTCACTGAAAATTTTACTAAAAGATACTTAATATCTGTTACAATAAATATGTAATTTAAATTATAAAAAAATGCACATCTTAAACGTAGTATTTTTAAATAGAATCATTCTCTTAATCAGGATTGAAAGCAGGAAATACCAAATCAGAGAACATGAGTCCTTTCAAATCAGACATCGGCTGGAATGTTTAACTGAAGCGTAGACTGGATTGGCTGGTGGGTGAAGATTGTCATTCTAATTTAGTAGATTGATTACAATTTCAAATGTAATGTAAGATAAAGTTTTTCACAAACTTTGTTATACCCTTGTATAATCTCCAAAGATTTTTCTCATAGGTGAACTGTAATAACCCAACATTTTCTTATTTATCTTAACCTTGTTAAAATGTACAATAATATATTATTGTTGTTTGGGGGGTCTTAAAATTTTATATCTGAAATATGTTCCTTAAGACATAACTTGAAGTTTCACATTGTCATACATTATGATCTAACTTTTAGTTCTTGACATCATTTATGGCGACTAGTATCAAGTAAACTTCTGAAGATTCATCGATAGGGGTAGTATACTGTTTTGAAATTCTACTTTTAACGACATTGCCGGATTAGCAACATTTTTTTTATATTTCTGTAAGCAAAATTTTAATATTTCAAATAGACCAGTGATGTACTAAAAATTATGGAGTTTAAAATTTTTATGGTTGAATTTGCTTTTAGTAACAGTAGAAAAAACAAAACAAAAATAGCAAGAAGGTTTTGCAAATGTTTCAAAATATCTACCAATGTGTAACACCTGGCCCTCAAACCAGGGTGTTATAATTTCGGCGTTATCCGCGGTCAGACAGGCAGACATTTCTTATTATATATATATATATATATAATACTTACTAAAAACAAAACTAAACATACATCAATAACCTTTCGAGACATGTCCTATACCCAATTGTGTTGAGATCATATAGAAACTGAAAATAATTTTCCCTTTTATGGGCGATTTAAAGTCGTACCTGTATCTAACTAATTATATGGATTCTTTTTTGGAAAAACTTAACATCGGATATTTTCAAAACTATATTTTTCAAATATACATGACCCTATTAATTAGAGCAAAGTACCAAATACTTTCTTTTCTACCAAAAATAATTTGGCCTTAAATATCAATAAAAATCATATAATTTTATAATTTATGGGAAGTGTTTTTAAATATGTACGTAGGATTTGAATTTAAATAACATCATTTTATCCCATTTCTGATACTACTAAAAATTGTATATTCAAATCCTGCCGATTTCAATTTATGTAGTATAGTTTATTCCACTTATGATGTACTTGTACAATCAATGAATTCTCAAATATTTATTAGAGTCCGGGAGCCGACCGTCGATTTACCTATGTATCGAGTAAAAAGACCGGACATACATCAAAATGTAGGTCTCAATGTGCACATTAAGAATATCACTGTCTGCCAGGTCCTATCCTGCCGGAACGCAAGGCAGCCGCACTTTTATGACGTCAATTTTGAGTGTTTACCTATGTATCGAGTAAAAGGACCAGACATACATCAACATGTAGGTTTCAATGTGCACATTAAGAATATCACTGGTTGCCACAAACATCAAAATGTAGGTTTCAATGTGCACATTAAGAATATCACTGGCTGCCAGGTCCTATGCTGCCGGAACCCGGTGGCAGCCACACTTTTATGACGTCAATTTTGAGTGTCTGCCTATGTATCGAGTACAAGGGCGCGATATACATCAATATGTAGGTCTCAATGTGCACATTAAGAATATCACTGGCAGCCAGGTCCTATCCTGCCGGAACCCGGTGGCAGCCGCGCATTTATGACGTCAATTTTGAGTGTTTACCTATGTATCGAGTAAAAGGACCAGGCATACATCAAAATGTAGGTTTCAATGTGCACATTAAGAATATCACTGGCTGCCACAAACATCAAAATGTAGGTTTCAATGTGCACATTAAGAATATCACTGGCTGCCAGGTCCTATCCTGCCGGAACCCGGTGGCAGCCGCACTTTTATGACGTCAATTTTGAGTGTCTACCTATGTATCGAATTCAAGGTCCGAACATAGATCAAAATGTAGGTTTGAAAATGCATATTAATAATATAAGGGTCTACTTTGTCCAATTTTACCGGAATCAGGTGGCAGCAACACTTTTATGACATCAATTTTGAATGTCTACCTATGTGTCGAATTTAAGGACCATATATAAATAAATATGAAGGTTTAAAAGTGCACATTAATAATATAATGGTCTGCCATGTCTAATTCTGCCGGAACCAGGTGGCAGACTCATTTTTTCGTCAATTTTGAGTGTTTACCTATCTATCGCACCTGGCAGACAATGATATTATTAATATGCGCATTGAAACCTACGTTTTGATGTATGTGGCAACCAGGGATATTCTTAATGTGCACATTGAAACCTACATTTCAATGTATGTCCGGTCCTTGTACTCGATATACGCAAACACTCAAAATTAACTTCATAAAAGTGCGTCTGCCACCGGGTTCCGGCAAGATAGGACCTGGCAGCTAGTGATATTCTTAATGTGCACATTGAAACCTACATTTTGATGTATGTGGCAGCCAGTTATATTCGTAATGTGCACATTGAGACCTACGTTTTGATGTATGTCTGGTCCTTGTACTCGATACATAGGTAAACACTCAAAATTGACGTCACAAAAGTGCGGCTGCCTTGCGCTCCGGCAGGATAGGACCTGGCAGACAGTGATATTCTTAATGTGCACATTGAGACCTACATTTTGATGTATGTCCGGTCCTTTTACTCGATACATAGGTAAATCGACGGTCGGCTCCCGGACTATTACTGCCTATGACTTGAACACATGACAAAAATAAAAGCAAAAATCACGGATCACGAACACAAAGACTAAACTTTGGAAACATGAAAAGATATGAAAGTATTCCACTGAAAATACTAAACTAAGTTAATATCTGTTAAAAGTGATAAAAATCTACTTAATGTATGTGTCTACCCTCGTGGCACTTTTTTTTTTTTGAAAAATATGAAATTTATCAAAAACACGGGTTAAAACAAGAAATAAAACAAGGAATTCATATAAATTTTTAATGGAATTTTAATCAGCTTTTAAATTTAGACAATATTTATTTAAATTTTAGTAAAGAATTGCGCGTATGTCAAACCTTCTATTACAAAATCTTAGTCCAAGAGCCGACCGCACAAAACCCTAAGTCATCGAGCACAAGAAAAAACCTTTATTTTATGGAAGAGTAATAATAGAGGAATCTAATGATCCATGTCTGCCGGAAGCGAAGTGGTGCATAAGACAAAAATTAATACCACTTGTGACTGACTCGTAGGTTTAGCATTGTGTTTGCCGTACAATCAAAAGCATAAAAACATGGAAAACTGGGTACAGGAAAACACAATGGGTTTTGTGCTCTTGGACTACCTATTCAATATATTTCACTTTTTTATAACAATGTATCGGTAAATTACACTTCAATTGCATTATTGATATCGCTCATGTCAATGCTTGATGAATGATGAAAAAATAAGAGACTGACTTTTTTCTTATTAGCAACTAACTTAATATTTGCTAAATGTGATAAAAATTCATTAAATCTTTATTTTTCTGATCGACATGTTTCATTGCACTGACGCCATCTTTCTCAAAATGAATAATAGTAAAAATTATTTCGCAAAAATTTTTTTTAATTTAAAATTGGTAAAACCAGTTGCAAGTTATCAGTTTTTACTAGTTTTCATATTATTATTATTATTATTATTTTTGCGAAAGTATTTGTATCATTATTCATCACGAGAATGTTGCCGACAGTTCAATGAAATATTTAATTTCTGTAAAGAAACATAGCCCATTTTTCAAGTTTCATTTATTCTCTTTTGAATATGGTACGTCTCAAAAACGACTGGAAATCTTTCTGCTTCTATCCGTATTTATTGCTATTATCAGTATTAAGTTAAAAATTTTTCACTCTCAAAATGAATCTGTTTGTTTCATGAAAGGCAAGTTTCCTCTTCGAAAAGGGAACGTGTGAGACTTTTTTTACAGTGCAGTTATAATGTATTCAGAAATTCCTTTGAGGAATTGAATGAAAATTTGTATGACGTCAGTATTCTATTATCATTTGAACATTCGAATTAAATTCATGTTTTACATATCACCTTCCTGCAATTATACCTGAACTAAATTACAGAAAGTACAGTTATATTCATACACTCTTAAACGAAAGAAATTTTAGACAAGTAAACTTAAATTAAAAAAATGAAATACAAAATAAGTTCCATGTTTTTAAACAAAATGAAAGCGTAATAAATGAGTTAATATGTAGAATTAATTAGAAACAAAGCTTACGAAAAAAAATCCAAAGCTTTCAATTTATTAATTCACAAACTATAAAATAATGCAGAAATTAAAAAATAAAGTTTATAATACTGATTCGTCTTTTCATTTTTCGTAACGACATGTAAAATACATTAAATAATCAACTAACTTCATTTTATAATGTTTGAAGTACATACATTTTCTAACTTGTTATGGGCTTAGATTTTTCTTTTTTCATTTTCAAACAATGCGAAAAATATATATTTTTAGAAAACACAGAATTTATAATGATTGAACTTCTCTGTTAACAACCACGATCTAGACTTTGAACTGATTGTATTTACGGTTCAATAATTTCTCTCTCTTTTTTTTCACTTCATCCGAATGTTTAAAAAATTATTTTTCATGCATGACCAAAATGTCAAACGTTACGTTTCGCGAGTTGCCATGACTGTTTCGTTATATTTGAAACAATTCCCGTTGTTCCAATCTTGACACTTTTTTATTTCCTAATAATACTTTTCGAATAGCCTGACTTTATTGCTAAAAAGTGAACAAAAAATGGAAATAAAAGAAAAAAAAATGGGATTTATTAAACAAATATCTAGTGATGGTACAATGTTCAATGGAAAGTGAGTGTGGAAATAACGTTATCAACTTTTTGATAATTCTCGAACCAACGGTGCGCAAAGTGAAAACACGGCCGGGTCAGAGTTTTAGTTTACCTGCCCCTACCCTGCTCCCAATGAAATTTGTAACACTTGTCACAAAATTTAAGAGTGTAGAAACACTGATAAATTCTACAGAATGCATATTCCGCTTTTATTTTAGAATTGTTTCTAGCAACTTACCTAGTAAAGCCTTACCATTTGTTCCTAGCATTTAGCCATGAAATGCCGTCTTTAAATCTCGCATTTACCGCCTGCTCCCTTTGACTTGGATGCTTTGTTGACATGGATTGATGGCAAGCTGCAAATAGCCTTGTTCGTAATACCAAAAATAGTCTTAGCGGATTTTACACTAAATGAAACAACACACGCTGGTTCTTTAACACAACAAATTTGGACTGTAGATGCGTTTTATTTCACACTGAAATATGCGAGCCATTGGTCGGCTATCAACATTCCATTATCTTTTTACATTCGAATAAACACACAACTTAAAAACAAAACATAGAATGCTGCCAAAAATATAAAATAAAAAGAATAAATTACCATGGTAACGAATAATACAATTTCTTACTGGAGCATTTTCACATAAATGAAAGCAGACGATTTTTACCAAAACATCCTGCCCCCCGTTGAAATCCCTTAGGATTTCAACAAGTGGCTAAGTGGTCCTCTTACAGTTTTACTATAATGAAAAAACAATTAATAACACAAATAAAATTAATGCAAAATATAAAAATGAAAAAAGAAAGTTTATAGTTCATAGTTTTTAGTTTTTTATAGGAAGGGGACAGAGTTTTACTATTGGTCGATTTATGATACCACTACTAGTCTTAATTGTGACAACTCGAACTCTATTGTCTGAACCTGGATGAACAGTTATTATTCTTCCTAGTTTCCATTTTAGCGGTGAAAGGTTGTCATCTTTGATGAGAACTAAGTCATTAACTTGCAAATCTTTGTGGCATTTTTGCCATTTAGCTCTTTGCTGAAGTTGAGACAAGTATTCTCCGCTCCATCTTTTCCAAAATTGCTGTAGCATGAACTGTCTCACATGCCATCTATCAAGCTGATTTATGGGACTGTGACTCAGATCTTGGTTAGGTATGGCAGTCAGAGAAGTTCCAACTAGAAAATGGCCAGGTGTTAGAGCAGTTAAGTCTGTTGGGTCAGATGATATACGACACAATGGTCTAGAGTTGAGACAAGCTTCAACTTGCGTAACCAGGGTTTGGAATTCGGGATAAGTTAACACAGTATCACCAACGGTTTTCTTAAGGATCGATTTCATTGATTTTACTGCAGATTCCCACAGTCCACCAAAGCGTGGAGCTGAAGGCGGGTTAAATGTCCAAGTTATTTCCTCTGACGACAGAAATTTGTGAATTTCTTCATTCTGCTTGCACTGCAATAGATACTTGTTGATTTCCTTTTTTGCACCTTTGAAGTTGCTTCCACAGTCACTAAAAATCTCAAGAGGTTTTCCTCTTCTTGCAATAAATCGTAATAATGCACTTAAGAATGCCTTTGTTGAAAGATCTTCTACGACTTCAAGATGGACTGCTTTGATCACGAAGCAGACAAATACACAGACATATGATTTAAATGATTTTGATCCACGTCCAGCACGATATTTAATCATGTATGGTCCTGAGAAATCTGTTCCAACTCGATTAAATGGTCGTGATTGTGTTACTCTGGATACTGGAAAATCAGCCATTATTTGTTTTGCAGATTGAGCTCTGTATCTACAACACTTAACACAAGTTCTCACTATTTTACGAATAGCAGATCTGGCAGCAATGATCCAAAATTTCTGCCTAATTAAAGAAAGAAGAAGTTCTGGAGCTGCATGTAAATATTTTTCGTGAAAATGTTGAATTATGATCTTAGTCACATGATGCTTTGATGGTAGTAAGATTGGATGTTTTTCATTCTCTGACAGCTGTGCATTTTTCAATCTCCCTCCGACTCTCAATATTTTGTCATCATCTAAAATAGGACACAAACAAATGAGACTGCTATTTCCAGGTAATTCTTTTCCGGTTTCTAAACAGTGGATTTCTTTACTAAAGTTCATCTGTTGAACTATTCTAATAATGCAACGTGTTGCGGCTTGAATTTCTTTGCTTGATAAAAAGGATGTATTTCTTTCTGGACGTGTTACCTTAGAGTTGGAGATGAATCTCAATATCCAATCTCAATATGCGTTGCAACATTGGAAACGAGAATATTTTCGATATAATATCAAGTTCCTTTGCAGTTTCAGAAATTACAAATGATGATGTTTTCCGTGCTTCTGGTAAATCTTCTTCCTTTATGGGAATAGGTTTATTCACTGGAACCTCACTGCTTCTTAACCATGGTGGTCCATTCCACCACAATTCATGAGACAGTAATTCTGCTGGAAATAATCCACGAGATGCACAATCAGCAGGATTTTCCTTTCCATCTACATGGCTCCAATTTTCAGCTGGTAATATGGATTGAATTTCTGCAACTCTATTGACTACAAATACTTGCCATCTTTTAGGATCCGATGTTAACCATGACAACACAATTTTTGAATCACTCCATGCGCGCACTAAATCTGGTTTTATATGTAATGCTGATTTAACAGCTTGTATTAAATGTGTCAGTAATACTGCAGAACATAATTCGAGCCTCGGAATCGTGATGGGCTTTAAGGGTGCTACTCGAGTCTTTGCTGCTAAAAGTTTCACATCAATGTTTAAGTTATTACAAGTTTTAACATAAATAACGGCGGAATAACCCTTTTCTGAAGCGTCGCAGAATCCATGAAGTTCACATCGAGAATAATTGGGCAAGACGACTTTTCTGGGTATATATATGGAATTTAAGAGTTTGACTTCATGGCACAAAATTTTCCACTTTTGGTTAATAATTTTTGGTACTGGATCATCCCATGATAATTGTAATTTCCACAGCTGCTGAAGAATAATTTTAGTTAAAATTACAAAAGGTGCAATCCACCCTAGTGGATCGAAAAGCGTTGATACATATGACAAAATAATTCTTTTAGTAGGGACATTTTGATAATCTATATCACTGAAATTGCATTTGAACATATCATTATGAGGATGCCATTCAACTCCTAGAACTTTTATGGCCTTATTGCTCACTATATTATGTATATTATCATTACTTATGTTTGTAAACTGAGCGTTTTTCAACAGTGATAATTCATTTGTGCACCATTTATGTAGCTGAAAACCACCTTTTCCTAGCATATTCTGCAATTCATTTATCAATTCCGTACCTTCCTGACTACTCTTAACACCGGTTAACACATCATCAACATAAAAATCTCTCAAAACTATAGTCTTCGCTTTTGGAAAATTAAGACCCTCATCCATTGCTAACTGATTCAAACATTTTGTTGCAAGATATGGTGCAGCCGCAGTTCCGTATGTTACTGTATTTAAGCGATAAGTTTCTATTGGTTTTTCAGGACTATCTCTCCATAAAATTCTCTGAAAATCCCTATCCTTTTCATGAATTTTTACCTGTCTATACATCATTCTTATATCAGCTGTTATTGCAATATTGTGAAATTTAAATCTCAATAAAATGCAAATTAAATCATCTTGTATTTTAGGACCTATCATTAGAGTATCATTTAAAGAAACACCTGTTGTGGTTTTAGCACTCGCATCAAAAGCGACTCTTAATTTGGTAGTTAAACTAGAATTATTCAAGACAAAATGGTGTGGGATGTAATAATGTTTATTCTCCAATCCATGATCTCTGTTTGAAATAAGATCCATATGCCCCAAATTTAAATATTCTTTCATAAATTGAACATATTGATCATAAATTTCTGGCATGGATATTAATCTTTTCTCAAGATAAAGAAATCTTCTATACGCCATTTGACGAGAATCATCTAGACTATCTCGATCATGTTTAAATGGTAATGCGACTGAATAGCAACCTGATTTTTCTCTAAAATGAGAATTCTCAAAATGTTTTTCACAAAGTTTTTCTTCAAGTGTTAAAAGTGGCACATTTGGAATTTTTTCTAATTCCCAAAATGAATTTATTAGCTCATCAGTTTTTGTACTTAAATGATTTACATGTACTGGATCCTTTGCTAGCGTTTCAAAATTTGTAGTACCTGAGATTATCCACCCAAGTCTTGAATTTAAGGCAAATGGAAGGTTAGGTTCACGTTTAACAAGTTCCCCAGTCATTAAATGCACAAATACATTTACACCAAAAAGAATATCAATTTTTTGTGATTTATAAAATAATGGATCAGCTAACATTAAATCACTAAAGTTATCGCAAATGTTTGAAGGCAAAGACACATAGGGAATGTTATCTGTGATTTTGTCCATTACGAACGCTGATGTCGATACTCTGAGATCACTTTTGAAGTGAGAAGTGAATAATAAATCGACTTCTCCTTCACTCACAGTATTAAATGTTCCTAAACATGAGACAGAAATAGAACTGTCTTTCACTTTTAATCCTAATTTGTTTACACATTCTCGAGAAATGAATGATCTTTGAGAACCTGTATCCAACAAACATCTACATTTTACAAACTCTTGTTTATAATTTTGAACTTTTATTAATGCGGTACATAACAAAATATGAGTCTTTTGATTACTCTTTGCGTTTGACTCATAATGGGAAGCACACACGGTAGACGACACATTCTCATTTGCTGACTCAACTTTTTGAGGGACAAATTCTTGTGCGTGTGGTGACATACTACTATTTGAACGACTCTTATTCCTTGAATAATCTACCATATGCAAAATACTGTGATGTTTCTTAAAACAATGGTGGCACGTATTAAGACTCTTACATTTGTTGAGTAAATGCATGTTAGATAAACAGTTGAAACAATAATGATTTCGCTTTACAAATTATATTCTTTGTTGCACAGGTAAATTGAGAAACTTTGAGCACTTACCTAAACAATGATCTTCTTTACAATAACCACAAACCGAGGTAGCTACAAAAGTATTATTCTTATTCGGAAATGTAGGTTTAGATACCTTATTTACAGCTAGTTTACTATTCTGAAGAGTTCTTGCGTAATTTTTAAGAAATTCAATTAAATCACTAAGTTTCGGAATCTCATTGCTTTTAAGCCGGCGTTCCCACCATAATTTTGTAGAAGTATCCAATTTTTGCAAAACTAAATACGTCATTAATGTATCCCCAAATTTATCAATGCGTTGGTCCAATATTTCTAACGAGCGAATTATTTCATTAACATTGTCAACTAAATTTAAAATAGCAATAGCTGATTCTGTTTGAAGTGTAGGTAAACTCAGAAATCGTTTAATATACGCAAAAATTTGCTCTCTCTTATTTGAATATCTTTCATCTAGCAAATTCCATGCTAATTCAAAATTAGAATTCGAAATTTGAATAGAATGGATGACACGATATGCTTCACCTTTTAATGAAGCCTTCAAATATTGCAGTTTTTGGGCATTTGAAATATTTTTATTGCTATTTACGCAAGCACTGAAAAGATCCTTAAATCCTATCCATTCTGTTATATTACCTCCAAAAGTAGGTAAGGATAATTTTGGCAGTTTAACATTTTCAAAAACTTGCTCTGTAACTACACTAGATTTATTTTCACTTTTATTTAACTGAGCATTTTGAATTTTTAATATTTTTTCACCTTTAAATTTCCATAAATTAATTTTATCTGAAATTTCTTGAGCACCGTCTATTTCGCTTTCTAACTGTTTAGGATCTTTAATTAAAATTTCTATTTCTCGATCAATCTTTTTTAACTCAGTTTCCTTCTGTTTTAACAACTCAATGTTTTCTTCTAAATCATTCACATTAATTTCATCTACCGCAATAATATTTTCAATTTTTTAAATATAATTTGTAATAGTTCTGCGTAAAGCAGCTCGTTTAGTTTTAAAAGTGTTCAAGTCAGTCATTTTATTACATTAAACCAATAAAGTAAATCTAAATTGTACTAATTCTTTTTTACACATAAAATCGAATGCCAAATTAACTCACCTTCTCTTTTTTCCCTTGCTATGAATGTCAACATTGAAAAGGATTTCGGAAAAATGTTCTTTTTTTACACTGATAATTTTCACTAGCTCCGGCTAGACATGAGACCAAAAATGTTCGTAATACCAAAAATAGTCTTAGCGGATTTTACACTAATTAAAACAACACACGCTGGTTCTTTAACACAACAAATTTGGACTGTAGATGCGTTTTATTTCACACTGAAATATGCGAGCCATTGGTCGGCTATCAACATTCTATTATCTTTTTACATTCGAATAAACACACAACTTAAAAACAAAACATAGAATGCTGCCAAAAATATAAAATAAAAAGAATAAATTACCATGGTAACGATTAATACAATTTCTTACTGGAGCATTTTCACATAAATGAAAGCAGACGATTTTTACCAAAACAAGCCTCTTACCCAGAAAATTTTAATTAAAAAAATCTAAATTGAAATTTAAAAATCTGGCTGCGA
The DNA here is from genome assembly GCA_964019185.1 of Maratus speculifer. Taxonomy (NCBI): domain Eukaryota; kingdom Metazoa; phylum Arthropoda; class Arachnida; order Araneae; family Salticidae; genus Maratus; species Maratus speculifer. The sequence continues at coordinate 187,945,123 of OZ025301.1, forward strand.
AGCGCACTTTCCGGTGTTAGTATCCGCACATGAAAAAAAAAAAATCAGAGACATAGGTGTTATAATTTCTGCGTTATCAGCGCCAGTCAGTCAGGCAGGCAGACAGACATTTCTTATTTTATATATATAGATAATGCTAATTGAAGACAAAACTAAACATACATCAACAACCCTTTGAGACATCTCCTATACACAATTGTGTTGATGATTATATAGAAATGGAAAATTATTTTTCTCTTTACGGGTGATTTAAAGTCATACCAGCATCTAACGATTTGTGCGGATTCTTTTTTGGAATAATTTAACATCGGATATTTTTAAAAACAACTTTTTCAAATGTACATGACTTTATTAATTAGGGCAAAGCACCAAATGTTTTCGTTTCTATACCGAAAAAAAATTTGTTAAATTTACGGCAAAATCTGCTGGCAGAAAAAAATGGGATATAAAAAAACTTATTTAAACAGCTTTATAATTCAATGAAGAATTTTAACTAATAGTACTTTATGGTTCAATATTCTTCATCTCTTTACTTATCTTTTTATTCTAAAATTCAAATTTCATACGTGACAAAATTATCATAAACTATGGTTGGCGAGTAGCTTTGATTTTAGGGTTGTATTTGAAGCCATTCCGGGTGTTCTAGTCTTCTTGTTTCTTTCCAAATATTGTATCTGGAATCAATCCAGATTTTGAATCGTTTACTTCGTATCGCCAGGTAAAAGAAACTGTAATTTGGAATAAAAACTGATCTGTGTAAATACATTTTTTGCCTTCTAGTTTTGATGTGGAAAATATTCAAACATTATTTCTTATGCATGTATTTCTTGTCAAAACGGCGCATGCAAAAGTTCATTTCACCAGTTTTACTCGTTTGTTCATTATGTAAAAATTCATTTTACTACTCACAGAAATTTTTTTTTATTTTTGCTATAAGTTGATATTTCAGACTAATAAAACAAACATTTCGAATTTAAATGTTCATTTAAAATATTAAATACTATACAGATTTTAGTTATTTCAAAATAATAAATTTGTTAATATAACGAAAACTGTATTTATTATGCTTTTTTAATTAACTTGAAGTTGAATATTGTAAAAAAAAAGATGTAATTTTGTCATCGATTTTTCACTCCAATCTCGATATGATAGGATTATAAAATTATGAACAAAGGTGGGGGTTTTTTGTTAACAATGCACCATTTTGACACATTTTTTAAAAATCTCGGTTATAAGTTAATATTTGTCTTAAAAATTATAGGTAAAAACATTAGAAGGCAATTTTAAGGAAATTTTTCAATTGCATCCACAGATGATAAATCGGAAATATCCTTAATGATTAGAACTCTTTACGGATTATTGAAGGAATTGACTTATTTGTACGTCATCTCAATCCCGCTCAAATAAATCAACAGACTCAGAAACTACAAGAACGAAATACTTAAAACACTACAGTGTAGAACATATAAATACAAAATAAAGAGTGTAATATTTAATATATATATATATATATATATATATATATATATATATATATATATATGTCACTTGATAGTTTCATGCAAATTAAATTGTGATTTTAAGTTGAGAAAACAATTTATAAATCCTGAATATTATTAAATGATTTTCCATGTGTTAGTAGTTTCCACAAATTGTTTTCATTTGGCCATTTTTGCAGTACAACTTGTAAGCACAACTTTCGCGTACGTCTTCATAATATATTATGAAGCTAGAATATTTTAAAAAAAATTTAAATTGCGTAAATTTTAAAAAAACAAATTTTAGAATCATTTAAAGCCTCTGTTAATGACCCCAATGTACAGTTTAATTGGTAGTATTTTACGATTCAATCATCTTTTTCTTTTTCTTTCTTTTTTTATTCGAAAATTCAAAAAATATTAATACGTGACTAAAATGTTATAAACTCCCTTTGGTGAATTGCTACACATAGAATAAATTATTATTGTTTCAAAAAATTGATATCACTGACTAATGAAACAAAAATTTCAAATTAAAACATTAAATTCAAATTTTAAATTTACAGTTTTTAGTTAATACAAAATAATAAATTTGTTAAATTAACGAAAACTGTATTTATTTTACTCTTTTAACTATCTGGAAGTTGATTTTTGTAAATAAAGAATGGATTTCATTATCGATTTTTCACTCATATTTGATAGAATTATAAAAAAATATGTATACAAGTGTGTGTCAATTAACAATTCACCATTTTAATATATTTTTAAAAAATCTTGATTATAAGTTAATATTTATCTTAAAAGTTATAAGGAAAAACATTACAATGCAATTTTAAGGAAAATTCTCCCATCGCATTCGCAGGTTCATAAATCGGAAGTATTCTTTATGGTAGAACTGCTTATGAATTATTGAAGAAATTGATTTATTTCTGAGCCAACACTCCCGCTTAAATAAATCATCAAACTCAAAAACTGCAAGAACGAAATATTTAAAATATTACAGTGTAGAACATAAATATACAAATTAAAAAGAGTAATAATAAAAAAAATGCATTAGGTCATTTGATAGTTTAATACGAATGAAATTGAGATTTAAAATTGAGAAAACAATTTATAAATCCTGAATATTATAAATTTATTTTTCATGTTTTGTATTTTCCGTAAATTGTTTTCATTTGGCTATTTTTAAAGTAGGGGAAAGACGGATAAAACCGGAACCCTAATGTTTTTCTTTTTATTATTGTGCACTATGTGAACAAAACAGTCACAACTTGTATTAAAATGATATATTGATTACTTAGGAAGAAAAAATTATTCATTCAGTCACGAACAACATAAATTGAGATCATAACAACACTTTTTTTAGAAGTGTGGAATATCCCGATTTTGTCCGACCAGGTCCGATAAAACAGGGAACTGGAAAAAATAATTAAAAGCACATTGTAATTTTGCAATAATACAGTTTTTTAAAGGAAAATCGACATATTATACTTATAGAATGTGAATCTATATAAAATCTACATAAAAAAATAGTTAGTTATGCTTTAAGAGTTAAAATTCGTAGGCACAAAAATCACAAATGTAAGTTTGATCTTGTTCATTTGCATTGCTGCATCCTTCATGTACCCGCGCTCTGGAATGAAGGCACTATATCCAACTTCCCTTAAGTTTAGATTGTTCATGTAAGCCGTTGCAAAAAATGCATTCTTCACTTTCATTTCCCTCCTCGTTTGATGTCAAGGGTTTTTTTAGGACTTTTCTTTTTCAAGTCAGTTTTTTACTTGTCTTTTCTGTCATTATATAAAGCTTCGCTTCAGGGTCAGGGTTAAGTTCTTCTTGTCTTGTTTTTCCATCTTTTCCTTTTCTTCTTGTTCGAGTTCCAGTTTTAAGGGGCTTCAAATAAGGATCGATGTTGCAATAAAAATGGCTAAAAACAATCTTCTATACAACAATTTTATTTAAATAATAATTTTTGCAATGTTTTTAAATATTTATAGATCGTCAAACAATGCATAAACAAGTTAATTCTATTGCAAATAAATGAGTTGTCCAATCCCGGAAACTTCATGGTTATGTCCGACCATCTGCATCCCGGTTTTGTCCGACCACGTCATTTTGATGAAATGTTACTCTAGCGTTGTTCAAATAACTCATAGACACCAATACAAAACGTTAAAATAACGAGTAAATAATAGACTATCATATGTTATACTTACCTAATCTAAATATTTTGGTATTTAGGATTGGTTACGTAATATTGCACACATCGAATTTTTAACATTTACACGTGAAATCTTTAAAAAATCACCACTGCAAAATGAGTTTGTTTACACGACTTCTGGTTAATGGGAGCTGGCATACCACTCGCCTAAAAGTAATTCTAAAAGTTTCGGCTAGATACCGCCGCAAATAAAGCCATAAAGCCTGGTTCCCTGTTTTATCCACCTACTCGGTTTTATACAACTTTCCCCTACGACTTGTAAATACAACTTTCGAGAAGATCTTCTAGCATGTTATGAAGAAAGAATAATTTTTAAAGAATTCAAATAGCGCAAATTACTAAAAACTACAAAATTTAGAATCATTAAACGCCTCTGTTAGTGATCTCAATGTATGATTAGTTTGGTTTAATTTATGTCGGCCGATTACCTACACGAGGGATATAGGCCCTTAAGGGCCCAATGTATGTTTAAATTGGTAGTATTTTACGATCCAATCGCCTTTTTTTCTTTATTTCTCCTTTTTATTCTGAAATTCAAAAAGTATTTTATACGTGACCAAAATGTCACAAGCTCCATTTGGTGAGTTGCTCTGATTTTAGTGCTGCCTTTGAAGTCATTCTGAGCGTTCAATTCTCTTTTTTCTTTCCAAATATTGCATCTGGAATCAATCCAGATTTTGAATCGTCTGCTTTGTATCTCTAGGTAAAAGAAAATGTGATTTAGAATGATAAATGACTAATGTACAATATTTCATTTTTTTTAGTTTTGATGTTGTAAATATTAAATTTTTATGCTTCTTTTGAAAGCGGCATGTAAATAATCATTACTTGTTTTAATACCTACAAGAGGAAAAATTAATTAACATTTTCCGAAATTTGCAATCGCAGACTAAAAGAACCTCGAATTTAAATAATTTAAATCAAACATTGAAATCAAAAATTTAGTTAACTTAAAATATAAAATTAATTTATTTAACGAAAACTTTATTTCTTATACAATTTCAGCTTAATTTTTGTATGAAAGATTAACTTTTACTATAAATTTTTCTCTCATTTTCTGATATGATATGTTTATAACAATTATATTCACAGATATTCTACCGATGACAATACATTACTTTAATAATTAAAAAATTTAATTATAAATTAAGGAATTATTTTTAAGACAATTTTCCATTTACGTTTTGCTGCTTTATTTCACACTGTAAAAAAAAAAGGGTAGGGCTACTAAAAAAACTTTAGTGATCCTTGTAATTACTAAAAAATTTTTAGTAATCTTAGTCGGTTACTAGAAAATCTGTAAGAATTACTAGAAAAAAGTTAGCAATGAATAAGAGTTACTAGTTTTATATTTTTAATAGCTATTACTAAAACTCCCTTGGTGTGGCCTGGATAGCATAGTGGTTTTAGTAACGGACTCCAGACTGAAAGGTCCCGGGTTCGATGCTGGACAGAGCCAATTACGCCCCGAATGAATGTAGTGTAAGTATTCATTAATAAAGGGATTATGAAAATTCTCCCGGAGGTGGTAGCGATGTTTGGTGCTGCCATCTATTGCGGTTTTGCCGAAAATCTATCGCTTCAGAAGTCTGGATGCAGCTCTTGCTTTTCGGGCGCACGTAAAGGTTATTAAAAATCATTTTGGAGCTTTTACTAAATTTTGCTTGGTGGTTCATACTAAAAATTTTTAAGTTAGTTATACAAAAAAAATCTTTTGTTCAGTTTACAAAAGAAATGCTTGTTTCATTTACAAAAAAAAAAAGTTTGTAATGGTTGCTAAAAAATTCTGTGGAATACAAATTTACTAAAAAATTTTTAGTAACCTCTTGAATATTTTTTTTACAGTGCACCCTTCAAAATATATCAACTTTCAAAATACGAACTATTTTTAGCACTAAAATGTTGAAAATATAAATATAAAAAAATGTATTAATATACATATTTTAAAAAATTTATAATTGAAGGAAGGGTAAGCCGATCGCTCTATGTTTGATGAATTTTTCTGATAAATTTTTAATCAGTAAAGTTCTAGAAATAGCTACTTACACTGTTAAAACTAATGGTGACAGATTGCACCTTTTAGGGGTGAAAGGCTTGTCTCACTGGTGACACCCCTAAGGTAGCCAGAAGGGCACCTTTAATTAGGGTGAAAAGATGGCACCCTTAATCCAAACTGCCCAATAATAAAAAAATAAAAAATATATGAACCGACTGTTGGCCCTGGAAGTATTCGCACCGACAACGTCTGGTTGCAGGTTCAACGCTCTAACCACTCGGCCATCGAGCGGCCTTCAAAGTCTCCCTGAAAAGCACAAATGGCCTGAAATTCAAAAGCTGCTTTATATAAAAAATCTCGCTAAAAGTTAGCCATACGAAGTTCTAAACGATATTGGGATAGCGCTTAGCTGTAATAGTCATCCTAGGGAGAAACTGCTGTTTTGATCCACCAGTGACGCCGAGCTGAAGGGCAAGGATACACGTCACAGAGCATGCGCAAATGACTAAGGGGTGAAAATCTTCCAACAGTATGCATTGCGCGGCACCCTAATTAGCGAGAATCGCCCAGTGAGAGATCAAACGGCACCTCAAACACATTTTCAAGCCCGTGGGTGTCAAATGGTAACACCTTTTCACCCCTGGGTGCCAAATGCAACCGGTTTGTCACCTTTATTTTTAACAGTGCAAAATAATTACAATGGAAATAATACAGATTGTTTATAATTTACGAGACTGTACTATAATCACAAACGAAAATATGGACCAACCTCTCCCAAATGACACACGATTCCTAGAAGTGTTATTTTATATTTAGAAACCTCTCAAAAGAATTTACCTACAAAATTTAATCCTTTTCGTTCCCAATGTTTTTTTTTCACTTTTAAGGGAAAATTACTTTTACGTTAACAACATTAGCAGCAGCTATCCAAATAGACTAATTAATGTTTAAGAGCTCACACTACTGACTGAAAAATACCCAGATGATAATGTTAAGTCGATGGGGGCGTTCTTTTCAAATATCTCGATCAAATTTTAATATTTTTACATGCTTTTTTTTTTTTTTTTTTTTTTTTTTTTTTTTTTTTTTTCTGCATAAGGTAGCTGAGGACGATCTACAACCGAGCAACTTTTCCCTTTTTCCATTTTGGTTTCAGATGTTTTTAAAAAAATGCTTTCGAAACGGGTTAGAACCGGTTTTGAAATTAAAACTAACGTAATATAAAAAAATTATAATCAAAATCGCATATTCTCTTATACAGAAACTATATAATGTGTTACATTGGTCAATTTTTTAGAGGCAGACAGAATTAGAGGCAGAATACATTTCAAAAAATAATGCCAAAGTGAGCATTTTGAACAGAATTTTCCAAACCGATAATATTGGAAACGAAAAATATGGTCATACTGAGATATTAAATGTTTGTAAAAAAATTCTAATTAATTGAATGAAAACTAAAAACACAAATCGCTTACAAATCTCTTCGAAAATCGCATCAAAAAGTTTCATACATTTTTTCTTTTAAAAATGAATTTGAAAATACGTCGGAAAATTTCTAATTGTACAGCTTGGAAAAATATTTTTTGAATGTCTCCTAAATATGATTCTGATAAAATAAGCTTTTATATAAACATCAAAGTAAAATGTTGTCAAAAGTAGACAGATTAAATTATTAAATTGGATTTATCTCTAATCCAGATTTAGTTTTTGCTGATGAAATTGGTATTTAACATTGAAATTTACTCGTTCCTGTAGGCCGAGAAGGTAAAGATTTTTTTCAAATATCGTATCTGGAATTAATCCAGATTTTGAATCGTCTGATATGTATTTCTAGGTAATACAAAAATGGGATTCCGAAAATTAAATGTCTTCAAACATATGAAAGTATTTTTTTTCTAAAACAATTCATACTGGAAAAATTTCTAAAAGACATAAAATTTAAAATTTTTAAATATCTATAAATTACTTGTATTTAGAACTTAAATCATAGTCTTATGTATAAAACATGTTTGCCCTTTTCTACCGCTTTCTTTTAAATTTTTAGAAAGTATTTCATACGTGACAAAACTGTTATAAGCTGTTTTGGTGTAGTTGCCCTGATTTTAGTATTGTATAAGAAGCCAGTCCGGTCGCTTGTTCCTCGTGTTTTTTCGTTTGAAATATATTATTTGGAATCAAGCCAGAAATCGTTTGCTTTCTACATATCTAGGTAAATGTGAATGTGATATGGAATAATAAATGTTCGGTGCTGTTACAATATTTCATGTTTTTCAGTTTTGATATTTCAAGCATTTAAACTTTATCCCTTATGTATGTTTGCAAAAAAGTGCGTGATTTTAAATTATTTTTTTATAGTAGCATACCAAAAATATAAATAATTTAAAGATAAAATGATATCTTAATCCATCTAAAAAAGATGTATTAATTAAACTTACGTTGTACGCGTACTTTTTATTTCCGAATATTACATTTGGAATCAATCCACAAATCGTGTGCTTTGTATATTAAGGTAAATGGAAATGTGATATGGAATAAAATTTTTTTTGAGTTGTTACAATATTTCATGCTTTTTAGTTTTGATGTTTCAAGCATTTCAATTTTATTCTACACATATGTTAGCAAAAAAGTGCTTGATTATAAAGTAAATTATTTTTTTATGGTAACGTACAAAAAATTAATCATTTAAAACTAAAATGACATCTTAATCCATCTAAAAAAAATGTGTTAATTAAACCTTAATTATTTGCGTATTTTTTCTTTGCAAGTGCATTTAGAATCAATCCAGAAATTGTCCACTTTGTATATCTATGTAAATAGAAATGTGATATGGAATAATTTCTAATAATATGGAATTATGGAATAAGAATGGGTGTTGTTGCAATGTTTCATGCTTTTTAGTTTTGATATTTCAAGCATTTAAAATTTATTCTTTATGTGTGTTCGCAAAAGTAAATTATTTTGGTACTTCTAGGTTATCCCGTTGACCAAAAAATTATCACCAAACTACAAGATTAAATGCCAATAATGGATGATCGTGAATGTCACATTCAATGACATTAAATGCGATTCACGTGTTTGAAATGTCATTAAGTGATTTTTATTTCGACTTTTTATTAATATTTTTATTAATATTCTTCTAATTATTTGTTTTTTTTCTTTATTTAAAATAAAAATTACGTCAACATCTATAATTTGGCTATTAGTTTGGCGATTTGTATAATTTGGCGAAATTGGTCGACGGGATAACCTAGAAATACCATTATTTTGTGTTATATTAGTGTAAAGTAAATAAATATATTTTTTTAAGGTAGCATACCGAAACATAATTTATTTAAAGATGAAACAACATCTTAATCCATTTTAAACAAGTTTAAAATCACTTCAAACGTATATTTATATAACAAACTATAAGGAAGATATAAAAACATTCAGATCTCGGTGTAATAGTATACAGTACTTCGGATACAGTAGAGTATAGAAAATATTTTGTGTATCTTTGTAAATAATATCTGCTTTCTAGTTTACAGGAAGTAACTTGCTAATCTTCAGCAACGTATATAAATTTCATAAAATGCGAAATAGTTTAATATTATTAAAATACTTTCAAAACAATGGTTTCCCTTATAGCATTATGTAATGGGGATACTTTTGTGTAGCCCTGTAAATTAATAGCAAATATTCTTTGCACACCAGATTGTATAGAATGTATATTTCAGTTTATGCTCCATAAATGCATATCAGTTTTATTATGTTCGAGATAGTGTAACACCATTAAAACGCACTTGAAACTATTTTTTTCCCATTGGCCGTAATGTAACTGAATATTTTTGAGTAATCTGTAATTAAACTATGCATCCGATTTTCATAAAATTTGAAAGGACTCGAAAAAATTATGCAATAATTATATATTTTAAATTTCAAATCATTCGGCTGGATAGTTTTTGTTCCGTTATATGTGGACAAACAGATGGAGTGAATGACGACTATAGGTGAACTAACAAGGAAGGTTTCCATACGGGCACACTCAGAAAAATCTGAAAAAATTACAGAATGTTCTTCTCATATAGTTATATATGTTTATAAAAAAATTTTCGGCAGAACCTCCTTATAATGTCCGTAAAAAAATAATAAAAATTTCGTTTATTTGGCGATTTATCTCCGGTTGGCGAAAAAACGAAATTTTGAAAAATACGCTTTTACGCTTCGAATACTTTTTAAAGAGAAAACTTTCTATGTTCAATTTATTTAAATAAGTTTAGTTTAAGTAATTTTAGTTTTGCATTTTTACTTTACTTTAAGTGTAATTTTGTCATATACGTTTATATGTACTTATAAAAAAAAATGAAATTAATATATTTTATCATTTAAAATAAAATTTAAATTGATTAAAATTGTTCCAAATTGAAAAATACACTGTTAAAGATCTGCTGCATTTTGTTGCAACGCACTTTCTTGCTTGTATAGAAAACGGTTACTTGGCCGTGAAATGGAGCTTTCTCATTGGTTGGAATAGAGATATTATATACAAGCGGTGGAGTGCGTTGCAACAAAATGCAGCAGATTTTTACACGGTCAATTCACCGTGCTATGGAGCACTCTCATTGGTCAGAAGAGAAATATTCCAAAAAAGAAGTGGAGTGACGTTGCAGCAAATGCCGCAGATTTTTAACAGTGAAGTCAATTAAAATCAATTTTCAGATTCGTTAAAATCGTCTGCTTTTGGCGAGGAAATGCACTGCTCGCCAAATCCCGCGTCGTTTTCAGCTTTTCACGCCAATATTCCAAACTATTTTATTTTTTTACATATTTAATAATGTAATTCCGCCGCTAATTTTCACTGATCCTTTATTACCTACATGAGTAGTTTAATTCGTATTTTTTTCAAAAAATTCTGAGTATGCCCCCAATGGAGACCTTCCTTGTAAGACATAATCACGAATTTATAGACATAATTAGGAACGCACCTTAAAGATATGTTAATTAAAATTGTGTTGTACGTGTATTTTTACTTTTTTCTATCTTAACAAGAAGAAAATATCGTATTCGTGGAAATTTTCGAAATCCCGTTTTCGATGGATTTACACATTTTAGGAGTCAGAGAACCCGAAAAACATGCTTTTACTAAATGTCTGTCTGTGAAAAAAAAAGTCTGGGTGCTTTATCTCAAGAACTAATCAAGGGAATTTCACAAAACTTTATATTCTGTTAGACCTTAATATGAATTAGATCTAATATTTTTGGTGTATATTGCTCAACAGGTGGCTCTGCTATGCTGCATTATTTCCGCAATATCTATATATTTTTAAAACGAGTGCATGGATTTTCATAAAGCTTTAGATTTAGTTAGTACTTGATATAACATGATGCTGATTATGTTGTGGTTCAAATCGCTCAACAGTTAGCAGTGCTATGGTGCATTATTCGCGAATATTGCAATAGCTCTAACTCATGAACTAATGTACAATATTTCACAAAATTTATTTCTGTGAGATCTTGATATAAACTAGATCAGATTAGTTTTTGTGTACTGCTCAACAGGTGGCAATGCTATGTTTCATCTTCCCCTCCCCCGGAATGCAGCTATATTCTAAAGTGAAAGCTGAGTTTACGGGGTGGTCATCCCTTGCTATGCTGCATCATTTACAATTTCCAAAATAGCCATATCTCAAGAAATAGTGCATGGATTTCCATAAAACTTTACGTTTAGTTAGTACTTGATCTAACATTGTGCTGATTACGTTTTGGTGCAAATCGCTCAACAGGTGGCGCTGCCAAGGTACGTTATTCGTGATAATTGCAATAACTTTATCTGAAGAACTAAGGCGTGAAATTTTCTAAAACTTCGGATTCAGTTAATCCCTGATACATATTAGTGTTTTTTAGTTTTTGGTGTAAATTGCCCTACAGATGACGCTGCTATACTGTATATTTCACGATTTCACAATAAATGTATCTCAAGAATTAATGCATGTACTTTCATCAATCTTTAGATTGAGTTAGTACCTGATAAAATTTTGATTGAGTAGTTTTTGGTGTAAATCACCCAACATGTCGCGCTATTATGCATTTTTTTTAAAAAGATTTTGTAAAAGATTTATCTCAAAGACTAATACACAGATTTTCGTCAAACTTTAGTTTCAGTAATAAATTTACATAATTTTTGCGGACTAGATTTTGGTTTAAACCACCTAACCTGTGGCATTTCTATGCTATGTTTTTCAAAAAGTATCACCATGTATAAGATTCAAGAAAGTTTTGGGATTGCCACAACTGACTAGTTCCTTTACACTTTACAACTCAACATGAGGGAATATTGCATTGTTTATTCTGCCTATTCGAACTCTAAATTTCTAGAAAATGAATAAATTATATAGATTCATTACAACATAGGATTTATTGCAAATGGTGTACCTATGTTTATCGGTTATTTATATGCATGCATAAACTATTTTTTATTCATTATTGTTTGCAAGCGGCAAATTCATGAAATAAATTTACTCAGGTTACATTTTACTTAAAAGATAGTTTAGTATGAGTTATTGGATTGCTCCAACACCCGTTTCTTTTAAATTTTATGCAAATTTGAACATACAATATATGTAATAATGAATAAAAATGTAGTACACCTTGTTCATGATGATCTACTTTTTACTATATTATCGTTGCTGTAATCAGAATATCAGCTACAATAATTTTCCAACCATTAGACCATTTTTTATAGAAAACGACTTTATAACTGTAACTTAACTGTATTCTGACCATAATATATGTGGTAATATGATCAGATTACAGTTATGCAACAGTTTTCTATAAAAACGGTCAAATGTCTGGCAACTTCGTTGGTATTTTTAACGGTGGATTCTATAATACAAATGGTCTTCATATTTTTATAATATCATTGTAAAAAAGAAAAAATTGATTTTTATCAGGTGTTTTTTTTTTCTAATTCACTTTCAGTAACAAGTAGTAAATTATATATTTTGACCTAAATATTAGTATATCCTAATTTTGCTAACTTTATTTGTAACACTAAATACATAAATCGACAGAAAGGGTTACGTTATCCTGCAAGATATGTTAATTTTTAATTATATAACACTTTGTGACACATTTAATTTCTTGTGTTTATTTATGAATTAAATATACATATGGTTTTTAACAATTTTCATTCTTAAAATTAAATAATATCTTTTTAAGATTTGAATCTTTTTCTAGATTAAAAATCTAGTTCTATAATGGTTCTTTAGATTATTTCATCAAATACCGTTCTCTAAATTTGCTTTAGCTCAGCCAGTCAAATATTTAATTGTAACAGATTTATTAAATAAATAACGTAGAATTCGAAATTAATCGTAATATTATATAATAAATTGCTGAATATGCAAAGTAAAATAATTAAGAAACAGTATTTAAACCGAATGGCAATTTTAATAAAGATATTTCAAAATATTTTTTCCTAGTTTTTTTATGTTCATATATAATGTTTGGGGATATTTTAAACGTACATCGCAGTCGCTTTAACAACATTAAAACCTTTAATCACATAGCTAAATAGTTTAGTTACATAGCTTAAGATATAAGTTATAATAGAATAAAATAATCATATACTTAAAAAAAATAAGCAAACAGTCTAAGGTATGACAACACCATAATCCGAAAATGAGAAAAAAATCGGATTGCCATTGCTTTCTTTTTTCTCTGATAAATATAACAGAGACATTTTTGAGAGCAAATATTTGTCAAACAAATTACTGGAACTAAAATTTTTAGTTTAAATATTGACTTTTGTAGAAAGAAATATTAGGGCTTTTTTAAAGAAAGTATTTAAAATTTCAATTAAACCTGAAATTTACTATAAAATTTAAAGCACAAAAACATTTTAAAGAATTGTTAAAAGGGCCCGAGATACAAAAATCTTAAAAAAAAGGAACAAAAAATGTAATTCAACGAGTTACAACGACTATTTGGAAAATAATATTTTCAAAGCCTATAATTTTGGACTTATAAATGATTTCTATATTTTAAAAATAATAATAATAATAACATCATTTTCATGATGATCAAAACATAACTTACGTAGTAATAGAGTCATATTAATCATCACATTAATACGCCTGGACATTTAGAGTCACGTTATTATTCCTGGACAAATCATAAAAAAAAATATTAAATGAAATTTCAGTTAAGAATTTTTTTGTACTGTAAATTTTTTAACTTCTAAAAATCGCACAGTTTCAATTTTTATACCGTCGTATAAAGATAAAATTTACTTTTAAATGCAACTTGTTTGAAACCTGTATCTAAATTTGCTTTTGAGTTATTAACTTTTTTTAAGTTTTTAATACTTTTTTTGTCATTGTGGCAACAGAAGCATTCCATTTCTAGACATTAAGCATGGACCAATCAGAAAACGAATAAAATAAAACAAAGAAGTATTCCAGTTTTGGACATTAAACTGAACGAATCAGAAAACGAATAAATCAAAATAAGTTGCGAGATTTAACAAATAAAAAGATTCAGATATACCCCAGATTCCCCAGTTCTCTACCGAGGATAAAAACTATTTTCCAAATAGTTTTTAAAAAAAACTTTTATTGCATTAAAGTTTTTCTCTTTTTCTGTTTAAAATTACGATTAAATTATGCTTCTACTTCAATTGGAACAGGAAACATCATATTTTTTCGTTTTGGTTTGATTTGAAAACAAATCTTTCAAATATTGGTTTTCATATAACCCCTTGAAGGGCGGTGATATGCCAATGATGCTACTTAATTTTAAAAGGCCATATTGACACCAGAATTTCGGTAAAGTAAGTTTCGGTTTATTAGATGCATAGAATATAGCTTTTTCTTATTTGTAAATAAAATTGTTTTCAATTTCCAGTGTCATTCACTAACTTCAACACTTAAACAGTGAAAGTGCTCTGCGACGCAAACGTTAAATGACTTCTTGTGAAAATGTGTCTTTCTTCACGATGGGTTTTTTCGCCATTTCTCTTATTTAAATTGTTATAAGTTAAGAATAGTTACAGATGAATGGCTGAAACTAAGAACATGTCTTGTCCTATTGCTTTACTGCAATTTTGATTCAGTAAATTTGAAAAAAAAAATACTTTTAAAAATGCGATTTTTTAAATAAGTTAATTGTTTTTATTTTTATTTTGTCTTTAATATTTGTAATTATTTAAAAAATTCATGTATTTAAAAATTCTGAATCAAAATTTAAAGCTTATACAGTTCTGTTTATTTAAATGAAAATAAATTGAAATTATACAAATAATACTTCGAGTTATAACAATTTTAAATTATTTCACTTTTTAATAAATTTTAAATTAAAAAAAATTTTAAGACGTACAAGAAGTTTTATCATGTGATTTTGTTATAAAAATGTATGGTTAACCATCCAAAAAATATATATACACACACACACACACACACATTTATATATATTAATTTTTCCCCATGTTCAATGTGGTAATTTTCTATATATATATATATATATATATATATATATATATATATATATATATATAATGTGTTCAGGATTTCTTTAAAACAAGGCATTAAAATTCATTCATTAGGCAAATATTACAAAATCATCTGTAAACTACAGGTGTTGATTTTCCATAATTTTTAAGAAGACAGTGGTTCCTAAACACATATATTCCAGTCACCACTAATGAAGAAAAATTAAGAAACAATATGAAATTCCTTAAAAAATCGCAGAAAAAAATCTAATTTTATCATGTTCCAAAAAACCGCCACGATTTTCGTCAAAAAAACGCTGAAAAACGCGATTATCTTCAAATGATCCCGGAAAAGAACTATTTTTACTAGAGGATCACAAAAACACGCGGTTTTCGTCAGAGAATCGCAAAAAAGTAATTAAAAAAATTAAATAAAAATAAGAAATATTAAAAAACCGCTATAAGAAACGGGTATGTCACAAACGTAATCCACCCTTTATCAATAAATACACACAAATGAAAATGGATGTATTCATATTCCTTTTAAAACGTGTTTCATTTTCACAACCGAATGCAGATGACCTTTTTTTGTGCAGAAATGTGCAACAATTCTCGACATAATGTATTAATATAATTTACAATACTTATTCACGTACTGATTGATAACATAGACATACCATGAATTCTTTGTCTTCAAAGCAAAAGGTTATTGCTGATATATTTTTTACAGTAATTAAAAAAACACTCAAAAAGGTCTTTTTTAGAACAGATTTGAGAGAAACATTGTCTATGCATTATAAATAAATTCACACAAAAGAAAATAAATGTACACTTTTTTTTTAAGTTTTTCATTTTTAAAAAGTTGGCTGATGACCTTTTTAAAACTCGGCAATCTAAGTCAAAATTTTTAGCATAATGTTTTATCTACATATTTACTTACGTTTTTTGATTTACAATACAAACCTACGAATGAATTAGCTTTTTTTTAAAGTTAAAAAGCTCTTTTTGGCTTATTATAAAAAAAATAATAATAATAACTTTACAAAACTTTATTACATACAGGTTTGACACGAATTGAAAATTTATGAATGGCTGGCAAATTAACAATTTTGGCGCTTAAGGCCATAGGAATTTTTAATCAGTAAATTACATATTTAATCCTAAAAACATTATATACCATTAAACTTCATAATGGATTACTACTTCTGAATTGTGTATAAGAAGCTGCCATAACATCCTCAGAGCTGAGCATAAAATAACTCTACAAATATATATTTATTGCTTTTGCATAATCAAAAGGACACCATAGATGACAGAAAAAGTCATTTTTATGAAATCAGTACTTTAAAGGGGCTGGTAATTTAGGTTTACAAATATGGATATAAAAGAACTAATCCCCTTCAAACATCAGTTTAACTATCAGTAATATAAATTTACGCAATACCAAAATTATGTCTTTAAACAAGTAAATGATCAACAAATCCTCAAAATTTTTACTGTAAAGCATTTAAGTTAAATAATCATGGATGTTTCTTACTTTCTTGGCCACAATGTCTTGAAGGCATTTTCGAAACTCGGATGAAAATAATATTTATTTTATGAGGTATTATTCATCAGTGCTGACATTTATTGGCTTTGTTTAAAAAAAAAAAAAAAAAAAAAAAAAAAAAAAAAAAAAAACATTCAGATGTATAGAAGTAAAGTAAAAATGCAAAAAATTCGAATAGTTTAGTTTTTATGAGGAAAAGAAGGTACCTCAGGCCTGAAGAGATTAAGCAGAACAGAAGACAAAAAGTTTTAAAATGTGGTAGATAAAGGAACAATATTTTAACGATTTCCACTTCAGTTATTTAAAATGTCATAAAGAAATAAAATTTTAAAACGAAGGAAAAAACATTATGATGATTCCGACATGAGTTGTGGCAATTATCATAAACTAATAACATGTAAGATGAAGGGAAACATTAAAATGATACTTACTTCAGTTGAAGCAAGTGTCATACATTAATAAAATTTAAGATGAAAGAAAAACATTATGATGATTTCTACTTCAGTTGAGATAACTGTAACAAATTTAAAACAACTAAAATGAAGGAGAAAACATTATGATGATTTCTTCTTCAGCTATTGCAATTGTTATAAAGTAGTAACATATTATAACGATTTCTAGTTCAGTTTTTGCAAATGTCATCTATACATATAATAAAACAGTAGGACCCGGTGTGTCTGTACATTGAAGATAATTGACAAAAATGGAGTCAGGGCGATAAAAGAAAACCAATGAAACACAAAAAAAATTTTTTTGAATTTTTTGTCTGTCTGTCTGTCTGTCTGTCTGTTTGTTCGAGGTTATCTTCGTAACTACTGAATGGATTTTTATGCGGTTTTCACTAATGAAGAATGCACACTCCCGGGCAGTGTATAGGCTTTGTTTCATCAAAATCGGACAACAGACAAAAAAGTAACAAAAAGAAACAAAAGAAACTATTAGGTGCGCTGCTCACGTTTTTTAGTACATAACGTTTTTTAGTACATATAAAATCCAATAGATGTCACTGTGCGATTTTAAAACGCGCTATCGTTATGTTTTCGCCAGTCTACTTAAGTATGAGAAAGTTTCAAGCTGGCTGTCGTTCCATGTGGTTTAGTCGGTAGAACGTCAGTGCGCCATACTGATGGCCCGGGTTCGATTCCCAGCATGGAATTTTTTTCACTATGTTGGCATTAACGCCTATAAGCAATTAAAAGAATTTGAAATATTGTATTCAAGGCGAATTTTCTCTCTGGGAAAATTTTCTTGCATTAATATGTCAGTGTAATTTTTTTTCGATTTAATTTTTTTTTTCGAAACTTTGTTTTTCTTAAAAAATTACAGTAAATATTTGATATTTCCCAACGTTTTTTGAATGATCGACTTGCTTTTTTTTTTTAATGTATGTCTGAACCTTATCTAACTACTTCTTCAAGATTTCTTTAGATAAACCGACCAGCGTAGCGGGCGAAGGCCGCTAGTACATTAATAAAATGTAAGATGAAAAAAAAAAACTAATAATTCCCACTTAAACTAATAGCGTGTAAGATGATGGGAAAATATTATAACGATTCCTATTTTTGTTGTGGCATACATTAATAAAATATAAGTATAATAAAATAATAAAGTATAAGTATAATAAAAAC
The DNA here is from genome assembly GCA_964019185.1 of Maratus speculifer. NCBI lineage: Eukaryota > Metazoa > Arthropoda > Arachnida > Araneae > Salticidae > Maratus > Maratus speculifer. The sequence goes on from OZ025301.1 coordinate 187,963,461, forward strand.
ACTATAATGATTCCTATTTCATTTTAATAAACATTTTATAAAATTTTTTATTTTACTTAAGAAAGGTGTTATAATAATTAAAAATAAATGACATTGACATGTTTCGGATCCGTCTGATAAGATCCGTAATCATAATAAAAATAAAAATTAAATTTCAAAACATTTCACGGTCAATACAAATGACAAGCGACAATGAGATATAAACAACAAAAAACAGAAATCACGCGCTCTATTGTAAAAAATTAAATTAAAATAGACCATGATCTAAAAGAATTTCCAAAATGGTTCATCCCATTCAAGCTCTCACGAAGAATTTATTCATTAATTTCATTAAATCATTAAATTTCATTAATTCATTAAATTCTTTTAGATCATGGTCTATTTTAATTTAATTTTTTACAATAGAGCGCGTGATTTTTGTTTTTTGTTGTTTATATCTCATTGTCGCGTGTCATTTGTATTGAGCGTGAAATGTTTTGAAATTTAATTTTTATTTTTATTACGATTATGGATCTTATTAGACGGATCCGAAACATGTCAATGTCATTTATTTTTAATTATAAAAACACCTTTCTTAAGTAAAAAAAATATATATATTAAAATGTTTATATAAAATGATTCCTATTTCTAAACTAATAACATGTGAAATGAAGAAAAAATATTATAATGATACCTACTTCAGCTGAGGCAAATGTCATACATTAATAAAATGTATATGGAGGAAAAACATTATGATAATTCCTATTTCAATTCTGACAAGTGTAATAAACTAATAACATGTGAAATGAAGTTAAAATATTATAATGGTTCCTGTTTCAACAATGGCAAAATTGCCATAAACAAATAATGTGTAAGATGGGGGAAAGGTGGTGAAAAACATTATAATGATTCCTATTTCCGCTATAGCAACTAAAAAGTGTCAAAAATCAATAAAATGCAAGATGAAATAACTACATTATAATAATTCCAACTTCAGTATAGGCAAATATAATTCGTTAATAAAATGTAAGATGAAAGAAACTGCACATTATAATGATTGTTACTTCAGCTGTTGCAAATGTAAGTTAAAAGTTATAATAATATAGAAGATGCATGTTACATGTAAGGATATTTATAGTAGTTTTCTAATTTGAGCATGGTATTTTTTTTTTTATCTCGGCGTATTAACAAAAATATTAAAATCACAAAAGTATAATAATTGTAATAATGTTTAGCATATTTTTATTATAATGTAAAAATGATTTTATAATAATGAACTATTATCCTCTGCATTTAATTATATTTAATGTAATATGAAAATCTATAATTTTTTGCCAAAATAGCAAAAGTTTCAGCTTCATTGAATAAATGCATGGAAAACAAATATTTCAAAGTCATCTAATCTCTCGAAATCGCAATATAAATCTACTATATTTCAGCAGCATGAAAACAATTTATCAATAGTCAACATTCAACATCCAAATTCGATGAAACTATAACTATGCATTAAAACAATATAACATGACCGCATGTTATTATACGGCGGTTAGGAGTTCCGCATGTGACATTTAATCATTGCATGCGTGCAAAGCTTATTTGATTGCTGATGTCACAAAAGTTAAAAGGAAAGACATACCACTAGTATATATTTCGAGTTGGAAATTTCAAAACATGTAGATGAAAAGCAGATAGAAGCATACAAATTAAAATGGAAGAAAGAATAATAATTTGAATTAATGATATCGAAAAATGAGCCTAATCTTGCTTTATCATATAAACTTTTCCATTTAAAAATTGTAAAATTGCAAAAAAATTCAGTTTTTTGCGATAAAAAATATGAAATAACAGCTGATATGTGCAAAGTTTATGCACATAAGTCCACGTTTTGTTAGGAAACATCTATAATCCAACAGTGTATTTTATTCTCTGTTAAACATCAGATTAAAGAACTATACTCAAATTGATTAATTCTTTCCCAACTATGAAGAACCATCTTTGCATTAAACTGTGGATCATAGAAATATATTTATATTAAAACCAACAGCAGGTTATAAGGCTTTGACTATTAAGCCATATGTCGAAAAAAAAATTGCGCTAAAAATCAACTTTTTGGCCAGATGGAATCGGTAAATTACTTTCCGTGGGGTCGTTTTTAGTTTGGGGAAAAAATAAGTATTTGAGCTTAAAATTTTAAAGTTTTTTTCACACAAAAATCTACAGTGAGAATTATTTTATTATTCTCTTAACTAGAAAGTAATAAGATTTCTCAATATAAACTTTTATCCTCTAAACAATACCTATTATCCCCTGAACTTGAATGTGAAAAATATGATATGAAAATTTATGTAACTTCCCCCAAATACGAAAACTTTCAGCTTCTGTGGCTAAATGCCATGGGAAGCGAATAAACCAAAGTAACAGAATCTTTCAAAATTATAAGTAATTGTAATTGCTATTATGTTTCAACAGCACGAAGACGATTTATCAATAAACAACATTCAACATCCAAATTCGGCGAAACTATAGCTATAAATTAAGACGACATAACATGACCATATATTATTATACGGCGGATAGGAGTTCCGCATTTGACATTTAATTACGATATGTGTGCAAAGCTTATTTGATTGCTGAACTCACAAAAGTCAAACAGAATAGCATACCACTGGTATACATTTCAAATTGGAAAATGTCAAAACAGGCATATGCAAAGCAGGTCAAAAGAGACAAATTAAAATGGAAGAAAGGATAATAATCTAAATTATTTAATGATATCAAAAAATGAACTTAATCTTACTTTATCATATAAACTCTTCTATTTTAAAATTGCAAAATTGCAAAAAATTTTGTTTTTTGCGATACTAAATATGAAATAACACCTGATATGTGCAAAGTTTATGCTCAAAAGTCCGATAAATATATAGTCCATGTTTTGTTAAGAAACATCTATAATCCAACAGTGTATTTTATCCTCCGTTAAACAATAGATTAAAGAACTATACTCAAATTGATCGATTTTTTCCCAAGTGTGAAGAGCCATCTTTGCATTAGACTATAGACCATAGAAGTATATTTATATTAAAACCAACAGCAGGTTATAAGGCTTTAAATATTCAGTCATATCTTGAAAAAAAAATTATGCTAAAAATCAATTTTTGGCCAGATAGAATCGGTAAATTACCTACCGTGGGGTCGTTTATAGTTTGAGGGAAAAAATAAATATTTGAGTTTAAAATTTGAAATTTTTTTATCTCGGTGTATCAAAAGTACTAGATTCACGCAAAAATTTGCAATGAGAAATATTTTATTATTCTCTTCACTAGAAAGTAATAAGAATTTTCAATATGAACTTTTATCTTCTAGATAATACCTATTATCCCCTGAACTTAAATGTAAAAAATATGATATGAAAATTTGTGAGACTTTTCCCAAATATGAAAACTTTCAACTTCTGTGGCTAAATGCCATGGGAAGCGAATAAACCAAAGTTACAGAATCTTTCCAAATTGTAAGTAATCGTAATTGCTATTACTTTTCAACAACATGAAGACAATTTATCAGTAAGCAACATTCAACATCCAAATTCGATGAAACTATAGCCATAAATTACCATGACATAACATGACCATAAGTTACTATACGACGGTTAGGGGTTCCGCATTTGACATTTAATTATTGCATGCGTGAAATGCTTATTTGATTACGGATGTCATAAAAGTTAAATGGAATAGCATGCCACTGGTATACATTTTGAGATGTAAATGTCAGAACAGGTAAATGAAAAGTAGGTAAAAGCAGACACATTAAAATGGAAGAAAAGATAATAATCTAAATTATTTAATGATATCAAAAAAGGAGATAATCTTTCTTTCAACAAACGAGCAGGGTTGTATTCATATATTCATTAATTAGTGTCAACATCGAATACACAATATGGGACGTACTACTACATTTGGATAAAATCTATCATTTTTTTGCTTCATTTTGGGAACAACGGATTTTGTGCTTATTCCATAGACGATTACTTTCAGAATTTTGCAACTTTGCTTTTGAAAGTTTTTCGAAAGTTCCTCTATATATTTAGCTAACATAATATGTAAATAAAATTTTAATATCGTTGACGCATGCGCAGTGAAAAATTATTTAGTAAACCTACTCATTATTCATACGATTTTTATTATTTTTTAATTCTGATAACATGGTATTGTGTGCAATATTATTTGTCATATTTTCATAAAAGAATATAGTTTTATATTAAGAACTCTGCAAATTACAAGCAAAAATCTTCGAAAAATTTAGGACTGTTTTTATAAAAACCTGAATTTCTCTACGAGTATACCTGTAATCGACATAAAAATAAGCACAGTTTATTTCAATAAGCCACTTAATCATAATCTACAGTTTGAACGCTTTTTCTACATTAGATTTGACAGGTTTATCCAAAAGATATTCATTCGTTTTTAATTTGTTGACGGTCCCCTTTGGAGTTTCGGGACAAAATCCTCGGAAATTTATGAATTTTACCATTATATTTACACATTTAGAGTTTCAAGATATTTCCTCATGCATTTTTCTAGATTTTTAACAAAATATCTAAAATCGCAAGTGGACGGTCATCTTTGGCCATATAGTGTATAAAATTTTCTATTTTAAAATTGTTAAAAATACAGAGTTTTTTGCGATATTAAATGTGAAATAGCAGTTGACATGTACAAAGTTTACACACATAAATCTGATAAAATTTAGTCCATATTTTGTTAGGAAGTTTCCATAATCCAACCGTACGTTTTATTCTGCTTCAAACAAGAGATTGGATTATACTCAAATTGATGGATTAATTCCCAACTATGAAGAAGCAACTTTGCACTAGTCTATCGACGTTAAAAGTATATTTAAATTAAAACCAACAGCAGGTTATGAAGCTTTAACTACACTGCTGGCCACCCAAATTGCAACACCAAGAAAAACAAGAGATATCACAACAAAATTTATTGTGTAGATAACATGTTGACCAAGTAACTAATGATTAAATTTACAGCATTCTATGAAGCGTGGTTCCTGCCAAAATCAGTACCCAGAGTACCGCCGTTGTTGGAGATCACAGCTGCCACACGCCTCGGCATTGATTCAAAGAGACTTTGAATGTGTTCTTGGGGTACAGCAGACCAAGCAGCTTCCACACGTTGCCAAAGTTGATCTGGTGTGACAGCTGGGGATGAACTCTGGGTCAGTCGTTGAGCAACCATGGATCACATGTTTTCTATCGGCGAAAGATCCGGAGAGCGCGCCAGCCAGGGAAGCAATTCAATCTGGTGATTGACGAAGAACTCTTGGACAATGCGTGCCACGTGTGGCCGTGCATTATCCTGCTGAAATATGGCTGTTGGTAAGCCCTGAAGGTAAGGAAGGACAACTGGCTCCAACACCTCGGAGATGTAGCGCTGGCTGGTTAAAGAACCGGCAATGCGTACTAGAGGAGTGCGAGAGAGATATCCGATACCGCCCCATACCATAATACCCGGTGCAGGACCAGTGTGACTGTGCATAATGCAGCTGTTCAGCATCCTCTCTCCACGGTGTCTCCAGACTCGAATCCGACCGTCGTGGTGTTGCATACAGAAGCGTGACTCGTCAGTAAAGAGAATTTCATTCCATTCTGTCGTCCACATCCTTCTTTCATCGCACCATTGGCGGCGGAGACGTCTGTGGTTCCACGTCAGAGGTAGACAAAGCAACGGACGTCTTGCGGACAGACCATTCTGCTGTAAACGACGTCGAATGGTACGCGCAGACACTGGATGATGCGTTACAGACTGAATCTGCTGTGATATGGTTCGTGATGTGACTGAGCGGTCCGTCACTGCCATGCGTACAATCTGCCTGTCATCACGTGACGTGGTGCACTGGGGTCGATGCGATCGATCACGTCTGTCCGTCGTACCCTGTTGCACCCAACGATCACATATCCGCATCACAGTTGTTTGGTTTCGTCCAACACGACGACCGATTTCCCTGAAAGATAACCCACAATCTCGGTATGCCACTATCCTTCCTCTGTCAAACTCGGATACTTGATCAAAAGATGATCGTTGTTTCCTACGAGGCATAATTTATCGTTTTTTTGAAAATAAAAGCAAGAAAAACACAATTGCTGTACTTGAAACCGTCGAAATCTCCAAGCCTTAAATAGCGCTTTGAGGTGGCGCCACAGGCGCGCTTGATATGCGTCTGCGCTGAAATTCTAATCATTTGCATATCTCACCTCAGCTAATACATGTTGTAAATTTCATATTATTTGCATGCTTCCTTCAGGGTGTTGCATTTACGATGGCCAGCAGTGTATTAAGCTGTACCAGGAAAAGAAATGAATTACTCTGAATTTTTTTTTTTTTTAATGTAGATAGAATCGGTAAATTAAGTAACATAACCTAGTTTTTAGCTTATGGAAAAAAACAAAGTACTTGAGTTTAAAATTATCTATTTTTTATCCTTGTGTATCAAAAATATTATAATCACACAAAAATCTGTATGCAGAAATACTTTATTCTTCTCTTGACTAAAAATTAAGAATTTTAACATAGTAATCAATTATCTTCTGAACTTGCATGTTTATAAACATGAAATGAAAATTTATGAAACATTGACATAATATGAAAAACTTCAGATTCTATGGCTAAATGTATGGAGAACAAATATCTCAAAGTCACCTAATCTCTCCAAATTGTGAGCTACATCTATTGCATGTCAACAGCGTGAAGAAAATTGATCAATCACCAACATTCAACATCCAAATTCGATGAAACTATAACTTTGAATTACCACGACATAACATGACCATATATTATTATACGGCGGTTAGGAGCTCCGCATTTGACATTTAATTATTGGACGCGTGCAACGCTTATTTGATTGCTGATGTCACGTATGTCAAACGAAATGGCATGCCACTAGTATACACTTCGCATTGAAAATGTCAAAATAGGTAGATGAAAACCAGGTAGAAACAAATTAAAATGAAAGAAAAATCAACTTAATATTGCTTTATCATATAAATTTTTTATTTTAAAAATGCAAAAGGAAAATACAGATTATTTTGAGATAGTAAATATGAAGTACCAGCTGAAATGTGCAACGTTTACACCCATAAATCGTTAAAATGTATTCAATATTTTCTAAAGAAACATTCATGATCCAGCAGTACATTTCATTATGCTTCAAACAATAAATTAAACAACTACACTGATCGATTCATTCTCAACTATGAAAAACCAACTTTGCACTAGTCTACGGATACTAAAAATATTATTATATTAAAAACAATAGCAGGTTATGAAGCTTTATCTATTAAGCTATACCAGGGGAAAAAATGCACTAAAAATCGACTTTTTGACAAGATCGAATCGGTAAATTACTTACTGTGGAGTTTGTTTGCGGAAAAAGAAATTAAATATTTGAGTTTAAAATTTGATACTTTTTATCCCGGTGTATCGAAAATAGTAGAATCACACAAAAATCTGCATGGAGAAATATTTTATTTTTCTGTTGACTAAGAAAGTAACAAATATTTTTAGTATAAAAATCTATTATCTTTTGAACTTAAATGTTAAATATGAAATAAAAATTTCTGAAACTTTGCTATAATATGAAAAAAATTAGCTTCTATGGAGAAATGCATAGAAAACATATATCCCAAACTCACAGAAACTCTCCAAATTGTAAGTTATATCTATTACGTCTCAACAGCACGATTACAATATATCAATAATCAACATTCGACATCTATATTCGATGAAACTATAACTATGAATTACCACGACATAACATGACCACTATACAGCGATTAACAGTTTTGCATTTGACATTTAATAGTTGTGTGAGTGCAGTGCTTATTTAAATGTTGATGTCACAAAAATTAAGCGAAATGACACTGCCATTGGTATACATTTCGAGGTGGAAATGTCAAAACAGATATAAAGTTGATGAAGTATGTTTTTAATATTATCAAATTGTAATCAATAAAAAATGATTTTATTTTATCTTATTTATTTATTTATAAATTTATTTTTCCTAAATGTAAATTTTGCTGATTTATCTGTTTTTCAAATTATTTAATATTTGTAGAGACGTGGGAAAATAAAATCTAACACAATCGTATTAACGCTGCAAAAAATATATATTGTAGAAGAAAGTTAGGACTACCAAAGGATTGGATACTTTTCAATGATGTATATAAATTTTTCTCAGCGAGCCATCTACTTATCAAAACGAACCCGTTTTTAAAGTGCGTTTGTCATTATGTAAAAGTGTAGTTCCTATAGTCATCGTTCAATCCGTCTGTCCGTCTATAAAACATACAACGTGTTTTTTTCTAAAATTGGCGCTATTTAAAGCAACAGGTAGTTCGTTATAATGACTGGAATGGCACAAAATTTTATAAATAGATTAATATAACTGCGGGAAAAAAGATTCCGACAACAATAAAAAAAGTAAATAAATAAATACAAATAGTTCCAATCACCGCCGATAGAGGGAAATGTGGTGCTGTACTCAGAAAGAAAACATCAGAAACAGAAAAAATTAATAATTCGAATAAAAAGGTATATTTTATTCATCATAGTTACTTTCCCAAGAAGGAATTCGACCGCTTTCAATGTGACCTCCGTTCTCTTGCACCATACCTTGCATTCTTTGTACAGCATTTTCGACTGCCGAGCATAACGTGTCACATAGAATAGCCCTTAATGCTAGTGACTGGAACTTTTCTTTTCTTTGAATCTTTTTCCTTTGGTTTCATTAGTCCCCTTAGAAATTTTAATGCAGTTCCGGTTATTAAAATTAGTTACAGAGCTCTAAATATCGTCAGTTTAAAGAAAAAAAAGCACCCTGTATATTAGAGCAAAAACTATCCAACCAAAATATTTGAAATTTAAAATGTGTAATTATTGCATAATTTTGTCGAGTCATTTCATATTTTATGAAAATTTGATGAATAGTTTAATTATAGGGACAAACAAAACACTGTTTGGAAAAGGATGCGAGCGATAAATGAAGAATAAGTGATAAAAAATTGTTTCCACATGTTTTCAAAGCTTTTTTAAAACTGAATAAATAAAGTTCATTTTATGAAAAAATTCGTTATATGGAGATAGATATTTCGCTATGTAGAGAAATATTTAATGTAATCATGGGAAAGGGGACCGTTCCTACTAAAAATTCGTTATATAGAGAAATTCGATGTATGGAGTTTCTTTGTAGAGAGACTCGACTGTAATTGGAAGAAAAATTTGAAAATGAGAATTTACAGAAATTAGGACAGGATGAATATAAAATTGTTGGTTGCAAATCATATTTTAATATCCAGAACATTATAATAAATCAAATAATTAATTCATAATTCATAGTTTTTAAAATTACAAATTCAATGCATTTATTTTTGTGTGTTTTAGCATTATAAATACGCAAAAATTCATGTAACCGATTATGTTGCATGAAGTTTTGCTGTTATAGCGGTATCACACGGACGTCTTTGGCAGAACTTTTCCCCCTACACAACATTACAGCCAGCAAAAGTTTCGTCATCTTGATGAGGGAGACTTTTGCTCACCATTCTTGTTCAGCGAGCATTTCCCGCATTGCACGGAAAATGTTGGCCATTCATTCAGCGCTGATCAACTGACCAATAGGAGCGGAGCGAGAAATTAAATAACCTCGCGAGAAGTTTGAAAAACCTGTTTACCGAACACACAGCAAAATGAACGATCCTGCTTTGTAAAATGTTTGCGGAAAACCGTTCTCCGTGTGATCCAGCTCTTACCATTACATAAAAAGTTCTGTGAAACTCAGTTACCTAGAAAATGTTTAGCAACTTTAAAGTATTTTTTATAGTGTGCTAACGTAAAATTTAACACGAAAACTAGAGGTTTAGTCAGACAATATAACAAAAAGCATTTACAGATTAAAACAGTAAGATTATTTATCTATCAAGATTTGATTTCCGATTCATTATTCGAGAATTAATAAAAATCTTTTTATGTGGCGAAAATGTGCAATGATTCAACTCCCATGGAGTTATCTAAAATCAGGAAACAGATGCTCTGCAGATTAAGAAATAATGGAATGCAATAATTCACTTTCACCTATAATCATTTTTCCTAGGGAATTTATTTTCATTATACGTGTGATCGCAATGTTTTTATTTCGCAGTTTAATTTTTTAAAAGATTGTGGAAATAGTTGTTTAATATAAGTCTTGATAAACTGGCCGTTTGTGCTATGAAACAAAATCAGATGTACAGGATCAAAACAGATGTACAGGGTGGTTATAAAATAAGTATCCCTATTTGGAGCTGTCTGTAGCCTGAAGAAATAACTCGAATGAAACCAAAATCGGTACATATACTATTCAAGAAGGAGGAAGAAGATTGGCACAATAAAAAAAAGATATTTACAATAATCAACAACAGATGGTGCTACGGGTCCTGTCGGTGCAAACGCTGTTGTAATCATTAGTAACATCAAAACGGGGTCATTTCTGCCATTAATGTTGCACGACATGGTCAGTTTACCAGATAGCGCTTTAATTTTAAAACTATTCAACGTTAACAGTTCAAACAGTGCACCTGCTTTACGTGAATTTAGGCGTGTGAAAGGAATGCGCAAAGGAAAAGGTCCTTTGACACCGTGTGCGGTGAGAAGAATGGTAAAAAAAATTCGAGGAGACTGGATCGTTGACTTAAAAGATCGCATATCACAACATGTGCGAAACATCACCCCTAATGCGTTGCATTCCGCAGTTGAGCACGTCGTCTACCGCCTGGATTGTGTCTTGCTGCACAATGGTCATGTGGAACCTGAACTTAATCGACACGGCCATTCGAAATCTTAACCCCATTCACTGTTTACATATCCAATAAATTAGGTATGCCATCCGGTTTTGTGCCTTAATTCTTTGTTCTTGTATAGCATATTACATTTCAAACACAAAAGCGCCATCTGTCGGCGATTATTGGAATTGTTTTTTTATTGTTCCAGTCTTCTTCCCCCTTCTTAAATAGTATGTGTACAAATTTTGGCTTCATTCGGGTTATTCCTTCAAGCTACAGACAGCTCCAAATAAGGATACTTATTTTATAACCACCCGGTATTTAAATATCTTTTAACCCTTTGAAATGTAAGCAATAATGTCACTGTAATAGGGAATTCGTACTGGAATTCTTGCCGAAATAATAGAAAAAAGATATTTTAAAATATCAAAGAAGCATTTTTTTAACATTTTGTCCCCAAAGTTAAATATATTAAACTTTGTTAAAAGTTACTGATGAAAATCTTGCTTAAATTAAGTGGAATAGAACACATTAAATCGCCCCTAAAATTAACCCATTATCTACCGCATTATGAATTCATGAAAATTTTACATTCTAAAGCATTTTACGTAAATTGTTTAAACTAAATTAAAAGATTTACATAATCATTTAATAAATTTTTGAATGATTTTAGAAGGATTAATTAAATTTGAATTCACAGGGATTTTGCGCAATATTTATAACCCCACTCAAATCTTTTATTTTAAATTGTTTTCTTAGTATATTGTAGAATTATGAAATGTATAAATATGTTGTTCTTACAATATAAATATATAAATATTTCCTAATTGAGAAATCCTCATCCCCCTCCCTCAACGCCAAAACAGCTGAAAAGATACAAAGGCAAAAGAAATCATCCTTTTAAAAAATGTTTTTGTTTTGGTGTAACCAGTAATGCTTTTAGAACAAAATAAAGTAATGCATCTGTAACTCATTCTAAAAAGTATTACAACTAAGTGGTGCATTAAAGGAATTTTATAATAAATAATTTTTATGGTACTTATAAGAACCGTCGCGTCGGTAGATAAAGGTTTAAAATGTACTTTTATCAAGTTTAGCATTTATTAGCTTAGTTTAATAACATATATTTTTTAGGCTATAAACGCCATCCGAATCAAGGTTTGATGGAAGAAGCAGGATGCTCTGACAATTTCAGATGATCAATCAAAGCGGATTTAAAGAAATAGACAATAGACAAACTTGAAGAAGGAAATAGTCTTTTTATAGACTACGGGGTTTTTTAAATGCCTTTTTCTGAAACGATTTCCTTTTCAAGATAATAGTTACTTTAATGCAAAGACTTACTTTAATCAAAGTATCTCCTTCCACTTCTCTGAAGTTTTTATGATAGTTTTCAATTGAAGGCAATTGACACAGATGACAGAAGGATATTTTTTAAAAGAAAACCGAGATATATGGTTTAATTTTTAAAGGAAGTCTTGAGTTCAAATACACAGGAAGCTTACTTTTTGAAAATTTTGGTATTGAAATATTTAGAAAAATTGACTGGAAAGACATCTTATGTTCTACTTTTTTCAACAGATTTTGTTTTCCATTTATTATTTGTTATTTCTTTCTCCTGCGTCTTTTACTTAAAATTCAAATTACAAATATTTCAATATTTTTAACAACACATAAAAATTTAATAATAACTTTTCTATGTTTAAAAGAAACATTAATCGGGTAATATGAGTTCAATAATTTAATATGAAATTTTATATTAGAAAAATTAGATAATATTTGAATTTATTAACAGGTTTAAAACTTTATTTAGAATAACGCTCTTAACACACCAGTGTTTAATCGATGAATCTTCAACACTCTCAACGTCTTGCAAAAGGGTAAATAAAGGGTAAAGGGTAAAATATTGTTTTCTCCAATTTATTTTAAATGTTCAGAAAATATGATTCTTTCAACATCATAAACAAATAATAATTACAAACATAAATATAATCTTTGATAGTATTAATAATTCTAAAATACATTGAAAATTCATTGAGTCTATAGAATTATATTATCATAAATATTGGTTATATTGTTGTAAAACCTGGAGCTTAGTGAACGAAATTTTAAGTTGCGAACACTTAGAGAATCAAATCTCTAATTTTCTCGTCACCAAATTATTACAAAAAATACTTTCTTACTTTTAATACTCGTAAAATATCACTATAAATCATGTACAAAATAATTTTTTATTTGTAATTTTGTTTTGTCTGTTTTTTTCTGTTCCAGCTTTATCGTAGGGTCAAAACACTTTCACATTTTTTAAGTAATATGATGTGGTTAAAATTAATTTGAAATTATACACATATTAAGGGAAGGTTAAAGGAAAATAATAAAAAAATTACCTCGAAAAATCATTAAACAACTCATAAAATAAATAATAATAAATAAAAAAAACAGCTCAAAAATTAGTTTATTTCTTTGCTAAAATAATAAAGCAGCAATTGAAAACAATGCCAGAGATTATTTAGCGCTGAAATCTAATTACGATTGATGCAATTATTTAGAAGCCTCCAATGTATTCTAAATAATTTTAATGGTATTACTTAACAAAATTGACGGAAAAATCCATTTTTTCATTTTTTCAAATATTACAATTCTAAGTAGCAGCCTCATATGTGGCTCAGGGTGCGAGAGGGTTATATTATACTTTCTCAATGAAGATAGAATAGAAAAAGTTCTGTCCGTCACAAATATTTCGAAAGCAATTTATCACTACTGCTCAGTAATTACTGGATTTGTGGTGAAATAATTATAAATAATGACCATAAAAACAATGACAATATTTTGCATGCAGACAGTGAGTTCAGTAAGAAAAAAAAGCTAGAATTATAATGGAAAACAATCACTTTTCTAAAATTGAAATCTGATGAGTGCTGTTTATAAAAATTATCTGTAATTGTTTGTGATAAAAGCTCGTTTTTAAATTTCTCCAAACATCACAAAGAAAACTAATTAAAAGAAAAAAAAAGATTTTTATAACGAACAATTGCATAATATTTTTATAAATAGCACTCTTTAGATTTCAATTTTTAAAAAGTTATTGTTTTCCATTATAATTCTAGCTTATATTTCTTATTGAACTCATTGTCTTCATGTGAACTTTTCGAATCTTGTCATTGACCATAAATTCTAATTACTATATTTTTTTAGACAACTTATTTTGAAACCCGTCCTTTGTGGCGTTTAGCGAAAGGTGCAGCTACGGCTGAACAATGTAACATTTTCATTGTAATTTTTTAAAATCTTAATAAAGCTGACCGGGAGATTAACAGATCCCAAGATGTTCTATAGAGTAGATCCTGGTGTGAGCTGTCCCTTTTAGGCTATCTGTGGGTAATGGAACGTGAGCTGTGATTACACATTTCCTTTTTAACAAAATAAATCTTTATTAAACATATAAGACGTTCAACTGTAAATACAATTTAACATATAAAAAAAAACATTAAATGTGATCTTGACAGCTGACCAGCAGCCATTCCAAAACGCGACACACCATCGATGAGCGTTGTACAGCAAGTGACCAAAAAGTTTCACTGAGTTCTCCAGCAAGGTGCATTCTCGCCAAAAACATGCCACACCTTCGCAAACTAGGAGGATGATCATGTCCCGTTTCTCTGTCCCGTTCCACTCGCTATCCGCTACAACACTGAACTGAATTATGCTTCAGTTTCCATTATTCCAGATCAGGCGAATTAATGTCGCTACATATGAAATAAAATATTGCATAATTTATCATGGCAAAATTATACATTGTACGGAATTAATGGTGGCATGCTAATAAGAATAGTCATATATTTGTTTATGCGAATGCAGGATTTACAATGAAGAAATCATATATTGTAAGGAGTTAATGATGATAAAGTTTTCTATTTAGTTATTGTCCATTATTATTATACATTTTATTCATCATATATCTAATAAAACAGCTGCTAACGTAATCGCATTTCATTTATTGCTACATTAATAGATCATAATCATTTTGTCACAATTGCTTCCAAAACAGTTTATTATTAATATCGCAAAAGTTATTAGATGTGTGGTGAAACAAACATACATTGCCGCCATAACAGCCGAAACATTATTTCACATGCAGATAGTGAAGTCATTAAAAGTAGAAACTATGAATACAATTGCAATGAAAAACATCTTTTTTTAATGATTGAAAACTTTTGAGTAATATTGACAAAAGTATATATTAATAATTCGTGAAAAAAAAATCTCCTATTTAGATTCCTTCATATGTTACCATGATTATAATATAGTATGTAGCAAGAAAGATAATTAATTATTAAATTTGACGTATTGCTTTCGCGTTGCAGAAACATAAAAGTCGGTGCCTGATGTCAAAAACACATCGAAAACAGCATATCATTGATGTTACAATGATTATTCTGTTTATTGTGAAGAAACTATAAATTACCACAGATCAAGGAACGAAATTATCTTTCCAGAGACAATTAATCGAAAACAAAAACATACATCTAGAATGCTAATGAAAAATAGTCATATATATATATTACAAATTTTAAATTAACCTTTATACTATCTTAATTTTCTTATAATAATATTCCGTACTTACTTCAAATTATTAATTTAAAATCTTGTTTCTAGACCTAATCTGTCAATCTTTATGCAGACGATATAAATTCTTAATTTGCCTTAAAAAACATTATTCCAGTATGCGTAAATTTAAAAAGATGGCTCTAAATTAAAAATATTCTTAATTAAACTTTATTTCTTAATATTCCAAGTAAAACTCATTCCTTCTATGTTTTTATCAACCCTTTTTAAGAAAGTCTTTTAAATTTATTCCAAAACCATACCTTTCAAAAAATATCATTATTTTATTTTATCTATTTATTTATTTTTCCTCCGTCAACCTTTGATAGTGTGCATATCAATAAATTCATTTCTTTTCTTTTTCTCTTAAAATTAATCATCTATAAAAATCGTCTGCCTAAGAAATTCTGAGTCGATTATAAATTGGTTAGATAATATTTTTTTTAAATAAAATTATCGTCTGTGGAAAATAGTCTCGTAGCTGGACAAGAATTCTGTTTACATAAAAGAATGATGGTTTGAGGTTACAGAATGTTCTAGAATTTTCTTTTTAGATTTAAAAGAGGAAGCTTGAGAGGTGGTAAGAGAGATGGGAGGAGAAGAAGGATTCTTGGGTGCGCTCTTGCATGCAGTAAAGCATGGAATATTTTTTGGATGTTTTTGCTTGCAGCAGCCAAGGAGTGTTTATTTTGATCTTCTACATTTATTTATTTTGTTTTTTTTCTCGCTGGCCATGACTTCTGTGCGGAGAAAGGAAAACCTGGCGATGATGTTTCTGCCCCCCTAACTTTAAATCGTCACATATATATATATAAGCACGTGATTGTGTGATTAATAAAGGCAAAATTATATATTGTAAAAGATTAATGATGGTAAAGTTTTGCATTTAGTTATTGTTGAAATATTATTATAAATTTTATATAGCGTATGTCTAATATAATAGATGCTAGTGTAATTCCATTTCACTTAAGGATTTTGCTATATTAAAAGATCACAATGATTGTTGTCGCTGTTTTCTCAACCGCTTCAACAACAATTTATAATTAATATCGCAAAAGATATTAGATTTGTGGTTAAACAAATATTAATTGTCACAATAACAGCAGAAACATGTTTCACATGCAGATGTAGAATTCAATAAAAAATAGAAACTACATCTTTAATGAAAAAAAACCACTTTTCTAAGTTTGATATAACATATGATATTGATAAAAATATATTTTAATGGTTTGTGAGAAAATTTTTATTTAAGTAAAGGAAATTTTTTTTAAAACATATGCAAATTTAAAACGAAATAAAACACATAAATATAATGTTACTCACCAATATATTGGTTTTATTAAAAATCAAGAAAGAAAAAATCATGAATTAAGCATGAGTTATGAAGTACTTTCCAATACATTCAGAATAATGTATCAAAACTGCATCGTTAAAAAAAAATTAAAATATTACATTTCATTTTACCATATGGAAATGTGTAAAGCATTTCAAAACAGAATTTCAGCTGTTCCCATCTACAATTGGAAAATTATCCGAAATTTTGGCATACCTATATATGATATAGAAATTTATATCTATTAACGGAATGAGTTCCAAAGTTTAGTTCATATATATATTTAATTTTTAAATAGCGTAATACCATTAAAATGCTCTCCAAATGGTTTTTCTCCATATACCACAATGTAATAGAATTCTTTTTAGGATTCCTGAAAATGAACCATAAATCGTATGTACTTCATATGTAATACCAATCATGCTTGGGGGGACCCTAAATAATCCTTAGCAATTGCATGAAAATCTGAGTATATTTGTTGGGGTTAGAGCGTGAAATGACGGACAGACAAACCGAATGCATAAGCAGTTTTCAACTTTGTTGGAAATTGCTAAATAATAATTTTATGCGATTAGTGATTTAAAAAGATTTTCGGCATCTGCGCGTCTGTCTCGAAAAAAAGCGCTATGTGGAAGACCAGTTTCCGACTACGTTATCGAGCAAATGAAACTATGCATCTGCAATAACTCGTTGAATGTTGATTTCCAAATGGTCTCTTGTCTATGATTTATCGGCGTATACCAGTGAATTTACATATTCCCATAAAAAGTAAATCAGTGGTGTGAGATATCACAACCGAGTCCTTTACGCGACATTATGCCCTCACGCTCAATAAAATGACGGTGTTTTGTACTATTTGTAAGCGTTGTTTTGGATCCATTCATGGTGAAATGGCAAAGCACATTGATCAGAAAACCAAACATTATCTATTAAATGTTATATTGCCTTTCATTACAGGCTGTGCTGCTTATTCTAAATCCACACCTCTAGAAAACACCCTATACTGTTGTATCACCTATAATTAGTTTACGGCAAGAAAGTTCATTTAAATAATTGAATTTTATGTAATGCAGATACACAAACATAAAAATCACCAATTCCTTCCAAAAAGGCTTCGAAAGCAAACAAGTTTGAAATTTTACGTCAAGAGTAGCAAATGAGGTGCGTTCGCACTAATAACAAAGTTTTAAAGATATTCAGATTTTGATGTAATGGTAAACAGTACTTCGGATACAGTATCGTGACCGAAATCTTTTATGTGTCCCTGTAAATACTGTCTGATTTCTATTATACATAAAGTAACTTGCAGTAAACTTCAGCAACGTATATCAAATTTATAAAATGTAAAATACATTAATATAATTTAAACACGCCCAAAACAATGTTTTCCTCTATATTATTATGGATCGGAATACTTTTGAGTGGCTCTGTAAATTAATAATAAATGTTCTTTGCACCACTGATTGTGCAAAATATATTTTTTAGTATGTACTTCATAGATGTTTATTGTTATGTTCGAAAGAGTGCAAAACTATTAAAAGGCAATGGAAACTATTTTTTCAAATTGGTCGTAATGTAATGGAATTCTGTTGATTGCCCCTGTAATTAAACTATACATCCGATTTTCATAAAATTTAAATGACTCGACAGAATTATGCAACAATTATAAATATTTTAAATTCCAAACGATCTGGTTGGGCAGTATTGCTCTGTTACATGTAGATAGACGGGCGGACAGACGTACATATAAACAAATAGACAGACAAACAGACGGATACTACGACGATTATAGGTGCTATGCATTTATATAACCACGAAAGCACCTATAAATAATTGCTGTTACAATAATCATTGAGATTCATATTTGATAATGAAAATGCATATTTTAAGGAATCAACGCATGCAACGAATGCATTCATTATTGTTTAAATATTATCATAATTTTAATTTATCAATGTCTAAATAAAACAATCCCTGATGTAATTGCATTTACTTTAATGTTTTCGTTATATAAATAAATCACAGTCATTACTGTTTGTCGCAAGTAGTTCCAAAACAATTTATCATTATTGTCGTATTAGTTATTAGATTTGTAGTGAAGCAAATATAAATTACGTTGATACGAAAATAAATTTATGACATACGAAAGTGGAGTTTAATAAGAAACACAAGCTAAAATTACAACAAAAATAGTCTTTTTTTTAAGATGGAGATTGTATAAATGATATTGACAAAAATTTATTTCAATGGAGCATGATAAATCCTTATACTTCTAGCTATTATTCTCGTACACTCGTGATTTAAAAATAACTAATGACAACATCTCCTTTAACTAATATACTAAATAAAATATTTTCACTATATTAGGTGTTCACTCTCAACAATGTTATTCATATACAAATAATTTCTAAACCGTTTGGCATAAATATGTACACTATATAGCCAAACGTGACCGGCCACTTGTGATTTTAGACGGTTTCTTAAATAAATATATAATGGTTTAATTTATAATAATGGTTTCTTAAATATCTAGAAAAATGTATCAGAAATTATTCTGAAACTCCAGATATGTAAAAAGATAGGTCATGTATTTTCACGAAGTTATGAATTTTACTGCTTGAACGCAATCAAAATTTAATTTGAATAATGAGCTAGCTAAACGTATAGAATAACTTTCGTAAAAGTCTCAAAAATATACTTTCAAAATTCTGAAAATTATCGTTGATAGAATAAGTTCAAAATCCGTTATTCCCAAAATGAAGCAAAAAACATGAGGAGCTGTATCCATATATCCATTGATTAGTGTCACTATAGCTTGCAGAATATTGCACATATTGCTATATTTGGATAAGTACTTCATTGTTTTGCATTCTTTTGGGAACAACGGATTTTTAGCTCATTCTGCCGATGTTAATTTTTAGAATTTTCAAGTTATGTTTTTGAAACATTCACAAATGTTGCTCTGTTTATTTAGCTAGCCCATTATGCAAATTACATTTTGATTGCATTCACGCATGCGCATTTAAATATTATTTAACAAATTTGCTCATTTTTGATACAATTTTTATTAATTTTAAATATTGTTACGGGGTATTATGTACAATGTTTTCAGTCATATTTTCTGGAAAGAACATGCTTTATATTAAGAACTTTAGAGCAATTATAAGCTAAAAATTTGGCAAAATTTGGGACATTTTTTACAGAAATGTTAATTTTTCTACGAGTACACATGCTATCCTCATAAAAATGTATACAGTTTATTACATAAAGCCACTTAATTACATTGCAGTGAAAAAAACTTCCTTAAAAATCCATAAACTAAATTATATTGCTCAAGGCCTTTCGAAAGAACTTAGTCTTTTTTCGTCAGGCGCAAAAAAGACGTGCATCTACTATGAATGTAGCGGCACGATAATCGCATTTTGTAATAATTCAAAAACAACAACTGACTGCTTCTTACACACCCAGAAGTTGTTTGCGTGCGCAACCGCTTACGTCAGATTGTAAAATCAATTTGCATAGAAACGATTTCAGTTATATTCTTAAACCCCATGGTTTGAAATAAAATTTAAAAGTCAATTTCAATGAATATGGTGTTAAAATAGATATTATTTTAATATATACAAGGCAGATATTGAAATAAAATAAATACTTAAAGTTTTATTTTAAAATTGCTATTGTCATTAAACTTTTGACATAACAAGCCTTCAAAGTTGACACTTTCGAGCACATTTCCCGACGAAAGGAGAAAAACCGGTCAAAAAGCAGGAGAAAAATGGATGATCTCTTGATCGAAATAGCTTAGAACTGGATAGGTAATTTATTTATCATAAAATGGAAAAATAGGTTTGATCCGAAATCGCTTCCATAATCAGGCATTCCAATTTAATATCTTTCTGTTAAAAAATGAATTTGTAAATGTGTCAAAACGTTTTTCGCTTATTGAGCGGAGCAGTTAAGAACACCTTTAAGCACGGTGTGCAATATCCCTTGAAGCATGGTCCAATTTATTTGTGTTCGGATGCAGAAAATTAGTGAAGTCATTCTATCCAAAGTTTCATAAAGCAGTCAATTTTATCATTAGACAGATGGGAATTTTTTTTATTATTTGTTATTTGTGTATTAAAATGATTTTACTAAATATAATTTGTATGACAATCGGATCATATAAAAATTTTTATTTCTTATCATCTTAAGAAATTTTTACACGAAACAACTTTTAAAATATTTCTTTTTCTACTTTAAAACTTATAATTTCATTTGAACTGAGTAACTTGGCTTATTGTGCCAATGATGTAGAGCACTGGCATGGCAAGCCAAGCTATCCAAGTAGAACATTGGCACCTCAAGCCAAGGTATCCAGGTTCGAAACATGCTCTGTACAATTTTTTTCCATTGGAAAACCCCTCAACTTTGCTACGCCAAAGATGATCTATTCAGTTGAAAAAAAAATCTTCGCTTCATAGTTAAATGGCTTATTTTAGCGAATGCAGTTCAACTTAAAACAAACTCCATTGTTGTTATAATTGTAATTCGTATAAAGTTGCAACAATGAAGAAGATTTGACAACTTTTCAGCGATTCTTGTTATACGAAAATTAATTGATTAATTTATAGAATAGGAAACTTAAGAGTATTTTTAAATTATTACTAATATTTTGCGAAATTAATATCAATATTTTACCATGTACAATGTTAAAAAACAGCTAATTGGCAAACCGTAGTGGAGAAGGTAAATCATTAGACATGCTTCAAAAAGCTTATCCAACCTCGGTAGCTCTCTGGATCCTAAACCGCCCGTGATATTTTGAAATATTTTAATTCGTATATTTTAATTACGACCAGAATATTAAAACAGCAATATTTGCTTTAATTAATAACAAAACATTTCATATTTAAATAAAATGAAATTAGCCATTGAATTTTTCTGGTGTAAAATCAGATTTTCTGAATTACATAATTTCTAGAACGTGTTTTATGATGGGAATTAAAGGGTTAAAGATTAATTTATGAAATATAAAATTAAAAGAACTGGATTCAATGTTATTCTTCAGCATTACATTTAATGTTTTAATTTTTAATTCAGTTATAAATATTGTAAAATTTTATATTATCATCAAATACTTACCATTGTGTACATATTTTTTATAATTCTAGTATATCAGGGGGCGAGCAAAACACCTTTTTCAAATTTCATCTTTACGCAAAGAAATAATGTTAATCTGTTAACTTTCACATTACATGACAACATTAAAAGTTACTATCATGTAACATTTTGCAACAACTATTGTTTTTATTAATCAGCCTTTCTAAAGTTTCCTTCTTTAATTAAAGGCAGGCTTATTTAATTTGAACGTTCACAAAAGATAAAATCTCCAGTAAGTATTCGACAAACAATTAATGAAAGAGAGTGCTGGTGTTATTGGATTTGTGGCTAAATGAAACAGAATGTCGAAATAAACTATTTTTCATAAGAACTACTTTGCGCTTCAGAGTAAAAATGTTATATTCTGTTAAAAAATATTTTCACGTGCATGTGCTGTCGAAAAATGTTTGAAAATTACAGAAAAGTTGATATAAAATACGGCTATATATTTTTTATAGCGAATACATTCGAATATATAGTGAATTGTACGATTCAGCTTTTTTCAAAATTAATAAATATAAATGTACATGCATTGCTTAAAGGTGCATAAAACATACTAAAAAATCCTTTGAAATACATTAAAGTCCTTTTAAGGTGTCAGGCATTTTTTTAAATGAGGCATTTCATGAAAATAGGACCCTGATGTGGATTTCTGTAACCCCGCATTTGATTAACTTTTGGATATGAAATTTTAAACGCACATTAAAAGAGTTATTTTCTAATATTTAATGTTGCTAAAAACAATTTAGATGCACATAAAGTTTTTATTATTATTATTGCATTTAAAATTTAATATTTTTAATTAAAAGAGTATATATATCTTGCGAATATATATATAATTGTATATCTTGCACGCACGATTTCTCATAATTCATTTGTGACAGATATCTCAATTTTTTTATTGAGTGGAGATATAATATGCGTATAAAATGACCTACACTGGAGAAAATATAGTAATAAGTTTTTGCGAAAAAAATGCAAACAATCTGCAAATTTTGAAATTAATTTTGATAAAAATAGTTATAATTTCTACATTTCTAATTTGATAATTCTAATAGTAAATCAATTTGTGCATCTATAAGATTTATGCCTCCACTTATAATTTAATGAAATTCTGTTTAATTATTTCTTAGAAATCATGCGCTTAGTAATCGAAATCAACGGTTTGAAAAAATTAACTTCATCGATCTGATTGCCCCATGATTATATGTACAAAGAAAGCTCAAACTGTTTTCGAAATAACTTCCCTTCGAAAGCGAATTTTTTCATGAAGTTTCTTTTAAAATATTGCTAAAGAATACAATTTTATTATAAGCTATTAAATGAAAAAATTGTTTTGGGACACTTTCAAAGATACCTGACCCTTTAAAATCAAAACGTTTTTAACCGAAACTTACTCGGTTTTCATGGATGAAAAACTAATATTGGGTTGGGGAAAAGTAAATTCGTTTTTTCCCAATAGATAACTTTAAGTCCCATATCTCGAGTAATACTTACTCAATTAAGTCATACTATACAGCGTTTGAAAGGTAACAGTTTCTAAAAAATTCTAGATATAAAGGTAGCGTCATCTGTTTAATCAGTCAAAAGTTATTGCGTTTTAAAAATAGAGATTTCAGAAGATCATTTTCGTCATATTTTAGTTTTTTACTTCCAAAAAGGGAAAAATTGGCGCAGGCTCATCGAAACTTGTATGGCATCTATGGTGATCAGTGCTTAAGTAAACGCCAAAGTCAGAATCGGTTTCCTCTTTTTGCTTCCGAAAATTTCGATGTTAAAGATGAACCTTTCCTTGGCCGGCCAATCCTTGAAAAAATCGATGGAATTTTAAAAACAATCCAGGTAGACTGACATATTTCTTCCCACGACATTGCTACGGAACTAAACATTAACCATGAACCACTTTTGAACCATTTACATAAAATTGGATGCCAAAAGAAACTCATACTTTTAAACTCGATAGGTTTAACTATCATGCATTTATTATTTCCAAACTGTGTCGGAAAGTTAGAAAACGCAGGGAGACAACAATGATTAGTTTTTCACTAATGAAGACCCGAGGTGTTTCGGTTGAAAACCTTCTTAATTTTAAAAGGACTTTAATGTATTCTTAAATGATTTTATATTATGTTTTACGCCTTTTTAAGCAATATATATATACATTTATTTGTATTTTCATAAATTTTAATTACAAATCAAAGTGAATTTTGCATAGGACTTCTATTTTTTTTTCAGACTTTTTAATATGCACGGTTATTTAAATTTGGACACCGCACCAATTATTTATCTTTTTTTTTTATAAAAGATATATTTGACTTGTTTAATTTCAGAAAAAAGCGGAAAAATATATTTGAATTGTTTAAAATAGTGTCGATACCAAATTTTAACGGAACATACACATACAGGAAAAAAATTCCTTCTTCAACAGCCGCCATTTTTGTGACAGCGATTAGGTTCAGTATTCATGAGACGGTGTTCAAAGTAAGATTTTTGTTTCAATATATATATAATTAATCGTCTTAAAAAGCAGCTTTACCGTGATGATAGAGGAAGATGTATTCATTTATTGTTTTAGTTTCTTTATTAAGCAGGTACAAGAATTTTTTTTCAAAAGCCACAATATTTTACTCAAATCAATAGCGGTTTCGAAATTCATTTTTCTTTTACAATTATACTGCAGACGGACAAAGAAACAAAAAAATAGATATTATTATTATCTTTTAATAGCCCTAATGGACATCTGAGATATGCAAATAAAATTTTTTAAACTAAAAACGTGAACTAGGAAAAATTACAGTTAAGTTTCAAAAACATAATAAAGTCAGTTCATACATTTAACTTTGCATCCGAACTTATGTTTAAAATGCATTTATCAATTACTTCTCCTATATAATTGGATTCAAATTATTTTAATTTAAATATTCTAATTAAATGATTTTATTTATAAACTTACATTGTATTCAAATAAAAATAATCAGATGTAGAATGGCGTAACGTTTCGATTATGTATAGAACTGGCTCTTATTGAAATGCTTCATAAATTTTTAGTAAAGGTATTTCATATTGCCTAAAATGCGCTGTTAACCTAAACATCAGTACCTTCATATATTATAGCAGAAAACAATTACCAAAACTATTAATCAGACTTACGTATTCGACATCCTTAATTTAATATTGTCCAATCTTATACTACCTGCTCAGAACTAATAAAGCCTGTAATTGGCATTTTGGAATCAATTAATCAAATTAATTTTCCATAAAGTGTTGGTCCGCCCTGATATTTAACTTAGTATATATTGAATTATTTCTGCAAGAATTAACGTAAGTATGGAATTCGGCAAAATATTTTAAATTATATTTAAAACTATACAATGTGTGCATTGTTAAAATATATATTTGAAAACGAGGGCATAAACGTGCTTTTTTAAAAATCTATTTGTTATGGATCTTTTATCAAATACATGTCAGTACTTAAAACTGGGAATAGTGAAATGTTATTTTTGCTTCAAAATTAGTTTTAAAAGAAAAGCTAATTTTGAATCAAAAATAACATTTCGCTGTTCCAATCTAAGTACTGATATGTATTTGAATGATTCCAAAAATGGGAAATCCTAAAAGATACATAACAAATAGATTTGTTTATTTACAATGTTTATTTAAAAACATTTTTGCACACTTCATAAAAGTGTTCAATAAATAATAAGTTAAAAATAGACGTAAAGACCATAAAGGTTAACTATCGAACAATTCGAATGAATTTTGGAAATTTTGTTAATGGCTCTAATGATATATCCATAAAGAAGTCAAATGGGACGGGTAGTCTTCTGATATAAGCCGATAAACAGCTGTTATTCGGACTCATTGTCCCGTAGATATCAACCCAGGGTAATTCCTTGTCAATTGTATCAAACACGAAGTGATAATTGAGGAGTTTAAAAGTCAATCCGATTAACTCCTTCAAATAAAAATGCTCTTTTTTAACACTTCAAGTTATTTATCGATTAAAAAACCTACTATTTTTTCCCCTTATTTTGATTATGCTCATTAATTGTCTTATAACACTAGTTTGCAAAATTAAACTTTTTGTCTGTTGCCGCGAATTCTGTGGTTGATAATGTTCAATTATGACTTGTTATTGTCAAATCTAACCGCAAAAATTTGTGAGCAGCTCGAGTTTCATTGTTTTTTATTTTTATCTTTTAAGCATATATATTAATCGATAACAGGCCTATTTTACTATGTTAAAATTAATTTCTCAATTTTTTGCGTTATGAGTAGTTCAAGGAGACGTTGTTAAAATAATCCAGATCATTTTTGCTATATATGCGGAGAATATGTGTTTAACAATGGTAGAAACGTTATATCAGAGTTGGTGAAATATACCTATTTTGAGTATTTTGGGATGCTCTGGGATAAAAATGAGAAGACTTGGGCTTCCAATTGTGTTTGTAAATCGTGTATGGAATATTTAAGATTATAGAAAAGTGGTAAAAGAAGTGCCTTTAAATTTGGAACACCGACTATTTGGCGAGAACCACGAAATCATCTCGAAGACTGTTATTTTTATAGCGTGAACGTAAATGGTTTAAACATTAAAAATCGAGCTCAATGGCAGTAACCAAGTACTAGTTGTGTTCAACGTCCAGTGCAGCGTTCACCTGACTCTTCAGAGCCTAAAAATATATCTGAATCATTAGAACAAGACATTGAAGTTCGAAGCTCATCACAAAATGATGCTGATTTTGAAGGTATGTCAAATGAGCCAAAATGATTTCCTTAAGGTGAGTTAGATGATCTTGTAAGAGATTTAAATTTTTCTAAACAGATTCAGAATTGTTAGCATCAAGACTAAAAGAAAAAAAATTGCCTTCCTCAGATAATGAAATGAGTTTTTATCGTGAAAGAGTTAGAGAATTAGGGCGTTAAATTTGAAAATTATATTGAACTTGTAGAAGACCTTCTGCTACAATTTAAAAATATTGGATATGCATATTATGAGCATAAAATTCACTTCCTCCATAGATACCTGGATATGTTTCTGGAAAATTTAGGAGATATAAGTGAAGGGCAGGGAGAGCGTATGCATCAGGGTTTCTGGGATACGAATATGATTTCTGACTATTGTTGGTCTCTGATATGTCATTTTCCAAAATTTAACCATCTTAGAAGAGCTTTAAAACGAAGTTTTTTAGAAATTCAATCATTAATTATTATTTTTTGTAAAGTTTTTCTTAGTAAATACGTGTTTTTTTCTATTTAATTCCTACATAGCTGAAACTCAGAAACTAGAGCTGATTGAAGTATTATAATTATATTTTTGAAAATAGCATATTATATGCAGTCAGCAACAGCTAAAATGTTTTCGGCAACAGATGTACTGTAAACTAGTGTAATCAAGGGTAATTCATAAGTACTGTAAAGATATACATGTAAAGACCCTTTCATGTCATTACCTGAATTTCTAAAAAAAAAAATGGAGTTAGTCGCATTGACGTCTGAACTGAACGCCTCAATTAACAGGTTGAGTGCCACGGTGACTGAAACAGAATCTGTAAAATTTACAATGGTTTAAGTAATATTTAAAAACATAATCCTATAATAAAGAAAACTTGGGTAAATTTTAAATAAATTTTAAGTAATTACTTGAAACAATATACATATATTTAGTTTTATACTCCATTTTAGACCGTGAGTCGTCTGTGAATTATCCGTTCTAAAAAAGTCTATGGGGGCGTTACTTTCAAGCATCTCGCTCGAATTTTAATATTTTTACATGATTTTTTTGCATAGGATAGCTGAGGACGATTTACAACAGGGCTAGTTTTTACTTTTTCAATTTTGGCTTCAGATTCTTTTAACTGTTTAAGGGGACCAGGTAAGCAAAATTCGACCAAAAAATCGATTTTTATTTTTTTATTGCATTAAATAAATTAAACTTTTATCTTTCCAACGATGTATCACACTTGTATATCCACGAAACAGAAGTATTAGAATTTCACATTCTTTCTCAAAGCACTTCAATGCTTACGCGTCATTTAAAGAGCTGGTGAATGTAAACAAACCGCTCTTCCCTCATAGAGCCTCAGTTAGCACGAGCCGTTAAATGTTAAATTGGCTCAGTAAAGTTCTGTATTTTGATTGGCTGAAACTGGATGAAGTGACGTAGTTCGAACCGGTTCAAAAAAAAAAATTCAGTTTCAGCCAATCAAAATACAGAACTTTACTGAGCCAATTTAACATTTAACGGCTCGTTCAGTTAGCGCTTTACTTATATTTTTATCTCTGTTGAACCTTTTCTATTTTATTACGATGAAGGAATTGGCAACAGGAATGTTAACTGTAACCAGTATTTACAGTTTTAACTTTTTTTAATAGCTCCTCGTGTGTTTATTATTAGTGATTTTTGTTGCATCTCGATTTATACACGTGTGCTGCATATTTACGTAAACAAATTGTATTTTACTGATTTTTATACAGCGAATTAGTTTTTTAGAATGCCGCGAAGTAAGCGTGTGTTTAAAAAACGTAAATGTGTTGGAAAACCAGACGTGAAAGATACCGACACTGGCGCTGAGGTAAATGAAACTGTGGTGACTGAAAGTGCCAAATTAGATAATTCCTTTCTACAATATAAGGAATTCGATGAAAACAGGGAATTCGGATATGAATTTATATCCTTAAATGCTTTACAGAATGTTTTTGATGCATTTGCTGCTTGCAAGAACTGTAATGGAGGCCTATCTTTGGAAATAAAAAGGCGAATAGGCCTTGCATCAGAATTGCAGGTCTGTTGCAAAACTTGTAAAAGCTGTTCTACATTTTTCACCTGTGAGAAATTAGAAAATGCTGATCAAAAGTAAACTTATATGATTTAAATATGAGATTTGTGTATGCTCTTCGCAGTATTGGAAAAGGTCAAGCAGCTGGCAGAATGCTGTGTAGTGTGATGAATCTACCACCCCCACCTGCAAAATTTTCACATTACAATAAAGTTTCGACTGCTGCATCAGAACAAGTATGCACTGAGCAGATGAAAGTAGCAGCTGAAGAATGTATATCGGTTAATGATAACAACAGAGATTTATGTGTTGCCTTTGATGGCACTTGGCAGAAGCGAGGTCATCTGTCACATAATGGGGTTGTAACAGCGACAAATGTCGACACAGGCAAAGTGATAGATGTTCAAGTTATGTCTAAATTTTGTAAGTGCCCTTCAAGAAATCACTCGATTCATTTAGACACGTGCACTGCTAATTATAGTGGAACAAGTGGGAGAATGGAGGTCAGTGGCGTGAAAGAAATCTTCAACAGATCACAAACATTGTATGATGCTCGATATGTCAAATATCTTGGTGACGGTGACTCCAAAGCCTTTAAAACTGTAATGTCGTCTAAAGTTTATGGTGATCAAGATATTGAAAAATTAGAGTGCATTGGGCACATTCAAAAGAGGATGGGAAGTAG
This sequence comes from Maratus speculifer, assembly GCA_964019185.1. Taxonomy (NCBI): domain Eukaryota; kingdom Metazoa; phylum Arthropoda; class Arachnida; order Araneae; family Salticidae; genus Maratus; species Maratus speculifer. The sequence continues at coordinate 187,992,809 of OZ025301.1, forward strand.
ATTGACTGAACTGAAGAAAAAGTATTCTGGGAAGAAACTTAGTGACGGAAAATCATTAGGTGGTAAAAGCAGGTTAACCGACATTATTATTATGAAAATCCAGAAGTTCTATGGTTTAGCCATTAGAAGAAATGTCGGATCTCTTCAAAATATGCAACAAGCTGTATGAGCTGAGTATTTTCATTTGCTGTCCAATAATGAAAATCCAAATCATGGACTTTATGCAGTTGGATCCGAAAGCTGGTGTGGGTTTCATCGTGCCCAAGCAACAGGCAAAACATATGACCACACTAAGCATACCCATGTTCCTCTTCCAATAATGGAGGTCATAAAGCCAGTATTTAGAGACTTGGCAAACCCTGAGCTTCTAAGAAAATGTCTGCATGGGAAAACACAAAATCCCAATGAATCTGTGAACAGTGTCATCTGGACCCGTGTGCCAAAAAATGTGTTTGTGACCATTGAAACTTTAAAATTTGAAGTTTTTGATGCTGTTTCTTGCTTTAATGCAGGAAATGTAACAAAGTGCCTTACATTATCCAAAATTGGAATTAACCCTGGTCACCACTGTGTCAAAACTATGAAGAATCTGGATAATGAACGTGTTATCGACAGAGAGCGAAAATTATCCGAATATCACAAAAAAGCCAAAATTAGAAATAAATTTCAAAAAAGGAAACTTGAAGAGTCGTATGAAATTGAAGAAGGTGATGATCCTTCATATAAACGAGGATTTCATTAAATTTTTCTTATCACTACCAATAAAAATGATAATTTAATCTTTAAATCTGTTTTTCTCAAAACATGGATTTTTCAGGTTCGTGTTCCTTTTTCTTAATATCTATGAAACTTAAGAACTCAATTTTTTAATGACACATATATGTTATATTACATACTTTAACACAAGGATTTGATGATATGTTGAATAGTTTTTATTTTAGGTGGTGAAATTCCACCAAAAATGCAAATTTAAAAGTGATTTTCAGTAAAAAATTAATAATAATTTTTTAATTTTACTCAGAAAAAAAATGGCCTGTTAAAGTATGTAAAACATGTTGTTCTAACTACCATAAAAATTTTATAACCATATCTTTCTTCATTTCTGAGAAAAAGGTACATAAAGTTGATGAATTTAACATGCCGGAGATAGGGCTTTCCTGGTCCCCTTAACTTTTTGAACCAGTTTGAAACGGTTCTGAAATTAAAACTATCATAATATAAAGAAAATATAACTAAAATTAATAAAGTAAAAACTAGCCCAGTTGTAGATCGTTCTCAGCTATTCTATGCAAAAAAAAAAAAAAATCATGTAAAACTAATTTAATTTGGGAGAGAGATTTGAAAATAATGCCCCCATAGACCTTACATTATCATCCGGATCTTTTTGTGTAACTCTAATGGGCTCTTAACGTGTTAATATGTAGTCGTGAAAAAAAAAAGTAAATACATTCTACAAACTTTGCAATAAAGCTTTGTAGAAGATATTTAATAGTTCCAAACAGTTGACATTTAAGTCTATTTTTTACTTTTTATTTCAATAGCAATACCCAAGTTTGACAGAATAAATAGTATTTAAACCTTTCAATTAGCCTAAAAATAAGTTTTCGCAAAATTCGTAAGATTAGTTTCCGAAAAAATAATGATTTAAAAAAAATTTAATTATTACTTTTCGTTTCACCACACGAAAACGTATAACTCAGTTTAAAACTAAATTTCAGCTGTTCCAATCTACAATATAAAATCTTCCGAATTTTTTAGCAGTCCTGTGTATGATATAGAGATTTGTATCTATTAACAACATGCATTCCAAAATTTACTTCATTTAAGGGACACATATAATTTAGTTCAAAATTCCACTTCAGCTATATCCTCTAATAAGGAGAATAGTATGCGAATAATTTTATGCAGCCCTTTATATGAGGTACAGAATTCATATACAGGGTGTCCCAGAACTTCGTGTACAAACTTTGAGGGGTGGTAGAGAACATCGTTTGGACCCACAATTACAAAGGAAAGCATGGGCGGAAACGTCTTGTTAACCCTTTCACAGCCAGGAGAAAATGTATATAAAACTACAAAATTTTTAATACAAAAATAAACATCAGAAATTTAATATGATTTTTCCAATTATTACGTATATGAAATGTGTTTTTTTTTCTTCTTTGCAATAATTTTTTTTCGCGATTTCTGATGTCATTCATATTTTTACACCTTTTAGAAATTTCTAATAGCCACTAAGATACTTGATTTTAAAGAAACATAATTTTAAATTTAACTTAAATTATTTCTTGTAATATTTTCTGTGTAATAAAGCGTTTTACACAGCTTTCCGCATTGTGTTATAACTGTCTTTGTGCTTCTTTGAGCTTTTCGCGGACAAACCACTTCCATTGCTAAAATGTGGAAAAATATAATTGACATCACAAATTGCGGAAAAATGTATTTGCAAAGAAGAAAAGTCAGACATTTCATATACATAATAAATGGAAAAATCATTTTGTATTAAAAATTTTGTAGTTTCATATACATTTTCACTGGCAGTGAAAGGGTTAACAAGACGTTTCCGCCCATGCTTTCCTATTTAATTATGGTTCCAAACGATGTTCTCTACCACCTCTCAAAGTTTGTAAACGAAGTTCTGGGACACCCTGCATAAAGAATAATATGCAAAAAACTAATTACATTTAAAAGCACAGACCAAAATTTAAAAAGTACTCTCGAAGAAATATTCCGCAAAGTAACCGATTTCTATTGTATGTCCCTGTAAAATAATAAAAAATGCTATTAATATGGAGATTCTTCTTTAAAAAGTTCTTTTGAACACATAAGTAAATAAACTCGGAGGTAAATTAAATTCTGACACCGTTTTTAAACTTTTAAATGACTTATATTAAACGTTAATATTTACAAAAAAGATATTTACATAAGACTATTTACAAAGCAAACAATCATAACTCTAATTAATCAATTACATCTTATACGGGAACTCGTCTTCATCTTACGTTCTTTTTACACCAACTTAAAACTAAAAAACATTCCATTCTCCTTTCTTCCGTTCAGTTCTTTTTTCTACCGCTTAAATCGTCTGGCTTCTTAGGAATTAATAGTTTCTTCAAAATCGTCTGCCTCACTGAGAGCCTGTTCATCAGAGTTGCGATGCGTAGAAAATAATATGCAGATCTAATAGTGGAGGAGATTTCCCATATTTCGGCCATACTGATGAGACATTCGTCCTCGAATGTATTCTTGTTGGCTGGAAACAGCAGCTGGATCATCTGAAAAGATAAAGAAAAAAAAACACAGCAGCATCCAAAGTCTAAATTGAAAAAAAGAAGTCATCATTCAAATTGTTTATCAAAGCTTAGATTATTTCTTGAAAAAAATTCATATATTTTTTTTTTCGCGTCTTTTCGTCTTCTCTTTCTTACGTCCTTTCATCTTCTTTTATCTTACGTCTTTTCGTCTTCTTCTTTCATACGTCTTTTCATCTTCTGTTACCTTACGTCTTTTCGTCTTTTCTTTCTTACGTCTTCCGTCTTCTTTTATCTTACGTCTTTTCGTCTTCTTCTTTCATACGTCTTTTCATCTTCTATTACCTTACGTCTTTTCGTCTTTTCTTTCTTACGTCTTCCGTCTTCTTTTATATTACGTCTTTTCGTCTTCTTTCATACGTCTTTTCATCTTCTTTTACCTTACGTCTTTTCGAGAATAAAGTTAAAATTCTATTAGTTGTCAGTCCAGAGGTTTGTCATAGTTGGTATAGTGTCACAATCGGTGAAATTCTTTTTTTTTTCAAGCTTCGTCCGTCCACGGCTTCATGTACTCTGCACATGTACTGGTGACCATGGGTTCTTCGTTGAATCCAAGTTTCTTTACATCGTAGGTGTCATTATTTTTTACTTTTATGACTTTGTACGGACCTAAATATTTTGGTTTTAACTTCAAACCTGGACCTTGTTGTGTGCGTTTTATAGGAACCACATCATTAATCTTAAATTTGTTAGCTTTCTTTCGTCTGAGGTTGTAAGTTTTACGGTTCTCTTCTTGGACTTTTAAAATCTGTTTTTTAGCATTTTTTCTCATATCTTCGCGATTATTTGTAAAATCAGATTGTATTTCAGCATTCAGAAGACTAGTAATTTCAATGTTATTTTTTAGTTTCATTTTAGTACCAAACATCAATTCAAAAGGAGTTGTGCTTATACTTCTCTGAAAAGTCGAATTTATCACCTGTTGGACGTTGCTTACATGTGTATACCATTTTTTAGGATTATCGACAGACAATTTAGACAGAACAGATATTATGACAGAATTTAGACGCTCATCTTGGCCGTTAGACCTGGGTAATCCAGTGGTAATCGGGATATGTTTAAAATTTTCATTGATGCAATAATCTTCAAAAGCTTTAGAGGTAAATGCAGGACCTTTATCTGATATAATTCGAACTGGATTTCCAAAGATAGATTTTTGGATTTCTAATTTAGAAATTACTTCGGCAGCATCGGTAGATTTTGTGGGATACAACCAAACAAATTTTGTGAATGCGTCAATGACCGAAAGGATATGTTTGTAATTTTTATTAGTGCTTTCTAATGGACCTAAGTGATCAACATGGTACGTATGTAATGGAGCTTCTTCTTTTTCTATTGGGTGAAGCAAGCCTTCTTGTTTACCACATTTTCTATTAACTAAAATACAGGGAACACAATTTGCTATACATTTCTCAATTTTTTGTTTAACTTTAGGGATGTAAAAATCATTTTCTAAACTTTTCTCTGTTCTTGCAACTGCGTAATGACCTTTTTCGTGAGCGGCCTTGATTATATTCATTTGCATGTCTTCCGGTACAATTAATAAATCATTACCATTAACACATTTATAAAGAACATCATTTTTAACTAGATAATCATCATAAGATTTCACCTTTAGGATTTCTTTTATTGTTTTAATATGGTCATCGGTTTCTTGAGCTTGGATAATTTTTAAAGTTAAGCTATCTTGGATTACCATGCAAATAGGATACCTACTTAATGCATCGACATGTCTCATACTGCTACCCTGTCTATGTTCAATAACATAATCAAAATCGGATAACATTATTGCCCATCTAGCTATTTTTGTACTCATTTCTTTTTTATCCATAGTCATTTTAAATGCATTACAATCGGTTACAATTTTAAATGGGATACCTAGCACATATACTCTAAACTTTTTCAGGGCTTCAATTACAGCTAAAACTTCTAATTCGTAACTAGTGTACCTCCGTTCAGCTTCGGTGGTTTTTTTACTTGCGAAATAAACTGGATGAAATTGATTATTTACTGGAGATTGTTGCATTAAAACAGCTCCATAGCCATCAATACTGGCATCACAATGGATTTCGGTCGCACTTTTGGGATTGTAAATTAAAAGTACTGGTTCTGACGACAAAATACGTTTGAGTTCATTAAAAGCTCTTTGTTCTTCTATATCGAATTTAAATTTTGAATCTTTTCTTAGCAGGTCACTTAACAATTTAGCTATAACCGAATAATTTCTTATAAATTTTCGAAAGTATCCTGTCAATCCTAAATAACTTTGAACATCTTTGGTACACTTTGGTTCGGGAAAATTTATTACTGCTTTAGTCTTCAGTGGAGAGGGATACAATTTACCATTTATGATTCTATACCCCAAGAAATCAATTTCACGCTTCAAAAAATTGCATTTTTTAAGATTTAATTCTAATCCATATTCCGATGCAGTTTCGAGTACAAGTTTTAATTTTTCTAGACCTTCAGCTTCGTTTTTAGCAGGTATTATTAAATCATCCATATAAATGACAACAATGTGATCTTTTAATAGGTTTCGAAATACATTATAAATATACTTTTGAAAAACACTAGGGCTATTGGTCAACCCGAATGGACATTTCAAAAATTCGTATTGTCCTTCATGAGTAACAAACGAGGTGTATTTCCGCGAGTCTTCTTCAACATCTACATGAAAGAAACCGTTTTTCAAATCTATGGTGGTAAATACTTCGGCAGAATGTAATTGGTCTATTACATCATCAATAACTGGCAAGGGGAAATGCTCGCGTACTGTCTTTTTGTTAAGACATCTGTAATCAACACAAAGTCTCATTGTGTTATTTTTTTTCTTGACTAAAACAACCGGCGAAGAAAAATTAGAAGAACTTTCTCGAATTATTCCCTGAGCTAGCCACTCCTCAATTTGGTTTTCGACTATTTTTTTCTCGCATGGCGGTAATCTTCGAGGGGAAGAACAAACTGGAATTTCGTCAGTTAAATTAATTTTCATTTTAACATCTACTGTTTTAGTTTTAATTGGTACATAATTTTCAATTAAAGAGTATAACTCTGAACGTAATTTTTTGTCAGCAATGTGAGTTAAATCAATTTTAGGCTCATCCAAAACATTTACAATATTAACTAAAAAGTCATTAGACTGAACTTCAGCTTTAAACAGTTTCACTTTATTCTCAGAAATAGTTAATGTACCTTGATGAATAACATCAGTGCCAATAATTAAATCGAAATTAATGCAACTGTCCTTAACGACAAAAATAGTAACTTTAAATTTTGAACCATCTACTTCGATTTCTGAATTGAAACAACCTTCTGGTTTAATTGAGGCTTTTCCTAGACCGGTCAAAGAGATACTCGTAGGTTTTAATTCTACAAAGTTCTTCAAATTATCATAAATACTTTTCTTTAACAAAGTCTTTTGGCTACCAGTATCTATTAAAGAGATTAAACGCAAAGAATAAAGCTTTATCTCTTTCAGAATTAAATCTTGGGATGTAATAATGTTTACTTGTGACTGAGCATTTTTAACACTTGTATCTTTAGATTTATTACATTGAAATGATTTATGACCATAAGCGTTACAAGCAAAACAAAGCGGCCCTTTATCTTTATTTACACAGTTAATACTCTTATGATTATTCCCGCCACAATTAAAACAACGCATATTTGGCTTTACAGGCTTAAATTTGTTCTTAACTTCAACTTCGGATTTAATTTTAGGCTTAGCTCCTTCATATTTATGAAATTTTGCATTTTCATACTCCGATCTTATTTTTTCATAAATCTTTAATTTTTGTTTAAATTCAGCAATATTGGGACAACCATACAAAAAAGATTTTTTAGAATTGGGGTCATTAATTCCATTTATTACATACTGAATAAGGGCAGAATCTTCAATATTGCCTTTTGAGCATAATTGTTTCATATTTAAAAAATATTCATCTAACGATTCATGTGGTCTAATTTTTCTTTTGGACAGCAATTCGTTTAATTCAGCTGAATTGCACGTTTGACCAAATTCAGATATGAGTAGGGCTTTTAATTTAGACCACGAATTAATATTTGTTTCACTTTCAAGAAATAATTTTGCTTTGCCTGTCATACGGCGTTTAGCCAAAATCAATTTGTGCAAATCACTAACGTTAAATAATGAAACAATATCTTCAAAATCGGCAATCCATTTATTAATATTTTGTACTTGAGTACCTTCAAACATTGTAATCATACTTTCAATATCATTAATAGAAATGCTTGGTTTAATAACATAATCAGGAATCAGAATTTTCTGATTTTCATTACTTTCACAATTAGAACTACCAGAATCATTTCTCATATTATTCTCAAAAACAGTTGAAATATTTTTAGTTTTATCTTGTAAATCATCATTAAATTCATCGACACTTTCGTCATCACTAAGAGTACCTACATCGGCTATCATATTAATTTTTAAAATATTAAAATCACATAAACTAGAAATTATTCTGGCAGCAATTTCATCAAAAGTTCCCGAATTATTTATACACAAAACATTGCAAATGGTAATTAAGTCGTTAACAGAAAAATTATCTTTAATTTCTTTGAATTTAGTTTGATATTCATCGGAACCTACTTCAACCGTAAACCCAGTAAAATTCCGAATTCTACGTCGATTATTTCTGTCACCGATTTCTCCAAAAATTAATTTGTGCAATGTCTTAATACTAGCTGATTTTTCAGTTTTCAAAGAAAACTCTAATTCCTTTAAATCAACTAATTTTTCCATTATTGAAAAGAAAAATGAAATAATAAACTCACTTCATAATCAGATGCTCAGCTTCACACACTTTGATTTCACTTTCATCGCAAAATTTTACCTCTTCTGAAATAGCTTTGTAGGCTTGACATTCCATCACAGTTCTAAAAAATATCGGCTTCCAAGATATTAAAAAAATATATATTTCCATCTCTGTGGGCGTGCGTCTGTATCTCACTTACTGAGACCAAAATTTATGGAGATTCTTCTTTAAAAAGTTCTTTTGAACACATAAGTAAATAAACTCGGAGGTAAATTAAATTCTGACACCGTTTTTAAACTTTTAAATGACTTATATTAAACGTTAATATTTACAAAAAAGATATTTACATAAGACTATTTACAAAGCAAACAATCATAACTCTAATTAATCAATTACATCTTATACGGGAACTCGTCTTCATCTTACGTTCTTTTTACACCAACTTAAAACTAAAAAACATTCCATTCTCCTTTCTTCCGTTCAGTTCTTTTTTCTACCGCTTAAATCGTCTGGCTTCTTAGGAATTAATAGTTTCTTCAAAATCGTCTGCCTCACTGAGAGCCTGTTCATCAGAGTTGCGATGCGTAGAAAATAATATGCAGATCTAATAGTGGAGGAGATTTCTCATATTAATGCTTTTTTAAGATAATTGTAGTTAAAATCAGTGTTTTATATCAGTTTCTATACATTTGAAACAGCGAACAGCGTTATGTCATTAAAATATTCTCCAAACGATTTTTCTCCCAGATAGCATAATGTAATCAAATTGTTTTGAGTGTCATTGTGAAATAACTATTAATCGTACATACTAAATATACAATATGCTTTGGAGATCCTAAATTACCTTTACCAATTGCATGAAAATCCGACTATATCTAAGGGAGTTACAGCGTGGACAGACAAACCGAATGATAAAAAAAACTAAATCTCTATAATTTTGCAGTAATATATTTTATATTTTATGAATTATTTGTATAATTTAAAGTAATTTTCTTTTCCAAATAGCATTTATTTTCACATATATTTGTGACTGCATCTATAGCAATTTATGTATCGTATTATCTAATAAATAAGCACTCATAAATATGCAAAACAGTCGTGGAAATTTTGAGAAAATCCTGTTCGCCAAGGTTTTTTTTTTGTATCAACTAACAAAACACAGCACAAAGTGATGTTCAGGTAAGATTTGGAGCGCAATATTTATTTGATCTCCTGTGAATCCTGATCAATATAAACAAAACATATTCACTGAAATCAAAGAAGGACCAGAGTTGGAGTCCAGTAAGCTCCTACGCGAATTAAGAATTCTTCTTAGCCTAAGAAATCTTTGACAGATTCAAAAAAGACAGAACTACACATCCAGTAAAGATAGCTGAAAAAGTTGGTTTGACAATGAGTCTTATAGTACCACAAGTATTTTTACGAAAATTACATTGTTAATTTAAACTTACACCATGGCTATTCAGTCACAACAATTATGATGAATATTTTTGAACTAAAATCAATCTAACTTTAAAGGAAATAAATCTTTACTGATCCATAATGTTAATAATAACATTAATCTCATAATCATTTCAACACGGTCAAATTATCGATAATTGAAAGTTTTTGTCTTTATTACGGATTTATTAAGTAGTTCTAATTATTGAGCCAGTGGCTGACGTTTTTTATCAATAAATGCATGAACATTACACGAAACACGATTGTAAATTACAGGCCTCTTTTTTTATATAGAATTTTTGTAGAATTATTTTATGTAGAATTATTTTTTTTGTTGTTGTTAATGTAGTTGGCTAATTATTTGGTTTTCTTTTCCAGATTATTAAAATCTCTTTTTAGGTTTTCACAGGTATATTGCCGCGCTTTGAATGTGAAAATATCAGCACGTCGAATCATTTTAAAGGATGTATCTAAAAAATAACATAACGTGTTTTCTAATTTAGATTGTTTCAGAGGTATTATGAGCACACAGTGTACTTGAAAATCAACAATTTTGTCAAATGTGTAGGAACTCTTGGTTTGATAGTATAATGTGATTATGTTTACTTACAAATAAATTAATAAACGTAACTTATTACAAAAGAAACAGGGATTAAATGTATTAACTGACAATTCATTGCCAAATTTCATACTTAAGTGTTCAAAAACTGAAATCTGTAGATACGAGGTGTTTAAAAAAAGTAAAGATACACTTGGGACAGTAGGAAAGAAAAGTTTTAATGAGCCCATTGACAACACATATTTTAACCTTGAACATTTCATTGTTATAATTTATACGGTGAATCTGTTTCGTGTAGCAAGTCATAATTGCTGCATCAATTCGATTTTCCACCAAATGTGAAGTACGTTTTATCATACTTTTTTTCATGCAAAATGTGAGCATCCATTGGATATTCACAAAGAAATATTTCGGGTCTATAGAAACATTATGAATCGACAATATGTAAAAAAATGATGTCATGTTTTCTCTACAGCTCGGACCAATGTTCATGAAGAAGCCAGAACAGGTAGGCCATCTCTGATCGCTGATGGGCCCTTGCTTTGCACCCAGCGACTATCACTTTTTCTTTTACAAGAAAAATCATCTTTCAGAACAAAACGTCCAAGACGATGACGAGATTAAAATCGAAGTTCAAATGTGATTTCGACAAAGCCAGACATAACAAATACTTGGACTATGACGGCTACTATATTGAAAAATATAGCATAAACCAGTAAATAATTTCTAATGGCCATTTTATCAGTTAAAAGTTTTTTGAATGAGTATGTCGCATTGTATATTTGCTTTTTAAATTTTTTTTGTTCATTAAATAATATCTCTATGAAAAGAAAGAATTTATCACATGAATAATTATATATTAAAACAGTAATAAATCCGACTATTCTTGAAGTTACAGAGTTAACCCTGGCTGTTTAAGCAGCCCTATTTTCAGTAATTCATTTGTTGTAAAATGAAAATGTAAAAAAAAACTATTTAATTTCTAATCTCTTCAACGCTTGTTAGAATTACGCTTCTAACATCTAAATATGAATCAGCAAATGTGACTGAAAATTGAGTGTTGTTAAAAGTGTATTCAAATCCAAACTGCTTAATTTTTGATTTATTTTAAAATTCCTTTTTGCTCTCAAATGTATCCAATTGACAGGTTCTCTTATTCGGAAACTACACAATGCGCCGTGCTTGACGATTTTTTGATAAATGCAGAAAATATTGAAAATAAATGCTGTGAATGTGGTAATTTTGAACAGGAAGAAAGAAAAATAGGGTCATACTGAGGAAATAATTATTAATAAATCAAGTTCTAATGAATTGAACGAAACATTAAATCATATGGCATGTTATACATGGTGAGGTGTTCAAAAATCACCTGAGCAAGTTTCGTGTTTTTACTTTTAAAAATGAGCCTGAAAATACATCTGAAAATTTTGAACTTGTTGAGGTTTGAAAATATTTTATTTTTTTATACACCCTTATGCGAGAAAATAAATTTCTATTTTAAAATGTTCTTAAATTATGCATTTTTGTATAAAAAATTAAAAGTTTCATTAAAATATATTATGTATTACATATATTATGTATTACAAACGAATTATTAATGTTAGCCAATTAATATTTGTTACAGAGACGCATCATAAATCTTTTGTAAAGACATTTTAAGTTTATGCAAATTAAATGGAAAAACTACGTAACCATATTTCAATATATCAGTATAACAAATATTTATCAAGCCTATTAGCCACATTGTTTGACTACCTCTGTTAAATTTCATGCTGTCAATTCTTATTCGCCCCAAACAGAACTAATAATGCTTGAAACATGCATTTTGAAAGCAATTAATCAAATTGCATTCCCATACTTGTGAATCAGCGTGAAAGATGTTTCACTAGGAACACATTTATGTCTTTGCTTAGAAACTATTTCGTGATTAAAATTAAAATTATATGAGTTGTATCATCTTTGTTTATTTTGTTTTACATTTTTACGTAGCAATATGACTGAGTTGTTGGATTGTATCTTTGTACTTACCATCGATTTCATTTGTAACTGATTTAAGGCCCCACAATAGTCACTGAAAAAGACCCGGATGATAATGAAAAATCTATGGGAGCGTATCTATGGGAGCGTTCTTTTCAAATATCTCGCTCAAATTTTAATATTTTTACATGATTTTTTTTTTTTTTTTTTTTTTTGCAGTAGATAGCTGAGGACGATCTACAACCGGCCTAGTTTTTACTTTTTCGATTTTGCTTATATCTTTTTTATATTATGATAGTTTCAGTTTCAGAACTGGTTTAAACCGGTTCGGAAAAAAAGTACAGTTACCAAATCTACATCGCACTGTACAACCAGAGAAAGTTCGTTTGAAATTCATAAATACTGTTTTAATGTATCTTTAACTGTGACCGGTGCCGAAAATCGCTTGATTGACAGTTGAATAAAAGAGCCATTTAACTAATATAATACTGATTTTTTACTTAACTTTATGTACAAGACTATTGAAATTAAAATCTGCCTATTCAGAAGTCTCTACTGATAGAACTAAGACTATATGAAACAAAATCTCCTTTTCTTAGGAAAATATATATTAAGGTTATACTAAAAATTACAAGTTAAAAGCGTGGAAACTGAAAACAACAGCATCCTGTGATATTGTTATCGGCATGGAACATCTCGACAAATAAAACTAGTCAGATGTGGCAATCTCAAAATTTTCTTCTATATCAGGCATGTTAATACTTCAAAATTCGTTATCACAATGCTAAAATTACCTGGCAATATATGCCTTAAGTGAGAAATCTAATGGTATGAAATTTCGTGCATTAATTCTTAAAATAGTACTTAGTTTGTTGGGAATATCATTGTATATGCAGAAGATAAGTGCCACCTGTTATATGATTTACATCATAACGTAATCAGCAATAATATATATTTTAAGTTTAACTAGAATCTGAATTTTGATAAAAATTTATGCATTAGTTTTTGAGACATTCTTATTGTGGAAATAGGTTTGTCTAAAAAATTAGTATAGTAACGCCACCTATTGAGCAATTGACATTAAAACGTAAATAAAATTACTTCATATCAAGGATTAACTCTGAAATTTGATGAACATCCATGTTTTAATTTTTAAAATAGAGCTATTGCAGAGTTCGATTTAAAATTCAGCATAGCAGTGCCATCTATTGAGAGATTTACACGAAATTGTAAACAACAATTATTCATGTCAAGGACTAACCGAATTTGAAGTTTCGTGAAAATCTGTGCTTTAGTTCCTGAATTAGTTCCTGATACAAAACTGTTGTGGAAATCGTGAAAAAGACATGATGCCACATGACGAGCAATTTGCACCAAAATGTAAACAGCATTCATTCATGTCAGTAATTAACGGAATATGAAGTTTGGCGAACATCCGTGCATTAGTTCTTGAGAGAGAGCAATTGCGGAAATCGGGAAAAAGGCATCATAGCAGCGCCATCTGTAAAGTTATTTACATCAAAATATTAACAACACCTATTCATGTCAAGGACCACCAGAATATGAAATTTGACGAAAATCCGAGCAGTAATTCGTAAGATAGAGCAATTGCGGGAATCATGTAGAAGACAGCATAGCAGCGTCCCTGTTGAACGATTTATACGAAAATTAGATCAGCATGATTAGATCAGTTTATATATGGGAACACATGAATATAATTTTTATTAAATTCCGTGCATTAATTCTTGAGATAAAGCGACCACAATATATATCACAGATAGACAGGCAGACTTACAGACAGACATTTTATAAAAACATCTTTTATGAAGTCTCTGACCCCTAAAAAGAGAGAATACTTCAAAAACTGGAATTTGAAAATTTCCTCAAACTCGATATCCCTTCTTGTAAAAATGAAAGAAAATAATAAAGCAGATGTTGAGAAATATTTAACATCATATATTTTACTTAAAAATAGACAAAGAAAGGATTCTTTATAGTAAATATACACATTACAGACCATAAAATAAATCAAAAGAAATTAATTTCATGCCTAAATTAATTTTCAAGAACTAATTAACTTTTTAAATGTTTTTTGAATGTCTGTTTGATAAACTTTTCTAAAAAACTTTTGAATATGTCATCTTAAAATTTGGTGTAGTATCAGAAAACGTATTGTTTGAGAATATTAAGGAGCAATTTTCCTTTAGTCTTAAAAGAAATAAAATTAAAAATGTTTTACGAAAATACTTTGAAATTCTTAAAAATTTAAACAACGTATTTTTCATTATTTTAAAGAATTTTTCACTCAGATTTAAAATGCTGGATACATTTAAATAAACATGTTAGTTACAAAAATTTTGAAAGTTTCAACTGTTTCAACTGTTTAATTGAAACAGAATTTTAGAAAAGTGTACTAAAGTATAAAAAAAACACATCTCGAAAAAAAAAAATAAGAAAAAGAAAAAATATATACACAACAGAAATTAAAATACGTATATTGTTTTAAAATGTTATAGCGCCATAATCTTTTAGACCTAGAATCATTTAGCACCATAATATTTCAGCTCTATTTTTTAAGCCTTTAATTAAAAACTCAAAATTTGAATTATTTTCTGTTCCATGTGCTTTTAAAAGTCTTTAAGAGTTAATGTATCCTACAAATATCATAGAGTATTTATTTAAATACTATTTTCTTTCTAATTTTGTACGTACAATTAGTTACAATACCAATGCATCAATAATCTTTTGTATACGTATTTTCATATTGCGTAATCTGGACGGGAAAACTCTGTAATATATTGTTTTAATACAATAGAATAACAAACAATTATTAATCCCATTAATCAGACAGTCTGACCACCCATCTTTAATTTGATGTTATCCAATCTCATCTGATCCGCACAGAACTAATAAAGCTTGTTACAAGCATTTCGAACGCAATTAATCAAATTATATTCAGAAGCTTGGAATGTATGTGTGGGATATTTGATTTAGCACACATAAATTGTTTTTGTCTATAAATAGTTTTATGCTTTTAAATTAATGTGAGATATCTACAAAAGACATATTTGTCTGATATTTTAAACAATAAATTATATAAGAACACTATGTTTAACAATAAACATTATTACTAAGGGAAGAACTATTTAAAACTGTAATAAATATTTGTAATACAATAAATATTTAAAACTGAAACTTTTTTTTTTTTTTTTTTTTTTTTTTTTTTTTTTTTTTTTTTTTTGTGGCAGATGCTGTTACAAAAATATACAAGAAGAAAATTATTAAAACAACATATTCAAAATATTATGAGAAATTTCCTTTTTCTTTTCTTAAGTTCAGTTTTCGAATTATTATTTATAAAACACAACTACTATTTATAATAAAAATAGCACAGTTTCATTTTGAATTTTATAAGGTTGCTACTTGATTACCTGATGAGCATTTTCTTAGCTCATTTTTCAGGGTGGTCAGCACAAGACTCCCTGATTTGAAAATTTCATAACTGGGAAACTAAAAGTGCTATTACACGTAAAAATAGTAAGCGACAAAAATCGCCTACGTTTTTTCGTTTTCTAAGCATTTCATTGGCTGTTCGAGAAAAGGTTTTACCATAATTTGGAATTCCAAGCATTTGATTGGCTCTTACTAGCAACTCATTCGTTCCAGGCATCAAAGACGCTCCGACACAAGAGAGTCGCGTATTTCTCCCAGCGATTCCCCTCTCTCCATAGGATTACATAGAGACGCCTGCAATTTGACGCCTGCAGCAGTACACGTATAATAGCACTTTAAGATTGATAGAAAAAAGAAACAAGCATGTTTATTTTGAAAACAGTAAAAATCTGATGCAATAGTTACAAAATTAGTTAAAATTTTGGTGTTTGGTGTATGGTGAAATTGCAGTACAGAGACTGTGATGTAAGTCTAAGACTATCCTTTGAAGCACTCGTTTCAATCATCAGTCACTTTGTCTGTTCACTGAAATTCTCGAAAATGTGCATATTGCTTTCTTATCAGGAATTTTGCAACTTTAAACTGCGACTGTAAACTTCGCATTGCTACCGAAGAAACACAGTTTAACCGACGCTTGACGATACTGGACTAATAGAAAAATACCTTGCTTCAATAGAAAACATCACTTGAAGAGAATAAAAGATGTCATTCATTTCCTCCAGTAAGAAGATTGATCACTTTTTGCTTCAAAGTATTTTGTTTAGGGATCCATTGGGGACTAGAATGTCACTTGTCGACAAAATTTGCAACTAATTTTGAAATTGTTGTATCAGGGTTTTACGACTTTCAGAATATAGGGGGAACTGGGGCACATTGATACAGCTTTTTTCCAAGAACTTTTTCTGTGTCCAGAAAGCAGAAATTTCAAGTTATTTTTCCATGTGCTGTCGGCAAAACTTGTGTAGTATGTTATAAAAATGTACAATCGCTGTTTTATATATTATTTTTGCATGTAATTAAAAAAAAAGTCACTTGTATCAATGTGCCCCATCCCCGGGGCAGATCGATACACCTCATGGGTCACTTTGATACGTCTGGAAAAATGGAGCCAAAATAACACCAATGGATATTTTTCATAGAAAAATAGTTAGCAAACCATTTTATATTTATTTATAGAAATTCAAATCGCACACAATTTATTTGTAAGCAATATTAAAGAAATCAAAATGGAAATGTATAAAGACCTGATGTTCTGGCTGTTTTTTGTCTGATTGTTGGCTATGGTAACTTTGTCATATCTGGCACTTCAACCCCAGCATTATTTTCTTTCTTAGGAAAGGTGAAAAAAATTACCAGGTTTTCTGTTTATAAATCGATTTATAAACAGAAAAAAAAGGATAATTATATTAAAAATTCTGTTTATAATATAATTATCTTGTGCTGTTCTGCAGCTTGTTTCTCTTATTTAACATTTCTCATGTCGAAAATACAATCGATATAAATTTGAGGCTCCCGTCCTTTTCTTTTGTTAATTCTACTAGCACTAAATGCTGGGTACTGTCTTAAAAAGTCAGCCAAAAAAGTCCACTCATCTCAATGTTGAAAGGCAGCTTCTCAAAAAAGAGTCGAAATAACTCGAGTTTTAACCAATTTAAATGAAGCTGAGCTATTTAAATAACCAATTAAGATCAAGAAGATTTAATCGTTTGAAAAACAAATCTTTTAGGATCGAAAAAATTACAGCTCTTTCACGAGAAGCCAAATCAGCTCTTTCGTTTTAAGAGTGTAAGTTCGTATGTCTTCTGTTTGGAAAAATACTATACAATTTTCTAATAGAAAGAACTTAGAGCTATTTCACTTCAATAAAAACTAATATTAGAAATTATTGGCGAAAAAATTAACATCTGTATTATTATATCAAAAGACATTATTTGTTTTATTTATGTATTATAAATCTTGAACATTAGGCACATACATATATATATTTCTAAATAAAGCAATGTAATTATGATATTTATTATTTTAATCACGAATTGTTTCTCTAATTGCTATATACACCCTATTATTTTTTCAGTGAGAGTTACAATTGTAATGAAAAAATAATTTATTTCTAATTAATGGTCATGCTTCAATTTAAATATTTATAATTCCATTAAATGTTTATAATATCTATCCCTGGCATTTCAGATGACCATGCATAATTTTCTCAGTAAAACGTACAAAAAAAAAAAAAAAAAAAAAAAAAAAAAAAAAAAAACAGTCAATTTTTTGAAACTTTAAAATGTCGTTGGTCGGAAGGTTCCTACCTCAAAAATTAAAAATTGCTTTTTAAACTCAACATCAAATTGCTATTTTTATGGAAAAAAAATCTACTATTAAAAGCATAAGATGAAACGAAATTTTTCTCCTTGATTCAAACATAAAATATATTATATGAACTTAAAGCAAATCCCTGTTTTACATAAAAAAAAAAAAAAAAAACGACTAAAATGATGAAAGAGATGTTACAAGTTAAAAATATACATTTCATTTAAAATTTCTTAGTTCTTTCAAGATTTTCACCAAAGAATATATTAATAACTAATTGTCGTTCATTTATACAAAGACGTCACTTCGTTTTGAAAATGAGAGAGAAAATAATTATTTGAGTTGAAAAAAAATAGAAGGAGCAGTTTCTTGGATTAAACTTAATTAGAGAAGATATATATTATTATTAACTGCAGTTTTTAATAATTAACTGTTGTTTATTTTACAAATCCTCCGATTATATTTAACTCAAGAAACTGCTGTTTCTACTTTCAATTCTAATAAATATAAGCTCTCTCATTTTCCAAATAAAATGACATAATTGTGTAAATAAACAAAAATTAGTTATTAAAATATTTTCTGATGAAGAGGTTGGAAAAGTTTGAAAGTACTATGAAGTTTTAAATAAAATGCATATTTTTAACTTATAACATCTCTTTATTTTAATAGTTTTTAAGTAAAACAGTGAGTTTTTAAAAGTTCATATTCTATATTTTATGTTAGAAAAATGCTTATGTTACAAAAGTATGTTGAAAATTACCTGTCTCTTCCAAATAAACATTTTTCATCTTTTCAACAGGTAGATGCTGTCGATACAAATAACGTTCTGTCAACCGTGCCGCTTATTCCGTACCCACCAATAACTATTGAATATTAACTACTGTATCTTTGCATATTTCACTCCTGCGAAAACCGAATAATTAATTTTCGCTCCATAATTAATTGTTTTGCATTCCTAGCAATTAGTTACAGCGACTGAATCGCTATTTTCTTATTTAATAAATGTAAAAATGATGACTATAAGTTTTCAAATTATTGGGGGGTCAGGGAGACATTTTAAAATAACTTTCATTCATTGAGTTAAAATTTTGAAATACTTGGTAAGTTGTCATTATATCATTTTTAAACAAAATCACATGACAAAACTTCTTATTCAAAATAATAATAATAATATGAAATTTACATTAAAAAATGTGGTAATTAAAAATCATTATAATGCTAAATAATTATTAATAGAATTTCACATTTTTTCATTTGAATAAGCCGACATATAAGCTTTATTCTTGATTCAGAATTTAAAAAAATATTAATCAAATAAAAAGTAAAAATATTTAAAGTAAAAATATAAGAAAAAAGATGTAACTTTAAAAAAATTCTGTCAAAAGGAAATAATTTTTTCAAATTTTTGAATCAAAATTAAAGTAAAACAATTGAAAAGTACTGGTTCAAGTTTGAAACACTTATATTTAACGTTTCTTGACAAATAAAAATTAAAACTAAACAATTAAAAGAAAAAAAAGAAAAAAAAATTAATATATTTTTTTTTACTTTATATTTTATAAGCCGGAAAATTTCTACTTCAAAAATTAAAAATTGCTTTTAGAACTTAACTCAACATCAAATTGCTATTTTTATGGAAACAAAAATCTATTTTTCAGGTTAGGCATTTGAAAATTACCTGTCTCTACCAAAGAAACATATTTCATCCTTTCAACAAGTCTATGCTGTCGATTCAAATAACGTTCTGTCAACCGTGCCGCTTATTCCATACCCACTACTAACTATTGAATATGTAATTACTGTATCTTCGCATATTTCGCTCCTGCGAAAACCAAATAATTAATTTTCGCTCCACAATTAATTGTTTCGCATTCCTAGCAATTAGTTACACCGGCTGAATTGTTGTGTTTGTTATTAACAGATGCAAAAATGATGATTTCGAGTTTTCAAAATTAAATTGAGAAAATGTCCATTTTCTTTTACATTTCGTTCACTCAATTAGTGTATTCATTTTTTGTATGCAATAATTTAAAAATTAGGTTCAAATAACAAGAGAAATGTGTAAAAAAGTGTCTTTTTTTACTATAATATTTATCATTAAACAATAGTTCTGAAAGTCAGATCGTCTTTACATGTAGGCCAATGGTTATCGGGAAGAAAATTCCGATATTATGAGATGATATTTGGTCCAATTAATGCAATGGAAGTTATCGTATATTTTGTTATTTATTTATATGAACAAAAAGAAGAATCGTGTGCCAAGCATAGGTTATGAAATTTTTATCAACACTTCGAGAATGCTTTAACAAAACTTCACTGTTTCCAAACTTACAACGCATTTACAAATCAGATTTCAACTATTACAGCCCTTAGCCTGAAAAAGATTCCAGTACTTTCGTCTGTGCTTCTATATTTTTTATACATTCTACATAGTGTGCTAAATTCTAGTTTAGTAAAAAAAACACATAAGTTAGAAATTTCCCTTAAATCATTCTACCAAAAGACTTGAATTTCAAAACTGAGAACTCACCTCCAAAAATTGCCGCTAATAGGTAGTACTTCAGATACACTTTATTGCTTCTGCCAAATTCGAGCTTTCCACGTTCCGTACTTTACGAGAAAAATGTTTATGACAGACAGATCTTATAATGGTTAGGACTTTACTTTTTAACTACGGTACGAAAAACACCGAGAAAAAAAATATACTGCCTTCACCAAGAATGATTAGTTAGTTATTTTTCTGAATACCACAGTTAAAACATTAGATGACCGAACTATGCGAATAAATTAAACAATTATGTTGAATAGACGAAATGACCCAGCATTTCTAGTCTTTTGTTGTCTAGGTGACGAAACGATATTGAATCGTTTCAGTAACGAGAAATTATCGCTTGGTTTTGGGAATGGTTTCATAAACTAGAATAATAATTACTAAATTAAACCTCTTTTGTTTGCATCTATTTGCAGAGGGTTTTAAATAAGTTTGACAATAAAAATATAGAAAGATGCTCTTGAATTCTAATAGGAAATTACAGAACTCTCTAGCTAAGGGAACTAGAACTTATAAGGATGACATGAAACTATTTTTTTTAAGAGCCACAATTTAGATTCTAGATGCTGGAACTAATATTTTTCTCAGTAAAATAAACATAATTTTCAAATTTTTCAAAAGTCTAATTTTTTTTTGAATGTGTTAACATCTAGAAAAAAAGGAAGGTGTTTTGTAGTTCTGTGAGTGACACCTGGTATCTTGTCATTTACATTTTAAATTATGAAGCGTCACATTCAGTGTTAATTAGAAGATAAGGAGAGGGGATATTGACAATACTCCTCATAATGACATCACATTTATATGAAAGTAAAGTTAATATTTTATAAGTTTCTTTACTGATGTTAAGTTATATGCGGAAATCTGGGTTCGGTTTGAACTGAATCATGCCTGCATTTTCGTCAGAGTAAGAAAATTTCGACATGGGTTTTCTGTATGAAAATGATTTATTCTGATAGGTAGTATATTTTTTATTTAAATTTTCTTTTTACAATCTTCTGAATACATTAACTGATAATTAGCTATCATGATACTGTAATTAATTCTAAACTGTACATCTAAACCGCTGCACTCTTCTTCTAATTTGTACATCTGTGATTTTCTTCAGCAAATATCAATACTTAGGTATTTTTAGCTATAGAAAAAAGATATTATTTATTGATATTAAAAGATAAGTTGTTGCTTGTTTTCTAGAATAGAAATGAAGATTTAGCTCCGAGCTTTTCGCATATTACTTATCATCATTTAAAGAACATTAAAATAAAGAAATAAATAATTGCAGGTGTGACCCCAGTTGCGTGGGTGAATGGCCTAGCATGTGCGCCGTGTGCTTCCAATCGGGTGAAATACAATACATTGCCAGAGTCGTTTGCAATCAATTCAATTAAGTAAGATAATATTGTCTGGAATTTCAACAACTTTGGGACTAAAAAGGTAACGGTAACGAATTAGTAGAGCAATTTGAAAAAAAAAAAGTCTGGTTCTTCTTATTATTTTTTTTCCGCATTTTCACGTGCTTTTAAAATAATTTATTTTTTATAAAAATGGTTGAAAAGCAAAATCAGTTTAATAATTTTTGCGCTCTGATCCAACCCAATTAGAGAAAAGTCATTTTGCATAAAACGTGTTTAATAAGCTCCAAAACAGTGTAAGCCTGCATAAGTACTCATACTTAACAAAGGACAATCAATTCGGTCAAATCGTTGCACACGGATATTCTACAGACTATTGAAAAAAAAAATGCCAAAAAAAAAAAAAAAAAAAAAAAATTCGATTGTAATGATTTTTTTATTCAAAAAAAAAAAAAAAAAAAAAAAAAAATCATCCCTTAAAAAAATAAATAAAAAATAAAACATCCGAAAAAGAGAAATTTCCTTTTAATATAGTAACGTATACGCGAGTATTTTTTCATAGCTTTATAAATCTTTGCACAATGTCGATGCATTTAATATCAATGTTTAAGAACGACGAGAATTCGGAATAATTTTCAGTAATAATCCATCAAAATAATTAGTTAAGAAGATACCTAATAGCAGTAAGTGTATCCAAGCATTAAATATTAAATGCATAGTTTAAATATGCTCCAGTCAAGCAAATAAAGATTGGTGTTCTAATTGTTCACCGTTCTAATTAATGAATATCTTTCGCATATCACGAATTATTAATATTCGATTGCATTTTCATTACACTTTTATGATTCTGGCACCATAATTAAGGCGTTATAATTTCTACGATATATAATTGCTGTAAGAGCGAGATTGAATTTATGCTTCATATCTTAAAGAATAAAAATATTTATTAGAAAGAAAATGAAATATATTTTCAAAAAATTAAGATTATTTCTACTGACTTGATTATTTTTTCGTTTCAACAAAGGTTAAAGAGTACTAAATCTTCTATTTGCTGAAGATAGTGATAAAAAAAGCACGATTATAAATTCGGGAGCAACTATATAGCAACTGTCATCATCATGTCAGCAAGATATTTGCTAGCCTAACAAGTGCGAAGCTTCGTCCTTTTTTTAATTTTAAAATTCAGAGGTATATATATAGAAAATTGATAGAAAAGAATGTGAATTTCTTGATTCACATTTGCATTAACTTTCTAAAATATAAAACGATTCAACAAGATAAAAATGTCTATAATATATCTATTTTTCATCTCCGTTTATTTTATTCTCTTTCAAAGAGCAAGTCAATCATAAATGTATAATTAAAAAATAGCAAATCTTTTCTTATTTTCATCATGTACCGTCAACATTGGTCCTTGCGGGGTGTTACTTTGGTCCATCCCATTAAAAAAGGTTTTACTCTTTGTATTGAACAAACAGAACAAGATAATTTAAAGATGTCCCCTTAAAAAATATTTTATATCCTACTATAAAGTATTTGAATAGTTTAAGGTAATTTCAATTTTTAATGGCAACACTGGTTGTGTTGTTAAAAACTCTTTTTCGTGTGTAAATTTTAACTCTCCAAATTTCTACAGTGAAACAATCTGAATAAGAGCTAAAAATAAGTTAAGTTCCAAAATATTACTTTTAATAACCTGTAACTCATGTGTGATCACAGTTTTTCCTTTAATTTTTTATTTTGACATGAAATGTTTTCATAATGTAACGTTTTCAAAAAGGTAACATGAAAACCAGTATTTCGGTGCTACTCTGTGCCAGAACATTTTTGGCCCCAAATTTGCCCCAATTACTTAGAAATGCCTTATATATCAACTAAATCTCTTAAAAAACATTTTAAGCAACATCTTTTTTTTTCAAATATTACTTTAGCAAAATGTTACATTAATTGTAGATTTTTTTTTTTAATTCGGTTGAAGGCTGCTAAAACAAGCGTGTGCCTGAAGCTGTAAAACGGAGACCAAGCTAGCTTTTATTCTCAACGCTATAGGGCTTGTTTACTGTTCCGGAAATCCCTGGTTAGATCCTTTCCACAACACTTAACGCATCCTATAATATTAAAATACCTTTTGGGGTTGCATTCAAAGAGTATTGTAATGTTTTAAATATAGTAAATATTATAATTGGAATGCTTTAATGTACTTCCTACTTATTATATAACTTTTGCATAAGATGAATTGCTAATATTCAATTGTATTCTAATTATTTTTTTAAGTATTAGCTACCACAATAAAAGTGATACGATTTCTCGAATATAAGGTGGTGTGGGGTAATAACGCCAAGTGCTAATATTTTGCATAATTATGAAATAATCCGGTAAATGACACCCATGTGCTCTGCGCAGAAGGGTTTTGAATCATATAAATCCCAAAAAACAGCTTCAAGTTATTTTGTTTCATTTTTAGGTCTTATTGTTTTTACAAGCAACTAAAATTAACGCTTGATCTAAAATTTGAGAGATACGTTTTGTGATGTGAAGACTGTTTTTTTTATCCGGAAATACTTTGTTAATTACATAAAATTGTAGTACATTTCATGGACTTTCAAAATATTGTTGAAGATTTTGGATATCTTCTCGAGATAATTTGTAATTTAAAATGTACAGCGCAATAACTATAACGGGGTAATAACGCCAATCCTTGGCATTAATACCCCGGTTGATTTCCTACAGTGGCCGAGCTACATCCTAAATACTAATTCAAATAAATACAGTTAAAACTGTGCAATGTTTCTAATAATTCTATTTAAACGGTCCTTTTTAAGCAAAAAGAAGCTCACAGTCTGATATTCTTTTGCCTCATCCTCCCCCCCCCCCCACACACACCACACCTTTATTTTTCTTACACTTTCACAAAAAATTGAACATTTTCAATAGCTTAGAATGCAATTTGTCAATTTCTAAGTTTGTAGAATTTGTATTTTTAGAATTGGGCAATCTACATGCAATTATTCCATCTTATTTCATAGTTTTGTTTGCATGGCGTTATTACCCATATAGGTGGGTAATAACGCCAAATAGCATTGGTCAAGAAATCACGCCATTAAGTTTTATGAATACATATCTGTTAAATTATTTTTTTAATATAGATAGTCAATGAGTTGCTGTATCGAATCATATATTTGTTTGAAAAATACAAACTAAAACTGAGCCGTGAAAATTTGTCGAACCTTAACGTGGCGTTATTACCCCAGGGTACCTTATGATCATAAACAATCGAAAGTAATGTAAAAGTTTATATTTCCGCGATTTAACGAGTGGATGAATGTGTTAATTCGAAAAAAAAACGATGCACGTTTCGCAAAATTGAAAATATCTGCTTAAGAGATATTTTTAGTTTTAACAAATAATTAAAAAATCAATCACTTACTGAAAACTTACTTTTAATTTTGCTTTATATTTAAATTCTACTTAATGAGTTGAAACAATATTCACTAATAACACATAATAAAGTACTAGAATATCTGTTAAGATTGACTACAACTAAGGCTTGAAAATTACTCGCATTATTTAAAATTCGTAAGACAATTAGGATTATAGCACAGTTGCTCTAATTAATCAATTTCTTAATTATTGCATAATCTTTGCACAATCATCAATTATTAATATACGTTTTCATTCCACATTTAGGATTCTTACATCAGAATTAAGGAATTATACTTTCATAATTTAAGGAGTTATAATGTATGATTCTGGTATGATTAATAATTCTGCGTTTGTAAATCTTTGTTTCATGAAGTATGCTTTTTGAAATTTGAAATTATTCAATACTGATTTGATGTTATATTTGTTTAAAGTTGAGAAATTGTTATGAATTCTGTCTTGTGTGTCTTATTCTATCTGTCTAACCTTTACTAACTCTTGAAGATATACTCGGATTGTCATTTATTTTTTAAATGTTGCTAAGATTTAGTATACAATATTCAGTAATGAAGTGAAATACGCTGCTCAAAACAATTAAAGGATATTGCAGTTTTAGGTGGATTTTGTATCTGGGAAACTTTTTAGCTGATTGATACATGATCGACAGACATAGTAGGTTATATGAGAATAAATTACACATGTTTGGCAGAAAAAAATGCATTTTATTGCGCATTTGTGTACAAAAGGAAAAAAACACAATTTGTGCATACGAGAAAAAAAGAATAAGAAAAGGTGTTTTCTTCAAAGAAAATAATTTTCAGTAGGGGGTATGGTTTCCACAGGCGGCCAGCAACGTTGAACACCTTTGAGGCATGGACTCAATGAGGCTATTAATGACGAGTTGGGGTATTCTGCCCCACTCTTCCAGAAGAGTTTTTTCCAGTTCTTGGAGAGTTTGTGGGGGTTGTTGGCGGCCGGAAACTCGTCTTCCTAGAGCGTCCCAAACGTGCTCGATTGGATTCATGTCTGGAGAACACGCTGGCCATTCCATTCGAACGATTCCTTCCTCAAAAAGGAAATCCTCCATCAGGTTTGCACGATGTGGCCTGCAGTTATCGTCCATTAAAATGAAGTTATCTCCGATTGCTGCAGCGTAAGGGACTACAATAGGTCTGAGGATCTCATCCCTATATCGGCGACCAGTCAGAGCTCCATCTCGAATGATGTAGAGGTCAGTGCGCCCGTCAATGGAGATGCCACCATACACCAACACTCCTCCACAGCCAAATCTGACACTTTCGTGCACGAACGCAGGATTATTCCTACTGCCACGGTGCCTCCAGATGAAAATACGCCTATTATCCGGATGCACAGAAAAACGGGACTCGTCAGAAAACAGAATATTGCTCCATTCATTTCTCCTCCAGTTGACATGCTCGGTTGTCCACTTCCTGCGGTCGCGACGATGCCTTGATGTTAATCTAACACATACCATCGGTCGGCGAGCATACAGACCTGCAGCATGGAGCCAGTTTCGGACAGTCTGAGTTGAAATCGTGATGCCTGTAGTCGAGCGAAGGTGTTTTTGGAGAAGAGTAGCGTTCATGTTTCGGTGTCTCCGAGCTGTTAACGCTAAAAACCGATCTTCATTCGGCGTTGTTGCCCGTCTACGACCTTTCCCTGGTCTTCCGCCTGCACATCCACTCTCCAAAAAACGGTTCCAGATCCTGGAAATGACACTTTGTGACACTCCAATGGCTTGCGCTACTTCGGCTTGAGTTTGGCCCCCTTCTAACCTACCAACAATTCTCCAAGCTTCTGAATCTGTCAAATGACTTCGCTGATACATCGTACTCATCGAAACAAAGCAATCACTGAATGCCGGTCATCCTTGTCTTCATTCTCTTTTATCCAGTTGAAAGTCAAATTTCATTCGCTGCCGCTGAAGCGACGTTTTTGACGTCGAACTCAAAATTTGCATACTCCATAGTTTGAAAACCAAAATTTGCATTTGTGATTCTCTTTTTCTATTTTCGGCAAAAAAAAATTTCGTTTATATCTTTATTTTATATAAAACTTCAAATATCCTTTAATTGTTTAGAACAGTGTATGTAGCAATGATAGTTGTTTGGAGCAACACACATTTACGTTACATTATAGTATATATCGAGAAATCGTTTACGGTATTCATTTCAATAACAACAGAGGCGAGTGATATACCGATTTTAGCTGATCGACCATGTTTTTGGTCTCAATATATTTACATAGCCATGAAGTTTTATAAAGTTACTGAAATGTACTATAAAATGTTCAGTGTTGCAAAATGTAGCGTGTAGCAGTCATAATTACTTTATAAGGACATCCAAAATAATTTCAGTTCATTTCGGCCTATGGGTAAAATCGTTTGCAGTGTTTTTTTATGATTTTTCATAATTTCAAACACATTGAATTTATATAAATATGTATGAAATTCACTACAAAATGATAGCTATATTTCTGTATGAATAGCATTTATCGATCAATTACAGGGACACTGAAAAGAATTGTTTTACATTTTAGTCTATAAAGAAAAATTGTTTGAGATGTATTTAATTCATGTTCTGTTTCAAACGTCTTGCAATTGATTTATATTTCCGAAGTGTATATATATATCTTCGAAGTATACTTATATATCTCAGATATATAGATATGCCTGTTCAGTGTAAAAAAAATTTAAAAGCGTTTCAAATCAAAAGCGAAACGTTTAATTTCTGAAAAGAAATTTCAGGTTTTCACTTTATTCCACTTTGAATACGGAACAACTCAAAAATAATCCGAAATGTTTCTGCTGCTAACCATATTTTCCGTATTTATCGTTATT
The DNA here is from genome assembly GCA_964019185.1 of Maratus speculifer. NCBI lineage: Eukaryota > Metazoa > Arthropoda > Arachnida > Araneae > Salticidae > Maratus > Maratus speculifer. The sequence goes on from OZ025301.1 coordinate 188,020,811, forward strand.
AAATTAATACTTTTTACTCTCAGTATGAATCTTTTCATCTCAGAAAAAACAACTAGTTGCCGTTTTTGAAACGAAACCCATGCAACTTTTTAATTTTAATTTATTTATTTATTTAATATTTTTTTTTAACAGTGTGTGAGAGATAGAAATTTCTTATTTAACAAATATATGTAAAACATAAAAAAAAATTAAATATACATTTCTTTTTAAAAATATATTTTTAAATATATATATATATATTTCCTTTAACTTTAATACAGTTGTAAATATCAACGTTAATTATGACAAAATTAAAAACGCAATAAAGATCCAACATCACAGATTAAAATTTTTTAGATAAATGTCAATTTCATTACCATCCTTAAATCTATTGCTAATATTTAAGAAAATGTATGTGTGTGTGTACTGTGGACAGAGAGATTACTTATTTATCAAATGTTTATTAAACATTTATTTTGTAATTCTAACCATCTTCCTTTTAAATTAAATATAGTTCTAGATATCTCCTCCCTAAAAAACCTCTTTATATCTAAATTCTTTTTCATAAATTAAAAAAAAAAACATTAAACAAGCCGAACATCACTTATATAAGTCGTTTTTGATAAATTATAATTTTAACATCCTTCTTAAAATATTGTTAGTATGTATATTTAGATATGTCTATGTGAGAGATAAAAATTACTCATTCAACAAATGTTTGTAAAACATTGAGTTTATCTTTTTAAATATCTTTATTTCAACTTTAATACAGTTGTAAATCTCAACGTTGTTTATGATAAAAAATAAAACATTAAAAACATTGAACATCACAGATGTAGAAAGTTTTAGATAAATTGTAATTTCATTGCTTTTCTTAAAATATTGCTTGTAAATTTGTTGGTGTGCGTGTTTGAATAAAAAAATCACTTATTTAACAAATGTTTTCAAAACCTTGATTTTGTCTTTCTAAACTTTTTTTTTTTTTTTAACTGCAATACAGTTGAAATGTAAACGTTCATTTTGATAAAATTAAAAACATAAAAAAATGCAACATAACTTACGTAGATAGCTGTAAACAAACTGTATTTTATTTTATCCTCCAAATATTGCAGATAAAGTCGTTGAAAAAATCGTTTAATATAGTTATCACCTGAGTAATAAATATTTCGTACAAAATCAAAACATCGAATTTTCTTTTTCGTGGATTGCAAAATCAAATAAAATTTTTAAAATATAAATATATTATGAACTTTTTTATGCGTTTAGAAATTTATACCGTGAGAAACCTGCATTACCAAAAAAAGTACATAAATATACAAATAAATAAATAAAAAATAAATAAAATAAGTAAATGAAATTTTAACAAAAGTACATTAGAAAATTTTCATCTATAATACACCTTTTCTATCTCCTTTTTTCTTTCCTTTGAATATTTTTTTTCTCAGAAGTGAATTTAATAATAAAATTCGCAAAAGCGTTTTTAACTTTATGCTCTGTATTTTTACTTAAGTACAATATACTTTACTAACAAACTTTTACAATCTTTTTTAATTAAAAAAAAAATACATATAGTGTTGATATGAAGTTTTTATTAATATCGTCTTTCAAAAAAAAAAAAAAAAATATATATATATATATATATATATATATATATACACTATCTACCAAAAAGTATTTGTACACTTTCAGTTTTTGACATTTTGTCAAATATTTAAAAATATACTGGTCGGATTCTTCTGGAACTTCAGAAATATAAAGATTATGTTTCACTTTATACTTATTTACATTCATTTGTTAAGCGAGTAATTAGGGGGCCGGCAAAAAAACAAAGACTAATAGAAATATTTGGGATCGCCCAGTACATGAAAATGCACGAAACGACTTATCGGTTTAGAATACAAATATATGAATAGAGTAGAATATGTACACTAATTTTTGTGAGAATAGCATGTATATTTGAGGCGATAGAGCGATTTTTTTGAAAAATTCAAAAAATTCTGGTATGTTTTTTGTTTATATCATGCTGGGTTTTTGACCAAATTTAACGCAAATTTCAGAAAAATTGGCAAAATGCAGTAGAAAAAATGTAGCGCAATTGGAATATAAATATATTAAATATTTTATGAAATATGAGTAGTTGTATAAAATAATTTTTATCTGCGCATGCGCGAACTAGAAAAACATTTTTTTTACATCATTTAATAGTCAATTCTATGGAGTGACTTATAAAAAAAATCCAATCAAATATCGTGAAAATTCAAAAAGATACCATTATTTTAGTGAGATGTTTTTACTCTGCTCTCAAAAAACGGCTGAATCTTAAGGGATTCTCCACAAATTGACATTTTTTAATAACTGACTTTAAAAAAAACTAGTATTGAATTAATACAATATCTAATACAATATTGCTGCTAATAAGTACTTGACAATTGTGATACAAAAGAAAAAGAGCTTTATTCACATTCAGGGCCAAAACTAAGAGAGGGTTGGGGGAAAAGGGCATGTGCCCCGGGCGCTAGGATGAAAGTGTCCCAAATGTACATTTTGTTTGGCGATTTTTTCCATGTCTATGTTTAGCATGATATTGTCAAAATCGTCCCATTCAAAGCATTTCTCCTATACCAAAGCATAGAAGAATCTAATGATGATGGCATAAAGATCCCGCATAAAGCAGATTTTTTTTTTTTTTTTCGTTTTGATTCGGTTTCACGATTTTAAGGTATCATTTTTTTTTTAAACAAAGCAGACTACTTTAATCAATATTACATATTTTAAGTTTTAAAATAAGTCGGCTATTAATAAATTAGAAAATTTTTCTTTGCAAATACTTTTGCAGATGCTTTGCAAAGAAGAAAAGGGAGGGGGGGGGGGGAGTTCACCAAAATTCATTGAAATATAAATATATTAAATATTTTCTAAAATGTTCTATGTCATGCAATATTTTCAACCAAATATAAAGCCACATTCAGAAAAATTCGCAAAATGTAGTAGAAAGAATAAGGTGCTATTGAAATATAAATATATTAAAAGTTTTCTAAAATATGAGTATTTGTATGAAATATTTTTTAATCAGCGTATGCGTGAACGATAAAATTTATCATTTTACATAATTTAATATTCAACTCTATGGAGCTACCCATAAAAAAATCCGATCGAATTTCGTGGAAATTCAGAAAGTTATTGTGGATAGGAGTGAACTGATTTTCAATTGGTCTCTGAAAGCAGTTGAATGACGTCAGATTTTACGCAAATTGCCAATTCTCCATTTACGTTTTTTACTGGTGATTTACTTCTTTTCTTAGATAATTACCAGAACGAACCTATTTCAAGATAAAAATAATTATAAAAAATCGAAGCATTTGTGTCAAATCTACCCATTGATACATGATTGATAATGGCTCTTATGCAAATGCCGATATCTGCGATCCTGAAATACGTCAAGTTCTCCAATGTTAAATGTGGTGTCGAGAACAACACTGACATCAATCGCATGCATGATGCCAAGAAGAACAGAGCTGTCTGATTTTGAGAAAGGTGTGATCATCGGGTACCACCGAAATGGCCGATCTTTAATCGACATATCTAGCGAGCTTAATTACCCCAAAACGACTGTGGCTTATGTGATTAGAAAATGGAAGCTGAATGGTGATTGTCAGAATGTGGCCAGAGTAGGCAGACCGATGAAACTGGGAGATAGAGACCGACGGGTTCTGTCTAGAGAAATTCGGAAGAACCGCAACCAACCAATGTTACACATAGGCCAAGAATTTCAACAAGCTTCAGGATGTGTTGTTTCCATGAATACCATCCGTAAGGAAGCTCATCTGCTTAATTTTTATGGCCGTGCTGCCGCCCATAAGCCTTTAATCACCAAGTCCAACCGCGCAGCTCGGTTAATTGGTGCAAAACACGCCAGCAATGGACTGTACTGCAATGGAAACAGGTTCTCTGGAGTGATGAATCAAGGTTTACCCTCTACCGTTCTGATGGTAGGGTCTGGGTCTGGCGTCTGCCTGGAGAACGCCTCCTACCAGAATGTATTGTGCCCACAGTTAAATTTGGCGGAGGGGGAATTATGTTCTGGGGTTGTTTTTCCTGGTTCGGACTAAGACCCTTGGTCCCAATTCATAGTAAGCTCAATGCCGATGCCTACTGTAGTATAGTGGACAACAGTGTACTTCCTACGTTGTGGCAATACTATGGTTTGGACCCATGTTATTTCCAGGATGACAACGAAAGCTGCCATGTAGCGAGGTCCAGCATGGATTGGTATGCTGATAATGGAGTGCATCGACTCGAGTGGCCTGCCCAGAGCCCAGACCTGAACCCAATAGAGAACCTCTGGGACGAGTTGGATCGTCGAATTAAGGCGGGTGACACACGCCCAAAATCAGTAAAAGAGCTTACCTGCCTTGTGCAAACAGAGTGGAATAAAATACCATTAAATGTAAGACAAGGACTAGTTGAGAGCATGCCCAGGAGAGTCGCAGCTGTAATTGCCTCTCGAGGAGGATCTACAAATTATTAAATGTGAACAGGGCCAAAACCAGTCTTTTTTTCCCGAGGCAAACGTTGATTTTGAAGGTACCCCTTTCTCCCTCCTTCGCAAAGCATATTTACAAAGAAAATTTCTCCAATTTATTAATAGCCGACTTATTTTAAAACTTAAAATATGTAATATAAAATAACGTATTCTGATTTATTAAAATACTCCAATTTGATACTTTAAACCAAATCAAAAAAATTCTACTTTCAACAGGATCTTTAAGGCCCTTGTCCTGCCCGCGAAGACACTGCTGAGCTAATGCTATTCCTGTGGGGAGGCATTTTTCTAATAACTCTTTCGCATTTTGAAATTTTCAATTTTTTTTTTTTTTTTTTTTTTTTTTTTTTTTTTTTTTTTTTTGCATTGGATAGCGGAAGTTCCTCTCAAAATCGCTCCTTGACTACTTTTTCGATTTGAGTCATAGATATTTTTTATAAAGTTAGTTTCACTTTCAGAAACGCTTTTGGAAGTGAAAGAAACATTATAAAAATATCTACGCCAAAATTGAAAAAGTAATCACGGAGCGATCTTGAAAAGGACTTCCGCTATCCAATGCAAAACATATTATTTAAAAATGTCCAAATGCAAAAGAGTTAGAAAAATGCATCCCCATAGGAGTAGCATTAGCTCGTGAGCATCTTCGCGGGTAGGGGCAGGGACTTTAAGCCATCATCATTAGATTTTTTTATGCTTTAGCATAGCCCAGATATAATCATTTTAACAATATTATGCTAAACATAGCATGAAAAAAATCGCCAAACGAAAGATACATTTGGAACACTTTCATCCTAGCGCCCAGAGCACATGCACTTCTCCCCCCCCCCTCTTAGTTTTGGCCCTGAATGCGAATAAAGCTCTTTTTCTTTTCTATCACAATTGTCAAGTACTTATTAGCAGCAATATTGTATTAGATATTGTATTAATTCAATACTAGTTTTTTTTAAAGTCAGTTATTAAAAAATGTCAATTTGTAGATAATCCCTTAAGATTCAGCCGTTTTTAGAGAGCAGAGTAAAAACATCTTACTAAAATAATGATATCTTTTTGAATTTTCACGATATTTGATTGGATTTTTTTTATAAGTCACTCCATAGAATTAACTATTAAATGATGTAAAAAAAATGTTTTTCTAGTTCGCGCATGCGCAGATAAAAATTATTTTATACAACTACTCATATTTCATAAAATATTTAATATATTTATATTCCAATTGCGCTACATTTTTTCTACTGCATTTTGCCAATTTTTCTGAAATGTGCGTTAAATTTGTTCAAAAACCCAGCATGATATAAACAAAAAACATACCAGAATTTTTTGAATTTTTCAAAAAAATCGCTCTATCGTCATAAATATACATGCTATTCTCACAAAAATTAGTGTACATATTCTACTCTATTCATATATTTGTATTCTAAAGCGATAAGTCGTTTCGTGCATTTTCATGTACAGGGCGATCCCAAATATTTCTATTATTCTTTGTTTTTTTGCCGGCCCCCTAATTACCCGCTTAACAAATGAATGTAAATAAATATAAAGTGAAACATAATCTTTATATTTCTGAAGTTCCAGAAGAATCCGACCAGTATATTTTTAAATATTTGACAAAATGTCAAAAACTGAAAGTGTACAAATACTTTTTGGTAGATAGTGTATATATATATATATATATATATATATATATATATATATATATATATATATATATATATATATATATTTATATAATAATAACTCCCCAAAAATTTGTTTTCGTTAAAAAAAAAAAAAATGAATTTATTTGAAGGAAGAAATAATAACAATAATAATGATAAATTTCAATTGTATTTTTTTCTGTTTTATAATTCGTTTATAATTAATTTTATTAAAACTTAATGCTTCTGATTCTTATACCACAATTTCGATGATTTATTAAAGGGAAAGGATAATCAGTCTTTAAAATGAAAATATTTGTCATTAGATGGCTCTACTGCACAAACTTTTGACAAAACTTAATGTCTCTACGGCAATTAATATTTCAAAATTAAATTTTAAAGCTGTATAGCGATGAAATTTAGAACTTGCTTTATTGATAATACAATTTATGTTAAACAGTTTTTTTAATGAAGACATATTAAAGAAAAAACAAAGAATTAATTATACTTGAAAACTTTACTGTTGCACATATAAAAAGTTTTGAATAGTAATGGTAATACTGAAAAATTTCTAAAAAATTATTTCTGCAGTTAAAAAAATTACCTTGTGGTTGATATTTTTTTTTTTTTTTACTTAGATTAAAATAAATATAGTTGGACAAAATAATTAAAATGTGTACATATATATTTGAACTAAAATTTTTATTTTAAGTTAAATTCTAATATATTATTAATTGCAGAAAAGAATTTACTTTGTTGAACATTTTCAACTAACACCTTATTTGAATTTTTTTTCATGTATTTTGCAGAGTTAATAAATATACAGATATGATTTTCATAGAAAAGAAATATAGAAATATTTTCGAATTGAGCCGCCATTCTCTATCAACGTCAAGAAAGCTGAAAAGATACAAAGTGAAAAAAGAAATCAACCTCTTGAAAATACTTTTGTTATGTGCAACTAATGACGCTTTTGGAACAAAAGAAATTAAAGTATCTATAACCTACTCTAATCCATATTACTACTAGTCGATATATTAAACGAATTTTATAAGATATTATAATAGTACTTTAACTTACTGTCGGTGCTTAAAGGGTTCAATTATATTATTTGACAGATTATTATTACTATTTTTTTTAATCATAAAAGTAATTTTCCCCAGCAACAACAACAGCAACAACAATAATAATAATAGTAATACTATTAATAACAATAAAATTGTAACAGGAATAATAATATTGATTATTATTATTATAAGAATAAAAGAGGAGCTGAAAGCATTATTTTTTTCATATTTGGTATATAACTAACGTAAAAAAAAATTATTTGTGTTTTACATATCATTAATAAAAATGTGAACTCAAAATCCAAACAAAGCAATAATAACACAACTGCAACAATATGCTCCAGACAGGAATTTTAGCAGGGCTTAGTTTGATGGAAGGAAGGTTTCCAATAAATGTTCTGTAGCCCAAAAATTACCTTTCAACCAAGAAAAATTCTTCACGAGAACTGTTGACCAATTTGTCAAAATCTAAAACCTAATAACTGTCAATAAGATGAAGAAGATACTTTTTTTGAAAAATCTCATTCAAGTAGGATAAAAAGTTATACACGCCCAGCATTATTGTTTGAAATAAATAATTTACTGCTTGAACAAGAGTGATCCATAAAAAAACATCCTGAACAGTTCAGAAATATAAGGTAAAATCATATCTGATTTTTAGGTGCGTTCGTAAGTATGTAAATACGTAACACCTATAGTCATCGTTCAATCCGTCCGTCTGTCCTTATATAACATAACAAAAACTATCCAACCAAATCATTTGAAATTTAAAGTATTTAATTGTTGCATAATTTTGTCAAGTCATTGCAAATTAAATAATAATCGGATTGCATAATTTAATTACAGGGACAATCAAATATTACGTTTCATTACGGCCAATGGGGTAAAATAGTTTCAAGTGCTTTTAATGGTGTTACATTCTTTTGAACGTAATAAAATTGTTATGCATCCATGAAGTATGTACATTCTGTACAATTTGTGGTGCAAAGAATATTTGTTTTCAATTTACAGAAGCACACAAAAGTAATCTATTACATTTTGGTATAGGGTGAAACATTGACTGGGGCGCGTTTTAATTATGTTAAACTATTTCAGATTTTATGAAATTTATATACGTTACTGAGGTTTACTACAAAAGTCTACCTGTATAACAGAAAGCAGACAGTGCTTACAGTCATACATAAAATATTTCGGTTATTCTACTGTACCCGAAGTACTGTAAACTATCACACTAAGATCTCGATATTTTTAAAACTTCCTTACAGTATGAATGCACTTCATTTGCTACAATTTCCAACTTGTTTTTTTTAATGCATTTGTTCAATGAATAGTTAAACTTAATATTTATATCAAATAATAACTCTTGTTTTAATTACAACTTTCAGGTGCTGTGATTTATTACGAATAGCTTCTTTGTGCCATTGTTCAGAAATCTAGCAGATTTTTAATTCAGAGTTCATGTCAAAAACTTGTGAATAGTAATTTTCTTTAAATTTGATTACATTATTTAGCCACTGCTAGTACATTTTCATTATATAAAGCAAAAATTACTGCTTAAGATTCCTGGTGGGAATTCAGAATTTCTGAACGAAAAATCTATCAGATTTACCAATAATGCTGTGCGCAGAAACCGAAAACTATGTTTAAAACAAGTTGGAAATTGTACGTGAAGTGTAGAAAATGAGATGCTTTCATCTCAATTCTGTTACATTCGAAACAGTGTAACATCATTAAAACGTACTTGAAACTATTTTCTCCCATTGACCGTAATGTAATGCAATACTTTTGATAGTCCCTGTTATTAAACTATACATCGGATTTTCATAAAATTTGAAATTATTCGACAAAGTTATATAACAATTATCTATTTTAAATCTCAAACGATTTGGTTAGTTAGTTTTTGCTTTGTTATATGCGCCAGACAGACGGACGGATAGAGTGGACGATTACTAAAGGTACTACGTATTTATGTACAACGAACGCACCTAAAAATATTCAGATCGTCTATAATAGTATGCAGTATTTCGGATACCATATAGTAGCAAAAATATTTTGTGTCTCCCTGTGAATACTATCTGCTTTCTATTATACAGGAAATAAATTGTAGTTATCATCAATAACTATATCAATTTTAGATAAATAGTTTAATACAATTACAACTAAATAGTTTAATACAATTAAAACGCACACCAAACAATGTTATCCCTATATAATTACGTAATGGAGTACTTTCGTGTAGCCTGTAAATCAATATCAAATATTCTTTGCTCCACAGATTGTACCTAATGTATTTTTTAGTATGTACTTCATAGATGCATATATAGTATATTATGTTCGAAAGAGTGTAGCACCATTAAAATGCACTTGAAGCGTTTTTCCCATTGTCATAATGTATTGGAATCCTTTTGATTGTCCCTGTAATTGAAATATATGTACGATTTTCATAAAATTTGAAATGACTCGACAAAGTTATGTAATAATTATATACTTTAAATTTCAAACGATTCAACTGGGTAGTTTTTGCATTGTTATATGCGGACAGACAGACGGACGGATTTAACGACAACTATAGGTGCTACGTATTTACAGAATTACGAACGCACCTAAAAAAGAATATTTGTCGTGATTAAATGACATTTAAACATTTTCAGCTATAAGGGTTCTGGTACATATTTTGAATAATTAATACACTTTGCGTAATTTTTAAGTACTTATTCCTTCACAATATACTTATATGGGTGAAACATCATTTTTACTGACATTTGTAACTGAACAACATCTATTTGAAAAATATTGACTCAAATATTAGAATAAATCATTTTAAACAACTAATAATAATAAAAAAGACGTGTGGCACTCGGGGACTGCCGCGGTAAAGCTATTGCATAGCATTTTTTATCAACTTATGCAATCATAATTATTTATTTACTTTTTATTTATGCAGTTTTTTTTGTCTTTGATGTTAATTCAAGTTATACTTTTTGAGCATGATGACCGATAACAAAACTTTTTTTTCTATTATTGAATAAATGAGAAATTAATATCGTTTAAAATATTTTTATTATCTTACAATACATGTAGGTTAATCAGGAATTTTTATCATTGAAACTATACGTTTATGGTAGCTGAAATAAAAAACATAAGTTTGAGACTTGATATTCTCAAAATATCTGAAAAATACCGCTTTAATGTCTGCCGAAGTCTACCGAAGGATACCGTGCCGAAGACTGCCAAACTGAAGCGACATTAGCCGGAGTGTTAGGTTTTTTTCTCGTTACGGAATTTCTAAATTCTTTCGCCGCGCTCAAAGCCCGCGATAAAAGCTATGCAATACCTTAATAAATTACCAAACAAAATTTGGCCGCACTACGAAAATTAGATCGCGAGTTAAAAGCATTATAAATTTTCCGATCCTCACCGTGGGGGTTTAATGTCACCAAAAATTAACATTGTCTCATTAAAAATTACCAAACGAAATTTGGCCGCGCTACGAAAATTAGATCGCGAGTTATAAGCATTTTAAATTTTGCGACCTTCACCGTAGGGGGGGGGGTCTCCTGTCACCAAAAGTAACACTGTCTCATAATAAATTATCAAACAAAATTTGGCCGCGCCACGAAAATTAGATCACGAGTTATAAGCATTTTAAATTTTTCGACCCTCACCATGGGGGATCTCCTATCACCAAAAATTAACACTGTCTCATAATAAATTACCAAACAAAATTTGGCAGTGCTATGAAAATTGATCGCGAGTTATAAACATTTTAAATTTTTCGACCCTCACCGTGGGGGGTCTCCTGTCACCAAAAATTAACACTCTCTCATAATAAACTACCGAACAAAATATGGCCGCGCTACGAAAGTTAGATCACGAGTTATAAGCATTTTAACTTTTTCGACCCTCACCGTGGGGGGTCTCCTGTCACCAAAATTTAACACTGTTTCATAATAAATCATTAAACAAAATTTGGCTGCGCTGCGAAAATTGATCGCGAGTTATAAGCATTTTAAATTTTTCGACCCTCATCGTGGGGGGTCTCCTGTCACCAAAAATTAACACTCTCTCATAATAAATTACCAAACAAAATTTGATACGAAAATTAGATCGCGAGTTATAAGCATTTTAAATTTTTCGACCCTCACCGTGGGGGGTCTCCTGTCACCAAAAGTAACACTTTCTCATAATAAATTACCAAACAAAATTTGGCCGCGCTACGAAAATTAGATCGCGAGTTATAAGCATTTTAAATTTTTCGACCCTCACCGTGGGGGGGGGTCTCCTGTCACCAAAAGTAACACTGTCTCATAATAAATTACCAAACAAAATATGGCCGCGCTACGAAAGTTAGATCACGAGTTATAAGCATTTTAACTTTTTCGACCCTCACCGTGGGGGGTCTCCTGTTACCAAAATTTAACACTGTTTCATAATAAATCATTAAACAAAATTTGGCCGCGGTACGAAAATTGATCACGAGTTATAAGCATTTTAAATTTTCCGACCCTCACCGTGGGGGGTCTCCTGTCACCAAAAGTAACACTGTCTCATAATAAATTAGCAAACAAACTTTGGCCGCGCTACGAATATTATATCACGAGTTATAAGCATTTTATCTTTTTCGACCCTCACCGTGGGGGGTCTCCTGTCACCAAAAATTAACACTCTCTCATAATAAATTACCAAACAAAATTTGATACGAAAATTAGATCGCGAGTTATAAGCATTTTAAATTTTTCGACCCTCACCGTGGGGGGTCTCCTGTCACCAAAAGTAACACTGTCTCATAATAAATTACCAAACAAAATTTGGCCGCGTTACGAAAATTAGATCGCGAGTTATAAGCATTTTAAATTTTTCGACCCTCACTGTGGGGGGTCTCCTGTCACCAAAAGTAACACTGTCTCATAATAAATTACCAAACAAAATTTGGCCGCACTACAAAAATAAGATCGCGAGTTATAAGCATTTTAAATTTTTCAACCCTCACCATGGGGGATCTCCTGTCATCAAAAATTAACACTGTCTCAAAATAAATTACCGAACAAAGTTTGGCTGCGCTACAAAAATTGATCGCGAGTTATAAACATTTTAAATTTTTCGACCCTCACCGTGGGTTGTCTCCTGTCACCAAAAATTAACACTTTCTCATAATAAATTACCGAACAAAATATGGCCGCGCTACGAAAATTAGATCGCGAGTTAAAAGCATTATAAATTTTCCGATCCTCACCGTGGGGGTCTAATGTCACCAAAAATTAACATTGTCTCATTAAAAATTACCAAACGAAATTTGGCCGCGCTACGAAAATTAGATCGCAAGTTATAAGCATTTTAAATTTTGCGACCTTCACCGTAGGGGGGGGGGGGTCACCTGTCACCAAAAGTAACAGTGTCTCTTAATAAATTACCAAACAAAATTTGGCTGCGCTAGGAAAATTAGATCGCGAGTTATAAGCATTTTAAATTTTTCGACCCTCACCGTGGGGGGGGGGGGGGTCTGTTATCACCAAAAATTAACACTGTCTCATAATAAATTACCAAACAAAATTTGGCCGCGCTACGAAAATTAGATCGCGAGTTATAAGCATTTTAAATTTTTCGATCCTCACCATTGGGCGGGTCTCCAATCACCAAAAGCTACATTATCCTACCTTGTTTTATCTTAAAACGATTTTTTTCTATACACATTCTATCAGGAATTTTTATCATTGAAACTATAGATTTATGGTAACAAATAAGAAACTTAAGTTTGAGATTTGATATCCTCTAAATATCTGAAAAATACCGCGTCAATGTCTGCCGAAGTCTACCGAAGGATACCATGCCGAAGTCTGTCGAGCTGTAACGATGTTAGCCGAGTGTTAGGTTTTTTCGTTACCGATGTGTTAGGATTTATCGCGTTACGGAATTTTTGGATTCGGTCACCGCGCTCAAAGCCCGTGATAAAAGCTATGCAATAGCTTAAAAAAATTAACGTAAAATTAAAATAATTACGAACTAAAAGGTACTTTTTTTACATCTACAATAAACAGAAATAGATATATTTCTCATAAATATTGTTCATTTTCTAATACAAAATTATACAGCATTCAAAATTACATTTAAAAAAATCTAATCTCGGATTTCTCTAGCTTTTTTAAATTGATAAAATTTACTGACAAAATTTAATTTTTGTAATATTGTCCTGAAGCTAAGCAAATAATAATAAAAAAAACTATGAGAAGTTAATTCAATATCATCGTCTGTTGAGAATTACAATGATCCATTTATGTTAACTGGTATGTTGGGAAATAGAAACAACAAGTAAAAATTGTATTTTAAAACTTATTGTGTAAGTACTATTGGCTTTTGGGTATGTTGCAGATATGCAACACCGTGATACAAAGATTTAACTATTATTATTATTTTTTAAATTTCACTGATTAAGTTATAATTTGGGTCATAAATAATTTATTATGTTTTCAATGTAATTACAGTTAAAAACTTTTTCATGAAGTTTAATAATAAGAACAATTCTTGTAAATATTTTATTTCCATTAACAAGAAATAAATAAAAAAATGTATTTATTTTTCTACCGTTAAGTAATAGGTGCAATATTAAGGCAAGTCCAGAGAAAGACAGGAGTACCCCAATTTACTAAAGATTGTAATTTTATTAAAATTTAGTGAAGAAAAATTTTCCTTGTAAGTGCTTTGAGCCAAAAAGATTACCGTTCACCCTAACAAATTCTTTTTCAAGAAACAGTTGACAATCAATCTGTCAAAAGTTAAAACCTAATAACTGCCAATAAGGGGAAGAAGATACGCTTATTTGAAAATACTTTCATTGAAGAATTTGAGTGAATTAAAAAGTTACACATGCCAAGCATTAAAGTTAGAAATAAATAATTCATTGTCTGGAATTAAAATTATCCACGAAATAGCGCAGTGTTATGTGCATATTAGATATTAGTCTTGTAGCTAAATATTTTTGTACCCATATTGTTTATATTAGCGATCTCTTAGCTATATCGGGACCAATAACATCTCTGTGTTTTTCTTTTGCCAATACTGCAGTGATATTAAAAGAAATATTTTGCAGCATATGGTAGTAACTTTTAATAAAATTAAATTTTCAAGTCTCATGCATCCAATAGACAAGTTTTCAGAGGGGTATGTACAAAATATTTTGTGGATATGATCTAATGTATAACAAAACCAAACGTCCTCTAAAGGTTTACTTGTGAGAACATTACTAGAAATAATTAATATAGTTATTGAATTTCTGCCGTTGCAAATAACTTTGGTTTAAAAATCGCATTATCACCTTTTCCGATGATTCAATAATTACGATATATTCATCAATACAATATCTCGACTTCTGAAAATCTTTTTATTTTAGTGAATGGCATATGAAGTACTCTCAGATTATCACATGTTTAATTCTCATTTCTCTTTCTCCCCCATCCTATCCTATATTTCAATCCATGAATTTTCTAACACATTCTTCACAGAGTTAAGTTTTATATTCTCATTGGTTTTTTATAGCTATATATGTGACATTTTGAAGTTAGGAGCTAGAAGCATCATCCCCGGTTTCCCCGTTTTACAGCACAGAAATCATGGCAAGCGAGGAAAAAAAATAATAAAAAATAAGTGTAGAAGCTTCATTAAACTACACATTGGCTACTGCAAAATAGTTTATTAAAATGCAGTCATATAGAGCGGGAAATGCTCTCTTCGTAAGTCAGTCTCTCTTCGTATCCGAATCATCGAAAAAAAAAGAAAAAATATTCCATCTTCTCTCAGCTTCCTCACTTAAATGTAAAAACTAAAAGCTTCCAGAACATTCTATAATCTCTAAATATGATTTTTTCCCCATGTAAATAGAATTTCATATCCAGCGTTGAGATTAAACATATCATCCTCGAATCTTTCAGACGATAATTTTTATTTTAAAGGATTATTATCTAACTAATTTATAATCGAAATCAGAATTCTAATATTCTGTAGACGATATTCAATTACAGACGATTAATTTTAAAACAAAAAGAAAAGAAATGAATTTATTGATATGTAAAAATATCAAACGCAAAGGAAAAAAAATAAATAAAAAGATTGATATTTTTGAAAGCTATGGTTTTGGAATAAATTTAATAAGACTTTCTTAAAAAAAGGGTTGATAAAAACAAGGAAAAAATTAGTTTTATTGGGAATTTTAAGAAATGAAGTTTAATTAAGAATATTTTTAATTTAGAGTCATTTTTAAATTTACGCATGTTGGAATAAATGTTTTTTAAGGCAAATTAAGAATTTATATCGTTTCTATAAAGATTAATAGATTGGATTTAGAAGCAGGATTTTAATATAATAAGTTGAAATAAGTACGAAATATTGCTAAAAGGAAATTAATATAGTATAAGGTTAATTTTGGCGAAAAAAATTAAATTTGTAATATATATATACATATAAACTTACAGAGATTACTTTTTTCCACTGATCTCTTCTCTGTTAAAACCTCAGCCACAAAATAACTCATGTTGAGCCAAAATTCACTCGTCTTAAGATTTGAAAGTCAGTTTCTCGTAAAAAGTTGAAACAACTCGAGTGAACGAGCTGTTTCTAAGCAATTTAAATCAAGATGAGTAATTTAAATAAGCAATTTAAATCAGGATGAGTAAACATTTAAAAAATAACTCATTCATGATCCAGAAAATTACAGCTCTTGAATGAGGAGCCGAATCCACTCTTTCGTTTTAAGAGTGTTGGTCTTTCCAATTTTATTTTGACCTTATGGTATAGTGTCTGCCTTCTATATTCTCATACATTGGTTTTAATATTTTTATGTATTTAAACTTGCACGGAAGACATATATGTCTATTTTATACATTTAAAAATTAATTTGTGCTTTTTATCATGTTCTCTTTTTATATTTTACAGAAATATTTTACCATTTAATTGCCGAACTTTCTAAAAGATAGAAGTATTATTGCTACTATATTCCCACTTAATTGCAAATATTTTCAGTGTGAAGCTATTTTTTTTATTAGTGATCGTTCATTCTAAATAACCATAACGTAAATACGTTATTTGGACAGCTTTTAATTTAAAAGAATATAAGTACAATAATAGACTCCTTTCAAGCGACTCATGTCTTTCCTGTCAGTCTTGCTCCTGCTTTTAAATTAGTAGTACATATTTTTGCGTGCATGAAGAAGAAAGGAAATCTTTTTGCAAAAGACCTGTAACTTTTTCTACATTTTATGGTGTTTTTAAAATGTTAATTTTCGCCTTTTACTAGCTTACAGTAGTTTGTTTAGTTTTTTATTATTCTGTTAGTTTTATAACTTTTTTTAGAATCTATATCTAATACATGGTTTTTTTATCATAAATTTTAAAACTTTTTTTAAATACAGTGTACTTTTTTCGATAATTTATATCATACTTCTATTTATAAATACAGCCTAAAATTATTTTCTCAAAATCTACAATCAGAATAAATCTCATGCATTTTAATTATTTTCCTTTAATCACAAAATGAAAACAAATCCTTTAAAATTTTAATCACTTGATCTGTAATTCGAAAACTTTGAGGTAAAAAAAGAAAATAATAATAATAACATAACTGCAACAATGCGTTCCGGTAGCAACGTATAGGAATAAAAATTTTCCAATAAATGCTTTGTACCCAAAGGATTACCTTTCATCTAAAACAAATTCTTTTCACATGGCAGATTACAACCAATCTGTCAACCGCTGAAACTTAATAACTGCCAATAAGATGGAGAAAATGTGTTCACTTAGAAAGAATTGTTTTTGAGAAAATTTTTATGGATTTTATTCAGCTGTAACATTCAAAAACAATTATTAATTGAAGTAAAGTTATATTTTAAAATGTCTATTTCTATAATCTATACAGTTATTATTATGACTTCAATTTGTTTTTATCATTTAGCAGCCACACTGTAAATTTGTTGTTGTGACAAGAAAAACATTGTGCAAAAAGTGTTGTTGAAAATTACATAATTTTTCCTGAAATGCATTTATTGATATTTATTGGTAAAGTTAGTCAACTCATTCATTCATCTCCTGCAATTTTTTTATAAAGAAAACTGTTTTTTATTTCATTTTTAAAATTGTATAATTTTAAAGGCACTATGTAGAAAGGTTTTGAAAGTGTTGAGTTCTTTTATAGTATTCTAAAATGGCTGTGGTTACAAATTATTTTTAATTTGGTGACAAAGTGTTATACAGCACAACACTATCATAAATAAGTATTTAAGTAATAAAAGTTATAAATAAATGCAATAAAATATTTTTATCAACAATATTTACAACACTATTTCAACACAATTAATATTACTATTTTACTATATTACTAGACAGTAACAATTTTGAAATATATTAAGAATACAATCATAACACAAAAAAAAAACGTTTTGTATGTGAAATATTCTAATTCACAAGATATTGATCGGTTGTAAGTTTGTGTCAAAAAGTGTTCTATAATGTTTTTATTGTTGGGTGTTTAAAATTTAAAATATGTAATTTGTGCATAATTTTGTCGAGTCATTTTAAATATTTTGAAAATCGGATTCTAGTTTATTTAAGGGGACAATCAAAAGTATTCCATTACATGGCGGCTAATGAGAAAAATAGAATTACAAGTGCGTTTTAGTGATCTTACACTCTTTCGAACATAATAAAATTCATTTGCATATATGAAGTACATACTAAACTATATACATTGTACAATCAAGTGCTGCAAAGTGTATTTGTTATTCATTTACAGGTTCTCACAAAAGTATTTTATTGCATAATGATATAAGGAGAAACATTGTTTGCTGTGTTTTTCAATTATATTAAACTATTTCACATTTTATAAAATTGATATATGTTGCTGACTAAGAGTTAATGCCTGTATAATAGAAAGCATTTAATATTTACAGGGACACATAAAAGATTTCGGGTACTGTATTATATCTGAAATGCTGCTTATTTGAATGACTTTAATATAGTGCGAAAGCACCTCATTTGCTACGTCTGACGAGCAGTTTCTGACTTCTTTTATTTCAAGGACATCTTTTTATAGATTTATATAATATCTATTTGGTTGTACGTGAGCAGTAACAATCTATGAATTTCATTTTTAAATTTATCTTTTAATCGTCGTAAAGCAGTTCTAATCCTTCACATGCCATAAATGTTTGCGGCTTTGTTCAATAAACATTTCTTTATTATTTCTCTTGACCACAATTAGATTACATCTAAGACAAATTAATTGCCTATTGTTCTGCAAAAATAGTTTGCCCGAATAATAAATAAGATTCCAGAAGTAGAATTTATTCAAAGAAAAACATAGTATTCAAGGTATTGAATTTTATCGTTTATATCAAATTACTATATAATAATACAGTGGTAGAAAAAATGTGGCAAAATTAATAATTATAATAAACATAACTTTCTAATTCAAGAGAGTTTTTTTTTACCTATACACGCAATAATAATAATAATAATAATAATAATAATAATTCAAAGCTGAAACTCTGCTTTTTCACATTTCAGTATTACTCCCGTTAAGAGAAAAAGTAAATAAAATAAATATAGATAGTATAATACAAACTACAGTTTTAAGGTTGCTGGGCACTTAATTTTCATATTTCCCTTCGTAATTTAAAGTCTTTGGGTGATTGATGCATTATTTTAATTAAAATATCTCTTCAGGAAATTAATATTTTTAACTTTTCCTTTCGAACATCTCTTATTAACCCCTTGGAGACGAGCGATACGTATACGCGCCGCAAAAAGATTTATTAATCCACCTTTATCCCCACCAGTAAAATGTTAATGTAAAATTTGCTTTATTTAATCTGAGAATTTTCTAGATTTAATAAGCTATAAATTTCTCTTTTTAAAAACCAATGACAAAACATTGAAAACTTCGTAAAAGGCTTCTGTCGCAAAGATATTGAAGAATGTCATTTTTTTCTTATTTTTCAAAATATTTCTAAAATCTATGCTTAACTTTATATCAAGAGTAAAAATTTTACTTCCAGTTTGCAGTTTTTAACACATAAAATATTAAATTAAGCATATATTTTAGAAATATTTTGCAAGCTAGGAAAAAAGTGGTATCCTTTAAGAAGAGAATACCGAAAGAAAAAGTTAAAATGAATAATTTCCTGAGGCGATATTTTAAATATAAGAATGCATCAAACGCTCATAAGTCTTAACATTACGGCGGGAAATTCGGAAAATGATTGACAAGCAGCCTTCAGACATAGAATACACGCTTTTATTTTATATAAAATGAAGTCATTTGCTTCCGCTGAAGAATTACACATTTACGATCAAGTCTTAAACTATAATTATAGAAAAGTATGCTTAAGACTTCGCCGTTGTAAAATAATACACAAACTCAGCAAAAAACGGTCTCGTTATTTAAGAAACTCGGCAAAAATGTCGGGTATTTAATGATTCATAAGCTTTCATAGATACTGAAAATTAAACATTGTTTATATTAGCACCATGTTTTATCAGAAATCATTTATTTATATATTTTCAAAATTCGAAAAATATTATTACACACGGGTAAATAAAATGTATTCTTTCAGCGTTTGATAGGTATTAAGCAAATGTAGAGAAAAAAAAGTCACACATATATTCTTTGAAATACATTTTTAAAGCAGACTATATTCTTGGCATAACACTTATTTTATTTTTTTTTTTTCAGTTCTTATAAGAAAATGGCAAAAAAGACGTAGTAATCAATTATTTTCCTTTTACTTTCTACAGAAATGGAATACTTCAGTTGCCACCTTTATAGCAATGACTTAAAAATAAATAAATAAATAAATAAATTGACCTGCAGTTTTCAAACAAATTGCATTTAAAAGGATTTTTTTCTATTCGAATGTGTAAAATTTTAAAAAGTTGGAGTAAATATTATTCATATTGAACCATACACTGTTAAAAATAAAGGTGACGAACCGGTTGCATTTGACGCCTAGGGGTGAAAAGGTTAAATCACTTGGCACCAGCGTTTTAATTTTTTAGAAAATGTAAGTAGATATAAATAATCCTTTATAAAAAAATAAGGTATTTTACATATCCATAGGAGATCCATAAATTATATCAATATAACATTCACTTAACGAAATACAATCGTTGTCTTTAACATCATTTTAGAAACTTTAGGATGATTAACAAAAAATTTCGTATTAAAAATACTAATAATAAATAAAAAAGCAAAGCCACTTGAAAATTAAAAATGAAATAAAAATTAACTACTACAGGGGGAACTGGGGCACATTGATACTTCGGGCACATTGAAACACCCCCTGTACAGCACACAGGGTCATTAAAGGAAGTTTTAAAACAGCTCCAAAAGGTGATACTAGTGTACCTAACTACATACAGAAAGTCTTGTTATGATTCAGTAGTTTTATGAAATGGGACGGGTGATTAATTGTTTTTGTAGGTCAAAAGTAAATTTGTGTGTTACAATTAAAATGGTATTTTACAACTGTTCCAGTATTTTCAGCCAAAAAGAATACTCTCTCTGGCAAGTAAAGCTACTCTTTATCAGTTCCTCATTCTTTATTGTTAGATAAATTATGAAGTGTTGGATTTGAGACTCATTTTATTCAAAATAGCTGTATGGGGCACATTGATACAGTCTATTTCGGGGCACATTGATACAACCTAAATCCTTTTCTAGTTCATTTTTTCAATACATTTAAACTTTTTTTTATCATACACTCCTTAATCCAACCATTTTTCATCAAAATTTCTAATATTAGTTTTTATTGAAGTGAAATAGCTCTAATTTCTTTATATTAGAACATTTTATAGTATTTTTGCAAAGAGAAGACGTACGAACTTATCCAACATCTAGTGCTAGTAGAATTAACAAAAGAAGAGGACGGCAGCCAGGAAAAACTCAAATTTATATCGATTCTTCACAGAAGAAAAGTATTTTCGACATGAGAAATGTTAAATAAGAGAAACAAGCTGCAGAACAGCACAGGATAATTATATTATACACAGAATTTTTAAAATAACTTTCCTTTATTTTCTGTTTATAAACCGATTTATAAACAGAAATCCTGGTAATTCTTTTACCTTTCCTAAGAAAGAAGATAATGCTGGGTTTGAAGTGCTAGATATGACAATGTTACCACAGCCAATAATCAGACAAGGAATAGCCAGAACATCAGGTCATTATATGTTTCATTTTGATTGATTTAATATTGCTTATAAATAAATTGTGGGCGATTTGAATTTCTATATATAAATATAAAATGGTTTGCTAACTATTTTTCCATGAAAAATATGCATTGGTGTTATTTTGTCTTCATTTTTCCAGACGTATCAAAGTGACCCATGAGTTGTATCAATCTGCCCCGGGGATGGGGCACATCGATACAAATGACTTTTTGTGATTTTTTAAAAATTACATGCAAAAATAATATATAAAACAACGATTGTCTATTTTTATATCACACTACACAAGTTTTGCTGACACCACATGGAAAAATAACTTGAAATTTCTGCTTTCTGGACACCAAAAAAATTCTTTGAAAAAAAAAAACCGGATCAATGTGCCCCAGTTCCCCCTACTAATAAATTAAAAATATTTATTGACTAATTTAGCTAATAAAACAATTTTGAAATATTTTTATTTCGAAATATTGCCTTTTACATAGAGAGGATATTTAATACATCTTTTAAAAATATTTAATACAGGGTGTGCATAATTTAAAGTTGTCTTATGTGAAACTATTGTTCAAGATGTTGTGAAATTTTGTGGAGGAGATAACATCTGGAATCTTAATATAGTATGTTCTGCAGTTGACCGCAATATAGTCTATGAAATGCTAAGAACCTCCAAAAATGCTGTCTTTCAGATTAGGTTAAGTTAATAAATAAAATGTGTGCTAAATATATAATTAATTAAAAACGCCCTCTAGTGGCAAAATATTAAATTTTTTTGGTTTAAACGATTCTCATCACTTTTTTAGGTCCGTTCGTAATTGTGTAAATACGTAGCAAATGTAGTCGTCGTCAGTCCGTTTGTCTGTCCGCATAAAACAGAACAAAAAATACCGGACAGAATCATTTGAAATTTAAAATATAAAATTGCATACTTATGTCAAGTCATTTCAAATTTTATGAAATTTGGATACATAGTTTAATTATAGGGATAATCAAAACTATTCAGTTACATTCGGGTACAGATATCCGAAGGAACTGTATAATGTTAAACCATGATCTGAATATTTTAAAAACTTCAATATAGTGCGAACACACCTCATTTGCCACGCTTGACGTGCAATTTCCGACTTGTTAAGTCTTTTAAAAAATTGCACATTTTTCTGAACAATAGTTTTGTTTGTAGACAACTTTGAAATTGGCTCGTTTGTTAATAAACACTCTGTTTTTTTTTTTTTTTTTTTTTTTTTTTTTTTTTTTTTTTTAATAAGCATGCATTTTTTCACATGAAGATCATTTTTGAATTTTTATTTTTAGAAAGATTAAAATTTCGTACACTATTGAAAATCTGCAAAAAAAAAATGTACAGTCATTTAATCGCAATGAACGCATTTTACGATATAATGAAGGTATTTGAATCGTATGCGCAAAATTATGGGCAAAATTGATCTTTTTTTACGTTTAAGTAATTATTATATAGTAAAACAATTGAATGATTTGACAGATTGTTGCCAATATTTAAAAGTATATTTTAGAAATATATCGTTAAATTTCACATTGTAATGATTTTTATTTAATTAATTTCTCATGCAGCATTGGGATTTTTTTTCTTTTTAGCACTTTCCAAACACAGTTGAAAAATCCTTATGCATTCAGTTTGTCTGTCCGTCTGTCCACGCTTTAACACCCGTAAATATACTCGGATTTTCATGCAATGGATAACGATTATTTAGGGTCACCAAAGCATGTCTGGTATTTCATATGTATGTACAATATGTGCAATAAACATCTATGATATTTCATATGTATGAGAATATACAATTAATAGTTCATTTACAGGGACATTCAAAAGAATTCGATTACATTATGTTATATGTTGTAAAAAAGTTTGGAGAGTATTTTAATGACATAATGGTATTTCAGATGTATGGAAACTGATATAAATCACTGAATTCCACTACGATCACGTTAAAACAGAGCATTCATAGCACTTTTTATTAATTTACAGAGACACACAAAAGAAATCGGTTTTGCGTAATAATTGTTGGAGAGTACGTCTTAAAATCTGGTATGCGTTTTTAAATTTAATTAGTTTTTTCGTATTACTCTTTATATATAAATTCTATACCTCATATACAGGGCTGCATAAAAGTATTCGCGTATTCTCCTTATGAGAGAAAATTACTGACGGGGATTTTTTAACTGAAATATATGTACTTCTGAAATGGACTAAATTTTGGAACGCATTTTATTAACAGATAAAACTTTCTATACCGTATACAGAGCTTCTAAAAAAATTGGCAAATTTTCCAATTGTTGATGAGAACAGCTGAAATTTGGTTGTAAAAGGTGTCTTACATTTCCATATGATAAAATAAGACGCAGTATTTTAATTTTTCAAACGTTGCAGTTTTGTTACATTATTCTAAATGTGTTGGAATGTTCTTCATAATCTTTGCTTAACAGATGATTTTTTCATTCTTGTTTTATGTTGATTTCTTTTTTCTCAACTTGTGTCACATTAGCAAAAAAAAAAAAAAAAAAAAAAAAAAAAAAAGAATAAAAATAATTAAAAATAAATAAAATAAATAAATAAATAAATAAATGAATAAAATATTAATAAGTCATTTATCTTTTAAACTATATTTAACTTGAAAAAACAGTCGTTTGAAACAATGCCTTTGAATTTACCTTATTTTATTCCAAAAATCATTTCTAATTCATCAAATTACATAATTGGTTAAGGCATTGTATAATAAATGTGTATTCTTCATTGCATTGGCAATGATTGGACATCGTCTTCTGACAGATTGGTTGTCCATTGTACTAAGAAAATAATTTGCTCCGAATGATAGATGAGATTCTAAGCACAGACATTTATTGGAAAACTTTTACTTACACAGATGAAACAATCTGATAGTTCGTAGAAAAATATTGTCTACCAGAGATTTTAAATGTTTCAAAACAAACTGTTATACTGAACAATAAGTATAGCACAAATAAAATAATACAAAGGATTATTTTTTGTGCAAAACTAAGAAACGATATTTTAAAAGAAAAATGTTTCAATGGTATTTTCTTAATGTAACAAAAGATAGAAGCAATAAAAAAGTAAAGAAGTAATGAATAAATGATGGTATAATGAGATAATAACATAAGATATACAAGTAGTAGAAGCATTAATAAGTTTACATTCTGGAATACGGAAAATAAAATTTAACGCCATATTCAAAATAAATTAAATTAAAATCTTTAGAAATCTTTTTTATTGGTATTGATATTAAATTAATATCGACATTAATGCACCGTTTCTCTTTTTTATCTCATATAAAGGCATGCAAATTTGTATTTTTTAGCTAGCCTTTATAAAAAATAATATATTTCAAACATCCAGTGATGATTCATAGAATATTATTATTTATCATATAACTATTAAAAAAAATCATTGTCTTAAATATTCTTTGAAAATCAGCGGGAAGATTTATAAGGAATTTCACATTTATTTTTTCCCAAAATCTGCAAAACTTATTGGAAGATAGGAAGGAAAAAATAAGAACACGACTATGCTAAATTAAAAGATTTAATTGGCAGTTTTAGCAAATGGAATTAATTTAATCAATAAAAATCAATTTTCAATAAAAAAAATTCCCTATATGAAATGCATAAATGCATATTTAATCTATAGTAAAATATTTATATATTGATAGATATATTTATTATATGTATGCAGTTTGTTTTGTGACGCTCATTTTTCAGATAAAATGTAGAAATGTATTATTTTTCTCGCTTAAAAAAGAAAGAAGTCAATTACCGAAATATATTATTAATATTAAAATTTTGCTGACTTTTATTTGATTAATTTATGATACAGTGTCGGGAAACCTTTCATTTTCTGTGTGGAACACATGATTTCTTATTTTTTAGAATTTATATTATGGAAGAACCATTTAAAATACAATTTCCTTCAATAGGCAGTCGGTTGAAACAATATGCTTGAATTTACCTTCTTTTATTCAAAAATAATTTCTAATCCATTAAATTCCATAACTAGTTGAGGCGTTATCCAATAAACGTATCTT
This sequence comes from Maratus speculifer, assembly GCA_964019185.1. Classification (NCBI taxonomy): domain Eukaryota; kingdom Metazoa; phylum Arthropoda; class Arachnida; order Araneae; family Salticidae; genus Maratus; species Maratus speculifer. The sequence continues at coordinate 188,046,309 of OZ025301.1, forward strand.
TTTCATTTCAATGGCAATTATTGGATCTCATCTTTTCTCAGATTGTCATTTGCAATAAGAAAATAATTTCCTCCGGATGATGAAGTATATGGCCAAAGGTGACCGGCCACTTGCGATTTTATGCATTTTATTAAATAACTAGAAAACCATATGAAGACTTATTCTGAAAATACAGGGGTGCAAATAGAATAGTGCAGGTCATACATTTCCGTGAAAATTTTTTCCTCCTAAATCGCATAAAGGACTGTCTACAAATGGAAAAAGAACGAAGATTTTTTGCATAACCCTGTGAATACTAATATACCAAAAGCGTTCAAACTGCAGATTATGATTAAGTGATATATTCTAACAAATTATTTTAATTTTTATATAAGAATAGCATGTATACTCATGGAACAATTAAGATTCTTATAAAATCAATCTCAAATTTTGTCAAGTTTTTTGCTTATAATTTGCAGCTTTCATAATATAAAAAATTGTTCTTTTTAGAAAATATGACAAACATTATTGTACACAATACCCTGCATTCAGAATTAAAAATACGAATGTATTTTACGCAGATGCGTTTAAAATTGGTATGGGAAATTTCCGTACGAAAATCTGCAAAGCTAATTGAAAATCAGACGAAAAAAAATACACCTACAATATTATATTAACCCATTTTAAAATAGCATTTTGGATAATATAATTGCTTTTACTATTCTTTCAATTAAAAATAAATTCGCCACTTCCTTGAAATTCATGCTTAAAATATTTGTCAAATCTATTTTCCTTAAACCGTCAGTTGGAACAATCTCATCGAACTTACCTTCTTATATCCCACTAAAGCATCCTTAATCCATCAAATTCCATAACTGGTTGAGGTATTGTTCAATAAACCTGGCTTCTTCATTTCATTGGCAGTTATTGGATCTCACCTTTTGACAGATTGCTTGTAAATTGTTTCCGGAAAATAATTTGTTCCGGATGATAGATGAGATTCTGGCCAGAGACATTTATTGGAAAACTTTTACTTAAGTGTTGAACACAGATACGCTATTGTCAGCCTTCGTAGATAAACAAAGAGTACAAGAAATTTGAATGTTTTACAACGTTTCTGAAGTCATGTTGCTACATGTTACATGTTACAAGTAAAAAACTACAAAATGATACATGTATCAAAAAATATTATTTTTAAACAAGAAAACAAGGGACGTTGTTTAAAAAGATAAATGTTTCAATAATGTTTGAGATATTTTATTACTATAACATGAACTTGAAAAAAAAATAATAAAGAATTGTGGGTAAGATTTGAACGCTTCAAATAAAATAATGTATTTTAGAAATAGTTTGATACCTAAAAATAAAAGAGGCATATTTTAAGAAGAGTACAAAAAAATTAAAAATAATAATTTTCTAAAGAGAAATTTTAAAAATACGACTGTATTTTACGCCAATGTGTTTAACATTACTGGAAGGAGAGGGGGGGGGAGTAATTTTCTCACCGAAACTTGCAAGGCTAATTGAAAATCAAGAAGAAAACAATTACCACCTACAATAGTAAATGATAACGTTTTAAAACATCATTTACGATAATGCAATTACTTTTACTATTATTTCAATTAAAAATAATTTCCCCACTTGCTTGAAGTTTATATTTAAAGTATTTCCCAAACTTATTTTCAGTAATCCGTCAGTTGGAACAATCTCATCGAATTTACCTTCTTATATTCCAATAAAGGATCCTTAATCCATCAAATTCCATAACTGGTTGAGGTATTATCCAATAAACCTGGCTTCTTCATTTCATTGGCAGTTATTGGATCTCAACTTTTGACAGATTGCTTGTAAATTGTTCTCGGAAAAATAATTTGTTCCGGATGATAGATGAGATTCTGGCCAGAGACATTTATTGGAAAACTTTTACTCAAGTGTTGAACACAGATACGTTATTGTCAGCCTTCGTAAATAAACAATGCATACAAGAAATTTGAATGTTTCTACAATATTTCTGAAATCATGTAGTTACATGTTACAACTAAAAATAATAAAGCTACAAAATGATTCATTTAACAAAAAAGATTATTTTTATGCAAGCAAAACAACGGATGATATTTAAATAGATTAATGTTTCAATTATGTTTGAGATTTTTTTACTTATATAGGGTAACATCCCCAGTAATTGGCACTTTAAGAATTTGTCTTTAAACTTACTTCAATTTTCATAACAAAGAAATAAGATATTTACTTGGAAATATTTTTAAATCAAAGAATGCATATCTGTGCATCTATTTTGCCCACTAAAAGCAAAAAATTTTGAAAAAGTATTTTTATAAAAATATATTTATAAAAAGTTACTGAAATCACCAGTAATTGGCACCTAGAGCACCAATGTATGACACTTTGTGATCCAGTAATTGGCACAAGTTTATATTAAAGAAAAACTTTACATTTTGCATTGGGTTTAATCGCTTTAAATGAAATTACTGTAGATGAGGATGCCATATTTCAGGTTTTTTAGAGTAAGAAATCAGCATATTAGTCTGAAATGTGAACACTTTAAAACAATACAATATACTTATATTTAATACCCAGTAATTGTCATGCTGTCCCCAGTAATTGTCATATGAAGCTTTAATGGATTCCAATTACTGATAATAATTCATATTTTCAAATAAAAACAAATGATAAACAAAATTAGTCTATAACTTTAAAAGTACTTCCAAAATAAGTGGTTTAATCTCAAATTCCTTGCGAATTCCTTGTAATTAGAATATGTGCCAATTACTTGGAACTAGCAAAATTGAAGCACCATTAATTGGCATCTATCATTAATTCAGAAATCCAAATATTTGTGTCGAAAATACTTTTACACAATTAAAGTAACAATTTTTAACTAAACAAAACCGTTGTCAATTAAAATTTAAACTATATTATAAATCATATAATAATGAATTGAAAAACATGCCTTCCTTAAACGAAAGTAGAAGCATTTGCAACAAAAATGGCTAATTTCATACAAGCCATAATTGTTTCTCTTTCCTAGGCACTATTGTCATCTAGTAGCAAAAATCAAAGTTATAATCTTTAACGTAAATGAGCATATAACTGGTATATGGTCTTGCGTTTTTAAAAGGCTGGATATAAATCTTATTTTAGGACATGCTTGTAGGATGTGCCAATCACTGGTGCATGCCAATTACTGGGGGTGTTACCCTATTAAAAAATAGAAAAAAGAAATAGTGTATAACTCATAGATAATAGAAGATTTTCCAGCACTACATGAAGACTTAATTAAATTAAGCTCATTATAATTTTAATAAATAATAATTTATCTCAAATTTGTTTTACTTAAAAATATATATATAAATAAGAAAGCTATAAATAACTGATTTGAAGAATAGGATATACAAGTAAAATGTACTTTCAAAAACAAATTATGTTTAAAAATAAAAAAAAATTCCAGACAGCAATTTCCAGAAACACACTTATGATTATAATGTTTTACGATCTTTTCGAAAAACTTTTGTCTTTCCGGGGAAAATTTTCAGAAAAATTTTGCGCTTCGATCCGCGAAATTCTTGTTCTTGGAGAGGAAAAGGGTATGCGTAAAACTGCGTTTATAAAACCAAAAAATAGCATTTTGTGAAATTTTTATGTTAAACTGGTGAATGTTCTGTATTTTGGGGGGAAATAGATTGATCAAAAACAAATGTACATACATGTTAATAAAAAAAAAAGATTTTTAATTCATGATTTTTTTAATGTATACATTTTAAATATTTAAGACAACTCCATGCAATATCATTGCATATGATCCATTTATTGAAATAAAGTCGTGGTCAATCATGTTTATGTAAATTATCTAGATGATTAGTAATTTATCCCACATATATTTTGCCGAAGATCTTGAAAACTAGCTGAAAATTCACAAAAAAACCCCAATAATAATTTGTAACCATAACACTAAAATAGCTTTTTTTATGTTATGACTATTTCATCTATTTAGATTTGCAGTTTCTTTTAAAACCCGAAATCATTTTATTTGAATAATCTCCCCGAAATCATTCTATCTTATTTTAAATTTATTGATTTAAATATCTTCAAAAACGGACTTTTATTGCCTAAGAAGGAAATCTCCGCCTCCGACAAGGAAATCAAGTCTGTGAAGCCTAATCTTCCTCTTTGTCACATTTATTAAGGTCTTAAAAAAGACTTAAAAGAGAATTCAGCCTAAGATGAAGCCTCCAGAATCGCGACAGTGGGCGGATATATATAAAATCTCGTAACACGGCTACGTAGTTAGCATTGAAATTTGAAAAATGTGCTTATGGATATGTTTTAATTCGTTTAGTAGAAGGATGTGTGTAAGTATATTGTGGAGCCAGCCTTCTGGTGCTGAAATTTCCCTTTTAATTCCCTCTTTAATAATGTAAAATATACGGGCAGCAAAGTTGCGGAGAGGGGGGATGAAGACAATACCAATTGTCAGCTCCTGGTTCCTTTAGATATCATTTCTTGGGTTTTGTTTTTCAAAAAAAAAAGATAAAGAAACTCGAGCACCTTTTCACATATTAGAAATTATTTTCTACTTACAAGTCATCATCCATATTTTAAATGTAAAAAAAAAATGTAAATAAACAATTAAAATATCAGGATCCCTCTGCTTCAAAATTGATACGCTGATTGATCACATAATTTCCCACCACTGAAGCTGATTTTTTCGTTATTTTGTTAATTTCGTGATTTGAAAAAAATACATATTATTTTACGAAAATTAATATTTTATCGAAAAATATCATAGGTCTCGATAAATATCTTCCCAATTTTAAGAGAAGGCACGCATTTGTTTTAATATCTGAACCCATCGGTTCTCTCTGCGACCATCGCATGGAAATTGTGTGCGACATAAATGTGCAACCGCTCTTTACTTTCTGGTTGACAACGTATATTTTATGCCAATAGTTATTCATGTGCACTGGATGATTTTGTTTTATCACACAACGCAGATGTATTGCGTTCGTGTTGAATAAGAGTTGTAGATTTCAATATTTGCTAGTGCTCACGTTAATTTTGAATATTTAACAAAATGTTTCCCCAGGAGAATTCAAGAGACTGTATTTAAGATAAACATGGAAAAAATGATATTTTCTACAAAAATGAATAAAATTTCATGTTATTTTCATGCGTTTATATGAACTTGATCATCAGATCAATGCACTTTAGTAAAAAGAAAAAGAAAAAGAAAAAAAATTCTGAAGATTTTTCTACTGGACTGCTTAATTTGATTGAAATATGTTTTTTTCATTGTTACTTTCTTCTAACTTTACAAGAAAAAACTTCCAATCATAAAAAAAAAATCAAATTCCAGTTTTTAATGAATTTACGCGTTTTACAGGATTCTGAAAACTATTTGGCTTTTTTTAGAAATATTTTTCAAAAAATTCATTTACGCTGCATTTTTCGTGGTTTCTCTAGGGGTTCCTACCTATCTCCTGAAAGACCTTGCCCCATAAAACCCTAATCAACCAACCAACTATCTCCTGCACAAATCCACATATTTTCATCAAACTTCAGATTCAATTAGATGCTGATAGAAGTTGTTGTTGGTAAAGTTGTAACGTTAAACACACGCTGGGTGTCATTTGTAACGTTTGGTTGGTCGTGGTGGGGGTTAAATGCAGACATACTCAAATATTAAAATAAAAAAACACAGTTTATTAAAATGATAAGGGCTCAAGGGAAGTGGAGCAAGTCTAAATTTTCACAACTGAGAACACTACGAAAAAGCTAAACGCATACTCACAGGCTCCAGACTAGCTCAATCGTGGCTCAACTATCTTTCGGTTAAGCTGCTAGATAAAGCTTAATTAGACAGCCCGTGGCTGTGTGTATTTCTTTATTCACTTTCAGATAATCAAATTGTAATTACTATGAAATTTCTTACCACGGCCAACTCTCAAGTCGAATACCGAAATTCCTTCACCACTCACTGGAGGCTCGCTGCTACTTTCAATCTGCTAGCACTTCGCTATCTAATGTCAGAGACACTCACTCCCTGACTAATGCCAGAGACACTCACTCGCTGGCTAGTGCCAGAGACACTCTCCACACGCTGGCTAATGCCAGAGGTACTTCGCTGAGTAATATCGCTAGACACGCTCACTCCTGGCTGGCTAATGCCAGAGACACCCCCCACACACTCAAACTCCAAGCTTTTATATGTTGCAAACTGAGATACTTCACATTAACATATTACTAATAACCGCGAGCTAACTGCAGAACCCGAAAGAGACACACACACTCTAGAAAGTTAAAGTAAAAGAGAGGATAGTTGTCGCTTTTATGCTTACACATGTTAAATTATTGATGTCAAGATCTCAGAAATACTAGAGTGCCTTTATGACAAAGGTCACTCCCTCACAAAGTTTTAATGTAAATTAGACAACTGGTAGTGCTGTTGAGCGTCATTTTTCAGTATTTACCCTATTTTAGTGATTGCCATTGACATTCTGATTAGGTTCTTGTGCAAATCATAAAACAGGTGGTACTGTTATACTACATTTTTTACGATTTTCGTGATAACTTATCTCAAAAATATGTATGGGGCTTTTTGAACTTCATATTCTATTACATTTTCCCCTTATTATGTTTGGCTATATACTGCGCGAAGTTGTCGCGTTTGTAGCTTGGGAATTTTAGTTGCAAATATCTTAAAGGGTTACCGAAATTCAGTGATTAGTTTGAAAGATGCGATGCTTCTAATTCCTTAAAAATGCACACAATTCACTTATTTAGCTTTAAGAATCCTCATGATCATCATAGATTGTCATTTAATTTTGGAATTTCGGTACTGTGACAGCAAATTTTGAAGTATGAGATAGAAGAAAGTTTTGGGATTATCATAGAGAGCTAGTTTCTCTTTAATCAAGAGTTACTTTCATGAATGTTCCTATGCTTTTTTGTGCAAAATAAAAAATCCAATGAATAATTTTATTATTATTATTATTTTGCATTAATAAACATAAATTTTTCAGGCAGCAAAACCGTTTTTTAATTTGAATAATTGCTGCTTTTTTCTAACAGAAATTTTCCATTTCTTAAATCATACAAATTGTGCAAATTTTGTTTCAAAAGTAAAGAATATGTTTCTTGCTTTTAACATATAAAATCTGAAAATCTTTTATAAACTATTATAAAATTCTGTTCCATGTTTACATTGATGATAAAATTCTGTAAAGCTTTCGAAAGAAGTATTGCAGGGCTCCCAAATAGTCCACACCTTGAATACCAGCAATTCTGAAGAAAAGGTTTCATAGCTGGTTTCAAAAGCATATGAAATAGAATTGATCTACAGATAAGATTCTAATTTTTTTTTCACCTTAAAAGTAAATACTTACAATGTAAAGAGATAATTTTTTTCTCAACTGCATAAATTATATTCATGGTTAGGAATTGCGCTGTCGAAGTTTGTTCTAACAAAACAAAAAATGTTCTGTCCATTACTGGAATCTGAATACTTCAGTTTGATGTGCCAATGTTATACTTATTGAGCTTTCCGCGTGGTATCAGGCTGCCATAATTCACATTAATTTGCTGAACATGGCTGCAAACTTAAGCACCAATTTCACTCATACGAGTTATAAATGTAAAATTTACATAATTAAATCATGTGACTAGTTTAAACATGTTTCGTTCGCCCTGTCGGAATAAATCACAATTGTGTTATTCCAAGCTTAAAAGAAAAATAAAATACTCCGTTAAAAAAGGTATTAAACAAACGAGCTATTTTAGAGTCTTTATAAGAAAAACATAAATAGACGGAATTTGAGCTGAGTAATAGCAAAAACCATTTCATAAAATTCATTTTTAGATAGAATGAATTTTAATACTTTGATTTTTAATAGCACATATAAACAACTGAACAGCTGCCTTTAACTTCATTATCGATGTTATTCATATTCTAAATAAATAATTTATGTTATTTCTTTACAAAATTTGAAAATGATAATAAGCGAGGATTATAATAAAAAATATGAAAAACTGACATGTTTACTTACATGTAGTCGTAATGATATTAAAAATGGGTAAATTTGTCCCATATTCATCAAGAAAGCCAGCACTATCTGAAATAAGAAAAAAACGGAAGCTATGTATACGTTGTAACGGAATTTTCAACTTTCACACAAATAACTTCGATTACTACTTTTTCATTTAAATCACAATATTTAAAATTGATGAATTAAATGAATATTAAATACATTAAAAGTTGCTCTGCACAAGAACATAGCTACGTACTATTTCATAAAGAAAATCCCTGACAGTTCGGCCTACAGGCACAGATAGATTTCGAAATTAAGTACGAATTTCATTAGCAAAAATTATATCATGATCAGAGGTAAACTCACTTTAACAAGTTTATCTAGCTGCTTTTGACGAGTTTTGAATTTCATTTTTAATCAGTGATTAACTTTATGAGAATCATGTTAATAGGATAATTCTTTCTTGAAATGTAACTACCGCCCCCCCCCCCCTGCAGTAGATAAGTAAAATATCCATGGAATATTTTTGAACTTTGTAAGATATGTCAGAAGTAAATTAATTTTTCTAAAACTGAATAAATGATTCTAAATAATAATATTATGAATTATGCTGCTGAGAGTGTTTAGGTATTTTGTCAATTTTTTACTTTAACTAGGCTATGTTTTTAATTAATGGGTCTATAATTATTCGACTGTATATTATTTTATGGATTATTGTATTACTATCAGCATAATGTAGGAAAAGTATTCATACATTTGTTTTAGATTAAAAATTTTCCAAAATTTCTTACCGGCATTTTATATTATAACATCATGAATAATATGCTTGTTAGTTTCGAATTAAACTCTATCTCAATAATTACATATCAAACATTCAAGCGAAATTTCATAACTTTTTCTTATGCCACTAGATTACTAAAACACTTTTGAAGGGTATAACGGTAAATGTGAGAAAAGTACATCCGAAAAATCTGCGAAAAAGACATAAATGCAAAATATTTTTTAAGTTAATTCTATTTTTCTGAAAAGTTTATTGCGTAAAAAAATAAACAAAGAAAAAGAAAAAAAAACATATTTTTATAAACATATATTTATTTATTAAATGGTTATTTAATATTGTGTAATTTTCCTTTTTAGTACTTACTTTTTCTGACATTGATTGTGCAATTAAAAATTATTTTTATTCATTTCTTTACAAAAAAAAAAAAAAAAAAAAAAAAAAAAAAAACTTTACTAAGTTAATGTTATGTTCTGTTAATTCTACAAAATATGTTAATTTACGTAAAAAAAAGAGCCTTTTTCAGTTAGCATATTCGCATAAAATTTTCCTTACTAGAAAAATATGCTTATAGAAATACTCTAATACTCTTTTTTCCTTTGTTGTCTGATAAACGATAATTACGATTCGCGAAAGACAATGAACACAAAATATAAATTCTCTAACTAATAAAATACCAATAAGTGGTAATTTGCCTTATGACCTTTTTGAAAAATATCTAATGTACAAATAAGATAGAGCATGACTACTTTTAATGAGAAGTATTTCTTCGAGTATTAAGAAAATTATCATTAATTGGATACGAGTTTAATTTTAGCTATAGAAATCATGAAAATAACATGTAGCTATAGCGCCTTTGAATTAAAATCGAAATGAAAACTTAAATGTGTGAAAATATTCAATATTGTTACTTTCTGTTAGGTTCCTATAAGAAAGTAAAACTCTATTCAAAAGTGTAATTTATAAGTTATTTTAAATATTCTTACATTTTTTTTTACTTCAAATATTATTCAATTTATTTTTATCCTATTAATTCTGTAAAATTTCATAATTAATATGATATTTAAGTATAACACCTTTCACTTCATTCGCAAAATATTTTGCCTATATACACGTAGAAACATTCCACGCTGTTAAAAATCTTGTTCTAGTTTGAACCAAATTTTGGTGCTCAGTAACTGCCCCTATAAGATGGTGAAATCTTGTACCAAAGTTTCGAGCAGCCTTTTTCAACCTTGTTACAACTACAGTCGAACCTCTATATAACGAAACTCCATACATCGAATTTCTCCATATAACGAATTTTTAGTAAGAACGGTCCCCTTTTCGCATGATTACATTAAAAACAGACTCTATATAGCGAAATATCTATCTCCATATAACAAATTTTTTCATAAATTGATCTTAATTTATTCAGTTTTAAAAAAGCTTCGAAATCATATGGAATCAATTTTCCATCACTTATTTTTGATTTATCGTTCAGTGGAGAGGTTTTTTTTATATAAATATTACTTCTCTCCTTATTCTTTAAATCTAACAAGTTCATCCCACCTCCCACACACCTTTCAACATCCTTCTCAAAACACAGTCAATTGAATTGTTACACATATAAGAGAGGAATCAATGAGAGCACATAAGAGAGACCTTCAAATGGAGGAAAATATCAACTACAATTTTTCATTCCTTGCTAAAATTTGAGAATTTTTTTTGAGAACGTAACAATTGTAATTTTAAAATCAAAACAACAAAAAATTACAGATTTCTTCCTCTGAAATTTATGTAAGTCTTCCTCATTTGATTTTCATTAAGCTTTCAAATAAATGTCTTTTCTCTTTTTTGAAACTGCTTAAATAAGTAAGAAATAAAATGTTAGGTTAATATATACTTTTAAACATTTCAAATTCTTAATTAAAAAGATCAAAAATAATATTTGTTCAAAATTTACACATTAAATACTATTTTTAACATCATACTCTATACATCGAATTTCTCTATATAACGAATTTTTTACTGGAACGATGGATTTCGTTATATAGAGGCTCGACTGTATTTTAACCCGGGAGAAAGCGCGCTTACCCAGGGTATGAATGGTTTTAACTTTGCCACCAATAAAATCAAATTCTAACAGTCACTTTATTAAGACGCAGACAATTCTTACAAATTTTGCGATAAAATAAATTGAAGATTACTTTTAGAAAATTAGCTGTTACAATTGTAAAAACTGTACGCACTCCGGGTCTTTTAGGCCCTGCGCGCATCCTCCCGGGTTCAGAATGCTTCAACAGGAGCTCCGAATATTGGTTTAAGATTTCACCATCTTACAGTGACAGACACAGAGCACCAAAATTTGGTTCAAACTAAGACAAGACTTTTAACAATGCATTATGATAAAACATAATGCAGTTTTTTTTCTAATGACAGTTAAAAATGATTAACAGCTGATAAAAAGATTTTCTAGAAAGATAAAGTACCATTTAAGTACAAATTACCTAATTAATTCCAATATGAGGACGATATTATTTTTTTCTAATGAAAAAAAATTAACAGCTAATTGATGGTGATTAAGTAAGTTTCAAAAAATTTAAACTATATTTTAAGTGCTAATTCCTTAATCAATTAAATTCAAATATGAGAGAAATATTACTGTTTTTCTAATGGCAGAGAAAATATAATAAGGACGGATTGAAGATTATATAATGGGTTTCAAGAAAGACAAAGTATCCTTTAAGTACCAATTTCATAAATATAAAATGCCAATATGAAGGAAATTTCCTTTATTAGCTTTTGAAATTTATTTAATATTCAAACAAGATAAAACATTGTTGATTTTAATTAAACATTCTTCTTGCACCATAAATAAATTTATAGCAAATATACAACAAAAATTCAATATTTCTTGTTAAAAAATTTAAATTTATATACACAACTTTTTCTAATTGTTTGTTTTTTATGATGCACATTTAATATTGCAGAATACTATTCATTATAACCTGTATATATTATAACCTGATTATATTTACTAAACATGTTTCATTTAACTTATTCGAAAAATATTTTGTCTATACTCACGTAGAACCTTTGCATTGCGATAAAACATGATGCTGTCCTTTTTGGGGTTTTTTAAATTACAGGTAAAAATGATTAACAGCTGATAGAAAATTTTTCTAGAAGTATAAAGCATCATTTAAATGCTAATTACCTAATTTATTCCAATATGAGGAAGATACAACTTTTTTCTTAAGGACAGAAAAAACACAATAACAGCGAATGGTGGTAATTAAACAAGTTTTTAAAAGACATTTTAAGTACTAAATCCTTAATTAATCAAATATAAATATGAGGGAGATACTACTATTTTACTAATTACAGAGAATAATAATAAGCACGTATTGAAAATTATAACGTAAGTTTCAAGAAAAATAAATTATCCTTTAAGGGTGTTCTTAAACCAAAAAGGGCAACTTTGTGACACATGGTTTAATTTATTTTTGTTCGGAAATCTATGAAAATAGCAGGTGCTGTTAATCAGAAACTGTCTGATTGCACTCAATTTTCCGTTTTTTTAAAAAACACAATAGATCTTTCATAGTTAGCCTTCAAAGATTATGTCTTTGAGCATATTTAAGACGAAAGCATGAAAACCTGTCGAAAAGCAGGAGAACAACGGGTGACCACTTGATCGAAATAGCTTAAACTTGGATAGGTAATTTAATTATTATAAAATGGAAGATTAAGTTCGATTCGAAATAGCTTTCATAAGAAGGCCTTCCAATTTTATATCTTTCTGATTAAAAATAAATTTGTAAATGTGTCAAAACGCATGTAATAAAACGCCAATATGAGGGAGATTTCCTTTATTAGCTTTTGAAATATATTTAGTATTCAAACAAAATAAAACATTGCTGATTTTAATGAAAAACATTTCTTAGACAGTGAATAAATTTATCACAAATTACAGAGAATATTTTAATATTTGTTGTTAAAAAATGTAAAATTAAATGACCAATTTTTTCAGATTATTACTTTTTTGATGTATTGCACAATGCTATTAATTATAACAAAATGCATTTCTTTGAGCATTAATAAGCTTTTTGCCAATAAGAGAAGAGATATTAATACAAATTGCCCAAATCATGGTAAAATTACATGTATAATTTTTTCGGTTATTTTAAGCTATTTTTAATTTATTTATATTATTTGAGTCATTATTGATATATATAACCGTAATTTTAATTATCTTTATTCTAAAAAGATAAATGTATTATGAAGTTTAATTAGAAATATTTTAAACTGTTATAAATAATTTTTAATATTGTTGTGTTAATATTACATTTCATATTTTCCTTATTCTTATTGCTTTTTTTATCACTCTTAATAATTAATCTTAACTTTACATTAAGTTTCTTTTATTTGAAAAAATAGCACAAAATTTAGCCTACATTGAAATATTAATTTTCCATTTTGACAATCACCAAGCTATTTTGTCCTTCTACTGGTTGAAAAACACTATCATTATAACTATATATGAAAAATAAAATCAGATCCATCTACGAATTCTAAATTAATTAAATAACACTATGCCGGGGATTTATCTTCTTATCTTTCGAAACAAATTTGTTATTAAAACAAGATAGAACATTGCTCCTTTTAATAAAACCCATTTCTTCGAGCATTAATACAATTATTGGCAATTAGAGAAGAGTTCACATTATTAATTGTACAAATTTATAAGGATATCCAGAGAATGACAGGATAATTAGAGTGGAATAATATTTTTCAATTAAATTTACTTTTATTTTCAGGAATATGTTATTTGGTTAAACCAGGAGTAATAATTATAATTGTTGATTTCCTTAATGTTTTTTTCTTAAATATTTCAAGGATGCTTATTAATTTCACAATATTTTATAATTAATTTTGCAGTTAAATTTTACATAGTCTCCGTGCATATTCACATTAAGTGTCGCTTATCTATAAGTAGAAATATTATATCTGAAAAAACATCAACATACGTTTTTTCTGCCAATGAGCTGAGAAGCACCATTATTGTAGCTATTTATGAAAAGTAAAATCAGTTTCAATTACGAATATTTAATTAATTAAATGACAATATGCCGAAGATTTAACTTATTATCTTTAGAGACACATTTGTTATTCCAACGAGATAGAACATTGCTGCTTTTAATGAAAACAATTTCTTCGAGCATTAATACAATTATTAGCAATTAGAGAAGAGCTTTCATTATTAGACGTACAAAGTTATCAGGATATCGAGAGAATGACAGGATAATTAGAGTGGAATATTTTTTTTCAATTAATATTACTTTCATCTTCAGGAGTATATTATTTGCATAAAACAGGAATAATAATTACAATTGCTGATTTTCATATTGTTTTTTCTTTAATTACTATTTCAAAAATTCTTGTGAATTTCACAATATTTTATTGTTCCTTTTACTTATAAATTTATCATAGTCACTGGGTGTATACACATAAGACGTGGTTTATCTAGAAAAAGAAATATTATATGTGAAATAAAACATCAATATATGTTTTTCTGCCTATGAGCTGAGAAACACCATTATTACAGCAATTCACGAAAAGTAAAATCACTTTCAACTACGAATCCTTTATTAATTAAATAACACTATGCCGCAGATTTACCTTATTATCTTTAGAGACACATTTGTTATTCAAACGAGATAGAACATTGCTGCTTTTAATGAAAACCATTTCTTCAAGCATTAATACAATTATTGGCAATTAGAGAAGAACTCTCATTATTAGGTGTACAAAGTTATCCGAATATCAAGAGAATGACGGGATAATTAGAGTGGAATATTTTTAGTATTAATTACAATTGTTGATTTCCTTAATGTATTTTCTTTAGTTACTATTTCAAAAATGTTTGCTAATTTTACAATAATTTTTAATTTCTTTTACTATTTCTTTTATAAATTTATCATAGTCACATAAAATGTTGCTTATATAGAAATAGAAATATTATGTTTGTAAAAAACATCAACATACGTTTTTCTGCCTATGAGCTGAGAAGCACCATTATTGTAACTATTCATGAAAATTAAAATCAATTTCAAATACGATTCCTTAATTAATTACGTAACAATATGCCGGAGATTTACCTTATTATCTTTTTGAAACACATTTTTTATTCAAGCGAGATAGAACATTGCTGCATTTAATGAAAACCATTTCTTCAAGCATTAATACAGTTATTGGCAATTAGAGAAGAATTTTCATTATTAGGTGTACAAGGTTATCAGGATTTTCAATGGAATGTCAGAATAATGAGAGTGGAATAACTTTTTTCAATTAATTTTACTTTTATCTTCAGGGATATGTTACTTGCATCAAACAGGAATAATATTTACAATTAGGGATTCGGTTATTGGTTACACTTTAATTTCTATTTCAACAATGCTTATTAATTTCACAGTATCTTATAATTTGACAGTTAAATTTAACATAGTCATCTTGCATATTCACATAAAGTGTTGCTTATCTAGAAATAGAAATATTATATCTGAAAAAAAAAAACCCATTAACATACGTTTTATACTTATGCGCTGTAAGCACCATTATTATAGTTATTCATGAAAAGAAAAATGAATTTGAACTATTTATCTTTAATTGTGTAACAATATATCGGAGATTTACCTTATTATCTTTAGAGACGCGTTTGTAATTTAAACGAGATTGAACATTGTTGCTTATAATGAAATGCATTTCTACGAGTATAATTATAATTATTGGCAATTAGAACAACTTTCTTATAATTAGACATACAAAGTTATCAGAATATCCAGAGAATGTCAGAATAATGAGAGTGGAATAACTTTTTTTCAATTAATTTTACTTTTATCTTAAGGAATATGTTACTTGCATCAAACAGAATAATAATTACAATTCGGGATTCCCTTATTGGTTATACTTTAATTTCTATTTCAACAATGCTTATTAATTTCATAGCGTCTTATAATTACTTTTTACAGTTAAATTTGACATAGATATCGTGCATATTCACATAAAGTGTTGCTTATCTAAAAATAGAAATATTATATCTGAAAAAAACATCAACATACGTATTTCTGCCTATGAGCTGAGAAACACCATTATTGTAACTATTCATGAAAATTAAAATCAATTTCAAATACGATTCCTTAATTAATTACGTAACAATATGCCGAAGATTTACCTTACTATCTTTTGAGTCACATTCGTTATTTAAACGAAATAGAACATTGCTACTTTTAATGAGAATCATTTCTTCAAGCATTAATACAATTATTGGCGATTAGAGAATAATTTTCATTATTAGATGCACAAAGTTATCAGGATTTTACGTGGAATGCCAGGATAATGAGAAAGGAATAATTTTTTCAATTAATTTTACTTTTACCTTCAGGGATATGTTACTTGCATCAAACTCAAATAATAATTGAGGATTTTCTTATTGGTTATTCTTTAATTTCTATTTCAACAATGATTATTAATTTCACAGCATCTTACAATTATTTTTACAGTTAAATTTAACATAGGCATCATGCATATTCACATAAAATGTTGCTTATCTAAAAATATAAATATTACATCTGAAAAAAACATCAACATACGTTTTTCTACTTACGCGCTGGAAACGCCATTATTATAGTTATTCATGAAAAGTAAAATGAATTGTTAATCTTTAATTAATTATGTAACACTATACAGGGTGCCCACTCTCAATGGTGGCCAATGGATAGTTAGTAAACTGTTAGTTATAGACGTATAGTTCCAGTTGCAAAAATGCTTTAAAAAGGTAAAGAATTGTTTTTTAAGTGATTTAGGTCCAAAAAAAAAAAAAAATAGTAAAAAATTCCGAAAATTAAATTTTTATACGGTCCCCCAGTCCTATAAGTGATGTTTAGCAAAAATTTTCCATCACTCTAAAAAGCAATATAAAAAAGTCCCATTCATCTAATATTAAAATTGACCGAGTTATGAAACTTTATATTTCATGACTTAAATCATTTTTCTGTAACTAAAAACACTAAGCTTTAAGGGAATGTACACTAAGTGCTTAAAATATTATAAAGGGCGTCTATTTACAACGCTGTCCAATGGCTGATTCCTAAACCATTTGTCACAGACCTACAGAGGTGTGAAAATTATTAGAATAATTGTGAAATCTGCCATAAAATCTATTTATGTTAAAGAAACAATACATTGTTTGAAAATTGTTGATGTATTTAATATTTACTGTGCATTCCCTTGTTTTTTTGTTAAAGATTCTATACATTTTGGCATTAAATGTATAGAAACGTAGGAGTTACTCCTACAAGGAGAAACTTGTAGGAGTTTTTGGCAATTAATTAGTATTTCGATGTCATGATGCCAAATTTGGATAGTTTTTCTATCAGATCATTTTTTATGATGCTGAATTTCTTTAATTTTTTCTTTACAATGGCACTAAGATTTTCTATAAGATTCATATCTGGATAATTTCTGGATCATGGAAGTGCTTTTATAATTTTTCATCAAACAATTTTGTCACTGATGACGTTTTATGGCGCGGACCTCCATCATGCATGAATATGAAGTCTCTATTTGGAAACCAGTCTTTTAATTGTGGAATTAGTCTTTGTTTAAGCACTTTTTTATTCTGATACTGATCCATCATGCCATTTACAAAGCAAAAATATCCAGTAGCCTGAGAGGACAATATTCTCCAAGCCATTAGTTTAGTAGCATGTTTAGCCGTTTGTGCTATGCAATTTTGGGAAAATTCTTCACTGGTACTTCTCTTGACATATTGACTGCTTTCTTCTGATATCGTAAACATTGATTCATAGGAAAACATACATAAAAGATTGAAAATTCCTTAAGTTATGTAATTGTGAAGAAATATTCTTATAAAATTTTTTTGAATCAAATTTATAAACAGTTCTGTATCTTTTGTCATTATGTAAAAAACACGATTTCAAGAAAAGAAATGAACAACTTAAATTTAACTGATTAATTAAGAGAAAATTAATGTTTCTCACCTTGTTCCAGTCATTTGCGAATTGTTGTTCCACAAATTTTGCATAGGCAAGTCAATTTTTTGCCATCGCAAATGTGATTTTAGCTTTTTTTCGAGGATGATGAGCATTGAGTCCAGCTGAGATAAATTTTCTATGGCTAGAATAATCGCATACACTAACTTCATACGCTTGCAAAGAGATTTTTAGGTCTTGACTATTTTTCTTCTGTTAGCTTTAGCAGTTTGGATTT
Source organism: Maratus speculifer (assembly GCA_964019185.1). NCBI lineage: Eukaryota > Metazoa > Arthropoda > Arachnida > Araneae > Salticidae > Maratus > Maratus speculifer. The sequence continues at coordinate 188,064,381 of OZ025301.1, forward strand.
ATTTTCTTTCTGTTCATGCTGTATGTTTACTTTTCCTTCCGCATTTCCCTACTCAAGAATTATTGTAATCACATTTGGGATTTAAAAATCTTTTTATTCTACACACAGCTGCCACCAAAAATTTTGCTTTTTCAGCGATTTTTTGTAGTGTATAGTTATTTTCTTGGATGAGATACTTTGCTATAGCAAGCTTTTGACGATAAATTTCTCTTCCTATACCCATTCTTAGACAAACAAAAGAAATCTGCCTATAAATAAATAATTCTATAAACTAATCAAAACAGCGAAAAGATTTTTTTTAAGAATAAAATAATACAGTAACCTTCTCAATAAGAGAAAAGAAATACTAGCACAGCCAAACAGATGATTTAAAAATTTCCTTTTAAATCCATTTGTTAATCAAAAAATTTCCTTTTAAATTTATTTGTTAATCAAAAAATTTCTTTATGCAATGCAAACAATTTGATTACTTTGGATCAAATATTTTTCACTTAAAAAAATGGCAATAATTAAAAAATTATATCCACAAAAATATCCTAAAGGAGTGAAAAATTGACTAGATCTACAAAACAAATTACCTTTCATGAAACAATGCAAGTATGTACAATATTAATCAAGTGGGGGAGACCGGAGTTAGTTGTGCAGGGGCAAGTTGCGCCATCGAGCTTCCTGACTGAGCCAATAGGTTGCAGTACCTGTCGCGTCATGTGAGCAAAGAGGTTGATTAGCTCAATGTGCTCCGTATTTTTTGAAGTATAGCGTCGCAATGTTTTCGAGATAAACATATTTATCTTGTTTTCTATCGTAAAAGTAAATTTTGCGACCTACGTTTGAATCGTCATTCCCACTAGCAATACTGAGGTATGTAAACGTCCCTTACATTTTTTAAATGCTTATATTTTGATATGTTATTCTATGTATTTCATTTGTTAATCATGCCAACATCTCGGAAACTAATGAATAAAGTTCAAAATGGCGTAATACGGGGCTAGTTGTAACGAAGTTTAAGAGGCAAGTTGTGACAGTGTCACTACTTACCCCAGAATAATTTTTAATGAAGTTCTCATCGAAATATTGATGTTTTGGATTATTGCACGGATAACGAAGTGATTTCGTTATCATTTCCACCTCACACGAGTCACAGATTACAGCCCTTTGATGTGTCAGTATACGGGACGCTAAAAAAATTTCTACAATCAGGCTGTATGTGGATGGTTGAAATCGCATCTTGGAAGCACTGTAAAGATCTATGACATACCAGGTATTGTCAAAATAGCCCTTCCTAGTGCTGCCACTCCAAAAAAACATTCAAGCAGGATTTCGTTGTTGTGGATTTGGGAATTTAATAGAAACATTTTTACAGATGAAGACTTCCTATGTAACTCAGTAACTGATCGACCGTTATCTATCTGACAATGAAAAATAATTAGTAAATATGTGACTGTTAATAAACCAAGCACTTCAACAATAACTTTAATCAGTGGTGGTGAGATTGGAGGACAGTCTTCAGAAGTAAGAAATATCATTGAATTAGATGATTCTGTGACAACTGATAGTGGTAGTGTGTCAGCGGTAAGTCTTACAGAAATTAGATGACTTTCTAAAGCAGGACTCGAAAAGGCAAGCGATTTATTCGTAAAAGTTTGAAATCTGCCATTCTAACAAGCACATCTGTAAAACAAAAATTTCAAGTAGAACAAAAAGCAAAAGAATGCAGAAAACAAATTGAAGAAGAAAAAGCAAAAAAGAAACTGTATGGAAAGGCCAAGCAGTGCATAAAAAAATGATACCTAGGTTATTAAAAAAAAAGAGAGCAGCAAGTATTGGATAGCTCTGAAGAGGACGAAAATTTCTTATGTCTAGTTTGCTTTGTACAATACAAACTTTATAGACCCGGAGAAGACTGGGTGAAATATGACATGTAAAAGATGGGCGCATGTTAAATGTGCCAAAAATGAACCTTATTATTTTTGTATTAACTGCAAATCAGACTCTGAAGCAAGCGATGACAATGAGTAATTAAAAATATAGGATATAGGCCTACACGTTGTAGCAGGCTCCCGAGTCAAAGATCAATATCGCCAAAGATTAGTGTTGGCTTACGTTTTATTTCATTCCTGATTAAGACAGTTTTTTACTTTGTTTACTAACAAAACTATGAAATAAGATGGAATAATTGCATGTAGATTGCCCTATTCTAAAAATACAAACTCTACAAACTTAGAGACAAGCTGCATTCTAAGCTATTGAAAATGTTCAATTTTTTGCGAAAGTGTAAGAAAAATAAAGGTGTGGTGTGGAGGGGGGGAGGATGAGGCAAAATAATACAGACCGCGAGCTTCTTTTTGCTTAAAAAGGACCGCTTAAGTAGAATTAATAGAAAAAATTCACAGTTTTAACTGTGTTTATTTGAATCAGTATTTAAGATGAAGCTCGGCCACTAGGGAATCAACCCGGGTATTAATGCCAAGGATTGGCGTTATTACCCCGTTATAGTTATTGCGCTGTACATTTTAAATTACAAATTATCTCGAGAAGATATCCAAAATCTTCAACAACATTCTGAAAGTCCATGAAATGTACTACAAATTTATGTAATTAACAAGGTATTTCCGGATAAAAAAAAATAGTCTTCACATTAAAAAACGTATCTCGCAGATTTTGGATCAAGCGTTAATTTTAGTTGCTTTGAAAAACAATAAGACCTAAAAATGAAACAAATTAACTTCAAGCTGTTTTTTGCGATTTATATGACTCAAAACCCTTCAGCGCAGAGTACATGGGTGTCATTTACCTGATTATTTCATAATTATGCAAAATATAAGTACTTGGCGTTATTACCCCGCCTGGCGTTATTACCCCAGGGTACCTTATATATCTTTAATTTAACACATTCGAACAAATTCCGCTTATTAAATACATAGGGATTTTCTATAAAAATAGGCATTAAACTCCCCATAGTCTTTCTCCAATTTTATGAAATAAATACGCAGAATGCATCAAATCAGCCCCAAATGAGAATTCTTTAATTAATTAAATGACAATATGTGGGTGATTTTCTTTATTAGCTTTCAGGACATATTTAACATTCAGACATATAAGCACATTATTGCTTCTAATGAAACACATTTTTCCGAGCAGTAATAAAATTAATGACAATTAGAGAAAGATAATGTATTATTAGTTGTATTATTCGGAATAATAACATAGGCATAACTTACTTTAATCAATTATATTTTTATCATAAACTACGAGCTATTTAGGTATGAATGTGCGAGAAAAAAAATTGATGATAGTTTTTTTTTTCTGTTCTTTTATGACAATTTTCAGAAAATATTGTAACATGTTTAAATTTCTTTAATGAGTTCTTTACTACTTTCTTAAAGAAATTTAATTTTATTTATTTTTTATAGTTTCTTATTAATTAATATAATAATTAATTATATAATTTATTAATGGATGTAGCTATTAATTAATTATTTTAATAATTTATTAATTAATATCACATTAATTTATTAATTAGTAAATATTTTTTACATAATTTTAATTATTATACTTTTATAAATAATATTATATTTATATTTTTTCATTTAACATTTTCGCATAAAATTTTGTCTAACCAGGCATAGAAATGTTATTTTCTAATGAAACAGGAAATTAAATATTTTTGCTAATGACAAAGAAATTTGAACAATATATTGATGATGATAAAGTAAACTTTACGTGCTAATTCTCTAATTAATAAAATGCCAATATGCAGGATATTTAACTTATTAACGCACGAAATATAATTAACATTCAAGCGCAACAGATAGAAAATTAATACTTTCAATGAAACACCTTACGTCAAATATTAATAAATTTCCCGCCAATTTCAGCAGTGATTTCATTATTAGTTGAAGAAATTATGATAAATCGTATGCATATATTGATTATTTACTTGTGTATAATTATGTTATGTAATTATGATATACGAAGTTATGTTATGCAATTATCTTTGCACAATAATGTTAATTGTGTTGTGTAACTATCTTATGTAAATATATTATGTCTAATTATGTGAATTACACTGTAAAAAAAAATCTTTAATTCTACAGATGTAAATATAAATAAATCAGTATTCTTACTAAAATTTATCTGAACACTGCACAAAAAAAGTTGTAAACTTACAAAACTAGTTTTTGCAAAACTTCAGAAATCTATAGTTTTGCAAAAGGCTCCTCTAAAATCACAGTAATATCATTAAATTTTTATCTGTAACAGGGGTTACAATTGCATAAAAAGTCTCTGCATCCCAGTTTCATAAAAAAAATCTAAATTTTTTGATTTAGAGTGCAAATTTGTATCAGTTACACTGATAAAAATTTGAAAAATTTCCTCCATTGTCACTCCACCGCTTTTATAGAATATCTCCATTTTGACTAATACAAACGCTTCAAAGTAGAGTGAATTAATCATTTTCTATAAAAGCGATCAAGTGACGATGCATAAAATGTATCATTTTCTTAACTGTGTATATGAATTTCTGTTGTTGCCGTTACATAAAAGAGTTCTAAGAATCCCACAATGTTCTAGAAGCATTTTAGTAATTATATTTTACAGTGCATAAAATACAGAATATGAACTTTAAAAGTCCTCTACTTCACTTAAAAGACGTCTGAATAATAAAATAGATGTTACAACTTAAAAATAAGGTGGTCTGGTGTAATAACGCCAGGCGGGGTAATAACGCCAAGTGGTAAGATTATGTATATGAATGTATTTGAAAATAATTTGGTAAATGACACCCATGTGCTCTGCGCAGAAGGGTTTTGAGTCATATAAATCGCAAAAAACAGCTTCAATTTGTTTCATTTTTAGGTCTTATTGTTTTTACAAGCAACTAAAATTAACGCTTGATCTAAAATTTGCGAGATACGTTTTGTGATGTGAAGAATATTTTTTTTATCCGGAAATACTTTGTTAATTACATAAATTTGTAGTACATTTCATGGCGTTTCAAAATGTTGTTGAAGATTTTGGATATCTTCTTGACATAATTTCTAATTTAAAATGTACAGTGCAATAACTATATATTGGGTAATAACGCCAATCCTTGACATTAATAACCCGGTTGATTCCCTAGGTGGCCGAGCTACATCCTAAATACTGTTTCAAATAAACACAGTTTAAACTATGCAATGTTTCTAATAATTCTATTTAAGCGGTCCTTTTTAAGCCAAAAGAAACTCACGGTCTGATATTCTTTTGCCTCCTCCCCCCCCCCCCCCCCCCCACACACACCACATCTTTATTTTTCTTACACTTTCACAAAAAATTTAACATTTTCAATAGCTTAGAATACAATTTGTCAATTTCTAAGTTTGTAGAGTTTGTATTTTTAGAAATGGGCAATCTACATGCAATTATCCCATCTTATTTCATAGTTTTGTTTGCATGGCGTTGTTACCCATATAGATGGGTAATAACGCCAAATAGCATTGGTCAAGAAATCACGTCATTACATTTTATGAATACATATCTGTTAAATTATTTTTATATAGATATTCAATGAGTTGGTGTATCAAATCATATATTTGTTTGAAAAATACAATCTAAAACTGAGCCGTGAAAATTGGTAGCACCTTAACGTGGCGTTATTACCCCAGGGTACCTTAGATCTTTTATTTTAAAGTTTTAAATAAAATATATATATTTAGCTTTTAGTATGTATTTAATTATTTTAGTCGCCTTTTAACGAAAAAGTGAGCTTTCTAGGTGTGATCGTAATAATGTAAATACGTAGCTCCTATAGTAGTTGTTCAGTCTATCCGTCTGTCTATCTATCTGTCTATCAGTCCGTCTGTCCGCATGTAACACAGCAAAACTACTCAAGTATTCAGTCGAATATATAATTTTTGCACAATTTTGTCGACTCATTTCAAATTTTATGAAAATCGGATGCATAGTTTAATTACAGGCAGAATAAAAAATATTCCGTTACATTACTGCTAATGGGAAAAATAGTTTCAAGTGAATTTTAATGGTGTTACATTTTTTCAAACATAATAAAATTGATATGCATCTATGAAGTATATGCTAAAATGTACATTCTGTGCAATCTGCGGCGCAAAAAATGCTTCTTATTAATTTATAGGCCACACCAATGTGTTCCATTATATAGTGGTATAAAGATAAACATTGTTTGGAGTGTGTTTTAATATTATTAATTTATTTCACATTTTTTAAAGTTGATATATGTTTCTGAGGTTTAATACAATTTACTTACTGTAATGTAGAAAGCAAATAGTATTTACAGGAACACACAAACGAATTCGACCACTATACTATGTATGAAGTACTGTAAACTATAAAAGCAAGATCTGAATATTTTAAAAGCTTTGTTACAGTAGGAACGCACCCCATTTTCTATGCTTGACGTACAATTTCCAATTTATTAAAGTATATTGTGTAGCTGATGACTGAATAAAGGTGAGATAATGCATTTCATCTTATGATTTTACATGAATTATGTTAAGTAATTACGTCATTTTATTAAATAATGAAACCAAATTTCATAATCAGTAAGATTTCTTTCTTAAAAGTATGTCTGCCATATTTATCACAGATAGCTCATTTGACATAACATTGACAATCTTATCCAAACCTTCTCTGGCTTCAAATGCTGTTTTGAACATATTTTTCCCAATTTCAAAATTACGACTTCTGTAATATGCATAACTTGTTACGATGTTTAAAATTAATTTTGAATATTTTTTCCTGTAAAAATTACATTATTCGTTTATTTATTTGATTATTTTTTTTATCGTTCCTTAATGAATTTACAAACAAAATTGTAATTAAAATTGTATTCAGATTTACTATCTTTTGTTGAAAATATTTTCAAGAAATTTTCCCATTCCTGGCTTAGAAATATTTCCTTTTGCTAAAATATATAGAATTTTTTTTTTCTAATATGATAGTTACCACTCACGAAAAATGATGACATTACCAACTTCGAATTTTTCTATTTAATAGAGGGCCAATATGATGAGGATTACCTTATTAGGCCTCGAAGCGTGTTTAATATTCATACCGTTGAATACTAAAATCGTTGTTGGCTTTAATATTAAACATTTTTTCAAGTTTAGAAAAATTATTGGCTATAAATTTATTTTATAATCATACAAATATTATATGTTACATATAATGAAATCCATGGTCTGCATTTTTATATATAATGCTATATGCAATATTATATATACATTATATTAATATATGCCTAATAAAGAAAGCAATAATGATGCAGAAATCAAAATTATCTTTTTAAAAATTAATATTTATATGTGCAAGAAAAATTTTCTTAAAACTATGAATAATTAGCAGTATTAAATTATTTTTTTTATAAATTTAATCCTCAATATAATCTTAGAATATTTCACAACCCATTTCATATTTAATTTTAATTACTACTTTATTTAATATAGTCGTATATTATTTTCACACTTAGACACTTAAAGATTTCAGTCTAATTCAAAGTACCGGGCTATTTTTACTTTGACAAACATAAAAGCATTATTACCTCCCGATTCACAAAAGGTAAATTTAAAGTCTTTTGTGTATTCCCTAATTAATTAAATGCCACTATGTTTGATTTATCATATTATTTTCGAAAATAATTTCAGATAATTATTCAGTTAAATATTCAGATAAGATAAAATATTAATACTTTTAATGAAGCATATTTCTTTAATCATTAATAAAACTATTGCCAACTAGAGAAGATATTTCATTATTGTTAAATTCATCCTAATATTATCAGTGTGATTTCTTTAAATTAACGTCACTTTCATCTTAAAAAATATATTTATTCAGTATTATATCCATCGATCTATTATATATGGGTGATTCTCAAAATAGGGGACGATTTCAAAAATGAAATCTTGAAAAAATTACTGTTAGCAAATTTCTGAAAAAAATAGGTGTTTTAATATAGGTATACTTTCCATGTAGTCAGCAGAGCTAAATATTTAAAAATTAACTAAAAAAATAATTATTATTTTTTGAGCCATGCTAATGACAAAACAAATTGCATGGAATAAATATATTATGAAATTTTTATTTTCTTCCTGTTTAAATATTTTTTTTTCTATATTTATTAGCCTTCCTTTTCAGCAAATGGTTTCCATTTTACATATAAGGAGAATAAAAACATTACCTAAGAGCAAACTTTGTTACATGGAGCAACATTCTGACACTAACAATGTAAGAAGCTGTCTTAGTGATTTCCCTACAGATTTAATGCATATTTTAGGGATAATAAATGTAATACCTAAATTTATACGTAAAACTAAACTTTATAAAGGATACAATATAAGCACTGGTTACATTTATGTACATAGGAGTCTTTAGCATGGACAGAAAAACTATGCTAATGACACTGATATCTGTCCATGCTAATGACAAATTTTAATTTAAATAAGATTATGAGCCATAATATAATCAGAATGCATTAGTCCTTTCTGGGGCTTTTTAAAACACAAAAGTTCTATGCAAATAAATAAAATAAAAATTTTAACTATAAAATAAACATGATAATTATTATCCATTCTAATGACATACAATTGATGTACGCCCCTAATATTCAACTTCTATTCTTAAAATACAATACAGGCTTCTATTTTCTGGATGGGGTAAAATGGCTACTTGTTGCCATGGAGAAACTTTATATTTTCAAACTATTGTCATATGTGAAAATGAAATTTTGATTAATAACCAGCTGTTTTAGTATGACCTTGTTTTGAAAATCGAATATGGAGGACAAACTTTAATTCTTTTTTTATGTACTATAATTTTATTTTTAAAAATAAATTTATTGGATAAATCCTCTCCTTGATTAATATAAAGAAAGAATGACATTTGTTTATTTTATAAACATGATATTAACTCTTGAAAAATGCTAGTATACACAAGGCACAGCTGCTGTACACATCCATGCTAATGACATTTTGAATCTTTATTCTGTTATTTTAAGGTGTTTTTAACTAAAACGTGAGTAATTCTTGAGTGCAAATAATGAATACTATTAAGACAAACATATCTAAATATAAAAACATGACAGAAAACCATGCCGAAAGACATAAATTGTTCCATATTTTGAGAATCACCCATATGTGTGTGTGTATAAAAATACATATGAAATAGGGAATAGGGAAATTTTATATTAAATTTTATTTTCACTATGGAATTTATTTTATTAACTTTCGAAATAAGTTTAATATCCCGACAAGATAGAATATTAATATTTTTAATGAAGCATATATCTCCATTCATAAAATTACTGTTAAGGATAAAATTATTTCAATACTTTTAAAATGATGATAATATTCTCAGTATAATTTCTTTCGATTAACTTCACTTTTATCTTTAAAAATGTATATATACAGTAACAATATATATTTCTCAATTACATAGATAATAGGTAAATGATAGAATAGAGTTTAATCTTTTTACTACGCTATTAATATGCGAAAAAGTACTGCCAATATATTTTTTTTTCGAAAGTACAAAATTATTTTAGTTAAAATTTTATTTTATTATTTGTTTTAATTTTCTTTTATTATACTTTAATTTACTTTTTGGTACATTTTATGATTTTTTTTTTTTTTGTTTAAATTTAACAGAGTTTTAATTTTTAACATAATCTCACAATATTTCTTGAGCTAGGAAAATGTCTTTTGATACAAAATATAAAGCTATTTTATCTTTATTTTATTTTATTTTATTTTGATTGACAGAAAAGCATTTTTTCAGTAATGATTCCCAAAGGATAACGATCTGTTTCAAATGTAATTTCATTATTTAATTAAATTCCAATTTGCAGGAATTTTACCTAAATAGCTTTTGAAACATACTAGCAAGATAGAATGTAGTTTCCTTTAATAAAATGCATTTTTCCCCACTGTTAATAAAATTATTGCCAGTATAGAAATTATTTAATATTTTAATAATATAATGATGAAAAGATATCTATATGACCTTTCAATTACTTTTAACTTTATCTTCAAGAATATTGGCCTTACCAGTGGCTGAGAGATTATGCTCTCGGCGCTGGTAAAAGGGAGGTGCTAGGTTCAAAATCGCGCCCATCGTCCTGACCCTGAGTTTTCCGTGGTTGTCTATGAACATTGCGTAAATACGGGTTAGGATCCCAGCTAAAAATAAACTGCAGTTTTTTTTTTTTTTTTTTTTTTTTTTTTTTTTTTTTTTTTTTTTTGTAGTAGTAGTAAAGTATATTTGAGGTTTTTCTAAAGTTAACTAGATTTTCTATAGTGAAATCTCAAATATGAAATCATTTCCGTTATTTCGTAGATAATTTAAGGTAATTTTGCGCCAACAGTTTTAAATATACTATAAGCTATTAACTTTAAAAACACTGTAGTTTTTATGAAGTCATTTTGTAATCACAAATTTAAAAATATGCAAGACTTTATAAACCATAGAAATACTGCAGTGAATTTGGAGTACATTAATTTGTAAGTACATTTTCTGATGTATATCCAGTATACTGTAGTTACAGTCCGGTATATTCACAGACTTTAATCGGAGAAAAATAAATTCAATTATATTTTGAAATATAAGGAGGGATGTCTCACCCCATCCACCCACTTCCTTAGCGAAAAATGTATTAGTTCCTACTTTATTTTATTACTAAAAAATTACAAGTTTTACTATGTTAAAAAAAATCTTCTATTTTCTTTTAGTTTATTCATGGGCATATCTATCTATATCCCCCCCCCCCTAACGCAAAGTCTTCTAAGTTCCTCTTTTATTTTAAGTTAAGAGAAAAAATTAAATTTCACTAAGTTATTTTGAGTTATTATAATTTTCAAAATCCAGGGAGGAGGTAGTGACTACTTAAGCCCTCTGCTCACAATAGAAATTTCTTAATTCCTTTATTTTAAGTTCTTTTAACCGAATAAATTTTACTATGTTTTTAAAAATCGGCGAAAACTGTATTAATTAACTTTTAAAAGTTATGAGAGACAATGGACCTCTCACTCATCAGACCCTTAATGGAAAATTTCTTCTAATATTTTATTGTAAATTTCTTGAAGCTTATACATTTTACTATGCTTTTGGAAATAGAAGGAAAGTAAAATTTAATTTTTTTTAATTTAAGAAGTGTCAACAGATCTCTTCTACCTTTGTCCCCTAAAAGGAAATTCTTAGTTTTTCTTATATTTTAAGCTAATAAAAATATTAAATTTCAGTATTTTTTCAAACATAGGAGAAAAAAAATTAGTTAAACTTCAAAATCGAGAAATTAACAATGGCTCATGTATGATTCCTTGCCCTGGCGAAAAATTCTTAGCTCATTTATTTTAAATTACTCTATAAGAATGAATTTTTTCAGGTTTTGTAAATTGCAGAAAATTTTTTAAAAATTAAAATTCAAAATCTAGGAAAGGGCAATGAGTCTACCCCCTCCCCTTAACTGAAAATCTCTTATTTCTTTTCTTTTTAAATTACTCGAAATTTTTCATTATATTTTTGAAAATAGAAGAAAAGGAAATTGTAATTATTTAAATTTTAAAACCCAGCTAGGGGCAATTTATTTCCTTTGCTTCCTGAACCCTCCCCCCTCCATCGTCATAGTTGAGAAGGACTTACAATTGACTTACAATTACTTCATTTTGGAAATAAAACATCAAATTACATTATTATCAAATAAAAATTCACTGCAGTAAATGTGTAGTTATGAACTACACACTTATTGCAATAAATTTGTAGTTATGTCGACTTAAAAAAAACTGCAGGTATTTGTGCCAAATCACTACAGTCTTCCAACTACAGTTCATTTTTAATTGGGATCACTTAGAAATACCCCGACGGAGGGCACTCTCCATCGGACCCATAATCTTATTGCAGATAATCGGCCGTCATAAACAACACAGACACCAGCAAGAATATTGATGTATAAGCAAAAACTCATTTCCATGTTTTTTTTATGAAAGAAATTAAATATTATCTTTTTTTATCTTTTACAGTATACGGTAAACATTATTTATTTTTAACTTTATCTCTGAGTCAAGTTCTTCACTGATGAAAAAAAAATCTTCAAAGTATTCATAAACTTTTTTTTTTTTTTTAATTCGTCCAACAAATTCGTTTCTTTTTTTTTTAGCATTTTCTAGAACTGATATAAAATGCAACAATTAATGAGAGTACATCTCAAAACATTAATTACTTTTATAATTTATTTTTTTATATTATTTGTATTATTTACTTTTTATTACTTACTTTTTATTTTATTGATATTTTAATAACTTACTTTTATCTTTAAGTATGCAAACAGAGAAGTTCAGCTTTCTAAACAGCAAAGTTTTTCTAATGAGTAAGCAACAATTTCGAGCAAAATTTTACTATTGAAGTTTTTGAAGATGTTTTTATTTTTTAATACTAAGTCTGCAATTTCATTCGCTCTTTCTCTTTCTCTTTTCTTTCTTTTCTTTTTTTTATGCTTAAATAAAATGCATACTGCGAAGTTAATAATTTAAAATAGATTTTCAATTAATAGTTCATGTTTACGACCATGGGCTACTTTCTTGAAATGTAAAACTACAAAGAGAGCATTTGCATTTTCGTCTATATATGGTACCAGGCGTTCTTTCAGGAGTGAAAAAAATAAGTGTGGAAAGCATATTGTATTTTATTAAATTGAAACTACCTAATGTATTACTAAAAGATTTCCATATTATTTTATGTAATTTCACTGAGATTAGTTAAAATAATCACACAACATTTTTCATCCAACAAAAATGCCTTGATACGAAATACAAAGGTACTTTATCTTTATTTTATTTTGATTTTCAGAAAAACATTATTTGTTTAATGATTTGTAAAAGAGAACAATCTGTTGCAAATGTAAATTAAATATTTATTTAAATCCCAATTTTCGGAAACTTTACTTAATTAACTTTTAAAACGTATTAGCAAAATAAAACATAGTTGCCAACATAGTTGCATATATTTAATAATTATTTTGGTTATATTATCCAAAAAAAGTCTATGATCTTTCAATTAATTTTACCTTTTTATTCAATAATATCGATGTCTAAGCGATGGTTCATTTATATGTTTTATATATAAAAAAAAAAAAAAAATATTATCATGTTTTATCATTTTCTGTATACGGTAAACATTATTTATTTTAAACTTTATTTCTAAGTCAAATTCTTCAATGTTAAAAAAAATGTAAAAGTATTTATAAAACGTTGTAGTTCTTTAAATTCGTCCATCAATCCTATTTCTTTTCTTTCGGGATTTTCTAGAACGTATATAAATACAATAATCTATGAGAGCACATTTCCAAAGATTCATTACTTTTATATTTATCTTTAAATATGCAAACTACAGAGAAGTTCAACTTCCGGCTAATCATGGAAAGCTTTTTCTCCCGAGTAAGCAGCAATTTCGAGCGAATTTGCACTACTAAAGTTTTTGAAAATATGCTTCTTTTTTAACATTACATCTGCAGTTTTATTATCTCCCTCTCTCTCTCTCTCTCTCTCTCTCTCTCTCTTTTTTTTTTTTTTTTTTTTTTTTTTTTTGTATTGCATATGAGTTTTAAGAATTTATTTTTCTTAATTAAAATGTACATACCACAAAGTAAATTATCTGAAATACATTTTAATTCAAAGTTCATATTTAAGTCATTTTCAACAAACGGTAAATATTATTTAATTTTAACTTTAACTCTCTATAAAGCATTTCAATGTCCCCATCACCCCCCCCCCCCCAAAAAAAAAAAAATCTTCGAAGTATTAAAAAAACACTATTGATTTTTAAATTCATCCGACAATCCCGTTTCTTTTCCTTTAACATTTTCTAGAACTAATATAAAATGCAACAATATATGAGAGTACATCCCAAAAGATTCATTACTTTTATATTTATCTTTAAACATACAAACTACAGAGAGTTCAACTTCCGGCTAATCATGGAAAGCTTTTCCTGGTAAGTAAGCAACAATTTCGAGCAAAATTGTACTATTGCAGATTCTGAGGATATTTTTCTTTTTATAATATTAAATCTGCATTTTCAGCCTCTCTCTGTCTTTCTTTTTTCTTTATCTAGTCATACATGAATTCTCAGAACATCAATTTCCTTTTTTTTTTTTTTTTTTTTTTTTTTTTTTTTTGCTTAATTAAAATGCGCATACTACAAAGTAAATAATTTGAAATATATATTCCTTCATAGTTCATATTTAAGTCATTTTCTATATACAGTAAACATTATTTAATTTTAACTTTAACTCTCAATGAAGTTCTTCCGTGTTAAAAATAAACAACTTCAAAGTACTCAAAAAACATTATTGTTTTTTAAATTCGTCCGATAATCATATTCCTTTTCCTTTGTCATTTTCCAATACTGATAGAAACTGCAACAAACTACATATCAAAAGATACATTACTTTTATATTTATCTTTAGATATGCAAAATACAGACAATTTCAACTTCTGGCTAATCACGGAAAGCTATTTCTGGTGAGTAAGCAATAATTTCGTGCAAAATTGTACTAAGAAGTTTTTGAAGATATTTCTCTTTTTTAATACGAAACTTGCATTTTCTCTCTCTCTCTCTCTCTTTCTTTTTTCTTTATCAAATCGCACATGAATTCTAAGAACTTTCAATTTTTTGCTTAAATAAAATGCGCATATTACATAGTCTATTTCAAGTATTTTGAAACAGATTTTCCTTCATAGTTCAAATTTAAGTCATTTTCAACATACGGTAAGCATTATTTAATTTTAACTATAAATTTCAGTCGAGTTCTTCAATGTTAAAAAAATCTTCAAAGTATTCATAAAACGTTATTGTATTTTAATTTCGTCGACGATCCCGTTTTTTTTTTTTTTTTTTTTTTTTTTTGGCATTTTCTAGAACTGATATAAAATGCAACAATCCGTGAGAGTACATCTCAAAAGATTCATTACTTTCATATTTATCAGTATGGAATCTACAGAGAAGTTTAACTTCCTGCTAACTATGGAAAGCTTTTTCTGGTGAGTAACCAATAATTTCGAGCAAAATCGCACTATTGAAGTTTTTAAAGATATTTTTCTTTTTTAATACTAAACTTGCATTTTCTCTCTCTTTTTCTCTTTCTTCTTTATCAAATCGTATATGAATTCTAAGAATTTTCAAATTTTTTTTCTTAAAAAGTTCTAACTGAAAAGTAAATAATTTGAAATAGATATTCCTTCATAGTTCATATTTAAGTCATTTTCAATATACGTTAAACATTATTTAATTTTAACTTTAACTCTCATTCGAATTCTTCACTTTAAATTTTTTTTAAAGTATTCATGAAACGTTAATGTTTTTTAAATTCATCCGACGATCCTGTTTCTTTTCCTTTGGCATTTTCTAGAACTGATATAAAGTGCAACAATCTATTAGAGTACTTCTCAAAAGATCCATTACTTTTATTATATCTATCTGTAAATATGCAAACTACAGAGTTCAATTTCCTTCTAATCATCGATCTTTTTCTGGTGAGCAAGTAAAATTTCAAGCAAAATTGTACTATTGAAGTTTTTGAAGACATTTTCCTTTTTTTAAAACTAAATCTGTATTTTCACTCTTTCTCTCTCCCTTTTTTTCTTTATCAAATCATATATGAATTCTAAGAACATTTTTTTTCTTAAATAAAATGCTCATACTACAAAGTATATAATTTAAAATGAATTTTTCTTCATAGTTCATACTTAAGTCATTTTCAACATACGGTAAACATTATTTAACTTTAACTTTAACTCTCAGTCCAGTTCTTCAATGTTAATTTTTTTTTCAAAGCATTCATAAAACGTTATTGTTTTTTAAATTCATCCGACAATCATATTTCTTTTTCTTTGATATTTTCTAGAACTGATATAAAATGCAAAAACCTATGAGAGTAACATCCCAAAAGATTCATTACTTTTATATTTATCTTAAAATATGCAAACTACAGATAAGTTCAACTTCCGGCTAATCATGGAAAGCTTTTTCTCCTGAGTAAGCAAGAATTTCGAGCAAAATTGTACTATTGAAGTTTTTGAAGATATTATTTTAAATACTACATCTGCAGTTTTGTTATCTCTCTTTCCTTTCCTTTTTTTTATCGTAACTGAATTCTAAGTACTTTCATTTCCATGCTTAAATAAAATACGCATACTACAAAATATATAATTTTAAATAGACTCATTATATAAAAGTATATCAAAGTATATAATTTGAATAGATAAATTTCCTTCATTGTTCATATTTAAGTCTAGAATTATTGAACCACTAGAAATTATTGTACCACTAGGATTATTGAACTTTTTTCTTCAAATGTAAAATTACACAGATTTGTATGTTTTTGCGTTTTACACCTTTATGTGTACAAGATGTTCCTTCAGGTATTAAAAAATATAAGTGAAAATCACATCGTATTTTTATTAAATTGGAAAATTTAATTTATATTTTTAGGTGGATTTCGTATAAAGTACTACCTATTGCGGTCGCTTCTATGTTAGAATTTCTTAACCTTTTTGCAGATTTACACCAATCATGATCCCAAATTCCAAAACTACCATCAGTAAAAAAGTTCACATCTTTCTTTCTTTCTATCTCTTTTTCTCTCTCTCTCTCTTTATATATATATATATATATATATATATATATATATATATATATGTAGTTGTATTAAAATAACAAACTGCTTATTTTACGATGCATTTTTAATTTCAATTTTCCTCTCAAACGTTTTCAATTGGCTATTTCTCTTAATTAGGAACTATATAATGTGCTCTATTGTTCGAATTTTTTCATAAAATCACAATATATTTCAAAAAAGTCCGAATAAAATATGAAAAGAGTTGCCTGTAATTTAAACTTATCATATTCCCTCGTATTATGTTTGGTTCGTCCATTTTTAATTTTGCATAAAATCCCTGTACCTAATAATTGTAACATGATTGAGAGAATCAGATTATTAAACTAAATTTAATACCATACGGAAAGAACTCTTTTGTTACATTTTGATTACTATTTCTCCCACAAAAATATTTTCTTGAAATGACCAAATTAAAAACAAAATTTTGTTGAATTAACAAAATTATTTGTTTAGTCAACCAAATTTTGGTCATTCCAGCCAAAATATTTTGTAGGCGCAATAGTAACCAAAATTTAGTTGTTTCAACAAAACAGTTCTTTCTGAAGTTATATCGACCTATTTACAAGCCAGATGCAGAAAAAAATTATAATATATTCATTAGTGTAATTTGTAACTATATCTCTACTATATTTTCAAAAAGAAAGATAAATATAAAATCGATTTAAAATTTTGTAATAGTTATTTTTAAAAAGAAAAAATACTTAAGGAGACACAGTACCATGAAATTTTTCAAAATCTTTTTTAATTATTAACTGAAAGCTTCTTCAATTGTGAATATTTCGACATCTTATTTTTACCTGTACGACAATTATGTCACGGGATATTGTAAATTTTGTCGATAGATTCAGCGCAATTACCCATACAAATGAAAAAGTTAAACGGATTTTTCACCTTCACTGTTAAAAATAAATCTGTGAATTCCAGGTGAAACTACCGGCAGCAAAGTAGCCGAACTGTTACCGTTCCGTAAGTAGATTTAACGTTGTGGGACATACAAGAAAGGAAAAGTAACTATCTGTTACAAAGTCTGATTTTTAATGATAATAATTTAATATAATTTTTAAAATTAATAAATCGATTAATCGTCAAAGAATTCGAAATTACCGAGTGATTTTAAGCTGCTATGTTATTTTACTTATTATTTATTGCACAATTTAGTTCACGCCGTCCTCAGGATCGAACTCGGGACCTTTTGATAGCGGAATAAATCCTTACTAACCGAGCCAAAGCTGTTGATTCCGGGTTGTACAGAATATGTCTTTTATGAGTTAGTGGGAAAATCTGTTGTGCTTTTTAAAGATATCCTTTCAAATACATTCTTTATAATATTTGTAAACGGTTTATTTTATTTTATTTTAGGCTGATGCATAATGCTTATCATTTTTTAAAATCAATTTTTCTTTTTAAATAGTTTAAATTTAAAAAAAAATCACTGTTTAAAACCACTGTTTATTTTATTTATTTTATTTTATTTTATTTATTTATTTATTTATTTATTTATTTTTTTTGAATAAATGAATGAATGAAAAAAAACTTTTTATTAACACCTTTTTTTTTTAGAAAAATAATGTTATAGACAATTTTTTGAAATTGTCGTACACTATTTATTTATTCGATAATTAATTAAAAGATTTTTTAATAAGAAATAAGTGAAAAAATGTAATTTAAAAGCGACTTTTTATGTTTTCATTATTTCTTGTCGCCAGTGGGATGCGAACCCACAATCTGCGCTCGCAGGCAATTAGCGGTATGGTGCTTTGACCACTCGGCCACGGAGCCCCTTACACAACGGAGTGTCTCCGTTTTTTGTTTTTATTTCCACCCGTTTCGTTATTTTCAGGAAATATGGTGGGATTTGCTGATTTGTAACGGTCAATGCCCTTTTGTTGTGAAAAGGGACTTTTTATGTGAAATTCAGGAAAAAAAATTTCGTGAATTTCAGAATTTTTTTAACAGTGTTGCTTATATTTTTAAAACCTGCTTGTTCGACACAACACTAAGGCTTCTTTGATAATTTAGATATATGTTTGATTTTTTTTTTTACTTGTTCTTTGTGATGTATTTCATATTCCTTTACATACATGGTTTTAACATTCAAATTAAAAAAATATATATACATTTAAATTGAAAATTTGTTGAATTTCCTTCTTTTAGGTAGCTTTCATTACAAAAAGTAAAAAGCTACCTGTCGGACGTTCCTCTCAGTCCACACAACTTTGAAGAAAGTCCGTGGTAGATATAGCTGCCACCACCGATATTGCTAGGTGATATCGGTCACCCACTGTGAGGATTGTGTAAATGAACACTGACGCTGTCACTTAACTAAATTATCAGTTTATTAAGAATATATGTACACACGAAATACGCTATTTACAATTATATACAATTACAACTCGGATATAGGTGATCCGGTTCAACATTAAATTATATACAGTAACGGTTGGCGGTGTATTATTCCAATTACACTTTCCACCTCACACTCAATGCACGTTAGATTCAATTTATCGGAGATCAGCTTTGACTCTCCCAAACCAAGTATACTCGGCCTGCACTTCTCGGCTCAACGCACTAAACACCAGGACGTCTGTGTCCTTTCCTCTCCAGAAACGCATTCCTTACGCTCTACAACACAGAACACCCTCTAGGTATGAAACCCAGGAACGGACTGACTAATCTGAGACAAGCCTTGCTCTTCCCAAATCACTGGGTCACGCCAATGTCAAACCCCTTTGGAGCTCATTCATTGGACACATCCTCCATTCCTTTCTTGCCTAGTGACATGTTACTCATCTGCTCATCATCCGCATACCTCACTGACAGATGGACATGCCTCTCAGCAATCTCCTTTATATAACACACCACCTGCATAGGATTATCAGGCAATTCCCCTTTCCACAAAGAAGGAATGTCACCTTGGAAATTCTTGTACACAGCCATACAATACGAAATATTGAAATAGAGAAATATCGGAAATTCCATTCTTTAGCAGAGGTGGCATCAGAACCTGACACCCCCCACCTTAGCAGAAAATATGCCTTTTCGGGGCTAATTTTCCCCAAACCTAACGTAATATTGCAGAAGAGTTCAATAGTTTCTTTACAGATTTCTTCATTATGCTTATTACATAGGTATTTCCAGGTGTCTGAACATTACCTACTGACATCTCTACTGAACCTTGTACTAATATTAATATTACATAAACAATACACGTACTAATACACTATTATAAACACAAAATGCAAAAAATATTTACACATCCACCGAAAAAAAATTTAAATGTGTGACAACACCCCTTTTAGGTTGTCCACTACTGGGTCGTTGATGTTGATGGGCTAACAACTGGTTGTTCTTCCCAGCTCTTTCTATGTAGCCTAGAAATTGCGTCAGCATTTAAATGTTGAGCTCCTGGACGATGAGAAATACTCAGATTCCAGCGTTGCAAGGCAAGAGCCCATCTAGTGAGTTTGGGTGATCTTGGGGTTGTTTCGGTGAGAAATTTTAATGAATTATGATCCGTAATGATCTCAATTTGAGATCCATAGGTCCACTTTTCAAACTTTCGCAACCCAAAGAGAACACTCCAAGCCTCTTTCTCTATACTCGGCCAAGCACGCTGAGCCCCTGAAAATTTCTGACTGGCAAAAGCTGTCGGATTAAACTGACCCTTTTCTTTTTTTGAGTAAGACTGCCAGGTCGGAAGCATCTGCGTGGAGCTGATATTCCCGGCCTACGATAGGTGTAGCCAAACTCGTCACTTTACATAACTCATCTTTAAGAGTATTAAATGCTTTTTCTGCTCTTTAACCCCATGGTACAGTGTTTTTAACCTTCCCTTTGGTTAATTCGGTTAAAGGTATACCAATTTCGGCATAATTTGGAATATAAGATCGGTAAAATCCCATTAATCCCAAAACAGATCTAACTTCCTTTTTAATTTTTGGTCTCTTTAGATCCCTTATTGCTCCTATTTTTTCCTCATCATGTGCATGCGTTCCACCTCCAATTACATGACCTAAAAACTTAGTCAATTTCTCTCCAAATTTACATTTGTCTAGCCTAATCGTAAAATTTCTGATTTTAAGTTCTTCAATGACAGCCCTAACATGCTCACAATGCTCTTCCCAGGTGTCGGAGAAAATGATGACATCATCAATATATGCTTCCGCGTACCTCCGATGACCTTGAAGAACCTCATTCATATCTTTCTGAAACGTGGCGGCCGTCCCTGATAATCCAAAAGGCATAGTACGCCACTGATAAGTTCCGTTATGCGTTGTAAAAGCTGTCAAATGTTTACACTCCTCAGCCATCTTAATCTGCCAATAACCCCTCAATAAATCAATCGATGATAAATACTTAGCCGCCCCTGCGGTATACATGATTTCTTGAGAGTCTTTCATCGGAAAGGTTGGAACCTGAGTTACCGAATTTAACGCTGTATAGTCTATACAAAGTCTAAAAGTTGCGTCTTTTTTCGCCATGCAAACGATTGGATGACTAATTTCAGCATTTGACACTTCAATTAGATTTAATTCTAATAACTCCTAAATCTGCCTATCTACTTCCTCTTTGTAAGCTACCGGTACACTATATATCTTTGGCTTTTTCCTTTCCACCCCCGGTTTAAGATCAATACGATGTTCTCCTACATCCGCTGGTCGTACAGGACCCATAAACACTTCTTTATTCTCCCTCAAAATAGACTTTACATCTTTGACTTGATTGTTAGATAACCCTTTTATTTCGAACTTCTCTATATCTCGTTCTACTTCCTGATCCCGGTTCAAAATAGGAACTTCCCCAACTTCTCCAAATTCCTCATCACCCTCGAAAACAATATTAACTACATTACATTTAGCAATAAATTCTCTTATTTTATTTTGGTGCACATGCTTCCTACACCCGTCGGCTAACTCAACTATAAACGAATGCTGATTTCGTTTTTCGACTATGGTTGCCGGCCCTTGCCACCTAGAATATAACTTATGAGTTGAATCGGGGATTAACAATATTACCTTATCGCCTACTTCAAACGTTTTTCCTTTTGACCTTAAGTTATAATGATACGCCATTCTATTTTGTTGCACCTCGGACGATAATTTTGCCTCATTTGCGGCTCTTTCTAAACGTTCCCTAAGTTTATTCAAATACTCATGAATTGGCGTAGTATCTAACTGCGCCCCCTTATTTTCTCCTGTCCAGGATGACTTAAGAATCGATAAAGAACCCTCCGGCGCTCTACCATATAATAATTGGAAAGGTGCGATTCCCGTCGTAGAATTTGGGACTTCCCTATACGCCCATAATACAAATGGTATTTGTTCATGCCACTTTTTTCCTTTTTCTCTAATAGTATGATGTAACATACGTTTAAGGGTCTGATTAAATCTTTCCACAAGCCCGTTAGACTGTGGATACTGTGGGGTAGAAAATCTTGGGCTAGCGCCTAACCTTTTCTCAAATTCTTTCGTTAAGTCGGCGGTGAAATTGGTTCCATTATCACAAGCAATTATATTCGGAATTCCTGTCCTCATAAATATTTGAAGTAACGCATCACACGCGGTTTTAGCAGTTAAACTTTTTAGAGGGATCGCATCTGCCCACCTGGTATGCTGATCAATTAAGGTTAGTATATACTGATGCCCTTGGGCACTTTTAGGATCAATAGGCCCAATTAAATCAACATTAACTACCTGAAATGGAAGTTCCGGCCGCGATACTGGGGAAATAGGAGCTCTATCATTTACTTTAACCCCTCTAGTCGATTGGCATTCTAAAAATGACTCACAAAATTGTTTAGTTTCTTTCGCCATCCCCTCCCAATAAAATGAATACCTGATCCTCTGTAAAGTTTTCTTGGCTGCATGATGCCCTCCAAATACCGAACTATGCGCTAATTTTAAGATTTCTTCTCTGCTTACTTTGGGTACTACTAATTGCGCTATAGTTTCGCCTAACAATTTCTCTTTGTGATATAATAAGCCATTAACAATATAATAATCCCCCTTATCCATTTTAGCTAATTCCCAAGCTTTCTCCAATTCTTTGCATTCTAATTGGGATTCCTTAAACATATCTGAATTGCAAACAATGACTTCATTATCTTTCTCCACTTCCGCTTTTTCCGTATTCTGAGTTTGTAAATTTTGCGATCTCGCTTCTATTGCGTAAACATTACAATTATCGTTACTCATATCTTCCTTTTCACTCGAATTATCAATAATAATTTCTGAACTTTCTAATTCTTGGGCCTCTAGCAATGGCTCCTCGCGGTTGACACCTGACAACTCATTAATCACTTCGCGATGTAAAATTACTTGCTCATTAAGATTATCAGTCACTGCGCAAAGTACTTCCTGATGAATTATATTAGTTTGTCCGAATTGCGGAATAGCTAACGGTAGTTTAACCAACGGTGATTTAACTGCTTCACCAAATAACCCTTGTAAATAAATACTACCCGCTCCTTTTAATTTCTCTTCCGGTACCAAATCTTTATGAACAACACTAATTTCACATCCAGAATCAACCAATCCCTTTGCTTTTTGCCCATTTACACTAACTTCAATTTTTTCAAGTTTATTTAATTTCTCACCAATAACATTAGTTCTCTGTTCGGCCTTTGCCGATATTCTCGCCAAAATAACTCCTTGAGGTAACTCTTTGTTTTCTTTTACCACAATCTTATGCACACCCGCTTTCGGATCTCGCCCTTTATTACCATTATTTCCCTCATTACCCACTTTATTACAAAAACGTTGGTAATGACCTCTCAAACCACATTTAAAGCATTTAGGAGCTGAAGCATCACTAGGCTTCTTAAAATCTATTTTCCTATCCGAAAAAGATTTAGTCTCATTACTCCCGTTTTACCTCCAATTACCACTAACTTTGCTATCCGCCCTCGGTCTCATTTTTTCATTGTTTACGTGCCTATCTTTACCTTTAAAACTTTTATACGTAACGGCGTAAGACTTATGTTTAGCGTCAAAATAATTGTCACATTCTTTAGCAATTTTAGAAGTTTCTAACCATTTACCTTGGTGAGTTAACCCAATATGTGACGCAGTATCCTCATCTAACGTACTTACTAATTTATCAGTAACTTTTAACTGGTTGACCTTTTCATAAGAGTCAGCACCTCTAATCTTACAATAATTTTCCCACGTCGCTATTAAACGCCATACAAATAATACATGAGTTTCATTCTGGTTTCTCTTAGCCTTCTTAAAATTTTCCAAACATGCCTTCGGTGTCGGTTCATGTTCCCTTAGAACTAATTTCTTTAATTCCTCATAATTCTCCATTTGTTCCGTAGTCGTATAAATTAACAAATTATCCGCCTTATCTCCTAACATATTTAGTTAAATTTCGGCCTGCTGGTTTTCCGGTACATTTTTAGTTTTGAATGCTCTTTCTAAACTGTTGAAAAATAAATTCCATCCCTCAGTCCCTTCCGGTACTTTGATAGATAGAGTTTTCACACTTTTGATCAATTTTTCTATATTATTTTCATTATTAGATTCCCTAGAGACATTAGAATTATTTGCCGATCTTTGAACTCTTTGTCTCTCCATTTCTAGTTCATGTTCCATTCTTAATTTTTCCATTTCTAACTTTTCCTGTTTTTCTAACTTTTCGCGTTCTAATTTTTCCTGTTTTTCTTCGCGCTCTAATCGTTCTGCAACAATAGCGTCAGATAATTCCTTAATAACCCCCTCGTCATATTCATCACTGTCCATTATCTTTTTCTTAAGCTGAATTTTGGTATCGTCTTCCGCGAATTCAACACCCAATTCTTCGGCTATCCCCTGAAGATCCACCTTTTTTAGTTTCAATAAGAAAGCCATACCTTCACCGATTGTTATTACCACCCTACAATAATATTTAAACTACAAATTAATATTTCCTAAATTTTTAACTTAGTACAGTTATACCGCACTAATTTTACTAATTAACACCCTTCAGATAATCAATGCATTCATTTCTAATTAACCTACTTAATACTCTAATTTTTCTCAACCATTGATATCCAACAATACACTTCCAATAAAACAAAAAATAAATTAACAATTCGATTTGATTACTATGCAATACAGATGTCAATTTATACACTTAGATAACAACATACAATTTACATAAAAATACTGATACGTTGAAATTGAATAGCAGTATTGATGTTAATCGAAAAATCCACATAAAGAAAAATTGTAAAACATGCATATGTAAATTTCTACAGTTATCCTCACTAAAATATTTCCAAATTCAATACTGGTTCTCACACTTAAAACAAATATAATATTTTGATCACAAGATCTTTACTTTTATTTTGCCTCACGATGGCTCTCTTTTGAGCCTTTTTTTTCACTATGGCCCTCTTTTGAGCCTTTTTTTTCACCATGGCTCTCTTTTGAGCCTTTTTTTTTCACTACTGGCCAATTCTAAGCAAATGTTGTTATCAACTCTTCAAACTTAAAAAATATTGCTTCATTTAAATATTACTTTGATAATAATTTAAATTTAAATAAATTTAATTATTCCTTACAACTACTATTACCACAATTAGTAAAAAATATATATATAGGAAGCCAATACTAGCTCAAGTTATTATGACCTTTCCTTAAAACAATAGCCAATATGGTTATTAACACTTTATAGGTAGGAAGTATTGATAAAACACATAAATAATATAGACAATTTACTTAAATTACTATTAATTATACAACAACAAATTTTGGTTCGAGATGTCAGTAGAAGGATATGATCAAAACACCTTACCTTATACTTTATTTGCTGGGGTACTTTTCTAATCACAGGTAGTTCCACGATGTAGCGGTAATATGGTACAACAGTTTAGTTCTTTCTAATACTGATACGGCATCGGCACAACACTTTTAGCACACACTCGACAATATGGCACGACACTTTAGCACACATTCGACGATCCGGCACTAACACACTGCAACAGGGCTGCTGGTCACTGGTTTCAGGCGATTCTATCCCGACGCTGCCAACAATTTGTCGGACGTTCCTCTCAGTCCACACAACTTTGAAGAAAGTCCGTGGTAGATATAGCTGCCACCACCGATATTACTAGGTGATATCGGTCACCCACTGTGAGGATTGTGTAAATGAACACTGACGCTGTCACTTAACTGAATTATCAGTTTATTAAGAATATATGTACACACTAAATACGCTATTTACAATTATATACAATTACAACTCGGATATAGGTGATCCGGTGCAACATTAAATTATATACAGTAACGGTGGCTGTGTACTATTCCAATTACACTTTCCACCTCACATTCAATGCACGTTAGATTCAATTTATCGGAGATCAGCTTTGACTCTCCCAACCCAAGTATACTCGGCCTGCACTTCTCGGCCCAACGCACTAAAGACCAGGACGTCTGTGTCCTTTCCTCTCCAGAAATGCACTCCTTACGCTCTACAACACAGAGCACCCTCTAGGTATGAAACCCAGGAACGGACTGACTAATCTGAGACAAGCCTTGCTCTTCCCAAATCACTGGGTCACGCCAATGTCAACCCCCTTTGGAGCTCATTCATTGGACACATCCTCCATTCCTTTCTTGCCTATTGACATGTTACTCATCTGCTCATCATCCGCATACCTTACTGACAGATGGACATGCCTCTCAGCAATCTCCTTTCTCTAACACACCACCTGCATAGGATTATCAGGCAATTCCCCTTTCCACAAAGAAGGAATGTCACCTTGGAAATTCTGGTACACAGCCATACAATACGAAATATTGAAATAGAGAAATAGCGGAAATTCCTTTCTTTAGCAGAGGTGGCATCAGAACCTGACACTACCTATTGCAACCGTTCGGAGGAAAACACTTCCGGAAAATTTTGATGTAT
This sequence comes from Maratus speculifer, assembly GCA_964019185.1. Lineage (NCBI taxonomy): Eukaryota > Metazoa > Arthropoda > Arachnida > Araneae > Salticidae > Maratus > Maratus speculifer. The sequence goes on from OZ025301.1 coordinate 188,090,959, forward strand.
TTTCACCGATCATCACTCTCAGACCCCAAAACCACCCTCCGTTCAAATGTCGACAAATATATATATATATATATATATATATGATTTTTGTCATGTTGTAACTATCGTATTTATAAACCGATTTGAATGAAACTTGGTATGCACATAGTACATACAAAAGTCTTGACCGAGTTCGTTGGCCAGCATCATCCGCCATCTTGTTTCAAAATGGCGGCCATTTAATTTTTTTAAATTAAAATTTAAAATTAAATGAAAAAAAATTATAAGTTGAAAAATATTTTTTTATGTGTTAAAACTTAAAACAACAATTCCAGAACATTTTTTATTTTGTCTGTATCTTAAAAAACGATTGAGTTATAGCACGTTGAATCTCTCTTATGGCTGACATTTTGAAACGATCTGATTTTTGTCACGTGATGACACGCGTATGTATGAATCGATTTGGATTTAACTTGGTATGTACATAGTATATAATAAGGTCTGGACCGAGTTCATGAGCCAGTTCCATCCGCCATCTTGTTTTAAAATAAGAACCATTTAAATTTTTTTTAATTTTAAAATTTAAAATTCGGCACAAAAAAGTGAGAAACTCAAACAATAAAATTCTCTTTCACTCACTTGACGTTGATACAATGATTCCAGAGCATTTGTCTGTATTTTAAAAAATAGCTGAGTTATAGCACTATTAATTTCTAGTATTGTTCGCATTTTGAAATGATCTGATTTTCGTCACGTGATAACACGCGTATTTATAAACCGATTTGGATGAAACTTGGTTCGTAGATAGCACATACCGATGTCTGTACTGAGTTCGTTGGCCAGTTCCATCCGCCATGTTTTTTCAAAATGGCGGAAAATTAATTTTTTTTAAATTTAAATTTTAAAATTAGGTGCAAAAAATAAAACATTGAAAAAGATTTTTTTTAGTGTGTTTGACCTTGATACAAAGATTCCAGAGCATTTTTTTTTCATCTACATCTTGAACAATTTCTGAGTTATACCATTTTCAATTTTCCGTGTGGTTGACATTTTGAAACGGTATGAAATTTGTCACGCGATAATACGCATATTTATAAACTGATTCGGATATAACTCTGTGTACATACCAATGTCTTGACCGAGTACACTGGCCAACTTCATCCAAAATCTTGTTTCAAAACAGCGGCCATTTCAGTTTGTTAAAAATCTTTAAAATGCATAATAATGTACAAATAAAAAGATTAGAAATTGAAAAAAGATTCTTTCTAAAGTATTTATCTTAATAAGGAATTCAGGAGTATCTTTTGCTTTGTATTTAACTTAAAAAACGTCTAGATATACCAGTTTGAATTTTTAATGTGGGTGACAGTTTTTAAAAAATCAGTTTGGCCGCGACAGCACTCGTATAGATTAATCGATTTCAATGTGAGTGTGCAAGATTTCGACCAAGCTCGTTGGGTTGTTTTATCCATAATGTTGCTTTAAAATAGCATACGCTTCATGATATTGTGGAATTTAGTGACTCTACAAATCGCTTAAAAGAAAACCAAGTTAAATAAAAGATGACTAATTTCTAAAAATTGCTATTAATATTTATTATTGACAAAAACCAGTATTCAAGCATATATAATCGGATTCCACTAATTTGGGCTTTGTATTAATAATATAATTTAATTTAAAATAAATAAATGATTAAATAGGTATATGAAAGCTACCTCTTCCTCCCGGTACTGCCGAAGGACTTTTTTATATACACGAGAGGAAAAAAAAAATTATATTAAATGTAAAATCTGATACATCTAAAATCCATGCACAGTTTTATGTAGTATATTCTAATGAATGTGGGAAAAATTGAAGTAAAAATATTCATATTTATAAAAGTTGTAGAATTTTTTTAAAGTTAATAATAATAATTAAAAAAAAATCCCTGTCAGCATGGCCTATAGGCGGAGGTAGATTTCGAAGAGTGCTCATTTCTACAATAAATAAATAAATAAAAAAATAAAATATGATTAGAGCTAAACTGGGTTTAGCTCTGATCATATATTTTTTAATAATGTGTAATTATTTATGTATAAGTATTAATGTATTATGTATAAGTATTTTTAAATAGTGTATATTTAGCTTCTTTTGAAAAAAATTTAATTCCAACTTTTTTAAGAACTGGTTTTATTATAATCATCTTAAGCGAAATTCAGCTCAAATGCCCATTTTGACAATATATTTTGAAATATATCCTGACTTTGATAAAAAATCGACCAATATGGCACATTATATAGTTAATAAGTAATAAAAAACTGTCAATTGAATGCGTTTGAGAGCAAAATTGAATTTAAAAATGAGTCAAAAAATAACCAATTTGTTATTTGAATACATCCAAAATTCTTTAATAAGAATCGAATTCGGGAAATTTTGTGCGAAGTGTCCATTTTGACAGCTTTTATTAAAAATATATTCAGCCTTTATCAAAAATCTGACCAATACAGCACATTATACAGTTCCTAACTAAGAAAACCTGTCAATGGTATGTGTTTGAGATGGAAACTGAATTTTAAAATGCGTAAAAAAAAAAAAAAAAAAAAAAAAAAAAAAAAAAAAAAAAAAAAAACGCAATTTGTTATTTGGATACCTCAATTTTTCAATCACGATCGTTTCTGTTCTGAATATCTGTTCAAAATACTTATTTTGGCAGCCTTTTTTGAAATATATTCTGCCTTTATCATAAACTGTCCAATATGTTACATTATACAGTTCCTAAATAAAATAACCTATAAATTGGACGCCTTTGAGAGCAAAAATGGATTTAAAAATGAGTGAGAAAAAACGGAGTTTGTTAATTGAATAGTTCCTCTATTTTTCAATCACGATCACTTCGGGAAATTCTGTTCAAAATACCCTTTTTGGCAGCCTTTTTTTAAAATATATTATGCTTTTATGAAAAAACTGGCCAATACGCCACATTATATAGTTCCTAAATAAGAGGATCTGCCATTTGGATGCGTTTAAAACCAAAAATGAATTTAAAAATGAATCGGAATATAAGCAGTTTGGATTTGAGAGTTTTTTCTCCAACTCCTATTTTTTTTTAATTTCTTTTTGTTATACAAATTGGTCCTGTGAAAAACTTTTCAGTGTAAAAGGTTTAGATATTATTGAGAAGATGTAAAATAAATTTAATTGGATTTATAAGTTTAAGAATTGACGAAGTTATTGATTTTTGTCTTTTTTCACCCCCGTTTTTGTTTTCTTTTTAATTTTTTTATCGAAAAGAAATAATCCTATCAAAAATTTGTAAATACAACAGTTTTAGATAATTTTAAGAACATTTATGAAAAAATTATTTGAATTTCATATCTTGAGAATTGACGAAGTTATGATTTTTTTTTTCTCCCAAAAACCCTGTTCTTTTTTTTTTGCCCCTTGAGTTCATTTTTAACTTTATCAAAAATCTGTCACGCATAAACTTTTGACCCATTTTTTAGAAGTAATGTAAATTTTAAACTAATTTGATATCGATTTTAACGAAGAATTTATGTCGATTTTTCGGTTTTCACAAAAACCCTCCCTATCTCCACCCTGTTGTTCCGATTTTGAACATTAACATACTTGACCGAGATTTTATATACCCCTTGATTTTATGTATCAGTTTGGAGGACATTGCAGCAGAATTATAAAAGTTATCGTGTCCAAAAGAAAGTGATATGATATGGTATATATATATATGTATGTATATATATACGGTTTCTATTTTGTTCTGTTTAATTTGTTTTGAGTTGTGGCATTGCAGCTAAATTGGGGATGTGGTTTTTATTCAGAGAACATAATTTTGCATTGTTTACAATGTTCCAGGTGAGACATTCGTTTACTAATGTGGCGTAGGGTCCGGTGGGGGAGCGTGTGAATTATAGCCATCGGGTGTTTAACATCTGATTTTTTGCTATTCACCGCTCTGGCCGAAACCCACTGCCACTTAAATATATTTTGTTTTTGTAAACTCGAATGTTCGGCTGCTTTTGTCTAATAAAAGCAATCGCTGACGAGGCTGGCAGCCTACTGTTTTTGTATCTTGATTGTTGAATTTTTAACTTTAAGAGAGTTTTGTTTTGTGAGGGGGGGTGTGCTGGTTCTTGCTAAATTGATAAATTTGAAATTATATATATATATATATATATATATATATCATATCATATCACTTATCACAAATATATAGTTTTGGGCTCTAGAGGTCATGATCAGCGTAGATCTGCAAAAAGTTTTCAGAAATTCCAACATAGGAGAGACCGCAACAGGCAGTATTTCATATGAAATCTACCTAATAAATAAATCTTAGTAAAATAGGCTATTCTATACGATTTTCATTTTTTTTTTTTTTTTTGTACTAAGTATTGTGCCACCACATTTTTTTACAGTGTCATTCGAAATTGATGAGATGGTTTTTTCTAAGGTATTTTACCCCCTTACGATGTCAGTCACTGAAGATTTCATAATAATCTATCTAAAACAATTATAAATAAATAAAGATACACTACTTCTATATTAAAGTTATTTCTTAATCTTTGAATATGCAAAGTATAAGAAATAATTCAACTTCCGGATGAACACGAAAAGTTTTATAGTTTAATAAGACACATTTTTTAACTTAAAATTGCACAGCTATAGTTTTTAAATCACTGTACTTTTCATATTGATAGCAGTTTAAGTATAAAATTCCCTGTCTTACCCTAAGTCATTTGTGAATTATGTAAGGTACCTGATTACAGCAGGATAAGCAAAGTGATGATACTATGAAAGGATTTTTTTTCTTACTTTTTTTCAAGAATTTATCTTTAAGGAGAAACAATACCTTGAAATTGATCAAAATATTGATTTTCTTTTTTTAATATTAACTGAAAGCTTCTTTAACTGTGAATATTTTGACACCTCATTTTTACACATAAACAACTAGTTTATATGTCAACCAATAGATAGCGCAACCTGCTGGAAGAAAACATATGCGGATCGTTTTGCCCCACTAGAGTTAATTTAGGTCACCTGCCCCAACTAATATATGTAACATTTTATAAACTGCTGATTTACAAACACAAACAAAATTTTTTGAATTAAAATGCACAATATAAAAGACTGATAATCGCACTTTATAAAATTAATGAAAAAAAAATAGAAATTGTACATTAAGAGTAACAAATAAGGTGCGTTCGTCCTATAAGGAAGTTTTAAAAATATTCAGATCTTGGTGTAATAGTATACAGTACCACGGATAAAGTAATGTATCCGAAATCTTTTGTGTATCTCAGTAAATACTATCTGCTTTCTATTATGCAGGAAGTAACTTGTAGTAAACTTTAGCAACATATGTCAATTTCATAAAATGTGAAATGTAATGCAATACTTTTGCGTAATTCTGTAAATTAATGACAAATATTCTTTGAACTGTAAATTGTATAAAATGAATATTTTAGCATATACTTTATAGATGCATATCAATTTTATTATATTCGTAAGAGTGAAACACCATTAGAAAGCACTTGAAACTATTTTTTCCTATTGGTTTTAATGTTATAGAATAATTTTGATTGGTCCTGCATGTAAGTAAACAATGCATGCGATTTTCAAAAATTTTAAAATCACATTACAAAATTAAGCAACAATTATTTTTTTTTAATTTCAAATGATTCGGTAGAGTACTTTTTGCTCTGTTGTATGTGGACAGACAGACTGACAGACAGAGGGACTTACGGATGGACTGAACGACTATAGATGCTACTTATTTACATTGTAAAAAAAAAAGAAAAGTAAAGAAAAGAAAAGAAAGAAAGATAGAAAGAATGTTTAAAAGAAATAAAATAATTTTTTTATTTTGATTATGCCTCAACAAACAAGTTATTTTTAATATAACTTTGAAATTAAGTTAGCACAGTATTTATTCTAATGAAAAAGTAAAATTTTCGATTTACTTAAAAGCTGACACCGTAGCATATTTTCTTAATGCGTTTTTATGTGTGGGTATTTAGACGAAAAAAACGTTGTATTTTCTTATGCGAAAAACATTAGCACAGCTCATTAAATACTTGTGAACATAATACTTGCAGTAAAATTTAACATGTTAAAAGCAAGCGAGAAATCTTAATAGAACAACATTTTTTAATCAGATATTGCTTTTTTGCGAATTAAAAGCTTATGAGGTTTTCTTTTATTTTGTGTTTGTGAAGATTTATTTGGCAGTAAATCATGTTTAAAATAAGTTTCCATGCTGAACGCGTGATGTTTTATGTAGAAAACAGATTGTATGTTATATGTAATGATTGGTGTATTCAATAATTTTTTAATTAACTTACCATGCTTTAAGTTTAAAAATTTTAGAATATTATAAAGTGAGACAAAGAAGATTGTTTCTTTTTAAACTGTGAAATAACAAATAACGTTTATTATATTTCTGGCATAAATTGTAATTTATACATTTACACTATATGGCCATTAATCACACGACACTTTCAGTTTTAGATATTTTGTCGAATATTTAAAAAATTGGAGAATTTTAGAAATTCGGGACTATAAAGAATTTGTTTGACTTCAAATTTATCAGCACAGATTTGATTAGCAGGATAATTAGGGGGTCAATGAAAAATCAAAGAAAAATATTAATATCTGCTACCACCCTGTAAATTAACTACCATTTTGCGACGGAAATCTTAAAAGAAAAAGATATGTTTTTTCACTAATTTTTAAAACTATAAATTTTTGCCTTATTAAATCGAGAAAATGTTCTGATTTAAAAAGGTAAATTTTATATTCAAAGTTCACTGACTGAAAAAAAAAAAAAAAAAAAAAAAAAAAAGTTAAATTTGCGGCTCTGCAATGTTGCCAGCAGTTTTTGCCATAAAAATTGTAATAAAATTAGATGTAATAAGAAAAATTGCATCTAATTTTACTAAATTTTTTACGAAAAAAACCGCTGGTAACATTGTTCCCAGAAGTTTTTCCCGTAAATTTAACAAATTTTTATTTTATTTATTTATTTTTACAGCGCTGGTGGAAATAAACAAGCATTCTTTCGCCTTTTCTCGGCACGTATTCGTGTCGCTCGTCCCCAAGGGGTTAAAATGCACAAATGATGTATTACTGCATGATCCGACCATGTGGATACTGCACAATGTACTCACTGATTATTGTAATAAATCTATTAAAGTAAAACCCTTAACTAATATAATTTAAACTGTTTAGTATTTTAAAATTTATTTAAAGTTAATGTTCTTCAAATATCATAAAAGTAAATTTTAGTAAAAATTAACTTTGATGCTCCAGTTTTATAGGTTTACTTTTATTTTACTTTAAAGCAATGGTAAGGTATGTTGATATGTGGTTTTTGAGAACTTAAAGTATTTGTGTAAAGAAGTTTCTCTGGAAGAAATTGTTACAACGTTCTGATGTTGTGCCATGTCCATACTTGAATCATTATTTTGTTTTTAATCCTTTTCCTTTATTGTTATATTTTTTATTAATAAAAATCGTTGGTTTGTTTTTAAAAACTTGGGTCATTCTTTTAAGCACATTTTTACATTTTTCACTTTCCAGCTTGAAGCCATATTATAGTTTATTTATAAAATTAATTTAAATAGTTTTAAATTAATCAAGAACCGGAAGTTAGCTCTATATGCTTCCGTGTACTATGCGAAAAACACGGGGTTAGCCTCTGCTTGTGTAAGTTGTGTCAGATAGACTCTAACAGTCTAAAATAACAGAACTAAAACGACAATAAAAAAAAAAGAAAAAAATTAAAATTGGCTATTTTTACAAAATCCCTCATCATTCAGCTACTTTTAGAGAGCAGCTAAAAATCAGCTCACTCCAATCGCGGCTTACTGTCTGAATTTTCATAATATTTGACTGTTTTATTATTATTATTATTATATAAAAAATTCTTTGTTATCGCTTGAGCGTGCATAGATTAAAATTATTTCATACAACTGCACATATGTCCTTAAATATTTGCTTTATTTATATTCAGATCGCAATCGATTGTTTCTACGATATTTGCTAATTTTTCTAAAACTGTTATTAAATTTGCATGAAAAACTTGCATCTGATATTAGCTAAAAACATGCCAATTTTTTTGAAAAATTAAAAAAAAATCGCTACATTTATATGAACATACGTGCTTTCTTAGCTCAACCTGTCTGCAAGAAAACTTATGCCGATCGTTTAGCCCCAGTATGGCCTTTTTAAGCCACCTTCCGCTAATAATATTTGTGACATTTTATAAACTGCTGAATTATAAAAGCAAACAATATTTTCTGAGTCTAAATGAGTGATATAAAAGGCTGATTTTCGCACTTTATAAAATGAATTTGAAAAAAAAAAATGTTTAAAAGAAACATGATAAAATTTTCATTTAGATTATATCTCAGCAACAAAGCTGTTTTTAATATCACTTTGAATTAAGTTGTGGCATAGTACTTATTCTAATGAAACTATTAGGATAAAAAGTAAAAAATTGGTTTCACTTAAAAGCTGACACTGTAGCATATTTTCTTAATGCGTTTTTATGTGTGGTAAATTTAGAAGGAAAAAAAAAACGCTGTGTTTTCTTATGCGAAAAACATTAGTATAGCTCATTAAATATTAGCGTGTATAAACACCAGTTATATTTAATATGGTAAAAGCAAGCGGCAAATATTAATAGAACAACAATTTTTAATCAGATACATATATATTGTAAATTAAAAACTCAAAGGTTTTTTATTTATCTTGTGTTTGTGTGGATTTATATGGCATTAAATCATGCTTAAGCTGTTTTTTAACTTAGAACGCATGATATTTAATGTTTTGAAAATATTATGTTACGTAAAATGATTTCTCGCCTGTATTCAATTATTTTTTAATTCGCTTACCATGCTATAAGATTAAAAATTTTAAAATATTATAAACTGAGGCAAACAAGACTGTTTCTTTTTAAACTATAAAAAAAAGTTAATTATATTTTTAATATAAACGCCAGTTTACACATATACACTATATGGCAATTATTCACCGTACATTTTAAATTTTCGATATCTTGTCGAATATTTAAAAAAAAATACTTGTTTGATAATTTTGAAACTTCTGAACTATGAATAATATGTTTAACCTCAAATTTACCAACATGGATTTGATAGTAAGTAATAGGTTGTTGCCTGGTGCAATATGATAAAGTTAAAATTATTTTCAACGTTAGAACACCAGAATATTCGTATTCCAAGCATACCGGTTTCGGTAGCATATAGCATACCTTCCTCAGTGCTAGTGGGAATTTGCTCATATATATACAGGGAGGATGGGGATTCAAGCGACAAGTTTCTTGACCAATAGGAAAACAGAGGATCCTAGGCAACAGCCAATAGGAAAACAGGGAACAGCCAATAGGAAAATTGGGTGGAAAAGAGAAAAGATATTGCGAGAATTGCATTACAAGATTAAGAAAAATTAGTTTTAATGTAATATTTCCAACAGTCTGATAATGGTGGAATAGCAAAATCACAATTAACGAGATTAGCAAGATTTTTATGGATATGGAAAGCTTCAAGGAAGTTAAGTTCTTGTATAGAAGTAGGTTCAGTTAGTATCTTAACCGAACTGAAGTCAAAAGCATGACTCGTCTCCCAGCAATGTTTTGCGATTGAGGATTTCTTGATTTCTTGTTTTTCAATATATTGCTTATGTTCTGTAATACGAAATTTTAGACTGCGTTTGGTTTGACCAATGTAAGAAAGACCACACTGACAATTAATATTGTAAATACCCCATGAATTTGATAATTCAACAGGATCTTTAAGGTTAACTCACTCTTTCCAACCTTTGGGTGGAACGTTTTAGGGGTCAGAGAACCTGAAAAACATGCTTTTATAAATTGTATGTCTGTGAGTATGTGAGTCTATCAGTCTGTTTGTATGTTGAAAAAAATTGTGGGTGCTCTATCTCAAGAATTAATGCACAGAATTCCATAAAACCTTAGATTCGACATTTTAAAAAATTAGATGTTTTTTAAATAAAAATTAGTAAAATAAGCTGTTTTAAAAGATTTTTTTTTATTTTGTTTAATTTTTAGCATTAAGTATTGCATCACCAGTATTATTACAGTATTATTAAAAATTTAAGAGATGGTTTTAAAGATAGTACACTGCAAAAGAATAGCCGTTGAATTTACGGCGCAGCAATGTTGCCAACAATTTTTGCCGTAAAAATAGCAGTAAAATTAGATATAATAAAAAATTACATATAATTCTACTGCAATTTTTATGCGTGAATTTAACAGATTTTTTTCAGTATATGTAACCTTAAGAAACTTTTATATATTCTTACAGTGTACACGATAATATACGGTATTTTTGAACACGTTACATTTTTACGATACATTTGAATATTTCTTTTATCAATTCTCTTGTTTGTGAAATTATTTAACTTTCACAAGGAAAAACCTGTACCATTTTCAATAAACACAAATTCCCTTTATCTAAAACTTTTGTCTAATCTTAAAAAAATTATATTTTCATTAAAAGCAACAAAACCTCATTAAAAGTTCAAATCTATTCAAGATGTTAAGAAAGTAGCATCACATGTTCTGGCGTTTAGTTAATTAGTGACTTCACAAATAAGATATCTCTGATCCCGCACAAATAAAAAGATATGCGAAAAAGGGATTTTTTTACCAGTTTCTAGAGAAAAAATATGTTATTACAATAATTAACGACAATATTTTTTAAAAGTCTTCTTTTTTATCTTTGCTAAGTTCAAGACAGCATTTTTGCTGTAGAAAGTAACTTTGTTTCCCTAAGTAACGAAGTTTTGTTAAAGATTTCAGGAAAGGTTGAAAAGTGTTTCATAATTTATGCTTAACGTCTGATTTTTCTTACTTGCTTAATGAGCAAGTTGAACAGCAAGATGAAAAAAAATATCATATAAAATGTAAATTTTCAAACATCCAAAAATACATGCACGGTTTTATATAGTACATTCTAATGAATGTACTAAAAAATGGAAGTAAATATATTTGCATTTGAAAAAGTAGTTGGTATATTTTACAATTTAAATTAAAAAAATAATTTTAGTAACAATATCTTAATATTAATAATATGTATTCCACAACGAAAAAGTAAGAATTTATATTATAAATAAATATTTTGCTTCTAAGACGTTGTATAATAACAAAAACATTTAAAATACATTTAAAAATTTTATTTACATGTTTCAACTCTTTTTAGTCGAGTCATCTTCAGAATGTAAATAGAAAGTAAAATTACAAACATAATGAACGTGAAAAATTGGAATAAATAATTATTGAAATCAAATTAAATAACATCTGATATGTTATTAAAATTATTTTTCACATTAATCTTAACAACATATTCTGTCTTAGAAGAATTTATTTTAGTTTATTTGATTTCAGTTTTAAGTACTGTGCCATAACACATTATTACGGTATTATTCTAAATTGGGGAGAAGATTTCAAAGGTAGGGTGGTTACCTTAAGAAACTTTTGCATTTTCTTACGGAGTACAAGAAAATATAGGGTATCTTAAAGCTTTTGTTTTATGGATTCTGTTATTTGAGAACTTATATAACTTTCACAATCAAAAATGCATGCCATTTCCAAATAACACAAATTTTCTTTATCTAAACCTTTTTTCTAATCTTAAAATGTTACATTTTAATTAAAAGCAAGAAAACCTCGTTAAAAGTTCAGATCTATCCAAGATGTTAACGAAGTAACATCATATAATCTGGCATTTAATTAATTAGTGACTTCACAAGTAAGATATCTTTGATTCCGCACAAATAAAAAAAATGCAAAAAAGGAATATCTCTTTTACAAGTTTCTAGCGAAAAAATATGTTGTTTCAATAATTAACTACAAATTTTTAAGAAAAAGTCTTCTTTTTTATTTTTATAATATTGCAGCAACGATTAAATGTAAACTAATGTTTAAACCCACTCATTTTTTTTCTGTTAGTTTAACCTTTAAAAATTATCTCTTATTTAATAGATTATTTTACTTAAAAAAAAGGTTTCTTTTATTTTCAACGTTTCAGAACGGTGGTTTTTAAATTGTAGTCTGCAGAACGTCTCGCATTAATTGTAATTTTATCCATTTATTTAAAATACAAAAGAAATCTTTTAAATAAATTGAAACGAATAAGAAGAATAATATTAAAAAGTGAGAAATTGCATATCAAACGTAGCAAATGGGGGTGCGTTCGTACTATAACGAAGTTTTTAAATATACAGTACTTCGGATACAGTACAGTAATCGAAATCTTTTGTGTGTCATTGTGAGTGCTATATGTTTTCTACTATACAGAAATTAACTTGTAGTAAACGTATATCAATTTCATAAAATGTGAAATAGTTTAATATAATTGAAACGCACGTTAAATAGAATACTTTTGTGTAGCCCTGTAAATTAAAAATGCATTTTTTGCCCCATAGATTGTACAGAAAGTATATTTGAGTATATTTTTCATTGATGCATGTTAACCCATTAACGCCCAACGTCCTCGTTTGAGGACGGTTACAAAAACAGCAAGAAAGCGGTTTTCCCACCAGTAAAGAGGAAGAAAAATGTGTACCTTATTTCACGAAACAGAATCCTTGATAAATTTAGATAAAAGTTAATTTGCTTTTAAAAGTGGTGGGAAATACAAAATTTAAATTTTAACGAAGAAAATAATTCGGGCGTTAATGGGTTAATTTTACTATGTTTGAAAGAGCGTAATATCATTAAAATGAATTTGAAACTATTTTTTCCCATTGACTGTAATGTAACGGAATACTTATCCGTCCCTGTAATTCAACTATAATACATTCGATTTGGCTAAAATTTTAAATGACTTGACAAATTTATATAATAATTATCTATGTTAAATTTCAAATGATTGGGTTGGGTAGTTTTTCCGTTGTTATATGCGGACAGACGGACTGAATGAATATACCTGCTACGTGTTTACACAATTACGAACGCACTTAAAAAATATATTGGTTTCTGAGTTTCCTAAAGATAAAAAACGCTTTTCGGATCCATAGTTAACTCGATAGGCTTTATAGTTTATTTTCGCTCGTGGTTACATTACATCTTACCAGAAAAGGAAACTTGTATATATTTTTACAGCGTACAAAAAAATATATGTTATATTACATGTAAACATTTTTTATGGCTTCTCTTATTTGTAAACTTATTTAACTTTCACAAGCAAAAATCCGAGCCATTTCCAAATAACACAAATTCCCTCAAGTCTAAATCTTTTTTCTGTTCTTAATATGTTACATTTTATTTAAAAGCAACAAAACCTCATGAAAAAGTTCAGATCTATTCAAGATAATAATAAAGTAGCATCACATATTCTGGTGCTTAATTAATTAGTGACTTCCCTAGCATGATATATATGATCCCGCGCAAATAAAAAAGAACTTCAAAAAAGGCTTTTGCTTTTTACCTGTCTCTAGCGAAAAAATAAGTTGTTATAATAATTAACTATGAATGTTTAAAAAATATTTTTTAAAAATCTTTACTATGTTCAAGTCAGCAAAAATTAAAGTTTAAATCCGCTAATCTTTTTTACTTATCTGTCACACGTTGTATAGGGTAAGTCTTGGAATCGTTTTGAAAATAGAAATTTTATTAAAATACAAGTTTCTGACACAGGAACAGATTCTGAAAAGTATAATTTTAGAAAAAAAAAAATTGCCGCCGATCTGTCTGCGGGTCGATCAGTTCATCTGTCTGTCTGTCTTGTATTTAAACGCTCTATATCCCGAAAAAATTGAGGTAGAGACTTGAAATTTGGTGTGTTCTTAGCATATAATAATAGGAAGTAGCATATTTAATATCAGTAACCTTGATTATCCGAAACGATTTTTTTTCGGTCTCTCAAAATATTCGTTATGAGGAAATGTATTAAAAAAAATCGAAATTTTATATTTTAAGGAGTGGATTTAAAAGACAATAAAAAAGAAAAAACACATATTTTGCATAAAGTACGAGGTCGCTCGAATAATTAGTTTCCGAAATATTTGTAATCATATTTTCCCACTCTTCGATTTTTCATGACCCTTTATTTTATTCAAATTTCAATTCACAGATATATTTTAACTGGATTTAAGACGCTTAATTCCACGCAGTAAATTGTTATTTTATGTAACTATTTTTTTTTTTTTTGAGTTATAAGCATGTTTATTTAATATATTCGGTACTATTGAGTAGTTTGGCTTTTATATAATTTGTAGAAATTGGTTCATCAGCAATTCATTAACTGAGCATTACTATGTGTTAAACATATTCTAATACCCGTTTAAATTTTATTTTGGCATTGCGATGCATTTTATAAATAGTTTACACATATTTTATTTTCATTTTTAATAGTTCGCATATCCATGATGTTTGAGTATTATGGTTGCCCCCAATGACTAGTTTTCTGTTAGTTTAAAATTTAAAATTGATCTGTTATTTAACAGAATATTTTACTCTTAAGGGGGCAGATCATGTTGAGCAGTCAGAAAATTATCGCATTTAAAGCTGTATGAGAAATTTGTATAGTTTTTTAGCCAATGAATGAAACGCAACAATTTTTCTTTTCTTTTACACATTCTTACGTTGGATAAGATATTTAGCAATTTCATATACACTGGCGGAAAAAAAAAATCCCAACACCAAGAAAAACTTATTGTAGAGTAATGAAATTTGGACAGTGGATTTGTCTAGTTAAAATGTTTAATTGATTAGATTTTCGAGATCATAGGTTAATTTAAGGTCAATAAAATGCATTTCAAATGTGAAATGCTGTTACATTAAAAGTCGCTGTAACCTCCAGAATTTTGAATGCATACTTGCATACGTGCATGCATTGTGTCATACAGGTGCCGAATGTCACTTTGTCGTATGGAGTTCCATGCTTGTTGTATTTGCTGTGTTCAATACTGTGATGGTCAGTGCTGGCTGGGGATGAGATTCGGAGTTCTCGTCCAATGATAGCCCATACGTGCTCAATGGAAGACAGATCTGGTGATCTCGCTGGTCAAGGTAACAGGTCGACACTCTGTAGAGCACGTTGCGTTACAGTAGCGGCATGAGGGCGCGCGTTATTCTGTTGAAAAACGCCCCTTGAATGCTTTTCTTGAATGGCAACACTACAGGTTGAATTACCGGACTGACTTACAAATTTGCAGTCAATGTGCTTGGGATAAGCCCGAGAGTGCTTTTGGTGTCATAGAAAATTGCTTTTTAGACCATGACTCCAGATTGTAGATCCAGTGTTTTTAAGCCGCAGACAGTTTGATTGCAGGCATTCCCCTGGCCTCCTTCTGACCAGCACACGGCCATCACTGGCACGAAGGCAGAACATGCTTTCATCAGAAAACACAACAAATCTCCACTCCATCCCCCAGTGAGCTCTGGCTTGACATCATTGGCTTCGCAAACGGCAATGGCTTAGAGTCAGTGGAATGCATGCCTTGCATCGAGCTGTCCTTGAAGTAACCGATTTCTAACAGTTCGTTGTGTCATTGTGGTACCAACTGCGGCTCAAATTTCTGTCGCAGGCACAATACGATGAGCCACAGGCGTACGCCGAATACGACGGTCTTTCCTCTCAGTAGTGCCACGTGGTCACCCGGAACCTGGGCTTCTTGAGGCAATACCATCCCTTGACTATTGCTTCCTACAATCATGCACAGTGGATACATTCTGTCCAAGTCTTTCTGCAAAATCGCGGAAAGAAAATCAACTTTCTTGTAGCCCTAATTTGCGACCTCTTTCCAATTCGGGGAGCTGATGATAATAGCTTCTTCGTCTTCTTAAAGGCATTCACGATCAACCTCAACTCAATTCGTCAAATTTTGAAGAGAAAAAATGCTCACGAACTTTACAACACTCATTTAAAGTAAACCTGACTTTAAAGTTGTGAGTGGCGCTACTAGTGCCACACTTATGCGCGAAGCCCAAAATTTGAATCAATGTCATCTTTCAGATGTATAAACACGCCTTTAAAATTTCGTTTGGTTAACACAAGTCTTTCTAGGTGTTGGGATTTTTTTCCGTCAGTGTATTTAGTATTATAATTTAATTAAATCTTAAGGACAAAAGTGGTATTTGAAAAATAGGAATATTGCCTTATGCATTTTGCTCGCGAGATTATAAAAATTTTACTGTTGATACATGTTTAATATTAAATATTTTGTTACTTTTAATACTATATTTTACATTTAACCTAAATTTGAAAGAATATTCGCATAGTTTAGTATAAATAATTGCTTTTATAATCACAGGATAAATGACGTCGAATTTCGACGAAAGATAATATTTAAAAAGAAACTATTTCATGGATTTATAATAAAATTACAATATTAGTTACAATATAAAATGCACCGTGTATTAGTAAGTGTAACTTTAGAATAAAAGGTATTTAATCTAAAGTTAACAAAATATTATTTCTATAAAGAAATTAAACTTTAGTCGTTCATTTAAGCTGTAAAAAAATAATAAAAATCTGTTTTCTTTCTTTCTTTCTTTCTTTTCTTTTTTTTTTTTTTTTTTTTTTTTTTTGATAAAGTTATCATTAAAAGCTCTTATACTAGTATTCCAAAATGGAAAAAATAAAAGATTAATCCACTTTGACTCAATTTTTTCCCCGTGAAATCTAAACCGACACCATTTTTACCAAATAAAAATTTAAATATTCACCTTTCATATCTGTATTCACCGTTTAAAAAAATCGGCATTTTAATTTAATCATTTTAATTCAAAACTTGATGTCTCGATGCTATTAGCTGAAACAAATACAAAACTATTTATATTCTTTAAAATGTTAAAAAAATGTAAATGAAATGAAATTTAATGAATTTTATAACGAATAATATACTCGACACAGCACGTAATTTATTTATTTATTTTTTTTTTTCATTTTTAACTAGTGAATGGTAACATAAAGATTCAGTAATATAAAAAATGTTTCGAAAACTGCAAGAAAATTAATATTTTTTTAAAAAATAAATTAAAATACAGTTTTTAAAAATATTGGATTTAAAAGTAAATTTTTTTCCTATACTACGGTGTAAAAATTAAAAATGTGTGGTGTTTAGAAGTTTAAAAAAATGCAGTAGTAGAAATTGCAAAACCGAATTAGTATTTCAAATTTCTGCCATTTGCAAAATGACGTATGCGTTACGTACAGATACTTTTGGCTTTTATATTATTGATATTCACTAAATTTCTCCAAAAAAATTAGACTTTTTCTTAATTCACAATTATCTGTGACAAAAAATCCGACTAAATTGAGGTTCAGTATAAACTAACGCATCTAAACTTAGAATATATATAATTTCAAGGTTCTATGAAAATATTTTTTAAAATAAAAATGAACACATTATAAAAAAAATTATAAAAAACGTCTTCAAATTTAGCTTATAACATTACAGCGAATGCTTCTATGCAAAATATTTTTAACTGCAGCTTCTGTTCTAACTGGTAAAATTCTTTTTGCAGAGAATTTGTAACTTTTGAAAGTATCCAATCTGAAATATGTAATAAATCATTCTTTAACCATCAACTGATCTGCCCTCTTAAAACAAAAAGTTATTTTCTTTTTCAATTAATGTTTAAGAGCAGTGTTTCTTAAATTGTAGCCAGCAAAGCCTCTCGCATTGAAAGTAATTTTAATTTTTTTAAATGAGCCTTTTCGACACTTTTCATAAAATCGACTCTTTTTATTACTTAATTTAAGTTGAAAATATTATTTAACCTTTTGAGCTCTGATGGTTGAATTTTCTACCACTTAATTTCAATTCCTAAATGTCACAACGGTACCAGAAATTTGGACCAAATTTATTTGAAAAAGGTTTAATGCATTTTTTCGTGTATATCCTTAACAGATTTTTTTCTTTGCAAAATACTGGTGCAAATGAGACATTTGAAATTTTGAAGATATTTACCCATTAGAGCTCAAAGGGTTAAATATGTTTATGATGCAAATATATAGTGTAGAACATACTAGCATAATACAAAAATTTTATTTAAACAGTTCAATTATTTCAGACAAGTTTTCCCCTTAAAGGGTTCATTTTAAGCTATTATTCCGCTTTTTATTCCGTTTTTTTTTTCTATAAGAGTGAATGAATTCACTTTCAAAGGAAACAATTTAAAAAAAACAATCCAAATTAGCTTAATATGTTTGTTAGTTTTAAGCTTTAACATTTACATCGTAATTAAAAAAAAACTTCATTAAATTCACAAATTCATTGAAGATTTTAACTAAGTCGTACCCCATGTTCCGGCATTTAATTAATTAATGACTTCATAGATATGCATCTTTGATCCTGCATACACAAAACAAACAGCAAGAAAAGTTTATTTAGCTGTTTTAGAATCAAAAACAAATCACTAAAAGAAATTTTTTAACTCAAATTATTAAAAAAAGGATTTTTTATGTAGATGACTTCACGGGAAATTAACATTGCATTTAAAAAAAAAAATTCAGTTTAAAAGAAAAATGATCTTTTAATGTTGCTGGCTTCACAAAAACGTGTGTGCAGGATTTAAAATTTAAGATATAACCGAGGTATTATACAGTAATACCTCGGTTTTTGTTGATTTCAGTTCTCGTCATTTTCGGTTTTCGCCGATTTTTTTCAGTGAAAAATTTGTCTGGGTTTTCATCGGTTGCCTCGGATTTCATCAGGGTACTCTACACTGTTAAAAAAAAAAATAAAGAAAGAAAAAAAATAAAGAAAACTAGAAGATTTTACTGAAATTATTCTGGTAATCTGGACGCCAGTACAACTTACTGTTTTTTAACGGAAAATGTTCTGTAAATTCCAGAAAAAATTGCAAAAAACGGAAAATTGTCTGGAATTAACGAAAAATTTTCTGTTAAAAAGTAGTTAACTGTACAGGCGTCCAAATTACCAGTACAATTTCCGTAAAATCGTTTTTTTTTTTTAATGTAATGATTTCACTACGTTTCCTGTAAACCACTACGCGCTTTTCTGCTTCATGTAGCATTGTTTCTCATACTATGTGCATCACCCCGCGTGTCTAGGCCAAAAATTTTGATGCATTTTCCAGGTATCTTGGGGCATTTTTGATTAATTTAATCCATTATGGGACCAAAGAAAGTTTTCTGATACAGCTGAGCTTAAACATATGGTGCAGCCAATGAGATTCATTTACACAGTTTATATATTTTAGCCGAAATGTGTATTTTTTAATAGATTCTAGTGCACTGAGTACGGAAAAATTGTTGAAAAAATCTATCTAGTTAAAAAAATATTTACTGAATAATTAAAAGAATAATAACATGAGATGTAAAAAGAAAAAATTAGAAATGATAGATTTTCTTCTTCTTTCTATAATTTTCTTTATCTGCTTCTCTTAAAACAAACCAGCAGTAACCCTAACATACTTTTGTTGTAAAAACTTTTGTGTCAGTCTTCCAAAATTTTCAGGTCTTGGTGAAAACGAGAATCTGCCTTTGCAACCTGCTCGCCACTCAAGGTGCTCAAGTTTTCAGGGAAAAAAGAATCCAAGTGTAAATGGAGGAAATGTACCTTTAACCTTCCTACTCTGAATGGGTCTAAGCGACCATAACTATAATTTGTTTTATACGATTCGAACCAGAAATTTTTTTATAAAGAAAGTTAAATAATAGATTCAGAGAAATAAGTCAATTAAATATATTAAAATATTATAAATAACAATTCTGGTGTGAAATGTTTTTATCAAGATTGCGTACAATTTGAACAAGGTAGGAAGGTTAAAGACATGTTCGCACCCGTTGCATGCTAGTTTTTTTTAAATAAAACAGCAGTTTTTTTCATAGTTTTCTCCTTTAGAATTTATTAAGAACGACTGAGTCCATGAACGACTGTTTCCCATAGACATTGTGAGAAAAAAGACTTTGTCAATCTGCCCCATGTCCCAGTGTGCCCCTTTCTCTCGTACCAAATTTTTCATGTTTTTTTTTCTTTTTTAACTTTAAAATTTACTATTTTCAAAAAGTGCTTACGTGTTAATAAAAAATTAAAATTAATTTCAAATTCGGCACAGAATATTACATTATCACAATTATTAATCTTGCACAATTATTAAAAACTACAAAAATTGACTTCCCAACTAATGTGGGCTAGTGTAATCTAAAGTGTTGGTTTTCACCATTTTATTTAACAAAAATTCTGTTTGTCTTTTTTGCTTTGTATATGTTTATTCCAAAATGTATAATTAGAACTAATAAGTCAAAATGATTTAAATTTCGAAATTTATATTGCAAGATTACTTTTACTCTCAACCACTTTTTTAACATGTATCTGACAAACTTATTTTTCTACTAAATTTGTGAATGCCCCCAAATTTGCCGTAAAAAGTATGTTCCAAGTTATAGCTGTTATTCAATCAATATTAATCGTAAATGACGGGATTTATTATTATTTTTTTAATTATTATTATTATTATTATTATTATTATTATTATTATTATTATTATTATTATTATTAATTTTTTTCTTGTTAGTTTAACAGGAAAATTTTACTAAATACAACTTATAAGACCGGGGGACCGTATAAAAATTTAAATTTCGAATTTTTTTAAATAAATGTTAACATTGACCCAAACAGCTTGTAAGATATTTCTTTCCCTCACTTAAAACATTTTTGTAACTGGAACTATATGTCTATGACTAACAGTTTAGTAATTAGTCATTGGACACCGTTGAAGTGGAGACCCTGTATAGACGAAAGTAAAAAATGTGAAGTGATAGATTTTTTTTCAAATACCGCTTTTCATTATCAAGATGTAGTATAATAAGAAAATAGGTACTTCATCAAAAGTATATTAAAAAAAATAATAATTTGTAAGTGTATTGATTTTGGTAATGAGTGGTGAAGATATGGAAAAGCAGTAGAAAAAAATTCTGAAGAACTCATCACTGAAAAACTGAAGAATATAATCAGCTGCAAGCATAATAGATAACAGATGAAGAAGAAGAGACAAGGAAGAATTTACATTCTTCAAAGATTAAGGATATCTCCTTTATGCAGGGGTCGGAGCATATAGGACAAATTTTATTGTTCTTGCCAGTATATTTTATAAATAATCTTTCAGAGACATTTTTATAAGATATGCAATAGAGCTATCTCATGGAGATTATTGATAAACAGATTACTGGTATGAAAAATAAAATTTGTCCTATATGCTCCGACCCCTGCCTTTATGGAGTAAGGTACAGGGCGTTGTGTGTAAAAAATCACTCAGACAAAGCTATTGCAAACCATGTTGTGTCTGCAACTTGTTTAATGGTAATGTCTTATCCCATTTTAACACGTTGACTGCCAACTACGAGTAACTCGTAGATTGCGTTCTTTTCTATGACGGCAACTACCAGTTATCTCTTAATGTGTTTACTTGCCATTTTTGTCCAGCTACGATTAAACTCGCAATATATCAGTGCTAATATCGATAGATGGCTTCTGGGAAAAGAACAAAAAATCAATGCTCGCTTGGATAAACATAAAATTTATTAACACTAAAACAACCGGGTATTTTACTAAAGTTTTATAACAAGTGTTTCGCACCAGAATTTTAATTTTAAGCTATTTAACTTATTTTATTCATCTATTTTTCGCCTGCATATATTTAACATATCTTTTGAAGAAAATTTTGGTTCGAATCGACTATTATTTTTCTGGCAGGGGTCATTTTGACTCCTAATGGCGGTTCTAGTGTTAAAAAACGATAAAAAAATATAATTACCAACTACGAGATAAAGTCAACTACGTCAATAATTCGTAAGCCCCCCCCCCAAAAAAAAAAAATATTGTTTTTGATGATACTTATGGACTAGAATTAGAGTTTGGCCAATTTTTTGAAAATTGCCGTGGTAGTCAACGTGTTAAGGAAATCTTAAAAAGGCGGCAGAAACAGACTACTTTTTGGGCAATATATGTTCTTTAAATCTCAAGTTAGTCTTATTGCCAAAAGACCGAAAAGGGAAGTGGCCCCATATATAGTGTTTTTACACCATACGACAAGAACACTGTATCCATTTTTTACTATTTTTAGCATTCAACACTATACTTTTTCTGAATATAATGTATTTTTGGCACGTATTTTGGTGTGTTTAAAGCGAATTAATTGGATTCACATAGATTCACATGGAAGTAATTGCCTCGATTTTCGTCGGTTTTGGGTTTCATTGATTGTTTTCGAACGGATTATCGACGAAAATCACTGTACTTGGCGAGGTATTGCTGTATTTTAATGATGTTAATGTCAGCTCTTGGAGACGTATTTTCTACCAATTTAAAATATTCGAGAAATTTAAAGGAAAAAGGGAGAATGCAACTAATGTGATATTAAGTATAGTAAGAAAAACACAGATCTTAAAAAATTATATATAAAAAACATCCAAATAAATTTTAATGAAAGTAAGTCAATTTTTCCCTTTAATCTACACTATTCATCAATAAGAGAAATCATAGAAATTGTCCTTTGCTAAATTTTAATATGTAACGACGCATAACCATTTAACATACCAAAATTATGGCTACAGTTATTCAATGGTTACGAATATAAAGACAAATAAATTGAAACAAGCAAAAAAATCATACGTCAAGCATGATTATGAAACACTTTCTAACACATTCAGAATAATGTAACAAAACAGCAGCGTTTAAAGAATTAAAATATTGGGTCTCATTTCGCCATATGGTAATGTCTAACACATTTCAAAACTTACAACCGAAAAATTATCTGAACGTTTTAGCAGCCCTGTGTATGATATAGAGATTTGTATATATTAATAACATGCACTCCAAAATATGGTTTATTTAAGAGATATATATATTCCAGTTGAAAATTCCCTTTCAACAATTTCCTTATCAAATATTACCTAAATAAATCACCAATTAATTTATTTACGAAAATTTTTAATAATCAAAAGAAATTAAAATAATAATAATCAATGTATGACAAATCAGATCATAAAATCTATCAGAAAGAAAAGATTGAGTAAAGTGCCGTACTATTTATATAAAAAAAATTTCATTAGTTCTGACTTGTAGTGAAAGAATTAAATCTCTATAAGACATACATAATATTACAATAAATTTGGAAATACAGCCTTATTTGCTCTTAATTTTGATAAATTGCTAATAAAAAGTAATCTGAATTATTCTTGGAGAAAAAAATCTAAGTCATTCCAATAGGAAAGAAAGAATGAGTTTAGATCTGAACTTCGTAGCAAATATATGGTTTATTTATATTACTAGGAATGTAAAGATATATCCTTTGGATGCAATCCAAATGTTCAAATTTCGGATTCATTTAATCACTGAATCAAGGGAAGGAAAATAATGATGAACAGAACAGTTTCCTTTAACCTTTTATCTCCCAACGGTACATATAAGTACCATAAAAAATTATTTATTATAAATTTCTTTTAATACGTCAATTAATTGTAATAGTGTTTAGAATGAATTACAGATACATTACTTTATTTTGTTCCAAAAGCATTATTGGTTACACGAAACAAAAATATTTTTAAAACGATGATTTCTTTTGCCTTTGTATCTTTTCAGCTTTCTTGGCGCTGAGGGAGGGGGATGGAGATTTTTCAATTCGGAAATATTTCTATATTTACATTGTAAGAGCATCATATTTGTACATTTTATAATTCTACAAAATACGAAGAAAACAATTTAAATAAAAGATTTCAATGGAGTTATAAATATTTCACAAAATTCCTGTAAATTCAAATTTAATTAATCCTTCTAAAATATTGAATCCTTCAAAAATTTATTAAAGGATTATGTAAATCTTTTAATTTATGTTACACAATTTACGTAAAATGCTTTAGAATGTAAAATTTTCATGCATTCTTAATGCGGTAAATAAAGGGTTAAGGGGTCTCAAGACTCAAGTTTCAAAATGTTAATATTTTTCGATGTTAAATCCTTATTTTTTCAGAACATTTTGATGTAACAGTTTCTTCGAATTCTCCATCGGAATAGAAGTTATATTTTAGAATTCCGCTGAATAGCTGAAGTGATATTTCCGAAATTTCGAAGTCATTTTCCTCTAAATGATATTTTAGGCATAACACTGTAAAAAAAAAAAAAAAAAAAAAAAAAAAAAAAAAAAAATCACGAGGTTACTAAAAACTTTTTAGTAGATTTGTATTCCACAAAATTTTTTAGTAACCATTACCCACAGTACAAATAGTAACCATTACAAATTTTATTTTTGCAAGTGAAGCAAACATTTCTTTTGTAAACTGAACAAAAGAATCTTTTGTATAACTAACTTTTTAGTATGAGGCATCAAGCAAATTTTAGTAACAGCTCCAAAATTATTTTTAGTAATCATTACTCACAGATTTTTAGTAACTATTCCAAATTCAATTTTAGCAAGTGAAACAAACACTTATTTTGTAAACTGTATAAATGAATTTTTCGTATAACTAACTTAAAACCTTTTAGCGAGAACCACCAAATAAGTTTTGTTGTTGACGTGTGCTCGAAGGGCAGGAACTTCCTTTAAGCTGTATCCAGTGACTAAGAAACCAGACTTGTGCAGCGGAATTTTTTCGGCATAGCCTCAATAGATGGCAGCACCAAACATCGCCACATGCTCAATTTTGATGTGCATCTGAAGGGGAGGGAAAGTCCAAACGAGTACTACACTGCATCTACTCGGTGCGTCTTTTGGTGGTGTCTAGCATCGAACCCTGGACCTTTCAGCCGGGAATTCGGTGTTATAACCACTAAGCTATCACGGCCACACCAAGCGAGTTTTAGTAATAACTATTAAAAATCTAAAACTATTATCTCTATTCGTTGCTAGCTTTTTCCTAGTAATTCTTACAGATTTTCTTGTAACTGAGTAAGATTACAAAAATTGTTTTAGCAATTGTAAGGATCACTGAGAGAAACTAAAATTATTTTAATAGATCGACCCTTTTTTTTACAGTGAACGCACACCATATTTCAAAAACATTTTGAATGTATTTTTATGAAATTTTCAAAATATAGGTTTTATGTTAGTCTGTATAAATTGAACCTAAAATTTCATATTTAATGTAAAAAAATATTTTTAAAGTGACTATACTATTGAAACTTACAAAATTTCGCCTTAGCTAAATACAACTTCGTATTAATAATATAAATATGTTTTAAATACAAGCTTCTTTAGGTTTTTTGTAATTATTATAATCTGAAATATAAGTTGGTACCAAAATTTTCACTATAGTTGCAGAAAGTGTTTTGTAATCCTGCACATAAGCTGATGTAACAATTTTTTGCTTGTGAAAGGTTTGACAGTTTAGAGCTTCTTATTAATCATAGCTTTGCATATAGCAATTTTTTAAATACAAAAAATGAAAGAGTCATACTTAATAAGTCAGAGAACTTACATTGTCATTGAAAAAAAAAATGTGTTTTAAAATCATACACATTTTAAGATATTAAGTGTTGAAAATGGTCTCTTTTTTTACACTTTTGAAAGTACTAAGACGGCGTAAAACGTTCGATAATGCTTTTTTCTCTATTATGACCCTATAGGGCTTAATTTCTAACTAACAGTACTTGAGCTCTAATTTTTCTGCAGTAATGAAAACTTTAGTGTGACAATCCTTCCCTCTTGCCCCTCCATTCACATATTTCTACTTCACTAATTATTCACTAAATTTAAAACAACTTTTTCTGTAGCAAAATTTTAAAAATCTATTTTGCCTATGTCCATATTAATTTACATGTATTAAAACATTATAAATGAACAAAGCAAAAATATAAAAATTAATTTTTAAAGTATAATGATTACATTATATACATTAAAAGCTAAATTCAATTAATTTTAAACTAATGATATTTATATAATTAACGTATAATATATCAGTATTAAAATTAGAAGTGCGGAATTTTCCAAAGATCCTATTAGTCAAAAATTTCTCTATCCTCTTCAGACCTGAGCATAAAATAACTGTACAAATATATATTTATTGCTTTTGCATAATCGAAATGACACCGTAGATGGTAGAAAGAGTCATTTTTATGAAATCAGTACTTTAGGTAACTGGTAATTTAGATTTACAAATATGGATACAAAAGTACAAATCTCCTTAAAACACCAGTTTAACGATCAGTAATACAAATTAACTCATTAAAATTAAGATCTTTATACAAGTAAATGACCAGCAAATTCTCAAAATTTTTCATTGTAAAACATTTAAGTTAAATAATCATTAATATTTCTCACTTTCTTGACCACAATGTCTTGAAGGTATTTTCGAAACTCGGATGAAAATATTTATTTTATGAGGTAATATTTATTAATGCTCCCATTTATTGATTTTGTTTTAAAGCAAAGAACATTCAGCTGTATAGAAGTAAAGTAAAAATGCAAAAAATTCGGATAGTTTAGTTTTTATAAGGAAAAGAATGGAGGTACACATTTTTGCACCTCAGGTCTGAAGAGGTTAAACTAACTAGGAAAACGTAACATGTTAGGCTTCACTGGGCAGTATTTATAAACTCAGATTCGTTCTGGCTTAATATTTAAATATATTTTTAAATATTAAGTAGCGAAAAATGTTAGAACTACTGCGCTCGTATGAGTTTCAGTGCATATGAAGCGCCGCGGGGTATTAAGTGGATCATTACTTTGCAAACGTAAACAAGAAGTAACAACTAAGGTACCCTGGGGTAATAACGCCAGGCGGGGTAATAACGCCAAGTGCTTATATTTTGCATAATTATGAAATAATCAGGTAAATGACACCCATGTGCTCTGCGCAGAAGGGTTTTGAGTCATATAAATCGCAAAACACAGCTTCAAGTTAATTTGTTTCATTTTTAAGTCTTATTGTTTTTACAAACAACTAAAATTAACGCTTGATCTAAAATTTGCGAGATACGTTTTCTGATGTGAACTCTGTCTTTTTATCCGGAAATACTTTGTTAATTACATAAATTTGTAGTGCATTTCATGTACTTTTAAAATGTTGTTGAAGATTTTGGATATCTTCTCGAGATAATTTGTAATTTAAAATGCACTGCGCAATAACTATACCGGGGTAATAACGCCAATACTTGACAATAGTACCCCGGTTGATTTCCAACAGTGGCCGAGCTACATCCTAAATACTGATTCAAGTAAACACAGTTAAAATTGTGCAATGTTTCTCATATTTCTATTTAAGCGGTCCTTTTTAAGCAAAAAGAAGCTCACGGTCTGATATTCTTTTGCCTCACCCCCCCCCCTCCCACACCACACATTTATTTTTCTTACACTTTCACAAAAAATTGAACATTTTCAATAGTTTAGAATGCAATTTGTCAATTTCTAAGTTTGTAGAGTTTGTATTTTTAGAATTGGGTTATCTACATGCAATTATTCCATCTTATTTCATAGTTTTGTTTGCATGGCGTTATTACCCATATAGGTGGGTAATAATGCCAAATAGCATTGGTCAAGAAAAAACGCCATTACATTTTATGAATACATATCTGTTAAATTATTTTATTTTATATAGATAGTCAATGAGTTGCTGTATCAGATCCTATATTTGTTTGAAAAATACAGTCTAAAACTAAGCTGTGAAAATTGGTAGAACCTTAACGTGGCGTTATTACCCCAGGGTACCTTATATATGAGGACCCCAGAAGCCAAGGGGTATAATTGACAAAATTGAAAAAAATAAACTAAATACACAGACGACCTAAAAATATGCTTTTTTCATTTCAGGTTAAGAAATATAAGTGATTTTCTTATTATTTGCTGAGTTATAGAGGTAAACCACTTTTTTCGAAAAACAAACAATATTGATTAATTATACATTTAAAGAAAGTTTTACTTTATTTTTTAACATTTATTGAAATAAGAGTTCAAAGACCAGAATGCAACAAGCAGAAATTTCCTATTTCAATTCACTCAATTGTTATTGATGTTCGAATTTAACATCAATTATCTTTAAACTCATTTTACTCCAAATCCAAATTTTGCCACTTGTACCCCTTGGCTTCTGGGGTCCTCATATAACACAGCCAGAACTGATAACGAAAGCGATTAATCCTGGCATTCCTCATCGCTATTTGAAGACCATGCAATCTATACTAACAGCGTTAAATAGAAGTACTATTCTAAAATTGTGACACACTATTTCGGATATGTAAACGTTTCTTATGAAGGAACGAAAAAGATTGAAGATGTTTTGGTTGTGTTTACGACGGCCAATTATCAACACTTGGGATATAAGTCTCTGTGGAGGGTTTTCTAACGGAATTTCTAATCCATATTTACACAAGGAAATCCAAGGTTCTCAGAAAACCACGGAAAACTCCGAACGATTAGGCTGACGAGCGTGATTTAATTTGAACCAAGTCCCACCCGTCTACCAGTTTCAAGGCCAGAACTTTTCGGCCAGTAATGAGGCAAAGGCAATTTAAGATGAAAAAATAGGAAAAATAATTTAGCCTGTGATATTTCAGAAGCGCTGTTCCACAGAATTCCGAAGCATTTATGAACTCCGGTGTATTCCGACCAATATTTGCATTTCACTAAAATCAAAGAAGTATCGGGCTAGAGCTACAGTGACATCAGGCGAAAATTAAGCCCAGCTTGTCCATAGTAAACTTATCTGCTATTTTAAATACATACATTTTAAATAAATACGTATTTTCACACATTGAAGTATAGTTATAGTTATGAAAATACTTACGAAGCTATATTGGTTTGATTTTCATATTTGGCTGGTGTAGTACCCTTTTCACCTGAAATAAAAAGAAATTTAATGAATATCGATTGTGTAAATTGAAAATTTCACTTAATAATCTTGTTTTTGCTATCGTTATTTTCTGTTGCATCTGTACTTGTAACAGGTGACTACACAAAGTGAGAGAATGGTCATTTGCTTTTTAAACTGGTCAAAAAATATTAATTTAGACATTATACTAAGAGTGCATATTTGAGTGATTATCTGAATTAATATGTTTTCTATCGTTAGTTCTTTTAACTGTTAAATATCAATTTTGAAATTAGATCGGCAAGCGGCATCACAGACAATCACCTCATCGAGTTTACTGATAAAATTCAAAATTAGTTAAAATTCGTTTCGCATACTTAAACGCAATCGGCCGACCAAGTGTTGGGAGAAAACTACTGAAAACCTTATTTTAGTTGTTGACTTGTAACTTGAATATTGTGTTTCACTGTACCTAAAGGTATGAAAATATGGAGGACAAGGACTTGGAAAACACAATGGTAAATCTACGAGTCAACCGCTAAATTGGGTTTTCTGATGCTTTCCACCAAGATATTACTTGGCAGACCGATTGCGTTTAATTTTCAAATCGAGTTTAAATTAATTTCAGATTGTTAGCCGTGAACTCGATGAAGTGATTGTATGCGCTGTCGTCTCCCGGTCTTTTACTATTAATGTGGAATACAGTTTATTCAAAATCTTGTTTATTCGAATAAATTTCAAGATTCCGTTTCATTATGTATACAAACAGTGAAAAAGTATTCCTTTGAATTTGTATATAAGCTAAACAGTTGGTTAATTAAAAAAAAAAAAAAAAAAAAAAAAAAAAAAAAAAAAAAAAAAAGTATTAAGATGTATTTAATAAACCAAACTGTTCAGAAATGCTTCAGTAAAGTCAGAATTGCTTATTTTATTTTTCGCGCATAATTTTCAGAATGTGATAAAAAATAACAATAATAGTGTTTTTAACACTTTCCAACATATTTAAAAACGCTTTTGAACTTGATTTGCTTTTCTATTTCTCTCTGTTGCCATTTCTTTGTTCTCTAACGCGCGAAAGTATAATTTTGTGATGCAACGACTTTTGCGATGCCATACCTATATAGTATAAGCTTTTTTTACATATTCTGCGCTGAATGAGATTATGTAAAAACATCTTGTATAAAATTTAAAGAAAGACCAAAGAAAAAAACATATCAAGTTTATCAACCTTAATACATCTTTGTCTAGTTTTAATGAAAAAGAAAATATTAATATAAACTTCGAAAAAGCTAAAATGAGCATTTCAACATCAATAAGGTTTCACCCTAATAGCATGCACGGTCACAGTGACGTCACTGTGAGTCACGTTGGTCACATCACATCTGTGACCAAAATATCACCACTCAGTGACGTCACATTGTGACTAAGATGTGACTTTCTTAAAAATCTTTGGAAATTTAGGAGTGATATTATTTGCAACGACCCGTAAACGTCACTGCAACGTCGTTGTGAAGTCACATTGTGACTTTGTGACCATCGATTGTCGATGTGACGTCACGTGACGTCGATGTGAAGTCACAGTGACTAAAATGTGAAGTTGTTATGGTCGTTTTAAAGCTCTTTTGTGACGTTTCACAAAGTGGTCACAATGTGACAAATTTGTGAAAAATGTGTCACTTGTGACTAATTTGTCATTAACATTGTGATGAAACTTTGACAAAAGCGACGATATTTAAATTGCCAGAAACATGTTTTGAAGGATATTTGTAAATTTCTAAAGATTTTTAAGAAAGTCACATCTCAGTCACAATGTGACGTCACTGAGAAAACACATTTTGGTCACAGGTGTAATGTGATCAAAGTGACTCACAATGACGTCACTTTGACTTCACTTTGACCATGCATGCTATTAGGGGATGCCCTTCATGTAATATTTTCTGCAATGTGATATAATATTCCAGAGATTTCAATAGTTATTAAAAATATGAATTGATATTTTCATCCCTCTTTAGAGCAACTGAATATAACTGAATATAACTGAAAATTGCTTGAACGTGTGTAGTATTTTGCCGGGGGGGGGGGAGGGGTTGTTTTTACTTTCTAGTAAGTCAAGTATATTTTCTATTCTTAAGTCATATTTTTCTATTTGAAAACTAACGCGTGTGGGCGCCAAAGGTCTTAGGATTATATTAAATAATATTTTATGTATTTGTAAAACCTTTTAAGTAATTATATGTACATTTTAAAGTTTATATTAAATAAGAAATATAAAATTCCTTCACTCCACTACTTTTTAAATACAGTGTTTTATCAATATTTTTTTCAACAACTTTAAACAAATTGGTTATCACTTTTATGCTACTACTAACTATTGCATTACACAAGTACATCTTTAAAAGTTGTTGAAAGATTTAAAAGTTGTTAAAGATTTTAAAAGTTGATAGAGCATACAGTATGCCGCGCGTGCTTTTATGTATGTTCAAATTGATGTTATCTTTAAAGGTTAATACCACTGTTAATAATCGACAATTTTTTACAAAAACCATTATGAACTATCTATTTATACAACCAAATGAGCTCCCACAAGCTGTAATTTATTTGTAGTGGAAAAAAAAAGATTTTCTCAAAGAGTATGTGATAACGGTTATCACTATAGTTTTCTTTCAAGGTTAACATAAACGTTTTACAACCATGTTATTACATTCTTCTATCTTTACATGAAGAAAGTATTGGAATCCTGAAAAATTTCGAATTCTGGTTTTCGACGGATTTACACGTTTTAGGGGTCAGAGAACGCGAAAAATTTATTTTTACAAAATATCTGTCTGTGACTCTGTCCGTCTATTTGTGCGTCTCTCTGTCCGTCTTTCTGTATATGGACATAAATTTTGTGGGTGCTCTATCTCAAGAACTAATGTACGGAATTTCAATAAAAATTTATATTCAGGTAGTCCCTGATAAAATTAATGCTGATAAGTTTTTGATGTAAATCGCTCAACAGGTGACGCAGCTATGCTGCCTTTTGTACGATTTCCACAACAGCTCTATCTCCAGAATTAATGCACGGAATTTCATCAAATTTTAGATTCAGTTATTCCTTGACGTGATATGATGTTTGATTACGTTTTAGAATAAATCACTAAATAGGTGGCGCTGCTGTGCAGCCTTATTTAAAGTTTACTCATTCTCGAGAACGAATGAACCTATTTCTATCAAATTTCAGATTTATTTAGTACTTGGCAGGTATTGATGCTCTTTATATTTCTTTAAATAGCATCACAAATGGCATTGCCTTATTGCATTTGTTTCTACTTCTGTAACAACTCTATCTGAAGAGCTAATGCATGCCTTTCCAACAAACTTCAGAATTAGGTAAACCATAACATAAATTCTTTTTTTTTTTTTTTTTTTTTTTGCATTTTTTTTTTTTTTTTGCATTTTTGTGTTAATTACCCTATAGGAGAACCTGCTATGCTGAATTGTCTGGGATTTATCCGATTTTAGCGATCGTTATTTCTCAAGAACTAATGCACGGAATGTGATATCTTTAGAATCCTCATGACGGCTATTTCTCTATTAGATTGCAATTTAATTTTGGCACTGTGATAACAAATTTGGATTCTTAACATATATTGTTTTGGGATTGCTACATCTGAGTAGTTTTAATTTTATTTTAGTTTCAGTACATTCTGGGAAAAAAAAAGGAGGGGTATGTTTTTCATCGCATTTTAAATATTATCTATATATATATTAAGCTAACGTATGTGGCATAAAAATCACGATTATTTGTAAATTGTTTATTAGCAACATCCAAATGAAACACATCTTATGGGTTTTTACACAAAAGTCCTTTCGTAAGATTTAGGTTGTAGTAAATTGGATTTATTTATGTTTTGTTCCTTCGCTGCAATTATAAAGCTTCAAAATATCTTTATTTTATTTTTTTTTCTGTTTCTTTTTATTTAAAAAAATAAAATTCATGAATTTTAAACTTTTAAATTTCAAATTAAAATTATAAACTATAAATTAAATGAGTGAAAGGATTATATTATTATATTTTAAATAATTAATGAAATACGAAAAAATGCCACGAGTACAATATTTGGCGATTTGTTATCTACGCCGGACTACCATAAAAATACTGAATTCTTGATTTATCATCACAGATGTCATATATGCACCACATTGGCGCGTTATTTTTCAGATGCCAGTTTAGAATTCCAGTAGAAAATTCCGTTTTCAAATACCAGTTACATATTTCTTAACTAATTTCTATTATTTTAAAAGGGAAATAATAATTAAAAAAAATTTAGTTAGTAATTATAGAATAAAACAATTTACATCATTTAAAAAAAGAAAATAAAAGCAAACAAACAGTTTTTTAATAAATAAACAACAAATGCCGGGTTACCATGTGAGGTACACGTAATTGTCATTTTGTTGCAGTCGCGCCAATGAGGTGTGCATATGGCATCTGTGTCTACTTCTCTAGCAGAATCTTCTAATTTCGCAAAAAAATGATTAATACAAATAAATTATGAATAAAAAAAATATGATTTAATGCTTAGTATACATTCATGGGAGGCCAAATTTGATCTCCAAGGGCAGCTAGTCCCTGAAAATACTCCAAACGATAATGGAGTTATGAACAATGAGGAAGAGATATGTAGTTCGTTTTTAACAGTTACGAGTGAAGTAACTGGGGAAGCTGTCATAAGACGACGGATGTTTCTTTTAATTAGATCAACACTACCCCACACACTTTTGTCAATTATATCAAAACATACTTCTTCCACCTGTAAACTAGAATCGAAATTTTGTCTAGTATAAAAGCTTTATTGATCGAAAATTTTTCTGACAAATATGGTAAAAAACTACTATTTCTTTTTACTGGTGTCGATTTGAGCAAGTATAATTTTTTTACTGACACAAATAGCAAGTCATCTTGATTGTTATAATGTGGCAAAACTACTATCGTCGGAGTAAATTTTCACCTGTAAAAATAAATATCAGTTTTCATTAAAATGTTTGATTGAAATTTCCTATTAATAAATAGTTCCAATAGAAATGTCCATTGTACTCTACATGATATATAAAAATGGTTTTTATTTTCAAGAAACTTAAATAGCCGGTCATATATTTCTTAAATACATTTTTGAATAGTTAATAGTACATATGTATGTGAGTAAATAGACTTTATTACTTCTGCCAAATTTGATCTTTCTACGTTCTATAGTTTATGAGAGAAATGGCTATAACAGAAGGGCAGACAGACAAACATGTAATCTTTTAATGGCTCTTTTTTACACGTTAAATACAGAACCTTAAAAACTTAACAAAAATAACTACATCTTCACAACATATCCTGCAATAAAATAATAAAATCTAGCAATAGTAACATAAAAAGTAAATAACATAGGTACAACAATTTGCCTTAGTAACAATAGAAATGCAGACTTACGAATTGGGTTCCAATTTATTTTTCTTTTTATTTCTCATTTCATACCCAGGTAAAAAAGTCAGCGAAAAACCTTTAAAAAAAACCTTCAGGGAAGCTCAAGGTATTTCGGACAAAAAAACCTGAAAGCTACCTTAAGATAAAAAACCTGTATTTCCCCCTCTACATTTTTGTCCGAAATACCTTAAGCTTCCCTGAAGGTAATAAAACCTGCGTAAACCCTTGATACTTTGTCCGAAATACCTTACACTTTCCTGAAGGTAATAAAACCTGCGTAATCCCTTGACACTTTGTCCGAAATACCTGAAGTTAGCCTTTAGCACCGGTTATCCCCACTAGGGGAAACCCTGGGAGGTGTCCCCTTGGGGGGGTGGCAAAATGGGGGTAGGGGGAAAGGAGTTGCATAACATGTATAAGGAGTCATGGGCTTTTCCAACAATATGTCACATGTGGGGGGGCAACAAAATTTGGAAAACTGTCTCCTTCGGGGTGGGAGGGTGGGGAGGATAAATGAGAAATAACTGTTGATGCATTACAAGATTAAGTGGTTACATGCCTTTCAAATTGTATGTCACAACAGGGATATCAGCAAAAGAGCCCTGCTTTGAATCCCACGAAAAATTATGCCCCTTGAAATGTCCTCTTTCTTTGAAATTTTTAGATATTATAAATATTTATCAGAAACACCATAAAAAAAAGGATCTAAAATGATAAAAATGTTACAATTTCAAAAGCATATGAAAAGCAGAAAAATAATGAAATTCTTTGTTCGTCCACAGAAAAAATCTGCGAAATTCATCCGTCGACCCAATGCAAAAAATTGTAAATCAATTACAGCTGCAAATTTTTTTAACATGTAGGAATAAAATGTTTCAAAACTCATAAATCAGTAATGCGAAAAAAATTGATACAACAATTCACTCTTTAAAAAAATTCACAATATTTCCCAGTCAATTATTTGAAAAAAAAAAAAAAAAAAAAAAAAAAAAAAAAAAAAGGAGAGAGTTTCTTTATTCCGTTACTTTAAAATAATGAGAAATTTAACAATCTGTTGCAGTAAAAGAAACTCACCAGTGAATTGTGAGAAGAAAAAATATATATATATTGAGATTTTTTAGTCGGTGGGAGGAAAAAAAAAATGCAAAATTTTTAAGCCGATTTCTGGTGAAAAATCGTTAAATGAGTCACACTGAATATTGATTAATGAATAACAATTTATGTAAAGAAAAAATATTGCATAATAATATTTTAAATAGGGAAAAGTCACAAAATTCATCTGCCACAGGAAAACATTTCAAAATTTTATTGATAAAAAAAGTGTAAACAAACCAATTCAAAATATTTTTTTCTGAACAAGGTACATAATAGCCCTTTTATAAAAATTCACGCCCTTTTTTCTTTTTTAGAGCAGCTTTTTTTTTTTTTTTTCTATAAACAACATAATTTTAGTATTGATTTGAGATAAAAATATCGAAGGGGGGGGGGAGAGAATTTTCAAAAAAGGGAGCAGTTGTATCTTTTTAAATAATTTATACATACATATTTTTTTCTTAAGTTCATTTTTCACAATAAATTTTAATATTTTCTACAACTGATTGATTTTTTAGAGATCTTCCCAATTCACTGATGAATTCAGCGATTTTTTCGCCTGTAATCAAATAAAGAATTTTGCTTATGTTATTTCTGTCATTAGGCTGCCAAAAAGCTTTACAAAATTGTCAATCGTTTTTGTGAAAAAATCAAGAAATTCACCAAACAGTTGGCCATGATGAAATAAAAAAATTATTCAGTCCGTCAAAAATAAATACTAGTTTTACCAGTAAGTCGCGAGGGAAAATAGGGAAATTCACCAACTGTTTACTGGTCAAAATGAAATTTTTGGACCACCTGAAGGGGGGGGGGGGGAAGGAATCTGCACCTTGCCTGTCCTCATACACAATTAAAGTTATTGACCGTAATAACCTAATGTGAAAAAAAAACCCTTAAAAAGTAAAAATTTTTTAATAATAATTAAAATGCTAGCAAAATATATGTGAACACTCCCATAAGATTAGCATTAGCTTGAGTATTTAAAATCTTAAATAGTCATGCAAAGAAATTGAACTGCTAATGTTAAAAATTGGGTTACTGTTTACTTTTCGATTTTTATTACAGATTATGTATATATAAAGCTTCTTTTACTTTCACATATCTCAAAAGGATGCTCTTCCCATAGATTTAACATTAGCTTGCGAGATTCTTTGTATATCATAAATTTAAATATATACATTTTTGTATGATAAAAAAAAAAATATATATTCAATCTGTCAAAAAAAAAAAGCCTAATTCACTTATTGATTACATGTGGAAAGAAAACTCACAAGTTTATCCAGTAAGTTGTGTGGAAAAATAGGGAAATTCGGCAGCTGTTTACAAGATAAAATGAAATTTGTTGACCATCTGCATGGGGGTGGGGGGGGGGAGGAAACCTGCACCTCCCATGTCCTCATACACAATAAAATTGATCAACTGTAAGAGCCTAATGGAAAAAAAAAACCCCAAAAAATAAATAACTAAAATGCTAGCGAAAAATATGTAAATAACTTCCCCATAAGATTAACATTAGTTTAAACATTAAAAATCGAAACTGGTCATGCAAAGAAATTGCATCACTAATGTTAAACCTATGAGAGCATTCTTTAAAAAAATTTCTCACTTGCATATTGATAATTTTAAATGTTTTTTTTTTCCTTGCTCAGAACAGCTGAGATTGAATTCTAATTGGGCTGCTGTATACTTTTTGATTTTTATTACAGATTATATATATAATTACTTTTACTTTCACATACCTCAAAAGGTTGCTCCCATAGGTCTAACATTAGCTTGCGAGTTTCTTTGTATATCATAAATATATACATTTTTGTATGAAATGACTAACATACTCTTCATTTACCACCCCCCCCCCCCCCGTCTTTCATTTTGCCACCCTGGGCACATATGGGAAGAAAAAAAAAATGAAAAAGCCATACAAGTGTTGGTATAATATGAATAAATAAAAATAAGTAATGCAATATGTAAGCAGACATGGTACTGGCTCAGCGAAAAAAAAAAGCTGAACTTTCACTGCTTCACGGACTTTTGACAAAATTAGCATTTTCTCGCAGCGTTTTAACAAAATCAGCACTTTTCTGTAACGAAATTAGTGTTTTTTTGTGAACATTTTACAAAAATTGCACTTTTTTCTATGATTTTTTCAATGAAATTTATATTATCCATGATCCTTTAGCGACAGTCACAGTTTTTCTCACCGTTTTTGACAAAATTCACATATTTTCCACAATCTTTCGAGAAAAATCGAGCATTTTCTGCGATATTACACCAAAATTCATGATCTTTTGTCAAAATTTGCATACTTTCCAAGATCTTTCGTCAAAATCTAGATATTTTCCTAGATCTTTCATCAAAATCCACATATCTTCTGAGATCTTTTGAGAAATTTCCCTTATTTTCCACGATCTTTTGATAAAATTAGTGATTTTTCTTCAATCTTTCAACAAAATTCATGATTTTCCACCGATCTTTCTTCAAAATACATCTATTTTCCATTATCTTTCAACAAAAAACTTCTATTTTCCTCGATCTAACAACAAAATTCTCATTTTCCTCGATCTTTTGGCAAAATTTGCAATTTTCTGTGATCTTTTGGAAAAATTCGTGCATTTTCCGAGATCTTTCATCAAAATTTTCATATTTCTGCTGATCTATCAAATAAATCTGCATATTTTCCCTGATTTTTCGACAAAATTAGAATATTTTCTTCGATCTTTTGAAAAAGTTTAGTATTTTCCACGATTTTTCAACAAAAATTTGAGTATTTTTCCTAATCCTTTAACAAAAGCTGAGTCTTTTTCCGTAATCCTTTGACCGAAATTGCATTTTTCTTTCTGCAATCCGTTGAAGAAAACTCCGCTAATTGACTGTTTGAAACTGACTATTTTTTTTCCGCAATCGTTAAACAAACTAATAGGTTTTTTTGCGATCCTATAGAGAAATTTGCATTTTTTCCTACAGTCCTTTGAAGAAATTTTCTCAATTTGGTGCGTTTAGTATTCATGTTTTTGTTGTATTTACACCTTCCTCCCCTCAATAAGAAGACCAACAAATTATAATGCATATTTCAGACATGGTACAGGCTCAGCAAGAAAAAAGCTGAACTTTCACGGCCTAATAGACTTTTGACGAAATTAGCATTTTTTTGGCAATGTTTTGGCAAAATTTGCGGTTTTTTCAGCAATTTTTAACGAAATAGGCGTTGTTTTGTGATTATTTGACGAAATTCCCCCCAAGATCTTATAACTGAAATTTGCATTTATCCATGATTCTTTAGTGAAATTTGCTTTTTTTTTAAAATTTTTTCGACAAAATTAATATATTTTCTGGGCTTTTTCGAGAAAATTTCATCTTTTAACCGTTTTTCGAGAAAATTTGCATATTCCTCGACCTTTCGTCAAGATTTGAATTTTTTCCGCATTCTTTCATCAAAATTCGCGTATTTTCCACGATCTTTTGTCAAAATTTGCATCTTTTCCACGATCTTTAGAAAAAATTTGCGTATTTTATCCGATCTTTCTAAAAAATTTTCGTATTTTACCCGATCTTTCAATAAAATTTGCGCTTTTTCTCCAATCTTTTGACAAAATTACCATTTTTTCCACGATCTTTCTCCAAAATTCGCGTATTTTACCGATCTTTCGACAGAATTCGAGTATTTTCCATGACCTTTCATTAAAATTAAGAGTATTTTTCACGATTTTTCGACGAAGCTTGAGTATTTTTCTGCAACCTGTTCACGAAAATAGCGTTTTTCCCGCAATTCTCTGACGATAAACGCGCTTTTTCGTAATTCTTTGACGGAAATCGCGTTATCTCTTGCGATCCTCTGAAGAACATAGTGTTTTTTCGCGATCTTTTGATGAATTTATAGTTTTTTTTTAGTTCTTTGGAGAAATTTGCGTTTTTCTTGCAATTCTTTGAAGAAATTTGTTTGGTTTGTTTTGTGATTTGTACTCGCGTTTTTGTTGTATTTCATCAGTTACGCACCTCCCCCCACCCCCATAAAAATAGCAACAAATTTTAATACATATTTGTATCGATCCCAGGGATAATAAAATTCATTGCTGAAAAAGCGGAATTCCGCGGAAAAGTAACATGTCTGATATTTGCATCGATCCCAGGGATGATAAAATTCATCGCCGAAAAAGACGGAATTCAGCATTTCTGCGGAAAAGTAGCATGTATGCATAAGTCAGCCCACAAAGACAAATCCAAAAACTCACCATGTTGTAAAATGGGTTGTAAAAAACGCAAATTTTGATAAGTGACTGTGAAAAAAAATGGGAAATTTAAAACAAATTTCATCAAGATCCCGAGAAAAAAACAAATTTCAAAAAGCAATGCTGAAAAAAAGTCTGCAAATTTTCTAAGCAGATTGCTAAAAATGGTAAATATTGTAAAAAGATTACAAAAACGACTAATTTTGTCAAAGAATTGGAAAAAAAACTATAAATTTTGTTAAAAAAAAATCCCCCCCCCAAACCAGCACATTTCAACAAAAATCCTGAAAAAAAAAGACAATATTTGTAAACAGATTGCAAAAAAAGGTGAATTTCATTAAAAAGAAAAAGGTGTGAAAAAAATGGGAAATTTAAAACAAATTTCATCAAGATCCCAAGAAAAAGACAAATTTCAACAAGCTATGCTGAAAAGAAATCTGCAAATTTTCTAAGCAGATTGCTAAAAAGTGTAAATATTGTAAAAAGATTACAAAAACGACTGATTTTGTCAAAGAATTGGGAAAAAACTATAAATTTGTTAAAAAAAATCCCCCCAAAACGGCACATTTCAACAAAAATCCCGGAAAAAAAAAAAAATCCAATATTTGTAAACAGAATGCAAAAAAAGATGAATTTCATTAAACGATCATGAGAAAACACCTCATTTTCTATAGGTATCAGAGAAAAAAATGTGAATTTCGTTAAAAAATTGTGAAAAATCTCAGAAAAACTGTAAATTTTGACAAAAAATCCTAAAAGACAAAATTTGTAATCTAAAAAAAGGCAAATTTCATTAAAAAACGATGAGAAAATGAGTTTTGTTAAAATATTGTGAAAAAACTACTAAATTCGTCAAGAGGTTGCGAAAAAACTCAATTTTTGTCCATGTATCGCAAAAAAAATGAATTACGTCAACAGATCGCGAAAAAAGAAGGCAAGTTTTGACAAAAAATCCCTAAAAAAACAAATTTTGTAAACAGATCATGAAAAAAAAAAAAAAAACAGCAAATTTCATCGAAAGAAATTCTGGAGTCTATTGCTTTTAAAGTGAAATTTGTTAATCGGTTAAAGAAAAATAAAATTATAAATATGGAAATTGGCTGATTCCAAAAATACAATATTTATCTTATAAAATAAATAAAAATTCACTTACCTTCATTTTAAATACATCACTTGTAGAACCTTCCAAAAAATTTTACAAAATGTATTCTAAAATCTTACTTTTAGATTTTTGTCATGTAATAAACATTGTTTTCAAGTTTATATTTATTCATTATATTACCGAACTATCAACATCTAGCACAGATATAATTTTATTTGAAAACAAACATATCAAAATCAATTAGTGTATCAAGCAGTGTTGAACTCGTGGACAAGCCCGGGAGACATTCCCCATTGGAGCAATGAAATATTTCTCTCCAACCCCCCCCCCCAAAGATTTGAGACTGTGTTTTCAATTCTCTGCCCCCCCCCCCCCCACACACACACACCTAAGAACTCTATAATGTCCCTGCCCACAAGCACAGAAATCCCTCCTGCAAAAAAGTATTTGAATTTATCAGTGATATACAAAGTGGAATTCTGATTACAATAATTAAAATCAACGTTTAACACACAATAAATAAAAACAGCTATTATTACTATTATTGGAATTCTGATATTGTATATGGTTCATTCATTTGATAAATTGATTTTTTTTTTTTCTTCTTCTACGAATGAAACAGATACACGTGTTTCTGAAGTCTGTTTTGTGCCCGTACCAAAATAAAAATTTTATTTCAAAATTTTTCTCACGCTGTTTTAGAAGGGTGCAACTGCTGAACCCTACCCGCCCTTTGCTTTACAAAATAGTATTATTTCTGTCCTTCATTTAAAAAATTTGCACGCTTGCAACCTCTCAATAAAAAATAAAAAGTTTCCTTTGCATTAAAAAAAGGGCTTACATATTCCTTGCTGTAACAATTTTGATTAAAAAATTTAAAGTTTATATTATAGAACATATTTTTTTGAAATAATTTGCAGTCTACAAAAAAATATATTACACAGAAGGTGCAGGCAATTTCTTATCATATTTTATAAGCTATTTATAACACAATTACTTTAAATCATTTTTTTTCCAATTGTCTATAAAACTATTTACAGATTAATAATTTTACCATAAATATTTGATAATATGCATAAAAAGATTAAGATATTTTTGATAACTTGATTGACACTTATTTTTAATACATCGGAGAAGTAAAATCAATATCATTACAAAAAATAAATAAATAAAAAATACGTATATACATAAAATTCTTTGAAATGAACAGGGCTAAATTACGTTTGGGTAATTTGAATTCCCTGTAACTAATATTTAATTACCTCCTCTTCTATTCAAATATTAAAAAACAAATCTAAAATTAAATAAGAATAAAAAATAATATTCTTTATATATTATATTATATATTGTTATATATAGTCTTTAATATTGAATAGCGAAAAATACACTAAATGTTCATTTCTCCAAAGGGATTTTTTTTTAAGAAACGTGGGACTCTTCATGCTTAAATTGTCGCCAAGTATTAATTTTTAACTATCTTGTCGGTTTATACATTTAAAAAGATTAATAAAAGTACAAAGAATGACTCCAATGTTAGCTAAAAAAGAATAACAAAGTAATAAACAAACGAACGCAAAGCGACGAGACACGAGAGCGATTATCATATCATCCCGCCAAACGCGCGGTCGGTTTGTTTACAAAGTGGAGTAGAGTTGAGAAGATTTCAGTCGCGATGTCAGTCATGACATTTTGCTAGTAATCAAACTACAAACAAACGGTTACTTGACTGTATTTTCTATTTTGCTTGTATATTATAACTATATCCCGTAACTAAGTATTTTTATGCTTTACAGGCAGTTGTAACATTTTCTATGATTTATATTTAAGAAGAAATTAAAGATAGCAATCGTCCTGCCGTCACCATCTTGGAAGCGTTTAAAGTAAAATTGATCATGTCTGATAAAAAAATAAGTTTAATCATGGGCGCCACCCACTGAGCTATAATATAAATGGATTTTCTTTTAAATATCGATATATATAACGCTAAATGTATGGACATTTTATGTGACAAGAGTTGAATTTCGGGACATGAAATGGGGGGGGGGGGGACATATTTTTAAAACTTCAGATGCAGTTTTTGGACGGATCTCTCTGTTAAATATTTATCAAATATAGAAATTTCAAAGGGATTTCTTATTGGAGGTGGGATGAATTTTCTTTGGGGAATTTTCGTGCGTGTTAATACGATTTTAAATATTAATGAAAAGGATTTTAAATTAATTTGAAGGTTTTCTTAGGGAGAATTTTTGTTAGTTGAAATTTTTGTATGTAATAGAATTCGAGGGGCTATTTTACTGCGGAAATTTGAGGAAAAATTATGAAAAATTTTACGGTAAAAAATAGATTTCAAGAAAGTTTCGTGGGTTTTTTTTATTTATTTTTTTTAACGAGGAGACTTTAAAATAATTTTGAGATTTTTGTTTTCTTTAAAGGGATTTGTAGATGGGAATGAAAAATAATAATTTTAAATGGTAATTAAAAATCTTAACGAGGAAGCCTTAAAATAATTTAGATATTTTTATTTCTAGAACGGGATTTTTATATCGCTATTTTAAATTGAAATTTAATTAAAAATTTGAATGAAAGGGCGTTATGAATTTTCCATTTAACCGCTAACGGGATTTTTGGATGGGATTGGAAAATTGTAATTTCAAATGGTAATTAAGAATCTTAATGAGGGGACTTTAAAATAATTTGAAGATTTTTCTTTTCTTAGAACGGAATTTTTATATCGCTATTTCAAATTATAATTTAAAATAATTAAAAATGTTAACAAAGATAATTAAGAATTTTTTATTGAACCGGTGGAAGAAATTAGATTTCTCAGAATTATCTAAAATATTAATTTAAAATAATAATAATAATAATAAATATTATGAGGAAATGCAAACATATCAAAATCTTAGATATCATAATGTGCAATGATAAACCTCAATAAAACCTTCAAGTAAAACCTTTATATCACCTGCGTGACAAACAATTTTCACTTTCCTTCAAAATACCTCAAATGATTTCATGAAAATCTTCTAAGTCATTAAAGGTGATTTAAAGGTAATAATTTGCTCATAAGAACCTGTATGAAAACTTTTTAAAAGCTGTATATTTCTCTCAGGGAAA
The DNA here is from genome assembly GCA_964019185.1 of Maratus speculifer. NCBI lineage: Eukaryota > Metazoa > Arthropoda > Arachnida > Araneae > Salticidae > Maratus > Maratus speculifer. Next base: position 188,134,675 of record OZ025301.1, read on the forward strand.
CCTTTAGCTTTCATTTTCCTTATAAATACCCGCAAAAACCTTTAATATGCCTGCAAAATCTCAAAATATTTAAAGGTTTTTTGCTGATTTTTTTACCTGGGTATGCATCAAACTTCAAGATATATAGCAAGGAATTGAACTTGTATCACACAAAAGTCCACCAGTATTAAATTTGATAAATTTTCTTCAGGGATTCCAAAAATTCACAAAAGGTTAAATGTTCCTACATAATCTGAGTGATCAAAATTTCAAAAATGATTTCATATTATATGTTTTACGAGTATCCTTTTTGAAAATTACAAAATTTTCGAAGCACAAACAAGGTAAACTGTATGATAATATACTTAATAATAATCATTTTATTCTAAATATTTTGAAAACTATTCAAGGATATGTGTCAAATAAATATTATTACAAGGTAGAATATGTTTTAAAGCAATACAAATATTCTATTAGTAAAATTAAACTACGCAGTATTAAAATAAAAATGCTACTAAATGTCTAAGACGGGGTACTTCGGTCAAAACCTTCATCCAGAAACAAAAGCATCAGTTTCCTTGACAGACAAACTAGGGCTATTCATTTTGTTGAATGATGAAATTTACACACAACTGAACACAAGATCAAGAAATAACGAAATGATAGTCTAAACTCGTTTATATGGAAATGTTGTACGCACAGAGGTCTATCTAAGGAATTATATTAATCAGGATTCTAAAAACTTTCTTTTTCATCCTTCAAATGTGGTAAATGATAAGAAGCTTATGTTTATTTCATATTTGCTTAAGATGGGGTAGGTAATCTTGACCCCTTTTGCAATTTCTATAAATAAACAGCAACAAAAAATATAACTGTGCGAAACTTCCTATAAAATCAAATTTATAAAACTTTTTTTTTTTTTTTTGGAAAATTCCTAGAAAAATATTTTAGCATATATGTTTTAAATAAAAAAGAAACTTCAAAATGTTCAGATGGGGTCAAATTGACGCTATCTTAATACCTCAATAACGAAACAATGTTGAGCAAATAATACATACATATTTAAAGTAAAAAAAAAAAAAAAAATACAAATACAAATAAGGCATTTTTCTTAGAACAAAATCACACAAGCGCACACGCAATTTTCTACTTTTTTTTAGTAGTTATACAAGAAAACTGTTTATAACAAATTGATTAAATGGGTAAAAATACAATTAATAATTCTTATAAATTTTATTCTGAAAACCTAATTAAAATCTCGAAAATTACAGTAATTAAAATAAAACAAATTAATGTATATTTTCCTTCTCTTGAAATTTCTCACAAAAAAGAGGCAAAAAGTACATTTAAACATATTTCAGACTCAGTTTTTTATGGTTAAATAATATTGACAAAAGAAAATAAGCAGGCAACATTTTATGTATAGATAATAAAATATTTCTTATCAGTGTTTTATAAAAAACTGAAAAATACGAATGTCTGCGAAAATATACAACACCCATTATGGTAATTAATATCAAACATTAAACGCATAAGCAGTCATATTTAAAAAAAATATGGAAAATTAATACGATTAAGATCTTATAAAAATAAGATTAATTGCTAAAAGGGTATTACAATCCATTAAGACACTGTAATATCACTTTAATTTTGCAACTAATGGAAGGTATTAATAATAATTTAAACATATGAAATATAATGCTACATAATATTACAATTACATTTCAATAGATTAGAATAATGTATTAAATGATTAAATGAATTTAAATATTAAATTATAATAATAATAAGTTGGAAATTGCATGAAGCGTAGCAAATGAGGTGCGTTCGTACGATAACGAATTTTTAAAAATATCACTTTCATATATCAATCTCACAAAATTGTAAATAATTACAATTAAAATGCGCACCAAACAATGTTCTCATCCCTATACATTATGCAATGGAATACTTTTGTGTGGCCTTGTAAATCAATAACAAATATTCTTTGCACCACAGATTATGCAAAATGTATTTTATAATATGTACTTTATAGATGCATTGCACATCAATTTTATTACGTTCGAATGAGTGTAGCACCATTAAAATGCATTTGAAACATTTTCCCCATTAACCGTAATGCAACGGAACACTTTTGATTGTCCCTGTAGTTAAACTGTGCTTCCGATTTTGATGAAATTTGAAATAACTCGACAAAATCGTGTAATAATTATGTATTTAAAATTTCAAACGATTAAAATGCATTTCAAACTTCTTTCCCCATTGACCGTAATGTAAGGAATCCTTTTGATTGTCCCTGTAATTGATCTATGCATCCGATTTTCATAAAATTTGAAATGACTCGACAAAATTATGTAATAATTATGTATTTTAAGTTTCAAACGATTCAGTTGGGTAATTTTTGCTTTGTTATATGCGGACAGACAGACGGACGGACAGACAGATAGACGGACGGACAGACAGATAGACGGACAGACAGACAGGCGGACAGACAGACGGACGGATTGAACGACAACAATAGGTGTTACGTATTAACATAATTACGAACGCACCTAAAAACCACGTGCTTAAAAAACAGGATGTAAATCAATGCTATCTACGATATAGATACCATTCCATTGATATAGAATCCATATATTCCATTACATTACGGTCTACGAAGAAAAATCATTTGCGATATATTTATGCATGTTACATATTGTAATTGATACATCTATCTAAGATACACTACAAGATATTTATATACTTCTAGCTGACTTACTCAGCATTGCTCGCGCCCGTGATATTACTCTGATTTCAAACGTGTTATCTCTTGTCCAAATAACCCTTAAATGAAATTCAAATTTGTATAATTTTATATCGTTAAGTCCATTTTGCCAGAATTTATACATTTAAATGGCAAAATCACGAAAATATACTGGATTAAAAGCGAAAGCTGTTTGGTTTTTTATTTTCTGCGTATTTTTATTTTTGAAGTCTATGCGTACCGACAGCTGAAGACACCGCGACGAAACATTCAGGTTTTGACTGGTTTCGTAGATATTTCATTACATTTTATTTCCTTTTAAAAAATTCTATTCAACTGAACATTTCGAAATTTTTGTAAGTAATGTAAATCTGGTTTACTGAAAGGCTCTCAAAAGATTGTATAAAAATATGGACATTCAGTTACTTTTAATGACTATATTTTAGAAAAAATATAGTCTCAATGAAGTCATTTGGATTTGCCGGTGTATTTGAAAGAGTTAAATCTCATATTTTTTAAAATTGCGCCATAGATTTTAAGAAGGTTTTAGATTTAAGAATATGATTTTGGTTTCTTGTTATTTGTAAAACTGCTCCCTGAAATGGCGTAACCGCAGTGAAACTATTTGATTTTTATTGATTTCGTCAAAATTTTCGTTTATTTTACTTTGTAAAAAATATTTCTACCCGTCCAAATGTTTCAAAAATTTTGTACGGAGTGTAAATATGGTGGTCTGTTGAGATGCTTTTAAAGGATTTTGTTGAAATATCTACGCTTAGATACGTTTAGAGTAGAAAAATATCTTATCTGTGAGCTGCAAAATGACCTTTATTTGCCAGTGTATTTGAAAAAGTTAAAATCTACATTTTAAAAAATAAATTGCATCATCGATTAAAAGGAAATTTCAACTTTAAAAACATAGTTCTGGTTTGTTTATATCTCTTAAGTTGTGCCTTGAGGGGTGTTGACATTAGAAAGAAAATCTTTTTTCGAATAAACGATACTTTTGAAAATCTTTTTTTATTTTTATTTTTATTTTTATTTCTTCAAAGAATTAACGGCAACATTTTTTTCAAATTGGTTAAAGCATTTTAGACTTAAAAGTACGATCTTTCAAAATATGTCATTCAAGTTGAATTGTGCTGAGCGGTTTGGTTATGATTATTATGATTATGGTTCTTATCACATTAAGACCGAAACATGTCCATGTTATTTGTTTTTAATTTATTGTAACATCTCTCTCAAGTAATATAAAATTGTTTATTAAAATGTTTATATAAAAGGTGAAGTTCTTCAAATCATTTGATTTAAAAATCTAATAGGTTTATTAATTTTTTATGTATATTCTATAATTTGCAAATATGTTTATTTAGAGAATTTTTTTCAGTTTATTAAGCTGTGAAGCTTTTTACAGTATTCTAAATGTCTTCAAAAGTACTTTATAATCAATGCTTAATGCATGATTTTAAGTTCTTGTTAGTTTTAACCGCAAACACTAGCTTTCGTTGAAGCAACCAGGTTTTTAAATTATTCTTCAGCAATATTTTGTCTTATTCTTATATTGATAGCTTTTATTTTATTCGTAGAAGAGAGGTATTGATTAATAATACGACTCCTAAATGGTCCGCGAACTGAACATCAATATTTTTTAATAGAAATTTTCATGATAGGTTTCTACGGAATTTGCACTAGAATTGACTTACAAAGATGATTTCTTGGCAATTTGTACGAAAAATCGAAAAGGAAAATTTCTTTTAAAAAGTTTTGATGTTCAGTTGGAGGCCATTTTACAGCCATGTATTAACATAAATTCTCTAATAATCAATCTGAAAATTTTTTTAACAAATCTTTTATTTCGTTGATGAAAATGAGTACATTTTAATAACATTTAAATTACTTTTTAGAGTCGTGATTAAAACACATTAGAATGTATATTACTATACGTGTTGAATAGGTGGAGAAAACTTTGTGTGTTATATCTGATTCTTTAACATTTCGCTAATCGTTCACTGATTTCATAATTGTAATTTTTTAATGCACTGTAATATTTAACTTATTTTAATTATACTTTTAAGTAAAATGTTGCAATTACCAATCCCCAGCTTTTTTAGACAAAATTTCTCACGCAATCACTCTTATTTTATCATTTCTTAACTACTAATACAGTGAAAATCGTGATATAAATTTATTAAGTGGATATAAATTTCATTAGCAATTCTTGTAAACATAATTAGAAAAGATTTAATCAAAGGCTGAAACAGGAGAATAATTTATTATGTAATAATTTTTTTTCCTCCTCTTATAGCTTTTTTTTAAAGTGTACTCCTGAAATATGTTTAACAAGATTCCATTTTTAATCTTTTTATCTTTAAATATTGCTCAAAACGGAAAATAAGTATGATGCATTTTTCGTCAAGATGGATACTTTTTATTGGTTATCCACAAAGAAAGTTTTATGTATCATATTTAGCAGGATTTTTTTTTAATCTTTTAAGAATTTTTGAAAAGAAAAACAGCGAATATAATAAACATGCATTAGATGCTAATTAAATTCAGCTAATGATATTGTATTGCATGCTTAAATTTATCAGTGGGAAATACTGATACAGAAAGGTGTATACATCAAAATAAAGAGCGTTTTCGGAATTAAAGGACTTTTTGGGAAAACAATAAATGTTTATATACTTTTAAATTTTGTACTGGTTAATAAAATTTTAATATTTACTTAAATGTATTAAATGATATTTTACAATATGTGTATTACAAATTTAAATTTTTTTTGAAAAAATTGACTTTATTTTATATTAATTTCCTTTTAACAATATTCTGAACTTATTTCAACTTATTAAATCAAAATCCTGATATTAGATCTAATCTATTAATCTTTATAGAAACTATATTTATTATTAATTCGTCTTAAAAAACATTTATCAAAATATGCGTAAATTTAAAAATGGCTCTAAATTAAAAATATTCTTAATTAAACTTTATCTCTTAAAATTCTCAATAAAACTAATTTTTCCCTGTTTTTATCAACCCTTTTTTAAGAGAGTCTTATTAAATTTATTCCAAAACCATACCTTTCAAAAATTTCATTTTTATTTATTTATTTTTATTTTTCCTTCGCGTTTGATATTTGTTGAGTATCAATAAATTTATTTCTTTTCTTTTAGTTTTTAAATTAACCGTCTGTAATTGAATATCGTCTACAGGATATTCGAATTCTGATTTCTATTATAAATTAGTTAAATAATAATCTTTCAAAATAAAATTTATTGTCTGAAAAGAATCGAGAATGATATCAAAGCTGGACATGAAATTCTGTTTACATGGGTAAATCTGGTTAGAGATTATAAAATGTTCTGGAAGCTTTTGTTTTTAGATTTAACTGAGGAAGCTGAGAGATGGTGATAGATATTCTTTCCTTTTTCTTTCGATGCTTCGGTTAAGACGACTTGCGGAAATAGTGTTTTTATGATGGAATATTCCTTTTTTTTCGATGATTTGGTCCAAGACGATTTGCGAAGAGAGCATTTCCCGCTCTGTATGACTGCTTTTTAATAAACTAATTTGCAGCAGCCAATGCGTAGTTCAATGAAGCGTCTACATTTATTTATTTATTTATTTTTCTTGCTTGCCATGACTTCTGTGCTGTAAAAAAGGGAAACCGGCATGATACTTCTGGCTCCTAACTTCAAAATGTCACATGTATTATACAGAATTAAAACTTTTTAAATTTGCATTTTTTAATGAAAAACCAATTTCTATAGTTTATGAAATTTTATTTCAATTAATATTAAATTACTTCTCTCAAATTTTCGTTTTGCAAATTTTAGCATAGGTCTTTTATTAATGCTTTTCAATAAATAAATAAATATAAATTTTTACAAAAATAAGCCGTAAAATTAGATTAATTAAGAGAAAAGGAACTAATAAAATTAAATGAATAATTGTGATAACCGATCGCATTAATGGTATCGTTTAATATATCTTTTGAAACTTTTTATCCTTTATTAATAAATCAACGTTGTTAATACATAATTATTAAATCGTTACAAAAATGTACTATTATATCTAATTTTAAAAGAAATTTTAAAAATATATTTTAGACCAAATTAAAAATATTCGAGTAAAATTATTTAAATAATATTTAAAAAATCAAAGTGTTTTCAAATTCAGCAATTTAAAAAATTTAGCATAAGTATAAATAAAATATAAATTTTTGGGAAATATAAATTTAAAATAAAAATAAAATATAAATTTTTGTTTAAAACATATTTAAAATGCTGAAATAATTCCAAAAAAAACCCAAATTTATTCTTGTTTGTACACACACCTAATTTGTTTAGTTAAGATATAATTTTTTTTTAATTTTTATATTTTTGGGGGTATAACAAAAGATTTTTTTTTTTTTTTTTTTTTTTTTTTTTTTTTTTTTTTGTATCTGATTTATCGAATACTGCAGACTCGAAAGTTGAATTCACCATAAGAAAATTTCTACTTTAACCTCAAAAATTTCTCTGCATCAAAAAAGAACTACACCAACTACTACTAAATCCACACTACACGATCTGTTTACTGAATTTCAATTCTATGCACCATATTACATTTTACTATAAAATCTTTATTTTATTTTATTTTTAGCAATGGTATTCGCATATTAAAGCGAAATCTTTTGTAGTAGCTAAACTGTTACTTAAAGAAATTTTCAGTATAGAATAAACATAGTAGGACAATGCAGTATTACCTGAAAAGTACTCTAATTAAGTCTCATTAAAACATTGTAAAAATGAAATAATGACATATGACATTTCTCACAAGGAACCTTTTTTGGCTCTGCTCACACCTATCAATGAGTCCTGGTACATTTTAAAATTCTAGGTTACAAAGTTTGAGAATCGATAAAATGTTTCTGTGAAAATCATATTTTTGACTTTACAACAGTACAATTTCCTGAAATGCAATTTTCAAAATCACTTATAGGATTATTAACACTGATTTTTTTAAAGAGAAAAGCATTTCAAAATTCAAATCAGCCAATATAAAATCAGGACAATATATAGAAAAAGTTTAAAATTTCCTTCAAAAGCTTAAGAAAATAATTTTGAAAAATTACAGCATTTCAGTCATATTTTTGGGGGAGAGAAAGTTGTCGTTTCTTTTTAAATACAATTTTACGGCAACCTTATCCAAATGTTACTCATGTGTAAATGAGCATTGGTTTGGACATCGCTAGAAATTGTAATGTCCAACCTTATCAGGTATAGCAAATTTTCTAAATTGTATAAAACTGTTAACTTACTTTATTATTACTTTTACCAAAAATCACAATATTTAATGCAACAACTTTTTATCTTATAGAATCGAAACGTTATTGTATACGATTTCAAAAGAAAATTGTTTGTTTATTTTATTTTTCAAAATACGAAAAAATATATAGTTTTCAATGATCTTGAAAGAATTTTTATTTACTATTTATGCGTCTATCTTCTGCATATAAAAAAGGACTAATTCTTATTTTTTACATGCTGTTATCAAATACATCCAATCGGATTTAATTCTAATACGTACCGCACATATACTACATACCAGAATATTAAAACAAGCAAAAAATGTTTAGCGCCATATTTGGCAACCTAACTCCCTTTTGTCCCCAAATAAACAAATAAAAATCCAATAATAAAAAAGTAAAAATATCAAAAAATACATAAAATATGATTTTAGCAGAAAAATGTTATCAATTCGCACTTTTATGTATAGGGCTACAAAATGCAGTCATGACGCTTGGTGCGAAAAATACCAAAAATGGTTCTCTTGTCAGTAATTTTTTTTCAATGGTTCGAAAAAGATAATATTAACGAACAATAATTTACAATACTATTAATAATAATAATATGTTATGTAATTTATCATATGATATTAAATATCAAACTCCAATTATAAAAACTCTTATTTAAATAAGAGTATGAAAGAAAATATCGTTGCGATAGTGTAAAAGAAAAATTTAAATTTAAACAGTAAAAAAAACTATCAACTGAATTAATACTTGAACTATATTGAAATGATACCTAATGTTTCAGAAACAAAAAATTAGCAAATAAGTCATTTTTTACTGATAAAATCAAACAGTCTCAATCGTATATTTTCATCGAGTAATTATGTAAAAATTGATTAACGGGGAAAATATCACTTTTCATTAATACAAGTTTAAGAGATGGGATTAAAGGATAAAGTTAAAAGAATTTCTTTTAATTCAACTAATATGATTCTTCTTTTATCTTTTTAAAGCTTAATAACGAAGTGAATTTCATAAAATTACATTTAATCTTTCAGTAATTATACTACACTAATAACCAGTTTTGCCAGTTTAGTGTATCTTTATAGGCTTTGATTTAACTTCTTTGCGAATAACATAAATTAAAAAAAGGTATTTAAAATCATGCTTTATTTAAAAGTTCTCTAAAATACACAGTTTACAGGGTGAGTCATAAATGTTGAAACAATAGGCTATCTCCTTAAATATTGCCCCTAGACTCATACCTCCAATTGCAAAAATTCATAAAAAAGGGTGAAATTTTTTATAAGAAAAGATGCAACTCTATGAGGGTCTATTTCAAAAAATACAAAAATTAAATTTTTATAGGGCCCCCGTAGGGCAAAATTCCCAATTAGAAAATTATTCCTTATCCATTCCTAAATTGAACAAAAAAAGTTTCATCTGCATATTTAAAAACCTCACAGAGATATTGAAATCCAAATTTCTCCAAAATTCGTGACACCACTTAACCATGCCTGCAAACGAAGAGTTTTTAATTCATTTTGAAAGCAAGCGAGGGATCATCCACAAATTGTTCGTTATTAAATGTCGATTTAAGACAGTGTCTCTTATTTGACCATTATAAACTAGCGTATTGATTTAAAGCTAAACTTGTTTTCAAAATATGTTAGTAGTCTTCACTGGAGGTCTGCATAGATTGAAATATCTAGGTCTGGTCTCAAATCGAAAAATAGGGAAAAAAGTTCGGGCCGGCCTGAAAAAATGTTGAAATCATAACCCGGACCGGCGTGGAAAAAAAGTTTAAATCTTAGCCCGGCTGAGCCGTGAAGTTGGAAACTTTGAAAAATGTCATACAGTAAAATCTTTGAAGACGGAATCACATAGGAAAGGGAAAAAAATGTTATAGACAAATGCCCTTCCAAGAAGGTGTAAATGGAGTTTTTTTTTTTTTTTTCTCAGGTATTATTATATTTCTTTTGCATGGAACAACACATTTTCCGTTTAAGACAGAATTTCGTCATCGGCAGATTCTTTTCACTGGTTTTATTGTTTTTAATTTTGTTATCCTTTGAATATACTATTCTTTAAAATAATAAATTTTAAAGGTTTTTTTTTCTTGTTTAGTAAAAAAGAAAGCGATTTTAAAATCTGTGTGGTTTTCGTAAAATTTTTGATTGAACCAAATTTTACTTATTTTATGCACTTATTAGGTCAGTCAGAAACAGATATTGTAATACGGATTGTTCGAGAACGTGATTGAAAATTTCGATCTAGGTAGAAGGAAGGAGTCCCCTCCAGTAGGAAAAATACTTTAGGCCCGGCCAGGCGACTCTTCAGGAAAAATTAACGTCTCGTCCTAGCCCGGCCTGGGCCCAGAATACAGGTTATAATATCCTCTCTGGGACAGTAAAAAGATGAAATTGTGAGAAAAAAGACAATCTGTATCTTAGAAAAAGCATATTTTTAAGTAACTGGCGAACATTTAAACAATGCACTTCGTTTTTTTGCATAATGAGTTTTTTCTCCTTTATTTCATGTCTTTAAATTATTAAAAATTAAGAATTGTTAAAGAAAAAAGTACAAACTTGAAACATTTCATTTTTGATTATTTTACATTAGCTTTGTTTCGGCAAATTTGAAAAAATATTTATTTTTAAAAATAAGATTTTTTAAAAAGTTATTTTATTTTTTTTAATAAATATTTTCGATAGATTTAAAATTAATATTGAAAAGCAAAAACCCTGGAACAAAACTAAAATCAGATTTCATCTTTAATTAAATGGAAAGAAATTGAAATCCGATAAATAATGTTTCGAGTTATAACGATTTTTAATTTTCTCATTTAAACCAGAACTAATCATATGAAATTTGTATAAATTTTATAAGAAATTTTAGGATGTGATTTGCTTAGCAAATTATATGGCTAACCATCACAAAATTCTAACTCAAAAGATAGATTTTTTAAATGTTTTTAGTAATGTTAAAGTAACACTGTTTTTTGAATTGCGCGCATTTCAATTTGTGTCTAATCCATTAAAACCTGAGGAATTATTTAAATGGCTATAACTTCGAAGATGCAATTTTTGTGTCTTTTTCAGTACTGGATAAGGAAACTTTTCCTAGTTGGAATTTTTATCCTATGGGGGCCCTTAGAAAAATTTAATTTTTGTATTTTTTTTAAGTAGACCCTCCATGGAATTGCAACTTATCTTGTCAAAAATTTCACCTTTTCTCTGAATTTTTGCAATTGGAAGTATGGGTCTAGGGACAATATTTAAGAACATAGGCTATTGTTTCGATATTTATGACTCACCCTGTATATATATATATATATTAAATGCCCTACGAAATTTGGCACTAATGTGGTAATTTATCAATAGTATTTTTCAACAAGTACTCAGTGTTCAAATTGATGCTGATTTATCCATTCAAACAAACTATAACTGAGTGGCAATTAAGTTTACGTAGTGTTAATGTTAATCTTAACTAGTGTTTTTTAGACATATTTCGAAAATGAATTGCACTTGGGGGACAACCCCTTCGCGCCCCTTAGGGATCGTCGACCTTTTGCAATTAAAATTAAGTGGGATACATTTTTTACAAAGAGTTAACCCTAGAACAGTCGTGAGTGGTCATTTGACCACTTCAATATGAATATATTTTGGTTCTAACCAGAAATTATTTTACAATTCAATTTAAAAGATACATAAAAACGTTAAATAAAAAAATTAAAATGTTATGAATCAAAATTCTGGTGTGAAATATTTTTATGAAATTTGAAAAAAAAATTCTGGCATTTCTAGAGTTAAAATCCAACTTAAAAGATCATCCTTTTTAAAGTACCTAGAGAAAAATGCAACGCGTCCTCTGAAGTTCATTCCAGTTGAAAGAATACCAAAGTTGCTGGCAAAGCAGGAAGGGACTTTTTTGCGGCATATTAAGTGTCTGTAAGATTATTTTCAATTAAACGAATTTTATCGAATCAGTCTTATTACTTGCTGGACAAATCCTGTACATATCATTTGATTTATTTACCAATTAGAATATTTGTATTAAAATTAATCTTGTATAATTATAAATCCGATGTTTTCTGTAGTTCCATTATTTGCGTTTTATTCTGTTATGCTGATTCAGATATCAGATGCTATTATCAATTAATTAGATCAACCACATTCGTCCTGGATAGCTCATATGACAATGTATTTTGAGCTGTAACAAGCAGATCTCTGGTTCGTATCCTGATCCAATATTTTCGACCAGTTGGAAATTTATATCTCATAGTTTTCAAATTCAATCTAAGGATTCGAAGCAACTACATCTAGCAAGACCAAGGGAGTAATGGATTCCCCCGTCTCTTTATTTCTTTCTTTCTAACCGATGACCAGGACCCTACCTGCCGAGTTACCTCAGCTTAACGGGTTAGATACCTGGTATCGGAGTGAGTGACCACCTAATCGCAGCGTAGCGGCTATAAATCCGATAACTTTGCTTCTCACATTATCATATCTGCAGTACTTGCTTCTCATTTGAGCATTCTTTGTTTTGATGGTTGCTTAGCGTTTCATCTTGTTGTTTGTACTGCAGACTAGATTTTGAATGAACAACCCTTTGGTAAAGATATTGCTCCCCTGATGAAGGATGAAATTGCAACCGAAAGTACTCAGAAATTTAAATAAATGTTTTTTTTCTTTCTTTTTTACATCTTTCAACATCTATGCTATTTTAATGTTAACTTTTAAATAAGCCGCGAACCTTTTAATTTCATATTGTATTCGATGGACTGATATTAAATATTTTTCAATTAAAAAAAAATTAAACTGGTTTGTTTTATGCTGAAATCTCATATAAAGGAAATCTCTTCTTTCTCTTTTAAGTACTCAGCAACACACATCTTGATAAAAACAGATTAAATACAGAAAAATATTATAAGTAATTCTTCTAAAGATAATTATAAAAGAACTTTGATAATGAACACAAATATAAGAGTAATTCAATTAATTCAAAATATGCATTTTTTATCTCTAATCTTTTTTTATAAAAAATAAACGGCAAGTATGTTTAACATAATTCCTTTGTTAGATATGATTAAACAATGTTGATAACAGAAAGCAAATGTGATATTATTTTACGTCTAGACCTGGAATATTTATTTTTTTCAACTTCCAAAAAGAAAAATATATTAAATATGATGATCAGCATTTTTTTTTTTTTTTTTTTTTGGGGGGGGGGGGTATAACGTATTTTACATCACTAGGATTATATTTTAGTAAACAAGATTTATTATTAAATAATATGGAGAGGAAAAATACACTAGTTATTGTGTTTGTTTTTAGGTGTGTTCGTAATTATGTAAATACGTAGCACCTATAGTTGTCAATCAGTCCGTCCGTCTGTCCGTCCGTCCGTCCGTTTCATATAACAACGCAAAAACTATCTAACTGAATTGTTTGAAATTTAAAATACATAATTATTACGTAATTTTGTCGAGTTATTTCCAGTTTTATCAAAATCGGATGCATAGTTAAATTACAGGGAAAATCAAAAATATTCCGTTACATTACGGTCAATGGGGAATACTGTTTCAAATGCATTTTAATGGTGTTACACTCATTCGAACATAATAAAATTGATACGCATCTATAAAGTACATATTATAATATACATTTTGTATAATCTTTGGTGCTAAGAAGATTTATTATTGATTTACAAGTCCACACAAAAGTATTCCATTACATAATGGCATAGGAAAAACATTGTTTGGTGCGTATTTTATTTGTTATTAACAATTTACAATTTTATGAGATTGATATATGAGAGTGATATTATTAAAACTTCGTTATCGTACAAACGCACCTCATTTGCTACGCTTCACGTGCAATTTCGAACTTGTTATATTTGAATGGATTTATTTTTCATTTTTGTCAAATATTCATCGAATATAAAATAAAAGATTGATTTTTTTTGGAAAAATATTCGATCATCTCGTAACACCGTTTGTTTCGTAATTTCGAAAAATGACCAAAAATAGTTAAATAAAATCTCTAATAATGGATTGAAACATAAGAATATTGCAATTAATTCAAGATATGTATTTTTTGTCGCTTATCTCTCTTTTTTTAAATAAATGAAAAGTATGTTTAGATAATTTCTTTCTTAGATTTAAACAATGCTGATAACAGAAAGCAAAAGTGATATTATTTTACTTCTAAATCTGGAATGTTTATTTCTGTCAACTTCCAAAAAGAAAAATGCATTAAATATGACGATCAGCTTTTTTTTTTGGGGGGGGGGGGGAAGAAAGATTATAACCTATTTTACATACTACACTAGTTATTGTATTTGTTTTTATTTTTGAATGGATTTATTTTTCGTTTTTGTCAAATGTACATCGAATACGAAATAAAAGATTGATGTTTCCGCAAAATATAAGATCATCTAGTAACATTGTTTGTTTCGTAATTTCGCAACATGACCAAAAATAGTTGCATAAAAACTCTATTAATGGACTGAAACATTAGAATAAGTCAATTAATTCAAGATACGTATTTTTGTCGCTTATCTTTTTTTTTAAATAAACGGAAAGTATGTATAATATGATTTCTTTCTTAGATATCATTAAACAATGTTGATAATAGAAAGCAAGTGTGATATTATTTTACGTCTAGATATGGAATATTTATTTTTTCCAACTTTCAAAAAGGAGGAAGTAGTAAATATAATGATCAGCAGTTTTTTGTGGGGAATGATAACCTGCTTTGCTTCACTTCGATTACTTGTTATTAAACAATAGGAAGAGAAAAAATACCCTAGCTATTGTGTTTTTATTACAGTCTTCTATCTTCAATAGAAGAAAATATTGTAATCGAATTTTTTTTCGTCTTTCGGTTTTCGACGGATATATACGTTTCAGGAATCAGAGATTTCAAAAAACACGTTTTTACGAAATGTCTGTCTGTCTGTGTGTGTGTTCGTATGTAGCCATTGTATCATCAAAAAGTGTATGAAGTTATGCATAGAATTGAACTACATTTTTTGTGTAAATGTTTCGCTACGTCTAGTTGGTCCTCTTTAATTTTGAAAAAAATCATTCGGAAGGAGGCACTGCAATAACAATTTTTGTGCCATTTTCAATGTTTACCACCGAAAAGTGTATGAAGTTATGCATAGAATCAAACCAAATATTTTATGTAAGTATTTAGCTATGATCAGCAAGCCTACCCTGAATTTGAAAAAAATTGCCGGAAGGAGGCACTATAAAAGTGATTTTCGTGCTATTTTGTTATTGTACTTTTGAAAAGCGTGTAAAGTTATGTACAAAATTGAACCAATTTTTTTGTGTGTGCTTTTGGCTATGACCGGCAGATCTTCCATAAATTTCGAAATATTCCGTGGGAAAGGAGCATTATGATACCGCTTTTTGTATCATTTTCTTGATTCTTCGTCGTTCTATTGTACATCGGCTCATGCAGGGATGAGAACTTGCATCCTGCTAAACCAGTATTTGCAAACAGCTGATGATCACAGAATAAGGGAAAACTATTGATTTTAATAAATATCATGATTCACCTTAACTCGTTTTACTCCGATTAATTGACTGAAAGCAGAAATTTAAGATGAAAATCAAAGTTGATATAGTAAGGATTTAATAATATTAAAGCATTAACATGCGCAACTAATTTTTGAAAAATTAAAGTTTACATATGGAATAGAAGAAAGTTTTAGGATTGGCTTATCCAATTGGTTTTTGAAGGGATTTATTATTTTCTTTTTAATCGAATCAACATCAAATATAAAATAAAAGTTTGAAGTTTTAGCAATATATCCGATTATATATAACGTCAGATGTTTCCACAGTTCGCAGAACGAGCCAAAATATATCGCGCTAAAAAAGTCAGGAAATTTTGACAGACTGACGGTTTGGCGTTTAATATTAACCATTACAGAGGTTTTATACGGTGCGAAAAAAGGAAGTTCGAAATCTCGACAGTGGAATAGAAAGCACTTGTGCACAAGAAACCTCGATAAATGAAAGATATTCAGCATGATTTAAACACAAAACTGATTAAGGTTTTTGAAAAAACTTTCAAATAATGTCTGTATTTTCCATCTCTTTTACAGAATTTTCATTCTTTTATCACCGGTTTTTCAAAACAGAAAATTTTGCCTAATTATATCAGAAAAACTCTCGGATTAAAAAATGCAAAATTTACAATAAAAATTTACTGGTGAGAGTAATAAATCATGCCCATTGGTAGTACGGGCAAATCATAATTGGCTAAAAACACATTATTTTTTTTAACACAATCAAACTGATTGGTAAAATTATCATACGAATTTAATATTTCCAGCTGAGCGAAAAATTGCCCAGACCGGGAATCGAAACCGGATAGTTGGCTTACAAGGCCAATGCTTTACGCTTGGGATGCTCTTGGAAGGGCTATTGCGAGACGCC
Organism: Maratus speculifer; assembly: GCA_964019185.1. Lineage (NCBI taxonomy): Eukaryota > Metazoa > Arthropoda > Arachnida > Araneae > Salticidae > Maratus > Maratus speculifer. The sequence continues at coordinate 188,151,130 of OZ025301.1, forward strand.
AACCCCCACCCAGAACCATTCCGGAGTTGAAATCTTCTCTGATGAAAGAGTGGGAGAGTCTTCCACAAGCAGTCCTTATCTCTTATATTAACAGTATGCATACTCGTTGTACATGCAGTCTATCTGTCAGAGGTGACCACACACCATACTAGAGGCGACCACACACCATACAAGCCTCACTTTCATTGCCATCTTTCATCATGAATTTCAGTCCATATTGGACTGTTGGCAATAACTCTTACCAATGAATGACACTTTAAATTTTGCTTTGCACATATTTTTGTCATACTATAAGTTATATCCATACCAATTTTCATTTATTTTTATCCAGTATTTCTCGAGATATTTGGGAAAATGCCTTCCATCTCTTAATTTTGTCCACCAGTGTACAAATATTGTACATTATTTACATTAAAGATTCGACATATTCTCAGAACATTCTTCTGTTAACACATCTAAACATTCTCTTCTAAACATAAACAAACGAATCGTGAGCGCAGGAGGGTTGCCACTCGTTAAGCCATCGTCAACCATACATCGTCTTTTTGGCGTTAAAACACAAATCTCCACATGTCAGTTTTAGAGCATTTTAAATTGTTTAATTTCATTAAAATTCACTGTAAACTATTTTTTCTATTGACTATAATATAATGGAAGTATTTTGAATGCTTTTTTAAATGAATTATTAATGCTACTCGCTACACATGCAATACCTAATTTTTCATGGTAAGCATCATCAACATACTTAAAATTACACTATTTGTAAACTGCTAGAAAGATGAAACAAAAAATATTTTAAAAGATGTTAAATTAATACTTTAATTCTTAATACTTAGTTTTAAACTGTTCTTAGAATTCTTTGTAAACACAACCTTCATCAGAAAATACAAAAATACTATTATTAATGTCTTATTTTTCAAATGTCACGTGGAGATGTCAAAAAAAGTGAAAGTGGAGTTTTAGATCCGGAAAACACTGAGAAAATAAAATATAGAAATTGAGGAAAGTGGAATATTACTTGTTTTATGATTCTTTAAGTAAACTGATCCAAATTCTGGGCATATTGTAATTTATCCTACAACGGATCTAAAAATTTACTTTCACTTTCACTCCTTCTTGACACCAACTATGTGACATTAGAAAAATAAGACATTAATAACAGCATTTATATATTCTTTGATGAAGGCTGTGTTTACAGTTGAAAACACTAAGAATTAAAGTAATTTAATTTTTTTTAAATCTTAAATATTTTTTGTCATGCTTCAAATAGTTTACACATAGTGTAATTTTAAGTTTACCATTTTAAAGATGAATTTAACATTATGTTTATTAATTTTCTGATTATTAACGTACATGAAATGCATAAAAATAAAAGAACATTTACGCGAATTAATGCGTGGATAGACAGACGGTCAGACCGTATTGATAAGTACTTTTCAACTATATTGAAAAGTGCTAACAAAAAAGGGATTTACTATTCATTAAAAATTTTATAAAACTGTACACTTATTTATTTACAGACTATGAATATAAAACAATGAGATTTTTTTATTCTTAAATAAACAATCGAAACAGTTTAACAGAATATATTTTATGAACTTTAAAATGTTTAGGTTTATTTGAAAGGCGATCATTAAAATGTGATTAAATATTTGATTATTTTAATCGTCTTTTAAGTAAACCTGAACATTATAAAGTTAATAATATATATTATATTTTAAAAGCAAGGCGAAAATGTCGCTCCGTCAGATATTTTATATTTATGTACTCTTTAATAGATTTTATAAAGATATGATTTACTATTTATTGAAAACTAATTCGTGGAACTTTTTTCTTCTTCATTTCAATTGCACAAGAATAAGAAAATAACTGTACATTTTCTTTCCGTTACGTAGTAAAACAATTCGAATTTTTTACGTCCGTCGTTTTCAATAAAAGCGATAATTTCATTGGGGCATTTTAAAATTCCTTTCGTGTTTCATTTGAAAAAAGCATTTCATTTTGTGGTTCAGCAGACCATTACTGAAGTTTAAAAAAAAATATTTTCTGCGACCACTTTTCTAAATGTAGATTGAAACGCATTTTCATAAAAATAACAAAGTTTTTATGTATTTAAAAAATTGAAATTAATTATAAAATGAAATAGTATTTTAAGAAAAAAATACTGCGCAGTTTATTTCAATATGCATAACAACACATTATGCTTCAAGTACAGTGTATAGATCAACGAAAAATACTGAATCTCTAATTTTACTATTGCATACAAATAAAAATAAATTTTCAATTAAATATAAAACACTGAAACAATGTTATATTTTTTACGAATTTCTAATATGACCTAAAATCTTTTTATTGAAATTGAAAAAAAAAAAAAAAAAAAAAAAAAGAGCTGTACAAATACCTAACAAAAGGATACAAATACACATTTATATATGCTGATGTACACTTTATTTTAAATAATTAAACATACCAAATATTTAGTGCGCAGAAATAACAGTTTAAAGACAAATATTTTTATTTCAAAATTTAATTACATAATAATAATAATAATAATAATAATAATAATAATAATAATAATAATAATAATAATAATAATAATAATAATAATAATAATAACGCTCTAATAATTGGCCCTAATGTAACGGAATTCTTTTGCTTGCCCTGTAAATGAACTGCTAATACTACACGTTTCATATTCAATACAGAACGTGCCAGAATAAATATCATTAACATGTATCAATTGCTTAAAAATCTTAGTATATTTACGTAAGTTAGAACGTGGCCAGACAGAAAAACCGAATTCATAAACACTTTTTGACTTAGTTAGAAAGTGTTTATTACACAGAACTGTTCAAAATAAAATAAGAATTAAGATTATATGGATGAATGATATATTTTTTTAATTTACATTCTTAAAGTTTCACACAATTTACGGGTTGTTAAAAATTATATTCAGAAACCTTTTCTCCATGCTCGGACCAAAAAAAAAATCGTTTATTTTGCAGTTAAAACCTATTGAATTTTATGAAATTTCAGAGTTCTCGAGTATAAAGAAGATCATCTATGCGTTTTTAATGCTTTAAATCTCAGGTATTTGATAAAATTCAGAGTATTATAACTCGGCCAATTTCAGTCATAAAATATTGAAATGCTTATTGTTTTATATGATAACTGAAATTTGTTTCTCAATATAATTGGTAGTACTTAGGGAGTATATGAAAAATTAAATAGTGCAATTTTTTAAAAATTAATTTGACATAAGTACTATTTCAACAGCATAACCCTAATTCCTACTCAAATTCATCTTTCTGTTTTTAATGCTTTAGATCTCAGATATTTAAAAAAAAAAAAATCAGAGTATCACAAATCACTGAATTTCGGTTATAAAAAATTTAAATATTTAGTGTTTTACATGGTATCTGAATTTGTTTCTCAATATAACTAATAATACGAAGGGGGTATATGAAAAATTAAAAAGTGCAACTTTTTGAAATTTAATTTACTGCAAGTACTTTTTCGTCAACATAATCTTAATCCTACTTTATTTTGAACAGTCTTTATAAATATACATTGGCTACGTATTTTCAACGAATAAAATAACAAAGTATGTTTGATTTTTTTAAAAACATCTTGCAATTTTTAGATAGTTTTTTAACTAGGAATCACACAGTGTTTTTTTTAAAGACCCGAATTTTGAATTGTGTAATCAATCTATTTTTGCGATAGAATTTAAAGTGAAAAAATATATATACAGGGTGTTAGTCTCCTAACTCTTCTTATCTAGAAAGTCAAATTTTGGAAAATCGCAAGAAACCTCTGTGTCCGTTGGATTTCTTTGAAAAGAAAGATTTTACAATGGCAGAAATGCAAGTTAAAACTATTTTTTTAATTATTTGGCAGACTATTTTTTTTATGCAGGCTTTCTGGTAGAATATATTTAATAGAAACAACACGATTATTTAAATTTCGGTTAAGGTGAATTTTGAAACTCTTATTCTCATATCTTCTCTGATAGAAACTCAATGCATTCTCAATTGTATCACAAAAAAAGATATGTACTTAATTAAGGAATTGGATTGTAGACAATGCATGTATAAACTGTCTATTAAACATTAAAAAATTGATCTGGAAATTCTGTCGACCTGTATTTATGAACCTTTATTTTGCGAATTTCTCTATTTTGAGAAATTTTTCTTGGAACCACAAATACATTTTGCGAATTTCTTTGTAAAATAACCTCCAAATAGCGAAGGGCATTCTCTATTTAACGAACTTTTTCCTGTAACCTATTATTTTTCCCCCTTATTTCTCAAAATATTTCCAAACATTTCCAGCTTATTCTTTCTTTTAGCTCACTTTGTGATGATCAGTGACCTTGAATGGGTTTTATTAGGTACCTAATTCACCGAGTGCAGTAAGATCGTCGTGCATTTATCCAGGAAGTCCAGACTTTCAGTATCCCTCTTTCACCCTTGTGACGTATTGATGAATAAATCCAGGATGACTTTTGGCAAAGCTTTTATTTACAGCAACACAACAACACAGCAAACAGAAAAAAATTAAAATTGGAAAAAAGTATGAAAGTAAGATGTAAATGAGAGCACACTATCTACTCTGTCTGCAAACTGTTACTACAGTTGCGAGTGGGTTTGGGCCTTTTCACAGTTCTAACAAAAAGATGACGGCCGTTGCGGACTTCATTTTCTTACGGGACAGTTTGCTCCCCGGTTGACGATCTACGTCGTCTCACTTCAGAGTCAAAACCAAAAATCCTCTTTTGAGCCTCTTTGAAATTGCACATATATAAAGCAGTTTTCTTTGATAATCGCCGATCATTAAGAGGGTAAATCAGACAGCTCAAGTAGTGTAGATTTATTATATTCAAGCTGTCTAACGTTAAGTTCTTGGCCTGAAATACGATTTTTATAACGTCAGTTGGAGAGGTTTCAAGTGAAATTTATTGCTTAGATAATTGGAAAATGAAGTTTTATTTATACACAAATGTATCGTACTTGTCAGAAGGTATTTACAAGGGCTAACATCTGCCTTTATTGACAGTGTGCTAATGAGGAAATTTGGTACGTTACATCCTCAATACCTCAATGGAGCAGTTCCGTGTTTTTGAATTTGAGTCTCCTGTATTCTAGATTTATGATTTGCCGTGCAAGTAATTTCGGTCCTCATAACTTGATAATGTCAAAGCAAAAGTGTTTGAGTATCAAAGAAAAAAAATTAATTCTTGATCAGATGATAAAGGAATGAAGAAAAAGGATATTGCTTTCAAATTTGGTATTCCTCAAATTCCTTCAAATTTTGTGTAGCTTATCAACCTTAATAAAAAATCGTGATAAATCGAAAAATTATTATTCATCGAATTCTTGCTCAAAACTTTTAAAAACTTGTGTCCATGAAGATGTGGATAAGGGAGTTTTGAAGTGGATGCACACAGTGCGAAGTAAAAATGTTCCGATCTCTTTGCCTTTTGTAATTGAGAAAGAACAGGGATACGTTAAATTTTGAGGAAGAAGTGGATATCTTAAAAAAATTTTGAGAAGACATGGAATTGCAGCAAAACTAATACCTGACGAAAATAAAGAGGTTGATGATAATGATAGTAAAATTTGGATAACCGGGACACCGAGTAAAATTTTAAAAGCCTCTAAGCTAGAAAACATTGCGGATTAGACTATTTAATTTTTTCAGTGTTTTCCTCAAAAGATATTAACACTTAAACAGGGAAAATGCTTTAAAGTAAAAACAAGTAAAGCAAGAATAAATGTCATGTAAATGCGCGAATAATGACTGGAGATCAGAAATTGAAACTATTAGAAATCAAGAACCCAAGGTATTTAAAAGGCGTAAAACTTTTAGAGGTTGATTATGACTTTAACAAAAAATCGTGGATATCGTTACAAATATATGAAAATGAATTTAAAAGTTGGCCAAATGTATGATTGCAGAGTGTAGCTAAATATCTCTCGTTTTTGACAATTGTTGCGCCCATCCGATAGAACTGCGATAGAACAACCAAGAACTGAAAAATGTTACAGTTTATTACTTATCACCTACTTTACACCAAAACTGCAGCCAATCGATCCAGGAGTGATCAAGAGTTTCAAAGTACAATATCGCAAGAGAATAACGCGAAAAGTTATCACTGCACTTGAGAACAATCAATCTATACCAAAATCAACTTACAGAAAATCAAATCAGGAATTCTCCAAAGCCTGGAATTATGATATCACAGATCGTAGTATACACAACATTTTTTCCAAAGCTGGATTCCTTGTCAGCAATATAAATTTGGTAAGGAAGACGAAGGCGATATTGCCTTTAAAGAACTTTAAAAAAAATGTGGATAGAGCTGAGAGAAAAAGATGAAATTAACGATGATGTGCTAATTGAGGAATTTCTTTCACTTGATTCCAAAATTAAGACCTCAGAAACGCTAACTGAATTGGATATTTTGGGCAGTGTAAAAAATAAATACAATCCGGCAATGAGTTGCGAAGAAATTCAAGATGATGAAGATGGAAATGGTCATGATGCAGAAATAAACAAACCTTCGTAAGAAGAAGTGATAAAATAATTTGAAAAAATCCGACGTAGATTATAGTTTGATAAATATACGCTTGAAATCATTTTTACTGCATTGCAGTGATGTGAGACATATTATGAGAGAAAACACTTTTTCAAACAGTAAAATCTGACAAAATTAACAAATGTTTTTAGTAATTAAATTTAAGGACGCATATGGTAATGTATGTGTTACAGGCCAAACCCGATTTTAGGCCAAACTAGATTGGCCTAGGCGAAGCTAGTCTATCCTAACGCCCATCGGATAAACTAGTTTTTCCTAGGCCAAACCGGTTTATCCTAACGCCCATCGGATAGACTAGTTTTTCCTAGGCCAAACTGGTCTATCCTAAGGCCCACAGGACAAACTAGTTTTTCCTAGGCCAAACTAGTTTGACCTAACTCTTATAGGATAAACTAGTTTAGCCTGCTGTTTATTGGTCTGAACTAGTTTATCCTAGGCCGATCTAGTTTATTCTAGGCCAATTCAATTTGGCGCGATTTTATTGAATTCTATGACCGCCTCAGCGCCAACATTGTAGTTTCTCCTAGGCTGATCTAGTTAATCCTAGGCCAATGTAATTTTGCGTGTTTTTAGCTCACGGGCGTCAAAGCCAGAGAAATAAAGGGCTCACAGGTTCTGTATGTATGTACGTACGCATGTATGTACGTATATATACGTACGAATGTACATAACGCTATAACTCTTGATAGAAATATCCGATTAGCTTGAAATTTTGGATGTAGGTTCCTTCTGATAAGATACTTTTCTGATTAGTTTTGGAAATTCACTAGATTAGAATAAAGGGGGCGAACGTGAGGCTAATCCCTAACCGTTAATTTAGAGAAATGCATTTATCATGCAGAATTGTCAGTTTTTATTTAAAATTTTAGATATAGGATTATTCTGACAAGGCGCCTCCGGGATTAGTTGTGGATGTTTATTGTTTAAGTGTTAAAGAAAGGGCAATGTAGGTACCCCCCATAATTTAGATAAATCGTTTTTAACGCAGAAATTATGGATTTGCTTCAAATTTTGGTTATAGGTTCTTTCTGAGAAGGCAATTCCCTGAATAGTTTTGAAAGGTTTAATGGTAAAGTATGAAGGGAAAATGAAGGATTACCCTCTTACCTAGTAAAAACTAGTTTTTCCTACGGGCATTTAGATAAACTAGTTTGGCGTAGGAAAAACAAGTTTATATAATTGGCGTTAGGATAAAATAGTTTGGCCTAAGTTAATCTAATTTGGCTCGAAATCGGGTTTGGCCGGTAAAAAACATGCCTTTCACTAGAATAAGTATAAATGTGTTTAAAGAGTAATTGCTTATAACATCAATACAGGAATTTCACATGCCCACCGTAAAAACATAAAGCATTTTACATGTTTTTTTTTTTTTTTTTTTTTTTTTTGCAGACTTGTGCCGACTGAGATCAGGCTTGCATTTATTATCATTATTGCATATTCGAGTCGGATCAGAGGTGAACATAATTTGAAATCGAACAGAGTTTTCCATTTTTTAGAAACTAATTACTTGTCGACATATAAGCTATTCTTGTCACGGCGTCAAGTTTTTCTTTTCCGTGAAGTCGTAACCGAAAATCCGATTCAAAACGTAGCTTTAATAGTATTTTCTCAAAGGTACATCGCTTTTATGAAAAAAATGGTTAACGCTATTCGATTACATATTTTCTGAGTAAGAATGACAATTAATCTTATGCCTTTCCGAAAATGAATTAGTTCTTCAATGTGTTAGGATACAGCTCTTTTGGATTTGAGAAAAGTTTTAAGGAATGACAGAGAAACATATTCACAAATTTACTTTTTACTGAACAGTTTAGTTATGATGCTTACGACTCTCCTTTTTTTTCTTTTGTTCTAAATTACATTAAGCATTTAATGAATCCCTATTTCACTATTTCAATATTGAAAGGTCTAAGGATCTAAATAATCAATAATACATTGTGCATTTTTCATTCTGTGAACAACTCGTGATTTAAAAATACATTGTAAATTTATCCAATATATATGTATGCAGTATTTTTTAAAGGAATTCTAATTGTATGTTAAGTAAAATCTGAATTTTTTGCAGAAATTGAGTTGGACCAGATTGAGCAGGACTGAGTCTTTTTTCACATATTTTTGTGGAGGCAGGGCTCGGGCTTAACTTTTAATTTTTACACCGGGCCACGGCAAAATAACTTTCCTTCGGGAAAGGCGGGGCCCGGGACTCGATATTCTGGCCCGTGCAAACCTCTAACAGTATTGTATAACCCAATAAAATACATTATATAAGGGTGATGACAAAACCACTTTGCTCAAAGTTAGTAATGGAACAGTAGTCGGGATCAATATTAAAAATAATATTGCCCAGTTAAACTGATGGCTTTGCATTCACAGGCTGTTTACAGTCATTGTGAATTACAGCCTTATTTTTTTAACCTTCCGTCTACCAGACGGGTCCATTGGACCCGACAGCAATATTTAATGTAAATTTTTCTCATGAAAAATAGCATTCAAAGTTTTGCGATTACATGACTTTTCCTGCAATTGTCTCCTCTATGTATATGCAATTGCGATTAAAATTTTGTTCGAAATTTTTTACCTATTTTTAATTTGTTTCATTGTTTACCACGCGGGTCCATTGGACCCAACAATAAAACAAACGTAATATACTGTTGCTTTCTTTTTCTAGGGTTGCCATAAATCATGAGGAGGAACAGGGTTACCATAATTGGCTGTTTATCGCCCATTTGGCGATGGATTTTTAGCGCCAATCTCGCCAAATTTGGCGACTTTATAATGAAGTTTTGAGAACATTCTAGACTGATCTAGTAAACTTCGTGCTCTATATATAAAAGGTTACTTCTGGTTCAGAGAGTCATTTATCAACAGACACAGTTAGTGAGCGAATGGTGTCTATTGATGTTTTTGAGTCTTTTCATTGAAAATAGGACTTGATATTTGAAGACAAGTAATAAGTGTAGTTTGTACGTGCTTTGTTATTTTACAAATATTCATCATTTTCTTATTTCCTAACTTATTTTTTGTTTAAAACTGAATTGAAGATGAACAGAAAAAAAGTATTGACTCAAGAGGAAATTCAAAAAATTATGGAAAATCCGGACGATATAGAATTCGACACCGATGATGAAAATCTGTCGTCTGATGAAGGTGAAGTAGATTATGTTGAAATACATAATGAAATTTCTGATTACTACTCAGAATCTGATAATGATTCCAATGAAGTAAATGTAGCAACCACAAGTACTTCAAATTCTACTTTTGTTTCCAAAAATAATTCACAGATCTGGTATAAGAATGAAGTTGCCAGACCACAAGGAAGACGTACTGAAATCAATATTTTACGTGAAAAATCTGGACCTTCAAGATTTGCAAATCGTGAAGTGGATTCCATATCATCCTCATTTCTTATCTATTTCCGAAAAAGACTTTTGGAAATTATAGTAAAATGGACAAACGCGGAAGGCAATAGAGTATTCGATAAAGAGTGGACACCTATAGATATTATAGAACTTAAAAAATTCATCGGACTTTTATTACTTATTGGAGTATATAAATCGAAAAATGAAACAGTAAGCGAACTTTGGAGCATAAAAAATGGAAGACAAATATTTCGGGACATTATGAGTCGCAATAGATTCACAAGTATATTACGTGTCATAAGATTTGATGATGCTGCTGAGAGGCGTAAAAGAAGATCAACTGATAAATTAGAGCCAATAAGAGAATGCTTTGAATTGTGGAATAGCTATTTACAAGACCCTTATATTCCTAATTGGTCTATGACTGTTGATGAGCAATTAGTTTCTTTTCGTGGAAAATGCCCTTTCCGTCAGTATATGCCATCTAAACCTGGAAAGTATGGATTGAAGTTCTGGGTTATTTGTGACAGCGTAACATCGTATGCTTGGAAACTGGAACTATATACAGGCAAAAATGAAGTAAGAGAATCTCATCAGGGAGAAAATGTAGTTAAAAGATTGACGAAGGAAATTGAAAATTCTGGTCGTAATATTACATGTGATAACTTTTTTACGTCATATGCATTAGCAACACATCTTACTTCAAAAAAATTATCTCTTATTGGAACAATTCGAAAAAATAAACCTGAATTACCCGCTGTGTTCACAAATCCAAAACATCGTTCTGTATATTCTACTTTATTTGGGTTTCAAGAGAAGGCGACCATCATCTCTTACTGTCCCAGAAAAGGTAGAATTGTTACTTTGCTAAGCACAATGCATAACACTTATGATATTGACAACAGCTTAGAAAAAAAGCCACAAATAATCCTAGATTATAATAAAACCAAAGGCGGAGTAGATACGATGGACAAAATGGTAAGAACATATAGTGTGAAACGCATGACACGTCGGTGGCCTTTGATTGTATTTTATAATATGATCGATATAAGTGCGATGAATGCATGCATACATAATATGGTTGTCACTGAATGCTGAATGTGATCCGAAAATGAAAAAAAAAGCGGAATTTCATTATTCAACTTGCAGAAGAATTAGTAGGTGAAGGAGGTATCGCTGTCTCAACATCTACTTCAGAACAACTTTACGCAAATAGTTTTGAACCGCCACGAAAAAAATTAAGATGTCATATTTGTCCCTCTAAAAAAGATCGAAAAACACGAACATTATGCAAGAAGTGTACGAAAAATGTTTGCGGAGAACATTCCGTCGTTATTTGTACTTCATGTACAGAATAATTTTATTATGATGAAAAACGTTTTGTAGTCATTATAATATACTATATATATTACTTTCTTACTGTATGTGTTACTTTCTTACTCTATTACTATATACAGAGGTGTGAAAATTATTAGAATAATTGTGAAATTTATAATAAAATCTTGTTATATCACAGAAATAATGCATTATTTAAAAGATAATGATGCATTTAATATTTAGCTTGTATTCCCTTGTTTTTTATTAAAGAATTGATATGTTTCGATTAACTTTGTATAAATTTTTGGCAATTAATTTTTATTTCGTTGTCACGGTGCCAAATTCCGATGAGTTTTTCAATCAGATGATTCTTGTATGTGATGATGCATTTCTTTAATTTTTTCTTTACAATGGCCCAAAGATTCATTTTAAGATTCATATCTGGACTCTTTGCAGGCTATGGATGGGTTTTTATACTTTTTTCATCTAAAAATTTATCCACAAATGAAGCTTTATGGGACGAAGCTCCAACATGCAAGGATATGAAGTCTTCATTTGGAAACCAGTCTTCTAATTGTGGAATTAATCTTTGTTCAAGCACTTTTTTACACTAATATTAGGCCATGAGGCTTTCTACAGTGTATAAACATCCAGTACCTTGAAAAAGAATCTTGTTCCAAACTATTACTTTAGTAGGATGTTTAACCGCTTGTGCAATACAATTTGGGAAAAATTCTTCACTGGTACGTCTCTTGACATAGTGACTGCTTTCTTCAGATATCATGAACATTGATTCATGAGAAAAAATTAACAAAAAGATAAGAAAATTCTTAATGTATGTAATTTATAGAGAAATGTTCTTATAAAGAAATCTTTAATCAAATTCATAAACAGTTCTGTATTTTTAGGCAGTATACAATAAACATGATTTCAAGAAAACAAATGAACAACTTAAATTCAAGTGGTTAATTAAGGGAAAATTAATATTTTTCACCTTGCTCCAGCCATTTACGTAGTGTTCTTGCACAACTTTTGCAAGAAAGTCTTTTCTTTGGCATAGCAGATGTGATTTTAGCCTGCTTTCTAGAACGATGAGCATTGAGTCCAGCTGAGAAAAATTTTGTACTGATGGAAGAATCACATATATTTACTTCATATGCTTGCAAAGAGATTTTTATTTTATGATTAGTTGTTTTTCTGTCAGCTTTAGCAATTTGAATTAATTTCTTTTCTGTTCTTGCAGTAAATTTACTTTTCCTTCTGCATATTCCTACTCTAGAATTTTCATATTCACGTCTGGAGTCAAAAAAGTCTTTTTATTCTACACACACATGCTTACGGAATTTTTGCCTTTCTAGCAATTTTATTCAGTGTATTGTTGTTTTCTTGGATGAGACACTTTACCACGGCTAGTTCTCCAGGTGAAATATCACTTGCTATGCTCATAATCACATAATAATCCTTTGACAATCTATAAAAAGCTACCATTAAGTATTAACTATGCAAAACAACCAAATATTTGTTTTAAAAATAAAATAATACTGAAACCAGCTCAAGAAAAGAATGAAAATACTTGCCCAGCAAACAGATTGTTTTAAAATTTTATTTTAAATTTGTTTGTAAATCAAATGAATTCTTTATGCAATGCAAACAATTTGGTTACTTTGGATGAAATATTTTTCTTTTTAAGAAATGGCAACATTTAACAAAATTATATCCCCAAAACTATTCTAAAGGAGTGAAAAATTTACTAGAGAAGGAAATCAAATTAACTTTCATGAAACATTGCAAGTATGTACAATATTAATCAAGAAAAACTGAAAAAAAAATCACAATTATTCTAATAATTTTCACACCTCTGTATATTACTTTATTACTATACTAGCAGGCTATGCCCGCTGCGCTGGTCCATTTTTCTAAACGAATCTTGACTCAAACAAAATGGTGATTTGAAATTTCGTTTTTAAAGCAGTGTATACCATCACCTGGAATGTCCTTCCGCAATACTGAAAACGATGCCAGTGCCAATGACATTGCGATATTGCACTATTGTATGCATTGGACAAAATTTGGGTAATTAAGTACTATCTCTCTTGTTTTATCATTTATAGTAGAGTTTGATATGAAAATGAGATCGTTATGACAGCAAGAATCAAAATGTTCTCTACTCATCACATTATTTTGTTAGAAAGAATTGCAATGATTATCAAACTCTATTAATTTTCATATCGCACATTATCATATGTTAGTTCTTAAACTCCCGAATCTGAACTTGCACTATGTGTAGCCTAAATACAATCTCCATTACATGTTGCGTTACATTTTTTAATAACCGTCCTCTCCTGGCAGGTCTACTACAATTTTCTCTCTACCTTTGTCTGTTCCAACAAAGTACATAGCAAAGTATGTAAAAAAGAGTGTTTAACTTATATATTTATTAGAACAATGAAGCATAAAAGGTGTGTTTTAAAGCTGAATTATTTGAGTAAAATTAAAATTACATCAGTTTCATTGCCTCTTCATTTTTTTAAACCAGTTGCAAACATGTAGCTTTTAAATAGGGGATAATCTTTATGCTAAATTTTGTAGAAAAATAAAACTTCAGCTTGTAATCAATTCCATTATGATTTTTGGCACCAAACATCTATAACGATAGACTTATTTCGTGTCTATTGTCAAATGAAAGTGAAGTTTACAATAATCTATTATTGGCATTTAATCATATACCTTGGCGATAGTTTTTTGGGGGCGGGGGTTCGACGGGGGTAATGAAGTAGTATTTAATAGTTAATTTTTGATAAAATTCTGTTGATAGGGCTTAAATGTTAATTAAAACTGCAACATAAACATTAACAACAAAATTTTCTACTGTCGGTATTTCATGTATATTTTCTTCTTAGCCAATTTTAAAGTATTTTTTTTTTATCCTGAATGATTGATAAAATTATTGCAAATATTTTTTTTAAATTCGATATCATTGTTATTCAGAAGATTTTTCCTGCGCATTGCAAATATTGCTTTTTTAGTGATAGTAAAATAACTGCAGATGAGAAATAGATAATAAGGCTAAAACCCAGAATTAACGACAGCTTGGCGAATGCCTCTACGGAGACTTGAAAAGTACGCGAGTTCTGTCAACTTAAATATCCAGATAGAATTTTAACAAATAATAGGTACTACTTTATTATTCCATAGATCAATTTCGCCAAATTATAAATATTGCAAAACGATTCACCATATTATACAAATGGATATAACTTTTATTTTAAATAACAAAAGAATCAATAAATTACTAATATATTTATGGAAATACAAATAAAACGTCGAATCAAAAAATAGTTGATAACGTAACAAACGCATGTAACATGTTTAATGTCAAATGAATGTGACATTTACGATAATCCATTATTGACATTTAATCTTATATTTTAAATGCAGCAGTTTTTGATCGATGGGATAATTAAGTAGTACCAGATAATATAAAAATATATAAATAATAATATAGCCAATAATATTTTGGCAAGGTGTCATGTATGTATCACGTTGGCGCGATTGCAACAAAATTGTGATTTTATGGATTGCGTGGTAATCTGGTTATTGTTGTTTATTTATTAATAAACTGTTTCTTTACTTTTCTTTATTGTTTTGTTCTATAGTTATTAATTAAACTTCACTTATTTATTATTGTTTCCTTTGTAAAATCATAGAAAATAATTGAAAATAATATAATATGTTACTGGTATTTGAAAACTTAGTGTTTGCCAAACTGGTGTCAGATTTAAAAAAAAAAAAAAAAAAAAAAAAAAAAAAAAAAAAAAAAAAACGCGCTAAGGTGATGCGTATATAAAAATGGAAAAAATGATTATAATAATGTAAACAAAAAAAAAGTAAACAAATAATTAAAAAATTGCCTTTTCGATTTAAATAAATTTAAAAAAAAACACCAAGCAGTCGTTAATTCTGTAGTTTCATCAATAGTAAAATTTCTTTTCTTCGTTTGTTTCATAATGAAAAACCATAAATTTAATAATCTCAAATAAAATAATCTGACAAATTTTCTATAACATCGTTGATGATCTAGACGTCTCCTTAATATATAAACAAAACGGCAAAGATGTCATATGCGCCGAGTTTGGCGCGATAATTTTTTATGCTAATTTGGCGGAAACATTGTTTTCGAATACCAGTTACATGTGTATATTTAAATTATTTTATATTATTTAAATAGTAATAAAAATTAATGAAAAAAGTTTAATTAATAAGTATATAACAAAACAATTTATATAATTCATAAAGTAAATAAACATTTTATTTATAAATAAATATTAACAGTCGGGTTAATATGTCAGACAAAATATTGCCAATTTAAAGTCTATTACTTACCTCGGTGATATATAATATCTGTGCCAGTAAAACTTTCAATAATATAGTACATATGCTACTTGGCGGTGTTCAATTATCGAAGATTAGTCCAATATCATTTTAAATATTATCTAACGCAGGAAAAAATATGAAGAAAATTGAAGAAGAAATGGCTAATTAAAGCAGATTTGTAAAATATTTTGGCACATATGCCATATATGCACCACATTTGTGCATTTTTTTTCCTTTTTTACACAAATTTGGCGAA
The DNA here is from genome assembly GCA_964019185.1 of Maratus speculifer. Classification (NCBI taxonomy): domain Eukaryota; kingdom Metazoa; phylum Arthropoda; class Arachnida; order Araneae; family Salticidae; genus Maratus; species Maratus speculifer. Next base: position 188,167,037 of record OZ025301.1, read on the forward strand.
AACTTCGTTTTTAAATATCAATTACACATATATGTTTTAATTGTTTTCTATTATTTTAAAAAGGAAATAAAAATAAATAAATATTGTTTTGTTAAAAGTTATAAAATAAAACAATTTACATCATTAAAATAAATAAATAAGAGTAAATAGTTTATTAATAAATATACAAGAGCCGAGCTACCATATGAACATAAAATCGACGTTTTGTTGCAATCGCGCCAATGTGGTGCATATATGACATCTGTGCCATTTTTTTCAGCAGGCAATTTTTATTTCAAAATGTTGAATTTATCGATAGTAATAACGCGAAATTGCATAAATTTCATTTAAATTGCATAGATTTCCTTGTTCAGTTTGTAAATTTTAAAACTAATTTTCCCTGGAAGAGAATTTGACAAAATGGCGCAAAAAAAGTATGTTTGTTGATTACATTTTTCAAAATTACGGTGAAAAACTTTTGAAAAAGAATGATATTATTTTACAATATATATGTGTGTGGCAGAATTTCACACTGAAGCTAAAATTTAAATATTTGATTACAATTTTTAAAATATTAACTTATGTTTATTGAACTTACAATTGAATACTAAAATATACTCCAAAAAAATCTCCTTTTGGAAAAAACAACTTTATTGCGACCTAATGTTAGACATATGCATTTTTGGCTTAATTCTTTGCCGACAAAAGTAAAAAAAAAAATCTCAAAGAAACAAACAAATAACTCACAATTACTTTTATAATTAGATCTGCCTTTCTCTGGAGTAAGTTATATACTATCAAAATTTGATAAAAAAGAAAAAGGAAATAATAGAAAGGAAAATAAATATAGTTCAAAATTCATTTAATCAAATTTTCAAGTTATTTTTTTTATTCTAACGCAAGGATAAGTCGCCAAATGTTGCATCAAATGTAATAGTTCACGTTATTTTTTAAGCGTTACAAATATTTCTTTTATTTTTAAGATAAATACTTTTTTTATGATATCATGTCTCATTAAATGGTTTTTCTTTATTATTATTATTAATAATAGTGTTATCAATAGTTATTTTATTATCAGTAAATATTTTCTGCCTTTATTTGCAAGATGTTTGTAATATTTCTAACAGATATATCCTTTTTAATTTCTTTAGTAATGATAATTTTCGCCAAAAAATAAGTACTGGCAACCCTTTCGTCAAAAATAACCGAAAAATACGAAATTTAGTACGAAAAATCAGAGTTATCCCTGTATATTTGTACCATAAACCTCCGCAAAAATATTTCCTATCGAATGATATAATCTGCAAAAAGATTCATCGAGTAGTTTTTGAAAACACCCGTTTGGAAGTTTCAGAACTTCTGCTTTATAATATATATGATATATCACTTTTATATATTGTATAAGGTGCATTAATAACAAATATATTCATTGTAGATAAATGGGTGTTTTGTATATTTTGAAATCCTATATATTTTACATATGGGTCCAATGGACCCGAATGGTAGTTCTTGCATATACTTTTTTTTGGTAGTCTAAGGGTTAAAGAATAACCCCCTCAAAAAATAAAGTAAGTTGGATTACTTTTTCCCATTTCCCCCACTTATATTTTACCATTGAACTTCCAAAACTAATCACAGATACGCTTTATAAAATTAAACAATTATCCAAAATTTGAAGCAAATCAGATAATTCTGCTCAAAAAACCATTCATCTGAATTAGAGAGGGTAATCCCACATTCATCCCTTTATACTTAATCATTAAAACCTCAAAATAATTCAGGGATTCGCCTTTTAAAGAAAAAACTATAAACTATATTCAGAATTTACGGCAAATAGGATAAAACTGCATAAAAATCTATTTATCTAATTTTAAGGAAGGCGATAAATCGTCCACTAACCTATTATACATAACCATAAGAAAAGACCCAAATTAATTAAAGAAGCACCTGATCAAATGAATTCAAGTCCAAAATTTTAAGCAAATTGGATAATTCTGTATTATAACAAAATTATATATTTTTAGGAAGGAAATTAATTGTACGTTTCCTCTTTATACTTAGCCAAAGAACCACCAAAATTTATCAGTGAAACGCTTTATCAGAATGAACAAATCCAAGATTTGTAGCATATCGGTTAATTCTGCATGAAAAACCCATTTAACAAAATTAGGCGGGATTCCCCCGTTCTTATTCAATTAATCCCCAAAACTAAGTAGGGAAATACCTTACCAGAATGAATCTATTTCTAAAATTTGAAGCAAAGCAGTAAATTCTCGTGAAAAAAGCATTCACATAAATTATGGGGCGTTACCCCTATTCTCCCCTCCCTTTATACTTAAACAATTGACACCCACAACTAATAAAGGCGCCTCAACAGAATACTCCTATATCTAAAATTTGAATAAAATATGCTGATAATCCATAGAAACCCATTTATTTGAATTAAGGGAAGGGGCAAATCAGCCTCTCGTCCCCCCCCCCTTTATTCTTCTAAAATGACCTCCCAAAATTAATCAGAAGAGCTCCTCATAAGAATAAAACTATGAAAGTTTGATGCAAATCGAGTATTTCTATCAAGAATTATTACGTTACGTACTTACGTACATACATAGATACAGAACCCACGGGCACATTAGGTCTCTTTGGTAGTTGATGCGATAAAAACATGTCAAATTACATTATTTCTATCAAGAGTTATCGCGTTACGTACATACGTACGTACTTACGCACATACATGCGTATATACATACATACAAAACCGGTGAGCCCATTATTTCTTTGGCTTTGACGCCCATGAGCTAAAAACACGTAAAATTACGTTGGCCTAGGATAAACTAGATCAGCCTAGGACAAACTAGAATGTTGGCACTGCGGCGGTCATTGAAATCAATAAAATCACGCCAAATTGAATTGGCCTAGGATAAATTAGATCGGCCTAGGATAAACTAGTTCAGACCAATAAATAACAGGCTAAATTAGTTAATCCTATAAGAAAGGATCCTAGGCCAAACTAGTTTGGCCTAGGAAGAACTAGTTTGTCCTATGGGCGTTAGGATAGACTAGTTTGGTCTAGGAAAAACTAGTTTATCCGATGGGCGTTAGGATAAACTGGTTTGGTCTAGGAAAAACTAGTTTATCCGATGGGCGTTCGGATAGACCGGTTTGGCCTAGGGAAAACTAGTTTATCCGTTGGGCGTTAGGATAGACTAGTTTGGCCTAAAATCGGGTTTCGCCTGTAACATATGCTTAAAATTGCTTGTTATAATAAATACGACAATGAATCATTAATTTTAATTGAAAACTATATTCTTAGAACTGAAAATAGAGTGCGTTCCCTTACAATATTGTGTTTATTCTACTTTTCCTTGCAGATTTCTTTTTGATGTGTAAAATAAATAAAGCAAAACGATGTGATGTTATATATATATCTATAGATAGATAGATAGATAGATAATGTTCTTTTTAAAAATAATATTTAGTGTTTGTGAATTTAATATTTGTTTTATGTTGTTTAAAATATTTTAAAGCGAATTTCTTTAACGAATTTAAATACAATGACCTTTTTCTGGGGGGGGGGGGATTTAACAACTAAGTGAAATAGAGGTCCGACTGTATTATCAAGGCACCAGTATATGAGTGGGAGCAATGGGTCAGATATATCTTTAAAATGAACATTTTAAAGTATTTACTAATGCTAACTAGCCAAATGTATAAGCAAAATAAGTCAATGGGATATTTTCTAACACGCATTTTTTTTTTCATTTTCAATATTACAAATGATTTTTTGCAAGATATGGAACAATATTCTGAAACTGCACACACATTTTTGAACATTTTCTTACACTTCAAAATTCTTACATACAATAATTTTCTATCGATCCCCATGCGCAAGAAGGAATGCAGAATTTCAGATCTTAAGGAATTTGTTGAACACAGTAGAATGCATTTTCTTTACTTTTGCCGTAATTGCCGAGGAATTTCAAAGTATTTTCTCCTGAAATTTTACCCCAAACGCAAAAATTATCTTCGGAGAATGCAAAGAATGGGAATTATTCAGTTAAATTATCTCGCCTTTGGAGAAAGTGACTATTTCGCTGGAAAAACTGAATCTTCGAAGCAGGAAATCAAAGGAATTGCCTCAACAGATGGCGGTATAAAAGAAGTTTGCGTTTTAGTAGGAAAAATACAAAAATATTACAGTTACTTTTTTGTTTTACATTGTTCATTATTATTTTTTTTCTGTACAAAGGCCAAATAATTTTTAAATAAAATTTTTAAACTTTGTTATTATTAAGTTTTAGTAAGACGTTTTTTGAGAATTTGTAAATGTATATATATTTTCAAATAAGTTTTGGGTATAACTTTTATAAATAACGTAAAAAGTAGATATTGTGTTATGATTTTTTAAAATCATTTCTTAAATGAAAACATGATTTTTTTAAATTCTTTTCTCTACAAACAAAAACTTTTCTAGTGTATGTATTCTGTCTAAAAAGCTTACAATTGTTGAACAACCTTGTGTTTTAACATTATTGGAACAAAATAATCCTGTAAGTTGTAAAACCTTAGATTTACCAGCTCAAACTATCGATGCTCTAAAAACAAGCAAGGCCTATTTACCATATAGCACTGAACCAACACAAAAAATCCTTTCAAAAATACATAGAAAGTCTTCAGTCAGTAGTGATAATCAATGTTCTCGCTGACATTTGTACAACGTCAGTAATTTGGCTAATTAAAACTAAAAAACATTCGTCAAATGAAAAAAATTATTAGCCAAATAGATTCGCCGTGTAGCATGAAAATTATCTTTAATCCTTTAATGTACCCCTTTTTTTTCAATATATTTTAAAGCAACCTAAGTTTTTATAACTGCGTCAACGATTGTTATTAATGTAATTTCAACTATCCGCTCCAAATATATTAAATATATATATATATATATATATATATATATAAAATTGAGCGTTAGCAATATGGCAAATCTTGTTTACTTGTTTACTCGTCAAATGAAGAATTTAGTCGCAATTTGGCGCAATGGCGAGCGACAGCGAGAACACTGGTGATAAAATTTAAAAAGTAATGTACTGTGAATACCAACTATGATGACTGCAGAAATAAGAAGTCTTAAATTGCACGTAAGACATAGAAAATGAAGTGCATTCTTACTATAACGAAATTTTTAAAATATTCAGATCTTGGTGAAATAGTATACAGTACTTTGGATACAGCATAGTAGCCGAAATCTTTTGTCTTTCCATGTAAATACTATACATGAAATTATTATACATGAAGTAACTTGTATTAAACCTCAACAATGTTTATCAGTTTCTAAAATGTGAAATAGTTTAACATAATTAAAACCCACCCCAAACAATACTTCCCTCCTATACCATTAAGTAATAGAATACATTTTCATGGCCTTGTAAATCAATAAAAAATATTCTTTACACCATAGATTGCACAGACTTGCATATTTTGGTATATATTTCATATATGCATATGAAATATATTTGATTGTATTACATTTGGAAGAACTTAACATCATTAAAATGCTATTAAATTAAATTGAAACATTTTTTCCTACTGACCGTAACGTAAGGGAATACTTTTTATTCTCATTGTAATTGAATTATACATCCGATTTTCATAACATTTAAAATGACTAGAGAAAATTAAGTAATAATTATATATATTTTTTTCAAATAATTCGGTTGGGTAGTTTTTGCTCTGTTATATAAAGACGGACGGTCGAACTGGACGATGACTATAGGCGCTACGCATTTATATAATTACGAACGTACCTAAAAAGAAACATTACTAATAAATGTATCAATAAGAACTATCTGTTTCAAACTTCTTATTTTTCAATGAGTGTCAGCATTTTTACTTCCTTTTATCTTCATTAGAAGAAAGTATTGTAATGGAAATTTTTTTTGACTTCCGGTTTTTGACGGATTTATAAGTTTTAGGGGTCAGAGATTCCAAAAACGTGTTTTTAGAAAATGTCTGCCTGGCAGTGTGTCTGTGTGTCTGTGTCTGTGTCTGTGTCTGTGTGTATGTCGTCATTCTACCATCAAAAAGTGTATGAAGTTATTCATAGAATTGAACCAAATTTTTGGTGAATGCTTTTGGCTGTGGCAAGCAAGTCCTCCTACAATTTTGAAATATGCCGCCGGAAGGGGGCGCTGCTATCGCGATTTTTGTGCCATTTTCAATATTGTACCGACCAAAAGTATATGAAGTTATGCATCGAACTGAACCAAATTTTTTGTGTAAGTGTATGACTAGGGCTAGTTGGTCCTCCCTGAAATTGAAAAAAATCCGCTGCAAAGGGGCGCCGCAATCGCGAATTTTGTGCCATTTTCAATATTGTACCGTATATGAAGTTATGCATCGAATTGAATCAATTTTTTGTGTATGTGTATGCCTTTGGTTTGTTGGTCTTCCCTGAATTTGAAAAAAGTCCACCGGAAAGGGGCTCTGCAATCGCGATTTTTGTGCCATTTTCAATATTGTACCGACCAAAAGTATATGAAGTTATGCATTGAATTGAACCAAATTTTTGTGTAAGTGTTTGGCTATGGCTAGTTGGTCCTCCCTGAATTTGGAAAAAATCCGACGGAAGGGGACGCTGCAATAGCGAATTTTATGCCATTTTCAATATTGCACCACCTAAAAGTGTATGAAGTTAGCTCTAGAACTGAACTAAATTTTTTGCATGTGATTATTTTTTGGTAAGGCAAGTAGGTCCTCCCTGAATTAAAAAAAAATCTGCCTATCATTCTATTGTCCATCGGCTCGAGCAGAGACGCTAATTCGTTTTTACTCCGATTAATTTACTGAAACAGAAATTTAAGATGAAAATCAAAGTTGGTATGGTATTGAATTAAAATTATTAAAGCATTAAAATGAGTAACTTTTTTTTAAATATTAAAATGTGCGTTTGAGATAGAAGAAAGTTTTGGGATTGGCACATCCAACTGGTTTATTGATACTGTACTTTTATCCACTTTGAATACATCTTTAACATTACTATGCTTTTTATGCATGAGGAACAAAAAAAACTACAAAAAATTGACGATAAAAATCCCAGCTAACTCCGCGGAGACGAACTTGAAACGTTCTAAAATTTACTAATTTTTAATAAAACAATATCAAATAAAAGTTTCTTCTTTTATTTTTGTAATACAATTTTCAAAGATTTTTCAAAACGCCTATTTTGAATTGCAGGCTATAACAAAGATAAAAATATTTTCGATTTGATATAAGAGAAGGAAATTTCTGTAAAATGATGACCGAAAATATTAATCGAATGCATTTAATCGAAAACTACTGTACATTTACAGATAATTTTTTTGTATTTTTACAAAAAAAATTACACTGTAAAAAAATATGTAGATTTTCACAAGGCTGTGCAAAAGAATTAGGATTTTTTCCCAGTGGTTGTTGGAAGTAGCTGAAATTGCATTAAAATGTTTTAGTTATTTTTCAAAATATTTTCTTAGCTATCATCTTTCAATTTGTGAAATAATAAACCTTTTTTTAATCTTTTGCAGTATTCTGAATGTGTTCGAAATTGTCTTTGATCTATACTTAACGGATGCTACTTATGCTCTTAAACTATGCTTAACTTAATTTTAGTTCTTGTTTTCTTAAAAATTACTTTTTGAACATTTAAAATACAAGCTATTTTTTATGTTTTTAATAGAAGAATAGAAAACATGCGGTTAATATTTAAATTTTATCGTAAAAAATTCACTTATTTGCGTGCAAGTGAAATGCATAACAGGAAAGTTTTTACATAGAATGTTTGAGTTGTCATGTAAATTAATAATTGTCATGTAAAACATTCAACAGGTTTTTATTATGTTTAAGTGTTGCATCTGTAGGAACAACAAATAAAGATAGAGAATATTTATAAAAATTAGAAGAATCTGCAAATGTTACACGATATATATTATACAATCAAGGGCATATTACACTAAAAAATAGGAAGCAGGAATTATACTTTTACTTACCCATCATGCGTAGTATACGGTAAATATTGCAAATGTTTTGAGCATCGAAATTTGTTTTTTGACAGATTTATACGTTTCAGATACTGGAGGCTCGTAAAACATATGTTTAGAAACAAAATTTGTGGTCCGTCTGTCTCTGTGTCTGTCTATCTGTGTGTCTGTAAACACTCTATCTGCGAAACAAATTGAGTAGAGACTTATTTGGTGTGTACTTAGTATGTAATAATGGAAAGAATCCTATTGAATATCAGTAACCTCGATTATCCAGAATTTTCGGACTCTTGGAATATTCATTCTGATAAAAGGTACGGTATTTACTCGTTTATACCGCGCACCCCGAACTTTACAAGAAAAAATTGGCGATTTTCTAAAATCTCGTGTATAACACGCACCATAAATTTGATAATAAAGAATGACCAAATTAATTTCAATACAGAAAGTCGAAACAAACATCAGGCCAGAAAACAAGACGCAAATGCATTTTTAGACTTCGGGTAGTAATTAAATGATGGGAAGAAGGAGTGAGTGACAGTAATGAGAATTGCTAATTAGCATTTAAATAATGTTAATACCTCTGTTATATAAAACTGCAAGGAGTAAAATAAAGATGCAGCAATACTTTAATTAAGTAACATTTTCCGAGTTTTAATGTCCTCTTTTAATAATTTCTGTGTCATATGTATATCGTGTGACTACATCCAACAGTAAAAAATTATTCCATGTATAACGCGCACGTAGTTTTGTCCTAATTTTTTTTAAAAAAAAAGTGCGCGTTATACACGAGTAAATACGGTACATAAAAATTTTCGATTTTTTTTTTTAAGGAGTGGTTTTAAAAGATAATAAAATAGCATAAATTTTGCCTAAAGAACGAAGTCGATCGGATAATTAGTTACAAAGATATTTGTAATCCTATTTTATACACTCTTCATTTTTTATGACCCTGTATTTAATTCAAACCTCAATGCAGAGATATATTTTAACTGGATATAAGAGCTTAATCCGACGCAGTAAACTGTTAGCTAATATGTTCATTATTTTTGAAGTTATATGGATGTTTCTTTTACGTAATTCTGTACTTTTTGAGTAACTCTTCTATAAAGAACTTTAAGTTTTTGTAAAACTTTACTTTTATGACATTTTAATTACGTTACATTTAAAAGTAAAACATTTCTTTTTTAAAAATTTCATAAGTTTATAACTAATTGAATTATAATAGAGATGACGCACTTCTGCGGAACATATTTATGTTTTATGATTTCAAATACATGATTTAATATTTTTTGTAAAATGACATCGTTTTCATCCGCAGAGAAAAGTATGCTTTGATTACAATTTATTTTACTTATCGAAGTACTTAAAAACATATTTAAAAGGATTTTCACAAATAAAATTTATTCTTTATTTTGCCGAGAGAGGATTTGTTAACCAAAATAATTTATTCTTTTAAATAATAAATAAAGTTTTGCAGGTTATCATTATATATTATAAGATAAAATATATAATGATAACCTTATATATATTATAAAATAAAATAAAATAATAATATATTATATGAGAAATAGAACATTTCTGTGCTAAAAAGTCCATTTAAAAAAAATATGTCAGTTAGAACCTTATTATTTTTAGGTAGCGAAATGACTTCGATCTCAATCATAGCTATCATTGTAAGTAATTTATTAGCTCACATATTTAATGAACTATACAGTGCGTTCATTCAATGGTGTCTAATGGCTAATTCCTAAAGCATTAGTCATAGTCATACACTTCCAGATTTTTTTTTTTTAAGTTTATAATGAGGTGAAACATTATTTTAAAAGGCGTTTGGATATACAGAGTAGTCGTTTTGAAAATTATTTCTTAAAAAGATATAGAATTTAATTTTTTATATTGTTCTTCTATTCTATAATTGGTATTTAGCAAAAATTTGTACAGCTAAACTAAAACAAAACATTGACAAATAAGACAAAAAAAAAAAAAAAAAAAAAAAAAAAAAAATCCGTTTACTTGAAACGAAAATTTAGAAATGGAGCTTTTTTTCATTATATTTTTTAACAAAAGATTTGTTATTATTTATTCAGTTATTTACTTATATTTTTAACGCAAGTTATGTTTTTCTTTAATGCGTCAGAATGAACATAGATTTCAAATTTATATTGTAATATTAATTTTACTCTGAACTATCATTTTTAGCTCACAGGCTATCATAGCCTGAGAGATTATGTGCCCGCCCGTTCTGTATGTATGTGCGTACGTTCGTACGTAACGCGATAACTCATAATAAAAATATCCCATCCACTTGAAATTTTGTATATAGGTATATCCTGATAAGGCGCTTCCCTGATTAGTTTTTGGCGTTCATTCGATATGTATAAGAGGGGGAACGGGGGGCTCATGCCCCTCCCATTAATTTATATAAATGGGTTTTTCACGCAGAATTGTCAGATTTCGTTCAAATCTCTGAATAGTTTTGGAAGTTTAATGGTTAAGTATATAAAAGAGAAGGATAACTCTTCTTAAATTATATAAATGGGTTTTTATTAAGAATTTTCCGATTTGCTCTAAATTTTGGATATGGATTTTTTATATGATAAAGCATGTCCCTGATCAGTTTAGAGGGTTCAGTGATTAAGTATAAAAAGGGGAAAGAGGGGAGCTGATTCCCCTCCTTAATGTTTTTTTCGAACGGAATTAATCCTTGAAAATATAAGGCTGTAATGTACAATTAGTATGCGTAGCCTGTGAGTTCAATGCCATCAGTTTAAGTAGGCAAAATTCTTTTTATTTATATGACATTTATTTATATCGCTAGTAAAATTATGAATGGCTCTTATTTCGCAGAAAAAATGTGCTTTAGTTTTAAATAACTATTACTCGATCAGTTTTAATAGTAAAAGAACGACATTTATTATTATTATTACTGCTTCCTAGTGAAATAGTGTAATTACTTCTATTCGGAAATTACTAATTACTCGAAGCAGTAATAGTGTATTATTTCTTACTGTAATTGATATTTTTACAAAATATAGCTTATAAGATCGGGGACCGTATAAAAAATTTAATTTCGTAATAATAAAAAATGTTTTTATTGACTCAAATGGCTTTTAAAACGCTTCTTTATAACACTTAATTTTTTTTTAATAACTGGAAATACATTTGTGACTAATGGTTTAAAATGTTGAGTGCCTCAGCAGTCAACGGTGACTGACACTGAACTTTCCGTATGTGCCGGTCAATCACCGATGACTGTGAGTCTATAATATAAAACTAAATAATTTATATTGCTTTAAGTAATTACTTAAAATGTATTTAAAAATTTCTTAACTTTTACTTATTACAAGATTATACTTTCTTAACCTCCACGGTCCTGAGACAAATATTACGAGAGATCATAATAACCAGTTTAAAATTATTAGGATGAGCGAAGTGAATCTTCTACTAGGCTACACAAGTTACACTTTGTCGTACACTTTACAAAAAAAAAAAAAAAAAAAAAAACTATTCAATATTTTGACTTGCAATTAAACATAAACATAAATTATGATTTGCAAATTTGCATAATATAATTTTTTTTACAGAATAACCTCAAATATTAATTATTTTATTTAATTTATCTTACATATTTTTCCTTTGCAGATGCATTTTTACAAATAAAAAATGAAACACGTACATTTTCAGAAGAAAAGATAAAACATGGAGTCAGTAGTTATTGATAGAATCATGAGTAATTAAATAAATAAAATATTTCCAATATTCTGCCAAAATATCTCAAAAACTGTTTGCAGATTTTCAAACTATGCCCATCGCTTTTAACCATATAATAGTTTCGATTTCTTTTATGAAATTTTTAAAATACCCTTTTTTATAAGGAAAATTATAGCATATTTTTAATCAATTAAAATTTGAGAGATTTCAATTATTTACATTCATTTATAAAAGTATTTTTCAGTGTTAAGAATTCAAATACACAAATTTTGTGAAATCATTTATGCAGACGATAATTACGAACTTTAAAAGAGTAATATTATGATTTTTTTCTTTGGGAAGAGGCAATAAAAGAATTGTAAACAAATAAAATTAATTAATATTTTGTATAATTTTGCTTCGAAAATATTTTTATTGATACCAATCTTACGTCATAAAAAAAAACTTCCGAGGAAATCGTTAGTTTTTTGAAAAAATTTACATTTCTAAAATTAAAATGCGCCGAAACATAAAATCACATTTTTGTTTAATAAAGATGTAAAACTAATTAAAAAAATATATTGTTACTTTCAAAAATGTATCTTATGAAAAATACTTCGCGAATACAAACAAAGCATATCTTTTGCTAGTTATAAAGCAACTCAAAAGATATATTGGTATGTATGTCGATGCTTATGATATTCATGTAGTTATTAAAAAGGTCTAGACATACTTTTAACATCTCTAAAAGAATTTTAATTAATTTAAAGGGTTTTATTTAATGTATCCTACAGGCGACACCAAGACTGAGGAGGTTAATAATTACTTGTTTCAATATATACATATATACAGTGCTCAGCAAAGGTTTAGACAATGATCGATTACGCTTCTATTTTCAGAAGTATGTACCGAATGTTTGTAATTCCTCTGTCATACATTACTTGTGACTTATTCCTTATTCACACACAATAAATTTTGAATTTTACCTTTTACATAAAATATAATGACAAAAAAATAAAATTAACATTGTGGCAAAAGTATAGACAATTTGTGTATTTACAGGAAAAAAACTACAAATTAAAATTGAGTTGCACACGCATTGTTTGCAGTTAGTGCAAGAATGTGACTTTTCATCGAAAAAACTAAATGCTGCGTCACTTGGGGGTCTATTTCTTACCAAACATGTTCAACAGCAACTCGAACCTCATTAAAAGAGAATTATAGCAAAAATTTGCATAAACATTACGACATATGATGTTACAAAAGTTTTCAATTGGGTCCGGATCAGAACTACACACCGGCCACTTGAGATCAATAGTATTTTCAGAGTTAAACTAAGTTCTTCTTTTGTATGCAACATGAATAGATGCTAAAATCCATACTTTAGAGCAGTAAAAGTTCCCCAAATGACTAAAAATTAATCTCCAACGTATGTACGTAGTCTTGTATTGCTTGGCAACCAATGTATAACTCCAAAGATACACGAACATTAATATTAAGTGAGGACCAAATTATTTAAAAATCATCTTCTTTTTGTCGACTGAATAAAGTCTCAGGATCTTTACTTAAGTCATTCCAATAGTATGCCCACTTGTTTGGACCATTCAAATTTCGTTTTTTTTCGTTACTGAATATCATAGCGTACCATTTGGGTCCATATGACGTATGTTTACAAGTTAATTGAATTCTCAACAATTTACAGCGGTATTTTAAAGCTAATTGTTTTATAATTTTCATGTAAATTGATTTACCTGTTTCTTTAATTCATCTACGAATCATTTCCGTCGACACAGAAAGTTTTGACCTGCTTTTAATGTGATTAGCAATCATTACTTGTGTAAACATCAGTTTCTGGATCCTTTGTCATCTCATTTTCTCGTCACACAAGATCTTCCAGATTATGTTTTGTTTTGAAGGAGTCATCCTTAGACTATACTTCATAGACAGACCACTTTGGACGATTCAATGCTGCTGAAATTTCTGCAACAGTCTTCCCTTTCCATTTCAGCTTTCCTACTTCAATTACCTCATTTAATTGAACATTTTTAGCTCGTGGCATCTTCACTAACTGATGCTATATCGAGGTATAATTAAATACTTCAGATATGTGACATCATAACTTGGAAATTAGCATTTTTCCATGAACAGTTAGCTAAAAATCAAAAAGTGTCTAAACTTTTGCAATATGCAAATTTCACTTTTTTCAGTTAAATTAAAGATCATCTTATATTAAAACCATTATTTTTATTCTACATTGCATAAAATATATTTGAAACTAAGTATAGCCATTTGTAAAACTCACGTGTTCGTATTTTTTATTTAAAGGTTAAAAAACACCAGTGTCTAAACTTTTGCTGAGCACTGTATATATTTTAGTTTTATATAATATTTTACACTGACATTCACCGGTAACTGACGCGGTTTCAACAGAAAGTAAGTCAGTCACTCATCGTGTTCAGAATTAACAATTGAAAACCGTTGAGAGTGGAAACTGTGTATATAAATGTTTAGCTACAGGTGATTGTTCGGAAATCTTTTTTAAATGATGGCTAAAATTATCTTATTCCTGATGTTAGCGTCTACGCAACTAGTTTCGACATTTCACTGTAAAAAGAAAATCTAGTAAATCTACGTCAAAAACTGCTGGCAGCGATGTTGCCAGCAGTTTTTGCCGTAAAAATTGCACTAAAATTAGATGTAAATATTTTTATTACATCTAAATTTACTGCAATTTTTACGGCAAAAACTGCGTGGAACATTGCTGACACAGTTTACGACAAAAACTGCTGTCAGCAATGTTCAAGCCGTTTTTGCCTTAAAAATTGCACTAAAATTAAATGTAAATATTTTTATTAAATCTAATTTTACTGTCATTTTTACGGCAAAAACTGTGTGGAGCATTGCAGACAGCAATTTCTGTCCTAAAATTAACGGATTTTTTTTCTTTTTTTTTCTTTTTTTTTTTTTTTTTTTGGTACTACTCTTTTATCTAGTCGACCAATTTCGCCAAACTAATAACGAAATTACACATATTGACATTTTTTTTATTTTAAATAACGAAAAAACAAATAATTAGCAGAATATTAATAAAAAGTCGAAATAAAAATCCCTTAATGACATTTTAAACACGTGAATCGTATTTAAAGTCATTGAATGTGACATTCACGATCTTTAGTTATTGGCATTTAATCTTATAGTTCGGCGATAATTTTTTTGTCGATGGGTTAATCTAGTAGTATATTCTTTCTACATTTTTCTAATGCCTTACAATACATGACTTTATTTAATCGGTGAAAAAGGTACAAGAATTGGCCTTGCAACCCTCTCAGAAGTAGTTGACTTCTCCCAACATCCACCAATATTAACATTCAATCCCAATTTTACACTGTGCAGATTGACCAGCATACCTTAAATAGCATAAAACTGTACACTGTAAAAAAAGTCCGTTAAATTTACTTCAAAAACAATTGCAGCAATGGTGCCAGCAGTTTTTGCCGTAAAAACGGCAAAAAAATTAGATGCAATTTTTACGGCAATAACTGCTAACAATATTGCTGCCAACAGTTTCTGACGTAAATTTATTTGATTTTTTTTCAGTCTAGGGAAAATCAACAAGTTGGAAATTGCACGTCCAGCGTAGCAAATGAGGTGCGTTCCTACTGTAAAAAAGTTTTTAAAATATTCAGATCATGGGGTAATAGCATAAAATACTTCGAACACAGTATAATGGCCGAAATCTTTTGAGTTTTTCGGTAAATATTATCTGTTTTCGATTATATAGGAAGTAACTTGTAGTAAATATCAGCGACGTATGTAACAGAATACACTTGTGTAGCCCTGTAAATAAATAACAAATATTCTTTGTACCACAGATTGTGAAGAATGTATTTTTTAATATATATATCATAGATGGACATAAATACTAATTATGTTTGAAAGAATATAACATTATTAAATTGCACTTAAATTGTTTTCCACATTGACCGTAATGTAATGGAATGCTTATACAGAGTGTATCTAAACTACTGGGCAAAACTTTAAGGGGTGATAGTACATATCAAGACAGATAATATTAAATGGGAGACTAAGGGTCTCAAACGAATTCCAAAGGCGATAGGCGTCATCAAAGTTTAGGGTCCAAAATTTGAAATCATTATAAAAAAAGGAAAAATTTGTCGATTCGTTTGCGGGTTTTACAAAAACTATTCTTTATGTCAGTATTGTCTTAAAAATAAATTATAAAGATAAATTTCAAAAAATGCCAATATAGGGCGCTTTAGATTAGGAGTAACGAACAACTACTTTTTACCGTTGTTTTTTGCACCTCATTAATTTTTTTTAGAAGTTTAGACATAAACTTAAATTTTGAGCCCAAAATCTGTGGTAAAGTAGCACAAATTGAACTGTGTTCAATGGGAGTGGGGGGGGGGGGGGTTCAAATTTCAAAAGATTATAAAAAACGGAAAAATTGGTCGATTCGTTTGCGGTTTTCTCTAAAACCATTCTTTATGTCAGTATTTCCTTGAAAATAAATTTTAAAGATAAATTTCAAAAAATTCCGTTAGAGGGCGCCTTAAACTTTTGAGTAACCAACAACTATTTTTAACCGTTATTATTTTTTTTTTATCTCAATAAATGTTTTAGAAGCTTAGACTTAAATTTTGAGCTCAAAATCTGAATCGATAAACCTTACAATTGATAAACCTTAATGCTATATAATTGATAAACAATTGATAAACCTTATTAAGAGCACCTAAGCATTAGGGTGGGCCGAAAAAAACTTTCTTTTGATTTTCGATGATGGCGGGTGCGGAAAAGTGGCCACTGGTGGCACTCAGTTCACACAAAATTTTGAGATTTTTCGGACAATCTTTTACCCTGCCGCAAATGGCTTGAAATTTTGCAAAAAAATTTCTTTTTTTTTTCAGCAAAAAAATTAAAAATTTCAAATTAAGTTTATTTTGGTTGTGTTTAGTTGAAAAGATATATTTAATGTGTCAAATGTTTAAATAACCTCTAATTATCCATTATTTTAGTGCTATGGTCTTTAAAAATGTACAGCTTTTAGCTTGTTTTGCGCTCGGTACCAACGCGAAACAACCCAGAACTCACCACGAGGAGGTAGCTGCACGCCGAGTTTTACCCGCCCTTTTACCCATAAAATGGTGTATTCAAAATGCACTGAATCGCATTTACGTTACAAAGTCTTTTTTAAAATGAGCTTTGGTATATTTGCAGTTTTTCTCTAATGAAGGTATCTCTCCCTTTACAGGAGTAAAGGGAGTAGGGGAAGATGGGGATACTTGAGCCATTTTTAAAATTTTAATTTTTTTAATTTTTTTATAATTTCTTAGAACAAAGTACAATATTGAAAATGAAAATTTGATATTTTTTCTTCAATTGAAAACCACTTTCAATTAATTTTGAACTATTTTTCTATGTCTAATAAATTTTTACTTTTTCTTTTACATCGTGGCTCAAGTATCCCCATGGAGGGGATACTTGAGCCAGATGTCACATTCACACCAGTATTTTGCAAAGAAAAAAACCGATTTACAATATACGCGAAAAAATGCATTAAACCTTTTTCAAATAAATTTGTTCGAATTTTCTGGTGTCGTTGTGACATTTCAGAATTAAAATTATGTGGTAGAAAATTCTACCAGCAGAGCTCAAAGGGTTAATCACCATGCTTTCAAAATGGTACCAAGTTATGTGATTTCTTTTTTACATGTTCAGAACTATAAATATAGTACCATGTTGCCAGTTTTAGAAAGAAAAATTGACCAACTGTAGAGATAATAGGGGTGGCTCAAGTATCCCCTATGCTCAAGTATCCCCACTCTCCCCTATACCTTTGATGCAGCTTCTGTCATGATTTTAACGACTCTTTCCACCGCCAGTGACTGGGAAAGCAGACTAATGATTCATCCAACATACATCCTGATATTACGTTTTCTCCAATTTCTTCTACTGAAAAGGATTTTGTTATAGGAAATTAGCTGATTTCCAAGACGGCGTAGTCGATACACTCATAGTGTTCCGTTGCTTTAAAGTTTAGCTTTGGAAATTGAAACTCTTGCACTATGTTGGTTTTTATCTTTTTAAAATTGTGGCATGCTTTTGTTCTTTCCTATGCCATTCTTCTAATATATTGTCTATAATCGGTCGCCATTGATACCATAGTAAATTCTCGGATGACCATAGTATCCATTTGTTTGGATAACTGGATTTACAGTCTCCTTTAGGTTATCTTGTAAACACATTGAAAGTTAACTATCTGCTACATATATCTAGATCCGTCCGTGCAACGTGGCTTTTTCCTCACAGAAAACCACACGGGCGCATAAACTCGTATCACGTACTGAGCGTGATATATTTTAAAATTTTATCAGGATTTGAACTACTAATGCACGAGCGTAAAATTCTGCCAGCCAGTGTTGCCAGATGGACTACTTTTTTAAAATTCAAATTCTTGATTCGCACCACTTTTTTGAAACAGTAAAATGCGCCTTATTTAATGACTTATTAATCACAGAATAAACAAGGAGAATTGTACCGTTTCAAAAAAGTAGTGCCAGTCACGAAATCCGAATTTTAAAAAAAGTAGCCCTATGGCAACACTGCTGCCAGCAGTCGTGATGCATCTCGATTTCACAATTGGTCCTGGTTTTCTGTTATCCAGTTCTCGAGTACATACTCCGGTTGAAACTGTTGCAGAGATATCAAATAAGTATTTTTGATCGGTACTTAGATCTTCAGTATTTTCTATTTCTGATATCCTAAAACAGCAATAGTCTCGAACAAAGTGACACGTAGATTTTCACACCCCGTTAGTCTAACACCGATTAGTTTGGCTAAGGTCTAAGGTCCCATGGTTCAACCTTCAAGTTTAGAGAGTTGGGTAGGAAGTGTTGTCGGAGTAGGAGTTCGTTCATATGAAGCATACATATAAAATGTTGAAGCTCTCTTCTTAGTTTTTTTAAGACACCAGGCAATGACACCTTTGCGTTTTCCTACATTAGCAGCGGTGCCATCACAATCGAGTATTGTCAGTTCTAACTTGTATTGACTAAGATTATGTAATGATTTTGCTATTTCTTTTTCGTGACCAGAACGAGGTAGCAATTGACCCAAGTATTAATGACCAAATTCAGACAACACGGTGATGTGTTCCTCGCCTTTCTCTCGAAGGTGTCGCATCTCTTTTTCTTTTTTTTTCTATGAAGATAGTTTTATTCTTTCTACCATTAAAAAATATGCTTTAAATTTTCCTTCTTTCAAGAACTTCTTCCGCCTGTATCTTCTTTCCAAGTTTCTGTTTCTCACATCTTACCTTGTTTTTATCGATGACGAGATTCAGATCCTCAGCTGTCACAACTCCTGCATTTTGATGTAACCAGTAGTAGTGGCCTGTGATATCAGCATAAGTTGGCAATTGCAATTCTTTCACTAGGCATGATGCCCCCAAAAGGCTACTTTTCACGCTATCGCGTGTTTTTACATTGCCTTGGCCCTCTATTATACTAGCCATTTCTAAGCTCGTCATAATAAAACGCACAAAACACTACACTGTAAAAAAAAAAAAAAAATATGTGATTTTACTAGAAAATATTTAGCACCATTACTAATAAAACAGCATTTACTAAAAAATCATCTGTAATCATCGAATAACCAATTACTGGTAGTAATATCTCACAGAAAACTCATGTATTTGTACATCTATTTCCTTTTTACAAAGCCCTCAGGCGTCACCTTGTCCCTGTTTTCACCCCAGCCAGAAATAGAAGCCTTCCCTTGCCGTTTCCAAAGAATTAAGATCTTTGCCGTTTCATAAAGATGAAATTGAAGCATTTCTCGTTGCTTGTGTTTTTATAGCACATTACGGATAAATTAAAAAAAGGATAATTCACACATACAAAATAAGGTAAGTGTTTTATATTGATATATCTTAAACATGTAGTGTATGAATTTACTTATTTATGTTACTTACTTTTAAACCTTTTGCTAGCTTTTGATTATCTTATAAACTCTGCTCTCTGCTATAACTTACCACGTGTTTGGAAATCAAGCGAATTGTAATACCTATTTGTCAGTAATTATATTTTAAATAAGTTATTAATGCTTCGGATTAGAAATGCTTTTATGTATTTTAAAATGATACTTCTTTCGGTATTTTTTTTTCTTTGTTTTGTTTGTTTGTTTTTTAGTTATGTTATAAAATACATTCTAAAAATGGATTCTTAGTTGTTAGATATATAAATTTAATGGAGATTATATCTTTCTTTTAACAATCAAATTAAACATTAGATTATATTAAAGATGTTTAATTCTACTATTGTAATACCTTTATATTACTATATTTTAAATTATATACTAAAAATATAACATAATTTAAAGTTATAAATAATAATATTCGTAAAATTGCAATAATAATAATAATAATAATGTTTAAAGCTTAGTTTCTCTGTGAAAGAATTTTTTATGTTTTTAACAATGGTTTGAAAATTAAGTGAAGATATTTCATTTCATAAATTATTTTTGTTGTTTTAAATAAGTTTTAGAATAAATATATTAATAACAGTGACATAAATAAATCTCATTTCTTTTTTTTTCAACTAAATTAAACTGCATTAAATTGCAATACCACATTTTAGTATTGCAATTTATTTATTTTATTAGTTTGTTAGGATTTTAAAACGTTTCGTTTTTAATTCATTGGTAGTTTAATCTACAAATTTTAGGTCTGGACAGGTATACTTTAAAACTTATTCAATACAAATAAAATTTCTTACTTTAGTGTATATATAAATATATATCTTTCGTTAAGTTTATTGCTAATTTATATGCTTTAATCGCTATAACTTTTAAATTTTTAAATTATAGAATAAATATTAAAATAGTTTTTTAGTTAGTTATCTTAATCTACGGCGCATTTTTCATCTTAATCAATCTTAATTTTAAACAGCTTTAAAAAATGCATAGTATTATTAAAATGCTAATTATTTATTATCATTTTATAAACTATTAGTGTTTAATTTATCATTTTCTGGTATTATAGTTTAATTAAAACTCACCAAATTTAATCAAAGTTTTAAAGATTTAACTTCGGTTTATAAAAAAATTATGTTTATAGAATTAAAAGTAATAAACATATATTATTATATTATCTTAGATAGTTTTAGAAAGTTCAAGTTCCATATCATCAAAAGCAAGTAAAAATATTGGAAGTAAGTGATGTAAATAAATTACACAAACAGTGTTTAAGAATTATCAAAATAAAATACTAATGTTATATTAAAAATGAACAAAATAAGTTATAACAAAACGAAATTTTTAAAAATAGAATATATAAATATTATTTATCAGAAATAATTAAAAACAATTGTTATAAATACATAAATCGTTATTATATATTAAAAATACAAATTATTTTCTTAAAAAAATTATTTCTAAAACAGATTTTTTTTTTTTTTTGGGGGGGGGGGGGTTGTGTGTGTGTGTGTGTGTGGGATTAATAAATTTGTAAACTGGCCTTAATTTATCATTTAAATTATACTTTTATGCATTACCATTCTCTTTAAACATTAATTAATCTAATTTAATTCCTTTGACTAAATATCTGCGGCAAAATATTTACCTTCTATTTACTAATATGTATGTGTAGTTAGAAAAATTTAACATTATCAGATTTGAAATATATTGATTAAAAAAATTTACTTAAACTTAAACAAAATATCTTCAAAAATTGATAAATAAATTTGATAAAAGACTATCCACCCCCCCCCCCCCACACCCCTCAAAAAGAAAAAAAAAATAGAAAATACAAATTTTTTGGACAAATCGATTATATTTGATATCTTTTATCAGATGCATCTGAGCTAGAATTGTTATTAATAATAATTTATAATTTTGATTACTCTTTAAAACAATTCTTTAATGAATTAAGTTTTATTAATTTTCTTTCAAAACATAAAATCATGTGATTTACCTATTATAAATAAAAGATCTGTAATGGCTGCTAACAATTTCTTTGTGTAGATACCAGAGAAATATTTGTAATAGTAATAACATTTCTTAGTAAACATACTAAAAAAACACCTGTAAAATATACTAACAATTTTTTAATGAAAACACAAGAGATGCATTTGTAAAAGTACTAATTATTTATTAGTAAAATTACTAAAAAAGCACCTGTAATGGTTACTAACAATTTCTTATTAAGTTCTCTAAGGAAGTCTATGTGTTGTTTACTAAATTTAATGCAGTAGTGTTACTTTAGAATTAGCTGTACTGGTTACTAGAAAAGTTTATGGAATCCCAGTTGCTTAGAGATTTTCTAGTAGTACTACAGAATTTTTTTTACAGTGTACAATGGTACTTTATACGATCCAAAAAGCACTCTTCTCACTAGGATAGGGATTCACATTCACACTGAACAAATGTCGCAGGGTAACCGAGCATGAAAAAATAATAATAACTTATCGCATTTTCTTCACTCTTTTATTTCACCCTTCACTCCCTCAGTATTACGACGAGTCATTGCGCTCGCTTACATTGAGTCCTGCTTCACCCACATCTCACCTTCGAGATTTGTTTTTGAAGTATACTGTTGTCCGTTGCCCAAATATATGACCTTCGACACATAGAAAAAATAAAGAAGACAAAGAGACATAAATAAGAGAGAAACTAATGAAAGATTCAAAGGCATACACGTTTTGCCTGTTATACGCGAAAAAACTGTAAAAATCGGTTAATTAAAAATACACATAGCAATTAAATAATGCATTATTAGACTCATTTAAACATTTGGTGCATTAAATATGCTTTTTCAAGTAAATGCATCAAAAACAAATTTAATTTAAAATTCTTAATTTTTTTGCTAAAAATTTCAAAAATCAACATTTTTACAAAACTTCAAGCCATTTGCGGCAGGGTAAGGGATTATCCAAAAAAATCTCAATTTTTTGGGGTGAACTGAGTGCAACCAGTGGCCACTTTTCCGAACCCACCATTATCGAAAATCGTAAAAAAGTTTTTTTTCGGCCCACCCTACTAAGCATGTTTGATATTGTATATTGAGTATGTGGGATTAATAGTTTATTTACAGGACACCCAAAAGAAATCTATTGCATTATGGTAATATAGGAAAAAATCGTTTGCGGTTTGCGTTTTAACCCTTCACTCCAAAATTATTTTCTATTTCTTTGAAAAAAAAATTATTTGAAATCTATATATCGCTCTAATTAAGCAAAAAATAGTAAAAAAAAAAGAAAAAATCTAATTTTCAGCTAAAATTTGATAATTTATGGCGCGTACCCTATGTACACAATTAGGATTTTTAAATATTCTATTGCAACATTTTGCACCTAATCGCTCTGATAATGGAGAAAATATTAAAAAAAAATTCAAATATAAAATTTGATATTTTATGGCGTGTACCCTATGTACACAATTAGGTTTTTTAAATATTGTATTGCATCATTTTACATCTAAATGAGCTTAAATTAATTCATTTTATCTGCTCAACATTCTGCGACTTTTTTATATAAATATTTTTAAGTATACAGTAAAAATAACGAAAGTAAATTTTTATAAAAATAGCTTGATCGATTTTTTTTTTCAAAGAACAAATTCTAATATTTTGCCAAATGCAGCCTTCTGACATGGAAAAAATAAATGTTATTCCAATCTTTGGGTTGTTCTTAGTCAGGGATACAGATCGTATTGGTTTAATTCACGGTACATATTGAGAATTATAGTGTTTTTAGGTATGAGCCAGATGTGGTACACGGTGCAGTAAAGCGTTAAAGACATTACGCTGTTTTAAAAGTATTGAAACTGATATATAAATCACTGATACCACTATAAGATGATGGCGATAGAACAGAATATTAATAGTATTTGTCGTTTATTTACAGGAGCGCACAAAAAAAGGTTACATTATTTTCTTTGACTAATAAATAATGGAAGTACATTTTCACTTTCAGCATGCGTTTTTTAATTAAACTAAATTTTGCATGTTATTCATTGCATATAAACTCTACACATCGTGTAAAACACTTCACAAGAAAGAGAATTCACGTACTACTCTCTTCGTTAGCAGATATTGCTGAAGAGCAGATTTCCTAACTGAATTAAATTTCTGCATGATGCATTAACTCCAGTAAATTTGATGGCTATTATTTATCTATTGTTTACGACTGGTGTTTCTCCAAGAATTTGTACAGATAACGGAAACTTTTCTATAATATTAAGTAACAATAATATTACATTGAATTTTCAAAAACAATTGTGCTATAATTTTACGAGGGAGCTATTGTTTATGTATGGCTTACGACTTGTCGACAACCAGTTTCTACCGATCATGGAAACTTTTTATTTATTGTAGGTAACAGTTATACTGAATTTTCTGAAACAAATCTGGTATAAGAAGATTTATTCATTAATATTTTCAAAAGTAACATCAATTCTTATTTTATTTTCTTATCTTATTTTATTATTTTATTATTTATCTTATTTTCTTATCTTATTTTATTTATTTTTATTATCTAATTCTTATTTTAACAAATTAGGCATAATTTATTAATCAATTTTATGTAAAATTCGAAACATTTGCACCGTTTAGAAAAAAAATGCTTAAAAAGTTATAAAATTAACACTGCCTCATAAAAACAGCAGTTATTTAATTACGCAAATTGTGTGGTAAATATAGTTTATGATCTTCTTTTGGATTTAAAAGCTATGCAGATTACATTACTATACAAATTACATTAGCATAATAAACATGTTTCTGAATGGTTGTTCTCCTTTTAATTGCAGACTATTGACTGGTTTCTTCATAGTATGAACGAGCGTCAAGTGTGCAAGAAACACAGAGTCTACTCCTGGGAGAAAGGCACGTTTGAAAATTGGTTATTAAGAGCTTGTCATTATCCGGATGAAGATTCGGTACGGTAATTTTTCACTTGTCTAGCAACGAAAAAAATCTCTGATATTAAATCTAGCAAGATTCTTTCTATGTAAAAACAACTAAATACGAATATAATATGTATCCCGAATATATAAGAGTATTCACTCTTCCAAAACAAATAAAAAATGCTTTTACCCATTGAAACAAATCCTAGCAATTCTCATTTCACATATAGATTGCTGCAATACTTTAAAATGTGCAATTTCAATGCTAGTTATTTTTTACCATAAGTCGTATTAATATTCGAATGAACTTAAAACTAAGTGTTTTCCCAAAAATCACTAGCAGAAACTCCAATTTTATGTACATGTAAAATATAGATATCATTTTCTATTTCGCTTGCTAATTTTTTTTATTATTATTTTAAACAGTACAACTGCATGAATACCTTGAATAATGAATTTTATCAGCATATGGTAAGTTTCATTTAATCTGTGTTTTCACTTCAACCCAAATTAGCCCATTCTTTATATGCAAGGAGACTCGGTATTCTTTAATAAACTTCGAAGATTTTTTTTTTTTTTTTTATGATGTACACTTACTTATCATATATACATATTATTGTAGTTACTACTTATAAAAACTGATTTTCACAAGAAAAAAATCATTTTTTGAGTAAAAGTTTGAGAATTTAATTTTTTTCTATCTAAAAAATTAAGTTTGCTGTTTTTTTTTCTGAAACATCACTGTGTTTAACACATTAAAACTTCTACAATTATTTGTCACATCACTCCACTATTTTTTATAGCCTGAATATAATATACTTAATAAAATTAGGAAACAATTTTACAATTATTGAATTAACTTTAAAGAAAAAAAAATAAGTGTACAAAAATAAGTAAACACGTCAAAAACGAAAAAAAAAATCCTCTCTTTACTGTTTTGATTTTGATTTTCTTCTTTTGATTTTATTGTAAAATCCATGCTTAATTAAATTAAGTTCATTGTATGTAACAAACAAAAGAATGATGAAGTGATTTGACAAATATTTGTAGAGATTTTAGAGTTTTGAACATTGAGAAAGAAAGCAAGCTTTATAACTCTTTATATTGACGAATTCTACAAATATTTGTCATATTAAATCATTATATTTTCATATCTTGTATCTAGTGCACTTAATAAAATAAAAAAAGGGTTTTATAATTTAATGTAAAGAAAATAACACAAATTAAAAGTATAGATCAAAACGTTGAATAAATCATTTTTGTCCTTCGTTTTTGTCCTTTGCCAATTTTTGTTCATTTTATTTTTTCCTGCATAAAGTCCCCTAAGGCATGGTGACGTCACTGCGACGTCGTTATGAAGTCACATTTTAACTTTGTGACCATCGATTGTCGATGTGACGTCACGTGATGCCAATGCGAAGTGACACAGTGAAGAAGCACACACAGAAGCACACTGTGACTAACACACACAGTGTGTTAGCCACAGTGACTGAAATGTGAAGTCATTATGGCCGTTTTAGAGCTCGTTTGTGACGTCACATTGTGACCACTTTGTGAAGTCACGGTGTGACAAATTTGTGACAAATTTGTAATTTGTGGCTACTTTGACATTAACATTGTGACGAAACTGTGACAAAAGCGACGATATTTAAATTGCCAGAAACATGGGTTTTTTTTTCAATAAATAACATGTTTTGAAGAATATTTGTAATTTTCTAAAGATTTTTACGAAAGTCACATCTCAGTCACAATATGACGCCACTAAGTGGTGGCATTTTGGTCACAGATGTGATGTGACCAAAGTGACTCACAGTGATGTCATTGTGACGTCACTGTGACCATGCATGCTATGAGGGGTAGTACATTAATTTTAAAATCGATCCTTAACCTCCTCAGCACTGATGTCGCCTGGAAAATACATTAAATGACAACCTTTAAATTAATTTATATACTTCTAGAATTACTATATTTAATTCTGGACCTTTTTATTAAATGCGTGGATATCATAAGAATCGATATGTGTACAAACGATGATATTGTATAGCAATTTTAAGGTGATTTTTGTGCTGCCGCTTAATTTTTGTCTCAGGACTGAGAAAGTTAATTTGGTACTACTCTATTATCCCATCGACCGATTTCGTCAAATTATACACATTGATGTATTTTTTATTTTAAATAATAATAAAAAACAAATAATTAGTAGAATATTAATGAAAATACAAATAAAAAGTCGAAATAAAAATCACTTAATGACGTTTTAAACACGTGAATCGTATTTAGTTTCATTGAATTGACATTCACGATCATCCATTACTGGCATTTAATCTTATAATTTGGCGATAATATTTTGATCGACGGGATAACAGAGTAGTACCGTTAATTTTATTAAATGTTCTATATTGAGGATACAAAAAAAAATGGAGTGATTTAACAAATATTTGTAGTACTTTTAGTATTTTAACCGCAATAATGCATAGTAAACAACAAACTTTAATTTTTTATGTATAAAAAAAAAAAATCAAAATCTTTACCCACAAATTTATTTTCTTCTTGATAGCCAATTACCACATCCAGTTCACGGCTGAAATTTTTGAACTTGTTCAAATTCGATTTACATATTAAAATGCAATAGGTTTGCCAAGTCATATTTTGGTGGAAAGCACTAACAGACCCGACAGTACTAGCTGACTTGTAGGTTTACCATTGTGCTTTCCTACTCCCAATCCTCCATGTTTACATTTCTTTAGGTGCAAGAAAACACAAAGGTAAACTTACGAATCAGCCAATACAATCGGGTCTGTTAGTGCTTTCCACCAAAATATGACTTCGAAGACCTATTGCGTTTTAATATGTGAATAGAGTTTTAAGTAATTCTGGAATTTTAGCCATGAATTCGATGAAGTGATTGTCAGTTCTGCCGCCTGACGATCTGTAAGTATTACCTATAATAATATGTGCGCATAATAAATAGATGTACATCAATGAAAAAGCAAAAAAAATCTTTAAAGTTTTTCAAACTGTATCGAGTTTTCTTAATAATAAAAATAAATTATTCATTAATTATGTCGTTTTTTAATATGAGTGACTGAATATTACTTATATCCGAATTTCTTATTTCATCTCTGTGTGTTATCTACAGGTTTGTATATATACTACATAGAACATTAAAATTTAATTAAGCTAGAAAATGTATAATACAGTCAAAAAGTCCACTTAAACAATTTCTGAGAATAAATAAAAATGTGTTGAAAATTCTTTTGACATGTATATGATTTACAGAATTTTTACAAATTAAGTAATAAGCAAAATGTTAACTAAAGTTAAAATCCCATCCTTCGACAGAAAAAGAATTCCCAGCAATTATCATTCATATATGCACTACTGTAACAAAATTATTTTGTTTACCGTAAAATGGGGTGAATCGGAACACTTTTCAACTTTAACGTTAAAAAAAAGTAACAATTGACTTTTTATTAAGCTATTGTATAGCTTTTATCGCGGGCTTTGAGAGCGGTGACCGAATCCAAAAATACCGTAACGCGAAAAATCCTAACACATCGGTAACGAAAAAACCTAACAATCGGCTAACGTCGTTTCCGTTCGGAAAACTTCGGGACGGTATTCTTCGGTAGAATCCGGCAGACATTGACGCGGTATCCTTCAGATATTAGGATATCAAGTCTCAAACTTATGCTTCTTATGATCTAATTTTCATAGCGCGGCCAAATTTTGTTTGGTAATTTATTATGAGACAGTGTTTATTTTGGTGGTCTTATTTATTTTGGTGTCAGGAGACCCCCCACCGTGAGGGTCGAAAAATTTAAAATGCTTATAACTCGCGATCTAACTTTCGTAGCGCGGCCAAACTTTGTTTGGTAATTTATTATGAGACATAGTTAATTTCTGGTGACAGGAGACACCCCACGGTGAGGGTAGAAAATTTTAAAATGCTTATAACTCGCATACTAATTTTCGTAGCGGGGCCAAAATTGTTTGGTAATTTATTATGAGACAGTGTTACTTTTTGGTGACAGGAGACCCCACACGGTGAGGATCGAAAAATTTAAAATGCTTATAACTCACGATCTAATTTTCGCAGCGCGGCCAAATTTTGTTTAATAATTTAATATGAGGCTGTTCATTTTTGGTGACAGGAGACCCTCTACGGTGAGGGTCGAAAAATTTAAAATGCTTATAACTCGCGATCTAATTTTCGTAGCGCGGCAAAATTTGTTTGGAAATTTATTATGAGACAGAGTTAATTTTTGGGGACATTAGACCCCCCCACGGTGAGGGTCGAAAATTTTAAAATGCTTATAACTCACGATCTAATTTTCGTAGCGCGGCCAAATTTTGTCTGGTAATTTAATATGAGATTGTTAATTTTTGGTGACAGGAGCCCCCCGGGGTGAGGGTCGAAAATTTTAAAATGCTTATAACTCACGATCTAATTTTCGTAGTGCGGCCAAATTTTGTTTGGTAATTTATTATGAGACAGTGTCAATTTTTGGTGACAGGAGACCCCACACGGTGAGGATCGAAAAATTTAAAATGCTCATAACTCGCGATCTAATTTTGGTAGCTTGGCAAAATATTGTTTGGTAATTTATTATAAGACAGTGTTAATTTTTGGTGACAGGAGACGCCCCCATGGTGAGGGTCGAAAAATTTAAAATGCTTATAACTCGCGATCTAATTTTCGTAGCGCGGCCAAATTTTATTTAGTAATTTATTATGAGGCAGCGTTAATTTTTGGGGACATTAAACCCCCCACGGCGAGGGTCGAAAAATTTAAAATGCTTAAAACTCGCGATCTAATTTTCGTAGCGCGGCGAAATTTTGTTTGGTAATTTATTATGAGACAGTGTTAATTGTTGGTGACAGAAGACACCCCACGGTGAGGGTCGAAAAATTAAAAATGTTTATAACTCGCGATCTAATTTTCGTAGTGCGGCCAAATTTTGTTTGGTAATTTACTATGAGGCAGTGTTAATTTTTGGGGACATTAGACCCCCACGGTGAGGGTCGAAAAATTTAAAATGCTTATAAGTCACGATCTAATTTTCGTAGGGCGGCCAAATTTTGTTTGGTAATTTAATATGAGACTGTTAATTTTTGGTGACAGGAGACCCCACACGGTGAGGGTCGAAAAATTTAAAATGCTTATAACTCACCATATAATTTTCGTAGCGCGGGCAAATTTTGTTTGGTAATTTAATATGAGACAGTGTTAATTTTTGGGGCCATTAGACCCCCTACGGTGAGGGTCGAAAAATTTAAAATGCTTATAACTCGCGATCTAATTTTCGTACCGCGGCCAAATTTTGTTTAGTTATTTATTATGAGACAGAGTTAATTTTTGGGGACATTAGACCCCCCACGGTGAGGGTCGAAAAATTTAAAATGCTTATAACTCACGATTTAATTTTCGTAGCGCGGCCAAATTTTGTCTGGTAATTTAATATGAGACTGTTAATTTTTGGTGACAGGAGCCCCCCGGGGTGAGGGTCGAAAAATTTAAAATGCTTATAACTCGCGATCTAATTTTCGTAGCGCGGCCAAATTTTGTTTGGTAATTTATAATGAGACAGTGTTGATTTTTGGTGACAGGAGACAACCCACGGTGAGGGTAGAAAAATTAAATGCTTATAACTCGCGATCTAATTTTCGTAGCGTGGCCAAATTTTGTTTGGTAATTTATTATGAGTCAGTGTTAATTTTTGGTGACAGGAGACCCCCCCTCCCCACGGTGAGGGTCGAAAAATTTAAAATGCTTATAACTCGCGATCTAATTTTCGTAGCGCGGCCAAATTTTGCTTGGTAATTTAATATGAGACTGTTAATTGTTGGGGACATTAAACCCCCCCACGGTGAGGGTCGAAAAATTTAAAATGCTTAAAACTCGCGATCTAGTTTTCGTAGCGCGGCCAAATTTTGTTTGGTAATTTATTATGAGACAGTGTTAATTGTTGGTGACAGAAGACACCCCACGGTGAGGGTCGAAAAATTAAAAATGTTTATAACTCGCGATCTAATTTTCGTACCGCGGCCAAATTTTGTTTAGTTATTTATTATGAGACAGAGTTAATTTTTGGGGACATTAGACCCCCCACGGTGAGGGTCGAAAAATTTAAAATGCTTATAACTCACGATCTAATTTTCGTAGCGCGGCCAAATTTTGTCTGGTAATTTAATATGAGACTGTTAATTTTTGGTGACAGGAGCCCCCCGGGGTAAGGGTCGAAAAATTTAAAATGCTTATAACTCGCGATATAATTTTCGTAGCGCGGCCAAATTTTGTTTGGTAATTTATAATAAGACAGTGTTAATTTTTGGTGACAGGAGACAACCCACGGTGAGGGTAGAAAAAATTAAATGCTTATAACTCGCGATCTAATTTTCGTAGCGTGGCCAAATTTTGTTTGGTAATTTATTATGAGTCAGTGTTAATTTTTGGTGACAGGAGACCCCCCCCCCACGGTGAGGGTCGAAAAATTTAAAATGCTCATAACACGCGATTTAATTTTGTTAGCTTGGCAAAATATTGTTTGGTAATTTATTATAAGACAGTGTTAATTTTTGATGACAGGAGATGCCCCCATGGTGAGGGTCGAAAAATTTAAAATGCTTATAACTCGCCATCTAATTTTCGTAGCGCGGCCAAATTTTGTTTGGTAATTTATTATGAGGCAGTGTTAATTTTTGGGGACATTAGACCCCCCCACGGTAACGGTCGAAAAATTTAAAATGCTTAAAACTCGCGATCTAATTTTCGTAGCGCGGCCAAATTTTGTTTGGTAATTTATTATGAGACAGTGTTAATTGTTGGTGACATAAGACACCCCACGGTGAAGGTCGAAAAATTAAAAATGTTTATAACTCACGATCTAATTTTCGTAGCGCGGCCAAATTTTGTTTGGTAATTTATTATGAGGCAGTGTTAATTTTTGGGGACATTAGATCCCCACGGTGAGGGTCGAAAAATTTAAAATGCTTATAAGTCACGATCTAATTTTCGTAGCGTGGCCAAATTTTGTTTGGAAATTTAATATGAGATTGTTAATTTTTGGTGACAGGAGACCCCACACGGTGAGAGTCGAAAAATTTAAAATGCTTATAACTCACGATCTAATTTTCGTAGCGCGGGAAAATTTTGTTTGGTAATTTAATATGAGACAGTGTTAATTTTTGGGGCCATTAGACCCCCCACGGTGAGGGTCGAAAAATTTAAAATGCTTATAACTCACGATCTAATTTTCGTAGCGCGGCCAAATTTTGTTTGGTAATTTAATATGAGACTGTTAATTTTTGGTGACAGGAGACCCCCAATGGTGAGGGTCGGAAAAATTAAAAGGCTTATAACTCGCGGTCTAATTTTCGTACCCCGGCCAAATTTTGTTTGGTAATTTATTATGAGACAGTGTTAAGGGCTTTGAGCGCGGCGACCGAATCTAGGAATTCCGTGACGAGAAAAAATCCTAACAGTCCGGCTAACGACGTTTCAGTTTGGCAGACTTCGGCACGGTATCCTTCGATAGACTTTTTCGATAGACTTTCTTAACCTTCCATTGACGCGGTATTTTTGCATAAGTTGATGAAAAATGCTATGCAATAGCTTTACCGCGGCAGTCCCCGAGTGCCACACATATTTTTTTTATTTTTCTAATAGAAACTTCGGTCTTGTTTTGTTCTTTACTTTTTAAGCAAAAACGAAACATTTTTACTGTTTATATAAATATTATTTAATTTTTTATTGGTGTTCCGATTCACCCCGCAGATAGGGGTGAATCGGAACAAATGTTATAATCTTTAAATACTCCGATTTATACTTTAATAGGGTTAATAAAAACAGGTAATAATGATAATGGAGTAATAGGAACACGTAGTTATTGTGAATTCAAGCCTTTTTTTATATAAAAGTAAAGATATGCCTTTTTAAAAATTAGAAAACAACTTTGAAATCAAGAAAAAATAAAATTTATTTTAAGAAATTATATTTGAATTGCAGAAGTAGAATTTAATACAAATTCAGCCCTGTTCTGTGTTATCCTTTTCTAGAAGTCATTGGGCAAGTGAAAATATTGAATATCCCCAATCGCTGCATGTATTAATACGATCTACTAATACGCCCTCATCCTCAGCCCTTGGTACTGTTTGAATTTCTCTCTTTTTTAATTAGATTTTCATTTTGAGATGTTTGTGTAATGTTGTGGATGCCAGAGAACAATTCTATGCAGTTTTTCTAACTCATTTACTATTTTTAAATTCTTTTATTGTGTGTTCCATGTCTGTTGGATTAGGCGTTGACTTTTTTGTTTAACCTAGTAATTTCTGGGCATCTTTAAAGTCTTCAAGTAATTAGAACAAACAAAATATTGTTACAATACATATTCATACATATGTTTTCATTTATTACATGAAACTATTACTGTATAGAAAAATAAACCATGTGGAAAACTTGTTCCGATTCACACCGTAAATCTAAAACCTCTGATGTTATAAGCCATTTTCCATTTTTGCATTATGTAGTTTAGAAAAAAGTAGAATTTAATACAGCATATCGTTTACAGGACTTTGATTAATTAAAAATCCCCCCCCCCTCTTAGGTTTAGAATACGAAAAATACTGTAGTTACGGACAAAGTTTTGAAGATGTTGAAAAAATGAGGTTTTTGAGGATCCGCTTGAAGTTTTTTTATATACCCCAGTAAATGTGCCAACATGTCGAAACTGTATTTTCCAACCCTTCATGTTATTACCTTCATATAAAAAAATCGGCAACTAAAAATAGCATCACATATATTTATAATGAATTTATTTGTACGACCGGGAAGTTTCGTTCCTATTCACCCCGCTGTTCCTATTCACCCCATTTTACGGTATCTCTGTAAATATTGCTTTATACACCGCATTCTACGGTAAGCATCAAGTAGTATACCACAGCGTTTTAAATCAATTTCAGTGTGTTTAAAATATCCCGACATCATTATACATGATATACTTATATGAATATCCAAATTTACAAGGCTGTTTAAAAAAAAATACAACTTTGTATTTTATGGCAAATAAAAAACTAGTTGGATGTATCAATCCCAAAACTTTCTTCTATCTCATAAGTACATTTTAATATTTTTAAAAAAATGTGGTGACCCCAAAGTTACCCACTATCGAATTTCCTCGAACATTTGACCTACCCTAATGATATTATGGTATCCGAAAAGCCTAAAACGCATTTAATTTAATTAATATTCTGAGAAAATGAGCTTAGTAGTGCCTCATGTTGAGTAATTTATACTAAAACCTAATAAGCATCTATTTATGTCAGGACCTAACAGAATCTGAAATTTGATGGAATTTCGTCCATTAGTTCTTGAGATATAGTTATAACAAAAAATTTGCAAAACGTAGCACAGCAACACCATATCTTGGAAAATTTATGCCAAAACGTAAAAAAGCGTCTAATTATGTTATGGTGTAAAAGAATCTGAAGTTTGATGAAATTCTGTGCATTAGTTCTTGAGATATAGCTAGTTTTTAAAAAAAAAACGTGTAAAATATAGCACAGCAGCACCATCAGTTGAACGATTTATAACAAAACGTAATCATCGTGTAATTATGTTATATGTCATATTGTAACGAAATCTGAAGTTTGATGAAATTCTGTGCTTTGGTTGTTGAGATATAGCTATCGAAAAAATCGTGCCAAATGCTGCATAGCTGCACCACCTGTTGCCAGGTTAATACCAAAATGTAATCAGCGTCTAATTATGTTATATATTCTAGTGTAACAGAATCTAAAATTTGATAAAGTTCTCTGCATCAGTTCTTGAGATATAGCTATCGCAAAAATCGTGCAAAATGTAGCATAGCAGCGCCACCTATAGGGCAGTTCATACCAAAACCTTATCAGCGGCTATGTATCTCAAGGTATCGTAGAATCTAAGTTTGGTGAAATTCTGTGCATTAATTCTTGAGATATAGCAATCTTGAAAATCATGAAAAACGTAGTATAGCAGCGCCACCTGCAAGTCAATTTACACCAAAACTTAATCAGCGTCTATGTATATCAAGGGGTCACAGAATCTGAAGTTTGGTGAAATTCTGTGTATTAGTTCTTGAGATATAGCAATCTTGAAAATCATGAAAAACGTAGTATAGCAGCGCCACCTGCAGGCCAATTTTCACCAAAAACCAATAGGCACTAATTCATATCAAGGTCTAACTGAATATAAAATTTTATTAAATTTCGAGCATTAGTTCTTGAGATAGAGCGCCCACAATTTTTTTGTCACATACAGACAGACAGACACACAGACAGACAGACAGACGGATAGGCAGACAGACAGACAGACAGACGGACAGACTCACTGACAGACATTTTCTAAAAATAGTCAAAACGTGTTCAGGACCTTCTAAAACATATAAATCCGTCGAAAACCGGAAGTCGAAAATTTTCATGAATCCAATACTTTCTTCTTGTAAAGATAGAAGAAAGTAATAACAGTTGAAATATTAAGTTCAACTCAGTTATACGCGCTCAATGTGAGTGCTTCGGAAAAAACATGAACGATATCAAGGTAGTACGGTAACTCATCTTACACTTTTCTCAGCATATGTATATATATATATATATGTATATATATATATATATATATATTTATATACAGGATGATTCTAAATTGTTTTTACAAAAAAAAGAAGGGTGATAGTACGCATGAAGACAAACAATATTAAATAGGAAACCAAGGGTCCCAAACAATTCCCAAAGGATATAGCCGCCATTAAAGTTTAGGATCCAAAGTTTCAAATAATCATAAAAAAAAATTAAAAATTGGTCGATTGATTTGCGGTTTTCACTAAAGTTATTCTTTATGTCAGTATTGTCTTAAAAATAAATTATAAATTTCAAAAAATGCCGCTAGAGGATGGTTTAGACTTTGGAGTAACGAACAACTATTTTTACCGTGATTTTTTGCATCTCATTAAATTTTTGTTGAAGCTTAGACATAAACTTAAATTTTGAGCTCAAAATCTGAATCTTTGGAAGTTTTTAAGTACCGCAAACTGAACTGCGTTCAACGGGAGGGGAGAAGTTGATATTTCAAATTATTATAAAAAACGAAAAAATTGGTCGATTCATTTGCGGTTTTCGCTAAAATTATTCTTTATGTCAATATTTCCTTCAAAATAAATTTTAAAGATAAATTTCCGAAAATTCCGTTCGAGGGCGCCTTAAACTTTAAAGTAACCAACAATTATTTTTAAGCGTTATTTTTTGTATCTAATTAAATGCTTGGAAAAGCTTAGGCTTAAATTTTGAGCTCAAATTCTGAGTAGTTGGGAGGGTTAAGGAGCGCAAACTGAACTATGTCCAGGAGTTGGAATTTAACCCTACTCTCTCTCGAGCACACATCAATTTTGCGTTACTTAATTACACGCAATGATTCAAATTTTGAACTCAAAATTTAAGTCTAAGCAATTGAAAGCATTTAATGAGATTAAAAAAATAATGGTTAAAAACAGTTGTACGTTACTCCAAAGTCTAAGGCGCGCTCTATCGGTTTTTTTGAAATTTATCTTTAAAATTTATTTTCAAGAAAATACTGATTTAAAGAGCAGTTTTGGCGAAAACCATAAACGAATCGACCAATTTTTCCTTTTTTTATAATCATTTGAAATCTGAACTTCCCCCCCCCCCCTCTGAACACAGTTCAGTTTGCGCTACTTAACCACTTTGAACTATCCAGATTTAGAGCTCAAAATTCAAGTTTAAGCCTAAGCTTCCGAAAAGATTTAATGAGATGCAAAAAACAACGGCAAAAAATAGTTGTTCGTTACTGCAAAGTCTAAAGCGCCCTCTATCGGCATTTTTTGAAATTTATATTTAAAATTTTTTCTTCAAGAAAATACTGATTTCAAGATTAGTTTTAGCGAAAACTGCAAACGAGATTTTGAGCTCAAAATTTAAGTTTAAGTCTAAGCTTCCGAAAACGTTTAATGAGATGCAATAAATAGCTGTTCGTTACTCCAAAGTTCACAGCGCCCTCTATCGGTATTTTTTGAAAAATATCTTTATAATTTATTTTCAAGAAAATACTGACATAAAGAACAGTTTTTAGAAAACCGCAAATCAATCGATCAATTGTTTTGTTTTTTATGTTTATTTGAAATTTTGGACCTTAAAATTTAATGGCGGCTATCTCCTTCGGAAAACATTTGGGACCCTTGGTTTCCTATTTAATATTGTTTGTCTTGATGTGTACTATCACCCCTCTTTTTTTAAAAAGCAATTTAGAATCACCATATATATATATATATATATATATATATATATATATATATATATATATATATATATATATATATATATATATATATATATACACTATATTGCCATTGATTATTGGACACTTGCGATTTTAGACATTTTGTTAAAATCTAGAAAAATACAAGAGGAATCATTTCGAAACTCTTAGTGTATAAATATAATAGTATAAGTCATACATCTCCGTGAAGATTTTTTCCCGAAACTCCATAGGGGACCGTCAACAAATTAAAAAAGAATGAATATCTTTTGAATAACCCTGTGAAAACTAATGTAGCAAAAGCGCTCTAACTCTAGATTATGATTGAATGCCTTATTTTAATACACTGTGTTTATTTTTATGCAAATAGCATGCATACTCGCAGAGTAATTAAGGTTTTTATAAAAATGGTCCCAAATTTTTCCAAGTTTTTTCCTTATAATTTTCAGAGTTCTTAATATGAAATAATATTTTTTTCAGAAAATATGACAAACAATATTGCACACAATACTCTGTAATCAGAATTAAAAAATAATGAAAATTGTATACAAAATGAGTTGGTTTACTAAATAATTTTTTACTGCGCATGCGTCAATGATATCAAAAATTCATTTGCATATTATGTTAGCTAAATGTATAGAGCAAATTTTGTGAAAGTCACAAAATCATAACTTGAAAATTCTGAAAATATTCGTCAATTGAATAAGTTGAAAATCCGTTATCCTCAAAATGAAGCAAAAACAATAGGGGTTGTATCCATATATTCATTGATTAGTGTCAATATAGAATACACAATACGGGATGTACTACTACATTTAGATAAAATCCCTCATTTTTTTGTTTCATTTTGGAAACAACGGATTTAGTCCTTTTTCTATAGACGATTACTTTCAGAATTTTCAAGCTATGATTTTGAGACTTTTACAAAAGTTGCTCTATAGATTTAGCTAACATAATATGCAAATGAAATTTTGATATCTTTGACGCATGCGCAGTAAAAAATTATTTAGTAAACCTACTCATTTTTCATACAATTTTTATTGTTTTTAAATTCTGATTACAGGGTACTGTGTGCAATGTTGTTTGTCATATTTTCTGAAAAAAAAAATATTATTTTATATTAAGAACTCTGAAAATTATAAGGGAAAAACTTGGAAAAATTTGGGACCATTTTTATAAAAACCTTAATTACTCTGCAAGTATGCATGCTATTTGCATAAAAATGAATACAGTGTATTACAATAAGGCATTCAATCATAATCTAGAGTTTGACCGCTTTTGCTACATTAGTTTTGACAGGGTTATTCAAAAGATATTCATTCTTTTTTAATTTGTTGACGGTCCCCAATGAAGTTTCGGTAAAAAATCTTCACGGAAATATATGACGTATACTATTATATTTATGCACTAAGAGTTTCGAGATGATTCCTCATGTATTTTTCTAGATATTTAGTAAAATGTCTAAAATCGCAAGTGTCCAATAATCAATGGCAATATAGTGTATATATGTGTGTGTGTATGATGTCTCATAAAATATTAAGTTTTGTTCCACTCCTACGTGAAAGTTACACTAAACATTGACGTTAAAGATTCTAGGACAGGCATATCTGCAGCCATTGTAAAAGTCACATCGAAAATGCTAAAAAAAAAAAAAAAAAAAAAAAAAATGTTGTACAAGATATTATACCGCTCGATATCATTTGTGTTTCTGGGGGAACTCATATTGAACATTTATGACTCAGTTGAATTTAAAACTTTCTTCTGTTAGTTTTCATTTCCGATGAACAATAAAGTTTTATTTTATCATTTTTTTTCTTTTAATTGCCACGTAAAGTTGGGATGTTCATTTATATAGATCATATATTACAAAATATTTTTCTTCATGTGCCGCAATGTAATGCAATTTCTTTAACCCCTTAAGACCTTGTAAGCAAACTATACATGCTACGCATTTCATTTTTATTTCAGAACATGCAATTTTGTATGTCAAAACATATATCAATAACATGGTAATCTGAGCATTTTTAAACGATTTAAAACACGAACGGCAAAACAAACCAAATTCATAAATAACACAAATTATCGATATAATTATTCAATGTGCTTAGTTAATGTATGAGTTAATTATAATTGTTATTTTGTTTAGTTACATTTTAAAAATTAAATAAAAACATTTTTTAAATGCATGTATAATAAATTGCACAAATACTTAATATTTTAATTTTATAAAAATCACCAAAAGTGATAAAAGCACAAAACTGAACTTACATTTCATAAATATATTATAGTCCAAGAGCCGACTGCACAAAACCCTAAGTCATCGAGCACAAGAAAAAATCCTTTATATTATAGAAGAGTAGTAATAGGGGAATCTAATGATCCATGTCTGCCGGAAGCCAAGTGGTGCATAAGCCAAATATTAATACTACTACTGGCTCACTCGTAGGTCTATCGTTGTGTTTGCCGTACATTCAAAAGTATGAAAACACGGAAAACTGGGAACAGGAAAACATAATGCTAAGTCTACGAGTCAAAGACCAGTGGTATTCATTTTTGGCTTATGCACCACTTCGCTTCCGTCAAACATGGATCATTAGATTCCCCTATGAATATTTTTCCATAATACTACCTGTGACAATAAAGTTCGGTGAATGAATTCAGAACGACCGTTCTGGCAACTCTGGAGAAAAAAAACGCTGCACCTGCATGGAGGCAAGTGTTGACAATCTTCCACCACCATTGTTCAGCTGAGCGTCCTTTATGCTCTTTGTAAGACGTGCTTTACTAAGTGCTTGTTCAGTGTGTTTGTTCTTAACTGAGAAAAGGAAAATGAGCGATCAAGAGATCAGTTTAAAGTTAGGTTTTAAGCTTTGCAAGACACCGAAAGAAATTCATGAGGGGTGGTGCAAATTAAACATCCACCATACTCGCCAGATCTCAGACCTCCAGATTTTTTCCTATTTTCACCACGCAAACTTTCTTTGAAAGAGATTTGACCATATTGCTGACATCCAACGAAGCGTGACGAAGCTTTTGAACTCTATCCCAAAAGAAGACTTCTTGCAAATTTACCAGGACATGTATAGCAGATCTGAAAGTTGCATAATTATGGGAGACGACTATTTCGAAGGTTGATATGGTAACTTTTGTTAATATTTCATCTACATTAATGTTACAGGACTATTCACCGAACTTTATTCTCAAAGGTAGTATAAAGGATTTTTTCTTGTGCTCGATGACTTAGGGTTTTGTACGGTCGACT
Source organism: Maratus speculifer (assembly GCA_964019185.1). Taxonomy (NCBI): domain Eukaryota; kingdom Metazoa; phylum Arthropoda; class Arachnida; order Araneae; family Salticidae; genus Maratus; species Maratus speculifer. The sequence continues at coordinate 188,207,205 of OZ025301.1, forward strand.
CTTGGACTATTACCTTTATGATTATTTAAATTCCCCATTAGTTTTGAATGGCTTATAGTTTGCGTATGTAAAATTTCAGATCATTCCACCAGTTAGAATTCAAATGCGCTTAAACGCTATCAACACAATCATTAGAGATCGGTATAGTCATCGAAATATTATTTATCGTATAAAAACTACGAATAAATGTGTGAATACCAACATACATAAATGCGTGAATACCAACTGTATATCACTTTTGTATGTGTGTGTTTGCATAGATATAATGTTAACAAAATATTGTTTGCTGCTCTCCTAGATCCGAAAATTGTATATTTTCTCACAATAATTTGCAGTGATTAATAATATATTGTAAATTATTCTCGAATACATTTTTTACATTTTAATACTTTTTTTTTCGCAGATAGATCCGAACGTCTCGAATGAGGAACGAGATGCTTTACGAAAAGCATTTGTAAGTATAGACTTAAGAATTAATGTGCAATAAATATAGCATTTAATACTTTGTTTATATCTTGAAATTTTAAAGCAATTCCTATATTGACAAATTAGAGTGACTTTTCTTATGCTAACCAGTGCTAAAAAATCAGTCATCTAAAAGTCGCATTGCCACCGGATTATTAGACAAAACTTATTTAAAAATAAATTAATGCACTTTTTTGCGCGTATTATAAACCTAATCTTTTGTTTACAAAATACTGGCGCCAGTGTGGTATTAGTGTATTTCTAAGATATTCACCCCCAGAGCTTAAAGGGTTAAATAGAGAAATATCCCTTCTAACACCACCCCCTGACTTAACATGAAATTATTTTTGGAAATTGCCATGGTCAATCAAAAAAAAAAAAAAAAAAAAAAAAAAAAAAAAGATTTTTTTTTTAAATCCTAAAGATTTAAAAAATAACCGTTACGCATCAAATTTATTTGATACAAATGAGACGTCTTATTCCGAATGATAAATAAGGTATATATAAGGTACGGAAATTATCCTTTTAATCTGGGATAGATGCTCCAGTCATTAACTCTGAATGTAGGAAGATATATGGCTGCAATCTAACCTAAAACCTAAGTTGTTATCCATTTCAGTAATATAAAATTTTTGGTAACATATCTTCAATAAGTACATTATGTCTACTTCTGCTTCCAACTCATAGGAGCATATAAAAAGAAAAGCCGAACTTTCCTTTTTTTATATATATCACTTTTGTTTAAAAAATAAATAGCTATAATTTCGTCTACTGTACTTTTATATAACATTGAGAATAGGAGAAAGTTTCTATTTCGCAACACATCCAATAGCGGAAATGTAGTAAATAAGGCAGCCAATACCATGGGGCATCTTACCATCCTGCACTATGTAAACTTCTAAGAACGATACAGTTATGAAACTCGGTACAATATTTTTTAGTAATATATTTTTGGCGTTACGTGTTTTGTTATTTCGAACAAAACATTCGAAAACTATAAACTATATAATAACGCATTCTTTAAAATAGCTTTGTTTTCTTTGAAAATTATGATTTCATCAAAAAAATTATTATTCTGAGAACAAATTAACATGTATTCTTTTCTATACTGAAAAACAAAAAGAAAAATTTATTCTAAAAGGATTATCTTAATGAAAAAAAAGAATTGTAAAATTTTAAACGCGGCTAATTTTTTTAATTTTTATCTTTAAAAACTAAGGTTTTTAATTATTCTTTTTAATATTACAATTTTAAACTTTTAACTTTTAAAATTACAGTTTTCAATTCCTTAAAGATTTTATTTAAAAAGTCTCAGTATTCTTAAAAAGGAGAAAAAAAAGGGGAAAAAGACCATTTCGAACATTTAATAACATAAAATGTGTTTGATTTTAAGACAGAATTTTAATTGTGATTAAATAGATAAGTATATGTTATTTCATTTCATACATTTAAAAAATTTCAAGAATTAGCATTTACCTTGGACTCTAAGAGTTTAGACGAGAAGGAAATCGGCATAACAGGATACATGCAAGATTACAAAATAAATTTTGCAACTAGAATAAAATTTTGGTTCCTACTTATACTTCAAATTATAATATTTAACCTGAACTTAAATAAAATTTATTTAAATCTTTTTTTTATATTTTTAACACAAAGTTACATTCAGCTAATGCGAAATTTTGAAAATTTCAATCGTATATTCACCTTGAAAAATATTGTTTTTGAACAATAAAAACAGAAATTTTATATTCAGTTTACACAAACAAGCATGAAACATACACTGGTATGCAAAATTTAAGGACGAATCCCAAAAGGCCAATTTTCAAGGGATTTTCAAGTGATAATTTTCACGCGAATATCCAAAAGAAAGTATTATAACTCGAATAATTACTATCCCTGCATAACAGCTAGTCTATATTAACATCTCATTCAGGTCACACATGGTCACAAGAGTCACAGTCACTACGGTGAAACAAAAAAATAGGAAATTTCATATGTCTCTTTTATGAGTCTCAAATGACTACTATATGTGACTCCACTGTCAGGTCACTGCGACTGCTGCTTTCTGACGAGTCACCAGGTGACTTTAAAGTGTCATTTTATTGAGACTCTCGTGTGACTGTCATTTGGAGGCTCAATTACAAAGTCATTGTGAATGTTTCATTATGATAAGTCACCAAACAATGTCTCATTAAAGTCACATGGTGAGTTTTCACAGTGGTTACTTCACAGTAGGGTCTCTGTTACCATTTGAAAAAGTCTTGTGTCGGAAAGTCACCATGTGACTTTAATCTGTCATTATTTGGTTATTTAAAATAATGCAACATTCACAATGACTTTGAAATTGAGCCTCGAAATGACAGTCACACGAGAGTCTCAATAAAACGACACTGTAAAGTCACCTGGTGACTCGTCACAAAGCAGCAGTCGCAGTGACCTGACAGTAAAGTCACATATAGTAGTCATTTGAGACTCATAAAAGAGACGCATCCTATTTTTTGTTTCGCCGTAGTGACTGTGACTCTTGTGACCATGTGTGACCTGAATGAGATGTTATATAGACTAGCCGTTATGCAGGAATAGTAATTATTCGAATTATATTACTTCCTGTTGAATATTCGCGTGAAAATCATCGCTTGAAAATCCCTTCGTCCTTAAATTTTGCACACCAGTGTATGTTTTGAAAATTTCATGAAAAAATAAAGTTTTCGAGATATGGGCGTTGTGCCCAAAGACAGCATTTTCAGAAAAATGATTTCAAAGTTTCGTAAACGCCGCTTTAGCTATTGAGCGGGTGTAATTCTAAAAGTCATAACTTCTGTTCTGGAAAGAATATCGATGAAAATATTGCATCAAAATGTTCAGAAAAGATAGGATTTTAACATTTTAAAGAATGAATTTTGAAAATCTTAAGGCTTTAAAAGTCTTGAGACTCCATAAAAAGCAAATGTAAATGTAAATATACTGTATGAAGGCGAAAAAAAAGTACAAAAAATATAAATAAAAAACGTCTAATTTTGTGCGCCGGTTAATCCAAATAAGCTTATAATTTTATTATTTTTATTATTATTATTATTTGCTTTATTAATAATTATCTGCATCTTATGTTAATGTGCTTTACAGCATTTTAATCTAATCTTTTCTCTATTGTTAGTTATGTGTAGAACCAGGTTTCAATAAGTGCATTGAAGATCCAGATTCCTGTTTATTCGGTAAGCAATATTAAAATTTAAAAACCGTTTAAAATTTTATTCCTTTTATTATTATTTTTGATTAATTGCATACATTTAAGAAAAATTACGTTATATATCCAAAAAATTCAAAAAATAAAAATAAAAATTATAAATAATATAAATAAATAAAACAAAAATTATAGTCATTTAAATAATATTGACAAATTATGTTGAATGTAATTCACTTAAAATGAAATTTAGAGTGAAGTGAAGCAAGATAATACAGACAAATAACAAGAACGAAAAATCACGTGTTAAACATAGGTTATGAAACACCTCTCAATACATTTAAAATACCGTAACAAATTTTCACCGTTTCTTAAGATGAAAGATAAAGGCAAAGTAAAGAATATGAAACTGCAGTAAAACCTCCCAAAAGCGGCTATGTTAAATTCAAATAAAAAATGGTCGCTCCCAGAGGTGGTCTCTTAGTGAAGTTCATGCTTAAATCTAGATTTTAATTATTAAAGAAAGGTAACAATTATTGTTACTAAAATTTATTTTTTTCAATAGAAAAAAAGATAAAAAATTAAGTAATAGAACAAAAGTTAATTATATAAGTTAACTACTGCATAATTTAAAAAAGGAATTTCATTGACGTTTGCTTTTATTTTATGGTTTATTTATCTTTTATGACTTTCATTTCCAAGTCTTTTTAAGTTTTCCGAATCATAAGTTAAATATATGTATATATATATATGTCATCATACGACGATGGCGAACATTCTTCTATTCACTAAAAGTCAACAGTGGAATGAGTTGAGCAGTCGTTCCGATAGTTTGACCAGCAGTGGAAGAGTTTATTGGGGTATTTCCTCATAAGAAAGTTCAATCAAGCAGTCTTTAAATTAATTTTATTAGAACTCATAAATAAGTTAAGTTCTTTCCCGCCATCACCTTGGCACTCTCATCGAATAACTTCCACTTCACCAACTTCGTGATTAAGTTACGTCATCCCATCTTACAATTTATCGGGAAAAAATTGTCGGGCGTCCTGGCAGTTGAAAAGAAAGATGCATTCTGAGCTCCTAAAAACCCAAATGAGAAATCCACATTTACACCGAAAAAGCAGCTCCTCTTCTCTCAGCGTCAATCATTTTAAATATCCAACCAGGATCAACCACGAGGTTACGTGTAAAAAATCCTCACTTTTGATTAGCCCACGAGGCGGAGCGTACGGGTAGGAATTATTTCCCGTCTCGCAAATAGACAAACCTTTTAACACCTTCGCGCATTAACAAAGATCAAGTGATCAACAAAAAATAAAATAAAAATCTCGAGAATGTTCTAAAAAGGAAAGATTACGAAATAATTTCTCGCTTTTTTGAGAAACAAGCAACAGATTATTAATAGGTTAAATAAAAAAAAGAAAAGGGGCTTTAACTGTTAAAAGATTAATATATTACAAAACTAAGATTAAAAATATGTTCCACAATTTTAGAATTAAAAACTCAGAGAGAGCAAAATGGCGCAATTTTTATTTTTATTTTATTACACACACACACACACACATATATATATATACATATATATATAGGGCAGAGAAGTTTGTTGACCATCATTCTTAATTCGTCATCAGAGTTAAATTTCGTCAACAGAGTTAAATTCATTGCCTAAAAAGGACAAAGGAGTTTAAATACTTAAAAGTTACTAGAATAATAATAAGAAACAAAATCTAAACATAGTTCAGAAATTTGATGAATTATGTACTGTCCGGAATTATTTTACTAATAAGACCCTAGTTTCTTTAAAAAAAATGGTCATCCATGGAAGGAGTTTATCTGATATAGTTTCTGAATGGAATTTAAATTAATATTAAACCTAGAATGATAAATTTTATTCCTTGAAAAAATGATCATTCAGGGAGGCGGTCACACAGCGAGGTTTCACAGCAATACACATAAAAAACTAATTTTACCAGGGACCACCAGCAGGTGTAAAAATATTCAATTTCTTTTATGTAGTCTGTATAAGATCTATCGATTTGCATGTATGCTACGAACATGTTCGTTTAATTCCTTTGAAGATTTTCCCTTAAGGCTGCTAGCTATTCATTTTTAGAATTCCTCTCTGTAATGCTATGTCTATGGGCGTTTGATGTATTTTTATATTCAAAATATCTCATCGGGAAATTAATTTTTTTAACTTCTTTTTTTCAGTGTTCTCTTCTAAAAAGATGTCCTTTTTAGGTGTGTTCGTAATTATGTAAATACGTAGCACCTACTGTTGTCGTTCTGTCCGTCCGTCCGTTTGTCCGTCTGTCTGTTTGTCCGTCTGTCTGTCTGTCCATCTGTCTGTCTGTCCGCATATAACAACGCAAAAACTACCCAACTGAATCGTTTGAAATTTAAAATACATAATTATTACATAATTTTTTCGAGTCATTTCAAATTTTATGAAAATCTAATGCATAGATCAATTACAAGGAAAATCAAAAAGATTCCGTTACATTACGGTCAATGAGGAAAAAAGTTTCAAATGCATTTTAATCGTTTGAAATTTTAAATACATGATTATTACATAATTTTGTCGAGTTATTTCAAATTTTATCAAAATCGAATGCATAGTTCAACTACAGAGACAATCAAAAGTTTTCCGTTACATTACGGTTAATGGAGAAAATGTTTCAAATGTATTTTAATGGTGCTACACTCATTCTAACGTAATAAAATTGATATGCATCTATAAAGTACATATTATAATATACATTTTGCATAATCTGTGGTGCAAAGAATATTTTTTATTGATTTACAAGGCCACACAAAAGTATTCCGTTGCATAATGGTATCGGGAGAACATTGGTTGGTGTACATTTTAATTGTAATTATTTACAATTTTATGAGAGTGATATTTTTAAAACTTCGTTATCGTACGAACGCACCTCATTTGCTACGCTTCACGTGCAATTTCCAACTTGTTTTCTTAGTCCTCAAAATATTTTTAAAATCTTTGCTTAATTTAATATTTTATGCTTTAAAAACTGACAAAGTGGGAATAAAATTTTATTAATCATATAAAATTAAACACAGATATTTTAGAGATATTTTGAAAACTCAGAAAAAAATAGGCATGCTAAAGGATGAAAGTACTGAAAAAAAGTAAAAAAATATTAGTATCCTGGGGAGATATTTTGAATATAAGAATGCATCAAACGCCCATAAAATTAATGGAGGAGAATTCGGAAAGGCAGTGACCAGTAATCTTAATCCGTCAGCACGCTCGCCTAAATTTGTAGGGTTATCATGCACTGGGATAAATATTACCCCATTTTGTTTCTCATTATATTTTTATCTAAATATGCTTTAAAAAAGAATCTACTATTCTGTATTGTAAAATGCGTCAGTACAAAAATATATAATAGGAACTTTAAACTATCAGGTTTAATTAAAAGGCAATTAAAATAAACAAATAGAGATAATAATAGTTAACTTTATTTAAAACGTCTTAGTACATCCAAGCCTTAATCAGGTTCTTCCTCAGAGAATATTTTTGTTTATTTATACAAATAGAGAAATTTCGTCGAAAATGAAAGAACTATTAATTATTACAATTGAAAGTAGAAGTAGATTCTTGGATTAAACTTAATGAGAGATTATATATATATATATTATTAGTAAATTGCAGTCCATTTATTTTATTATTCCACTCTGTGTTCATTCAGTTTGAATTTGTGCTGTTATATGCGGACAGACGGACAGGCAGATGGTTGAATCATGGGTGCTACGCATTTATGTAATTAGGAAAGCATCTAAAAAGAAAGAAAAGAGTAGAGGAAGTAAAAATCAGTTTGAAAATGGGCGGGGAGTCTCCAAGACAATTTGTTGGAGTTTCAGGGCAGTATTTTGATAAACCAAACTGTTCTGATGCTATATAGCACCTGCTCGACGGCCTTGTATAAGCTTGGTGTAGGAAATCCGTGGGTTAGTCGGGATTTATGTTATCATACGAGATTTGTCTAATCACAGGAAAGGGGAAAAGTCGTATAAAATCATTCAGTTGTCCAATCTAAGTTTAATTTTCAGCTGCGACTAGACGTAATTTTATGTATCAACATATGTTTTTCGAGTATGACCTGGAAGAAATTTCTGAGATTGCACATATGTCTAGTTACATAATACATTCCTTATTCATGGTTGCTTAGAAAAATACAGGGCCTCCATAAAAGAATATCTTAATTTCGATTGCATATTGTTACAGTTAAATTTAGACAATTTACGAAAATCGTACATCAAATTGAAGATAAAATAGCCAGACTTTTCTGACAAATGTTCAATATGTGCACATTTAGTTATACGGACGCATTCAATTCTTTACACATTTTGGTTAACAAGTCCAAAATAAGGGAAGCAATAGTCTCTCCAATTCTGCGTCTCATCTCTGGCAAATCATTAGATCGAACGTAGATACGATCTTTTATAAAATGCCAAAAGAAAAAATAGCATGGTTCTAACGGCTTTTAAATCTTCAGCTCATCTATAACACTGTGCGTTTAAGAATCGCCATTTTGTATGCTTGGTACTGCAAGTGAGTCAATAAAAAAATACTAATGCATGCGCTTACCTAAAGCTGAGTAACTTTTTATTTGTGATTTTGAGGACACTCTACAGTTGATACTATTGAAATGTATAACTAAAGAATTTTTTTACGCACATCTGTTACTAAAAGGGCTAAAATATTTTAAGTATGTACAATCAGCATACATTCGTCAAAACTTAAAACGCTTCGAAGTACTTGAATATATCTTATTACGTATGATCCTTAGTGTTTTGTAAATAACTAATGTCTAATTAACATTCTTTAATCTTGTTTCAGATAAAGAAGAATGATGAAGTCATCAGAGAGTAATGGTGCATTACGAACAACAATCTATTTATCAGAACTGAGTTTGAGTTTCTAGGAAACTCTTTTCACATTGCATTTAAATCTTTAAAAAAATATATATATATTATGAATAAAAAATTTTGATTTAATAAATACTACTGACTGCATATTTGGTTGTTTTCAATTTAAATAATGTCAAATAATGAGAAATATGTATAATGTAAAGTATAAATAATGTAATAAATGTATCACATGCATTCAGCACTGCAGATTTTTAATTGATTGTAAAGAAAGTAGATAATCTTTTACACTCCTTTCCTTAACTAGAGTACTCTACCCCTTACCAGTTACGCTCGCAACCCCCATTCACATACCCCAGATTTTAAAAGCACGCTAATTTCATTGACTTTAAAATGACTGAATTATAATTTCAAAGAAAAGTATGATCTCCCTGTAAACGAGTTTCCATTCATTTTCCTTTGAATAGAGATTTTTAAGGTCAAATCAGCCGCTGTTAATAGAAATGTCTGTTTTCGTTTTTAAATGAAAAAAAAAAAAAAAAAGTTAAAACTTTTAAAATAAGCTAATGTAAAATGAATTAAGTAAACACGTAAGGTTTGATTGATAATAGTGGTCTCATGGCCATCTTCTTATTTTAAATAAACTTTAAGATCCAAACATGGAATACAGTAATCATTTAATTCATTTATGAAAGCAACTTCCGAAGTTGTTGATTTGTTATATTTTGGCATCAAATTTTTAAGCAATAAAATTTAAAACATAGTCTTGTTCATCAATTCTAGTTAATTCATGCAACATTCTGTAATTTTTAACCTAAGGATTTATTTGTCTGAGAAGTTCACATATATATATTTCATATAAATATATTTTTACGGATTTTAAAAATAGTTAGTATTTGTACATAAAAATAATGTAAATAATCCTATTAAGCTCTATTTACAAGCTAATATTGGTTTTTATTGCATTAAAATGTCACAATTTGTAAGATTTTATTTTCTGCAAGCAAGTATTAGCTATTGGGTTTCATTGTATAGCTGTAGGAACTTGGCGAAATATTGGAGATATCGTCAAGTTGGCATCATTTTGGGCAACTAATTTTGGTCGCAAGTTGGCAACAAACTTGGCAGCTGAGCCAGGTCCGTCCCCGTACGTTATCTACGTAGATTTTCATTGGTCCATAGGTTATCTACAGAAATTTCATTGCCCAATTTCCCAAATCGTCAGTTTTTTATATATAAGGAAATACGCTTTTAATCCACAAAAAAAATGAAAATAGATTATTGTGACATTTTCTTTGTCAACATTAGCTTTACTTCAAGTCTTCAACTTACTATTCAATTTACTTCAAGTATTCAGTTCAACTTACTTCTAGTCTTTAACTTACTATCCAATTTACTTCAAGTATTCAATTATTTCAATCAATCTTACTATGATAAAATATTTTTCGTTTTTCTTGATCTTGTATCGATCTATTCTGCTGTGCAATGTCTGACTTCACGTTTGTAGGGAAATGCACTTCTTCCAAATCGTAGTTCATAAAGCATAATACATGATGACTTGACATAGTATCATGGTGCAGTGTAATAGTTTTTTAAAAGCAAATGCATTTTTTAGTTGTAATTTTTTAAATAAAAAAAATATTTGTCTTTAAAATGTAATTACTGAGCTCTAAATATTTGGATAATTTACTAATTTAAAATGAAGAATTCATTAGCACACTTGAATATATATTTGTATTCCTTTGTTATGTATTTTTACTATATATAGATATTTTTTTCAATTAAAAAGAATTTAGGTCATATGAGAACTTTGTAAAAAAATATAAGATTCTTTAAAAGTTTTACATTTAATTGAAATTTTAATTTTATTTGTATGCAATGGTAAAATTAGAAATTCTGTATTTTTTATTGATCTGTTTACTGCATTTTAAGCAACATATGTTGTTACGCAGATTGCAATAAACCAAGTCTTCGCAGCATTTATTTTTCTTGAAATGTTATTTTATTTTATATTTATTTAACTTCAGTACTTTAAATGCATATAAACCGTAAAAGGTTTTAATTTTTTTGAAAATACGTTTTAATCAGAATTTAGAATAGTGGCAGCAGAATTTTTTGTAAACTTCCGAAGTGGTCTGCTGAACCGCAAAATAAATTGTTTTTTTAAATGAAATACGAAAGGAATTTTAAAATACCCCAATGAAATTATCGCTTTTCTGAAAACGGCGGAAGTAAAAAATTCGAATTGTTTTAATACGCAACAGGAAGAAAATGCGCATGAAATAAAAAGGGGGGAGGTAGAAGAATTAGTTTTCAATAAACTGTAAATCAAATCAGAACATCTAATTTTATAAAAACTATTAATCTATTTTATTAACTTATTTAAAATCAAAAAATTCTATTGTTTATAGCCATACTGTCTGTAAATCAATAACAAGTATATTGTTCTGTAATTTTTTTTATTGAGTACTAAATTTCTTTTTTGCTAACACTTAACAACATATTTGAAAAATTTTTATAAATTCAGTTTGTCTGTCTGTCTGTCTGTTCGCGCTCTAACTCCGGTATATATACTCAGATTTTCGTGAAATTGATATATGACAATGATAATTATCATAAATATTGGCATATAATAATACAAAGTATGCAGCATTAATATTTCATGTAATAGGGAAACCAAGATAATTCCGTGAGATTATGATAAATGTTAAATAGTTTGAAGCATATTTTGAGAACAACGCTATTTCACATGTATTGAAATTGGTATAAATCACTGAATTCCATTAAAAGATGATCATTTTAGAATAGATCATTCGTAACATTTATTGTTCATTTATGTCACTCGGTTTTTCGTGCAATTGGTATACATCAATGATAATTAACATGGCATGTTCGGTATATAATACAATATACATAAAGCGAATTCTTTACTCCTGTCTTTGAGCAAATGTTGCTGGAAATGTGCTTTTAGGTACGTTCCTAATTATGTAAATACGCAGCACCTATAGTCGTCATTATTAAGTCCGTCGGTCCATCCGTCTGTCCGAATTTAACAACGCAAAAACTATCCAGCCGAATCCTTTGAAATTTAAAATACGAAATTGTTGAAAAATTTTGTCGCGTCACATCAAATTTTATGAAAATCGGATGCATAAATCAATTACAAGGACAATCAAAAGTATTCTGTTACATTGAAAAAAAAGTTTCAAGTGCATTTTAATGATGTTACACTCCTTCGAGCATAATAAAATCAATATCAATCTATGAAGTACATACAAAAATATACATTTTGTACAATGTGGAGTACAAAGAATATTTGTTATTAATTTACAAGGCCACAAAAGTATTCCATTAGATAATCTTATAGGGGGGATATTATTTATGGCGCGTTTTAATAATGTTAAACTATTTCTCATTTTATGAAATTGACATACGTTGCTGTGGCTTATTAAAAGTTAACATCCCTATTATTGAAATCAGATAGTATTTACAGAGATATATACAAGATTTTGGCTACTATACTATACCTGAAGACCCAATTTTTTTAAACAAATGTTGGCATAACTGTATAAACAACAGAGAATTTAATGGGATTTGTTCCGCTCTCTAACAAACCCTCTATGCCATAGAATCGCGTCCAAATTTGTTTGAAATCTTATGCCAAGGAAAAAACGATCGCCCGACTGCAAATTCATGGCGTGCATTTGAAATTGCACAATGCATCTTTTTGTATTGTTGTTGTTATTAACATAAGAAAAGAGTTAAATGTATAAATGAAATATCAATTAATCTAATGCAAATAATCTGAATATCCAATTTCTTGTCTTCATGACCGATAAAACAACAACAACACACACACACACACACACACACACAAAAAAAAAAAAAAAAAAAAAAAAAAAAAATTCTATAAAAATTTGATATATTTTAGATCAACCTTCCCTTAAAAAGTTCTTTAATTTTACGAATCTTCCGTTTCACAACTTTAAATGCATCTAAACATTAAAGTTTTCTTTAAAAAGTACTTTTCAATCGGCATTTAGAAATGTGGCCGCAGAAAATATTTTTATAAACTTCCGAAATGGTCTGTTGAGCAGCAAAATAAATTGTTTTTTCGAATGAAACAAGAAAAGAATTTTAAAATACCCCAATGAAATTCTCGCTGCCCAGAAAATGATAAGAATGGAAAATCCAAATTGTTTCAATACATCAAGAAAAAGAAAATGGAATTTTTTTTTGTTTCTCTAAGACAATCGAAATTAAAAAGAATAAAAAAAACTCTAAGAATTAAATTTGAATAAGTACTAAATTAAATTAGAACGTCTAATTTTATATTAAAAAAAATAATAATCTGTTTCAGTTTTTTTTTTTTTGGTTAAAATAAAAATTTAATTATTTTATAGTGAAACAGTTTGTAAATTAATAATGACTTCTTAACTATTTATTAAATACTTCATTGCTTTATAGGTGTGTTCGTAATTATATAAATACATAGCACCTATAATCATCGTTCAGCCAGTCCATATCTCCATCCATCCGTCTGTCCGCATATAACAGAGAAAAAAATTACCCAACCCAATCGTTTGAAATTTAAAATATATAAATTTTCCATAATATTTTGCCTTTCAAATTTAATGAAAATTGGATTTTTAGTTTAATTACACGGACAATCAAAAACATCAAGTTACAATATGGCCAATGGGAAAAACAATTTTAAGTACATTTTAATGATGTTATACTCTTTCGAACGTATAATAAAATTTGATATTCATGAAGTACTGGGGCACATTGATACAGTTTTTTTCTAAGAATTTTTTTGGTGTCTAGAAAGTAGAAATTTCAAGTTATTTTTGCATGTGGTGTCAGCAAAACTTGTGTAGTGTGTTATAAAAATGTACAATCGTTGTTTTATAAAATATTTTTCATGTAATTTAGAAAAAATGAAAAACTCATTTGTATCAATGTGCCCCATTCCCGGGGCAGACTGATACACCTCATGGAGCACTTTGATACGTTTGGGAAAAATGGAGACAAAATAACACCAATGCATATTTTTCATAGAAAATTAGCAAACCATTCTATATTTATTTATAAAAATTCAAATCACCTGCGATTTATTTGTAAGTAATATTAAAGCAATCAAAATTAAATGAATAATGATTTGATGTTCTGTTCTGTTCCTTGTCTGATTATTGGCTGTGGTAACTTTGTCATATCTGGTACTTCAACCTCAGCATTATCTTCTTTCTTAGGAAAGATGATAAAATTACCAGATTTTCTGTTTATAAATCGGTTTAGAAACCGAAAATAAAACATAATATATTAAAAATTCTGTTTATAATATAATTATCCTTTGCTGTTCTGCAGATTGTTTCTCTTAATTAACATTTCTCATCTCTAAAATACTTTTTTTCTCTAGAAAATCGATATAAATTCGAGATTTGTCAGGCTACCGTCTTTTTCTTTTGTTAGTTCGACTAGCACTAGATGTTGGATAAATTCGTATGTCTTCTGTTTGCAAAAATACTGTAAAATGTTCTAATATAAAAATTTAGAGCTGTTTCACTTCAATAAAAACTAATGTTAGAAATTTTTGGCGAAAATGGTTGGATTAAGGAGTGTATGGTAAAAAAAAAAAAAACAGTAAAAGGTAATAAAAAATGAACTAAAAAAGGATTTATGTTGTGTCAATGTGGCTGGACTTAGACTGTATCAATGTGCCCCATACAGCCATTTTGAATAAAATGAGTCTCAAATCCAACACTTCATAATTTACCTAACAATAAAGAATGAGGACCTGATAAAGTATAGCTTTACTTGCTAGGGAGAGTATTATTTTCGGTTGAAAATGCTGGAACAGTTGTATAATACCATTTTTATTGTACATTTCAAATTTACTTTTGACCTATAAAAACAATAAATCACGCGAACCATTTCAACAAACTACTGAATCATGCCAAGACTTTTTGTATGTAGTTGTGTACACTAATTTCACCTTTTGGAGATGTCGTGAAACATCCTATAATGACCCTGTGAGCAGAAGAGGGGTTGTATCAATGTGCCCCATGAATCAATGTGCCTCAGTTCCCTTTATGTATTAAAAAAATAAATTGTTCGCAATCTGTTGTGCAAATAATATTTACTATTAATTTACACGTCCACACAAAAGTATTCCATTATATAATGATTTAAGAGTAAACATTGTTTGAGGCGCGTTTTCATACTATTGAACAATTTCACATTTTATAAAATCGATGTATCTTGTTGAGGTTTACTACAAGTTACTTTTTGTATAATAAAAAACAGAGAGTATTTACAGAGACATACAAAAGATTTCGGTTACTCTTTTGTATCTAATGTGATGTTTACCATTACACCAAGATCTGAATATTTTTAAAACTTTGTTATAGTAAGAATACATCTCATTTGCTACGTACAATTTCCAACATGGTTATTAAGGTTTCGTTAATCTGACGAAACAATATTCGTATTCACTCATCTGTCTGTCCATCACAGAGTCTTTACACAAAAATTGTATAAATCAGTTGCTTCAATTTTTTTTACTTATATTTTGTGTCACATGACAAATAAAAAAAATTGAGAAAGACTAATGTTTTAAGTAATTTTTTTTCATTCAATTTCATCCATTCATTTTTTCGATTCTAATTTCAAAAGAGAATCTTAATTTCAACGCTTTTCGTGCAGACATCATTGGTAGGAGGTGAAACATCTGGCTAATAAACAAAAGGTTCTTAGTTCAAACTCCGATGCGGGAAGTTGAAATTTCCATATTAAGATGGATTGAATTAAAAAAAAATGCCATATTTTTTGTCAGTTTAAGAAATTGCATTGTTTTTATTATTATTTTAACCGTTTTTACTTTTATACTTATTTACATATCATGATTTTCCGACTTTATAAATATTTAATTTATTTTACAAAAATTATAAATGAATAAATTATTCTGGATTTAAATTAGAATGTAAAAAATGTTAAGAAATATATAAACAAAATACATTTTAGTTTTGTAAATAAATTACTTGTACAATAAATTTGTTTATTTTTTATTTTACCTTTTTTTCACTTTTATACTTTTTTTATTATGTTTCTCAAATAGTTCTGATAATTAATATATTTTTCGTTATTCCCAAAAAGGAAATTTTTTTAATGTGATTTTATAGGTATTATTACAAAATAATATATTTTTGACATTTCTTTTGGTGTTGCCATATATTGGGAAAACATATAGTATATATCAAATGTCAAGAGATTCATTCATCTCAATATAGCAAACGCATAGCAACAGCTTGCTCCTAGTTTCAGACTAACTCAGAATTTTCCCATGAACATAGCTTGTGACGTGTGTGAAGAGTCACTAATTAAGAAATAAATAACTCAGCACATTTGGCGCTGAGAAAATGTGAAATGTAAGTGTAGAAGTAGTTATGCACTGACTGTTAAAAGAGACAGATGCCTCTGGCATAACGAATATGATTCGGCCAAAAAGCAGCACTGATTATTACCACCCTGTATATATTTTTATATTTAACCTAGATTTTATTAAAACTTATTAATTCTCAAGCTTTTGACTCAAATATTGTCTTGTCTCAGTACTTTCCAGTATTTCATATTCATGTAAGATTTTATCTAAAAATTAGCAATTTTTTAATTAATTTGAAGATAAAATGTTTTGAAAGAGATATTAAACGAAACCTTCTGTGCGATCTGCAATGACAGTTTACCCACATGTTTTTATTTAAAATAATTCTAGGTCACACGAAAAAATTGCGAAAAACATATGATTACTTCAAAGATTTTTTTAAATTCAAATTTTTTTTAGCTACATGTTGTCGAATGTTACTAATCCAATATTTTTAGGTGCATTCACAAATTGCATAAATACATAGCACACCGATCAGTCGTCATCTGGTCCACCTAACTGTTTGCATAGAACAGCTCAAAAACTACTCAACCGAATGGTTTGACTTAGAGACCATCTCAGTTGAACTCCTTCCATGAGCTACAAATTCTTTGAAGAAAATGAAACAAATCATTCTTTTTGCTGGTCGCGTGAAGAAAGTTTTATCACAAAAATAATTCCGGAGAGCATATTATTGATCAAACTTCTAAACTAAGAATAGATTTTTTTTTTATTCCGGTAACTTTTAAATATTTAAATCCCTTTGTGCATTTTTAGGGAATGAATTTGTTTCTGATGATGAATTAAGAATGACAATCAATAAACTCTTCTTCTCTATTCTGTCAAGAAACTCTCAAATAAATAAATATAATAATGAAATCGTCATTACTTATTGCCATTGCAAAAAATAAATAAATAAATAATAAAACGCTTGTATTAACTAACCTTTGAAAGGACTTGGAAATAAAAGTTATAAAACATAAAACCGGAAAATCAAAGCAAACGTCAATTCCTTTTTTAAATTCCGCAGTAATTAAATGATGTAATTAACTTCAGTTTTGATACTTAAATTTTTATTTTTTTTTTTTCTAATTTATAAAATAAGTTTTAGTAGCATTGTTACTTTTTCTCAAGAAGAAATAAAATCTAGATTTCAATGTGTCTTCTATTAAGAAACCACCTCTCGGAGCGACCGATTTTGTCGGAACAGAACGTGGTCGCTTTAGAGAGGTTTCACTGTAACAGGTTGAGTTAAATAAAAAAGTGTAAAAATACTTTGTAACACTCAATTCGTTTTATCAGTTTCAATCAGTGTTTAAATAAATAGCAAGATAAAATATTTTTTTTTCCTTTATCTTCCAAATTGTCTGCTGAGTCGCAAAAACAACTCTTTTCTTAAATGTGACAGGAAAGGAATTTTAAAATACTCCAATGAATTTCTTGCTGTCGAGAGAATATCAGTAATGAAAAAATCGCATTGTTTCAATACGCTATGGAATAAATATATACATTTATACATTTATTTTTTTTTTCCTTTTCAATTCAATTGAAAAACAAAAGTGAAAAATCACACGTTCTCAATGGATTATGAAACACTTTCCTATACATTCAGAATACAATAACAAAACTTCACAGTTCATTAAAGTGAAACAGGATTTTTAAATAAAGAATTTGGGAAACGCATAACACATTTAAAAATGCAATTTCTGACATTCCCATAAATAGCCGGAAAAATGTCCGAATTTTTTTGTTCTTCCATGTATTTGATAGATAGATTGTGCCGCGTATACTACATAGTTTGCTATAAAAGTCAATTGAATTAAACGCTTAGAGTACAGTTCAAAATTTACATTGACCAATTTCCGCCAATAAAAGGAAATGTATTTGAGAACTTTTGTGCAACCTATGGACACCAAGTAATATTTTTTTTAAAAATAATTATATTTAAAAAAATTGGAAATTGCACTTCAAACATAACAGATGAGGTACATTCATATTATTATTAATTTTATAAATATTCATATCTTAGTGCAATAGCTCTTGCACTTGAATACAAAATATATTACGATTATATATATTAAATTTAGTAATAGGAAATAATAGGACTCCATTTTAAATAGAACGTTATCACCATAGCAACCTAGAATCAATACTTGTCATGAGATATCATTGAATTAATTATGCGAGACAGGATTTAAGGTACACGAAGTGATTTTTTGAAATTTTCTCTTACTATCCATTTTTTTTTATTATGACATATATTTTAAAACTTGGAAAAAATATAAAAAAAATATAAATTATCCAGAAATAATTTTTTAAAGAGCAAGTTTGTCAAAATCATGTCAAAAAATGACATTTCCGCAAATCGTGATAACTCAAAAATAAACAATATATTGACATTTTGTAATTTGTATATTAAACAGAATAACTTTATCTAGGACTTAAACTACACACATTATGATCACATCTCTATCTCAAAATGATATGGCAATTAAAGTACTTGTGTGATGAAAAATTCGCAAAATATGTCTCAAATTTGTCATTTATAAAATCTTTTTAATATATTAAGTGTAGTCTAATCACAACTTTTAAACACAATTTAAAAGCTGTAATAGCTGTAACTTTAAACGACAGTATCTTTGGTTATAATAAGATATGGACACAATTTAGGCAGAATTCGTCAGATAAAAAAGTCGATTTTAAAATTATTGCATAAATCAAAATTCGTTATTTTTTTCGAAAATTCCTTTTTAAAGATGTTCGGATACTTTATTGGAATAATCGTCATGGCAACCTAAAATCGTTTTTTATCATGGGATATCAGTGAATAAATTACGTATCATGGGGTTTAATAGAATGAAGAAAGCTTTTATTATAACTTTTTAAGTTTTGATTCAGTTTTCATTAAATTTGAATTGCCTCGACAAATTTCTGCAACAATTATAAACATTAAATTTCGATTTTTTTTCGCAGTTATATATAGATTGACGGGCGGACCAAACGAAGACTATAAGTGTTACTTATTTACATAATTACGAACATACCTAAAAAACTCAGTAAATTATGTAAGTGACTATAATGAATGGCCTTCCAACAGATGCTAACTTCTTGAGGGAAAAGCAATAATGTCTCTGTAATATCGAATTCTCACCGGAAAAACCGAAAAATTTTGTTTAAAATAAGAAAAGGCAATATCTCAACATTTTTCCGCCGAAGTTAAAACCGTAAAATCTCGTTAAAAGTTACTGGTGAGAATATCCTTTAAATTAGATGGGATAAAATGTATCGTACCGCCCCTCAAGGGGTTAAAGTGTTATATGGTAAAACCCAAAACAAACTACCAGAGATATTACCGTAATTTCGGGTGTATAAGCCGCAGATCAAACAATTCTTTTTCGACCCATAATTTTTGAAGAAACAAATATAACTAGTTAGATCGCCGTAAATATTTGTCTTAATAAGATTTCTGGGTCCAAAAAGAATTGTTTGAGCCACGGCTTATACACCCGAAATTACGGTAATTGAAAAGGAGGCATTTGACACAACTAATATAACTACAACAAACGCAAGTAAATATTTGAAATTTTACATCTCATTTTCTACAAATGATGAATTGTGTCAATTACCACCTTTATCATACGAGCTCTTTATTTATTTGAACGCCATAGCGTAGAATTTGGGAAAGTTTCGTAGGAAACATTTTTATTTCATAAATGACAGGCGCACCACTTGAGTTATTTATATTCTAAATTTCCTTCCAATCGAAACATTCGAACCCACCCTAGTATCTTCTAAAGTAAATATCTTCCAGTAATTCTATATATATAAAACATGAAAGCACATAGAAATGCCTCAATTTTTTTTCATTAAAACCCCATTTCTATTTTTTAACGTTTTATTTTCTATAGAAATGCTATTTGATGCCATTTTGATAACATTATATTTTGGAAGTAAATATTTGATTCAAGTAAAATTACCCTTTGCATTCAAATAATATGTAGAAACGATTCCAGGAAATTCATTCATCTCTATTTTGTCATTTTATATCGACTAGCAAAAACGTATAATTTGAATCTAAAGGACTGCACTTGGGGAAAAAGCTTCCCACGTTTTATCTCAAATACATTTGGAACTTTAACAGATTTGATTTTCTCTACTTTTCAAATAAAAGTCAAAGTCATGAAAAAAGATTAGTGCTATTTTTTACAGTCCGTATGTTATTATTTTCAAGCAATATAAAATCATACGAATTGAATATTTCCAACCGAATGAAAAATTTCACGGACCGAAAATCGAATCCAGATCCTTGGCATACAAGCCAATGCCTTATCGTTTAAGCTACCTGGGCCGCCGGCGAGCATTTTCACTCAGATAATCTTATTGGCATAACACCTGTCTGTCGTTAGGCAGCTCAACAGAATAAACCGCAGTTAAAGGAACTCCATACAGATAAAATAACACTTGCGACTTCTTTCCTTTTATAATGAAGGGAATTCTATGCTTAGAGAAAATAGATGCAGAACAATTAAAGAGACATTACTGTTGATTTTTTTTTTTGGGGGGGGGGGGAGGCAATCACAGGAAAATGACCATTGTCCTCTTTTATCTGTCACGTGATTGCTTAAACGGCTTGCTCATTCGCAATTATCTGAAGGAAAAAAAATACTTTGTTAACCACCTTGTGTTTAAAATGACGTCCCATTTTCAACATTCAAATTTTGTCTAAAATACTTTCCCTTATACATGAGTATATACGGGATTAACTATTCGATTCTGATGAATGCTTCCAAGAAAATCTAAATAATATAAAAGGTGCACCTTCCAAAAACGCAAAATGATTTCTTCAAGTGTTTTGACAACCTGTGTTGAAACTGTTAAGGTTTACGCCGGACATACACAATAAGGAAATCCCCTCCGAAAATATTTTAAGAACACTTCCCTTATTACGGAAACGATTTTTTCAAAGGCATTGAAAAGGGAATAATCTCTGTGAAATTTGTAAAAGACGTTAGAATTTCGTTTTTAAATAATAAATATTAATATTTTTTTAACCAAAGATACAATTGTATCCTAAAAAGTACCGGGGATAAAAAGGAATTCGTTTTTCGTTTTTATAATTTCGCCTGGGAAAGAAAAGGCGTAGCATTTTAAAATTAGAGGAAAATCGAAAAAGGTTTTTGTACTTTAAATTAAATGAATAAAATTCACGAATTTCATATGCATATAATGCATGTATATTTTTAAAGAACTTAACTTAATACAAATGATGGTGATGAGAACAGTAGAACAGTTTTTTGACTGTTTATCTCCTACGATTTACTAACATGTAATTTTCACAGCATCCTTAGTTAGATATCAATATTTTCGGTAGTTCCACAAGCAACTGGTAATTGTACCTAAATTTGTATGTAACGATTATTTTTCTTGTAAATACGAAGATTGTTTAACAATTACTGTACCGAGTGTATGTAGAACACTTGTAGTGTGATAGTGATGTGGAATACCAGAACCTAACGTCTTAGATTCTTATATGCTTTGTTTCAGAATAGCAGCTGCTCTATTTACATACTAGCCCGCCCTTGGCGACTAGTTTGGCCTCCCTTAAATGACTAAGCATTCAATTAAATTACTTTTATTCATTATTTAGTTGCTCTGCTATAAAAATCATTGTATCAAAATCATCAGATTCTGCTATAAAAATCAAGAAATCGAGAATTTTCTGCTTGCCATGTGCCAAACGGAATATTTTCGTACTTCGTTAATTTCATTTAAAATTTAATCCTTTCATTATTTTAAAATTTAAACATTTAAAATTCATGACTTTTATTTATTTTTTTTAAATAAAAAGAGCAGAAAAAATAAAAATAATATTTTAAAGCTTTGTAATTGTATCAAAAGAACGAAACGTAAATAAACACGATTTACTTCTTCCTAAATCCTGCCACAGAACATTTACATAATAACCAATGAGATGCATTGCATTCGGAAGTTGTCATTAAATAATTAACAAATAATCTCGATTTCTGTGCCATGTACGAATATCTAGAGAGTTTTTTGGAGTGAAGGAGTTTTAAAAACCTAGTTATAAAGGATTTTCAAAGCGGGGGTTGAGAAGAAAAGTTTATATGGAGCTTGTGGGATTACATTTATGATATTGGATGAGACATTGCTATATCACTATAATCCCGAATCCAAAGGACAATAGCCCTTCTCAACCACTGACACATATATAGCTCCATGAGCTCGAAATCAGCCTTTCAGCCTCACCTCCCCTTTCACCCTCCTTCCAAAAATATGATAAACTTTAACTGATGGGACAGAAATTTTAACGTAATTGGTGTAAATCTATCTGCACTGTTAAAAACTTGCTGCATTTTGCTGCCAACGCACTCCGCCGCTTCTATATAATATTTCTATTCCGACCAATAGAATGCTCCATAACACAGTCAAGTAACTGTTTTCTATACAAGCGGCGGAGTGCGTGTGCAGCAAAATGCGGCAGATTTTTAACAGTGTGTGATACCGTGAGGTCGAAAGATGAATAAAAGGCGTGAATAACTCAAAGGATGGCGTTTTTGTACTAATTTTTCGTGAAAGACTGTTATAGTTAACATTCACCTATTTAAAAGTCTCTGGTGATAGTTTTAAAGTTCCAAAAAAAAAAAAAAAAAAAAAAAAAAATCGGTAGTGTTTGTAGTTAAACTGAAAATTACAAGTTAAGCTATAAAAACTAAGCTAAGCAAAAAAGCAGTGGTCTGTGAGATCGGTAACATTACGTCACCTGAGAATAATAAGGTTCTAACTGACATTTTGAAAAAAATCGACTTTTTGGCATAGGAATGTTCTATTTGTATCAATGAATGCATTTCTCCATTAAAATTTTGATATATATAATTTACATTCGCTGGCGGAAGAGAATAATATAGTTCCATCAGAAATTGTTGAAAGCAGTCAGAATAAAAAAGTTCTATGTGCAAAGTAATCTCAGACAGCGTATAAGATAATATATTATTATTTTATTTTACAATATATAGTGAAAACCGGCAATCTTTTATTTCTTATGTGAAAGAATATATTATTTCGTTAACTAAATATTTTTCGGTAAAATTCAGAGGAATTTTTTTTTACCAGTAAATATTCTTTTAAATATGTTTTTAGTACCTCGATATGCAAAACAAATTGCGCTTAATTTTATTAAAGGATCTGATCCAAGCAGGGATGAAGGACTAATCGTAATTCATTTAGATTTAGAAAATCCTGTGGGAAGAATGGGTGACAGTTTAGATGAAACACCAGCTCTAGATATTTTCGATGCTAAAACAATTTTAAAAAATCAATAAAAATAATTCCTACAAATCCAATTGATGGTAGGACTATGGGTTTTTCGTAAGTTAAAAGTGCCTTTATGTAGTTATGTACAACCTACTAGCAATACCTTGTCTAGAAACATGTCAAAACATGTTTAGAATCAGGGCTTAAGTTATAGAAAATGTACGTCTTGTACTTTCAGAAATCCAGAAAAAGCTATGTAGAGCCAGCGGAACTTTCATGTTACAGGCACATACTTAATACGCAGTTCAAAATAGAATTCAATAAACCAAAGAAAGATAGGTGTGATCACTGTGAGGAGTATAAACATGCTAAAACCTAGAAAGAAATTAATAATGACACACAATTTAAATATGATCAGCACAAAAAAGAATTGAATCCACTAGAACTCTCAGAAACGATGACAGAAATTCCCTTGACAAGTCAGCCATTTGCTTTCATTAGAAAAGTTACAACATGTCCAAAAACAGCATGTCCCAGCAACTTTTTCTATAAAAAAACAACTTGTATAACAGGACAGCACAAGCAACAAGGAAGAAAGAAAAGAAAGCATATTGTTGTTTGTGGATAGACGATATGTCAGGCAGAGAGGGAAATGACATAAGCTTAGCTGTATCAACGACTGTTCGAAAAATACTGACAGACTTTCTACATGCTGATAGTTTAATTTTTTTATATTGTGACAGTTGTGTTCCTAAGAATAGAAACCAAAGAATATCTTATGCAATTGCAATACTTATACAATTTTATCCACATATTATGGATATTGTTCTAAGATATTCTACACCTAGACATTCATGTGTGCAAGAAGTGGATAATGTTCAGAGCCAAATAGAAAGAACAATGAATGTAGCAGAATATTTTTCGCCAGTTTCATTTATACGTCTGCTGCTGAGAATAAATCGCAGTAATCCATTTACAACTCTGAAAATTAGATCAGAACAGTTCTTAGATTTTCACTCGTGTAGCAAAAAAAAAAAAAAAAAAAAAAAAAAAAAAAAAGCCTATAATTTCGTTCTGTAGACCAATGTGATATAGTTATGATTCATACAACTTCTTTAATATATTGAGTTTAAGACAAACAACTGTTGTGACCAGAATTTCACAGCGCTGAATTTGCAAAGAAGCCCCTCCAAACTACGAAGTGTATCAACATCATTTACACAAAGGATTTTTTTATCAAATCCTAAAGTAGCACAGAGAAAGAAGGATTGCATTAAAAAAGATGAAATATAAGACCTGCAGAGCATGCTAAGGTAGTTTACGAGAGATGAAAGGTTCTATTTTCAAATTATGTTTAAGAGAAATTAGCCTAACTGTAACATAAAATAAAGCATGGTTTATGGAACATTCCAAAATTTTGACTAACAAAAGAGTATCAAACTTATTTTGTTGTTTTAAAAAGAACAAGAAAGTTTCTTGCTTAGAGATATAGTCTTTTCTTTCGATCAAGAATATACCTGACTGTAATACGAAAAATTTCATTTATAATTAATTTCAATTTCATTTATCAACGTAATCACAATTTTTTGTATTAATTTTCATACTCCCCCACTGAAATAGCAAACTAAAAAATGAAAACTGTTGGGTTCCTATTTAATAAAATTAAATATTTAAGCTATTTTATGTTCAGTTAAATAATATATTTAACTTGCGTACATTCATTAGTTTTGTGAAGATGGCTTAATTAGTATGAATAAGTGGAAGCGACAATTTGCTGTTATTGTGCTACAATATCAATAGTAATAAATTTTTTACTATCCACTAAAGTTTATTCGAATTAATCAACGAAATTTCACTTTGTTAAACTATAAAACGTTGCACAAATTAAGAAACATATGGTTTTTTCATAATAGAACCATCTTATTCTCAGGATAACACGACGTTTAAGAATAATATGGTTCTATCAAATTTTTTAAATGTAAAAAAATCCATGAAAATGTTATTTAAAAACTTTGATTTTGTAGCATTACTGTATATACCTACATGTGAATCTATTAATGCCAAAAGTTTTTGTCAAACTTTAATAGCTGCACGTACACAGCATGCTGATTTTCAAAGTCTTCTAACTCGAAATTGATTTTTGGCCAGGTAGAACCATCTTATTCTCAGGTGACGATTAGTTAAAAATTAATCTAGCAGCTACAGTTCTGAGACTAAGCATATAGGTATCTAAGACATTAGGCTTCGATATTTCACATCAAACATCGCATTAGAAATATTTTATACACACTAGAGAAAATAATTATTAAATCAGCCTGGTATAATAAAGAGGGGGAGGGGTTGTGCATCTTAGAATGAGCTTTGGATAATGGAAGATTTTAGCGATTTATTTTCTATAGAGATATTATTTGATTCTATTTTGACTACATACATTTTGAACTAAGCATTTGATTCACGTAAAACTACACTTCGCATTCAAATAATATCTATAATAAAGATTCGAAGAAAATCATTCATCTCTTTTTTGCCATTCGATATCGAATAGCAAAAACATATAATTTGAAAATAAAAGATCGCATTTGGGAAAAAAGCTTTCCGCGTTTTAGTTTGATTATGTTTGAAAATTTAATAAATTTGATTCTATTTGTTTTCAGTGGAAAATCAACGTAATGAAAGAAAGATTGATAAATGGATATATATATCTGGGAGATGAGCTTGAGCTTTATTCATATTATAAAGGCCAAACGTACTTGTGCGTGACACATGCATCATTCTGCGAATAACAACATTTTGAAATTTGAAATGAATTTTCGGTTTTGCATTTCTTGCTACTACAATTTTCAATTTTCAAACTTCTAAACATCCCACATTTTCAATTTTCATACTTATTAGATATCCTATTTGCTTGTTTATTGTTTTTTTTTATTGCTGAGTTTGTGTATTATTCAGCGACAATGACATCATATGTACACTTTTCTATAGATGCGGTTTAAGAATAGATCATAAAACAGATAAACTTTAGAGGAAGAAAATGACATCTCTTTATTAAAGAAACGTATGTATTTTAATTGTGAAATATTTTTTGAGTGAAATAAGTTTTGTAAATGTGCGCCATTTTGATCTCTACTGCTTTGCAATAATTCTCAAGCGAAAACACTCCATTTTCGAAAAAAATGTAATCGAAATGACACACTGATGTCTTTATAGACGAGCTGGGACATAGGTGTGCATGATATGGTCAAAAATCTTGGTACAAAACATAGAGATTTATGTTACAGAATTTCATCATTCTCGACTGGTTGAATTCACTTCACCTAGTTAGGATAAGCTTAAGAACTCGACATAATCTGTCATTGAAACAAATATGTGGTGAATCAAAAAATATTCCGGATTCTGGTGTTAAAAAATGAATGAACAGCATTTCTATTCAGATGGACAGAATGGTTATGTTCAAAAGGATATTTTTAATTGTGATGAAACTGGAAATTTCAGATAATGATAAAGATGATGTTGAAAAAGAAGAGATTCAAGATCTGATGAATAACATCAGCGGTTTCATTCCAGATGGACAAGAACATACAAATGTTACTGAATACATATATGGTGACGATAAACTTACTACAAGTGATAATAATGGTTCAGTGAACGATCTCATAGGGCAAAAGTTTGAGGATAACAGTGGGAGTAACACTGACGAAGACGAAGTGATAAGCGTTGAGTCATATTCAGAAGCTCTTAAGAATCTAAAGCTTATACAGAATGTTTACATAGAGCAAAACAATTATGAAATTATACCATTGTTTACTGATATACAACGTGCTACGGAAAAAGAAGCCTTTAAGAAAAAAAAATAAAGAAACAACTATATTCTATTTTTTTTTCTAAATAAGTTTAAGGCAACATTATTTTAAAGCATTTATTAAGGTAAATATAATTTTATTTTCAATAAATATGTAATTTTCATTCATACTAGTGTGTCATTGATACTAGTGTTCATCAAGTTGTAGCTGGCGATAAGCATATTTGAGTTCTAGTTTTAAGAATAAACATCCACTTGACAACTGAACAAAAATATCTTTTATGGTAAGCAGTAGCTATTGCTCTAACTCAGTAGATTTGTTAGTGGTGAGTTTAAAATCGCGCAAATACAAATGCGACCATTGCTTTTTTAGAACTTGAAAAATTGGTGCTGCTGATTCAGCTGTCTTTACAAGTTAAACGAACCTTCGTCAACAAAGCGAAGTATTTCTTTGTCAACCTCTTCCTTCAATGCATATGAAATTAGACACGGCATATTAAGCATAATTAGGCATATGTAAAATACAAACATTTGAAAAAGCTCTAAGATTTATTTCGATTTAATTTGAACGGAATCTAAGTTTATCGGGTGTTTTAAGTATCACATTGCTTGAATTTATTTTTATTTTTAATTTGTGAAACTTATTTATTACAAAAATTAAATATTAAACATAGTACTAGTTAAATGAAATATCATATTAAATTTCATTTTAGTGTTTAACCCTTTCAGGGGCAAGGCATCTTTGTTCCAAAATTGTTCAATTTATTAACTCACATCGCAATTTACGAACAGATTTATTTGAAAATAATCGAAAGCTGTGTTTGAGTTACGCATTTAAAACATCAACATTAAGTTTTGCAGACTGTAAAGGGCGTCTCTGAAAAATTTAAAATTTCTTTGGGAATAAATTGCTTTGTTTTTAATACATTCTGAAAATTACGTTTTCGTTTACACATTTTGTGACATTTATTATTTTGTTGTACTAATAAATAAATAAATAAATAAGCAATTTTCTACATTAATTAAAACATCGCCTCCCGAAGAAAATAATCATTACAGGGATTTTTTAAACTGACAATTTTTACTTTTTTACTTATAAAAGCTCTTTGTAATAGCAGAGTGAGTTTTCTAAGCTTTTTCTAGAGACTTTTTTTATTTCTTTCTCACTATCACTTGATTATCGCGGAAAAATTTTTCGCTTCAAAGAACTAATTAATCTTCAAAAAATTTAAAGGGCATCTTAACTAAACATTTTTCTTCCCTGATCAGAGGACATAAATAAGAACTGACATAAGTCAAGATACTACTGTGCTCCGAAATGAAAAGTGAAAGAAGGAAATACGTAGAAATAATGTTGGGAGCACTTGTTTAGGATATTATTTAAGGAAATAGACTACTAGCTCCATTTTTATTAGTCTCACTGTATAAACAGTTTAAAACTTCACATACAAACTTTATCGTTACACCAATGCAGAGTTTACCAACATGGATTTTATGTATGAGGCTGTGCAAGTAAATGGCTCTCATCCAATATACGTCGACAGCTCTCGAGCTTGTCGATGGACTATCCCCTACTGTGCTTAACCGTTTAAACGCCAGTGTTCCCAAATGGGAACATTGAATTATTTGTAATACAAAACACATATTTTCCAACATAATAACGATGTTCTTATTTTTCCTATTAAATATAATTTGATTTCAACTTTTGAAAAAAAAAAAAAAGTTTATGTTTAAGCATTTATCACAAATATAAGGAAAATGTAAATTCATTAATTTGCATAAAAATATATTATTTGTTTTTATCGTTTTCTCTATATTACTCACATTTCGCCGCAAGGAATCTAAATGTTTTTGGAATTCGAGAAAATACTCAAGAACAATATACAATAGCATAAAGTGGAAAATAATTTATTATTTTTTCATAGGTTGTCAGTCATGTTCCAAAATGCGAACACTAAAATGAAAACAGCCAAAAAAAATTGCAGAAATATTTTTTTTGTTATTTTTTTAAATTTGTATGCTTAAATTAAAACATTTGAAGCTGTAATATTGGAAAAACAAAACTATAATTGCATTGCGATATTAATTCGGCGTGTAAACAGCTAATTCTGCTCTGCAGGAATTCTGCTATATTTTCTAGTGCCCGTATTATGCTTGGACCATAATCGATCCACTCGCGTACAACTCCCAATGAAGATGCTCAAGTTTTCAGATATCTGATAAATTCCTACCCGGGAATCGTTCCATGTACATTCTTTAGCGGTCGTTGCGCTTCCTTATGTAGACTCATGCATACAATGCATGTCGGTAAATTCTAAATTTGTGTAACGACCTATATTGCTGGAAATCAGTGCGGAAAATGACGATTCCAGCCAGCGAAGTGATTTTATTCATCAAGCTCAGTAGCGCCTTCTGCTTCCTTTTTTGCCTTTACACTTTCGACACATAATTTTGAAACACCGTCTATATATTAAAGATATACATGAACTTTCATCAAGAAACTTAACATCATGTGAGTTATTACTAACTGTATTTTTTCGTATTTTTATAAGTAATAATAATTTGAACTAGCAATTCCAAAAAAAAAATAAAATAAGTAGGGATTTCTTTAATTTAAAACCACATTCCATTTTTTGAACATTTTCTTCTTACATATATATTATTTGGTCTTAAATCATGATTACCTACAGTTCAAAAATCGGCTTTATTCAGATGGAAACATACTTTTTCATTTAAAGAATAAAAAGAATCTATTCCAAGTAAATCAGTCTTTTCTATTTATTCATTCAATATCGAGCGGAAAAACTCATATTATTGAATTTGATCACAGCAATCAGAAAATAACTTCCGGTGTTTTACTTAAAATAAGTTTGACAGTTTAAACTGACTTATTTTCCTCTGCTTACATGAAAAACAAAATCGAGCCAATAAGGAAAATGATTCAAAATTATAAGTATTGCATTTTTTCAGGCTGAGAATTTTTGCATTTTTGAAGTCTTTTATTTTACACCTATCTTTAAATATTTCCACTATGAGGTGAAATATCCAAAGCTAGTTTGATAGAGCAGTAAATTAATCTTTCGAAGTAAAAGATAGTACATTAATAATTTTTAATTAAATTATGAAAATCTTGAAAACTTTAAATTAATGTTTTTTAATTCAAGAAAAAGTAGTATATGAAAGATTCTACCACATTTTAAATGAATTTCTTCCCTTTTTTGATAGTGAGGTCATTGTGCCTAAATGAGATGCAATTCCTCATAGTTTTGTCGCATTTAGGGTATACAGTCGGACCTCAATTTATTGGGAATTCATGGGGACCGTAAACTTTATTCATTAACCAGGCAGATGACAGGCAGATGAGCGAACCTGACGACGACTATAGGTTTACTGTAAATAAAAAAAAGCGGACGATTTTACAGAAATTGCATTTGTAATCGGAACGCGAGTACAATTTACTGTTTTTTTAAGGGAAAATTTTTCTTAAATTACAGAAAAAAACCTACAAAAATACGGAAAAATTACTGATATTTACAGAATTACTGATATTTTCTTCTTTAAAAAACAGTAAATTATATTGGCGTCCAGATTACCAGTACAATACTCATAAAATCGTCCGTTTTTTGCAGTGATGCTAAAGATTTATGAAATTGCGAACTCACATAAAAATGAGAATTCTAATGTACACTCATATTCATATGGCTATTTTGAGGGCTATTTTGAAACAGTAGTACACTGATATATGTTTCTAAAATGTATGTTCGTTATGGTACAATGTTTTCCCCATTATAAATTGAAATGTCATGTTTAGTATGAATCATTACACTAGAATTAATGATTGTTTGTATTTTAATGATGGGATAAAATTCATGAATATGATAATGTGATTATCTTACTAAACCAAATGCATATTTCTTTTCAGATGCATATTACTGGAAGTTGCATTTTATGAATATAAGCAAGGATATTCAATTATATCTGCCAAAGTACCTTTTATTCCTTAAGTACAATATTCGATTCAGATTTATTCAAATTCGAACTCATTTCTTCAATATTCTCTTTCCTATCAAATACAGCAGCATAATGAAAAATTCGTTAAGACTCAGCTGCGCTGCATTAATGCATTACGTTTTCGTGGTTTTATTCATAATGCTTTTAAAGTTTATTTCATAAACAACATGAACGAAATTTTTTAGTTTGAAAGTATGATAATATTTAATATACTAAGATTTTAATCTTTAGTTTTAAAAATCTTAAATTTGAAAATGCAATTAGGGAAATAAATTTTTCTTAATGTAATCACTAGATGCATCTAAAGTACATTTATATCTTCCTTTGTTTTCGGATAGAGTGCAGATCATTAAAGTCGTTCAAGTAATCAATAGTGCCTCGAAAATGGAAAAAGTTTTCAATTAAGATATTCCTTCATTGTGTAAAAAGTATTTTTTGACAAATATTATTAAAATACTTAAGGAGACTTAAAGTGCTATTACACGTAAAGACGACAAAAATTGTCTACCGGGTGTGTATGCGTGTTAGAAACTCATTGTTCCAGGGGGGATGATGTCCCCCTCGGGCCACCCCATAAAATCAACACTGCTATTTACACAACCAATATGAAACAAGAACAAGAAATCCCACAAAAAATCAGTTATGTCTTACAAAAATAAATAAAAGTAAGCATTT
Organism: Maratus speculifer; assembly: GCA_964019185.1. Classification (NCBI taxonomy): domain Eukaryota; kingdom Metazoa; phylum Arthropoda; class Arachnida; order Araneae; family Salticidae; genus Maratus; species Maratus speculifer. Next base: position 188,238,921 of record OZ025301.1, read on the forward strand.
GCACAACCAAATTAAAGTTTAGAAATATACAAATCAGTTGTAAATTCGATATTTACACAACCAAACAAAAACTTGGAAGGGAAAAAATATATTCAAAGTCATTTGAAAAAAGTAATAATAAATTACATTATTTTTCATGACTTTTTTTTTCTTTGTTCGCACCATTTTTTAAAAATGAAATTTAAATTATAATGTTGTCATGGCAGCAGACGATAAAACAATGTCTTTGGAATAAGGAAATACATGGAAAAAAATTTTGTTGATTTTCAATAAAATGGTTTTTTTAAAGATAATAACTAAATTAAATAACTGAATTAAATGATCACTAATTATTTGCATGCGAGATAAAACAATTATCGTAATACCAGCTATATTTTCTTAAAGTTCATATTACACGAGGGGTCAAAGTCTCTTCAAATTCAATGCGTCTCAATGTTATCCTATAGCTCCAGAAAATTCGCTCGGAAAGCAAGCAACTAATTTGTGTCCGAGCGTTTTTGACGCCTGAAACGAAGTGAGTCGCCAGTAACAGACAATCAAATAACGTGTAATAGCACTTTTAGTATTGCAGCGTGATGTACATAATATGTATATCTCACATTGCAGTAAACATTTAACCCTTTGCGGGGCAGGGCAAATTCATTGCTTAATTATTGAAATTAATGACTGACACCGGAATTTGAAAACAAATTTATTTGTAAATAAGAAATCGCTAGATTTCATGCATTTAATAAACCGTAATTTTTTTAAACAAAATTCCCTTGCCAATGTGGCGTTTGGGAATTAAAATTAAGTGATATATCGATGAAATCACCGCGCCGCAAGGGGTTAAAAATGTTTAGAACTCACGCAATTATGAGTTGAACATAAAAACGGTAATAAAATTAAAATGATCTATTTAAAATTTTCGCATTTTTTGCAGCAATCATTCATGAGTCCCCAACCAGCAATCCGTGTGCCATCTATCTTAGCCCTGCGCCCCGTGAATTCCGAGTTTTTGAGGATACACAGATATGCGCATCGGTTTTAATAGGATAGATAAAAGTTCGACATAATCTTTGTTCAAGTGCTATTACACGAGGGATCAAAGTCCCCTTCATATTCCAGATGTCTCCATGTTATTCTCTCACCTCAGGGGAGTCGTTTCGAAAGCAAGCGACTATTTTGTATCGGAGCATCTTTGACGCGTGAAACCAAGGGAGTCGCCAGCAACAACCAATCAAATGCTCGAAAACCCGGATGATGGAAAAGCTTTTCTCCATTAGCCAATCAAATGCATAGAAAACGAAAAGACGCAAGCGATTTGTGTAGCATGAAATTTACATGTGTGATAGCACTTTAAAGGTGCTACAAGGAGTTAAAATCGCTTTAAATTCCATGATTTTAGGCATCCCGCATAACATTCCAGGCGTGTTATTCTATGGTTCCAGGAAAATCACTCGATGGAAGTCTTTTCTCGAACGGCCAATGAAATGCTTAGAAAACGAAAACGTTGGCAATTTTTGTCACTTGAAATTTTTACGCGTAATAGCATTTTTAGTAATAAATGGGATATACTTATTTTGGAACTTGTATTATTACTTGAAGAGAACTTGATAATTCAGCCAATGGAGTTCCAATATATTTTCAATATACACTGTCACAAAGATTTGTCTTTATATACTAAATTCGTCAATTTTAAGCAAATAATATTTTAAAACTTCTAGAAAACATGCTTTCGCCGTTAATTCTTCCCGAAATCTAAAATAGAAAGGAAATTTACGTTTAATCCTTGCATGCATGCGCATTAGCTGCATTAAAACTAAAAATCGAATTTATTTTTAAAATGAAGAACCGAAAATTTTATATTTTTTCTTTTCCAAACAAACAAACAAAAGTTATGCTTTTGAATTAAACAAAGTAACGATTTTCTCCTTCATTTAAACTTATTCGCAATATTTTTTTAGGTTATTAAATACTGTCATGTAAAATTTCGACTAAGATAATGCATTAAAAAAATTAATAGTAGTCCATTGAAGTTAAAAAAAATATTTTCTTTAAAAAAAATCAATCATTTCTTCACGAATTCAATTAAAAATATAATTTCATATTTTACATCTAACAGTCAAATTATGTCTTATAAAAACTGTCTAAAATGTAATATTTTTATCATCTATTATTCAGTGAGTGTTGAGACACCAAATATTATTTCATGCCGACGAAATGTAATTCAGTTAAAATTTCCAAGCCTTTTGATCAAGAAATTTTAGAAGGCTTACCAATCTCCATTCAAAGTAAACGCATATTTTCATTTAAAATTTACTCTGTACATGTTCTCGCCGTTGGTACATGGGCTCGTCGTTGCTCGAATCAGAGCGCGCAGTCTTAGATTCAAAGCCAAGAAGAACGAGATTCCATGGAAGAACGAAGAACTATTTTTTTAAAAATAAAAAAAATCCCTTTTTTAGATTACGGAAATGTTCTCTCCTAGAATGATAAAAATGGACGAAAATTTCTTCAATTCTCGGGTATATACTGGTAGCAGTGCTGCCAAGTATATTTCCGGGAATTAAAAACAGTATTTCTGAGAGTGTGCATATACTAGAATAAGTATCGCTTATTTAAAAAAAATTCCCGATGTTTTGGAATTCCTTTTTTTTATCACGTTGATGATGATTAAACATTAAAAACATATAAAACATTAACTTACTTTTACAAAAAAAAAAAAAAAAAAAAAAAAAAAAAATCTGTTTATAGTTGATTTGAAATAAACTTTCAAACATTATACAGGGTGAGTCATAAATATCGAAACAATAGGCTATCTCCTTAAATATTCCCCCTAGAACCATACTTCAAATTACAAAAATTCCTAAAGAGAAGTGAAATTTTTGATAAGATAAGTTGCAACTCCATTGGGGGGGGGGGGGCATTTCTTAAAAATTACGAAAATTAAATTTTTATACGGCCCCCAGAGGGTAAAACTTCCAATTAGAAAAAAATTTCTTATCCATTCCTGAACTGAACAAAAAAAATTCATCTTGATATCTTCAAAACTGAGAGAGTTATGACAATTTTAATAAATCGTGAGATTTCAAGGGATCAGACACAAATTGAAACGCGTGTAATTGAAGAAACAACGTTTCTGTAATGGGTCCAGGAAACTTTTATTTTGTTTATTTATTTATAGAGTTAGAATTCTGAATGTTTTATGATGGTTAGCCATATACAGGGTGATTCAGCTCGTCGGTGACAAACTTTAAGGATCGATAGAGCACACCTAGACGAACATTTTTGAATAGGGAATGTAGGGTCCCTGACGCGATGGTAAGGCGCTAGGCGCTTTCGAAAATTTGGGTGCCGAAATTCGAAACGTCATAAAAACTAGGGAAATGGTTAGATTTTCTTGCTTGTTGCGTCGAAATGATTCTGTTTGTTTAGACTTTCTTCAGTACCAATTTGATAAGCGTATCTCTTAAAACATGGATAGGGGGCGCTGCAGACTTTGGAGAGCTAGACAACAACTTTAAGCCCGTTATTTTGATAATTTAACACATGCTCGCCAAAGTTTATACTCTAACTTAAAGTTTGAACCCAAAAGTAGAGCCCTGCAAAAAGCGTAAGAGCCGGAATAAAATGTCAAAGTACAGGGTGGTCGAAACTCGAAGGCTCCTAAGAAATAAACAAACAGATTTCTTGACTTATGGCATGCATTTTCATGATTCTGTTTGCTGGGGCTCTCTGAAACTCAGTTGAACGGTACAAAAAGAAACATCGATAGAGGGCGCTTTGGGCAAAAAACATAATTCGTTGACATTTCGGACGCTAACTGGAAACGGGGCGCTACGATCAGTTAGAAACAAAACAAGAGAGTAATTTACTTATCATAAGAAGCTATTAAAACTGCAGTTTGTTTGTTTTTTTTAACAAACATAGCTGGTTTCAATCATGCACAATGCGCGCAATAAAATTTACATAAGGTGCTTTTTGCTGATTTATGCAAAAGATATCGTACCATATCGATATGCAAAAGATACGTAATGCGTAGACGACAACGCGAGATGACGTAGTTGTATGCGCAGACACGTCTTTTGAACGTGCGGTACCTACTTAAGCTTCGGGTTACTTGTCTGCAGATCGGCAGTAGGATGGAACGGTACACAAACTCTGAATTGGCTGACATGCATTTGGCGTATGGCGCTGCTGGTTGTAATGGACGAGCCGCTCAGCGGTTGTACGCCGAGCGTTACCCCAACAGGCAAATCCCCTGCCATGCCTTCTTCGCTCGAGTACACCAGAGGTTGTCCACAACGGGATCTTTCGACGGAGGCAGGCCTGAACGGGAGCGATCAGTGAGCACCCCCCGACAACGAAGAGGCTGTGCTTAACCTGGTTGAGGACAACCCAGGTCTTAGCACGAGAGATATCGCCAGACATGTTGGCATTTCGCAAGCAACTGCGTGGCGCATCTTACGTTCCCGGAATCTGCACCCCTACCACATCCAGCGGGTGCAGTTGCTCAGAGATCAGGATTTTGGCCCTCGAGTGGAATTCTCAAGATGGTACTTGGCGATGAGATCCAGGGATCCCCGTTTTGTAAACAGCATTTTGTTTACGGACGAGTCCACCTTCAGCCGGGAGGGAATGTGGAACGCCCACAACAGTCATGTGTGGTGTGATGAAAATCCACATGAAACCAGAAGCCGAGCAGCCCAGGAGCGTTTCTCAGTAAATGTGTGGGCCGGCATTCTGGGGGATTGCCTCATTGGCCCTTATTTGTTACCTGAACGGCTGACAGGTGGAAATTACCTGATTTTCCTGGATCAAGTGCTGCCGCAGCTTCTGGAGGAGGCGCACGTACCCGAAGGTTCGCGTCGCCAGATGTGGTTCCAGCACGATGGAGCTCCGGCCCATTACACGAACGACGTGCGTCTCCATCTAAACGCAAGGTATGGCCAGCGGTGGATCGGGCGTGGGGGTCCAGTTCACTGGCCTGCCCGATCACCAGACCTCACCTGCTTGGATTTCTTCCTTTGGGGTTACCTGAAGGCCGAGGTATACCATACACCTGTCAGCAGTGCTGAAGAACTTGTGGCGCGCATTGTGGCAGCTGCAGGGCAGATCAGAGATACTCCTGGCATTGTTGGAAACACACACTCCTCAATGCGACGGAGGTGCGAAGCCTGCATCATGGCCCAAGGTCGAAATTTCGAGCATCTTCTGTAGTGTTATTTTTTGTAAATAAATTTCCAGTATCATTGATGTTTTTGGTCTAAATTTATTCAGAAGTGTTGAGCAGAGGTAGAAAATGTGTTTTCATTATTACTAACTGATCGTAGCGCCCCGTTTCCAGTTAGCGTCCGAAATGTCAACGAATTATGTTTTTTGCCCAAAGCGCCCCCTATCGATGTTTCTTTTTGTACCGTTCAACTGAGTTTCAGAGAGCCCCAGCAAACAGAATCATGAAAATGCATGCCATAAGTCAAGAAATCTGTTTGTTTATCTCTTAGGAGCCTTCGAGTTTCGACCACCCTGTACTTTGACATTTTATACCGGCTCTTACGCTTTTTGCAGGGCTCTACTTTTGGGTTCAAACTTTAAGTTAGAGTATAAACTTTGGCGAGCATGTGTTAAATTATCAAAATAACGGGCTTAAAGTTGTTGTCTAGCTCTCTAAAGTCTGCAGCGCCCCCTATCCATGTTTTAAGAGATACGCTTATCAAATTGGTACTGAAGAAAGTCTAAACAAACAGAATCATTTCGACGCAACAAGCAAGAAAATCTAACCATTTCCCTAGTTTTTATGACGTTTCGAATTTCGGCACCCAAATTTTCGAAAGCGCCTAGCGCCTTACCATCGCGTCAGGGACCCTACATTCCCTATTCAAAAATGTTCGTCTAGGTGTGCTCTATCGATCCTTAAAGTTTGTCACCGACGAGCTGAATCACCCTGTATTTTGTAAGCATTATCACATCATAAGACTTTTTAATATATATTTTTTTTAATTTAGAGTAAACTAAAATTGTTATAACTCAAAATATTATTTGTCGCGTTGAATTTTTTCTTTTGATTAAATAAAAATGCCTAATTTTCAATTTTGATTCAGCATTTTATATAATATATATATATATATTTCTTAAAATAAAAGTATTTAAAATAGCAATATAAAAAAGATGCAATTTTTTGTAAACAAATCATATTTTTAAAAGTAAATTTTCTGAGCTGAAAACTTCTTTCGGCATGTTGAGCATGTTTTTTTTTTTTTTTTTTATGAGTTGTTAAAAGACTATTGAACTTGCGGGATTTTTACCGTAACCGACGGTTATTGACTTATGTTAGTTAAAAAATGAGAAATACTGAAATAAAAACATTTGATGCAGAAAAGTACATTTAGTTTTAAACAAAGATGGGCTGCTAAAGTTTAAATGCTTTTTAAAAGTTTCTAGGTGATTAACTCCGCCCTGTATAGTTTCGATTTAAGATTTTGTTTAAGATTTGCCATTCTCACACTCTTTAATTACTGTTTAAATGCGTCAGTTGATTTAAACCTCATTTTTTATCACGTCGATTTAATTTATTTTCCTTGTGCAGTGACTCACAGACAGACATTTTGTAAAAACATGTTTTTCGGTGTGAATACGTCGAAAACCGGAATTCAAAATTTTCATGAATCCAATAATTTCTTGTAAAGATAGAAGAAAGTAAAAATAGGTTTAAAACAATCATAAATTTTGAAGCTGAATAGTAAAAAAGTAGATTTTTTAAAATATTTCTATGTAATTTATTAAAATATATTTCCAATGATTCCGTAAATAGAAATGTCAATATCGCAATTACTATTTTCACTAAACTTATTGCCTGCGACAATAAGTTTATAAGAAACTTTTAATGAAAGTTTAATTAATGTCACTTAATTTTATAACACTTTTAACAAGTGTTTAATAAGACGGTCCGGAAAATGGGTCGTACCAGTTACGAGGTTGGCGCCAAGGTCGAGATATTGCAGTCATTTAGCATATTTCAAGGAAGTTTAAAGCAAATTATTTTATATCTAAAAGTTAAAGTATTGTCTTGGATCGACATTTAACAATGCGTTAATTTATGGTCGATCGATCCCTAAATTGAACTTCAAATGAACTGATTTCGGAGCACTCAGAGGTATGCTTAAGTGGTGTAAGTCAAGAATTTTTGAAAATTTTGGATTTTAATATCTATCAGGGATTTGTAAATAGCGAGATCCATTTTTTTTTTTTTTTTTTTTTTTTTTTTTTTTTTTTTTGTTCAATTTAGGAATGGATAAGGAAAAAATTTCTAATTGGAAGTTTTATCCTCTGGGGGCCGTATAAAAATTTAATTTTCGTATTTTTCAAAATAGATCCCCCCCCCCCCCCCATGGAGTTGCAATTTATCATATCAAAAACTTCACCTTTTTTTACGAAACTTTGCAATTGGAAGTATGGGTCTAGTGGCAATATTTAAGGAGATAGCCTATTGTTTCGATATTTATGACTCACCTGTATAAATAAAAACAGACAAATGGAATCCACTAATGTACCTATTGAGTATTAAGGAAATATCTTTCATTAGGCTGATGTATTTCATAAAAGAGCTAATGTTGCAAAAATAGTTTTGATGTAGTTCTAAATAAATTATGAATGCAGTCTAGTACTCAAAGATTAAAATATGTTCTGGTAGAAATAATTGAATTCTGGTTTATTTTTATAAAGTTCATTATTTCGAAGTACTTATTGAAGTGTTTATAAAGATGAAAGTTACGTCTTGGCGCATGTTCGATGTATTTTATTTGAATATTTAAAATATTTCAATAATAATTATAGTATTAAGGGAAAGTTTTACATATGCATATTTGAATATTATGTCAACATAAAAAAGAGTTTCTTTTACATAAATGCATTTTTGATTAGTTTTTAGTTTAATATTTTTACTAAAGCGTTGGCACAGATTTCATATACGCATCGGCTTTCAGGCGATTTTTTCTGACGCCAATTTGTTGAAAAAGTCGTTTTCGAATACCAATTACACATGCATTTTTATTTTTATTTATTTTTTTTTTTTTTCAAGAAATTAATAAAAAATGAGAAAAGTTATTATAGAAAAAAACAGATTTCATAATTAAAAAATTAAAAAAAAATATATTAACTAATATAAAAGAATAGATATATTACAATATCAGGCAAAATAACACCATTTTGGAACCAATCTATACATATAATAAAACAGTAGGACCCGGTGTGTCTGTACATTGAAGATAATTGACAAAAATGGAGTCAGGGCGATAAAAGAAAACCAATGAAACACAAAAAAATTTTTTTTGAATTTTTTTGTCTGTCTGTCTGTCTGTCTGTCTGTCTGTCTGTTTGTTCGAGGTTATCTTCGTAACTACTGAATGGATTTTTATGCGGTTTTCACTAATGAAGAATGCACACTCCCGGGCAGTGTATAGGCTTTGTTTCATCAAAATCGGACAACAGACAAAAAAGTAACAAAAAGAAACAAAAGAAACTATTAGGTGCGCTGCTCACGTTTTTTAGTACATAACGTTTTTTAGTACATATAAAATCCAATAGATGTCACTGTGCGATTTTAAAACGCGCTATCGTTATGTTTTCGCCAGTCTACTTAAGTATGAGAAAGTTTCAAGCTGGTTGTCGTTCCATGTGGTTTAGTCGGTAGAACGTCAGTGCGCCATACTGATGGCCCGGGTTCGATTCCCAGCATGGAATTTTTTTTCACTATGTTGGCATTAACGCCTATAAGCAATTAAAAGAATTTGAAATATTGTATTCAAGGCGAATTTTCTCTCTGGGAAAATTTCCTTGCATTAATATGTCAGTGTAATTTTTTTTTCGATTTAATTTTTTTTTTCGAAACTTTGTTTTTCTTAAAAAATTACAGTAAATATTTGATATTTCCCAACGTTTTTTGAATGATCGACTTGCTTTTTTTTTTTTTTTAATGTATGTCTGAACCTTATCTAACTACTTCTTCAAGATTTCTTTAGATAAACCGACCAGCGTAGCGGGCGAAGGCCGCTAGTCATTATATAAATAAAAACAAACAAATGGAATCCACTAATGCAGCTATTGAGCCTTAGTGGAATAACTTTCATTAGGCTGATGTATTATGTGAAAGAGGTAATGTTGCAAAAATAGTTTCGATGTAGTTCTGAATAAATTTTGAATGCAGTCTAATACTCAAAGATTAAAAGATGTTCTGGTAGAAATAATTAAATTACAGTTTATTTTTATAAAGCGTATTTTGAAGCATACTTCTTTAGAAATAGGGAAAAATTCAACTTGCTGCATGTTAGTTGAAGTTTATTTGTGTACTTGAAATATTTGAGCAATAATGATATAAATAGTTGAAAATTTTTGTATTTGCATATTATGTAAAATATGAATGTATAGTTACTGAATAGTTTTAAATTCTCACTTTAATGAACTATTTTTTCTAGCAGAAAAATTATACTTGTATTTTAATTTACGCATTTATTTTTTAAAATATTCTAAATACCTATCTATATATATCAGTGTACATACTTTCAAAATTTATAAAATAATTATTTTTTTCCAAGATTTTAAAAATTTAAAGCATTTTATTATCCTAAAATTCCCTGTAAGAAAGACATGTAAGTTTATCGGAATATCTAGACCTACAAAAGATAAAAATCCTTCGAAAACCGGAAGTCTAAAAAATTTAGATGACTACACTCTTTTTCTTAAAAAAATATAATAATAAAAACACAAACTACAATATATAAAACACACAAACTATTTTTCTTTTGTCTTTATAAAGAAAAAACTATTGTAATCGAAATTTTTTTTTCGACTTCCTGTTTTCGGCAGTTTTACTTGCTTTAGGATACGAAAATCAGAAAAAAATACTTTTATACAAAACGTCTGTCTGTCCACATCTGTCTATGCTCACTTAGTACAATCAAAGTGTGTATATGGAACTTAAGAGGAAAATCAAAGTTGAGGTAATATCGAAGTCATAACAGTGAAATATCAACATGTGTAACAACATTTGGAAACATTTATACGTAAGAGAAATAAGAAAGTTTTGGGATTGGTCATCAGTAGCGTTTTAAAAAAAAATCTGATTAAGGATAAAAAAATATTGCTTATCATAAGAATAAAAGTAAAAAAAAAAAAAAATCAAAACCCAAGGTCATATTAGCCTAACCAAATGGGTATAAGAGTTTGGGTATGGTATATGAAACGGCTATGGAGGCTAAAATGATTATGAGCCGCTTCATTTATTAACCATTATTTTTAAGTGGTTGTAAGCACTAAAAATAGAGAATTTTCGCAATGTTTGTTCAAGTCTAATGTTTCTGTTACATTATTTAAGATTTTTTTAGTTTTTCATTTTAACTGAATTTAAGTATGGACCTAATTCATCCAGCTAACCTGAATGATTATTACATCTGATCTTTCATTCATTTCAACAGTATATATCCCACGCATTAGAATTCCAGAAAATGCTGAATACATAATTACACTAGTTTAATATGAACACAATTATTCTATTTGGTAAATCTATCATATGAGAAGTAAATTTTCATCTAGGCGAAAAGTATCTTGAACAAAACTTGAATCATTGCTTTAGCCGTCAATGATAAGACATCTGAGCTATCCCTTGCGAATCTTGTAGACATAATTCATCCAGATAACCTTATTGATTATAGCATCTGATCTGATATCTGAATCATCTCAACTGAATAAATCTCTTGTAATAGAACTCAAGAAAATGCTGGATATGCAGCTGCACTAGATTAATTTTAACACAATTATTCTCGTTGGTAAATATATCATACAAGATGCAACTTTCCAACTGGTTGAAAATTATTTCGACCAGGATTCGAACCGTGGATCTATTGGCTGAAGCTGCCAATGTTTTACCATTTCAGCTGTCCAGCGAATATTGTGGACTTAATTCATCCAGCTAACCTTTTTGACTATAACATTTGGTGTGATAGCTGAGTCAACTTAACAGAATAAATAACAGGCAATGGGACTCCAGAAAATGCTGAATACGTAATTACACTAGATTAATTTTAGCACAATTATTCTATTTGGTGCTTACCTGTATGAGATGTAAATTTCCAACAGGGTGAAAAATATCCCGATCAGGATTCGATCAAGGATCCGTTGCTGAAGCCGTCAATGCTCCACTACCTAAGCTATCACAAACGAATATTGTGGACTTAATCTTATCAGCTAACATTATTGATTATAGCGTCTGGTTTGATATCTGAATCTCCTGAACTGAATAAACCGCAGATATTGGAACTCCAGAAAATACTGGATACGTAATTACACAAGATTAATTTTAACATAATTTATTACATTTGGTAAATATATTACATGAGAAATATATTTCCAACCGGGCAAAAAAAAAAAAAAAAAAAAAAAAAAAAAAAAAAAAAAACCAACCATGATTCTGTCAAGGGTTCATTGACTGAAGCAGCCAGTGCTCTACCGTCTGCATTATCCCAGTCAAATCTTGTGAACCTAATCCACCCAGCTAATCTTATTGATTATAGCACCTAGTCTGATGTCGAAGAGATCCCTAGTTCGCCTTATGGTTCGGACATTTTTTTGCCCAGTTTGAAGTTTACATCGCATATATTTACCAACTAAAATAATTGAGTTAAAATTAATCTAATTTAATTACGTATTTTTTGCAGTTCCATTTCCTGCAAATTTTTTTGTTGCAGATATCAGACCATGTGCTGAATCCACAGAGTTAGGTGGGTGAATTAGATTCACCAGACACATTTGGAATAGCTCAGATAGTAGAGCATTGTCGGATTTAACTAAGGGATTCCTGGTTTAGACATTTTTCATTCATTTGGAAATTTACATCTCATAAGATATATGTACACTGTAAAACGAGACGGGTGTATTTTAATCTACGAAAGTTTATTAAAATCAAAAGAAAAATTTTGGATAGCCGCTTTCGACTGCGCTAATGTTCCGAAAAGTCTTCCTTTATCTTTAGAAACACCAGAAAACAATTTATTTTCGAAATTTAAGGAACTTTTTAAAGTACATTTTTCTAGGTGTCCATTATTTTTGGAAACGTTTCAGAGCAGCTTTTAAAACGCATTAATTAGTTCTCTGTACCCAGTAATTCTATTACACGGATTCTACCAGACCTCAACTAAATATTTTCAGTTGCATAACTAAAATTGTGTATGGCATTGTAACAGAAAAATGTTTATTCCAAATGTTTTTTAGTTAAGGGGAGAAGGGACTTTTAAAATCCTTTCTTTATATTTTTAAAATTGCTCTTTAAATGTTATTCAAGGGTACGTTATATGCATTATAACATATATTCACTACGAAAGAAATGTAAAAAAGAATATTTTGACAAAAATAGGGAAATTTATGTAATATTTTAGATTTAACCAGAACTTTTCAAAATGCTCTATGCCCATTATTTTGTCCCTGAATGCTTTAAAATTTTTTATAAATACTTATCATAATGTATGTCATAAAGCCATGCATGTTTTTTTTTTTTGTAAATAAATAGAACTGTAAAAGTTAATGGTAGTTAATTATAAAAGATAGGTCCAAAAAATGCTCATAATTTCAAAAAAATTAGAAAATATTTTTTTCTTACCTTTTATTAAGATATGTAAAATTCGATGCACAGTTTTATTTATATATATAGATCAAACTTGCACAGGGTTGATAAAAAACCGGGTTGTTTTAAAAAACCCCAAAAACCATGGTTTTTTGGTTTAAACCGGATTTTTTAAAAATATGTTTTCCTGTTACATATACATGAATATTTATCAACAAAAATAAATATTTTTGAATATATAAGTAATAATTTGATTTAAAAGTAATTCAAATCAATGTAATTATTTAATGTATTATCAAGTATGTAGAAAATTGAAATCATTTAAAATTTAAACATTTTTAGAAAAACCTATGTCTTATATTTCATAAATAAAATGCTCTACATAATGAAACATCGATACCTTGAAAATCTTAATAAACAATCATTTGATTTGCACTATAAATAAATATATGATGTAGATTCGTATATAAAACTTTATATATATTACTTTCAAATGACTATTCAAAATATTTACTTTGAAATACTTGTTATATGTAATGTCTGATTTTTTTTTTTTTTTTTTTTTTTTTTTTTTTTTTTTCTTTAGAAGATTACATGAATTATCTTTTACTGAATGATAAAGCTTTTTATAAAGAATTTTTGGAATAATTTGAATTTACCAAAGGAGTCTTTACATACTTCAAGTACTGTGTATTGCTATTTGACACTTCTCTGAAACTAACTGATAAAAAAAAAAAAAAAAAAAAAAAAAAAAAAAGGATGACAGTAAAATAAACAAAAATACCTATTTAACAGCTTTTTAGACTATTGAAAAACATTGATCTTAGAATATAAAGTAGTTTTATAAATACTATCATCCACTAAAGCATTTAAGCAGCCATCAGAGTACATGCTTTATTATAACACTTAGTATTTTTCAATAGTATAATACTTAGTAGTATAAATGTCTAAACTAAAAATTACATCTTTTTAGGCATTTTTATGAGACTTTTTTTCTATTACGTCTCAAACAAACCTTGTCTTGCCTTCCCCTCCTTCTTTCTGTCAATTTTCTTGGCTAATCTAAATAAAGGGTTTGGTTATGCAATAGTAGATTTAAATATATCTTTTGAATATTTTAGTTAAATGTAAACAGGTGCTTTATTAGCACCTAATTTCTCAATGTCTTCTTATTCGACTTCATATCTTGAGTTTTTTTTTTTATTCTTAAAAGATAATCCCCCCAATCAAGAAAATTTTCTTTTAGAGCTTGACTGAAATTTTAAAGATAATTTTATGTCATTATCTGTACATCTGCGTTTGTCAAAGGAAAACATTTTTTAAATCTAAATATTGCATATTTTTCACCTATTTTATCTTTGCTAAATTTACATAATTTAAGTGTTTTCTTTAGAACTTCAGATATGTTCATCAATGCATGAAATTTGCTTTCTACATGCATACTAACATGACCTTGACTAGATTCACTATGTCTTATGGTAACTATTGAGATAAGACTTAAAAATAGAAATTACTTTCCTCCAATAATTTGAAACATTTAAATTACGAAAACGAGAAAATATTACATTAGATTTGTTCTAAAAAAACAACTGGTTTGAACTGCGCAAACCAAGCTGGTAACAGAATAAAATCATAATGCAAAAAACCCAATCCCCACGTAGGAATGCAAGAAAAACAAAGCCTTATTAAAATCAATAATCACAGAGCAAAAAAAAAAAAAAAAAACTCATTGTTAATTATTCAATAGCATACATAACAAAAAAAAAAATCAATGGAGAAAATCACTTAAGAATGTCATATTTGAAACTTTCTGGAATGATGAAATCCTTAGTAAATCTTAACTAATCAAGCAATTTAAAATAATAAAAGTGCATTTTTAACTCAGGTCTATATATATATATATATATATATATATATATATATAAATACATATATAAATATATGTTTTACAAATTTACAGATAATGGCTATACATATATATTATCTGAGTTACTTTGGTTTTATTTGTAAAAGTATATATATATATATATATTACCTTGAGTCAAAAGTTTTGACCCTTTCGCAGAATAGTGCTACTAAAACAGCTGGCGTTCGCAAGTTAAGTGACATTTTTACATATGGTTTTCTGGTTTCGAAAGAAGAAGACGTGTGCTACAACACTGTGTATTTATTGTTTTGAAAAATTATCATCTGTAGCATCCACGAAGCCTCGAAAATGGAACTATCACGTATCCAGCTTCGAACCATCATCTACTACGAGTTCTGTAGCAACACCGGAGTGACAGAACGTCACCGTAACATGTGTGCACGTTTAGGTGAGGATATTGCATAACTTAGTACAGTCAAACGATGGTATCAAAATTTTAAGATTAAGAATTTCGACATCGAAGATGAATCACGTGCTGGTCGACCTACTGTGATTGATGAGACCGAATTGCGGAAATCCATCGATGAAGATCAAAATGCTACATCACGGGAACTTGCATCTCACTTCAATGTTTCTCAAACAACCATAATTCGAGCATTAAAAAACATTGGTTTGACATACAAATTCAATCGATGGGTGCCGCACGATCTGACACAAAATGACAAAGAAAAACGAAAACGGACCTGTGTAAATTTGCTCGAATATCACCAAAAGGGTGATTTTTTGAACCAGATTGTTACGTGTGATGAAAAATGGGTTTATTACGACAACACCAGTCGAAAAGGAGGATGGTCTGAACCAGGTGTACCGGTCAGGACCGTAACCAGGCGCACATTGACCTATAAAAATATCCTCCTCTGTGTTTTCTGGGATAGTCGCGGTATTATCTACAAGGAGTACTTAAAAAGTGGCCAGACCATCGACAGTGAGTCGTACAGCAGCATTCTGCATAAAGTGGACGCAGCAATTAGGGAAAAGGGAAGTAAGGAGTTCCGACGCAAGGTGGTTATATTTCACCAGGATAATGCCAGGCCACACGTCAATGCGTGGACGAATTGGAACTCATACAAGCTGGAATGGGACTTAATGCCACATCCTCCATATAGTCCGGACATAGCACCTTCCGACTACTATCTGTTTTCGCACCTGCAACTGCATCTCAGTGGTGAAATTTTCAATTCTTCAGAAGAGGTCAAAAAAGAGGTTGACCTCTTTCTCGACTCACGTAGCCCAGAGTTTTTCAAGGAAGGCATTGAAAAATTGCCAAAACGTTGGCAGAAGATTGTCGAACTTAATGGTGATTACTATCCTCACTAATGTTTTGTATTTTTGTAAATATTTGTTGTCAACATTAAAATAAAAAAAGGGTCAAAACTTTAGACTCAACCTGATATATATACTATAGTGTGTGTGTGTATACACACATATATAGGCCTTAAAAAAAAAAAAAAAAAAAAAAAAAAAAAAAAAAGAAAACCGATTAGTTTTTTTTCTAAACAGCTAATTTTAGAAACATTAGTTTTTCTGTCATGTAGATTTATAGCTTACATGAAAAGTTGAGTTGATTAAAAATATTTGTCATTTTAGAAATGTATTAATTCATAATTTTTCTACAGCTTTGCTTGTAGCTTCTTCATAATTTGGATTTTGCATTTTTCAATAATGTGTAAAATAAAACATTTGGGTAAAAGAATGAAAAAAAACCAGGTGAAAAAAAAACCAATATGGTTTAAAAAAAACACTTGGTTTAAATCATGGTTTTAACCACGGTCTAAACCAACTTGGTTTAAACCAAACAACCCTGTACTTGCATAAATAATATTGGAGGCTTTTATTGATATAGAATGTGCAAGGGGAATTTTGAAAATTTCTCGTTAAATCTAAAATATTGTAAAAATTTCCGTATTTTTCTCAAATAAAATTTTTTACACTTTTTTGTGATAAATATATGCTATAATGCATATAATGTACCCTTGAATAATATTTAAAGAGCAATTTAAAAAATGTAAAAAAATGATTTTAAAAGTCCCTTGTCCCTTTAA
This sequence comes from Maratus speculifer, assembly GCA_964019185.1. NCBI lineage: Eukaryota > Metazoa > Arthropoda > Arachnida > Araneae > Salticidae > Maratus > Maratus speculifer. The sequence goes on from OZ025301.1 coordinate 188,255,482, forward strand.
ACATGCTTGGTGAACACGAAACTATTTACATGAGACCTCATGACAACTGATAAACTGTTTTTCTGGATTGAGAGAACTGATTAATGCATTGTAAAAGCTACTCGAAAAGTACGAGAACCTAATAATTTCTTTTTTAATTTTTCTTTAAATTTCAAAGATAAATTATTTTGTGAGGCTTCTAAAGATAAAGAAACGCTTTTCGGAATCTTGGATGACTTGGAAGACATTATTGAATTGTCTCGTTTGTGATTACTATATAGGGTGATCAAGAAAATAAATGTCCAGAGGGCTGTACATGTACAGTGTGTCGCGTGGTCTGGTTCAGTGGCTGTCGAACACAAATTTTATTTAGACGATTAACACTTACTCAATAATTTCAAAACGGGCATCTTCTTACTTCTTTTTAATTGAAAGAACTATTTACATTCTTATATACACCTATGTTACAATTATTTACATTAAAGTCAATATATCTTAGAACAATTCTTCTATCAAGACTGTCATCGCATCTCGTAATTTTTCTCTCCTTTCTCTGAGAACATAAACAGAACAAAAAAATATCGTGAATCCAGGAGGGTTGCCAGGTGTACTAAGATCAAACTTTCATCGCCCTTTTGGCGTTAAACATGATTCTCCACACACTCCCCACCTGGACTCATAGGAGTACATAATGATAAATCAATAAAACTAAATTCTTACAATAAACATTAATTTAAATCATAACTCAAATAATAAAATAGAAAAAAATTTCAATTTTCAGATGTTGACATATAAAGCATTAAACAATAAAATAATAACATCATGGATAATATAAATAAAACATGACACTTTAATAACACGTAGCTATATGAACGTATCTGGCCAGATATTTACCTGAATAAAATAAACTAAATATATATACATAATATAAACAAATTAAATACTATTGTTAACATTTCAATAATCCTTTCAATTTGAAATAAAGCATAATTATACACAAATGAAACATTTTTTTTTTCAAAATGGATAAATTAACAATTGCAAAATACACACATAAAAAAATATATTTCAACTATGAATTTATAATAAGAAATAAATCACATTTATATATTCAAACAATAGTAGGAAAAAGTTATTAATTTAAAATTCAAATACTGAAATCAATTAACATTCAACAATCTAGTTCAAAAGGATACACCAGCTGCACTGGTTTTCTTAGCAGGCCTTTGGCAGCCTTTACCCTGCAAGCTCGAATGAGCTGATCTCTGCCAAGAATCACTTCCTTAACTACTCCTAAGTCCCACAACAGTTTAGATTTAGCACTACCGTCCACTAAGACAACATCTCCAATCTTTAGATTTTTGTGTCTCTCAGGAGTTTTAAATTGATGGATCTATCTTAAGTTCAGCAAGTATTGTTCCTCCCATTTAGTCCACAGCTGTTTCAACAAGGTAATTTGGTATCTTTTTCTCCTTAATAATGTCTCTCGGATAGAGATTTTATTCTCTAATACGGAAAAATGTAGTGGAAAACTAATATTTTCTCTTCCGAGTTGAAGAAAGTGAGCCGGTGCAGGCCCGTAGCCAGGATTTTCTTTCGAGAGGGGCTCAATTTTGGATTTTTTTTTTTTTTTTTTTTTTGTTACAAAAGTAATATGTATAATTTTCAGCAAAAAATTTAAAAATAATCTAGACTTATCCTAATGTGTGTTCCTACATAGGATACTTGTTAACTATGTCAAATATTGTTATTTCATATATATTTTTTTCAATTTCTGTTACAATTTTTCATTTTTAAGAGCATTTCCAATTTCCTAATTGGTTCGGAAACTGGAGATTTTTTAGAAAACTTTTTCTGGTAAACTTAAAAAGCGCAAACTAATAATGTTTGAGATGAGCCTCATAGTATCCAATAAAAACACTTTGTAAAATATTGAAATGCAAACAAGTAAAATGTATTGATAACACAGGATTAATATTAACGTGCAAAAATCTGACATTACGAGTGTGAGGTCTTGAAACTATTGATCCATAAATGAAATTAATTACACGCATTATTTTTTTCATAGAAAAATTCATTGCTACAATCATATGTAATGACATAAAAATTATGTTTGTATTTCACATTCTCTGATATAATAATTATAAATGATACTCTTGGTAAATAAATTTAGGTGTGCAATGGAAATAATCACCATAATTTCTTTTAAGCCATATTGCTGATTGACATATCAAGATCTCCTGCAATATCCCAATGAATGGAAATCATTGAAAAGCTACTCAGTCTATCATCGAACATAACGCTTCGAGTCAAAGATTTAATTATTTTCTTTGCCGAAAAAGATCTTTCAGCACTGACTGTTGTTACTCGGTTTTCAACCAAAAGCAAGTGTTTGATTTTATCGTAATACGTCACGTTACAATACTGAAACTTTTAAAACCTCTGTGTTGGTGTCAACATTAGCAATTTATTTGTACCCTAATTCATATTCAGCTTTCACTTGCTACATTGACACTTTATCCTGAAAACATTGCATCGGTTTCTCTAATTTGCTTGCTTTTTCCAGTGAAGCACATCCTGGAAGATGTAACTGGGAATCTCTTAGAATGTCTTCATTCTAAATGAATTGATAATTTAAATTTTGAATAAGACTTTCTATATGGGGAAATTAAACCGTGGTATTGTAATACTTGTCAGTGGTTGTAATTTGAGGGTTTGTACCTGTTGTCTGTTTAAATGTTAGTCTTGGTATCTTTATTTCAGTTTGGAAGATGTCTTTCCGAAGTTCTGATTCACTATAAAATCTCACAAAAGATTTCTACTGCATATTTATGTAAAGCAATTAGGGCATCTTTAGCATGGGTTATTGCCGATATTATATCACAAGATTTATTTTTTTTGAAGAATTCACTATGACTTTGCCAAACAGAAAACATTTTGACAAACAGATAGGCTTACGAGAAAATGATTCTTCTCCCTGACTGCCAAAAAAGCTCCAGCTGTTGAATAAATCTTCCATATGTTTTTCGAAATATTTTCTGAGCTAATACAAATGTATTTAAGTAGCTCAACAAAAATCAATATGCTTTCATGCTTCTCGATAAAATTTGTGCCACATATCTGGAGAAGTCATTTTCTTTTGTTTTCTTGGATGTGTGATGCAATTGCTTTTTGAAGTGCTAAATTTGGCTTCAAGGGATTTTTAAAAACTTTTGTCGCTACTTTAACAAGTCTATGATACTTTTGAATGACAGGAATCAGCACGCTGTTGGACAAGGCAAGATTTAACCAATAGTTATCACAAAGGACGTATCTAATTTTTGGATACTCTGGAGAATTTTAGAATGAACCCCACTAACATGATCAAACTTATTGGTTACTTTGTTATACGCCTAGCGACGCATTTAAACATGCCAAAACATAGTTCATCACAATGTTGTAATATTACATTTCTTGAATTTTCGGAAGAGAAGACAATTATTGGAATAAAACGTAAAAAAAGTTTCCGAATTATTTGCTTTTGGGGGGTTTTTAGTTCACATTTCTAACACAAACGGCAAGCTGTTCTGCGCTTGAAATGTCTATAGTTTTATCAGCAATTAAGCTAAAACAAACAGATCGCGATATTTAATTTCGGTAACTGTATCCCAGAATATTTGAATGATTTCATTCTACTTCTGGGGTGAAGTAATAGCATTTCTTAGAGTATTTTATAATATCTCTCAATTCATTCTCTCCAGACTTTGTTCAAAACTTAAAAGAGCTCTTAGCTAACAGTCCTTTTTTATACCATTTTCTCTAACATTAAAGGATCGTCATCGTGGCCAGTGGCTATTTTGTTCTGCACAAAATAAGATTGTTTCAAGTTTTAGTTCTCTAATTTCTTCTTTTGGTGGAGCTCTTTAAAAACTCAATAATGAAATAATTCTATTTCTATTTTCCTGAAGAAATCTAAAGTTTGTTTGCCAAAATAACATACGGTTTGTGATAATCTAATTGTATATGTTTTAAGAAAAAAATTAGCCTTTTTCCAATGATTGGAACATGTAGAAAATAGTCTTCCGAATTTTTTGTAAACTTTTTTTGCCATATCCGTATTATACTTAATTTTTGATGATAAGAAATTACACTTGATCAAATTTTACTGCGCATAAAGACAGTAAAAATTACTTTTTAAAAAGAATTTATGTTTCTAGTGGTACATACCTATTAAAAAACAATATATCGAAATAACCGATATAATGAAGGATTACCGTAACTATAATTGAATAAATGGATATCTTTATAGCTAAAAATGCAATTGATTTTAATACAATGGAAATTAAAAACAAACAAAACTTATTTTTTTTTAATCATACAGATAATTTTGTAAAGTACTTTCAAACTTTCGGTGGGGGACTTCAGTCCCCTTAGCCCCTCCCTGGCTACGTGCCGGAGCCGGTGTAAGTGGCTCTGGCTCGCCGAAATCACTTGTTGTATACGTATGAGGTCTCATGTTTATTACGGCTTCTATTTCTGCCAAAATTGTAGCCAATTCTTTAAACGTGATGAGAGCTCTTTCCAAAATTTTTTAGGGTTTTTTTTACACTTTTTACGAGTCTTTTGTAAAAGCCTCCCCACCATGGGGCACGCTCGATGATAAATTTCCATATAATGCCTTTGTTTGATATGAAGTCTTGAAGTTCTTGACCTTTAATGATTTTTTCAAATTGTTGTAGTTCTTTGTCGGCAACTTTAAAACTTAATGCATTATCAGAAAAAAATATTTTACAGTTTCCGCGTCTTGAAATAAATCGACGAAAACACATCATAAAGGACTTTGTAGTCATATCCCTGGCTGCTTCCAAAAGTATTGCTCTTGTTGCGGCATAGGTGAACAGCACAATGTAGGATTTTGACGTCTCTTTACTATCTGTTTTGATGATTATTGGCCCTGCAAAATCCAATCCTATAACGGTAAACGCAGGGGATTGTGAGATCCTTTCTTTCGGAAGTTGCCCAGTTAGCTGGTCAGCTGCCTTTGTATTGTATCTTCTACAAATTAGACATTTTCTTAGATTCGTTCTGATAGATTGTCTTCCTTGTGGAATCTAAAATTTCTTCCGGATTTGTGCAAGCGTTAAAGAAACTCCACTATGCAGCAAATTTCTGTGTTTTTGCATAATTAGCAATTCTGTTAATTTTTCGTTCTTCGGCAATATGATTGGGTTGGTCTCATTCGAATCAAAGGAGCCTTCATTAAGTCTGGTTTTTATTCGTAAAATTTTATTTTCATCCAAATATGGACACAGGGAATGAATTCGTAATGTTTCCTTAACAGAGTTCCCTTTTTCTAATGACTCAATTTCCTCCTTAAAATTCTTCATTTGTACTTCTTTGATTAATAATTCTTCAGCTTCTTTCAGTTCTTCAGCAGATAATGTATCTAATGTATCTTTACGCTTGATTGAATTTCTTAAATTGAAAATAAATCTTCTAACTCTTGCCAATGTTCTAACTGCCTTCAAGAAGGACCTGAAACGCTCAATTTCTATAAGTGGCTTCTGGTGTTCTGATGAACAAGCATTTTGGAAAATCACATTTTTTTTAGCTTCTAGTTGTTTCATATCTTCATCTATTTCTCTGTCTTCTTTGGGCCATAATTTTGAATATTTAACTAACCATGGAGGCCCTGACCACCACAGATCATCTTTTTCGAGGTCGAGAAGTGAGAGTCCTCTTCTGAGTCGATCAGCAGGATTTGAGCTACCGGGACAATGTCGCCAATTCTTCGGATCTGTTAAACTTTGTATTTCTGATGTTCTGTTGCTTACGAATGGCTTTTAAGTACTTGACGAACTTTTGATCCAGTGAAGCACGATATTTGAATCGCTCCAATAATGTACTTTGTCTTCACTTATCTTGAGAACAGACATTACCCGCTTTCCAAGTCTAGCTCCAATCAGAGCACCCATCAGTTCGAGGCGGGGCAAGGTTAACTTCTTTATGGGAGCTAGTCTGCTTTTTGATGTAACAAAACTTGTCTTTATACTATTATTGTTGTTATATCTCAGATATATAACACTTCCACAGGCCTTAATACTTGCATCACTAAAACAGTGAATTTCTACATTCTCATATCTGTCTATTTCCTGAAAATAATATCTTGGAATTTTTATTTTACTAAGATATGGAATCTGTGCACACCAGTTATCCCATTTTTTCTCTAAATGTTCTGGCAAATTCTGATCCCAATCGATACCATGTTCCCATAATTATTGAAAAACATTTTAATTAAAATCGTAAATGGTGGTAAAAACCCAACAGGGTCAAAAATTCTTCCAGCTGCTCGAATTATGGTTCTTTTTGGTCTTATCTTGACAATGAACAAATTCTAACAGACTTTGATTATCTAATCTAAAAATGTCTTCTTCAGTGTCCCATATTAACCCTAAAATTTTAAATGGGGTTGTATCATCTGATGTATCAGCGCAAACATTCATATCTAAAGATTTTAAATTTTCCTTTAAAATGGTAGAATTACTTTGCCATTTTCGTAAGAACATATTTGCTTGTTGAAAAATAGCTAAAGATTCCTTTGAAATTTTTAAAGCTTCATTAACCGTATGTGCACCTAACAACAAATCGTCCACGTACATGGAAGAGCCAATTTTAGAGCAAGTTTCCGGATATAAAGTTGCATACCTCTTCAAATGATATTTAATTACAGCTCCTAACAGAAATGGACTCGAGGTGATGCCAAATAATACACGGCACATTTTCATAATTATAAAGTTCATTGGGGAATTTTTATCTTGAGGGAGTTCTTCGATCCACAGGAAACGGGTCATATCTCTATCACTTTCAGCAAGACTTATTTGTAAGAAAGCCTTTTCAATGCCTGCCACTACGGCAATTTTATTGCTTCGAAATTGCAAAATTAAATCAAATAAATCTAAGTTCAAATTGGGACCTGGGAAGAGTACATCATTTAGAGAAGGTTCAGAAGGAGCATGAGATGAGGCATCGAAAACAATGCGCACTTTGGTTGTTTGTTTGTCCCTTCGAATTACAGGGTGGTGGGGTAAGTAATAGGTCAAATTACCATTCGGTGAATTTATATCTTGTGGTTCAACAATTTCTACTATTCCTAAAGCCTTATATTCATCAATAATTTCTTTATATTCCTTAAATAATGCAGGATTATTTACAAATCGTTTAATTAGACTATCAAATCTCTTTTTGGCAACATCATAATTATTCGGAAGATCAACATTGTCTTATTTCATAGGTAATTTAACTTCATATCTTTTATTCTTAAATTGAACAGAATTTTCAAATTGTTCTAATATTTGATTATCACACAAATCTTTATTTGTATTATCTTCCTGAATCCCTTACCCTTCTATAGTCCAAAATTTTTCAAGTTGAATTGACATTTTATCATCTTCGCTATTATCCCAAATAGATATATACATAGCACCTACTAAATTATTTACATTAACTTCACCCGAGAACATCACATGAAGTGTCCAACCTAGTTTAGTTTAATTCAAAACAAGAGTTGGTGAAATACGTTTATATTTCCCTGTTATAATTGACCAATAGTTGTCGCTACCAATCAATAAATCTATTTTATTCTCTCCATCACTTAATTTATTTGAAACATCTGACAACTGTATACCCATTTCTTTTATTTTTTCAATTAACTCTGAACTTGGGGCACGTATTATATCTGAACAAATTTTCTCTGTTTCTAATGCTTCCAGACATATTACATTGTCAGAAAATTTATCCTTTAAGAAAATCTTAACTCTATTATGATTATTAACAATAGGTTTCGTACCAGCAAAAGTATGGATTTTTAATGATTCCTGTCCTGTCACCTCTAAATTTAAATGCTTTGACAAATGCTTTCCGACAAACGTACGTTGCGACGCACTGTTTAGCAAGATACGAACATTATTATTTTTATTTTTTTCAATCATTATTTCCTTTAAAGTTTGAAAATAAACATATTCATCTGGCTTACAACAAAGTGAAGAAACAGTTATTTTTTCATACTGCGTATTTTGTTTCCCCCCCTATTTCATCCCTTCAGTTGAAACAAGGTCAATTTTATTTTCCTTTAATGATCTTTCTTTTACCTTTTTGTTACAAAGAGAATTTTGATGAGCTTTTGAATTGCAAAGAGTGCAACGAATATTAGAATTTTTACAAAATTTACTCTTATGAAATCGTTTGTAACATCGGAAACATTTCGCTTGTTTCGATAAAGATGATAAAGATTGTTTTCTTTCTTCAAAATTTAAGTTGCACAAATTTGCTTCATGTTTCTGAGAACAAAAAAGGACTAAGGTTTTCTGTAATTGTATTTAATGTAAATGCTGAAGGATTTCTATTTTTTGCTTGAAGAAAAGGTTTAGAAGAATTTTGTTTGAATTTATTTTCATGAGATTTAATCTCAAAACTGACAGATGTAACATTAACAACCTTTTCCCGCGCTTCGATTTCGCGCTTAAGAAACAATAATAAATCATTAATGCAAACATGCTTTTTCTCGCATTGTTCCCTATGAAATTGTAATAACAGATCATTTGGTATACATTTATAAATAATTGGTAATAACAAGCAACCATATTGGTCTGATTTCACATCCAATGATTCTAAAACTTCTTATTTGTATCGCTATTTCATCATACAATTTTCTCAACGAATATAAATCATTTGATCTTCGCACTGCTTCTAGATTTAATAATTTATTTGTGTGCGCAGATATTAAAACCTCTCTTTTTCCAAAACTATCCTTTACTATATTTATTACCGTTGCATAATTTTCACCAGTCAATGGAAGCCCGTTAATAGCAGCAGCTGCTGATCCCGAAATCAAAGATCTCAAATAAGTAAATTTTTCTATCTCTTGAAGGGCTTCATTTTCGTGAACAGCGACTTTAAATTGTGTCCAAAATTCTTGAAATTTGCAAATGTCGCCTGTGAATTTGTTTAAAGAAATTAGCGGCAATTTGGTGTTACACTTTAACTGAGTATCTGATATGGGGGGCGTAGTTATTTTTGATTCACTTGTAATATCAGAAGTTTTCTTTAAATTATGCAAGAATCTATTTGCTCTCGATCTACACGTAATAATAGACTCTTTATATTCTAAACAAGTTTCAATTTCGGTTTCTAAATTAGAACTTTCAATTTCAGATTGAATCAAATCGTCTAAATTTTCTAGAGAAATCTTATGTTCCAGCAATGTTGCTAAACAATCCTCCACAATTTCCGGTTTCAAATCACTTTCTTTCAAAATTTCGTTATCAATTTTTTTAATTAATTTAGTTATTGTGGATCTAATTGATCCGCGTTTAGTAATATTTCTTCTCAAAATTTCGCCGGTATTCATCTTTTACAGCAATGCTTCTTCCAAATCATTCATAAAATCAAAAGAAATAACAATAAAAACTTACCCGTTTAATAAAATACCAATCGTCCTAATCTTATTTCATTCTTTTATTCCCGTCGAACATTGCACCCTTGTCGCGTCATCTGGTTCAGTGGCTGTCGAACACAAATTTTATTTAGACGATTAACACTTATTCAATAATTTCAAAACGGATATCTTCTTACTTCTTTTTAATTGAAAGAACTATTTACATTCTTATACACACATATGCTACAAATATTTACATTAAAGTCAATATATTTTAGAAAAATTCTTCTATCAAGACTGTCATCGCATCTCGTAATTTTTTTCTTCTTTCTCTGAGAACATAAACAGAACAAAAAAATATCGTGAATCCCGGAGGGTTGCCAGGTGTACTAAGATCAAACTTTCATCGCCCTTTTGGCGTTAAACATGATTCTCCACACAGTGCGTATTATTGGTCCAAAATCAGATCGAATTTGAACAAGATATATTTCACATACTGCGCTTGATATTTACTAAAAAAATTGACAAAAATGAAAAATACAAATTTTCGCCGCTAGGGGCGTTATGATACACTTAAACACTAACGTCAAAATTTTGTATTGTTAATTTTTGTCATTTTTTAGTAAATATCAAGCGCATCATTTAAACTATCTGTAGTTCAAATGTGATCCCATTTTGCCAAATAGAACGCATTCTAGAGACCTCTGAAGTGAGTAATTCATTTCTTACAGTCTCTGCATGATTGTGTGAGTGCGTCAATTGTTTTTCCGTATATTAAACATGCCCTATTCCACTGTACTAAAAATCTCATGAAGAATTTTGCATTTTTATCGACTAGTTTCATTTCTTAAATATTATTTATAAAGCGAATAAAATATTTTAGTTTTAAATTTTCCTGGTGGGTGAAAAAAATCCGAGCCAGGATTAGAACCAGGGATGTATTGGCTGAAGCCGCCAATGTTCTTCCAACTGAGCCATCCCGGACGAATACTGGAGGACTATTTCACCCAAGTAACCTTAACGATCACGGAATCTGGTCTGATACTTTGGAACAGCTCAACAGAATAAATCGAGGGTTAAATTAACTTACCGATTGAATAATCGTGTTATAGATTAATCTAATAACATATTTTAGGTGATAATAACACATTGCTCAGTGGTGCACAAAACAGGAATTTTAATATACATTTGTACATATTAAAATAAAATAAAACTTTTAACGTTTCGCGCCGTCTTCTGCTGGCGTCTTCAGGAAAATATGATAATGGAAGGACTACGTTTGCATCTTGATCGAGAGATAATATTTCTACTAAATTAAAATCTAAATGAATTAAAATTTTAAAAAATGTTGCCATTTACACGTGAGTAAAAATTAAATATTGCAAGAAAATAAAATTTTTAAGATTTTATGATGTTATGCCATATTTTTGGTATATTGTAGGATAAATTATCATTACATGGTTTATTTTCACGTGCTATGATTTCGATGGATTCTCTTATTTTACCTTGAACTGGGTTATTTCATGGAACTCTGATTTTGGCTTCCTCAAAATTAATATGGCAACCCTTGTTCGCCAAGTAGAAGCGAGCAAGGGCAGTATTCTGTTTATATTGTTCTATATATCTGCGATGATTTTTAATTCTAATTAAAAGTTTCCGCGTTGTCATGCCGATGTATTGAGTATAAACTGTTGTATAAAATATTGTATAAACAGAGCAATGTGTTATTATTAGTTAAATTTTATGGTGCAACTGTCCTATATATATTTATATTTTAGGTGTATTACAGTATCCCCTGGCGCCAAAATTTGCATTTTTATTTTTTCTAATTTTTTTTTTAATTAAGTGCATCAGTTGAATTATTTGTTGTTCAATGTTGATCTCAGTAAGACAAATAGAATGCATTCTAGATCCCTCTGAATTGGGCAACTCACTTCTTGATCACCCTGTACATTTTTGTAACATAAGAAACATCTGTCCTTTGTTATATCATAGGTTTTCACATTTATTCTGCAGCCCGAGAAGATCGTGCGTATCTCCTTATTATTTTAAATATAGATAGAAGTCATAATTTATTAATATTGAACTGCGGTTAATAATTAAAATTTGGATAATATGATACTTTAAAGCGTAATCCTTTATTCTCGATTACATATCAATATAGCTGCGAAATATTATATCTAAAAGCAAACAAAGTCGCTAATGCAATTATTGAGTCTTATGAAAAGTCTTTCATTAGCTGAATGCATTTCATACAAAAGTAAATGTTTCAAAAATAGTTCCGATATAGTTTTGTATAAGTTATGGATGAGATTTTCTACACAAGCATTGAAAGTTGTTTCGGTAGAATTGGATTTCTGTATATTTTAGCCAATGCATAATTTAGAAAGATTTAACTACTTATTTCGAAATTTTAACATTAAAACTTGTTGCACATTAAACAAATTTTACCTGAGTGTTTTTAATATTTGATTAATAATTATACTAATATTAAATAGTTTTATGTTTTCGTATTATTTCAAAATATGAAGCGAATGCCTTTACGAGTTGTTTTTCTTTTAATGTATAATCTATTGTAAATGATTTTATTCAAAATATATTTCACCGTGTCATTTATTTAGATTGCAAATAAACCCATCAGAAAATTTAGCATTATTCATTTCTGTAACTTTATTTATTTAATATGGATTAATTCTAATTTAACTCTTTATCTATCGCATTATGAATTCCTGAAAATTTTACATTCTAAAGCATATTACGCAAACAGTTTAAACTAAATCAAAGATTTACATAATCATTTAATAAATATTTAAAGGATTTTAGAAGGATTGAAGGATTTAGAAGGATTAATTAAATTTGCATTTACAGGGATTTTGAGCAATTTTTATAAGTCCAGTTAAAACTTTTATTTTTAATTTTTTTTGTAGTGTACAAATATGTTGTTCTTACAACATAAATATAGAAATATTTCCGAATTGAAAAATCTCCATTCCCCCTCTTCAGCGCCAAGAAAGCTGAAAAGATGCAAAGGCAATGAAATCATCCTTTCAAAAATATTTTTGTTTTGTCTAACCAATACTGCTTTTGGAACAATATAAAATAATGTATCTGTAACTCATTCTAAACAGCATTACAACTTACTGACTTATTAAAAGAATTTTGTAATAAGTTATTTTAATGGTTGTTATAGTATCGTCTGTTGATAAAGGGTTAAAGCACATGTTGCACTTGCAAGTTGTTAACAAATATACTATCATTGTATATTTTGAAAACGTTTTTATGTTAACATTGATATTTATAGTGAATTTATAATTTATTAATATTGAATCTGACGTTAATCATTAAAATTTTGATACTACTATGCTTAAAAGCCCACATACTTTATTTTCGATTACATTTCAATATAACTGCGAAAAATTCTAACTAAATGCAAACAAAGTCGCTAATGTAATTATTGAGTCTTACGAAAAGTCTTTCAGTAGCTGATTGCATTTTATACAAAAATAAGTGTTGCATAAATAGTTCTCATACAGTTCAGTATAAGTTATGAAAGCGATTTTCTACTTAAAGGTTAAAAGTTATTTTGACAGAATTGCATTCCTGTGTAATTTAGCAAAACACATCATTTGGAAAAATCAATTTTAATAATACTATGCTTAAAAGCCCAAATCCTTTATTCTCGATTACATATCAATATAACCGCGAAACATTCGAACCAAGTGCAAACAAAGTCGCTAATGCAATTATTGAATCTTATGAAAAGTCTTTCATTAGCTGAATGCATTTTATACCAAAGTAAATTTTGCAAAAATAGTTCCGATACAGTTTTGAATAAGTTATGAGTAAAATTTTCTACACAAACATTGAAAGTTGTTTCGGTAGAATTGGATTTCTGTGTATTTTAGCGATAGAAAGATTCATCTACTTATTTCGAAATTTTAACATTAAAACTTGTTGCACATTAAATAAATTTTACCTGAGTTTTTTTTAAATATTTGAATAATAACTATGCTAATATTAAATAATGTTTTCGTAATATGTCAAAAAATTATGCGAATGCCTTTACGCAGTTGTTACTCATTTTAATGTATAATCTATTGTAAATGATTTTATTCAAAATACATTTCACCGTGTCATTTATTTGGATCACAAATAAACCCATCAGAAAATTTAGCATTATTCATTTCTGTAACTTCATTTATTTAATGTGTATTAATTCTAATTTAAAGCACATGTTGCACATTCAAATTGTTAACGAATGTAATATCATTCTGTATTTCGAAGAGGTTTTTATGTTAATAGTTGATATATACAGTAAATTTTTAATTTATTATTATTGAATCTGCTGTTAATCATTAAAATTTTGATAATGCTATGCTTAAAAGCCCATATTCTTTTTTATTATCGATTACATTTCAATATAACTGCAGAACATTATATCTAAATGCAGACAAAGTTGCTAACGCAATTATTGAGTCTTATGAAAATTCTTTCTTTAGATGAATGCACTTCATACAAAAGTAAATGTGGCAAAAATATTTCCGATATACAGGGTGATTCATAATGAATGAGACAAAAAAAAAAAAAAAAAAAAAAAAAAAAAAAACATGATTGTGAACTTTGTAATTAGTATATTTAGAAAATTCAAATTTACCTGAAAACTAAATTTATTCAAGTTTCTATTGGTGTTAAATATGTGCCCTCCGGTGACGCGACAAATGTCTACACGGTAATCAAGTGTGCTACACTCGTGCTACACTCAAGATATGCTACATTCGTGATAGCAAATCCCTTGTGATGGAAGTTCAACACTGCAGTTATCCGCTGCTTCAGTTCCTCTAAGTCCTCAGGAAGTGGAGGCACAAACACCTTGTCTTTAACAAAACCCCAGAGAAAAAAATCACAGGGCATTAGATCTGGGAATCTCGGCGGCCAATGAAGGCATGTCAAATCCTGTGACCTAGCACGGCCAATTCAGGGATGGGGTAGACATCCGTTCAGGAACTCACCGACTTTGCTCCTATAATGTGGGGGAGCACCATCTTGCTGCAAAATAAAATCAGGAACAGCTTCCTCCAGCTGGTTTGGGCATATTCGAAAACACAGTACGCTTTCTTCTGCATGGACGACATTTTGTTTAACAGCGCCTCTAGCGGTGAATTCATCATTCGATGATTTTTCCTTGTTGCCAAATAAAACTTGTATAATTGTAGTTGCAGAATAAATTTGTTTCGGCTGAATAAATCCATTACAGCAATCACACTGTGCTCTCTCTCTCTCTCTCTTTTTTTTTTTTTTTTTTTTTTTTTTTTTTGGCTTATTAATTATGAATCACCCGGTAGTTTTGAAAAAGTTATGAAAGTGATTTTCTACACAAACATTGAAAGTTGTTTTGGTAGAATTGGGTTTCTGTGTATTTTAGCAAATACATCATTTAGAAAGATTCATCTACTTATTTCGAAATTTGAACATTGAAACTTGTTGCATATTAAACAAATTTTACCTGGGTGTTTTTAATATTTGTATAATAATTACTAATATTAAACAGTTTCATGTTTTTGCATTATGTCAAATTATAAAGCGAATGCCTTTACGGAGTTGTTACTTGTTTTAATGTATAATCTATTGTAAATGATTTTATTCAAAATATATTTCACTGTGTCATTTATTTAGATCGCATATAAACCCATCAGAAAATTTAGCATTATTCATTTCTGCAACTTCATTCATTTAATGTGTATTAATTCTAATTTAAATCACATGTTGCACATGCAAGTTGTTACTTGTTTTAATGTATAATCTATTGTAAATGATTTTATTCAAAATATATTTCACTGTGATATTTATTTAGATCGCATATAAACCCATCAGAAAATTTAGCATTATTCATTTCTGCAACTTCATTCATTTAATGTGTATTAATTCTAATTTAAATCACATGTTGCACATGCAAGTTGTTACTTGTTTTAATGTATAATCTATTGTAAATGATTTTATTCAAAATATATTTCACTGTGTCATTTATTTAGATCGCATATAAACCCATCAGAAAATTTAGCATTATTCATTTCTGCAACTTCATTCATTTAATGTGTATTAATTCTAATTTAAAGCACATGTTGCACATGCAAGTTGATAACAAATGTACTGTCATTCTGTATTTTGAAAAAAAATTTATGTCAATAGTTGATGTATACAGTGAATTTAAAATTTAGTATTATTGAATTTATTCTCGATTACATTTTAATATAACTGTGAAACATTCCAACTAAATGTAAACAAAGTCGTTAATGCAATTATTGAGTCTTATAAAAAGTCTTTCATTAGCTGAATGCATTTCATACAAAAGCAAATGTTGCATAAATAGTTCCCATATAGTTCTGTATAAGTTATGAAAGCGATTTTCTACTCAAAGGCTAAAATTTATTTTGGCAGGATTGCATTCTTGTGTAACCTAGCAAAACACATCATTTGGAAAGATTCATCCACTTATTTAGAAATTTTAACATTATAAATTGTTGCATTTTAAATGAATTTTGCTTGAGTGTTTTTAACATTTGAATGATAATTATATTAATATGAAACAGTTTTATGTTTTCATATTATGTCAAAATATGAAGCGAATGTTTTTACGGAGTTGTGACTCCTTTTAATGTACAACCTATTGTAAAAGATTTTATTCATAATAAATTTTACCGTGTCATTTATTTGGATCACAAATAAACCCATCAGAAAATTTAACGTTATTCATTTCTGTAATGCGAATTAATTTTAATTTAAAAGATATATAAAATTCTTAGCAAGTATATTATCATTCTGTATTTTGAAACATGTTTATGTTAAATAGTTAATATATACAATGAATTTATAATTTATTATTATAGAACCTGCGGTTAATTATTAAAATTTGAATAATACTATACTTGAAAGCGTAATCCTTCAATCCTGCCTTCAATCCATCAATATAACGGCAAATGATTATAAATAAATGCAAACAAAGTCGCTAATGCAATTATTGAGTCTTATGAAAAGTCTTTCATTTGCTGAATGCATTTCATACAAAAGCAAATGTTGCGGAAATAGTTGCGATGCAGTTTTGAATAAGTTATGAATAAGATTTTCTATTCAGAGTTTTAAAGTTATTGTGGCAGAATTGCATTCCTATGTAATTTAGCAAAACACATCATTTGGAAAGATTCATCCACTTATTCAGAAATTTTATCATTAAAACTTGCAGCATGTTAGAATTTTTCTTGAGTGCGTAAAATATTTAAATAATAGTTACACTAATATTAAAGAGTTTTATGTTTTCATATTACGTCAAAACATGTATGGAGTCCTTTTAAGAAATTGTGATTCTTTTAAATGCACAATCTATTGTAAAAGATCTCATTCAAAATTAATTTCATCGTGTCATTTATTTAGATCGCAAAGAAAACCATCAAAAAATTTAGTACTACACATTTCTGTATTGTTTTTACTTACCCATCATACTTAGTATAGGGTAAGTCTTGCAATCGTTTTGAAAATCGAATATTTTTTATGACGGATTTACACGTTTCAGACACTGGAGATTCCGAAAAACATATTTTTAGAAAAAAAAAAACTTGCCGTCCGTCCGTCTGTGTGTCGGTCTGTCTGTCTATAACCGCTCTATCTCTCGAACAAATTGAGATAAACACTTGAAATTTTGTATGTGCTTAGTATGTAAAAATGGGACGAAGCCTATTTAATATCAGTAACCTCGATTATCCGGAACTATTTTTTCGGACTCTCGAAAAATTCGCTCTGATGAAAGGTATATAAAAATTTTCGAATTTTTTTATTTTAAGTAGTGAACTTAAAAGGCAATTAATTAACACAAATTCTGCATAAAAAACGAAGTCGATCGGATAATTAGTTGTCGAGATATTTCTAATCCTGTTTTTCCCATTCTTTGATTTTTCATGACCCTGTATTTCCTTCAAATTTCAACTCAAAGATATCTTTTAATTTCAAATGAGACACTTAATTTGATGCAAGAAACCGTTAGTGAATATGATAATTGTTTTTAGCGTTATAAGAATGTTTCTTTTGTGCAATTCAGTGTTACTTGAATAGTTTGGCGTTTCATACAATTTATCGAAATTGGTTCATCAGGAATTCATTAATAGAGCATGATGATGTGTTAAAAATACTTAAATATACGTTTATATTTTGTTTTGGAATTGTAATGCATTTTATAAATTGTGTACATATATTATGTTTTCATATATTATGTTATGCATATCCATGATGGGTAAGTATTACGATGGCCTCCAACGACTAGTTTAATTTAATATTTATTTATTTTAATTTAAAAAGCATATCAAATCCTTTATCAAATGTAATATTTTTCTGTATTTTAAAAACGTTTTTATGTTAAAAAATGGACATACATATATACCGTATACGCTCATGTATAAGTCGAAGAATTTTTGAAAAAATATTTGAGTTCCACATAGAGTCTCGACTTATAATTAAGATAATAATAATAATAATAATGATAATCTTAAAAAAATCTTCTAGGATTATTGGCGAATAGGAAAGTCTTTTAAGAAATCACAAGTGGGTTTAGGCTGAAGAGAAAAGTGTAAGCAGACAATATTCCTTTTCCTGTAATTGAAAAAAAAAAAGCTTAACCGTTTACACGCCGAATTGTTTTTCATATATTACTGTTTCAAATGTTTCAATTTATGCATACAAATTTAAAAAAAAAAAGAAAAAATAAGTATTTCTTTAGGTTTTTTTTTTTTGGGGGGGGGGGGCTGTTTTTATTTGAGTGTTTGCTTTTTGGCGCATGAATATTGATTGACAACCTATGCAAATATAACAAATTGTTTTCTGCTATATGCTATTATATATTGTTCTTGAGCACTTTCTCGAATTCCAAAAACATTTAGATTTCTAGCGGTCAAATGAAAGTAATATAGAGAAAACGACAAAAGCAAATAATATATTTTTTTGAGCAAATTATCCAATGTACATTTTCCTTATACCTGTGATAAATGCTTAAAGATGAACATTTTTTTTTTCAAAAGTTCAAATCAACCTTATATTTTATAGGAAAAATAAGAACATCGTTATTATGTTGGAAAATATATGTTTTGTATCGCAAATAAGCGATGTTTCCATTTGGGAACATTGGAGTTTAAACGATTTTTTAATATTGTCTCTGTAATTGTTATGCACCCGTTTTCTGTTGGAAAAGAATTCCGTTCTATACACGAGTGCACTCCTTTCAAAATTTTAATCCCCTTTTAAAAAAAGACAACACTTGAGATTGCTTTTAGATTTCTCACCTAATAGTTCTGTTATACAAAGCAGGCCTATAATTTACCAGTCTAATTTACTCTTATTACCTTAGTGTTGTTAACATTTGTAAATAAGGCTTAAATCATTTTTACAAGGATCTTTTTCGTTTTAAATATCATTAAATTGATGTGAATAGGTTTGAAAATAGTTTGACATTGAGTTTAGCAAAATTATACAGCTGGTAAACATTGAATTAAAAAGAAAATGATTAGAAATGTAAAAGTAAAATGTTTACTAATTTAATGAGAATATATTATTATTTTTATCCTCGATTACAAATCATTTTTCAACGTACTACCAGAAATTTAATTCAACTTAAGCACGAAAATTAATTTTTATTTTCAAAATTTTGCGTAAGATTTCGGTGGTCGACTTGTACATAAGAGACAGACTTTTTTTAAAGTCAATAAAATTTTAATGGTGATAGTATCATCATTGTGTATCTAGTATCACATTTCTTCACAAATTGCGGTGCTGTGATGTTTCAGTGTACATGGAGTCGATATTCTTCAGCATTTGAGAAAGGAAAAATACTTTATTATCTTTATTAGCCTCCGATGCTATTTCTTTCAGAAAATCTAAAAAGTGTCGTGTCAAAAATTGCAGCCCACTTTTACTTACCTAACATACGTAGTATAGGGTAAATCTTGCAATCGTTTTGAAAATCGAAAAAAAAATTTTGATGGATTTACACATTTCAGATACTGGAAATTCCGAAAAACATATTTTTAGAAAAAAAAATTGCTGTCCGTCTGTCTGTAAACGCTCTATCTCACGAACAAATGGAGATAGAGACATAAAATTTTGTATGTACTTAGTAAGTAACAATAGAACGAATACTATTTCATATCAGTAACCTCGATTATCCGGAACTATTTTTTTCGGACTCTCAAAAAATTCGTTCTGATGAAATGTACATAAAATTTTTCGGTTTTTTTTATTTTAAGGAAAGGACGTAAAAGGCAGTAAAATAACACAAATTTTGCATCAAGATCGAAGTTGGTCGGATTAATAGCTGCCGAGATATTTGTAACCCTCACAGACTCTTGGTAACTATTCCAAACGCAATTTTAGCAAGTGAAACAAACATTTATTTTGCAAACTGTGTAAATGAATTTTTCGTATAAAAAAATTAAAACTTTTTAGCGAGAACCACCAAATGAGTTTTGTTTTTGACGTGTGTCCGAAGGACAGGAGCTTCCTTTGAACTGCATCCAGTGGGTAAGAAGACAAACTTGTGCAGAGGAAGATTTTCGGCAAAGACTTAATAGATGGCAGGTCAAACATTGCCACCTGCTCAATTTTGATATGCTTCTGAAGGGGAGGGAAAGTAACCATGGTAACTACCACGAGAGGATTTTCATAACCTCTTTATTTAACGAGTACTTACACTGCATGCACTCGGTGTGCCTTTAATGGTGTCGAGCATCGAACCCTGAACCTTTCAGCCTGGAGGTTGATGCTATGACCACTAGGTTATCACGGCCACACCAACTGAGTTTTAGTAATAGCTATTAAAAATAAAACTATTAACTCTATTCGTTGCTAGCTTTTTTCTAGTAATTCTTACAGATTTTCTTGTAACTAAGTAAGATTACAAAAATATTTTTAGTAATTGCAAGGATCACTGAGAGGAAACTAAAATTTTTTTAGTAGATAGACCCTTTTTTTACAGTGTATACGTATGGATTTTTTTTACATCTGGTGAAATTTTTGTATCGATTTTTCCTTGATTAATGATTTTTTCGGTTATTCAAAATATTCAGTTGTATTAGTTTTTACGTCACTATTGACGTCAGAAATGTATGCTGAAGATCACACTAAAACTAGTCAGATGTGGTAATTCCAAAACTTTCTTCTACCTTATTCATGTTAATACTTGAAAAATGCTGCATAGCAGTGCCACCCGTTAGTTTTTGAGATAGAGCTGTTGCAAAATATTAAAGAAAATCTTTATAACCGAGCTACATGTTGGGTGATGTATACTCAAAACTAATCAGGATGAATTTTTTGTCAGGCACTATCTGAAATTGAAGTAGGATGAAAAATCCATACATTAGTTCTTGAAATACATTTATTGTGAAATCACGAAAAATGCAGCATAGCAGCGCCATCTGTAGGGTGATTTACACCACAAACTAAACAACACTAATCAATATCAAGGAATACATTAATATGAAAATTTAGGAAATTTCGTTTATTAGTTCTTCAGATAGAGTTATTGCGATAATCACGAATAATGCACCATGGCAGCACCATCATTTGAGTAATTTATACCAAAACGTAATCAGCACCATATTATATTAAGTATTAACTGAATATGAAGCTTTATGAAAATCCGTACACTAGTTCTTGAGATAGGCTATTGTGGAAATTGTAAATAATGATGTATAACAGCGCCACCTGTGGAGTGATGTACACCATAAATTTATTAATTTTTTTATATCAAGGTCTCACAGAATATAAAGTTTTGTGAGATTCCTTGCTTTAGTTCTTGAGACAGAGTTATTGCGATAATCACGAATAATGCAACATGGCAGCGCCACCTGACGAGCGATTTACATCAAAACATAATCACCACCACGTTATATCAAATACTAACTAAATCTAAAGTTTTATAAAAATCCATGCAATAGTTCTCGAGATATGGTTATTGGAAATTGTGAATAATGCGGCATAGCAGCGCCACCTTTTGGGAGATAATCACCAAAAACTTATCAGACATAGTTTATATCAAGGACTAATAGAAACCAAAGTTTTGTGAAATTCCGTGAGTTAGTTCTTGTGATAGAGGGTCCACAAAATTTTTGTCTGACAGACTCATAGACTCACAGACAGGCATTTTGTAAACGCATGTTTTTGGGATCTCTGACTCCTAAAACGTGTAATTCCGCCGAAAACTGGAATTCGAAAAATTTCGCGAATCCAATACTTTCTTCTTGTAAAAATAGAAGAAAGTAAAAATAAATCCTCCACGCCACCAACAACGCTTAATTATTCTTCAACTAAAATGAGAAACGTGCTTTGTTAATAATGAATAGACACCTCATTCAAATCATACAACATATAACGTTATTTGAAAGAGAATGGTAATTTAACTATCACAAAGTCATTGTATTTCATTATACAAAATCTAGTGCATAAAGCACAGATTTCTGAAATAACTTTTTCTAAAATGAAATTTTATAAATTAAAAGTATTGAAAGTATTACTGATGATTAAAAGTAAACATCTTAAACAATACCATGTTTTAAAAGAAAAAATTTACATTTACGATGGCATGTCAGAAGATTTAGAAACCATTTAAATGAGAAAGGAAAAATACAATTCAGTAATGAAACCATTGAGTTTTAATAAATTGCCTTTCATTAGGCAGTTGTGTTTCATGGAAAAGTGAATGTTGCGAAAACTGCTTTCATGTGGTTTTAAATACATTATAATTACAAATAATAAAAAAATTCTTGCACCGATTATTTATTATTTTTTTAACTATACAGTCGCTTCTCGATAGTTCGAAATCGGATAAAATGAATCTTGTCTTAATTCAAACTAAATATAAAGTCCCAAAATTTTCAAAAGCAAAATAACATTGAAAATTTTCATTTATTCGAACTCATTTTCTCGTAACTTTGTTTAATACGAACTAATGAGATTCCAATTTTTCCTTTTTTTTCATACTTTTTCCCGGACTTTAGATCCTTGAAATAATTTTCTTTCTCTCCTTTTTGCCAGAATTATTCCAAAAAAATATACATATAATCCCATGCATTTTATATCCGCTTTTTCAGTGCCCTGTCTGTAAATCAATGACATCTCCACCCCCATCTACGTTTGTACTTGTTCCTAATCGCTTAATTAGTTTATATTATTTATATCTTTTAGTTTAATATTAAATCATATTCTAATGATAACAGCCAAAATATATTTAAAAAATACTATAACATTAATTTCTTTATAATAGTGACCTTTAAACAAGTTTTTCTCTTATAATTGCCATAATTTGACGAGTTCGAATTAACGAGAGCCGACTGTATATATATTTCATACATATCCGACCATTTATTTAAACAAGAAAAAAAATCATGCTTCAAGCGTAGACTATGAAGCACTTCCAAATACATTTAGACTAATGTAACAAAATTGCACCGCATAAAAAATTAAAATGTAATGGCTCATTTCTCTCATATGGAAATGTATAACGCATTTCAAAACCGAATTTCAGATGTTCCCATCTACAATCAGAAAATTATCTGACATTTGTTTAGGAGGTCTGTATATGATATAGAGATTTGTTTTAATTAACAACAGGCATTCCAAAATTAAGTTCATTTAAGAGATAAATATATTTCAGTTGAAAATTCCCCTTCAGCAATTTCCTCTAAAAAGGAGATTAATATTCGTATATGAAGTATAGAATCTATATAAAGAGTATTATGCAAAAAACTAATTAAACTTAAAAGATCATACCGAATTTTAAAACATACTCTCCAGAAATTACTACGCAAAGACAAAACTATAACAGATTTCTTTTGTGTGTGTTCCTGTAATTTAATAAAAAATGCTATGAATGCTCCGTTTTTATCGTGTTTGTAGTGATGAAATTCAGTGATTTATATCAGTTTCAATGCGTTTGAAATAGCGCAATGTTATTAAAACACTCTGCAAACGTTTTTTTCCAGTATATCATAATGTAATTTTATTGAATACCCCTGTAAATGAAACATTAATCGTACATGCTCCATATGCAATACCAAACAAGCTTTAGCGAATCTAGATATGCTTTATCAATTGGATGAAAATACGAGAATATTTACGGAAGTTAGATCGTGGACAGACGGATAGATAGACAGACGGACAGATGGCAGACAGGCTGACAAACCGAATGCATAAGCAATTTTCAATTTTGTTGGACAGTGCTAACAAATAAACAGAAAGACTTTCTGCATGAAGCATGAAATTTATTTATAGATTTATAATATTTTAATAATAATTATAATAAAATCGAGAAGTTTTATGTTTTAAAGTTAGCTCAAAGATTTTATAGCAGAAATATGTTTTTTTACTCACTTTTTTTAAATAATTTCCATTAAAAATGATTTTTGAAGTAAAATGATTTAATATACCTAGACTATTTAAAGAAATCCATATGCTTGCATAGAATTCAGCTATTTGTTATATTTCAACCCCTAAATTTA
This sequence comes from Maratus speculifer, assembly GCA_964019185.1. Lineage (NCBI taxonomy): Eukaryota > Metazoa > Arthropoda > Arachnida > Araneae > Salticidae > Maratus > Maratus speculifer. The sequence continues at coordinate 188,279,401 of OZ025301.1, forward strand.
TCAAAAAAATCATATTTTAGTTATTTTTGTTTCTTAAAATGTTTGTTATTTTATATAATATATTTAATCTTTTAAGCTAGCATATCGAAATATGGTAGTGTTATTGTATAGTCGGTGGAAAAAAATATGTAAACACTCTCAACTAACTCTGAAAAAATTGTCCTAAATTGTCATTGGTACCAAACGATTGGAAATTAAGTTTACTTTTAAATGATGTGTATCAAATTTGTTTAGGGGGGGGGGGGCATCTATATATTAAAACGAAACCTACCTTGTTTCTCTCAACAGCAGTGCCCGATTCTGACAGCATAAATGAACTCTACATCCTTCAAGTAGCCTAAAAACATATTTTTATGCAATTCGTGCAATCTTTTTCTGAGAAGTTAATTATTTTAAAACGATCATATTGTAGGGTCAGTATCCAAATTGAAATTTGGTATTCGATTGCTGATCGAGAGAACATCCTTTTGACGATGGCATCTTAGACGCCATTTAAGTAGTCATTGAAGACTGCTAGGTTATAGGATAGTATAAGAAGCTTTAAAATATCTAGTCACTTTTTTTGTAGATGGCCCCTTAAACCACCAATTTGCGGTTTTTTAAGCAAATACTTGGAAGAAAATACTTGGAAGAAAATTTTTTAATTTTTGATTTTTATAACACAGAACTTAATAAATATAAATCAGTAAAAATAATTGAGGGTTGCAGTTCATAATTCATGTAATAAAATTATAAATATTGCAGATTTAATGTATTTATGTTTAGATATTTTAGTATTATTGCTACATAAAAAAATAGCACATCAGCCGTATAATCTCAAGAGATATTAATAAAAATATGAAATTGTAAAATTACATTAGAAGCATTAGATTTTGAATGATTATAATTTAAAAAAGTTGAATTTTGGTGTGTAGGGATAGTTTAAACCAGAAATTTAAAATACCTTGTTAAATCTGGGTATTGCTATTGGAATAAAATGAAATTTGGGTTTGTTTTAATATATTGATCCCCCCCCCCCCCCTAAGCAAATTTTATATCCATCATTTGAAAGTAGAATTTATTTCCAATCGTTTGATACCAATAACTTTCTACTACAACATTTTGTTTGAGGGGTTATTCGGGGATACCGTAAAATGGGGGTGAATCGGAACAATTTTCAACTTTAGCGTTAAAAAAAAAGCTATAATTGATTGTTTAACTTTTTTTAGTAGAAACTTCGGTCTTGATTTGTTCTTCACTTTTTAATCAAAAAGTAATATTTGTTATTGTTTATATATATTTATTTTGTTTTTTTTAGTGGTGTTCCGATTCCCCCCGCTGATAGAGGTAAATCGGAACGAATGTTCTCGGAAAAATCTTTATTTATTTTGATTCAAACTTTAATAGGGTTAATAAAAATATGTAATAATGATGAAAAGGAGGAATAGGAACACGTAGTTACTATCAAACAATCCTTTATTTTATATACAAGTAAAGATATGCCTTTTTAAAAAATATGAAAACAATTTTGAACTCAAGAAAAATTAAACTTTATTCTAAGAAACTGTATTCGAATTTCAGATATTGAAATTCAATGCAAATTCAGCCCTGTTCTGTGTTATCGTTTACTAGTAGTCATTGGGTAACTGAATCTATTGAGTTGCTCCAACCGCTGTATTTATTAATAGATCTACTAGTACGCTCCCTTCCCCAGCCATTAGAACTGCTTGCATCCCTCTCTTTTTTAATTGGTTTTTCGTTTTGAGATGTTTGTGTAAAGTTGTGGATGTCAGAGAATAATTCTGTGCAATTTTTCTTAGTAATTTGCCATTTTTAAATTTTTTTTTTTTTTGTGCGTTTCATGTCTGTTGGAAAGGCAGTTGACTTTTTTGTTTAATTAAATAATTTCCACACAACTTTATGCTCTTCAAGTAATTAGACCAGACAAAATATTGTTACAATGCATATTCATGCATAAATTTTCGGATATTACATGAAACTATTACTATATATAAAAATAAATCATGGTAGAAAACGTTAAACCTCTAACGTTACTAGCTATTTTTTATATTTTCATTATGAGGTTAAAAAAAAATAGAATTTATTACAGCATATCGTTTGCAGGTCTATCTTTAATTAAAAATCCCTATTCTTAGGATTAGAATACGAAAAATACTGTAGTTACATACAAAATTTTGAAGACGTTGAAAAAATGAAAAAATGAGGTTTTTGAGGTTTTACTTGCAGTTTTTTTTATATACCCCAGAAGTGGTGCCAACATGACAAATCTGAATTGCCTAACTCTTAATGTCATTACCTTCTTTAAAAAAATTGACAATTAAAAATATCACTACATATATTTATAGGCTAATTCCATGGGTTCTGTAGTGTAAGTCACATAACTTATTAATTCCTATGCTTGTTAGCCACCGTTATTTTCGAAAAGTCTGCTTGGCCTTATTCAATTAATGAGAATGTGCCAATAAAATTAATCACATTTTTTTTGTTCTATAATACTGGTAGCCAAAAATCGTAGCCTGTGACTTACACTGCAAGTACTCATGGAAATAGCCTATAGTGAATTTATTTGTATGACCGGGAAGTTTCGTTTCTATTCACCGCGCTGTTCCTAATCACCCCATTTTACGGTATTTACTTTTTTTCCCAACGAATGTACACATAGTATTATAAAAATCAAACTGGTGGTCTTTGAATTTCCCTTCTTTAAATTAATACACACACATAAATATATATATATTATCTTTTGTCAGTCATCATAAAATACAATATTTTGTTTCCAAAATCCTAAAAGTTTTGAAACTATCGAAGAACTACCCAGGAGCAGGAAAACAGAATAATTATTTCCAGGTTAACTACTCTCTGCATTAAATCATTAAATGAAAAAAGATGGTAATTATAATTGCTTCCGAAATATAGCCGTGTTTTCTGCTTCTTATAAGGGATAAATAGTCTTGTTTTATAAATTTTTGTACTGTTAATAATATACACTGTGATTGTACTGTTAATAAAACTATTTATGATACAAAACATGTAAAATCCTTAACATTATAAAAAATTCAATAATATAGATTTCCGAATATTTCATTCATTTTTCACAACATGCATTTGCAATAAAATGTCAAATATTTTTTAATTATATTTTTATGAAGATAAAATTTAAATTTCATTATTTTCGAAGCTGGCGTTAATGTTTAATGTTAAAGAATTTTATATAATGCCATATTTAAAAATCAAAAATATTTATTCTAGATTAGATATAAAAACAACTTTGAAACAATATAAATAAATGCAGATAAATAGAATCCTGTAATGTAGATATTGAGCATTGATGAAAAAAAATCATTATTCTGATATATTCCATAGAAAAAGTAAATTTTGCAAAAATAATTCGTATATAACTCAGAATAAGCTATGAATTTCGCTTAGGACTCAAAAATTGAATATTTTTGTGAAATGCGTCTTTTATAAGCGTTAAGAGAAAGTATTATTAAGAAAATTATTATTAAGAAAAAGGATTTTAAAAACTTGCTGTATGTTACAAGAATTTTACTTAAATAATAGTTATATTAATATTCAGTTTTACGTTTTAATATTATGTGAAAATATGAAGTTAGTTCCTTTTATCAGTATCATCCTGATTTTCTTTTTATTGCATAATATATGCTATGACCTTACTTGCAAACAATTTTACATACTTTCCATTTTAAAATATGTTAACATTAAATTAAAAAAAATACAAAAGGATTTAATACGAATTTGTTTAGTGAATTTACTTATAATCTAAATACAATACATGCTGGATTTTATTTTAAGCAAAAACCTTTTAGCATTAGATTAGATATAAAAACAACTACTAAACATTATAAATAGATGCAGACAAATCGAATCCGCTAATTTAGCCATTGTGCATTAATGAAAAAATATTCATTAGGCTGATGTCTTTCATGAAAAAAGTAAATGTTGCAAAAATAGTTCGTATATAACCCAGAATAAGCAATGAATTCCATTTATCACTTAAAAATTGAAAGATTGGAAGTTATTTTGACATAAATAATTGAATAGAGTACATTTTTGTGAAATGCATCTGTTATAAGTATCAATCCATTTATTTAGAAAAAGGATTATAAAAACTGTCTCTATGTTACGTGAATTTTACTTGAACATGTGAATTATTTGAATAATAGTTCTATTAATAATTAGTTCTATGTTTTAAAATTATGCGAAAGGATGAAGTTAGTTCCTTTTATCAATATCATCTTGATCTTCTTTTTAATGCATAATCTATGCTATGATCTTATTTTTAAAGTATTTTATATGCTTTCCATTTTAAAATACGTAAACATTACATTTTAAAAAATACAGAAGAGTTTCATAGGAATTCGTTTAATGATTTTACTTAGATCTAAATGCATTAGGTGTAGGATTTTATTTTAAGCCAAAACTTTTTAGCATTAAATTAGATATAAAAACAGCTACTAAACATTATAAATAGATGCAGACATATAAAATCTGCTAATTTAGTCTTTGAGTATTAATGAAAAAAAAGGTCATTAAGCTGATGTCTTTTATGAAAAAAGGTAAATGTTGCAAAAATAGTTGGTATATACCCAGAATGAGCAATGGATTCCACTTATCACTCAAAAATTGAAAGATTGGAAGTTATTTTGACAGAAAAAATTGAATTTTTGTGAAATGCATCTTTTATAAGTGCCAACCCTTCTATTTAAGAAGAAGATTATAAAAACTGCTGTATATTATAAGAATTTTACCTGAGCATTTTAAATATATGAATAATAGTTATGGTGATAATTCGCTTTATAATTTAATATTATGTGAAAACATGAAATTATCTTCTTTTATGAATATGATCCTGCTATTTCTTTTAATACATAATCTAAGCTAAAAGGTTTTTGTGTTAAAATGAAAGCCAAAATCGAATGTATTATTATAGATTAGATATAAAAACAACTACAAAACATTATAAATAAATGTAGATAAATAGAATCCGCCAATCAGCGTTGATGCTAGGGATGCATGATGAGCTACTGAGCATTAATTTAAAAAAAAAAAAAACATCAAGCCGAAGTCTTTCATGAAAAAAAGCAAATGTTGCAAAAATAGTTCGTATATAACTCAGAATGAGCAATGAATTCCACTTAGCGCTCCAAAAATTGAAATATTGTAAGTTATATTGACATAAATAATTGAATAGGGAGTTCTTTTGTGAAATGCATCTTTTAGACGTATCAATCCATTTATTTAGAAAAAGAGAATCATAAAAACCTGTTGTATGTTACGTTAATTTTACTTGAGTATTTGAATAATAGTTATGCTAATAATTAGTTTTATGTTTTAATATTATGTGAAAATATGAAATTAGTTTCTTTTATCATTATCATCCTACCCTTCCTTTTGATGCATAAGCTATGCTTTGACCTTATTTTTTAATCATTTTATATGCTTTTCATTTTAAAATGCATAAACATTAAATTTTAAAAAATACAGAAAGCTTTAATACGAACTTGTTTAAAGATTTTACTTATCTAAACGCATTAGATGCAAGATTTTACTTTAATCCAAAACCTTTTAGCATTAGATTAGATATAGAAATAAATACTAAACATTATAAATAGATGCAGACAGATCGAATCCGCTAATGTAGCCGTTGAGAATGAATGAAAAAAAATTCATTAGGCCGATGTCTTTCATTAAAAAAGATAAAATAAATAAATGTTGCAAAAGTAGTTCGTATATAACCCAGAATGAGCAATGGATTCAAATTATTCAAAAATTGAAAGATTAGAAGTTGTTTTGATAAAAAAAAAAAAATTGAATTTTTGTGAAATGCATCTTTTATAAGTATCAATCCTTCTATTTAAAATGAGGATTATAAAAACCTGCTGTATATTATAAGAATTTTACTTAAGCATTTTAAATATATGAGTAATAGTTATGTTGATAATTAGTTTTATATTTTAATATTATGTGAAAATATGAAATTATCTCGTTTTATGAATATGGTACTGTTTTTTCTTTTAACGCATAATGCTTTGCTAAAAGGTTTTAGTTTAAAATAAAATCCAAATAAATAACATGTAAAATCTTCATTAATACAAAAAAATTGAAAATTCAGGTATCAGAATAATATTTATAAAAATTTTTCACAATAGTTATTTCAAATGAAATAATAGTTAATGAATAGTTCATATGAAATGAATAGTTATTTCAAATATTTTTTAAATTGTATTTGTATGAAAAAGAAATTATAATTTGTTAATTAAAAAATTGAGATTAGCAATTAAAATTAAAACTTTTCAGATGATATCATACTTTAAACACCGAAAACATCTTTATTTTCATCTGGATATGGAAATAATACAACTTTATAAGGAAATCCATTAATACTGCTATTAAGCATTAATGAAACGTCTTTCATTAGGCTAATGTATTTGTGGAAAAGTGAATGTTGTAAAAATAGTTCTGATGTAGCTTTAAATAAGCCATGAATGGAATTATGCGCTCAAGGATTAAAAGTTGTTTTTCAGAAATCATTGAATTCGGATGTATTTTTGTGAAAAGCTTCTTTTAGAAATATGCATATGGTTATTTACAAAATCTAACATTAAAACTTTCTGTGCAAATTTTATTTGAGTATTTGAAATATTTGAATAATATTTAAGAATTTTATGTTGCCTATTATGTCAAAATAAGAAATTAAACTTTTTTTTAGGTACGTTCGTAATTATAAAATACATAGCACCTGTAGTTTTTGTTCAGTCTATCCGTCCGTCCGTCCGTCCGAATTTGAAATAGATAATTTTTGCATAACTTTGGCGAGCCATTTCAAATTTTATGAAAATTGGATGCATAGTTTATTATAGAGACAGTTAAAAGTATTCAGTTACATAACGCCCGATGGAAAGAAATAGTTTCAAGTGCATTTTAATAATGCTACAATCTTTCGAACATATTAAAGTTACATGTATCTATAAAGTATATATTAAAATTTACATTCTGTACAATATGTGTTGCAAAGAATATTTTTATTAATTTACAGGGCTATGCAAAAGTATTCCATAACATATTTATATAGGGGGAACATTGTTTGGGCGCCTTTTAATTGCATTAAACTATTTCATATTTAATGAAATTGATGGACGTTGCTAAGGTTTACAACAAGTTACTTTCTGTACAATAGAAAGCAGATGGTATTTACAGGGATATAGAAATTATTTTGGATAATATGCTGTATCCTAAGCACAGTATTATTGCCCCAAAATTTTAATATTTTTAAAACTTCAATATAGTACGAACGTACCTCATTTGCTACGCTCGGTGTGCAATTTACATATTGTTTAAATTTGAATTGTATAAAAAATTTCCCGTCTTTATACATTAATTGCATGAAAGAATGACTTATAAAAAATGCCATTGACCAATAGATTCGTCGGCGTTGTCCGAGTGCGGGATTATAATCTTATACATATCTAAAATCAAAGTTAAATTCAAACATGTTTTCACTGAAGGATGATTTTGAACTGTGCAGTTTAGTGGGAAAGTTATATCTAGACCATAATTAAGCATAAAATCCTAACATCTCTCTTTTCATGCGTCTAATAACAGAAAAAATGTCCGTTCATTTGTGTAGCCATGGTTGATAAAGGGCCTTCTTAATTTGTAACGTTCTCTTTTTAGCACTTTCCAACAAAGTTGAAAAGTGCATATGCATTGGGTTTGTCTGTCCGTTGTGTGTGTGTCCGCGCTCTAACTCTCGTAAATATACTCGGATCGCCATGAAATTTTTATGAGTTATTAACATTTACCCTAGCACGAACCCTATTGAAAATGAAGTTTCTAACATGATTAGTTTATTTACAGGAGTAGTCAAAAGTTTACCATTACACTACGGCCTATGGGGAAAAATCGTTTCAAATGAATTTTAAAGATGTTGTACCCTGTCAATCATATTAAAATTTATATCCATATACAAAATGCATTGAAATATGGATTCTGTAAAAAATGCGGTGAAAAAATATTCATTTACAGGGACTCGCAAAAGTATTGCATTATAAAATGGTAAAAGGAGGAATTGTGTGCGGCATATTTTAACTATATTAAACAATTTCATATATAATAAAATTGGTATGTACAGTAGGGTGGTGCGAAAAAACAAAAGTTTTTATTTCCGAATCGATATAGTGCGGAAAAGTTGCGATTGGTAAATACAAGAAAAACTAAAAAAAAAAAGAGAGAGAAAAAAAAAGAGAGAGAAAAAAAAAATTCAAGTCGGATTTTATCTTCCGATCACGCAAACCACCTAAAAATTCAAAAAAATTGAAAATTCCAATTTTTCAGATTTTTTTTTTTAATATTACATATACATATATTTTATCACTATAGTGGTAAATATTTGCATATTGTACTGTTTAATAATAATAAAAAAATAAATTGTGTTCAGAGAATACCTTCCGATCGCGCAAGCTCATTAAAAATTGGGAAAAATTCAATTTTCAGTGATTTTTGATAAATTAAGAAAATAATTAAATAAGTTCAGTTTGCGGTCTCATGTAAAAATTTTAATGTAAATGTTATTGAGCATATTATGCTATTTTTGAACAACCGCGATCTTACCAGCACGAGATCGCCGCAAGGCGAAAAGGTTTAGTAGTTCGCGCAACTCCTGTTACTCACTTTGTGAAACGCCGTTGAAATCGCCCTACGTGTCCACATGCTTCTCTCCCCAACCTCGTCCACTTCTACAGTGCGCCATTTCGTATCAGTGAGCCCGTGAACGAATTTCGATTGTTAATTTGTTGTATTGTGTTATTTTAAATACATTAACATGTGACATTGATACGGATCTGATGCATACGTCGTTGACAAAGAAAATTACTCGACAATCTTTTCATTGTCCTATATTCCGTAATCCAAGAGATTTTCTGCCAAATATTCTTCCAACACACGAAACTATTCTTCAATGCTACTTTGAGGAGAGGTCTCTATTAGCAAGTAAACTCAACAACATTAAAGTGAGTTTCTCATTTGTTAGCAATACAGTGGCACAAAAAATAAAATATATTTATTAGAAGGCGTCAATCCCAAAAGTGTTTGATTGTAGAATCATTTAGATAATTAATGCCTACTACGATAATTATTATATATTAACGAAATCTTATATTCGAGACACGAAAAAGCCTTATAAAAAAGTTTAATGAATTTAAAAAACAAGAAACTCTACTGTGTGATATTTAAACTTGCAAATGCGCAATGAATTTATAGTGCTCCTGTAAAAAGTCACCAGATCTGAGGAAGTGCTTGATTGAGACCAATTGTACATCTCAAAAACACAACAAAATTCCAATCATTGAGCATTGATTTATCTACGTCCACACTGTAAAAAAAAAAGGGTCGATCTACTAAAAAAACTTTAGTGATCCTTGTAATTACTAAAAAATTTTTAGTAATCTTAGTCGGTTACTAGAAAATCTGTAACAATTACTAGAAAAAGTTAGCAACGAATAGAGGTAATAGTTGTATATTTTTAATAGCTCTTACTAAAACGCAGTTGGTGTGGCCTTGATAGCATAGTGGTTATAGAAACAGACTCCAGGCTGAAAGGTCCCGGGTTCGAAACTTGCCACCGCCAAGTACGCCCCGAATGTATGTAGTGTCTCGTTAATAAAGGGGTTATGAATTTCCTGTCGGAGCAGGTAAGAATGTTTTGTGCTGCCATCTATTGCAGTTTTGCCGAAAATCTTCCGCTTCAGAAGTCTTGATGCAGCTCGAAGAAAGCTCCTGCCCTTCGGGCGCACGTAAGGGTTATTAAAAATAATTTTAGAGCTATTACTAAAATTTGCTTGGTGGCTCATACTAAAAATTTTTAAGTTAGTTATGCAAAAAATTCTTTTGTTGAGTTTACAAAAGAAATGCTTGTTTCACTTGCAAAATAAAACTTTGTAATGGTTACTAAAAAATTCTGTGGAATACAAATTTACTAAGAAATTTTTAGTAACCTCTTGAATTTTTTTTACAGTGCAGAGAAAGTACGGAACGGGAAAAATTGGTACTATAGATCGAAAAAGGCAAAAAGAAAAAAAAAAAAACGAGTACAAGACTTGGAATACGAAACTATGTATTGAAAAGGCAACCTTCCAAATTTTTTGAAGTGAAAATAAAAGATCTTGAGCATTTAGATAAAATACAGGAGAATTTTAATACTAATATAGGTATATGTAAAATATCATTACCATGATCGATACAGCCTATCAGATTTAAGAAGAAATTACCATGGTAAATTAAAGTGGAGTTACAATCTACATTTTTACATTGCGATCGCAATGTATCTGACCGTCCAGGTGCTGCTATAGCGTTGAGGGTGCTAGAAGGTATTGTTGTAATAACTAAAACTGATGCTTCTCAAGTTATTGACTGATACAAAATTAGAAGGGAAAACAGCCACACTAGAAAAAAAATTACGGCAAAGTCAAGTAGATTCAGAAGAACAACATGACATGTATTTTGATGGAAAAGGGATGAATCTTTAGTCATCCTCTTCAGTGCTGAGATAAATATCACGAGGGACAACATATACCTGTTTAAAATTTCTATAAAATATCTTCAAACATGTATCATTCTACATATCAATGTGTATTTTATGGACGCTTTTATTGAAAAAAATCGAGAAGTATTTTTAACAATTCTAGAAGCATTTAAATATATTTAATGGGTGTTCTTTAGTGTCGGTAGATCTTTAGTGTAGTGGAAGAATATTTGGCAAAAAATCTCTTGGATGACCAAATATAGGACAATGAAAATATTGTCTAGTAATTTTCTTTGTCAACGACGTATGCAGATCCGTATCCATATCACACGTTAATGTATTTAAAAAAACACAATACACCCAATTAATAATCGAAATTTGTTCACGGGCTCACTCATATGAAATGGTGCACTGTGCAAGTGGATGAAGTTGGGGAGAGAAGCATATGGACACGTAAGGGGACTTCAACGCTACTTCGCAACGTGGCTAACAGGAGTTGCGCAAACTACTAAATCTTTTCGCCCTGCAGCAATCTCGTCGTGGCAAAATCTCGGTTGTCCAAAAATAGCATAATATGCTTAATAGTATTAATTTACATTTAAATTTTAACATGAGACCGCAAACTGAACTTATTTAATTATTTTCTTAATACATCAAAAATCACTGAAAATTGAATTTTTCAAGATTTGTAATGAGCTTGCGCGATCGGAAGATATTCTCTAAAAGCAATTTATTTTTTTATTATTACTAAACTGTACAATATGCAAATATTTTTCACTATAGTGATAAAATACATGCATATGTAATATTTTTTAAAAATTCTGAAAAAATCGGAATTTTTCAATTTTTTTTTTTTAATTTTTAGGTGGTTTGTGCGATCGGTCCGATTTGAATTTTTTTTTTAGTTTTTATTGTATTTACCAATCGCAATTTTTCCGCACTATAGCGATTCGGAAATAAAAACTTTTGTTTTTTTGCACCACCCTAATGTACAGCTGGGGCTTAATATAAATTATACGACATCGTCATGGATAATATGAAGTAAATAACATTTACAGGGACGCACAAAAGTTTTCAAATAGTACATTCTTTCGGAAGTATTGTACATGTATCCGATGACGGCTGATGGATGAATGAAATGAATTTTAATTATGATATGTGCGTTCAATAATGTTTCACTAAATCTATGCATATTATACGGTGTGTATAAATACTATAATTGATATACAGGGCTACCCAAAAGAGGTCGCAAACGTTTTTGAATGTGAGCTTAAATTACTTAAAGGTGGTTTTTAAATAAGCTAAGCATTTTTACGCTGAACTGCATTCACTTTACTAAGAAATGTTTGTAGAATACAGATAAAACGATATACAGGGCCACGCAAAGAATTGAATACATGGACGCTTTTGAATGACCGATAGATCAAATGCCTGTTCAACAGTATTGGAATACATATTGGCTATATACAGAAATTTTATTGCCCTAAATGACGAAGTTTTGTTGAGGATATCACGAAGTCTTCGAAAGTGTTTCATAATCTATGCTTAACGCATCATTTTTCTTACTTGTTTTATTGTTGTTGTAGTTTTTCAGAGAAAAATATCAATGTCTCTACTTTCTTCAATACTTCATTTAAAAAACATTATTTTATATTTTTGGTTTCTTTAATGTATTACCTAAAGTCGTCTATATGCAGGGATACAAAATAAAAGATTGGACGCAAAAAGCATTAAATATTGGTTGACAAAAAAATCAACATTTTCTCATTTTCTACAAAATAGGTATTTTTAAAAGAAAAATCGCGAAAAATTCAAATATTCGTTCAACGAGCTCCAAATGAGCTTTTCCAAGAACATATCACAGATTATACATGTATACATGTCACAGATTTCCCTGAGGATTGCGATACTTATATTGCGATATTGCGAGAAAAATCACCTTCTTGTTAAAAAGACCTTCTAAATGTAAAGCATTAAAATTGTCGATTCAAACTTCATTGCAAGACTTTTTACGTTTAGAAAGTGTCGAAAAGAGCAGGTAGAAAAACAAAGAATGTAAATTAACAACTTATTGATTCAATTCAAACTGTTATTTTAGAAGTTAAATTTTTTTCGTTAAACGTAGTTAAATAATAAGTACACTCTTAAAATGAAAAAGTGGATTTGGATTCTCAGCAGTAATCTATTGGATCGTCAGTGAGTTGTTTTTAAAGCATTTTACTCATCTTGATTTAAATTGCTTATTTAACAAGCTCATTTTAAATTAAAATGATTAAAAGCAACTTGTTCACTCGAGTTATTTCAACTCTTTATGAGAAGCTGATGTTCAAATCGTGAGATGAATGGATTTGGCTCAACTTGAGTTATTTTGTGGCTGAGGTTTTAAGAGAGTAAATACAATAGAATAGGCGAAATAGAATTTACAGAATTTATTACTTTTCCTTTTCTGCTTATCAAAATGTACCTCGGCTCACGTCGTTTTCGACTTACGTTACCAGTCTTACAGCAGATTACTGACGTAAATTGAAGTATTACTGTACAACATAGTGCTTGTAAGTAAATGATATGCCGGTTTTTGAAAAATGAATCTATCCCATGAACCCAACATTTTTTCCGATCAAGGTTTCTGTGTTTCAATTCCGTCCACTGTAAAAAATGAAAGTAACGACATAGAAATCCAAGTTCGATAGATAACAGCTTATCTAGACTTAATCCGCCAAATTTCAGAGTTTTAAACCAACGCGGGAGCGGCCCCCTTTCGTCCACGATCCTACTTTTGACTGTTATATCTGATTTCCTAGCGGAAGCCAGTTCGGCAGGTCCCTATATGTTAAAGTTACTAAAAAGCGGGATGAATTCGGCTCGGAGCGATGAAGTTACCGAACGACCGTAGTTACGTCTGTGTTATTATTACTTCTTGTAGGTTATCTACTACAACTCCAGAGCCAAGGAAATAATTGAAGACGGATAATCAAAGATGTATTTCTCTTTTCAACAGGCATCATCTTCAAGTTCATCATCTTTGTTTATCAGATTATTATGAGTGCCTCCACATAATTGTGTTTCCTACACAATAAAAATGACAGATATTTTTTAAAGTACAAAAATATAGTATCACCAAGAACAAAATATACAATAACATTTTCCAAGTGACCAAAGATTCCGAAAAGCATTTCTTTACCATAAAAAATCCAATATATAAATTTGTTTTCGAAATATAACGAAGAATCTATAAAAATATTTTTTTATTAACTGACTGTCTTATCGAAAACGTTTGTGAGTAGGTTTACAATAAAATAATCAGCTAGATTACCGATTAGAATTTCATTGTATTTTCAATATTCACATTTCATAGTAAATACGGCATGCTTTGGACTTTAAAAGAATTACATTTTCCTAAAATGAAATACATAATTTAATATTTTTGAAGGAGTTGATGATAGTTAAAATGAAAACATCTTATGCCTTATCATTTATCCAACGCAAAAATTTCCATTTATGATTAATCTGAAATAAACTTCGAAGCATTATAAATAAAAACAGACAAATGTAATCCAGTAATGCAGCTATTGAGCCTTAGTGGAATGTCTTTCATTAAGCTGATGGATTGCTGAAAAGAGCTAATGTTCCAAAAATACCTTCGATGTAACTCTGAATAAATTATGAATGTAGTTTAGTACTCAAAGATTAAAAGATGTTTGCATAGAAATAATTAATTTCCGGTTTATTTTTATATAGGTTTCAAAGCATGCATCGACTTGCATTAAAGTCAATAAAGATTAAAATTACTACATGGTGCATGTAAGATGAATTTTATTTGAAATATTTTAACAATAATGATATAAATATTTTTGAAAATTTTATATTTGCATATTATGTGGACTATAAATATAGTTACTGTATAGTTTTGAATATCTGTTTTAACAAGCAAATTTTTCTGAAAGAAAAATAACATCTCTAATTTAATTTAGGCATTTAATTATTTTTTAAATAATCTAAATACTCAGTGCTCTATCATAGTATATATTTCCCAAATTTATTAAATATTCATTTGGATTTCAAGAATTTAAAAATTAAAAGCATGTTATTAATCGTAAAATCCCCAATGCTACAATTATCATTTAACATTTTTGAACATGTTGCTGATGATTAAAACGAAAACGTTTTAATCCCTATCATATCTCCAACATATATATGTATATATATATACACTCTTGGACAAAATTATAAACTCAGAATTTTTTTTGTTGTTGTTTACATCATAATATAAATAAGCTGACTTTTACATTAATAAAATAATGATGAATATTTATAATAAGACATCTAAATTTAATATAACTCATAAATAAAATGGAGTAAGTAATTAAAATAAGAAAATACATAACTTAAAAAAATAACATTACGTGAAACCTGGACAAAATTATAAACTCAAAGTTATAAATTTCTATATTTTGGCATATTTGATATAAATAAATGCATTTTGTGATAAGAAACTAATAAATGAAGTCATTATGGATCAATACATTCCAATATATCAATGCATGTTTTAATTTTTCTCGTAAAATAGCATTATATGAGACCTGGACATAATTATAAACTCAAAGTTATGAATTTCTACACTCTAGTATTTTTGATATAAATAAACATATTTTGTGATAATAAATTAATAAATGGAGTTATTAGGGATGAATATATTTCAATACATCAATGCATTTTTATAATTTTTTTACAAAAAATATGAGTAAAATATAAATATAGTACATGTGTAAATTGAAAACATAAAATTATAGAGGCTAAGAAGTGAACATACTTTTGAATCCTGGTGCAAAGTATTAATGCATGCATTCAAAAATGTGTTGAACCGTATTTTTCTGAATGACTTCGAATATGCGACTCGGCATAGATTGAACAATTTTTTCGAACTGCTCCATAGACAACTGGTTCCAGGCTGAAAGTTTAGCCATATTTAAATCATTTGTGTTTTGATATTGAAGTCCATCGCGATAGACTATTCGAACGATTGCACTCCAGTAATTAATCCAGTAATCCAGGGCTGCGGTCTGGCTAATTCAAGACATTTACATACCTATCGCTGCAGCCATTCTTTTGACTTTTTGCAGAGTGTATTGCTGCATTATCTCGCAGAAATACCCAGTTTTCTCCAGCGATCAACGGTCCATATTGCAAAAGATTATTGTCCAGGATTAACTGCTAGTCTTCTGCTTTTTGTTTTCCATTAAGAAAATGCAGAGTAATTTTACCATTTTGAGAAAAACCAGCCCATGCCGTCACTGATTGTTCACCAAAGTTTCGATTAAAGATATGCAATTCATATCAAGCTTGTTCTATTTTATGCCACCTGGGCCGTCTAAATTAAACTTTTTTTTGTCTGACCAGATGATTGTGACTACTATGTTGTCCATGACATGTGCTGTTGTGCAAAATGAAGTCTGGGTTTCATGTGATGAATTTCAAGTTTTGGCTCAGCTTTCAGTTTCTTTTATTTCATATTCGGCGCTCGTTGAAGAATTCGTCTGACAATTTGAGAGCTTACATTTAGCTTTAAAGTATTTAATTCGGCTAGAAGAAGCTCTAATACTAAATGCTGTGCGTCACATAGATCTTCAATTTCTTTCTGTATAATTGGACGTCGACCACTTTGTTTTATATACAAAAATCATATTAATAAACCATATTTAACAAAATTGTTTAACTAAAATTATAAAAATGCATTGATGTATTGAAATATATTCATCCCTAATAGCTTTATTTATTAGTTTATTATCACAAAATGCATTTAATTTTATCAAAACTACTAGATTGTAGAAATTCATAATTTTGAGTTTACAATTTTGTCCAGGTTTCACATAATGTCACTTTATGTAAAAAATTAAAACACGTACTGATGTATTGAAATGTATTGATTCATAATAACTCAATTTATTAGTTTTTTATCACAAAATGCATTTATTTATATAAAATGTGCCAGAATATAGAAAATCATAACTTTGAGTTTATAACTTTGTCCAGGTTTCACATAATGTTACTTTTTTTTAAATTATGTATTTTCTTATTTAAATTACTCACTCCATTTTATTTATAAGTTATATTAATTTTAGATGTCTTATTATAAATATCCATAATTATTTTATTAATGTAAAGCTAATCTTATTTATATTATGATGTAAACAAATTCAAAATTTTCTGAGTTTATAATTTTGTCCAGGACTGTATATATATATATATATATATATATATATATATATATATATATATATATATATATATATTATGACTGATTTGAAATAAAGCTCAAAATATTACAAATAAAAACCGACAAATGCAATATACTAATGCAGCTATTGAGTCTTACTGGAATATCTTTCATTAGGCTAATTGTATTTCGCGAAAAAGCTAATATTGCAAAAATAGTTTCGATGTAGTTTTGAATAAATTATGAATGCAATTTAGCTATGAAAGATTAAAAGACATTTGGGTAGAAA
Organism: Maratus speculifer; assembly: GCA_964019185.1. NCBI lineage: Eukaryota > Metazoa > Arthropoda > Arachnida > Araneae > Salticidae > Maratus > Maratus speculifer. The sequence goes on from OZ025301.1 coordinate 188,296,444, forward strand.
TAATTAAATTTCGTTTTTTTTTTTTTTTTTTTTTTTTTTTATAAAGGTTTTGAAACATGTACCGACGTGCTAATAAAGATAAAAATTGCGACTTGGTGCATGTTAGCTGAATTTTATTTGAGATATCTGAACAATCCTTATACATATTATAAATGTGAAAGTGTGTCCGAAAAATTGGAATGAAATTGGCTTCAAAACGGATGGATTAATGTCTTTGAATTTTTGTATATAGATAGATTATTGGCCTGAAATAAACATAGGCTAATTTTTATTTATTTTATTCAAATATTTTTCTTAATGATTCAACATTTCACTATTTTTCATACAGAGTAAATTGAAAAATTTTCCATAATATTTAATCATCTTTCTTTTTTTGTTGCCAAAAAATAAAAATACCGGAATAATTATTTTTCTTCTGTAATTAATTTTCAACTGAAAGATTTTCACGTGATAAAAAATGAAATAAATAAATGGACTCTATTCTGTTTTTCGGTTCGAGGCTAAAGACCGCAATTTTACCAATTGTGACGTTAGAGGAATACTCTTTTTCTTCTTACATCATACAGACGATTATATAAAATTTCTTTTACATTTAGAAGACTTCACAATAATATAACTTCACACTTTACAAGAATATAAATATTTTAGTAGTTTTTCTAGATATTAATCCGTAATCAAAATGAACCTTTTTCTTTCTTTCTGTTCGAGGATATAAAATTCAACTTTTTACCAATTGTGACGTCACAGGAATACTTTCCATTAAGAATTTTAAAAATATCAATGTAAAGTCATATCTGAAACAAAATATAAGTTTTCAAGTTTTCATTTTTAATAACACAATGTAATTTTGAGTAAGAGCTAAAAAGAGAACAGTGTGACGTCACCTATTAAAAAAAAATTGTTTAAGAAATTACACCAACCATTTGAAAAATGTTTCACTCGAAACATTCATCTATCATTTTAAGCTAAATACCAGTTGTTTTATTGTGTGTTATCCGTGCCACTGCTATAAATGACTTTATATATGCTGCAATTTGAAGATACGGTTCGTTTAAGTTACATCACCCATTGTCGCCAAGCATAAAAGTTGGCGACGAAAGAAACATTTCAAACTATGTAACATTGTTGGTGCGAAAGTAATCATTATTAAAATACAGCTTTGGCAAATACTGTTATACTTGTAAGACTTTGGCATATACTGTTTGATTTTACAGAGCAGAATTTTGGTGATGGAGGTTTTAAACCAAAGTCGATCGCAGCACATGCATCTGTGAATGGGTCCATCAGACATTGAATCGAAAAAGTTTTTTTCCAGTTTTTCCCAAGCCGATTGCTTTTTAGTATTTTTTATGTAGTAGAAAATCAAGAGTAATAGCTACAACATTTTCCGGCTTGTTAGAATCACTATTGGCACTCAAGTTTTCCTGGTTAGAACCGACCGATTTTAAGACGCCATGGCTAGTGGATTGGTCGCCTTCGAGATATGATGTTTTACAATTAATCGGTTCGGCATTAAATTGCTTCCTTTTTTGTGATCGCCTTTCAACACGTAATTGGTTTTCAGCGGCTCGATAATCTTTTGATTTTCTCGTTTTCTGCATTGAAAGACTTTTTGCGCCAAACCAAATACAGTATTACTTAGTTATCCCGTCGACCAATTTCGCCAAACGATACGAATTGCCAAACTAATAACAACTTATACATGTTGACTAACTTTTTTTTTTTTTAAATAACAAAAGAACAAATAAATTAGTAAAACATTAATAAAAAGTCGAAATAAAAATCACTTTATGATTGTTTAAGTACGCGTATTGTATTTAATGTCATTGAATGCGATATTCACGATCATTCATTTCTTTGGTTTCGTCTTTTTCCGTATCTGTTAATTTCCGTCTACCCATTTTTAAATTTGTTAGTTTTCTCCTTTATTACAATGATTTTAAAAATTTGAATTTCCTGTTCAAATAAAAATTCTTCTAAAAGTAATGAATTTAATTTAAATTCAAATAAAAATTCTTCTAAAAGTAAAGAATTTAATTTAAATTCAAAAGTGACCACGTCATTTTGCCAATCCTCCCGAAAACAACGACCATTTTCCAATTGTTAATAAATATGCTCTGATATTGCAATGAAATGAGATTGAATTATGAAATCAAAAGTTATTATTTAAAGAAAATTAAGTTTATCGTCTGAGCGTGGTTAATATAAATATTTAATTTTAAAATTAAATAAGTTTTTTTAAAAGGTTAAATATTAAATGATAGTTACATAATTTCAAATGTAATGGAACTTACATGAATTTTTAAGATTCACAAGAGCATGGTTACTATCGATTATATTAAATGTAGTACTTATAGTGTGCGTACAGGGAGCTCAAAAGTATTTCAATATATCATGGTCTGTGAAGAAAAAACATTTGCCGCGTATTTTAATAATATTATTTTATTAAGGTTATTTTAATAATATTGAAATTGATATCAGATTCTTACGTGCACTAAAACAGGATTTCTGTAGAAAATGGGGTGCAAAGATTTAACATTCATTTACAAGATCACAGAAAAATGTTCGGCAATATAATAATCTGTGAGGGAAAATATTCCCAGCGTATTTTAATTGCGTTGCTCTATTTCAAACATTATGAAATTAATATACTGAGATAATCAATACAATGATAAATACTGAAATTTACTACATTATGCTTGCAGTTAAGTATGATTTGCATGACATATGTTGTTCATTTACAGAGACGCATAAAAGATTTTGAACCTGTGTCCAGATCCCACATATTGTATCCAAAGTATGGTCTATTAGAAAAGATTGCTGAAGAGCTTTTTCAATTATCGTATGTATTTTAAGGAAAACTAATGCATCCTAAAGTTCAGCTGCATTTGGTATATTAACAGATGTTTGTAGAATTTAAATAAATCATGTATAGGACTATACAATAAACTGGATACATAGTCACTTGTGCAATAGCGATTCCCGGAAATATGAATTCAATAATTTTAATCGGGTTTTTTAGCTTAAATAATTTAAGCTAAATATGCGGTCGTATAAATATCTGCGCGTAGTATACAGGATTGTACAAAAGAATTCAAATACGTTTCTGTATATTATTAGAAATTGCTAAAGGTGAATTTTAATCTCTGTTGTACTTTTTCTAACTAAGCAAAATTTTAACATTGTATTTAGAATATTTACAAACACATAGATCATATACATAGCTGCAGAAAAGAATGGGCCGGCGACGTTATGTATTATGGAAATGTTTGATATTATTTTTATTACCTAGGTTTAACACATGATGTTTCTTTTTTTAACACGCTTTTATTACTTTCACCTGTATGTGGGTTTGTGGGTTTGTAACTCTTCTTATTATCTAAAGATTTTCCTTATTATCTAACGATTTTCTCAAGCAATTTTGACTAAAAATTGCATTTTATGGTTTTCGGGCACGAGAAAATCATTGGACTAGGTTACATGTTCGAGAAAAAATTTTAATGGGTCATTAAGGGTCTGGGTCAAGCTATTTATATTTAAAGAACGGCGTGATCGATTATAACGAAATTTTGTATGTAACAGTTTTTTGGCACGAGAAAACTATCGGGCTGGGTCACATGTTCGAAAAATTTCGATTAGTGGGTCATTTTTGGGTCATTATGGGTCAAGCCATTTTTATCTAAAGAACGGCTCTAACGATTTTGACCAAATTTTATATTTTATCGTTTTGGATTACAAGAAGACTATTGGGTAAGGTAACATGTTCAAGAAAATTCGGTTAGTGGGTCATCTTTGGGGTCATTGTGGGTCATGCTATTTTTATCTAAAGATTTTCTCACGCAGTTTTGACTAAAAATTGCATTCTATGGTTTTCGGGCACAAGAAAAATATTGGGCTAGGTTACATGTTCGAGAAAAAATTTTAATGGGTCATATTGGGTCATTAAGGGGTTGGGTCAAGCTATTTATATTTAAAGAACAGTGTGATCGATTATAACGAAATTTTGTATGAACAGTTTTTTGGCACGAGGAAACTCATTCGCTAAATCACATGTTTGAGAGATTTCGACTATAATGATCATTTGTGGGTCATGATGGGCCATAATGGATCATGTCAAGCTACATCTAAAGAACAGGTGGATCGATTTTAACGAAATTTTGTATATAACATTTTTTTGGCACAAGAAAATTATTGGGCTAGATCACACTTTCGAGAAATTTCGATTAATGGGTCATAAAGGGTCTGGGTCAAGCTATTTATATTTAAAGAACGGCTGGATCGTTTTTAACGAAATTTTGTATGTAACAATTTTTAGACACGAGGAAACTAATGGGCTAAATCACATGTTCGAGAGATTTGATTATAAGGGTCATTTGTGGGTCATTGATGGGTCATGCTAATTTTATGTAGACAATGTCTCTCACCATTTTGACTATATTTTGTATTATGATATTCTCGGGTAAGAGAAAACTATTGGACCAGGACACAAGCTGGCGAAAATTCGATTAATGGGTCATTTTGGGTCATAATGGGTTAGGGTTATTCTAATTATATATAACAACGATTCAATCAATTTTACCTAAATTTTGTAACGAAACGTCTTTTGTCACGAGAAGACTATTGGGCAGAGTCGCAAGTTAAACAAAATTATATTAGTGGGCCATTTCGCTTTATTGATGAATGCTGTCAAGCTAATTTTATCTAAGAAACGGCTTAAACGATTTTGATTCAACTTTATATTCTACTGTTTTTGATTACCTGGAGACCTTTGAGCTAAGTCACATGTTTGATCAAATTTGATTAGTGTGTCATTTTGTTTAATACGGGTCAGGGTCAGAAAATGGCAGCAACCAATAAGTTGTCAATATTTCACAAAATATTGGCGACATTTGGCCGAAAAATTGACTATTAAGATTACGAAAGCCACAACACGTATTTGGTGCCAAATGAAAGAATGTCTCCAAATTTGGCTACATCTGGCAAAAAACGTTGTCTTTCATAATGTGAAGAATTTTTTTTATACATTCTTAATAGGATTCGAGATGCATGGTTAAATTAACCAGAGTCGACCAAAAAAGTGATTTGGATCGATGTCCTTTCGTTGTAAATTTTAAAATAAATATAGTTTAAATAAATATAGTTTAAAAAAACTAAAAAACACGTTTTTTAAGTATATCAAACTAAAAAGTGAAAAATAATTCGTACTATAAGCTGAAAACAAAAATAGATGAAATAAATATAGTTTAAAAAAACTAAAAACCACGCTTTTAAAGAAATCAAACTAAAAAGTGAAAAATAAATATAGTTTAAAAAAACCAAAAACACGCTTTTTAAGTATATCAAACTTAAAAGTGAAAAATAATTCGTACTTTTTAGCTGAAAACGAAAATAGATGAAAAATACTATTTTACTATAAAATCATTGTTATTATAGATATCAATTAATAAGCAATAAATAAAATTATCGTGGAAAAAAAGCGTGGGGTGCTTTATCTACCATGCTCCATCTATTAGTTCTCAAGAAGCACCCCACGCTTTTTTTCCACGATAATTTTATTTATTGCTTATTAATTGATATCTATAATAACAATGATTTTATAGTAAAATAGTATTTTTCATCTATTTTCGTTTTCAGCTTATAGTACGAATTATTTTCCACTTTTTAGTTTGATATACTTAAAAAGCGTGTTTTTTGTTTTTTTAAACTATATTTATTGATATGGAATTCTGAAATGCACTACAACATGCTTTCTGTACAATTGGGGTGCGTTACAGTTGTTCTACAGTATAAGTGGTTGCAATTTCATTTTCACGATTGTTCATATTTTCTAACACATTTCCTTTTTATTTGACTGAGTTCTTTAAGTCCCTTATAAAGAAAAACTACTGCATAGCCTCCTATAAGATATGTGTTATTTATATATGTTCAAAATTATTATTAATGAAACGTTTTGTTTAATTAAAGCGTTTATCTTTTTTTTAATGCTTCGTGAACGACGTCACGGGTAACAGCTAGTTATGATATAAATATTTTGAAATTTTTATGTTTGCATGTTATGTTAAATATAAATGTAGTTACGGAATAGTATTAAATATCTGTTTTAACAAGAAAATTTTGCTGTAAGAAAAATAATACCTCTACTTTAATTTACGTATTTATTTATTTTTTTAAACAATCAAAATACCTAGTGTTCTATTATAGTACATATTTTCCAAATTTATAAATAAGTTACAATGGGGTAATAACACCACGTCAAGGTTCTACCAATTTTCACGGCTCAGTTTTACATTGCATTTTTCAAACAAATATATGATTTGATAGATCAACTCATTGACTATCTATATAAAAAAAATAATTTAACAGATATGTATTCATAAAATGTAATGGCGTGATTTCTTGACCAATGCTATTTGGCGTTATTACCCACCTATTTGGGTAATAACGCCATGCAAACAAAACTATAAAATAAGATGGAATAATTGCATGTAGATTGCCCAGTTCTGAAAATACAAACTCTACAAACTTAGAAATTGACAAATTGCATTTTAAGCTATTGAAAATGTTCAATTTTTTGTGAAAGTGTAAACAAAATAAAGGTGTGGAGTGGGGGGGAGGATGAGGCAAAGAATATCAGACCATGAGCTTCTTTTTGCTTAAAAAGGACCGCCTAAATAGAATTATTAGAAACATTGCACAGTTTTAACTGTGTTTATTTGAATCAGTATTTGGGATGTAGCTCGGCCACTGTAGGGAATTAACCGGGGTATTAATGCCAAGGATTGGCGTTATTACCCCGGTATAGTTATTGCACTGTACATTTTAAATTACAAATTATATCGAGAAGATATCCAAAATTTTCAGCAACATTTTGAAAGTCCATGAAATGTACTACAAATTTATGTAATTAACAAAGTATTTCCGGATAAAAAAAATAGTCTTCACATCACAAAACGTATCTCGCAAATTTTAGATCAAGCGTTAATTTTTGTTGCTTGTAAAAACAATAAGACCTAAAAATGAAACAAATTAACTTGAAGCTGTTTTTTGCGATTTATATGACTCAAAACCCTTCTGCGCAGAGCACATGGTGTCATTTACCAGATTATTTCATAATTATCCATAATATTAGCACTTGGCGTTATTACCCCGCCTGGCGTTATTACACCAGACCACCTTAATTACTTATTTTCGAAGAATTTACAACTTAAAAGCATTTATAATTGATAAATTCCTAATGCTACAATTATTAATATGAATATATAATAATTGTAATCAAAAATATCATTTAATATTTTTGAAAATGTTAATGATTATTTAAATGAAAATATTTTAAAGAATTTCATTTCTTTCAAAGTAAAAATTTTCATTTATGATTCATCTGAAAAAAAAAAACTTTAAAACACTTTATAAATAAAAACAGACAAATGTAATCTACTAATGCAGATATTGGGCCTTAGTGGAATATCTTTCATTATGCCGATGTATTTCATGAAAGAGATAATATTGGAAAAATTGATTCCATGTAGTTCTGAATAAATTATGAATGCAGTGTAATATCTAAAAATTAAAAGATGTTTCGGTAGAACTAATTAAATACGGTTTATTTTTTATAAAGTGCATTTTTTTCGAATTACGTACCGATGTGTTTATAAAGATGAAAGTTGCTGCTTGGTGCATGTTAGATGCATTTTATATGAATATTTGAATAATAATTATAGTAATATTGGAAAATTTTACACTTGAAAATTTGCATATTATATCAAAATATGAAAAGAGTTTCTTTTATACAAATGAATTTTTGATGAATTTAAATTACTCATCTTGATTTTAATTTCTTAAAAACAATTCGTTTATTCGAGTTGTTTAAACACTTTACAAAAAGCTGACTTTCATTTCGTGAGATGACTGGATTCCGACTCAACATGAATTAATTTTTGCCTGATTTTTAAGAGTGTTATTATGAATTATTTATTGGCATGTTTACAAAGAAGAAAGTTGTGATTTGGTGCTTATAAGATGAACTTTATTTGAAATATTTGAAAAATAATGATATAAATATTAGGTAAATTTTATGTTTGCATGTTATCTATCTATATTAATAAAATAACAAATCGCTCTGTGTATGTGTCTGCGATAGTTAGCGAAAACTACGGTACGCACGAAGCTCAAAAATTTTCTGAGAGTAGCCCAATATCTCTCCTGATGCACCTGACGCTCAGAATTCCAAAATTCTATTTATTAAGTGAGTAATTAATTAAATTCCAAACCCCACTCTCATGAAAAATCGCTTTTTTTTTAGCTTTTTTCCTTTCATTCTCTTATGGTTGGTTGGTTGCATAAAATTTTCGCAGAAATAATTTTAAAAACTGAGACTGACCTTTAAAATTCATAGACTGGCAAACTGTGAGTTTAAATGAGGATTTTTTTTTTTTTTTTTTTTTTTTTTTTTTTTTTTTTATCACAGCTGCTGTACTCTATGGAGGAAAAAGATAGGTGGTGGCGAAGTAAACCAAAAAAAGAAAGGTTTGCAATATGAAACCATTTATCGCTGAAATTTTAATATCTCAAAATAAAGCACGAGGAAGGAATTTTGTAGTAATAAGACGGATTCGAAGAAATGAATTACAGCTGAAGCATATTTTACGAAGAAATCGTAATTTTTTTAAATGTTTTTTTCTATTATATTATTTATTAAAATAAATGTTTGCTTTTAAAATAATTGAAATTGGAAAATTAAAAATAATTAAATGTCAAAATAAAATTAAATAAAATATTGAAAACATATGATTTGAAGTAAAAAATTGTATTGCTAAAAGTTTTCTCTTTTTTTTCAAAAATTTTTAATACTTTATAACGTAGATGAAAAATGTTTATGATTTAACAACATATTTATAATTCCATGTCAATTTATAAAATATAGTGATGAAAAGATTCTTTTAAAATCATGCATGAACACTTAAATAATAATATTAATCTAAAATCTAGATTTCAAAGTGCAGACGATTTTAAGACATTAACGAAAGAATGTTGATTTTTTAAGCAAAGTCTTAAATGATGCTTCTATATTGATATTTCAAAGTCATATGATAAAAATAATCAAATAATTCTTGCCTATGATTGATCTAATTGTATCTTTCATGCATTCTGATCGTGTATTACAGACAATAATGGCACAAAACGTTATTTTTTAAACGAAATTTTAGTCATCTATTCAAAAACAGTTTAAAAGGTAAAAAACAAAAACAAAGAAATACTGGTTTAAACCAGTTTGAATTGATCGGAGTTTCAAAGCATATGGTTTTGTTGGTGCTTTTTTGGACTTAATGTTGCGGATTTTAGAGTTACATTTTTTGCGTCACCCCAAGACATTATATTGCCACTCTAATAATTTCTTTTTACTATATGGTTGTACGCATATTTTTGGCATTTCGAACATTAGAATGTATGAGTCATTAGCTGTGTTGCAGTAAAAAACATTACACAACACTTTTCTATGAGTTTATTTTTTTAATCAGTGATTAAATTTAAATGTGTTCGATTCAATTTAAAATTGTAATATGGCTTTAATTTGTTTTTAAAACAAAAATAAAATAGCTATTTGGCGTACAATTGTTTGTATCCGCAAACGATTCATTCACCATAATAAATTATCAAATAGCTAAGTAAATTATCAATCAGAAATAGCCATAAAAAGAATAGTAGCAAAACTGATTATAACCTTAATGTTTAGACTAATTTAAATATAACCCGATTCGAACCAGAAAAAAAAAAAACAGACCACACTCCGATCCGTGATACACAAAATTTCCGTGAGTATAAACCCGACCCTGACCTAAAAATTCTGTTTGGGAAAAACTATGGATTTAATAACTGACCCGAACCAAATCTGAATCCCGCAAAAATGTTCAAGTGAAGCATAACCCGATTCAAACAAGGAAAAATAATTTTCGTGGGCATGAAATCTGACCCGAACCTAAATATTTTCTTTAAAAAAACCCGAAATATGACTCAAACGAAATCTGAAACCGATAAAAATATTCCAGAGAAATATAACCCGATCCCAGCAACACAAAATACTTTCCATGGTCATAAACCCGACCCAAACCTAAAAAACTTCGTTTGAAAAATCCTGAATTTTGACCCAAACCACATCTAAATCTGACCAAAGTATTCGAAAGAACCATAACGGGATTCGAGTAGGACAAAATAATTTCCGTGGACATGAACTCGATACGAACCTAACACTCCCATTCAAAAAAATACCTGAAATTTGAATCGAACCAAATCTGAATCTGACAAAACTATTTCAAACAAACGCAACCGGATCCAAACAACACAAAATATTTCCATGGACATGAACACAATCCGAACCCAAAAAATTTCTTTGAAAAAATCGCGAACTGAAAGAAATCTTAACTTGGCAGAAATATTCCAGTTGAGCATGAAGAAAAAACTCGAAATCTGAATTGAACCAAATCTGGACCTGACAAAAATATTCCAAAGAACTATAATCCAGTCCAAGCAAGACGAAATAATGTCTATGGACATAAACCCAACTCGAACCTAAAAAATTCAATTTGAAAAAAACTGAAATTTGACCCAAACCACATCTAAATCCGACCAAAATATTCAAAAGAATCATAACTGGATTCGAGTATGACAAAATAATTTCAGAGGACATGAACAAGATCTGAACTTAAAATTTCTATTTGAAAAAATACCTGAAATTTGAATCGAACCAAATCGGAAACTGATAAAAATATTCCAAAGAATCGTAACCGGATCTGAATAAGACGACAAAAAATTTCCATTCACCTGAACCGAATCTGAACCTAAAAAAATTCTTTGAAAAAAATCACGAAATCTGAACTGAACCAAATCTGAACGTGAAAAAAATATTCCAGTGAAGCATGTTCTTATTCGAACAAGGCAGCATAATTTCCGTGAACACGCAAGAAAACCCGAACCCAAAAATTCCATTTGAAGAAAAAGCCGAAATCTGAATTGAAACAAATCTGTTCCCGACAAAAATATTCCAGAGAACCATAATTGTATCCGAGCAAGGCAAAATAATTTCCATGGACATGAATACGACCCGAACATTATAACTCAATATCAAAAAATACCTAAAATCTGAACCCGACAAAAATGTTCTAATGAATCATAACCAGATCCGAACAAGACAAAATAATTTCCATGGACATGAAACCAGTATATGGTTTGGTAACATTTAGGTTGCAATTACATTACGGTAAGTCTTTGATTATATTTAATATCCCGTTAGGTTACAGTTAGGTCACGGTTAAGTTAAAGTTAGGTTAAAGTTAAATAGCATTTGTTTTATGGTTAGAATAAGGATATGTTACAATAAAGTGAAGGCTAGATTACATTTATGTTATATTTAATTTACGGTAAGGTACTGTTAAGTCAAAGTTAGGTTACAGGCAGGTTATGGTTACGGTAAAAAGTTTACGGTTAGGAATTTATCCATAGAGTGGACATTATGCATGATTTGATTAAAAAAAACACTTACTTTTGTTAAATGGCTCTGAAATTATAATACTACATACCAACACTTTAGCTACGAGCGAGTATCGATTTCATTCATGGTATAGTCGGATTTAAGAGTGATATAATTAGTTTGAAATTCAAAATATTTCACTTGCATTTCTATGTGAAAAAAAAATAGTTACGTGACTTAACAGTGATTTTTGATAAATATCAACACTTTAACACGAAAATCACGCAGTCGTTGGATACATATCCCCTTCCACATTTCTCATCGCTCATTTTGAGTATTTTTAGAGCTTAACATTAGCTGTTTTTTAAACCGATTTTTCACACAATCAGTGGCCACGTATTTCAGACAATGCATTTCTGCATGTTTCGAGTTAATGATAAAATCATACAAATTTCAAGTTCTTTTAATATTGTTAATACGGACCCGGGCAACGCCGGGCGGGTCAGCTAGTCTATATTAATAAAATAACAAATCGCTCTGTCTGTGTGTGTGTCTGCGATAGTTAGCGAAAACTACGGTACGTACGAAGCTCGAAATTTTTCTGAGAGTAGCCCAATATCTCTCATGATGCACCTGACGCTCAGAATTTCAAAATTCTATTTATTAACTGAGTAATTAATTAAATTCCAAACCTCACTCTCATAAAAAAATCGCCTTTTTTTCGCTTTTTTTCCTCTTATTCTCTTTATGGTTGGCTGGTTGCATTAAATTTTCGCAGAAATAATTTAAAAAGCTGGGACTGAACTGACCTTTAAAATTCATAGACTGGTAAACTGTCAGTTTAAATGAGGATTTTTTTTTAAATCACAGCTGCAGTACGCCATGGAGGAAAAAGATAGGTGATGGTGAAGTAAACCGAAAAAAAAAAAAGGTTTGCAATATGAAACCATTTATCGCTGAAATTTTAATGTCTCAAACAAAAGCACGAGGAAGGAATTTCGTATTAATAAGACGGATTGGAAGAAATGAATTACAGCTGAAGCATATTTTACGAAGAAATAGTAATTTTTTTAAATGGTTTTTCTATTATATTATTTATTAAAATAAATGTTTGCTTTTAAAATAACTGAAATTGGAAAAATAAAAATAATTAAATGTCAAAATAAAATTAAATAAAATATTGAAAACATATGATTTTAAGTAAAAAATTGTATTACTAAAAGTTTTCTACTTTTTTTCAGAAATTTTTAATACTTTATAACGTAGATAAAAATGTTTATGATTTAACAACATACTAATAATTCCATGTCATTATATAAAATATAGTGATGAAAAGATTCTTTTAAAATCATGCATGAACACTGAAATAATAATATTAATCTAAAATCTAGATTTCAGAGTGCAGACGATTTTAAGATATTAACGAAAGAATGTTGATTTTTCAAGCAAAATCTTAAATGATGCTTCTATATTGATATTTCAAAATCATGTGATAAAAATAATCAAATAATTCATGCCTATGATTGATCTATTTGTATCTTTCATGCATTCTGATCGTGTATTACAGGCAATAATGGCACAAAACGTTATTTTTTAAACGAAATTTTAGTCATCTATTCAATAACAGTTTAAAAGGTAAAAAACAAAAACAAAGAAATACTGGTTTAAACCAGTTTGAATTGATCGGAGTTTCAAAGTACATAGTTTTGTTGGTGCTTATTTGGACTTAATGTAGCGGATTTTAAAGTTACATTTTTTGCATCACCCCAAGACATTATACGGCCACTCTATTAATTTCTTTTTACTGTATGGTTGTACGCATATTTTTAGCATTTCGAACATTAACTGTGTTGCAGTCAAAAAATTACACAACACTTTTCTATGAGTTTATTTTTTTAATCATTGATTAAATTTAAATGTATTCTATTCAATTTAAAATTGTAATATGGCTTTAATTTGTTTTAAAAACAAAAATAAAATAGCTGTTTGGCGTATAATTGTTTGTATCCGCAAACGATTCATTCACCGTAATAAAGTATCAAATAGCAAAGTAAATTATCTGGCAGATATAGCCATAAAAAGAATAGTAGCAAAACTGATTATAATCTTAATGTTTAGACTAATTTAAACAGAACCCGATCCCAACCAGAAAAAAAAAAAAAACAGACCACACTCCGATCCGTGATACACAAAATTTCCGTGAGTATAAACCCGACCCTAACCTAAAAACTCTGTTTGAAAAAAACTATGGATTTGATAACTGACCCGAACCAAATCTGAATCCCGCAAAAATGTTCAAGTGAAGCATAACCCGATCCAAACAAGGTAAAATAATTTTCGTGGGCATGAAATCTGACCCGAACCTAAATATTTTCTTTAAAAAAAAAAAAAAAAAAAAAAAAAAAAAAAAAAGGAAATATGACTCGAACGAAATCTGAAACCGATAAAAATATTCCAGAGAACTATAACCCGATCCCAGCAAGACAAAATACTTTCCATGGTCATAAACTCGACTCAAACCTAAAAAACTCCGTTTGAAAAATCCTGAACTTTGACCCAAACCACATCTAAATCAGACCAAAGTATTCGAAAGAACCATAACCGGATTCGAGTCAGACAAAATAATTTCCGTGGACATGAACCCGATATGAACCTAAAACTTCTATTCGAAAAAATACCTGAAATTTGAATCGAACCAAATCTGAATCTGACAAAACTATTTCAAACAAACGCAACCGGATCCAAACAACACAAAATATTTCCATGGACATGAACACAATCCGAACCCAAAAAAATTTCTTTGAAAAAATTGCGAACGGAACGAAATCTGAAGTTGGCAAAAATATTCCAGTGAAGCATGTCCTTATTCGAACAAGACAGAATAATTTCCGTGAACATGCAAGAAGACCCGAACCCAACAGTTATATTTGAAGAAAAACCCGAAATCTGAATTGAACCAAATCTGGACCCGACAAAAATATTCCAAAGAACTATAGCCCAATCCAAGCAAGACGAAATAATTTCTATGGACATAACCCCGACTCGAACCTAAAAAATTCGATTTGAAAAAATCTGAAATTTGACCCAAACCACATCAAAATTCGACCAAAATATTAGAAAGAATCATAACTGGATTCGAGTATGACAAAATAATTTCCGTGGACATGAACGAGATCCGAACCTAAAAATTCTGTTTGAAAAAATACCTGAAATTTGAATCGAACCAAATCGGAATCTGATAAAAAATATTCCAAAGAATCGTAACCGGATCTGAATAAGACAAGAAATTTCCATTCACATGAACCGAATCTGAACCTAAAAAAATTCTTTGAAAAAATCACGAAATCTGAACTGAACCAAATCTGAACTTGAAAAAAATATTCCAGTTAAGCATGTCCTTGTTCAAACAAGGCAGCATAATTTCCGTGAACACGCAAAAAAACCCGAACCCAAAAATTCCATTTGAAGAAAAAGCCGAAATCTGAATTGAACCAAATCTGTTCACGACAAAAATATTCCAAAGAACCATAACTGTATCCGAGCAAGGCAAAATAATTTCCATGGACATGAATACGACCCGAACATTAAAACTCAATATCAAAAAATACCTAAAATCTGAACCGAACGAAATCTGAACCCGACGAAAATGTTCTAATGAATCATAACCGGATCCGAACAAGACAAAATAATTTCCATGGACATGAAACCAATATATGGTTTGATAACATTTAGGTTGCAATTAGATTACTGTTAGTCTTTGATTATATTTAATTTCCCGTTAGGTTACAGTTAGGTCACGGTTAAGTTAAAGTTAGGTTAAAGTTAAATTGCATTTATGTTATGGTTAGAATAAGGATATGTTACAATAAAGTGAAGGCTAGGTTACATTTATGTTATATTTAATTTACGGTAAGGTACTGTTAAGTCGAAGTTAGGTTACAGGCAGGTTATGGTTACGGTACAAAAGTTTACGGTTAGGAATTTATCCACAGAGTGAACATCACGCATGATTTGATTAAAAATAACACTTACTTTTGTTAAATGGCTCTGAAATTATAATACTATATACCAACCTTTTAGCTACCAGCGAGTATCGATTTCATTCATAGTATAGTCGGATTTAACAGTTATATAATTAGTTTGAAATTCAAAATATTTCACTTGGGATTTCTAAATGAAAAAAAAAAATTAGTTACGTGACTTAACAGTGATTTTTGGTAAATATAAACACTTTAACACGAAAATCACGCAGTCGTTGGATACATATTCCCTCCCGCGTTTCTCATCGCTCATTTTAAATTTCAAGTTCGTTCAATATTGTTAATACGGACCCGGGCAACGCCGGCCGGGTCAGCTAGTATTAATAAAAGAACAAAACGCTGTGTCTGTCTGCGTGTGTGTGTGTGTGTGTGTGTCTGCGATGGCTAGCAAAATCTACAGCATGTACGAGACTCAAAATTTTTTTGAGAGTAGCCCCAAATCTCTCCTGATGCACCTGAGCTTCAGAATTTCGAAATTCTATTTATTAACTGAGTAATTAATTGAATTCCAAAGATCACTCTCATAAAAAATCGCCTTTTTTCTTCTTTTTTTCCCTTCATTTAGTTATGGTTGGTTGGTTGCATAAAATTTTCGCATAAATAATTAAGAAAGCTGGAACAGACCTTTAAAATTCATAGACTGGCAAACTGTCAGTTTAAATGATGATTTTTTATCACAGCGGTTGTAAACCATGGAGGAAAAAGATAGGTGGTGGGGAAGTAAACCGAAAAAAGGGTTGCAATTTTAAATCATTTATCGCTCAAATTTTAATGTCCCAAACAAAAGCATGTGGAAGGGATTTTGTATTAATAAGACGAATTGAAAGAAATGGATTACAGCTGAAGCATATTCTACGAAGAAATAGTAATTTTTTTAAATGGTCTTTTTTCTATTGTATTATTTATTTAAAAAACTGTTTCCTTTTAAAATAATTGAAATTGATAAATTCGAAATAATTAAATGTCAAAATAAAATTAAATAAAATATTGAAAACATTTGATTTGAACTAAAAATTGTATTACTAAAAGTTTTCCTTTTTTTTCTGATCTTTTTAATACTTTATAACGTAGATGAAAAAATGTTTATGATTTAACGACATATTAATTACTCTATGTCAATATATAAAATATATTTATGAAGCGCGAAAACTTAAATAACAAATATTAGTCTAAAATCTAGATTTCAGAGTGCAGATGATTTTAAGACATTAACGAAAGAATGTTAACTTTTCAAGCAAAATCTTAAATGATATGAAGTTATATTGATATTTCAAAGTGACGGCTAGGTTACATTTGTGTTATATTTAACTTACGGTAGAGTACTGTTAAGTCGCAGTTAGGTTACAGACAGATTATGGTTACGGTACAAAAGTTTACGGTTAGGAATTTGTCCACAGAGTCAACATTACACATGCTTTGATTAAAAATATACACTTTTGTTAAATGGCACTGAAATTATAATACTATATACCGATCTTTTATCATCGCGTATCGATTTCATTCGCGGTATAGTCGGATTTAAGAGTGATATAATTAGTTGGAAATTCAAAATATCTCACTTGGGATTTCTATGCGAAAAAAAATAATTAGTTACCTGATTTAACAGTGATTTTTACGGATAAATATTAACACTTTAACACGAAACTAACGCAATCGTTGGATACATGTTCCCTCCCGTGTTTCTCATTGCCCATTTTAAATATTTTTAGAGCTTAATATTGTTGTTGTTTTTAAAACAGATTTTTCACAAAGTCAGCTGCGACGTATTTCAGACAATGCATTTCTGCATGCTTCCAGTTAATGATAAAATCATACAAATTTCAAGTTCGTTTAATATTGTTAATACGGACCCGGGCAACGCCGGGCGGGTCACCTAGTGTCAAATATAAGTATAGTTACTGAATAGTTTTAAATACTTGCTTTGACGACAAAAAAGATGTCTCTACTTTAATTTCCATATATATATATATATATATTATAATCAAAATACTCAGTGATTTGTCATAGCATATATATCCCAAATTTATTAAATATTTATTTGGATTTCAAGAATTTAAAAATTAGAAGCATGTTATAATTGTAAAATCCCCAATGCTACAATTATAACATTTTTGAACATGTTGATGATGATTAAAATGAAAACATATTAAACAATAGCATTCTTTCAAAGTAAAAATTTCTATTTATGATTAATCTGAAATAAACTTCTAAACATTATAAATAAAAAGAGGCAAATGGAATGCACCATTGCAGCTACTGAGCCTTAGTGGAATGTCTTTCATTAGACTGATGTATTTCGTGAAAGAGCTAATGTTGCAAAAATAGTTTCGATGCAGTTTTTGAATGAATTATGAATGCAGTCTAGTACTCAAAGATTAAAAGATCTTCTGGTAAAAATATTTAAATTCCGTTTTTTTTTTTTTTTTTTTTTTTTTTTTTTTTTTTTCACACAGTGCGTTAGTACGCATCGACTTTATAATGATGAAAGTTATGACTTGGTGCATGTTAGATGTATTTTATACGAATATTTGAATAATAACTATTGTATTATTAGAAAGTTTTACCTTTTCATATTTTGACAAGAGTGTTTTTTTTTTTTAACACACATCCAGTTTTGATTTGTTTTTAATTTAATAATTATGTTAAAGCGTTTGCACAGATATCATATAGACACCGAGTTTTGCGTATTTTTTCTGGCGCAAACTAGGCAAATCCTACTTAAAAATACCTACTCAGAGTACCAGTTACCTACATATTTTTTTTCTATTTTAAAAAGGAAATTAAAATAAATAAAAAAAAGTTTAATTAATAGCTATAGAACAAAATAAATGATATAATTAAATAAATTAAATAAAAATTTTATTAATAAATAAACAACAATAGCCGAATCATCATATTTCGTAAAATAAAGACATTTTGGTTCCTCTTAAGTACCCTAAAGCATATATAAGATCTCGGCCAAAACATTTTTTTTTTTTGAAGATTTTATTTATTAACATCCCTAGCTTGTGATAAATTATCGTGAAACGTCTTTTCATTTTTAACTAACTAGCCAGTCGGATCGAGAATAACAGAATTAAATATACCTAAAATTACCTAAATAACCTAGGATTACTTTTTAAAATATTGCTAAAACCGTACTATTTTTTCTAAATAATTTTTTTAAAATGCCTTTTTTTAAATTGATTATTTACTCTTATTTTATTTCCAATAGAAAAAAAAATTTCATTTGACTACCTAAATCGTAAGCGAAATGGCATGCGTCATCATTTTTACTGATTTTGGCGATAAAAGGGTTACTAAAGGAAACAAACACAGGAACTTTCTCTTCTTTTGCTGTGTATCAGACAAAAATAAATGGCCATAATTATTTAAATAATCAATTACAAAAAACCATTTCGTATTTTTTGATAAAAAAAGAAAAGTAAAGTAAAGTAAAGATTAACGGAAGTTAGACCAACTTAAAGTTATAAAACAATTAATTAAATTATTAGATAAAATATCAAAGAAATTTTCGTTGAAAAGAAAAAGAACTTCTCCTTTCCGGCAAAATGGAATCTTATTAAAACAAAATTAAGAAAACTTTAAAAATAAAAAATGAAACTGTATATTTCAGTATAAATAGCATATAATAAATTAGATCGGGAGGCGAAAGCACGCATAATCACCCCATGGTTAAAATTTCAGAATTAATTAAAAGTCAATTCACATAGTAAAAGGCAAGCGATCTACCAAGTCATAACTTATAGGAATAACCTAAAAACTCGATTTTAACCGTTGGCTCGTAGCTTTAAAATTGTGTTTTCTGCACCCAGTCCTGCATGTTTTCATAGCAGGAAATACAGTAGTAAGCCTACAAGTCAACCCTAAAATTCAAGTTTCCACGCGGTTTCACCAAGATATTATTTGGCCGACCGATTGCGTTTAGTTTTAACTAATTATGGAATTTTAGCCATGAACTCGATAAGGTGATTGTATGTTCTGTCGCCTCCTTCTCTTCATGTTTCAGGTTGAGAACATGAATTAATGTACGATCAAAACAAATTGGAAACGTTTCCAAGAATCAGCAACAGCAAAAGAAACTTCGTTTTTGCAAATATGTCTTTAAGTAGCGAATATACAAGGTGTTCATAGTTAAATTCACAATACTCAGAGTGTTCTGTTGCGTGATCTAATTCAGAGAATGATGGCCACTTTTTAAAGGACATTAAACAAGATTCCACGGAAAAAATAGTCACCGATAGGGGGGAAAATATGACGCTGTGTAACAGAAATGAGAGTTTTTAAAAATGCAGAATGAATTGTAAAATCGTTAAATATGCTAAATAAAAGGTAATTTTATTTCAGTATTGATTCTGCATTTTTTACAACGCTCTTTTCTGTTACACAATGTTACATATTCTTCTAACGTTGCTTTTTGGAGAAAAGAAAATTCGAGAAATCCTTCTTCCCTCTTCTTGTAAAATCTTCTTGCAAAATTTGGAGTCATTCTTTCAGTTAGATTGTGCTACAAAGTACTCTGAGTACTGTCAATTTAATTATGACCATCCCATTTATTATTTTTTGAAATTTCTAAAGCTTAAGGACGTCTTTCAAGACCTTAAGAGACTTAGAAAATATTGTTGTGAATCTTTCTTTTTCGTTACACTATATTTCATGCGATTAAAAAAGAATTGTTTTTTTCAAAGTGTATAGTACTGTTTAAGTGTCATAATGTTTACGTTGTGCGATTTTATTAGCGTATTTCATCTCAGTCGATAGATCCCATGATTATTCATGCATGTTATAAAATTGATAAGATGCTCAGTAACTTTTATTCTATCCCTTTCTTAACACTAGATCGTCCAGATGGTATCAATTGAACACCGATAAAATGGTGAAATATCGATTCGAATCAGAATTTTTTCGTAATATCAGTTAAATTTTAAATATAGGACACTCAATTAAATAAATAAGAAACCAGTTTTAAATAAAATTCCTGGTGTTAAAATATTTTTATTAATATTGGTAATTTTTTTTGACAATCTAGTGTTAAACCATTCAATTAATATGTTTTCTCGTAGTTGCTAAATCAAATTCTGTATCTTTTCCAAGTTAGAATTTCACATTGTTAAAAAAAACGGCAAGAGTAAGAAGTCACGGTATTGACGGTTTTGAATCTTAAACCTAAACGTGTGTTCTATATTTCAGTATTCAACCATAATTTATCGTCTTCTTCAAGTCCTAGTTAAAATTTCAAGTTAGTGGGCCACACATTGGGATATTTATAACTTTTAAGTTTAGGAGAGCATAGACACTTAAGGTATACTGAAATTGAATTCAATTATCGATTTATTCCGGAACATCTGCCTAATATAAATCCCCGAATAGATATGAATTACAATAAAGTATTTTTATCAAATGTACTTCTTAAAGGAACTGTAAGACTTACAGTCAGACTTCTATTAACCGCTCTTGTGAACAGTTCTGTCTTAAGTACTGGGAATAATCTCGTGTTGTATGATTGTGATCTCCATTATAAAATATTTCTATATATCCATTAAATTAATATAGGCATGAATTGTGTTTTTCCAGTAAAAAAAACGTATTCATGATTCCAATGCATAGTTTTAACATGTATATACTTTACATTATGCAAAAAATTGAAGACGCCACATACACGCTTTAAATAAAATTGATGTAACAGTTATTTAAGGAAAATTACACGACTTGTGTACAATTTTAAAACAATCTATTTAATAAATATCACAAAACCTTACCTTTGATGGAAGAATATCATTTTAACATAGCATTTGTCAATCTGTCAAACTTTAAAAAGTTCTGCATTAATCTATAGAGAAAAAAAGAATATTTTAAAAACTATCTTTTCTAAAATAATTTGCAAGCAGTTATAGAGAAAAAAAGTACATTTACAAAAATGTAAAACCAATTATATTGGATCAAGTAACTATCAATGACTTTTACTAGAACTAATATCAGAACTAATGATCGACCAGTTTCATTTTCATTTTCTGTCTAAAATCAGAGTTTCGCAGAAAATCCGTTGCCAAATGCCAAAAATTTGTATTCTTCCTCTATGAATTTTCATCTTTATTCATTCATTTGAGCTGATCGCTCATATGAAATAATCTTTATTTATTGCTCTGAATTTCACTATCTATGATCGTCAGTCATCACTGACTCAAAACGCGAGTGTAAATTGTAAAGCAAGAAATGGATATATAGCTAAAATTTGAAGACACTTTTCATGCGCTGATTAATATATGCAGACTTAACAGGAACATAAAATGTTTAGTTTGAAAACACAGAAAGAAGTGTTTCGAATAATTTTTGAGAAATTTTAAATGATCATTTTCAAAAATCATCATAAAATATAAATCGCTGCATGTATGCCTAAAACTTTTTATGTATTAGATGAAATTCGGGAAGTTGTAAAATCATTTTGCGTAGTTAATGAATCAAATACATTTTACTGTCTTAAATCATTTTGCTGAGGCACAGAAAGCCACAGGTATAATTACACGTATACTTCATTTATAATTGTGTATACGTATGTGTTTATTAATTACTTATAAAAAATGTACAACATTTTTGCTTTCGACCGAAATAGAAAGATTACTGGAGTTCGGTTTCGGTTTTGGCAACAAAAACCTTTTTTTGATTGATCGTCAATGAGAACATTTGATTCAATACGGTCAGCTTTTTTTTCTTCCTGCATTTAACCTTACCCCCCAAATCCTAATATCCTCCTTAAATTCATTCGAAATTTTCTTCTTGATGATATAGATTAATTCTACATGAAAAAGATTTAGTGGTTTTGTAAAAGAAAAATATAGATACAGGTTTGTTTCACAAATGGAACATTGTCAATGAAAGGAGTATAATACAAAAACAAAATAAGGCTAGTTGGATGTTCCAACTAGCCTTATTTTCTAAAGCTTTCTTCTGTGTTATACCTATCAAACATGTTAACTATGATACTAATGTCAAAAACAGTTATGTATGTGGATTTTTAAATATTATCAGTTTAATACTACACCAACTTTGATTTTCATCTTAAATTTTATTGTTTCATGCAAGTAGTTGGGATAAAAACGATTTAATCTCGATAGTGATATTTTATAAAATCAATATTTTTCGTTATTCTGTTGTGCGTCAGCTGTTTGTAAATAGCTACCGATTCTGAATCAGCCACCAATGTACAACAGAACTACGAAAAGCGAGAAAATTACACAAAAATTAGTCTAATACACGAATAGAATTCTGCCGGAATTTTAGCCATCAACTCAATGACGCAATGATCTGTACTCCACTCCTCGATCTATGAATAATGAAACATAATTTTAGAAATACTTATTTCTCGACATTCTAAACGTACTCTAGAAAAAATTTCTTAAATTTAAATTTAAACGCTTGGGTGGGAATAGTAAACTTAAAAACAAATTTATATAAAATAAAACGTTAATAATGTGCAGAAGTTTCACCTCAATATACAATAATAAAACTTTTAAACTGTCTCAATTTTAGCTAGAAGGATATGATATTTCAAAATCTATATTAAATGCGCCAAAAATTCTTGAAACTGGCAAATATCATACGAGAGAAATCAAAAAGGGTATGTAGCATTCAGCTGTTGCATCTTAGACTTGCAGGAATATTTTCTATTCACTCGCAGCTGATTTATATTTTTGAAAAATTTTATTCTAGGACAGATTTGTATCACAAGTCTCTTTTTCTTTTATTCATACGAATTTAAGTTTTGCTGCTTGTATTCACGCAGGCATTTTCCCAGAAGTAGATGAAATATTTTACGCTTTTTCGGGTTTCGTATTTAAAAAGTAAAACCATTAAAAGATCACTTCTGTGTTCGTCTTTCGTTTGTCATAGCCATTTTACTTGTAAACTATGGAACATGGAAATTAAAATTAGAATAGATAATGAAGGCTATTGTCCCAGATATTTACAGAGAATATTAAATATTCATAATTTTAAAAAAATGTAGGGGGGCTATTTAAAGTACTTGAAAATAAAATATTTTCTTTGTATATTATGTTGGGAATCTTGTGAAAGCTTTCGTAATTTAGAACTCAAAACAACAGTTATTTTAATTTTAGGTATTATTTAGATATTTTTCAGAGATATAGGCAAAAATGTAAAGCAAAATTATGCCCCTTCTATCTATTTTCGAATGTACTGGAACTAAAATTATGAACAAAATTGGAGATATTAGGAGTTAATTTAACCTTGCTGGAAAATTCTAAAGATTACCCCAGATCACATACTTTTTGAGAAAATTACAATTTTTCGTTACATACAAATTTAGATTTGAGGGCGCTCAAAAGCATTCAAAAGCGCAGTAAATACGTATTGTTGCAGAAGTATAAAAGATTAAAGTTTAGAATTCCCGAAAAGAAAAAATGCTGCTAGGGAAGTGTACCAGTAGTGGGCTACGTACCAATAGTGGGCCACCAGTTTTCCAAGTTGAAAAACAAGTTTTCTAGTCCCCCCCTGTCAGATAACAAACTAATTGTTGATTGGCTGGAACCCTTATCTGTTATCAGGTAAAGGGTCAACTTCGGTATTCTCATAGTTTTTGAGCTGGAATGGGGTTTTTACAGACTGTACGAAAAAACTAAAGAGAAGCTAAAAATTTTTTACGTAATCATCAAAACTTCTAAATATGTTTTCATTATTGTGTATATTTAAATGTAGAAACGTAAGAAAAATATAACTTCTGTACAGTATGTATTAAACTCAAGAATGGAGTAGCCCTCTTCTAGGGAGGGAGGGGGTGGCCCTACTGGAGCATCAGAAAGTTACTATGGCCCACTACTGGAGCCTAGAGGAAGGTAACATTTTTTATTTTTCATTTTTTCTAGATAATAATTTTAAAAATTTGAATGTTTATTCTTATACATAAAGGTAAGGACTAGGCTAAAAAATATTTTTTTTTAAATTCACTAATACTTTAATAATATTAGATAAATGTTCTTAAGTGGCCCACTACTGGTGCATTCAACTTAATTTTCCAAGACCTTTTCGGAGAAATATATAAGATAGGGGTGGCGTACTTTATGCACTATCGGCTTTTAAAGCGTAGATAACACGGCTTTAAAAAATCTAGTAACGATCTAGCAAATCTTTTTTAGCAACGATTTTTTTTTAAATAATACATTTACCAATTAATATTTTTTTTATAGAAGTAATACTTGCACTTGACGTTTTTTTCTTTAAGCATCTTGAGAAAAGCACAATGCAATTTTCTATGTTTAATTGTGAAAAAAGTAAGATATGAAGAATGTTCTCAAACAGTCTAAGTAAGATTGATGATAATATCAATCAAGATAAGAAATAGTTGTATAGGAAATCATGATAAAGAATGATGATAGTATGCATAAAGTTAAATAATATTTGCACAGGAAAACATGATTAGTATTTATAATAATATCAATCAAGGTAAACAACTTTTGCACAGAAAATCATGATAAAGATAGATCATAAAATCAATCAAGGTAAAGCAATTTGCACAGGAAAGTATGGTCAATGTTGTACTCCTCCACTGAACATGTCTTTTTTTTTCATAAGTTTATTGCAAACACACAAAAAATTTACACAAATTGCACTGACATTTCCTTGCATTTGGAAGTTAATATCGCTTTTTATAATACCAGCCGCCCTTGGTGACCAGTTTGATATCCTTTAAATTTATACCAAACATTGCATCACAATACGTTTATTCATAATTCAATTTCGCCTGCTCTATTGTGTGCCAAATTCAGAAAATTCTGCTAGAAACTTAAAAAAATCGGTATTTTTATACTGACCGGACACAAATGATAATTCGCCAAACAATCTTCCTGTGGCATTTTTTCGTATTTTATTAGTTTCATTTAAAATATAATTCTTTCACTTGTAGCCTCCATGAACTTGTCAAAATTAATTTTATTATTTTGGCAACGAAAAGCCAAATGATATTTTTGTTAATGAAAAAAATAAATTTTTGTGTTTTTGTTAATATGCAGAAAGCGTTCTACTTATTTTTATTTTACAAATAACATAATATAGGGAACTGATTTTAATTAATTTTTGATATTATGCAAAATAGAATGATTTTAATTGATTACTTGATATGCTGTAAATAGAAATAGCGCAACAGTGGCTAGTACACACTCATTTCATTTATATTGCATAGCTTTAATTTTAAACTAAAACGTTTAAAAGTCATGAATTTTTTTTTTGTTTTTGTTTTTTTAAGTTATAGAAAACTAAAAATAATAATATTTGAAAACTCCATAACTGTAGTGAAAAAGAAAAAAGTAAATAAATCAGATTTACCTTTGTCTAAATCCTTCTAAATTCACGTTTACACAATAACTGATGATTTGCGTTTTATTCAGATGGTGCTATTGACAAATTAACAAAAATTATCATAATTTTTGTGCCGCATACGTAAGCGGATATATATATATATATAAACTATATATAGATTAGCCAAACATTAAGAAAAATCAGTGTAGCACTACGGTGATTATTAATCAAAAAAGTTTTAAAAAAAACATAAAAATCTTAAAATTTAACATAATTTAATATCTGACATAATACAGGCATTTTGCAATTATTATCAAGCTCGGAAAAAATAATAAAAAATCATATATATTATAAAGCAGAAGTTCTAAAACTTCCAAACGGGTGTTTTCAAAAACTACCCGATGGATCTTTTTGCAGATTATATCATTCGATAGGAAATATTTTTGCGGAGGTTTATAATACAAATATACAGGGATAACTCTGATTTTTCGTACTAAATTTCGTATTTTTCAGTTATTTTTGACGAAAGGGTTGCCAGTACTTATTTTTTGGCGAAAATTATCATTACTAAAGAAATGAAAAAGGATATATCTGTTAGAAATATTACAAACATCTTGCAAATAAAGGCAAAAAATATTTACTGATAATAAAATAACTATTGATAACAAAAATAATAATAATAATAATAATAAAGAAAAACCATTTAATGAGACATGATATCATAAAAAAAATATTTATCTTAAAAATAAAAGAAATATTTGTAACGCTTAAAAAATAACGTGAATTATTACATTTGATGCAACATTTGGCGACTTATCCTTGCGTTAGAATAAAAAAAAATAACTTGAAAATTTGATTAAATGAATTTTGAACGATATTTATTTTCCTTTCTATTATTTCCTTTCTCTTTTTTATCAAATTTCGATAGTATATAACTTACTCCAGAGAAAGGCAGATCTAATTATAAAAGTAATTGTGAGTTATATGTTTGTTTCTTTGAGATTTTTTTTTTTTACTTTTGTCGGCAAAGAATTAAGCCAAAAATGCATATGTCTAACATTAGGTTGCAATAAAGTTGTTTTTTCCAAAAAGGAGATTTTTTTGGAGTATATTTTAGTATTCAATTGTAAGTTCAATAAACATAAGTTAATATTTTAAAAATTGTAATCAAATATTTAAATTTTAGCTTCAGTGTGAAATTCTGCCACACACATATATACTGTAAAATAATGTCATTCTTTTTCAAAAGTTTTTCACCGTAATTTTGAAAATTGTAATCAACAAACAACCTTTTTTGCGCCATTTTGTCAAATTCTCTTCCAGGGAAAATTAGTTTCAAAATTTACAAACTGAACAAGGAAATCTATGCAATCTAAATGAAATTTATGCAATTTCGCGTTATTACTATCGATAAATTCAACATTTTGAAATAAACATTGCCTGCTGAAAAAACTGGCACAGATGTCATATATGCACCACATTGGCGCGATTGCAACAAAGCGTCGATTTTATGTTCATATGGTAGCTCGGCTATTGTATATTTATTAATAAACTATTTACTCTTATTTATTTTTTTTAAATGATGTAAATTGTTTTATTTTATAATTTTTAACAAAACATTATTTATTTATTTTTATTTCCTTTTTAAAATAATAGAAAACAATTAATATATATGTAATTGATATTTTAAAATGAAGTTTTCGCCAAATTTGTGTGAAAAAAGAAAAAAAAATGCACAAATGTGGTGCATATATGGCATATGTGCCAAAATATTTTACAAATCTGTTTTAATTAGCCATTTCTTCTTCAATTTTCTTCATATTTTTCCTGCGTTAGATAATATTTAAAATGATATTGGACTAATCTTCGATAATTGAACACCGCCAAGTAGCATATGTACTATATTATTGAAAGTTTTACTGGCACACATATTACATATCACCGAGGTAAGTAATAGACTTTAAATTGGCATTATTTTGTCTGACATATTAACCCGACTATTAATATTTATTTATAAATATAATGTTTATTTACTTTATAAATTGTATAAATTGTTTTGTTATATACTTATTAATTAAACTTTTTTCATCAATTTTTATTACTATTTAAATAATATAAAATAATTTAAATATACACATGTAATTGGTATTCGAAAACAATGTTTTCGCCAAATTAGCATAAAAAATTATCGCGCCAAACTTGGCGCATATGACATCTTTGCCATTTTGTTTATGTATTAAGGAGACTTCTAGATCATCAACGATGTTATAGAAAATTTGTCAGATTATTTTATTTGAGATTATTAAATTTATGGTTTTTCATTATGAAACAAACGAAGAAAAGAAATTTTACTATGGATGCAACTACAGAATTAACGACTGCTTGGTGTTTTTTTTTTTTTTTTTTTTTTTTTTTTTTTTTTATCGAAAAGGCAATTTTTTAATTATTTGTTTACTTTTTTTTGTTTACATTATTATAATAATTTTTTCCATTTTTATATACGCATCACCTTAGCGCGTTTTTTTTTTTTTTTTTTTTTTTTTTTTTTTTTTTTTTTTTTTTAAATCTGACATTAGTTTGGCAAACACTAAGTTTTCAAATACCAGTTACATATTATATTATTTTCAATTATTTTCTGTTATTTTAAAAAGGAAACAATAATAAATAAGTGAAATTTAATTAAAAACTATAGAACAAAATAGTAAAGAAAAGTAAAGAAACATTTTATTAGTAAATAAACAACAATAACCAGATTATGATGCAATCCATAAAATCACAATTTTGTTGCAATCGCGCCAACGTGATACATACATGACACCTGGCCAAAATATTATTGGCTATATTATTATTTATATATTTTTATATTATCTGGTACTACTTTATAATCCCATCGACCAAAAAACTGCTGCATTTAAAATATAAGATTAAATGTCAATAATGGATTATCGTAAATGTCACTTTCATTTGACATTAAACGTGTTACATGCGTTTGTTACGTTATCAACTATTTTTTGATTCGACGTTTTATTTGTATTTCCATAAATATTTTAGTAATTTATTGATTCTTTTGTTATTTAAAATGAAAGTTATATCCGTTTGTATAATATGGTGAATCGTTTTGCAATATGTATAATTTGGCGAAATTGATCGATGGAATAATAAAGTAGTACCTATTATTTGTTAAAATTCTATCTGGATATTTAAGTTGACAGAACTCGCGTACTTTTCAAGTCTCCGTAGAGGCATTCGCCAAGCTGTCGTTAATTCTGGGTTTTAGCCTTATGTATTTTTCATCTGCAGTTATTTTACTATCACTAAAAAAGGAATATTTGCAATGCGCAGGAAAAATCTTCGGAATAACAATGATATCGAATTAAATATATATATATATATATATATATATATATATTTGCAATTAATTTATCAATCATTCAGGTTAAAGCAAATTCTTTAAAATTGGCTAAGAAAAAAATATACATGAAATACCGACAGTAGAAAATTTTGTTTTTAATGATTATGTTGCAGTTTTAATTAACATTTAAGCCCTATCAACAGAATTTTATCAAAAATTAACTATTAAATACTTTTTCATTACCTGTCGAACCCCCGCCCCAAGAAAACTATCGCCAAGGTATAAGATTAAATGCCAATAATAGATGATTGTAAACTTCACTTTCATTTGACAATAGACACGAAATAAGTCTATCGTTATAAATGTTTGACGCCAAAAATCATAATGGAATTGATTACAAGCTGAAGTTTTATTTTTCTACAAAATTTAGCATAAAGATTATCCCCTATTTAAAAGCTACATGTTTGCAACTGGTTTAAAAAAATGAAGAGGCAATGAAACTGATGTAATTTTAATTTTACTCAAATAATTCAGCTTTAAAACACACCTTTTATGCTTCATTGTTCTAATAAATATATAAGTTAAAACACTCTTTTTTACACATTTTGCTATGCACTTTGCTGGAACAGACCAAGGTAGAGAGAAAATTGTAGTAGACCTGCCAGGAGAGGACGGTTATTAAAAAATGTAACGCAACATGTAATGGAGATTGTATTTAGGCTACCAGATCTACACATAGTGCAAGTTCAGATTCGGGAGTTTAAGAATTGACATATGATAATGTGCGATATGAAAATTAATAGAGTTTGATAATCATTGCAATTCTTTCTAACAAAATAATGTGATGAGTAGATAACATTTTGATTCCTGCTGTCATAACGGTCTCATTTTCATATCAAACTCTACTATAAATGATAAAACAAGAGAGATAGTACTTAATTACCCAAATTTTGTCCAAGGCATACAATAGTGCAATATCACAATGTCATTGGCACTGGCTTCGTTTTCAGCATTGCGGAAGAACATTCCAGGTGATGGTATACACTGCTTTAAAAACGAAATTTCAAATCACCATTTTGTTTGAGTCAAGATTCGTTTAGAAAAATGGACCAGCGTAGCGGGCATAGCCTGCTAGTGTATTGATAAAAGAATATTGCATAATGATTAATTGAAGTTTTCAGGAAGATAGGAGAAAGTATATAAATACTCATGCAATATGATTGTCAGTTGGCGAAGCTTCTGACGTTGAATTATCAATGATTTATTAGGTATAGAGGGCATTTCCCCTCATTTTGAGTGTAAAATATATATGTCCTCTGAATCTACAATTTTTTTATATGTTTTAGTTAAATCATTTTTGTAAATTTTTCTTATTACCTATGCTGTTTTCACGTATCTCTAACAGGACATACATGTACCACCAAGTGTTCCCGTGGTTAGGAATCACTGATTTAGGCGAATTTTGATTAACAGTTTCATAAATAAAGATATATTTATTTCTATAGTGTAGCGAAGCAATATTCCTAATCTAAAAAGTTATTAAATCTTTTAGATTATTAAATCACAAGATTTTAAGAAATACACCTTTTACACATAAACATTTTAATAAACAATTTTATTTTACGTGTAATGAAAAATTAAAAACAAATATTGACATGCTTTAGTTCCATCTTATAAAAACCATAATCATAATAAAAAGAAATGAAGAGATAAAAAATTCTGTTTAATGAAAGCAAATTGTGTCTCATATCAATTTGTCCCTTATAAGGGAGTCTATTGAAATTTATACACGTAAAAATTTTGTTTGCAATTATAATTTTTCTTTCAATATTCATAAGTTATGGTTAGAGTTTATAAATAAGTTGCTCGTGAAAGCTTGAGTAGCTTGAACCAAGCTGATAATTAATTTTGATCATGGTATATTTTAAATTTATTATTTTTACAATAGTGCGCGTGGTTTTTAATTTACATATCATTGTCGCGAGCCGTTTGTATTGACCATGAAACGATTCGCATTTTTATTTTCTTCTATCTTCAATAGAAGAAAGTATTGCAATCGAAATTTTTTTCGACTTCCGGTTTTCGACGGATTTACACGTTTTAGGGGTCAGAGATTCCAAAAAACATGTTTTTACAAAATGTCTGTCTGTCCGTGTGTCTGTGTGTCTGTGTGTCTGTATGTCGCCATTCTACCATCAAAAAGTGTATGAAGTTATGCATATTGAAGTTATGCAATTGAACCAAATTTTTTGCGAATGCTTTTGGCTGTGGCAAGCAAGTCCTCCTACAATTTTGAAATATGCCGCCGGAAGGGGGCGCTGCTATCGCGATTTTTGTGCCATTTTCAATATTGTACCGACCAAAAGTATATGAAGTTATGTATCGAATTGAACCAAATTTTTTGTGTATGTGTATGACTATCGCTAGTTGGTCCTCCCTGAATTTGAAAAAAATCCGTCGGAAGGGGGCGCTGCAATCGCGATTTTTGTGCCATTTTAAATATTGTACCGACCAAAAGTACATGAAGTTATGCATCGAATTGAACGAAATTTTTTGTGTAAGTGTATGGCTATGGCTAGTTGGATCGCCCTGAATCTGAAAAAAATCCGCCGGAAGGGGGCGCTGCAATACCGAATTTTATGCCATTTTCATGGCTGCCAACTACTACGCCTAATTAAAGACGAATAAATACATCAGAAACTGAAATTTTAGCAGATAATCAACAATATGGAGTATAATACATACCACTGAATATATTTGGCATACATTTTACTGAAACTTTTTTTTGGTTCCAAACATGTTTATGTGATTTAAATAGGCGTAGAAGTTGGCAGTTCTGCATTTTGAATATTGCACCACATAAAAGTGTATGAAGTTAGTTCTAGTACTGAACTAAACATTTTGTATATGATTATTTTTTGGTAAGGCAAGTAGGTCCTCCCTGAATTTGAAAAAAAATCTGCTTATCATTCTATTGTCCATCGGCTCGTGCAGAGACGGAAATTCGTTTTTGCTTCGATTAATTGATTGAAGCAGAAATTTAAGATGAAAATCAAAGTTGGTAAGGTATTGAATTAAAATTATTAAAGCATTAAAATGATTAACTATTTTTTATATTAAAATGTATGTATGAGATAGAAGAAAGTTTTGGGATTGGCACATCCAACTAGTTATTTTTATTATGATTATGGTTCTTATAAGATGAAACCGAAACATGACAATATTTGTTTTTAATTTTTCACTACACCTATCAAGTAAAATAAAATTGTTTATTGAAATATTCCTAGTCTTTTCTGATTTCATCTGGCCGGATATTTTCTTTAAAAATAGAATATATATGAAACACGAGAAATGCCTGATGAACAGAGCATTCATCATACAATTGAAATCAAAGGACTCAAATATCTTTCAGCTATTGCATGTCAGATCTACAAGGAAAAAAAGTTTATCTCATTGAACTGGTTTATATTTTCCGAAGAATTCTTTTCCAGATTTCAAATCTGTATCACAGATTTCCTTTTCTTTTATTCACATATACGATACAGTCGAATTTCCTGCTTGTAGCTTATATGCACCGAAAGATTTTTCTGGCAATAAACGAAATATTATAAACTTAAGATGTTTTCGACAAATATAATGCAATGTTCTCTGTTTAGCTATAACAATAAAAAGTTAAAAAAAAATTTCTTAAAAACGCACTTTTATAAGGATTATCTTTAAAAATATGCAGTTTTTAACGTTTGCAATTCATGCGGTATTAGACATACATATGAGACTATACATGAAATTACACATGAGACTAACTTTCTCACCTAAAATTGTCAATTTACTTCATGTGTTTTTCGTTAAATCAGTTTTGTGATCTACACCATTACCGATTTTATTTTTACGTACTCATAGATGGCCGCAATGTACTTCCAGGGGTTCCCTATGTTAGGAATCACTGACTTAGGCGAATTTTGAATAATAGTTTCATTGATAAAGAGACATTTGTTTCTATTGCGTAGAGCAGAAATATTCCTAATATTTTCTGACTTTATCTAGTCGGATATTGTCTTTAAAAATAAAATTTATATCAAATAATGGAAAATGCCTCAAGAACAGCGCATTCACCATACAATTCAAATCAAAAGGCTCAAATATCTTCCAGCTATTTCGTGTCAGATCTACAAGGGAAAAATAATTTTTCTCATTGCTTTGCCTTATATTTTCCGAAGATTTCTTTTCCAGGTTTGAGATCTGCATCACCGACTTCCTTTTGTTTTATTCACATAGACGATATAGTAAAATATCATGCTTGTAGCTTATATGCACCGAAAGATTTTTTTCCAGCAATAGACACATTATAGAGGATGCTTCTAGCAACAGAAGTATTAAAAGCTTATGTTGTTCTCTACAAATGCAATTTAATGTTATTTGTTCAGATATCTCAATAAAAAGTAAAAATATAATTTTTCTTAAGAACACTCTTTTATAAGGGTTAGCTTAAAAAAATATGCATTTTTTATGACTGCAATTCAAGCGGTATTGCACACACACGACACTATACATAAGATGATACAGGAGACAAACTTTGTTATCTAAAACTGTCAATTTTCATTCTGCGTTTTAGTTGAATCATTTTTGTGATTTGCACCATTACCAATATTATTTTCCCGTATTCATAGCGGGACGCCATATACTCCCAGGGGTTCCCTAGGATAGGAATCACTGAGGCGAATTTTTAATAATAGTTCCACAGATAAAGAGATATTTGTTTCTGTTGTGTAGAGCAGCAATATACCTAATCTTTACTTACTTTATCTAGTCGGATATTTTCTTTCAAAATACAATTTATATCAAATACGGGAAAATGCCTGAAGAACAGCGCATTTATCATACAATTCAAATCAAAAATTTCAAATATATTTAAGCTATTGCATGTCAGATCTACAAGGGAAAAAATTCTCATGAAACTTGTTTATATTTTTCGAAGATTTCCTATTCAGATTTCAGCTCTGCATCAGAGATTTCCTTTTCTTTCATTCACATACTTTATATAGTGGAATTTAACGCTTGTAGCTTATATGAACCAAAATTTTTTTCTAGCAGTAGACGAAGTATTATAGGCTTAAGATTTTCTTGACAAATGTAATGTAATGTTCTCTGTTTAGATATAACAATAAAAAGTTTAAAAAGTTTTTCTTAAAAACACTCTTTTATAAGAATTAGCTTTAAGAAATATCCAGTTTTTTACGATTGTAATCCATGCTGTATTGCACATACACATGAGACTATACATGAGATTACATATGATACTAATTTTGTCAACTAAAACTGTCAATTTTCTTTATCAGAATTCAGAGTTCAGGTAAATCATTTTGTGAGTTGCGCCATCACTGATGTAATTTTTACATTTCCCTTGCAGGCCCGCCATGTTATCTCCGGGATACCTTAAGTTGAGAATCGCTTTAGGTTAAGCTTAAATAATAATTTCATAGATAAAGATATGTTTGTTTCTATGTCGTATAGAGCAGCAGTATTCCTAATCTTTCCTGATTTTATCTAGTCGGGTATTTTTTTTCAAAATAGAATTCGTATAAAATATTAATGCCTGAAGAATAGTGCATTCATCCTACAATTCAAATCAAAAAGCGCTAATATCTTTCAGCTATTGCATGTCAGATCTGCAAAGAAAAAATAGTTTTTCTCATTGAACTAGTTTATATTTACAGGTATCTACATTACAACTTCATTTTCTTTCATTCACATATACGATATAGTCGAATTTCATGCTTGTAGCTTATATGCACCGTTTTTTCTAGCACGAAGTATTATGAGCTTAATCACTTTATGGTCGCATTAAATTACAGTTTAAAAATTCAAATACATTATTCTTACCACTTTTTGAAAAAAATATTCATCTTATTTAATGACAATTAAAATAATAACAGAAAAAAAACCAATTACACTTTTTTATAAAACTGGTGGGAATCAGACAATTCTGAATAAAAGCCGTGAAGCTTGCAGCCCGTGAATGCCTCGGGCGCGAAGATTAAGTGGTTAAGATGTTCGACAACTGCAATGTAACGTAATTTTTTTAGAAATAACAATAAAAGGTTAAAATAGTTTTTCTATATAGAAAACACTCTTTCATAAGGATTAGCTTAAAAAATGTATAGTTTTTTACGATTGCAATTCATGAGGTATTACACATGCATATGAGGCTATACATGAGATTAAATATGAGATTATACATGAGACTATTTTTTTCATCTTAAACTGTTAATTTTCTTTTTGTGTTTTTCGTTAAATCATTTTTGTGATTTGCGCTGTTGTTGATATTATTTTCACGTACCAATATCAGGTTGCCATGTACCACCAGGGGAATCCCAAGTTGGGAATCGTTGATTTAGGCGAACTTCGAAAAATAGTTTAATAGATAAAGAAATATTTATTCCCATTGCATTGAGCGGATAAACCTAATCATTTCCGATTTTATCAACTCGGATATTTTCTTGCAAAACAGAATTTATATCAAATGAGAGAAATTGCCTGAAGATTCATCACACAATTTAAATCAAAAAGCTCAAATATCTTTCAATTAATTGTATGCCAGATCTACAAGGGAAAAATAGTTTTTATCATTGAACTGGTTTATATTTTCCGAAGATTACTATTCCAAGTTTGAAGTCTGCATCACAGACTTCCTTTTCTTTTATTCACAATACGATATACTCGAATTTCATGCTTGTATCTTATATGCACCACCGAAAGATTTTTCTAGGAATAGACGCTTTATAAAAGATAGCTTCTAAAGAAGATGCTTCTCGCAACAGAAGACTTATAAGTTTATTATGTTTTCGAGAAATGCAATGTAATGTTACAATGTAATGTTGCAATGTAACAATAATAATAATAAATTCATCATATAATTCAAATCAAAATGCTTAAATATCTTTCAGCTATTTAGCTTTGTTGCAATATAGTTATTCAGCTATATCGGAAAAATAATAATAATAAAAATTGTTGAGAAAACAATATAAAATAATAATTAAACTATCCTGGAAAATGGGGGAAATATTCAAATATCCATCCAATATGATAATCAGTGAGTGGAGCTACTTAAATTGCATTATCGATGAATTAATAGGCATCGTGGGCCTTTTCCCTGATTTTAAATGCAACATACTGGATTACATATGCGACAAGCTTTTCCGTCAAAACTGTCAATTTTCTTTATGTGTTTTAGGCAACCAATTAACTGATCAATATTTTTGAAAAAAAAACCTTTCAAATAATATCTATTTTTTCATGTCTTTTATAGAATTTTTAATTTTTTATAGCCAGTTTTTTAAAACAAAAATTTTTTCTTAATTGAATTCAAAATTTACTCGGATTAAATATTTAACTTTTTACTAAAAAATTACTAGTGACAATAATAAATTATGATTGGAGTATGAATGACCGTACATAGTACGGGGAAATCATGATTCACAAAACACGTTGCCGTACGATTTGCAGGTAAGCAGTTAAATCATTTTTGTGATTTCTAAAATTACTGATGTTTTTTCCATGTACCTCTAGCAAACCCGCCATGTATCCCCAGGTTAGAAATCACTGATTTAAGCGAACTTTGAATAATAGTTACATAGATAAAAAGACATTTGTTTCTGTTGTGTAGAGCAGCAGTACTCCTAATGTTTCCTGATTTTATCCAGTCGGATATTTTCTTTCATAGCAGAATTTATATCAAATACGAGAAAATACCTGACGAACAGCGTTTTCATCATACAATGCAAATCAAATGGCTCAAATAACTTTCAGCTATTACATGTCAGATTTACAAGAAAAAAAAATAGTTTTTTTTCCATTGAACAGGTTTATATTTTCCGGAGATTTCTTTTCCGGGTTTGAGGTCTGCATCATAGATTTCCGTTTTTTTTTATTCACATATATGATACAGTCGAATTTTATGCTTGTATCTCACATGCACTGAAGAATTTTTCTTACAATAGATGCATTATAGAAAACATCTTCGATAGAAGTTTCTTTCCAGCAATAGAAGCATTATGATATTAAGATGTTCTCAACAAATGCAATGTAATGTTCTCTGTTTAGATTGAATAATAAAAAGTTAAAATAGTTTTTTTAAACACTCTTTTATAAGGATTATTTTTAAAATGTGCAGTGTTTTACGATTACAATTCCAGCAGCATTAAAAAATACCCATTGCTATTCATTAATGTAAGACGATCCCTAAATATTGATAGTTTCTGACTTTGACTTACGCTTGATAGAAAGCGCGAACTGAGGAATTAATCTAAAAATGTATAATTTTTGTTCGGTTTCTTTTTTAAGGGTGTCAGGGACAGAAGAATCTTAAAATTTTCTAGACAAATTTTAGTGAATTAAAAATGTTTCTTTTTGTATGCTTAAAATGATGTTTAGATAATGTTTCTACATTAATTAGAGGGGAAATATTTTTTTTCCGTTTTGGTTTATTTTCAAAATCATGCAAGGAATGTCATGGACTGTTAAAAAGTCAAATCAAGAGCTGTTAAAAAGTAAAGTCAAGAACTAATAAAAATAAATGATCAAACTTAAAACATGTCTTTTTTGATTGTTTTACTTTACTTTTAATTTAGCTAATTCAGAAAAAAAATTGAGGACTCTCTTCAATGACCTTTTGTCCATAGATACAAAATTAGGAGAAGAATTAGCAAGGCTGATATTTAAGTAATATAACTCGCGCTCTATATGAGAAATTTCATGACAAGTTTCTTCAATCAAAGCTTTTAAAGAAACGAATAATTTAGAGCGAAATAAGACCGTATCAGTTCTACTTTAATTAAATAAATTACAACGTATGCAAATGAAATTAGGAATAACTTTCTTGCGTCTACAGTCACGTAGGGAATATAAGTGATAAAAAAACATGTACTTTTTTAGCCGTAAATTACAATATCTATTGATTTATGACATAGCAAAGAGATGAAAAATGAAAACAGTTACAATGGAAACAAGGCCTGTTGACGTCAAATACATTAAAATAGCAAATAAATCATTTGTGCAAAAATGTATATGGATACAAAACCAACGATTAGAAATGCACAAAGAATGCATGAAAAGGTAGCAAACAGTCGTTTTCAATCTACTATCGAAATTATTCATCAAGGGAAGACTCAGCGTGCTAGAAAAAGCAAAATTAAGTAAATAGACAGGGAAGCGCAGGCTTATATACCCGTTACGGAAGCGAACGCACCAAAAAACAACCGATGAGAAGAAAGCAGCACGAACAACTGGGTGGACAAGTAGAGAAATTGCTCAAAATTGTTGAGCAACAATCTATTGCTCAACATTGTTGATCTTCACCACACAGGTTCAATTTTTCTTCAGCCACCATTAACCATTAAGTGTCCTGCTATTCTTGATCTTAATTTTTCGGAAGTTTACCTCATCAGTAAAAATTCTCACTTCTTAGTGAATGACTTATCAAGAACATCTTTTTTTTAGCATTTGGAAGTCTTTAATTTAATGCTTTTTTTTAAAAAAAAACTCGGTTTTGTTTTGTTAGTTCTCCGGTAGATGTCTCTACTTGTTTACCCAGTTGTCCATGCTTCTTACGCTTCACTGATTGCTTTATGAGCGCGTTTACTTCCGTAACGGGTATATTAGCCTGTGTTTCTCAGTCTCTTTGCTCAGTTTTACTTTTCTAGTACGTTTATTCTTGCACTGATGAAGAATCTGGATAGTAGAATCGAAATGGCTGTTTTCTACCTTTTTATACATAATTTGTCAATTCTAATAGTTGTTTTTTCTATCATTATACATTTTTTGCACAAAGGCTTTATTTGCTATTTTAACATTTATTTAGTATGGTATTGAATTCAGAAATAGAACAATAATATTTGAAAACCTTCTTAATTTTACTTAGTAAATATATTATTTGAAAGCAGAACTTGTACTAAACACAACGAAATGCCTCAAGAAATATGCTTTTTAACTACAATTCGAATACAACAATTCAAATATCTGTCAGCTATTGCATGTCAGACTTACATAGTTTTTCAGATGCAACTCATTCATATTTACAGAAGATTTCATTTCAAGATTTTTTATATTTTTCGATGATTTTATTTTATTTTATTTATACGAATCATATAGTCAAATTTCCCACTGTAGTTTATAAGATAGCCATGGATTTTTCTAGCAACACATAAAATACATTAAATTTATTATCCTTATTTATTTTTTCACCAAAAGTTTGAACTAAAAGATTCAAATAATGTTCAGCTATTCATTGTTAGACTGACATGACAAAAATATTTTCATTTTTCTGACTAGCTCATATTTTCGAAATATATTATTTACAGAACTTAGATTTGTATCAAAGATTTCTTTTTCCCTTACTCTGAGGAATTCTGTAGTGAAATTTCAAATTTACAGCGTGAATGTATCCGAAAGATTCTTTATCAATAGACAAAGCAATTTAATCTTATTTCCTTAAGCTTTTGTCTCTGTAGGATACAACCTTATCGTATCACTTTGTGTGAGAGAATTAAAGGAATAATGTTAAGTATTTTATCATCGTGTTTATGAGTAATGCCCTTTTGAAAAGAATGACGAACTTTTTGAATGTTCCTGAGCTCTTGAAAA
The DNA here is from genome assembly GCA_964019185.1 of Maratus speculifer. Taxonomy (NCBI): domain Eukaryota; kingdom Metazoa; phylum Arthropoda; class Arachnida; order Araneae; family Salticidae; genus Maratus; species Maratus speculifer. Next base: position 188,336,243 of record OZ025301.1, read on the forward strand.
CAATTTACACCATCTCAAGAGTTTAAAAATGTTTGGTTTTGGTCGGTATTTCCAATTGAAAGAAAGCAAACTTCAAAAGTAAGTCTAAAAGACAAAGAAGATTCTTGAAAGTTGTTGATGGTATTCTCGAAATATCACTGTTAGAGAAATTTTACTTCCTTCTATCTTTACAAAAAGAAAACATTAGACGTGTGAAAATATTCGAATTCCAGTTTTTGACGTATTTACACTTTTAGTGATGAGAAATCCCGAAAAACTTTTTTCAACAAAATGCCTGTCTGTCTGACATCATGTGACATAAATTTTGTCGGTGCTGTATCTCACTAACTGAACGAAATTTAATAAAACTTTGGATTCATTTGGTCCTTCATATAAATCGGTTCTCATTACTTTATCGTAGAAATCTTCCAACATTTCGCGCTGGTATGCTGTTTTTTCCCAACTTAAGAAATAGCTATGTCTGAAGAACTAATTGCCGGATTTTCATAAAACCTTTGGTTCCATTATTCCTTAATATAGTATGGGACTGATTATTTTGTGGATCGTGCAAGAGCTGGAGCTGTTATGTGGCATTATTGGTGATTATTACAATTGCTTCTATTTCAGGAACTAACACACGAATTTTCATCAAACTTCAGATTCATTTTGTACCTGGCATACCGTAGTGCTTTTTAGTTTTTGGAGTAAATCTGACAAAAGGTGTCCTTAATATTCAGATTTTTTTTCGATATCCGCAATAGCCCTGTTATCACAAAAACTAAAGCACGGATTTTCATCAAACTTTATATTCAGTTAGAAACTGACATAAGTTGTTGCTGATGAGATTTTGGTATAAATCATCTAACCGGTGGTGCTACTGTGTTTTATTTTTCAGGAAGTATTAATATGTATGAGATAGAAAAAAGTTTTAGGAATTGTCACCTCAGACTTATTTAATAATGAATTAAGAACTGTTGTTTGTTTATCAAGAATATTTTGAATTTTATACATTTTCTATTTTCTCATAATTTTAGAATATGAGTAATGCATACATATGAATGACAAAAAAATAAATAAATAAATATATTCAATAAAACCCAGAAATATGCAAAATGCGCATGATTTGAGTTTATTTTTCACATATTGTGCTATCTGCTATGAAAACTATGAAACTCAATAAATTTGTTTTACTTCATAATTCGAAAAAATGTGACAAATATGTTAAAGATTTGTATAAGTATCATTAAAGTAATTTTTATTCTGATTTGTGCTTTTCTCAATTAAAACTACTTTCAAATATCAGTGATTTTTCAGACCATCATAAGTAACTTAACTCATAAAATACTAGAAAAATCACGCAAAAATTGTTATTTTTTCACATAAAATTTGAATTAAAATATTCAAGTGATGTTCAGCCATTCCATGTCAGACTTACAGGAGAAAAATATTTTCAGTTTTCTAACTGGCTCATATTTTCGAAATACATTATTTCCTGATTTTAGATTTGTATCTAAGATTTCCTTTTCTCTTCCTTTGGGGAATTCTATAGTCAAATTTCAATTTTACTGCTTGAATTTATCCGAAATATTTTTCATCAATAGACAAAGCAGTTTAATCTTATTTCCTTACATTTGCTTCTGTAGTATACAATATTATTTAATCACTTTATGTCAGATAAGAAAGATAAACTTTTTGAATTTTTACTTACTAGTATCTTTACAAGAAAAAAATATTGGATTCGTGAAAATTTTTGAAATCCGGTTTTCGACACATTTACAAGTTTTAGGGTATCAGAGAACCAAAGAAACATATTTTCACAAAATGTCTGTCTGTGACACAGTCTATCACTTTATGAGTGTGATTATAACAAAAACTTTGTGGGCGATCTGTCTCATAAACAAATGCATGAAATTTCACAAAATTTATAATTCAATTGGACATTGATATAAACTGGAGCTGATTAGTTTTTGGTATATATGGACTAATAGATAGCGCTGCCATGATGCTTTTTTTCACGATTTCTACAATAGCCATATCTTAGACTAATTAGAAGATTTTTATAAAACTTAGATTCCGTTAGTCTTTGATATAATCTAATGTTGATTATCATTTGGTGGAAATTGTGAACAGTTGGCATTGGTTTGCGGTACTATTCATGAATATTGCAAAAGCTCCATATGAGGAACTAATACTTGAATTTTTGTCAAACTTCAGATTCAGCTAATTCCTGATATGAATTAGTATTTTGTAGCTTTGGAGTCAATCGTTCAACAGGTGGCGCTTCTATTAAGAATTTTTGATGATTTCTGCAATGATTCTATCTCAAAAACTAAATTTCGGATTTTGATCAAACTTCAGATCCAGTTAGAACTTGTTAAAAGTTGTTTATGATTAAATTTTGGTGTAAATCACCCAAACGGTGACGCTGCTCTGCCTCATTTTACTGGAAGTATAAATAAGTATTAGATAGAAGAAAGTTTTGGAATTACCACATCGAACTAGTTTTAAATAATACTAGCCGCACTTGGCGACCAGTTTCGTCTCCCTTGAATGTATACTAAGCATTAAATCATGTTGATTTTATTCATAATTTATTTTAATTGCTCAATTTTTTCGCCAAATTAGAAGATTCTGCTAGAGAAATAGACACAGATGTTATATACGCACGACATTGGCGCGATTGCCACAAAAAGGCAATTATATGTGCCTCAAATGTTAACACGGCTATTGTTATTTATTTATTAATAAACTGTTTGTTTACTTTTCTTTTCTTTTTTAAAATTACATAAATTGTTTTATTCTATAATTATTAACTAAACTTTTTTGGTACTACTTGGTTATCCTGTTAACCAATTTCGCCAAATTATACAAATCGTCAAACTCTTAGCCAAATTATACATATTGACATAATTTTCATATTAAATAACGAAAAACAAATAATTAGTAGAATATTAATAAAAATACAAAGTCGAAATAAAAAGCCCTTAATGGCGTTTTAAACACGTGTATCGTATTTAATTCATTCGTGCAACATTCACGATCATCATACATTGGCATTTAATCTTATAGTTTGGCGATGGTTTTTTGGTCGAAAGGTTAACTAAGTAGTACCCTTTTTTATTTATCATTATTTAATTTTATAAAATAATAGAAATTAGTTAAAAATATGTATGTATTGGTATTTGAAAACGAAGTTTTCGCCAAATTGGCGTCAGAAAAATAATGCTCCAATGTAATGCATACATGACATCTATGCTAATAAATCAAGAACTTGGTATTTTTATGCTATCATGACGCAGATAATACATCACCAAATATTGCACCCGTGGCATTTTTTCGTATTTAGTAATTATTTAAAATATATTAATAATAGCCTTTCATTCATTTCATTTATAATACATAACTTTAATTTGAAACTAAAACGTTTAAAATTCATGACTTTTATTTATTTTTTTAAGTAAAACTAAAAAGAGAAAAAAATAAAAATAGTGATATTTTGAAGCTTTATAATTGCAGCGAAGGAACAAAACATAAATAAATCCAATTTATTACAGTCTATATCTTAGCAAAGGACTTTTGCACAGTAACGAATAAGATGCGTTTTCATTTGGAAGTTGCCATTAAACATTTAAGAAATAATCGAGATTTTTGTGCCACATACGTTAGCGTAATATATATTTATAGAATATTGCTTGTGTATTGGGAATATTTTAAATTTATAAATTTTCTCATTTATTTAGAACACATATACAGGGTGTTCCAAAATATTATCGACAATTTTTAAGGGGGTGATAATAGGCATTAACCTTTGCGGCGCAGGGCAAATTCATTGCTTAAGTGTTGAAATTAATGACTGACACAGGAATTTGAAAACAACTTTATTTGTAAATAAGAAAACGCTATATTTCCCGAATCCAATAAACCGCATTTTTTTTAAACAAAATTCCGGTGCCAATGTCGCATTTTAGAATTAAAATTAAGTGGTATATCTATAAAACCACCGCGCCGCAAAGGGTTAAGGCAATGAAAAACTGCAATAGAACATGAGATCGCAAGCCATTTATTTATTTACAAATACAGAGTGTTTAATCCTAACTGAACTCGGGTTGATGGTAATATAATTTGGAGCTAAATCAAACATAGAAATGAAAATATACTTTGTTTAGTGTGAAATGTGATAACATAGAGAAAAGATCTTTAAAAACAATCAAGTAATTGATAAAACTGTATAAGCTGATAATCACAGTCCAGAATGTGAGGGCGTCAAGTACAAACTGTTGGCACGTATAATGCAATTTTCTACCATTTTTGTTTACTGTTATCAAATTTACAAGAAAGGTAAAAATGTGCATTAAATGTTTTATTTGAATGTACTTAATCTTTCTGAAAGCTACTACCGTCAATGCCAGTTGAGTTAGATTGTATATGCTTGTATTTTTGATTAAATACGTAGTTATCAATAACATGTTCTATGTCCAGTTTTCATTCTCTTGAGGATAACTATAACCACTCAGAATTTCCCGGTCGGACTTTGGGACACTCTGTAATATATGTATATGCATCATCATCATCAACCGTTTTCAATCCATTGCTGGAAGTAAATTTTCACCAGATTTTTCCATTGCGTCCCGTTTAATGATTTAGTTATCCAATCTTCGTCTAGTTTCACCATTCCATCATACTTGGTTTCGTCTTCTTGGTAATTTTGCATCTTTAGGATACCACTGTACAGTAGGGTGGAACGAAAGTATAGGGGAAAATATTTTCTTTTGAAATTAATTTTGTAATAGCAATTAAAAGTTGCCTTTGTATGTTAACAATAAAACTATGAAGTTTTTTCCTTCTAAATTTATATCTTGGGGTGCCGCAAGAACCTTAAAAATAGGGATTTTTTAAAAAAAATCCAAATTTAGCATAATATTATAATTTTATTTTCACTGTTTTAATTTTAAATTTTAAAAATCAAATATTCTTTTTAATAGCAATCTATAGATGCTTCTTTACTATAACAATAATAATATTAAGCTCAATTGATCTAAATTTATGCATTAAGTTTTTACAAAAGTCAAATAAATTAGCTTTTTTCAAAAAGAATCAAGATGTAATATCAGTTTGAATTTAGCAGTTGTAATTACTTTTTTTGCTTACAAATAGTTGTTCAAACACTGTTTTTTTAATAATAAGTAAAACTTTTTAAAAACCCTTTCAAATTCATTAGGACCCTTTGTTTTTCTGTCCAATTCACGAAACAGGTGGTGCAAAGGCAATTCATTTAAGTGGAACAAACAAATCAGCTAATGCAGTCATCTGTTCAGATATTTCGCCATTAAAGCAATCATACCGTTATAACTCCAATGTTTGTGGGTGTCTAAAGGGGCTCCAATGTTTGCGCGGATATTTTTAACAACTTTCTTAATAAGTTTGTGGGTGTCCCATCGCACCGAAAAGCAGTTACAGTTGATATGTTCAAATGATTGTTACAATTAAAGTACTCTATTATGCTATTTTTTATAGCTCCGCCTGTTCCCAAATGCAGGGGTTACATGCCCTAGAAAGGATAATTGGGCTCTTTTACTAAAGGAATATGTTCTTCTATGACTGTCATTTTTGTAAAATTTGTTCCCTTTTTTATCTTTCACAATTGCTTTATCTTTTCTTCCATCGAAAAACAAACCTATATTTTCTCCAACTAGGTTAAGGTTTCTTACTATCTCTTTTGTCCGATTCTTGGCTCTCTCTCTTCGAATTTTCATCCTATCAATTACTTTACCTTTGTTCTCCACTGCAATCATTCCAACAACTTTAAGAGCAGTACTTGCGATAGTTGCAGCATCTCTGTCTGAAACTCCAGATCGGTCACAGACACTTGCTACTGTAGGAAGTACTACTTGCTTTACTCGCTTGCAGTTGCATCCAAAAAAGAGGTAAAGTAATTTTTGGGACTGCATGTTAAGTTTCCTTTAGATGTTTTCTCAGGATCTTATTAAAAAGCATCATTTTCAGCTTTTCTAGCAGCCTTAACTACTAATTTCTGATTGTACGTGTACTTTAATTGTTTCTGTTTGACCTGTTGCTTCTTCTATTCTCTTTGTGTTATAATCTTGGAAATAACTTTTATCGACTCTACTTTTACTCATTTTCTCACAGTTCTTTAGTAAATTAAAAAATCTTGTTCAAGTTTAGGTACGTTTTTCTTTTTTCGCACTTACAGACAGAAAATACTTTGCACTTACAGGTTGCTACATCAAAAAGGCGTTTGTTTTCATTTTAAAACTCTGCTGCAATTAAATCACATTTTTATGTGCCTTTTCTACTTTTTAATATTAAAATACTTCTTTATTTATCGTGATAGGTTTTTACCATTTTTAAGATGCGGGTATGAGATACTATAGGAATAGATGCTTTCGACCAAATAAATTCAACTTTCTTAATAAGAATATGAAGTATTTCATTCAAAGTTGGCTTTTTTGATGTTTTTTTTTCTGGTTTCAGCTCATGTCAAATATAAGGATAATATTTCATAACGTCATAATAAGTTGGAAGATTTAAATCGTTTAATTCTTTAGAATATTCAAAAATTGGGCATTCTAACTTTTGTCTCGTCTGAACTGACACTGCCATCACACTAAAGTTAAAATATTAACTAATAATTTTAATACTACCACTAATATTCAAGCTTACATATTCATAAACAAGGCAAAATCTAAATAGAACAGCATAAAAAGATTTTTTACTCAAAGGATTCATTTGCTTGCGCGGACTTACGAGAGAAACATATGACCAGACCATTGCTACAGCTATATGCATCCCTTTCTCTTTTGCCACCCTACACCAGCCAACAATATACCGTCTGAATCAAGGTCAGTTCAAACCATATACTATTGTCCTTTTGTCTATTAATTTTCAGAACTAAAAAATGTTTTGCTGCGTTTTTAAGTTAAAAGTAAAATTAATCTTTTCTATTATGAAATACTGTTAAAATCTAAAGAAATGGAAGTTTAAAAAGTGCAAATTTAGTAGCATAAATAATAAAGGCATGCAGTATAAAACTATAAATATCTACTGTAAAGTAGTTTATGTGTGTTATTTAAAAATTAAAAAAAAAACATTTGATATTTAATTTTTTTTTTTTTTTACAAAATCAAATTTATCAAAATTCGTAAAATCTGCTTAAAAATCATATATTCAAGTCCTTTGCGGCATGTCTAAATATATTATGTTTGTTAAAATATTTTAATACTGTCTTAACAAAGGCATTAGACAACATTTTATCGCTATTACATATTGAAATTAAAAAATATTTTTTTTCGTTCCACCCTACTGTACAGTGACTACATTATGCCAAACTCCATCTATTATCTTCTCTTCTTGCAATATGCCCAGCCCATTTTCATTTTAACCGCTTAATTCTTTCAATAATCTCTGAAACTTTCATCTTATTTCTTATCCACATTATTTTCTTTATGTCTCTTCTACTTATGCCTAGCATAAGTCACTCATCAAATATTAGAAAAGCTTTAAGAAAATTGCTTATTTTTACTTAAAAGATTCAAATAATATTTAGATGTTCAATATCAGACTTACAAAAGAAGAATATTTTCAGTCTTCTAACTGGCTTATATTTTCGAAAAACATTATTTCCAGATGTCAGATTTGTGTCAAAGATTTCTTTTTTTCTTACTCTGAGTATTTCTATACAGTCAAATTTCAATTTTACTTCTTGAATTTATCCGAAGCATTCTTCATCTGTAGACAAGTAGTTTAATATTTCCTTAACCCTCTCATGAATGAATTATTTTCTACACAGTAAAAAAAAAATCAAACAACCATTTTTTGTGATAAATGAGAACAGTTTATCATGAAAATATTTTTATTAGAAATTTTTATAAATTATTTATAAGTATATTGATACGTCCTCATTTGAGGACATTGTGCATCAAGGGGTACATTCGTACAGTCTTCAAATATGGGGACAATATGATTCAATGTTCACATATATCATACATTTTATATGATTTATTTAGTATGAAATGATTCCATATATTCTGGGCATACTGGTACAGCGCATTTTCCAAAAATATATCGTGTTTTGCTTTTGCAATTGTTATGTCTACAGCGATTGGCAAACTTTGCTACCGTTTTCTTCGGATAATGTTTTCCCCCATCTAAACGCAAAGTTTGGGGGCACATCGTGTGTATTCTTACGTTTTATTGCTGGTTCTCTTGCAGAGGGTCTTCCTCTATTATTTTTATTTAGCGCAACTGTACCCTTATATATACAACCCGTTGCAACTGAACTTTTGAATTCCAGCAGGTCTTTGCTTTTGGTGTTTTGGGATTTCCATAGAATCCAAGCATTAACAATGGTCGCATTTATAAAGTGCTAAAAAATACGCATGCACCACTTCTTATTTCTGATATCATAATGATAGAAGGCTACGAAAGGGTCCATAAGGTCGACCCCACCCATATATTTATTATACTCAGAGATACAATGTGGACGCTTGATAAAAATTACTTTTTTTTCCATTCTACTGAAACGTGTTACTTGGCCTTCAGGTTCCTTTCCACAGTATGAAGAGATTATATGAACCGATATATACTTATATTATTCGAAATTGAAACAATCGAACTACTACCCTTTTCTTCATTCTTTAGTTGTTTTATTGATTTTAGCTGCTTTTCTGCACCCATCAGCCTGTTAATTTTTATAGCCCCAACATACCAAATTCTGATCGATTTTAGTTTTAAAACCAACGGTATACTGGAAAAATAATTATCTGCATGTATTTTGCAATTTGACCGATGCAAATGATGAGTCAAACGAAGTATGACATCACCAGATGCACCAAAATCATATGTGATTCCGCGATTACTAATTACACCTTGAAACAATTCAAAAAGTAAACATATCCAGATAAACCAGCACGACCCCATACTTTGTATCCCCATTTGTGCTGTTTCATAGGTAAGAACTGTTTTGTAGATGATTTTACTTTAAATGGAATCATCATCTCATCTACACTTTGACATTCCTCATTATCGGCAGCTTTGTGAAATGTCTCATGCAATTTTGTCGAAATCGGTCGAATTTTTATAATTGTATCTATATTGTAATCATGAATGGTTGTATTATCTATAAAATGTAAATATTTTCAAATTTTTGCAAAGTGATTTAAAGACATGGCATCTGAAATTAGTGACATTCAAGTCCATGTTCTGAGGACCAATAATGACGTAATCTAGGGTATCTGACATATATCATAACAATCACAATTCCTAAGAAAACTTTCGATTCTTCTTCAGAAAGTCTAAAATTATCTTTGCCATTTTGCATGTATAAAGATTTGTCTGATAGACAATATCTGATAATAGGTATTTAGGAAATATATTCAGAAACTTATCTAAAGGAAAGTCGGCTTATATATTCACTTGAAATCTACCATTCAATTGAGGCGAATTATTGGACAATAAGTTATCTCTTTCACTGAACCAAGTTATTGGGTTTGCTTTTGGTTTGCTTCCTTTTCTTGAAGATTTTGTATTAGTATACGATGATGGAGCTAGATTTACAAGTCCTTAATCATTTGAATTTGAATTAGTCCGAGCAGTTGAGACTGAGTTTTTATTTGTAAATTCATCTTCATCAGGAGATGACATTGCACGGGCAGTTACATAAGGAATATAACTCGGAACATCTATTTCAGAATCACTAATTTCCAGATCATCCTCAAACTTCGTTGTCATTATTTCAGCTATCTCTGCTTCAGCTATGTATCTTTTTTCCTATTCATGTTTGATTTTTATACAATTTGCAAAAGATAAATAAATAAATAAAAGTAGTAAACAAAAATAAGTTTTGTTTACCTTAGTGCAAACTGTCCTCATATGAGGACAGCTATGTTTTATACTTTAAATGAAAACCTAATTGAAATATTGTAAAAATTTTCTATCATTACATGCTACATGATGATAAATTGTATAAAAAAATTATCTTGACTATAGTAATGTGAATATTTCCTAGTCTATTTGTAGCAAATTCTGCAGAATATCACTATACTTCAATACTTTTATTTTATTACAACATTCCTGTGAATTATGACCATCAGTATGTTGCTACCATCTATTGTGTTGCATGCAAGATATTATCTCTCCATAAATAAGGTCTCCATGAAAGAATGCTGAAAAAATTTGGTAATGCTAATATTTTATAGGTTAATATTTATCTGTCCTCATATGAGGCCCGTATAGCATGAGAGGGTTAAGCTCGTCTATGTACGATACAATATCACTTTATCACTTTATGTGAGAGTAAAATAATGACATTTTTGAGTTTTTAAAATAATAAATTAAAATCAGATGTTTGTTTATTGGATATATTTTGAATTTTATATATTTTTGTATAACATTAGAATAAATATAGAGGATTTTCCAATATTTGACCGAAAAGTTTTCAGAGGGGTGATAGTAGGCATAAAGACGATGCAAAATTGCAATAGATCATTGGGTCACAAAACATTTATTTCTTGATAAATATATGGTGTTTGATCCTAACTGAACTCTCGTTAATAGTAATAATTTCAAAAAAAAAAAAAAAAAAAAAGAAAAAATATTGCGATAAAAATTTATTTTGTTTTGTGTTGACTGTGATATCATCGCGAAAAGATCTGGAAAAACATGTTGCTTAAGCAATTGATGACAATGTATAAACTGATAATCACAATCTAAAAAGTGGGGTGTCAAGTGCATACTGCTGGCAAGTATAACGCAAAGTTCCACTACTTTTGTTTGGTATTATCGCATTTACAAAAAAACATTGTTAAATGTTTTATAGTAATATACTTCATTTTTATGAATGTTATTCCGTCCACGCCAATTGAGTTTAAAAGTATATCCTTGTATTTTTGATTAAATACGATGTTTTCAATCTTATGTTTTACCACAGTTTTTCATCCTCTTGAGGTTTACTATCAATGCTCAGAAATTTTCGATCGAATTCTGGAGCATCCTATATATATATATATATATATATACACTGGTGTCCAAAATTTAAGCATAATTGGTAATTAAGTAATTATTTTTAAGTAATGAAAGAAATATAAATCGGAATGTGCTGAAACTCCAGGTGTGTAAACAAAATAGTACGCGTCACATATTTTCGCGAAGAGTTTTCCCTGAAATCGAACAGGGGACCGTCAACAAATTGAAAAAGAACGAAGATCTTTTGGATAACCCTGTCAAAACTAATGTAGCAAAAGCGTTCAAACTGTACATTATGATTAATTGGCTTATTTTAATGTACTGTGTTAATTTTTACAAGGATAGCATGTATACTCGTAGAGAAATTAAGGTTTTTATAAAAACAGTCCTAAGTTTTTTGCTTATAATTTGCAGAGTTCTTAATATAAAATAGTGTTCTTTTTTGAAAAAATGACAAACATCATTGTACACAATACCCTGTCATCAGAATTAAAAAATAATAAAAATTGTATGACAAATGAGCAGGTTTACTAAATAATTTTTTACTGCGCATGCGTGAACGCTATTAAAATTTCATTTGCATATTATGATAGTTAAATGTATAGAGCAACTTTTGTGAAAGTCTCAAAAACATAGCTTAAAAATTCTGAAAATTATCGTTGATAGAATGAGATCAAAATCCTTTATTCCCTAAATGAAGCAAAAAGATGAGGGGCTGTATCCATATTCCATTGTTTAGTGCCTACACAATATTGCACGTACAACTATATTTAGGTAAAACCCCTGATTTTTTTGCTTCCTTTAGGAATAACGGATTTTGAATTGATTCTATAGGCTCCCATTTTCAGAATTTTTAAGCTATGTTTTTGAAACTTTTACAGAAGTTGCTCTATACATTTAGCTAACACAATATGCAAATGACATTTTGATATCGTTGACGCATGCGCAATGAAAAATTATTTACTAAACATACTCATTTTTCATACAATTTTTATTATTTTTAAATTCTGATGACAGGGTATTGTGTACAATGATGTTTGTCATATTTTCAGAAAAGAACATTATTTTATAATAAGAACTCTGCAAATTATAAGCAAAAAAACTTGGAAAATTTTAGGACTGTTTTTATAAAAACCTTAATTTCTCTACGAGTATACATGTTATCCTTGTAAAAATTAACACAGTACATTACAATAAGCCAATTAATCATAAAGTGCAGTTTGAACGCTTTTGCTACATTAGTTTTGACAGGGTTATCCAAAAGATCTTCGTTCTTTTTCAATTTGTTGACGGTCCCCTGTTCGATTTCGGAGACAACTCTTCGCGAAAATATGTGACGCGTACTATTTTGTTTACACACCTGGAGTTTCAGCACATTCCGATTCATATTTCTTTCATTACTTAAAAATAATTACTTAATTACCAATTATGCTTAAATTTTGGACACCAGTGTATATATATATATATATATATATATATATATATATATATATATATATATATGGGCTGTTTAATAGCCTCTGCTTATCAACCAGAAGAAGACCCTTTAATTGCCTCCTATAGGGTCATTTAGAATATCCCCTCGAATCCACATTCAATTCACATCGATTCCATCATTGTATTTCTGACCTGTTTAGAATGTGCAGATCCGGTTTCAACCTAGGGCATTTTTCACCCCTGCTATCTCCTAGGGCACTGATCCGGAATGTACCCATGATTCCTTTCGGGTGTACAAAGCAAGTGTCCGTAAATCTCAAATTTCTCCGCCCACTTTTTTCGGGCGCTAATCTGTTTAGGAGAACTGGCAAATTTTTTCCAATGGGCTTTGTTGAAAGATAAACCTTGTATAGTACGTTGGTTAAAACCAAATTTTTTTATTGTTAGGTTTTAAACTGTGCATTTTTTTATCTTTTCTCTCTTGTGGAGTTTCTTAATGATCTTTTTAGAATTAGTTAATAAAGAACAGTTATAAACATGTAAAGATCAGTTGCTTTGTATTTTTATACAATTGATAATTAGATAATTAAACTAAATTATACTTACAATTAAATAAACAAAATTAAATTAAAATTAACATGAATAAAATGTAATAATTTTTATTGCATAAAATTTTATTTCAAAAAAATTTTCAATAATTAAGATACTTTTAAAAGTTACTCAAGCTTTTAAAAAATAATTACATGAACATTTATTAAAATACAATGTATCCTAAACTTACACTAAATACAATTTTATATTACTGTTGAAACATATTAGTAAATTTTACTAATTTCATACTTAAATTATCATTTTTTAAAAATCTTATCTTCATATATAAAAATTGCAATTAATTTACTATTCTTTTTACTAATAACTCATTCATTTGTAATTATAAAGTAGTGGAAGATTAGCATAATTATTTTTCCCTTTCCCTATATTATTATTAGTATTTAAATATATAATTGATAAGGATTTTAAATATGCATAATTAATATTAATATTTAATTATACATAGATAATATTCATATTTAAATGTGAATGATCCATATTAAATAATATTATTTAAATATCTATAATTAATATTAATATTTTTTTAAATGTACATAATTTAAATTAATTAATATATTAAATAAATATGTATAATTTATATTAAACTAATTTATATTATACAGTACGACCATCATACTACAATCAATAATTTTTGTCGCTCTGTAAATGAATGATAACCATTATGCATATCATATTCTACAGTAAGCATCTTGTAATAAATCTCAATAATATATATCTATGTTATGTTTGAAATAGTGTAACATTATAAAATATGCTTCAAATAATTTTTTTTTTTCACATAGCCATTAATTGAATTTTTATAGTAGTGATTGTGTAAATTAATGATACATGTTTTGACATCAGTATTCAGCGTTTTTTTTTTTTTTTTTTTTTTTTTTTTTTAAATCGAAGTCTGATGATTTGAAAGACCAAAAAATTTTGTGTCATCAGAACCTGATGATAAAAGTACATTGCATAAAAGTGTTTGTAACATTTTAAAAAGTTTTTCGTTAAAATATTTCTTTTAAATACAATAAAAATCATGTTTTTAACACTTTTTGAAACTTTCGGAGTTTTAAAGTTTTTATTATATTTAACTGAATAATGGTGTTTTATGAATATATTATTGCTAGAATATTTCTTCTTACATAGAAATAAGTATTAATTATAAATACTCTTTCAAGACAATGTTTCGCGATTTTCATGTCCCTGAAAATTCCTTTAAAAAAATTTATACATTTGTAATATTATACCTATTCGAGGACTTGAATAAAAACTGAGCTCAGACAGAGACCATCTCATTTTTATTATACACCGTACTATGCAGAAACCATGGTTAGTGCATTTTTTAAATGGATATAAATTTCATTTTTGAAATAGTGTAACATCATTTAAATTTACCACAAAAGATTTTTCTCCCATTGTCGCTATAATTCTGCACACTTCATTTTCGCTAAGAAACATGCTTTAGTTAATTTCAATAACATAAATGGAAATTTGAGTTTACATTAATTGCAGCACAGACTGACAAATTGATTTTATAAACACTCTTTTCAAATGTATTAGAAAGTATTAAATTACTTTCATTTTTCAGTAGGGTCCTGTAGGTAGACTGGCTTCTGGTGTCAATAAAAATTCTTTACTTCGCTTCAATGTTACATTAAAATTTTTGCAGTTGCTTTGAAAAGTTTTCAGCAATATCGAAAGATTTTTAGATATCTTATTAGAGTTTCATCTTTGTTTTAATCGAAAGGAGAATTGGTTTAGAGATGAATTTATAAATTCACGTCACCACAAACCCATTCATATAGAATAATAAGTCATACTCAAATTAACCTTGCTTGAACTTCTGTAGCTACTTTATGCATAAAAATATATTTTGACCTTTTGTCGATTTAAAAAAAAAAAAAAAAAAAAAAAAGCTACAAGAAAATGAGAGATAAATTAATAATTAAAAAAAATACCAGCAAAAAATCGCATCAATTTTGAATTAATATATTTTTTATCATTAATGAATGAACTGCAACAATATTTATGAAATTCCAATCTTGAGGCTGCAACACAAATCATGAGATTCTATAAAAAATATTATTTATTTAAAAATATATCATTCTCTTTATTTATTTATTTATTTATTATTATTTTAAGATGAATAACATAATAAATGTGTATATTATTCTCTCCTTATAAATTAGCAAAAAATCACATCTAATCTCAAAAGAACATATAACTATTAGCTATATAAAAGCTTGTAAAACTACTAATAAAAGATTACGATAATTTATGCTAATTTTATAAGAGAATGAAATAAAGCATAGTTCAATGAAAATAAAATACCACTATAATTTAAATAGAATAGCGATATGTTATTAGTAGTAAGCAAAGCTCAGAAAATACAAGTTTGTATTTTAATTAATGAAAAGAAAAAAAAAGTCTTCGGGAAAAAAAAAAAACTATTACACAAAACTAAGACAAATTAATTATTACGGAAAACTAATACGAAATTAAATATTGCAAATGAAGTACAAGTTAACATTTTCAGACATAAAGTGAGTATGGCTGTAATACAAGTTAAAAAAGTATACATATCCACTCTTTTAATTATTTTAGTTATTCTTATATTTTAAAGTCAATTGCAAAAAAATTTCGAAGGTAGCATAAAAATATATAAACCTCATAGTATCGATAATCAATTTAAATGGGTTACATTTTTAAAACAGTGTTATATTTTTCATGACATAATTAGCGCTTATCATTGCAAAATTAATTATAAAACTGAAGATTGCATAACTTTAAATTCGAAGAACTGTTTCATATATTCAGATATTAAAACAAATCTCCGCATACCAAAACAGTTTCATAATAATGTATCGTACAGGTATTAAAACAAGTGGCCGCGTACCAATTCCTGCACATTATGTGTTGGTCATAGCGAAACTGCGCCCTACGAGGCCAAAAGTAAACAAGCAAACGATATTCTTTAACAGAGACCTGCGCACGCAAACTTGCGCGGGGGAATTTTAATGCTGCTTTATGCTTGGGTTTGTAAATGGGTACAAAATTAAAGCAGGAATGATAGCGGAGCAGCTCCACTTCGTATGAATCCGGTTTCATCCCTCTGGACATTCTAAATGAGGCTTATAAGGACTTAAAGGAATCGACTGGGAGCAGAGACTTAATGTCCAATCCGCACCTTCCATCGGTACAGCCTGTTAGTACTCTTGTCTAGTGCAAGGGGAACGAACGCGGATGGGCTTCCTCCAACCCGCTTGGCCAGCGTGGAGGGATTTGGCCACAACCCCCCTTATTTTACCAGAGAATTTAAAATGAAGAAAAATGATCCTAAATCAAGAGTTGAATATGCTGAATTATGTAAAACAGTAAGAAAATGCGTTACAGAAGATATCAGAAAATTTAACTGTGATCTGGTTAAAAAAGTTCTGGAAGATAACAAAAGTTTAAAATCAGCTAAGCGCAAGTTATGTGTTGGAAGAAAAGGTATTTTTGCGCTGAAGACAGCAGATGAAACAATCACCAAAATCAGCAACGAAATACTACACATTGTTGAAAAGTTCTATAATGATCTATATAAATGTGAATATCAGAGGGAAATCAACTTACACGATCAACGAGAAATCTTAACAGAAACTGAAGAGATAATCCCAGTGATGACAGATGAAGTTTTACAAGCTATTAGATTTATGAAAAAAGGTAAATGCCCTGGAGAAGATGGAATTACAATTGACCTTATCAAAGAAGCTGGAGAAGAATTTGCAAAAAGGCTATCCTTACTGCTTTCCAAATGTCTCAAAAGGTCAGATGTACCAGAAGATTGGAATAATGCTGTGATGGTACTACTTTATAAGAAAGGAGAGAAGGAAAACATTAAAAATTACCGTCCGATCAGCTTACTGTCCGTGATTTATAAAATTTTCACCAAAGTTTTAACGACAAAACTCTAATCAGCTCTGGACTCAGATCAACCTAGAGAACAAGCAGGATTCCGAAGTGGACTCAGCACAATGGATCATATCCAAACAGTAAGGGAACTCATAGAAAAACATAAAGAATATAATTTACCTCTCTGCCTTGCCTTTATTGATTATGAAAAAGTTTTTGATTCCGTCTACACATCA
This sequence comes from Maratus speculifer, assembly GCA_964019185.1. Classification (NCBI taxonomy): domain Eukaryota; kingdom Metazoa; phylum Arthropoda; class Arachnida; order Araneae; family Salticidae; genus Maratus; species Maratus speculifer. Next base: position 188,353,366 of record OZ025301.1, read on the forward strand.
GCAGTAGTAGATTCTCTGGAGGACATTGGTATAGACAAACCTTACATCAATATCATAAAGAAGATTTACAAGAAACCAACAGCAACCATCCGTTTAGATAAAGGAAAAGCGAAGATCAAGCTCGGAAGAGGAGTAAGACAAGGAGACGCCATTTCACCCAAGCTTTTTAATGCTGTCTTAGAAAATATTTTCAAGAAGCTGGATTGGAAAAACAAAGGGATTAGAATAAATGGAGAATTTTTAAGTCATCTCCGGTTCGCTGACGACATTGTAATTTTCAGTAACAGTCCTGAAGAATTGGAAATTATGCTAAAAGATCTTGCAGAAGCTAGCATCAATGTGGGATTAAAAATAAATTTAGAAAAGACTAAGTTGATGTTTAATTCATTTACATCAAAAAAGAAAATTGTCTACAAGAACACTGAGATTAAAGAAGTGCAAAGTTATGTGTACCTAGGACAGGAAATATCATCGGATAATAGTATCTTGAATGAAATCAATAGAAGAATAAGAAATGGGTGGAGTGCTTTCGGGAAGAACAGTATTATTCTGAAGAGTAATATGCCTCTTTGTTTGAAAAGAAAAGTTTTTAATCAATGTATTTTACCTGCATCAACCTACGAAGCAGAAACATGGACACTAACAAAACGGATGATACAAAGATTACAAACAATACAGAGAAGCATGGAAAGATGTATGCTATGCATAACTAGAAGAGACAGAAAGAAGATAACCTGGATAAGAAATCAAACAAAAGTTTTTGACATCCTTGAAAGAATCAAGCAGCTAAAATGGAAATGGGCTGGGCACATTGCAAGAAGACAAGACAATTGATGGAGCACAAATATACTACAGTGGTATCCCAGAGATGTAAAACGACCAAGAAGAAGACGACAAGTAAGATGGATTGACGAAAATAGAAAAGTGGCTGGTGTAAATTGGATAAAGAAAGCACTAGACAGAAAAAATTGGAAAAATCCTGGAGAGACCTACATCCAGCAGTGGATCGAAAACGGTTGTTGATGATGATATATATATATATATATATATATATATATATATATATTTGATAATATTTTTTTGCTTTAATCCTAAATTAATTACTTCCAAATTTCTTTAACATTGAATTTTTTCCCTTTTTTTATAATATTTTAACATATTATTTTTAATTCCATACCTTTAAGTCAACCCTTTTTATTTCATTTTATTCTAAAAAACTTTAATCTTTCAAAAGAATTATTTTCTTGAAAAGAAAATCCTATTACTTAATTCATTGTATCTGTTGCATAATATTTCATTATTTCTTCTCTCAAAACGTTCGAATTCCCATCATCCCCTGCGGTTCATTTTGTTTGAACAAGGAATTCTAGCGACACCATATTCGGATGTCTGAAAAACTGAGTTTTCGGTCGGCGGGTTAAATTTCATCGGTAGAAGGTGAGTTCTCAAAATTTGATAGGCAGATTAGAAGTTTGTTGTGAAATCCTTTCCCATCCTTCAATGAAGCTATATAAGACGGATTACGTGGCTTTGGAATCAGAATAAATACTGCGGATCATTTATCATTGATTGGATTTACGTGCGCTCTGAAAACAATCGTCTGCTTGTGCGTGAAATCGTCAGCTTCATGGGTATCTCTTCCAAGTCCAAGTGGAATCAGAATCAGTTTTAGTTTCTTGTGTGTGTGGTCATGTCACCTGGTGAAAGATTACGCAATGGGCAGATTTCTATGACATCAACATCATTTTTTTTGTTGATACCTTACAAATTTTAAGATTTGTCCAAGTGGAATTGTTTTGTTTGATGTGGAATTAAAGGTGTTTAAAAATGTACAATGCGTCTGTCTGAATTAAAAGGGATGTATCCTTTAGGATGTAGTCTCTTGGCCTTACTACATTGATGTGGCGCTAGTGCAAACTCTTCGATGGAATATTTAAAGACAAGGAATTGAGCGGAATATTACAGCAGTCGACAGGATCTGTGGAAACCTAGTGGACCTTTCAAAGCGTCGTTAGTGTGTGAAAGAAGCCGGTAAAAAATTTTATGTGCTGTGTTTTAAAAAACTTGTTGGGCATTTAAATATCTCTATGTCTTCTGGAGTAACAATGTCAACGGCTGCCAAAACTGCCCATGAAGAAGTAAAGAAAGATAAAAAATACAGATATATAACCTATCATATTAAAGATGAAAAGGTGATTGATGTTGAAGTGACCGATCCTCAGGATGCTGTACAGCGAGTTCCTTGAGCAACTGCAGAGGTACGGATCTCCTTTTGCCCGGGGACGTCATGGGTATCTGCCTATTATTCATTCTTTTATAAATAAAATCTGGATTTCCCAGTAACAACTTATAGCACGACATTTTGTAAGTTCTACCTATTATTTTATTTTGTAGTTGTTTATGAAATTTTAATACGATTTCTTTATTTAAAATGTTGATGTTATTATTTTTATTGCATTTCTAAAAAAGAATTTAGTTTTGTTCTTAAGTTGATAATTTATTCTAAGGATTATAAAAGTTTTGTTCCTAGAACTACAGTTTTCGAAATTAAATACTCTGAAAAATTTCCATTAAATTCCAGATAACATTTTCAATATGATTGTTTGAAAATATACTTATGATTGATAGAAGTCAAGTTTAGTGATTGCTAGATTCCTTGTTATTTACAGCTTGTTATTCGATTTAAAGTTTTAAATTTACAATTGTTCTCATTACTCAAGATATATTTTTTACGAAAATTGCTTAATTTTCAATAAAAAGATTCAAATAATATTTAGATATTCAATGTCAGACTTACAAAAGAAGTATATTTTCAGTCTTCTAACTCTCTTATATTTTCGAAATATATTTTTTCCAGATTTTAGATTTCTATCGAAGATTCTTTTTCTCTTATTCGCAGGAATTCTATATACCCAAATTTCAATTTTACTGCTTGAATTTATCCGAAGCATTCTTCATCAGAATACGAAGCAACTTAATCTTATTTCCTTAAGCATGTCTATCCATGCGTACAATATTATTTCACCTCTTTGTCCGAGAGAAGTATACCGAGAGTATGAAGTAATTTTTTACAGTGTTTATGAAAATATCATTTTGAAAAGAATGAATATTTTTTTAATGAATTTTAATGATGAAGTTAAAACTGATGATTGTTTATCGGAAATATTTTGAATTTTATTATTTGTCTCTTAATTTAGAATATATATATATATATATATATATATATATAAACTAGAAGGGTAGGGAAATCGCAAAACTGCTTTTTTTCTCATACGTGTTAATACTTTGAAATTCTCCATCTCAGTGCCAAAGTTAAATAGAATTATATGCCAATTTTGAAGATTCAAAAACTTTTAAATTCCGTGCATTAGTTCTAGAGAAATGACTATCACTAAAATTTCGCAAAAACTGCAAAATGTGGTATAGAAGCACCAGCTACTGGATTTTTTTTACTATACTTCCACAATTTAACCACTATTTAACAATACTTCCAAAGAAAAATATATGAACAACGCCATTTTTCTTTCTTTAGATTAAATCGTTCATTTTCCTTTCAAAGTGACACATTTGCAGTGCTGTACATCCTATAACTACAAGAAAGCATTGAAGATTTCTTTCTGTTCATATACAGGGTGCATCAGATATTTGAGAACACATATTATAGGTGAAATATCATCTGTATATCATACTTACAAATATTTTTCTATCACATATAAACATCTCAGAATCTAGATTAACTAAATAAATTAAGAGGCATGCTGCAATCGGATCATTTGCTGAAGAACTTTTCAATTTAGAGATTGCTACATTCTTGAATCTCGCCCGCCTTTTAATGTAAAGAGAGGACTGAAGTCTGAAAGCCTTAATCTGGTAATCTTTCATGTAGGAAACGAAATTATCAGCAATATGAAATCACCAAAACATCGGAATTTACCAGTCAGGTGAATAAAAATCTTATGAAGTCGATGATGGCACTTGCAGGGAGATGCAGGTTTCCTAGATAACAGTCTGATGTGTGATTTATGAAAACATTCCATTAGAAGTTTACGTAATGATGAGAGTGCAGTTTTGAAAGAATCAGAAATAGCTGTCTGAACAGACACAAGCGTCTACTTAACAAGCTAAGACATCAAAAGGATTTGGAAAAGTTTTTGTTTCTTTTCAAAAAGAAAAACTTTGCCCAGATCATGAAAGTGAGCATAAAAAAGTTGGTGATGATGTAAAATGGCCGAAGACGTTCTGACAGACGTGTGAAGAAAATTTCTTACGTCATTGATGATTAGGGAGGTCATGAAAAGCAAGAGCGATCTCTATATTACTTTTTTCATTGTACCAGAGTCAACACCGTTGCTTATTACCGATGTTTTAAAGCGATATATTGCTGCTTTTGGGAGGCCGTAATTTTAAAAAAAATGCTGAGTGTTATCCCATACAGCCCATACAAACCAAACAAAAGCATTCATAATGATCTCATCCTATATATCTCCCCCCCCCCCCCCCCCCGTGGAGCTATCCAGAATTTAATCGAATTATTATATGTCTGGCGTAGTTGAGAGCACTCAGATAATGATCAAGCAATAATGTTGTGGCCTTCAATGCAGCCGTTGTGTATTCAGTGGCAAATGTTCCCTACACTCATGTGATCATTATCAGCAGTCAGTATTGATGACCAGGAGTGATGATTATTGCAGCTGTAAGTGGTTGCTACCAATTTTATGGAGTTACATTATATGTATTTTTTTACAGAGTGATGTTTTAAAGAAGTAAGATGAAAGGTTAATTTTTTAAAAGTAAATTGCGTTAGTTTTTTTAGGTACTGTTAAAAAAGTGATCACGAAAGACAAATTTCTAATAGATGTTGAAAGATTAATTCTTTCTAAATGCTTTACTTTGTATTACTCTAAAATGCTACCTTTACATTAGCTTACTTTTATGATATATTTAGGAGGTATTGACGAAAGATTAATTATTTACTGATGACTAGAAGTTAGTGTTTTGAAAACACTTTTCGCTACCTTTTGTTTAAGGTATATTTACGAATTCTCTTCTTTGGTATTATAAGAAAAAACTTTCAAAATTCTTTATTTTCTTATAAACTTTAATAAATATTTTCTTATAAATTCAAACTTAAAAATAACTTATGCTTTAACCTGTTCATATAATAAACCATGAATTCAATTTAAGATAAAAATCAGCAATATATGCAAGTCATGCATAAATAACCTTATCGATAATCTACCTTACTTTCAGCTGATTGGGTATTGTTTTTTTTAATACAGACTTTACATTGAATACCAGAAAACAACTAAAAAAAGTGCATTTTTTGTACAAATTGAATTGAAAGTTTCAAATATCTTTGTGCTATTGTATGGCAGATTTGTAATAAAAGAAGATATTTCTCAGCTTGGAATTGACTCATATTTTCAAGGAATCTTATTTCCACATTTTAGATTTACATCTCCTATTTTATTTTCTTTTATTTTGTGAAAATTCATTGTCGATTTTAAATTTTGAAATTCTTATGTATATGAAGAATCCTTGAACAGTTTAAGTCCATTTCATTAAAAAAATAATTCGCAATCTCAGGTTATTTATACTTCTTGATGCGGTTTGTTTTGTGCACGCGAAAAAAATATTCGTGATGGCTTAAATCACATACACATTCACAATAAAAAAGAAAATACAAAAAGTTAAGTACATTGAATGATTACAATACTTCGTGCTTTATTTTTTACATGGCAGAAACATACAACTTTATTGGATTTTTTTTTTTTTTTTTTTTTTTTTTTTTTTGTAATTATGTAAATACGTAACACCTATAGTTGTGAATCAGTCCGCCCGTCTGTCTATATACAACAACGCAAAAAGTACCCAACCAAATCATTTGAAATTTAAAATATATAATTATTACATAAGTGTGTCGAGTCATTTCAAATTGTATGAAAATCGGATGTACAGTTGAATTACAGGGGAAATGAGAAGTATTATGTTACATTAGAGTCAATGGGAAAAATACTTTCAAGTTGTTACACACTTTTGAACATAGTAAAATTAACATGCATCTATGAAATACATACTAAAATATATATTATGTACAATCTGTGGAATAAAGAATATTTTTTATTAATTTACAGGGCCTCAAAAATGCATTCTGTTAGATAATAGTAAAGGGGAAATAGGGGAAAAAAATTTTGGGATGCATTTTAAATATACTATAGTATTTGACATTTTATGAAATTGATATTCGTTGCTGAGGTATACTGCAAGTCAATTCCTACACAATAGAAAACGTATAGTATTTACAGGGACACAAAAAAGATTTCAGGTTCTAAACTGTATCCGAAGTACTGTAGATTAAAAAAAATGTTATTGTTCGAAGGCACATCATCTGCTATTTTTGACGTGTATTTTTCGGTTTGTTTGTAGTTGTATGTATACATTTTGCATTCGCTTTAGTACAGTTTGTATTTGTATAAACTATTTGTTTGTATACAGTTATCTACATCTGTCTTGAGTGAACGTATTGTAATTTTTTTTCCAATAAATTTTTGAGTATGGTTAATATTCAAAATAAAAAATAAAAAGTAACATTTTCGTCATGTTATGTTATATAAGTTTAAAAGAGTGAGTGTTGAATGTGCTACGAAAAATATTCAAGGTGTTTTATTTCGATTGTTTTTCTGCTCTTAGGGCAGTTAAAAAGTGTTTTTCTTGATTTCGAAATGATAATTTTAATCTGAATGGCAAAATTAGCTCACAGTGAACTTCTGACTTCAATAATAACATAATTTATGATTTTGTGAATAATAATTTATAGATTTCTATTAAAAAAGTTGCCGAGGGATTAAATGTTAGCAATTAGACTGCATTTTGTCAGTTAGAAAATCTTGGATACACTTCAAAACTTGATGAATCGAAAATCGGGAACAATTTTTGCAATCTTCCGATGGGACATTGATTTACAAGAAAATAATAGTGGGATAACGAATGGAATACTTGCAAAATGAGAAGGAATATCTAGACTTATAGTGATTCATTGAGCCACGTACGAACACTTCTTATCAAGATAAATAATTATACACAATTATGTTAAGTTAATGTATTCAAACTGGGACTGCGGAGTCGGATTTGGAGTGGTAGATTTGGGACTAGTTTTGAGCAAAAGGGTCAGAGTCGGATCCCACTAAAAAACAAGATGACTTCGATTATGATTCTTTTTGTTAGCCAGTTTGAAGTGAAATTAAACCAATTATACAGAGTGTCCAGAAAATAAGACTCATTTCAAAATTAAGTTTTTCAAAAACAAAGATGGATAGAATTATGCGGTAAACGGTTTGTTTATTAGATAAGCTGCAAAAGTCTTATACAAAAGTTTCAAGGGGCAAAAATTTCGAAATTTTAAAATTTTGATTCCAAAAAATCGTTAAAATATGCATCTGTACGCTGAAAAACATAGAATTAATTTAAAACAAGAAAAATGTTAAATCTAGCATTCTTTGGAATTAGAACACAATCTTTTCAAAATATTCACCGATAGAAAAACTTCTGTATAACATTTTTACAGCTTACGTAAAAAACAAACTGCTTACCGTATATTTCTATCGATCTTTATTTTTGCCCGTAAGACATGGTGACGTCACAGTGACGTCGTTGTGAAGTCACACTGTGACTTTGTGACCCTCGATGTGACGTCACGTGACGTCGATGTGAAGTCACAGTGACTAAAATGTGAAGTCGTTATGGCCGTTTTAGAGCTTGTTTGTGACGTCACATTGTGACCACTTTGTGACGTCACAATGTGACCAATTTGTGAAAAGTGTGTCATTTGTGACGATTTTGTCATTAACATTGTGACGAAATTGTGACGAAAGTGGCAATGCTTTCAAGTCACATTGTGACCAAATTGTGAAAAACAGGGTGAGTCCGAAATCATGGAACAAACTTTGAGGGGGTGGTAGGGCTCACTATAACAAATAATGATGGCACAGAAATATATGACCGGAAGTGACACGTCAAGACGCTACACTAGTCACCAAAAAAGACCCGGATGCTAATGTTAAGTCTATGGGGGGGGGGAGTTGTTTTCAAATATCTTGCTCAAATTTCAATATTTTACATGATATTTTTTCCATAGTATAGCTGAGGACGATCCACAACCGGGCTAATTTTTACTTTTTCGTTTTTGGTTATATTTTTTTATATTACAATAGTTTCACTTTTAGAACCGGTTTAAACTGGTTCTGAAAGTTAAAGTATTTTTCTTTTAATCTGTAACCAAAATCAAAAAAGTAAAAACCAGCCCAGTTGCAGGTCGTCCTCAGCTATCCTATGGAAAAAAAATATGCGAAAATATTAAAATTTTAGCAAGATATTTGAAATTAGCGCTCCCATACACTTAACATTATAATTCGTGTCTTTTGAAGTGACTAGTGTGGCGTTTTAACGCGTCACTTCCAGTCATACATTTCTACGCCATAATTATTTATTATAGTGAGCTCTACCACCTCCCTTAAAGTTTGTCCCATTACTTTAAACTCACGCTGCAGATCATTTGTGACAAAACTTTCGTTAACACTGTGATGATTCTGTGACGATTTAACTTTTCTTAACGATTCTCTAACAATTTAAAAGAAACAGGATCTGCTGAAACTATAACTCCATGCCATGTTCCTGTTAAAATAGGGTTTGAGTCCTAAAATCATATATTGACAATTTATGAACAAATACTGTATAATATATAAAAATAGTTACCTGCAGTAAGGAGGCTTTCTTCTAAATTAAAGTTAAAAATTCGATTTACCTCACATGCCTTACAACTCTGGTGTTGTTTTCAAAATTTGAAAAATATTACCTTTCAAAAATATTTATATATTTTTCCCCACATGCTGAAAATTGCATAGCTTCAATTTTATTTATAACTGACACACATTTTATAGTATGTTGTTCAAACTGTTTAACCTTTTTGAATTTTTTTTAAAAAAACTTTTACTCGCTTTAATATCCACAAATCCCAGCACATATCTAAAACTGTACAGCTTGCCAATATTTCTGACCAATAATCCTGATGTCTATAAATATATAGGGTGGATGCTCCAGTTTTGGCCACATTAAGAGAAAAGTTGAAATGGAAAATTTATAGTTTTAGACTGAATAAAGCATATTAAATCGCAATAACAATATTCTTTAGTAAATTTAGTTGTCTTTCTGTTAATTATAATAACTTTCTATCAAATATTTTAGATTGTGAGTAATAACTCGTTAAGTAATTTCTTTAAATTTGCACCAGTTTTGGCCACCATAATATCTTGTAATTTTGCAAACATTTTAACTGATAACAAGTAAAAATAAAGCATTTTTGTGCAAAATCTGTTTTACCACACACATATTTGTTTGCTGTATAAAAAGATTTGCATTTTTTAAAATGAAATCATAAAAACATCAAATAAAATATACTTAAGCTGATTTTAACTGAACATTTAAATTTAAAAACAAAAAATATATTTAATTCATAAAAAAGACTTATAGGACATAAAAAGCTTATTTTAACATTTTGCATATTTTCATTTATATATATCATATGTTATACTATTCCAATATTTACAGTTATATGACTAGAATCTTGAAATTATTCCATTTTTTCATGAAATAGTATTTTGACAATCTCTAAGATCCATTTTTTTCAACTGATTTCTAACTTTAATTCCTCGTACTTAGCTGCCTGTCAGCCTAAGCATTTGGAGTTAGTTTTCTTCAAACCTTAGATTTCCTTGTGTAAATATGGGCTAGGATCTTAGAAAGACCTTCACAGAGGGCATCCCCCTTCTCTTCGACCCATATCTCTCATATAGATAATTGGCCATCATAAATAGCACAACCCTATTACTTGAGATTCAAAAATAGTAAAAACTGGTCTCCATTCTGTAAACTTGTGTTGCAAGGTAGAACGAGATACTACAAAACTTAACCATTTTGAAAAGCTGACAATGAATTTTGAAAAGCCATAATTTTACTTCCTATCTTATAACAGTGTTTAATCTAAGACCATTTTTAAGAGTACATAATTGTCTTTTTTAAACTTGTTAAAATGAATCCTATTTATAGTGTAAAAATTTTCACATTATTTGTTATTTCTAAATTCATGTGCTGGAAATTTTGAAAAAGTTATGCAACTTCCTCATTTTGTTTTGAAAAAATACAAGAAACCACTAAATCATACTGTAATTTTATTGAAATTTTAAATTTATAAGTCATAAAACATTTCTAAATATATTGCGGAAATTTTCACTATAATTAGTCTTGCGGCCAAAAGTGGAGCATAATGGTGTGCCCTTTTTGGCCACACCATGGCCATAACTGGTACACATAGCACATTTAAAGTACCAGTTTTGGCCACCTCTACTTTAAGCTGTAAAAATAATTAATTTAAATATGAAATTGCAACAAAGAGAAAGCCTACTTCATAAAGCTTCACAGCAATTTGTTTCAGAACAAATAAAGTTCGATAAATGCCTAATATTGAAAGATTATGAAAACTTGTTACCTAAGCAAAAACCTTAATATATGTGAGTGCAGACTATAGTTTTACACATTTATTTATTTATTTTTTTTTTTTTGCAAGTCATTTTTTATCAAAAAATAAACAAATGGGATTGGAAATGTTAAAAGAGTGTTAGATTAAGTAGTAAGAATGCATATAATTTGTTAAAACCAATTTACAGCCTAAATAGAGGGCAAATCATTCCAATGTGGCCAAAACTTGTGCAGTTGCCAAAACTGGAGCATCCACCCTATATCTTTTAATTATCTTTTGCTGTAATTTTCCAACTGATTGAAAAAGTGTCCAGGTCAGGATTCGAACTAAGCAGTCTTTCGCGCAAATTGTCAATACTTTGTCGACTGAACTATTCTGGAAGAATCAGACGCACACAATTCACACAGTGAATACGAACGCATACTTATCATTATTATATATAACCGTATGTAATAATACTTTAATTTTTTTCAAACTACCCGTATGATAAATGCATACTATTCGTATGAGTATATAATGATATTTCTCCGGGTGAATTGTGGGTGCTAAGTTGCTCTGTTGGAAGAGCATTGGCAGCATACATCGAGGGTCTGTAGTTCGAATCCTAACCTAAACACTTTTTTACTCATTTTGGAAAATTAATATTCGTTTGATTAATTTACCAATTAAAATCATTCTGTTAAATATAACATAGAGTTATCTTTTGATAAAACTACGTGAAGTTTATGCGCAATATTCGTAATATACAGATTTTATTTGAAAATCGAGTACAAATGAAGATGAGGCAATTAGTTCTAGTATTACCTTAGTTATTTTCTTACTATAGTGGCCTGTGCGCATGTATGATTACCCCAAGGTTTAAATTCGTAGTTAAATTCATATATATATATTGTATAAGTCATATAGTATAGATGTGCCGGTAAAGGACATCCTTAAGGAATTTTTTTAAAAAAGTTTCCTTATTAATAGTTATAATTATAAGATTTCATTTTTTTGTATTAGATGAATCTATTAATAATATTTAAGTATTCTCAGTCTCACTTCCCAATATTAGACAAAATTTTATTGAAAATAATAGAAATACATCAAACACTAAAAATTTCAGCAATGTACATCCCACAAAAGTGTACATGTAATTGTTTTTATGACTATTTAGAACCAGGATTTAATGAACACATACTAATGAAACAAAATTGTTATTTTCAACACAATTTAACAATTACGATATCAAAAATTAATAAAATAATGCGAAATTACTCATTTTTTTAAAATCAATAATTGTTATTACCACAAAATCAATATCTTAATTATTTTAGATACATGGTTTAAAATAACAAATGTCATGGAATTACAGTTATAAAATTTTTGGGATTATGAGAAATTCAGAAAGGTAATAAAAAAGTTTTAGAAAAGTATTTTTGCAATAATAGTGCATAAATTAGTATATTTATCACTATTTTCAACAATTAAACAACCCCAAACTCCCTTGTATATTAATTATAACGTTAACTTTTGATTGTGTGTATATTTTTTTATTTATTAAAATGTAATTTTAACCATGTAATTAAAAAAATTGATGAAAGTGCATTTTAAAAATAATATTATTAACTATTTTCAAATCGTTGACACGCTGTTCCGTATTTCAACAAAATAAATGTTAAATTTATTGAATTTACTAAGGTAAGTGAATTCAAAAAAGTTAAATTAATATGATACTTATTCCTTTTATAACATGTTTTTTACGAAATTAACAGAAATCATTATAAAAAAAGCAGGAAAAATAACATTTTCTTACCTCTTTCTTATCGGCATTATCCTCTAATTCCAGTTTCATAATCCAAATAGGGAAGATAATTTCGAAGTCAAAATATCCGAATGAAGTACAATGACATTGGCGCGCTCATATTAACGAAACGCCACTGACATTGTATTTTTTCGGACCGACATTTTATATAAAATGTCACCTGATCACATTTCTGCATAACTTTTTAAAAATTTTCAACTTACGTACTAAATATACACACATAACATCATAACAAAGTTACTAGAGCAGCTGCCTAAGATTCTAAAGAATAAATATACTAGTGTCAACTATTCTGGTCGTTGCCAAACGATATTTTTTAAGCAGGTGATTTTTTGTTATTATTGGTTGTTTGAGCTTCGAAGATTTATAAGTTGAATGCGCATGCGCATTAGTTTTATGAGGGTATCCCTAATTAAAATTTTGAGTTAAAAAAAATTTTCACGCATTTCTATTTTACTTTCAATTAGTTTCGAAATACAGTGGAACTTTCATTTAACGAAGCCCATATTGAATGAAATTATCTACTTTTTTAATTTTCTGTTGAACCTTCATTTAGAACGCAATTAACATTTAAATTAATACTCATATTAAAAAAAATTCTACTTAGCAAAATTTTTTGCACTTCCGTGCGTGCACAATATTCAAAAGGATAGATTGCTGTTAAGATTGATTGGTGAATATATTTCAGCGGATTGTATGAATTGAAATTATGTATTTATTTTATCTTTTTAACTAAAAAGGAAAAAATGCGAAAATTTTTCGATATGCTAAGAAAGGGATTCTAGTTCCACGAAAATATTATAGGTCCATTCTCTGAATACTTAAAAAAGATGCGAAAGTTTTTATGAGTGTATCTTTCATAAGAGATCGCACACAAAGTAATATTCCAATTTTTTTCAATTTTTCGATTTGAAATACAAGAGAAAACGAGAAATAGAACGCTGCGATTCAGTTTTTGTTTCCCTTCCTTTATTACGTGGTTTTTTAGATATTATACTAATGAGTTTTCTTTCTGTGGCTATATTGCATAACAAAAATTACTATCCAAATTAAAACACAGTTTTATAATATTTCCATTTTTATTTGTAGCTTACTATACAAATTTCATGAATTTTCGTGGATTTCGATTCAACGATATTTTTTTCATAACGAAGCATTTAAGTGTAACGAGAAATTTCCTTAAATGGAAGTTTCACTGATATAGGTTCATTGTTGAGTGCTTAGTTTCATATGATGGGAGGTTTATCTCACATATGTGATATGACGTACACGTTACAAGCAGTGCATGTAACGTGTGACATAACAGCGATTGCAAATATTCTTCTGAAATGCCAGAAAAGACATTTTTTGCCAGTAAATAACATGGTTTGAAGAATTTTTGTAATTTTCTAAAGTTTTCTAAGAAAATCACATCTGAGTCACAATATGACGTCACTGTGGGGTGGCATTTTGGTCACAGATGTGACGTCACATTTCACATTTCAGTCACAATGTGACGTCACTGAGGGGTGGCATTTTGGTCACAGATGTGACGTGACCACAGTGACTCACAGTGACGTCACTGTGACGTCACTGTGACCATGCATGCTATGTGGGTGAGAAATTTAATTTTGAAATCGGATTCTTATTCGCCGAACAGCCTATGTATAATCATTGAAAACCCATATAAGGAATTATTATTGTTATGTTTCTATTATAACGGTTTATCCAAGTTAAGGATTCCGAATATATTGCTCGGAGTACACAGTAAATAAAAACAGATTTTAATTAAAAACTATAGTAGACCCCGAATTATTTCCGAAATAGTAAAATTTTCATCTTTATTTATTTTCCTTTCCTTCTAAATTTTTCAGCTCATGGAAGACCCGAATTAATATCAAAATTATAAAGATTTCCCCTGTTCAAATCCCCGGATCCAAAATAGTAAAATTTCTGTTTTGTTTAATTTTGTTTTGTTTGTAAAATTTCTGGAATCAGAGTCGGAGTCGGACATTTTTCCCTCTGACTAAGCATATCTGATTCAAATATTATTTTTATGTTGTTTATACTTGTATTTTATTATGGTAATTAAAAAAATATATTGAATATTAGTTAACCCGGGAGAACTCGCTTGTGAGAATTTCTCTCACGATGCCCAATTGCTTTTATTTTACTTTACATTCACTTAATATCACCTTTTTGGTTTGGCTTAGTACTTTTATTCACAAAAGAGGTAAAGTAATCGAAATTACATTTTGAAGTTTTATTAAAATGAAAAATGTTTTAAATAAAAGTCTTAAAAAAGGTACGATGGAGAAAGAAAATCTCATGCAGCGTTTTCTCCCGGGTTAATATAAACAGAAAGATAAACTGAAAGATTTTCCATGGAAAAAAGTGTGAGAATCTCTAAGATTCGTTAATTAATTATACAGAGGCAAAATGAAGCTGTCTTATTTGTAGAACAGTCGTATTAGACGGTTAAATGTGACGAAATGCCTGAAAATAAGTACAGCTGTTCATACAATTTGAATCAAGAACCCAAATGTATTTCTACTACAGCTCATATTCAAAATATTAGAATAATTACCTTTTTTTAGAAATTGAAAATATCGTTTGGTAATTTAATGTCTTTTAATGAAAATATGCGAACGATATTTTTATTAAGAACTTATTGTTGATTAAACTTACTTGTTATCTTAAATTTAATATCATTTTTGAAAAGATTAATTGCAAAAAAATTATTTTGAAAAGTCAAAATATTAGAATATTTATTCAAGTGGTTCAAAATATTAGAATATTTCACATTAATTCTCCTTTAATTATTACCAACTCTTAACTGGTGGCATCATTGATTAAATTCAGACTATTTTATTTAAAATCAGTATTTTTTCTTGCAGTTTGTTTCTTTTTCGTCTTAAAATGGGCCGTGTGAGTGATATTCCTGAATCTACTAAACTTCGTATGGTTGATTTGTATCGGCACGGTAAAAATCAATGTTTTATAGCGAATTATTTACATTGTTCGCAATCGAGCGTTAGTAAAATACTAACACAATATTCAAAAATTGGAAATTTTCAAAATAATCGCCGAAATGGTGGCCGAAAACCAAAAACATCTGCTAGAGATGACAGGAAACTGAAGCGTATAGTTAAGAAAAACCGTTTTATAAGTGTGCGATTCTTGCACCGAAAATGGAAAGAAGAAGGAGTTGAAGTTTCTACATCGACAACATTAAGACGTCTCCATAAATTTAAATTTGAATCTCGTGTACCGAAAACAAAACCTCTCATGACTGCAAGACAAAAGCGTATAAGATTGAATTGGTGTAAATCAAGACGTTTATGGAGCAATGAAGATTGGAAAAATATATTATTTAGTGATGAAAGTATGTTTTGTTTTTCATATGGTAATCAAGGTATTCGAGTTTGGAGAATGAAGCAAGAAGCATTTGATAAAGAATGCCTTAAACGTTCCGTAAAATTTGCTGCTAGTGTCATGGATTGGGGTTGTATGAGTGCAGAAGGACCTGGAAAGTTATGCATGTCTACGAAAAGGTTAACTCTCTGATATATCAAGAAATTTTAGAATATTACATGATTCCATCATCAGAAGATTTATTTGAAGATGATTTCATCTTTCAACAAGATTTAGCGTCCCCGCATACCTCGGTGTCAACTAAGAATTGGTTCCGCCAACGCAACATTAAGGTACTTCCTTGGCCACCAAATTCACCAGATCTTAATCCCATCGAAAACTTATGGTGTATAATGAAGAAAAAACTTCAAGAAAATCCTCCTTCAAGTAAAACTGAGTTAGTGGCACGTATAAAGTCTATTTGGGCTAATATTGATAGAAATGTTTGTAAACACCTTGTATATAGTATGCAAGATCGATTGTACGCTGTTATGAAAGCTAAAGGGGATGCTACAAAATATTAACTACCATTTACTTCATATTCATAAGGTAATATTGTTGCGTGAAATAAAATATTCTAATATTTTGAACCAATCTAAATTTTATTCTAATATTCTGGTGTGTTTAAGGAAGCTGTATACCTAATTTATTGTGCTGTATTTTATATTTTATAAATGTTAAAATCTTATCTAAACATTCCAGATTTAATTTATAAGAAATTTAATTGCATTTGCTTAGTATAAAAAATAAATAAATGACAAATAATTTTTTCTTATTACTTTTTCTCAATTATTCTAATATTTTGAATATGAGCTGTATTGCGTGTCAGAAATACAAGAAAAAAACCCCGATGCATATTTCTCATATTTCCCGGAATATTTATTTCCGGAGATTTTAGTTTTATAGCACATATATCCCTTTTTCTTATTGCTAGAAATCCTGTAGTCAAATTTCAAGTCTGCTGCTTTTTTTTTTTTTTTTTTTTTGCTTCAGATATAAAAATATTTCATAAAAATAAAAAAAATATTTAGTAATGAAAATGCATATTATAATCTGTATTCGATTTATTCATGTATGGCACTAAGTTTAACTAATTTATCTATCAAATTTATATTTCATTATTTATACTAAATATTTGATCATACTTATTTTGGCTAAACAATTTCATTTTGAACATGTTAAGTAGCACTGTATAACATTGAGCAAAGTAAAATAAATGTAAATAAGACTAATTAATTTATGAAAAGCAATTTTTTCAAGAAAATAAAATTTAAAATTTAGAATTTTCTATATTATAAGAATCTAATTGATTCTATAATGGATTAAATTCAAATATTTAATGCCAAGTATCTCATTTGGTCAATTCGTTTATCTTGTGACCGAAAAGTTGTGAGCGTCAGAAAACAACATTGAAGTCAAACTTTCACGCCTATGCGATAAGACAAATTAGATTTGTTGAGACAATCTGCTTGAGTTTAACTCTTTCTAGCACCGAAAAAATCTGTTCGTAAAATGTGAAATGATTGACTGACACTGGAATTTACAAACGACTTTTTTAGAAATTAAAAATTTCCTACATTAGGCATTTATTGTAAAAGCAAAATTGATTAAAATATTCCAGATACCATTTGTAAATTTGGAATTAAGTGTGCTCGAAGCGAGACCACTCTGCAAAAATCATATTTTATGTATTTTTTTATACTTTTATATTTGTATTATTGGATTTTTATTTGTTTATTTTATGCCAAAAATGCGTAAACTCACCAAATATGGCTCTACTAAGTTTTCGTTTGCCTTATTTTGGAGCTACGAGATTCGGATACGGTTACTGTAAAACTCTACTTTAAAGTACTCCAAATTTTTCCCGCCAAAAATGTGAATGTAATGTCGTAATTTAAAAAAAAAACAAATTAGCAGGTTTTTGAAGGAATTTTTTAAGTTTTTTTTTTCAATATCTTATACTTTTTACTAATAAATTAAAAATTTTATATGTTTTTCTCTTAAAAAAATAAAAGAAAAGAGAAGAAAAACTATGCTAATAGCCCGATAAGTGTCCTCAAAAATACCCTTATTAGAAAAGCATCTGCTGCCAAATCAAAAAATATGACTAAAAAATTTTTTTTCAATTCTCAAACTTCCTAATGTAAGGCTTTAAAATGCACCAAGTCTCAATGCAATTTGCCAGAAATACCAAAAGTTATTCATTTGTTAGTAGCGTATGTTTGAATGTAAATAAGTGATTCTAAACTCTCCTAGAAAAGAATATTAACATTTATTAAATATTCGAAATTATTTTCACTATTTAATTTATTAAATATAAAAATATTTAATATTAAGATATACTGTTTTATATATTTAATACTAAGTAGAATTTTAGTTTTTTAGTTTTAACATATGATGTAACACATCATAATACTTTCAACAGTCTTTGAGAAAATATATCATAGCATGTTCTTTCAACAGGCTCTTTAATTATCTCTTACCATACCATGAATATTCACTGATTACAGAAAATATACAATTTTCATTACGATTTTTATTCGGTATTGGAAGAAATCTATCAGGAATTATTATTTCTTATTTGAAATGATAAATTTTGTATCATATATCCATTACTAATAATTAAGTCTAATCAAATGGTTTGGTTTGTATAATTGAGTTTTCATTATTGATAAATAAATCTTTTTTGAACGTAAATGGCTTTCATCATTCAAATTGGACATTAATATATTATCAAGCCAATATTTTTCGTTTCTTCTGTTTATTGAAGGAGTATTTGATTAATCAACAAAATTATCTGCATTAATCCTCATAAAAATATGGATCCAATTAATATACTTAACGAAAGTAGCAATCGATAATGATTATTGCTAAAGACTTCATTTTTTATGCTTTTCATATTTGTTATTTAGTTGCTTCTATAGGATTTCACTCAAATCGACGATTTTGTGATGAGTAATTTGAGTAGAAAGATTTTAAAATATTTAGTATCACATTTAGCTGAGTAAATAAGAGTTGTTACTGTATGACGTTGCGTAATTTTCCTCTATGAATTATTACAGAAAATACCACACTTTTAGCGTTATTTAAAGAAGTCGGAATATCGTACTTAATATGTGTCAAATGAGGTACATTTGAACTTTAATTAGTTTTATATAAATACAGACCTTGGTTGAATAGCTGTTGTGCTCTTATACAAAAATGCATGAATTCAAAATTTATTACGATTGTATATATTAAATTCGGTAACACGAAAATATTAGAATAATATTTAGGGTAGTAATTTTTTTTAAATAAGTGTCATGCGCATCTTTTAAATTATTTGTCGTTCAAATTTGATCCCAAAAGAACACATTCTAGAACTCGCTGAAATAGGCAACTTATTTGTTGCTAAATCTGTGTTTAAATTAACGTCAGGGCATAAAGGGTCAAGCATTACAAAAAGTACATTTGCTGTGCTTTAATACAAACGGAGATTTTAAATTTAACAAAATTATTATCGTTTAAGTACTTATAGTAAAAAAGTATCATTGTAAAGCCAAATTAATTTGTAAAAATTTTTTCTTTCAATCGAAAGAAAGAAATATGCATACAATTTTACGATTTTAAATTTTCTAAAATAGAGGAAAAAGCAACCAATCCACAATTCTTACCCAGGAATCCTTTGTTATTAAATATGATCTATTTTAGACGACTCTGCTTAAGCCATTTTACTCATAAACCCATGTGACACTAACGTCTAATCGACAATATTACGTAACTCAACAAATAAAGGAACTCCTGTGCTCAGGGTTTGGTAGTTACCGATAAACACGTAAACAGAGCTGTCGCTTCGAGTCCAAATATAAATAGAAGTATTCAATGTAACTAATATAAACTTTCTGATACTTTTAAGATATGTTTGTAATCGTACAAAATTATCAAATGAAGTATTTCAGTGTATTAAAATAAAATATACAGCAAAGTTTATTCAACCCAATTAAAAAAATATTGCCATTTGTAAGAAATCTTCACGTTGAACTGACATAAGAACCAAATGTTTGCTTTAAAATGACCAGGAAACTTTTTAAAATGAACCAAGGATGTAACTGTCATTCAAAGGAAAACTTATTAAAAAACTCTCAAAATTAAAAATTTTAAAAATCCTAAAAAATAGAATTGTTTTTTACATGAAAAATTTTCAAAACATTAAACTGTCAAAAATATATTAATTCATCCTATAAATAATAATGATATATGTATGAAAAAAATAAACAAATATAAAAAAAAATTAAATCATTCTATCAAATAGATTTTTCTTTAATCTTATGAACAGTCGTGAAAAATTATTTTTTCAGAAAACGCGAATTAAAATTGAAATTACTTAAGTGCGGATGTGATTGTTACATAAATGCTTACGATTCCTTTAAAATTGCAAATACTTTTATGTTGTTTTTTACAATGTGTTAAGAATTAATTGAATAATAAAAATAGATCATAAAAATATAACTTTTTTGAAAATTTTTAACTATGAGCCCCCTTAACTGATGGATGTATAATTATACATTGTATTTATAAATTATTATGTTTTTGTGCCCCATAACTTTTGATTTTAGAACACAACGAAAACATTATGATATATTTGTAAAAGACGACTATAAAACATAAAAACACAAGTTTCATATGTGTAAATTGGCATCTCAAAATATTATTAACCAAAATTTGATTATTATAAAATAACTATTAATTGTTAAATAATATCAAATTTATAAAAAATTACGAATTATATAGTACATGCCTATCAAACATTGTGCTCATAATTATTTAATAAATTTTAGGTTCAATTTGTTAAAATGTTAATTATAGATTATAATCATTGTTTGATTAATTATTTTTCAGGTGCAGCTTTAAGTATATGTAACTTTTTCGTGTTATTAAAAAAACATTTTCAAATGTACTTTGCCGTAATACTGTCTTTATGAAAAATCGCAAATTATCTGTAAAAGATACTTTGACAAAAATTTATTGACATGCTGAACTTTATTATACTATTTCAGTTACGCTGCTTGATAATGAAGCTATACGAATTGAAAAAATCTAAATACGTAAAAAACTGTCACATAAAAATTCATTTATTTATATATGTATATATATACCTATATACCAATACAAATATTTACGAGTGTAACTCGCAGGGAGCAGAGCTCCCTAGTCTATAAAAATACATATGAGGATTTCTACACTTTGTATTATTTTTATTGCATTTGAAGACAGAAGACAACGCAATATTCTTAGGAGAACAGATTAAAGAATTGGACTTTAAACATTTTATCGACACTGAAAAAACCTTCTAGGTAAATAATAGCAAATATGAAATTCAACTATAAAATTCCTGTGAGTTAAAAGAAAGGATACAAATCTAAAATCTGGAAATAAAATCTTTCGAACGTATGAGCCAGTTGCAATGCAAAGAATATTTTTGTCTTGTATGTCTGACACACAACAACTTAAAGGTATTTGAATCATTCGATTCGAATTGTAAAAAAAATGCTCCTTTCCTTAGACGTTTTCTAGTGTTTAATATAAATCTTGTTGTTGAAAGGAATATCAAACTAGGAGGATTAAGATATAATAGAAATTTTACTTTTTTATCCGAGGTATATATCTTACATGAAATAAACAATTATTTCTTAATATTTCCCCATTCACTGTCAATGAAAAATTTCCTTGTGAAATATAAATTACTAGTAAATTGCGCAGTTTTGATCGTGTAATAGTGGGAATTTGCCAAGTGGTATTTCTATGTCTAATTTTTATTAGAAGAAATTATACTTTTAGGGATAAATCAAGAATTTCTAATTAATCCACAGTTAGACTAAATTTATCACGAGACAATTTAGTATAACAAAACGCAATTTAGAATGTATATTGCTCCAGCAAATTTCTGGTGCAGCGGAACCGACGCAAAATATAGTTTATGTTTGAACAGGTTCTAAATATCATTTTAATTTATTTTAATTTAATTTGGCAATGCTAATTTAAACTCAATATCTTAATATAAGATAAAAGAAGGAATAAAAAAGATAATTAATATATGCATTTTATACACTTCGAAACAGTATTTGAGATATTGCCCATATTGTTAAAAGTTAGATTCAATTTAATCATTAACATTAATTATTAAATTAAATTAATAGATTTAATGAAAATAACTATACAATTATTCATACATAAGTGTTAATTCAACATCCAATAAAAAATGTATTATTACAAGTTAGCAGATGCTTCTTCCCCCCTCAGTTTTTTTTAATTAACCATTGCGTATTATCAAGACACCACCAACATCTTTCGTACTCTAACATCTACCCACTCAACCATCCTAATGATATACTTTCATTCAAAATGAAAAGATACAATTTTATCTATAAAAAATATATATGTTGATTTCTACTACATATATTATTTTTATTTCATTTGAAGACTGAAAATTAAGGAATATTCTTAAGAAAACAGCTTAAGGAATTAGAATTTTATCTACATTGGAAAAATCTTCTCGGTAAGTAATAGCAAATGTGAAATTCAACTACAGAATTCCTGTGAGTTAGAGAAAGGATACAAATCTAAAATCTGGAAATAAAATCTTTCAATCGTATGAGCCAGTTGCAATGCAAAGAATATTTTTCTCTTGTCAGTCTCACATTCAATAGCTGAAAGATATTTGAATCTTTCGATTCGAATTGTATGAAAAATGTTCTTTTTTCTTAAAAATTTTCTTATGTCTAGTATAAATTTTGCTGTTGAAGGATATACAAACCAGCAGGATTAAGATGTATTAGATGTAGATGTCTTTTTCATCCGATGTATATTTCTTAAATGAAATAGTCAATTATTTCTAAATATTCTCCAAATAATTCTCTATAAAATGTTTCTTTGTGAATTATGTACTACATAAAAGAGAAGGGAGTGAGGGGTTGTGCCAGAAAATTGAAAAAGAAAACAATGTTACAAAACACAAATGGAAGTATGTACAAACACCATACGGTTATTTCAAGCTTTCCAAGTCTTCATCATTAGTTCTTAAAATTAAAATAAAGACAAAATTTAATTAAATACTAGTATATAACCCAGTCAAAAATGACGGAATTTTCATTTTCATTTCATTTTCATAATACTTCATACAAACGGAATGAAGATTTTATTTCATTGGAGAATTTGTATTGTAGAAAAGCACATTTTAAAAATAGTAATAAATTTCTACAAATGCAAATGATGAAGATTTATTTTCTACTTGATATTTAATTTTTGAACAAATTTTAATTTCAAAACAAAGGGCAATATTTATTAAAGTAATAATAATAATAATTTGCAAAATAAAACTCAATTTCTGAAGATTTCACAAAACATTAAAATTAAATATTGAAGTTTTTTAAATTTTAAAATACATTATTTTTATTAAAAGTATGATTCGGCAGCGGTTTTAGTCACGGGTATATGATAGATTAGTTCGATGCTTTTAGTCATCGATTACGAAGCTTTGTGTTTTGTTTTTAAATTTGGATTTGGTTAATATAAACAAAACAACTTTTTTTAAAAATCGTAGTTTCTTACAGAAAATAGAAGAAGCAGGAGGCATTGTTTTAGATCAAAATTAATTTTTAAAAAATTCAGCTATGAAACTTAAAAAATTCAATCCGTAAATTATGAAATCCGTAAATTGTAATTGAGTATCATATATATGTTTTACATGAAAACATGCTGAACAAACATTATTTCAAGTGGAAGAAATTTTAAAAGTATCATTTTAGCATCAGTTTTCAACTAAGCCTAACGTGGAAATTAGCTTCGGTCGATTCCCAGATAAGAATGGTTCATCCCGGAATCGTTCCTACACGTTTTTCCAATCGTATTTTATTATTAGTAGATGTGGATTAAAAAGGAGAGTGGGGCCTAAGAGGCGCACTTTACAGCTGGGTAGGATGCGATCCACGATTGTTTTTCAACCGTGGATTCCTTTAACCATGGAGAAAATTTTCACAATATCGTGGATCACAGTACATTTTAGTTTTTATTTTAGTTCAGCATGACTGATGATTTGTCCATGATCACTCTACTGAGATCCATACTCAGTTATATTTATATGCACTGATACGAATTAAACCTTTTTAAGAAATTATCTTTTACGTTTTACATCCGCTCACCTTTAAAAAAATCTGACATTCACAGATATATTATTTCTTGAACTTCCCATTTCATGAAAAAGGGGCATTTTTCATTAAAAGTCGGAAATATTCACTATATTTCTGGAAAATAACGAATCGGATATAGACGGAAGCAGATAACGGGGAAACTGTTTATAAAATTGGCATGTTGTCGCATAGAAATGATAAACTCAAAGGAAGAATCCAAGTTCGTTTTGTAGGAATTGTATCGCATTGTTGAATTGCAATTGCACTTGTAGAGTAACAAATTAACCAGACCATATTCTAATCATTCATTGAGCAAAGAATATTTCCCCAATAAATTATTTGATCAAGCCATATTATAATCATTCATTAACAATAAGGAAATCATATTAATAATTTAGTTTTATTAATTAAAACTGCCAAGAATTTTAACAGTATCGATAAAATTACAATCCATCATATAAAAATATAAACACACTGTAGAATCCACTACATGTCTTTGGAATCAGATTCATTCAAAGACATTATGATGCTATAGCTAGAGCAATGGGTTTACACCAAATGCCGTCAATTCGAATCATCCCGACGACGTTACTTTTTTCCTCGTTCAATAAATATAGAAGTTTCTAAGCTGTTCAATAGATGACACTACCAGTCAGTTCTTATACCATAGCTTTTTCAAACGGAGTTTTTATTTCTTTTATTTTCCGAAACGGAAAATCTACTAACGGCACATAGAAAATCTGACAACTTTGCTGCCAGTAATTTTTCCGTGAATTCACAGATATATTTTTAACAGTGCATGCGTACAACTGCTTTGCATTACTTATCTCTGATGGTCTTAATCTTACTAATATTCTGAATATTATGACCTCTATATATGAATATATTCAGTTACCTTCCAAATTCGAAAATAACAATCGTTTTCCATTCCTTGATGTTACCGTTTTACGCAAAAATAACTTATTCTATATTACTGTTTACCGTAAATCATTCACAATATATTGACCCCACTTTCATCCCATCCACCCAATCAAAAGTTGGCTGCTTTCAATACTTACGTTCACTGGGCCTAAAATATTTATTTCTTTGACATTTACGAACAGCAGTATTAGATTACATTAAGGGCACAATTCTTTTAAACTCTCAAAAATGCTAGGAAACTAATTCAATTTCCATACTTTTTTACAAATTAACTATTAAGGTAAATTCAATGAATTTTTTTGGGCTGTTAACAGTAACGTAAATACAATATTACGATAAGCTAAAAAATGATGAAGAACTTTTAAATTAATTAGAAAAATATAAATAAGCTTTTTAGCTCACAGACTATCAAAGCCTGGGAGTTTATGTGCCCGTCCGTTCTGTATATGCGTATGTGCTTAACCCGATAACTCATGATAAAAATATCGGATTCACTTGAAAATTTGGATATATGTATATTATGATAAGGCGCTTCCCTGATTAGTTTTTGAAGTTCATTCGATTTGTATAAGATGGGGAACGGGGGCTAATGCCCCTCCCCTTAACTCATATAGATGAGTTTTTCATGCAGCTTTATAAGTTTTTTTATATGATAAAGCATATCCGTGATTAGTTTAAGGGATTCAATGATTAAGTATAAAACGGAGAAATGGAGGGAGCTGTCCCCCCACCTTAATTTGTTTTTCGAACGGAATTAACCCCTTGAAAATATAAAAGTATCATGTGCCATTAGTATTGTGTAGCCTAAGAGCTCAATGCCATCAGTTTATCTGGACAATATTCTTCTTATTTGTTGTTGTTGTTATTGTTTTCTTATTTACTATACATCACTGATATCTCGTGTTCATTTTAATTTAGGAACTTTAAGTAGAATTTCATTTAAAGAAAACACCTTTTTTGACAGATTGAATTAAAATCTTTTAATTATCATCATTTATAATATTTTTATTTAATAAAAAATTAAGAAAAGAAAATTTTTAAATTTTCTCACTTATTTTTTAAAATAAAATTTTTACTATTTAACATAATTCTGAGATATTAGTTCACTTTATTAAAAGTATAATATTAAAACACACAGAAAATTTCAATAAAATATTTTTCATAGTTTTTGTGAAATCATGCGCACAGCAATATACCGTAATAATGCCAAAAAAAAGAAGAAGGTTAAATAAATTTTCCTAATTAAGGTATTTTTCATTAATTTCTTTTATTTATTGTAACAAGTAATGATATGTTTAACCATCCAAAAATGTCATTGCATTTGCTTTTATTAGTTAGTTTGTGAAACAATGTACAGAAATTGAATCAGTTTTTTTTACCATTTTTGACCGGATGAAGGGTAAATGTTCCTTTAAATAGAATGCCAGTCATCAAAGTTTTAATCTTGAAATTTTCGATTCTATTCATAATAAACATTTTTTACATACTCACTACAATGCTAACACTATCGGTATTAAAATTTAATTATTCTTCCTTATTTTCCGAAAATAAGCAATCAAATTCCGATTACCTTTGCAAAATTTAATTGTAACGCAATTTCTATTACTTTTATCAAAATCTATTTCACAACGTTGAAGCATGAACTGATAGTTTTTCATATTGGATACCTGGCGAATGCAATAAAATGAGTACAAATTCACAAGAATTTGAGGTTAATTTATTCAAAATCGCTGCGGGCATTACGTATAGAAGTTGCTGTAAGCAGTTGGATTCCTAACTCAAAAACTTGATTAATTCGAGGATAGTTTTGGGAAAACCACTACTAAGGAACCTAAGAAACTGCTATTAACCTAGTATTAAATGATAAATTTTGATAAATTTAGTATTATCTGTTCTTCATTACCAATTTCAAATCTCGTTCCAGATTTAATTATATTTTTCATTCATTTAAAAGTAATTTACTTGGAACAGAGTGAGAAAAAATGTTTCAGTAAAAAATCTTATGTATCCGTCATTTTACTAGATAGCTTTTTGACAATGCTCCAGTCTCAATTTAAATGTCACGAGAGTGAGTTGTTTTCACTCTGTCATTCAAAAATTCTTTTCTTAAAGTTGTTTCATTTTAACAAATCTGCCCAAAAGTAGCATTTACATGAAACACAGAAAATTCTTATTGTGCATGATAAATCGATTCAAAAATTTCAGTTAAAATGTTCTAAAATGTTATTCGCTGAAAAACTTCTGCTGAAAGATGTTGATGGAAATACATCTATCTAAGTAACATGTCGAAAGATTTATCTAAATTCTTAGTAAAAGTCCTTTTTGATGGAAATTATTCTATTTTTATATTTTTATTTTTGGAATATATTTGTACACTGTGTTGATAATTCGAATTTAATGTTAGTTGAAATAAAAAATCACAATAATTTAAGGTTAGTTTGATTCGAGTTTACACCGGGCATTAAATACTCATGTCTACATTGCCAAAAGCAATGTAGTAGCTCTGATTTCAATTTTGTTTAGTTTAAAGATCGTTTGGAAAAAGCCACGACCATTAAAGCTTTTAAATTTCTGCAAATTTTGTATTAAGTGAAGTATTTTGAGAAATTTAGTATTTGTGATTCACTATCAATTTTAAATCTAAATTAATTGCTAAATATATTTTTCATCTTTTTAAAAGTAGTTCATACATAACAGGATGAAAAAGAAATAAATGTTTCTGTAGAATATCTTTAAAATACACCGTTTCACTCACAAGTTTTCTGACAATCCTTCAGTCTTAATTTAAATATCTCGAATGTGAGTTGTTTTGCTTCTGTCATTCAAAAATTGTTTTCTTAAAGTTGTTGCAGTTTAACAAATCTGTTCGGAAGTAGCATTTACATGAAACGTAGAACATTCTTATGCGCATGATAAATCGATTCAAAAATTTCATTTACAGTATTTTAAAATCTTATTCGCTGAAACACTTCTGCTGAAGGATGTTGATGGAAATACGCCCCTCTACGTAACACATCCAAAACTTTATTTAAATTCTTAGGAAAAGCACTTTTTGATTAAAGTTATTTTAGGTTTATATTTTTATTTTTGGAATAGATTTCTGCACTGCATTTTGTTTTATGCGCATTTTTGGACGGTATTTTTCGAATTTCGCAACTTTGTTATAAATTATATTTTTCCTGCGCAGATAAAGATAAACTTATGATGTAGTAGTATTAATTTCGTACGACTCAGTAATTTTTACATTTGAAAAGTATTTCCCCAAATCTTACAATACATCATTTTAGGCATGTAAAAAATAATTTGAAACATTTAGTACATAAAAATAAATAAATATCGATAAAAGGGGTTTTTTTCAAACCTTCATTAAATGTAAAATCACTTACTTCGCATAAATATTGTCCATTTTTTTATACAAAATTGTAAAATACATGAAATTTTGAAAAAAAAAATATGGTTTTGGAAATTTTCAGTCTTTTAATTTGATGAAATGTACGAAGTTTTAATGCACAATATGAACTTTAAAAAACTTCATTAAAAACGATATGGTCTTAAAAAATTATAACCCATGGTATTAAAAACATATATAAAGAAAGATGTTAGATTGACTTTGAGATCTTTCGATCACAAAAGTGGTCATTTTCATGGGGATAGCTTTACTAGAATATCACTTCCACTACGTTATTTTTATACCAGTTTTGAAAAAAAAAAAAGGGTTTTTGTATTCGTCTGGGTGTACATAGAATTGCTATGTTCCTATGCAGTAGAGTTTGATATTTTCAAAATATTGAAACAAATCTAAAATATGTCATAGGATAAAATTCCATTACATACATTATTTCCATAACTCAAAATCTCCAAAATGAGGCACTAATTTTTAAAGTATAGTGGGAGGATGTATGTATTATAACTGTTGCATTTTCGATATCTATTTGTATACTCTGCAGTTGATTTAATCTTGAAAGATCCATATATAGATGTTTAAAATTGATACCTCTCATGTGGAGCTAAATCTTTCTTAAATGTTTCGCATTGTCATACTTATGTAGCTTAGATCTTAGATCGATTTAAAAAATTTTGAAAAAATTAATTTTATAAACTCTTTCAAGGCCTGCAAAATATTCCATTCATGTTTAACAATTCACAAAATAGTATTTATAAAAGATAGTGGAATGAAAATTTTTATTTGACAAACTTACATATTTATTTATCTTTATCACTTCAAAAAATTAATTTTAATATTGATTTTGTGTTAAATCAGCCATTGTTTCTAAAAGTTACATGACGGAAAATACCTGTTAGGCCGCTTAAAGGGTTAAGTGAAACATATATTGCGGATAAGGATAATTTCATACTATACGTTAAAGATAAATGTAACATTGTACGAATATTGAGTGCGAATTAATATTTCATTTTAATGTTTTTATTTTTGCTCTGAATATTTTCTCAATATCGATTTTGGAAATTTGCACATTATGTTTCTATTTTCCCAAAAATAATTTACCTATAATCGATAAATATTAGAAAATATTGCTATCTAAAAATTCCTAAAAGTGATCATTAAATGCAAAAACAGAACTTTATTTTTTTAATTGATAGTGACACATGTGTCTTATAAATACTTACTACAGATTTTCTGAAATAAAAAACACCCCTATGGATTAAGGGGGAATAGTATCCTTCAAGTCCAAAAATGTTCATTTTAAGCTGATTTTTGCAACTCGACAAAAATCAGTAAATTTTTCTTATTTTATTGCAAACTTTTTACATTGTTTATAAGAAATTTAAGTTAATAAATAATTATAAGAAATAATTATAAATTAATTATAAATATTAATAATAATTATTAATATTATTAATATTATTATTATTATTATTATTATTAAATAATTATAAGAAATTTAGTTAATAAATTTAACTTAATTTTTTAAATATACTTAACAGATATTCAAAAATTACTTAAAATGTGTGCATTAAATAAAAAAAATTTAAATTTAATATATTTTGCTTACACACAATATAACTCTTGAAAAAAAAAGTACAAGTCTAGTTCTATTATCATATTATATCTTAATATTATCTTTATTAACTGAACCAAAAATTTTAAAAACTTTAATATTTTAATAACTAAAAAAAATAATAAATTTTTAAATATTAATTTTAAAGTTTTAAAACATTTATCATGTTATAGATGAAAACCTGTTGATTTTTTTTACTTGAACCTGCTTCACTGAGCTTCCGAATTTTTCTCACGAATGTTAACATTAAAAATGTTTAATACATTCGTATATGTAAAAGATCTCCGGGAGGAATTAACATTTTAAACTATTTTATAGACATATTCTTCATAAATGTCTCTGATTTTCTTAGTTTTCAAAATGTTTCTTAAATATATGTTTAATCTAATATTTTCTCTTTTGAAAGGATGATAATCTATGTCTATGATTTTAATACTTCATATAAAATTAAGCAATGTATGCAAAAAATAAGATCAGAAATGCTACATGAATGAATTATGCGTTATTTTAATAGATATCTATTAACATGACTTTTTTTACCTTTGAAAGATTTTTAACAAGCTTAAGAGCTATCTGTCATACAGTCTGAAAATCCGTTTATTATATCGCATAAAACGAGAGCTTTATTTTTCATTCAATCAAAAATTTTTTCGCTAATTGTTTGATTTCTGTTCAGGAATTTAAGAATTTGAATCTCGGGTATATGTGAGCATTTGAATGGTCATAATTATAAAAAAAAACAAGGCAGTCATGAAATTAATATAAAAGTATTTGGAAGAAACATCTCTACACGAATTAGGACGACGACAGTAAACATTATGAAATTTGAGAAAAAAGCAGATTTATTTCTTCTCGAGAATTATGAAATTAGTTTCTCAAAGAGCACGCAGAAGGCACTTTTCATTTCTGATGCTACTTCATACAGGTATAAGATTTTATGTTTGTAAAAACGTATATATTTATGCAGTTTGTCTTACTGAAAATGCTTTTTTTAATGGGAAATTTAGCACATTTCTAACGTTTGAAACGTTCATGCGCATTCTTAATCAACAGATTCGCTTAAAATGTGTACTTTATATCCCCTGTACAATGAAAAATAAATGGTAGCATAAAATGCTGCATTTCGAGAATATTTTAGTGTTAAAATTTATGTAAATGTGAAAATATATAGCTACTTTTGGAAGAACGAAGCATAATATATATATTTTTTTTTATATATTAAGCGAATTTTTATAATTCATGTCAACTTACATTGTATTATATTACAAGTATCTCATTAGTAAATATTGTCGTATTTTATGCAAAAGAAATGCGCATGGAAAATTTTAAAATGTAGCAGTTACTCGTTACTTTAAAAATTAAAAAAATTAAAAATAATTAAAAAAACTTATTATTATTTTATCAACAAATTTTGAACAGAATTATATGATGTTACTACTAACACGTTTGTCAATTTTTAAATTAATCTGTTTAAAGTATAGGGATTTGGTTTTCAAGCATGCATTACTTTGAAGTACACTGGTGTCCAAAAGTTAAGCATAACTGGTAATTAAGTAATTATTTTTAAGTAATGAAAGAAATATGAATCGGAATGTGCTGAAACTCCAGGTGTGTAAACAAAATAGTACGCGTCACATATTTTCGCGAAGAGTTTTCCCCGAAATCGAACAGGGGACCGTCAACAAATTGAAAAAGAACGAAGATCTTTTGGATAACCCTGTCAAAACTAATGTAGCAAAAGCGTTCAAACTGCACATTATGATTAATTGGCTTATTGTAATGTACTGTGTTAATTTTTACAAGGATAGCATGTATACTCGTAGCGAAATTAAGGTTTTTATAAAAACAGTCCTAAATTTTTCCAAGTTTTTTGCTTATAATTTGCAGAGTTCTTATTATAAAATAATGTTCTTTTCTGAAAATATGACAAACATCATTGTACAGAATACCCTGTCATCAGAATTTAAAAATAATAAAAATTGTATGAAAAATGAGTATGTTTAGTAAATAATTTTTCATTGCGCATGCGTCAACGATATCAAAATGTCATTTGCATATTGTGTTAGCTAAATGTATAGAGCAACTTCTGTAAAAGTTTCAAAAAGTTTCAAAAGGTTATTCCTAAAGGAAGCAAAAAAATCAGGGGTTTTACCTAAATATAGTTGTACGTGCAATATTGTGTAGGCACTAAACAATGGAATATGGATACAGCTCCTCATCTTTTTGCTTCATTTAGGGAATAAAGGATTTTGAGTTGATTCTATAGGCTCCCATTTTCGGAATTTTCAAACTATGTTTTTGAAACTTTTACAGAAGTTGCTCTATACATTTAGCTAACACAATATGCAAATGACATTTTGATATCGTTGACGCATGCGCAATGAAAATTTATTTACTAAACATACTCATTTTTCATACAATTTTTATTATTTTTAAATTCTGATGGCAGAGTATTGTGTACAATGATGTTTGTCATATTTTCAGAAAAGAACATTATTTTATAATAAGAACTCTGCAAATTATAAGCAAAAAACTTGGAAAAATTTAGGACTGTTTTTATAAAAACCTTAATTTCTCTACGAGTATACATGCTATCCTTGTAAAAATTAACACAGTACATTACAATAAGCCAATTAATCATAATGTGCAGTTTGAAGGCTTTTGCTACATTAGTTTTGACAGGATTATCCAAAAGATCTTCGTATTTTTTTAATTTGTTGACGGTCCCCTGTTCGATTTCGGGGAAAACTCTTCGCGAAAATATGTGACGCGTACTATTTTGTTTACACACCTGGAGTTTCAGCACATTCCGATTCATATTTCTTTCATTACTTAAAAATAATTACTTAATTACCAATTATGCTTAACTTTTGGACACCAGTGTATATCCAATAATATTTGATTAAAGTTTTTGAAAGCCGTTTCAAGAACCTCAACAATTATTTGTCCTACACGAGATCTTAAATACTCTTATTTTAGCGCATAAATCGACAAGCTTTATCATTCATTCAACCAAATTCTTTTAACTTCTATTCCGGAATTTATGAGCTGAAAATTCGGAAATATATGAGTATTTATTTCTATAAGTATCCATTAACAATGCTTTTTTAAAGCTTTAGAAAGTTTTTTCAAGATCCTTAACACTTTCGCTGCCGCTTACGTGAAGACGTGATGATAGTTAATGCCGCACTGTAGAAGTGGGTCCCAGAAGTCGATTTACTTTTTATAACGAAGAATCAGTGAAAGATTTTCCCGTGCCAGCGCGTGACTGGCTATTGGATATCACCCCACATCACGCGCTGGCGCGTTAGTGGCCCCTTTACGTTGGCGCCATATCACGCGCTGACGCGTTATCGGCAGCGAATGTGTTAACGGTTATCTGTCATATTTATGTCCATCTGAAATCCTTTTATTCCATCGCGTAAATCAGCAGATTTTATTATTTATTCGAGAAAAAAAATTTCTTCTAAATTCGTTTGAGCTCTATTCAGGAATTTGAAAGCTTAGAAGTTTGAAAATATGTGATTATTTGAACTATTATGAGTATGAAAAATAAGAGCAGTCATCACAGTACATCAAATTAAAACAAGTACTTAGAAGAAGCAATTTTACATGAATAAAGAACGTATATTTTTGCTAGATATCTATTAAAAAAATTTAAAAGCTTTTGAAAATTTTTTCAAGAGCCTTAACGCTTATCTTTTATACACGCTTTCTGAAATCTTTTTAGTCTGTCGTATAAATCAACAGGTTTTATTATTTATTCGACAAAATATTTCTTCTAAATTTATTTGATCTCTGCTCAAAGATTTGTCAGTTTAGAAGTTCCGAAAAATATGTGAACATTTGAACGGTTATGTGTATGAAAAATGAAGGCAGTCAAGAGAGTACATCAGACTAAAATAAAAGTTTCAAGAAAAGAATCTCTAAATGAATAAAGCAAATTAAAAGCCTTTTAAAGTTTTTTCAAAAATCTTAACAGTTATCTGTAATACACGCGGTCTGACATTTTTTTATTCTATCGCATAAACTGACAGACTTTTATTATTCATGCAACCAAAAATCCCTTCTTAATTTGTTTGAATTCTGTTTCGGAATTTAAGAATTCAGAAATTGGGAAATTTGTATGTATTTTAACTGTAATATGTATGAAAAAGTAAAAGCAGTAAAAAATGTTTAACACAATAACAAAAGTATTCAGAAGAAGTATTTGTACATTCATTAAGCATTTATTATTTTGCTAGATATTCATTAATAAAGTTTCTTTTTGATTTCGAATTTTTTTCGAAATCCTTAAAAGCTATCTGTAATACATCAGATCTGAAATCCTTTTATTCCATTGCATAAAAGGGCAGGTTTTATTTCTTTAAATAAAAATTTCTCCTAAATTCCTTTGAGTTCTATTCAGGAATTTATGGTTTGAAATTCCGAAATATGCATGAAAATAAAGGCAATTAGGAACATACAACAAAATAAAATAAAGATTTTTAGAAGAAGCATCTATACCTAAATTAAACTTGTAAAAAAGTTTTTTTTTTTTTTTTTTTTTTTTTTTTTTTTTACTTTTGAAAGTTTTTTCAAGAATTTTAACATTTATCTGGTATGCACGCATTCTAAAAATCCTTTTATGCCATCACATATATTGACAAACTTTATTATTCATTCACTTAAAAGTTACTTCTAATTTTTTTTTTTTACTTCTATTCAGAAATTTAAGAGCATAGAAGTTTTAAAATATGTAAGTATTTGAATTGTTACATGTATGAAAAATAAGGGTAGTCAAGAATATAGAACAAAATAAAATAATGGTGTCTAGAAGAAGCATTTTTAAATGAATAAATGTATTATTTGTGTATATTTTTGTATTTGTATATATTATTTATTTGTATGTATTATTAATGTATTATTTTGATAGACATTCATTAAAAAAATTAAAAGCTTTTGGAAAGTTTTTCAAGAGTTTTAATCGTTATTTGTAATACAAGCGGTGTGAAATCCTTTTATATTACCGCAAAAATCATCAGGCTTTATTATTCATTCAAACAAAAATTCCTTCTTAATTCATCTGAGCTTTGTTTCGGAATTTAAGAATTTAGAAATTGGGAAATTTGTGAGTATTTGAACTCTAATGTGTATGAAAAGTAAGGGCAGTCAAAAATGTTTATCACAATAAAAAAGGTGTTTAGAAGAAGTATCTGTACCTGAAATAAGTATGTATTATTTCGAGAGATATCCATTAATTAAGTTTCTTTATACTTCGAGTTCTTTTCAAAATCCTTAAAAGTTATCTATCATACATCCGGTCTGAAATCTTTTTATTCCACAGCATAAATCGGCAAGCTTTATTATTTATTTAAATAAAAATCTCTTCTAAATTCGTTTGAGTTCTATTCAGGAATTTAAGTGTTCGAATTTCCGAAATATGTATTAAAATTACGATAAAATAATTCCAGACAAGAGTGTGCAATAAAATAAAATAATGATATTTAGAAGAAGCGTCTGTACAGGAGTTAAGCTTATAAATAAAGTATTTTTTTTTAAGTTTTTTGAAGAATTTTAACATTAATCTGTCATACACAGCCATCTCAAATCTTTTTTATTTCCTCGCAAATATTGACAGACTTCATTATTCATTCAGCTAAAAATTCTTTCTAAATTCATTTGAGTTCTATTCAGGAATTTAAGAGTTTAAAAGTTCGAAAATATTTGAGCATATGAATTGTCATGTGTATGAAAAATAAGGGCAGTCAAGAATGTACAACAAAATAAAGTAATGATATTTAGAAGAAGCATCTCTACAGGAATTAAGCTTGTAAATAAAGGTTTTTTTTTCTAAAGTTTTTACATGAACTTTAACATTTATCTGTCATACATGCCCTCTGAAATCCTTTTATTCCATCGCATACATCAACAGGCTTTATTATTCATTCAACTAAAAATTTCTTTTAAACTCGTTCGAATTATATTCAGGAATTTAATAGTTTAGAAGTTCAAAAATATGTGAATATTTGAATTTTCAAGTGAATGAAAAATAAGGGCAGTCCAGAGTGTACATTAAAATAATAATAATAATTTAAAAAAATACTTAGAAGCATATGTATTTTAGAAAAGCAAGAAATAAAAGTTATGAATCAAGCATACATTATGAAACAATTTCTGGCATATTCAGACCACTATAACAAAATTTAACCGCTTAATAAAATATGATAGTTAAGTACAGAATTTGAAAAAGCTATTTCATAATCGAGTTTCAGCAGTTATCATATAATGTCAGAAAAATATCCGACATTTAATGCAGACTTCTGCATGAACTATATCTTTATATGAGGAGCCCAGAAGCCAAGGGGTATAAGTGACAAAATTGAAAAAAATGAGTTAAGTGCACAGACTATCTGGAAATAAGTCTATTTATTTGTAGGTAAAAAGTTATGCGTGATTTTTTAATTATATGCTGCGTTTTAGGGGTCAGTTACTTAAACTCTTTCCCAAAACTGCGAAACGCTTGGAGGCCAAAGGGTATAAGTACACTTGTATCCGTTAACGTCTATTGCAGAAGCGCGACCAACGACATACAAGGCCATTTGCTTTTCTATGCATTAAATAAATGCATTTTAACTATTAACATGTAAGAAAATCATGTATTAAGCGTAGATTATGAAACACTTTCCAACACTCTCTGAAATCTTTAAAAATCTTTGCTATTTAGGGTAATAGAGTGTTACTGCCCATAGCCAAATGTGTATTCTAATAATTTTGAACAGCCCTATGTTTTATCTGTCGGTTGATATATACTTATACTGCATAATGGGGAAAATTAGTTTAGCAAGAAAACACATAAGTTTGAAATTTCTCTTTCAACAGTTTATACTAATAGATGGAAACACACTTGTATACTTTTGCTTATCCTGTAGTTTACCTTGAACCTTTATTATACGCCAGTATTTAGCTAAAATTTAGTTCAAACTAAAACACTCTTAAGAGTACTAAAATCACATTTCCAGAAATTATCATCCATATATGACCATGTGTAAAATTTTGTGCGTGACCCTGTATATGATTTTATTTATATTTTACAAGCATTTCTTAGTAAACTGAATGCAGTTCAGCACAGAAATATGGCTTATTTAAAAGGAATCTTTAAGTAAATTACGCCCATATTCAGTAACATTTACGAAATCTTTTGTATAGCCCTGTATATGAACTATAGCATATATATTAATATGTATAAATTTAGTGAAACTTAAAAGCGTAAATCATAATTAAAAAAGCTCTTCGTCCATCCATTAATCATCAGCGATAATATACAGTACTTCGGATAGAATATAATATTTGAAATCATTTTTGTGTCCCTGCAAATTCTGTGTACTTCGTATTATGTGCGAAATAATTTATATAAAGCCTCAGCAATGTATGTCAATTTTATTATACATGAAAACTGTAATAAAATTAAAATATGTTGTAAAAAATTCCCTCTTTATCATTAGGTAATGTAAATCTTTTGTGTAGCCCTGTAAATAAAAAATATCTATTCTTTTCACCTCATATTTTACAGAATGTTTATTTTAAGGGAATTTGTAAATGCATATAAATTTTAATATGTTTGACAGGTTGTAACATCTTTAAAATTCATTTGAAACGATTTTTCCCATAACCCGTAATGCAATGGAAAACTTTTGATTGTCCCTGTAAATAAACTAATCGTGTTTGAAACTTCATTTGCAATAGGTTTGTGTTGAGGCAAACATGAATAATTCCCCAAAATTCCAGGGCAATCCGAATATATTTACGAGAGTTAGGACGCAGACAGGCGGACAGACAAACTAAAATCATATAAACTTTTCAACTTTGTTGAAAAGTGTTAAAAAATAGAAAATTTCAATGTTTCAAAATTTATAATAAAATTTTAAAACTTATATTTGAACAAAAATTTTTCCTTTCATTCATTTATATAAACATCGTTGATACTTTTTTTCGTAAATTCATTTTTTATTTCATAATTTTTCCTTTTTTAGAATTTATATTAACCTTTTAAACGCCAATGTTCCCAAATGGGAACATTGCATTATTTGTAATACAAAACATATATTTTCCAACATAATAACGATATCCTTATTTTTCCTAAAAAATATAAGATTGATTTGATATTTTGAAATGAAAATATTTATGTTTAAGCATTTACCACAGGTATTAAAGAATATGTAAATTCATTAATTTGCATAAAAAATATATTATTTGCTTTTATCGTTTTCTCTATATTACTTACATTTGACCGCTAGGAATCTAAATGTTTTTGGAATTCGAGAAAATACTCAAGAACAATATACAATAGCATAAAACAGAAAATAATTTGTTATATTTGCATAGGTTGTCAACCAATAATAATGTTCCAAAATGCGAACACTGAAATGAAAATAGCCAAAAGAACTGTGGAAATAAATTTTTTTGGCATTTTCTAAATTTGTATGCATAAATTTAAACACTTGAAGCTGTAATATAGGAAAAACAAAATTATTATTACATTGCGATATTAATTCGGCGTCTTAACGGTTAAAACAAAATTTCGTCCTTTCATTTATTTGCATCAACATTGTTCTTAATTTTTTCATAAATACTATTTTTTATTTCATAATTTTTCATTTCATGTGCTCATTCGGCACATGTACCCTTTAGCTTTCAAGCACTTTTTATTACTGCTTGGAAGCCAAAGGGTACAA
This sequence comes from Maratus speculifer, assembly GCA_964019185.1. Taxonomy (NCBI): domain Eukaryota; kingdom Metazoa; phylum Arthropoda; class Arachnida; order Araneae; family Salticidae; genus Maratus; species Maratus speculifer. Next base: position 188,391,912 of record OZ025301.1, read on the forward strand.
GTGCCGAATGATGATAAACATTGCTTAGTTATAAATAAAAAGAAAAATTGTATTCCGCTTTTTTTAAAACAATTATTGAAATAAGAGTTTAAAGATTATTAAGATATAAGCAAAAGTTTCATATCTCAATTCATTGAATTACAATTGATGTTTAACTTTGAACTCAATTTACTCGAAATCTAAAATTTGTCACTTTTACCCCTTGGCTTCTGGAGTCCACATATATATACTATACAATATGCCTAAATTTAGTTTAATTAAGAAATACATAAGTATTTAAAACTGCTCCTGAGCAATTTCCGCAAATAACCAGGATATGTACCATTGTTCAATACCTGTATATGACCTTAAGAATTAAACACACACATGCAACAGATTTCAATACATACAATAAATATAAGTATTCTTTTTATATCAACTGAAAGTATTAGAGATTACTAAAGGATCTTCCTTAAACCCGATTTAATTAAAATTTATAAATTTACTAAGTTCACAAAAACATGATAGCACCCAATTCTTGTGATAAATAGATACAGATATGAATAAGCAGAGATGGCAAGTCTCCGGCTCTTTGGATACTGGTATTTTAATACAGAAAAAAATGTTTTCTGTTAATTGAAACATTTCGCCGATTTAAAAGAACCAGATTTTCTCTAAGTTAATATTGGTAAGCAAAAAGCCGGAGTAACTCTGGAATAAGTAATTGACAATCTTCCATAAGACAAAATTTAATCCTTTCTTGATCGGAAAGATTTTATCATGACGGTCATTTTGCTAGGGATTAAAAGAAATTAAACACGGATTACTTAAGGCGCAACACTAGTCACGTAAAAAGTCCCGGATGATAACGTAAAGTCTATGGGGGCGTTCTTTTGAAATATCTCGCTCAAATTTTAATATTTTCACATCATTTTATTTCATAGTATAGCTGAGGACGATCCACAGCCGGCCTAGTTTTTACTTTTTCAGTTTTCATTACAGTTAAAAAAAAACTTTAACATTCAAAACCAGTTTAAACCGGTTCTGAAATTGAAACTATCATAGTATAAAAAATTATATAAGCAAAGTCAAAAAAGTGAAAATTAGGCCGGTTGCAGATTTTCCTCAGCTATCCTATGCAAAAAAATAAAATAAAATAAAATAAATAAATAAATAAATAAAAAATCATGCAATAATATTAAAATTTGAGCGAGATATTTGAAAAGAACGCCTCCATAGACTTTACATTATCATCCGGGTCTTTATCGGTGACTAGTGTTGCGTCTTAACTTATAAATAACCTTCCTTCTCTGATCGGAAAGATTTTGTCATAATGTTAATTTTAGAGTGGAATGACAAAAATAAACTTATGTCTTTTTTTTTCTTATAAATACACATATATTTTTATAAATACATAGATATTTCATAAATGTATAGCTAACTCCTTCTCAGTAAAACCATTTAATGATTAATTTACGAGTGAAATTTATTAAAAAGAATCTCACAAAAATACCTTTACAGGTATAACGTTTTATTTCAAAAATTCTTAATCATAATTGCATTTTGTTCAGTAGATTCTTTTAAATTTTGTCAGTTTATTTTATTGGTTAAATATAACAGACACAAAGTCACTACTGGTTTTTATTTAATTCCAATAAATCGATAACCTCTACAAGCCATTCAAAAGATATTTTTCGAAAGTAAAATTTTGAGAGAGGTTCACAAAGTTAACACCGCGAAACCTTTGAAAAATGAATGTTGTTGAACTTTACTGATTTTAGAAAATAAGTCAAGTAAGAATCTATGCAAAAGATAAATTTATTTAGAAAATGGTGAAAATCTTGAGCACATTTTGTGGGTAATATAATGAAATTTCAAATGTACGTTATTTCGAAAAGATATTACGTTACATATACTACCATCTTGTGTTTATTTAAGAACATTACTTTGGACAAATGTTGTCAATTCTACCACTATTTTTAAATAAAAATATTTCAGGGTGCTTTCTGCACAAGTTAAGATCAAATGGTGGAAATCAGAGACAATTTAGGAAGGACAGGGTGGGACAATTCAACCCCTCTCCGAGTTTTTTAATTATTTTTCTTTTTATATAAAGTAACCCCACATTTTTGTGGACGCTACTGATCCATTGGGTATCTATATTATAAAGGCCAAACGTATCTGCGCGTAACGCATACGTCATTTTGCGCATGGCAACACTTTCAAATTTTAAACGAATTTAGGTATTGCAATTTTTGCTACTAAAAGTTTTTAAACTTCTTAATCTCGCACATTTTAAATTTTTACACCATCGTGTAGGAAAAAAAATTTACTTTTAAATGAAATTGGTTTGAAAGCTGTATCTTAAATTGTTTTTGAAATATTAATTTTTTTTTGTAGCTTTTAAAACCTCTTTTCTAATCGTGGCAACAGAAGTACTCCATTTCTATTTAAAGCAAGGAAAAAAAAGGGAAAAAATTGAATGCTGTATCTTTATGTTGCCATTTTCTCATTAAAAGGAGAAAAATAGAAATTTAAATATATATCTGTTATAAAACCCGATGAATTGCGACTTCATTTACAAAATTTGATTTACACGTAAAAGAATATCAACAGTTTAATACCTATTTCAGCTAATAGCATTGAGACTTGAAGTTTTGAATCAAAATTATCAAATTAAAATGCCAATTTTTTTAAACTTGAATACAGACGTGAAATGCATATTTGTAAATTTTGATATGGTGAAAATGATGTCGGGTTTAGATTTCACGGGAAAAAATTCTATCATTGAGTCAAAGTTAAATAAATTTTGCATTTTATCATTTTAGAATACTAGCATAAGAACCTTAATAAATAACTTTATCATAGTAACATATCTTTATTATTTTTTACTGCTTACATGTACGATTAAAGTTTAATTTTATCAATTTCTACAACTGTGTTTTATAGAAATAATATTTTGTTAATTTAACGATAAATATCATTTGTTAAAGAGTTAGACGTACCAATATAAAATGCATTTTTACTATAACTAATTATGTAGGTTTATTATATTTTAATGAAACAGTTCCTTCTTAAACATTTTCTTTCGTCAAAACTTGACGGGTTCTACCTAGTGTTGTTAATGACTAAAAATGACTCTTTCCGGACAAGCAGAAAACGCACTATGTTATTCATTTTATCTCGTCGTAAGAGTAGATGAATGTCTTCCTATGCGTGACTAAAAACGACGTTCACAGGATAAGCACAGGAGTCTTTTTTGGTCTTTTCGTCTTTTTTGGTCTCAGTTAGATGTTCTCAGAACAAGGATGCGATTTCACAGGTATTTCAATTGATAAGGCTTTATCGTACATATAACGTACGTCCACAGGACGTTCTTTTTTGTATCAGAAAGGCAAGTTTGAAAATGTAAGTTACAAATGCCAGTAATCTCCTATGATACTCAATAAAATGCAATGAAGTCCATTAACTTAATGGATTCTTAACCACCATTGAAAGTTCAAAAATGTTTTATATATTAGATCCTCTTTAATTCTAAATGCCTTATACTCGTAGAGAATTTTAATGCTTGAACCTAACTTTTTAAATTAAGAAAAAAAAATCTAAAGCATGTGTTAATAAAACGCAGATATGACTAAAGCACAGGAATGTGTAAAACGCTCTGACAAATTACAAACGCAAACGAATACTCGTTTCAAAGAGCACACAGCAACGTTTATTAATTATAGTACAAATTCTAGCTTCAAAACGCAAAACTAATTCTTATAAAATAAAAATATGTAAGATCCATCAATACGAAATGAATTATTCTTATGAAAGCGAATTACGAGAAATTCATTCAGAAAATCCGCCGTCTGATACAAAACATTTTTCGTAGAGTATAACTATGTGCAATTGTTGCATAAAAATTTTTTGTAAAGGGAAAATGAAAATATGTAATTACAAATGATGAGGCTTGACTATATTGGTCTGATTTCAATAAAAAAAATTACATTTTACTATCGAAAATGAAGTGAAAAGAAAAAAAAAGTCAGAAATTGTACGCCAAACATCTGTATTATGCTGGCAAATATCTATAGACGCATTTTATATTACAACAATACTTTTATTTCGAAACTGTTTTTATTTTATCATTATATTTAACTTCATAAACTGATTCTTGTAACTTTTGTTACTTCAGTTAAATATCACGGATTCTTTGTAGATTCTACCTTTTATTACACGCCAATAAATCGACATGCTCTACAATCAGTTTTAAAGGTTCTTTTTGAAAGTCCTTTAAAGGAGCAATGTTAACACTCCCGAATCTTTTAAAAAGATATTTTGTTGTATTCCATTCATCTTGAAAAATAAATGACGGTAGAAATAGATATCGAAGGTACCGGATGGCCCAAGAATTACGGTTCTATTTCGAAAATGATTTTTTTTTTTAAATAGCAAGCGATATGATTCTATTGTTTGCGGAAACGTAATACTAAAAAAGAGGAAATTGTGAAAAAAAAGATACTTTAGTAATATGAATTTAATTACATAATTAAATACATATCAGAAATTGTCAGCAAAATATCTGTATATGCTGACAAATATCTACTGATAACTTTGAAACAGGGTCGTGTAATTACGGAAACATTAAATATTACAACAATCCTTTTATGTCAGAATTACTTATATTCTATCATTATATTTCACTAGATAAACTGATTCTTATAACTTTTATTTGTTCAGTTAAATGTGACGATTTCTTTGTAAGTCCTGTCTTTTATTTCGCTCTGATAAATCGACATACTCTACATTCTATTCTAAAAATCACTCTTTGAAAATACTTTATTGGAGTAATGTTAACATTTCGAATCTTTTAAAAAGATATTTTGCTGTATTCTAGTGATCTTGGAAAATTTGTGACGATAGGAATATATATCGAATGTATAGGATTCCCACAAAATACGATTCTACTTAGAAAATGAGGTTTTTTTGAAAATCACAAGCGATATAATTGCTTTGTTTGTGAAAATGTATTTTCGAAGATTTTTATTTTTTTTAAATAGAAAATGATATTAATTAATATGATTTTAATATAATAAGTGAAAAAACAATAAACACAACAAAAACAAGTAAAAAATTGTACGCGAAGTATCTGTGTATGCTGACAAATATCTGTAGCCAATACAAGGTCGTTTAACTATGGACACATTCTATATTACAATTATACTTTTATTTCGAAACTACATATAGTCTTTCATTATATTTTACTCAATAAGCTGATCCTTATAACTTTTGTTAGTTCAGTTAAATATCACGGTCTCCATGTAAGACATTTCTTTTACTACCTCTGACAATAAAGTTCGATGAATGAATCCAGAACGGCCGATCCAGCAACACTGGGGCAACAAAACGCTGCACCTGCACAGAGGCAAGTGTTGACCATCTTCCACCGTTGTTAAGTTGAGCGTCGTTTATGTTCTGCGTAAGACGTGTTTTACAAAGTGCTTGTTCAATGTGCTGGCTCTTAACTAAGGACTGGAAAACGAAAAAACAAAAGATCAGTTTAAAGTTTGGTTTTAAGGTTTGCAAGGTACCGAAAGAAATTCATGAGGGGTGCTTCAAATTAAACATCGACCATACTCGCCAGATTTCAATTCTCCAGACTTCATCCTATTTCCACGACTCAAACTCTTTTTGAAAGAGATTTGACCTTATTGCTGACATCCAACAAAACCTGACAAAGCTTTTGAATAACATCCCAAAAGAACACTTCTTGCGAATTTTCCAGGACATGTATAGCAGATCTCAGCGGTGCATAGTTATGGGAGTTGACTATTTCGAAGGATGGTATGGTAACTTTTGTTAATATTTCATCTACATTAATGTTACAAGACTATTCACCGAGCTTTATTGTCAGAGGTAATATTTCACTCTAATAAATCGACATACTCTACAATCCATTATAAAAGCCCTTTTTGAAAATCTTTTAAAATAGCAATGTTAACACTTCTAAATCTTTTAAAAAGTCATGCTGTTGTATTTTGTTGATATTGGAAAATAAATGACTGTAGAAATACAATCGAAAATATAGGATGCCCCAAAAGTTATGGTTCTACTTAGAAAATGATTTTTTTTAATGGCAAGCGATATAATTGCATTGTTTGCTGAAAAGTCCTGAAAAGAGGAAAATTTGAGTAAGAGAATTATATTTAAGTAACATAAATTTAATATAAAAGCAACTCGGAAATTGTACGTCAAGCATGACAAATGAAGTGTGTTCGTACTATAACGTATTTAATGAATATTCAAACCTTGAGGCAATAGCTTTTGCACTGTCATACAAAAATACATGAATGCAAAATTTATTACGACTATCTACATTACATTTAATAATCAAATTAATAGGCCTCAATCTTAAATATGAAAGAATCAGCTTGGCAGCCAAAAACCGTTGGTTGTCATGGGATATCAAAGAATTATTTTTTATGATATCATTTGTGAGAAAAATCAGCAAGGAAACGTAGAATTTTTGTAGCCATGAAATATCTTTGTTTTATCTACGCATGATTGGATTTAATAGAATGAAGAAAAGTTTTACTAATGTTTTTTTAAGTTTTTATTTAATTTTTATAAAATTTGACTGACTCGACAAAATTCTAAACGATTATCTATATTAAAATTTAAACTCCTCGCTTCTGTAGTCTTTGCGCAGTCATATGCGGAAAGACGGGCAATAGCTAAACATGCTTTTATTAAATTTTGCAAAATTGTAGGAACATAAATTGATTATAGACATTAATTGATTTGAATGCAAATTTCGCTAAATTATTCAGTTATTTCCAAGTTGACTCCATATAATTCATCTTATTTTAGACTCCAAAACTGGCGATATTTCGCCAAGTTCGCATATATTTGGTTCTATTGCAGTAACCCCGCCATTAGTACTTTTCAACAAATATCCATTGTATCTTAAGCGAATATTGTGTTGGTTGGGATGACGTGCCGATAGCTCAATTGAAAAGCATTTGCAATTGAAACGACAGATTCTGGGTTCGAGTATCAACCTGGACGCATTTTCGCTCGTATCATCGTATGACATAATCACTCGCATGACAATATATATTTTCTTTAAAAGCGTGTTTCGTTGTCTGTCCGTTCGCATATAACAGCGCAAAAACTACCCAACGGAAGGCTTGAAATTTTAAATGTACTATTATTCGAAAATGTTGCAGAAAAATTTCCAATTTCATGAAAATCGAAGGTGTGGTTTATTTATACAAGGAATTTAAAAGTATTCTGTTACATTACGGCCAATCGGAGAAAGTAGTTTGAAGTGTGTTTTAATGATGTTAATTGGGTCAAAGACACAAGAATCTTCAAAATTTCTAAAAATGTGTTTTGCATTAAAAATTTCTTTATTTTTTCTGCTTTAAATGATTTTTAAATCATGTTTCTATCCTATTTAGAGAAATAAATATTAACTTTTATGTTTTGATTTGTTTTCGAAATTTAGCTTTCAAACAATGGTTGTTATGGAAACGATTTGTTTTGAAAATTACGTTTTTTTTATGATGGATTTTTCACCATTTCTTCTATTTAATTTCTTAAAATTTAAGAAAAGTTTAAGATAAAAGGCTCAAACTTAGAACATTTCTTTTTTAATTGTTTTAATTTAATTATGATTCAGAAAATTAAAAAAAATTATCTTTAAAAATATGATTTTTTTAAAAGTTAGATCTTTTTTTTTCAAATTTTTATTTAAATTGATATTTTAAAAAATGCTAAATCAAAACTAAAGTATATATATTTCTGTTTATTTATCTGAAAAAAAATAAAATTCTACGTATAATATTTTAAAGTATAAGGAATTTATTTTACACTACTTTTAAAAGAAAAAAAAACTATGATAAGTTTTATCATATGATTTTGCTTACTAATAATATGGTTAACCAATACAAAAAAAAATGTAAAATAAATTAAAATAAAATAAAATTTTAACTCGAGAAATAAAAGGAATATTAAAATGAGTCCCGTACCCCCTCAAACCCATTCAATTGTAATGAGATTGATATGTATTTCTGAACTGCCCTAAAATATATATTCTGTAGAATATGCGATACAAAGAAATTATATTATTCGCTTACAGGTTCACACAAAAGAATTTCGATACATGTGTATGTATCGAAACAATAACAATATATTGATACAAAGAAAAATATTGTTTGCTGAGTATTTTAATTATGTTAAACTATTTTACATTTAACGAATTGGTATACGTTGCTGAGGTTTACTACAAGATACTTCCTGTGTAAAAGAAGGTGCATAATATTCACAGGGACACATAAAAAATTTCGGATACAACACAGTAACCAAATACTATGTTAAGATTGCTGCAAGTTCGATTTTAGTTGTGATATGTATTTTTGACTAAATTTTTGCATATTAAGTTTATACGTAAAAGCTGTTGATCATATACAAGGTTACGCAAAAAAATTCGTAAGTATTACTGATTAGTTACGAAAACAGCTTAAAGGTGGTTTATAAATGAGTAAAACATTCCTACATTTGAATATATTTAGCATAGTAAGATATGCTTGTATAATATGCATAAAATGATATACAGGGTACAAAGAATTATATACATGTCTTTTTATGAATGATAGATAGTTATACTACGAAAACATCTCTTTTGGTACATTTCGCATACAATTTCCTACTTTTTAAAATTAAATATCACAGAAGCAACAGATGTTCTTCCTTTTATTTCACTCCAAATAAATCAATTACCCATACAATCCTTTCGAAAGAAACTTTTCGGAAGCATTTTAAAGACGGTTCACAATGTTAACTCCCCCAAATCTCTGAAAAATGTACTCTGTTTGATTGTATTTTGTTCTAGAAATAACTAATAATAGATATAGAAGTTATATTTATTTTCCGTATATATTCGTGTATAGGCTGAAGAATATTCAGCAAAATTTGGGAGTTAAAAATCTTGATAATAGACGCGTGTGCGTCCGCAATATATCAGAGATATATTAAATAATATCTTTATATATTTGTAATGACTTTTAAGTAATTATACCTATATATTTTAAAGTTTATATTAATAACAAGTTGAAAATTCTTTCACGATATTAGTATGAAAATACAATCATTTGACTCCATAAACATTGTGACTTATGAAACATTTTTTAAGGCAAATTCATATGCAAAATTTAAAAAAAATTGAGTTTTTCTGGAAATGGAAAGGAAAACAAAATTCTCATAAATTAATCGTAGCTAAAATGTCACATTTTCAAATTTCTTTATAAGTCTTTGAAGTATCTTTTGACAGTTTTTCTTTTGCTCCAACATGTTATTTCAAACTTCTTCAATAAGTTAATAAACTAAAAAACTTTGTAAAATCACCATAAAATGAAAAATTAAGCAGGACGCGTTTCGAGCTACAACAATAACAGCTCGTGATCAGCTGAACTAACACATGTCCGTAAGGGACAGAGTGGAGATAAAGTGAAAGAAAGAGGGAGGAGATTACAAAGAGTGAGACAGGTGCCGCTAGCTCAAATAGCGAAAGTGGAAGAGAAAAGTCAAGATAAAGTGAAAGAAAGACGGAGGAGATTTACAAAGAGTGCGACATCCTTCAGCTAACGCCACCTGTCACACTCTTTGTAATCTCCTCCCTCTTTCTTTCACTTTATCTCCACTATGTCCTTTACCGAAACGTGTTGGTTCAGCTGATGACGAGCTGTTATTGTTGTAGCTCGAAACGCGTCCTGCTTAATTTTTTATTTTATGGTGATTTTACAAAGTTTTTTAGTTTATTTATCAATTTATCGCCAGTGATTACGGTGTTTTTCACTTCTTCAATAAACTTTGACAATAACTTGTCATATGTGTCTTTAGAAATATTCTGCTCTGCTTTAAAAAGGATGAATCACCCACTCTCCACCTCTCGAAAAAGGTTTACACCCTCTCAAGAGTATAGAAATGTCTTTTTTTGGCCGTTATATGTGTTTCAAAAGCGGCAGATGACAAATGTTTGTTTTAAGGGGACGGTGGACGTTAAGAATTTATTTTATTCATTTTTATCACAGCAATATGAAATTTTGTGCATATATACATTTCACCAAAAGCATATAGAGTACCTTCAAAAAATTTCCAACCTTATTAAAATTTGTAATTTCTTTTACAAAAATTTAAATTTTTAAACGACATTTTAAAATGCTCCTCGTGTTTTAATTTTTGAAATATTGGCTTGCTTTGGAATTTTTATCACTTAAAACTCTATTATAAACAAATTTGTGTAAGATTTTTTAAATCTCTTGAATAGTTAATATTTTACAGTTTTTTTTCTAAATTCCTTATCGATTTTCATCAAAATTTTGCCTTTTAATAAGTAAAAAATAAAATTTGACTTTCTTAATGAAGACGAATTTTAAAAAGCTTACACAATTTCTTTTTAAATAATATCAGGATACTTCCTTATCAATTGTATAAATATTGATAAAAAATTAAGACGCAAGAAGCAATTTAAAAATCTAAAAACGCTGAAAAATTAGTTTTGAGAAAAACAGATTTAAAATATATAAAAGAAATATCTTTATTATTTACTCCTTAAAACCTTAATAAATGATAGTTTAATAAGAAAAAAACTGTTTAGGTACTATTATACCCCAGAAATAGATCTTTTTTCTGACGATTATTCTATAGATGATTTTGCTCAAATAAAGGTCCACTCTTCCCTTAAAAACAAAAGGATTTTTAAAAATGTTGAAGGGATTTTCAAAATCTGGAAGTTAGAAAGACATTTTCATTCTTTTTTACTTCCGAATTCCAAGATACTTTAAAACGAGATATTGTTTTAAATTATAGATTGTACAAAATTATTTTAGAAAGTGTTTTTTATATGCTTAAGATTACTAACATAATATTTACCAATTTTGTCTAACTAACATTTTGTTCAATCATCTATTTCATTAATTTTTATGCCAAATATTATATGATTTCAGTTTCTTATCTTGCCTGTTGACGTTTAAATATTAGTTTATTATTTGAAATTTAAGAATTAAAAAAAAAAAAATTAGGATTTATATCAATCAGCTAGTGTTTGCATTCAAATATCCCTTAACCAAGGCCCTCGGGCTCAACTTACTTCATATGCAAAAGTAAAAAAACAAAAACAAATAATATTAATAAAAAAGACAAAATTGAATTTTTATCGAACATGAAAAATGTCAGGAATGAATCCCAGCAAAAATTTTATATTTTCAAATTTCTTTATATGTTTTGAAAGTATCCTTTGACAGTTTTTCTTTTGCTCCAACACGTTATTTCAAACTTCTTCAATAAGCTTTGACAATAACTTGTCATATGTGTCTTTAAAAGAAATATTCAGTTCTGCTTTAAAGAAGATAAATCACCTACTCCCCGCTTCGTGGAAAAGGTTTACACCCTTTCAGGAAAACAAAAATGTCTGTTTTTTGCCGTTATATGCGTTTAAAAAACGGCAGATGTTAAAAGTTAGTTTGAAAGACAAAGAGGATTGTAAATGCTATTGAAGGGATTTTTAAAATCAAAATTTATAGTGGCACTGCTTCATTCTTTTTGTTTTGGCATTCCAGGAAACTTTAAAATGAGATATTTTGTTAAATTCAAGATTATTCAAAATTATTTTAGAATTTATTTGATATGCTTGAGAGCACTAATATAATATTTACCAATTTTGTTTAAATAATATTTTGTTCAATAATCTATTTCATAAATTTTTATTCTAAATGTCATATGATTTCAGCTGCTTGCAGTATGACCTTGCTTGTTTATGTTAAAATATTAGTTTGTTATTTGAAGGGGAAGAAATTTTTAAATTTTAGAATAGATAATATATTAGGATTTATATAAATAAGCTAGTACTTGGACACAGACACCAAGGCATCAAGACTTTCGCTCTAACTTCAATTCATATGCAAAAGTAAAAGAAAAAAATTTGATTTTTTATCGAATCAGGAAAAATGTCAGGAATTAATTTTAGCTAAAATGTGACATTTTCAAATTTATTTACGTGTCTTTGAAGTACCCTTTGACAGTTTTTCTTTTGCACCAGCATGTTATTTAAAAAAAATTTCAGTAAGCTTTGACAATAACTTGTTATATGTGTCTTTAAAAGAATATTCTGCTCTGCTTTAAACAGGATAAATCAATTATTCCCCAACTCTCTAAAAATGTTTACACCCTCTCAGGAATACAGAAACTTTTGTTTTTGGTAGTTATATGCGTTTGAAAAACGGCAGATGTCAAAAGTTAGTTTGAAAGACAAAAAGGATTGTAAAAATTGTTGAAGAAATTCTCAAAATCTGGAAGTTAGTTGGACAAATTTATTCTTTTTACTTTGGGATTTCATGATATTTTAAAATGTGATATTTTGTTCAATTCTACATTATAAAACATTATTTTAAAGAGGAAAACACTTAAATAACGTTTACCAATATTTTTTCAATAATATTTTCTTTAATAAGTTATTCAATCAATTTATATACCGAATTTGATAAGATTTTTTTTTTTTTAAGGGGGTAAAGAGCGCAATAATTTTCAAACTTTCTAAAAAAATTTATTGCATTAAAAATTTCTCTGTTATTTTTTTATGCTTAAAATTTTATTTTATGGAATGCAATTATATATTTTTTTCATATTCAATCAAATACACGTATATGCTGATATTAATAACAAGATGAAAACTCCTTCACGACAGTAGTATTAAAATATAGTAATTTTACTAAGTAAAATTTGTGACAGACGAAACATGTTTGCTTAATGCAAATTCATACGCAAAAGATGAAAGAAAAAGAAAAAAAAAAGATTTTCTCAAAAAACGAAAAAAAAATTTCAGGAATTATTCGTAGCTAAAATGTCACATTTTCAAATTCCTTTATAAGTCTTTCAAGTATATTTTGACAGTTTTTCTTTTGCTCCAACATGTTATTTCAAACTTCTTCAATAAGCTTTGAGAATAACTTCTCATATGTGTCTTTAAAAAAATATTCATTTCTGTTTTAAAGTGTACATAAAGTAAGAAAAAAAAGATAAATCACCTGCTCCTCACCTCCGGAAAAAGGTTTACACCCTCTCAGGAGTTCAAAAATGTCTATTTTGGGCCGTTATATGCGTTTGAAACAAGGCAGCTGTCAAAAGTTTGTTTTAAAAAAACATAAGTATTTAAAAAATATTGAAGGGATTTTCAATATCTCGAAGTTAGAGGGACAATTTCATTCTTTTACTTCGGAATTCCAGTATACTTTAAAATGAGATATTTTCTCAGATTTAAGATTATACAAAATTTTTTTAGAATGTATTTAATATTCTTAAGAAGACTAATATGATATTTACAAACTTTCTCTAAGTAATGTTTTCTTAAATAATCTATTTCATTAATTTTTATGCCATATGTCATATGTTTTTAGTTTTTTATTTTGCTTGTTTATGTTCAAATATTAGTTTGTTATTTGAAACTAAAGAAATTTAAAAATTCAAGAATAAATAGCATAATACGATTTATTTCAATCAGCTAGTACTCGCATTCAGTCATCAAAGTATCAAGGCTCCCGCTCTTAATTTTCTATATATGTCAAAGTAAAAAAAAAAAACAGAATTAAATTTTTATTGAATCTGGTAAAATGTCAGGAATTAATTCCAGTGTAAAGTGTCACATTTTCAAATTTCTTTAAATGTCTTTTAAGTATCCTTTGACAGTTTTTCTTTTGCTTGAACACGTTTTTTCAAACTTCTTCAATAAGCTTTGACAATAACTTGTCATATGTGTCTGTAAAAAAAATTCAGTTCTGCTTTAAAGAGGATAAATCGCCTACTCCCCATCTCTCGGAAAAGGTTTACATTCTCAGGAGTTCAAAAATGTCGGGTTTTGGCCGTTATATGCGTTCGAAAAACGGCAGGTGTCAAAAGTTAGTTTGAAAGACAAAGAGGATTGTAAAGGCTACTGAAGGGATTCTCAAAATTTGGAAGTGAGTGACACAATTTCATTCTTTTTATTTTGGGATTCCAGTATACTCTAAAATGAGACTTTTTGTTCAATTCTACATTATAAAACATTATTTTAAACAAGAAAACATCCAAAATAATATTTACCAATTTATTTAATAATATTTTTAATAAGTTATTCAATCAATTAATATGCCAAATTTGATAAAACTGCAATTTCTTAAAGGGGTCCGGATACAAAAATCTTCATATTTTCTATAAAATATATATATATATATATATATATATATATATATTTTTTTTTGTTTTTTTTTTTTTTGTTTTGGTTTGTTTTTAAAATCTTGTTTTCAAGCAATGGTTGTCATGGAGATTAATTTTTGTGAAAATGAGTTTTTCATCATAATGGTTTTTTTCCCCAATTTCTCGAATTTAAATTATTATAATTCAAGAACCCTTAAAGACAAATGCTTCAAACTTGGAAAATATCTTTTTTGACTATTTTAATTTAATTCTGATTCAACAAACAAACAAAAAAAAAAAAAAAAATAAAAAAAAAAAAAAAATTGACTTGTGAAAAAATTATTTTCCTAATAAAAGTTATATCCTTTTTTTTTTAATTTTACTTTAAATATTTTTAATTTTTTAATAGATATTTTCTAAAATGCTGTATCAAAATCAAAATTCCACCTCGATATAATTAGCCATTACACAGCCACAATAAATTAATTAAAATATATGTGCAAAAAATCGGAACAGCCTACCTGGAGATCCATCAGCATTTAGCGAAAGTTATTTGAAAACAAAATAGATACCCCCCCCCCCCCCATTTTTACTCTCTAGAATAAGCTTTGACTATCACCTGCCCTTTTTTGGCGCGTTCGTAATTATGTAAATACACAGTATTTTAGTCGCCATTCACTCTTCTGTCTATCCGCATATAACAACGAAAATACTACCCAACCGAGTCATTTAAAATTTAAAATTCAAAATTGCTGTATAGTTTTGTCGCGTAATTTGATATTATATGAAAATCGGATGCATAGTTCAAGTACAAGGATAATAAAAAGTATTTCGTTAGATTTTGGCGAATGGAAAAAAAATAGATTCAGATGGAATTTAATCATATTAAACTGTTTCGGGCATAATAAAATTGATATGCATCTATGAAGCCTGTACTAACACACACATTCTGTGCAATCTGTGGCGCAAAGAATATTTCTTATTAACCACTTAATCGTTGCGTGATTTTGGGAAAGTCCCTTCAAAAATCGTCGATTTTTTTATTGTCCAATTTTATTATTCATAAAAATATGCTGTTTGAAGCAGCTATAAACAGGGGCGGATTTAAGGGGTCGCGATGGTCGCAATCGCGAGGGGCCCCGCATCCCAAGGGCCCCCAAATCTTCTTTTAAGTAAAAAAAAAAAAAAAATGACGTTTTTGATAAAAGATTTTTCTTAGTGTTCCCTTTTAATTTTTCAGTTAATATTGTACAATTTTATGTAATAAATATTGTTTTTCATTTGCTACTACCGGAGGGAGTTTAGCTTTCCCTTATTTTTTTTTCTCGGTCTGAATTATTCGGACATTGGAAGCAAGGGGTTGGATTCAAAGGAAACTTGGGTCTGAGCCGAAAGGAAGACTGTTAGAGACCTTCTGTAACGATTTAATTATACAGATTGAGGGTCTGATTAAATCATGGGCCATCACTTGGGGCTTTTGAAATTAAGGGGCCCCACAATTGGAATGCAGTTTTAATAAAACTGATATTTTAAATGTATTTTTACTTGGTTACTGATTACCTGTACTAATAAAAGGAACTTTCGTTCTTATGTGTCTGTGTGCGATGGCTAGCAAAATGTACCTCACTTCGAAGTCTAAAAATTTGGGTGTGAACAGTTCCTGGTGCACTTGGCTATCAGATTTTTAATTTCTTTAGACTGGGCCTTATTTCCAAGTTATATATTATGTTACCAAGTTCTTATGCCCTAATTTTTTAATAACTTCCCGCCTTTCTATCTGATCTTCTTCGTTTTGGGGGCCCTTTCTTCATTTCGTTGTCCCCCCTTTGTATACTTCAGTTAAGATCTTGGCCCGGTACACTGCCAATGAAGTCCTTGTGTCCTAAATCTGTACTAATAGAGAAAAGTTTCGTTTTATCTATGTGCTATAGCTAGCGAAATATACAACACATAGAAACCTGAGAATTTAGATGAGAATAGTTGCAGACTGGTCCTAATGCACACTACGGTCACAAACTTTTAATATTTTAAGGGTTGGGCCCATACACGATTTCATGCACAAAATTGTTAATAACTTGCCCCTTTTTACCCGGTATTCTTTGTTTTGAGAGATCTTTCTCCATTTAATTATTCTTGTCTTTTAACACCCAGTTAAGATCCTGGCTTCTTGGGGCCCGATATAGGGCCTCTGGAAGTTTTTCTGCAAATAAATTGTTAATATTTTGCTTTTCTTTTAATCCGATTTTAATTTTTGGAATTCTTTTTAAATTTAGTTAATCCCACTTTTCAACATTCCAGTTTGGATTCAGGGGCCCCCTAGGGTGCCGTAGAGCCCGGTCCAGGGTTCCCTGAAATTTTTGTACTCCAAAAATTTTTTACCCTTTAATTTCCTCACCTTCGCAGTACATAATTTTAAAGTTGATTCTTAGAATCTTCTTCTCAGATCAACAACTTCACATTTTAAATAAGGCCCTAGGGCCTTTTTTTAAAACATTTACCCCTTTTTTGTGCATTTGTTTAAAATATTATTTGAACCAATAACACTAGTATACAAATTTAAACATTTTTTATACACTTTTGATAAAACACCTATTTTTTTTATTATACTACTTCTTACTAAGGCGGTATATGGAAAAAAATCTATCATGTCACATTTTTTACTTTCTTCCATACAGGTTGTCTGTCTACTATCAACAGTGTCCAATGGCTAATTCCTAAATCGTTAGACATAGACATATAATTCCAGTTAGAAAAATATTTTAAACGAGGTAAAGAAATATTTTACAAGTGATTTGGTTCAATAAAAACATTTCTTAAAAATTTTCGAAATTTAAATTTATTATATGGTTTATTCAGTAAAATTTTCCCATCACTTTGACAACAAGACAAAAAAAAGTCTTGTTATTAATAGATTAAAATTAACCGAATAATAGTAGTTTAAAGTTGGAGCATATTTTTTACTACAAATTAGGGGTCTTTCACAAATTTAGTAGAAAAACAATTTCGTGAGATATATTTTTAAAAAAAAATGGTTGAGAGCAAAACAAATATTGCAATGTAAACTTGAAATCTTTAATCATTTTGACATATTAATTCAAAATATACAATTTATAATAAATATATAATAAGAAAAAAGAAACAGAATTTTTGTTAAATAAAATGATGAAAATTAGCAACCTCAATTCTTTACAAGAAAATACATATTTTAAAATGTTACTCGATACTCGATAACACTAGCCTGAAAAAAGTTGGGTTATGACACATGTGTTTAAGTTTTTAATTGTTTACTCTCATGTATTCTGTACCACTGAATACAAAATTGACCTTCATTTTTTACTAACACGTAATTTTTTTTTTTTTTTTTTTTTTTTTTTTTTTTTGTAAATTGTAAAGTTTTAAGTTAAAAAAAAAACAGCGAAAATTTGGATGGGGAGAATGGAGCACATTGGGATATGGGTCAGATTTGGACAAAGCCTTTGTCTCATAATATCTATGGTGGAAAAATGGACATCCATGGATTTTTTAGAAAATCACAAAAATGAAAATTATGAAAATATATTGCTGTATTATTAAAAAACTATCATGGACTAAGTGCGAACATGTCTCTTTATATGCATTTTCTCCATTCATACCAGGATTTTTTCTTGAAAACTTGGGCGCTGCGAGTTACCAGCAAGGCGAGCGTTTTTACCAAGATCTTAAACTTTTTGAAGACAGACACAAAGGATTTTGGTGCAAAAGTATATTAGAGGACTACTGCTGGTTTATTTTAAGAAAAGCAAATCAAGAAAACTACAAAAAGATGAATAAAATCCACCATTTCTCATTTTTAATTTTTATATTTCATGTTATTATTCTTTTAAGTATTTAATAAATATTTATTTAAACAACACACGTCACAGATTTATGCAATAATTTTTCAGTACTCAGTACACTAGAATCTATGAAAAAATACACATTTTGGCAAAAGCATATAAATTGTGTAAAACAATGTGATTAATACTCTGGATTAACTTTGATTAATTGAAGATCTAACACGCGATATATTAAGACGGTTTAACATATTTTTATGTTAGGTCTCTAATTTTTAATTATCAGTCGGTCCCTTTTGGGCTCACTACTATGATTTCCTTTAAAATGATCTGATTTAATATTTTTCCTTAACAACTTCTTTTGTCTTCCAGCTACCACATCAACAGCAAAAAAATTTCTCAGATTTTAGCTATCACCAATTTTGAATATTAATTGTTTTCTTGGGGTCCTTGCTTTAATTTAATTAAAAACGATTCAAATGGCATGCATTTTTAAACATAGTTCTATAGCGTTTTCCGATTAATATAGTTTTGACTAATTGCAGATCTAAAGCATTAAGTACTAACATTTTTTAATTTGTTTTCATGTTAGGACCCTGGTTTTAATTATTTACTGGCCCCTTTTGTGCCCTTTATTATAGCTTTCTTAAAAATGGTCCAATTCATTAGCTTTTTTTTAAGCCAACTTATTAGGTCTTACAACTACTTCATGAACGACAAAAACATTTTTCTGACTTTAGCTAACACCAATTTTGAATATTAATTGCCTTCTTGGAACCTTTGGTTTCAGCTCTTTAAAAAGTTATCAAAATTGCATGCAATTTTATTTAAAATAGTTTTAGCATGCTCCGATCAATTTAAAGACTATTAACAATAACAATAACAATACTTTTATATCTAAAGACGTTTCAGTTAAGTCTCTGGTAACTTGGGGCCCGGTATCAGGCCCGTTGCAGCTGTTGCATCCTAAATTGTTAAAAATTACTCCCTCTTAACACGAACTCCATTTTTGGAACCCTTTACCATTTAGCTATTCTCTCATTTCTAGATTCCAGTTAAAATACTTCGTACCCATCAAGGGAACCTTGAAATTTTTGTGCGGCATGCATTTTTCACCCAAATTTTCTCACATTCTCACTGCAAAATCTTAAAGTTGAGTCTTGGATGCCTCTCTCTGGACCATCACCCTCATATTTTTATCGGTACACTAGGAGTCTATTTTAAGCATCTTCCTTTTATTGCCCATTTCTTTAAAATTTCATTTTAATGATTAATTCTTACTTGTGCTTAATTTTAACTAGTTGAAAATCTAAATTGCGAAGAACTAAGACCATTTAACAAGTTTTCATGTTAGGAGCTTGCTCATAACGATCAGTTGCCCCTCTTTGGCTTACTCCTATAGCTCCCTTAAAAATGGGCAAATGCACAAGTTTTTTCACTAACAACTTTATATGTCTTTCAACTAAACATTTTCCAGCCTTTAGCTAACACCAGTTTCGAATATTGATCGCTTTCTTGGAGTCCTTAGTGCAGCTTTTTTAAGGGTGTTCTCAACTGCTCCGCTCAACAAGCGGAAAATGTTTTGACACATTTACAAACTCATTTTTTAACGGAAAGATATAAAAATGGAATGCATGACTATGGAAGCGATTTTGAATCGAACTTATTTTTCCATTTTATGATAATTAAATTAACTATCTAGTTATAAACTATTTCGATCAATTGATCACCCGTTTTTCTCCTGCTTTTCGACCGGTTTTTCTGCTTTCATCGGGAAACGTGCTCAAAAGTGTCAACTTTGAAAGCTTGTTATGAAAAATCTATTGATTTTTTTAAAAAACAGAAAATTGAGTATAATTAGACAGTTTCTGAATAATAACACCTGCTATTTTCAAGCATTTCCGAACAAAAATAAATTAAAGCATGTGTCACAAAGTTGCCCTTTTTGATTTAAGAACAGCCTTAAATGATCCAAACTGCATAGAATGCCTTTAACATAGTTCTAGTGTCCTCTGATTGCTTTAAAAACTACTAAAAATATCTTTATAACGCAACTACATACCAGTTAAAAACCCAGGCACTTTAGAGCCCGGTATCGACCCTTGAATTTTTTTTTACATTATAAATTGTTAAAAAATGGCTCTCTCTTAATTTTATCTCCATTCCTGAATCTTTTTCCAGTTAGTTATTCTTACGTTTTTACATTTAATTAACATCCTGAACACCCTTAGGATCACATAGAACCTGATCCGGTACCTCTCCAACTTTTTGTGCAGCATGCCTTTTTCCCCTCCTAATTTTCTTGCACGTTTACTGCAAAATTTTAAAGTTGAGTCTTGGACTCCTCTCTCTGGACCAAAACCCTCACATTTTCGCTAGAAACCTGCCCTGTTTAATGTGATTTCTCCCAATTTTTGCACATTTCTTCAAAATTTTATTCTAATGATTATTTCATAGCTAGGCTTAATTGTAGTACTGTAACCGATTTCTTTTGTGTGTCCCTATAAATGAATAAATAATGCTATGAATGTTCTGTTTTAACGTGATCGTTGTGAAATTCAGTAATTTATAACAGTTTCAGTATATTTGAAATAGCGTAATATCATTAAAATACTCCGCAAATGATTTTTCCTTATGTGCCATAATGTAATCGAATTCTTTTGAGCGCCCCTTGTAAATGAACCATTAATTGTACATATTTCATATGCAATGCCAAACATGCTTTGATGACCCTAAATAATCTCTATCAATTGCATGAAAACCCGAGTATATTTACAACGCGGACAGACGACCAGAATGGACAGACAAACCGAATGCATAATCACTTTTCAACTTTATTGAAAAATGGAATGGAAAATAAAATACACAATTTAGCACATTTATCTATCATAGTATAAGTTCATGTAAAATTCTGATGTAATTTGAACATGAAATGAATTTGTGCATTTAATCTTTAACGATTTGAATACATTTAAATTAATTTGTAAGTAATTATTGTAATTAAGTTTTGAATGTGTATTATTTTTAAAATAGAAATGTGCATAATATTTCAAGATGAAAGGGCCCCCAAAAGTTCCAGTGAGAGGGGCCCCTCACTTCATAAATCCGCCCCTGGCTATAAACTTAAAAAATAATAGCAAACAAGTTTATTTTAACGTTGCTAAATACAATATAATACTCATAGTTTAAGCAAATTTTAAGGCAATAGAAAAAAAATACAATTAAGAACTGAAATAAAGTTTATAAAAGCAGAAAAATATGCATTGCTTAAAAAAAAGCGCATTTTCTTATTTCATCGTAAGTTTTATGATTTTCTGACAATTTTCCTTTTACTCAAACGTATTTTTTTATGATTTTAAAATAATTTCTGACAATAACCTGTCATATCTATTCTTTAAAAAGCTCCATGTTTTTGCTCTCAAGAAAATAAATCTTTTGCTTAGCTCTCGAAAACCATTTACACAATCTCAAAAGTTAGAAAATATTTGATTTTGGTCGTTGTTTGGAGTTAAAAAGCAGCAAATGTCAAAATTTAGGCTGAAAGACAGAGAAAATTCCTAAAGATTATCGATGGAATTCTTAAAATCTGAATCTAAGAGAAATTTAGCATTTTCTTCTTTCATTTATTCTGTTGAATAAATATTCTCCGAACAAAGTTAAGAGAATGTAAGGGTTGATTGTAGGATTATATCACTGAAAATTTATTTTCTTTTTTTACATTTAGTAACAATTACGAGGAGACTCGTTTAAAAGCTGATTCTAAAATTATGGAAATATTTTTATTGAGATTCACTGGCTCAGAAGGTACTCTTGTATTTCAATTATCATTATTAAATTAGTCTAAAATAAATTAACTTTCCACTACATCAAAAAAGGTTTCAGCACTTTTTTCAGTGTACTAATATCATTTGAAACTGATTAAGCCTCCAAAATCTAACAAGCAAATATATTTTATCATTTGTTTAACATAAATTAATATAGTATTATATTCATAGTTTATGCAAAGTTTAAGGTAATACGAAAAAAAATACAATAAATAACTGAAAAAGATTTTTGTAAAAACAGAAAAAATACAATTACTTAAAAATGGGACATTTTCGAATTTCATTGTACATTTTGTGTTCTTTTGACAGTTTTCCTTTGACTCAAACAAAATCCTTATGATTCTAAAATAATCTTTGACAATAACCTGTTGTATTTATTCTTAAAAAAGCTCTTCTTTTGCTTTCAAGAAAATAAATCGTTTGTTCTTTAGCTCTCGAAAACCAATTACACTAACTCATGAGAAAGAAAATATTTTAATTCTGGTCGTTGTTTGGATTTGAAAAGCAGCAAACATCAAAATTTAGGCTGGAAGACAAAGAAGATTTTTAAAGATTATTTAGGGAATTCTTAAAACCTCAATATAAGAGAATTTTTGCATTTTCTTCTTTCATTTTTTCAGTTGAATAAATATTCTCCGGACAAAGTTAAAGGAATGTAACGGCTGATTACAGTGAAATGCAGATTACATCGCTTACCCGCAAGAAACGTGACATATCTTACAATAATTCATTTTGCATTTTATTTCACGAATAGATCTGTCATAGGTGTGTCTTGCAACACAAAACATTTCCTCAGTGTAGGTAAACAAAAAATCCCTTTACTACGCTATTTGTCCATTTGTGACCACAGAAGAGGGATAGATTCTGTTAGGAGATAAATTTATCCAATCCTCCAAACCTCGTCGTATGTCTTTAGTGTTAACGGTTTTATGTTTTTATGCAAGTTTTTATTCCTGCATGTAGAGCTTAGATCTATAATTTCAAGTTCGAGTAAATTAAACATTTTTTTTTTTTGCCTTTCCTGTAAAATTTACTTTTCTCGAGATGTGCCACTATTCTTGCGGATGAGCAATATCATTGGAAAATCATTGCATTTGTTTTAGCACTAAAGATTATAAAACAAGCATTTGTTATTTATTTTTTCGTGGTCTCGTTAAACAATTATTGCCCGTAGTATGTGTAAAATATTTGTATTGCGAAGATTTATGTGGAGTATCTAAACCTAAATTCCTAGATACCTATAAGCTCAATTTCAGAACATAGCTGTCTTAATAACATAGTTTTGGAGGGAGAAGTGAACTTTTAAAGACTTTTTAAAGGGTTTTTTAGGGCAGGGGAGTGGAGCGAAAGACTGGTTTAGAGCTTCTGCGGCTAGATTTGTGACAGTGGATGAGACGTTGCTACATCACTATAATCTCGAGTCCAAAAGACAGTAGCCACTTGTCATTCACTGTCATACATCTGGCCCTGTAAGCTCCAAATCAGCATTATCAAAATCCAAAGTACTATAAAAAATTCAAATCAGCATTATTTACCCCATCCCCTCTTTCACTCCTCCCGCCAAAAATATGTTAATATATAGCAGCTATGGTTCTGAAATTGAACATATAGGCATCTAAGATACTAGGTTCAATATTCCACATCAACCATCCTAGTACAAATACTTTATATACACTAGAGATAATAGTTGTACCAACCACCAATGTAGCTGCTATATTAACATATTATTGATAAGAGGGGTGAAAGGGAGGATGGGGTTGAAAGGCTGGCGAGGAACTTATGGAACTAAATTTGTGACAGCAGAGGAGTCGTTTGGGTTCGGGATCATAGTGATGTACACATTCACTGTCACATGTCATGTACATGTCATTCACTGTCACAAATTTAGCCCCATAAGTTCCAAATTTGCCCGTATCTCTCACTCCTTTTATAAACAGGTCTTTAAAACTTCATCCCTCTTTCCAAAAACACTTGATACAACAGCTATGGTTCTGAAATTGAGCATATAGGCATGTAAGACAATCGGCATCGATATTTTATATCAACCATCGTAGTACAAATATTTTATATGCGCTAGGGACAATAATTGTTGAACCACACACATAAACAGCTTTTTAGTGCAAAGATTTTTTACAGACAGTTTATATATAAAAATTATACATATTAACTCTTGATATACAGATCATATTTACAATAAATAAATAAACTAAGAAAAATAGATAAAAACAAATGTAATCTCAGTTTTACATATGTTTCTATAAAATTTCCTGTTATCTACCAGAAAAAATAATCAGGAACTTCAGAAATAAGTACGCCTCTGATATTAACAAGAACGCACTTTTCATAATTTAAAAAAGTTTTATTGGTTTCGAAAATCTTTGAATTATTTTCTAAAATGTTTTAAGATATAAAAAAAAATATTACTGGAATCATGAGTAAATAAAATACATATATCATTGCTTGTTTACAGAATATTACAGAAAGTAAGTATTTTCTGTAATTTTTTCCAGTGCGGGAATATCATTTGAAACAGATGGGAAC
The DNA here is from genome assembly GCA_964019185.1 of Maratus speculifer. Classification (NCBI taxonomy): domain Eukaryota; kingdom Metazoa; phylum Arthropoda; class Arachnida; order Araneae; family Salticidae; genus Maratus; species Maratus speculifer. The sequence continues at coordinate 188,416,282 of OZ025301.1, forward strand.
TTGAAAATTGGTAAGGAATAATATTTCAGCTTCTGTTTATCCGAAATTATTGGTTGATAAAATAATCAAATTTTGAGCAAATTTTAAGACAATAAAAAAAGAAACAAAATGCTATAAAGAACTAAATCCAATTTTTACAGGTACATTAAAAATACATCGACTTAAAAAAAAGCAAATCTTCGAATGTTTGATGTTTCTTTTGGCATTTTTTCTTATTCAAACGTATTCTTTAAAATTCTAAAATAAGTTTTCACAATAAGCTGTCATATCTATCTTTAAAAAAACTCTTTTTTTGATTTCAAGAAAATAAATCGTCTGCTCTGTAGTTCTCAAAATTGATTTACACCATCTCAAGAGTTCGAAAATGTCTGATAAGTCGTTATTTGCAATTGAAAAAAAAAAAAAAAAAAAAAAAGTCAAAAGTTAGGTTAAAAAACAAAAATAAAAAAAATTAAACGTTATTGATGGAATTCTGAAAATATGAATGTTAGAGAATTTTTACTTGCTTTTATCTTTACAAGAAGAATATATTGGATTTGTGAAAAATTTCGAATTCCGGCTTACGACGGATTTACACGTTTTAGAGGGTAGAGGTTCCAAAAAACATGTTTTTACAAAATGTCTGTCTGTGAGTCTGGCTGTGTCATTCTGTCTGTCCGTCTGTATGTGACGAAAATTTTATGGGCGCTCTATCTCAAAAAATAACGCATGGAATTTCTCAAAATTTAAGTTTCAGTTTACCTTGATATAAACTGGATCTGATTAGTTTTTGGAGAATATCGCATAAAGGTGGCGCTGTTATGCTGTCTTTTTCACGACATATAATTTAGATTCGATTTACGATTTAGATATATAAAAAATGAATTTTCGAAATTGCTTTCAAACTAAGATATACAAAATAGGCATTTGGTATAAGATTTAAATATTTTTCAGTAAGAGGATTACTTACAAAAAGATTATTTACAAATTTCATAAATATTTCGTGGTATGCTAGACAACGTTAAAAAATGATAATAATTAATAAATAAAAGTAATTTGTTCTCTCTTTTAAACATGATTCTGTAAAAGTTCTTGTTATCTTTAGAAACGTGTACGAGAAAAAAAAAAAAAAAAAGTCCTTCCGGCAATGCCGGGAGGAAGAGGTAGCTTTCATATACTTATATATTTTTTTATTTATTTTAAAGTAAGTTACATTGTTCAAAAATACCAAGCTCAAATTAGTGGAAACAATCTTATAAAATTAGTGATTTTATAAGATTGAATACTAGTTTTTGTCAAGACTGAATATTAATAGGAATTTTTAAAAATTAGTCATTTTTATTCAACCTGATTTTATTTTAAGCGATTTAGAGAGTCAACAAATTCCACGATATCATGAAGTGTATGCCATTTTAAAGCAACATGGTGGATTGTTCAGATCAGACCGTTTCAAAATGTCAGCCATAAGCAAAATTAAAAGTGCTATAACTCAATCATTTTTTAAGATATAGACAAAATAAAAAGTGTTCTGGAATCGTTGTTTTAAGTTTTAACACGTAAATGAAAAAAATTTTTCAACTTTTAATTTTTTCGCATTTAATTTTAAATTTTAAATTTTTAAAAAAAATTAAAATGGCCACCATTTTGAAACAAAATGGTGGATGATGCTGGCCAACGAACTCGGTCGAGAAATTTGTATGTACTATGTACATACCAAGTTTCATTGAAATCGGCTCATAAATACGCGTGTTATCACGTGAGAAAAATCAGATCGTTTCAAAATGTCAGCCATAAGAAAAATTCAAAGTGCTACAACTCAATCATTTTGTAAGATATAGACAAAATAAAAAGTATTCTGGAATTGTTGTTTTAAGTTCTAACACGTAAAAGAAAAATATTTTTCAAATTTCGATTTTTCGCTTTTAATTTTAAATTTTAAATTTTTTTAAAAATTTAAAATGGCCACCATTTTGACGCAAAATGGCGGATGATGCTGGCCAACGAACTCAGTCGAGACATTCGTATGTACTATGTACATACCAAGTTTCATTGAAATCGGTTCATAAATACGCGTGTTATTACGTGACAAAAATCAGATCGTTTCAAATTGTCAGCCATAAGAAAAATTCAAAGTGCTATAATTCAATCATTTTTTAAGATATAGACAAAATAAAAAGTGTTCTGGAATCTTTGTTTTAAGTTCTAACACGTAAAAGAAAAATATTTTTCAACTTTTAATTTTTTCGCATATAATTTTAAATTTTAAATTTTTAAAAAAATTTAAAATGGCCGCCATTTTGAAACAAAATGGCGGATGATGCTGACCAACGAACTCGGTCGAGACATTTGTATGTACTATGTACATACCAAGTTTCATTCAAATCGGTTCATAAATACGTTAGTTATCGCATGACAAAAATCAGATATATATATATATATATATATATATATGGTTATATATATATATATATATATATATATATATATATATATGTCAACATTTGAACGGAGGGTGGTTTTGGGGTCTGGGGGTCATGATCGGTGAAAATATACCAAAATTTTCCAGAAGTGCTTTCCTCCGGACGGCTGCAATAGGTAGCTTTTTACTTTTTGTAATGAAAGCTACCTAAAACTAAAAAATTTAGAAAAATAATCTTCTGAAATTGACGTAAATGTGTTTTCATTTTTTTTTTTTTCACAAGGGATGATTCTGTATTCAACAAACCTTTTACACAAGAAACCTTTATTATATAACATTTATTTTATTCAAGAAGCATTTTTGGGTCATTCCAAAAATAAAGCACCCTTTGGTGTCCCGACACTTTGAATTGCTATATTTTCTAAAATTTTGTTTCAAAATTAAATTTAAATATTGGAAAATATATTTTAAAGATATTTTTTTTAATGCAATTTTTAAATTTGAGATAAATTCCATTTATTGTTATTCAAATTACTTTCATAATAATTGTGTCCTGTAAAAAGCCATGTCTCAAGAACAATTTTTACTTTTTAAACCCTATTTTTTTTACTATATGTATCATTTAAGTTATCTTTCAGGATATTTTTTATATCTTTGTAGTCTTTATATTATCCCTATATACTTTAAATATTTTTTGTAAATATTTTTCTTCATTTTATAAGAAAAATTCCTGTGTCCCTTAATTTTTGTCCCCTGTGTTACCGCCACTTTTTTCTTCCTATTAAAATAAGAATTTACAAGCTAAATATTGTTAACAGCAGTCATTCATGTACTTTTAGAGTTAGAATTCATCCTAGGTAGTCATTTTCCTCATTTGTTAAATTTTGAAGAATATTACCAAAGTAAAGGTGATTTTTGAAGGTGGGTGTGTTTTTTGTGTGTCCCGTGTGTTACTATTGATTTATTTCGATTAATTATTAATTTTCTAGTTTATTGGCATTTAAATTGTAAGTCTTAGTAAAAAGAAAATATTCCATCTAACTTTATATTATTTCTATGAAAATAGTAATACATAGGTGATAATTTAATTCATTTTGTCTCCTGTGTTACTAGTCCCCTCTGTTACCATGATATTGGTTGATATGTTGTTATTTTTAGATTTTTAAATATTTTTTAAAAAGTGTGCTGCTGATATTCAATTTCTACTCTTGAATATATATACAACCCTCTCAATGATATTTTTATTTCATTTTAAATGAAAAAATTTTTGAAAAAAAATTTCTCAAAAGGGACCTTTATTTTTGGAATGACCCTTTTACCTTTTACCGAAAGTCGAAAGTATTTAATTTTTTTTCCTAAATTTTATTTGGAAGATAAAACAAATGTTTCTGGTTTAATGTGTAACTAAAAGTCAACATTGGATGCTTACTATATAAGAATTTTCTGCAGCTTTGTACAGTTCAGTTTTATCATTTGAAGCTGACGGGAATTTAAAAATCAGTAACGAGCAATACTTTACCATCGATTTAATTAAAATGAGTAGAATACAACAAGCAAATTTTAACACAATTCGAAAAAAATCACAATCAAGTACTGAAATGTATTTTCATTTAAACAAAAACATCTATTAAGTTGGAAAAGTGCATCTATGAATTTCATTATAAGACTTGATGTTTTTTTGACACTTTTCTGTTTATTCGAACTCAAGCTTTTAAAGTTCTAAAATAAGTTTTGATAATAACCTGTCAAATCCTCCATAAAAATGTGTTTTTTTTTCTTTTTAAGAAAATAAATCATCTGTTCTGTACCTTTCAAATACAATTTACACATCTGAAAAGTTCGAAAATGTCTTGTTTTGGCTGTTATTTGTGAATGATAAAAAATAAAAGTCAAAAGTTAGTTAGAAGTAAAAAGATATTGCTAAAAATTAAGACATAATTCGTTAGTTTGAAAGACAAACAAAATAATTTAAGTTTATTGATAGAATTATTAAAAACTGAATTAAAAAGAAAGCATGTTTTTATCTTATATTTTTCAACGAAATAAAATTCTCCGAATAACGTTCAATGAATATAATGGTTAATTATAGTTAAATGTTGATTTATATAAGTGAAGAACTATTTCTGGGGTCTATAAAATAGGAATTTACGTTGAGAATTTAGAGATTTTCAGTGAAACGATTATCTACAAAGAGATTATATATGAATTACAAATTTTTTTTATGTATTAGAAACATTTACAAAAAGAAAAATTAAAAATAAAGAAATAAAAATAAATGTAATCTCTCTTTTACACTTGATTCTATAAAAGTTCTTGTTATTTTCAAAACCTTACACGAGAATAAATAATTAGAAATTAGAAAATAGACTTCTCGGATTACAGTATTGCATTTTTGGAATTTTTTTAACTTAAAAGATATTTTGTAATTAAAAAATCTCTTCGTAAATTTTGGAATTTTTTTTCCGAAATTGATTCGGAAGATAAAAAAAAATATTTTTAAAATCATTGATGTCTACTGAATATCAGTAAAGGCTTGCAAATTTTCTGAGATTTTGTACAGTGCTATGCTATAAATTTGAAGCTGATAAGCATTTCAAATGTTTTTAACAAACAGTATTTTAGCATTCCTGTAATATAAATCAGTGGCTAAAAGAATACTACTACTTTCAACCAGAGTTACAATGTCACAGGCTTTTTGCACACCATTAATATTTTATAGAAATAGTTTTTGTTTTAAAACGCTCAAATTTTCATTTAAATAAAACATTTTTTGTGTTAAAATTATGGGATCCAAAAAGCCGGAGAATCAGTACTGTTTAAAGAAAATTTTAAGACATTACGAAAAAAATACCACAAATAATAGGAAATGAATCTTTGTATATATAAAATAATACATTGACTAAAAAAACATACATTTGAATTTCATTACAAATGTGATGTTACTTTTGACAATTTTTCTTTCATTCGAACACAGTGTCTTAAAGCTCTAAAGCAAGCTTTGACAATCGCCCGTCATATCTATTCTTAAAGAAAGCAGCTTTTTTCTCCTAGAAAATAAATCATTTGCTCTGTACCTCTCGAAAACTATCTACACCATCTCAAGAATTAAAAAAAATATCTGGTTTTGGTGATTATTTGCAAATGAAAAGCAGAAAATGCCACAAGTTAGGTGGAAAGAGAAAGAATATTCCTGGAGATTATTGGAGGAATCTTCAAAATCCGAATGTGAAAAAAAGTTTTTCATTTTCATCTTAGATTTTCCAGCTAAATAAAGTTCCGGTAAAAATTAAATAAATTGTTCATTGTAATGCAGATATATGTCACTGAAAAATTTCTTCAGTATTTTTATATTAAGGTAAATAACTAAATAATAATAATAATAATAATAATAATAATAATAATAATAATAATAATAATAATAATAATAATAATAATAATAATAATAATAATAATAATAATAATAATAAATAGGCGTTTTATATAATTCTTTAGATATCTTTTCAGAGTAAATAATATTTACAGAAAGTTTGTATAAAACTTGCATAAATATTTTTGATACACTAGAAACGTTTACAAAAAGTAAATGCAACTTCTCTCTTCCAAAAGTTTTGTAAAATTTGCTGTTATATTAAAAAACATTTAAAAGAAAAACCAACCAATCATCTTTAGAAAAAAAATCGGTTTTTGAAACGAACAAGAAAGTCTTTGTAGAAATATACTTACAGAATAAAAAATCTGCTTTTCAGATTTTTATTTTTTAATTTCAGAATTTTGTATTGCTTTTGAAAGTAAATGTATTTTTTTTTCCTAAAATGTTTAGAAGATAAACGAAACGTTTCAAAAATCATGGCTAATTACATATCTAAATTTATTCCTTACAGAGCGTTTGTACAAAAATTGCAAAAATATTTCTTTATATATCAAAAGCTTGGATTTTATAAAAGCTTACACATCGGAAGGATTGCAAAATTTGAGGTACCTATTCACCGAAGAAGATGGAACAACGCGGTTTTATATAGGTATAACATGAAGCCAACGTAAAGCTAGAATTAAAGAACATGTAGCAAACATCAAGTACGACAAAAGAAACAGATTATGAAACAAAGAATCTTTACAAATCCATTTAAAAATAGTAGAATAATTTATGCGTCAATATTTTATTTGGAATTCATTATCTAGGAATCATTAGATATATTTTTACGCAGCGAGATTACAGTCGGCTCTCGTTAATTCGAAATCGGATTAATCGAATTTTAGCTTAATTTTAACTAAAAATTAAGTCCTGAACATTTCAAAAGCAAAATAACATTAAAATTTATCATTTATTCGAACTTATTTTCTCTAGACTTCGTTTAGTTCGAACTAACGAGAATTCCAATTTCTCATTTATACTTGCTTCCTCACGGAACTCAGATCCTTAAAATAGCTTTCTTTCTTTTCTTTTTGTCAGAATTGTTTTGAACTAGTAAACATGTAATCCCATGTATTTGATATCCGTTTTCTTAGTGCCTCGTCTGCCCATCAAGGGCATCTCCGTCTATTATTCTATGTGTTTTTTCCTACTCCCTTAGTTAGTTATTGTATTTATATGTTTTGATTTAATATTAATTTATATTCTAATGATAACTGACGCAATAAAAATTAAAAATTTTAATTCCTTTGTAGTAGTACCTTTTTAAACATGTTTTCCTCTCATACTTTCCATGATTCGAACTATGGATAGTTCGAACATTTCTTGTGCTCTCGATGAGTTCAAATTAATTATATTTCCAATGGGTTAAATGTCCATTCAGTTACCTAAAATGTGGAAAGAGATGGTATATAATTTTAGGAACAATGGTCGAAGTTAATTCACATTCACAAATATCCAATTTCATTTAATTATATTGTTTGCACTAATTTGCATTACGCACGTAGTCTAATATAGCACGTAGTCTAATAAGTCTGGTGACATTATTTTCCAAACTCTAATATTTTAAATTTTGCGAAAATATTTCTATCGTTAATGATTTTGAAAATGTCGCCGTTTGTGCAACAAAACGTATGTTAGTCTGAATAAAAGTATTTTATCATTTTGTAGTATTTTTTAGCTTAATTATATCAGAAGCATCTACAAAATGTAACTGCAATGTACATTTTGCACAATATTCTGTAAACGTCTTGTTATTTTGAGTGCCGCGACAGAGAAAAACCAATCAGAAATTTTAGAAATAAATTGGAATTTGAAATGTAGAGGAATGTCTTTTTTGAAATTTACTCGTGAAAAATATGATCATGCATTTCTTTTTTTTTCTACATTTTGAAATTTATGAATGTTCGGAAATTTTATTAATTTCGATAGTTTTTGAATTTTTTGTTTTGCTTCTAAACTGCTTCAGAAAATAAAAGAAATATTTCTGGAATAATGATGACTACAAGGCTATATTTAATTTTTACTACATAAAAACAATTTTCGGCATTTTTTTACACAAAAGTACTGCCATTTAAAAATTGCATTTGACAATAACTTACGTAATATTTAAATGGCAATATGTAGCATGCGGGACATCGTGGCGGAATGTGATGCTTAAAGTTTCAAGCAAGTTTTTAGGTCTAAGATGGTAGAAAAACTACTACATAATATATATTTTTAATACATTTTAAAATAAACTTTAGTACACAAAATTGTAAAAAAGTTAAGATATAATATTTAAAAATTGAAAATAAAAGTAACTCAATTAATTCCATTCCGCCTTATGCAAAGGGCAGAATGGGTCACAATAACTTTTTGGAATACTATACAATATGTTCTGCATTTCAGTATCAAAATATCCACTTTGAGCTTTCCTTTCATTACAATTACTCTTGCATGCTGTTTTGGTACAACAGTTACGTCACTTCTGTAAACTCTTGATACTTTATTGAATCCTATTGCAGTTACGTTTATATATTTACATATTATTATTTATTTTTTATAATATACGTTTGTTATATAAATGGAAAAGAACGGTGTACATACCCCATTCCACCCCATTTCATTTCGCCCCACGCCTCAAAAATTAGAAAAAAAGTCATATGATAACCCTTAAATATTGATGTTTCGAGCATTGCATCATGAAAAAATATTTTTTAAAAGCATGATTTTTTTTAATCAATGGAATTAAAGTTAATTAGGTACAAAATGCGGAAAGAAGGTTTACTTTGCTTCGAAAATTTCCAAATATTAGAGTAAAACACACAATTTATGGTTAAAAGTTGCGAAAGTGAGTTAATGAATTTCAGCAATAAAATCCCTGTCGGCTTGGCCTATAGGTGGAGGTAGATTTCGAAGAGTACACCTTTCAACAATAAAAAATAAAATATTAATAGAGATAAACCCTGATTAACAACTTTAGTTGGCCGCTTTTGAAAAACTTTTAATTTCATTTTTCTGTAATAAATGGTTTTATCAGAATCATCTTAGGTGAAATTCGGCACAAATGCCCACTTTGACAGCATTTTTTGAAATATATTCTGACTTTATGGAAAAAATACAATAAGGCGCATTAAATAGTTCCTAAATAAGAGAAACTGTCAGTTGAATGCATTTGAAAGTAAAATTGAATGTATAAATAAGTCATAAAAAAAGCAATTTTTTAATTGAATACATGCTCAATTTTTCAATCTCGATGGAATCTGGAAATTTTGTTCGAATTGTCCGCTTTCACAGAATTTTTTAAAAATATATTCTGCCTTTATCAAAAACCTGGACAATAAGGCACATTATACAGTTCCTAAACAACGGAACCTGTGAATTGGAAGCATTTGAGAACAAAAACGGATTTGAAAAATGAATCAGAAAATAAGCAATTTGTTATCCGAATACTTCAATTTTTCAATCACGATAACTTCAGGAAACTCTGTTCATAATGCCATTTTGACGGCATTTTTTGAGATTATATTATGCTTTTAACACAAAACTGACCAGTATACGCCACATTATATAGTTCCTAAAAAAAGAACATGCCAAATGAATGAGTTTGAGAGCAAAATAAGTGAGAATATAAGCAGTTTGGAATTGAGATTTTTCCTACAACACCTATTATTGTTTAATTTATTTTTAATATAAGGATTGGTTCTTTGAAAAACTTGTCAATATAAAAGTTGTAGATATTATTAAGAAGATGTATGATAAATTTAATCGGATTTGATATCTTAAGAATTGACGAAGTTATGGATTTTTTTCTTCTTTTACCCCCTTTTTTGTTTTCGATTTTAATTTTTTTCTGCAATAAGAGTTGTTCTTATCAAAAACTAGTCAATACAAAAGTTTTAGATAAAATTAAGAGCATTTATAAAAAAAAAATTAGTTGGATTTGATATCTTCAGTATTGACAAAGTTATGAATTTTTAACTCCTGAAAAACACTATTTTTTGCGCCGATTGAGCCCATTTTTAATTTTATCAAAAACCTGTTATGCAGAAACTTTTGGCCTTTTTTTTAGAAATAATATGAACTTTAATCTCATTCGATATCTATTTTAATAAAGAAATTATGGGTTTTTTTCTGTTTTCACAAAATCCCTCCCTATTTTTACCCCCTTGTCCGATTTGGCCCATTAACGAACTCGACCAAGATTTTATGCCCCTTGATTTTATGTAGCAGAGTGGAAAAAATCTGAGCAGAATTAAAGAAGTTATCGTGTCCATAAAAAAGTGATGTACACCGACAGATAGATAGATAGACAGATATATATATATATATATATATATATATATATATATATATATATATATATATATATATATATATATATATATATATATATATATATATATAAACTTTTTTACTAATGGTAGTTTTGGGGTCCAGGGGTTGTGATCGGTGTAGATCTGCAAAAATTTTCAGAAATTCCAACATGGGAGCAATCGCAATAGGTAGTATTTCATACGAAATCTGCCTAAAACAGACGCTACTCATTATCCTCTTGCATGCAAATGAAGCGCTTGTAGCTTCACGATGCTATTCTAGAGCTACTGGCGGTAAATAAATGCCGTGTCCCGTTCTACCACAGTATTCCATTCCGTTTCGATCTCGTGCATTTTTTTTTTAAATAAATTTAAAAAAAAATTTTCTTCAAAAATTGAAAAAATTTTGAAGTATTTTTTGATAAATCTCTAGCACATTATTTTAAACTTCTGCAATAACCTTCAACAATACCATGTCATGTCTATCCTTAAAGACAAATTTTCGTTGGTTCCAAGAAGATAAATCATCTACTCACTGTCTCTGGAAAACAATTTAGCTTGTCTCAGGAGTTCAAAAATGTGTTTTTTGGACGTTATATTCAATTGAAAAACAGTAAGATGTCAAAAGTTGGATTGAAAAACGAAGATTATTTCGAAATTATTAGCGGAAGTTTTTGAAATCTGAAAGTGAGATTTCAGTTTTCTTTTTGCATTTTTTTTTCATCAGGAAAAAACTCTATTAATCTAATTAATGATTATGATGTAATAAACTGCTGTAGATTGTGCATTATTCGAGAATTATTATAGGTATTTAATACGCAATAAAATAAAAACAGTTTTTAAGTAAGTCATAAAAATGTCAATAAATCTGAAAGTGAAAAACAATTTTTTTTTCACATTCATTTTTTTTTAATCAGGCAAAAATTCAATCTAATGAATGATTATGATAAAAACCGTAGATTCCACATTATTTGAAAATTATTCCAAATATATAATATGTGATACAGTAAAAATAGTTTTTAAGTAAGTCATAATAATATCAATGAATATTAAAGTGAAAAAAAAATTGCCTTATTCTCACATACACATTTTTTTTTTCATCAGGCAAAAGCTCAATTAATCTAATGAATGATTATGATGAAATGAACCACAGTTTTTACATCATTTGAAAATTACTACAGATATTTTATACTTAATAAAGTAAAAACAGTTTTTAAGTAATTCACAATGATGTCAAAATCTGAAAGTGAAAAAGCATTTTTTTGTTTTATTCTCTTTTTACATCTGGCAAAAACTCAAATAATCTAATTAATGTTTATGATGAAATGTACCATAAATTTTACATCATTCAAGAATTATTTAAGATATTTCATGCGTCATAAAGTAAAAACAGTTTTTAAGCAATTCACAATAACTTCAATAATTCTGAAAGCGAAAAGCATTTTTTGTTTTATTCTTTTTTTTTTCATCAGGCAAAAATTCAATTAATCTAATGAATGATTATGATGAAATAAACCAGATTCTGCATCATTTAAAAAATTAAACAGATATTTAATACGTGATGAAGTAAAAGCAGTTTTTAACTAAGTCACATTAAAGCCAATAAATCTGGAATTAAAACACATGAACATTTTTTGTTTTCTTTTCATATTTTTTGTCTGTACTGCTATCCACATTCTAACTCGAGTAAATATACTCAAATTTTTATGCAATCGATAAATTTTAAATATGTTTACCATGGCATGTTTGGTATTGAATATAAGGTGTGTAGCATTAACAGCCATATAACTGTAACTTTAACAGCAATATAACAGCTCATTTACAGGGGCACACAAAACAGTTTTGCTACCTCATGAACAATGGAAAAAAATCATTTTCAGTGTATTTTAATGACAAGAAGCTATTTCAAATGTAATGAAACTGCTAGAAATCACTGAGTTAACTATAACAGAATTATTATGGAACAGGAAATTCAGATCTTTTGACATTCATTTACAGAGACCATTAAAAGAAATCGGTTAAAGTTTTGTTTTTGAGAAACAATTGCTGGAAGTTCGTTTTCAATTTCGATATTCTCTTTTGAGTTAAGCTAAAATCTTGCATTGTACTAATTGTGTTTTAATTTCATACGCCGTATACAAGACTGCAAAACATCCACGAATCAATCTCTTTAGAGGCAATTGTTGAATGGGAAATTGCAACTGCGGTATGTATTTTACAACAGAAGTAAATTTTTGCATGCATATAGTTTGTAGATACAAAATTACATAGAATTTGCAGAGCTGCTCAAAGAATTTTTTCAGAGTCTAAATTGGAATTGTTGAAAATCGATTTTCAAAGGTATTGAATCGTTTTCAAATGGTGCAATCAAACATCCTATTTACTTATAAAACGGTGAAGTTTTTTTGTTTTGTTTTGTTGGATAGTGTCACATGTATGCTTGAAGCGTGATTTTTTTTCTTATTTTATTTAAAATTGATGCGATAATAAATAACAGTAAATAAAAAAAGTAAAACTACTTTTACACAACTTTAATATTACTGAAATTCTGATGACAAATGAAATACATTTTTCGCATGTTTGAGAAAAAAAGTAATAAAGATAATTTTAACTATTTTCGTACAAAATTGTAAAAATTTGAGTTTGCTTTAACTTAAATTATCATATATTTACTCATATTTATTAAAACAACGAAAATTTTTAATCCTCTTCCAAAATTTTTAAAAGATTAAATCTTGTATTTATTAAAAAAAATAATAATGTTATTTTCTGCTAGATGCATCTATCGATAAGAAGATATTTATTGCTGATATTTTTCATTGTGTCAAACCCTTTGTTCTCTGAGTGTATTTGTCTGCCATCGTTGTCACCTGTAGATTTATTTTTCTTTTATATTCTTTTTTTTTTCACATTTTTCTGCTTAGAAAACATGTTCAATGCACATTTTGTTTAAATACTTCTTTTTATAAAGAGATCAGTTATGTAAAGGGAATATTTTTAATCGCATTAGTTAATCGAATTTAAGAATGTTAAATTATTGAGTATGATATTAAGAATGTTAAGTTGTTAAGTATTTTATTAGGAATGCTAAATATGAATAATATAAATTAAATTATAGTTATATTGTGTTAAAATTACTTTCTACTTAAACAGCTTGCGTGTATTAAAGTAAAGCAAAAGCATTGACAAAATGGTTTTACATTGGTGCATATTATCTCTATATACATATTATATATAAATGTCGTATTACTAATGAAGATTTTATGTAATAAAAAATTGCATTATGTATCATAAAATAGTTTTTGTCAACTTGTAGCAGTAACTATTAAGTAGATAGTTTTCTGCAATAACATTATCGCCTCTCAGACAGCAAATAAAAAGCGTTTTATAATTTGTAAAACGGATTTAGAAGAAAAAAGTTTTTAAAACACGATTTTCTACTGTGCTATCATAATATTTTAATGGCTTGCATAAGATATCTAAAGGAACTCATGACTATCAAATGTCAAAAAGTGAACACAATTCCCATTTTTTGTCATTTTATACCTTAAAAAGCATGCAGTAGGAAAAAAATATTTTACTATGTAGTGTGCAACAAACAATAACATATATTATATATGGGATTGTACGAATGTATTCGGATACTTTTACGACTGCAAAAGGTAACTGCAGAAATTATGTTTTCAAAAGCGTTATACACTTTCCGCATAGTTTATTTAGACATAATCTGTCACTTAACCGCTTCAGTTTCGAAACTAAAATAATAATACAAATACTTATTCATTGGTTTTCCCAAGCAAAGTGACATTGTAAAACACAGACAAAATGGTTTTTCTGAAATTGATCCTTTAGGGGCTTAGTAATTAAGGTTGCAAAAATTTAGGTCTAAAACTACAAACCGCCTTAAAACACCAGTTTAATAACCATTAACCTAAATTAGCGCAATCATAAATTTCAGAGGTTCAAACAAGTAAATAATTTACAAATCCTCAAAAAAGTTACTGAAAAAGGTTTAAGTTATATAATTATGAAAATTTATCACTTTCTTACTCACACTGTCGGTTCTCGTTAATTCGAACTCGTCGGGACCACAAGAAATGTTAAGTTCGAATTATGAAAAATATGAAATGAAAGCATGCTTAATATGGTACTATTACAAAGGAATTAATGTTGTAGTTTTTAAAAAAAATTATTTCATCTCTTATCATTAGAATATGATTCAATATTAAATTAGAATGTATAAATACATAAACTAATTAAAAGATTAGAAACAAGCACAATGGAAGAAAAATTGAAAGCATCACTGGTGGACAGACGAGGCACTAAGAAAGTGGATATCAAATGCATTGGATTATATGTATGTTCGTTCGGAACAGTTTTTACAAAAATCAAAGAAAGAAAGTTATTCAAATGATCTGAAATCAGTGAAAAAGAAGAGAAAAATGAAAAGTCGGAATTCTCGTTAGTTCGAATTAAACGAAGTCAAGAGAAAACGAGTTCGGATTGATGAAAATTTTTGACTTTATTTTGTCATTGAAAATTTTGGGACTTCATATTTAGTTCGAATAAAGCGAAGATTCGAATTATCCGATTTCGAAATAACATGAGTCGACAAATTCAGATGAAAACAACATTTGTTTTATGAGAAATTCAGCTTTGATGCAGGCATCTATTCGTATGCCCCCAAAGCAAAAAACATTCACCCATTAAGTGATGTAAAAATGTTAAAAAATCAGACATTTTAGTTTTTATAAGAAAAAAAAAAAGCAGATGTTCCCGATTGAGGACCCAGGTACCGAAGAGATTAATATACTGTGAAGTTTTCTTAGAGTATTTTGAATTTGATGACTTTTTTCCATAATAAGCTAGAAGCATGAGTTTTTGTTGTTATTTTTTCATGTCCAGTTTTGTTCCAGTATTTTGGAGGCGTTTGAAAATACTTCATAAACTATGCTTGGTGTGATTTCTGTTGTTTGTTGTTTGATTTATAATCCATGAGATAATGGTTGTAAGTTATTGTTGTAATGGTTGTACGGTTGTTAATAGAGTAATGGTTGATAACGTTCTTATTTTATTAACTATTTGAAAAACAGTTGTTGTCCTCGGTAGAGAATTGGGAAATCTGAAGTATATCTGAATCTTTTTATTGGTTGAATTCGTTACGAATGAATTCGAAAACTTATTCGTTTTCTGATTGGTCCATGTTTAATGTCCAAAAAGGGAATACTTCTGCTGCCACGATGACAAAAAGAGGAATAAAAACTTTAAAAAAATTCATAATTTGAAATCAATTTGTGATAAAGATTTCAAACAAATTTCAATTAAAAGTGCATTTTTTTTTTCTTTACGACACGGTGTAAAAATTAAAAATGTGCGATGTTTAGTAGTTTAAAAATTTGCAGTTCCGAAAATTGTATAACTGAAATTTCATTTAAAATTTGTTTATAATGGATCCAGGAACATTAATGTTTAATCCATGCCGTACGTAATATGAGGCGTTCAGAATTCACTCTGATTAACTCCAGCAAATAAAAATGCACATTTTAAACAGTTAAAGTTGTTTATCTGAAAGTACTGGTTTTTTTTATCATTGATCTTGGAATATTAATGTTTAATGCATGGAATACGTAATATATGACTCGTTTGATCATCATAAAAATGATGTTTATTATTATTATTAATAATTTAAATATAGAATTTATTTATACATCTTTAAAATTTTAGTCTTTGAAAATATCATTTTCCAAATAGTCGTTATAATTTGTTAAATTACAATTTTTTATTTACTTTTTAATTTTAAAATCTCTATACATCAGGTTGAAATATGAAAATTCTTTACACATTAAGAGAAAAAAAATATATATATATATAAAAAAAACTAATTCATAATTTTTTAACTGCGTGTGTGTAAAATTGTAATGATTAGAGTACACTATAACTTGAATAAAACCACAAAGTAATTACTCATATTTAATAAACAAAACAAAAACTTTTCATCCCTGTCAAAATATCTGATAGATTAATTCCAGATATTTTTTTAACAGAATGTTATTTTCTTTCTTTGCGTGAGAAAAAAAAGACGGATCTACCGACAAGAAGATATTTACTAGTGATATTTTTCATTGTGTCAAGACTCGTTGTTCTCTGAGTGTATTTGTCTACCCTCATTGTCGCTTGAAGATTTATTTTTCTTACTTTTCTTCCCACTTTTCAGTCTGGGAAACATATTTTAATTATATCATTTCTAATCACTTCTATGGACAGAGAGATCGCTTATGGAAAGATAAGATTTTTAATTGCTAGATCTAAGCGCCGTACTATCGTGTTTAGAATAATTGCCAGTAAACAACTAACTAAAACAATGACCCCATTGAAAAAAATCTGTAGAAAATCTGTAGTCTGGCCGAAAAGTCTGTAGAAAATCTGAAGGTATTAGACCCATTCTGCAGATATTTATAAGATTAACTTAGAAAATTCTGCAGATATTTTTAGGGTAAAGATAACTCTGCAAACTTTCTTCCGATTTCTGTAATATTTCTGAAGAAAGTGGAGATTTCTTCCAAATTATTTTTTGTGGGAGTGTCAGCAATCTCAAAATGGGATTATGTTGGTGTCATATTATATCAATATATATCTTTTAATTGCATTATTATTAGAGTTAAACTATGCGTGGCTTAATTTCTGCTGCTTGTTGTTTGATTTACAATCTATAGTATAATAGCTGTTAGTGGTAGGAAAAAGTTCTTTTTTTATAATTTTAAAAACACGATACTTCAGGTTGCTTATGAAATATTCTTCACACATTAAGAGAAAAAATAATGAATACATTTTTAACTATGTGTGTATAAAATTGTAATGGTTTAAATTCGCTATAGTTTGAAAAAAAAACCACAGAGTATTTACTCATATTTAATGAACGCCACAAAAACTTTTCATCTTCGTCTAAATATTTGACAGATTAATTCCGGATATTTTCTTAAAAATTGAATGTTTCTTCCTGCCTTTGCGAGAGGAAAAAACGATGGCTCTACGGATAAGAAGATATTTATTGTTTATATTTTTCATTGTGTCAGACTGTTTGTTCTCCGAGTGTATTTGTCTGCACTTATTGCCACTTGAAGGTTTATTTTTCTTTTCTTTTCTTCGCATTTTACATCCTCGGAAACATGTTTGAATTATAATCTATTTAATATTTATATGGACAGAGAGATCGCTTATGTAAAGATAAGATTTTTAATTGCTAGATCTAAACGCCGTGTTCAGCATAAAAGCAAGTAAAAAAACTAACTAAAGTAACGGGGCAATTTTGTCAAAATGGGTTTATGTTGGTGTCATATTAGAATAATATGCGTCTTTTAACTGCATTATTATCAGAGTTAAATCTATGCTTGGTGTAATTTCTGCTGCTTGTTGTTTGATTTACAATCTATGGGAAATGACTGTAAGTGATAGGAAAAGGCTCTTTTTTAATAATTTTAAAAACACGATATTTCAGGTTACTTATGAAATATTCTTGACACATTAAGAGAAAAAAAAATTCAGATAAAAAATAAATACATTTTTTACTATATGCGTATAAAATTATAAAGGTTCAAATTCGCTATAGTTTAAAAGGATACCACAAAAAATTACTAATATTTAATAAAACCTACAAAAACTTTTCATCCTCGTCAAAATATTTGACAGATTAATTCCGGATAGTTTCTTAAAAATTATATGTTACTTCCTGCCTTTGGGAGCTGAAAAAAAGATAAATCTCCTGATAAGATATTTATTGGTGATAATTTTCATTGTGTCAGACTCTTTGTTCTCTGGGTGTATTTGTCTACCCTCATTGTCACTTGAAGATCTATTTTTCTTTTGTTTTCTTCACATTTTCTGTCTTGGAAACATATACCTAATATAATATATAAAATAAACATATACATATATTCTACCTAAATATTTCTATGAACAGAGAGATTGCTTATTTAATGATAAGATTTTTTAATGCAAGATCTAAACGCCGAGCTATCGTGTTCAGAATAATTGCAGAAAATCAGAAACTAAAGTATTGAGACAGCATTGTCAAAATGGGTTTATGTTGGTATCATATTATAACAATATACAGGGTGTCCGAGAAAGATCCGTACAACTTCAAAAATTTATTGAAAAAGAAACAGTAGGGTAACAGCGAAACTAATTAGGACATTAGATAGAATAACTCAAAAAGTTTTTTTCTGCAGTATGTTTCTGACCATAGATGGCGCTACATGTCATGCAAAGGAATATTAAAGCATTTTAGTTATTTCAATGGCGGATCACGTGAAGAAAGCTCAATGTGTTGCGTGGTTTATCGAAACAAAATCCGATACGCAAACACAACGGAATT
The DNA here is from genome assembly GCA_964019185.1 of Maratus speculifer. Classification (NCBI taxonomy): domain Eukaryota; kingdom Metazoa; phylum Arthropoda; class Arachnida; order Araneae; family Salticidae; genus Maratus; species Maratus speculifer. The sequence goes on from OZ025301.1 coordinate 188,434,758, forward strand.
ATCGAACGACGTATGGGGAATCGCCACCACCTCGGTCAAGCATTCGTGAGTGGTATCACAAATTTATGACAACGGGTATTGTGGAACTCCTGACCTAACACCACTGTTTTTTTCCTTTTGGGGTTATGTTAAAGATACTGTATACCGAATGCAAGTTAACAGTCTCGAAGAATTAAAGCAAAACATCCAAACAGCTGTAGCTACTGTTGATGTTAACATGCTGAAACGGTCGTAGATGGAATTGGAATATCGTCTTGATATTGTTCGTGCTACGAAAGGGTCTCATGTAGAAATTTCCTAAGGTAATAACTTAAGTTATAGGAAAAAAAAAAAACTTTTTGAGTTATTCTATCTAATGTACTAATTAGTTGCGCTGTAACCCTATTGTTTCTTTTTCAATAACTTTTTGAAGTTGTACGGATCTTTCTCGGACACCCTGTATATCTTTACATTGCATTCTTATTAGAACTAAACTATGTTTGATGTAATTTCTTATGCTTGTTGTTTAATTTATAATTTATGGGATAATGACTGTAAGTGATAAGAAAAAGTTCTTTTTTTATAATTTAAAAATACGATACTTAAGGTTACTTATGAAATCACTATGAAAACTTCACACATTAAGAGAAAAGAAATATTTTAGAAAAAAAATAATGCATGAATTTTTAACTGCATGCATATAAAATTTTATTTGTTCTAATTCGCTATAGTTTGAAATGAAAACACAAAATATTTACTCATGTTTAATGGACACCACAAAAACCTTTCATCCTCGTCAAAATATTTGATAGATTAATACTAGACATAAAAAAATAAAAGAAAAAAAGAATGTTATTTTCTGTCTTTGCGAGAAGGAAAAAAGATGAATCTACCGATAAGAAGGTATTTATTGGTGATATTCTTCATTGTCAGACTCTTTATTCTCAGAGTATATTTGTCTATCGTCATTGTCACTTGAATGTTTATTTTTCTTTAATTTTTTTCGCATTTTACATCCTCGGAAACATGTTTGAATTATGCTCCATCTAAATTTTTCTATGGACGGAGCGATCGCTTATGTAAAGATAAGATCTTTAATTGCTAGATCTAAACGTCATACACTGTAAGAAAAACAATTATGATGTTGGCAGCAATGTTGGCAGCAGTTTTTGCCGTAAAAATTGCAGTAAGTAGATTTAAATTTTATCGCATCTAATTTATTACATCTAATTTTGCTGCAATTTTTAAACTGCCTGCAATGTTGCTGCCACCAGGTTTATTACTGGCTATAAATTTAACGGATTTCTTTTACAGTGTACTATTCTATTCAGAATAACTGGCAGTAAAAATCTAACTAAAGTCATGAGACAGCATTGTCAAAATGGGTTTATGTTAGTATCATATTATAACAATATATATATTTCAATTGCATTACTATTGGAGCTTTTAGCTATTGAAAACTTATAGTCTATAATTACTACTAACTATTTCAACAGATGGTATTTCCAATTAAATGAAGATTTTTCTTCAATACTGATAGTATATATGAAGACTCCTGAAGTTAAGAGGTATAAATGGCGGAATTAAAAAAAACTTAGCTAAGTGTACAGTCTATCTGGAAATAATGCTATTTGTTTAGAAGTAAATAAATATAAGCGAATTTCTAAATATGGTCTGCATTCTAGAGGTTACCTACTTCCTTCTTTCCGGTACGGAGTATGTATGTTCGAAATAATTAACTTGCACCAGAATTTATAGACGAATTTATTAGAAAATAGGAAATTCCTTATTTTTAGGTATATTATAAAAAGAAAAATTTAATTAATCATTCTTAGTGCGAGTAAAATAAACGTTAAGTGCCCTTTTTTAGAGACATCGCGTCGAAAAAGGGTTAAGCATTTTAAACTAAATAATTACGTAACTCATTAATTTTAAAATTTAAAAAATATATTGCACTCTACTTTTCTTTAACAATTATTGAAATAAGAGTAAAAAGATCACTGTGAAATAAGCAACAGTGTTAAATTTTATAAATTGAGAGTTTGCTGAATTTCTTTCCTCTTTTGATAAATACAAGCGAAATAAAAATGGTGTTAAATGTAAAATCCAGATCAACATTTTGTCACTTGTATCCCTTGGTTTCTTGGCCCTAATATTATACAACACATTTAATAAGTTTGGCAGTTTATAGACAGTTTTAGAAAAAATACATATCAAAGGGATGCAGTATCTTTTAAATCCTCTCTTCAATTTTGAATCATACTGTAACATATGTGGTGGCACAATACTTAATACTAAAGTTAAATAAAATAAAAAATAGAAAATTCCTGTAGAACAGAACATTTTACTAAAATTTAATCTAAAAGATAATTAAGTTTTTAAAAATTCCTACAATATTTACAAATATAATATTTTTGATACGATTTTTTCTCTCATTCATTAGAATATGCTCTATAAATTTATTTATGGATTTTTAAATGTATGGGATTTTACATTTAATATGATTTTTTTCTCTCGTGTATATCAAAAAATGATGGAAATTCAACAAACTCTGAATTTAAATATTTTAAAATAAAATAACTATAATCTTGAATGCTAAATCCATACACAAAAATATTAAATACCCCATGGAGAACAGGTAAAAAAAAATCAAACCCTCTAACTAAATTTGCAAAAAAGCCTTAATATTTTTCGAACAAGCATGCTATAAAAATAGGAACAGAGAGAAAACTCAGTTTAAATTTTTATTTGTATGGGTAATTCCACTATATTTATTAACAACATTTATAATACCTGGCTATATAATTGTCGTACATCCAGGTAAAAATGAGGTGTGAAAATATTCACATTAAAAGAAGTTTTCAGTTAATATTAAAAACAGAAAATCTATATTTTGAACAATTTCAAGATACTGTGTGTCCATAAGAAGGAAATTTTCAAATGTTGTAGTATAATATTTTAATGATTCGCGTATGATATTAAAAGACATATTAACATTTTCATATTAAAAACGGAAACGTCTTCAAAAAGAACACATGACAGTCAATTTTGCCAGGCTTAAAAAAAAACTAACGTAATTACCTTCTAGTTTCATTGACACGTGAGCGAAGAAATAAAACAAAACAAGCATGCATCTACCGATAATAAAATATCTATTGCTTGTAAATTTCATTATATCAGGCCCTTTGTTCTCTGAATGTATTAATCTACCCTCATTGTCACTTGAAGATATTTTGTTCTTTTCTTTTCTACACATTTAACAGCCTCCTGTGTGAATTACATTCTATCTAAATATTTCGATGAACTCAGGGATCGATTATGAAAGTAATATTTTTAACTGCTAGATCTAAATGATGTATTATTTGTTCAGAATACCTTCCACAATCTTACCGTACGAAAGTAACAAAACAGCATTGATATTATCGCTTTACATTGGTGCCATATTATCATAATAGTTTTTAAATTCAAGTTCAAGATTGAAATAGTATGAAAACGTACAAGTTTTTTTCTTAATAATTTTAAATTAAGTATCATTTATTTAAATAAGTAGGAGCTTTTAGGTATTAGAAAATTGTAATCAACAGTCTTTGCCAACTGATAATTATTCAGTCGGAAGTATTCCGACTTAAATGAAGATTCTTTATGTTCTCCAATATTGATATTATATATGAGAGAACACATAAAATATGTTTAACAATTTTAGGAATAGTCTAAAAAAAAATACATTTTAGCAAAGTGATTTTCAATTCTTGTAGCATCATATTTTAATGATTCGCATGCAGTATTAAAACCCTCGAGAAAAAAAAAAAAAAAAAAAAAAAAAACAAAAAAACAAAAAAAAACGAAACAAATATTACCGATAAGAAAAAATCTATTGCTGATATTTTTTATTGTGTCTCATTTTGTTCACTAAGTATATTTGTCGACTATCATTGTCACGGATAGAATTTTTTCTTTTTCTTTTTTTTATGCAATTTTTAGCCTCGAAAGTACGCTTCAAGAATATTCTGCGTAACGCTTAGAATCAGGCATGTCAGACAATCATAACACTTCTATGAGCAAAGATATCCATTATGTAAAGAAGAGACTTCTAATTGCTACAGATAAACGAAATACTATCATGTTAAGAATACCTGCTACTTAAATTCCTTGCTTGTACTAGATCAGCCGCACAGCATTGACAATGCACTTAACGTGTGTGTCATATCCTTTTAATATTTTTTCATATTGCGTCAGTATTAAAAATTTTATATAGTATTGGAATCAGTGCAGTTCAGATGAAAGGCTAAAATTTCGGTCAGGTTACAAATTAGTGCAAGCTAAATGCTTTTTTCTTGGAGTTCATTGCAGTCCTCAGAGCTGAAAGTCTTAATCTTTTACCACAGTGAGAACGTCTCTGTAGGCCGTTGATTTTATCATTATATCATTGAGGCATTGTACCTTAATTACTTTACTGTTAGCTCCTGAATATAATTGTTTTAACTGATGTTTATCGAAAGGTTATAATGCATAAAGGTTAGCCTGTTTGACAGTAGCACTTATAATCAGTAAATTACGAACATTAGTATAGTTTTGAGCAGGTGCAAAGTTACCCTAAAAATGGGGTAAAACGGTAGCGTCTTCTTGTTTTGCATTTTATTAACTATTAATTAGTAAAAAATCACAAAATCTTAGTATATCCATCCCATTTATATAATAACATGGCTGATAAATAAGTAGATGGTTACCTTCTATTCTATGAAAATTCAAATGGACAACAATTTCAAAACAGAATTTAAAATTAACTCGAAAACAGTACTTTAAAAATTTTGTTGAATGATGCAATTAATTAAGTAGAATGTTGCTAATTTATTTTCTAAAACAAAAAATAGTGATTCTGATTTAGATCCTTGCCAACAGAACCTAATTCTGGAGTTTATTTTATTTTTTGGAGTCAAAAATATTGAAAATTCGGGCATGATACAAAGTTACATTCTATAGTTCAAAGCTACCTTGAATGACCGTCAACTTTTTATTCTGCCTTCGTCTCTTTTCTAGTACTCCTGTATTTATATATTCGAAAGTTATATTTAATATTATCTGCCAACTGATATTAATAATTAAACAGGAAATATTTTCAATGAGATGAAAGATTTACTGCAATATTGGCATAATTTTTCTGGTAAAACATAAAATGTGTTTTATATTTTAGAAAATTGGTTTAGAAAATAAATACTTTCCTATAAAAGAGATTTTCTGCTCCTTTTTTTAATGATATTTTAATGGGCTGCATAAGATAAAAGAAATGGTAAAATAATCCATAGGATGTTTTAAGAATTTAAATGTAACCACCTTCTTGCATCATCTAACGTTGACGTTGAGGTAAGGGGAAAAAGGATATATCTCTCAATAAGAAGATATTTATTGCTGATATTTTTCATTACTTCAGACCTTTTGTTCTTTGAGTGTATTTTTCGGCTATCATTGTAACCTTCTGATTTATTCAGATTGATTCGCCTTTTCTTATTTAAAATTTTTTTCAGTCACAAACATGTTTCAGTTACATTCCATCTAAATATTTCTATAAACAGAGAAATATGTTATATAAAAATAAGATTTTTAAAAGATAGATATATTTAATGTACAAACATGTTCAGAATACCTATCACGAAATACTTTAATGAACTAAAGTAATAGGTATAGCATTAACAAACTGGCTTTACATTTGAGTCATAACCATGCCAATATTTTTGTAAATTGTGTCAGTATTGGAACTTCTATGTATTAGAAATTTGTAGTCAATAATCATCTTCAACTGATAATAATTCAACTGAAAATTTTTCTATTTAGATGATATTTTTTACCCTGCAAATATTGGTATATTCAATTTTATAAGTTGTAGAATTGTTTTAGAAAAATATTTTTTAAGAGGGAAATCTTCAAGATTTTTTTTTCATAATATTTTAAAGGTTCACATAAGGTGTAGTTAAAGATAATTTAAGCTCTACAAATGAAATATATGTATATATAGATACATAAATGATGAATTTATATTCTAGAAATTATTACAAAAACAAAATTTTTAAAGGTAATAATATATTTATCTTTCCTCTTTCATCTAATTTTTTTCTTGTGATACCGGAAACAATTTTTTTTATAAAGGGTTTGCAATTTTTAAACACTTGTTGAGCATAAAATTGAAATCATGAGTTCATCGTATAGTTTTATCAGAATTTATGCACTCAAAACAAAGTTTTTGGTATCTAACAACATTTGAGAATATTATATTTACACTGAATCTAAATAAATGTTAGTTTAAGGTATTTTTGTATTTTAACAACAAAACTGTGTTTCATATAAGATTTTCAAAATTTAAGCAATAAAACACCCACAGGTTTTCGGCAAAAATATATGCATTTTAAAAAATGTTAATTTATAGAATCTATTGTAAATTTACCTAATAATTTCTCTGTTATTTAACAGAATCTCTTCTTTTCTAATCTCTGTAATTTTACATAAAACTTAAGATAATGGGTTATCTGTAGGTTCCCTGTAATTTCAGAGAAGATTTTTTAACAGCTTACATTGTAAATGATTTTCACCCTAGATTATAATGTAATTGAAATCTTCTGTATATCACTGTAAATGAACTGTATATGGAATTGATTCAATATTCCTCAGATAGTATGCCTGACGATTATCAATTTCATTACATGCAAGGCCCAACTAAGGCTATGGGGAACCCTCTTCTGTCTCATGATATATATATATATACATTTTTTTTTGAGTGACGTGTTTTAGTTAATGTGATCACTCTAAACTAGATACGTATTGTATGTATGTACACACTTTGTCCTCGATGCAATTCACATTTATATAAAGGGTATCACCAAAAGATTGTCACAACTTTGCGAAAAAGTACGAGCAGGATAATTGTAGGAAAAAAAATTATAAATTAGTTGACAGAAGTGACTCTTTAAAAACTTTTTCTTTGCTTATCCACATGCGCTATAATACGGCTAAAATAATGTCACAAATTGGTCATAATTAATTGTTTTAACTTGCCACGCTACGAGAAAAACGTTAATAAGGAATTTCTTTTGAAAACAATAAAATGCGAAGTTGTTATAATAAAACTTTAATTATTAATTTTCTAATGTAGTTTGTTTTTCGCATAGATGAATGGGGTACTGGAAGTAAAGAGAGGAAGGAGTACCACTCTTACCTTCCCAAATGTTTTAAAATAGATGAATTTGGATTCCTTTTGGCTAATTTTAATCATATGAACTTTTTAGTGAAAATCCTAATTACTCTCATGGGGAACAGAAAATTTCTCCGCTTGCCCCTGCATAAGTTGGACCCTGACCATATGAGAAAATGAGATTTCTTAATAATATTCTGTAATATATAAAAATCTCTCGTAATCACCCCCTGATTCATGATGTATTCCTGCGGTTCACCCGTGGTTAACTAGTGGGAAATAAAGCTCACTCTTAAAAATATTTTCTGCAATTCATAGAAGCATTCCTTCTTCTTCTTCTTCTTCTTCTTCTTCTTATTATTATTGTTATTGCGAACTTCAGTAATTCTTTCTAATTTTCCAATACATGAAGTACCACAATATCATCCCGTACATTATAGACAGTTTCCCCCTAAATCATAATGTAGTTGAATTATTTTGTCTCTATAAACGAACTGTATAAGCTACTTATTCAATACTTCTCAGAGAGCATGCCATACGACAACCAATTTCATTGTATGAAAAAGTGGAATTTCTTAATAATAATATTTTGTTAATTTTGAAAAGTATCTCATTATCTGTACCTGATGCATGATGTATTTCTGTGATTTACATCGTTGTTAACTAGTACGAAATAAAGCTCACTCTCAGAAATATTTTCTGCGATTCATAGAAATATTTCTCGCAGTACTGCTGCCGGTGCATATCCTAAAATTGAAGAAATTTCTGTTCTTTTATTCATTTTTTTTTCGTTCTACGACAAAAATCTTTCGTAATCTGTGCAAAAAAAGAGTGAAAAAAAGGCATCTACTCTTACAAATATGTTTTCGTGAATCCATGTAGTTTTGAGATTCGGACTGCACATTTCCAAACGAGCTTCTTAACTAGTCTTCCAACGAGTACTTGGTATAGGGCGAATTTAAATTGAAGATACGGGTTTTCATCAAATGCAGTATTACACTACTAAAAAAATTTCTGTGAAATTATAGAAAATATAAGGGTAATTATCTTAAGCCTTATGAAAAATTACCAAGATTAGAAAAACCGAGATTCTGTTAAATAACAGAGAAGTTATTCGGTCAATTTAAAATAGATTCTGTAAATTAACATTGTTAACAATACACAATAATCTAAGTTATTTTGATGATAATAATTTAATTTTGTTTTTCAAATTACTGACTACCTCAATCTTCAATGAGCTTGAAAGAACTTGAATTTTCCGAGTAAATTTTAACTGCTGTATCATTTAATTTAATTTTTGCACAATTTGCTTCTAGCCATTTTGGTATTTGAACTCGAGACCTCTTGACACTGAAAACACATCTTCCTGGCTGTGCTATAGGGACGATTTAAATTGCGCAGAAAGTATATCTTTTATCATTCTGCGTGGAAAAATCCCTATTAAGTCTGATGAGATTATTTTTTCCCTTTCTAGATTATTCTATATTTAAATAATAATAATAATAATCTTTAAACTAAATTTTCTTCTTTAATATTTTTAATAAAATAACAAAAGAATTTTATAAGTGTGTATTTTGAATTACAAGTTCTAACAAAGAAAAAAATATTTTAAAATAAAGACATAGGAATTCCTACAAAGAATTAGATGTATAAAAACGGAAATGTCTCTAACATGATGACTGTGAAAACTGAATAAAAAGAATTTAACAGGGTGTCTGGCTTTGTTTCGAGTTTTTGCAAAAAATTTTAACAGTGTCGTAAAGCTCTCTGAATTTCTTGTTCAGAAAGCTTGAAAATTTAAACTTAATATAAGCAGAATTTCATTGCTACGAAATATTTGTTAGTGTTTTAACAATTCTAGAATAACAGATGATAACAAATATTACACATTAGATATGTTTTGAATAAAACGTAATTTTCTTGTTAGATGTAAAATGTGAATGTTTTATTTTGAATTAGTTTAAAAAGCAAATAGCAGCATTAAACAGCAAAAGTATTAAATTAATTAACAGTTTAAATGAAAATTTAAATAATATTTTATTGAATAAAATCGATCATTTTGAACTTCATTGGACTGTTGTATACTTTTAAATGCGTTATTTTGACATCTATTTTACATGCTAATATTCATTTACAACTCTAAAAAAATAAATTAAGTGAAATAGAAAATTGTTTATTTATTAAATTTTACAGCATTATTATTATTAAAAGCTTGAATAAAATAAACTAACCAGACTTAAATACATTAAAAAAAGTTATATATTTTAAATACAGTGGCGGTCAAAAGTTTCCGGCCAGTTAATTTTTTTCATTTATTTACCAGAAGTTTTCTTTGCAGAAAAAGCACAATTGTTTCAAAAGTTAGAAATATGTTAATGACCTCTGACCACGTGATAATTTTGATTAGATATTGAAGGAGCTTCATGTAAAGGAGTTCAAAGTTCGCGTGTGAAAAAGTTTCCGGTCACTTATCATTCCTTAATTTTTTTTCTACTAGTAAACTGTTTTTAGTCGTGTTTGTGAATGAATCAACGTGAATAGCATAGTTTAAACTCAAAATTGAAAAGTTCAAGAATTATTGTTCATAAACGAGTGATTAGTTTGTCGCTAAAGTGCCAAACTTCTTGAGATATTGCGGCAAAATTATCGATCGGTAAATTTACTGTGAACGATTTTTAAAAATTAAATAATGACGGCCATGGTTTTTAGGACTTTCTGTGGTCCGAGATACTCCAGAAAAAGATTATTCATGTGGACAGAATTATGTGAAGAAAACAAATTGATGAACTACATAAAAATTCCGTTATATTATTCCGCGAATTACGGAATAAATATATTGCTGAAGTAAGTTGTTATATTGTGTCAAGATGCTGACGTGATGTAAAACTTTATGGAAGAGCTGGTGTTCAAAAATATTTCATAAATAAAAAAATATCAACGTACCCAACTGGCATTTTCTAAAAAACACAAAGTCTGGTCAAGTGAATACTGGCCAAAAGTACTGTTTTTTTAACAATCGAATTTCAAACTTTTTTGGGAATGATGAAGACAGTACGTCCAATGACTTAATAACAAAATATATGATTCGACTTACGTTATTCTTACAATGAAATATGGTGGACGACACGTTATGCTGTGGGGAGTATTTACTTCGAAAAGTGTCGGTCCGTTATTTGAAATCAACGGCAAGATGAATGATGCAATGTGTAAGGCTATGTTGCAAGATTGTTTGCTGCCTTATTAGAGAAAAAATTGTGGTCGCAACTATTTGTTTTAACATGATAACGACTTAAAAAATGTATGCAAGCCTCGACAAGCAATGACTTTCGTTCAAAAAAAAAATCGCTTTTGAAATGGCCAGCTCAAACACCCGACATGAATCCTATAGAAAATCTTTGGAAAGAAGTTGGTAAATGTATGTGGAACTATAAATCTTTCTATTCAGCCGAAATTTTCAAAAAACTGCAAGAAATATGAAAAAAAAAAACGTACCATAGACGATCTTTAACCGTTGACTGTATGAATATCACGTTGTTGCGCCGCAGTACTTATTACAACATTTATGGTGATAGAATACTAATTGTAAATGTTGTTGATCAATGTAATTTTCTACTACTATACCATTTTTTAACAAGCTTGCGAAGGTGGGCAGAAACCTTTGAGAACATAAGTTTTTCTTTGTACTTAAGTTTGTCAAATAAATTTATTGATATTTATTCCTGTGGTTATAAATAAGTTTCTAACTATGATGTCAATAAAATGTATAAGTATCACTTCGAGATTCCTCTTTATATGGATATAATTACAAATTAACATAAAAAAATTTGCTGGCCGTAAACTTTTGACCGCCACTGTATATTCAAGTCTGTCTTAGTTTATTTTATTCAATCTTTTAAAATTTATTAAAATTGAATTATTAAATCTATATGTATTGCAAAGTATTATTATATTTCTTATTACATCAACTAAAAATTTTTATTTCTTGAATTTTGGATTTTTCATTTTAAAAATAAATTCGAACTTATTATTATAGTATTACTGTAGTCAATACGCATGCGTTCAAAGATTAAGCCAAAATTTTCCCTGCTTTTTAGGAATCCGAAATAATTAACGGAAAAAAGCATTTTTTTATGAGTACAGAATTTATTTGTTTGAAAATGTCAAATAATTTACTGTATAGAAACGAATTTTTCTGATACTGCTCCTAATAAAGTTTATAATTCAAAATTGAATAAATAAACTAATATGATAACATTTAGTATGTAGATATTTGTTTAATAATTAAAAACCATTAACACATTATAAACAAACATCATAAAAAATCTTTTTCATCAAGAAAGATATGATCATACTCATTTAACTAATGTAACGAATATACCGGGTGATGGGACCATAAAAAAATTACAACCGTATCTTTTATTATTTACAACTTTTACTTCAATCTTCATTACCCGAGTTTATTAAAACACACTTTTCACTATAAAAAAGTATTTTATTCGAAAAATTAAAGGCACCATCATGCAGTGCATAAAAGCTAAAAGAATTCTTAAGATATTATTACGCTCGCATCGTTTGCTTTTCTAACTTAAAGCTAATACAGGAATTTCTTGGAAACTTCAGATTTTTATTATCACTTAATAAAACAATTATTAAAAATTAATCACTTTTAAGTTAAAAATGTGAATGCTTTTAAATTTAATGAACCTATTCTAAAAAAAATTCTTTATTAGGAAAAAATATCTTTTGTATTTTAGGATTATATTTCAGATCAATATAAAAGCAGTTTACAATAATTCCAACGCCTAGGAATGGGAAGGGGGGAGAAATAATATTATCTTTTATTTTTAATTATTTTAAAATTTTTATTTTTAACCGACTTCCAAAAAGGAGAGGAGGTTATCAATTCGACGCGTATGTATTTTTTTTTTTTATGTATGTTTACCGATTACTCCGAAACCATGCAACTGATTAACTTGGTTTTGGAATTAAATGAAAGAAGATGCTCTCGGATTGGTACCACTCCAGTTTCATCGAAATTGGTTCAGTACTTTTTTAGTAATTAGGCAAAAACTAATAAAATTAGTGATTTTTCGCTAATTAAAAGTGTTGAATACGTTCACTGAATGAGTTGTAGAGAGCATGGCCGAGCGGTCTAAGGCGCCGGATTGAAGCTCTGTTTTTCGAAAGAGAGCGTGGGTTCGATCCCGACTCCTGACATTATTTACATCTATGTAAAATTTACATTTTTTCCGTATTACAATTTTTATTTTTAACCGGCTTCAGAAAAGGAAGTTATCAATTCGATACGTATATATTTTTTTTCTATGTATGTTCACCAATTACTCTGAAACTATCCAACCGATTAATTTGGTTTTTGTATTAAATAAAAGAGGCTACTCTTCAATTGGTACCACTTCCATTTCATTGAAACTGGTTCAGTACTTTTTTAATAATTAGGCAAAATTTAATAAAATTTGTGATTTCTCGCAAATTAAAAGTAACATGGTCTTTGAATAAGCTCGCCGGCTGTAGCGTTATCAGGGTGGCCGAGCGTTCTAAGGCGCCAGATTGAAGTTTTGTTTTACGAAAGAGAGCGAGAGTTCAAACCCCACTCCTGATATAACTTACATCCATGTATAATTTATAATAATTTTTCCGTATTATAATATTTATTATTAACTGACTTCAGAAAAGGAAGAGGAAGTTATCAATTCGAAGCGTATGTATTTTTTCTATGTATGTTCATCTATTACTCCGAAACTATCCAACCGATTAATTTTGCTTTGTGTTAAATAAAAGAGGCTATTCTCGAATTAGCACCACTTCCATTTCATGGAAATTGGTTCAGTACTTTTTTAGTAACTAGGCAAAATTTAATAAAATTGGTGATTTTTCGCAAATTAAAAATAACATGGACTTTGAATAAACTCGCCGATTGGAGCGCAGTCAGGATGACCCAGTGGTTTAAAGAGCCAGATTTAAGCTCTGATGCTGGAAAGAGGGCGTGCGTTCGAACCCTACATCTGACAAAATTTACATCCATGTATAATTTACAATATTTTTTACGTATTATAATTTTTATTAACTGACTTCAAAAAATCGTTAACTTTTAACTAAAAAGAAAAAAATAAACTTTTCTACCAAAAATTGAACCGACTTCAAAAACTACTGCAAAGTGAAAAATAATTTTTTTTTCATAATAGTAAGAAGAAATTAAATTAAGAGCATAGTATTTACCATGCGTATTATTATATTTAGGTACATTAATTTGATTTTTTGGAGTCGGTGCCAGCCAAGCCAATTTCAAAATTAAAATTAAATATCCAATTCAATTCCTAAAAGAATAAAGGCTTGGCTGGCACCGACTCCAAAAAATCAAATTAATGTACCTAAATATAATAATACGCATGGTAAATACTATGCTCTTAATTTAATTTCTTCTTACTATTATGTAAAAAAAAATTATTTTTCACTTTGCAGTAGTTTTTGAAGTCGGTTCAATTTTTGGTAGAAAAGTTTATTATCTTTTATTTTTAAATAATAAAAGATACGGTTGTAATTTTTTTTTTTTTTTTTTTTGTTCTTTTATGCGAAAATGAACTGAATGATTGCATACACTTTTTTTATGATAATTTATTTTTAGTGAGTATTCTTATGTATCGACAATTGATTGAAAAAATATATGAGAAACACATGTGGACCATTTAAGGACATTTATCAAATTATTTTTATAAGGTTAGTGAATTTTAAAAGTACGCTGTAAAACATTTGTAAAACGTTACTCCATAAAATTGGTGGCAGCGTTCCGATTGCTGCTTCCGATTTGATGGAGTACTTAAACCGATATAACCTGCATAACATTGTAATATTACACCACTAATATATGTTTAAATTACACTATTTTATAAGTGAAAAACTGTGCTAAAGAAAATTGGTGGCAGCCTTGCTGCCTCCAATTTATGGAGTACTTTAACCGATATAACAAGTATAACATTTTAATGTTAAATCAGGAATATATGTTTAAATTACTCTCTTAAAACGAAAAAGCTGAAATAACTCAAGTTGAGCTGAAATCCACTCTTTTCCCAAGTTGAAAGGAACCTTCTCAAGAAGAGCTGAAACAACTCAAGTGAATGAGTTGTTTTTAATCAACTCATGATTGAGTGATCTCTATTTTACTCATACTTGAGTGAAATCAAATCAATAAAGGTTAAATCCAGTAGTACTTGAGTGATTTGTAATCAAGTCATACTTGAGTGAAATGAAGTCATTTAAGACTGAATCTCGTAGCACTTGAGCGATTTGTAACCAAATCATACTTGAGTGAAATGAAGTCATTTAAGACTGAATCTCGTAGCACTTGAGCGATTTGTAACCAAATCATACTTGAGTGAAATGAAGTCTTTAGGATTAAATCGAGTAGCACTTGAGTTAGCTGCAGCCAACTCGTATTTGAGTGAAGTGAAATAATTTAAGGCAAATCCAGTAGCACTTGAGCGATTTGTTATCAATTCAAGTTGGAGTGAAATGTTGCCATTTTTTATTTAATCCAGTAGCACTTAGGCGATTTGTAACCAATTCATACATGAATGAAATCAACTCATTTAAGAGTTAATCCAAAACTCCTTGAATTTGTAGAATTGAATAAATTCATTCTTAAGAAAAGCAAAATTGCTTAAAATTACAAAAATCTTCAAGTGATTTCTAAATCGTCTAAATAAAATTACATCATTTAAAACTAAATTCAGTAATCCTCGATTAATTTTTATCAATGAAATTCAATATAACATGGAATTATTGCCACATTTTCAAGAGTTGCAATTAAATTCTCATTTCCAGGGCTGGGGAATTCCATCATTGTACTCGCTACTGGCGAGTAAATTTTCCTTCAGGGCGAGTGAAGTTTTAAGTTATTTTTTCAAACTTCAAACTGTAAAGATGCCAGAATCTGTATTTATTTATTTATTTTTTATTAGTTCCCTATATTTTGAAACTTTTGTAATATAAATATTATACTAAATTCTACGCTATAATACTAATATTTTTTCTCTTGTATATATTTCTTATTTTTATCGAACAAAAATATGAAAATGCATTGTAGTAATAATAATTAACTGTTTCTTCAGTTGTTTAAATTTTGTCTTAACTATTTTCAACTGTATATTGTATTTTGCTGTCTGGTAAAATAAATCCCTGGCTGGTGAAAATTTTCGAAAATTTCCCGCCCCTGCTCATTTCGGATTTAAACTTCTGTTTATTGACATTACAAGGGTGTATATATATATATATAGAGAGAGAGAGAGAGAGAGATTGGAAAACTGTAACATGGATTCTCCAATATTTCTTTCAAGTCTTTAATTAACAAGACTTAAAACATTCTAATTTATATGACTGAAAGTTCTCTAATGAATCATAAAAACATTTTTTTTCTTTCTATTTCAATGAAACTGTTTCCTATGTCAATTTAGGGGAAAAGGCAATTGAATCGTTATACAAAATTAAATAGAGCTTACATGAATTTTTTATTATTCTGTCAAATCAGAAATTTTTAACATCAGTATTTTCTTTTGTTAAATTTAAAAATACATATATTCATTAAATTAAAAATACTGGTGATCTCAAAATTGCAAATTTGAAAACACTTATTCATGCAAACTGCCTAAATTTGCATAACTGTACAACAGCACCCGAACAACATTAAACAGAATATCAGCTTCTGATGCTGTGGTACTAATGGGATTTTTCCTTTCTTTTCTTGGGCAATTTCAAGTTTACATATTTTCCAATGATACTTATAGCTTCAGATATGTTTATATACAATTTTAATTTTTTCATTAGCTTCTGATTTAATTGTAAATAACAATTATTTTTTTATTAAAAATTTACGATTTCAATCAAATAAACCAATCTTAGGCATCTTACTAAAAAAATATTGAAAAAATAAACTTGATATCAGCCCAACGACTCAACTTCAGCATCACAATGTCAGAAGCTGACTTAAGACTTCCCCTTAAGAGTTTAGATAATCCTATGCAGAAGTTATTTTCAAATATCTTGTTTGGATTTTAAAATGTTTACCTTTTTTTGGAGGGGGGGGGGGTGGTACATAGAATATTTGAGGATGATCTGTAAGTGGGTTAGTTTTTACTTTTGCAATTTTGGTTAGGTTTTTTATTTTTTTTTTTAAATATTAATACGAGTTTCAGAACCAGTTTTGAAAAAGAAAGTATTAAAAAACATAAAACCTAAATTAAAAAAAGTATCCCCCCCCCACACACATGGCCAGCACAGGGTTTAAATAAATGAAATTGAAAATATTTTAAATGGATAAACATCAACCCATGATACCTTGTTGTAATTATTCCTCGATTTAAATCTCAATCAAAATCTTATATTTCTTAAACTGACTAAATTAAAAAAAATATTTTGTTTAGTTTGAAATCTTAGATAAAATAAT
Organism: Maratus speculifer; assembly: GCA_964019185.1. Taxonomy (NCBI): domain Eukaryota; kingdom Metazoa; phylum Arthropoda; class Arachnida; order Araneae; family Salticidae; genus Maratus; species Maratus speculifer. The sequence continues at coordinate 188,451,374 of OZ025301.1, forward strand.
TGTTACCCATAGCATTTATATAAGCACATTGCAATTGGGAAATGTGGAGGAATGCCATTAAAAAACTTGTATAGCTAAAATTTTGATTATGGACAATTATTTTATTGTATGAAGAACCTTCCACTAAATATTTTAGTACAAAAGTTAAATGCAGAAATAACTGAGAAATGGATTTATTGACCATGTGCAATTATTCTTTATATCATTTAAAACATTTGTTAAAACTTGAATTTATATTCAAGAATAACTTATTTCTTCTTAATTAATCTTTTAATTTTTGATTTTATTCAATGTTTCTTAAATCAACTAACTTTTAAATAAATATAAAAGCATAAGACTGCAGCATTTTATGTCAAAAGTTAGAGCCAAATGTGCAATTTAGAATGTTGCAAGAAAGAAAAAAAACTAATTTTATTTAACAACAAAAACATTTTATTTAGCAAGAACAAAATAAATCTAACATTAATTGATAACAATTTTTTCCAACATCAGATAAACAAGTTTCAATAACATCTTTAATAGGACCTTTATAAATATAACAGTCCATTTGCATTAAACATTAAATACATAAAGAGCATATTGTAATCTGTCCACTGGTTTGTCCAACTTTTAAAATCTTAGGCAAAATAGACACTTTGTTGAAGATCCTTGAGATTAAATAAGATTGTTGAATTTGACTCCTCACAGTAGAATTTTACTCCTCCATGAAATCACCATCTTCCTGTGTTAAAAGAAAATATTGAAATTAAGTTAAATAGCAATAAATATAATGTTAATGAATGATTATGTACATATTAAAATATTTTGCAGATTTCAGATTAAATGTTTTATAAAATTTCCCATCCATAGTCTAAACAAAAAATGAATCATACACTAAAAATTTTAGCTTTATAAATATTACACTACTGAAAATTCAGCCAATCATGAATAAAATGGAAATAGAATAAATAAATCCTGTGCGATTACACTTATCCGCTAGTTTAAATCATGGTGTTACTTCTGATACAATATTAAAATAAATCACCATTTTTAAAACAAATTTTAAATGAAAGTTCTTAAAGCAATATTATAAAATATTGTTGAAAATTCACCTTTGTTGCTACTTTCAAAATGTATCAGCGCTGGCAAATACCCAATTAATACAGGTTTTTGTGGATTTTTAGTTGTTTTTCTATATATTTGCATATTTATATAATACAAGATAGAACCTACAACAATTAGACCAGGGTTGGCACGGTTTAAACCAATTAGTTTTAACTACGGTTTAAACAACTGTTTACTCCTTTTGGTTTAAACAACGGTTTAGTTTAAACCAACTGGTTTTTTCCTTAAAAAAAGAAAAAAATTGTTTTTTTCAGAAGAAATCTAATGACATTTTCTCTTTTTCTTAATAATTTATGTATGTCAGATTATTGAATATAAATAATTTCTATTTTTAACACTTTATATCAGCAATAAGCATTGGATGTAGCAGGTTTAGATCATTTTTTTGGTATAGGATTAAAATCAGTCTGCATTGGTGAATATATTTATTTCTCTTTAGAAAAACTTCGAACATGTGAATTGATCTAATATAAAATAGATTAAAAATATTCAATATTCAATAGAAAATATCTTAATTTTTTGAAAACTGCAGATTATTTAACGCAATAACATAACACAATCTATAAGATTTCAAGCTGTAAAAGAAATCCCCAATCTTAATTGGGGAGGTTATCTTAAGCAATAAAATCAAAATATGAAGTCGAATAAGAGAGTTTTCAAAGATTGGATGCTACTTATAGCATTTTAATAATAGTGATTTTTTTCCCCCATGTTAGTTATCTGCTGAATCTATGACCAAAAATGTTGACTTCAAATTGTCATTCAAGAAATAAAATCTCAAGAAGTATTTGAAATTTATTATTTGGATAGCTATGGAGAAGAATATTTTATTTATCAGACTACTTTCAAATGTTTATTATTAGTAATTAAAAGATTAGTTATAAAGATTTTCAGAGTATCAATGCTTCACTGTATACAGCACTTTATTCTTAGAACATACAACAGTTTGCTAATCCTGTTTAAATTAAATTTTAATTTCTTTTATTTTTTACATAAATTCATTATAAATATTTAATTTAAATCATTTTAAAATGAAGTTACAGTTTATAATCCAATGTCTATTTTTATCAATAAATATGCATGTATATTTAATAAGAAAGGATGTAAAAAAAAAAAAAAAAAAAAAAAAAAAATTAGAATTATAATAAAGACCCCTGATTTCTTTAAAGGGGGTGGATTATGAATGTTTGTCGATTTATATTTTATGGATTTGCAGTAAATATTTAGCTCGCATAAAAAGAGGGGGAGGACTTTCAATTAAAAAAAAAATAATAATAAAGACTATTGAAATGTAAGGAATTTTTAAATACTTTTAAGTTCTGTATGAACCCTGGAAAACTTTACATGTATTTAAATTATAATTAAATATAAATAAAGCTTATTGCTTTTTATGCACTTATTGACAGATGTGAAAATTTCGATACAAAGTAAAATATATGACAAAAAATCTATTTCAGCAAAACAATAGATATTGGAGATTAAGTTATTTTTCGTGAAGTTAACTGAAAGAAACAGAATCGCAGAATGATTTTTGAGACCCACTCTTATGAACTGTTAATATGTGCCAAACTAGGCTATTCACAAGCACCTTACAAACCCACTAGAGTTAAATTGACAAATTATTAACATTTCTCAATTTTAGAAGAATTTATTTATCAAAATTACTCATTCATAATATAGGCTAGAACATTAAAATTTAAATAAATGAAGAAAAGTTATTTTCCTAGAAAGTTGGAACTGGGACTTTACTTTTAAAATCTATAAACAGTGGTTTCGGCTGCAGAGGGCAAACAAAATGTCAAGAACTTATTTATTTTTTTCAAAATAATAATAAAATACAACTAGTGAAAAGTTGTGACGTTTACATCTGCCCCAGTTCCAAGTTTTAAATATATGCGAACAGGAAGTGAATGAAAAAAATAAGATGACTGTCACATACAAACATAATTATTAATTAAATAAATAAAAGTAAAACCACTTACATCTCTTAGGTTTTCACTAGAACCGACCTTGTTGACGGCAATGTATCACTTATAGGAGCACCTCAGTTAGATTCTGGGACACTTCATTTCAAATAGATATACACAATAAGTAATGAGTAGAACTTGTTATCAGCCAGGCTTACTTGGTCAGTCTGTAAAAAATGCAGTATTATACATACAGGGTGTTTCAAAAAATATATATACGATTTACTAATAACTGGTATATACTTTTAATTTCCTTTATTATACATATTTTTTCAAATAATTCTTTTTTTTTTCTTTTTTTCAGAAACGGGAAAATTTACATAACAGACAGAGGGAAAAAAAGTTACCAGTCTTGCAAAACAACAATGTTAGTGGTGCGATTGAGTTTTTGGTGGTCTTATACCAGCAGTCCACTAAAAATTTCGAACGCTGTATACAGTCGCAGGGGGGAAAAAAGTAAACACTCCGAACTCTACAGTAAGAATCTTAAAAGAAAGTTACTAGTACCAAACAATAGGAAATTAACTATTTTTAAATAATGTACATAAATTTTTTAGTAGGCCAACCTGCAAATCAAAACCAGTCCAAAATTTGTTTTTTAATGGCAACACCCAATTTTCACAAGATATAATCTTGGTACAAATTATGCCTAAAAACGAAATGTCATTTGGATAATAAGTTTTTGAATCAAACACTAAAACTTTGAGCTTCTAATGTTAATTTATATTTTCATACTGCTATAATTATCTCCTGAAATTATAATTGTGAATATTATTTTTTGTGGGGTTATAGTACTAATACTAATATCAAAACATAAATGTATTATTGAAAAAAAAATATATGAATTGCACAACCTACAATCTCATTGATTAATTTATATTTATTATGTCCTGCCTTATGTAAATCCAAAACTTCAATTTTTTCTTTCAAATAATTTTTAAAGTTATTCTTAAAAAGTACAAAATGCTGGTTTAAAGGGCTACCTATGATAAGCACTATTTTTTTTTTTTTTTTTTTTTTTTTTTTTTTTTTTTTTTTACTCATGTTATTAAAGCATTTGGGCTGGGATTACAGCGCCTCACTTAAGATAAATTTAGAATGTAAAGAAAGCTTAAAACTAAATTCAGTGCCTCGTGATCACACATCAACTTGAATACTTCCTACATTTATGTGCTGTGCAAATTATCAAAAGAGATCATGATATTGCTAAGGGGCGGTGCATCTTAACATTACCAATTTAGGGGAAGGCAATGATATCACAAGACATTTCTGAAAGGAAAGGGATTTGCTTCGATAGTTATTTTAGATTTACCAAACTTTTCTTTTTTTCAGTAACATTTTATAACATCTAAATAGTCTTACATTTATTACGATTATATTTTTTGTGAAAATACTATTATTGGAGTTATTAAAGGTTTATATAATCATTCAAAATTTGAAATTCTCCCACCGTTTCACATTCACCTACCATATAATTCATTGTTAAAGAAATCAGGAACATAATATTTGGGAAATGATACTTATATTTACCAGTATAGTAAGTAAAAAAAATATATTTGTCTACGTCTTGTTAATAAATTCTCATTTAAACCTACCTGAAAGCAAGTGCAAGAAAACAATATTACTTTTAAAGCAATTTTTATGTATCAATGTAGCTAAATACTTTTAAATATTAAACAAATTATAATAATACAGACCATGCATGCAATAATTTTGCTCAATAGCAATGTAAAGCATTGCCAAACAAAACAGTAACAAAGTACACACATGTTCAAACGTTAAGAATGCGAGTCTTAGAAATGTGTTTACATACACACTATAATTTTTTTCCTTATATGCAGCAACAGGTAGATCAAAATACAAGAGGACTTTGTTTTTCGTGTTTATATAGGGTTTTCCATCCCTCAACAATATTAGCAAAATTGAGAAATAGGAGTACACTAAAAAATAAACACTTCTAACCAGCCTGAACATCTATAAACCAGTGTGTTTTCACTAAGACACTGAATAATGTAAATTCAGTATTTTGATAAATTTCTATAAATACAGATGTAATAATTGCATAACTTAATTCTTCAAAACTTTTATACTACAAGGCTGTTAAATGAACTAAGTATTTACATTTTAAGACAATTTTTACTTCGCTTGATACACCATTTTATTTCAAGGTTGTTATGTACGGTACGTATAAGTATTAACATTAATTGTTTATTAAAAAAAGAGAAGAGAAATATATTAAAAGGATAGCATAATGTAAATAAAATACTTTCATAGTACTTACTTCGTAAAATATCGGCTTCTTTAGCAAATAATCTTGAGGAAACCACGAACTTTTAAGATGCATCTAAAATCCAGCGTGCAGTGCATTCGGAAGTCGTCCATCTTGGATTTTGCAAGGTCAGGTCGACAGCAGCGCTAGCGGTGGATGAAAATAACGCGGGAATGATCGGTTTTCGTCTCGAGTTCACTTGCTTAGTTTCCGATCTCAATGAGTACATTAGAAATAGAAGAAAGCAAGTCAAGAAGAGTGGACCACTTAAAAATAAGCTCATTCACGATCTAGTAAATTAGAACTCTTTCTTGAGCAGCCAAATCCACTCTTTCGTTTTAAGAGAGTACACTATCGGGAAAAAATGATTCCATAAAATTGGCGGCAGCAACTACAACCAATTTTATAAGGTAACGTTACAGAAAAGTTCTAAGAGTATTACCTTCATTTATCAGAATAAACATTGAAATTTTCAAAATACATCCTTCGGAAAAAAGGAAAAGCAAAAAAAAAAAATTACCTTTCTCCATGCTTCAGAAATGGTTTTAGTAAACTTCTTGTGCATTTTTTAGAAAGTTTTAGGCTTATCCAAAAATTATTTATAATGTAGTATCAACAGTTGTTTAAGGGGACTCACTACCTTGAAATTGATAAAAAAAATGGGATTTCTTTTTTTTTTTAAATATTAACCAAAAGCTTCTTTAGTTGTGAATATTTTGATTTCATTTTTACCTATACGACAATTTTATCGCGAGATATTGTATTTTTTAAAAATAGATCCAGCGCAATTAAACATACAAATGAAACTTTAATTTTTTTACAGTTCATATTTTCATAATTTGCTTGATCGGTAAATAAGGCATTTTTGCTAATTTAGATGGAGGTTTGTTTTTTCCTTATTTGCTCTCCATGGTGTATTTAATATTTGTGTGCGTGGGTTTAATATTCAAGTTTGTAGTTATTTCTTAAAAAAATATTCAAATTGATAGTTTGCTGAATTTTATTTATTTTTCAATAAACACGAAAGGAAAAAATTCATATTAAATATAAAATCCCAAACATCGAAAAATCCACACTGAGAAAAAATACACAGTTCTGACTTCTGAAATCTAAATTGTGACCCTAGAAAAAACAGTTCCATGTCATTTTTATAAATTCTAGATGTCTTTTCTAGAGAGTTCCAGAGTCTCTTGCTAGAAATCAAGAGCGTTTTCCTATATTCTTTTTGTCAAATTTATTGAAAAATCTCTTCAAATAGATGCGAACACGAGGGGTTTAATTTAGTAATTATTATTCTGGGTTATGGAAACCATTTCCAAAATCAAGCGATAATTTCTCGTTATTGAAACGATTCAATGTCGTCACCTAGAAAACAAGACTAGAAATGCTGAGTCATTTTGTCTATTCAGCTTAGTTTTTTAACCTATTCATATAGTTAGGTCATCTATAGTTCTAATTTAGGTATTCAGAAAGGGACTAACTATTCATTCTAGGTGAAGGCGGAATATATATTTTTTTTCTCAGTGCATGCACTGTTTTATGTAGAATATTCTAATGCGTGTGGAAAAAATCAAAGCAAAAATTTTCATGTTAGCAAGGACTTTAAAAAAGTTATACTTAAAAAAATATTAAATTTTAGTAAAATAAGCTGTTCTACAAGATTTTTTTTTATTATTCTTATTGTTTTAGTATTAAGTATTGTGCCACAGCGTATTATTACAGTATTACTCAAAATTGAAGAGGTGGTTTTAAGGGTAGAGTATCCCCTTAGTTTAAAACAAGACATAATATTAATGAAGCAACGTTTAAAATAAAAAGTCTGTTAATGAAGACACTTTAGAAAATAAAAAAATGTATTGGCAGATAAAACCGATTATTAAAATTATTTATGGAAAGTAATGTTTAAAGATATTATTTAAAAAGATTTATTTCAGTCGTTTTCAAGAAGTTCATTCTGGCTTCTTTTTAGGTGCGCTCGTAATTATATAAATGAGTAGTCCCAATAGTAGTCCCAATTCATCTTTTAATGGATATATCCGTTCGCATGTCACCGAGCAAAAACTACCCAACGGAATCGTTTGAAATTTAAAATATATAGTTGTTGCATAATTTTGTTGAGACTACTCATATTTTATGAAAATCAGAAGTATAGTATAGTCATAGGAACAATCAAAATATTGCATTACATTACAGTCAATGAGGGAAAAATAGTTTTAAGTACATTTTAATGATGTTACACCCTTTCGAACATGATAAAATTAATATGCATTTATTAAATATAGTTACAAAAATATACATTCTTTACAATTTGGGATGCAAAAAATGTTTCTCATTAATTTACAGAGCCACACAAAAGTTTTCTATTACATAATGGTATAGGGGGAAACATTGCTTGGGGCGCGTTTTAATTATATTAAACTGTTTCCCATTAAGAAATTCATATACATTTCTGAGGTTTATTACAAGTTACTGCTTGCATAATAGAAAGTAGATAATATTTACAGGGACACACAAAAGACTTAGGCCTAAGTACAATATACTCATCCTATACTATTAGATTCTAAGTTACAAAAGATCTGAATAGTTTTTTAAACCTCGTTATATTGCGAACGCACCTCATTTACTGCACTTGACGCGCAATTTCCAACTTTTTAAAATTTAAAAATTAGTGGTCTGCTATAAGTTCATTTATCTTACAACAGAAAATCGCTCTTATATTATCATCATAAATACTTAAATAATGTAAAGATTCTACCAGATCATGGAACCATAAAAAAATTATGGCCGTATCTTTTATTATTAACAGCTTTTACTTCAATCTTCACTACTCCGGTTTATTACATTTTTCATATACTGATATCCTTAAGAAAAAATATTTTATAAGAAAAATTAAAGGCACTTTCATGCAGTGCGTAAAAGCTAAAAGGATTCTGGAGAACTTATTATTCTCGCTTCGTTTGCTTTTCTAAATTAAAGCTAATGCAGGAATTTCCTGAAAACTTCAGGTTTTTATTACCACTTAGTGTACTTTTAGTTTAAAATGTGAACGCATTTAAATTTAATGATTCAAATTCTATTCTATAATAATTCTTTATTTAAATAAATGCACTTTAAGAAAAAATATCTTTTGTACTTTAGCGTTATATTACATAAGAGTATAAAAGTGAGTTATAAACATTGTATTCTACGTGGGATAGATGTAGTGTTTTGTTTTTGTATATAAAAATAAAGTGAATGGTCGCATACCCTTTTCTTTTTATAAATAGCTTTTATTGATTATCTTTTGTCACGATAAATGAAGGAAAAATATGTTAGGTAAACGCATCAGTAGTCTGCCACTTAAAATTTTGTCTAAAATCTAAGAGGGGGAGAGAAAGCACCTATTAAAAAATATTTATTGAATTTTTTAATAGTTAACCATATTATTTATAAACTAAATCACATTATATAACTTCTCAGATTTTTTTAATTAAAATTTAAATTTATTAAGAAAGAAATGTAATTAAAAATCGTTGTAACTGGAATTATTATTTGTAGAATTTCAATATTATTTCATTTAAATAAAAAGAAATACATAAGTTTTAACTTTCATTCAGCATTTAAAAAATGTTAATTAAAAAATATTTAAAATAAACTCTCAAAAAGTGATTAACTAAAAATTGGGTTAAAAAAATCGCTTTTCTCTTCCGGTTGCTCATATGCTGTTAATTTTGTCGAAACGTGAAAAAAAATGCCATTATTGCAAATTTTTTTATTGAACTTTTTTACAAATATGATGACTTTCTTATGTGTTAGAATAACAAACCTAATGTTTAAATATTGTTTAAACCCACTACTATCATGTTCAGGCATGTGTTCTAAAGATTAGCAAGAATCACATTTTTAACGGTAACCGTTTATGTTGCTTAGCTTGTCAATATTTAAGTGTAATAGCTCGTTACAAACTTAGAATACATGCGCGACCAGAAGATGATGGTGGATTTATATAATATTTCAAGATTATGTTTTGTTATACTAGTACATAAGAATTTCAGCTATTACATTTGTGAAAAGGCTTAAAAAAATGTAATAATTTAATTTTCTTCACATTCCGAGAAACTTAACAGCACATGCGCATTTCGAAAATATAAATCTATTTTCTTTCTTCTTTCTCACAAAAAAAAAAAAAAAAAAAAAAAAAAACTAATTTTTAATTTTTTGAATTCGAAACTTTTCAGGCGTCCTCAAATATAAATTTTGTCTTTCTTTTCTTCTTCTTCTTTTTTTTTTTTTTTTTTTTTTTTTTTTTTTTGCTATAATGCTATTTAGAAATGTAGTGACGACATGGTCAGAATGCCTGATTGTCATCCAAGAAGCAAAGTTCAGTCAACCTTAATCCCCCTGAGGTCCTCAATTGCCGGGATTAAAAAACTAAGACTCTCGCATTAGGCTAAACACTTAATCGAGTCTAATGCTGTATAGTACCTCAACAGGGCTCACGGCAAAGAAAATATTGTTGGGCACTATAGGCCCGGATTCTTAATGCATCGTATTTTCACATGTTCAGTTTACCCCAAATTCCTAGAATTTTAGATTTTTTTAAAAATTATTATTACCAATAAAAAATTCAAAAGAAAAACTTTGACATACATTAATCTTTTTTTCATAAAAATATGGAAATTAAATAAACTATATGTGTCAGAAATGAGAAAAACATACGTTAATAATATTATAATTTTATTTTATGTGTGTGTATGGGAAACTATAGTATATTTGTGGTATTTTTCCAAGTAATATATTAAATATTTTTTCTGATAAATAACATGATTTTTTACAGTAATGAAATATAGCGAAGACAGGCATGCACGAAATACCTTTTTTTTCTGTATGAAAACTTTTGACGATAATTGGTATGGATTTAGATGTACAGAGTCAAAATATCAATTCATAAACTGGTTTCAGTTACTTCCAACAGAGGAGATACCTGTTTCGGATCTTTTTGTAAGCATATTAATGCATAGCGAGTAAGAATATATGAAACAATCACACTGCAAAAAATAATTGTTGATTTTACTGTATAATACTGACAGCTAAGAGGCCACTTTATAATTCAATAGTATATTATATGCTAAGTTTACTGTTTATTACCGCAAATTTTACAGTTATAAACTGGCACCCCAGCTGCCAGTATTATACTGTACAGTCAACAATTATTTTTTGAAGTGTACACGATTTATAATGTTTCGAGACTGTACAGACCAGGATTTAAACCAGGGAGCATTGGGCTTAATCTGCCAACGCTCCGATAACTGAATTACCCTGAAAAAATCTGACATACACAATTTACCCATAGAACATTATTGAGTATGACATCTGGTCTGATTTTAAATATACTCTTAATTTAATATTTCATTGTACTAGAAGTCGCATATTAATGTCTATATTCAATGCTAATTTAAACTTTTCTTAAAATTCAGTTAATAATTAAAATTTACATATTTGAAATTAATCAGCATTAAAAGCTACAGACTGAAAATAATTCAATTCCACCTGTAAGTTTAATCTATTTCTTCATCGAACTAAATTTTAAATATAATATTTTACTTTAAATAGTTTTTAACATATTAGAATCAGACCAATATAAATTTATCAAAGGTTGACTTGATAAAATGTCAATTTATTTATCAACGACAAGCGCATTTTTCGCTGTTTAATTATGCAATAAAGTTTAATGAAACCACTGATATTTTCCTCCTGGTTCATTAATATCCAGCAAATTTCCAATTTCAAATAAATTAAATAAAAAAGAGAAAAATTTATTAAATAATATTGAGGTAAAGTTTCGCATAATGAGTAAAGTTTTGAAATGTCATATTATAAAATGATTAATAACGCATCACCCGTGTTTTTTAATTGTGATTATTTAAAGAAAATAAATTGATTGAAACTCTTTCGTAAAAGTTCGTAATATTTTCCAATCTTACCAAATACTCGATACTTAATCATTTATAATTAAGAGATGACAGAGTACGTTTATACTGGAAAGTACTGCGCTTTGTAATATAATTGGATCCTTAAATATTTTCTATTTTTAAATAAATAAATGTATATTTTAAAAATATAAATAATTATATACAATAACATTTTTGTACAATTTGTAAAAAATGGCGTTTAAGTTGATCTATTAAACAATTAAGGGAATATTTTAACTTTTTAACATTTTTTAACATACTTTAACTGTCAAATTCATTGCATTTCAATGTTAAACAAAAAATAAATTTTGAAAAACGAAAGTTAAACAGCATGTTTAATTAAAATTTTTAAAAAGTTTAAGAAAATTTGATTTTATAAAACCCCACTATTATTATTATTATTATTATTATTATTATTATTATTATTATTATTATTATTATTATTATTATTATTTTAGATTTTGGCATGTGTATTACAGAATATTGCTTATGGATTTTTTATCTCATGTAATATTACTTTTAATATGTTTTTATTAATGATGCATGTTATGTAACACGATGAAATGTTACACATTTTCATATGCTTTTACTTTTAAAAAATGATAATAATTTGAAGGCTAATTCCATGCGTAGATTTAGCACGTATATAGTAATAATATTTAAACTTGTAACTCAAATGCAAAAAAAAAAAAAAAAAAAAAGTCAGCGTTTTAAAAACAAGAAAGTGACGGAAAAATGAATATGGAGAAAAACTATTTAAAGTTTTGATTTGTATAATTTAACCATACAAATTTGTTTGTTTAATTATTAAAAACATTTTTTTATTAATTTTGATGTAAACTGCCCCCTAATAGGAAAATAGTACTGTGGTAATGAAACATTTGCTTTGAAGTTTATCATATTTCGAGATTCATTAATTACTCTGTGTTCGAAACTAAGCTAAAAACTGCTAAAAAAGATAAAAAATACATTTCCATGGAATATAAATACAGATTAACATATATTTCATCGTTCGAGGGTTGACATTCTCAAGTTGTCGTTGTTGATACAAATATTTTCGCAAATACTTTAAAAACAAGAAATTGGGTATTAAATCTATAATAAGCTCGAGCATTAATCTAGATACTGCAAAGACCCTTCTTTGGTGTATCATCTTAATTATCTATCTTTTTGTTTCTTCTTTTATTTCTGATAGCTTCTACACTGTAAAATAAAATAAAATAAAATAAAAAATCTGTAATATTTCAGATGTAAAGTTGCCGAATTCTGTATCCTTACTAGCATTTTACCTGTGCACTGTACAAGAAAAGATGTAAATCTACAAATCTAATTTTTGTATAGCTACAGAAATCTGAAACCTTACAAACGAATCTATTAAAATTACAGTTATTTTACTAAAATTGTATCTGTAACCTGGGTTGTAATCACATAAAATATTTTAGGAATCCCAATTTCCTACAAATATTCTTAGTAAGCTTGCAGATTTATTGTTTTTCGCTGTAAATCTGCATCTTTTACATGACTTTTTGCTGTTGCCGTTACATAGTAAGTTCTAGGAATCCCAGTTTTCTATGAAATGTTTAATAACTTTACAATTTTTTATAGTGTATTTAAACTCCAGCCTTTAAAGTTGTCCGGTACCGGTTGTCCTTAAAAAAGTGCATTTTAAAAATGACAAACGCGTCTTACAAATACAGATGTTAAAAATATATTTTTTATCTGTTTACTTAATATTCAGTTTCCGAAACCGTTCAATAATTTTGGGCAAAACAAATAGCAGTATTTGTTGCAACAATACTAATAATTAGCAAAATAAAGTACAATTTCAGACGATTTCACAGACATTAAAATTAGATATTCAATAAAAAAAATCATGGGTCTCAATAATGAATAGTTTAACAAAGAGCTTTCTGTACACAGTTTTAAAAAAATGCGTTAAGTTTAAGCCAAAAACGTCTGGCAGAAATGTTGCCAGCAGTTTTTGCCTTAAAAACTTCAGAAAATTAAATGTAATTTTTTTATTACTATTAGTTTTACTGTAATTTTTATGGCAAAAACTGCTGGAAACATTGCTGCCAAACGTTTTTGCTGTAAATTTAACGGATTTTATTTTATTTTTTTATTTATTTTATTTTTTATTTATTTTATTTTTATCTTTTTTTTTTTTTTTTTTCAATGTAAGGAATTGATCAAAGCAGCGCTTTTACTTGTCAATTAATGAAGCTTTATGTTTATTTTGATTGCGCGAGACCCGAAATCCCTGGCCTCGAAGTGAAAAGGCTATGAAACTGTACCTAATTTAGTTTATTAAAAATATATATGACGACCTCAGAAGCCAAGGGGTACAAGTGACAAAATTTCGATTTGGAGTAAACTGAGTTTAAAGATAATTGATGTTAAATTGGAACATCAATAACAATTGACTAAATTGAAATAGGAAACTTCTGCTTGTTGCATTCTGGCATTTGAATTCTTATTTCAATAACTTTTTAAAAATAGAGTGCAATTTTCTTTAAATGTATAATTAATCAATATTGTTTGTTTTTCGAAAAAAGTGGTTTACCTCCATAACTCAGCAAATAATAAGAAAATCACCTGTATTTCTTTACCTGAAATGAAAACAGCATATTTTCAGGTCGTCTGTGTACTTAGTTTATTTTTTTCAATTTTGTCACTTATACCCCTTGGCTTCTAGGGTCCTCATATATTATGCAATTTTAAATATTTTCAGAAACAATCCCTTCTTCTCTCATTTTTTTAGTGAAAGTACAATTTAAATAGATTTTGAGCTTTTTAGATAAGAAGATGTGGTAAACCATCCGCAAAGCTTTCACACTCCTTGTCAGGTATGTGAAAGAAGAATGTGGATTATTAATCTTCTCACAAGAAGGAATGTTTTTTTCCAAAACATAGGCTTGACAAGACGTCCGTCATTGAATCAGCGAAATAGAATACAGGAGTCTCAGCGTCCCTAAAATTTTCGCACTTTTCTACCAGTATTTTTAATCAAAAAATCTAGTGTCAGATTACTTGACCATCTATAGTGCAGTTCTACCATAAATATTATCCTTTTAATATTGTGGTAGCATAGTGTGAAAATTTTAGGGATGCTGCGACCCCTGAGAATATGTAGGCGTAGCATAGTTCTTTTGGAACAAATTTTGAGTTAGACAGTTTTGTTTTTGCCAATTAACTTGAAACTTAAACTAATTGAACTTCAGATAGTTTAACTGCTTCATCCTTAATTTTAATTGCGAAAGAGTGTGATTTTTTAAAAGCTTAAGCCTGTTTTTTTTCTTTTGTTATTATTTGTATCAGTAATCTGTCACACAGTTAATCCTGATAAGGTGTATTAGAAATATTTATTAATTAGTTTTCTGTGCATGTATAGGATTCTTCCAACTTAATTTAAAAATTAAAGCCAACTTAATTGATTATATGAAAACTCCTTCCTTTTGAAAATAAAGTAAACAGCTACTGATTTACTTTATTTAAACCAAGAACATCATCATGCAATTTAAAAATTTCTTAGATACAATTACGCTCTTTTCATGTTTCAGCAAAAACAGTACCACACAATTTAAATAGATTTTGAGCTTTTTAGTTTAGAGAATATGGTAGACCGTCCCGCAAAGCTTTCACAGCCGTTGTCAGGTGGGTAAAAGAAGGATGTGGATTATTAATCCTCTCACAGGAAAGAATGTTTTTCGAATACGTAAGGTTTGACAAGACGTTCGTCGTTGAGTCAGCGAAATAAAATAAATAGGCTTTGCTTAATGCTTAGATCTTTTGAAACAACTTTCAGTAAGACGTTTTTGTTTTTGTCAATTAACTTCAAACTTAAATTAATTGAACTTCAGATAGTTTAAGTGCTTCATTTTGTATTTTAATTACGAAAAAGGGTGATTTTTTAAAAAGGTTAAGCCTTTTTTTCTTTTGTTGTTATATCTATCAATACTCCATCACACAGTTAAAGCTAATAAGGCGTATTCGAACTATTTATTAATTAATTTTCTGCATATAAATAGGACTCATTCGTCCAACTTAATTTCATAAATAAAAGTAAACCTGATTAATTAAGTGAAAATTCTTTCCTTTTAAAAATTAAATAAACAGCACCTAATTTAGTTTATTTAATCCAAGAATATCATCATGCAGTTTAAAAATTTTTGGGAAACAATTTCCTTCTATTCATATTTCAGCGAAAACAGCACCACACAATTTAAATAGATTTTGAGCTTTTTAGGTTAGAGGATATAGTAAACCGTCCGCAAAGCTTTCACAGCAGTTGTCAGGTGGGTGAAAGAAGGATGTGGATTATTAATCTTTTCACAAGAAAAAAAGGTTTTTCAAAAACATAAGGTTTGACAAAACGTTCATCTTGAGTCAGCGAAATAAAATAAGTAGGTTCACTAGTTTAGATTAGTTCTTTTGAAACAAATTTGGAGTAAGACGGTTTCGTTTTTGTCAATTAATTTGAAATTTAAATTAATTGAGCTTCAGATAGTTGAAGTGTTTCATCCTGTATTTTAATTACAAAAGTGTATACTTTTTAAAAGCTGTCGTTGTAAGTCTGTTTTTTTTATTTGTTGTCTTTATCAGTAATCCATCACGAAGTTACAGGTAATAAAGTCTCATGAAACATTTTATTAATTAGATTTTTGTTTTAAGACAGGCCATGCTAACTTGAAAAATGAAGTTTTACTTAATGGATTTTGGACAAATTTATTTCTTAAACTATTTTAAGTATTTTTAATACATTCCAATGTACTTGAAAGGTGTTTATGAATTTGATTCATCCGTACGTCTGTCTGTCAACCTGTCTTCCCCTTTGTCTGTGTTCTAGATCATGTAAATATACCCGGATTCCCATCTAATTGGTATATTACAGTGAAGTTTATCATAGTATGTTTTGTATTGAAAATGAAGAGCGTACAATTTTCAGTTAGATTACAAGGACACTAAATAATAACCTACCAAAATACTGTAAAAGGGAAAAATTTGTCGTTATGCATTTTAGTGGCGTTACACTGTTTCAAACATAATTAAATTTATATATATATTACTGAAATAGGCGGAAAATGTGTCATATGTAGTACAGAATAAACAGCAATTGTATTTCGTTTAGAAGGAAGCTCAAAATTATTCGATTACATTACTGTCAATTAGGGAAAATCGATTTCAGTGCATTTTAATGATGTTGCACTGTTTCAAACATAATGAAATCGATATTTATCACTGAAGTTATAGTACCATGCTTTCTATAGTATATGGAATTTGTAGCAATTATAATTCGTGTACAGGAGCGCACGTTAGAAATCTATTACATTATAAACATTGTGAAAAAATCGTTCATAACATATATTTTAAGAATTCTACACTATTTCAGTGACATTGATATACATTACTTTATTACATGTTTTCTTTAGATTATTGAATACATATGAGAGAAAAGTGACATGTTAAAGTCATTCTTCAAAACGTTAATTCGTTTTAAATTGATATGAATATTTAAAGATAGAAAACCAACGATTTGCGCAAATAAAGTATGAAAAGGTAGCAAACAGCTGTTTCGAATCTACTATCGAGATTCTTCATCAGTACACAACTCAGCTAACTAGAAAAAGCAAAACTGAGCGAAGAGACAGAGAGACGCAGGCTTATATACCCGCTAGGGGAACGATCCTGCCTAAAGAAAAGCAACCAATGAGAAAAAAGCAGCCTGAACAACTCGGTGGACAAATAGCGATATCTACCGGAGAACAAACAAAACTAAAAACTAAAAAGCAAGGGAAAAAAAAGCTTTAAAGATTTCCAAATGCTTGGAAAATAAGGAGTAATTGATAAGTCATTGACTAAGGAGTGAGATTTTTTAATGATGTGGTAAGCTTCCCAAAAATTAAGATAAAGAATGGAAAGACACTTATGGGTGATGGTGGCTGAAGAAAAGTTAAACTTGTGTTGTGAAGACCAACAATGTTGAACAATAGAAGAGCGTTTAAGCCCTTGATTTTTGACATACCTTTTATGTTCCGTTAAACGAAATCTGAAAACACGTTTAGTCTGACCAATATAAGAAAGACCACATTGGCAAGAAATTTGGTAAATACCCCAGTTATCTGGGCGATCAATGGGGTGCTTAAGATTTAAAAAAGCAGTTTTCTTATCAAGGGAAAAAATAACATTGAAATCGAACCTTTTTAAAATTTTAGCTACTTGCTGACTGATTTATAGGGAAAAAGGCAAAACAATCAAAGTATTGAAGTTCGAATTAAAGTTTTTTTCTTTCAGATTGGGTGGATTTTGTCGATTTTCTATTAATTGAATCTATAATATTAGAGGAATACCCACGACCAACAGCAATAGCTTTTAGATAATTATGTTCATCACTGAGTAACTGAGGAGTTGAACAAATATTGGAAGCCCGGAAATCAAAAGTTTTTAAAGCCGCAATTTCCTGGTTAGGAGGAAGAGAAAAATATCTGCGAGGTGGAAGACTGACCGCAAAAGGTGTTCGAAAGACAGTAGTCTGAAAATTATCATCATTGCGAATAACAAGGACATCCAGAAAAGAAGGGTAATTGTTCGATTCAAATTTTAAGACTTCAAACAATTTTATTTCAAAATAGAGCATGTACAAATCGCGTAAAATCGGACTAAGAGGATTACCCATAGCCAAACCGTCAGTCATATGAAAGTAATTCCCATTAAATGCAAAAGTATTTTGAGACAAGCAAGTACGAGTGAGATTAATGAACTCCTCGATTTCGAAAAAAGAAAAATGAAATTCACAGAGGCTTTTCTTCAGGCAATCTAAAGCCCCTTTCACAGGAACATTAGTAAGTAATGATGAAACATCAAAATTCTTTTTTGAGTTTTTGCATTTGGAAATCTTTAATTTAAAACTTTTTTTCCCTTACTTTTTAGTTTTTTTTGTTTTGTTTGTTCTCCGTAGATGTCGCTACTTGTCCACCCAGTTGTTCAGGATGATTTCATCTCATTGGTTACTTTTCTTTAGGCTGGATCGTTCCCGTAGCGGGTATATAAGCCTGTGTCTCTCTGTCTCTTTGCCAGTTTTGGTTTTTCTAGCTCGCTGAGTTTTGCACTGATGAAGAATCTCGATAGTAGATTCGAAACAGCTGTTTTCTACCTTTTCATACATTATTTGTTCATTTATAATCGTTGGTTTTCTATCTTTAAACATTTTTGCATAAAGGCTTTATTTGCTATTTTAATTGATATGAATATTCCTTATAGCTTGCCAAAAATGTCGTTCTCTTCAGTACTTAAAATGGTATTTTTTAAAACAATTTATTACTATAAAAGCGATAAAGGATATTGTTGGATATTTTATATTATATCGATATTTCTGAGAAATGTTGTTGAAACGTTACTCAAGGGCTAAAACTGCGAGTGATAGTCTTAGATACTAACTTACAACTTAAAACGAATGTTGAGATCTTCTTCGAGACGCGCAAAACTGCGTCAATTCTGTTATTAAATAAGGCAAAAATAATTATTTGAAAATAGTCGTACTTAAAGACAAGGTCCTACTTAACCTATATGAAGCACAATATAAGTTTTAATCTGTCATTGTGCATTCTCATATTTATTTCTGATAATGGCAGACACATGATGAAAAGTCGTATACGGGACAGTTTAAAGCGGATGGATAAAATTATGAAATTTGAATTATAGGTACCTCCTGCATCATAGGACAACAAAAAAATGGATATTAAGACATAATATACGATATTCAACGTTTTTAAATGGTCTCACCTTTTGGTATTTGTCAGAATGATCTCGTATTTTAAAAGCCTTAAAAAGCGATCGAGACGCCAAGTACTTTTGAAAAATACGTTTCTAGTAAAGAAAACTTCTATTAATCAAACTTCTACCTATACGATTTTCTAAAAATTCATATTTTTCATAAAATGTTTTTTTAGAAAATGGATGCTTTTTCCCATTGAAAAGCATTGAAGAAGCATTGATCGACAGCCTACCATCTGAGGTTTCGCCAACTGTCGGAAAAAACCACGTGTCCACGTTTCCCCTCCACTCTCTTGCAGAATAGTTCTTTAACTTTATGGAGGTTTGCCGTGATTACGCGTAAGGAACTAATAATTTTTCAGTTATAAATCTAATGATTTATATTTAAACAAAAAAGGATAATTATGTTAGCCTTTAAAGTTTGATTTCTGCTGTGTTCTTTAGTTTTTGATAACTGTTACTTATTCATTTTATAGCACCGAATACAAAAACAATCTTAACTTTTACCCATCATTCCAGTTTTTTTTTTCAAAATTATAAATTTTGAAGTTAAAAAGTAAAACGTAATGTAAATTTGATACAATAAAATAGATGTGACGCGACCGTTGAGATTTTTAGCTTTTGATTATTGATTGTTATGTATTTTGCATGCCAAGTCCGACAATAACATTCATTTTTTTTACTCATTTTATGATATGTTAGAATTCTAAAAATAATGATCACTCTTGTTCATCAAATTTTTATATTATTATAATAGTTCTTTTTTATCCTCAATTATGATATTGATTAGGGAGGCTAAAAAATAAATAAACCAGGGAAAAATTCAAGTGATAATAAAGGCAGATGTATACTCTTGGTGAACAAAGTTTGACACCATGAGGAATATCAGCGATAAATATCTTCTTATTGCTAGATGCATGTTTTTTCCTCTTTTAAAGAGATGAAGTAAAAAATTACATTCAATTATTGTTATTCTTTAAAGACTGGCTGTTAAATATTACAATATTTTATCTAACACAGCTTGGTTTATACATATAAAAATGAAGTTTTTTAATGGATATTTTATTAACTTTTTGAAGTGCTAGAGTTATAAAAATAATAGTCCATCAAATTTTTACTGCATTGAAGACACTTCAATTGTTATTTTTCAATGCTTTTTATCCCTAGTTATGATATTAATTATTAATTCTAAAAAATAAACAAGGAAATGGAAAAAGTTCAAGTGACAATGATTGCAGATAAATACACTCAGAGAACACAATTTGTCCCAATAAAAATTTCAACAATAAATATCTTTTTGTCACTAGGCGAGTAATTTTTCCTCTCCTAAAAGCAAGAAGTAAAATAAGGTGGCAGTTACATTCGATTATTTGTTTAAAAGTTTGGAAATCAATTATTACACACTCAAATTTGACATAGCATTGTTTACATATGTAAAGATGGAATTCTGTGATTACCATTTTTTTCACTTCCTGAGATGCTAATTTATAAAAATAATAATCACACTTGTTCATCTAGCTTTCACTGCCTTTTCTTGTAACATGTTTACAGATAAACTTCAATTATTATTTTTCTATGCATTATTTTTTTTACCCTATTGACAATATCAATTAGTAAGATTAAAAAAATAAGTAAACAAGAAAAGAAAAAAAAATCTATTGTCAATGATGGTAGATAAATACACTCAGACAACAATGTGTGACAGCATGAAAATTATCAGCAAGTAAATATTTTTTTATCGCTAGATGCATCTTTTTTTCTTTTCTCTATGGGAAGAGATGAAATCAATAAAAGTTACAATCAATATGGTTTTTTTTTTTTTTTTTTTTTTTTTTTAAAGTTTGGATGCAAAATATTATAATATTTTGTTTAACACAGCTTCATTTATAAACGTAAAGATGAAATTTTGTAATCAACATTTTACTCATTTTAATATATGCTAGAATTATAAAAACGACAATCACTCTTGTTTATCCAAATATTCAATTCATTTTATCTCAACAGTGTTTATGGACGCTTCAATTATTATTTTACAATATTTTTTGGATCCCCAGTTTTGATATTAATTAACGAGACAAAAAAAATAAGAGAACAAGAAAAGAAAAAAAAATTCACCTGACAATGATGGCAGTTAAATACACCCAGGGAACAAAGTTTGACACCATGAAGAATACCAGCAATAAATATCTTCTTATCGCTAGATGCATGTTTTTTAGTTTGGTTTATATATATAAAGATATAATTTTGTAATCCCCCGTGTATTCACTTCCTGAGATGCTAAATTTACAAAAATAATTATAACTCTTAAACACACACAAGATAATTACACCATAAAATCCAACTATTAAGAATGTTAAAAAAAAATAACCTAACTCTATGCTACACAAATAATAAGAATTTTAATATGAGCTTGTATAGATAAAAATAAAATATAAAATCAACGATTCTAAAGCCGTCTTCTTCAGCCACCTTCAGGAAAATTTGATAGTGAAATGACTAAAAATTTAGAGATGAATGCTTCCTGCACAAAAGAGAATTTCTCGCGCCTTGATCAATGTTGTAAATGCAGCGATACACTATCGCTTTCCAGTGAATGTCAAAAATATTTCAAATGAAATAAAATCAGAATTAATAAAAGAATTGAATATGTTGCCATCTACGTACGAAGAAAAACTAAAATATTGCAAACAGACACAGATTTAAGGCTTTATGGTGATAAGCCAGAATTTTGGTACATTATAGGAGAAATTAACGTTACAAGTTTATTATCACGTGCCAAGATTTCAACAGATTCTCTAATTTTATTTTCAAGAGCGTTATTGCATTTCTATATTTTTTGTCTTTTAAAATTAATATGGCAACCTATGTTAGCCATGTAGAATCGAGAAAGACCTGCATTATGTTGAAATTGTCTAACGTCCCGGCGATGTTCCCTAATTCTTACTAAAAGCTTACTTTTGTTATGCTGATATAGACTCTTTCAGCATTATTTGATGAAGAGATAGGTATTTCATGTATGCAGATTTTTGATCCAGTGGGATTTTGTCGACCTTATCACTAACGACGTCAATGAGTTAAGGGAGTGGAATTGCGACAAGCTTTATATTATATTTATGTGTAATCTTTTTTATCTTTTCGAATATAACAGGAATATAATTAAATTTTCTGTAAACTACAAGCTGATTCTTTTTCTGTCGTTGGCCCGAAGGAGGGGGGAGCATTGTACTTCTGAACTGTTTTATCTATATATTTTGCTGGAAAGAATCGGATAGCAACATACCTGCTTTAAATTAAAACCAAAATATACCCGAAAAGTTTTGTTTAAAATTAATTTCTAGCACAAATAAATAAATAAATAAAAATTCAAAATTTCTGTAAAGTTTTTCAAGTGTAGAAAAACAACTCACCAAAATATGGGAATGTTTTTGTTTTAGCATGTAGATAATAGAAACATGTGTGTAAATGTGTATAAATGATGTGTATAAATGATATACGTTTATACGTATACGTCTATAAATAATAACTACAAAAATAGGACAGATTTTTGAATGGTGTTTTTTACGATATCTTGAGAAATAATAATAATAAAAAAATCAAAATAAAGCAAAAACGATAAACTGAATTTTTCAAGGGTCATAGTGCCCTTTCACCCTTTCTTCATTTTAGCCGTGCTCCTTTTAAGTAAGTTCGGCTGTATTAAAAAATACTTTGTCATTTATTTCCAATTAATTATCTATAGAAATGATTAATATAATTTTTGCCCCGGTAGAAAAAGATTTACATTTGCTTTTTGGAAAATATGTTTATCTCAAAGAAGTTGCTAAGTACGAGAAAGATAATTTAACACAGTATGAATTTTCTCAAAATATTCTTGTAAGATTGGAGAGTAAGCAAATTTAAAAAAGAAGTAGGAGAAAGAAAAAATAAATCTACAAGTGACAATGTGAAAAGACAAATACACTCAGAAGGCAAAATGTCTGACGCAATGAAAAATATACAGAATAAATATCTCCTTATCGATATATTTATCTTTTTTTATCTTGTAACAAAATGTGTAATTTCAGCAAAGAAGAAGCTACATTATTAGTATTTTTAATGTGTCATGCATAAGACTGGTAATTATTTTGGACAAGAATAAAAAATTTGCATTGCAATAAAACAATTTTAATAAGTAGTTTGTCATTTATATTCGAATTATATAATTTTTGCACAGGCAGAAATAGATGAAGATTTTTTTTTTTTTAATATTCTTTTTCTCGGAGTGTTTCCTAAGCTTCGATAAGATGGTCTAATTCTATTTCAAATACCTCAAAATACAGGGTTATTAGAAAAGAATCATCGAGTTTCCGAAGCGTTTATTTCAGAATATAATTGAATTACAACAATAAGTTATACATGAAAATAAAGCCAAAATATACAAAATTGACGCCTTTGATCGCTAATGCAATCATACAATTTCAATTCGTCGTCAGTTAAATTTTTTGGGAATACGGATGAAATTCTCTCTAACTCAGTTCTCTGTTTCTTCAGTAACGCTTGGTATGCAGGAACTTATGCCTTTACATAAACAACTGGTTTCTCTGAACTGTCCAGTCCATACCAGCGCAGATACTTTGTTGACTTGCACTGGTATATCTTCCTGAATGCTCTCAGAACGCTTACAAGTCATTCACACTTTGAGTGATTCACATTCATACTAGAATACAATATGCTTTCTGCTGTCCAGTCGCCATTTTAAATATGACGTTCGCCCAGCAACCATGGCAACCAGACACGCATGACACATACGTAGCGTGAAATTTTAGTTAACGCCCTCTCGTTTGAGTTGTAATGGAAACATATACGTTTCCAAGTTCGCACGTAGTAACGTATCGAAACCCGATGATTCATTTGTAATAACCCTGTATTCTTGTAAGATTGAAGAATAAGCAAATCAACAAGCAAACAAACCAAGACGAAATAAAAAGAAATTTACTAGTGACAATGATGGTAGACAAAAACACTAAGAACAAAGTGCAAAATATCAGCAATCAGTATCATCTTATTGAAAGATACAGACGATTCTCGTTAATTCGAAATCGAATAACTCGAATCTTTGCTTAATTCGAACTAAACATGAAGTTTCAATGGCATGAAATTTTCAATGGCAGAATAACATTAAAATTTTCCATTAATTCGAATTCATTCTCTCTTAACTTCGTTTAATTCGAACTAACGATAATTCCGTTTTTTCATTTTTCTTTTCTTTCTCACGGATTTCAGATCATTTGAATGTAACTTTCTTTCTTTGATTTTTGTGAGAATTGTTCCGAACGAGTATATATATAATTTCATGCATTTGGTATCCACTTTCTTAGTGCCCTGTATGTCCATCAGTGATGCTTCCAATTTTTCTTCCATTGTGCTTGTTTCTAATCTTTTAATTAGTTAATTTATTTCTACATTCTAATTTAATATTCAGTCATATTCTAATGATAACAGACGAAATAAATTTAAAAAACACTATAATATTAATTCCTTTGTAATAGTACCATATTAAGCATGTTTTCATTTCATACTTTCTTTAACCCCTTGCAGCGCGGTGGTATAGCTATGAGACCACTTAATTTTAATTTGCAAACGCCACATTGACACCGGAATTTTGATAAAATAAATTTCGGTTTATTGAATTCCTCCAAAATAGCTTTTTTCGTAATTACAAAATAAGTTGTTTTCAAATTCTGGTGTCAGTCATCAATTACAACACTTAAGCAATGAATTTGCTCTGCGCCGCAAAGAGTTAATTCAAATTTCGGATAATTCGAACATTTCTTGTGGTCCCGGCGAGTTCGAATTAACGAGAGTCGACTGTACTTTCTTTTCTCTTGCTGTTGTTCTTTCTCTCTTTCTCAAAGGTAAATCAAGCGAGGGAAGTTACGTTTAAAATTTTAAGACCACGGTATGAATTACACTGTTCAATACCTATATTGTATGAAGATTGAATGTTTCTACTTCTCATATGAATAAATATGAGTAAATATTTAAGTATTTTCAGAAGACTTAAAACACTTAAATCTTTGAAAGAATTAATTTATGAAAATAATATACATGATATTTAAAATAATCAATTACATACACTGAAAAAATGGTTTCTCAGAATTGAGTAAAAAGTACTCAATTTTAAGTACTTCACATACACAAAACAGCTCCGATCCAAATGTACTCAAAATTGAGAAACACGTGTACTTATTTTTGATTCCATGGTTGTATTCAAATGTAAATCGCTATGAAGTGCCCCCTTAACTTATAAATTAAAGATTAAATATACTAGCATTTATTTCTAACTGAAAATTATTAACAATAAAAGTTTAATTGATTGTTTATAAGAAAAAAAGTAAAATTTATTAGCAAAATACCCAAATCGAATACTTTTATGGGTAAAGCATTATTTGCAAGCACTTTCAAATTATCTCAAAATGCTCTGCATAGTTAAATATTTACATTAATAAACATCTTTTATGCCACGATAAATGAAATAAACAATTACAGGGTGCAAAATTATCGCTTGTTCGGATTTGGTAACATGTGATGTTTCAAAATTGAGAAAGCAATGTGATCATTTTTGATCCAAACATAGTCAATTCAGTATGAGTACATCGATGTACTCATTTTTGAGTATTTCATTTTTTTTAGTGTACTTTTTAAAATAAAGACATTTTAAATAGTTGTCAAATATTAAATAGTTTAAAAGCTATAACATTAAAGTTTTTTTTTACTAAAATGTATTTCGAGAGCCTTAGGCGGAAAATAAGTAATACAGTTTTCCATTTTTAGCCATTAAATTATCAGAATGTTTAGTGTATGATAGGTCTTATAAGTAAACCTAAATATTCATTTCTTTTTGCTGAAAAAAATTCCTCAGCTTCATTGGTAAAAATTTTAAAATTTTATATAAGTACGGCACAATTTTGTTTTTAAAATATAAAAATGTTATAGGTAAACAATCTTTTACATTTTACTGTAAACACAAAACTATCAAATACAATTAGATACCAAACACTTCGTTTTAAATGCAGAAATTCTTTAATAATCATCCACGCAATCTGTTATTCCATTTTTTTACTTGACAAATGTCTAAAAGTAAATCCCCTATAAAATTAATTTTAATCATTATGATCTAAAAAAAATAATAAATAGAGTGAATGTTTGTTTATGATTATTTATGCCATACATACATACAACCCTTGGCAAAAAGTTTCCGATCATTACATCAACACTACCATCTTTTGTAAGAAAAGATTATTTATTCTCACTGCATAAAAATGAAACGACTATTAGCGATAATACATTTGTGCTACATATAATGAACAACAATATGCAATAAAGAAAAATTACCATATATCAATTTATAAACAGAAAAATTGTGATTGAAATTTAGGCACCAAAGAAAAAATTATCCGATCATGCTTTGATTTGGAAAAAAATAACCGATCACTGTAATTATATATTTCGTAAATCCACTTTATTTCGGATGACAGTCGAAATTGTTAGTGGACTGGACTCATTAAGAGTTTTACACTCATTGGGAGCAAATTCACACCAGCATTCCCTTATAACTTTACGTAAGTTCTATGGCATTTGTAATTCATCGAAAATCGATTTTTCTTTTTAATATATTTCACGTATTTTCGATGGGATTAAGATCCGGACTATTGGGCGGTCACGTCATGGTTTGAATTGGTATATTCCTACATTTTGTAGAAATTTCTTCATTGATTTGGTGCGTTGGGGAGCTAATTGTCATCTTGAAATAAGAAGCCATTTTGATTTCCGAACTATTGATCGATGCTGGGAATCAAAAAATCCACTAAAATGTCAATGTAAACTTCAAAGCTTACTGTACGTAACACAATATACAACTTGCCGACGCCTTGTGATGTAATACAACTCCAAATTGCAAATGCAGGTGAAAATTCAGTCTTCGTATTGATACACTTATCATTGAACTTTTCACCAACTCTCCTCCAAACAAATGTTCCACAGTCATCACTTTTACCGATAGATATGCGAAATTCATTGCTAAAAATAACTTTATTTCATGTATCAAATGGCTAGTGCACATGTTTTTACACCATTGCAGGCGCTCTTTTCTATGCTTCTTTATCATGTAAGATTTTGTTTTAATTTTACAAGATTTAAATCTTGCTACATTTAGATGATTACGTATTGCGGTCACATGCCTTTACCTTATACTTAGATCATTCGGAATCAAGTTGTTTTGAGGTTGCTCGCCGCTTTCTTTTCGATATTTTCACAAGTTTTCTTTTCCTTCCTAGGTATTGACATTCGTGGTCGTCCACTTCGAGGTAAATTTTCCACGCTATTAGTCAACTGATATTTTTTTCCAAATGTCGCATACTGTACTTTGAGCACAATTTCATAAATAAGCCACTTTCCATTGTGAATTTACTTCTTCTAATAATTAAATCATGCGGGTTTTTAAATCACGAGATAGGTTTTTCACACGAGTCATTTTCCAGCACTTTAGAGCTGCTTTTGATCTCGCAACTGGAAGATTTCTTCTTTTAAATAGGATTCATATATCATACGCATGCGCAGGCACTCTAATCTATCTTCAATATGCAAGTTTCAAACTTTTTTCCTCAGTGATCGATTACTATTTTCCAACTTCGATCTTGATCGGATATTTTTTTCTCACGAGGAAACATTTTTGCCTGCATTATAATTATAAATTATATGATTGCAATATTGAATTCCCTTTTTATTTATATTTTAACATTCTTTCTTTTATTTGGCATATTGCAAAACGTTCCTATGCTCTTGAAACGCGAAGTATACGCTTCGAAAGACAAAACTCATAAACTTGATAACAGTGATCAGAAACTTTTTGCCAAGGGTTGTATATGTTTTGCTTCCTTTACAAATTTCATTTTTGCAGTGTTTATTTTTTAAGGTGTAAAATGACAAAAATGGTCACATATTTACACTTTTCGACATTGTGAGAGTACTAAGTATTGTTAATTATCTATGAAAACCATTAAAATATGATGAGAAAGCAGATAAAAATTTAATTCTGAAAAAATATTTTGGTTTTTATAAGTATAAAAAAGATCTGTGGAAAAACAGCGAAAATAGATTTGGCGAAGGAAGTAAATTTGGCAAAATATTTCCTGGCATCATACATGACGCCATCATACATGTCTTCAAAATTTATACAATTTATTTAAAATTAAAAGGCGACACTTTTCGACATTGTGAGAGTACTAAGTATCGTTAATTATCTATGAAAACCGTTAAAATATTATGAGAAAGTAGATAAAAATTTCCTTCTGAAAAAATATTTTTGTTATTTTTGAGTATAAAAAGGATCTGTGGAAAAATAGCGAAAATAGATTTGGCGAAGGAAGTAAATTTCTCAAAATATTTTCTGGCACCATACATGACGCGACTAATGTCTTCAAAATTTATACAACTTATTTGAAATAAAAAGTCATTTGTATTTTTTATATAAAATAATAGTAAGTTGTAGCAGGAAGTTACAACTTCCTGCTACAACTTCCTTTAGTAATTTTACAAAATTACTAAATTGATAAGGTTAATTTAGTAAGTTTAATAAGGCCCAAAATTACTAGGAATTACTAAACTTCCTTTAGTAATTTTAAAATACAATAATTAGTATAATTAAAATATTTGAACAAAAAATGGGCAATATAAATGTCCATATAATTGCAGGCAAAAACAAACATAAAAAATAATATATATATATATATTTTTTTTTTCACAAAGTTGAAAATATATTAACAAATGCTTGGATAACATGGTCCCAACTTAAAATTATATTGTCAATACAGTTTAGTTACATCAAAGCAAGATAATTTTAGGAGCAGGTATTCTTAATACTTCAGTGTTTTGTTTGAACACAAGAACGAAAATGTCTCTGTACTTGAAGTACGGGTTAGCAAGAAAGGATTTGCCCACATCAGAGGATTTTAAAACGCGTTGTATCCGTCCAAATGAGATCACATTTGAACTACACATAGTTCAAATAATGCGCTTGACATTTATTTTAAAAAAAATACAAAAGGTTGCAGATAGGGGGCGATAGGGGGAATTTTTCAGCACAAGAGAATTACAGCCGGGAGCTCCACACAAAGAGTGCATGCAATGAAGCCAGTGGGATTCGAATCCACAACCTCCTGCCCTCGTAAGCGATTAGCGGCATGGTGATTTGACCACTCGGCCACGGAGGCCCCAAAAGAAATCTACAAACATCAATGATCACACTCAAATACACTCAGAGAACAAAGTTCGATAAGCTGAAAAATATCAGCAATCAATCAATATCTTCTTATCTATAGTTGGATTTTTTCTATCATCATTTTTATCTTCTAATAAAAGTAATCTGTCCAAACAAAAAATTAAAGTTTTTTGTTTAATACGTCATGAGTTAGACACAAAAATATTTTTGATAAGTATGTTAATTAATATTGTTATACTTGTATTTGAAAAATATTGTCTGCGAAAGATTCATTTAATTTTAGAAAAAGCAGAAACAAATGTAAATTGCTATACTGAAAAATATTATTTTTCTCAAAGATTTTTTTTTAAGCACGGAAAATATAGTTCAACGTTGTCTGAACTTTCCCTCAAAATATTTTCGTAAGACTTGAAGAATAAGTAAATAAACAAGCAAAACACAAAGTAAGAAGAAAGAAAAAGAAATCTACAAATGGCAATGATGGAAGCTAAATAAATACATTCAGAGAACAACGTTTGACACGATGACAAATATCAGAATGAATATCTCCTTATCATATTAAATCTTTTTTATCCTCGAATAAAAGTAATTAAAAAGAGGTTTTTTTTAAATATGTCACGTGATAAACATATAATATTCGGTATAAGGTTTTTTTAAAATATTTTTTACTTTATATTCGAATAATATCGTCTGCAAAAGAGTAATTAAATTTTAGAACAAGCATAAACAGATGTAAACTGCTTTATTGAAAATATTATTTTTTTCAAAGATTTTTTTTAAGCAAGGGAAAGTCAGTGCAATATTCCCTGAACTTTTTCTAAAAATATTTTCGTAAAGCTGAAGAAAAAATAAACAAACAGATATAAAAAATAGCAAACAAAATAAGTATAAAGAAAAAAGAAATCTTAAAATGTCAATGATGTCCGACAAATGCACTCAGAGAACAAAATTCTATACGATGGAAAATATTAACAATCAATATCCCCTTATTTATGATTGCATCTTTTTTATCCTGTAACAAAGGAAATCGCAACAAAGAAGAAATTAACGTTTTGTTGTTGTTGCTGTTGTTTAATATGCTATGGGTTAGATTTATAAATATTTTGTATAAGAATGCTAATAAATATTTTTATTATTTATATTTGAATAATAACGTCAGAAAAAGATTAATTAAATATTAGAACAAACAAAAACAGATGTAAAAATTTTTATTGCAAATATTATTTTTCTGAGACATTTTTTTTTAAGCAGGGGAAAGTCAGATTAGTGTTACCTGAACTTTTTATAAAAATATTTTCATAAGGCTGAAGAAAAAGTAAGCAAACAGATAAAAAAACAAATAAACAAAGTAAATACAAAGAAAAAAGAAATCTTCAAGTGTCAATAATGTCTGACAAATACACTCAAAGATCAAAGTTCTATACGAGAAAATATTAGCAATCAATGTCACCTTATTTATGGTTGCATCTTTTTTATTCTATAACAAAGAATATCGCAACAAAGAAGAAATTAAAGTTTTTGTTGTTGTTGTTATTGCTTTTTGATATGCTAGGGGTTAGACACATAAATATTTTGGATAAGATTGTTAAAAAAAAATATTTTTCACTTGTATTTGAATAATAACGTCAGAAAAAGATTAATTAAATTTTAGAACAAACAAAAACAGATGTAAATTACTTTATTGAAAATATTATTTTTCTCAGAGATTTTTTTAAGCACGAAAACGTCAGTTTAAGCTTCCCACTGCCGCAATCGGATCTATCCGTTCTCTTGGCTGCAGGTTTCACTGCAGTTGAAGCTTTATTTAAATTAATGTGATTCTAAAAAAAAAACCAAGTTTTAAAAAATTAAGTTATGATTGATACTTTCAAGGCTTATAAGCACATACGTAACAAAAAAATTATACCATGATTGAAAATCCCTCTTTTATTAGCATTTAAAATAAATTGAGAGAGAAAAAAATTACAATTTTGCCCTTTTCCCCGACGGTCAGGGGGATTTTGATGTTCCCTGAACTTTTTCTAAAAATATTATCGTAATTTTGAAGAAAAAGTAAGCAAACAGATAAAAAAAAAAATAGCAGACAAAATAAGTGTAAAGAAAAAAGAAATCTGCAAGGGTCAATATGTCAGACAAATACAGTCAGAGAACAAAATTTTACATGATGGAAAAAATCAGCAATCAATATCCCCTTATTTATGGTTGCATCTTTTTTTTATTCTCTAAAAAATGAAATCGCAACAAAGAATAAATTAAAGATTTATTATTGCTATTGTTGTTTAACATGCTATGGGTTATACACATATAAATATTTTGGATAAGAATGTTAGTAAATATTTTTTTCACTTATATTTGAATAATAGCGTCAGAAAAAGATTAATTAAATTTTAGAACAAACAAAAAGAGATGTAAATTACTTTATTGAAAATATTATTTTTCTCAGAGATTTTTTAAGCACGAAAACGTCAGTTTAAGCTTCCCACTGCCGCAATCGGATCTATCCGTTCTCTTGGCTGCAGGTTTCACTGCAGTTGAAGCTTTATTTAAATTAATGTAATTCTAAAAAAAAACCAAGTTTTAAAAAATTAAGTTATGATTGATACTTTCAAGGCTTATAAGCACATACGTAACAAAAAAACTATACCATGATTGAAAATCCCTCTTTTATTAGCATTTAAAATAAATTGAAAGAAAAAAAATTACAATTTTGCCCTTTTGCCCGACGGTCAGGGGGATTTTGATGTTCCCTGAACTTTTTCTAAAAATATTATCGTTATTTTGAAGAAAAACTAAGCAAACAGATAAAAAAAATAGCAGACAAAATGAGTGTAAAGAAAAAAGAAATCTGCAAGGGTCAATATGTCAGACAAATACAGTCAGAGAACAAAATTTTACATGATGGAAAAAATCAGCAGTCAATATCCCCTTATTTATGGTTGCATCTTTTTTTTAATTCTCTAACAAATGAAATTGCAACAAAGAAGAAATTAAAGATTTATTATTGCTATTGTTGTTTAACATGCTATGGGTTATACACACATAAATATTTTGGATAATAATGTTAGTAAATATTTTTGTCACTTATATTTGAATAATAACATCAGTAGAAGATTAATTAAATTTTAGAACATGTAAAAGGAGAAGTCAATTGCATTATTGAATATATTTTTTTTCTCAGAGATTTATTTTTAGCACGGGAAAGTCAGTTTAATGTTGCCTGAACTTTTTCTCAAAATATTTTTGTAAGGCTGAAGAGAAAGTAAGCAGACAGATAAAATTAGTCGTTGGGGGCCACCGTAATACTTACCCATCATGGATATGCATATGAATATAAAACATGTGAAAACTATTTATACAATGCATTGCAATTCCAAAACAAAATTTAAATATTGTTAATATACATATTAATGCTCTATTAAAGAATTGCTGATGTACCAATTTCGACAAATTATATATAACGTCAAAGTACTTAAGTAGTACCGAACTGCGTAAAAGAAACATCCTTATAACTCCAAAAATGAGAACAATATAAACTAACAGTTTACTGCGTTGGATTAAGCTTCTCATTTTCAATTAAGAAATGCTTCTGAATTGAAAATTGAATGAAATACAGGGTTATGAAAAATCGAAGAATGTGGAAAACAGGATTACAAATATCTCGGCAACTAATAATCCGATCGACTTCGTTCTTTATGCAAAATTTGTGTCATTTTATTGCCTTTTACGTCCATTCCTTAAAATAAAGAAATTCGAGAATTTTTATATACCTTTCATCAGAACGAATTTTTCGAGAGTCCGAAAAAATAGTTACGTATAATCGACGCTACTGATATTAAATAGACTTCGTCCAATTCTTACATACTAAGTTCATACAAAATTTCAAGTCTCTATCTCAATTTGTTTGGGAGATAGAACATTTACAGACACACAGACAGACGGCAATTTTTTTTTCTAAAAATACGTTTTTCGGAATTTCCACTATCTGAAACGTGTAAATCCTTCAAAAAAGTTTTCGATTTTCAAAACAATTGCAAGACTTACCCTATACTACGTATAATGGGTAAGTAAAAACAAAACAAAGTAAGTACAAAAAAAAGAAATCCTCAAGTGTCTCTCAGACAAATACACTCAGAGAACAAAATTTTACATGATGAAAAACATCAGCAATCAATATCTCCTTATTTATGGCTACATATTTTTTATCCTCTAACAAAGAAAATCGCAGAAAAGAAGAAATTAAAGATTTAAAAAAATAATAAAATGAGGGGATAAAAATACTATTTAGTGAAAGCAAATTATGTTTCATATCAAATTGTTGTCGTAAGACTATTATAAGAGAGTCCATTGAAATTTAAGCGTGTAAAAATTTTGTTTGCAATGATACTTTTTCTTTTAATATTCCTAAGTTATGGTTAGAATTAATGAATAAATTCCTCGTAAAAGCTTGAATGGGATGAACCAGGTTGGAAATTATTTGATATCATGGTCTATTTTAATTTAATTTTTTATAATAGAGCCCGTGGTTTTTTGTTGTTGATATCTTATTGTCGTGTGTCATTTGTATTGACCGTGAAATCTTTTGAATTTTATTTTTATTTTTATTATGATTATGGATCTTATTAGACGGATGCGACACATGTCAATGTCATTCGTTTTTAATTTTTATAACACCTTTCTTTGAGTAATATATATATATATATATATATATATATATTAATGTTTATATAAAAGGTCAATCTTTTAAAATCTTGTGATTTAAAAAATCTATTGGATTTATAAAACTTTTTATGAAAGAAATTAAAGTTTTTGTATAGTTGTTATTACTGCTGTTGTTGTTCAGTATGTCATGTGTTAGACACATAAATATTTTGGATAAGAATGTTACTAAATCCATTTGTCCGTTATATTTGAATAATGTCGTTTGAAAAAAGAAAATAATAATAATAATTTTAGAACATGCAACCGATATAAATTACTTTATTAAAAAATGGGCACTTACGTATTAACGCCACCGCAGCTACAGATTTGGCGGTTTTTAAATACCGCCTATCTACACGTAAAATTTTTGCAATAAATCATAAAAGAAAATATTTTATTTAACACTAGAACCGCCATTAGGGGTCAAAATGACCCCTGCCAGAATGATAATAGTCGATTCGAACCAGAATTTTCTTCAAAAGAAATGTTAAATAGATACAGCAAAAAAAAAAAAATAGACTAATTGAATAAGTTAGATAGTTTGAAATTAAAATTCTGGTGCGAGACACTTTTTTTTAAATTTTTGAAAATACCCGGCTGTTTTAGTGTTAAAATCTAAACACTTTCAAAATTCAAAACACTTTATTTAAAAACAAAGTAGTTAATCAGATTTTGATGAAAAATGGGCCGATATAGAGTTTAACATAGATTCAAAACAGTCTCTTTTGGCAAATCTCTAATACGTATTTTCGTAGCATTAAAAGATGGTGATTACGGCTGATGGTGCGTTCAGCTATAGGTGCTATGTACTTACATAATTACGAACGTACCTAATAAAAAAAACTACTAATGCCAATGATATCAAATACACTTAGAGAACAAGATTCTATACGATTTAAGATATGAGCAATCAATATCCCCTTATTTATGGTTGCATCTTTTTTAGGTGCGTTTGTAATGATGCAAATACGTAGCACCTATAGTTGTCGTTCAGTCCGTCCGCATATAACAACGTAAAAACTAACCAACCGAATCATTTTAAATTTAAAATATATAATTATTAAATAATTTTGTCGAGTCATTTCAAATTTTATGAAAATCGGATTCATAGATTAATTACAGGAACAATAAAAAGTATTCCTTTACATTACGGACAATGGGGGAAAGTTTGGAATGCATTTTAATCGTTTGAAATTTAAAATACATAATTATAGCATAATTTTGTCGTGTTATTCCAAGTTTTATCAAAATCGAATACATAGTTCAATTACAGGGACAATCAAAACTGTTCCTTTACATTACGGTCAATAGGGAAAAATGTTTCAAATGAATTTTAATGGTGTTACACTCATTCGAACATAAAAAAATTGATATGCATCTATAAAGTACATATTATAATATACATTTTGCGTAATCTGTGGTGCAAAGAAACTTTGTTATTCATTTATAAGGCCACACAAAAGTATTCCATTACATAATGGTTTAGGGAGAACATTGTTTGGTGCGCGTTTTAATTGTAATTAACTATTTACAATTTTATGAGATTGATATATGAGAGTGATATTTTTAAAACTTCATTATCGTACGAACACACCTCATTTTCTACGCTTCACGTGCAATTTCCAACGTGTTATTCTCTAATTAAGGAAATCCCAGCAAAGAATAAATTAAAGTTTTATTATTGTTGGTGTTGTGTAATATGTCATGGTTTAGACACAGAAATATTTTGTATAAGAATGGTAATAAATATTTTTTTACTTATATTTGAATCATATTATCCGCAAAATAAATAAATAAATAATAAAAAGTAATAATAATAAAAATAATTTTAGAACATGCAAAAACAACTGTAAATTGTTTTATAAAAAAATTCTATTTTTGTAAAAGATATTTGAGTGGGCGAGAGGTTATGACCTCTCAACTGGCAGACGGCAGGCGCTGAGTTCGAATCCAATCGCGGCCATCGGCCTAGCCGTTCGGTGTTTTCGTGGTTTTCTTCAAACCTTGCGTAAGTACGGGTTAGGTTCCCTTAGAAAAACATCCACGAAGGGCACCCCCCCATAGGCCTATATCCCTGGAGCAGAAAATCAGCCGACTTAAAATAAACCAAACCTCAAAGATATTTGAAGCATGGGAAACACAGTCTAATATTGTCTTACCTATTTCTCAGGATATTTTAGTAAGACTGAAGAATAAGTAAATAAACAGACAAGAAACAAAGTAAGAAGAAAGAAAAAGAAATCTGTAAGTGTCAATAATGGCAATAACAAATACATTCAGAGGACAAAATTTGACACGATGACAAATATCAGCAATGAATATCCCCTTATCGATAGTTGCATCTTTTTTATTATCTTATAATAAAGGTAATTGCAGCAAAGAATAAATCAACGTATTTTTGTTGGGTTTGTTGTTTTTAACACTTTCCAACAAATTTGAAAAGTGTTTATGCATTCGGTTTGTCTGGCCGTCTAACTCTCGGAAATATAATCGGATTGCCATGAAATTTTTGGACGTTTTCCCTAGCATAAACCCTGTTGAAAATGGAGTTTCTACCATGATTAGTTTATTTACAGGGACACTCAAAAGTTTTCCATTACATTACGGCCTATGGGGAAAAATCGTTTCAAATGAATTTTAAAGATGTAACATCCTGTCAAACATATTCAATTTTACATACGTCTACGAAGTGCGCAAATATATACATTTTGTAAAGTTTGCAATGAAAAGAATTGTTATTGTTCATGTGCAGGGTCACACAAAAGAACTCCATTACATAATAATAAAAAGGGGGGGGGGGAATTGCTTGCGACATATTTTATATGTGGTAAGCGATTTCATGTATAATCTAATTGATATACGTCGCTGAGGCTTATTATGAGTTATTTTATGCATAATACAAAGTGCATAGCATTTACAGGGACACACAAAAATTTCAAATAGTATATTATTATTATAGTATATTATAAGTATTGTATATTATAGACGGTGGCTGTTGGATGTATGAAATACATTTTTAATTATGATATGCGCTTTTAAGTTTCTATAAATATATACATACAATATGGTGTATATAAATGCGAATAGTTACACACTTTAGATATACAGGGTTGCATGAAAGGTCTCGGAAAGGTTATTAAATATGAGCGTAATTTATTTAAAGGTGGTTTT
Source organism: Maratus speculifer (assembly GCA_964019185.1). Taxonomy (NCBI): domain Eukaryota; kingdom Metazoa; phylum Arthropoda; class Arachnida; order Araneae; family Salticidae; genus Maratus; species Maratus speculifer. The sequence continues at coordinate 188,488,562 of OZ025301.1, forward strand.
TAAAAAAGTTATGCATTTTTACTTTCAACTGAATTGAGTTTACTAAGAAATGTTTGTAGAATATAGATAAAACGACATACAGGGTCACGCAAAGAATAAGATACATGGTCGGCTTTGGATGATAATTTCAGGAAATGTGATTTAAGTAATTTTATGAGTCTTTTTGTTTGAACTAAATTTTAAGAAAATGCTTTTGTCTATTTCGTGTATATATATGTGAAATACACGGCTGAACAAAAGTATTTAAGTATGATTCCATCTACTAGTATTAATTTCAGAAAGGAAAATGTCATCCAGTTACGTGTTTTCTTGCTAAACCAAATTTCCCCATTATATAGTCTATATATAAACCGACAGATAAAATGCAGGGTTGTTCAAAATTATTTGAATACATATTTGGCTATGAACAGTAATATCTTATAGCCCTAAACAACGAAGTTTTGTTAATTATTTCAGGAAATGTTGGAAAGCGTTTTATAATCTATGTTTAACGCATGATTTTTCGTAGATGTTTAATGTGTCATGGGTTGTATAAATAAATATTTTGTATAAGGATGTTTATAAATATTTTATCACTTATATTTGAATAATACCGTCTGCAAAAGATTCATCTAATTTTAGAACAAGCAAAAACAACTATAAATTGCTTTATTGAAAAATATTATTTTTCTCAAAGATGTTTTAAAGTATGAGAAAGATAGGCTAATATTGCCTGAACTTTTTCTCAAAATATCCTCGTAAGATTGAAAATAACAAAATAAATAAATAAAAAATAATGAGAAACAAAAAGAAATCTTCAAGTACTAATGATGCAGTCAAAAACAAAGTTTGACGCAATGAAAATATCAGCAATGAATATCTCTTAATGTATAATTGCATCTTTTTTATCCTCTAACAAAGGTAATTGCAAAAAAGAAGAAATGAAAGTATTTTATTTATTTAATCTGTCATGGGTTGGGCAAATAAATATTTTGTATAAACTTCTTAATAAATATTTTGTTACTGATGTTCGAATGATACCGTCTGCAAAAGATTCATTTAATTTTACAGCAAGCAGAAACTGCTGTAAATTGCTTTATTGAAAAATATTATTTTTCTCAGAGATTTCTTTCAGTATTTGAAAGATACAGATGTCAGAACTTTTTTCTCAAATTTTCTCGTAAGACTAGAGAAAAAGTACACAGACAAAAAATAAAATAAAAAGAAAGAAAGTAAAATCTACAAGTGTCAATGATCGCAGACAAATATACTAGACAAAGAGCAAAATATCAGCAATCAATATCTTTTTATCGATAAGTGCATTTGTTTTTCGCTGTCAAGCTTAGAAAAGCAAAAAGGGAAGTTACATTCGAATTTTTAAAACACGTCATGAATTAAACCGTCAAATATTTTGTATAAAGAATAAATGTTCCGTTTCTAATACAAATAAATATGAATAATTTTTTAATCATTTAAAGAAGATTTAACATTTTTAAACCATAAAACAATTTCAGTTGATGAAAATAATATGTATAAATTATAAAGTAATCATTTAAAAATGTTTAAAAAAATTCATCACTCTTTTAATGGTTGTTAAAAATTAAATAGTTACAAAGAGATAACTTTAAAGTCTTTTCCTAAACTGTGAATCGAGAACCTTGCGTGCAAAATATGTGAACAACTTCTCATATTTTTTTCCTAAGATATAGTATTTTGTAAACTCGAAGTAAACCTGGATTTCGTAAACTTATTTTTAATTATAATAATTTAATTTAGTTTTCAAAATCAGTTAATCATCCAATTTTACGCAAAACTGAAATAATTTGAATTTTTCGAGCAATTTTGAACGACTGTATCATTTATTTTTTACACAATTTGTTTCTAACCGTCCTGGAGTTTGAACCCGAGACCTCTTGACAGTAGAAGAGCAAGCACCCTACTGACTGAGCTATAAGAGCTCTTGCTACTTCGTTCAAAATATGTCTTTTATGATTCAGCGGGGAAAAATCGATAAAAATCCTGACCAAATCGGAGGAGATGATTTTCCCCTTTGTAAATTATTCTAAAAAATAATAAACTAGGGTTTATATATACATATTAATAAAATTGCGAAATAACTTTATAAGTGTGTATTTATAATTGTAAATTTTAAGAAAGATAAAAGTATCTTTAAATAAAGACATAATCCTTACAGGGAATTATTATATATATTATAAGGGAAATGTCGGTAAAATTAGACCGAAAAACTCGATGTAATGCATTTTAACTAAGAACTAGTATAAATTTACAGAGATTCTTGCCCTTTTATCCGTGTTTTTACAGAAATTTTTAATAGTTGTACTTTAATAATATTATGAAACTTCATGAATTGTAAATTAAAAGGGATCACTGAAGTGCATAATATGTTTTCTTGAGATTAAGTTATCTATGCAATTAATCGCGCCTTTACAAGAACGCACAAATTCATGTATTGCAGGTTTGTGCAACATTTCGCAAAGTAGGGGGGCGCATGCCAAATCTTCGAGTACAATGAAGGATACCATTTTAAACCTGTCTCAAATCATGTACGAAAACTATATCACAGTTTTAGTAGCTATACATATGTGCAAATGCATTTAACTATAAAAGATATGAGCCTCTACGGAAACTTCATGTAAAAAAAACCCCTCATAATAAATGCAAATCATTTTTAATTTTAAATTATACATTTTCCTTTAAAGAGCTATCTATCTCAAAAATACTTATTTGAAAGGACTCAGAAGATTAAACTTGACTTTTTATTAAAATACAAGGTAATCAGCGATACTGTTAGATTTTTTTCGGAACACAAAAATACATGTGTTTTATTTTGCGGGTACAAATTTACTGCTATAAATCTACGGAAATACTGACAGTGATTAATTCATGGGTTAGTCCAAAGAGAAAGCCGGAATGAGCTTTCATAGATGAAAGAAATTTCTCAATATTTTATTGATTAAAAAAAATCCTTTCAAACTTCGAACACCTAAGAGAGAAATTAGCGGCCTTTTTCCTATCTTGTCAAATAGCAAATGGGCTTGTGAAACAACATCAATAACAAAATAAAAAGGTAACCTTTCATGCACGAGAGAAGGGTAAGGGGGAGCTTTTTATCTACATTTTACTACTTAATGTATTGCAAAATGTTATTGCTAACTTTTACATTTTCCATCACCATAATTTACATAAAATATTGCAAGAAGAATAATTAGAATTTAATGAAAAACGCAATAACACATGATTATTTTTACAAAATACGTTTTATTTTTAAATGCGTGCATTACACTTGGGGGGGATTTTAAAATATCTCTCAGGTAAATGTCAAAGATTTTCAATAAAGTATTATTTAAAAGAGAATTGTATTTTTTAAAAATGCTAGTAATAGGAAAGTTTCAAAAAAGCTTCATGAAAATCATAAAAGTGCCCATGGCGTCACATTGAACATTCCTGTGTTAGGACCAATAACCATCGATTTCATTGTATGAAAAATTGAGTGGTAAAATTGGAAAGAGTTTATAATCTGATGTATAAGTTTGTCACCTTTCTTTTTGTATCTCTAAGCTATTATCGAAAAACAAAATGTATATTTCTACTTCAAATTTCTGCTGCGCGTCTCTATAAAAATACGATTGATTCTATACAGTCTTTAATCTCAAGAAAACATGTTGTGGTATATACTGAACAATCTTTTTTGTTTCAAAATATTTAAAACATCTTTATGTTACTAAAGTAGATCGCAGACGATTTTCCTCCAAAAATCAGAATGGACCGTTATTTTTTTGTTTTTTGTTTTTTGGCTTGAGGCTATAAAAAACCGCAATTTTGCCGATTGTGACGTCACAAGAATAATTTTCATTATACTTACCGCACTTAGATGATTATTGAAAATTTCATTTACATTTAAAATATAAATAGTTTAGCCTTTGTTTCCAAATAATAATTCATAAAGAAATGCACTCTATTCTGTTTTTTGGCTCGAGAATTGCTATTTTACCAATTGTGACAGGAATACAGTCCATATGATTGAATCATTTTGTACGTCCCTTTAAACGAACTATAAATACTACCTATTCAATTTTCCTGAGAATGCATGGTTTTGTCCACTCATGAATGCATATGAATTGCATTAATGTAATTGCTTAAAGTAATGAAGCATAATTAAACTGCATCTGATATTAATTTTCTCCATAAGCAATAGTATAATGGAATTCCTTTATGTATCTCTATAACAATAATAATAATCATACTATTCATTTTTAATGCCTAATATTCTAAATTAAACCTCACATTCATAAACACATCTCATCAATGTCGGAAAATATCAAAAATTGAGGTAAATACACTGGGGTTACAAAAATTATGGGAAAGCACTACAAAAATATATAGATGGCTGTAGTGTCGCTTACAAATTGTATAAATTGTCAATACCTGGACAGAATTCTTGTTTGTGTTCAGTTGGTTCGTGAGAAAAGGTTGATTATTGGATTATGGCCACACGACGAGAATTAACGGATTTCAAACGTGGTACGCTAGTTGGGGCAACACGCAGATGACATTTTATTTCGAAAATCGTTACAGAATTCAACAATCCGAGATCCACAGTGTCAAGATTGTGCCGTGAATACCTAAATTCAGGCATAACCTCCGAACATGCACAATGCAGTGGTCGACCGGGGTCACTTAACCGAGAACAGCAACGTCTGCTTAGACTCGTCAGTTTGAACAGACAAGCAACACTGCGTGAAATAACCACAGGAACGAATGTGGAATGTTTGATAGACGTGTCCGTTAGTACAGTCCGGCGAAACTTGGCTTTCATGCGCTACAGCAACAGAAGAGGGCCTCGGATGCCATTACTAAAACGACATCGCCAACAGCGGCACCCCTGGACTGCTGACCGAATCAGTTGGATCGTAGAGGACTGGTAAAAAGTGGCTTGGTCAGATGAGTCACGATTTCAATTGGGCACAGCTGATGGAAGTGTATGAGTGTGGCGCAGATCTCATTAAACCATGGACCCAATTTGTCAACAAGGGACTGTGCAAGCTGCTTGTGGCTCCATAATTGTGTGGGTTGTTCTTGCATGGAATGGTTCCTTTGGTTAAACTGAACTGAGGGTTAACTGAAAATGATTACGTTCAGCTACTGGGAGACCACTTGCAACTATTAATGGACTTCTTTTACCTAAATAATGATGGAATTTTCCAGGCTGACAATGCGCCATGTCATCGGGCCATACCTGCTCGCGATTGGTTTGAGGAACATTCTGTATAGTTCTGTTAGTATAGTATAGTAATTATAGATCCAGCTGATGATTTGTCCACCATGATCTCCCTAAATGAATCCCATCGTACATTTATGGGACATAATCGAGAGATCAATTCGTGCGCGAAATCCTCCACCGGCAGCACTTTTGGAATTATGGACGCTTAAAGAAGCTGCATGGCTATTCTCCTGAGGACTTCCTACGACTCATGGATTCCATGCCACGTCGTGTTGCTGCACTTCCCCGGGAAAACAGACGACCGACACGCTATTAGCAGGGTATCCCATGACTTTTGACACCTCAGTGTAAAAGGAATTATATTTTCGATTGAAATTTTAAAAGCAAATATTGGTTTAAGAAAGATAAATATATTCATTTTTATAAGGCAACAACAATAAAAAAAATTTTAATGCTTATTTACTTAGTAATTACACAATAATTCTTTTTAAGAATAATTTACGTTGTGTAATAGTACTAACACCAAATATTTAATAACTTATATTTCAGAAATCTAAAAGTTGATGCAACGATTAGTGTATTCAAGGTAATAAGATTTAGTCGAAGCAAATTTTATAGGAAAAAGAATTAATCCTTTCTCTGAATAGAATTTTTTCCGCTGAAATAACTCATATAAGATTAAATTTTATTCAAGTAATACCGAAATACTTCTTTGAATTACTGTAGGACAGTTTAAGAATCACTGATTTGGCGTCTTTCTTGCGTTGAAGAACTGCTGAATTTCCTTAAAGTAAAACAAAGTTAAATAAAATGTTGTAAAATAAATAAGTGTTGCAGTTTCATAGAGGTACCCCTTATTTTCGAGTAAGTACTTCTTTATGATCAGTAAATCCAAAAATACTAGTTTTGTTTTAATCGTTAAATGTCACAATGACTGTCACTCAACTTTCCGTTTAGGCCGGGTCAGTGTAAAACATTGTATAATATATATATATATATATATATATATATATGAGGAGCCCAGAAGCCAAGGGGTATAAGTGACAAAATTGAAAAAATTGAGTTAAGTGCACAGGCTATCTGGATATATGTCTATTTATTTGTAGGTAAAGAGTTAAGAGTGATTTTTTTCATTATGTACTGAGTTATAGGGGTCAGTTACTTAACCTCTTTCCCAAAACTGTGAAACGTGTGGAGGCCTAGGGGTATAAGAACAGTTGTGTCCGTTAACGTCTATATAGCAGAAGCGCTACCAACGACATACAAACCAATTTGCTTTTTTATGCATTAAATAAATGCATTTTAACTGTTATCAAGTAAGAAAAATCATGCGTTAAGCATGGATTATGAAACACTTTCCAACACTCCCTGAAATCTTTAAAAATTTTAGCTATTTAGGGTAACAAAGTATTACTATGCATTTCCAAATATGCATTCTGATACTTTTGAGCAGCCCTATGCTTTATTGGTCGGTTGATATATACTGTATAAGGAGAATAATTAGTTTAGCAAGAAAACACATAATAGTTTGAAATTTCTCTTTCAGCAGTTTATACTAATAGATGGAAGCATATTTGTATACTTTTGTTTATTCTGTAGTTTATCTTGAACCTTTATTATACGCCAGTATTTAGCTGAAATTTACCTCAAACTAAAACACACTTAAAACTTCTGAAATCACATTTTCAGAAATTATCATCCATCGATGACCATGTATAAAATTTTGTGTGTGATCCCATTTATCATTTTATCTATATTTTACAAGCATTTCTTGGTAAACTCAATGCAGTTCAGCATAAAAATACATGATTTATTTAAAAGCAATCTTTAAATAAAGTACGCTCATATTCTGTAACCTTTACGAGTATTTTTGTGTAACCCTGTATATGAACTATAGCATTTATACAAGTCATATAACATGTATAAATTTAGTGAAACTTAAAAGTGCAATTCATAATTAAATTGGCATTTCGTCCATCCATCAATCATCATTGATAATATATACAGTACTTCGGATAGAATATACTATTTAAAATCTTTTTTGTGTCTCTGTAAATACGGTGTACTTCATATTATACGCAAAATAACTAATATTAAGCCTCAGCGATATATATGAATTTTATTATACATGAAAATAAGTCGCAAACCTCTTTACCTCTTTGTCATTAGGTAATGTAAATCTTTTGTATGGTCCTATAAATAAATAATAACTATTCTTTTCATCTCAGATTTTATAGAATGTTTCTTTTGGTGCAATTCGTAAATGCATATAAATTTTAATATGTGATAAGGTGTAACATCTTTCAAATCCATTTAAAACGATTTTTTCCCATAAACTGTAATGTAATGGAAAACTTTTGATTGTTCCTGTAAATAAACTAATCGTGTTAGAAACTTCATTTGCAATAGGTTTGTGTTGAGGTAAACATGAATAATTCCCAAAAATTTATGGGCAATCCGAATACATTTACGAGAGTTAGGGCACGGACAGAAGGGCAGACAAATTAAAATCATATTCACTTTTCAACTTTGTTGGAAAGTGTTAAAAAATATATAATTTCAATGTTTCAAAATTTAAAATAAAATTTTAAAACTTACATTAGAACAAAAAATTTCTTTCATTCATTTATATCAACAACGTTCATAATTTTTTTTTTCGTAAATTCATTTTTTATTTCATAATTTTTCCTTCTTTAGAATTTATATTAAAACAAAATTGTGTCCTTTCATTTACTTGTATAAACATTGTTCTTAATTTTTTCATAAATACAATTTTTTATTTCATAATTTTTCATTTCTTGTGCTCATTCGGCACTTGTATCTTTTAGTTTCCAAGCACTTTTCATTACTGCTTGGAAGCCAAGGGGTACAAGTGCCGAATGACGATAAACATTGCTTAATTATAAGTAAAAAGAAAATTTTTATTCCACTTTTTTTTGAACAGTTATTGAAATAAGAGTTCAAAGATCACTAAGAAGTAAGCAAAAGTTTCATAGCTCAATTCGTTGAATTACAATTGATGTTTAACTTTGAACTCAATTTACTCGAGATCTAAATTTTGTCACTTGTACCCCTTGGCTTCTGGTCTCCTCATATATAGTTTTAAGTATTTTTTTAGAAAAAATAATCCTTTAATAAAAAAATTGTAAATAAATTTTCAGTAATTACTTAAAACAATATATTTTTTCTTAGTTATATATCACATATTATATTTAAATTGTCAGTCAACGGTGACTGATGTGACCTAAACGGAAAGTTCAGTGTCAGTATCCGGTGACTGACATGGCACTGAACGTATTAAACATGCTTTAAATATATAACAGTTACTACTACAATTTGCATTAAGTTATGGAGCATAATGGCAACGACATTGATAGTAACACTATGTCACGAGATTTGGGCATTCTTTTACTATACATAAATACTATTAAAAATATTAATTATGCTTTTCAATTGTTCATTTGACAGACACAGCAGGTCATTTTGTTGCTATTGAAAGCAAAAACTTTGTAGATACTTTTTATATCTATTTTTTCAAAAAAAGACTTTGCTAGGAAACCACTGAATCACTGCCATTTCCGATATTTAAAGTAAGAAACGTTTCTATAAAATACTTAATTTAATAATAACATGCTATATAAAGTATGAATTGCAAATTTTATTGGAAAAAGAGTTAATCCTTATTTTGAATTGCTTTTTTTCCACTGAAATAAATAACATAAGATTAAATATTATTCAAGTAATACCGAAAATACTTCTTTGAATTACTTCAGGGCAATTTAAGAATCACTGATTTGGCGTCTTTCGTTGAAGAACTACTGAATTTGCTTAATGTAAAACAAAGTTAAATAAAATGTTGCAAAATAAATAAGGGATATGTTGCAGTTTCAAACAAGTATATCTTATTTTCGAGAAAGTACTTCTTTATGTTCAATAAATCGAAATATACCAGTTTTGTTCTAAATGTTTGACACGTTTAGTACTATGATGACTGACTCTGAATTTTCCATTTAGGCCGCTTCAATCAAAGTGCCCTCATAGCATGCATGGTCACAGTGACGTCACAATGACGTCACTGTGAGTCACTTTGGTTACATCACATCTGTGACGAAAATGCCACCACTCAGTGACGTCACATTGTGACTGAGATGTGACTTTCTTAAAAATTTTTAGAAAATTACAAATATTCTTCAAAACATGTTATTTACTTTAAAAAACATGTTTCTGGCAATTTAAATATCGTCGCTTTTGTCACAGTTTCGTCACAATGTTAATGTCTAAGTAGTCACAGATGACACACTTTTGACAAAGTGGTCACATTGTGACGTCACAAAAAAGCTCTAAAACGGCCATAACGACTTCACATTTTAGTCACTGTGACTTCACATAAATGTCACGTGACGTCACATCAACCATCGATGGTCACAAAATTGCAATGTGACTTCACAACGACGTTGCAGTGACGTGACCATGTCTTACGGGTGACTGACAGTGTAGAAGATGATATAAAATTATAAAAATTTATATTGTTTTAAGTAATTATTAAGAAAGTACAATCCTGTAATAAATAAAATTAAGTAAACTTTAAATATATTTTCACCAATTACTTAAAACAATGTAATGTTTTTAGTTTTATACCATATTTGAATTTTAGGTTTTCGGTATCCGGTAACTGATGCGCCCTAAACGAAAAAGTACAGAGTCAATCAACGGTGACACTAAATGTGTTAAATATGCATTACATGTCAAACAGTTTACAACTAAAAATTTTCATTAAATTATGGAAGCACAGTCGCAACAACATTGATAATTACACAATGTCATAAGATTTGAGTATTCTTTTAATAAAAACAAATAAATAATATTAAAAATTTTAATTATATTTTTTCAAATGGCTGTTTGACAATCACAGTCGGTCTTTTTGTTGCATTTGACTTAAAAACTTTTCGGACCTCTTTGTACCTATTTTTCAAATAAACTTTACTTCAAAACCATTGAATCACTGTGTTTTCCGACATTTAAAGCAAGAAATTTCTCTCTAAAATACCTAATTCAACAATTACATTCTATTTGTGGTGTCCCGTGCCTGGAACACTGATTTGCATATGAAATTTTCTTTTTATTGTTTCGTTCATTTGTCGAAATTCTATTCATATCACTTCTCGGTATGTCTGTTTAGAGGTCTATATCAAAAGCTGTTAAAATCTGTAAAGTTAGAGATTTGAAAATTTACATACTTATAGTTGAACACCTCCGAATATAATACAAAATCCGAAATATAATAAAAATTAAAAAAAAGATTTTATTTAAATTAAGTGAACTACACAATAAAAAAAAACAGATATTTTTAATAGGCAATTATCACCTTGCTAGCTAGTGCAAACCAACAGAGTAAAAAATGCCCAAGACGGGGATCGAACCCAATACCTTTGGAATAGCGCTCCAAGTGCCTTACCATTTAAGTTATGGGGACACTGCGCAGCATCGCTCTCTCTCATTCCGATTTGTTGGTAAGGCTGTGACAGCAGCACAAGATGGAAACGTGTATGCAAGTACACAAATCTGTGGATTAACGTGAGACACAAATAAACCCAGCAGCTGTGAATAAATATTTAACTATAATTAATCTTACAATTAATTATCAGCAGTGAATTTACGCTTCAAATTTTTGCATATTTTTTATAGGTGACTATTACCTTCATGTTAAGCATACAAATACGAGAGTGAAAAATGTCGAATAACGCGTCCTATTGGTTTGACGACACTGGTGCACATCCTTGCTGTTTCAATACATATTAGTTATCACTAGACTTGTCCCCGTTATTTCATAAAAATCAGGGGCTGTTTAATTTTAGCTTTATATTGTAAATATATTTACGTCTATTCCATTAATTATTTAAACTTAACTAGATAAAAAATTGAAGGCGAGTTTTATACGGCCTTATATAATAATACATTTATTAAGCTGTTGATAATCAAGCTAATGCTTAAAAAATTTCATCTATTTAATAATAAGTGGATTATAATCAAAATATTCTTTCCAGATTTGTATTAATCAATAAACAGTCGACTCTCGTTAATTCGAAATCGGATAATTCGAATCTTCGCTTAATTCCAACAAAACATGCAGTCCCAAATTTTTCAATGGCAGAATAACGTTAAAAACATTCACTAATTCGAACTCATTTTCTCTTGACTTCGTTTAATTCGAACTAAAGAGAATTCTGATTTTTCATTTTTCTTTTTTTACTCACGGATTTCAGATCATTTGAATAACTTTCTTTCTTTGATTTTTGAGAAAATTGTTCCGAATTAGTCTGCATATAGTCCAATGCATTTGATATCCACTTTCTTCGTGCCCCCTCTGTCCGTCAGTGACACATCAAAAATTTCTTCCATTGTGCTTGTTTCTAATCATTTAATTAGTTTATGTATTTATACATTCTAATTTATTATTAAGTCATATTCTATTGATAACAGACGAAAGAAATTAAAAAAACACTATATCAGTAATTCCTTTGTAATAATACCATATTAAGCATGTTTTCCTTTCATTTTTTCCATAATTCGAACTTCGGATAATTCGAACATTTCTTGTGGTCCCGACGAGTTCGAATTAACGAGAGTCGACTGTATTTTGTTCTTTGATAATATATTCAGTTTTAAATACTTCTTCTCAGTTAATTATTTATAATAAAATCTTTTATGACAGAGTAATTATTCTTCATGTAAGTCATTTAAGTATACATTTAGTGTTTTGAATCACTAATAAATTTATTCTTTTAATTCCTAGAACTTTTCTCTTTCATAATATTTCTTTGAGATTGTAATTTAAAGACGGATTTGAGTAATTAGTGATTACATTAATAATTTTTTTTTCTGTTTTGTCACGTCTGGATAAATGTAATGAATTTTTATATGCATTAATTAAATCATTTTTTGTTCAAATCAGTATAAGCAACTGGATTAATATTCCAAAGTTGAGAACAAATAAAGTGAAATAAATTACACACAGTGTGTTAAAACCAGTTATTTGTAATAAATTTGTTCCAATTTCTGTCAAAAATCACTATATAAGATAGATATTTTAATTAAGTGTTACATAATCAATGTATGTTTATTCAGTAAATTAGATACCCATGGTTTTTTTAAGGAAAAAAAATCTAAAAATCTAAAAATCTTAAAAAAAAAATTCTAAAAATCTAAAAAAAAAAGTTCTTATTTTTTAAATATTTTTAAACTTTTCTACCAATGACTTCGCCCGTAATTAAACAGATACCTATTTGATATCCGTTTTTGAATTTCGGTTAGAATTGTAAAATCGATGTCAAAAATTTCAGTTTTTTGCTACTTCCAGTTGGAGATGACTTTATAAGCTTATTTATTTAACATAAATTGAATGCATTCGTAATTCCCAATCGAATGGCTATATTTGTTTCTTCTGTGACAATTTGGAGATTAAACTCCCTTTCTCTTTCTTGAATTGGCCAATTGCGTATTATTTTTAGATAACATTCTGAAATACTAACCGTTCTCGATATATTTTACTTTGATGACCAAATAAGCAGTGGTGTTTTTAATGGACAAAACGCATTCTTTTTGTAAGCACATTCTTCGATTTTATGCAACCGGGAAACGAAACAAATTGTTCAAAAATGAGCACGAGAATTTTTATCTTATTTTTGAGAAAGATATTGTTAACATACTATGCAGTTACACAACTATCTATAAAAACTCGTTTATAAGTAAAAAGTTGTAGTTAGGTCCCTACAGTTGATTTTTAACATTTATAAGTATTGTGCTTATGAATTCGATTCGTCAGTCTGGCGTATGTTTCTTCGTACTCTGATTCTCGTAAATACAATCGTATTCAAAAGTAATGGATATACGTTTATGAAATTCAGTGTAACATATTTGTCATTGAAAATGTTGTGGGTGCACGGAAAAAAATGTCTATTGAATATAGCCACAGCGAAATTTTTGGTTGAACTGACCAAATGTTGTTGAGACTGATTATTTTATTTTAATCGTGCAATAAATTTTTGTTGAACTGACAAAATGATTTTGTCAGCCCGACAAAATCTATTTGAATGAGGCAAAATTTGGATCACAAAATTATCTTTATTGTTTTAACAAAATTGTTCTTTTGTCCAGCATTTATAGTTTGTTCATCAAAAAAAAAAAAAAAAAAAAAAAAAAAAAAAAAAAAAAAAAAAAAAAACCTCAAAAGTTGTTTATTATGGTGTATGGAAAAACATAGTTTGCAGTACATGTTAGTGTTGTTATGATACCTCAAATATAACTAAATTCATATGTATCATTGAGGTGAATTACACCATGCTTCAGATATAATGTAAAGTAAGAAGCATTTATATTTCATTTACAAGCGCACCCAAAATAATTCCATTACACTATATTCAACGATGCAAGGAAATTCTTTCAGAGACTGTGGGTTATGTTACGCTACATTTAACGCAATGAAATTGATTTGCATTCCGGATTTGTTCTACAATACGTGTTTTATAGATTACATGATAATTAGGACTTCGCATATTGAGGTAGTCAAATAAACTATAAAACGCTGATGTTGATTCCTTTTAAATAATTTATGTATAAAATAAAGCAGTGGATATCGTCCATTTACACCCACTGAAAAAATTTCTGTCACGGTGCAAACTATGAGAGATAATTGCTGGAAGTGCGTGTTCATCTGTGATGTTTAGCCTTAATAGGCAGGGACTGACAAAAGTTTAAGTTCTTAGGCTGCTGGAAAACTTCTTAGGATCAAGCTTGAGGAATGCCAATCATTTCTCTGAATTTCAGCCAATCATTTCTCTAACATGAACGCATTCACTACAAAATGGAGCGATGGCTAATCATAATCGAATAGCTATTTCTTGAGTGATATGTGTCATTTTGCAGTAAACAAGTTAACTAACTATTCAATAAAAAAATCGTACTGAGCAAAAATTTTATAAAAATACCATTGTAAAAATTAAATAGCAACAAAATAGGAAATTAAATATTAAAACAGTAGGCAAATTAATATCCTTACAATTAATTCCCAACAAAAGAATATATATTTAAATTAAAATTCCTTTAAGATTATGAGTTAAAATACCTTTTGTCGATTGAATTTTTAGGATTGAAATCCTTTAAAGATGGTTCATTTAAGTTTATAAACAGTAAACTGACTAAAACATTAGTCGCCCGGGTGACCCGGCGGCTGGAATTTGCCAAATCCTGTCAATAAGTGAGTTGTGAAATGTCATTTCAACTGTCAGATGATATAGAGAGCTGGCTAATCATAATCGTATTCAGCTACGTTTTGGAACCGGTTGAAACCGGCTCTAAAATTTAAACTTTCATAGTATTAAAAGTATATAACCAAAATCGAAAAAGTAAAATCTAACCCGGTTGTAGATCATCCTTAGCTATCCTATGCAAAACAAATCATGTAAAAATACTAAAATTTGTACAAGATATTTGAAAATAATGCCCCTATAGACATAACATTCTCATCCAGATTTTTTAGAGTGAGTCTTGTGGCCTCTCAACGGTACATAACTTTCTAATTGTACTGTTCAATAATGTTAATTTTGTGGTTATTAATTGGCGTCCCAGATGCCAGTGTTATACTGTAACAACAGCATTTTTTTATTTTAATGTTGGAAAATATTTCATAATTTGTGTCTGGTCCATAATTTTTCATTCTTGTATAAAGGTACAGTGGACTCTCAAAACTATATTTTTAAAATTGTCAATGAATTTTAAAAAAATTTCTGAGTCATAGTATGTATATCTCTTGTTTCATAATATTTGTTAAAAATATATTCAACAGTTTTTGAGATACAGATTGTTTTATTTTTGAAGTAACGAAAAATGGCAATATTTCAAAATGCACCATGCGAAACCAGTTTTCACATACTTTCCATACTTTCCAAATTATTCCATAACAACCCTTTCATACATGCAAATAAATGTCACAAAGCATTTTTAGCATATTACTTGTAAAACATTAAAAAAATTATGTTAACTTAATTTTTTTGCATTTTTCGTTAGAAAATCACTACAAATTCCATATAACTGACATTTTAAAAATTTAAATGCGTCCAAGCAAGTTTATTTCTAGTAACATTTGTTAATACATATATGGACAGCATTTCTTTAAAAAATCTGAAAAATTGGCCATAAAGAATTTCGCATGGAACATTTTGAAATCATGAAAACGATGAAAATATTCAATCTGAGAAAGACAAGTTTTTCGTAACTACAATGGTTATATTTTCCTACTGACACAGTTTCAGTTACATATAAGGGATATAATATCATTTCTAGCTTATATGTAAGTGTTTTATGTTTGTATGGTAAATTCACATAAAATGTGTGGCTTCACCAGTAATTCATAAAATGACATAAAGTATCTGAATTTTAAAAAATCTTCTCAAAACTAACTTCTTTATTTTCCGATGAATTTTTTAAAATTTATCTAGAAATATTCATTGTATAAATACCCTTATTGTATAAATTTTTGTAAAATATATTAAATATTTGTTGAGAAATAGAGATTTTTTCATTTTACGCTTAAAAGTTTCGGTACAAAAAGCAATTCCTCTAAATACATTGTAAACAAACGCTAAAAGGAACAGTTAAAAGTTACAGTTAAAGTATTGTTTTGTGAAATCACAAAATTAATAAGTATTCAGTGCAAAATAATAACATTGAGTAAGTTAAAACGAAAAACTAAGCTAAATTTTATAGTTGCGAATCAGCGAAAAAGTAAACAAAGTGGCGTGACAGAATCAGCTGATTGGACAAAAATGTTTGTAACTCCAGTAAAAATAGTTGAAATTGAAAAATTCTTTTTACATTCAATAGCAGGGAGTTCATATTATGTTATTCTTCTAAAAATGAAAATTCGACAATTTCATGATTTTTTGCGATTTTGAAAGTCTACTGTACCCTTAAATTATAACCAGAACAATTCGAAACATTCAGTATAATTATTTTACCCTTCAATGTCGTTTTTTTAAAATTTAGAAGACCTTTTTTTTTAAGTAATAAATCTCCATTTAAACACTAATTCTAAGAAATAACGACGTGTGAACAATTTTCTTCCTTTGATTTTTGGCAATTTTACAATCTTTTTTTATGCTTACAATCACTAAAGAAATGTTTTAATGTTATTAATTCGGAGCTTCCATTCATTTATTATTTTCTGGGTAAGATTCGCTGTGTAATCTTAAAGAATAACAATCTATGTTAATTAGGAATAAAGCTCTTTAGTAAACTCGAATAATATAATATGGTAAATATTATGCAGATAAAAATCCAAGAAGTAAAAATAAGTAGTATAATCTATCGTATTCAGTCATTCGTAATTATTTCGAGGCTTCTTTTTATTTGTAGATGTGTTGTAAACTATCAGAATATACATAAAGCTATATGTTCCAACTTATCTTTTTTCTGTATAACCTATCTAATATATATAAAAGAAAAAAAAATAGCACATATTCTAGTTCAAATAAATCCTCTTCAACAAATAATAATAACAACAATAATAATAATAATAATAATAATAATAATAATAATAATAATAATAATAATAATAATAATATCGGAAAAGTTACTTTTGGAGGATGAACTTTTTTAAACGTATAAATTAAGTTTTCGATCTTAGGTTTATATCTCCACCACTATTTTGTCTTTGATAATCAAGCAATGAGGTGCGTCTCTCTTACATGCAATTACTCCAGGAGGCGGCAGCACAGAAAATCACCACATCGAGTTCACGGATAAAAAATTTAGGATTAGTTAAATCTCGATTCGCATATTAAAATGCAAACGGTCTGCCAAGTCATACCTTCGTGTAAAACACCTAAAAACCCGATTTTTGAGGTTCATTTTAGGATTTCCATTATGTTTTCCTGCCCCCAATACTCCATGTTTTCACACCTTTCGCTGCAGGATAGCACAATATAAAACCTAGATTTTCATCCGTGAACTCCACAAGGTTATTGTATGTGCTTCATAGCACAATTGTAAATCTGTAGTTAATGAAAAAGATAAACTTTTCCCCTCTAAACAGTTTACAAAACTAATACAGAGCTGACGATGTTAAGAGTTTTTTAAATATTTTTTTACAGTCAGCATTTTAAAACGATAATAACTACATCAAAGATTAGTGAGCGCCTACCACAATAATTATTGTTTTGGAATTGTGATTGACGAAAAATAATAACTAGTCGGATTTGGCAATCCTAGATCTTTTTTCTATCTCACACATGTTAATACTTCCAGAAAAATGAAACATAGCAGCGTCACCGGCTGAGTAATTACACCAAAATTTTATCTGCAATAAATTATTTTAAGTTATAACTGAATCTAAAATTTAATGAAAATCCGTGTTTTAGTACCAGAGATAGAGTCACCACTGAAATCGCAAAAAAAACTGGATAGAAGTTCCAACGGTTGAGTGATTTACTCCAAAAACTAAAAAATAGTAACTTATATAAGGAATTAACAGGATTTAAAGTTATATGAAAATTCCTGCACTAGTTCCAGAGGTAGAGCTCTTTGCGATAATCATGAATAATGCTGCATAGCAACTCCCCTTTTAGGTAATTTTCATCAAAACTTAATCATATTATATTAAGGACTAACAAAATCTGACGTTTTATAAAAACCCGTTTATTAGTTCTTGAGATATAACCATTGTAGAAATAGTAGAAAGGCAGCATAGTAGCGTAGTCTGTTGGAAGATATACATAAAAAATTAATCATATCCAGCTTAAAGCAAGGTCTAACAGAATTCAAATTTTTGTGAAATTCTGTGCATTAGTTCGTAAAGTAGAACGCCTACAAAATTTATGTCACATACAGACAGAGAGATTGACAGACAGATTGACAGACGGACAGACAGACACACTCGCAGAGAGACATTCGCAAAAACAGAACTCGCAAAACAGGTTTTTTTAATCTCTGCCCCTCTACAATATGTAAATTCATCGAAAACCAGAAATCGAAGTTTTTCTCGAATTCAATACTATCTTTTTGTAAAGATGAAAGAAAGTAAAAAGAAATAACCACTATTGGCTATTGGCATCTCTGTGATAAGACACATTCACAACAGAAAAATTGGTTTGCCACACGCGAAAAACAATATGCATTTAAAACAACAATCTTCGTGGCAAATTTTTGCTATGATTCTATTTTTTTTTTCTTTTTTTTCATTTAGAAATAGTGGGAAGCAAAGTTATACATGTAAAAAAATAGTTTCCGCTGAAACATTACTGCCTTAGTGACGATGTAAAAAAATATTCATAAAACATATAAAGGTGATTGTAGGACATATTTTCTGTTAATTAAAGAACTTTTTACTGTAAGAAATTTTCGCACAGATGTCAAAGTCGCACCGATATGCCTGGCATACAATAGTAATTTTGTCTTGGGAACCCGACAATTTGTACAATAGTTTTGTGTTGTAGCCTGGTGGAAAATAGCGCGTGTGTTTACATTAAGTTAAACATTAAGAGTTTTCTAATAAAATAATTTGTGTACATTTGTAACTAACACTTGTGCGTTTTATAATAAAGTTTTTTTGTAAAAAAAAGTGTATCATAACAAGCAAAAGTAATATGTTATCTTCGCAAAATAAGCCAAACAGATAAACGGATTTTTTAATGCAAAAAATTGAGGTAAAAAAGGGAAAAAATCACTGGATCCGGGTGCATTTGAGACCTCTGTGCCGAAGTTTATGCTTAGGTTTACAAAATTTCCATGTTTAAACGGGAAAAAGGACATACCTAAAAATTCCGTTTCAAATTCGAATAATTATTATGCAAGGGTAACACTCGTGTCGAATGATGAAAATGCAGCTTTAGGTTGGAGGATTTCACATCATTTTTGTCTAAGATGTGGAAATTGTCTGTACAGAGAAATTTGGCAAATAAAAGCAAAAAATGTCCTAGTTTAACGAAATAAAATCAAAGAAAATAATTTTTTAAATCCGCAGATCTTTTAAAGTGTGTGTATTTCATTATCAGATAATTCCATATTAAAAAAAACTGATTGTGCCCACCTTAGCACACAGTAAAAATTTGGTGTAATGTTGCACCCTAAAGATTTGGGCAGTAATGCTGTCTCCAGTTTCATGCATTAATTTAACAGACATAACTGGCGTTATGTTACACCATAATAATGTGGAGTATGATATTTCGCATTATTGCGGTATAATATTTCATCAGTTAATTAGTTTAAAATGCGCCAGTAATTTTATCTCATAAAATTTCTCAAAGTACAGTATTTAGTTTTGGAATCCAATGTATTTTTCGAAAATTCTCTCCATTTTGCATTATTTTAAAGCAATAATATACTTTAAAAAGTGGTAAAACTCAAGTATTTTTTGTTCGGAATACCGAAGTGTTAATAGTTTTTCTTTTATTTATGACATTTTTCCAATCATTATATCGTACTATAACCCCCAAAAGGAATTTCTGAACCTTCATATCGCTCACTCGTAAGAAAAATGACACATCCTGCAAAAATTCATCTTGCATTTTAGCCCACTGATAGGTTTGTCGTAAATTTCTCTTGCTAAATAAGCAATTTTATAAGTGCAACTATGCGGAAAAGCACTTTATTACACTATGGGCGTATTCAGCATAACTTACCGGTTACTTACCGGTCACTTACCGATTGCAGACAAATACGAAATGAAAATCAAGGCGAAGTGTGACGTCAGCTACAATTCAATAGGATAGTTTTCATTGGTGCCACAATTCGCTTTCGTACTGCCCTACAATCGGTCGGTAACATTGGTTACTTTGATAAGTAGCATTGAACACGCCCTCGGTTTCTACTGATACATGAATACTGTGACCCAAATAAAAGATAATATATTTTAACTTAAGGGACAAAACTACCCATTTTATTCACCTTTTGAAAGAGATGAAAACTCTGTACAAGAGCAAATGACGATCATTCGTAATGGCTTCCTCCGCGAAGATGCAGGGGTCTAGGTGCTTTTGGTCCTGAATGAATATTTCCGGCGTGATTTCGGTCTATGATTTTTTCAGGTTACTTTTCAGGAAATTCAGGTATTTGGGGTTGATTGCATGGATTTTTTTGCTCCAGGAGCCCTCAAACAGCGTAATTGGGTTGTTGGGAAAAAGCAGGATTAACAGTTGCACACTCTGTTTTCCTTCAAACTATGAATTAAAATCAACAGAAATAACAATTAAACAACAAAAAAGCATAAGAAACGTGAATAAAATAATAGTTTGGCTCAAAAACGTGAAGAAAACATCAAACTAAATTTCTTTTTTATCACTTCACAGCATTTATGTGTCACCCCAGTGGCGTAGCTAAGGGGGGGCAAGAGGGGCGGCCGCCCCGGGCGCCGAGGTCAAGGGGCGCCAAACTGAGAGAGGTTTAAACTGAAATTATCTCGCATATTTTGACAATAAATAAAAAATGTTTTTTCCGTGTTTGTTATTTGTAAATGTTTTCTTGAGCAAAATATTTTATTGTACCCAAATAATGAGTAAAGAAAAAGCTTCTATAAATATTTCTATGAATGTTTCAAGACACTTGATACCTAAGTTTATTATGTACCTCAATTGACGCGCGAAATTATGAAATAGGGCGCGCCAAATTCAAAGGAACTTTGAGCCGAAATTATTTCGGATATTTTGACAGTTAATAAGAGTTGTTCACCTTTTCTTTTATGTGTGTGAAGATTTTGACAACATTCAGTGATGAATGGAGAGTCCATAATTGTCAATCGCTGTTGGAGCTTTCGAAAAGTCCTGATGGCGATTTAAAGTCCATTTCTGGTATCAAAAGATTTTTTCCTTTGTATACTAGCTAACTCGATCGTTGATATTTCCAAATTATCCGCGAATGATTAACTCTATTTATATTAAAATTTAATAAATAATCAAATATCTCAAAATGAATCTCTATGACTGTTGATATTTCCAAATATCTTTCGAATGATTAAATGCTTAATTTAATATTAAAATGTAAAAAAAAAAAAAAAAAAGAATCTCTCAAAATTTCTACGAATGGTCTATAAAATAAAAAAGTTGTAAAATTGACATTCTTTTAATTTTATTCAAGCAATCCAGCTTTAAAAATCCACGTTTTTAATGTTCATTTTTCTTTTAAAAATAATGGTTAAACATCGTGCTCTGCGTGCAAATAATTTGTTACATATATAATTGCATTTTCTCTTCTGGGATCCAGAGATGGAAAATTTCAATAGACCTTATAGGTTAAGACGTATACGACGAACTATAACATAATCTAGGGTGAAGCTGTATTTAAACTATTAGAAAAACACATATCGTCAAGCTGGGAGATCCGGAGTCCAAGAACTAACAAACGAATATGAATCATCCGAAAATTACTTAAATTCAATGCTCAGTCTGCAAAATAATTGTATTGTTCAATTTTTAATAGTGTGATGACTAAAGAATATTTTAGTTCCTGTTGTCTTAACTACCGTATTTCCCAACCAAACTCGCTTTATAAATGATCCACTGAAAGTGTTCAGAATATACACTTCTAAATAGCCTAAATATTGTCTAACGCATAAGATAATACAAGGCGTCGGCATGTTGGCATCAGTGAGCAAAGACATTCTAGAGCAGGCCCATATTGCTTTTGAGGATGTCCGGGTGAAAGCCCACTGTCTTCGGCAGCGTATACCGGAAATTCTTCACATGTAATTTTAACCACTAAAAAATCTTCTCTCCAATTTCTCTTTAAAAATGAATCTCTGGCATGGGTCCCCGTGCCTTCGGTGCCGCACAGCAGGCGTGCTGCGCACGCGCTTAAATATCTTAAAAGAATCATAAGATGACTAGAAAGAAAAAAAAACCCGCAAAAATCGGCCCATGAAATTTCGACAAAAACATCCCTAGTTGATGGAAGGTAGAACTACAAACTGTAAGAAAATCGAAAAATAACTTTAATGAGCAAAACCCAGTAGAAATTGTGTCCATAGTACCCGAGATAAAAGTGCGCCCTCTGCGCTGGAAGATGGAGCTGAAACTTCAATAATATCGTAAGCTAAGTTGAATGATTAAATTCCCGTTCAAATCTGGCCTATAGAATCCGAGAAAAGAATGCGCCGTTAATATTCAATAATGGTGGAAAATAAGTCTATATTTTGAAAAACATTGTATAAAATGTAAATAAAGAGGCGAAACCCTTGTTGACAAACTCCTAACTTATGTCATTGAACACTTGTCACAGAACACATTAATAATCTTTAATTAAAATTGATAAAACATTTTTAAATATTGGTTTCAGCATTTGGCTTCGTTTAATAATTAAGTTGATTGTCTACATGGCATACAATTTCTGATCCACTGATTTTCGAAAATTAAATGGAGGGGTCGGTTGGGAAAAGTTCTCTTTTTATTTCAGCTTTTAATGAATGTTCATCCCAGTGATACTTTCTCCGAATTTTTGTACTGTCCCATCAGTCTTTTCGAAAAAAAAATACGAAGGATTACCGCCCAATTTTTTAAATTTTCATATATGGATATAAAATACCTTTCTACATGCATTCTGAAATTTTCAAACCAATATTTTAATTAACTTTCTTAATTTTCGATGATTAGTGAAAAATTTTAATTTCTTCCATTTCGGCTGTAGAGCCAGGCTCAGATATGTGCACGATTTTGCCGTTTTCTGAAAAATACTATTAGAAGAAATCGTAAAAATTCAAGGGAATACACTGACTCGGATGCCACGCTCATTCACATTAATTTTACGCTAACACTTTATACTTATAGTGGTGCGAGTAGAATTTAAAAATAAAAATATTTTAAAAATAAACTTTGTACTCTGCACAAGCATATGTTACCAAAGCTCAAGTCTTTTTTGTTTCCCCATAAAAAAGTGGCGCTAACCGAATAAAATTCGTGTAAGAGATGTTGGTCCGGAAGCCACTTGGAAAATGTTATAGAACAGATAACAGTTTAAAAATTACCTCATTTTTTTATGAAACTAAATTTTATCCAAGTGTTTATATGTACTTTAACTCATGTGTTTGGTAAAATTGTGAAAGAACTTCACACAAGTTTGAAGTGCCTAAGTATTTTTTCTTTCTTAAAAAATCGTACTTTTCAGGTAAAAATCTCATTATCTCATAAAGTATTAGTTATTTTGATAATATATTTTGGTGGTAAAGCATAAGTATAAGATCATACACGGCAGACAATTTATAAAAACTTTATTTAGCTTCCGAGAAAAAAAAAACTGAAAATTTGACATTGCTCTGAAATGAAAAGATTTAGTCACAGAAAAAAACTGTTTGCATAAATCTTGAACACATTTCAGTGAATATGGATTTCAAATTTCACCAAAATCGGTCAGGTAGTTTTAAAGTTTTTTTCTATAGGATTGCACCCCGTCTTGACTTCCCATAAAGGTATATAAGAATCTCGACCAAATTCGTTGGACATCTTGATCCGCCATCCTGTTTTAAAATAACTGTCGCTGTACAATTTCAAAGTTTAAAAAAAAGGCAAAAATTATAAATGCAAATTTACTTGTTACATAATAGTTAGGTCTTGATAGAAGGATTAAAGAACTTTTTTGGTTTCCCCTCTATCTTAAAAAATGGATAAGTATAGCAATTTGAATTCTAATTGTGGCTGCCGTTTTGAAACAGTTTTTTTTTTTTTTTTTTTTTTTTCGTAATCGGCAATCATTTAAGTGTTTTCCTTGAAAAATTATTTTTATAGTTGCTATTCCCGTACGCTTAAAACAACACTCATATGCGCTAATTTTTTTTAATTTCCTGAATTTACTAAATTGGAATAATTCAGTATTGACAAAAACTAGAAATCTTCTATAATTAGGTTCTGTTTCGTGTGTTTGAATAAAATAAGCTGTGAAGTTATCTTTTCCAACTGGTACAAAAAACTTTTTTTCGTCTTAAAAAAAAAAAAAAAAAAAAAAAAAAAAAGAAAAAAAAGAAAAAGAAAAAGAAAAAAAGAAAAGAAAGAAGTTTCAATTTTTTTTAAGTTGGGGTGGGGGTAGGGGGGGGGCGCAAAATTTCTTCTTGCCCCGGGTGCCAAAAACGTAGCTACGTCAGTGTGTCACCCTGTATTTGTGACCACAGAAGGAAGATGAATTGCGTAGAAAAGTAAAATCTCCGAACCTTCTAAACCTTATCCTACGTTTTCATTTAACTAAATGCTTTTGTGCTATTATAGAAGTTTTCATTTTTGCATAAAGGGCTAAGGGTCTTAATATAACACTGTAGTAAAATCATACAAATTTTCTTTTGTCTTTCCTGTGAAAATTAATTTTGTCCACAGATGTGTCACTTATCTTGCGGATGTGCGATATTATCAAGCTTCAATCCATCTTTTTATCTTTTTATCTTTTTTCTCAATTGTTGTGCAATCTTGAAGAATAACTATATTCAAGATTCCACAACAAATTAATGAAGAATAACTATATTCATTAATTCAGAATGTTTTTTTCTTTTGTTAAACTAGAATGATATGATATGCTAAATGCTTTAAAAAAAGTCCGAAAAGAGAAAATAAATTACATCAGCTTTAGTTTATTCAGCTATTCATAATAACATTACGTCAACTTTTATATACTATGAATTGTTAAGGAGAATAACAATGTACAGAAAGCGCAATATTTAACTTTTCTTCTCAACGTTTTTTGCCTGCAAGTAAGTTATCAAATAAGTAAAAGAAAAAAAAATCAATTCTGTCATTTTTGGAAAAAAAAATAACTGGATAATTTTTTTTAACACTAATTAAGTTTGCGATCCTTCATATTCTTGTTTTCTTATAGTTATTTTAAATGATTGTTTCTTTTTGTTATTGCTTAACTTCTCAAACTTATGTTATGTGTTGCTAATTGCAAGTTTTTTGGAGTCCTCGAAGCATAGTTAAAATTTATTCCAGTAGAGTGAAAAATATTCTGGTCAGGAGTCGAACCTAGATACCTTAGCTGGTCTTGTCAATGCTCTATCTAATAAGTTTAGTGGACGGTTAGTGAAAATTTTCTGAAGGAGAGTTTAAATGCAATGTTTTTTGTTAATACTTTGATTCCCGTGATAGATTACGTTGTAGAAATTACTTAGTTTAGAAAATCTGACTTTACACCAGAAAATTTCAATAGTTAATTTCACTTTATTTACATGTACAATGTCTGTTATTAATTAAAGCAAATATTGCTATTTTAATTTTCAGGTATGAATTAGGAATATGCGAATTCAAATATCTTAAAGTATCTCGGGCAGTCCTGGCCGATTTGGTATCTAGAGGGTTATACCTGAACATTTTTAAAATTTAATAAAGGTAACCAAGAGGTACATATGCTCTACAGACTAGTTCTTAGTGTGGGCAATCCCTCTTCGGCTACCAAATCAAATCAAATCAAATATGTAAATTGAAAATATGGAAAAATTTTAAAAACATAATTTATCATATTAGCAATTACTAAATATTATGTCGTCTTTAAAAGAGATATGTTCCATGCTTCGTGCCTTTATTTTCCAGGTAAAATATCAGCATATATATGTTACGATCAAAACCCGGAGCCTGGCCAATTCGTGAACTGACCGGAAAGCCTTGGCCAACATCCGAACTTGGGGATTTAAGGCTACCCTTTCGATGCGAAAACATTATGAAACGAAGTCTCTTATAAATATGGAATTGCTATATTTCATACACTGCAATAGATAATTGTTTGCTCCATTTTACTGACGCATAGGTACAAAATTTAATGTAAATAAGATAATGAAACAGCACAAAACGTACAGTAAAAACGATTCCCGTTGATTATATTGAAACGAAATATTTTTGTGTATCCCAGTAAATTAAGCAAAAATAGTACACAATTCCCTTTCAATACCGAAATTAATTGATAAACCAGATAAAATAAAATTACAAGCTAACCCGAGCCTTTACTCGAGTAAGAACACGGGCAGGCAGACAGCTAGGATATTTGAATTCACAGATACTTTCAACTTTGTCAGAAAAAAATTAAGCCGAGTACCTATATATATATTTCGTGAACTGACCAATCATATCTAGCCAGTTCGCGTATCTGGCCAGTCATTTTTAAACGTTGTTGTCCAGTTTGACAAATGGCCAATTTCGGGTTTTGGCCGTGACATATATAAATCTACTTCAAACGTGCAAAATTTTGCCTTATTTAATAAGAGATTTTCTATGGAAAGAAGCTGGTACTAACAAGGGAACCACCAAACAGGTGCACACAGATTTTGATGAATTCAAAGTATGTTGTAGGGGGTCATACCATTAATTATTCGGTTGAAAGGGTTCCTTCGAATGGGCCTTAGTTTTTGAGAAATTGGGGACAAAGTTCTACTTTTATTTCAAATATCTGTTAGAATAGCCGTTGGTCAGCAGCTTCGTGATGCCGCGGTAACGTGCGAGAGTCCAGACTCGGACGTGGCGGGTTCAACTCCAAGTTAAAGCTTTTTTTTTCTTTATATACTTTTTACATGTTACATATATTTTAAGCAGAATTGAGAATTCTACAGCTTTGAACTTTTTGATATTTTCTTCATAAAGTAATTTTATATTTTCGAATTTATTTCATGAAAATTTCTTTTTATCTGCAATTTTTAAACTAATATTTTTATTGACAAAACTGCATAACTAATTTATGCCTTGAACATTTTTTTTATTAATTATTTAATTTCTTTTTTTATTAAGAATTATCTATCTATTATTATCTATTATTAAGAATCTTGAATTATTAATTTTTCTTTTTTATCGCTTTTTTGTGGAATTTTTTAAATGAAAATTTATCCTTTTTTGTATAAATTATACAAAATAATTTTCAGGTGCAATTTCTCAAACATTTATAAGATTAATTAATTAAAATAATGCATACCTTCGAAAGTGTAATAAAGTATTAAGGCAGTAGTGCTAAAATATTATCCAAAAATTTACTGATCTTTAAACACATTTATCTTTAAAGTTCAAAGTCAACATTATTTATCGTTTGCACAAATAATAAATGAGAGATTATATTTAAAAAAAATATTTTTTTTTAATTTTAACAAATTAAAACACTATTCATAAGAAAATCATCTAGATTGGAAAAGTCGTCTGCTAATGAAATAAAATTTACCATACATAATATATATATATATATTTATTTATTTATTTTATTCGTCTGCTTTTATTTTCTCGGGAAAAGCACGCAAAAATAGAAATTCTTTTTGCTGTTATCATTTAGTAACTTTTGCAGACAAATGAAATATTGTTATATATATGTATAGGTAAAATCACGGTATGAAAATTGAGCGAATATAGATTTGTGTTGAGCGAAGGTTGAGTACGAAAAATATTTTAATGGAAGGAACCAACACTAGTCCAGGAAATTTTCGTTTGGAAAAGGAACAAAAAGGACAAATTACGAATGCATTAAAGTATTGAGAGATGTTGTTACAAAATGATAATCTGCTTACGAATTCTCCACAGGATATTTCCTGTTCTTCTACTGCTATAGCTGAAGAATTTCATAATTCAGTATTAAAAATATGAGATAATCGACAATTTATTGAGGCAGATGAACTGATATTTAATGAAGAATGTGAATTTAA
The DNA here is from genome assembly GCA_964019185.1 of Maratus speculifer. NCBI lineage: Eukaryota > Metazoa > Arthropoda > Arachnida > Araneae > Salticidae > Maratus > Maratus speculifer. The sequence goes on from OZ025301.1 coordinate 188,516,410, forward strand.
TGAATTTATAAAGGTATGATTTTTTTACATAGCAATATATATAAATGTAATTGAGCAAAATTATTAATATTTAAAGTAAAAGGGATTTTAAAATATTTTAAATTTTTTATACTTTTTGAAAATTTTAATTATATATGCATTTTTTATTTATTTTTATTTATTTTATGAATTTTAAAGTGCAATTAGTTTATTATTTGAATCATATTTTTTTAAAATACGAAAGAAAATGGAAAAAGTGAACTCCCCATAAAAAAAAATATTAATAAGTTCAAAGCTTTAGAATTCCAAATTCTGCTTAAAATATGTAACATGTAAAAAATATATAAAAAAGAAAAAAAAGCTCCATCTTAGAGATGAACCCGCCACGTCCGAGTCTGGTATCTCGCACGTTACCACGGTGCCACAAAGCTGCTGACTAACAATGATACTAACAGGTATTTGAAATAAACGCTAAACTTTGACAGCCAATTTCTTAAAAACTAAGGCCCATTTGAAGCAACTCTTTCAGCCGAATTATTAATGGTATGACCCTTACAACATATTTTGTAATCATTAAAATCTGTGCGCACCATGTTTGGTGGACCCCTTGTAAGTAATTTTCTGGACATGAAATTCCAGGACCCGTAGGAATCATCTGTTCCATTAAGTTTGTTGCTGTTGTAGGTATAACATGTTATATAAGTGTATACTATCGCAATTTAATATTTTCTTTATAGTACAATGTTTTCTATGATTATACATTACTAGCATGCATAAATGATCGTGAATTTAATTTAAACTACACTGATTTTCTCAAATGTGATTTGATGAAACAATACTCTCTATAATAAGTCAATTGTAACTTAAATTAACTATAAGTCTGTTTAATTTTTTAACTGATCACATATGTTTATCTTGCAATGCGGAATTGTAAAATTCTATTATAACCATTGAGAAAGCCACATGTAACACGAGTAGTTAGTGGTCTGCCCTTCGAAATTGCGTTATCACTGTAAAGCGCAAGCTGAGTCCTCGAGGTGGTCATCCTTTGTCATCCTTTGTCATCCCTGCATCCTAATATCTTTCATGCAAGCTGAAACAATAGCATTTACAGTATGGAAGTATGATAACACGTGTATGATAAACTCATGTATGACATGAAAATAGATCATAAAGAATTTTCTTCAACACTATAGATCAAAATCAATAAAAAACTTGTGTGAAAAACTAGAATCATTAACCTTTCCGTCACGTGCAAAATCTGTAATAAAATGATAAATTATCGACTGACACCGGAATTCACAAATGAATTTTTTAGATATTTTGAAATTCTTAATTTAAGCTTTTATTGTATAAGCAAAATTTTAGTAAAATATTACTAGTGACGTTTACAAGTTTGGAATTAAAATTAGGTATTCCAGACTGGGCATAGTGTGCCGGGAAGGGTTTAAAACCAACGTTTGAATATACAATAATTAAAAACACATAAACAGACGTATACGTCTCGCGAGTAACTGGGACTCGCTTCCTCAGTGTTCAAGCGGTAAAATGTTTAAAATCAACCTCTCCCCCCCAACTGTTAACAAGTCAGAAACCCAAATCTATTTGGGTTTTTGAGATTTTCTCTGAATTGTTTTTTCACTATTTTTAAATTTATTCCATATACATATGTTTTGTACATGTGTGTATAATTGAATTTTCAAATAAGTTTTAAGTCTCTAGAGTTCATTCGTGGAGAAAAAATTGGGTTTATCTCTAATTTTGATCTAGTTTTAATTAGTGGAATTAGTACTTACTTTCGAAAACTATCTGCACCTGTAGGCCGAGACGGAGGAATTTTATTTTTCTTTAAGTTACACACTGATTTTAATGATGAATGTCATAAGTGCTGTAGTGAGAAAAAAAAACTTACAAAAAGTAAAAAGAGTTTTAGGATATAAGATTTAGAGTTAGAAACAAGTTCGAAAATTGTACGTCAGACGTGGCAAATGAGGAGGTGCGTACGTTAGGTGACTAATTTTATAAATATTCAGATATTGGTGAAACAGCTATTGCACTCTTACGAAAAAATGTATGAATATAAAATTTACTAGGAATATAGAATAATTTCAGAATATAGAATAATTACAGAAATAATTGGACTCCACCTTGAATAGAACATAATCACTTTTGTAACCTAGAATCATTGCATATCATGGCGTATCATTGAATTTACTATAGTCAATCGTGGTAACTTTGCACCAAATCAGGTTAACTTTGCTCCACCTCTACGAAATTCTGATCCATTCTGCCACGGTGGATCATTCACGAATTATTTCCAGTGATCTGCCAAACCACACTACTGCTGATATCTATAATTTGAGACCAGAAGTTTGCCGTTAACTCAAGGGATGTAGCAGATTTAACCTTTTTTCTCTCTTGGATTAAAGTTACCCTGAATGACTTTGCATGTATTAGAATTTAATAGAATGATGGAAACATTTATTAAACTCCTTAATCTAGAAACAAATATTGCGAGAGACTATAAAAATCTGTTTAAAATTACTATAAAACATCTTCAAAAATTTATCAGCGTATGTATTAATGCTTATCGTACGCACATATTTAATAAAAACGTCTAAAAATAATTTTAACAATTCTAGAAGCATTTAAATTTATTTAAAAGATATTTCTTAGTGTCTCTTACAGGCACCAGGACTTGGGAAGTGATTATCTTTAAATTTTGATCCGATTTTCATAAAACTTGAAATGACTCCACAAAATTCTGCAATTTTAATTTTAAATTTACATTTTAAAGGTGTTTTATTTCTTATCCCTTCGCACGTAATGGAAAATATTAATATCTAAGCATATTTCTCCTTCTTTTTATATAGAATAAAGAACTGAATCTAAAAAAATCTTTGCTTAAGTCATCGATCAACATTTTTAATACTTATAAACTATTTATTTCAAACTGTGATGTTTTTCTTTGATCACCCGAATGCATCTAAAGCAACTTTTATTACTTTTTTTAACTTTGTCAAAGCGACAGATTAAAATAAGGAACAATAAAGTTAGGAGACAGATGTTAAATACACTGCAACAGAAGTTATTGCATGTAAAAATATATTGAATTAATAATGTAATAATCTTTGGATGTCGGTCAAAAAGTTCATTTACGTCAATTAATGTTTTTTTAAATGTATGAATGATCCTTAATTTTGTTAAATAACTCAAAGTACTTTTCATGTTAAGATATTTATTATTTCTCACCATTAAAATAAAGTAAAAAGAATAATGCCCAGTGAAACGGATGGCATTAAGCTCACACGCTATTCCTTCTAATTCTATATTACAGTATAATTTTTAAAGGAATAATGTCCCTCGAAAAATAAAGTAAGGGGGATTATCTCCCCCATCCCCCACTTTATACCTAACCATTAAGCTCTCAAAACTATTTAGGTATTCGCCTTATCAAAAAGAACCTATATTCAAAATTTGAAGCAAATCGGATAATTCTGCATAAAAATTTACTTACATAATTTAAGAAGAGGAGATGGTAATAGCCCATTTCTCCTTTATACTCAATAACAGAACTCCAAAAATAATCAGGGAAGCATCTTATTCAGTAGGAACCTATATCCAAAAATTGAAGAAAATCGGTTAATTCTGTATGAAAAATTCATTTACTTAAATTAAGAGGGGCAACCCCGGATTCCGCCTTTGTATTTAAACCAATGTCTCTCCCCCCCCCCCAAAAAAAAAAACATTAGGGAACGCTTTATCAGAATGAGCCAATATCGAAAATTTGAAGGAAAAATTCTGCAGGAAAAACCCACTTACCTAAATTAAGGATGTTTACCCCCATTACCCACCCTTTATATTTAATCAATGAACACCCAAAAACAATCATGGAGGTGTGTCATCGGAATTATCCTACATCTAAAATGGAAATGAAATCTGATAATTCTGGATGAAAATCGATATATCTAAATTACTGGGAGATTAGCTCCCCCCCTCTTGATACTTATTCGATGAATTCCCAAAAGTAATCCGGGAAGAGCCTTATCAGAATAATCCTATATACAAAATTTGAACGAAATCGGATATTTTTATCATGAGTTATCTCGTTACATACATACATACAGAGCCGACAGGCACATCAGCTCTCAGGCTTATACAGCCTCTGAACTGAAAAGAAAAGGCCATATACCTTATCAATGTATCAATAAAGATCTCTTCAAAAACATTTTTGAACTGCTTAATATACAGGATGGTTATAATTAAAGTTACAATTCCAAAAATCGATAATTTTAAAAGTATCTGGTGAGAATTACTTGATATTTTGCCTGAATAATGGTGGTGCAATTGAATTTTGCTTGGTGAAGGAAAAAATAGTTCCAGAATGTGCTGATAGGTGGCATTGTCAGGTTAATTTATTAACGAAAAGAAAAAAAATGTGTGTTTACAGTAACAACAGCAATTATGAGAAAAAAAGAAAAACTGAGCTTCATGGAACTAACATTTTCCAGATGATTAAGGCATAAGTTGCTCGATATCCCCTCCGCCATATTTCGCTACTAAATGAAAGCATATAATGGCAACCACTACAACAACCACAACACAATTCCACAACAGATCGGAGAATATTCGCACTGATGAAATGGGTGTGGTGTTTATGGCCTTCAAGTCGGCGAGATTCTGAATCTGCCTGCTGAAAACAACATTTTTCGGGTATCTCCAAAGCCAGAAATCCCACTCGTTGTTTTACATTTTTATGGCAGCTATATCTGTAGTACGTATGTAACTAATTAGTAAGTTGCATATCTCCACACAATGTGAATCCTGACAGTGTCATCTACCGGCATATTTTGAAACCTTTTTCCCTTCGCGAAACAAAATTCCATTGGCACTAGACCGTTTGGCTAAAATATCGAGTCATTTTAACTAGTAGTTTGAAATAATTGTCGATTTTTCAAACCGTAACTTTAATTATAATCACTCAGTATACTATTGGAAAATGGTAGGTCATTTTAAATGTAAACTGGCTATCAAATATTTTATCTAGACCCTCCTTATAAGCAAATTAAATAGGATTTTTAATTTCCAAATGGAACTAACAAATCTCACCTCATAGGCCTCCATGGTGCACCAACCTACTGTTCCTACGCAACTTCTGACAATAGCATCACCCACTCTGCTGGACCGCCCCTTGTCGCGAGGGAGCAACCTGTGCTCCGGCGGATAAAGCTTGTTTTGTATATAAAATCTTTATTATTTTTTTTTTTTGCTTTTTTTTTGTTAATTGTTAATGAATTCTCGCGTGTCGGGGAGCACTCCGGGTGGGGTTAATAGAGTCTACACCGGATCTTTGAGGTCTGGTGATTCTGCCCCACTTAGGCAATAAATAAACAAATCACTCAATATATCGAAAATGACAACTTTTCATTAATATAATATAGCGAATCACTCAAGGATTATTGAGAGTGTAACTGGTCCTGGGAACTTCTTTCTTAAGTGGCTCGCTTATTTCACAATTCCATCTTACACTTGTCATCGCATGAGTTCAGTTCAAAAGACCCGCGTATAGTTTTTTTTTTTTTTATATAAATTTGGAACTTACCTGACCATAATTTGAACAGGCCTCATAAATTTACAAAATTTAATATATTTTGCGCGAACTCTCATTATTTTGCTTTTTGGACGTAGTGATTGCTTTAGAAATATTTTGGAACCGCTTAATATACATCCAAAATGAAATTTTTCATAAACACAATACAACGAATTACTCAAGGACTATTAAAAGTATAACTGGGTCCAGGAGCTTTTTCCTTGAGTGACTCGTTTATTTCACTGCGCCATATTACACTTGTTGTCAAATTCGGGTCTTTGGTCATAAGTCAACGTACGACCTTCATGGTCATAAGTTGAACAAATCTCCCAAATTTCTAAAATTTAATCACTTTCGCGCGCATTCTTAGTAATTTACTGTTTGTACAATTCCCCAATAAGGGTCGATGGTGACAATCAGGAAAAAATTTAATTTAATTGAGTTTCTTTCGACTGATATGTGTTGAAGACTCGTAGAATTTCCGGGGTCTGTGATGTGTTTTAGCCACAAATGAAAGAGAATTTCTGTTAATGTCAGCATATTTTTCTTAAAGTTATTCTTTGATTTTAATGATGAACGTAGGAAATGCTGTACAGCCAAAGAAACTTGGTAAAAAGTGTTTTCTACGATTCTATATATTATATTCAATAATACGGAAATTATATCACTCCATCTAAAATATGACGTTAGCATTATAGAAACCTACCTATCATGGAGTATCATATAATTAAATACGTATGATATGATTTGATAGAATGTAGAAAACTTTGATTTATATCTTTTTAATTTTCGAATCGATTTTTTTAAATGTTATGTGACTCGACAAAATTCTTCAACGATTATATAAATTAAATTTTAAACCATTCGGCGGGGTAGTTTTTGCATAAGTATATGCGGATAGACAGGCGGGCGGCTGAAATGAGGAACCTAAAAAAGGTTTTAATGTGTAAGACATAAAGTTCAAAAATTGAGACTTGGGATTTTAATTTTCAATTGTTATTTAAAAAAAAATAGAAAATATAAAAATCCATGCATATCTCTGCTTATTTTCCTCTAGAATAAAAAACTAAATCTAATAAAACCTTTGCTTAAGTCATCTATTAACATTTTTCATACTTATGAACTATTTTATTTTGAATTCTGATGTTTTTCTCTGACCACACAAATGTATCAAAGAAATTTATTTTTCAACTTCGCTAAACTCACAAAATTAAAATAAAGATCAATAACTTTAGGAGACAGATGTTTAATATACTACAACAGAAGTTAATACAAGTAAAAAATTCCTGAATTAATAATGTAATAAGCCTTGGATGTCGGCCAAAGAATTCATTTACGTCAATTTATGTTTTATATTTCATAAAAGATGCTTGAATGATGCATAATTTTGTTAAACAACTCAAATTGTTTTTTATTTCTAAGATATACATTTTTTTACTATTTCATTAAAAAAGAAACGGCTGTAACTTTTGTTTGAAAAAAAAATTTCGTATACTAAATTTTATGGTGTATTTCCAGTGATAGTGTTTTCTCGAAAAACTTTTGAAGGTTGGCTTTAGGATAACAAGATATATTACCAAATTTATACAAAGAGCTATGAAAACAAACCTAATAAACTTTTATGCTTGTTTATGTATTTATATATATACACGGGTATTCAAAATAACGTTACTAAAATTAAAGGGCAAAGAAGGCTTATGGATAGAAGAAAAAATGAGATAGGAATTTGGAGTCTGAGCCACAAGATGGGATTACAAATTATATGTAATACAAGGAGAATGAACAGAAATCATTCTATATCATTTTATATATACCTCATTTCCACACATATTACACTGTTAAAAATAAAGGTGACAAACCAGTTGCATTTGGCGCCCAGGGGTGAAAAGGTGTTAACATTTGAGACCCGCGGGGTTGAAAATGTGTTTGGAATGCCGTTTGATCCCTCACTGGGTGATTCACGCTAATTAGGGTGCCGCGCAATACATACCGTTGGGAGATTTTCACCCCTTAGTCATTTGCGCATGCTCTGTGATGTGTGTCCTTCCCATTCAACTCGCCTTCACTGGTGGATCATAACAGCAATTTCTCCCTACGAAGACTATCACCGCACATGCACTATTCCAATTTCGTTTAGATTTCTTCGGATGGAAAATTTTTGGCGAGCTTTTTATATAAAGCAACCTCTGAATTTCAGGACATTTGAACATTTCAGAGAGATTTTGAAGGCGAGCTCGATGGCCGAACGGTTAGAGCGTTGTGCTTGCAATCAGACGTTGTGGGTTCGAATCCTACACGGGACTAAAGTCGGTTTATAATTTATTTTTATTATTAGGCACTCTGATTTAGGGGGTACCATCTTTTCACCCTAATTAAGGATGCCATTCTGGCTCCCTTAGGGGTGTCACCAGTGAGACAAGCCTTTCACCTCTGAAATGTGCGATGTGTCACCTGTAGTTTTAACAGTTTAGACGTTTATCATAAATGCTACTACAGGTGATGTTAAACATTTTTGCCTGATGCCTGGCGAAATGAATTACATCGATGCTGCATTGACTGGCGCACTTTTTAAAACATGTCAGGTATATCTTGAATAGATGTCAGGTACATCTTACTGTATAATGCATGTTCCAGGCGTCTGGTAAAAGCTTTCAGTATCTCCTGTAGTATCATTGGTCGTAAATTCGTAACATATGTGGAAATACATTATACCGTGTATGTCACTTCATTTTTCCGTGTGTGTGTTATACGCCGAATATAAAGTGGTTCAAGTAAAATCATAGCAATAAAACATTCCAAATTTTTAGAATTATGTAAATGCATTTATATATTTACATAAACAAAGAAACTTACAATATATATTTTCTAAAAAACTTAATCTTACTTATCAAATCACATGAAAAGTTCGCTGTTTCGTCCTCATTTATACTTTCGGGAAAATCATATTTTTCCCCACTCTCATTTTCATGTATTTTATCACCAGTGTCGTTTTCATCTAGCCATAAATAGTCGTCCTCGGTACCGTCATGTGCATTGGAAATTCCACATTTTTAAAATGATTTGACAATTATTTTCAGTTTGATTTCATCCCATGATGTAATAATCCATTCACATATTTGCGATAAGGTCGCATACCGCATATTTCGTCCTTTTGTAAAAGATTTTTCTCATTCTAGCATCCATGTGATCCATTGCTACCTTAAACTTTCTTTAAAAGGTTTGCTTATTGAAACATCTAGTGGTGGAACTATCGAAGTCAATCCACTTGGAATTACTGCCAAATCTGTATTTTATTTCTTTATTCTTTTTTTTTAATTCCGGGTGTTGTATGGGGTCTAAACATATCCCAAACTAAAAGGCTTTCTGGTTTTTTTAAAGCTCTTAAACGCTTTTCCCAAACATTACGTATCAATAATTTTAACCCAATTTTGTCCATCCAGCCTTTCTCATGGACATGCAGAAAATTTCCTTTTGCAAAATTACCAATTGGCTTTGTTTTTCATTTGAAAATTACCATTGGTTTTAATTTAGTACCCTCTGCTAAGCAAGAAAGAACCAGTGTGAAGTGGGACTTTTCTTGTCCCGTAGCTTTAAACGGAACAGTTTTTACTCCTTTTGTTTCTACACTTCTGTTTCCTATCATATCGAACATTACGAGCGTTTCGTCCATATTCCCAATTTGAGACAAATCATAGTTTTTTGTCATTTCGTTTATCAATGAGAAACATCTGGAAACTTAACAGTTTTTGTTCCAAGTCTTTTGGAAGTTTTGGGGCAACTTTCCTCTTTTGAGAAGAACAAAATTTCTGCGATCCATAAATCTATCACACCAACTCGTTGTTGTCTTAAATTTTACACTTTTTATGGGATTCTTTTTTGCCCATTGCAAGGTGAATAAACGAACACTACTCTTGGTTATTATAAGTCCATTTTAGCGTTTTTCTAATGTCCACTGGGCAACATGGTCCTCTAAAATAGGCCACTTCGTAATGCTTGTGTGCAGTGTACATTTTTGTTTAGGCTTATTTAGAATAGCAGCTTCATTCTTTTTCCATTCATAAACAGAACATTCATTAACTCCAAACATTCTACTGCAGCGCGATTACCATTTTATTTTAAAAGCGCTATTACTTTACATTGAAATCCGGAATTGTATTTATTTCGCTTTACTGGAGGAACAGTTTATGATGAAGAATGTTTTTCATAAACTTTAAAATCAACGCATCTAAAAGTTATTGTTTCGAACAAATGACATGAAACGGGAAATTTCTATTGGTAGGTTCAGCGCAGACGGGAGGTAGGGGGATAGTGATCGTTTTGTCTCAAACGAGATTTGGGTGGGAGGGGGCGAGATATTTAGATTTCAAAAGCTAGGACTGGACTTGAGCAGACTGGAGACGACTGGTTTATAAGTCGCAAAGAAAAGATGCATTTACCAGAAGTAGGGGGAAAGTTTTTATTTTTAATTTCTTTTCGTGGGAAAAAATTAATGCGTGTTATACGCCAATATATGCTTGAAATAAAATTTCAAATTAGTAGTGCATGTTATACGCTTGGATATACGGTAAATAAAATGACGTAGAATAATTTTTGTTTATTCTTCTTGTATGATATATAATTTTCAAGCCCATGGCATTTTCGACTAGTCTTAAATGAGAGCGCTCTCACCGAGCAAAACTCATGAGTTCAGCTCACTTTCTGTAAATGTTAAGTTGAACGTGACTCACTTTTTGATAAAAAAAATACGTGAAATAAACAAAAAAAAATGGAAAAGAAAACCGTGAGTGAAAAATTTTTTCAATACAAACGTAATTTTTAAAATAGTTTATTTAAAAGATTTCTACACGTTTTAAGCACGTTTTTCCCATTCTAATTCTCTTTAGAGGTTATACGAACTGAGGATGGATCGAGTTTGACCATCAGTTTTTCTAGGTCGTGGCCAGGTCTTGACTTTTCATGAGGATGGGGCCGGGCAAAAACGGACTTATTTCTGACCTTGTGATTTGTTCTTCCTAGAAATTTGAACTTATCAGGATTTTCTAGTCACGACCCTGCTTATATGAAATTTATTCAGCCGCCACTGTCTGGCTTGTGTAAAAGTCTGTTTCTGATTAAAAAAAAATAAAATAAAAGATTGGGCCGGGCCAAATTTTACCGACTTTTTATTGGACAAGCCAAAGCCGTGCCGGTCCAATAATTTTCACATGAGCTAGATTAGAACGGGGACAGAAATATTATGCCTGTGAAACCTCAAGAAGAATGCTGTTCAGCATCAATTTAGTCAGAAAATAAATCCAGTCTTAGCGTAGCTGAGTCCGAACCTCTAGAAAAATGTAATCGTTTAACCAAGCTTGGACCGTGAGTCGGGAAAGAAAATTGAGCAGGGCCCATCTTACAAATCAGGATCATCATACATCTTACAAAGCAGGCCTCATACATTGAATAACCAAAAGATTAGTTTACAAAATTTTATAAATTTGGGGGACAAATTCTAATACATTGAAACGGAAACCTGTGATTTTTGTGAATTTCGTTTATTTTCATAAATGAGTATGAGTTCAGCAAGTTCGTTAGAAAATTTTTGAATTTAATCGTGAACTTGATTCATTTTTTCAGAAATTGAGTTTAAATTTGAATTAGTCCGGGGTTTTTTTTTTTTTTTTTTTTTTTTTTGTGTGTGTGTGTGCCTAGCATTGTTTGTGATTCTATGTTTCCATCTGTTATGTCATTATTTTATATGCCGTTTTTGCACTTTCATTTTAGCAACTTTATTTTGAATCACCCAGAATATATATGTCTATATCTATACAGCTCATATTCAAAATATTAGAATAATTGAGAAAAAGTAATAAGAAAAAATTATTTGTCATTTATTTATTTTTTATACTAAGTAAATGCAATTAAATTTCTTATAAATTAAATCTGGAATGTTTAGATAAGATTTTAACATTTATAAAATATAAAATACAGCACCGTAAATTAGGTATACAGCTTCCTTAAACACACCAGAATATTAGAATAAAATTTAGATTGGTTCAAAATATTAGAATATTTTATTTTACGCAACAATATTACCTTATGAATATGAAGTAAATGGTAGTTAATATTTTGTAGCATCCCCTTTAGCTTTCATAACAGCGTACAATCGATCTTGCATACTATATACAAGGTGTTTACAAACATTTCTATCAATATTAGCCCAAATAGACTTTATACGTGCCACTAACTCAGTTTTACTTGAAGGAGGATTTTCTTGAAGTTTCTTCTTCATTATACACCATAAGTTTTCGATGGGATTAAGATCTGGTGAATTTGGTGGCCAAGGAAGTACCTTAATGTTGCGTTGGCGGAACCAATTCTTAGTTGACACCGAGGTATGCGGGGATGCTAAATCTTGTTGAAAGATGAAATTATCTTCAAATAAATCTTCTGATGATGGAATCATGTAATATTCTAAAATTTCTTGATATATCAGAGAGTTAACCTTTTCGTAGACGATGCATAACTTTCCAGGTCCTTCTGCACTCATACAGCCCCAAACCATGACACTAGCAGCAAATTTTACGGAACGTTTAAGGCATTCTTTATCAAATGCTTCTTGCTTCATTCTCCAAACTCGAATACCTTGATTACCATATGAAACACAAAACATACTTTCATCACTAAATAATATATTTTTCCAATCTTCATTGCTCCATAAACGTCTTGATTTACACCAATTCAATCTTATACGCTTTTGTCTTGCAGTCATGAGAGGTTTTGTTTTCGGTACACGAGATTCAAATTTAAATTTATGGAGACGTCTTAATGTTGTCGATGTAGAAACTTCAACTCCTTCTTCTTTCCATTTTCGGTGCAAGAATCGCACACTTTTAAAACGGTTTTTCTTAACTATACGCTCCAGTTTCCTGTCGTCTCTAGCAGATGTTTTTGGTTTTCGGCCACCATTTCGGCGATTATTTTGAAATTTTCCAATTTTTGAATATTGTGTTAGTATTTTACTAACGCTCGATTGCGAACAATGTAAATAATTCGCTATAAAACATTGATTTTTACCGTGCCGATACAAATCAACCATACGAAGTTTAGTAGATTCAGGAATATCACTCACACGGCCCATTTTAAAACGAAAAAGAAACAAACTGCAAAAAAGAATACTGATTTTAAATAAAATAGTCTGAATTTAATCAATGATGCCACCAGTTAAGAATTGGTAATAATTAAAGGAGAATTAATGTGAAATATTCTAATATTTTGAACCACTTGAATAAATATTCTAATATTTTGACTTTTCAAAATAATTTTTTTTGCAATTAATCTTTTCAAAAATGATATTAAATTTAAAATAACAAGTAAGTTTAATCAACAATAAGTTCTTAATAAAAATATCGTTTGCATATTTTCATTAAAAGACATTAAATTACCAAACGATATTTTCAATTTCTAAAAAAAGGTAATTATTCTAATATTTTGAATATGAGCTGTATATCTATACTGTGAAACCTCGTTAACATGAACACGCTTAGCGTGAATTAATTTTAACATGAATTGTTTTCATATCTCTATAAAGACAAATACGAAGGTACAAATTATTCTATGAATTTTAGCTTAAGATGAGAAATTATAGAAATAACATAAAATTGCTTCCTTTATATTTAATTATACATAACATCCAAGGCACATATTCATGTATACTACCTGATTCTGTTTCAGAAGCATTGTGTGATTATAAACTAAGGTCATTGTGCCTAAATCAGATAACTCCTAAATGCGATAATGCTATTTTACTTAATACCTTAAAACAGCATTTAAACGTAAATATTGTATAAAGAGGCATCCGATCTCAAAATATATTTCTGCATTTAATATTTTTTAATAAATATTCAATTAAATACACATCGCCCATTTTACATCGTCCCTATATTTCGAAAATGCGAAAAAAATTCCAGAAAGTGTTCTTTGTGTTTAGCTCACAGGCTATAATAGCCTGAGAGCTTATGTGCCCGTCCGTTCTGTATGTACGTTCGTACGTGCGTTCGTGCGTAACGCGATAACTCATGATAAAAATATCGGATCCACTGGAAATTTTGTATATAGGTATGTCCTGATAAGGCGCTTCCCTAATTAGTTTTTTGGAGTTCATTCGATATGTATAACAGGGGGAACGGGGGGCTCATGCCCCTTCCCTTAATTGATATAAACGAGATTTTCATGCAGAATTAACAGTTTTTGTTCAAAATTTAGATATAGGATCATTCTGATGAGGCGATTCCGTGACTGTTATTAGGTGTTCATTGAATAAGTATAAACAGGGGGAACGTGGGGCTCATGCCCCCCCCCCCCCTTAATTGATATAAACGGGATTTTCATGCAGAATTAACAGTTTTCGTTCAAAATTTAGATATAGGATCATTCTGATGAGGCGAGGCGATACCGTGGCTGTTATTAGGTGCTCATTGAATAAGTATAAAAAGGAGGAACAGGGGGGACTCATGCCCCTTCACCTTAATTGATGTAAACGGGATTTTCATGCAGAATTAATAGTTTTCGTTCAAAATTTAGGTATAGGATCATTCTGATGAGGCGATACCGTGGCTGTTATTAGGTGTTCATTGAATAAATATAAACAGGAGGAACGGAGGGGGGGGGGCTCATGCTCCTCCCCTTAATTGATATAAACAGGATTTTCATGTAGAATTAACAGTTTTCGTTCAAAATTTAGATATAGAATCATTCTGATGAGTCCGTGGCTGTTATTAAGTGTTCATTGAATAAGTATAAACAGGGGGAACGGGGGTTCTAATGCCCCTCCCCTTAACTTGTATAAATCAATTTTTCAATCAGAATTGTCAGATTCCGTTCAAATCTCTGAATAGTTTTGGAAATTTAATGGTTAAGTATAAAAGAGGGGAATAACTCCTCTTAAATTATATAAATGCTAAATGTATTTTTATTAAGAATTATTCGATTTGCTCTGAATTTTGGATATAGAATTTTAATATGATAAAGCATGTACTTGATAGTTTAGGAGGTTCAATGATTAAGTATAAAAAAGGAGAAAGAAGAGAGCTGTTTCCCCTTCTTAATTTTCTTTTTCGAACGGAATTAACGAAAATACAAGGCTGTAATGTACAATTAGTATGCGTAACCTGTGATCTCAATGCCATCAGTTTAACTGGGCAATATTCTTTTTATTAACTTTGAAGTTCGAATAACCTTATGAACGTTAAAAAATACGTCGGTCCTGTTTCACGAAATGATATTGACCTATCAGAAGCCTGTATTTTTGCAAACAGCAAAGATTTCGGAGACTTCTGATTGGATTGTTCTGCTTTGCTAAACAAAGAAAAATATATCTGAACTCCAGTTATTTTCTGTTTAAGTTATCTGACCAGTTAAACTTAAGAAAAGGCGACCAATTTTTGGATTAGATTTTAAAACTGACTACACTTTTGAGAAGCTTTGTTTGCAAATTGTGCTTAAATGTGATACAAAGATAGATGTAAATGCGTAGTCAAGACGATGGAGATCAAAGGGCTGTGCATATATAACGTTATCATTTTAAGGTGAAGAGGTGGAGGGGTTTGGCACATGGTATCGGTAATTTAACATATTTTTTTAAATGTTTTTGTCATTTTTTAAGTAATTTGAACATCGTGTAATTATAAGTTTAACCAAAAGATAATTGCTACTAATCTTTAACTTCTGCTAATGCTGCTTTTCTTAAATTTTTTACAGTTTAACTTGTAATTTCCAGTTTAACTGTCGATACAGTAAATTTTTTATTTCGTTTAGAGCCCTAACACTATTGTTGGAAATTTTTGAAAAAAAAAGAAAGCTTATTAGACATAGTACAGTACAAAAGTTTGTGCTAAAGCAATATTTTATGAGTTAATCGCGCCTTTTATTCATTTTTCAATCGAATGTTTTCGCAGACTTCACACTTTTCACATGAAAGTCACAATTAGGTTTAAACTATCGATAAATGCGATAAAAAATAACCTAAATGCGACTGTCAATTACTGTGGTTATTATATCACCATAATTATACTACAATTGCAAAATTTAACCAAACAAGATAGTTTTGAACTAAAAATACAGCGTTCAATAATTTGCTGCCTAATAAATTATGTATTTATTTAATAAAAATCCAAAGATACCCTAAATATGACAAAAATATGAGAAATTGCATCTTATTTAGGCACAATGACCTCATAAAATAATAAGAAATGTTATGTTATTTGATATATTATTTTACAAAAACTATTTAATTGTGTCTTACTTTTTTCCATATTTTGAGTATCAATTGTAGAATTCATAAAAGAAAGAAAAAATAAAATCAATCATTTTTTATCAATTAATCTTTTTAAGGACTCATAATTTAACTTATTACAAATTCTGATGTTTTTCTGTAAATATCAGAATTCCGTTCAGACATTTTTTCCAATATAATTTTTATTTAGTTTCGTTAAGCTAGCAAAACGAAACTGAAGATAAATAGCTTTTGGCGACAGATGTTTAACATAGTGCAACAAATGTCAATACAAGCAAACACTGTTGAAGTAATAATGTAATAACCCTTAGATGACTGCTAAAAATTTCATTTAACTTAACTTATTCTTAATGTTTCTCAAAAGATACATCATTCATATATTTCTTAAACAAGTCAATAAGTTCTTTATTATTAAGATACTTGTTTTTCCGGCATGTAAAATGAAAAAAAACCTATATTCTTAATCAACATGTTAGTTAGCTGCCGTTTTTTTCTTTCTTTGTTTATAACAAAAGTTTGTTTTATAAAAGGCACTTTTATATCATCTATTGTTTCTTAGTTACGATATAAATATAATGAAAAATTAATAAAGTTACACATATTTCTTAAAAACCTTCATAGATGATTTTATCAATATATACACATATATGTAGTAAGAAGAGGGTACGAGAGGCGTCGATGACCGACATGTCATTATTAATCGCATCTGAAAACATTTTACTTCCCAGATATTCGTGACCGAAGGAAGATGGCAGACGGAATTTTCATGAAAGGTGTTGTCATTTAAATAATCAAGAGCTGATGACATAAATCTTTTATTTGCTGCAATACTATACGAAGTCACTTCACATGATATTATACTCAGCAATACTCCATTTAAGAAAAATGGAACAATCAAATCACCTGCTGAGCGTAAAATACGAAAATGCTCTTCATCCTACTATTTCAATCATTAAATCCATTATCAAATTAGACCTCTTGACTCTCTAAGTCAGTATCACCGTAAATAATAAAAAAGGGGGTCTGTGCAAAGCCGTATCTGGAAAAACATCGTAACTCCCAAAAGTTCTAAAAATAGTCGGAGAAGCACCGTAAGTTCTTTAACAGTGGGGAGGTCAGTCAATTCTGAATCTTTTTCTGCCAAACTGACATCTCAGAACTTACTCAGAAATACTTGCCCCACCTCCCGGTTGACGCAAGCATGTAAAGCCCAATCAAGGAAACCAGAAAGTATGTATAGAAACTTTCTAACTCTTCCATTGGTCTGGAGGGGGAGCTTAGGACACATATACTTTCCCCACTAGCAGCAGAATACAAAATTACACAGTGGTGAACAGTTCAGGCTCAGACTTTTTTGGAATTGCTGACTGACGATATTTTTAATAAGAAATAATAAAACAAAATTTTAAGCTTTTGACAAATTTTTTTTATTCTAAAAAGTGGGAATGGATTAATGGAATGATTTTAATATTTCAAAATAAGATATTGACATTTAAGTAATACAGTTTAGTTGTTTTTAGGAAAATAAATAATATATTATGCTGAATTAAAGAAAAAAGGGAAATTTATCCGATAATTAGATATTAGTAGATTACGGAAAATAATAATGAAAGTATATACTTATAAGAATTTAGAACGAAATCGAAACGAGAAAATGGCGAAATTTTTTTATTATTACACATATACGTCTAATATTTGAATAAACACTATCCAACCTTTTCAGGGGCAAAATAATTCTATTTTCAAGAATGTTCAAGTTTTCAAATTCATCATAGTTTACGAAAACCTAGCTTTGAAAATAAATTTCTATGTGCAATACTAAAGTTAAATTTTGTTTACGTTCTGGGCAACATTTTGAACCACCGTGCAATTACTTAATTAAATTAATAATAAATTAATAATTAAATTAATTAAAATTCATAATTAAGAAAATTAATGAAAATAATGTATTACACACACATCAAATTGATAATTTAATTTTGGTATTTCAAAAATAACAATATCTAAATAACTTGCTAAGGTCATCTATTTCTAGATTTTCAAAAATAATTTCAAAATTTACGGAATAAAGAAAATATATTCTATACTCGCGTATAAGTCAAGGAATTTCTGATTATTTTCGGAAAACAAATTGGGTGAAAATGGTGACTTTACGACAGTCAGTTAAAATATCAAAAATAAATACTTTAATTA
The DNA here is from genome assembly GCA_964019185.1 of Maratus speculifer. Classification (NCBI taxonomy): domain Eukaryota; kingdom Metazoa; phylum Arthropoda; class Arachnida; order Araneae; family Salticidae; genus Maratus; species Maratus speculifer. The sequence continues at coordinate 188,534,445 of OZ025301.1, forward strand.
CTATAAAATCCAGGCTTTTCATACATATAAATAATAAAATAATATTGACAAACAATAATAATTCATCATTAAAAACTATTACAATGATTTATTTTTGTTTACTTACTACGTTTATTTATTTATTTATTTATCATAATTACACATCTGACTTCTGTGCTCGTTATGAAGCCTGTTTATAAGTCATCATCAATGTACAGGGACGAGATAGCACAAGAAAATTTTTCAACACGACAGAAGTACAACCGGAAACTCCAGACAAGGAGTGTTTGCAATGGAGCTAGAGGTATTCGAACCCACAGCCTCCTACTCTCTGAAGCGATTGGCGGCGTGCTGTCTGAACCACGTGGCCACAGAGGCCTCTACTTACTATATTTTCGCATTGGAAAATTAAATCTTTAATCCCCATAGCTGAGTGCTTAAGGAACCACGCCTCTAATCGCTTGCGAGCATAGGATATTGTTTGGGTTCGATTTCCACTGGCTCCATTACAGCACTTATTGTGTGGAGTTCCCGGTTATATTTCTCTTGTATTGTAAAATTTCATTGTGCTATCTCGTCTTTGTATATTGACAATGACTTGTAAACAGGATTTCACATCAAGCACACAAGTCAGATGTATAATTTTCAATAAATAAAGGGAAATTTTGGGGCTTCCGTAGCTGAGTGTTTAAGGCACCACGCCGCTAATCTCTTGTGAACGTAGTAGGTTGTTTGGGTTCGATTTCCACTGGTTCCATTGCACACGCTCTTTGCGTTGAGCCCCCGGTTGAATCTCTACTGTGTTGTATAATTTCTTTGTGCCGTCTTATTCTCGTATATCGACGATGACTTATAAGCAGGCTTTCATGTCAAGCACACATGTTGGATGTATATTTTTCGATAAATAAATAAAGTGAAATATTTGGTTAGATTTTGTGGAAAATTCCATAAAAAGTTAAGAGCCCACTTATACGTGGGTTTTTCAATTTTTGCAGAGTTTGCATTCGGATGTTAGGGGATCGATTTATACGTAAATCGACTTATTTGCAAGTATACACAGAAAAAAAATGTTCCATAATTCATCCATTAACTTATTTAACACAGAAAAATTAATTTACTCCAAGTTCTGATGGTTTCATATGTCAACCGAATACATTTCAGGTATTTTTCTTAACTTTTTTGTTTGGTTTCGTTAAGTTAAAAAAATTAAACAGAAATTAAATAACTTTTCACGACAGATGTTTAACATAGTGTATATCATCAGTCAATATAAGTAAAAACTACTGATTTAATGATGTAATAAAAATTGGATGTCTATTAAAATATATTCAACTAAACTTATTTTTAATGTTTTTAAATGAGGCACTAGTTAAATAAATCGAAGTTTGTTTGTTATTAAAGTGTTTGTTTTTTCAGTATTTAAAAAAATATCTGACTATAGGGCAATTAAAATGAGTATAGCCGATTACAAATGGCTATAACTATTAAATAGAAAAGAATTTATCTATAAGAATTAAAGAAAATGTAAAAGGAAATTCAAAATTTTGCTTACACACTTTATGAATGTTCTATGTGATTCATCTGGGTCACATAAACAAGGTCAAAACATCCTTTTTGTTTAAACATTAGATATCATCTGCATGTGTTGTTAGCATTTTGGAGCATTCTGTGTGTTAAACTTTCGCAATTGTCATTTCTGTGTATTCATGAGTGTAGTAATGATTTCGTCAGCAGTACAATGAAATCTAAAGAGTGGGGTCTTGTGATATTTGTAGGCTAAATAAAAAGAAAAAAAAGGGATATATTTTTTAAGAGAAATAATGTTTATGATCACATTTTCTTCCTAAGAGAAAATGAAACATCCCATTTCAGTTTCGGAAAAGGCAACAAAAAAAGGGATATTTCATTTTCTCAAAAACGAAAAACACAGAAAGGGGAAAGAGAAATAAGATTTTTCAATTTCTGAAGGGAAGATATGTGATCATCTACTTTGTTTATTTGAAAACATTGTCATTTTTTAAAAATAAAAATATAAAAAAAAACCACTTTTTCTTTTCCATATTTATGTTCATATGTACGACTATTGAATGATATATTTTGTTTTATTCAATTGTGGCACTTTTTTGAAATAAAAATACTTTAAATGTTGCAGATTTTGAAAATTTTGAAATTTAACAGTCTATATCTACTAACAGCAACAATATCTCCGTGCAGCATAGGCGTAGCGTCGGGGGGGGCCCGGGGGGGGGCACGTGCCCCCCCCCCCGATCATCTGTACCCGGGCGCCAGAACAGAAAGCGTAGGGGCGCCAAATGAAGGCTTTTTTTTGTCTTTATATGTAAAAATTTATGTATATATATCGAATTTGAATAAAAAGATCTCACAAACGAAAAATTCAAAAGCAAAACTGAACCAAGTGTATCTTTATGCATTCTGTCATTAAATAAATCAGTCTCTACTCAAAAACACTCTTCAGTGTGTAACTGCACTTCATCGACCATTACCAAAAAACAAACGATTTCCCTAGGGGTTGCAGAGGGGGCGCCAAATGAAGATTTTGTTTGTCTTTGCATTTAAAAATGCATATGTATGGAATTTGCATAAGAATGTCTGAAAGCCTGAAACCAAGCGATTTCTCTAGGGGTTGCAGAGGAGGCGCCAAATGAAGATTTTGTTTGTCTTTACATACAAAAATGTATAGGTATGGAATTTGCATAAGAATGTTTCACAGCCTGAAACCAAGCGATTTCCCTAGGGGTTGCAGAGGGGGCGCCAAATGAAGATTTTGTTTGTCTTTACATACACAAAAAGAATAGGTATGGAATTTGCATAAGAATGTCTCACAGCCTGAAACCAAGCGATTTCCTCAGGGGTTGCAGAGGGGGCGCCAAATAAAGAGTTTGTTTGTCTTTACATACAAAAATGTATATGTATGGAATTTGCATAAGAATGTCTCACAGCCTGAAATCAAGCGATTTCCCTAAGGGTTGCAGAGGGGGCGCCAAATGAAGATTTTGTTTGTCTTTACATACAAAAATGTATATGTATGGAATTTGCATAAGAATGTCTCACAGCCTGAAACCAAGCGAATTCCCTAGGGTTCGCAGAGGGGGCGCCAAATAAAGATTTTGTTTGTCTTTACATACAAAAATGTATCTGTATGGAATTTGCATAAGAATGTCTCACAGCCTGAAACCAAGCGAATTCCCTAGAGTTCGCAGAGGGGGCGCCAAATAAAGATTTTGTTTGTCTTTACATACAAAAATGTATCTGTATGGAATTTGCATAAGAATGTCTCACAGCCTGAAACCAAGCGATTTCTCTAGGGTTTGCAGAGGGGGTGCCAAATAAAGATTTTGTTTGTCTTTACATATAAAAATGTATATGTATGGAATTTGCATAAGAATGTCTCACAGCCTGAAACCAAGCGAATTCCCTAGGGTTCGCAGAGGGGGCGCCAAATAAAGATTTTGTTTGTCTTTACATACAAAAATGTATCTGTATGGAATTTGCATAAGAATGTCTCACAGCCTGAAACCAAGCGATTTCCCTAGGGGTTGCAGAGGGGGCACCAAATGCAGTTTTTGTTTGTCTTTACATACAAAAATGTATATGTATGGAATTTGCATAAGAATGTCTCACAGCCTGAAACCAAGCGAATTCCCTAGGGTTTGCAGAGGGGGCGCCAAATAAAGATTTTGTTTGTCTTTACATACAAAAATTTACATGTATGGAATTTGCATAAGAATGTCTCACAGCCTGAAACCAAGCTATTTCCCTAGGGGTTGCAGAGGGGGCGCCAATTGAAGATTTTGTTTGTCTTACATAGAAAAATTTATATGTATGGAATTTGCATAAGAATGTCTCACAGCCTGAAATCAAGTGATTTCCCTAGGGTTTGCAGAGGGGGCGCCAAATAAAGATTTTGTTTGTGTTTACATACAAAAATTTATATGTATGGAATTTGCATAAGAATGTCTCACAGCCTGAAACCAATCGATTTCCCTAGGAGTTTCAGAGGGGGCGCCAAATAAAGATTTTGTTTGTCTTTACATACAAAAATGTATATGTATGAAATTTACATAAGAATGTCTCACAGCCTGAAACCAAGCGATTTCCCTAGGGTTTGCAGAGGGGGCGCCAAATGAAGATTTTGTTTGTCTTTACATGCAAAAATGTATATGAATGGAATTTGCATAAGAATGTCTCACAGCCTGAAATCAAGCGGTTTCCCTAGGGTTTTTAGAGGGGGCGCCAAATGAAATTTTGTTTGTCTTTACATACAAAAATGTGTATGTATGGAATTTGCATGTGAATGTCTCACAATCATAAAATTCGAAATTAAAACTGTACCAAAGCATCTATGCCTTCTGTCATTTAAATAGGTTAGTCTCTCTTTCAAAACCCCTATTTTATTTGAAGCTGCACCTCATCGATAATTGCAAAAGCAAAGCAATTCTCTGAGGGTTGCAGAGGGGACATGTGCTTCCTACGCCAAAACAAAACGCAAAGATGGCGCCAAATGAATATTTTGTTTGTCTTGGCATATAAAAATGTATATGTAGAATATATATTGAATTTGCATAAAAAATGTCTCACAGCTTGAAAATTCTAATTAAAACTGAACCAAATGTATCTCTATGCCGTCTAACATTTAAATTGGTTAGTCTCTACTCAAACATCCTCTTATGTGTGAAACTGTACCTCACCGACAATTGCCAAAAACCAAGCGATTTCCTTAGGGGTTGCAGAGGGGGGCGGGGGGGAATGTGTCTCGGACGCCAGAACGAAAGGCGAAGGAGGCGTCAAATTAAGATTTTTTTTGTCTTTACATACAAAGATATATAAGTATGGAATTTGGTAAAAATGTCTCATAGCCAGAAAATTCGAAGGAAAACTAAATTAAATGCATCTCTATGCCTTCTGTCATTTAAATAGGTTAGCTTTTGCTTAAAAATCTCTTCAGTGTGAAATTGTACCCCTCACCGATAATTGCAAACGGCAACCGATTTCCCTAGGAATCGGTTTCCGTTGTCATCATTGCTAAGGAGACATGTGCCTTGGACGCCAGAACGAAAGGCGAAGGGGCGTCAATTAAAATTTTGTTTGTTTTAATATATACTATAAAAAAAGAATTTGAAACTAAGTGCACGATGTCGACCCGGATCTACATAAATTTAGCTTTTGTAACTATTAACAATTACTAAAGATATAAGTTAAGTTTAGAATTTTTACAGAATTTCATGCTATCAATGTAATGAAGGAGCGAATAAAATAAGTAAATTGATTATGTATATCAATTTGATAAAATCTAAATTAATGATTAAAATCAGTGTATGTTATATAATAAGATGTTGAAACAAAAGTTAGAAAGAAACTATTATAATGTCAAAGTAATCTTCCATGTTGAGGAAGTATAAAAGTGCAGCTTAAGTCTGCTTGTTTCTTAATTTAATGAATTTTGTAAAGATGGTTTTCTTTTATTAATAACTTGCAAATAAATATGATTAATCGAGACATTATCTCAGTCTGTTTTATTTAGTGATAAGTTTATGTGTGTCACCTTTTCTAGGAGTATTTTCCTTGTAGCATATTTGTTACATTTTTCTTTTTGGGTTACAATTGATTTACAAGGAAAAACTTCTTATAGTCCTATTAAAATATTTCTAAAAGTTTTTTTTTTGGGGGGGGGGGAGGCAAAGTTATTTTAAATTGAAATTTTGCGAAAGATTTATAAGTGATAGGGCCCTTGTAAATAATCACAATGCAAACTTATGTATTTATTTTAATTAACATTAAATAATTAACCTATTTAGAGCGACGGTTATATTTAATTATTTTTTATCTCGCGATGTCTTATCACTAGAATTTCTCTTGATGTATGATCACAATGATTTCTCATTTTAAGTAAATTAAATTGTACCAAAGTTACTTTAGGTGCGGTTAGAAAATGTTTGGATAGAGTATGTAAAATTTTAACTAGTTATAAAGAGTGTATTTATATCTATCCAGCAAACTGCAAAATTAAATGTATTTCGCTTATTAAAAAAAATACTAATACATAAATAAATAAAAAAACTTTTGTGTTGTTATATGTTACAGTGTCAGTATTAACCATTCAAAATGCATTAGGTCAATGTTTTGAGAATCTAAAGAAATTTTGTTCTATGATTTTCTTGGGGGGGGGGGGGTGTAAAATCCGAGAACACTGTTTCCCACAGGCACAAAATATCATTTTATAACTAGTGCATGAAGCAAAAATATGAAATAATATAAAATACAACTCATGATTACCTTATTATTTTATAAGAAGCCCAAAAATAACTTTTATTAAGTTGGTAATACTTTATTATTGATTTTATTTTAAAAAACCCTACAAACTAAAATTTTTATCATTGCTAAATATTGTAAGAAATTGTTTTTTCAATGTAACTCTCAGAACCAAACTGCATTTTTTCACACCATTTTTTTTACCCGAACAGGTGCTATTATTTTCAATTTTATAACTGAATAGACCCTATCAGTGATGACGTCACAGACAACTCAATTCCACATATTAGCCGAAAATGCGTTCCAAACAAACAACAGAGTGAAGAAAAAGATAGAGATGAAATAGCATGCAGCTACAATTGCAATCGCGAGATAGTTAAAAGGGTCACAATTCGGCCAAACAATTGTGGCTCGATATGGAAACTTCTAGTTTAGTAAATTCAATCCTTGTTTCACGTTTTTTTCTTTTTTTGAATGATTATATTGCAAGTGGTTTTGACGATTCAGAGCATCTCTAAAACACTCTGAACTCTATGTGTTTGTTTGAAACGTATTTGAATTTGATATGTCGAGTTGAGTTGCCTGTGACGTCACACTGATAGAGTCTATAGTATTTTCACTTTTCGATAAACTCAGAAATACTTTTAGAAGATTGTCAATTTGGCATTTCGAACTGAATTTCCGGGCGGTGATAGTGAGAGTGAGGCAAAAAAATTACCTCCTTGAGACAGTAGCCTGCCTTAAGATTTAATTCGTTTATGGAAAATAGAAATAAAAACATTTGATCATAAATCTCTTCAATAATCACGATTGCAATTGTCATGCTTTTAAGTTTAAAATTTAATCAGAATATATGTTAGGAAGTTTTTTGTTGTTATGCAAGGAAAAAAAATATCTTTTCGAGAATCGGCTTGTCTGTTTAAATTCTTTATTTTCTGCGTTTGGCAACATATATTTTCTTTATATATTTACAAATTCATTTTCATTAGTATATATAATACAATGAAGATTTGAAACTAGAAAAGTCCTGAAAATTTTCACCATGATTTTCAATAATATATTCTACTGTCTTCGGGATTTATTATTGTAGCAAAGAATATGAAAAATACTATTTTTTCTTTTAAAAGATATGTTTTCAAAAATAAATATTTTTGTAAATCACAAAGATGATTTAATTTTTTTCTGTAAAATTTAAAACGTTTTAAAAAATTTAAAGAGAATTACATTTTTTAGAAAATATATCGATCTTCAAACATGATTACCATTTAAAATTTTTAAATTAAAATTTATATTTTTAAATCAAAATTGACTTTTTTTTTGTATTATTTACCCATTATACGCAGCATAGGGTAAATCTTGCAATCGTTTTAAAAATCGAAAAAAAATTTTTTTGACGGATTTACATATTTTATTTACTGCAGATTCCGAAAAACATTTTTATTTCCAGAAAGAAAATTGCCGTCCGTCTGTGTGTTTGTAAATGCTCTATCTCTCGAACAAATTGAGATAGAGACTTGAAACTTCGTAAGTTCTTAGTATGTAAGGATGGAACGAAGCCTATTTAATATCAGTAACCTCGATTATTCGGAACTATTTTTTTCGGACTCTCGAAAAATTCGTTCTGATGAAAGGTATATGAAGTTTTTTGAAATTTTGTATTTCAATGAGTGGATGTAAAAGGTAATAAAATAGCACAAATTTTGCATAAAGAATGAAGTCGGTCGGATTATTAGTTTCTGAGATATTTGTAATCCCATTTTCCACATTCTTCGGTTTCTCATGACCCTGTATTTCAATTTCAATTCAAAGATATATTATAATTGAAAATGAGACCCTTAATCCTACGCAGTAAATTGTTAGTTAATATGATTATTATTTTTGGAGTTATAAGGATGTTTCGGTTACACAATTCGGTACTACTTGAGTAGCTTGGCGTTTTATATAATTTGTCGAAATTGGTTCATCAGCAATTCATTAACTCCTTCCCGACGGGAGCCTTTTACGAAATTTTTAATGTTTGTCAACAATTTTGTAAAACAGAAATTTGTGCATTATTAAATCAGGAAAATGCTCTAATTAAATAAGGCAAATTTTACAGTAAAATTTTGCTGGCGCATATAAACAAGTATTCTTAAGTCTTTTTGCGTCACGTATACGTATCGCATTATATTTAATAGAGCATTACTATGTATATTAAAAATTTAAATATACGATTAAATTTTGTTTTGAAATTGCAATGCATTTTATAAATATTTCATACATTTTTTATTTTCATATATTATGCATATCCATGATGAGTAAGTATTACGGTGGCCCCCAATGGCTAGTTTTTTATTCATTTTATTTATTCATTCATTTCACATTTATTCATTCATTAACGGCTCTACATAAAAATTTAAGCGAAACAGATAAAATATGGACCATTTTCAATAGTTATGAAATTTCGCGAGAATAAAAATTATAAATGTGTTTCACGAACCGATACTAGTTTGACAAAATCACTATAGAAATTATAATATGCCCAGACTAGAGATCATATAATCGGACAATCATATCGTATCTGAGCACAAACTCAATTTCATAAGCAGAGTCATGCTGGACTGAGTCTTATGTATACATTATATGTTTTTTTTTTTTTTTTTTTTTTTTTTCCCAGCATAGTTGAGTCAAAGCGAAACTGGATCTAGTTGTTTACAGTGGGACAAGCAATTATGTTTTAAAGAAAATTAATAGATTAATCGGGCTTCTAAACAAATGTAAAGGACCGGGCCAGCAAAAAAATTGAACGAACCTGCGTTCCGGATCGATAAAAAAATGAAGCAGGCCTGCCGGCCCGATATAAAGATCTCTACTGGGCCGATGAATCTGACTTTCGCAAGAATATGTATAATTGTGCATCACGAGCCGATGATAGTTTGACAATATCAATAAAGAATTGTACGAAGTGTCTAGCATAGAGATCGGCATCGGACAGTTATATGGCATCTGAATCAGGGCTTAATTTTTTTTCAGCAGTCTTGTACCGGGCTAAGATCAGGCTTGCATTTTTTTTACACAGTCGAGATGGGACAAAACTAGGTTTAATTTTTCTCAGGGCAATGAATATGTTCTGTAAAAATGTTATTAACGATAATGAACGTATATTAATATAATCTTTATAAGTACAACTTAAGGTTACTCTCAAATTCCCAGCTCAACAACATGAAATTTGGCACACTTTCTGACTCATTTTTCTTTATAAAGGCATAAAATTAACAGGCTGATTACTTTATCTCTCGATTTGTAATCGATTAGCATTTTCCATTTTTTAAAATAAATAAATAACTTTTTGATTTATAACATATTCTAATCACTTGATCACAAGTTTTTCTTCTACCTAGTACGATTGCGTCTGGAATTTCGATTCAAAATGCCAACTTTGGCAGTATTTTCTCAAAGATTTTTTGTCTTTTACGAAAAATGGAAAATTCCATTCGATTACACAGTTTCTGAATAAGAACGTCTGCCAATTTTATGTGTTTTCGAAAAGAAATGAATTCAGAAATGTATCAGAAAGTAGCTAAATTGGATCAGAATAATAATTTACTGAAAAATTCGGGGGTCATCCATAAAATAATTTTTTCGTGGCTAGAAAGAAACAAAATATAATTATCCAAAAAGAACTATTACAAAAGATACAGCTATGTTTTAACTACAAATCCACATTAGAACCAACGGAATTAAAACGTTTGTCACAATGTGGGATAAGTTTTTGAGTCCAGTGTCATACAAGTCTGCCACCTGGGAATGGAGGCAGGAACTTGTCACAGTTGTCAACTCACGTCTCATCAACCGTTAAAATCTTGTTGAGGTATTCATTTCCTTCATCGTGATATCGCTACAGAAACATCAATGCTGCTTTCCCACGTTTGTTTTTGTGTTAAGGTGCAAGTTGATTAGGCACCCACTTGACGCACAGTTTCCAGATAAACAGGTTTTTCGAGGTGGTTTCCTGCAATAAGAATCTTTTTTGCGCTATTTAGAGCGATACCACGCTGAGGGCAACGAGTACTTCAACAGGATCCAGTCCGGGTAGTTAATGTTTTGTTTCTTTTTTAATTCCGTGGAATACTCGTTTTTTGACAACCCTTGCATTTCAAAATCTACTTTTTTTATAGTTTCAAAGGTTAGGATTTTTTTAACCAACTTTTTCTTTTAAATTCTAACCTACATCAAGTTTTATGAATCTTTATTTGAATATTGAAAAGTCTTAAATGTCTAAGCAATTATTAATGCTGCTATTGAGTATTTTCAGGGTATTTTGTAAACGCATAGTAATTTAAAGTATACTGTAAAATTATCCAATTAATACTTATGTTTTTTCACTGATTTTTTGTACGAGCAGGACCTGGCTCTAAACTATGAAAATATAAACGGGCCGGGCTCGGGTGAAACTTTTAATACCCACGCCGGGTCGTGCTGAGCCCATACATGGAAATTCCTGTAAATGTAGACCTCTAGCATGTTCCACTGGAAGGACATGCTAAAGAGACGGTCACCACATGTACGAAATTTATTCTGCGAGCCATTTTTTGATCGACAATCATTTTCAGGGAATTTCTTTATCTCTCTTGGTCGTTTTCTTCCCTGTTTTAAAACATTGTGAACTCTTTGACAAAAAATGCAAATTTCTGTATGTTTTAGTTCTGAATTTCTTAATTAAAATTAAACCTTTTAAAGTTCCAAAATAAACGCTAAATAATTACTTAATAGACTTAATTTATGTTTGTTAGTTTTATGACGCCTACCAAAAGAAAAAGATTTTTTATTGCTTTTTTGGGGCTAAGGGGGGTGGGGGGGGGCGTGCGCCAAATTGAAAATTTGCCAAGGGGCGCAGTTTTTACTCCGCTGGTGCCCCCCCCCAAAAGTTTTGGTCACGCTACGCCTATGCCGTGCAGTACTGTATTATTTAGCTTGTCCTAGTAGTGAACTTCCATGTTCTATAAGAAAAAATTTGGGATACTATTGGTTAAATAAAATATTAAGTGCGGGAAATGGACAAAAACATCATTTTGACTATATTTTGTGGCAACATAACAATATAAAGTAACAAAGCTCCGTGGAAACAAATAAATTTTAACAAGCAGGCAGGATTATACTAATAGTTTATGCCAAAAGAATTTTTGGATGTTGTTGCTTGCAAGAGATACAGTGCTCCTAACACACATGCATTTCACTTTTCCGGATATGATCTACTTCAACATAAAAAAAAATCAAGCAAATAAAAAAATACAACTATTTCACTTTGTCTGATTCTCAAAATAATGGCTCTTAAAGTGTTATAGACGTTTGTAGTTGCTGTATTCATTTTGAATTACGGTGTATTCTTAATTAAGTTTTAGCAGCGGTAATTTGATAAATATTATTCCTTTCTAATATACATATGTTGTACATGCTCTTTTTTATTAAAATATTTTTTTCTTGTTTTATGGCATAAATAATAATAATAAATAACTGAAGCATATATAGTTGTATAATTTTGTAATTTACGATTCTAAAATATTTTTAAAAGCCATCAATAAGGTGTTACTAATATTTGAATTGACTATCTAAAGAGTAACGAAGTTTATAAAATTCAAGTATTGAACGCATATTAGATTGTTATTATTTTTCATTTTTAAGTATTATTCTGTAAATTTGAGCTTAAGATGTGAAACAATAGAAATAACATAAAGATATATTTTTAGACGCATATTCATAGATACATCCGATTCTATTTCATAAGCATTACATGTTATATAAATTAATTAATATGCTTATAAATAAGACAGTTTTGTGTTATTTTGAAATTCAAGCTATGAAAATTATTTGAAAATGTTATACCAATATTTTAAATAAAAATTATGACTTTTATAAGATATAGAAAAATTAAAATATTTTTTTTCTCAAGAGATACTATTTATTTAGGACGCACAAATTAATTTATTCCAGATTCTGTTGTTTCTTATATTAATCCAAATACATTTTATGTGTTTTTTTCTTAAATATTTTGTTTACTTTCGATAAACTCGAAAAATTAAACTGAACATAAATATTTCTTGGCAACAGATGTTTAACATAGTACAACAGAATTTCAATACATGTAAAGACTGCAGAATAAGCAATTTAGTAACACTTTGCTATTTTTGTTTGCTTAAAATGTCATTTAACTCAATTTATTTTTAAGTTTTTTAAAATTATGTATGATGCGTGTATTTGTTAAACAAGTCAAAGTATTATATTTTAAAGCATAAAAAGAAAGAAAAATGACTATATTCTGATTCAAAATGTTAAAACATATTTTTTCTTTTCTATAATCGCATTTATAAAAAAAAAATATTTCTTAATTACGGTACAAAAATAAAGAAAAAAAACGAGTTATAAACAATATGTTTGTATTAATGTTTAATCAAACATCAAATGCTTTAAAAATTCGTTTTAGATTATAAAATAAAAATATATAAACGTTTAATATTTGAATTAGAGGTCTGGATGGGCCGAAATTTCCAGGCCCGAGCCCGGCCCGATCCAAGAAAGACGAATTCGGCCCGGAAAGGCCCGAACGAAAAAAATATTGGTTCTGGTCCGACCTATTATTAAAGTTAAAATTTTGGCCCGAACCCAGCCCGTAGAAAAAGTTTAGCGTACCGACCCGCCCTGGAAAAAAAGTTAAAATTTCGTCCCGAACCCGGGCCGGCTTGAATGAATTTCTACAGAGCATTGATCTTTACTCTTACGGAAGAGTTCTGACAAAATTTTTTTTTATCTTAATCTTTTTTTTTTTCATGTTTATAGCTCTCATTTAAACTGATGTGCCGTAGACTGCGACATTTATGCTTTTAATGAACCTTTGTTTCTGGCACGTAAACGTTTCAGTTATCATTAATATTATTAATCCATATTCCATGTGATGGAGACATAAAAATCTAAAAAATGGTATATGGTAAAAGTTAATCTTCTAAGATGGAATCGCATTGGAAAGAAAAAAAGTACGTTAACTTTTTAGCAGGTGTTAATGCTTAATATATTTTTTTTCTCGCATAATAATATATTCATTTTGCATGGATCAACAGTTTAAAAGGAATTTCCCATTTTACGTTTAAAAGAAAATTCCGTTATTGGCAGTTTTTTCATGTGTTTAACTTTATTTAAATAAGCCTAGAAATCTACGATCCTTGAAAAAGCATAAATTCTAATTCTAGAATAATGACGATTTAAAAGCCTATGCCTTTTTTGTAAAAATTTTTGGACCAAGCAAAATTTTACTGATTTTTGAACAGACATGGCCACGCCAAGTAAAGGATTTTCATACGGATGATTCAACCGGAACTGATTATTTTGGTCTGTGAAGACTAGAAAGAATGAAATCTGTCCCGGTCGTTATTCGAGGAAAACAAGGCCCGAGCCCGGCCCGGTCCGAATGATATTAATGGGAATCGGCGAGAGCCCGGACCGTGCAGATCTCTAATTTGAATATGCACTATCTAACTTTTTCAGGGGCAAAATAATTCTGTTACAGAATTTACGAACACCTGGATTCGAAAATAAATCTCTGCGTACAATGCAAAGTAAAAAGTTTAAAAAAATTCTGAGTGCCATTTTACACTGAAGTGAGGAGCTTAACAAAATTCATACGTAGCACGCAAGTCAAATTGATATTCATTTTCATTTTTTAGCTAATGTTCTCTAAACGTAGGTTTATGATTAAAATATGGCAATCGGTTTGGTTTATTTTGTGTCGGCCGATTATCTACTCGAAGAATATAGGCCCCAGGGAGGAGTGCCCTTCGTGGGAGTCTTTCTGAAAGAATCTAACCCGTATTTACGCAAGGTTCGAAGAAAACCACGAAAACTTCGAACGGTTGTGCCGATATGAACGTGACTTAGTTCGAACCCAGCACCCGCCATCTACTAGTTGAGAGGTCAGAACCTCTCGGCCACTAGTGGGGCAGTATGGTAATCGGAAAAGAGCCTTCTTATGATATTTAATTATATCTTTTCTTTGAAGCCCTAAATCATTCGTAATCATCATTATTTTTCATAAACATCTCATACATAAAAAATTATATATGAGTATATATAATATATATTATAATTAAAATAAATAAAAATTGCTAAATGTTACACTTATAAACAATATATTTAAAAATATGTTTGAAAATTATCAACGTTTTGCATATCGCTTCCGTGAACGTCATCAGGATAAAATAGAATGATGTTAAAACTTTAACAGTTTTATTTATTAGACAAGAAATAACTAGTAGTAAACCTTAGCAACGTATATCAATTTCATAAAACATGAAATAGTTTAACATAGTTAAAATGCGTCCCAAACGGTGGTTTCCTCTATATCATTGTGTAATGGAATACTTTTGCTTGACCCTGTAAATTAGTAAAAAATATTCTTTGCTCCAGAGATTGTACAGAATGTATATTTTAGTTTTACTTCACAGATGCATATCAGTTTTATTACGTTCTAGAAAAATTAACATGATTAAATTATACTTGAAATTTTCTAATTAGCCGTAATGTAACAGTATGCTTATGAGTGTCTCTGTAATTAAACAATGCAACCCATTCTCATAAAAATTGAAGTAACGTGACAAAATTATGTGACAGTTATATATTTTAATTTTCAAACGATTCGGTTTGGTACTTTTTACTGCGTTATATGCGGACAGATGACCAGACAGATGGCGGACTGAATGACGTCTGAAAGTGTTGCGTAATTACAGAATTATGAACGCAATAAAAAGTGTTTGTCTTTTTCTACAATATTTATAAAATTTGAAAAATTTAATCTACAAAACTGTTCTATATATTTACAAAATTTTGAATAAAAATTGCTTTGTTCACAGAAGAAAAAACTAAAATTAATAAAATATTTTTATTAGAACCATCTATCATAATTGCTTGGAACGCTCAAATTAATTTACTTAATGTTCCGGAGTTTTTATTTGACCAATGAATACATTAAACAATACTTTTTTAAAGTTTCTGTTCAATCTTGTTAAACACAGAATTAATGTATAGATCAATAACTTTTGGCAACAGATGTTTAATGTATTACAAAATTTAGTTGATGCAAGCAAGAAACACTAAATTAATAATGTAATAATCCTTCGATGTTTGCCAAAAAATTCCTTTAAGTTAGATTATGTTTTATATTTTATTTAAAAAAAAATCATGAATGGTGCATATTTTTATTAAAGAAATCAAAGCGCTCTTTAGTACAGGAGAACTCTTTCCTTCAGTGCTTAAAATAAAAAGATTATATTAGTGAAGTTTAAGATCATTTCATTAATTGAACATTGTAAAAATTATTTCATTTATTCATTTTAATTTATCGGTAAAAAAAAATACCTTACTTCTTAAGTAAGAGTGTATAATATCTACGTACAGAATGACTAATACATAAATTCATAAATTAATGGATGCATAATTTATTATTATATACAACTATATAAATAATGTATTAATATATATAAACCTCCCAAATAAAAAAATACTTATTTAACCTAATTTTAACACAGAATTTCCAAAATAATTAAAGAAAAAAATTACACAACGTTAAAAAAAAAGAAAAGAAAAAAGAAAAAAAAAAGAAAAACGACGCATTAAAAAAAAATTATAAAAAAATGAAGACTATTAAAGAAGTATGGAAATTTAATGCAAAACTGCGTATTTAATAAATTTCATATTATTTTCAATTAGTATTTTTATTCATTAACCCTTTCTATCATCATGTTGCAGATTTGCAACATATTCATAAATTTAATGTTATTTAGACAGCAAACTTCAAAAGACGATTTGGTTGATTGTTTTTTTTATTACACTGCTATTAACATAATTATTTCATTAAATCCGTAACACAACGATACTATATATATATATATTTATATATATATATATATATTTCACATCAAGTTATTTATATTTCGATCAATAACACGTGATTTTTGCAGAATTAAGTTTTGAAATATGAAAGTTAAAAAAGCCTGCAGTGATCTAAAAGTATATTATTTACAAAGGTATGTTTAAACTATCCACTTAAAGACCGTCTTCAGGAAGTGTACAATATGTACATGGTCGGATTCATAAGTAATGAGCCTCACTCTATTTTGAAGCTAGCATAGATCGACGCGAGCACCTGTTGCTAGGGTCGCTGGTGGGAGGCGTTGAATTATATATTGACACATAAAGGATGAAAAAAGCGGCGCACGGAAGCGAAGGGACATCACCTATGTATGGAAGATTCCCCACGATAAGATTCCCACACCCAGCCACACTTCCTACACTGTTAAAAAAATTCTGAAATTCACGAATATTTTTTTTCCTGACTTTCCCAGAAAAAGTCCCTTTTCACAACAAAAGGGCATTATCCGTTACAAATCAGCAAATCCCACCATATTTCCTGAAATTAACGAAACGGGTGGAAATAAAAACAAAAAACGGAGACACTCCGTTGCGTAAGGGGCTCCGTGGCCGAGTGGTCAAGGCACCATACCACTAATTGTCTGCGAGCGCAGATTGTGGGTTCGTATCCCACTAGCGACAAGAAATAATGAACACATAAAAGTTCCTTTTAAATTACATTTTTTCTGTTTATTTTTTTCTTATTTCTTTTTAAAAAATCTTTTAATTAGCCAATAAATAAATAAATAAATAAATAAATAGTGTACGACATTTTCAAAAAATTGTCTATAACATTATTTTTCTAAAAAAAAGTTGTTAATAAAAAGTTTTTTCAATTATTCATTCATTTATTTAAAAAAAAAAACAGTGGTTTTAAACAGTATTTTTTTTTTAATTTAAACTATTTAAAAAATAAAAATTGATTTTAAAAAATAATAAGCATTATGCACCAGTCTAAAATAAAATAAAATAAACCGTTTACAAATATTATAAAGAATGTATTTGAAAGGAAATCTTTAAAAAGCACAACAGATTTTCCCACTAACTCATAAAAGACATATTGTGTACAACCCGGCGTCAGCAGCTTTGGCTAGGTTAGTAAGGATTTATTCCGCTATCAAAAGGTTCCGAGTTCGATCCTGAGAACGGCGTGAACTAAATTGTGCAATGATAATAATAAGTAAAATAACATAGCAGCTTAAAATCACTCGATAGTTTCGAATTCTTTGACGATTAATCGATTTATTAATTTTAAAAATTATATTAAATTATTATCATTTAAAATCAGACTTTGTAACAGAAAGTTACCGCTTCTTCAAACGGAGTTTTCCTTTCTTGTATGTCCCACAACGGAAAATCTACTTACGGAACGGTAACAGTTCGGCTACATTGCTGCCGGTAGTTTCACCTGGAATTCACAGATTTATTTTTAACAGTGTACATCGTGAATGCTTATTTGGCTCGGGTGAACGTTCCAATTGTACCACATCCTCTCTATAGTCCGGACTTGTCGTCCCTTGACTTCTTGTTTCCGTGTTTAAAATCAGCACTGAAAGATAAACGCTTTAAATCGATCGAGGACATCCAAGAAAATGTCAAGGCAGCCCTTGAAGCCATCCCGGAACAGGCCTACGTGGACGCCTTCGATTCATGGAAATGCTACCGACAAAAGTGCATTGAAGCAAGAGGTACCTATTTTGAAGAATACTAGGCAAATGTACCAATTCGCTTAATAAATCTGGTCCTTTGAACAAAAGATCATTACTTATTAATCCGACGACGTATAAGATAAACGTAAGCTTTTCTTTGTTTCAAATCTGCAACAACGCACCATTTCTTTGAAAAAATTCATGTAATGTTTTTTTCATAAAATCGAAAGGGCAAGATATAAAATTTCTTCTAGTTGTTATTTCAATTATATTTCTGTCGAAAGAGCAAAATTGTTGTAAAATGAAACATTTGTCTGTTTTTATGTAATTTAATTGCTATAGGTGGTGAAATTAGGGCCTCCTTATGGGATTATAGGGGTTGTCATATAGGGATTTCCTTATTAAAATTTAAGACCAAATCCAAAGCTAGAAAATAAAGCAAAGGCCGAATGGAAAAAAGAATTCAACAGAAAAAGCATAGAAGTCAACGTATTTCACCAAAATAACTGCGCGTATACGAAATTGGGCTTTTGCCATATTGGGTAGAAAAAAAATATTTGTTGTAAATACCTTGATTGTAAAGGCTTTATTCAAACTGTTTGTGAGAAGTGTGATGTGGGACTTTTTTACAAATAAACTAACAATTGTTACAAAAAAATTTAATCCAAATTAATATTTTTAATATTTTTAATTTTTGTGCCATTTAGAAAGATGTTGAACATATTCAACAGCCCCACTTTTTCAAATAAAATTTTATATTTCTGCTCTGAATTTTTGTACTATTACTCATTTTTCCATGCTTAAAATGATGCGTTTTAATACACATGTAGAAATTTTTAAAATCAGATTTGTTGAGCTATAAAGGGTTAACTAACCATCTGTGGTTAGAAATAATGTAAACTGTAGAATATATTATTTAAATTATCTTAATATAAAAAATTCTATAATTTGAATAAATACACACATAATATTATTCGACAGTCTATCTGTCTTTGCGTAAAAATTCTAATGATCACTGAATAATCATAAACTAAATTAATAGTTTATTCTCGTTAGACAACCATCAACACTGGATCTAAAAGTGTTTAATATGCACACGATGCGCTAAATGCAAATACAGAAGTGAAAATTGTATGAAAAATGAGTAGGTTTACTAAGGGTCAATCCATTTCAAGTGATCCAGCACTGGTCGCTCGACTATTTTTAAAAAATCTGAAATTTTTTGTACAACAACCCTAATATGATGGAAGTTCAAAATGACCGTTATTTTAATTCTACTATTTTCTGTTTGTGCATGGCAGCCATCTTTGTTTCATCGTGTGCAGCGATTTTCTCAGATACTAGGATACACAAAATTGTAAATATCTCCTATTCTATTTTCCCAATTGAAATGGAGTTTGCAGCATTTTGTTCAGAATAAAATAGGCTAAATGTACAGTGATAGAAACATTTTGAAAAATAAATTTTTACAGATGAAATTTTAGCACAAAATTTACGATTTTTTCCAAAATCTATCCGTTTGCAAGAAGAAAATTTTCATGCAAGGGAAACTGTCAACATTACACAATTTTTTCTACAAATAAGTCAAAAGTGCGTGTACTCATACACCAAGTCCCAGATCTGGGAGTTAATTTCTCTTTGCGAAAAAAATTCTGAAATTCATCAAAAATTTCAAAAATCGCACTTTTTAGGCTTTGATATCTCTGGTGGGGCACGAGATAAAAATCTGAAATTTTGGCCTATGATAGTATCGTGTAGTAGCGTTATGTACAAAAAATTTCTAGAAGGAGATTTGACTACAAGCTGAGATATGACATGGAAAATATGTGAAAACAATACTACCAAACTATTGTAAACCTACTATGTAATTGTACAACAAGACTGTCATCCTAGCACAATCTTTTCTACAAATAGGTCAAAAGTGCGTGTACTCATACACCAAGTCCCAGATCTGGGAAATGATTTCTCTTTCCGAAAAAAAATTCCGAAATTCGTCGAAAATTTCAAAAATCGCACTTTTTAGGCTTTGATATCTCTGGTGGATCACGAGATAAAAATCTGAAATTCTGGCCTTTGATAGTATTGTGTAGTAGTGTTATGTAAAAAAACATTCAAGAAGGAGATTTGACTACAAGCTGAGATATGACATGGACAATATGTGAAAACAATACTGCCAAACTATTGTAACATACTATGTAATTGTTCATACCTCCAAAATTTTAAATTAATTATTTATGGTACAAAGTTAAATGTTAGTTACAAATATCTTTTTCAAATGCTTCAGTGTGATTTAAACAATTCAGAATGTATGCTAAGCCAATACACTATTTGTCCAGATGAACAAATCTACTAGAAATGCTATTTCAACAATTTTACTCGGAACACATTTCAGGAAAAGTAAATTACAGACAATGAATTGCAACTGATCGAGTTGGCATGGCTTCAATTATTAAACCTGGAGAATTTCATTCAAGTTAACAAGGGATGACAAGACTTGGGTGGCTACAAATAAAATTTTTAGAAAGAACAGCCTGATGGACTGATAACAGTAACTGGTCGAACTCATAACATCTCTCGTAAATAGTGTTAAGCTCTTTGTTGAGCATATATAGTATTTTGTAAATTAAATGCTTATTATTTAACTGTTTTCAACAAACAATATTTTCTGGGTAAATATTGTAATAAAAGAGACTAATCTCATTTCTCCCAATGTACTCGTAATAGCATTTCTTAACATTTTTTTAATCACCGTATCTCAGCTTGTAGTCAAATCTCCTTCTTGAAATTTTTTGTACATAATACTATCAAAGGCCAGAATTTCGGATTTTTATCTCGTGCTTCACCAGAGATATCAAAGCCTAAAAAGTGCGATTTTTGAAATTTTCGACGAATTTCGGAATTTTTTTCGGAAAGAGAAATCATTTCCCAGATATGGGACTTGGTGTATGAGTACACACACTTCTGACCTATTTGTAGAAAAAATTGTGCAAGGTTGACAGTCTTGTTGAACAATTACATAGTAGGTTTACAATAGTTTGACAGTATTGTTTTCACATATTTTCCATGTCATATCTCAGCTTGTAGTCAAATCTCCTTCTTGACATTTTTTGTACATAACGCTACTACACAATACTGTCACAGGCCAAAATTTCAGATTTTTATCTCGTGCCCCACCAGAGATATCAAAGCCTAAAAAGTGCGATTTTTGAAATTTTTGACGAATTTCGGAATTTTTTTCGCAAAGAAAAATTAACTCCGAGATCTGGGACTTGGTGTATGAGTACACGTACTTTTGACCTATTTGTAGAAAAAATTGTGTAAGGTTGACAGTTGCTCTTGCATGAAAATTTACCTCTTGCAAACGGATAGATTTTGGAAAAAATCGTACAATTTGTGCTAAAATTTCACCTGTAAAAATTTATTGTTCAAAATTTTACTATCACTGTTTATTTAGCCTATTTTATTCTGAACAAAATGCTGCAAACCCCATTTCAATTGGGAATATAGAAGACGACATATTTACAATTTTGTGTATCCTAGTATCTGAGAAAATCGCTGCACACGATAAAACAAAGATGGCCGCCAGGCACAAACAAAAAATAGTAAAATTAAAAGAACGGTCATTTTGAACTTCCGTCATGTTAGGGTTGTTGTACAAAAAATTTCAGATTTTTTAAAAATGGTCGAGCGACCAAAAAAATATTTTCTGGACCACTTGAAATGGATTGACCCCTAAATAATTTTTTACTGCGCATGCGTCAACGATATCAAAATTTTATTTGCATATTATATTATCTAATTATATAGAGCAACTTTTGTGAAAGTCTCAAAATCATAGCTTAAAAATTCTGAAAGTAATAGTCTATAGAATAAGGACAAAAACCGTTGTTTCCAAAATAAAGCAAAAAAATGAGGGGTTTTATCCAAATGTAGTAGGACATACCGTATTGTGTATTCTATATTAACACTAATCAATGAATATATGGATACAACCCCTCTAGTTTTTGCTTCATTTTGAGAATAACGGATTTTCAACTTATTCAATGGACGATTATTTTGATAATTTTCAAGTTATGATTTTGCGACTTTCACAAATGTTGCTCTATACATTTAGCTAACATAATATGCAAATGAAATTTTCATACCGTTGATGCACGCGCAGTGAAAAATTGTTTAGTAAACCTACTCATTTTTCATACAATTTTTATTTATTTTTTAATTCTGATTACAGGGTATTGTGTGCAATGTTGTTTGTCATATTTTCAGAAAAAAATATTATTTTATTATAAGAACTCTGAAAATTGTAAGGAAAAAACTTGGAAAAATTTGGGATCATTTTTATAAAAACCTTAACTACACTACGAGTATTCATACTATTCGCGTAAAAATGAACACAGTGTATTACAATCGGGCACTCAATCATAATCTAGAGTTTGAGTGCTTTTGCTACATTAGTTTTGACAGGGTTATTCAAAAGATTTTCATTCTTTTTTAATTTGTTGATGGTCCCCTATGGAGTTTCGGGAAAAAATCTTCACGGATATGTATGACGTATGCTATTATATTTATACACTAAGAGTTTCGAGATGATTCCTTATGTATTTTTCTAGATGTTTAACAAAATGTCTAAAATCGCAAGTGAAGATAATCAATGGCCAGGTTGTGTATTAGCGATATAATAAAAACATGCATTGAGTCTTAAAAAATAAAGAAATTTAGTGCAAATCTTAAAAAAAAAATACATTATATATATATATATATATATATATATAGTAATTATAATAATAAATTAATAACAAGTTGGAAATTGCACGTGAAGCGTAGCAAATGTGGTGCGTTCGTACGATAACGAAGATTTAAAAATATTCAGATCTTGATGATATAGTAGAGCGTACTTCGGATACAGTGTAGTAGTCGAAATCATTGTGTTTCTGTAAATATGCAGGAAGTAATTTTTATTACACCTCAGCAACGTATATCTTATTCATAAAATGTAAAATAGTTGATTATAATTAAAACACGCCCTAAACAATGTTTCCCCGCATAGCATTATGTAGTGGAATACTTTTGTGTGGCCCTGTAATTTAATAAAAAAAATTCTTTACATCACAGATTGTACAGAATGCATATTTTAGTATATACTTCATAGATGCATGCCAATTCTATTATGTTCGAATGAGTGTAACATCATTAAAATGCATTTGAAACTTTTTTTCCCATTGACCGTAATGGAATGGAATACTTTTGATTGTCCCTGTAAATGATCTATGCATACGACTTTCATAACATTTGAAATAACTCGACAAAATTACGTAATAATTATATGTTTTAAATTTCAAACGATTAAAATGCATTTGAAACT
Organism: Maratus speculifer; assembly: GCA_964019185.1. Classification (NCBI taxonomy): domain Eukaryota; kingdom Metazoa; phylum Arthropoda; class Arachnida; order Araneae; family Salticidae; genus Maratus; species Maratus speculifer. Next base: position 188,557,638 of record OZ025301.1, read on the forward strand.
TTTTTCCCCGTTGACCGTAATGTAACGGAATCCTTTTTATTGTCACTGTAATTGATCTATACATCCGATTGTCATAACATTTGAAATGACCCGATAAAATTACGCAATAATTAAATGTTTTAAATTTCAAACGATTAAAATGCATTTGAAATTTTTTTCTATTGGCCGTAATGTAACGGAATCCTTTTGATTGTCCCTGTAATTGATCTATCCATCCAATTTTCATAAAATTTGAAATGACTCGACAAAATTATGTTATAATTATGTATTTTAAATTTCAAACGATTCGGTTGGGTAGTTTTTGCGTTGTTATATGCGGAAAGACAGACGGACAGACGTAAAGACGGACGGACAGACGGATAGACGGACGGACTGAGCGACAACAATAGGTGCTACGTATTTACATAATTACGAACGCACCTAAAAACCGCGCATGTAATACATTTCTCCTTATCTCTAAATATTTTTTAAACATTATGTAACTGTTTGCCTTGTCAAATTGCATAAACTAAAAAAATATATTATCTATATTGTCTGATTAGGAATTACAAAAATTTTATACAATTTGAATACTTACACATACAATATTATTCGACAATTTCATCTATCTTCTAATAAAAAGTCTAATGACTACAGTATAAAGAAGAATTAAATTAATAATTTATTCTCATTAGATCCTCCATCAATATATTCGGGTCACGCAAATTAATTAGTTCCTAATTACGATGTTTTTTATTACTCGTATACATCATAAGTTTTTTTGTTATTGTTGTTCATTTTTGTTCAACTGACGGAATAATATCTTTCATTAAGTTTTTGGAACAGATGTTTGACGTACTACAACAAAAGTTAATACAAGCAAAAGATGCGTTATCTGTATGATCTGTATGTAAAAGATGCGTCATCTTCATCTGCGTCCATCTGTATAAAAGATGCATAAATCATGCATCTGTATAAAAGATGTTTTATAAAAGATGCATATTTCTGTTAATCAATTGTATATAATGCATAATGTACAAGTTAATATATGATAATATCATAAAAAATCGCAATCCTCCGTGTTTTGAACGGAACTATTTCTTAAACTTATTATAATAAGTAGGGATGAGATTTCCGCATTTTTGAACACCAGTATTATTTTAGAGAAAATGTTGTTCTGTTAAATCACAAAAATATTCCGCTTAAATGAAATAACCTTTTCTCTAACAAAATACTGGTGTGCAAACACGCGGAAATCTCATCCCTAAAAAAGTCACTTAATCATGATGTACAATTTGAACGCTTATCCTTCATTAGTTTTTAAAGGGGTTATCCTAAAGATATTTGTTATTTTTCAATTTGTTGGGGGTCCGCTATATGGTTTGGAAAAAAAAAATTCGAAAAATTTTTGTAACCTGTGCTAATCTGTTTACAAACCTGGAGTTTCAGAATATTTTCTCTTGTGGTCTAGGTATTTAACAGAAAGACTAAAATCTCAACGTGGTCACATTAATATGATTGGATTGTGTATGTACACGATATGTTATATTCTTATACGGAACTGACAACACTCCGGGTATATGCATGTAATTAGTTTTGAATTCAAATCGTTATCTAATTTTAGTACATTGTGATATAAATAAAGATAAATCTTCTTTTCAAAAACTGTAATATTCAAAAACTTCGATCCTTAACAGCTCTGATATTGTAATGACAAAACATTGTGCCAAATTTATATATTTTTTTAAATCATAAGAACACCATTGCACAAAATACTAACAATATGATATAGACATGTAAAGTATTAAATAAACAAGGAAATTTAGCAGAAATATTGAGAAAAAACTGCGCAGGCAATGCATTTCATATTATCTTAAGCTATTATTTCTATTCATTAATAGATAGTGGTAAAAAATTGCACAAACTAAAGAAATGTATTTATCTCATGCCAATGTACGTTGTCTCATTATACATCATCCTGCATTATAAAAATGTAGAGGAAAAGTTCCAAATAGTCCTTTTAGGTGTTCTCCTAATTAAGCACAGCGCAGCCTAGTGGCGATAGTTAGAGTTTGTACTTTTAAACGAGAAAAGAAAGTTACGAGAAAAAACATCGTTAAAACATGTCTCATTTTTAAACAGTAAAAACAAAAGTGATTAAACGACAAAATTTTGAATATTAAATGTTTTTCAGGCATAAATTTTCCCCTTTTAAAAAATATATTGATCGTATACTGGCTTGAATTGCTGATTCAGTTATAATATAGTCACAATTAGCTCTTAGTTGCTGCACGCATTAGTGATACCAGTTTTAACTTAAATATAGCAGTGGTTTAAATACCAACTAGCTGGAAGTTAGATCTCACTGGAATTAGTCTGCTTGAAGAGGAAGAAAATAAAATAATTTAAGTTGCTTCACAATTAATAAATTAATTTAAACGATTCAGAAATAGTTGCAGTCTTATTTCGCAAAAATAAAAAAAATAATAACTGTGGCCGCAAATCTTCAATAGCACCACTTCACAAAAAAAAAATTGTTGGGCACTGCAAAATTGCCTCCAATAATTGTGAAGTAAAAGAAGAAAAAAAATGGCCATAAATAGGTGAAAAAATTGGCGAAAGGGGCAGAAATCGAATTTAAAAAAATGAAATGGCGCAATTTATGACTTCTGAGAGGGTGCTTTTTCTGCAGGTGGATGATGATTCTTGGTTCAATGTTAACCCGGGAGGACGCGCGCAGGGCCTAACAGACCCGGAGTGCGTATGGTTTTTACAATTGTAACCACTAATTTTTTTAAGTAATCTTCAACTTATTTTATCGCAAAATTTGTAAGAATTGTCTTTGTCTTAATAAAGTGACTGTTATAATTTAATTATATTAGTGGCAAAGTTAAAATCATTCATACCTTGGGTAAGCGCGTGTTCTCCCGGGTTAAAAATGCAATATGTGGGCCCATAGTGACTTTACCGACCGAGAGAGTGATTAATTAATTTGACATAGTTTCAGATTAAAAAAAAATATCATTTGGAGCATTCAAGTTGTTTTTGGTTAGTTTGATTACACATTAAAAAACAAAACAAAAATCATAGCGGAAAGAGAATTAGAGATAATCAATCATCAGTATTTTTAAAAGTTTGACGAAAACGCTTATTAATGAAAAATTACGCTTTTTTGTACATGAGCAATGTTATTAATAAATAAAAATGATTTAAATAATGTTTTTATTGATAAATAATTAAAATTAGCAGTATTTATGTGATTGTTTTGGAAAAAAAAAATTAGGCTATCGGCCCCATTTTCAAAAACAAAATTTGCAGAATTTCTGAATTTTGCATTTTATAAATGAAAAGGCTTTTAAAACTGATTTTTTTTCTCACTAAAGAAGTGTACAACATGTTAAGGTAACTGTTCAGATACTTTTCCCTTTACTAATTTTGAAAATTGTAGGATCTAGATTAAAAATAAAAATGGTAGCTGGTATTTGGACCTTTTTCCCTACTATATAATTTGAGTAATTACATACACAATATTATCCAACAATCTCATCAATCTTTGAATAAAAATTCTAATGACTCAAGAATAAAGAAGAGTTAAATTAATAAATTCTTCTCATTAGATCATCCATCAACATATTCGAGACTCACAAAGTAATTTATTCCGAATTCCTATGCTTTTCTTTGATCATTTCCATACATCACGAGTAATTTTTTTTATAAATTTTGTTCAGCTGACAGAATTAAAATGATTATCAATAAGTTTCGGAGACAGATGTTTAACATACTACAGCAAATTTTAATACAAGCAAAAAACACTGAATTAATATTGTAACAATCCATGGACGTCTGCCAAGAAATTCATTTGCATCAATCTATCTTTTATGTTTTGTGAAAGATGCATATTTCTGTTAATCCTGTAATTGTGGGTCTTGACATATTGAGCCAGTACTATACTGATATCACTTTAGGGGAAAGAAGGTGTTCGGTACTTGATAACGTAAGATATCTGTAGGGAGAGGGTGGTTGTTTTTTGATATCACTATCATTTTTGATCCAAACAAACTTTTCTCCCTTTTTTGTTGGATAATTCATTGCATGAAAGTAGTCTTTAAACTTTTTATTGGTCTGCTATCGACTTTTTATGAAAATACAAGGTCGATAGTAAATACTAAATAATTATAAAAAAAAATATTCTAAAATATGGAACAGCCTGAGATTCGGCATTCCTATTCTTCTGCTATATATGCATATAACACATTGTTAGAAAAAACTAGGTAAAATAAATAATTCGAAACTAGTAAGAGATTAGCAATTTAACAAAATTAATATTAAAAAACAAAATACGAAAAACTAGTAATTTAACATAACACAAGATTACATACGAACATTGGTTTATGATTACATTGGTTTAACGAAACAAATACCATGTTACTACTTATTAAGTTGATATTTTCGGCGTGTTGACAGTAATTACCGTTTAAAATAGCAAAAAAGCATGTTTACTAGTCTCACAAAGCCAATACTTGAAAAAGTTGAGGGCGTCATGGTAAATACATTTTTTAGTACCAGGCAATTCTCCGTTTTGCAGACATTGCACCTCTGTAAATGTTTTCTAAAGCTCCAAACTCACACAAAGTTTTTGATGTGGATTTGACATTTTAAAATTTTTGATGTGGATTTACCATTTTCGTCATCTTAAATACGTTCCTTAGTATCAGGCAATTCTCCGTTTGCAGACATTGCATCTATGTAAACGTTTTCTAAAGTACCAAACTACCACAAAGTTTTTGCTACGGATTTTAAAGTTTTTAATGTGGATTTGTCATTTTCGTAATGGTAAATACATTCCTTAGTATCAGGCAATTCTTTGTTTGCAGACATTACACCCCCTGTATACATTTTCTATAGAACCAAATCACCGCAAAATTTTTGATGCGGATTTAGCATATTGATAAAAAAAGTTTCCCTGTAAAGCACGATCATGTAAATTGGCGACCGTTTTTTAGAATTTAGTTCATCTGACGAAACCCTATTCGCCTCTGTCCACTGTGTATACACGTCACAGTCCGTACACAAGAACTGCATAAGTCAAAGACATAAAATTTTGTGTACTTACTTCTGAATACCACGTGTCACACGACGAACCATGATATTTTGAAAAAGTTAATAATTATAAAGAAATATGATAATTATAAAAGTTAATAGTATAAATTAATTTTTTAATGTCATTCGTTCATTTTTGATACTTTAATTTTAAAAGGGAACATTAATTTTAATGTTTTTCGTGTAGACATAATAGCTTAAAGGTAAGTTATCTCACTAGTAAACAGAAAGTTCTTAGATCGAATTCCACGATGCTGAAACTTGAAACATTCATATTACGATGGATTTAATAAGAAGAAATTTCGTATTTTTGATCAATTTAAGGGTTTATATTATTACAGTTCCGTTCATCTGACATTCATAATAGTTTTTTTTGAATTTAGTTTTCTTTCTATTTTAAAAACTTTTGCGATTTATCAATGGATCAGTATTTTAAATTTAATTAAAAACAATTTATCTCGCTTTTAGAAATTAAAAATTTCATTTATATCTCCGCTAATTTTTTTTAGTTCAGATTTTCAAAAGTGACTTGGTATACGTGAAGCATAAGGCACAATCCTCATCTTTCTCGCTAATAAAGTTTATAGTAAATATTATATTATTTAATCCGCTCATTTTCTCGATTTAATAAGGCAAGATTTTCTTTTTTTAAATATTGGTGATTATAGATTAAAAATTCCGTAAAGATGCTCGTCCCGAAGGTATTATAGATGAATTATATACACACTGCATTTGCATCCCATTGAACATTTTCTTATTGTATTTGTATCACGTTTTAAAAAATACTTTCTGCCGTCATTTATATTAGGATATTTCCGAGAAAAAACCATTATAATGTTTTTTGTGAGCTATTGCTAGATCTGATTTAAAAATGCAGTATCGTGCATTGTTGAAATTTTCCGAATAAATAACAATTTTGTTCCTATGAAAAATACACGTTCAAAAATTCTCAATGAATATGCTTCTAATAATATGAATAATCTTTATTATAAAAAACATTTAACCTTATTCACTTTGTTCATAAAATGTAGAAAGTATATACACAATTAAACAAAACATTGTTGTAACAAGGTAACGTTACTTTATGAATCTTTCTGACATAATTTTATACTCAGTTTAAATGAAAGTCATTACTGACAGCTGGTGCATGTAATTGCTTGTTAGTTTTGTAGTCTGTTTTAATTAGTTCCGTAGAAAAATTCATTATTCGGAGAAACATTTGAGTTTACTTAATTAATCTTAATGTTCTTCGGCTACAGTCATTTATTTTATGAATATGAAAAATTAATTGATTTTTGATAGTTATGTATACGTGCTTGTTACTTTCATTTAAAGTTATATTTGGTTGTAAACAGAGATACATATGATTATTGAGTTTGATTATAATCCAGAATAAATAATAATTCGCATTTAGTTTTAAGCTTTTGATACTACGTATTGGAATGTATTTAACTTATATCTGAAAATATATTTTGTACATACGATTATTGAGTTTGATTACAATCCAGAATAAATAATAATCCGCATTTATTTATAAACTTATGATACTATATATCAAAATTTAGAAGAGAAATTTTGGTATTCAAAAATTAAATCTGAAAATGTATTTCTAATTAAACAACATTTTAAGAGAAGTCACGCGCACTGACATTAAATTTGATTTACTATGAATATGAAAAAAAAATGCATATTATGATTATTATGAATATGGAAACATAATTGATTTTTGATAGCTTTGTACACGATCGTGTTACTTTCATTATTAGTTGCAAACAGAGATACATATGATTATTGAATTTTATTATAATCTTGAATAAATAATAATCCACATTTAATTATAAACTTTTGATACTATGTATCCAAATTTATTTAAGTTATATCTGAAAATATATTTCTAACTAAACAACATTTTAAGGGAAGACACGGCTGGGGAGGTCTCGCCAACTCGCATTAATTTTATTTTAACATTTTTACTCATTTAATGTAGGTAACTAATTTTTATTCAAGAGTTAAAGAAATTTTTTCGAGGCATATGCTCCTAATAATGTGAATAATCTTTATTATAAAAATCATTTAACTTTATTTGCTTTTAACATAAAACGCTCGAAGTATATACACAATTAAACAAAACATTGTTGTAACAAGATAAGGTTACTTTATGAATCTTTCTGATATAATAACATACTCAGTTTAAATGAAAGTCATTACTGACAGCTGGTGCATGTAATTGCTTGTTAGTTTTGTAGTCAGTTTTAATTAGTTCCGTAGAAAAATTCATTATTCGGAGAAACATTTGAGTTTAGTTAATTAATCTTAATGTTCTTCGGTTACAGTCATTTATTTTATGAATATGAAAAATTAATTGATTTTTGATAGCTATGTATACGTGCTTGTTACTTTCATTTAAAGTTATATTTGGTTGTAAACAGAGATACATATGATTATTGAGTTTGATCATAATCCAGAATAAATAATAATACGCATTTAGTTTTAAACTTTTGATACTGTGTGTTAAAATTTATTTAAGCTTCTGAGAGTTTCGCAAAATCCTGAAATCGTAATGTTGTATTCTTTGAATTTTGTTTTAAATGTTAAGAAAATAGGATAACTTCTACATTATGAAGAAATCTTAATTACAAATATGAATGCAATCCTCGAGAATATTAACCATTCTTCAATGCATTGAAAATTCATTAAATCTATAGCATTATACTACTTTAAATGTTGCTTATGTTGCAGTAAAACATGGAGCTTAGTGAACGGAATATTAGTCAAACATTAAAGGGTTAATTTATATGTGAAAATATATTTTTAATTAAACAGCGTTTTAAGGGCAGGTTAGATTCGACTGAGATGCCACACCAACTGGTATTGATTTTAATTTAACATTTTTTACTCATCCGTTACTAAATTTTATTCAAGTGTTTATATATATTATAATGCATGCACTTGATAAAACTGTGGAAGAACTAAACACAAGTTAGAAGTATCTATGTTTTTAAGCTCTCCGTAAAGTTGTACTTTTCAGCTAAAACCACCTTTAATTACTAAAGTAATATAGCTATTTTCATTAAAATGTTTTTGGTGGTAGAGTATAATTATACGATCACGCATGGAAGACAGTTTTATAACATTTAATTAGTTTTAAAAAAAAGAACATTTCTGAAAAAAAAAAACTTTTCAAAAAATGCCATTGCTCTAAAATGAAAAGTTTACGTCGCAGAAGAAAACTATCTACCATGCGTATTAAACATAATCCAATGAATATGAGTTCGAAATTTCATCAAAATTGGTCTGGTAGTTTCCGAGGAAACGGGTTTTAAAACTGTGAGCACATGGATGTTTTGCACAATTTCAACGGAATTTCAGGAAATCCTTTTTCTTTATTGTTTTGCGGTTTATTGACAAAAGAATGTAGAGAGATCACAATGGTTCGGGAGATAAAGGGCCCAACCTTACTTCAGGGAAAGATTTCTTGTCCTGTAGTTGGATTGAAGTTTTCCTTTCTTGATATGGAACAGTCATTATACATAAATACGCCTCCTGCGAACATAAAACACGCCGTAACTGGATGTAGTGGTCATGTCTGTCTTCATCTTTAAAATTGGATACATGGTGTATGACAGGTTGAACAAAACTCTCTAGAACTAAAGATTCATTGTAGATAAAGGCACAAACAAATGCAATTCATCAAAGTAGTCCCCTTCCGCGCCGGAATCTCGACGTCAGATGTTTATCCAGACAGATAACGCTCCATGGAATGCGTCGACGGGGACTTCGTTCAAGTACTTCGTCGTCGCTTCTTTGATGGTTTCCAAAATCCCGAATTGGTTGCACTTGAGTTCCGTTTTTGTTCTTGGGAACAAGAAGAAATCCAGTGACATCAAGTAGAAGCTGTTCGGCAGTTGGATCAGTGTTGCCACACCACGTTTTGCTAAGTACTCCGTGATAATGAAGGCGATGTTCAACGGCGCGTTGTTACGATGAAGACGTCAAATGTTGCTGATCTCGAAAATCTTCGGTAACAATGCATTGAACAGTAATTTTAGGGATATTACACTCATTTACAGCATTCTATCTTTCAATTGTCGATCAGAGTTCTTTGTTTTCTTCACATTTGGATTGGAATGTGACGTTGATGAGCCTCCAGAATGTTCTTCGTTCTCGGCGCCCTCTAAACCAGTTTTTGGGAGAAGATATTCTCGCCATTAGTTTTCCATAGCATGGCATTTTTTTTTTTTTTTTTTTAGCGGGGCACTATTTAAAAACATTTAAAACCTAGCGAACAGTAAAACTAGCTTTTTGCACTCTCAACCACTCTAAATACGGTTATTCATGCAATAGCACTTTTATGAGTAAATACTAGCTTTGTTTTTAAATAAGGTAAATTTTATTGTCTGAAAATAGAACTACCAATCAAGAAATCTGAATTAAAAAAGATAGCTCACTGGCAGCAACGATAATCGCATCTGGATGCAAATGTTACCTTCCCATGGCATGTCTCTGTTTTTATTAGTCACCTCTTCTAAACCTTCATTCTGCTAATTAAGTCTGAACCATCGATTCAATATAAAAATCATCTAGCCATCATTTTCTTCTTGCAGGATGATGCTTCAACAGTCATGTCAACAAAGTTAAAAGAATTATCAATCGACCGCAGTTTATGGTAAACAAAAATCCTAAAACTAAACTGCCGCTATCACCACTAGGATGCTTGTCATTCTGAACTATATCAAGTGCCGATGAGGTAAGTTCACTATGCTTCTTCGCATTATCTAAGTGGACCTTATGCATGTGATGTCAGACGCCAGAGCTGACGGTCCGCTCATCAATTATTCTAACCACTGCACCGCCAGAATACCAGTATGCGCAGGCGACTTCAGCCTTGACCCAGGTTGAATGGATAAAATTTTAACGGAAAAATTTGCAAATTTAGTGAGTTTTTTTGCAAGCGCAACAACAATTCTGAATTTATGTTACAATATATTAAAAATTTGCTGCTGCAACAAAGAATTTTCTGCCGGTGTTTTTAGCAAAAAATCATTAATAACTCACACTCTATAGACTGCTGTGCTAAACACCGCCAGTAAATACCGCCAGCAGCGAAATTTTAGCCTCGATTTCAGGTTGCGTGCATAAAGTACATTATAAAAATTAGATGTGGCGAAGACACGAATATACCACCACGGCAAGCTAGACACTTGGCTTGATTTTTTTTTTTTTTTTTTTTTTTTTTTTTTTTTTTTTGCCACGCCATTGTTTTTTTTTATAACTACATTATTATCTTACAGTTATCTGCATCCGTCAAGATCAAATATAATGTTAAAAAAATTTCAAATTAACTTTTATGGAAGTTATATTGAGATGGAAAAAAATTAATTACATTTTAATCATGTTATGTTATGTAAGTTTAAGAAAAGTACATGCTACAAAACATATTCAATACGTGTATTTCGATCGTGCTCCTGATGTTAGGACAATAAAAAAGTGGTTTTGTTGATTTCTGAAAAGTGCTTTTAATCTGAACAATAAAATCCAGTCACAGTGAATTTCTGACTTTTATAATGACTTAATACACTAGTGAATTTTTCAAATGAATTTTTGTATAATTCATAGATTGCTATTTAAGAGATTGCTGAGAATCTAAATATTGGCAATTCGAAGGCATTTCAAAATTTAAAACAACTTGGGTACAATTCCAAAATCGATACATCAGAAATTGGTCCCAAGGTTTCGCAATCACTCAATATATTTTAATCCTAAAATAAAAATTCCTTTACTTTTTTGCATATAAACTCGTAAATAATGCATAAAAAAGGGCAAATTAACATATGATTTTTTTTTTCAATACCATATCAAAAATGATCTAGACAAGATTTTATTCATTCGACTAATAAATTTCACGATGAAAGCAATTTAAATGAGTAAAAAAAACTAATTGCAAGCACCTGCTTTCAGTAATGACTTCCATTTAACCAAGTAATGATATTTAAAAATTGTGTTGGAGTGATTCATTAAGTAACTTACATTGTTGGCATGTGCTTTTCGCTTGCTGTTTTGATAATTTAGCGTTTTATTTTTATAGAAACAGGTTTTCAGTCACCGCTTTAAAAAAGTATTTCGCAATTTATGTGTTGCAAAAAAAAAAAAAAAAAAAAAAAAAATAATAATAATAATATGTATTTTTTTCCTATTTCATAAAAATAAAACAAAATAATATATATTTACATGTTTTATTTTTATTTTCATATGGTAATGGTTAATTTTGTTTAATAACAGATTTTATATATATATATATATATGTATGTATGTATAAATTGTGTATATAAATTGTACATTTTTTTCTCATTAAATTTGTTTTTTTTTTTTTATACCTTAAAATGCTTGTTTTCCCGCATATCAAAATTCTCCTGTTGTAAGCCATCCTGTACTAAAATTTGCTTCATTTGAAATATTATTTTTTTACTAAGCCTATTTTTTTTTTTTTTTTTTATAGTTACCGAAATAACGCTCTAAGTTCAATACACCGCTAACTAATGATGCACGGATTGATACTGAACAGATTACTGAGTGTCTAAATGTTGACATTTCGAATGTATTTAAAACTGTAAACTAATTGAATTCACTTACAAACTCAATGCATCAGAAATCAGCCACGAAATTCTGTAATCTCTCAATATATTACAATGGAAATAGACTTTTGGTGTACATATTTCCAAATAAAAAAATGTTTTAGATTTACGCTTATAAATTGGTAAAAAATACAAAAGAAAAAAAAATGTCAAATAAACCTATGAAATCTTTTCTTTCCATAACTTATCAAAAATAATTTAGACGAGATTTTACACATTCCACTAATAAATTTCACGATAAAAGCAATTAAAATGAGTCGAAAAAAGTAATTACAAGCACCTGCTCTTAGTAATGACTTCCTCTTAACCCAGTAATGATACTTAAGAATTGTGCTGGAATGATTCATTAAATAACTTACATTATTGGATATGTGCATTTCAGCTTATGTTATGATACTTATGGTTAATTTTATTTGATTAGAAATTTCATACATATGTATATATATGTATATATATATAAACTGCTCATTTGTTCTCATTAAATTTACTTATTTATGCCTTCAAGTGCATATTTTCCCCCATATGAAAATTTTCCTGTTGTAAACAATTATGTATTAAAATTTGTTTCATTTGAAATAATATTTTTCTTAATTAAGCCTATTTTTTATAATACTTAAACAACGTTCCAAGATTATTACACCCAGTGTTCTCGCTGACATTTGACCAAAGTTAGTAATTTGGCTAATTAAAAATAAAAAACATTCGCAGAATGAAAAAAGTATTAGCCAAATAGATTCACCGTGCAGCACTAACAAAATCATTAATCCTTTAATGTACCCCTTTTTTCAATTTGTTCTAAAATAATTTTTTTATAAGTTTATAAAAAAAATAAGTTTTTATAACTGCGACAACGACTTTTATTAATCTAAATTCAACTATCCGCTACAAATATATTAAAACTATGTATATTCTAAATATCTTCCGTAATCATGGAAAAAAAATCTAAAACACATATTTAACTCATTAAAATGTTATGAATTTATGTGGTACGGTGCAATTGAACATGATAAGCGACGAAAGAATGCCACCTCTGGAATACACACAAACATACACACACACATACTCTCTCTCTCACACACACACAAAAAGACAGAAAAAGCAAAAACTAAGCACTAGCAATTTGGCGAATGTAATCGCATGCTTACTCGCCAAATGAAGAATTTAATCGCAATTTGGCGCAATGGCGAGCGACAGCAAGAACACTGATTACACCGTTTACTACTGATGCACGAATTTCTATTGAAGAGATTGTTGAGAGACTAAATGCTGCCGATTCGACTGCATTTAAAACTAATTGAGTTCACTTACAAACACTGTGCATCAGAAATCAGCCACGAAATTTTATAATCTCTCAATATATTACTATGGAAAGAGACTATTGAAGAGATTTCTATTGAAGAGATTGTTGAGAGACTAAATGCTGCCGATTCGACTGCATTTAAAACTAATTGAGTTCACTTACAAACACTGTGCATCAGAAATCAGCCACGAAATTTTATAATCTCTCAATATATTACTATGGAAAGAGACTGTTGGTGTACATATTTCCGAATAAAGAATTCTTTTACATTTACGCATATAAACTGGAAAAGAATGCAAAAGTAAAAAAAAAAAATGTCAAATAAACCTATGAATTTTTTTTCAATACCTTATCAAAAATGATCTAGATGAGATTTTACACAGAATTTACCACGAAATTTATTAGTGGAAACTAATAAATTTCACAATGAAAGCAATTAAAATGAATCGAAAAAAGTAATTACAAGCACCTGATTTCAATAATGACTTTCATTTAACCTAGTAATGATATTTAAGAATTGTGTTGGAGTGATTCATTACATAAGTTACATTGTTGGATATGCTCACTTCGCTTGATTTTATGATACTTTAGCGTTTTATTTTCATAGGGACAGGTTTTCTTGTTAGAATGCATTATGTAGCAAAATCTGCTTTTTTAATTTATTCGATAAGAAATATACACAGGAATTATACGTTTTTTAAAATATTTTACAATTTATGAGCAGGAAAAAAATAATAAAAAACTGGATAAAATTTAAATGTATAGATTTTTAACCTATATGATAAAAAATTAAAGTAAAAGATTTAACCATAAAATAATAGATTTAACCTTATCAAAAATTATACAGACGAGATTTTTTTATTCCGCTAATAAATTTTACGATGAAAGTTATTAAAATGAATCGAAAAAAGTAATTACAAGCACATGGTTTCAGGAATGACTTCTATTTATCCCAGTAATGATATTTAAGAAATGTGTTGGAATGATTCATTAAATAATTTATATTGTTCGATATGTGCATTTCACTTAATTTTATGATACTTTAACTTTTTTTTTAATACATATAGACAAGTTTTCCAGTTAGAATGTATTATGTAGAAAAACTTGCTTTTGAATTTAATCAATAAGAAATATAAAGAGGATTTACACCGTTTTAAAAAAGTATTTTGGAACTTATGAGTTAAAAAAATCATTGCATACTTTATAGCTTTTGCATAAGATTTTTTGCCTAAGTAGTGATACCCTATCTTACAATACATCCAATTTATGGTTTAGCATCCTAAAAATAAAATCCTAACAAATTGTGAAAATGACGTATTAAAAAAATCATGTTACAACAAACAAATAATTTTATCGTTCACGTAAAAATATTGCTAACTCAATTTTCAAGCCACGAGTTTCGTTCATTTTCAAAACAAAATCACATATTTGTATTTATTAATGAAAATATTCTCTGAGGAAGAACCTGTTTGGAAAAGGTTCGAAAGTACTAAGATTTTTAAATAAAATAAAACTTTAACATCTATAATTGTTTATTTAATCGCCTTTTAAGTAAGCATTATTCATTTTATGTTAAAAGCAAGGCGAAATTTTATTCCGTCATATATTGTATAAGATTTACATGTTTTATTTTTAATTTCGTATGGTATTGATTAATTTTGTTTAATTTGAAATTTCATATATATATACATATTTTGCCATTTTTCTCATTAATTTTACTTATTACTTCCAATACATATTTTGCCCCATATCGAAATTCACATATTGTAAGCTATTACGTACTAAAATTTGTTTCATTTCAAATAATATATTTCTTTATTAAGCCTATTTTTTATAATACCGAAAAAACGTTCTATGATTGTTACACCGCTTACTACTGATGCAAGGGTTTCTACTGAAGAGATTACTCAGAGACTAAATGTTGAGAATTCGAGTTCATTTCGAAATTTAAAACAACTTGTTCGCTTACAAACTCTTTGCATCGGAAATCAGCTACAAAATTTTCTAATCTCTCAATATATTATATAATAATAAAAAAAATTTCGCCATTTTCTCCTTTCGATTTCGCTCTAAATTTTTATAAGAACATACTTTTATTTACATTTCAATAATCTACTGATATTTAATTATCTGCTAAAATTCCCCTTTTTTCCTTAATTCAGCGTAATATATTATTTATTTTCCTAAAAAGAACTGAACTGTAGAGTTGTATTACTAAAATGTCAGCCTCTTATTTCGAAATATTAAATTTATTCTATTAGTCCATTTCTCCTTTTTAGAATAAAAAACATTTGCCAAAAGCTTTAATTTTTTCATATTTTATTAAAATATCGTTGGGCAATTCCATAATGCGCAGTTATGGACTTTTTATCCCTGTTTAATTTTTTCAAACTACTGTCATTTCGGAAAGAATACGAACATGAAACTCCTCCTACTAACCAATGAAGTGGTTGTAAACTTCCTATCCACATCTTCTGAGTCCGTTGATTGGACTTACTATGCTTACGTTACATGCTTGCGTCAGCTTGAGCCCGGGCAGGATTCTATGAAGTACGATTAGTACTCCAAAACGGGCGTGAAAAGAGCAGAATTGACTGACCCTTTTAACGGCTAAACTCCCCGCCAAGCATCAGTTCATTTTCGAATGTTCCTTTGAGTCGCGATGTACACCAATCTGTGTAGTTTCAAAGACCCTTTAATATCCTTATTAATACCCGTGACACTGATTTGGAAAGGAACTGTTTATCTATTATCATGCATTTATTGACAGAAGTGGTTGCATAAAGAACATTTTTGTATTTATTCTCGGGAAGTGACTTAAGTTGGTGTTTGCCATTTCGTGAGATGCGTAATGATGGAGATTGGAATGATGTGTGGAATAGCCGAGTGAAATTGGACAGTAATAAGGATTAATGTCACGTATATCTTTCACTTTATTGGAGAAATTAACCAGTGTTTTTCATTTCCATCGGCCTTAGACTTCTAACCACGACATAAATGGAGTTCAATTATTCGTTAATTGAAACTAACAAATCTAAATTAGCCAGCTATATTATGGAAAAATGAATTCTTTCCATCGTTTCACCAAGTGTTTTTCTACGATCACTCCGACGTTTTACATTTATATTCCCAAAATAAAAATTCTTTTACATTTACGTATACAAACCGGAAAATAATGCAAAAGAAAAAAAAGTTTAATAAACCTATGAAATTTTTTTCAATACCTTTTCAAAAATGATCTAGACGACATTTTACTCATTTCGCTAATAAGTATCACGATGAAAGCAATTAAAATGAGTGAAAAAATGTAATTACAAGCACCTGCTTTCAGTAATGACTTCCATTTAATCCAGTAATGATATTGAATAATTGTGTTGGAATGATTCATTAAATAACTTACATTGTTGGATATGTGCATTTCGCTTGCTGTTATGATAATTTAGCGTTTTATTTTCATAGAGATAGATTTCCCAGTTAGACTGCATAATGTATCAAAATTTGCTTTTTAAATTTATTCGATAAGAGATATACAGAGACATTTTAAAAAATATTTTGGAATCTATGTCTTAGAGAAAAAAGATAAAAATAAAACTTGACAAAATTAAAATGTTTATTATTAGGATGAGCGAAGCGAATCCTCTACTAGTCCACTCAAATGACACTTTGTCGTACACTTTACAAAAAAACTATACAATATTTTCACTTGAAATTAAACACAAATAGAAATTATGATCTGTAGATTTGCAGAATATTATTTTTTTTACAGAAATACTTTTCAAAAAATTATTATTTTAATTAATTTATTTTACATTTTTTTCCATTACGAACGCATTTTTTCAAATAAAAAGTGAAGCACGTACGTTTTCAGAAGAAAAACTTAAATCATGGGGTCAGTAATTATAGCTAGAATCATCATTAAATAAATAAATAAATAAAATATATTTTCATTATTCTGATAAAATATCTCAAAAACTGATTTCAGATTTTCAAACTATGCTCATTCCTTTGATTATGTATAGTTTCATGATTTCTTTTATAAAATGTATAAAATACTTTTTTTAGGAAAATTATAGCACATTTTTAATGAATTAAAATTTGTGAAAATTCTCTTATTAACATTCAATTATAAAAGTATTTTTCTGTGTCAGGAATTCAAATACACGATTTATTCTTATTTTGTGAAATCATTTAAGCAGACGATATTTATGAATTTTAAAAGAATTACATTATGTTTTTGTGAAGTGGCAATAAAAGAATTGTAAACAAATAAAATTAATATTTTGTATAATTCTACTTCCAAAATATTTTTATTTATACCAGTTTTATATCATAAATAAACAATCTGAGGAAATTCTTAGTTATTTGGTTGAAATACATTTTAAAATTAAAATGCGCCAAAACATAAAATTACATTTTTGCTTAATAAAGATGCAAAAATAATTTTAAAGATATATTATTACTTTCAAATATTTATCTTATAGCATAATACTTCGCGAATCCAAACAAAGCATGGCTTTTGCTAGTTATTATTATTATTTATTATTTATTTGAAAAAATTAAAATTAAATAATAGATTTATATGCTTTATTTTTAATTTCCTACAGTACAGGACAGATTTGATTAATTAGAAATTTCATATACACTATATTGCCATTGATTATTGGACACTTGCGATTTTAGACATTTTACTAAATATCTAGAAAACTACATAAGGAATCATCTCGAAACTCATAGTGTATAAATATAATTGTTTACGCCATACATAGCCGTGAAGATTTTTTACCGAAACTCCATAGGAGACCGTCAACAAATTAAAAAAAAATGAATATCTTTTGAATAACCCTGTCAAAACTAATGTTGCAAAAGTGCTCAAACTCTAGATTATGATTGAATGCCTTATTGTAATACACTGTGTTCATTTTTATGCAAATAGCATGCATACTCGCAGAGTAATTAAGGTTTTTATAAAAATGATCCCAAATTTTTCCAAGTTTTTTCCTTTTAATTTTCAGAGTTCTTAATATAAAATAATATTTTTTTCAGAAAATATGACAAACAACATCGCACAGTACCCTGTAATCAGAATTAAAAAATAATACAAATTGTATGAAAAATGAGTAGGTTTACTAAATAAATTTTTACTGCGCATGCGTCAAAGATATCAAAATTTCATTTGCATATTATGTTAGCTAAATGTATAGAGCAACTTTTGTAAAAGTCTCAAAATCATAGCTTGAAAATTCTGAAGGTAATCGTCTATAGAAAAAGGACAAAATCCGTTGTTTCCAAAATGAAGCAAAAAAATGAGGGATTTTATCCAAATGTAGTAGTACATCCCGTATTGTGTATTTTATATTGACACTAATCAATGAATATATGGATACAACCCCTCTTGTTTTTGCTTCATTTTGAAAATAACGGATTTTCA
Source organism: Maratus speculifer (assembly GCA_964019185.1). Lineage (NCBI taxonomy): Eukaryota > Metazoa > Arthropoda > Arachnida > Araneae > Salticidae > Maratus > Maratus speculifer. Next base: position 188,576,077 of record OZ025301.1, read on the forward strand.
ACTAATTCAATTGACGATTATTTTCAGAATTTTCAAGTTATGATTTTGTGACTTTCACAAAAGTTGCTCTATACATTTAACTAACATAATATGCAAATGAAATTTTGATATCGTTGACGCATGCGCAGTAAAAAATTATTTAGTAAACCTACTCATTTTGTACACAATTTTCATTATTTTTTAATTCTGATTACAAGGTGCTGTGTGCAATGTTGTTTGTTATATTTTCTGAAAAAAATAATATTTTATATTAAGAACTCTGAAAATTATAAGGAAAATACGTGGAAAAATTTGGGATCATTTTTATAAAAACCTTAATTACTCTGCGAGTATGCATGCTATTTGCATAAAAATGAACAAGGCGTATTACAATAAGGCATTCTATCATAATCTAGAGTTTGAGAGGTTTTGCTACATTAGTTTTGACAGGGTTATTCAAAAGATATTCATTTTTTTTTAATTTGTTGACGGTCCTGTATGGAGTTTCGGTAAAAAATCTTCACGGCGATGTATGACGTATACTATTATATTTATACACTAAGAGTTTCGAGATAATTCCTCATGTATTTTTCTAGATATTTAGTAAAATGTCTAAAATCGCAAGTGTCCAATAATCAATGGCAATATAGTGTACATATATACAGGTTGTTGCAGGATTGATGGGTCAAATTTTAAGGGAAAGTTGGGGGGTATCATAAGTATTCAGATTTGTATAGTTACGCATGATTGGAAACGAATTCTTTGGCCATTAGGTGGTTTTAACATCTGCAAACTTTAACTTCTCTAACATCTGTAGATTATCCCATCTTTTCGCAAGCGGTGCTATTAAGCTTACTTATCACGATGCCACAACATCTCAGACGCCATATGTAGTTTCATGATGATAAGACAACTCCCATTAAATCAGATGTGTTCGAGTACATTTGAATCAGGTGCTTGTTCATGGATGGAAAAGTCGTGATTCATTTCGAGTAATATATTTTTTATAATACCAAAAAAATAAATAAATAAAATAAATAAATAAAATAAAATAAAATAAAATAAAATAAAATAAAATAAAATAAAAGTCCTAAGTTATTGCAGCTCTTTCCGTTCTTAGTCACTTCTTTTTTACTTTCTTTTATCTTTACAAAAAAAAGTACAAGATTTGTGAAAATATTCGACTCCATGTTTTCGATGGGTTTATACGTTTTAGAAGGTCCTAAACACGATTTGACAGTTTTTAGAAAATATCTGTATGTGAGTATCTCCGTCAGTTTGCCACTCTGTCGCTTTGTCAATCTGTGATCTTGTATTTGACAAAAATTTTGAGCGCGATCTATCTGAAGATTTTATGCAAGGAATTTTATAAAACTTTAGATTCATTTAGACCTTCATATAAACTGATAGTGATTAGTTTTTGGTGCATATCGCTAAAGGTGCTGTCCTGCTTCATTCACACTTTCCACAATAGCACTATCTCAAGAAATAATGCACGCATTTTCATAAAACTCTAGATTCAGTTAGTACTTGAAATAATTTGGTGTTTATTATTTATTGGCACAAATCGCTCAACAGGTGGCGCTGCTATGCTACATTATTCATGATTATCGCAACAGATATAACTCAAGAACTAATGCACGAATTTTGATCAAACTTCAGATTCAGTTAGTTCATGATATAGATTAATGTTGTTAATTTTTGGAGTAAATCCCACTACAGGTGGCGCTGCTATGTTGCATATTTCACAATTTCGCAACTGCTGTATCTCAAGAACTAATGTATGGATTTTTATCATACTTTAGATTCAGTTAATAACTGATAAAAAGAGATCCTGGTTAGTTTTTGGTGCATATCATCCAACAGGTAGCACTATGCAGATTTTTCTTTTAAAATTTTGCAATTTCTCTCCCCACTAAAAATAATCTTAAGATTATCTGAAGAAATCGCCACTTTCTGCAGAAATTCTACAGAAATGTGAAGAAATTTTGCAGACTTAGTTTTATCTTTACAATATCTGCAGAAATTTTAAAGATATTCTTAAAAATATCTGCATAATGGGCCAAATACCTTCGGATTTCCCACAGATTTTGGGCCAAAAAGCTATAGATTTTCTACAGATTTTTTTTAGTGGGGATCTCAGGAATTAATGCACGGATTTTCATAAAACTTCATATACAGTTAGAAGTTAACATAAAATGTTTGTTTATTAGATTTTGGTGTAAACAACCTAAGCGGTGATGCTTTTATGCTGCATTTTTCAAAAATTATTAACATGTATAAGATAGAAGAAAATTTTAACATTGCCACATCTGATTAGGGTTTTTTCCCCTCATGCACGTTAAGTAATGCTATAAAGTTAGTCTATTCGCTATGGATAAGAAGCATTGAGATTTTCATTTGTTTTGGTTATCTTGCTAAGCGTATACATAACATAAAACATATTTTACATTATTTTAAATGGTATATTCAGTTATCTTTGGAAGATTTTTTTTTTATTATGGCTGCATAGTATTAGATATTGCGAATTGTATTAAAATTTATGTTGAATGAATTTCTAAATTGTTAGATAATATTGTTCTATATTTGTTAAATTACTTATAAGCTTTCTACAATTATTATTTGAACAACGCTGCCTTTGTAGCCTTAGTTGAATGTACTTTAAAAGTCTGAAAGATTTTTTTTTCTTTTGTGAACTTTATACATGAGTTAAAGTGAAGAACTTTCTAAAAATAATAAACAGCATACGGAAATTTAAGCTTTTTGATTAAGTGTAACTTTATTCTATAAGTTTAAGTATTTTACCCAATCCCGTATTTTTAATGACTTTATTATATTTTTAATGAATTTATTATATTTTTATTTTATTATTTTATTTATTTATTTATTTATTTATTTTTTGTTCTTGTCATTGATAAACTCATTTTGCAGTATATTCCTTAAAGTTTCTAAGAAGACGCGTTAAAAATAAAAAAATGGTAAGTTTTCAGAAAAGGACAAAGAAAACCAAATAAATAATTAAATAAATAAATCTCGAAACCACAATTTTTAAAACAATGCTAGATTTAACTCCTTTTCTTTTGCAGCTATTTATTTTCAAATGTATAATTTATGTTTATCTATACCAATGAAATAAAGTTTCGATCTCTCTGTATTTGTGTGTATGAGTCTGTCTCTGTGCGATGGTTTTCAGAATCTACAGCAAGTACGAGGCTGTAAAGTTTTGTGGGGCTAGCCGAAAGACTCTCCTGATGTGCCTGAGAGTCATAATTTTAAATTTAGAATGATAAGTTGATTTATTAACTAACTATCATAACTCACTCTTAAACAAAACTTATCTCAATTATTGCGGACTGAAGAGTTATTTACCTATTCGTAGAAAATGAAAAATGAAAACAGAAAATTTCGAGGTTATTTTATAATACACTGCTCAAAACATTTAAAGGATATTTGAAGTTTTATACAAAATAAAGATATAAACGAATTTTTTTTTGCCGAAAATAGAAGAAGAGAATCACAAATACAAATTTTTCTGATTTTCAAATTGTGGAGTATGCAAATTTTGAGTTCGACGTCAAAAACGTCGCTTCAGCGGCAGCGAATGAAATTTGACTTTCAACTGGATAAAAGAGAATGAAGACAAGGATGATCGGCATTCAGTGATTGCTTTGTTTCGATGAGTACGATGTCTCAGCGAAGTCATTTGACAGATTCAGAAACTTGGAGAATTGTTGGTAGGTTAGAAGGGGAAACTCAAGCAGAAGTAGCGCAAGCCATTGCAGTGTCACAAAGTGCCATTTTCAGGATCTGGAACCGTTTTTTGGAGAGTGGATGTGCAGGCCGAAGACCAGGGCAAGGTCGTAGACGGGCAACAACGCCAAATGAAGATCGGTATTTAGCGTTAACAGCTCGGAGACACCGAAACATGAACGCTACTCTTCTCCAACAACATCTTCGCTCGGCTACAGGCACCACGATTTCAACTCAGACTGTCCGAAACCGGCTCCATGCTGTAGGTCTGTATGCTCGCCGACCGATGTATGTGTTAGATTAACATGAAGGCATCGTCGCGACCGCATGGAGTGGGCAACCGAGCATGTCAACTGGAAGAGAAACGAATGGAGCAATATTCTGTTTTATGACGAGTCCCGTTTTTCTGTGCATCCGGATAATAGGCGTATTTTCATCTGGAGGGACCGTGGCAGTAGGAATAATCCTGCGCTCGTGCACGAAAGTGTCAGATTTGGCGGTGGAGGAGTGTTGGTGTATGGTGGCATCTCCATTGACGGGCGCACTGACCTCTACACCATTCGAGATGGAGCTCTGACTGATCGCCGATATAGGGATGAGATCCTCAGACCTATTATAGTCCCTTACGCTGCAGCAATCGGAGATAACTTCATTTTAATGGACGATAACTGCAGGCCACATCGTACAAACCTGGTGGAGGATTTCCTTTTCGAGGAAGGAATCGTTCGAATGGAATGGCCAGCGTGCTCTCCAGACATGAATCCAATCGAGCACGTTTGGGACGCTCTAGGAAGACGAGTTTCTTGCCTCCAACAACCCCCACAAACTCTCCAAGAACTGGAAAGAGCATTTCTGGAAGAGTGGTGCAGACTACCTCAACTCGTCATTAATAGCCACATTGAGTCCATGCCTCAAAGGTGTTCATTGTTGTAGGCCGCCCGTGGAAACCATACCCCCTACTGAAAATGATTTTCTTTGAAGAAAAAACCTTTTCTTATTCTTTTTTTCTCATAGCACAAATTGTGTTTTTTTCCTTTTGTACACAAATGCGTAATAAAATGCATTTTTTTCTGCCAAACATGTGTAATTTATTCTCATATAACCTACTATGTCTGTCGACCATGTATCAATCAGCTAAAAAGTTACCCAGATACAAAATCCACCTAAAACTGCAATATCCTTTAATTGTTTTGAGCAGTGTATTTAAATATTACACTGTCCATATCTTCTAGTAAAGTTAAAAATGGGTGCTATATTTAAAAAGTTGATGCTTTTAGGTCTCAAATGATGCAATCAATTAAAAAATATATGCAGATGACCTCGTGAAAAAAAAATCAAAAACGGTCGTTTTTACTAAAACGTTTTTCTCCCAACATTCTTTAACGCTCTCCCCTCCTTGGGGTGCATTTTTAAAGGTACCAGCAAGTCAATAAAATATTTTTAAATAAGAAACTTCCTTTTAATGAATGATATAATCGATTTCAAAAAGTAAATATATTTTAATCCTTTTAAATATACTAGCGAACTCACTTTGCGTCAAACGAAGACGATAGTTTTTTTTTTTTTTTTTGCGCTAAAATAACAAAGCACCTGCATTTTAACACAATCTTCTTAGAGAATCTCAATAGACCAAATTTACTTAAACTTCTAAAAATTTCAAACGTTCGGGTAGGTAGAAATTTTTTTTACAAAACAAAATGCGTGAAAATTTCGACGACCCCCCCCCCAAAAAAAAAAAAAAAAATCGATGTTGCATCACGTTTTAGACCTCCCCCTCCCCTTAGAGCGCAATTTAAAAGGCTTCGACAAACCAGAAGTTGTTCTTAACCCGAGAGAAGTCGCTGCATGAGACTTTCTCTCAACGTTGTACGTTTTTGAAGACTCTTTCTTTAAACCATTTTTCAATTTAATTAAAATTTTTAAATGTTCTTTCAATTATTTTACTTTTTTGTGAGTAAAACTATTAGGCTAAAAAAAATTGATATTAAACGAATGTAAAGTAAAAGAAAAGGACCTGGGCACCATGAGAGAAATTTTCACTAGCGACTTCTGCCGGGTTAAAGCTGAAACCCTCTTCTAATGGATAGAAAAAGCGGTTTTAAAGTATTAAACCTTTTACTACTAAATATTTTGACACGATTTGTTCAATAAGGCTACGAAAACATTGTATTTTTAACTCCTAAAAATAAGAAGTTATTATACTAAAAGTAAGCAAACGTCTTTATTTTAACACAATCTTTTTAGAGCATCTCAATGTATCAGATTTACATCGCCTACTCATATTCTGAAACGTTTTAAAGGATAGAAATAATTTTTACAGATAAAACAATGTAAAATTTTGACGAAATTAGAAAAATCCTGTCGCAGTTTTGCTCGTTTACTATCACCTCTTAAAGTTTTGCCCAATAGTTTAGATACACCCTGTATATATATATATGTATATATATATATGTCAACATTTGAACGGAGGGTGGTTTTGGGGTCTGGGGGTCATGATCGATGAAAATATACCAAATTTTTCCGGAAGTGCTTTTCTCCGGACGGTCGCAAGATAGATAGCTTTTTACTTTTTCTAATGAAAGCTACCTAAAACTGTAACAAGCAATTGAAAAAGTAGAAATGCACAATAAAATTTACGTACTGCACCCTGTGGGAAAAAAAAATCATTTAAAAATATTAAAAGGGGAGGGGGGGCAAGAGGTCTGTAAATAACAATACCATAGAATTAATATTTAGATTGAAAATTTCTTACCGAACCTAGTGTAGGCTATGTGTTTAAACAAAGATGGAATTGTCGGAAATGAAATCCTTAATTTAATACATTCTCTCAACGATGCACACATTATCAAGTAATTGTTATTTATTCAGTTAAAATTTTGAAATTTTTTCTGATTGTTTACCATATCATTTTGAAACAAAAGCACGTGACATAATTTCTCATGATGTTTTTTTTTTTTTTTTTTTTTTTTTTTTTTTTTTTTTTTAACTTAATAGTTATTAAAAAGTGGGTAATTTAAAATCGTTATAACTTGAAATATTATTTGTAGAATTTCTTTTCATTTGTATAAACAGAAATATATAAGCTTTAATTTTGATTTAGGAATTTTAAAAGCATTAATTTGAATAAAATTAAAAAATATTTAAAGTAAAAAATTTAAAAAAAATGTAATTTTTTTAAATCATGTTTTTAAAATTAAATATATATTTTTTAATTTGCTGAAGCAAAATTAATATAAAACAATTGAAAAAGATTTGTTCCAAATTTAAACAAGATTTTTTTTAACCGCTATTGGGTTAAAGTAATTTAAATACAAGAAATGGTGAAAAAACTCATGAAGAAAAAAAGCATTTTCACAGAAAGTCATTTTTATGAGAAAGATTGCTTTGAAAACTAGATTTTAAAAAGAAACCAAAAAGAAAAAAATAATATTTCTTGTTACAGTTAAAATAGAAACAAGGTTTTAAACGTAATTTTAAGCAGAATTTTTAATGTAATAAAACTGTTTAATAAAATTTTAATATTTTTTTTTCCCGCACCCCCTTAAGCACCGAAAGTTACAGGTCGCAGCATAAAATTAGCCGCGTGTGGCATCTCGCGACAGTGAATCTGTAATTATAATGAAGGGCAGGGTATGAAAAAGAAGTCAATTAAAAAACTCTGTTTATTTGGAGAATGGAAGAGAGGTTAAAAAGTTTAAAAAAAATTCTAACTAGAAATAAGTAAAAAGCATGCGTTTAACAATGATAATACTGAGACGCTATTTTAGCTAGATTATGTGTGAGTTAAATGTACCTACAAATAAAATTATGCTATTAGTAATAACTAATAGTCATTATATTATTATTACCATTATGGGTTTGAAATATTACAAGAAATGTATCAAGCCTTTGATTTTAAAAAAAATCAAATATCGACTTTGTGTTTGATTTTATTTGTTTTTCAAAAATTAAAATAATAAACTATGATCAAGACTGTGCAATAAAAAATGCTGATACTCAGTCATATCCACTATTTTTTGCAATCACTATTCATATTGCAAGCCTTATAGCAGAAAGGTAAAGAATGGAGACGGGTGTTACAGATTTTCTTTTCTTCTTTGTAGATTATTTTTTCATCAAACATTTCTTTTGTTTTAAGTTATATTTAACACTTTATTACTGAATGCAAAAATGTGAGTTAGCTTTAACAGAACTGAATAAAACGCGTAAAATCGTTAAAAGTAAATATTTAATTAACGCTGCAATTGCAAAACATTTTACCTATGGATTATTTTCTGCCTCTGTAGTATCTGCCGCAGACAATCGAGAATTTTTTTTGGTACTGGGTATCCAAGTTCCAAGGGTTAGTTCCAAGTCTACTCCTCCAAAACTTCAAAAATGAAATTGGGTAGCCATATTCCTTCTCCATTCCAAATTTTCTATTATTGAAAATAAACATATATTATTTCTTAACGATTTAAATATACCAAATGAAAAAAAGTCTTTATACCAGCCATTTTATTAATATATATCAATATTTTTTCTGGATTGCTTGTCAAAAACTGTGAAAACATGTTTTAATTCCAAAAATTTTTGAACAGTTTGGACGATAATGACTGCGAAAATAAATAAATAAATAAAATACCAGAGGAAGACCCCTAGCTTTTCCGTCATATTAAAATTTCTCAATATCAAAAAGTAAATGTTTAAAAAAAACCCGAAAATATAATAACTATATTCTTATAATTCTCTAAGTAATCAATTTGAAAAACAAAGAAATCACACAAGGTTTTGACGTGTAAGAAACTAAATAGTTATACTGTAAATCAATGATTTTTACTGTTATTAATATTTTATCACAAAAATTACGCAGGCTGATTTCGAAGATCTCAAATAGATGATAATTATAATTTACACATCCCGTAAAACTTCTAATATTGAGAACATGTGATAAAATATGGATTGGTAGGTACACCTCTTTGTTTTAAGACAGGGGTGCAAAAGTCTTTGCGCAAGTTACTCCTATGCTCTCACTACAAATTTTTTTTCGACTTGTATCATCTAATAATTTGTATAAATTTCTTGCTAGAATGCTATTAAATTTTACTCCGTGGTGAGTGATTGCACCCCGCTGGTGCCTAGATTTTTACACCAATGGTCTAAAATCTAAATATATAAAACTGTAAATTTTGAATGTAATAGTTCCCATCTTTAGAAAACCTAATATTATACATTATCCATAATTTTAACTAAACTTAAAAGCAGCACTGTTGTTTATATAAGCAGTTTAACATAAAAACAATAATGGAGGGGCGTGGGACAGTCTAGGAAAAGGAGGAATGAAATAAGTCGAATTCCTTCTTTTGAATAAGATAAATGTAAATTACTAATATTACGCAAACATTCTAGTAAAAATGATTAAATTTGAAAGGAAATAGTTGAAATATTGAACGGAAAATATTCAAAATTTTATAGATGTCAGTTTGCTATTTTTAACGCAATTTAATCCAACACGCACATTTCAAAAACAAAGTAATTTATTTTCCAATTTTTATATAACTTAGCCAAAGAAATGAATAACATACTTTTAAGAAAAAACAATTTAAAACATGTATAGTTCAAATTAGTTATCTAATTATGTAAGTTAAAGGGAAACAAGAAGTACAGCCGATTAACTTACTTAAATATGAATAACTGGATCTCAAGTTCCCCATTGCCCGAAATCAACAAACTGACGTCATTAGATTTGTTGGTTGGTTGGTAAATACGAAACTTATGCTGCTACCCGTAAAGAAGGCTTTTGCCTCGAAAATCTGACACCATTACTTCGGCCGAAAGCAAACTTTCACGCTCTGTATTATCTTGCCTATAATCAGACATTTTCAAAGAAAATGTTTTGCTCAGTCAATATTTACGATGGTTTTACTAGAAACAAGAATGATATATTAACTTTTTTTATTAGGTGCTGTGCATATATAACATTATTCTTTTAGGGGGGAGGGAGGGTCTGACACATGATATCATAAGATATCTCGAGGGGAAGGGGGGGATTTGCCTTTTGATATCAATATCATTTTTGACCCAATTATAATTATCTCTTTTTCTCTGTAACGTGGTATTTTGTTCAAAATAGTACATTATCTTTTTTTTTATTTTGTTAACTATTTTTATTTGAATAAAGCGATATTTTATTAAATTATCTTCAATTGAATCAATAAAGTTTGCGAAAAATAAATTTAACCCGTTTTGTATGTTAATCAAAACAAAAGAACAAAATTCTAAAAAAAAATTTTACACTTTGATAACGATATCATTACCGGGCCAGGGAGTTTGATGGAAGTAACGTATGATATTTAAAGGGAGGGAAAGGGTCCAAAATTACCAAAAAGTAAATAACGTTATATTTGCACTTAGCCCCTTACTGGTCGAATGGAATTTTTGTAAATTAACCGCGTTTCTACAATTTACTTGAAATATGGTAAAGTGAGTGCAAAATCAGTTAATAGGGAATCATTATTTTACAGACATCTTTAACTGAGCAAGGTCGATCCATCCGATGGATCATACTGAATCGGGTAGGAGGCATCGACTATTTCTTTTAAAAACATCAGTGGTAGTGTTTGCATCAAAATTCCACTGATGACCACTGAAGTAACCTGAAAATATCATTCAACATCAAGAACATATTGGTCTGAATAATTTATCCAAGCCGGACTGAAGAGAGATCGGGGGAGGGGGGATTGTCCAAGGTTTGAAGACATATGGATGAGACTGTGAATTAACTTAAACTGTCTAAATGGTTTTTAGTGTTTAATTTTCCAAAATTTGGAGGGGAGAGATTGAGTTACCGAATGAGAGACCTTTCTTTTAACAAAAATAACAGTCTTGCCATATCAGTGTTGAATTAATGGGGTGCCCCAGAGGGAACCCCCCCCCAGTGAAATGAAATGTCCCCCCCGGGAAAATAGAGTTCTTGTGTTTTCACTGTGGAAAAAGGTTTCATTCCCTCAGCCCCCCCCCCCCCGGAGCCACAGAAGTCCCTCCCGGAGAAAAGTGTCTGAATTCAATACTGAGCCGTATGGCGAAAGAGTGTCGAGTGAGATAGGTTCTAAAATTTTGATTTGCGATTTTTAGAGTTTTTGAACTTCACCACCTTTTTAAGGATTAGATCAACAGATTTGTTAATTACGAAATTCCTGAGCTCATTGAGATTGGGGTCTGAGTTCGATAAAATTCTAACAACGTAAGCGAAAAAGATTTTTGAATTTTAGTTATTTATGAGGTTGGTAGAGGAAAGAGGACCGGTGTTTATAGTTTTACCGGTGGTTTAAGCGTAAATCTAAGCCAACTGACTGTTTGGTATTTTATTATTTTTTTCTGATAAGGATGTATTTTTTTCTAGTTTTATGATAATTTTGTCTAAATTTTGAACGTGGGGATTCGCGGGGGATGGGTCTTTATAGGCCCCAAAATTTCACCATCTGAGCACACACGATACGTTATACCATATTATTATTTTTTTTTTACAGACAACTTACTAGCCGCCGATCTTCATTATTTGAGAGAGGCGACGTTCGATACATTAGAATTGTAGAGAACGTGAACATGCGTGTTACTAGTGTGTCGCTGAATAAGGAAAAAGAAAAAGGTAAAACGCTTCGTGTTGCCCAGCTTGGAGTTTTCAAAAAATAAGCAGTACCATATTTCGGTGCTTCTCTTTATTTTACTTCATAAATAGACTCCACTTTGAAATTCCACCACGGAAAATTTTCACATTGTATTATTAGATTCTTTTTGAAAGAACTTTTAATTTCAAATAATTTTTAGCTGAAAAATTTGTTATTTGTCATACCTAAAAAAATATTAATTATTAATGTCATAATTTTTAAACCCAAAATAAATTAATAAGACAAATATATAACAGTAAAGAAGACGTTTATTAAGAACTAATGCAAGTTAAAAATGTAATAAAAATGCATGCATAATAGTTACTTTCACTTAAAAATAGTTAAAATGTTACATACTTCTTTGTCCTGCACGTCCGGTATGAGGATCCAACTGAATGAAACACAAAGAACATACACAAAGGTGAACAAACCCTTTTAACATATAAGAATATCACTGGTATATATATTCAATCGTACATAATATTACAATTCCAATTGCGTGACTATGAATAAGTGATTAATTAAACTAGTTTAAAATCTTAGAATTTTACTTCTATGAATTGTATAATTCTCCAATAAAAATTAAGGATGGATTTGACATCATTCAGTATGATAGATTAAAAGTTCCCACTAGAAAGACAACATCTGTTCAGGCCGTCGAGAACCGTGACGGGCCCAGAATCAGTCCCCCCCCCCCCATTACACAGACACGCAAGACACATAAAATGCATGTGAATCTTTAATAAAGCCTCGTCTACTTTGTAGACTACTTTAGTCATCTTTCATAAATTACATTATTTATTTTCTTGTAGTTAAAGATAATAATTATATATTCTAATAATTATCTATTCTTCTTTAATACTATTTAACAAAAGTAAATACAGTCCTTTCTCTTTTTTTTATTGTTGCATTATGGTATCCATAAAAATTATAATAAACAGTGTGTATTGCAGGAGTTGTGACCCTTTGAGATTTTTGGACTCCAAAACAAGTTAACGGCTGCACTCCCCCCCCCCCATCTCCTCAGACCTGCCCGCATTTACCTCGCAACAACAAGAGCATCGCTTGAGAAAATGCCGTACACCGAGGCGAGGATATCATATTTTCCCTTACTGAAATATATTTTTTTTCATTATAAATATCGCCTTTTTACTGAAAAACAATCATTTTATGGTATAAATACCGTTTATAATTGAAATAGCACAGAAATTGGTCATTTTATGGTATAAATACTGTTTATAATCGAAATAGCACAGAAAATGGTTTTTTTAATGCCTAATATATCTTAGAAATACGGTACTCATACAGTAAAGAATGATAACAGTAGACGTACCGTAAAATTTAGGTACATCTATTGAAATGCTACGAAAATTTTTACAATGTCGTTTTTTTTATTGAAAAATAATTATTTTACGGTATAAATACCGAGTTTTTACGGAAAAATAATAATTTTACTGTGTAAATACCGTTTTTAATCGAAACAGTACAAAAAACTGTTTTTTACACTTAATATACCTTAGAAATACGGTATTCATACCGTAAAGAGTGAAAATGGTAGAAGTACCGTGAAATTTACGGTACATCTACTGGAATTTTACAAAATTTTTTTACAGTGTACTTTCTTTATATTTACACAGCATGCTGAAAAAATGCATTGAATAAGCAAATAATTTGCAAATAATTTTCACTATCATAAGCAGTCATATATAGGTTCATATAGAAACTTTGTTTAAAAAAACAAATTATATTCAATATTCTTCAAAAAACTTATTTGAAAATTTTAAAGTACTGGCCAACACGATTCTGAAATATAGATGGTTCTAATGGTGTCTTCTTTTAGACTTACTAAGTATTCTTTTTAAAACTCTTTCTATTTTTCTTGTATTTTAGACACACGGACATATTACATTAACTCTGTAACTTGGCTTTCAATCTATATAGAGTTCTCTCTGATCGCGATTAACAACATGCGCGGGTGCTTCATGAATTATTGTTGCTAGTGTATTTAAAATATGTGTACTTTGATGGTTGATGTAGAATACCGAAGCCCAATGTCTTAAAAACTTTTATGCTCAATTTCAAAACCGTAGCTGCTATAATAACATAGTTTTGAAGGAACGGCTGAATTTTTAAAGATCTATTTTTGAAGGATTCTTTAACCCCTTCCCGACGGGACCCCTTTACGAAATTTTTTATGTTTTGTTACCGGTTTTAAAAAACAGAAATTTGTTCCTTCTTAAATCAAGAAAATGCTCCGGTTGAATATGGCAAATTTTACAGTATAATTTTAACGGTGGGAATAGACGAGGATTCTTAATTGAAGTGAAAAAACTTCTTTAAACACCATAAAATAAGTTAACTGCGCAAGGCCTTTCGAAAGAACTTAGGTTTTCTTCGTCAGGCGCAAAAAAGACGTGCGCCTACAATGAATGTAGCGGCACGACTGAAGGGGAATGCGGGAGGGAGAGGGAGCAAGCAGAAGGAACAGCCAATAGGAAAGTAGAAGGCAACAGCCAATCACGGAAGAGCATAAACAAAACTAGATAAACAATGAAGGAGTTGAAAGGAAAAAGGGGGGAAGGGAAATGGGAAAAAAAGCGGGATAAATTAAAAAAATAACTAAAAGGAGAGATTAAAATGAAATAAAATGTACGCAAAAAACATATATATTAGTAATAATAATAAATAAGGAAAAAAAATTAAAAATAAAAATACATAAAAAATTGTTTACAATTATAAACACACATAAATAAACCTGAAAATTGTATACATAATATTGTTGCGAATTTTGTAAATAGTTAGTGTTTGTACTGTAAAATAATGTAAATAATCTTATTAAGCTCCATTTCTTTACTAATATTAGTTTTTGTTACATTGTCTCTGTTATCAAACAAACTTGTCTATTATTTTCAGTGTATGTCTACGGCAGATTGGCGAAATATTAAAGATATCGCCAAGTTGGCGTCACTTTTGGCGACTAATTTTGGTCGCCAAGTTGGCGACAAACTTGGCGATTGTTGGCGATGGTAACCCTTCCCTCTCAATGGTAACCCCCCTTTAGGTCTACTGATACATTGAATGTTGTTCCGTGGATTTTTCGAGATGGTTCTAGAAATTTCCAGCACCTGCTGCGAGCCTATATAAGGAGAGCGATACGAGCTGTTGTGATTATTATTTACCAGTCAGTCATTGAGTGAACAAGGCGTAAGCAAGTTTGCTTGAGTTTCATCTATGTTGTTTTGAATGTTATTAAGTGTTGAGACGTTGTATAAAGAGTCTCTGGGGTCTAAAGCTGTAATTGTGCGATAGATTTGAGCAGTTATTTTTGAATATCCAGTAATATTTGTGAGTTTCGAAGACTCTGTTGTTCTGAAGTCTGTAAATAAATTATTTTCTACTTTTCTAAGAGCAAGAGTTTGAAGTTGTCTAACCATAAGATCAAAAGAACCCTATATACGCTGCAACATTTGGTGTCAGGAGTCGGGATCTTATGGCGAAAACACGAACAATGGACGGACAACTGAAAGAACAGTTAGAAGCTATTAACGGATTAAGAACAGAGCTGACCAATAAAATTGATAAAGGCCAAGAAGAGTTGGCGGATAAAATGAATAAAGGCCAAGAAGAGTTGGCGGACAAAATGAATAAAAACGAAGAAAGAATGGAACAGTTGACAAATAAAATTGATAAAGGCCAAGAAGAGTTAGCGGAAAAGATGAATAAAGGCCAAGAAGAGTTGGCGGAAAAAATGAATAAAGGCCAAGAAGAGTTGACTGAAGAAATGAGAAGAAGCCAAGAGAGAATGGAAGAATTAAAGGAGGAAGTTAATAAAAGCCAAGAAGAAATGAAGAAAACTTTGGAAGAAAAGTTCTCGTCGGTCGAGAGAAGAATAGATTCGGTAGAAGAGAAAACTCAGAACGAAGTTAGTAATATTGAAGAGAAAATGGAAAGGGAAATAGAGGAAGTAGAAGAGAAAATTCAGAATGAAGTTTGTAACGTTGAAGAGAAAATAAGTCACGTTGAAGAGAAAATAGTTGAAGTAGATGAAAAGCTAAATAAAAGAGTACAAGATCTTGAGAAGAAGCTTTCAGCGTCCAGTGGTAATCATGAAGAATTTAGGAATCCGCCTGCTTCTCCCGTGCACATCAAGCTGTCGACATACGACGGAAAGAGTTCCTGGCAAGTTTACAAGACCCAATTCACCATTGTAGCCGAAGCGAACAAATGGAGTGACGAGGTGAAAGCTTGTCAACTGGCAGCGTCTTTGAGAGGAGAAGCCGCCTACGTGCTGCAAACATTGCCCGATATGACGCAACACAATTTTGAGACTTTAAGTTGTGCACTTGAAATGAGATTCGGAGAAAAAATTTTCAAAGATTATACGAGAATACAAATGAAGAGCCGCCATCAAAAATCCAGTGAAACACTTCAAGAGTTTGCCTCAGAAATAGAACGCCTGGCAAATTTAGCATTCATCGACTGTCCAACAAATGTACGAGAAATGCTCTCATTGCAGTACTTTGTAGACGGAATAAAATATCCAGAAGTGCAGAGCGGTACGAATGGCAGATGTGCAGGATTCAAAGGCTGCATTACTATATGCCTTAAAGTTGGAAGCAGCTACACAAGCCAGCCGAAGAGATCGTCATTCAGTCCGAAAGGCAACGGTGAACAAAAGCTCAGACACTGAGAGCGACGTCTTGAAAGAAATTAGGAAATTAAATCAAGAGATTGAAGCTTTAAATATGGAAGAACAAGCTCAAGAAGACAGACTCTCACGTGCTGGGGATGCGGTTATACAGGACATCTCTGAAGAAATTGCCCCAAAATCCACGAACGTGAGATAAATTCAAACAGTCAGCAGGGAAACTAAATTTTGGCCATCTCGCGGGGCGGAGGTTGCCAGAGAATGAAAAGCCCCACCTGAAGATCCTCCAGATATCAAAAATGAGAGGCGGTGATAACGAATTATATGTGATAGGCTTTATTAACGGAATTCAGTGCCGTCTGATTGTCGATACAGGAGCCAATGTGACAATAATAAGAGAAGATTTGGCTCGAAAATTGAAATCTAAACTCATCTGGACTCCACCATGCGTTACCCTGCAAACTGTGACGGGCGACAAGATAGGCATACATGGAAAGGCCAATTTAACTATCAACTTTGGAGGAACGAAATATTACCATACGGCATATGTGGCTGACATAACAGATCCTTGCTTAATCGGACTAGATTTTCTGAAGAAGTTTGATTTCAGACTTGATTTCAAAAATAACAAAATGATCTCAAAATTTGAAGAAATAAGTCTTTTTGGATTAAATAACGAAATTGAATGTAAACAAATAGTAATAGCCAAAGAAGACATTAATCTAGATGCAAGAACAGAATGTTTGGTTCCTGCTGTAATTAAAAATAAAACTAATTATCGATTTCGCCATATAGATTATCCCGAAGACAATAGTAAACAAGCAGGAGTATTGGTGGCTTCATCTGTAGTGGACCTCTCGAAGAAGACAATTCCAGTCAGAATTGCTAACATCAGTGATAAGACGAAGACTATCAAGAAAGGAGAGGTGATAGCGTCATGTGCTCCTGTGACGTGCTTAAGTCAAGATTCCAGTCACTCTGAGAAATCTTCAGATAATTTAGTCAAGGATTTGTTACAAAATACAGACTTAGATCCAAAACAGATGGAAGCTGCGGAAAATTTAATTAGAGAATTCCAAAGTTTAT
This sequence comes from Maratus speculifer, assembly GCA_964019185.1. Classification (NCBI taxonomy): domain Eukaryota; kingdom Metazoa; phylum Arthropoda; class Arachnida; order Araneae; family Salticidae; genus Maratus; species Maratus speculifer. The sequence continues at coordinate 188,593,186 of OZ025301.1, forward strand.
TTTCTCAAACATCTGAAGACTTTGGACGAACTAAAATGGCACAACACCGAATTGACACGGGAGATCACTCTCCTATTAAACAGCACCCTAGACGATTACCTTTTGCCAAGCAAGAAGATGTGCAGAATTTAATTAAGGATATGGAAGAAAATGACGTCATCGAACCATCGACAAGTCCATGGGCGTCTCCCATTGTATTAGTAAGAAAGAAGGATGGTTCTACAAGATTTTGTGTAGACTATCGCCGACTGAATGACGTCACTAAAAAGGATAGTTACCCTCTGCCAAGGATCGATGACACTTTCGACACACTTGCGGGCAACACTTGGTTCTCGACTCTGGATCTGAAGAGTGGTTACTGGCAGGTAGAGATCCATCCGGACGACCGCGAGAAGACTGCCTTTACAACGGGACAAGGATTATGGCAGTTCAAGGTAATGCCTTTTGGTCTATGTAACGCACCTGCAACTTTCGAACGGCTTATGGAAACGGTTCTCCGGGGGCTGTCATATGAAGCATGTCTTGTTTATTTTGATGATATCATAATCATAGGAAAATCTTTTGATGAACATCTGAACAACCTCAGGCGTGTGCTACAAAAGTTAAAGGAAGCTAATTTGAATTTAAGCCCTTCGAAGTGCAGTTTGTTTCGTAATGAAGTCGCCTACCTTGGACACATCATTTCGGCGGAAGGAATTAGGACTGATCCAGAGAAGATATCGGCTGTGAAAAATTGGAATCGTCCAGCAGATGTTCACCAACTTCGGAACTTTCTAGGATTATGCACCTATTACAGAAAATTTGTCAAAGGCTTCTCGATGATTGCAAGACCACACTGTAAAAAAAAAAGGTCGATCTACTAAAAAAACTTTAGTGATTCTTGTAATTACTAAAAAATTTTTAGTAATCTTAGTCGGTTACTAGAAAATCAGTAAGAATCACAAGAAAAATGTTAGCAACGAATAGAGTTAATAGTTTTAAATTTTTAATAGCTCTTACTAAAATTCAGTTGGTGTGGCCCTGATAGCATAGTGGTTATAGTAACGGACTTCAGGATAAAAGGTCCCGGGTTCGAAACTTGCCACAGCCAAATACTCCCCGAATGTCTCGTTAATAAAGGAATTATGAAAATCCGATCGGAGCAGTAAGGAATGTTTAGTGCTGCCATCTGTTGCGGTTTTGCCGAAAACCTTCCGCTTCAAAAGTTTGGATGCAGCTCGAAGGAAGCTCCTCCGCTTCGGTTGCACGTAATGGTTATTAAAAGTAATTTTGGAGCTATTACTAAAATTTGCTTTGTGGCTCATACTAAAAATTTTTAAGTTAGTTATACAAAAAATTCTTTTGTTCAGTTTACAAAAGAAATGCTTGTTTCACTTGCAAAAAAAAGTTTGTAATGGTTACTAAAAAATTCTGTGGAATACAAATTTACTAAGAAATTTTTAGTAACCTCTTGAATTTTTTTTACAGTGCACTTCATAAATTAACAGAAGCCAATCAAAAATTTATGTGGACACAGGAATGTGACGCTGCTTTCGAAAAGCTTAAGGAGGCCTTGACATCCACTCCAATTCTGTCATATCCTCAAATCGATAAACAGTTTATACTTGATACGGATGCAAGTAACGAAAGCATTGGCGCTGTACTGTCCCAGGAAATCGACGGCCAGGAGCATGTTATCGCCTATTTCAGCAAGTGCTTATCAAAGGCAGAACGTAACTACTGCGTAACAAGAAAAGAGCTTCTTGCTGTAGTGAAAGCCATAGACCATTTTCATCACTATCTTTACGGTCGAAAATTCCTGATCCGAACTGATCATGCTTCTCTAACTTGGCTATTGAATTTTAAGAACCCTGAAGGCCAGATAGCCAGGTGGATACAAAAGCTTCAAGAGTACGATATGGAGATACGCCATCGAAAAGGCTCATCACATGGAAATGCAGATGCTCTCTCAAGAAGACCCTGCTCAGAGAATTGTAGATACTGCGACCGGGTTGAGAAGAAATTTAATGTCAAAGGTCCTATAGTAAGACAAGTTACAACTGGGTCTACATCATCGCAAGATCCGTGGAGTGATGAGAGCCTGTGTAAAAATCAACTTGCTGATTCTGAAATTAAGCCAATTCTAGAGCTGAAAGAGGAGTCCAACAGGAAGCCCAGCTGGCAAGACATGGCCCATGACTATCCTACGACTAAACGTTATTGGGCCCTCTGGGATTCCCTACATTTGAAGAACGATATTTTGTACCAAAAATGGGAGTCTGACGATGGGAAGACATGTAGATGGCAACTACTACTCCCTAAGTCGAGAATTTCTATGGTCCTTCAAGAACTTCATGGTAGTCTCACAGGAGGTCATTTCGGTGTAATGAAGACCCTGCAAAAGGTTCGAGAGCGTTTCTACTGGAATAATGTTCGCAATGATGTGGAGAAGTGGTGTCGAACTTGTGACACTTGTGTAGCACGTAAAGGTCCAAAGAGGTGCACCCGTGGACGATTGCAACGTTATAATGTAGGAGCTCCTTTCGAACGAATTGCTCTAGACATCTTGGGTCCTCTTCCTAGAACATCTGATGGCAACAAGTACATCCTCGTTGTCATGGACTACTTCACTAAGTGGCCTGAAGCCTACGCCATTCCTAATCAAGAGGCGGTAACCGCAGCAGACATGCTGGTTCAACACTGGATTTCCAGATACGGAGTTCCTCTTCAAATCCATTCTGATCAAGGAAGAAACTTTGATTCGGCTGTGTTTAAGGAAATGTGTGGACTACTCGGCATGGACAAAACTCGAACTACACCTCTACATCCGCAATCGGACGGCATGGTGGAGCGGTTCAATCGTACCATCCTAAATAGCCTCTCCCTCCTGGTGTCTAAAGATCAACAGGACTGGGACAAGAAATTACCTCTGTTCCTGCTTGCCTACAGAAGTGCTGCACATGAGGCTACTGGTTATTCCCCTTCTCAAATGCTCTTTGGTCGTGATCTTCGTCTACCCGCGGATCTTTTGTTTGGCCGTCCTCCTGATGCTCCTTTATCGCCCGAGGAGTACGTGGATGAACTCCAGGCACGGATTGAGGAGATTCATCGTCTAGCGAGGAACCGAATCGGACTGGCATCGGATAAGATGAAGACACGGTACGACACAAAGGCAACTGGACATGAGTTCAACGAAGGTGACAAAGTTTGGTTGTGGAATCCCATACGTCGTAAGGGACTGTCGCCAAAACTACAAAGAAACTGGGACGGTCCTTACACAGTCGTCAACAGGCTGAATGACGTCGTCGTACGCATACGAAAATCGCCATACATCAAGCCCAAGGTCGTACATTATAACCGGCTAGCCCCTTATTTTGGCGAAAAAGATTAGAAATTCGAAACTTGAATTTCAGACCATGGTCATGAAAGTCACTTTTTGTAAATATGTAAATAGCAATTAGTTCTTATTTATGTAAATCTTATTATTTATTTATTTATTTATTTATTTATTTATTTATTTGTTTACTTATTTTAAGTGTTTTCCTCTAACTCAAGGATTGCACTGCCCGGGACGTGCAGTCTTTGAGGAGGGGGTAGTGTTACGAATTTCGTAAATAGTTAGTGTTTGTACTGTAAAATAATGTAAATAATCTTATTAAGCTCCATTTCTTTACTAATATTAGTTTTTGTTACATTGTCTCTGTTATCAAGCAAACTTGTCTATTATTTTCAGTGTATGTCTACGGCAGATTGGCGAAATATTAAAGATATCGCCAAGTTGGCGTCACTTTTGGTGACTAATTTTGGTCGCCAAGTTGGCGACAAACTTGGCGATTGTAGGCGATGGTAACCCTTCCCTCTCAATGGTAACCCCCCTTTAGGTCTACTGATACATTGAATGTTGTTCCGTGGATTTTTCGAGATGGTTCTAGAAATTTCCAGCACCTGCTGCGAGCCTATATAAGGAGAGCGATACGAGCTGTTGTGATTATTATTTACCAGTCAGTCATTGAGTGAACAAGGCATAAGCAAGTTTGCTTGAGTTTCATCTATGTTGTTTTGAATGTTATTAAGTGTTGAGACGTTGTATAAAGAGTCTCTGGGGTCTAAAGCTGTAATTGTGCGATAGATTTGAGCAGTTATTTTTGAATATCCAGTAATATTTGTGAGTTTCGAAGACTCTGTTGTTCTGAAGTCTGTAAATAAATTATTTTCTACTTTTCTAAGAGCAAGAGTTTGAAGTTGTCTAACCATAAGATCAAAAGAACCCAATATACGCTACAATATATATATAAAAAAATCAATAAATAAAATAATAATAATAATAATAATAATAATTAAATAATAAACTTATTTATGAAGCAGTGCTAAAAAGATTCTTCCAGGCAACGGAGAGCGTTTTAGAATCAGATTTATCATTAACAATAATATCACGATTAATATAAATAGCTAAATTTTCAAGAAAATCTAACTCAGAGGAACTATTGGCATTAAAGATAATTTTAGCAGTTTGAAAATTGAAACTATGGCCGGAATCCCAAGAGTGTTTAGCAACAGAAGATTTAGAAATTTCTTGATTAATGACATACCGAGAGTGTTCTTTTAGGCGTTTTTCGAGATTTCTGTTAGTTTCACCAATATACGATAAATCACAGCCATTACAAGGAACATTATAAATACCCCATTTTTGGAGGTCAAGGACAGGACATTTCATGGAAGGAAATTTTAATTTATTGACTGGTTTAAAGATAACATTAAAATTGAAACGTCTTAAAACTTTAGCTAATTTAAAACATAAAGGAGGATAAAAAGGGAGGACGACCAAATTATCAGGTTTACTTTTATCAATATTAGAAAGAGTGGAATTGTTAGAGGATCTATTGAATTTGCTCACAGCAGTATTAATGATAGAAGGATTGAATCCACGTTTTACAGCAACAGATTTTAAGTAATTGAGTTCATTCTTAAGAGATGCAAAATCGGAACAAATTTTGAGAGCACGATAAACATATGTATAAAAAACACCGACCTTTTGATTGACAGAATGATTTGAAAGAGCATGGGGTGGATTAGAGACAGAAAAAGGTTTTCTATAAACACAAGTTTTGAAAGAAGAATCACATTTGGTAACTAAAACATCAAGGAAAGGGAGTTTATTACAATTCTCTAACTCAAAAGTAAACTGAATATGAGGATCAATAGAATTGACAGTTTGAAGAATAGTAGAAATATCAAATGGATTATCCAATAGGACGAAAGTATCATCAACATAACGTATCCAACATTTAAAATTGATCAGATTTAATAATTTATCTTCAAAGTAATGCATATAAATATCACAAAGAATGGCAGATAAAGGATTACCCATACTTAAGCCTTCTAACTGTTTGAAAAATTTATTATCGAATTGAAAAGTAGTAAGAGTTAAGCAAATTTTAGTTAAATTAACATATTATGTGAGTTACCAGGTGACTTTACAATTCCATTTCATTGAGACTGTCGTGTGACCTCTTGTCTGGTGACTCAATGTCAAAGCCATTATAAACGTTGCATTATGAAAAATTAACTAATGATGTCACATTAAGGTCACACGGTGACTTTCTGTCTCAAGACTTTGTCAAATGGGGACAGAGAAACCACTGTGAAAATTGGTAAAAAGTCACCATTGATGTGTGACATTAATGAGACATTATTTGATAATTTATCATAATGCAGCGTTCACAATGACTTTGAAATTGAGTCTCCAGATGACAGGTCACACGACAGTCTCAATGAAATGACATTGTAAAGTCAGCTGGTGACTCGCCACAAAGCAGCATTCACAATGACCTGTCAGTGGAGTCACATACAGTACATATTTTATATAGTACACATATAGTCACTTATAGTACATATTTATTTGAGACTCATAAAATAGACGTATGGAATTTCCTATTTTTTGTTTCGCTGAAGTGACTGTGACTCTTGTGATCATGTGTGATCTGAATGAGATGTTATATGGAATCGGTGTTATGCACGGATAGAAATTATTCGAATTATATTACTTCCTTTTGAATATTCATGTGAAAATTATTGCTTGAAAATCTCTTGAAAATTGGCATTTTGGGACTCCGTCCTTAAATTTTGCACACTAGTGTATTTTAATTTAGAAAGTATCATATGTAAGATATTTTCTGTGCCATCTATTAATTTGCTTTCAAGTAGAATTCTGCATCTTACAGGCCATTAAATGACAATCAGTTCAGAATAATTCAGTGTATCCAAAGATTAAGCTAATTAAAAACTGTCGGAGTCGGTAATCCCAGAACTTTCTTATGTCTTACACACATTAATACTTTCAGAAAAATGAAACATAATGCTGACATCGCTTAGGTAACTTACACTAAAATCCAGTCTGCAACTACTTATTTCAAGTTTTAACTGAATCTGAAGTTTGATGAAAATTCATTTATTAGTATTTGAGATAGAATTATCGCAGAAATCGAAAATAAAAAAAATGGAAAGAAAAGCCACTTAATGTATCATGTACTCTAAAAACTAAATAATACTATTTTATACCAAGGCCTAACTGAATTTGAAGTTTGATAAAAATCCGTGCATTAGCTCCTAAGAAAGAGCTATTGCAATAATCATGAATAAAGCCGCATAACAACGCCACCTATTGAACAATTTGCTCCAAATGTTATAGAATATAAATTTATATAAGGGACTAACTAAATCTGAAATTTTGTGAAAATTTGTCCATTAATACCTGAGGTAGAGCCATTGAGATAATCACGAATGATGCCGCATAGTAGCTCCACCTCTTGTACGATTTACTCTAAAAACTATAAAATACTAAATTATATCAGGTACCGTGAAAATTTTGAAAAAGGCAACGTAGCAGCGTTGGGCGATATACATCGAAAACTAACTATGTCCAGTTTATATGAAAGCATACTGAATCTATTGTTTTATAAAATTCCGTGTTTTTGAGATAGAGTGCCCACAAAAGTTATCTTACATACATACAGACATTTTGTAAAAACATGTTTTTTGGAACTTTCAACCCTTTAAATGTGTAAATCTGTCGAAAACAAGAATCTGAAAATTTTCACGTATCCAATACTTTCTTAATGTAAAGATAGAAGAAAGTAATATGTGTACATAAATAATGTTTTGATTTTGAACGATTTTTTAAAAGAAGACAAATTTAAATTGATGAAAAGCATTAAAAACATAGACCATAAATGCGTTTAATTTTTAATCGATTTTTTTCAAGGCTTGAAAAAGTCTTTTCAAAAAGCTATTTTCATAACAAGCTGTCTTTGACACATAAAAGAAAGAAATAAAAATAGCTTCTTTCAGAACTTAATAATTAATGAAGGAAAATAGCATGGTGAAACAGTGTTTCTTTTTGCCCGTCTTCTTTATTTTAATATATCGGATTTAATGAATAATAGTGGAAATTACGCTCCTTTATAATATTGATAACTTATTAAAATAAGAAAATCTCTCAGAAAAGTGAAGAAAATGACATTTAGTTTTGAGGGACAATTTTTTTAATTAAAAAATAGCTGTCGAAAATATATTTCAGGTATTCTAGGTTTTTCAAAAAAATACATTTTCGAGTGTTTTTGATAATATTTAAAAAATTCAAAGATATCACTGTCAATTGCAAGTGGTAAATTAAGATAAAAGAAATCCTTAATAGTCTATATAAGTGTATTTATTTATTTATTTATTTATTTATTTATTTATTGCCAAAGTTTAACACAATGTTTTTAAAATTACCTGTAAAATATGCTTTTTTTATATTACCATCTAACTGTCTGTGACGTGTAAAATAAATAAAAATCTATTCCTTAAAAAAATTTAAATGCTCAATCAATCTGAGAATGACTTTGTTGCTCTTATTTTAGAAAAAAAATTTAAAAAGTAGCCATTGAAAATTTTTCAGCCACGCCAGATTAAAAAAAAAGAATTCTTTTTCGACTATTTATGATTTTATTCTACTAGTTTAAAAAATATATCGCTCTAAGTTATATGAGATAAATGTCTGATTAATGAAAAAATCATTAAAAATAGACTGTCAGTAAATTCAATTTTTCATCAAATTTTAAAACGGAAACTTTTTATTTAAAAAAAATGATGCCATTTGACTATCCAAAATATCATTGGCATGTAAAAGAAAAATGAAATTATTTCTTTAATAACAAAATTTAAAAAGAAGAATGAAACAATATTTATTTCTGATGATGAAAAATGCTTTTATTTTAGTATATCAGATTTAAGGGGCTCCAAGACATACTTTAAAATAATTTTAATTCATTGAGTTCAAATTTTGAATTTTTGTGACGGTTAACTATATTATTTGTAAACAAAATCACAAAATAAATCTTCTCATAGTTGTTTAAAAAAATTCCATTTAAAATTTATGAAAAAAGTGGATTAATTTAAAATCATTATAACTCAAAACATTATTTATAGAATATAATTTTTTTTTTTTTTTTGCATTTGAATAAAGAAAGATATATATATATTTAATTTTTATTCTTCATTTTTACAACTATCAATATTTTTAGTAAAAATATTTAAAGTAAAAATTTGAAAAAAAATTGATTTAACTTTTATTAAAAAGCTCAAATTTTCAAAAGTATGTATTTTTTTTAAAAAAATTTGCTGAATCCAAATTAAAGTAAAAAAATCAAAAATGACGCATTATGTCTTTAACAGTTCTAAACGGTTCTTCAAAAATTGTGTGTGTGTGTGTGGGGGGGGGGGGGGGGGGACATGAAAAAAACGCATTTCACAAAATTTCATTTTTATGACAACCATTGATTAAAATCTAGATTTTTGAAGACAAATCAAAACGAAAAAATTAACATACCTTCTAATTAGAATACAAACATCATTTTAAGCATCAAATGAAAAAAATAATAATAATGCATTTTTTTTCTTTCTTTTTTCTTTATTTCTTTCTAAATCCAAATTAAAGTAAAATAATCAAAAATGACGCATTATATCTTTAACAGTTCTAAGCGGTTCTTCAAAAATTGTGGGGGAAAAAACATGAAAAAAAAAAAAAAAAAAACGCATTTTCACAAAATTTCATTTTTATGACAACCATTGATTAAAATCTAGATTTTTGAAGACAAATCAAAACGAAAAAATTAACATACCTTCTAATTAGAATAGAAACATCATTTTAAGCATCAAATGAAAATAATAATAATAATAATACATTTTTTTCTTTCTTTCTTTTTTCTTCTTTTTTCTCTTTTTTTTTTTTTTTTTTTTTTTTTTTTTTTTTTAGAAAATTTGAAGATTTTTGTGTGTTTTCAATGAATAAAGATCACAATCCATTTACAATCTTTAGTAATATTCATAATTTAGATACAAAGAAAATTAGTTGGTTGCGCATATTTTTTTAAAAAATTTTTTGTAAAAGAAAACAGTAACTCGAAGAATTTAATAAATAATCAATTAAAAAAAATCCAATTTTATATTTTTCACATATAAATGATTTTTTGTTCATTTAGTAAGCTTTGTATATGAAACGTTAAAAAATGATTCAATTTACATTAATTGTTTTCATATGTATTCTGGAAGCCCAGTACCCTAGTAGTACTTAAAGCTATATATATTTTTAGATTGCATAATACTGCATCATTTATATTATGAAGAACAAATGTACCCGTGCGTAAAAATGACGTCAAATTGCGAATGACAACACTTCGTGATGAAATTCCGGTTTTGCAATTTTTGTTACTGCATTTTTCAAATGAGTTCGTAATTATGTAAATACGAATCATAATATAGTTGTCGTTCAAACCGTACGTCTGTCCGCATATAGCAGAGCAAAAACAACCCAAAGAAATAATTTGAAATAAAACAGATATAATTGTTGCATAACGTTTACGAGTCATTTCTAATTTTATGAAAATCGGATGAATAGTTTAATTACAGTGACAATCAAAAGTATTCCGTTACATTACGGCCAATGGGAAAAATATTTTATGTGCATTTGAATAGTGTTACACTCTTTCGAACGTAATAAAATTGATATGCATGTATGGAGTACATATTAAAATATACATTCTGTGCAATTGTGATGCAAGGAATATTTGTTATCAATTTACAGGGCTACACAAAAGTATTTTATTACATTATGGTATAGGGGAATACATTGTTTGGGGCGCGTTTGATAAAATTTAAAATATTACTAAAGTGACTTTCTGTAAAATAAAAAGCAGATATTATTTACAAGGATACACAGAAGATTTCGGATACTCTACTGTACCTGAATACTGTATACTATTGCATCAAGATTTGAGTATTTTTACAACTTCCTTATAGTACGAACGTACTTCTTCTGTTACGCTTGACGGGCAATTTTCAAATTGTTTTTTCTAAACACTGCACATTTTTTATTTTTACATTGTCATATAGAAAAAAAAAATCTCCTTTCAAATGCAATTTATTTTAAAATTGTATTTTAATTGACTGATTTATTATATTAAAATAATTTTCAAGCATTATATATATACACTATATTGCCATTGATTATGGGACACTTGCGATTTTAGACATTTTACTAAATATCTAGAAAAATACATGAGGAATCATCTCGAAACTCTTAGTGTATAAATATAATAGTATACATCATACATCTCCGTAAAGATTTTTTACCGAAACGCCATAGGGGACCGTCAACAAATTAAAAAAGAATGAATATCTTTTGAATAACCCTGTCAAAACTAATGTAGCAAAAGCGCTCAAACTCTAGATTATGATTGAATGCCTTATTGTAATACACTGTGTCCATTTTTATGCAAATAGCATGCACACTCGCAGAGTAATTAAGGTTTTTATAAAAATGGTCCCAAATTTTTCCAAGTTTTTCCATTATAATTTTCAGAGTTCTTAATATAAAATAATATTTTTTTCAGAAAATATGACAAACAACATTGCACACAGTACCCTGTAATCAGAATTAAAAAATAATAAATATTGTATGAAAAATGAATAAGTTTACTATATAATTTTTTACTGCGCATGCGTCAAAGATATCAAAATTTCACTTGCATATTATGTTAGCTAAATGTATAGAGCAACTTTTGTAAAAGTCTCAAAATCATAGCTTGAAAGTTCTGAAAGTAATCGTCTATAGAAAAAGGACAAAATCCGTTGTTTCCAAAATGAAGCAAAAAAATGAGGGATTTTATCCAAATGCAGTAGTACATCCCATATTGTGTATTCTATATTGACACTAATCAATGAATATATGGATAAAATCCCTAATTTTTTTGCTTCATTTTGAGAATAACGGATTTTCGACTTATTCAATTGACGATTATTCTCAGAATTTTCAATTTATGATTTTGTGACTTTCACAAAAGTTGCTCTATACATTTAGCTAACATAATATGCAAATGAAATTTTGATATCGTTGATGCATGCGCAGTAAAAAATTATTTAGTAAACTAACTCATTTTTTATACAATTTTCATTATTTTTTAATTCTGATTACAGGGTACTGTGTGCAATGTTGTTTATCATATTTTCTGAAAAAAAATAATATTTTATATTAAGAACTCTGAAAATTATAAGGAAAAAACTTGAAACAGGGTACTGTGTGCAATGTTGTTTGTCATATTTTCTGAAAAAAAAAAATATTTTATATTAAGAACTCTGAAAATTATAAGGAAAAAACTTGGAAAAATTTGGGATCATTTTTATAAAAACCTTAATTACTCTTCGAGTATGCATGCTATTTGCATAAAAATGAACAAGTCTTATTACAATAAGGCATTCAATCACAATCTAGAGTTTGAGCGCTTTTGCTACATTAGTTTTGACAGGGTTATTCAAAAGATATTCATTCTTTTTTAATTTGTTGACGGTCCCCTTTGTAGTTTCGGGAAAAAATCTTTACGGAGATGTATGACTTATACTATTATATTTATACACTAAGAGTTTCGAGATGATTCCTCATGTATTTTTCTAGATATTTAGAAAAATGTCTAAAATCGCAAGTGTCCCATAATCAATGGCAATATAGTGTATATATATATATATATAGAGAGAGAGAGAGAGAGAGAGAGAAAGAGAAAGAGAGAGAAAGAGAGAGAGAGAGAGAGAGAGAAAGAGAGAGAGAGAGAGAGAGAGAATTGTGTGTGATATTTTTTCCGCGGCAAATTTCCTACCCTTGTTATAATAATAACTCTGTTATATTCAGGTATGGAAAAATGCATAATTTTGCTAGCCACTTGCTAGAGGGTTTTCTGGCAAGGCGAGTGCATTTTTAGTTTTTGAAAAACTGTAGGCAATAGAGACATTATCAGAGACACTTTTCAATCTAGATATTTTAACTTTCCAAATTATTACAATGTAAATATGGTACTAAGTTCTATCTTAATTTAAGCTAACCTCTGTTGCATATATTTCTCAATTTTATAGGAAAAAAAGTGTGACGAAAATGTATTGTAGTAATATTAATTTCGTATACGATTTTGTCATAACTATTTTCCACTGCGTGCGTGTTGCATTTTGCAGACTGGTGAAATAAATCCTTAGCTGGTAAGATTTTTGAAAAATTCCCCACCCCTGGTTTAATTTCATTGCTAGATTATTTATGTTATTTTTTTATCTATTTATAAGTGTGTTGTAGCCCACCTAAATTCGGAAACTTATGTTTGCGGCTCGCGAGGGAAAAAGCTTGAGTGTGGTTGGTATAGACATGGTCTACTAGATCTAAAGGCCTGTCTATTTATGTATGAAGTCTCCCGCCAGAGGACTCTGATACTTTGCTCAAGTTAATTTGACCAATCGTGCAAACCCTGAACCAAAACAATGACCACGTGTGCAAACATGTGCACAGAACAGAAAGCAGCTTATTCAATGCTAATTTGTGCAGAGTTTGCGTCACATGGACTTGCCCGTGCCCTGTAAAAAGAAATTCAAGAGGTTACTAAAAATTTCTTAGTAAATTTGTATTCCACAGAATTTTTTAGTAACCATTACAAACTTTTTTTTGCAAGTGAAACAAGCATTTCTTTTGTAAACTGAACAAAAGAATTTTTTGTATAACTAACTTAAAAATTTTTAGTAAGAGCCACCAAGCAAATTTTAGTAATAGCTCCAAAATTATTGTTAATAACCATTACGTGCGGCCGAAGGGCAGGAGCTTCCTTCGAGCTGCATCTAGACTTCTGAAGCGAAAGATTTTCGGCAAAACCGCAATAGATGGCAGCACCAAACATTCCTACCTGTTCTGACAGGATTTTCATAAGCCCTTTATTAACGAGACACTACATACATTCGGGGCGTATTTGGCGGTGGTATGTTTCGAACCCGGAACCTTTTAGCCTGGAGTCCGTTACTATAACCACTATGCTATCAAGGCCACACCGACTGAGTTTTAGTAAGAGCTATTAAAAATATAAAACTATTAACTCTTATTCGTTGCTAACTTTTTTCTGGTAATTCTTACAGATTTTTTTGTAACCGACTAAGATTACTAAATATTTTTTAGTAATTACAAGGATCACTAAAGTTTTTTTAGTAGATGGACCCTTTTTTTTTACAGTGTGGGTTTGCACGTGTTTCACTGAAATGGTCCAGGGTTTGAAGCTGAATCCAGCTTCACTTTTTCGGCGGTTTTTCGCGAAATGGCTGATCCGGTAGTATAAAGTCGGCGTTGGTATAGATAAAGGAGAACCATGGCTGTTTCTAACGCTAACATAATTCTGGGAAAGCAACACTTGAAGATATTTCGGTTTTGCCATTTTTGCTACTGCTCTTTTTGAAATTTCTAAACATTGCACATCGTAGATAAAAGTAATAAAAAAAAATACGTGTGGCACTCGGGGACTGCCGCGGTAAATCTATTGCATAGCATTTTCTATCAACTTATGCAATTATAATTATTTATTAATTTTTTATTTATGCAGTTTTTTTTTGTCTTTGATATTAATTCAAGTTAAACATTTTGAGCGTGATGACCGATAACAATATTTTTTCTTGTATTGAACAAATGAGAAGTTAATATCGTTTAAAATATTTTTATTATCTTACAATACATGTAGGTTAATCAGGAATTTTTATCATTGAAACTATACGTTTATGGTAGCTGAAATAAAAAAAAAACATAAGTTTAAGACTTGATATTCTCAAAATATCTGAAAAATACCGCGTCAATGTCTGCCGAAGTCTACGGAGGGATACCGTGTCGAAGCCTGCCAAACTGAAGCGACGTTAGCCGGAGTGTTAGGTTTTTTTTTCTCGTTACAGAATTTCTAGATTCTTTCGCCGCGCTCAAAGCCCGCGATAAAAGCTATGCAATACCTTAATAAATTACAAACAAAATTTGGCCGCGCTACGAAAATTAGATCGCGAGTTATAAGCATTTTAAATTTTTCGAACCTCACCGTGGGGGTCTCCTGTCACCAAAAATTAACACTGTCTCATAATAAATTACCAAACAAAATTTAGCCGCGATACGAAAAGTAGATCGCGAGTTATAAGCATTTTAAATTTTTCGACCCTCACCGTGGGGGTCTCCTGTCACCAAAAGTAACAATGTCCCATAATAAATTACCAAACAAAATTTGGCCGCACTACGAAAATTAGATCGCGAGTTATAAGCATTTTAAATTTTTTTATCCTCACCATGGGGGATCACCTGTTACCAAAAGTAAAACTGTCGTATAATAAATTACCAAACAAAATTTGGCCGCGTTACGAAAATTAGATCGCGAGTTTTAAGCATTTTAACTTTTTCGACCCTAACCGTGGGGGGGGGGGGTCTCCTGTCACCAAAAGTAACACTGTCTCATAGTAAATTACCAAACAAAATTTGGCAGCACTACGAAAATTAGATCGCGAATTATAAGCATTTTAAAATTTTCGGTCCTCTCCATGGGGGATCTCCTGTCACTAAATATTAACACAGTCTCATAATAAATTACCAAACAAAATTTGGCCGCACTACGAAAATTAGATCGCGAGTTATAAGCACTTTAAATTTTTCGACCCTAACCATGAGGGATCTCTTGTCACCAAAAGAGGCACTGTCTCATAATAAATTACCAAACAAAATTTGGCCGCACTACGAAAATTAGATCGCGAGTTATAAGGATTTTAAATTTTTCGACCCTCACCATGGGGGATCTCCTGTTACCAAAAGTAACACTGTCTCATAATAAATTACCAAACAAAATTTGGCCGCACTACGAAAGTTAGATCGCGAGTTATAAGCATTTTAAATTTTTCGACCCTCACCATGGGGGATCTCCTGTCACCAAAAGTAACACTGTCTGATAATAAATTACCAAACAAAATTTGGCCGCGCTTCGAAAATTAGATCGCGAGTTATAAGCATTTTAAACTTTTGACCCTCACCGTGGGGGTCTCCTGTCACCAAAAGTTACACTGTCTCATAGTAAATTACCAAACAAAATTTGGCCGCGCTACGAAAATTAGATCGCGATTTATAAGCATTTTAAAATTTTCGACCCTCAGCATGGGGGGGGGGGGTGGTCTTCTTTCACCAAAAATTAATACTGTCTCATAATAAATTACCAAACAAATTTTGGCTGCGATACGAAAATTAGACCGCGAGTTATAAGCATTTTAACTTTTTCGACCCTCACCGTGGGGGTCTCCTGTCACCAAAAGTAACACTGTCTCATAATAAATTACCAAACAAAATTTGGCCGCGCTACGAAAATTAGATCACGAGTTATAAGCACTTTAAATTTTTCGACCCTCACCGTGGGGGGTTTCCTGTCATCAAAAGTAACACTGTCTCATAATAAAATACCAAGCAAAATTTGGCCGCACTATGAAAGTTAGGTCGCGAGTTATAAGCATTTTAAATTTTTGACCCTCACCGTGGGGGTCTCCTGTCACCAAAAGTAACACTGTCTCATAGTAAATTACCAAACAAAATTTGGCCGCGCTACGAAAATTAGATCGCGATTTATAAGCATTTTAAAATTTTCGACCCTCAGCATGAGGGGGGGGGGGGTCTCCTTTCACCAAAAATTAACACTCTCTCATAATAAATTACCAAACAAAGACGAAAATTTGACCGCGAGTTATAAGCATTTTAACTTTTTCGACCCTCATCGTGGGGGTTTCCTGTCATCAAAAATTAACACTGTCTCATAATAAATTACCAAACAAAATTTGGCCGCTCTACGAAAATTAGATCGTGAGTTATAAGCATTTAATTTTTTCGATCCTCACCAATGGGCGGGTCTCCACTCTTCAAAAGCTACATTATCCTACCTTGTTTTATCTTAAGACGATTCTTTTCTATACACATTCTATCTGGAATTTTTATTATTGAAACTATAGATTTATAGTAACTGAAATAAGATATATGAGTTTGAGACTTGATATCCTCTAAATATCTGAAAAATACCGCATCAATGTCTGCCGAAGTCTACCGAAGGATACCATGCCGAAGTCTGCCGAAGTGAAACGACGGTAGCCGAGTGTTAGGTTTTTTCGTTACGGATGTGTTAGGATATTTCTCGTTACGGAATTTTTGGATTCGGTCGCCGCGCTCTAAGCCCGCGATAAAAGCTATGCAATAGCTTAATAAAATAAAAACGAAACGAGGATATTAAAGTGGGCTTAGAATTTTAAAATTTCTATACAGTTTTGCGAACTATAAAATATATTTACAGCATTATTTGCGGTGTAAATATGCAGAATGAGTAGTTCTTATATGCTGCTCGTTCTTCACACGAACGCGATCAAAATAAACAGGACTGCTACACACTTCCTAAGCGAGGAAACCCTCTTAAAGTATTAATCTCACAGATCCAGAAGTCCCGCCAAGCATTTTCTCGCCACATCGTACAGAGAGGTGAGGTTTTTTTGCTTATCAAGTTTTAAGTTGCGAGCGAATCAATAAGTACAGCACGGGAGTATTTATCTGTATTTAGGCACCCAATGTGATCTGCACACACTGAACTCTCATTGGAGCACTGCGTACAGCACATGCGCTCTGCGATGATACATTGAGTAAAAGTTGATACTCCGTGCGATGAAGTGATTGTGTTTCTCTCTCTCTACGGTGAATCGTTCTCGTCAATGAATCACCTGGACATCTCGGAGACTTGCTCGCGCATGTGTAGAGACCAGTTTTAGCTGTGCTGAAAACGAAATCCTTATCGTTTTAATATATATGATTAGTTCTTGAGATATTTAATGTTTTTTAATAACATTATTCAATAACAATTTTTAATAACATTATTGTAAAGAAGGCAACTAAATGGCTTGAAAAAAAAAATCCACACTAGATTTTGTAATTAAATTTAAAGAAGAAAAACAGATTTTATGTTATTACCTTAAGATGACAGTTAAAACTTTTCAGAAGGAAAATAAAATGATGTTTTAGCAAGGAAATTCATATTTCTCTAATTATCTGTGTCGTTTCCTAAATTAATAGATATATTTGCCTAATTACTATAAATGTTTTGAAAATTATTAATTAAGAAGCGCTTAAAGTTAAATAACATAAAAATAATGTATAATAAAATTAATATAATGATAGAATGTTTTTTAAAGAAATATTATTCTAATAGCCTAGTGGTAATGCTTCTAATATAATCTAATAAATACAATGGAAATTTTCCTAAATAAAATTGTGTTCGCAATTTATTTTCTCAGTAAATTAAATAATACTTTATTAGTCTTAAAGTGCCTTAAAATATCTTCTAAGTGCTAATAATTAAAAACATTTTAAAATTATATACATAATTTAAAAATTTCATATTTATTATATTTTGAAAATTTTAATGACATTATTGTAATAAAGCAACTGAATGGCTTCATATGTTTGGATAAAGCAGAAAATCATAGAGACAAATACATATCTTTTTGACATGATTTTTAATATGTTAATATTTAGTAATTTAAGAGAAAAATTCAGGAATTACAAACTCATTTCCCCATATTCAGGAATCATTTTCAGAAATTAGTTTATTTTAGACAGTAAAAAATCAGTTGTCGAGTGGAATATAAATATGAATTCCATTGACGTAAAAAGACCCACTGTACTTTTGTAATTCAATTTAAAGAAGAACTTTTCGCAAAGAAAATACAAGCAAAATGTTTTATCGAGAAAAATCATATATCTCTAAGTATGTATTTTGTTTCATAAATTAATACACAGTATTTGCATAAATGCTATAAATATTTTAAAATTTATTAATTAAGAAGAGGTTTAAGTTAAATAATATAATAAATAATACATAATAAAATTAAACAATATAATGATATGAAGACTCTTAAGAAATCTTTTTGTAATGACCTAATGCTAGTGTTTCTATCATGAACCAATAAATACCATGAAAATTTTCCTAAATAAGTTTGTACTAGCAATTTAGGTTCTCAATTAATTCAAATTAAAACTGTGATTCAAATTGATATTTATATAGAAACTGAAGTAGATTAATATAAATTAATGTAAATGTTTTTTTAAGTTCTTGAAGTCCAATAATATAAAATAAATGACATGAATTCTCTTAACAAATATTTTTTGTTATGGCTATGCGCTACTGTTTCTAATATACTCCAATAAATAGATGAAATTTTCCTACATAATATTGTACTATGAATTTCTCAGAAAAGTGATAGCGATATAGAAATTAAAATAGATAAATATAAATTAATATAAAAGTTTTTAATTTTATAACTTTAAAAGTATCTAAAGTTAAATAACAGAAAATTAAAGATATGGAACTTCTTAACAAATAGTCTTGTAATAGCGTGGTTTCGGCATTTTAAAAATAATTCAATAAATACCATGGAAATTTTCCTAAAGAAGTTTGTGCTAGGAATTTATTCCTTCGGAAAATTAAATACTTAATACTTTATCAATCATAGACTAGATTGAACGATTTCTTTGAAAGTAATTTAACCTTAAAGAGTTTTGAAAGATTGAATGCACACGATAACCAAATGAAGGAACTGAAGTTTCTCATTATTTTGGATATTTAAAGTTTATTTTCAAGTAGATCAATCATGATTCGTGGCATATATTTTTCTAAATTTTATTTATATATGGATACACTCAACAAAAATTATGTTTCAATTAAAACTTTTACTTCTAAAAATTGTTAATAATATACATTAAGTTTTGATATACATGTTTCAGTTTATTTTTTGGTAAATTAAGCACGCTTTTTAATTTTGTTAGGTAAGTTTTGATTAAAAGTTTTCCCCTCGAAATCTTTCGATTTTGAAACGTTTAGAAAAATTTCTTATTCAATGAACCTAAAAAGTATACGACAAGTTTCTGAAAATTAAAACATTTTAAAGTTTCATTTTGATGCAAATAATCCTTTTTTCAAATTAAAATTTTCGTAGTTTTTTAAAGGTTAATTACTGTTATTTAAATTAAAAATACATCGATACCTTGGTTAACACGTGACCACTGCACTTTTAAGCTAGCAGTTGGGGGCTACCGTAATACTGACTAATCATGGATGTACTATTTATAAAAAGAGTTTTTATAAATCCAATATTTACAAAGCCTAATTTATAAAACAAGTGATATAAGTGCCAAAATTGAAAAAAATTGAACTAAGTGCACACACGACCTGGAAATATGCTTTTTTCTTTTCGAGTAATGAAATATAAGTGATTTTCTAATTACGAGCTGCGTAGTAGAGATAAACTACTTTTGCCGAATAATAATCAGTACTGATTAATTATAAATTTAAAGCAAATTCTACTCTACATTTTTTTACAGTTATTGAAATAAGAGTTCAAAGACCACAATAAAACAAGCAACAGTTTCCTGTTTCAATTCAGTCAATTATTATTGATTTTCAAATTTAGCGTTAATTTCATTAAACTAAATTCACTCGAAATCAAATTTTTGTCACTTGAATCCCGTGGCTTTTGAGATCGTCAATTATGAAAATAAACATCCACATATATGAACAAGGGCGTGAATAAGTTAAATTTTAAGTTTTCTTACTTATGTATAAAAATATTATCATATATTTACTTAAAAAAATTATGTTATAAAATAATAAAGTAATCATAATAAATAATAATAAAAGTGAAGAATTTTTTTAACGTAAGTTAAAATACTACAACTTCGTTAAAGTAAAGATAAAAATAACAAATAACACTAATATATGGGTCATTTTCTCTAAACTGCCATGTTTTTGTCTCTGCTTCAAAAACAATTAATAACTTGTATAAAAATGAAACAAAATGTTAGAATACTTTAAATACATGTTGTTATGTATGTATAACATGATAAAATACGCTATTAATAATTCTAAGCCATTTAAATAATTTTTTTTATGTTGTAAAAATGTCATTCTCCTAAGTGTCCTTCTCTCTAATTTAACACAAAAGTAGTTCCCAAAAGTTGACCATTCAAATACATTTGTGATTTTTTTGTTGGTTAAATTATTTAAAAATATCGTTTAATACAAAAATTTGTAAAAATAAAAACTGTTCATTTTTTGTATTTTTCTGAAAAAATAATAAAAAATGTCCTCTGGCTTTGTTGTCATTCCCCTATCATGAAATGAAAATATGATTCTCAGCTGTGGCAACTCTTAATTACTTCAGAATTTCATATGTGAACGATGATATCATAAGAAAAGGTATGTTGAAGTGTTCTTTTTTGCAATATCAAGTTTGGAAAAGTAAAACTTTGTGATTTCCGCAGCTACATTTTTGTAAGTATTTTTATTAACTGTCATTACCCTGTCCCTCTTGTTTACTTAATTTTTTTAATGAAAGATGAATCAATGGTTAGACCTTATTTGTATTAAGTTTTTTATTCTTTCTTTAAGCGCAATTTATTTTTTGTGTATATGGCTATGATAGTATACAAGCTAACCCTATTTATTGTCATTCCCCTGTGGTCATTCCCTTGTCATATGTTATGAAGGACAATGACTAACTGTCTCTAATTTTTACAAATTATGAATATATATTAAAAAATTTCATTTTTAAAATATTTTATGTAATTTTAACACAATATTTACTGTTTTAAAAGTTAAAAATGCATATTTTTGTTAGCTCTATTCATCAAACCATAAAAAGTTGTTCCTATAAAAGTTGAATTTTATTTATTTTTTCTTAAGTATATCAGTAAAAATAAACACTCACTTTCCTAAAAAAGCAAATAAATCAGGCAATAAGCAGGTAACTTAAATAATTGTCCAGTATAAAATAAATAGGATGGTTTGTGATTATTATAATTTGCCAGGTTTAAAAAGTTAAGCACTAGCTTAGTTAAAAACATTGTTAATTAATTTAAATAAAAATTTTTCATGGTTTTTATGAGAGTTCTTAGTAAAAATATTTTTCAGATTTATAACGGCCTTTAAGAAGGGAACAAATGATCGGAAATTATTGCATCTTCTGTTTAGAAAATGAGAAAAAAAATATATTTGAAAAGCTGAATTAAAAGAAAAAGAGAGTATCTTAAATATCTAAAAAAGAAAGTATCTGGAAACATTAAACCAGTATCCAAATTATCTCCTAGAGGTAAGAGAATTTGAAGGAAACGATGGAAGATAAATCAAAGAAATAGCCGTGCAAAAAAGAAAAACACTGTGATGCCTATTTTACTAAAGATATTGTCTCAGTTGAGCAAAAAGAAATCCGGTAGTCACAGCTATATACAAACAAAGAGTTCTCAAGCCAAATAAGCCAAAAGAACAGTCTTGCTACCAAGCAAAACTAGTAGGAAAAAGGAAAGAATATATATTTTTAAGAAATGCAGTTATTAAGTAAAGCAATAAAATTCTTAACTCCCAAAATACACATAACATACAAGATAAGAGTTTTATGATTTGATATATAAATGTAAACAATGAACTGGATTAGTTAAACCTTTTTTCTGAACGTAGTAATAGTTATACCTCTTTTACTAGGCTTAAACCATAATGGATAGTAGCACCTAAACTTTGGGAAAGAGACACTTGTTTATGTCTTATTCATTTAAATATGGATATGCTTGCAACAAAATTTTTACAATTGTGGATTTTACTACATAAGAGAGTTGATAAGTTAATGGATATCATTTGCTGTGAAAAAAGAGAGAATATTTACAATGAAGCTGTACAAAATTCAGGAATCTTAGTATTTAATATAAGGAGTTTTATGGAAATTTGGAATGTCCAATCACTCAATGTAAAACGGGCTTAAATTTTTATCCTGATAAAAAAAAGCAGAAGAGAAAAGGTTTGCTGCAAAACAATAAGATTAAGCCAAACAACTAAGACTCAAGTATTGGTGCAAGTACCACATTATTTGATACAAAAATTTAAAAAACAATTTCCAAAATTTAATTACCATGTTGGTAATCAATATCACCAATACAATGCTATTTTAAAATAAATCTACTTCTAAGCTGTTGTTTATAATAATGTTTTCTTATTTACAATAAAATTTTGTGAAATAAAGGAAATAATTTGTAGTTATACCTGGTTGTTATTTCTTTGTCTAAGTGTCATTCCCCTGTCACTCTTTTTTTATTTTTCCTGCTTACTTGAAATTAAGAAAAAAATATTATTATTATTATTATTATTTGTGCTAAACATTGAAAAAGATTTTTGCTGGCTCTATTTCATTACTTAGGGACATTGTCTAAATACAATAGAAAATTATTTTAAAGATAAAAAGAAGATTTTTCTTAATGTCATGCAAAATATTCTGAAATTAAAAAAACTCACTTAAAAAGCAGAGTTTTCAACATCAAAGTTGCTTTGATAACTAGAAAATATACTTTATTTGTTTAATTATTATAGCTACTGGCAGTGAGGTCCTTTCGGTAGCAAAAGAAATGTGGTAAACTGTCAAGAATTTAATTACTTATTTGAAAAAGTAATACTCAAAATAACATTTACAATTTTTGAAGCTAATTTCCTTTGTAACATACATTTTAGTAACAGCTTCAATTAATTTTTATAAATATCTCCGTGATGTATTTCCATTTCTTTTTATGTCTGTTTTGTGACAGAAAATAAATTAAAAAATGCTGCCTAATTCGCAGAAGTTATTTAAAATTATTACGCAAGAATGTAGACTCTTTCAATTGTATACGACATAGTCTTTAATATTTTCGCCATAATTATAATAGCATTTCTAAATAAATTTCTCATTTCTAGAAATATATATTTTTACACATATATTTGTGTAGAGTCAGGGGATGCGATTATGATCTGGGAGGGGGGGGGGGGGGATAATGTCCACTTCCCTATTGGAGAAAACTGTGTACGGTAAAATTTTGTTTCGTGTTTAGATATTTACCTCATAATGTATTTTTCTTTTTTGATATTCTTTATCACTAGTCTGGAGCGTTTTCGATATCCGAATAGCAATTTGAAATCAAAGTCTACCAAAATTTTTCATAAACGGATTTGTCAGTTTCGAGTTTTAATACTCGCAATTACCCTCAAACGAATGTGTATAGGGAAGTATAAAGAGAAGATGTAGTGGTAATTACCCCAATTTTTTATTACTGTGAGATTTTTCTGGGGGTAAGTATAAACAACATTTTAACTTAAAAAAAACAGCCATGAAAATTTAATCATTCAAGAATATTTTTAAAGAATCAAAGTTACTTCCTATGTATTAAAAATGTCACTTTTCCAAATTAAAAAAAGGTAAAAGAAAAATAACAATACTTAAAATGACAAAGTTCCAAATGTACAAAGTGTTTATAATTACCCTCCTGATCCTACATTTAAGAAGGTAATAATGAATTTTATACATTCTTAAAACTCAAATAAAAAGCAGTTTTTTCATTTGAAAATTTGTTACTATAGATAGAAAAATACACTTTCATCGTTTAATTACTACGGCTATTGGCACTTGAAGTTTAATTCCTTTCGGTAGCAGAAGCAAAATAAAGAACTGTCGATAATTTAATTACTTCTTCGAATCACTAATGCTCAAAGCAACATTTACAATTGCGGATGCTAATTTCCTCTGCAATATAATTTTTAATAACAATTTCACTTAATTGTTATAATATCACCGAAATATATTATCTTTTTTCATTGATAATTAGTACAGATATATGTAAGCTTTTTCAATATATAGCTTAGTTTTTAATAATTTAACCATTACCAAATACGACCTTTGGTTAAAAAGTGTATTTTATCGCGTACATTTTTCGATACATTTAAGAAGAAAATAATTAATTTTATGCAATTAAAATTTTTCTTATATAGTTGAAAAAAGTGTTAAAATGCATTGTATTGAGTTTTATGGGGATATATTAAATGTAAAAGGTAGAGTAAATGAAAGCCATACTCAAAGTTCAATTACCTGCAGATTATTACATATAAAATGTAATTGATTGAAAAATGCTGTGGTAACAGTGGTACAATTGCAATCAATTAATAGCATCAATTTTTCTGAAGATAACAGGCGGCTAAATAGGTTCTATTAAGGGGCTATTCTTAAATCAAAGCAGGTAACTTTGTGAAATAAGTTTTAATTTATTTTTGCTTGGAAATGCGTGAAACTAACAGGTGTTATTCTGAAAAAATTACCTTTTAAAAATTAGCTTTCTAATTTTTTTTTTTTTTTTTTTTTTTTTTTTTTTTTTTTTGCAAACGCAATAGATTTTTCAGAACAAGTTGTCAAAATTGGTGATTTAAATCACAAAAAAAAAAAAAAAAAGGAAGAAAAGCGTGTGATCACCTGGTCAGAATCTCTTACAACTCGATAGGTAATTTAATTATAATAAAATTTTAACCTCAGTTACATTTCAAATCGCTTCTATAGTTAAGCACCTAGTCGAAATCTCTTATAACCCGATGGATAATTCAGTTAGCATAAAATATAAATCTGAGTTAGATACCAAATCACTTCTATAGTCAGGCCTTCCAATTTTATATATTTCTATTAAAAATCAAATTTGTAAATGTGTCAAAACGTTTTGCGATTGTTAGGCAGATCATTTGAGAACAGAATTAAACGCAATACTCTGCTTGTCTTCTCTTACACAACATATAAAAATATTTTTGAAAGAGGTCAAAATAGCATCATCTTAAGTCTGTGGATACAAAGAAGAGGTGAACTAAGCTGATACATAGAAAACTGATCCCCGTCTTCTACAAAAAATAACAATTTAATGCTCCAAAAGAGAAAACAAAAATAACATTGCCCAGTTAAATTGATGGCATTGAGCTCACAGGCTAAGCATGCTAATTGTACATTACAGCCTTATATTTTCAAGGGTTAATTCCGTTCGAAAAACAAATTAAGGGGGGGGGACAGCTCTCCCCATTTCCCCTTTTTTATACTTAATCATTGAACCCCCTAAACTAATCAGGGAGATGCTTTATCTTATAAAAAATCTATATCCAAAATTCAGAACGAATCGGAAAATTCTTAAAAAAAGGATAATGTATAAATAATTATATTTATCCATTGATCTCCAAAAACTAATCATAGCGGTGCCCTCATTAGAATAAGATCCTATGTCTAAAATTTGAATGAAATCAGATAAATTCTGCATGAAAAACACATTTATATAAACCAAGGGGAGGGGCATTAGCCCCCCGTTCCCTCTCTTTATACTTATCCAATGAACATCTAATACCAATCACGGAGGTGCCTCATCAGAATGATCTTATGTCTAAATTTTGAACGAAAACTGATAATTCTGCATGAAAAACCCATTTATATCAATTAAAAGGAGGGGCAAGAGCCCCCATTCCCCCTCTTATAGATATCGAATGAATCCAAATACTAATCAGGGAATCACCCTATCAGAATACACCTACATACAAAATTTCAAGTAGATCGGATATTTTTATCATGAGTTACTGCGTTACGCACGATCGCACGTACATACATACAGAACGGGCAGGCGCATGAGCCCCAGTTTGATAGCCTGTGTGTTAAAAAACTGTGCCTAGATGGTTGGGTGGTTGAAACAGGTAGATTATTAATTGCAGCCACCTTCAATAAGTATGTTCGGGGTTGTTTTGAAAGCAACTAGATAAGAGCTGTATTTAAAGAATATTGAAGTTCAAAATAAAATTCAAGTTATAAGTGAAGTTCGAATTGAAGTTCATTTACAATTTTTTGAAGTTGAATCCGCGAAATCAATAACTTGTATATTTATAGGAGTGAATTCTAAATTATACACAGGAATTATTTTTTCTTCTTTATTAACACACACCCAGAAATAAGTGCTACATTGAATAGAATAGTATGTATACTATTCTATTCACATAAATATTAACCAAAATATAATTCGAGGAAATGGCATTTTAACTTCCTCGACCATGAATTTCTAGATAGCTTCTGATTTTAGAAAAGGATTGCGTCACTGGGTATTCTGACACAGTGCCCAAACGGCGCCGTTCGGTTCTTCCCTTTTAATTCGTACAAGTATTCGAAACGGTTATCCCAGAGAAGAAAGAAACAGTGTGCCATCAGTTGGAAAAAAGATGGCAGCCAGCTGTGCCATCAGCGGTAAAGTAGAATGGTGCCATTACTGAAATCAGCACAAAGTGTCCGTGCGAAATGCAGCTGACCTATCAAAGATGGCCAACAACAGACCAGCATTGATATGCCATCACATTACTTGAATCCATTAGTTTTCCTGCAGTGCTTGCACCTATCCTACAACAGTTCCTTTGCTGGGCTAGCACTTTTAATCCAGCACCATCACTTATCCTACAGTATTTATACAGTGGTAAATCATCAGACAGTTTTTAGCATCCGATGCTATTTCTTTCAGACAAGCTAAAAATGTCGTGTCATCAGCCCTGAATTTTCTAGTTAACCGATTTTGATAATTATTTTTTTAAAATGAAAGCTATTTATTTGTAGTTGTGCCCATTTTAATTATTTTTTAATTTATTTCCATTTTTAAATTTTATTTTTAATTTTAAAAGCTTTTTCATGACATTTCTTCAAAATGGTGGCAACACAGTTTAGCTTTTCTCTCGATAATAAAAATTTATTTTTTAAAATTATTGCGTATAATTATGCACTAATTGAGTTAAAAAAATATATATTTACTGAGAAATAATATTAATAACGTAAATAAAATGACAGAAAATAATTTATGATAAAAATTAATGTTTAAATCAAAATAAGAGCAATTTCAAATGAGGAAAATTATGTCATTCAGCAACCAGATAAAAGGGAATTACAATATTATTATGGATGCCTTTTTCATAAACAGTAACTTTTAAAGAACATTTGAAGAGAAAATGACGTCACTATTTAAAACATTGTATTTTTACTCATAACGATATTAGGTACTACTCTGTTATCCCGTCGACCAATTTCGCCAAATTATACAAATCGCCACATTAATAGCCAAACTATACATATTGACATAATTTTTATTTTAAATAACGAAAAAATAAATAATTAGTAGAATATTAATAAAAATATTAATAAAAATCACTCAATGACATTTTAAACACATGAATCATATGTAATGTCATTGAATGTGACATTCACGATCATCCATTATTGGCATTTAATCTTATAGTTTGGCGATAATTTTTTGGTTGATGAACCTAGTAGTACCCGATATTATTTTTCTTTCTTTCTTTTTAAATATAGCTATTTTTCTGTGAGTGCATATAAAATAAAATTTCTGGATTTCGCCGGCACTCATATTACAATTTTAACTGTAGATGTGCGAATATATGAATGCAAAATTGTAACTGGCAAATTTGTCATTTACTTTGTAAATATATTTATTATATATTGATTCAATAATGTAATTACTTTTGCTTTTTTTTAAACCAAATCAATCGGGTCTTTTAAACATTTCATTCGTCGAATTCGACGGGATTCCATTCGTTTTATTGTTAAATTGCATTTCCTTTTACTCAGAGTCTATAAAAAAGCATTTAAACTAAAGAAAAAATCCGTTTTTGATGAATCTAGTCAATGAAGAAGTAGCACGTCAAATTGTATCTCTTTATTATTCCGCAATTCCAATGTCTCAGAGAGAAATTGCTATTCAATTGGGTATTTCACGCCGTTCTGTTTGCTATTATATTGATAAACACAAGGAAAATGAAGTTAGTTCATTGCAATCTAAACGGGGTCGCCCTTCTAAAAAACTTCTATCGATTTTTTTTTTCTAATCGGAGGCGAAACTGAATTCTGCAATGGTAGAATCTACATTCATCTTGTTTTTTTTTTTTTTTTTTTTTTTTTTTTTTTTTGCTAAGCGCAGACACCTACCCAGCACCCTTACAAAAATTCCTTTAAAAAAATCTGTAGAAAAAGTATTATAGAATTTTCGCTATAAGCTAGTTTAACCGAGAACAGTATATAGAAACAATGTAATGTATAGAAACATTCGAATGTATTCAGATTTCGCCAACATTCAGTGGACCCTCCCAAGTACTAACCGTGTTCGATTCTGTTTGGATTTTGTTATTGGACGAGCATTGATGCCTTCAGCGTATGCTATGGCTTTTCTTAACTCACCCTTTCTTATTAGATTTTTTAAGCTTGTTTCTTTTGCGATTTCCCCTTCCTAATCTTTAAAGCCACATAGAAATCATACATATTTTATACGCTGATTCTCAAATGTGTGAATTATGACAACTGAATTCATTTGTAACATACAAAATTAGATTTAAGAATAATAAAATCAACCGATTAAATAAAGAATATATTTATAGTTTTAACGATTTATTTTATTATTAATGCTTGTTATTGTTCTTATTCACAATCACAACATACGTAATGGCCACTAATAAAACAATAAACCTTCCAGAATGAAATAACCGATACCCAGATTGATGAATTCCGAAATACTCAATATCTTCAATATTCACAACGCCATCTAGTGTAAAGGTTCCGAGCAATAATAATGCAAAAGTTCGTGCACTTCCATCGTGTGGTGGACCAGCGCATGAAATAAAACGGAGGCCGATCAGAATTTTACCTAATGATTTCCATCAGCAAGGTTAACTGAAGCTGTCCAGCAGTGGTCATGCAGTGGTAGACTATTAGCCAACACCTCTCCATTATTGCCAGCACTTATCTTGCTGCTGGCAGCTATATTTTCCAATAGACAGATTACGCTGTTTTTTATCCAAAATTTCTCAGTTTTGCTCCAAATATACATGCTAAAGATATTGTTTAATAGTTTATATATGCTAATTAAAAATTAATTAATTAATTAAAAATTAATTAATTAATTAAAAATTAAAGTATTCAGAAACATAAAGTGTATAGTGTAAAATTTATTATTTCTCGCTTAAATAAAACGAAAAAGATAAACTAAAAAGATATCTTTCAAAAATTGAAGGTTGTATTTAATTGCAGAAATATTAAGAATTGTGCCGTAAATTGAAAGAGGTTATTTTCTTGTATAATTGTTTTAAATTTTGAAAATCTTCTGCGAAACAGGCTGCAATTTAATTTTGTTTATGCAAAAAATCAGATGTAAAAGGAAAAAACTACATTACGGTCACACTTATAATACTTGAACAAAATTGTTACTAAAATTATAATGCAGAGGAAATTAGCATCCGAAATTGCAAATGCGTCTTTGGGCATTAGTTTTTGTTTAAATTATTAAATTCTTGGCAATTTTACATATTTCTTCTGGTACCGAAAACTTGTTTTAATTCAAATGCTAGTAGCCACACTAATTAAACGAAGAAAGTGTATTTTTTTTAGTTGTTGTAGCAATATTTCAAATGGGAAAGCAGTTTTTATATGAATATTTTTTAATTTCAAAATGTTTTTAGCATAATGTTAGTGTATTTTAATCTTTAATTCAACAAGGTTGTATTATTCAAATTTGATGTTTAGAAAACTTAGGTTACATTAATCTTTATCATTTTTATTATTATTTATTTTTTACCATTTAAAATAACGCTAAGTTTTAAATAACGCTTTTAAGTAATATCCAGCTCTGCATTGATTTTTTTTATGTTTTTGATTAAAAAAAAATCAAATTTTACCCAAAATTTTGACTTTTCGACCATAAGTGCAGACTCAAGCCGTTTTTTTTTTTTTTAAAATCGGTCAATTTTTACGTAGTTCATGCACTAATGTAAAAGCAAATTTTTTGCACCTACCCATTTTTGATTATACCCTCATATATATATATATATATATATTATAAAGGCCAAACGTATCTGTGCGTAACGCATACGTCATTTTTCGAATGGCAACACTTTCTGGCGAAATTTCACTTTTGCAATTTTCATTACTGCAAATATTTTAACTCCTGGACATCGCACATTTTCAATCTTTACACCATTGTGTAGGCAAAAATATGTGCTTTTAAATGCAATTTGTTTGAAAACCGTATCTTAATTTGTTTTTGAGATGTTAATTTTTTTGTAGTTTTTAATCTAATTTTTCTGGAGGTGGCAACTTGAGTACTCCATTTCTGTGCAAAGCATTACCAACTAGATATAACGGCCTGCGCATTTCGCTAAAAACTGCCGAAAAAGTGAAGCTGGATTCCGCTTCAAACCCTGAGCCATTACATTGGATCACGTGGCACAAACCCTGCTCAAATTAGCATTGTATGAGCTGATTTCTGTTCTGAGCACATGATTATTGTTTTGGTTCAGAGTTTGCACGATTGGTCAGAGTAACTTAGGCAAAGTATCAGAGTCCTTTGGTGGAAAACTTCATACATTAATCTCAAATAAATGGACCTTATAAATATAGTTGGCCATGGTGCAAACTAAAGGAAAAATAGCCATAAAGTAAAAAGAAAAAAATAGAGAGGACTTAAGTGTGGTGGCTGGGAATGGTGCAAAAAATATAACCCTGAGAAATCTGCTACATTAAGCCCAAACACAACTGCGTGTTTTCGCAAAAAAGAAGAAAACTTTCAATGACAAGTTTGTGAAAACTTTTAGTATTATAGTTTTTGTTTATAATAAAATAAAATGCTACTTTAGAATGCGTAAATTTAAGCAGGTCATTTTTATTTGAATAAAAAATTCACGGCTGATGTCAAAGGATTTAGTACCTGTTCAATGAGATACTTTTTTTCCCTCCGGGTTGAATTTTTTCCGCCGAGTTAGACAAGCAAACAAAGGTGGTCTTGGCAGTAATTCCAGGTTTAAAGTAATGTCCGGCTTCCCAAATTTTTGTCCAATTGTTTAAGCCATTCAATTATAATTATATTAAAATAACATTATTCGCTTAATTAATTTTTTTTTTATAAATTTCAGTTAAACTTGCTAGAACAGACGATTTTTTTTTTTTTTTTTTTTTTTTTTTTTTTTTGTTGCCTGTCATTTTACCAAAATTATTTAATTTTTCTTTCTTTTTGGAATAATTATATATTTATGTTATTTATTTTCTATTTTATTTTTAGAACCATTTTACTTTTCCAAATATATTTTCAGAAAAGAAAAAAAAGTACATTTTACACATAGAAAATTGATCTAAAATAGAAAAAACGATGTAAAGGATGAAATGAGATTTCATAATTCGCTAATGTCCAATGTTTCAAATGTAATTGAAAATTTGGTTTGGCATGATTTGTAAAAATCAAGGTTTGCGTATTTCACGGAAAAAACGGCATCTTCTTTGCACGTTGAAGTGACGGGGTGCAATGTTTGTGTATTTTAATGTTTATTCTTTTAATTTGTATTGTATACTTTAATTTATAAAACTAATTTTAAATTTATCTTAGAGTTAACTTTGAATCAAACTTTTTCAAAAAAATGTACGTGCAGTCATTTCTTTCCTTTTAACATTTTAGTATGCGCGTAAGATTTCTTGGTGCTGCTTGGTTATCCCGTCGACCGAAAAACTATCGCAAAATTATAAGATTAAATGCCAATAATGGATGATTGTGAATGTCATATTCAATGACATTAAACACGATACACGTGTTTAAAATGTCATCAAGTGGTTTTTAATACCACATTTTATTTGTATTTTTATTCATGTTTTAGTAATTTATTTGTTTTTCCGTTATTTAAAATAAAAATTGTGTCAACATATACACTATATTGCCATTGATTATGGGACACTTGCGATTTTAGACATTTTACTAAATATCTAGAAAAATATATGAAAAATCATCTCGAAACTCTTAGTGTATAAATATAATAGTATACGTCATACATCTCCGTGAAGATTTTTTACCGAAACGTCATAGGGGACTGTCAACAAATTAAAAAAGAATGAATATCTTTTGAATAACCCTGTCAAAACTAATGTATCAAAAGCGCTCAAACTCTAGATTATGATTGAATGCCTTATTGTAATACACTGTGTCCATTTTTATGCAAATAGCATGCACACTCGCAGAGTAATTAAGGTTTTTATAAAAATGGTCCCAAATTTGTCCAAGTTTTTCCATTATAATTTTCAGAGTTCTTAATATAAAATAATATTTTTTTCAGAAAATATGACAAACAACATTGCACACAATACCCTGTAATCAGAATTAAAAAATAATAAATATTGTATGAAAAATGAGTAGGTTTACTATATAATTTTTTACTGCGCATGCGTCAAAGATATCAAAATTTCATTTGCATATTATGTTAGCTAAATGTATAGAGCAACTTTTGTAAAAGTCTCAAAATCATAGCTTGAAAATTTTGAAAGTAATCGTCTATAGAAAAAGGACAAAATCCGTTGTTTCCAAAATAAAGTAAAAAAATGAGGGATTTTATCCAAATGCAGTAGTACATCCTATATTGTGTATTCTATATTGACACTAATCAATGAACATATGGATACAATTCCTCTTGTTTTTGCTTCATTTTGAGAATAACGGATTTTCGACTTATATTCAATTGACGATTATTGTCAGAATTTTCAAGTTATGATTTTGTGACTTTCACAAAAGTTGCTCTATACATTTAGCTAACATAATATGCAAATGAAATTTGGATATCGTTGACGCATGCGCAGTAAAAAATTATTTAGTAAACCAACTCATTTTTTATACAATTTTCATTATCTTTTTAATTCTAATTACAGGGTACTGTGTGCAATGTTTTTTGTCATATTTTCTGAAAAAAATAACATTTTATATTAAGAACTCTGGAAATTATAAGGAAAAAACTTGGAAAAATTTGGGATCATTTTTATAAAAACCTTAATTACTCTGCGAGTATGCATGCTATTTGCATAAAAATGAACAAGGCTTATTACAATAAGGCATTCAATCACAATCTAGAGTTTGAGCGCTTTTGCTACATTAGTTTTGACAGGGTTATTCAAAAGATATTCATTCTTTTTTAATTTGTTGACGGTCCCCTTTGGAGTTTCGGGAAAAAATCTTCACGGAGATGTATGACTTGTACTATTATATTTATACACTAAGAGTTTCAAGATGATTCCTCATGTATTTTTCTAGATATTTAGTAAAATGTCTAAAATCGCAAGTGTCCCATAATCAATGGCAATATAGTGTATAAGTTGGCTATTAGTTTGGCATTTTTTTTTAATTTGGCGAAAATGGTCGACGTGATAATCAAATAGTACCAATTTTTCGTATGAGCAAAATCTATATTGTTACGAATCCCGTGTGTGAACCCTGTGAATGTCCGTGTGTAGCACTGTTGTTATTTGTCAAATGAAAATATTTCAGGATAAAATGATTTTTTGCAATTTTCGTTGCAGCAATTTTTTAATTTTCTAAACGTCGCACATTTTTAATTTTTATTTCGTCATATAGCAAAAAGAAATCTACTTTCAAATGCAATTTGATTGAAGACTGTGTCTCATTTGACTCATTTATTACCAACTTATACTTTTGAAGCATTTTTTTTTAAATTTACGTATCTTCATTAAGAAATAATGATACACAATTTACTCATTAATCTATAAATATTTCTGATATTTTGATATTTATCCTGATAATTTACCATCATAAAATTAAAATTGCATAAGTAATAAAATAAAAAAATGGTTTAAAACGCAGATTAAATTACTAAAAATTACAAGTTCAACATGTAATCAAACAACTTAAATTTTTACACTGCCAAATAAGAAAAAAAATACTTTGAAAATGCTTTGAATATGTTTGAAAACTGTATTTCAATTTACTGATTTGCTGTGGTTAAAAAAAAAGGTATGAGTTATTTTTAAATATATCTCTACCGAGTGAAACTCGATTACGATAGATTAATCTGTTTGTCCTTAGAAAAATATAAAGAGTTCAGGATTTGTTTCCGGCTAATATACTATAGTAAAATTAAAATTTCCTTTATAAATAATAAAATAAAATAAAATAAAATAAATACAAATTTAACAGACATGTAATTAAATTACGTGCTCGAAGCACTGAAATGACCGGAAACAAAATTGCTGCCGTACCGAAATCTTTGGATAATAACTTCTGGCATGCGTCTGATACGGAAATGTGACTTTTGATAAACTTCACAGCTTTATTTGATTCCATAATTAATATTTTTCATTTAACCCTTTAACCTAACCACGTTAGCCTAATCATGTTTTTCCACTATGTAATATTTTAATTCAAGGATTGATTTAATATGTTATTGAGATTAATGTTAATATTTTGAATTTTATAAGATAAAAAAATATGTAAAATACAATACAATACAAAAATATGAGAAGTATCAAATACAAATCTTCATACCAATACTTTTAACAGTATTACTTTATGAACGAAACATGAATGAAAAAATCCGCAAGACACTTACCATTTGAGGGGAAAAGCACTTCAATTCTTAAAATGTTGAAATGATTGATTGACACCAGAATTTAAAAACAAATTTGTTTCAAAATATTTAAAAACGTTTTTTCACGTATTTGAGAAAAATAAAATTGCTATTTCAAATTACTGGCGTCAATGTGGCGTTTTGAAATTAAAATTAAGTAGGATAAATTTTGTCCCAATCCCTTCAAGGGGTTTAAGGGTTAAAATGCTTTTTTAGAGTTAGTTAGCAATCTAAAACGCATATTACATGTAGAAAATTCATCATATTTTTCAATTTAAAAAATGGTTTTTATCTTTGCTATGTAACCAGGGAAGCCCGGGTTCGATCTACTAGTATATATAAGTGACGAAATTTGAGCAAAGTGACATCGTGCACTAAGTGCACGGACGAGACCACCTGGAATTATACTTCTGTCTTTCCAATTAATGAAATATAAGTGATTTCTTAATCATATGCTGCGTTCTAAAGATCAACCACTTTTGCCGAATAATAATCAATATTGATTAATTATAAATTATAAGAAAATTGTATCCTACTTTTTTTCTTGCTATTGAAATAAGGGTTCAAAGATAACAATGAAACAAGTGGCTAGTTTCTATTTCAATTCTGTCAATTATTATATTTGTTCAAATTTAACGTCATTTATCTTTAAACTCAATTTACTCCTAATAAAATTCTTGTCACTTATACCCCTTGGCTTTTGAAGTCCTCATATATATGTGACAACAAATGTATTGAATGAAATAACGCAGTGTTATGTTTTTAGGAATATCAGAAACATAACTACTTACAGAGTTTTTTCCCTTAATTTAAAAGTTTCTATTTAGAACTTTAGATTAAATTCACATTTAATTGTGATGTGATATATTTTACACATAATTAAGGTTGTTCTGAACCACAAACTTACTGTTTTAAATTCAAAATTTTCTTACATAGGAAATTAAGTGTTATCAAGTATTCTTTTTTAAAAAACTTTTCAAAAAATCTGTGTCTTAAAAGTAATAAAGTATAAATAATAAGTACTAATAAAAATGATAAAGATTAATGTAACCTAAGTATTTTGAAACATCTAATTTGAATAATACAACCTTGTTGAATTAAAGATTAAAATACACTAACATTATGCTAAAAACATATAGAAATTAAAAAATATTCATATAAAAATTGCTTTCCCATTTGAAATATTGCTACAAAAACTAAAAAAATGTACACTTTC
This sequence comes from Maratus speculifer, assembly GCA_964019185.1. Classification (NCBI taxonomy): domain Eukaryota; kingdom Metazoa; phylum Arthropoda; class Arachnida; order Araneae; family Salticidae; genus Maratus; species Maratus speculifer. The sequence goes on from OZ025301.1 coordinate 188,629,045, forward strand.
TTCGTTTAATTAGACTACAAGCATTTGAATTTTAAAAAGTTTTCGGTACCAGAGGAAAAATATAAAATTGCCGAGAATTTAATTATTTAAACAAAAACTAATGCCCAAAGCAACATTTGCAATTTCGGATGCCAATTTCCTCTGCAATATAATTAGTAACAATTTTACTCAAGTATTATAAGAGTGACCATAATGTCGTTTTTTTTATGTATGATTTGTTGCATAAACAAAATTAAATTGCAGCCTGTTTCGCAGAAGATTTTCAAAATTTAAAATTATTATACAAGAAAATAACCTCTTTCAATTTTACGGCACAATACTTAATATTTCTGCAATTATTAAATACAACCTTCAGTTTTTGAAAAGATATTATAGCATAGCACGGCAGTGCTGTGCTATATTTATTTCCAGTGCGACTCCTTAATGTTAATTTAATACAGAAATTAACATTGAACGAGTTATTTACTAGACATTTTCCCACATTTTGTACGCGCTGCCACAAATTGTCTTAGAAGCAACTAATTGAGTAAAAAAAAAAAAAAAAAAAAAAAAAAAAAGGCTAGAGATCAATGGACATATTTCCTGCAGCATTTAAATATTTTTACGTGATTTAAAAGTAAAAATAATTTTTTTTTTGTAAGAATTAAAAACGGCATATATTAGACGCCATATTGGAAATGAAACGGAGATTTTGAAACATTTGGTACCAAGATAATGATTTTTATAATAAAAAGACATTTTCAAACATTGATTAATGGATGAAGAAGATTTTCAGCTGAAGAAATTTAGAAAATAAGTAAATTAAACTTTTTTCTATTTATTGTTTCTTCAAAATAATAATATATATGTAATTAATATTTGAAAGCGAGGTTTCTGACACATTGGCATCAGAAAAAATCGCACCAAATGCAGTGCGTATATGGTATCTGTGCCGGGATTTTGCACCTATGCCACATTTTTAAAGTTTCTCCGCCTTATATGTTCGAAGAAAACCAAAATAAATTAAGGTAAATAAAAGTCTTCAATAATAATAGCATTATAGAATAGTAGTAAAAAATAATAGTACATCATCCTTGGTATGTAATGAAATTAGTTAATCTGCAGAACTAGGCCTTCAAACCCAAGTCTTAGCATTTATTGCAGATAAACCGCAGAATTAACGACTACTTGGCGAAAGACTTTTCGGCACTGCAATAAATTAGCCAATTCTATCAACTTAAACATTCAAATCGAATGTAAACAAATATAAACAATAATGTTTACAAATAATTTTTTTAATTTACGATTTGGCGATTTTTTAAAATCGCGCCTAAACTTATAATGTTATAAACAATTAATCATTGAAGAAAATTAATTTTGAATTAACTTGTATTAAATTTATTATTCCGATGATTGTTAAAATGATAACACACTACACGACTTAATTTTTAAAATATCACAAAGAGTTTCTGTTGAAAAGAGCTGTTTTTTTATATTTCAAGTTAATATTTCTATAAAACTCTCTTGATTCATTATCTGTATGACATAATAAAGTGTAAACACATTTGAAACATTCATAACGCTCAACCGTTTGGCACAGATGTCTAATACTTACCACGTTGCCGCAATTTTTTATGCTAATTTGGCGAAAATTTCGTTTTAAAATTCCAGTCACATGCATAATTTTACATTATTTTGTATTATTAAAATAAATAGTGACAAATTAAAAAAAAATTATTAATAACTATAGAACAAAACAACTTATATCATTAAAAAAATGGCAGTAAAATAAAATAAACAATTTATTAATAAATATACAATGATAGCCGTGTTAGCATGTGAGACACATAATCGCCATTTTGTCCCAATCGTACCAACGTGCTGCATATATGATATCTGTCCCCAACTTTTCTACGTTGAACCCTACCCAGGAATGTAGTGGAGGGTATACGGGGGCATACGTCGTATACCCTCTGGATTTTTTAAGGAAAATAAAAACGGTATACCGTATGCACTCTGTTTCTCAAGAAAGCTATAGTGTTAAACACTCTAGGGTATACCCTCTGTTTTGAGCGTATACCCTCTGCTTGGAATGTATACCCTCTGATTTTTTTACGACTACACCACTGACCCTACCCAGAGCCTCGATTGGCGGTTTGATTGTTTTTCGCTGTTAAAATTCTGTCGAAGTTAAATTCCAATTTTGGACAGAATTTCAGTTCAAACATTAATTAATTTATCAAGAATTTTCTAACTGAAGTAATACAGAAAATAAATAAATATGACGTCATACATAAAGTAAAAAAATAAATACATTTTATTGATACTTTGTCTTGAGGTATTATTGGAGGTATATTATATTGGAGGTATATTATAGAGGCGAATGTCTAGATCTGTACTTCTACGCAATGTATCAATACTGATTGTTAAGTATAAATATCAGTTATATACAGACAGTGATGTAGTCTTAAAAAATACAGCTGCTCAGAGCGGAGCCCTCTAAGCAGAGGGTATAGGCGCAAGGCAGATGGTATACCTTAGAGTGTAGACACTATTATTTTTCTTGAGAAAAAGAAGGTATACGATGTTCTTTTAAAAAATCCAGAAGGCATACGGCGGATACCCCCCGTATACCCACCACTACATCCCTGTATCCAGAATAGATTTTTTTTTGTCGAATATGACCTCATAATTCATACGAAAAGAATTCACCGAGGCGAAAATTTACATCTGACTTTTTACATCGTAAAAAGTGAAACTGATTTTAAGAATTAAAAGGCGCACATTTATGACGTCATATTAGAAATGAAACAGAGATTTTTAAATATTTGGTAGCAAGACAGGAAGCATGTAAAGATTTCAGTTCCATAAGTAAAGAAACTAACGATTTTGAAATGTGGCTTACAATTTGGTACAGTCCTGGGTAAATTACATCGGTAATTGTGGTGATACGATACCGCATAAAAGAACTCCTGACGATGGTACCCTCAGTTAATTTTGAAATGAGTTCATCTGAATGCAGTAGTTATTAAAAAAACTTGAGATATTAAACAAAAACATAATTTGCTGAACAAATTAAAAAAAAAACAAAATTTATTTCCTACACGATTTAAGCCCAAGAAGGGACAGATATTAAGATAATTGATTTATTTATTTTGACATTTAATATTAAATTTTGGTAATAAATAATTTAAACCAAGTGAACATTAAAAAATAAAAATGAAATTCAAACAATGTGATACTTAACCACCCTAAATCTTAGATTCCGTTCAAAGGAAATCGAAATAAATCTTAGACTTTTTCTGAACATTTGCTTTTTAGATTGCCTATTTATTTTGTTTACACCTACCGTAAACATAATACAAAATCTGCAATACAAATATTTGCAAGTTGAGTTTGGAAAAAAAGTCTTAAATTTATTTCGATTTCATTTGAACGGTATCTAAGATTTAGGGTTGTTAAGTATCATATTGTTTGAATTTCATTTTTATTTTTTAATGTTCACTTGGTTTAAATTATTTATCACCAAAATTTAATATTAAATGTCAAAATAAATAAATCAATTATCTTAATATCTGTCCCTTCTTGGGCTTAAATCGTGTAGGAAATAATTTTTTTTTTTTTTTTAATTTGTTCAGCAAATTATGTCTTTGTTTAATCTTTTTAGCTTATATTTTTCGTTTTATTTAAGCGAGAAATAATAAATTTTACACTATACACTTTATGTTTCTGAATACTTTAGAAAAAAAGTGTTGAAATGAATTATACTAAATTTTATGAGCTAAAAATATATATTGTAGTTTATATTTTAAAAGACATGCAGTGTACAATGATTAACCGTTTCGTGTGTCCGATTTTTTTTTTTTTTTTTTTTTTTTTTTTTTTTTTTGGAACAAAATTATTTTTACTTTAATGACGTTATTCGTAGCTATCCAAATGAACTTACTGTTGTTTAAAGATTATCTTATTGCCAGCATTGGAACAAATGCACTTATTTTCTATACTATTCAATTCATATTTATATGATGAAAAGCTAAGGAAGGATTTTTGGAAACCTTTGGGAAATATCGAGTTATAGCCTGGTTTAATCGATATTACAAATTTTTAATGTTTTTTTTTTCATCATACTTGATTCGTTTAGGAAAATAACCTATATTTTAAATTTAAGGAGTGCAATGTGTGCATAAAATAAAGGAAACTCCAATGGTGCAAAGAGTATTAAGTAATTCATTATTAGTATTATTATTACTAAATGTCAAAACATAAATGAAGCCATTATAAGAAAAAGGTCATTATAGCCGTATACTATCATTCCTTTAAGTAGAAAATAATTAAATAATTGTTTAGAGAAAAATAATGTTTAATTAAAAGACATGTACTATTAATAGTACACCAGACCAGAAAGGGTTAAATAGATTTTATCGCAGATTGCTTGCCCACTATGTTTAAGCAGATGTAGTATTTTAGTCTTGTACGTTAACTTTAATACGTTTATTTAACATGTTGGTGTGTCAACAGTATAGGACTAATAGTAAGTTATCCGGTATTGGTATAAATTGGTATTTCCAATTTATTAAGACAAATCGTACACTAAGTATCGTACACTAAGCTGAATCTTTGTTACCATCGCAAATAAAAGTAAAAGTACTTTAGAGAAAAAGTTTTTTATAATGTCCATATTAATGTTAAAACTAGTTGGATGTTCCAATCCCAAAACTTCCTTTTATTTCATACATAAATATTAATATATTAAACACTAGGTACACATGCTAATACTTTAATATTATTAAATCAATACAACTTTAATTTTCATCCTAAATTTCAGCTTTAGTCAATTAATCAGAGTAAAAACAGTTAATGTGGATCATGATCATACTTATTAAAATCAATAGTCTTCCCTTCTTCTGTTACCATCAGCTGTTTGCAAATAGCCAGCTTAGCAGGACGCGAGTACACGTCTCTGCACGAGCCAATGAACAATAGCAGGACAAAATCAAAGAATGATACAAAAAAACTATCACAATACTTCTTTTCCACGGAAGATCTCCAAATTTAAGGAAGATCTGCTGGCCATAGCCAAAATCATACATAAAAAATTTGGCTCGATTCTGTTCATAACTTATATATTTTTCGATGAGCGATGGTTCAATGGAGACATACGGACACATAGACACACACGATGACACAGAGAGATGAGAGACTGAGATTATGTAAAAATATTTTTTTGGTATCTCTGAACCATAAGAGGAGTAAATCCGAAAAAAAAATCGATTACAATATTTTCTTCTTTTGAAGATAAAAGAAAGTAACAATCAAAGAGTTGTGAACGATGTATATATAATGGTTTAAAGTTAAAAACTAAACAACCAATAAAGTAAAATTATAAAAATCGACTTTTCGGTCATTATCTATCATCATCTTAATCCTCTGACAGTCTTGCAAAAGGGCAAATTTGTATTGTTGCTTTCTCTACACTTTATTTTGACTGCTAATTCTTTTAAGATTATGTAAAAATATTTAATCACAAATATGAATGTGAAGCTTGAGTATTAATTACTCTATAGCGCATTAAAAATTCACCAAATCATTAATTTTATATTATTTTAAACGTAGTTCATATTGCAGGGAAACCTGTAGCTTAGTGAATGTATTAAGGGTGTATTTCGATTCAAACTGCTTAGTTTACGATTTATTTTTTAGTTAATTTTTGCTCTCATATGCATCAAACTGACAAGTTGTCTTATTTAAAAAGTACACAAGGTGCCGTGATTGTCTATTCTTTGATAAATGGTGAAAATATTGCTAAAAAAGCAATCAAAAATGGCATTTTGAACCAATATTTGCAAAGCGGGAGATTTGGGAACGAGAAAAAGAGTCATATTGAAAAGATAATTGTTTATAAATCAAATTCTAATGAATTGAGCGTAAAATGACATCACACTGCACATTATATGTCTCTTCAGAAAACTCCTCAGCAAGTTTCATTTTTCTACTTTTAAAAATGTGTCAGAAATTGTATCAGAAAATTTTGAGCTGTTGAAGGTAGAAGAACGTTTTTTCGAATGCACCCTTAACACGTGCTTTTTAATGAGAGGATTAAAGTATGAGTTGTTACATTGCTTCTAAAGATCAAAGTCAATCCATCTTGTATTTAAAAAGTTCGTTAGACTCCCCAACGATAATCACTTTAACCAATCATAAGTACAGAAAATACAGTGATATTGTCTACACTGCAAATTCAAATAAACACATTTTAGAACACTGTCACTAAATTTACAACATATTAATGTGTTTTGAATTAGGAAGGTTGATATATAAATCATATTTTATGATGTAAATGTGTTCTTAATATGTTGCAAAAGTGTTGCTATCTAGAAATATGTTCAAAAATATTATTTTTATTTGTGATGAAACAGTGTTCTAAATAGTATTGATAAAAATATTTTTTTACAATACTGTTCGGTTGCAAATCACACCAAATTAGCAACACATGGTTAACACCACACAAATTAGAACACTATAAAACAATGCATGTAAACGATTTTAATACACTTTCTACATGGTATTATTAAAATTACACAATTTTAAAAGGGGAATAACAGACAGTTTGCTTTATGATTCAGGAGATTAATTCAGGAAATTACTGAGTGAGTTGACTAATTTTGCCGATAAATATTGATAACTGCATTTCTGGAAAAATTATGTAATTTTTAACAACACTTTTTGCATGATCTTTTTCCTTATACAACACATTCACATGACAATCAAAAACGATTATAGTTAGCAGTGCCATTTAATATGTTCAGTTAATTTTCTAAGAAAAGTACACGAATTTTCAGTTTGTCAATCGAAAACAGAATAAAGGATTAAACAAATTAAGAGCTCCCACTACTGACTTAAAATGACCCGAGCGATAATGTTAAGTCAAAGGCAGGGTTCTTTTCAAATATCTCGCTCAAGTTTTAATATTTTTACCTGACTTCTTTTACATACGATAGCTGAGAATGATCTACAACAGGGTAGTTTTTACTTTTTCGATTTTGGTTATATATTTTCTATATTATGATAGTTTCTATTTGAAAACCGTTTCTAACTGGTTTCGAAAATTATATTTCAAATCAAAACTATATCTCATATTAAAAATATCTCAAAGCAAAATTGAAAAAAAAAAAAAAAAAAAAAAAAAAAAAAAAAAAAGGAAATAGCCCAGTTGTAGATTGTGCTCCTCTATCCTAAGCAAAAAAATGTTGTAACAATATTAAAATTTGAGCGAGATATTTGTAAAAAACGACACCATAGATTTAACATTACACTGTAAAACATTTGTGTAACGTTACTCCATAAAATTGGTGCAGCCTTACTGCCTCCAATTTTGTGGAGTACTTTAATTGATATAGCTGGTGTTGTAAATTTGGTGACAAAAAGTGTTTAAAAATGTATTTATTTTTGTGTTTTGAAAATTTTCAGCTTTGATAAAAAGGATAATAAAAATATGATAGAACATTGTGAAATTACAAAGTCATAAATCTGTTATTAACAGGACATTAATTAAGTTTTCAATTTCCTTTCTCGGAATAACAAATACAAACGATTGCTAATTATGTAGTAACCTTAGGTTCTAAAAATGATAAAATTGTATCTGAAAATAGAAAATGAATAATAAATCATAAGATGTGAGATTGCAACACCATTAACAGAATAAGATACAATTTTCATTCATTTGTCATTTACCGGAAATTAATAAAGTATTATGTTACTTTATTTATAATAACGATTGTAATATTTATTAATTTGATAGCAAACTTTGGTCCTGAAAATATTAATATTAAATATCTTAAAGTTGGGATTTGCTTCTTTTACGGTTGATTGATTTATTTATTTTTACCTTTTTTCTTATCATTTATATTGTTTTGCGTTTATACAAAAACTTTTGAGCCGATCTTGCTTTTCTAAACTAAAGATAATATAATTTATTTCTGTCTCGGTCACTTTCAACCGTTTTTACAAAAGTAGTTTTAGAAGCACACCAAAATAAAAAATAAGGGGTCATAAATAGAATTTTCAAAAATTACTGTCAACAAGTTTATTTTCAACTTTTTGATCTCAAAATGCTTGCACAATTCCAGAAAATAATATTTAACAAAAATTGATGGCAAATGACTCTGGTGATATGTCAGATACCGCCGACAGAAAGTGCACGACGCGTACGACCGGTAATGGTGCTATTATATGAGGTGCCAAATTTCCAGGCGTCTCCATGTTATTCTATGGCACCAGGGCAGTCGCTTCAAAAGCAAGCAAATCCCCTTGTGCCATAGGATAATATGCTGACGCCTGGAATTTTGAATCCTCGTGTAATAGCACTTTAAAAGTGCTATTACTCAATTGATTACTCAATTGACTTAGAAAAAAAAGTAATAAAATATTAAATTTTATTTCCATTAAATTTTAAGTATTTTAAAACTAAAAATATCCTCAAATAAAAAAAAATTTCTATTCGAAAGTTGTTAAAATAGCTAGATAAATACACTTTCATCCTTTAAATAATATGACTTACCGAACTCGAAATTAAAATTCATATCTTCAGCGGAAGGAAAATATAACGCTACCGAGAATTCTTTTAGAAATTAATGCTTAATGCAACATTTGCAGTAATGGATGATAATTTTCTCAAGAGCTATAATTTTTAATAAGAACTTCACTTTAGTTTTTAAATATCATCGAAATGTGTTTCAGTTTCTTTTCATATCTCATTTGTTGTTGCAATTGAAGAATAATACAAAATATTTCACAAAGCTTTTGCGAAATTTTTAAATTTATAAATACTACACAAGATTTTCTATTATTTTAATTTGTGCCATAATACCTACTATGTTAAGTCTTGAGGTCATTAGTAAACAGATGTTTAGAAAATATAGTTTTGCGTTATAATTTTTAGGTGCGTTCAAATATAACAAATGAGGTGCATTCGTACAAAGTTTTTTAAACATACCGTACTTCGGATACAGTACAGTATCCGAAATCTTTTGTAAGCACCTTTAAATACTATATGCTTTTCTATAATACTAGAATTAACTTGTAGTAAACCTCAGCAACGTATATTAATTTCATAAAATGTAAAATATTTTAATATAATTAAAATGCATCGCAAACAAGGTTTATCTTTATACCAATATGTAAAAAAAAAATTCTCTGTTGTCCTATAAATTAAAGAAAGATATTCTTTACCCCAGATTGTACAGTATATTTCAGTATGTATTTCATAGCTGCATATAAATTACATTATGTTCGAAAGAGTGTAACATCATTAATATTCACTTAAAACTATTTTTTACTATTGACCGTAATGTAAAGGAGCAATTTTTATTGACACTGTAATTAAACTATACATATGATTTTCACAAAAATTGAAATGACTCGCCAAAATTATGTAATAATTATGTATTTTGGGTTTCAAAAGATTCGGTTAGGTAGTTTTTGAATTGTTATATGCGTTAAGACAGACGGACTGAATGATGACTATAGGTGCTACGTATTTACAGAATTACGAACGAATCTAAAAATGACTGGAAAACTGTGCTTTAACAGTAATAAAAGACAAACAATAAATGCTAATCAAAATTGCAAAAGTCAATATATAGTTAAATATATTTAGACATAGTATTAAAATAACTCAACGCCATTGTCATGGAAATGAAAGTTACAAAATTTTAAATTTGAAGTACTATTTTAAAATTAAAAATTTGAAAGTTGTTAAAATGGCTCGAAAGATACATTTTCTTCGTTTAATTATTGTACCTAACTGAACTCCAATTTAAAATTCATATTTGTAGCAAAAGAAAAATATAACGCTACCGAGAATACCTTCAAAAATGAATACTTAAAGCATCATTTAATATTATGGAAACTAATTTTCTCAGCAGCTATAATTTTTAATAAGATCTTCACTTAAGTATTTTTTTCAAATATCACCGTAATTTGTTTAAGTTTCTTTTCATATCTCATTTGTTGTTGCAGTTAAAGAATAATACAAAATATTTCACAAAGCTTTTGCGAAATTTTTAAACTTATAAATCCTACACAAGATTTTCTATTGTTTCAAATTGTGGCATTATACTTAATATTTTAAGGTTTGATGTCATTAGTAAAGAGATGTTTAGAAAATGTATTTTTGTGTTATAATTTTTAGGTGCGCTCGTAATTACATAAATGCGTAAGAGTTATAGTTATCTATTATGTGCGTTTTCTGTCCGAGTGGCTGCCAATACCAGAGCAAAAACTATCCTATACACTGTTAAAAATAAATCTATGAATTCCAGGTGGAACTACCGGCAGCAATAGTAGCCGAACTTTTACAGTTCCGATAGTAGATTTTCCGTTGAGGGAAATACAAGAAGGTAAAACTCCGGTGTAAGAATCAGTAACTTTCCGTTACAAAGTTTGATTTATAATAGTAATAATTTAACATAATTTTTAAAAATGATTTACCGATTAATCTCCAATTCGAAATCACCGAGGGATTTTTATGCTGCTATGTTATTTTACTTAGTTGTTATTTTGGATAATTTAGTTCACGCCGTCCTCAGGATCGAACTCGGGACCTTCAGATTGCGGAGCAAATTCTTAAGGTCCACGCACATAGCACTAACTTCTTGCGGTCAGGTGTCGCTCTTTTTGATCTTTCGTGTCGGCACTTTGATGTATAAAGTGCTTTTTCAATGAACTTTTTTGAACTTCAAGAGAGAAATTGAACTCGAAATAAGTTGAAAGCTTTACGACTGAAGATTGGGTAGATAAAAGTTCCCCTTCCTTTGTCAGTTTGGTAGGGTCAGTCCCTCAAAAATCATTTAAAGAGGTTTTACCTTTGTTCCCTTCTTAAACAAAGGTTGATTGATTGCTCTTTTAGTGTAATAAAAACTAGTGCTGTTCGCTCGCAGCCTTACGAACTGAGCCAAAGTTGCTGATGCTAAACGGTACAAAGTATATCTTTTATGAGTTAGTGGGAAAATCTGTTGTGCTTTTTAAAGATTTCCTTTCAAATATATTCCTTAGAATGTTTATTTTTACTATTTATTTATTTCTTTATTTATTTTTCAGCTAATAAATTAAAAGATTTTTAATAAGAAAAAAAGAGAAAAATAAACAGAAAAAATGTAATTTAAAAGGAATTTTTTATGTTTCATTATTCCATGGCGCCAATGGGACTCGAACCCACAATCTGCGCTCGCAGGCGATTAGCGGTGTGGTGCCTTGACCACTCGGCCATGGAGCTCCCCAAACAACTGAGTGTCTCCGTTTTTTGTTTTTATTTCCACCCGTTTCGTTATTTTCAGGAAATATGATGGATTTTTGTGATTTTTAACGGAAAATACCCTTTTGTTGTTAAAAGGGAGATTTTCTGTGAAATTCAGGAAAAAAATGTTCGTGAATTTCAAAAATTTTTTAACAGTGTAGAGTGCCAAGTCATTTTAAATTTTATTAAAATTCAATCAGAACTTAGAAAGATAGTAGGAAGGTTATCTTTATTCTATTGAATCTTATCATACTTAATTTGTTATTAATATCATATGAAAGATTGTGATTCTAGGTTATGCCATGATGATGCCAATCATCTCATTTGATGTTCGACATACATTTTTGATGTTTTAGCTTGTTTCTATGGTATTTTACGATATTAAGTTCGTTCGTTAACACCACAAAACTTTTTTTTCGCTGTTATAAAGAATAAACTAAATAAATGTTTAGTTTCTATAGTGAATTAGATAAATACAAAAATTCCAGGAAAATGGCGCTTTAAAAGTAGTAAAAGATAAACAATAAATCGTAATCAAAGTTGCGATAATCTATATTTAAATTCAAAATTTAAATAATCCAACGTCACTGACTTAGAAATAAAAGTAACAAAATTTTAACTTTTACCACCATATAATTTCAAGTATTTAAAAATTGAAAAATATCCATATAGTTAAAACAACTTTTCTATTTGAAAGTTGTTAAAATATCTAGAAAAGCACATTTTTTTCCTTTAATTAACGTGGCTAATAGAGCTCGAATTTAAACTTCATATTTTTATCAGAAGAAACATTTGACGCTACCGAGAATTCTTTAAAATATGAATGCTTAAGGTAACATTTGCAATTATGGATTTATGGATACTAATTTTCTCAGCAGCTATAATTTTTAATGAGAACTTCACTTTAGTTTTTTTTAATATCACCATTTGTGTTTCAATTTCTTTTCATATCTCATTTGCTGTTGTAGTTAAAAGAACAATGCAAAATATTTCCCAAAGCTTTTGCGAAATTTTTAAACTTATTAATCATACACAAGATTTTCCATTGTTTCAATTTGTGGCATTATACTTAATATTTTAAGTTTTGATGTCATTAATATAAAGATTTTTAGAAAATGTATTTTTGTGTTATAATTTTTAGGTGCGCTCGTAATTACATAATTGCGTAACACTTATATTTATATATTACGTCCGTTTCTCCGTCCGAGTGGCAGCCAATAACAAAGAAGAAACTACCCTATAGAGCAGGCCTGTCCAACCTTTTATTAAGCAGGGGCACATCTCAGCTTTTGACAAATAGTGAAGGGCGCCATTATTAACAAGGCTCAAAATACGCAGCAAAATTATCTAAGGGTACTAATACCGATACATATATGCAAATTTATTTCGCTATAGAAGAGATAAGGCCCCCCCCTAAGGATCTGAAATAATACCATGTAGAAAATCTCTTCAAAATAACTGTAAATCGTTGTAAATTTCGAATTATACGTTTTTCTCCGTGGAGTATATATAAAAAAAAACTATTGGAAAGGAGCCAGAAAACTAAATCTCGCCTATTCGTTAAGATAAAAATCGTACATTAGAATAAAATGGTAACCAGCGATATTGTTAGATTTTTTGGGGATGCAAAAATATAGATTTATTTTTAAAGTGTAAATTTGTCGGCATGAAAAGTACAGAAACAAAGACAGGCATGATATAGTGACCAATCTATGGGAGGTTTTAAAGAGACCCTGGAAGAGAATGGAAATAATTTTGCATGATTTTATAGAAAAAATGAAGTTACTAAAATTTCAAAGGTAAGGAAATGGCAAGCCCTTTCCCATCTTTAAAACAGAGAATGGGCCAGCGAAACAACATTATTTTTTATGCGTGAAATACATTTGCAAAGGTTTTAAAAATATTTCAATCAAATATAAAGGATTTTTATTAATGCTTGCTTTAAAAAAATAATTTTATTCTTGAAAAATGCTAGTAACGAGCAATATTCAAAAGGGCGCCAAGAAAACCGGCAAAGGGCGCAATGGCGCCCGCGGGCGCCGTGTTGGACAGCCCTGCTATAGAGTGTCAAGTGGTTTGGAATTTTTTTTTAAATTCAATGAATACTTAGAAAGATAGTAATAAAAGTTTTCTTTATTTTGTTGAATCTTATCATACGTAATTAGTTAGTAATATCGCATGAACGATCGTGATTCTAGATTGCCGTGATGATGCCAGTCATCTTATCTGGCGTTTGCGTACAATTTCTGATTGTTTTTGCTTGTTTCTGCAGTATTTTACGATATTAATTTCGTTCGTTAAAAACCACAAAATACAGTATTGTTTTTCAGTTGTTATAAGGAATAAAGTAAATAAATTTTTAGTTTCTGTACTAAATTAAATAAATATAAAAAAATCCAGGAAAATGATCATTTAAAAATAGTAAAAGATAAATAATAAATTATAATCAAAGTTGTGATAATTTATATTTAAATATATTTAAATTCAAAGTTAAAGTAATCCAACGCCATTGACTTCTAAATAAAAGTAACAAAATTTTAAAATTTACTACCATATAATTTCAAGTATTTTAAAATTAAATAATGTCCACATAGTTAAAAACACTTTTCTATTTGAAAGTATTTAAAATAGCTAGAAAAATACATTTTCTCCTTTAATTTACGTGGCTAACGGAACTCAAATTTAAGCTTCCTATTTTTAACAGAAGAAAAAACTAACGTTACCGAGAATTCTTTAAAATATGAATACTTAAGGTAACATTTGCAATTATGGATATTAATTTTCTCAGCAGCTAAATTTTTTAATAAAGTTTTTTAAATATCACCGCCAAGAATTTCATTTTCTTTTCATATCTTATTTGTTGTTGCAGTCAAAGAATAATACGAAATATTGCACAAAGCTTTTGCAAAACTTTTAAAATTATAAATGCCACACAAGATTTTATATTGTTTGTGTCATCAACTTGTGTCATCAGTCTTAAAGTCATTTGAAAAAGATGTTTAGAAAATGCAGTTTTGCGTTGTAATTTAAAATATATAACTATACAATAATTGTATATTTTAAATTTCAAACGATTCAGATGAGTAGTTTTTGTGTTGTTTATGCGGACAGAAGGACGGATTGAAAAATAGTAATAAGTGCTACGTATTTGCATAATTACGAACGCACCTTAAAATGGATCAGTGCAACGGGCTGAGCCTGCTAGTAAGTGATAAACTAAATAACTTTTGAGTTTCTGTACTGATTATTTTAAAAAATTGACAGGAAAATTGTGCTTAAATATAGCAAAAGTTAAATAACGAATGGTAATCAATCTTCCAAAAATTAATATATATATATAAATACAATATAAATTAATGCAATGTCATAAATAAAAGTAAAAAAAAATTAAACTTTACTGTAATTAAATTTCAAAAATTTTAGAATTTAAAATATCCACATAGTTAAAACAACTTTTCTATTTGAAAGTTGTTAAAATAGCTAGAAAAATATATGTTCATCCTTTAATTAAAGTGGCTAAGTGAACTCGACTTCAAAATTCATATTTGTTGCAGAAGAAAAATATAACGCTACCGAACAATTCTTTTAAAAACGAATGCTTAAGGCAGCATTTGCAATTATGGATAGTAATTTTCTCAGCAACTTTATTTTCAATAAGAATTTTACTTTAGTTTTTTAAACATCACCGAAATGTGTTTCAGTTACTTTTCATATATCATTTGTTGTTGCAGTTAAAGAATATTACAACACCTTTCACAAAGCTTTTGTGAAACTTTTGAATTTATAAATGCTACAAGAGATTTTCTACTGTTTCAATTTATGCCATAATACTTAACATTTTAAGTCTTGGGGTCATTAGTATATAGATGTTTAGAAAATGTAGTTTACTTTGTTATTTAAAGTACATAATTATGTTATAATTATATATTTTAAATTTTAAATTTTAAACGATTATGTTGGTAGTTTTTGCGTTATCACATGCGGACTGACGGACGGATTGAACAACAACTACAGGTCCTTCGTACTTGTATAATTACGAACGACCCTTAAAAGTGATAAGCTAAACAATTTTTCAGTTTTTGCACTTATTATTAAAAAAATTAATACGAAAAATGATCTTTAAAAATAGCAAAGATAAATAATGATTGGTAATCAAACTTGCAGAAGTCAATATATATTTAAATACAATATAAAGTAATCCAGAGTCATAAATAAAAGTAACAAAATTTTAAACTTTACTATAAATAAATCTGAAAATTTTTTTTAATTTAAAGTGTCCACATTATTAAAACAACTTTTCTATTTGAAAACTTTTAAAATAGCTAGAAAAACACATTTTCTTCCTTTAATTTATGCAACTTACTGAACTCGAATTTAAAATTCATATTTGTAGCACAAGGAAAATATAACGCTACCGACTATTTTTTTCAAAAACGAATGCTTAAGGCGACATTTGCAATTATGAATACTAATTTTCTCAGCTGCTATACTTTTTAATAAGAACTTCACTTTAGCTTTTTAAACATCACCGTAATGTGTTTCAGTTTCTTTTCATATTGCATTTATTGTTGATGTCAAATAATAATACAAAATACTTCATAAAGCTTTTGCGAAACTTTTGAATTTATAAATGCTACACTAGATTTTCTATTGTTTCAATTTCTGCCAAAATACTTAACTTTTTTAAGCCTTGAAGTCATTAGTAAATAGATGTTTAGAAAATGTAGTTTTGCGTTGTTATAAAATATATAATTATGTAATAATTATGCATTTTAAATTTCAAATAATTCTCTTGGCTAGTTTTTGCTTTGTCACATGCGGACAGACTGGTGGATTGAGAACAACTACAGGTTTTTCGTATTTGTACAATTACGAACAAACCTGAAAATGGACCAGAGTAGCAGAATCAAGCTGCTAGTAAATGATAAACTGCATAATTTTTCAGTTTCTGTGCTGAATAAGATGAATGCTACTAATTATAAAAGTGACAAGAAAATTGCGTTTCAAAAATAGTACAAGATAAATAATAGATGGTAATCAAAGTTGTGGAAGTAAATATATTTTTAAATACATTTAAATACAACATTAAGTTACTTTAACGCCATTGACATGAAAGTATTAGGAAAAACTGAAATTTTATTGTCATTAAGTTTCCACTAATTTGAAATTAAATATATCCACATAATTAAAACTACTTTTCTATTTGAAATTTATTAAAATAGCTAGAAAAATACACTTTCTTCCTTTAATTAATATGACAACTAGAACTCGTATTTAAAATTCATATCTTTAAATAGAAGATAAATAAAACGCTACCGAGAATTTTTTTAAATATGAATGCTTACGGCAATATTTTACAATTATGGATAATAATTTTTTCAGCAGTAATAATATTTAATAAAAATTTCACTTTAGTTTTTTAAATATCACGGTAATGTATTTCAGTTTCTTTTCATATCTCATTTGTTGTTACAGTTAATGAAAAGTAGAAAATGTTTCACATCGCTTTTGAGAAAAATTTAAATTTATTAGTACTACACAAGAATTTCTATTTTTACAATTTGTGGCATAATACTTAATATTTTAAATCTCTAGATCATTAGTAAATCGATGTTTAAAAAAATGTAGTTTTAATACTATATTCTTTTCTTTGACCGTAATGAAACGGGATGTGTTTGATTGTCCCTGTAATTAAACTATGCATCCGAATTTTATAAAATTTTAAATGAATCGATAAAATTATGCAAAAGTTATATATTTTAAATTGTAAAAGATTCTGTTGTGTAGTTTTTTTTTCTCTTATATGCGGACAGATGGGCGAACTTAATGACGATTGTTGGTGCTGTATATTTATATAATTACGTAACCAATTAAAAATGAGAGGAAAATGTGCTTTAAAAATAGTAAAAAGTAAATAATAAATCATAATCAAAGTTTCGGAAGCAGTTCCCACAACAGATCATGATTCTAGGTTTCCAAGTCATTACTTCCTATTTAAAATGAAACTTACTATTTCCGTATTACAGAATTTAATTTATGTAATCGTAATAAATTTTGTATTCATGTAATTTTTCACAAGAGTGCACCAGCTATTGCAGCATAATCTAAATAATTATAAAACTTGTTACAGCACGAAATTATCTCATCTGCCATGTTTGACGTACAATTTTCTATTGCTTTTGTTTGTTCAGTGTCTTATGATTTTAAGCTAGTTCGATAACAAAGCTCGTTGGTTAGCACACACACACACAAAAAAACAGGATTTTTTTTATCCGTTAAAGTGATAAATTATATAAATTTTTAGTTTCTATACTTATTAAGGGGAATGCTATCAATAATAAAAATGCCAGGAAAGTTGAGCTCTAAAAATAGTAACCGATTAACAATAAATGGTAATCAAAGTTGCGGAAATTGATAAATATTTAAATATATTTAAATACAGAATTAAAGTAATCCAACACCATTAACTTGAAATAAAATTAACAAAATTTTTAATTTTACTATCATTGAATTCCAAATATTTAAAAATTAAAAAACATCCACATAATTAAAATAACTTTTCTATTTGTAAGTTGTTAAAATAGCTCGAAAAATACACTTTCTTCCTTTAATTAATGTGGCTAACAGAACTCGAATTTAAAATTCATATGTGTAGGAGAAGGAGAATATAACGCTACCTTGAAAATGAATGCTTAAGGCAACATTTGCAATTATGGATACTAATTTTCTCAGCAACTATAATTTTTAATATGAACTTCACTTTAGTTTTTTAAATATCACCATAATGTTTCTTTTCATATTGCATTTTTTGTTGCAGTTAAAGAATAATACAAAATATTTCACAAAGCTTTTGCGAAATTTTTAAATTTTTAAATACTGCACTAGATTTTTTATTGTTCCTATTTGTGTCATGATACTTAATATTTTAAATCTGGAAATCATTAGTAAATAGGTGTTTAGAAAATGTAATTTTGCGTTATAATTTTATATGCATTCTTAACTACATAAATGCACAGCACCTATTTATCATCTGTATCGTCTGTCTGTTTGACTGTCCAACGCTAAAACTGACCTACCGAATGTTCAATCATTTTATATTTTATTGAAATTGAATCAAAACGGAAAGAGATGTTAATAATAGTGTTCTATTAAAAAAGTATTCTACTAAATCCTGTCATACGCAATGAATTAAGTGATATCTCATGATATATAATGATTCTAGGTTTCCAGGGTGGCTACTTCCTATTTAAGATGGAAACCTATTATTTTCGTATTACAGAATGTAACAAATTATATAGGGAGGTGGCAGCACAGAAGATCATTTCATTGAGTTTATAGGTGAAAATCTAGAATTAGTTAAATCTCGATTTGCATATTGAAATGCAATTGGTCTGCCAAGTCCTATCTTGGTGAAAAACACTTAAAAACCTGTTTTTAGAGGTGACTCATAGGCTTACCATTTTTTTCCCTACTGCCAATCCTCCATGTTTACAAACTCTTGCTTGAATATACGCATGAACTTCAACTGAATACTTGAAGATATTAGATTTAAGTGGAATATATACTAGGAAAAAACGTTACATTTTGTTTATTTTTAAGCACATATTTTCAATAGTTTCTGATGATTTAAATGCGTTTCCTTTTTGCAACATTTTTTACAAAATATATAACCTTTAAAATAAAAAAAAAAAAAAAAAAAAAAAAAAAAAAAAAAAAAAAAAAGTTAAAAGTCACATATATAAGTTAAAAATAATTATAAGTGTCATCAGTTACTCGCGAAAAAAAACCACTTTATTTTAATATTAAAAAATGGCTGTCATACACTGTTCTGAAACAATATTAAAATACTTTACCGTAATAGAAAATTTAAGAGTTTGACTTGAGTTTTTAATAAATATGCTTTTTTTTATATTCCTCTATCTTAACTGAACTGCCTTTTAAAATTCATTAAAAAAGAATTCTGTCTTAAACTGCTGACACCTTTTATTATTTTCTGGGACATCACCGCCTGGTTTTGTTTATTACATTATTAATATATTTTTCTTTTTCTTTAAAAAACGCCTTAGTAGTAAAAATATTAATAAATGTAAAGTGAAGATGAAATAAGAATTCTGATACATTTATTAAATAAATATTTGTTTCTAGTTAAGAAAATCATTTAGAGATGATACACAAATTAACATTGAGAATTTAGTTCACGGATGATTTTTGATCTCTCGGATTGCTTTTTAAGAAATTCGTAATAATATACATACTTAGTAGCTATAGTCGTCGTATGGTTAGTTCATCTGTCTATCCGTCTGTCTGAATATAAAAGCTGAAAAACCACCCAACTGAATAGTTTAAAATTTAATAAATATAAATAATTATTGCAGATTTTTTGCCCAGTAATTTCAAATTTCATGTAAATTGAATCAAATCTTAAGAAGATATTAATAAAAGATTTCTGCGTTCTATTAAAGCTTATCATAAATATTTAGTTCAATAATATTTCATAATGGGGAATGATTATAGATTGCCATGATGATTATTATATTTAATATTATCATACATATTTAAATAAATTATATCGCTTGATGAGTATAGATTTTAAGTTGTCATTGTGATTACGTCATATTTAAGTCACGTTATTTCCATATTACCGAATTTAATATCTATAGTTGTAATAAATAATGTATTCATGCATTTTTCAATAAAATTGCAACAGTTATTGCACAAAGATCTGAATATTTATAACATTAGTTATAGAATTAATTAAAAAATTAGTTATAGAACATCATTTACTATTTCCAGCGTACAGTTTCCCTCTTGTTTTCCATGATTTTGACTGCGCATTATTAGTTCACAACTCGTCACCTGATAATATTAAGCTTTTATCTGTGTTTTTGAAAAAAATTACTCATATTATGATTGTAAGGTCATGTGTAAATTATATGTAACATCATTTTGATGCAAAAATCTCTTCATAGATACAAATAGAACCTATCTTATTGATAAGTAAAATTTTTCAAGAAAAAAAAATAGAACTTTATTATTCTTTGCTGACGAACTGTTTTATGACGTACTTGATTATATGATTTCCTCAGGATGCACTTTTAAAGCCTTATCGCCAACAGTTCTTCTAATATAGTAAGGAAAAAATTAAAATAAAAATCAGAAATGACAATATATTTTATCACATTTTTTCTTCAATAACTTTTAACATCCTACGATAGATCGAAATATAGATCGCGATAAGGGATTTTATTGTTGCTCAGTTTCTCGATAAAAGATTATTTTCTTCCTTAGAGCATAACATGCTGTTGAATTAATCACTGTCGTTTATATTAACTTCTGTTACAAGTATTTAATTCCTGGAAATCAATCTATCTTTCGACTGACTTCTATGGCAAAGCTTAAATTATACGATAGCATTATATTTTTTTTCTAAGAAAAGAAAATCGCTTTAAACTTAACATTATTACCATAAACGAGAGATCTTTTCTCTATTGCGTTATTTTAATACATATTATGCATTATGCCACTCATGTTTTTAAATGATTTTCATTGCGTATTATTAATTAAAAGTTGTTATTTGATATTGTTGCATATATCCCTCCGATTTTATACTGTATCAGGTTCAAATGACCACAGTCACTTTAAGAAAAAAGAAAAGTAATTTATTAATAACTCTTTACAGCGATACAGCCCTTGCATCTCAAAAATATCACCAGGTCTCAAAAAAACAGCGCCCCAATAAATAATAAATAACCCAATAGATCCAGCATTCGAGCTATATCTCAGAGAGACTCTTTACATAACGTATCAACAGTTAACAAATGCAAAAAAGCATAAATAAGTCACTAAATACAGCAAAACCTCTCAAAAAGTATCGCATTCAAGAAAGCGGCTAACTAGCTCACTCACTGATTGACTACCGATCTGATCATATCCCATATATATAGGAGAGAAAGTATGTATAGAACTTTTCACAAATTTTTAATGCCAGAACATTCTAGAATCACCCCGAAAAACCCGGAACAACATTTAATGCATCTCCGTACATAAAAACTAATATTAGCTTATTAATATAACTTAATAGGATTATTTACATTATTTTTAATTACAAATACTATTTCGCATTTATTAAATTCGTAACAATATTCTTTAAAATTTAAAAGATTACCTCATAGTTTACTTTTGAAGCTTTATCGGAAAATAGTCCTTCGAATATAATAATAAGAAAATAAAGCAGAAAATTCAGAAATACGCATTATATTATATCATATTTGCTCTTCAAATTGTCTCCAGCAATTATATTATAACAAAATGACTCTCAATTACAGATTTTGTTGTTGTCCAGAGAATAACATGTCGTTGAATTAATTACTGCCATTTGTATTATCAGCTATTACAAAGATTTAATTGCTGGAAATCGCCCTGAAATTTATACTGAATGCAGTTACAAAGCTTAAATTACTCGATTATGTTATGTGATATTTTTCCTATAATAAACAGATAAATAAATAAATAAACAATTAAAGAAAAACAAAACTTTTAAAAATTTAGCTTTTACCATTTTACTGTAAACGAATAAACTTTCAAAATGAAAGCAATAGCAAAGTTAAATTATATTTGCTTTTTACATTAATTTCGTAGTTTACCAAATATACCTTGTTTTACGCATATATATTTCATTTTATATTTCACAATTTTGAGGTGCATTTGTCATTATATAAAAACGTAACATCTATACTCGTCGTCTGTTCCTTCCGTCTGTCTGTTCGTGTGCTTTTAAAACAGCTCAAAAAATAGCCCAGCCGAATGGTTTGGATTAAGTATATATAAATGAAGCAGAATTTTGTCGAGCTATTTTAAATTTTGTGTAAAATCGATTCAAAGCTTTAAGAATACATTAATAAAAGTATTTTGTTAAAAATTATCATACGTAATTAATTTAAGAATATCCCACCATAACGAATCATTTGAGATTGCCGCTTTTGATTATGTCCTATTTTAAATGAAGTTTTATTATTTCAGTATTTTTGAATTTATTATAATTGGATATGTAATCGTGATAAATTCTGTATTCATACAGTATTGCATAAGAAGTCAGTAGCTATTGCATGAAGATCTAAATATACCGATGGTTAAAATATAAGTTATGCCCAAATGAAAAGGAGACATTAGTTGTAGTTCGTTGTATAAGTATCAAATCGCAACGTGTAAATGTGTTTGCGGATAGATGGCGTTGTGGTATTCCCTGTTACGCATCCGCACTTGACGGCTTCGCAGCAATATCCTCATTTCAGGAAAATTTCTGAAGTGGGGCGCACATTGGATTTCTCCAAACTAGCACAAAGGACAGTTATTCAATTTCTTCGTGCAGAAGAAGAGCATGCTTTTAAAATTTATCTTTGGATGAAAGCGGTGTACGGAGTGCAGTATCTCGCACGGAGAGTCATATTCTGGTAGTGTCAGCGTTATGAGGTTGGACGCGTAAACATCAAGTACTTGCCACGCCAGTTAAAAGTGAGGTGTATTGCATCAACCTGATGATGCTCAAACAAGACATTAGCGTAGAGATAAGCTCTCGAAAGGGATAGTTCTTCTGCAGCACAAAACTAGTCCACATGTAGCCAACAAGACCCACCAGTTGCTTAAGAAATTTCGATGGGAGGTCCTGGTACATCCTCCTTACAGTCCTGATCTACCTTCGTATGACTCGTATAATTTTGGCTTCTGAAAACACTCTTACAGATAGAGATTCATCTGTGACAAGGACACGCAAGACACAGAGGAAAACTGGAACTTTCAGCAACCAGTGCGTTTCTATACTGAATCTATCCAACCCTTCTTACACGCTTGTGACTGAAAAATGTCAAAATATGCACAGTAATATTATATAGTTCAATTGTTCCACAGGTACTGTAATTATAATATTATTATTAAAATTTATTAAAATATAATTGTAGTATCCTTTTTATTTGGGAAGCCCTTATATTTTACTCTACTTGGAGCTGCATGTAGCTTAATAGGAATATCGCAAATGACAGAAAAATTAGTGCACTTACAGTTAGAGAAAGGTTAAGAATAACTGAACAATTAAAACAAATGTAGTAATAACAGCCAACAATGTTGAGACAGGTCAGCAAAAAGACGTTGTAATCATCAGCAAAATCAAAGAGCGGTCCTTCTGCCAATAAAGTTTTACTAGATGCTACTCAATGTGCCATAACACGTATTAATTTTAAAACGTTTCTGCGTTACGAGAAAAATGACCGTCATAAATGAACACTTCTTGTTTTTCTTAACGATTGTAACGGTGTTTGCACTAAACAATAATCATAGCGTCATCAGCTGGCGGTTATTGCAACTGTTATTTTATTATATCATTCTCCTTTCCTTTTCTCGAATAATAACTGCACCGATTTTAGTTTCATTCGAGATATTTCTTCAAGCTAGAGACAGCTTCAAATCGAGGTACTGATAGCCCAAGAGCCGACCGCACAAAACCCTAAGTCATCGAGAACAAGAAAAATCCCTTTTTTTTATGGAAGTATAGTAATGGAGGAATCTAATGATCCATGTCAACTGCTAGTGGTACCAATTTACGGCTTATGTACCACTTCGCTTCCGGCAGACATGGATCATTAGATTCTTCTATTACTACTCTTCCATAAAAAAAAGGATTTTTCTTGTGCTCCATGACTTAGGGTCTTATGCCATCTGCTCTTGGACTATTATGTTATAATAACTTTGCATATAAAACTAGCACGGACTTATATTACGAATTTATAGTACGAACGGACTTTATTTGCCACGTTTTGATGCATAATTTCCAATTTGTTAATATCAAAAATACTCAATTCTTTTAAATTAGAAATTCTAAGTATGGTAAAAGAAATTAATTAATGATAAAAAGTTAATTAAGTTCAATTGATTTTTTAAATCATCAGATTTTAAAACATTCACCTTTTATATAAACATTTTAATAAAATTTTAATTTTACTTAATTTTTTATTTATATTTTAGATCATGGTCTATATTTAAATTTAATTTTTTGGCAATAGAGCGCGTGTTTTTTTTTTTTTTTTTTTTTTTTTTTTTTGTTATTTATATCTTATTGTCGCGTGTCATTTGTATTGACGAGAAATATTTTGAAATTTTGTTTTATTTATATTATGATTATGGAACTTATTTGACGGTTCCGAAACATGTCAATGTATTTTATTTTTATTATAACACCTTTCTTAAGTAAAATTAAAATTTTATTAAAAAGAAATTAATTAAGAAGTAAAAAAATAGCTCTTTGTAGTCGTTTATACATTTTAATCTCAAGTTATTAAAACATCAGCCTTAATCCCTCAGTATCAATCAATAAATTATAGTAAATTTCTATGTCTAAAAAAAAAAAGAATGTAAAACGCAGTAGATGGAATATCTTACCATACTTGAGCTTAAAATTTCCTTAAGCACATTTCCTGTGACAAATGACCTCTCTGTAATGGATTTTCTTGTTACCCATGGCTAAACATACCGTTCTTTTAATTTCTATCATTTATATTGACAGATATTGCAAAGATTAATTTACATGATTATGTTACTGGATAGTTTTTTTTATAGTTACAAAATATTTCGCAAATTTTCGTTTCTCAGAACGTTGTTATATTTACTGATAATTAACAAAATTTTCAACATAATATTCTAAGTATTTATCATTCGCAATTATTTATATGTGAAATATCCATTTCTTAAAATAAAAAACAAACATGTTCAAATATGTTAAAACAGTGTTCAAATACTTAACATTCGCAATATTTTATTTTTGAAATTAAAAAACGTGTCCGAGTATGCTAAAAAATAATTACCTTGAGTTACACAATAAAGTTCTTTATGTAATTGCATGCATTTTAATCTTAAGTTATTAAAGCATCAATATTCTGAATAATTGATTATAAAATTGCTAGCTTTTCCTACATTACTTTTCATGTAATTTATGTACGTATAAAGTAAAGGCAAATTCGTTATAATTTAAGCATATCATATTTCCTCTAGAACATTTTCTAAGCAATTATCCTCTAACAAATCGCTCCTGGATAAATAACTTTCTTGTTGACAAGAACATTGATATAATCACCTTTATTTATTGTAGAGGATCTAAAATGGGCTTCATAAATTACAAAATTCAGATGAAAATACTTTTTTATATAGGAAATCCTAATACTTTTTTATGTTTAGCCCTTTGTTGCTCAATAACTCAGTTAATAGAATACATCATTTTAAGCATTAAAAAATAATTAAATAATCTAGAACGCAAAACTTAAACAATTATTGACTAAAAGGTACTTTTTTCCCATCTACAATAAACAGAAATTGACATACTTTTCATAAATATCCATTTTCTGATACAAATTTTTAAAGGACGAAAAATGAGCTTTAAAAAAATCTACTTTTCGATTTGTCCAGCTTTTCAAATTTGAAAAATTTTACTAAATAAATTTTTGTAATATCGACCTGAAGCATCTCAAATTACACGTCCAGTCATATTAATGAGACCTCCTTGGGATTTTTGACGTTTTGTTGCATAGCTAAAAAAATAAATGAGAGTTTATCCTGAAACTCTAGGTGTGTAAACAAACTAGTACCAGTTATATATTGCCCTGAATATTTTTTTCAGAAATTTCCATAGGAAACTGTCAACAAATTGTAATAGAACAAATATCTTTTCGATAAACCTGTCAAAACAAATGTACCAAAAGCGTTCATCCATATATCCATTAATTAGTGTCAATACAGCATACATGATATTGCTCGTATTACTAATATATTTGAATACAGCCCTCATCCTTTTACTTCTTTTTGGTAAAAATGAATTCGATCTTATTTTATCAATGATAATTTTCAGAATTTTCAAGCTATGTTTTTGTGACTTTCACAAATGTTGCTCTATTAATTTTGCTAACACGTTGTGCAAATTACATCTTGAT
The DNA here is from genome assembly GCA_964019185.1 of Maratus speculifer. Classification (NCBI taxonomy): domain Eukaryota; kingdom Metazoa; phylum Arthropoda; class Arachnida; order Araneae; family Salticidae; genus Maratus; species Maratus speculifer. The sequence continues at coordinate 188,655,286 of OZ025301.1, forward strand.
TTCTTTCACGCATGCGTTGCGAAAAATATTTTATTTAACCTGCCCATTATTCATATAATTTTTATTATTTTTTAAATCTGACTACAGAATTTTGTGTACAATATTATTTGTCACATTTTCTGAAAATAACTTTTTTTATATGAAGAATTCTGATAATTATGAGCAAAAAACTTGCCAAAATTTGGGACTGTAATTATAAAAATCTTAATTTCTCTATGACTACACATTAGAATGGTCATAGAAATCAATTTTTGAATTTTTTACGGAGGACCCCCCCCCCCCAGAAAGTTGCCAATTGGCTAGAAAAGGAGACTGGCAAAGTTTCAGCTCATTTGGATAATATTAATCCGTGCCTCATTGAGGTCAAAGTTTGAATAAAACATATTTTTTCTTTAAAAAAAAAAAAGATATTTTTCCTTCATAAAATGAATACAGCTGCAACATAGCTAACCCCAAGAAAATGTAGGAGCAAAAAAAAGTTCTAAAATTGCAGTTTTCGTTATATTGGTGAGACGAGAAATTAAAAAAATCGCGAGGGGGGGGGGGGTAACTTTTAAAATGTAAACACTGGCTATGAGCAATTCGCTATAAAAACTTTCTAAATTGTGGTTTATTTAGAACTGTTGAGGGTAGACAATTTAAAATTGTGATTTATGTAATACAGCTCGTGCATAAGCGTGGAATTAATTATGGTTATATATTTTAGGGTATAACTGCTAGATAAAACTGTTAAAAAAATAGTATCGTGGTTTCATTTCTTAAAGTTTCAGATGTACAATATAAATAGTAGACTGAAAATTCCAAAATAAACAGTATAAAATGAGTCAGAAATGTTTAAAATTAAGATTTATTTCGAATTGTTAGGAATAAAAACTTAAAATTTGATTTGCCTATTATTTTTAAAATGTAAATGCTAACTCAAAATAGTTTTTATGAAATTCGAAACTTAAAAACCTACAAAGCTACATAAAGAGTATAAAAGCTATAGAATTCAAAAGTGTGAAATGAGTGGAAAGCTTTCGAAGACCTTCTTTTATATGTTTGAAATTTTGACATGGGTATTAATTTACGGACATAAATGCGCAAAATGTTTAATTCAGAATTTAAAACAGCATAAAAATTTACGTTCAGATTTGAGAAAACCGAACGGTACACTATAAATTAAATTTTTTTTTAATCTATAAATGTTTAAAAAATCCATAAAATTATATTAGCTGTTCCAATTTCTAAAGATAAGGAACGCTTCTCAAAATCGTGGATAACCCTGAGCAGTTATCGTGTATTTCGGTATATGGTTATATTATCTTTTCATAGATTGAAAAATATTTGTATAATTTTGCAACGCGATATACAACTGCCATCAAAATACTCATGGCCAGAAGACAAGAGATGTGATGGCATCACTAATCGACCAACTTCTCAGTAGTGTTAAAATTTATAAAGGAAAATTTTGAATAGGAATTTCTTTTTATTTTATTTGTGGAATATCTATCATCTTATAAAACATTAATCTATATATATACTACGCTATCGTATGTGGCACAAAAATCACGATTATTTGTTAATTATTTATGACAACGTCCAAATAAAACGCTTCTTATTGATTACTGTGAAAAAGTCCTTTGGTAAGATTTAGGATGTGGTAAATTGGATTTATTTATGTTTTGTTCCTTCGCTGCAATTATAGAGCTTCAAAATATTATTATTTTTATTTTTCTCTGCTTTTTTTATTTAAAAAAATTAAAAAAAGTCATGAATTTAATTTTTTTTAGTTTTAAATTAAAGTTATGTATTATAAATGAAATGTGTGAAAGGATTGTATTATTATATTTTAAATAATTAATGAAATACGAAAAAATGCCACGGATGCAATATTTGGCGATTTATTATCTGCGCCAGGCTAGCATAAAAATATTGAGTTCTTGATTTATGAGCACAGATGTGTTTATACCCAACACATTGGCGCGTTATATTTCTGACACCAATTTGGCGAAAAATTTTCAAGTTTTCAAATACAAGTTTCAAATACAAGTATTAGTTTTTAAACTAATTTCTATTATTTTAAAAAGCAAATAATAAATAAAAAATGTTTGGTTAATAATTATAGAATAAAGCAATTCATATCATTTTAAAAAAGAAAATAAAATTAAACTAACAGTATTGTTTGGGATGTGTTTAAATTATATGAAACAATTTCAAGTTTTATGAAAATGATATACGTTCTTTAAGTTCATTACAAGTTAATTCCTGTACAATAGAAAACATTTCAAATTTACAGGAGCACACAAAAAGATTTTAAATCCTGTATTGTATCCGAAATACTGTATATTTTAAACACTTCGCTATAGTAAGAACACACCTGGTTTGCTACGCCTGACGAGCAATTTCCGACCTGTTCATTGGGATATTTCAAATTATCACTCATGAGTTTAAATTGTTATTATTTGTTTATCAGATGATAGATATTCTACAAATAAAGTAAAAGAAAATGTCTATTCAAATTTTTTTCCAACACAACTGAGAAGTTAATCGATAAGTGATGACGTCACACCCCATCTCCTCTGGTCTTGAGTATATTGATGGCAGCGGCTCTACCTCAATATTGTTTAGATTTTTTATGACGATGTTTGCTTCATGACATGTTTTATGACGGCTGATTTTCAACTCGTGGGATATAGGCCTGGAGGAAAAGGGTTACCCTCCGTGGGTGTCTTCTATGGGGACCTAACCCGTATTTATGCAAGGAAGGTCAAGATTCGAAAAAAAAAAAATTGAAAATTCCGAACGATTAGATTCGAACCCAGCACCTGCCGTTCATCAGTTTGGAGAGCAGAACCTCTAGGTCATTGGTGGGACCCATCCTCAATTTGGTTTGGTTTTGTTGGTTTTGTATTTATATCGGCTAATTATCTACACTATGAGATATAGGTCTTATGGGCTGGGATGCCCTCCGTGGGGGTCTTTCTAAGGGAACCTAACCAATATTTACGCAAGGTTCGAAGAAAACCACGGAAAACTGCGAACGGTTAGGACGACGATCGCGATTGTGTTCGAACCCGGCACCTACCGTCTACCAGTTTGGAGGTCAGAACCTCGCGGCCACTAGTAGGGCCCATCCTCAATTTGGAATTTTTGCATTTTGATACTCATTCGTGATTGTCAAAGTCAAAAATTCTTAGATATCAACTTGTGTGTTCATTTGTAAAAAAAATTATATGACCATGTTTTTAGATTTCTGAAATCTTGCGCAGTGGTAGAAATTAAATCATAGCAGAATTTAAAAAATTAGCACTGTCTATTGGCATGTGTTACCTATATCAATTTTTAAATCATACTCTGTAAAAAAAAGTAAAGTTACTAATTTTTTTCTAAGAAATTGGGATTCCTAGATATTTTTATGTAACGGTAACAACAAAAATTCATGTAACAGAATCGGTTACTTGAATTTTTGCTGTTACAGCTTACATGAAAGCTTCTCAATAAGTTCTATTCAGTTTCCTAGAAAAATTTAAATAATTTTACAGATTTTTTTACAGTGTAAGAAGAAAAATTTAGAAAGAATAATTCTATACATTATACTTGAACTATGACACATCTTAAGTACAACATTTCTTAAGCAATTATTCTCTAAAAAATTGCCATTTTCTTGTTCCCTGACTTTAACATGTTTGTTTAAATCGCCGTAATTTTTATAAACACCTATTACAAATATTAAATTACACGAATATGTTATATATACTTTTTTTAAACTTAATATTTATGATTTTGATTTATTTATTTGTTTTAGCGCATTAATGTTTAAAAGATAATGTTTTAATGTTAGACGTTATTTAATTTTCATATTTTCATGATGTATTTTACTCCATGTATAGGAGACTGAATTAATGTTTTCAATATACAGTAAAACCTCTAAATAACGGACACCTCAGGAACGAAGAAATTGTCCGCTATTTGGAGGTGTCCGCTATTGGGAAAACCTCAGAGATACAAAAAACGCCAAGAAATGCTTAATATTTCATTAGTTGACATTTGTATGTCCTAAAACATCTTTTATATGATTAATGTGAAATTAAAATTATTTTTTAAACAATAAAACTTAAATAAAATTGTACATATATTTAACTGCTGTTCATTAACATTCTTATTTTTAAAAAATGTTACAAAAGTTTTGCTTGTAATTTGATTGCATGTAATTTGATTTTAACTGTCACGTATTGGTCGTTATAGAGTTCAGAGCGGGGATGAAGATTACACTTTTTGATCATTAAAAACATAAAATCGTAAAATCTTCCGGGGGGATATAGACACTTGAATGTTCTGAGAGATGTCCCTCCCAGGGAACCCCCTGAATTGAAACCCCCTGAATTGATTCCTGAACCCCCTGAACACTGAACTTGAAGGAGAAATTTCCTCAGCTCATCCTCCACATTTATCTGTGATTACAAAATTTGGAACACATTACCCTGATAAATTTAGAGGCTTTTTAACTTTTTTTTTTCATTTTTGTCTTGTTAAAAAATACTTTTTGATCCTTTATCGCGGAAAATAGTGTCCGCTATTCGGAATGTCCGTTATTCGGAGGTTAAACATACAAAAATTTTAGTTTTGGGAGTGGGAATTGAAAAACTGTCCGTTAAATAGAGGTGTCCGTTATTCGGGAGTGTCCGTTATGGAGGTTTTACTGTAGTTGAACATAACTGAAAAAAGTAACATGTGAAATATATATATATATACATATTTCACATGTGAGATGCATTATTGAGAAAAACAAGCAAAAAATTAGAATAAACAAATGCCATAATTTTTTCGTATAACAATTGCAAATTTCTAATAATTATTAAACACAAGCGTTACAAAATGATCAATTTTCTTCGCTAATACTAATCTTAAGGAAGAAATTTATAAAAATATCTCTGTTGCATTTCAATTTTTTTAAATGATTTTTTTGCATTGGATAGCAGAGATTGATCTGAATACAGGCCATTTTTTTACTTTTTTAATTTTGGTTGCAGATATTTTTATAAGGGTGTTTTCGCTTTCCTAACCGGTTCCAAAAATGAAAACGTCCTCATAAAAAATATCTGTAAACAAAATCGAAAAAGTAAAAAACAGCCTGCGTACAGATTGATCTCATCTATACAATGCTAAAAAAAAATCATTAAAATATTATGATTCAACTGAAATATCTTTATAAAATTCTTCCATAGGATTAGTATAAGTGAACGAGTCTTTTCATTTGAATGAAGTAACCCCTTAACCCTTTCCGGCGCACTACTCTTTAAAGTTGGAATTTAAAGAAAAAAAATTAGGCCTAGAGGAGAATCTATTTAGGCCTAGAGGAGTACACAGGTATTATTTTGTAAAGATTGCACTAACCATTTTAATTATACAGCTGTTGCCGAAGTGGTCACCTCCCATAAGTAAAGCATTGATAAGCGCACTTCGAAGAGCATTGCTGTGAAGTGCGTATTACAGTAAAATATTTTACCTATTACTTAAAAACAGTAGAGTTTGATCTCTGTGGTGCTGCCATCTAGAACTCTTAAGAAAGATTTAAAGTAGCTATTAGAGTAGTTTTTGAAATATTCACGGAGTTTTTGTGTCTCTAAACAGGGGAAACTTTAGGTGTTGCCGACCCGGCAACACTGCGCGTTAAGGGGTTAACATAGGAGGAAATTAGCATATAATTTGCATATCATTATAAATTGGATATATATTTTTTGCATACAAGTAATGTATTGCAATTATATACTAAATAATATATTACAATAAAAAAAAATAAATATATCATTTTATGTTTATTTTTATTTCAATATTTTTAAAAACTATCTTTAAAAAAAAAAAAAAACTTTTTTTTTACTATTTAATCTTTCAACATCGTTTAATACTTTTTTTTTAATTTTCTTTTTACATTTATTTTGAATTGTATTTTGCCATTTTAATTAATAGTGCAATTTACTTAAAGATTATTTTACAAATTTAAATTACTTTTCTTTCTCTTCGAGGTTTATAATTTTAACTTCCTCTATATCACCATTTCCTTAGAATCTTAAAAAAAAAATACTTATGGAAATCAAAAAATTTTGTTGTTATTATTTAAATAAAACAAAGGATTGTATTTTTCCCTTTTCTTATAACTTCTCTAACTTAGTTATGAAACGGATATTAATATAATTCAAATAATAACTCAAATAACAAGCAAAAGTTTCGTGAATTAAAGGAAATGTGCTACAAACAAACATTTACATTTTTGAAGAGGAAAAAATTTGTATAGGTTTCTAAGTATCAATTATTTTGAAAAATACAAAAGAATTCTTCTAAAATGTACTTGATAAAACAGGAAATGACTGTTTTTAAAACTATTATTTTTTTTTTTTTCACTGGTAAAGAAATTGGAAACAAATTACGTTTTTTTTTTTTTTTTAAATTAAAATGTTAATATTTTTTTAATCATTCTAATTACTTAGTATTTTCTTGCTTTAATAAAAAAAAATATTATTGGTGGTTTATTTGGGGGTTGGGGGTGGGAGTTTATAAGAAACAATATAGTGAATTTTCTATATACAATGACTTACACATGCCTGCAAATTTATATATTTATATCTACAGAGTGCTTTTAATTGTACCGACGATCTAACAAGCTGATTAAAAAGAAAAATTATAATTTTTTTAGAACTCTTTTGACAAAGGGATTCTCATTTTTTTTCTTTTCTTTTAACATTTCTGCTTATTTATGAAAAAATATCATTAATTTAACTTTAATGAAAAAAAAACATTGTAAGGAAATATTTGTAAGAATTTATCATTTTCAAGAAAAGATATGTCGTATGAAGTTTTAAAGATAAAATACTTTGAATATTTAAAAAAAAAAGTTTCAGATTTACAGACTCTCACCGTTACAGGAAATAAATTATATTTTTTAAACTTTATTTTTTATTTATTTACTTATTTTTTGGTAATGTAGTTAGAAAATCTGACAAAAAATTACTTTATAAAGTTATACTGGCAAATACTTTTTTTAATTGTTTAACTTAAATAACGATTTCTCGTTTAATGAAATAATATATACACAAAAGAGCCATTATATTATGACTAATAATTTTTGAGCCCTACCAGTGGCCGCGAGGTTCTGACCTCCAAACTGGTAGACGATAGGTGCTGGGTTCAAACCCAATCGCGACCGTTGGCCTAACGTTCGGCGTTTTCCGTGGTTTTCTTTTAACCTTGCATAAATACGGGTTAGGTTCCCTTAGAAAGACCCCCACGGAGGGCATCCCACCCCATAGGGCCTATATCCCATAGCGTAGATAATTGGCCGATATAAATACAAACAAACAATAATTTTTGAACTCATTTTAAGGAAATGCCGGTACTTTTGGCGGTTCTATTTATCAGATGGAAATAGATTATAATTTCAAATGTTTTACATATTAAAACTATTTTATTATCTATCTTTGATTTCTCAAAATTTTCAAATTGTTAAGTGAAAAAAAAATTGTTCTTTTTAAATGCGAGTTTATTATTAAAACTATTGCATTTTTTAAAATTTTATATTCAATATTAAATATTACAGTAATAATTAAAAAATAACATTTTTAAAATTTTATTTAACATTTCATAAATTTTCTACAAATAATAAGAAAAAAATCTTCACAGCGTTAACAATTTTACACATTAATTCTGCAATAAAAACAGTTTTATTGAAAAAGCCGTAATGAATAACTAATGGATAATAGATACTTAGAGGCAGTTTTAATACACAGTTCATCATAAAAAAAAAAAAAAAAAAAGAAAAAAAAAATAATGCTCTACAATCATTTTTAGTCAGTTACATAGCAATAAAATGGGTTAGTCTATATTTTTCTAATGAAAATACAACATTTACTTCAATAAAATATTTTTATGTAACGATTATGGTTTTCTTAAAGTTCCACTGATCGTATTAAGAAAATTTTTTTCTAAGATAAAAAAAAAAAAAAAAAAAAAAAAAAAAAAAAAAAAAGTGTATTTTTTTATTTATTAGTGATGGGAATAAATAAATAAATAATTTACTTAATGAATAATCAATTCATTATAAATAAATAATTTTCAATAGATTTTTCCAGGGATTTCTAACTTTATTATTTAAAAATCTGTGTAGCTATGTAAAAAGTTCATAACGTGTATTTTTCAACATGTAACTTTAAACGAAAAAGTTAAAAAAAAAAATCCTTTCGAAGAATATTGATTTAAAGAGGAGTATGTTTTTGAACATCTGTAAAGCCACGTCATATTTTTTTCTAAAGTAATAATAATTTTTCAAGTAACAAAAATATATTTATCTTGAATAAAAATACATATGTATATATACAGTAAAGTCTCCCTAAAGCGACCACGTTCCGTTCCAGTAAAAAATGGTCTCTCCGAGAGGTGGTCTCTTAATGGAGTTCATGTTTAAATTAAAATATTTATTGTTAAAAAAAGTTAACTATTAAGTTATTAAAGTATTTTTTTTTTTTCATATTTGGAAAAATATAAAAAATTAAGTATCAGAACAACAGTTAATTACATAGTTTAATTACTGCAGAGTCTAAAAAATAAATATATTGATGTTTGGTTTAAATTTACGATTTTATCTTTTATAACTTTTAGTTTCAAGTACACTCAGAGAATGGTTGCATTATTATTATTATTATTATTATTATTATTATTATTATTATTATTATTATTATTATTATTATTTGGAAAAAACAAATAATGGCGATTTAATTTTTTGATCTAGTTTTTTTTTTTTTTTTTAGATTTTCCTTACAGAATTTGGCACGAGAGTTTACTGACAATCATTTAGAATTTGCCATTAGAGTGAAATTCATTGCCTAAAACGGCACAACGGTGGTTAAACTCTTAAAAGGTACCTGAATACAGAAAAAATTATAATCTTAGTTCTGAAGTTTGATTAATAATGCGCTCTCCGGAATACTTTGTGGAATAAAACCTTCATCAAGCGACCCAGAAAAAAACGAATTTCTTTTTCAAAAACATTGGTCGCTTGTGAAGGAAGTTCAACTGGGAAGATATCTGAATGGAGGTAAAATTAGTATTGAGCCCATGGGAATAAATTACGATCCATGAAAAAATTGTCGTTTAGTTAGGTGGTCGATTAATGAAGGTGGTCACTCATGGAAATTTCATTGTGTATACAAAATTTAATAATTCATAATCATAGATTTTAAGCAGAACATTCTCGTTACAAATCCAATCGTGTATAATCGAAATAAATGTTGTAATATTGTTGTGAAATTTAAAGCTTGTACAAGCATGGATATTTCATATTAATTTATAAAACTAGTCCGATATGACCCAAAATTTTCTTCTGCCGATATTTTTCTTTCTTAAAAATTTGACATCAAAGTGCCAAAATTATATGACAATCTACATCCATTGATAATTATATGACAATCATATGATAATTATATGACAATTATATGATAATTATATGACAATTATGTGATAATTATATGACAATTATATGATAATTATATGACAATCTACATCCCATATATGACAATCTACATCCATATTTATAGATTCTATTTATAGATTAAATTCCGTACATTACACTATAAAAAATCTGTAAAGTTACTAAACTTCATCTAGAAAAATGGATTTCTAGAATATTTTATGCAATGGTTACAACATAAATTCATCTAACAAAGTCATGTACATGGATTTCTGCTGTTACCGTTACATGAAAAGTTCTAGGAATCCCCGTTTTCTAGAAAAATTTTGAGAACTAATTTTTGCAGTGTAGTTGTAAAAACAATCTTCACTAAAACTCCCGGCGCCAGCAGCCGATCATTTTTAGAACATTTATTTTTTTCTTTCTTTTTGCAAACTGAACTCTGATTGACTTAATTACAATCTTTTTTTTTTTTTTTTTTTTTTTTTTTTTTTTTTTTTTTTTTGTACTTTTCAGATTTTTATGTAGTCGTACTGAGGATTGTAATTAAGAAACATGTAATATTTTGCGCGCTTGTAAATAATCAACCTTTTTAGTGTGTTTACGTTCTGTGTCTTTATTTCCTGTGGATTTCTTGTTTGTGAAGATGGAAAAGAATTGTGATTTCGCCCACCGTACATCCCTCAAGAACCCGCAAGGCAGGAAAATTTTACATAATTATTTCTAAGAATATTATTTTTTCTGCCTAAATGTTGAATTTGAAATCAACATGGCATCCCTGCCGCGGGATGTACGGTGGTGATATATTTTGAAATAATTAAGAATTATTTGAATTTCGAAATTAACTAATTAAGTTATTAATTTTTGATTGGCAGACAGAAAGAGAAAAAAAAATGACTGAAGCTGAAAATTTAGAAACACTTAAAAAAAAGAAGAACGATTTTTCGATCTGCTGTTACTAAAATTCTAAATAAAATCGAAACTTCCATAAAATCAGACGATGCGTCTATTGAAGAACTGCAAGAACATGTTGAAACATTGACCGACAAATGTAAGTCACTTAAAACAACAGACAATTCAATTGAATTATTAGTCAAGCCCAATGATTTAGAGAAAGAATTAGAAGCCGCTGAAGACTATAGCGAAAGTGTAATATTATGGAAGTCACGCGCGAATAAGGAAATTAGAGAATTAAATGCCGGATTTTTAAATTTAAAATCAAAGCAAGAAAGTAACAACGAACAATTTTCAGACAGTGCATTTAATGAAAAAGTGGATAATTCTGTAAAAGTTAAGTTACCGAAATTGCATATACCAATATTTGATGGAAATATAAATGAATGGCTTTCCTTTTGGAGCAGTTTTGAATCGGTCATTCATGATAATAAGTCGTTAAATAAAGTTAATAAATTTAATTATTTAAGAACGCAATTAAGATCGACCGCTTTAAACACAATTGAAGGTTTTCCTGTGTCCGAAAAAAATTACGATGAGGCTATAGAATTGCTGAAAAGTAGGTTTGCTAATAAACAATTATTAATACACAATCATATTAGTAATCTTTTAGCTATCAAGCCGTTGAGAACTTCGAATGATATATATGCTTTCCGACAATATTTTGATAAATTATCAGTGGAACTGAGAAGTTTGCAAAGCTTAGGAACTGATATAAACATTCCAAGTGTATTATGTACAACCATTTTGAAAACAATTCCGAAAGATTTGTTAATAAAACTTAAGAAATCCGATAATGAAAAAGGATTTTATGAAATTGAAGAACTAATGAATTTTTTATCTACTTGTTTAAAAGCAAGAGAAAAGGCTAATCTAGTAATAAACTCAATTAACGAAGGTAGAAAAATTTTTATTCCTCCTGAAAAGAAAAATTTTCATTCGTTTCGAAATAACAATAAACAAAAAAATTATCCCACAGCTAACGATTTAGTGTCAACAAACAAAAAAGAAGATTTAAATGTAATAAACTGCGTTTTTTGTGAATCGTTTCATCACTCATCGGTTAATTGCGATAGAACTAATGAGTTATCTATTGATGAAATTAAGAACATTCTAATGAAAAAAAGGAGCATGTTTTAAGTGCCTAGAAATGAAAAAACATTTGTCGCGTTTTTGCAAAAAAAATATAAAATGTCGAAATTGTAACGGGAACCATAATACATTATTTTGTTATAGAAACGTAAAGAAGGAAAAATCTAAACAACAGACCGAAGTGTCGGATACTGCCCTTTTTGCGAATGAAAACTTGCCGAAAGAAGTTTATTTACAAACTTTATATGTTTATGTAAGAAATAATGGTTGTGAATATATAGTACGTGCATTGTTGGATACGGCCTCTACTAAATCGTATATTTCAAAATTCGTAGCCAATAAGATAAAATCAAAAAGTTTAAGAAAGGTCAGAATTACTCACGGGTTGTTTGGAGGTACCGAAACAACGGTAGATCATAACTGTTATTCTGTTAATTTAAGGGGTTTAAGGGGAGGTAAAAAGATTAAAATTGAGGTAATGGAACAAGAAAAAATTTGTGCTAATGTACCCAAAATTAGAGACATTCATTGTATTGCGGAATTAAAAGGAAAAAAAATATTTTTGAGCGATATCTGCCCTGAAGGTAAAAATTGTTTATATGAAAGTAATTTAAATGAAATACATGTACTTTTGGGAGCAGATGTTGTGGGAGAACTGTTTACAGGAAAAATAGAAAATTTATCTTGTGGTTTGGTTGCAATGCAAACAAAACTAGGTTGGACTACTATGGGCAAAATTGGCGGAAATGAAAGGGATAGTTCTCTTTTGGTCCTTTCTTTATATGTAAACGATGCCAAAATTACAGATTTGTGGAATTTAGATTCTTTAGGCATAGTAGATCCGGCAGGAAAAACAAACTAAGGAAGAAGTTCAGAAATTGGTTTTGGAGCATTTTAAAGAAACCGTAAGACACGAAACTGATGGTAGGTACAAAGTTTGTCTTCCCAGGTTAAGTGAGCATCCTCCCATTCCAAGTAATAAAGATTTAGCGATAAAACGCCTGCAAAATAATATTAAGAATCTCCAAAATTGCGGTTTGTTGAAAGATTACGAAGCTGTTTCAAATGAGTGGGAAACGGAAGGGATTATTGAAAGAGTGAAAGGAGAGGAAAAACTTAACACCAAAGTCCATTATCTTCCTCATAGAGCTGTAATAAAACCTAATTCTACGACCAAAATTAGGCCAGTATTCGATGGATCAGCACATGTTAAGGGTTCTGTTTCCATAAATGATTGTATAGAGAAAGGACCTAATTTAATTGAACTAATTCCTTATGTTCTAAATCGATTTAGAGTGGGAAAGATAGATATTGCAGCAGATATTCGTAAAGCTTTTTTACAGATATCACTAAATGAAAAGGATAGAGATTATTTACGTTTTTTCTGGTGGAGAGATGGGAATTCAGAAAACCTTGAAATTTTTAGACATTGTCGGGTTGTCTTTGGGATTAGTTGTAGCCCCTTCCTTTTGACCGCTACTCTAACACGTCACTTAGATGAAGTACCTGAGAACATTAAAGACATTGGTATAAAACTTAATGAATCTTTCTATGTAGATAACTATGTATCTAGTGTAGAATCGTTAGAAGAGTTAAAATATTTTCGCAATGAAGCACGGAAACTCTTAGCTTCGGCACAATTTGATCTTCGTGGTTGGTGTCATAATCGGTGCGAAGAAATTGGATTAGGCTTTAATGAAAAGGGTCATTTGAGTGATGCGGCTGAGGATAAAATTCCCATATTTGGTTTAATGTGGGACACCAAGAGTGATACATTGTCGTGTGATTTTCGGAATTTTAAATTGGAAAATGAGTGCATCACTAAAAGAACAATTTTGTCCTTAACTCCTAAAATATTTGATCCCATTGGTTTCACTTGCCCCGTGACCTTAATTCCAAAATTACTTTTACAGAAATCCTGGAAAATAAAGGCGTCATGGGACTCCAAGCTGCCCGATGAGATAGTTAAGGAGTTTAGAAAATGGACTAAGGAAATTAATGATTTGGGAAATCTTGAGATCCCGCGAAGATTGTCTAACTTATCTCTAAAACAGGGAAACTTATCTTTACATATTTTCTGCGACGCTAGTAAATTTTCTTACGCTACATGCATTTATCTAAGAAATGAAGTAGAAAATCGTGTAACTTGTCAACTTATTCAGGCTTGTTCTAGAGTAGCTCCTCTAAAGGACATTTCCATTCCACGCCTTGAGTTATTGGCCTGTTGTATTGGAGCTAGATTGTCTAATAACATTAAAAACGATTTGAAATTAGAAAATGTTGATACTTTCTATTGGTCAGATTCAATGGACGTGTTATACTGGATAAAACGGAAGGTCCTTGGGCTACATTTGTAGAAAATAGAGTTAGGGAAATTCGAAAGCTTACCCCCAACATTTCATGGAATTTCGTACCTGGACATATGAATCCAGCAGATTTACCGTCACGCGGTTGTTGTGCAAAATCCCTTATTAAATCTCAGTGGTGGTTAGGGCCAACATGGCTTTCAGAATCAAAGGAAAATTGGCCTAATACTAATATTTTTCCTAATATGGATATAGTGAATTCTGAAAAAAGAAAAACTATTGTGAGCGCTCCTAATGTAGAGAGTGATGAGGCACAATTTTATAATCGCTATACCTCTTAAAATAAAATTTTGCGAGTTACTGTTTGGATTTTGCGATTTTACCAAAATTCGAAAAGGGGTAGTACCGACAGAATATTCGGTCAATTAACCCACAACGAATTAAAAGCGGCAGAAACAGCATTATTAAAACTAGTTCAAGAGAAATCCTTTGTGAATGAACATAATCAAAGACTGAAATGCCTGAATATTTTTACAGATTCGGAAGGAATCATACGCGTAAAAACGAAAATATTTCAACGAGAAGATGAATTTAATTTTAGATTACCTATATTACTCCCTTCAAATCATTACGTCGTAGAACAGATTACATTTTCGAAACATTTAGAATTTGGTCATTGTGGCGTACCCTTGCTCATGACTGCGTTAAGAAAAAATTACTGGGTGCTGAAGAGTCGGAAAACAATCAACAAGGTAATCGGCAAATGTATCATTTGTAAAAGACACTCAGCAAAACCACACGATGTAGCAGAAAGTGTCTTACCTCTTGATCGTGTCAGAGAAGCCGCGATTTTCGAAATAATAGGAATCGATCTGTGTGGCCCTCTTTATTTGAAGAATCAATCTAAAGTATGGATTTTGATAGTCACGTGTGCAGTTTTTAGAGCTGTGCATTTTGAGCTATTAACAGCTGTTTCAACCGAAAGTTTTATCTTAGGACTGAAACGCTTTATTTCTAGACGAGGTCGTCCTGCAATAATATATTCGGATAACGGCACAAACTTTATTGGCTGCCACAATTTATTGAAAACCATTGACTATGAAAAAGTAAAAGCGGTTACTGCGTTTTCACGTATAGATTGGAAATTTATTCCACCTTCTGCACCTTGGTGGGGTGGATTTTGGGAAAGGCTTGTAGGAACACTGAAACGAATGTTGAGAAGGGTATTGGGCAAGTCGCCTTTAAATTTTGAAGAACTACATACCGTTATCTGCGATTGTGAAAGTATTATAAATGCCCGCCCCTTAACATATGTTAGAGATAATAATGAAGATCTTCAAGTTATAACTCCTTCAATGTTCTTACAGGAAAATACTAAAATAGGTATGCCCGAATTAGAATTTCTAGACCACAAAGAAATGAATAAACGATACCATTATAGAATGAAAATTAGAAATGATTTGAAATCAGGATTTAGAAGTGAATACCTCGGCACATTAAAATGTTCGGTTTCTAGTGGGAAAAAATCAAGATCTTTGTGTGTAGGAGATGTTGTCCTGATATGTACGGAAAATTCTAGCCGAATAAACTGGCCTCTTGGTAGAGTTATAGAACTTTTACCCAGTCAAGATGGCGTTGTACGCGTAGTAAAGTTGAAGACTGCAACTGGAATGCTAATTCGTCCAATTAAGAAACTTTGCTCTTTGGAGGTGAATGGAATCACCAATAATCAAAGTGATGCAGTATCGTTTGACTACTCGCAATGGTCGAATTGTACGGCCGCCCGAAAGACTTAACTGCAGTGATTGAGTTCTATCCCCTAATGAACTCAAGGTGGGGAGTGTAAAAACAATCTTCACTAAAACCCCCGGCGCCAGCAGCCGATCATTTTTAGAACATTTATTTTTTTCTTTCTTTTTGCAAACTGAACTCTGATTGGCTTATTTACGATCTTTTTTGTTAATGTTTTTTTTTTTTGTACTTTTCAGATTTTTATGTAGTCGTACTGAGGATTGTAATTAAGAAACATGTAATATTTTGCGCGCTTGTAAATAATCAACCTTTTTTGTGTGTTTACGTTCTGTGTCTTTATTTGCTGTGGATTTCTTGTTTGTGAAGATGGAAAAGAATTGTGATTCCGCCCACCGTAGATCCCTCAAGAACCCGCAAGGTAGGAAAATTTTATATTATTATTTCTAAGAATATTATTTTTTCTGCCTAAATGTTGAATTTGAAATCAACAGTAGTTATAGAGATAGAGCTATTGGAAAAATCTGAAAATAGCAGCGATACCTGTACTGCAGTTTACATCAAAACGTTACAAACAATAATTATGTAAAGGGATAACTGTATCTATAGTTAGACAAAAATCTGCGCATTAGTTATTAGGATGTAGCAAATGCGGAAACCATGTATGATGCAGCATAGCAGTGCTACCTGTTGGGCAATTCACACCAAAAACTAATGAGCATCAATTTGGAACTAATTGAATTTAAAGTTTTATTGAATTCCGTGCATTAGTTCTTGAGGTAGAGCATAGATAATATTTGTGAAGACAGATCACAACCATCCTTTCAGGAATTTCTGACCCCAAAAAATTCTGAATCCGTCGAAAGCCGGAATTCAAAATTTTAACAAATCGAATGTACTTGCAAATATAGAAAAAAGTAAAATAAGATATATTTATTTAACGGGAACAATTATTTTTCGTAAATTCACTAGGCTAAAGTATACAACTTATCTGCCTTTGTCCTGTATGCTTTTCTTAAGTATTTTGTAAAGAAAATCTTAAACCTATTTAATATATACTAAATATATTAATAAAATCCAAGCAAATTTTATAAAATTTAATGAACGAAGATGATAATTTTAATAAAGATAATAACTTTAATTATACTTACCAAATGCAATGTTTTATAATGTAAGTGTTAAATTTGTTATAACCTTGTTTTTCACATCCTGAAAAAATAAAAAAAAATTAAAAGCAAAAAATTTTAGTATGCATAATACATAATACATATATTTATAGAAATGTTAAATATACTTATGTTATATTTATCCTTTATGAACAACACAATTTTTTGCGACAAAAAATAGAAAAAAAAGAAAGAAAAAAATTGGCAAAGTGCAAGTTTTCCCCCTTATTTTGATACAAGATCTGTAGTTTTAGATTCAAAATATCAAATAATATAATACTAATAAAACGAGTACTTTTATTATATCTTACCTCTTTTGAGAAATTGTCTTTTACAGTTTTGATTAAAAATACATAAAATTTTGTTTGCTTAAAAACTTCTTAAGCTCTATTTCTCTGTCTGTCAGTGCATCAGCTCACATAAGTACATTGTGATTGCAAAAATTTTTATGCGTTCTAGTGTAACATAAAAAAAAGTATACAGCATATCGAAACGCTCTCAGGGCAAGTTAATAAATGACATTGATCCTAAAGTCCTTCAAATTCTGTCCTTTGAGCATTGTTATATTGAAGCCCATTGTTAAGTGTTAAGAAAAAATTTAATATTTTTATTGTTTGGACCGAAACACGAAAATTTGTAATTAGTATTGCTTTTGTTATTCTTATTATTGTTGTCAGTAGTAAAAGTATTAGTAGTATTGGAATATGATTTATAAATAGATTTTTATTCTTTTTTATTTCTTGAACCATATTCTCATTACATTCTTTTCGGATGCAAATTCTTTTAAAAACTTTTTTTATTCAAAAAAATGTTTACTATAAGAACGTCCCGTACTAAAAATAAAGAAGTTGCAGTTCGTATACAAAGACATTCAAAATAATTTCTTTGTTTATTCGTCTTTTAGAGTAAAGCAGTTCCCGGTGTATTGTATTATCCTACGATATTTCAAACATAAATAGTTTGATACACATCACGGAGATGAACTAATGCTTTCTTCCTCAAAAGTACACCATGTGCAACATTTATAGTTTGTTTACAGAGAAGAACAAAGAAATTACATTGTTTTATGCCCCATGGAATGAAAATGATTTGCGTAGCATTTTGGTGATTACTTGATGGTCCAAACATAATGAAACTCCTGAAGTGCAACTACTACTGTTTTCTGAGCAATGCTAAAAACAAAAGAATGTTGTGAATATTTCTGCACATTCTGTTGTAATTTGTCAAGCATAGAGACTGTGAAATTGAGTTCAAGCAACAAGAAAGTAAAAATCGAATTCTTTCTGAAACGTACACCACGCAGCCATTATCAGGCGACTTTACCAAGACTTGAGAAATTTTATATCACTCTTAAAGAGAGACGATTCTAAATTTTACAGAAATTATGTCGGCTCCCAGCACTTTTTCTTATATATACACTGTAAAAAAAAAGGATCGATCTACTAAAAAAATTTTAGTGTTTCTTGTAATTAATAAAAATTTTTTTGTAATCTTACTCGGTTACAAGGAATCTGTAAGAATTACTAGAAAAAAGCTAGCAACGAATAGAGTTAATACTTTTACATTTTTAATAGCTATTACTAAAACTCACTTGGTGTGGCCGTGATAGCCTAGTGGTCATACCACCGAACTCTTGGCTGAAAGTACCTGGGTTCGATGCTGGCCGTCACCAAATATGCACAATAAAGGGATTATGCAATGTAAGTACTTGTTAAATAAAGGGATTATGAAAATCCTGCCGTAGCAGTTACCATGGGTAATGGTCTCTAAACTTTCCCTCCCCTTTAGAAACATGTCAAAATAGAGCAGGTAGCCATGTTTGGTGCTGCCATCTATTGCGGCATCTTCCGTTGCAGAAGTCTGTCTTTTTACCCACTGGATACAGCTCGAATGAAGCTCCTGCCCTTCGGGCACACGTAATGGTTACTGAAAATAATTTTGGAGCTATTACTAAAATTTGCTTGGTGGCTCATACTAAAAAGTTTTAAGTTAGTTAACAATTTTTTTTTTTTTTTTTGTTCAGTTTACAAAAGAAATGTTTGTTTCACTTGCAAAAAAATGTTTGTAATGGTTACTAAAAAATTCTGTGGAATACAAATTTACTAAAAAAATTTTAGTAACCTCTTGATTTTTTTTACACTGTATACTACAATGCAGATTATGGTTTGATTATAATTATTTGATCATTTAAAGAAAAACACAAAAATATTCAATTATCTGACTGAGAAATATCGATAACTGGTAGAAGTGGCATTTTTATTGCGGCATGCATTTTCAATCTCAACTTATTTTCAGAATATTAAGTAGTATGTATAAACGCTAATTAATAAAATAAATTAATAAATGAGCGGATTAGAACATTAACATAAGGAATTGGAAAATTTCGGAAAACTATACTCGACAAAGATTTCGTTGTATCTACCCGAGGATTTGAGTGCGCCATTTTTAAAGAAGTACTCGAGCTGTGCTTCAGTGAATTTCGATTCAAATTAAACACCCCGTGAAGCTAGAGAGTTAATAAGAGAGGATATTTTCAAAGTAGAAAAAAAATCAGCAAGACAAAAATAGCTTTTACATTTGCGATTATCCCATTAAAGATTGATGTTGCGTTTTTACAACATTACATTGTTAAAAAAAGCGGACGATTTTAAGGAGATTGTACTGGTTATTAGGTCGCCAGTACAATTCACTGTTCCTCTAAATTCCAGAAAATTTTACGTTTTTTACTGGAATTAATTTTTCCGTTAAAAAACAGAAAATTGCACTTTTTTTTCAACAAATTTAGTATTACATATTGTATATACGACTTTAATTTTTTTTAATTCTTAATTTATACTTTTTGTCAAAAAATATAAATTTAAATGAAATACTACATAATTCTTTGAAAATTTTTATTGATAATTTTCGTATTATGTTCATAGACGCACTATAAATAAATAAATAAAATACAGGAATATCAGATACAGCTTTTGTAACAGTCAAACTTTAATTATGTATCGTAAATGCAATATATTACTACACAGTAACTGCTTAAAAAGTCTTCATACGGCAAAATTGTAGCTGTATATGTATTGACATTGTGTTTTCACAACGTACCCTATCTCAAATGAAAATTAATAGATATTGAAAGATCGCCTTTTTTCTTTTAATTAGACATTAATGTTTATAAAATAAAATTTAATTAATTTGCCCGAAATATAAAAAGGGAGGGGGCTTAATGCGTTAATTCTGGCTTCCCTCCATGGCCGTTGGATATAATAACCAATCTACCTTATACTAGTGAGGCCAGATTAAGTATACCTCTACGAGTACTACATCATCTAAATAACCTCTTTGGTTCAGAAATCAACTTAAATATTTGAAATGCGAGGAGTAGAAATATAATTTTGCCTTCAAACTTTTGAAAATGTTGTTGCTCTGGGCTTTGGAGTTCTAGTACACAGTATTTTTTGACTCTGGTGAGCTCCGGCCTAATTTAAGCATATACAGCGGTTTAAAATATATTTTCGAAATAAGTGCTCATTCGAAAATGCCATGTGGATAGTATCATGTTCACTCATAGACACAATTATGATTACAATACTTTCCTTAAATTATGTGTTCCACAAGTAATGACCGTGAATTGCTTATAAATTATTAATTTAAAAAAAAGTTTTTTTTTTAATTTTATCGTTAAATAAATAAAAAAAATACCAAAAAATAAAGTATGCAGCTATGAAAAATCGAAATGTGGGTTTAATATCAGAAAAACATACGTTCCAATTGAAATCATAAGACAAAATATGGAAATGAAACATATGGTAGAAATGAAGTATTCTACCTTGATTTAATCAAAAACTACATCTATGAACTTTATATAAGTTCTCTATTTATTTATATACAGATGTTACAAGTTTAAACTAATCATTTTACTTAAATTTCCTAGTATTTTCGGTCTGCAATCCCGCAGCCATCGGTGTGGAATATTTTCATTAATTGCCATTCTATTAATTTCAAATACGTCAGTTCAGTATACCGCGATTATATAAATCATAGCATAGCTACACCGTTAAAAATTTTGCTCTAGTTTGGTGCTCAGTAGCTGCCACCATAAGATGGTGAAATCTCGTACCAAAATTTGGAGCTTCCTATTTCAACCTCGTTCCAACTATTGGAACTATGCTTTAACAGGAGCGCTAAATATTAGTTCAGGATTTCTCCATCTTACAGTGGCAGCTATTGGGCACCAAAATTTGGTTCAAAATAGGATATGATTTTTAAGAGTATAGAAGCATACGTAATTGTGCTCTGATTAAACTTTTATAGAGCAAAATAAAAAAAATTTAAATCCCGATTCATTAATGGAAAGTCAATACCCTTTCACCGTCCAAGAGTTTTCTGTATTTTTATAAGAATGCTTATAAATTGCAAGATATTTATGTTATTTAATCACAGTTTGATGCTATTATATCTTTAATATCACTTCTTTCTATGTATGATTCAGAATAACATTCCCTTTAAAATATTTTTGTCTGCAGCCATTTAAACATGATACCTAGAAACGGAAAAAGCCGGGACAAACGGTTAAAGGGTTAACAATTTCTCTCTACAGAAGTTCAATCCGCAGCACGATGGAGTAATCTATGCGAAAAGTGACGCATTAAAAAGAATGGATCAGCAGTTAAATAATTTTCCTCTAAAAAGATTTAATCCAGAGCACTACTATTTCTAATTTCAGAACAGATACTCTAGAAATCATAGACTTTCCATTTAAAAATAAGTGGCATAATTTAAATGAATAGAACAGCAGGAAATGAAAAAAAAATCTCTCACGATGGTTGCGGTATTATAAAGCGAAAGAACCAGGAAATTAAAAGTAAATATGCATATTTTATACCTGTAGCATCTATAATTTAAATTTTTATCTCATTTTAAATGAATATTGAAATTTTTAGATTATTTTATTGTGATTTTTTTCTTCTTTTTTTTCTGAATAAGCAATAATTTTAAGTCTTAATATTTTAATCTTTCTTAATCTTACTAAATCTTACCTAAGCCACGATAATATGTACTCTTAAAACAAAACAATAAAATTTTTCTTAATTAATTACGTTTGGTTAAAGAAAAAAAAAGTTTTAAAGATTTTTTTTTCAATTTGTAACATCAAAGAGCTCATTTATACAAATATGTTACAAAACAAAACAAATCCAAACTCCTTTTGAAACTATTGTCATTTCTAATTTCCTCTTTTTAATTAAAAAAAATATTTTACGAATTACTTTTTTTCCCCGGTAAAAAGTAGTTTTTATACTCTCTCATTTTTTGTAAAGTTTATCATTGAAAATATTTCCCTTTTGATAAAAGATAAAAAGTATTAATGTGTTGTTTTTTTAACTGTTAGTTTTCAGCTTTTTACCTTTCACTAATTTATGTTTGAATTGATTATCCTGTGTAATTTTATTAATTACCAGGATGTACTTTTTTATTTATATAAATAATTTACATGAGAAAATTAATTTGAGAAATTCTACCGCATTTGTTTTGGCTCGATATTTTTCAATTTTGCATTTAAAATTTTTATATTTAAACATGCTAATAAGTAACAGAAGTGCATATTTCTAATTGAAAGTGCTGCCTTTGCATTTATATTTCTTAACCAAGAAATCGCATTTCAAACGTAACAAATGAGATTCTTTCGTACTACAAGGAAGTTTTAAAAAGATTCAGATCTTGATGTAATAGTATATAATAATTTATGTATAGTATAGTATCCAAAAATTTTTATTTGTCCCTATAAATAATTTCTGCTTTCTATTATACATAAAATAACTTGTAGCAAACCTCAACAATGTACATCATTTTCATAAAGTGCTAAATAGCTTAATGTTATTGAAATAAGCCCAAACAATGTTTCTCTATATACCATTGTGTAAGGGAGCACTTTTTTGTGACCCTGCAAATTAATAACAATATTCTTTGCCCCACAGATTGCACAAAATATATATTTTTTGGTATATACTTCATCAATGCACATCAATTTTATTTCAACAATTAATTGTGTTCTTCGGAAGTCGTGTCGTATGCTTAGTTTCTTATTTAATATTGTTTGTCTTTGATGTGTACTAACAATCTTAAAATCTGTACTATTAATTTAGAATCACCCTGTACACTAATTCTTTGCAATAATTCTAAACACTGCAATGCATGCATGAAACATACAAAAATATCATTGTTAATAAACACCAGGATTTAAATGACGGTTTTATTTATTACTTTTATCTTTCAACACGACTGTTAATATAAATTGTTTTTAGAATTCTCAACAGACGGTGATAATGAGTTTCATTTAATAACCAAATTTTTACTTATCATTTCAGCAGTTTCCTACAGTAATTACTCAGATAATCTTTATAAATTTTTATAAAATTAGAAAGACTTTTTTGACTATTTTTTACAAGAGAAGAAAGAAAATTTTTTAGAAAAATTTTTGACTATTTTTTACAAGAGTAAAATGGTGTATTTTAATATCTGAGCAAATATTTTTTTTCTAATCAGACGTGTTAAGTTACAAAACTTAAAGAAATTAATAGCAAAGGATGAAATTTTGAAAAATTTGTTGTGGTTTTGTGCCAAATATTGGTAGATTTCAAAAAGTTGTGCCAGATTTCTGATGCATGGAGTTTCGAATTGCTTCTAAGTTGTTTCAAATGGCGAAATGCAGTCAAAATGTCAATATTTAGTTTATAGGCAACTTATTCAGTAGATATCTATGGATTATGCCAGTCAATGCAATGCGAGAAGGTAGCCTAGAGTGATTTTTTAGATGAAATTATTATCTCAAAACCGACAAAACCAAATTTTAACTGTCTTAAGACCGAGAGCACGATCCAAATAAACGTCTTGAGTAATTTTTGCAATACTTTCAACATTTACTCCTTTTTAAAACGTATAAAACATAATGTAAAAAACTAATATAACAAACTAATGTAAAAAACTGATAAAATACAATGTGACAAAAATGTAATTTTTCATTTTTCTTTTGAATATCAACCTTGCATACAAAGTAATTTCAAAAACATTTTTAAAAGTTAAATTCATTCATGATCCATGTGATACAAACAATTAATTATTTAGTTGTAAAAGTAACATAAACAAAGTTAAAATTGCAAGGTTCTGCTATCTATGAAATCAGGCACGAACCTTTGCGACCATCCAATATTTTGCATACAGAAATTTTCGAAGTAATTTTAATCATCTTAAATCGTTTTTGAGGAGAATGAGAGAAGAATGTAGCACAACTGCTTAATTAAATATTCGTTTTAATCCGCTTATTGAAAATTAGATAATTTTATCAAAATAGGCATTGTTTGTCAGTTTGTTATTATCGTAAACGCCTTATTAAATTTTTGGTAAAAATAATTAAGTTTGTAACCTCCCTTTATTCTCCAGAAAATAAATTTATATAAAAGACATCGAATATGTAATCTCATATCTCTTTTAGAAAGATAAAAAGATTCAAATATCGAAGCGTTTAATATTTCTAATCAAGTATATGAAAATGACAAGATATAAAGGAAATTTATAACTTGAGCTAAATTAAAATTCACTCAGAGCATATTCTCAGATAATCATTCAAAAATATCTCATTAGAAACTTGATACCGCAAACGTATGAAAAGCTCTATCTTTCCTTTATTAAGTCATAATTTATATTTATTAATTTATGAAAACTGATTTAATAAATTACAATTTGTTCTGATAATTAGCGCGTCTTTAAAGGCAATTAATATTTAAATATTTATGGGTCATTCCACATAAAATGAGCAAAAATATAAAAGAAAGCCGTGGGTGC
The DNA here is from genome assembly GCA_964019185.1 of Maratus speculifer. Taxonomy (NCBI): domain Eukaryota; kingdom Metazoa; phylum Arthropoda; class Arachnida; order Araneae; family Salticidae; genus Maratus; species Maratus speculifer. Next base: position 188,679,822 of record OZ025301.1, read on the forward strand.
ATAGGAGCCGATTTTGATAAATTTTTTTCACGTATTCAATTCATATTCAAATGTAATTCTACAAACTATCTTGACGAAAAATAAATTACTTTAGCTTGCCATTTATTTCCTTCATCTTGGAAAAAATTAGAAACATTAAAAAAATACAAAATCATGATTTTTCCTTTTATATAGCCACAAATAATAAAAAAGAAAATATCCGACATTAATGATATTACACAGTCATAAGGATGAATAAGTTCATGATATCCTCAAAAAAATTCATGATTGCCTTTCAATTCCTAAAAAAATTCGATTCAAAAAGTAATATTCGTGGCATTCTAAGAACTATCCCTCCTTGAAATCAACATGCTTCTAAAACATTGCAGGATTTATCGTTGAAAAAAGATGGTGCTGCCATCTACTTTTGCTGTTTGATTTAAGAATTAATATATAAGTAATTATTTGTTCGAGTGAACCTTTTTTATTTTACTCAAATTTAAAATATTCTTGAGACAAAAGTAAACTGAATGCAAGAATAAAAATTTATATATTTAAAATATAGACTTTTATTTATGATATCAAAGTATTTAAAGTTTTTGAAAGCTTTTTTTCGTGACCAAACAAATGATAAAAATATTAAATTTTTCCATCAGTAATTTTTACTATTTTTTTTTTCGCATTAAGGAATAAAAAGGTCAAGAATGAAAATTTAGATGCATAAAATATACACCATTAGCTATAACGTCAAATAATTTTAAAGACTTAAGAAGTGTCTGGCCCCACCAGTGGCCGAGAGGTTCTGACCTCAAACTGGTAGACGATAGGTGCTGGGTTCGAACCCAATCGCGACCGTCGGCCTAACCGTTCGGAGTTTTCCGTGGTTTTCTTCGAACCTTGCTTAAATACGGGTTAGGTTCCCTTAGAAAGACCCCCACGGAGGGCAACCCACCACTTAGGGCCTATATCCCATAGCGTAGATAATTGGCCGACATACTTACAAACAAACAAACAAACTTAAGAAGTGTCTTTCATGTTAAGACAATTGAAATAAATCCTTTCCCGGTAAATTTTTTGTTATTTATTTATTTTTATATAACAGAAAAAAACCACAATTACTAAATTACGCTAATCTGTTACTTATTGTTTATTCTTAATTGTAAGTAATTTTCTAATACAGTCTTTCTGTTCCTAAGGTTAATAATCAAACTTGAAATTTCAAGCATGCACACAAAACCTCGATTTTGTATCAACATATAATGTAAATTTTTATACTGAACTAACTAAGTCTGAAATCTATTACTTTGTATTTACTCGTAGTCGTAATTGAATATATTCTACTTATATGATGATTTTCCATACAATCCTTAGTTTATCAGGCACACCTGATTTGCTCATTTTGTATAGCATGATCCTTTTGCATACTGAGTGGCTTCGGTTAAAACACCCCTACCTCTTTATAAATCAAATACTCAGTACTTTTTAAGATTTCAGGAAGAAGATTATGGAAACAACAAGAACAGAAAATAGTTCCAGGAACAACTATTGATGGCGCTGTACAACTGAAAGTGGCATAAAAAGAGACTAAACACAAAAACCAAACACATGAGAAATAAACTTTTTTCTTTTTTATTTCTACTGTCTTGATACAAAAAGAAGTAAATAAGCTTAAACTGTATTAAAATGGCAGTTTCATTTTGTAAGCCTAGATTTTTCTATAAAACATACAGTTTTTAGTCGTGTTTTTCTTATAAAATTTAATTAAAACTGGGGTAATGCTATTTCTTCTGCAACATTTCAATAATGACAAAGAAACCAGCCATTCATTTCTGTCAATCTGCCATTTTTTTTCCTTCAGATCTTAATTCGTGTGAATTTTTTGCTGTGTGGACACTTAAAAAATATTGCTTATCGAGATGTTCTATTAAACTTGGTGTCACTAAAAATATGTATCACTTTATTTGTGAAAAATATCTCAATGAACTAGTTAAGAGGCTTTTTCAGTCAAAAAAAAAAGACCTGTTTTCCAATGATAAGTCTATTGAAGAAACTTATAAAGATATTTTGCTTGCATTTCAGTTTTTTTAAATGATATTTTCTGCATCGAATACAGGAGATTAATTTGTACAAAGGCCGTTTATACTTTTTCGATTTTGTTTGCAGATATTTTTAATGAAGACATTTTCATTTCCAGATCCGGTTTCGAATGTGAAAGCAACCTCATAAAAAATAATCTTCGATCAAAATTGAAGAAGTAAAAGAGACCAAGTTATCCAATCTAAAAACGAAAAAAAAAATTTAAAAATACTGAAGTGCAATCAAGATATTTCTATAAATTTCTCCCACAGGATTTGTAGTAGCAAACGGATTTTTTTGCTTGACTGAAGTAGCCTCTTAAGATCTACAGTTAAACAAGTTGAACTTGGTTAAAACAGTTAAACTTGGACAAAAATCTGCAGTTTTAAGTAGATTTTGTATGAAATACTACCTATTGCAATCGCACCAATGTTGGAATTTCTGAAAAAATTTTGCAGATCTACGCCGATCATGACCCCTAGACCCCAAAACTACCATCAGTAAAAAAGTTTACCTATCTATCTATCTATCTGTCTATCTATCTATCTATCTATCTACCTACCTATCTATCTATCTATATATATATATATCACTTTCTTTTGGACATGATAACTTCTTTTAGTTTTGCTCCAATCTCTTCCAAACTGATACATAAAATCAAGGGGTATAAAATCTCGGCTAAACTCGTTAATGGGCAAAATCGGTCCAAGGGGGTGGAAATAGGGAGGGTTTTTGTGAAAATCGAAAAAACGCCATAACGTCTTAAATAAAATAGATATCGAATCGGTTAAAAGTTTATATTGCTTCTTAAAAATGGGCCAAAAGTTTATGCGTGACAGATTTTTGATAAATTTAGAAATGGGCTCAAGGGGGAAAAAACAGGGTTTTTAGGAGAAAAAAATCATAACTTCGTCAATTCTCAAGATATTAAGTCCAACTAAATTTTTTAAAAATGTTCTTAAAATTATCTAAAACTTTTGTACTTACACGTTTTTGATAGGACCGACTTTTACCGATGAAAAAAATTAAAAACGAAAAGAAAAAAGGCGGGTAAAAAATGAAAAAAATCCATAACTCCGTCAATTTTTAAGTTATTAAATCTAAATAAATTTATTTCACATCTCCTCAATAATATCTACAACTTTTATATTGACAAGGTTTTGATAAAACCAATTCGTATAGCAAAAATAAATTAAACAAAAATAGGAGTTGGAGAAAAAATCTCAAATCAAAACTGCTTATATTCTGATTCATAATTAACCATCCTACCCTGTTCAAACTTTACTCAATCTTGATAAAAGCATTTAACACCAGAATTGTTATTTAGAACATTTTAATATATTTAATTGACTTAAATTTCTGAATCTTTTATTTAACTTGCTTTCTGAAAAAAGTTCTGGTTCGAATCGTATAAAACAAACTATAGACATGGGTCGATTAGACCCATTCAGGGTAGGAAGGTTAAATTAATTTTTGATTTTAAACGCATCCAAATAGTACATCCTCTTATTTAGGAACTGTATAAAGTGACGCATTGGCCAGTTATTTTGATAAAAACAGAATATATTTCAAAAAAGACTACCAAAAAGGGTACTTTGAACAGAATTTCCCGAAGTCATAGAGATTTAAGGAAATATTCAAATAAGAAATTGCGTTTTTTTCTGACTCGTTTTTAAAACCATTTTTGCTGTCAAATGCATCCAATTTATAGATCCTCTTATTTAGGAGCTATATAATGTGACGCATTGGTCACTTTTTTGATAAAGACAGAATATATTTCAAAAAAGGCTACCAAAAAGGACATATTGAACAGAATTTCCCGAAGTCATCGAGACACAAAATTTAAGTAAGTATTCAAATAAGAAATTGCGTTTCTTTCTGACTCGTTTTTTAAACCATTTTTGCTCTCAATTGCATCCAATTTATAGATCCTCTTATTTAAGAGCTATATAATGTGACGCATTGGTCAGTTTTTTGATAAAGACAGAATATATTTCAAAAAAGGCTACCAAAAAGGGCATTTTGAACAGAATTTCCCGAAGTCATCGAGACTGAAAATTTAAGGAAGTATTCAAATAAGAAATTGCGTTTTTTCTAATTCGTTTTTAAATCAATTTTTGCTCTCAAATGCATCCAATTTATAGATCCTCTTATTTAGAATCTATATAATGTGACGCATTATTCAGTTTTTTGATAAAGACATAATATATTTAAAGAAAGGCTACCAAAACGGGTATTTTGAACAGAATTTCCCGAAGTCATCGAGACTGGAAATTTAAGGAAGTATTCAAATAACAAATTGAGATTTTTCTGACTCGTTTTGAAATCCATTCTCGCTCTTAAAAGCATCCAATTTACAGATGTTCTTATTTAGGAACTATATAATGTGACGCATTGGCAAGTTTTTTTGATAAAGATAGAATATATTTTTAAAAATGCCATCAAAGTGGGCATTTCGCACAACATTTTCCGAAGCGATCATGATTAAAGAATGAAGGATTTATTCAAATAACAAATCGGTTATTTTATGACTCATTTTTAAATTCAGTTTTGCCTCAAACGCATTCAATTGACAGTTTTTTGTTATGTAGGAACAATATAATGTGCTGTTTTGGTTGATTTTTTATTAAATTCAGAATATATTTCAATATATGTTGTCAAAATGGGCATTTGAGCTGAATTTCGCTTAAGATGATTCTGATAAAACCAGTTCTTGAAGAAAAATGAAATTAAGTCTTTTTCATAAGCGGCCAAATGAAGTTAATAAACGGTGTCTATCTCAAATCATACTTTATTTTTTGTTATTGAAATGAGCACTCTTCGAAATCTACCTCCGCCTATAGGCCAAGCCGACAAGGATTTTTTGTATATTCATAATATTCCAAGAGCCGATAGCACAAAAACCTAAGACATGAAGCACAAGAAAGATACCCTTTATTTTATGGAAGAGTAGTAATAGGGGGATCTAATGATCGATGTCTTCCCTAAGTGAAGTGGTGTTTAAGCCAAAAATTAATACCACTAGCGGTTTATTCGTATATTTGTCTTTTTGTTTGCCTTACAACCATTTCATACCTTTGATTGTAGCAAACACAATGTTTAACCTACAAGTAAACCACAGGTGGGATTAATTTTTGACTTATGCACCACTTTCCTTCCAGCAGACTTGGATAATTAGATTCCCCTATTACCAGTTTTTAAGAAATGAAGCTTTTTTTTTGTTTGCACTGTAAACCTTAGGTTTTTGTACTGTCGGCTCTTGGAAGCAGTGTATCGAACAGTGTTCTTTGGATAGATAAAGCTCCTTGTCACGTGAACATCTATTATATGAAATAAAATTTGTCGAAAATCATGTTTTCAGTATATGGCAATTTGTACAGCGCCATCTGTAGGTGTTTTTAAACTCTTTTTTCTTCCGTAATTCAATTTCTCAATTCTTAATAGCACGTGTACAAAATCTGATAGTATAAAGTAGGGGTGTTTTAATTATGGCTATTCTGTACTATATTTATGAATTCTTTCACATAGCCCAACGCTAAATGTTTTTCAATATTTTAATAAGAAAACAAAAATAATGGGAATCGGGATTTATTTTAATTTTTAAATACAGCTGTAACAGAAATGGGAACTCATTTATTTACATTTCTTGTGTGCATTCTGATTAACGGCCTGATGATCAAAAACGAAGTTATATAACAGCAGTTTGTCTATTTGTTATTATATGTTTTGTTTATATCTCGAAAACGGCTCATTTCAGATGGTTAGTTCCATTGAGTTTTTTACTTCTCATAATGATATTTTTGCAACGACACCATTTTCATCAAAATCGAGAGAAAAAAAATTGCGGTCCTCCATTAAGTGTGCACTAAAACATCATGCACTAGCTACGTAACATAAATTATCGGATATCTCGAAAATGGCTCATTTCCGACGGGTAGTTCTATTGAATTTTTTCTCCCTCATGATGATATCTTTTTAACAATACCACTTTCTTTAAAACGAAACTAAAATTTTTTGCGGTCACCCATTAAGTATGCACTAATTACGTGACATAAATTGCCAGATATCTCGAAAACGGCTGATTTGCGACGGGTAGTCCTATCGAGTTTTTTACTGTTCTGGATGAGATATTTCCAGCGATATTACTTTCGTCAAAATCGGTGACTTACACTTTTTGCAGTTTCCTTGTGAGATTATTTATTTATTTATTATTAGATATCTTGCATAATTTTCTATATATTACTTTTTAAAACTTTTTCGTGTTTCTCAAGAATTTTTTGACCCCAGAAAAAGGATTTCTACTTCAATCTTTTAATCTGTCTTGGTAAATTTTGTCCTGTTTTCAAAAGGGTTTATTCTGTGTTTGTACATTAAATTTTGAATTTTACACAATTTTATTAAAGTTATTTTTTCAAAACTTGTTTATTTATCAACTGATCTTGAACAAATCAGACCTCCTTAACAAACTAAAATCGGCAATTTGAAACCCACATATAACTGTTTTATGCGTTTTGTTACACAATTAAATTTTCAAATAGTATGCAGAATCTATACAAACCTATTGATTTTATACACAGCATACAAGAAAGAAATGGTTACCATCCTAACTATGGCCGTAATTGTTGAAATTTTAAATATGTTTTCTAAGTTTTTTACTTCGGTACCTTCTTTGCTTTATTAAACGGCGAATTTCTGTTATAGTATTTTAGAAGTGCTGGAAAATGTTTCATTAACATATGCTTCATGCATGATTTTTCTTATGTTAAAATTTCACTTTGCAACAAATTATTTCCTTACTTCCTGGTGTGTTAGAATGATCAAAATCTAAATGTACTGTAGCTATGGAAAAGTCGTCTGTGGAAATCAATCTGTCTGTCTGTCAGTGTGTCTGTGTATCTGTAAACGCTCTGTCTCCCCAATAAATTGAGATAGAAACTTGAAATTTTTTATGTACATAATATGTAAGAATAGGACAAAGCCTATTTAATATACAGCATTTTATTACAACGTAAATACAATAACTTATCCAAGGTTGCATATAAAAATGCCAAAGACACACACTTATAAGGATGCATAGTTTATCTCAAGAAACTAAAAATAATTATTAACCCGAAGCTTATTAATAGGAAAATTAAATTAGAAATTTTCCATTAGTTACTTCAGACAGCATAAGTTTGAAAAATCATTTTCTGTCTTAAACACCGTACTTGCATTATTACACAGAAATGCCTATTTATCAATAGTTTTAATAATAAATAATTTGGAAAAATGATTAGTTGCGTTTGTCTTTATTGAACGTGCTCTAAGTAAATATTATTTTATACTATGTTAACAAATAATAATAATGTTAAAATAATGCTTTGTAATAAATGCTAGTTACAATAATAAATTGTAATAAATATTAATTAAAGAAATAAATTACTTATAAATTCTTCATTTTATTGTAAAGTCTATATTATAAAAGACAAACATGTCTGTGCGTAATGCTGACGTCAATATACCTTTTCAGACCTGAGCATAAAATAACACTACAAATATATATTTTTTGCTTTTGCATTATCGAAATGACACCATAGATGACTGAAAGGGTCATTTTTATGAAATCAGTACTTTACGGGACTGGTATTTTAGGTTTACCAATATGGATATAAAAGTACTAATCCCCTTAGGGTGAAATGTAGTTTACTCTCCTTTGCCAAGGCGACTTTTTTTTAGCGATAAATGTTTTGATATGGCAACCCTGCATTTTCATTTTCTCCTCGCGGATCTTCAATATGGCAACCCTAAGGAGTGCTCCGGCTACCGATTTCTAAGCCGTTTCTGATTGGACGCTCCTTTTTGTTAAATGTTTTCTGATTGGACGAAAGAGGAGAACTTGAAAGAGAGCTTTTAAATTTTTCAATATCGTTATTCCCGCTTAGAAATTGCTTCCAGTAGGATTGTTTATTGGAGTTGCGTCTTGCATTCAATGAGTGAGTTTATTTTTTTGCATTTTCCTCTTTTCATATTTAGTTAGATACCATTACGTAACTACTATGTTGATTTTAGAAAGAATGTTGTTGATTGTTTGAATGAGGAAGTAAAGTATTCAAATAGATACTTTACGCTGTTGAAAGTTTGCGGGAAAAAGTATATGATTGTCCAGTCAATCCGGAGCAAAACAGGAATATCCGGAGCAATTTAATCCGGACCAAAACAGCGGCTCCGGGAAAGTAAAAATTCTCCTTTTTTTTGTCTTTAGATTTGTATTTTATGTGCTTTGTCTCTTGGGCCCGCCACACACCAGTGAAACATTGAACGAAAAAACGTACGACATGAGACAGTTTCACCCTGATAACAAAGTAAAAACCGGTTTGACTGGGTCATGTTGCACGATTTTTGACACATGTCTCTGTAGTGTGTGGCGGGCCTTGGAGCACGAAGTTCCGGGAGACAAGGCGCAAAAACGCGCCATTTTGGCAATTTTTGAAAATCGCGCTAAGAAGGAGAGTAAACTGCATTCGCACCTCCCCTTAAAACATAAGTTAAACTATCAGTAATATAAATTTACGCAGTAACAAAATTAAGGTTTTTAAACATGTAAATGGTCACAAATTTTCAAAATTCTTTATTGTAAAGCATTTAAGTTAAATAATCATGAATATTTCTTACTTTCTTGGCCACAATGTCTTGCAGGTATTTTCGAAACTCTGATGAAAATAATATTTGTTTTATGAGGTAATATTCATCAGTGGTGACATTTATTGGTTTTGTTTTAAAGCAAAAAACACTCAGCTGTATAAAAGTAAAACAAAAAATGCAAAAAAATACGAAAAGTTTAGTTTTTATGATGAAAAGAATACATACATTTTTGTACTTCAGGTCTGAAGAGGTTTAGGGTGACAAAAGCAGACGATTAAATTTAACATGTATTAACTTTTATTGCAATTTTTTTAACCTAATATGTTTTCAAATTTTATACCGTCGAATAGGGCAAAAAATACTTTGAAATGCAACTTTTTTGAAAACTATATTTAAGTTTGTTTGAAAAATGTAACACTTTACTCAATATTTAATTGTTTTTAAAAATATATTCCGAGCATCATTTTTTTTTTTTTTTTCAAATTTTCCTTTATCGCGTGCAGATGATACAAAAGATAAACCCATTTTTACTTAAATCACGGTAATAGTTTATCATTTGATTCAAGCTTATTATCTTTAACGAAATTAAAACATTTATTGCTGAATAAATAAAGCAATAAAATATGAATAAAATACAAATTTAAGATATGCAATCGAAATTTCGCTTTCCTTTCAACTGAAATGAACACAATCAAAAAAGTTGATAGGAACTAGCTATTTTTGAAAATTGCTTCCCTTGTTAACTCCTTATGTGAACCCAAGTTGTAAATACTGTTTTTAACGCTTTAATAACTTTAATTTGAAGACATTATTACAATTTTTATATAAATATCATTTTAGTAGTGTTAGTGGGCATTTTTGAAATATAAATGCAAAAATTCTATTAAAATGATTAACAATAAAAAAAGTATACCCATACGTTTTTTTTTTTTTTTATTATTATTATTAATTTTTGATTAACTGCAGTTCATTTTATCAAACAGTGGGTTTTAATATATTATATAAATTAAATATACTAAATGTATTAGATAAATATATAAAATAATACAGGGTGTTTCAAAATAACGTGGCTAAATTGATATGACAAATCAGGCATACGATAAGGATAAAAAAACACATAGGAACATAGGGTCGCAAACTAATTATTGAATCACAAATACAGGGTGTTTCTTTCTAGCTACAATCTGTTTGAAAGTAATAATTTCCAGGAAAATAATAACATCGTAATGAAAATGGAATGATATGTTCTTAATTTTGTGTGAAATGTGATAACGATACGAAAAAATCTGGAAAAACATATTGCTAAAGCAATTAATGATATCCTATAAACTGATGATTAGTTCAAAATGTGAGGTGCCAAGTGCGTATTGCTGGTGCGCATAAAGCAAACTTCTAGCACTTTCAATTGGTGCTATCACATTTAAAACAAAGGTGAGAATGTATATTTAATGTTTTGTTATAATTTATTTCATTTTTCTAAAATTTACTATCGTCAACCCAAATTGAGTTAGGATGAAACACCCTGTATTTGTGACTCAGCAAGGGGTTTGCGGCCTTATGTTCCTATGTGATTTTTTATCCTTGTCGTGTGCCTGATTTGTCATATCAATTTGTCCACGTTATTTTGAAACACACTGTATACTAAATTAAAAGCCGCTGACAGATCCCTTCTAAAGTTATATGATTCATCGTTATGCTACTTGTATGGCAAGCGAAAAAGGCTGATAACAAGAAAAAAATTATATATGTTGATTGTTTTCTATATTTTGTAACTCGGGAGTACCGGATTTATTCCTCTGTTAAGATAAAACTTTGAATTTTAAAAACCTATCATCCATTAATTTTCACTGTAAACCTAGCTTTTAAAATGATAGAATTGCAGAATAAAACTAGTTTTTATTATTATTATTATTATTATTATTTTACATATTGTTGTATTTTATCGGTGCATGTTTACCGAGATAAAAGATTGATAGAAAAACACTATTTTTATATTTATTTTTCATTTTTTGGAAGGCAAACTTTGAAATTCAGGTTCTTAAGTATATATATATATGTGCATTCATTTTACAAAATTTCGTAAATAACCACAGCTATATTAAAAAATAAATAAAATTCCAAAAAAATTATAAATAATAATAATATTTAAAAAATTAAATTAAGTATTAAAATTTAAGCGCTATCTCTATTTATTTTATAACGAAAAATACATCGTAAAAAATCGCTACTCATTCAAAACATTGTGCCTCTAAGGAGTTTTTAAAACTTTAAAAAGTGAGTAATGAAATGGACATCATTAATTAGAACATAGAGAATAATAAACCAAAGTATGCCTTAAAAGGAGAAAATTAATGATGGTTAATTTTTTCTAAAAGAATAGTTGTGAAAGACTGTAGGCATCATTAAGTTTTTCTTTTAAAGAATGCTTCAAAACTTTTTATAATGTAAGAAATTTAATAATCTTCATTATTTTAAGCTTAAACAAAAGGACTTTGACCGGACAGATGAAAGGATTTAAGTTGTGCCTTAAAGGTTACATGTTTTTCATATTTCGCCTATGAAGCATTTTAATGAAATGTATATATTACGAAAAAGCTGCGAAAGGAAAGGCATGGCCGTTTACTATAAACTGTAAAAAGTATCAGATGTTTCTGAATATATAAAAATGTACTGTAATCAAAAACGAAACTATACAGTAACTTCTTCTAACTCAGCTGAAGTTTCGAAAACCGTTATTTTACCTTTAAAAATCCCAGAAAACTGTTTGTTTTAGAAATTTAATGAAGAGTTTATAAAAATTTATTTTTATTAGCTGCCCGTCCTTTTCGGAAACGTTTCTAAGTAGCTTTTACTATACAATAATCCCTTTTCTCAAATCAAAAAAGTCACTTTTTCGGATTCTATCAATTCTCAAGTTAACATTTTCAGCTGCATAACGAATTTTGTGCATGCAATTGTAGCAGAACAATGTTGATTTTCATATTAATGTTAATACTTTTAAAATTGTATGTTTGTCTATTGAACATGTTTTCTGAATAACAAAATATTTTTGTTTGAACTGGTAGCATCCGAAAAAGTGATATTTTGATTTGAGAAAAGTGATTATTGTACTATAAAAGCTACTTAGAAACGTTTCCGAAAAGGACGGGCAGCTAATAAAAAATAATTTTTTATAAATTCTTCTTTAAATTTCTAAAACAAATAGTTTTCTGGGATTTTTAAAGGTAAAGGAATGGTTTTCGAAACCTTAGGTGAGTTGAAAGAGGTTACTGATATTTTCGTTTTTGATTACAGTACATTTTTATATATTCAGAAACATCTGACATTTTTTACAGTGTAGAAGTAACTGGATATTTTTAACTTCTTATGCTACTATGCTTTGTAATCTTAAGTCTTTAATGACTATTTGAGTGGCGCCTAAAATGCCTTGATCAAAAGTGGGCTCTGACTGCCAATAACGGAATTCCGAACTGCAATTTGGATACACTCCCTAAAGTATGCTTTTTTAATGTAATTAATTGATTGGAAACTTATCGTAAGACTTGCTTTTAGGCTAATTGTAAGGTATGGAATGCATTTATGCTGTCACAACGGGTAAAAAACTTTTAAAACTTTTAAAAATGCTAAGTTACGGCTCGTTTTGATACGTAGATGCCCCCTAAGCAAATTTCTATACATCATTTTACAATAGGGTTTATTTCCAATCATTTGGTAGCAATAACTTTCTTTTACATTTATCTTTTGTAGTATTAATAGGGTGTGTTTAGTTTTTTTATCACGGCTGTTTCAAACAAGAATTTAAACTCATTGAAAATCTGAAGAAAACACTCTCAAAACTTTTATTAAAAATTAAGAATGCGATTCAAATTATAATTTATTGATTAAAAAAGTTCAGTATCATATGTTTTTGGGATTAATATTAATAATAATAATAATATTTCTGTGTATCTTTTATTGTGGAATTAATATTCCGTAAAAATGAAAATATAGCAAAGTCAAAAATCACTAACTTTTAAATGATGTTAGTAGCACTTACTTTGTATATATATGTGTGTGTATATAAATAAATTAAAAAATCAAACTTTTGAAAATTAATGATTTAAAGTAATATATGTTTGGAATATCTTCAAATGTCCCCATCATGAAATAAAAAAAGAACAAAATTCATATAAACTATCTCAGTTTTCCATTTTTCATTAATTTATATTCCTCCTCATAACATTTGTATAACGCACAATATGCTGAATAAAAATCTCTGCGTTAAATTTCTTTGCGATCAGTGCAAAGATTATAACGAAAACTACGAATATTTTCCAAACACATTTAATTAAATGCTCAAGTGTCGCAATAAATCATACTAATATTAAAAGTATAAATTAAATTTAACACAAAATGAATCTTTCTCAAATTAATTTTGAAATTATTAACATCGCTTTCAGAGCTTTTTTCACTTAAAAGTTCATCAAAATCTTAGATGTCTGAATTTTCGTTATGACGACAAAGGCCATTTCTTTTTATTTTAACAGTAGGCAACTCGTTTTAATTAAATAATGAAATTTGATTTTTTAACCAGTGTGACAACTTCTTAATTTGAAAATTACTTTTACTAGCAATTATCTTTAATAAAAAGCAACTTTTATGTGTAGTTTAGAGATAGAAGTGTTTATAAATTTACTAAAAAAAAATCTAGTGCATTGAATTTAATATGTGTAATTAGTGTAGATACCCACATTTAGGACGGTAGATAAAAATTGTGTTTTTTACAAAGATGCAGCTAATAGAGTATTTCCGGTCTATTTCAAATATTTTCTGTCTTATTAGACAAAACGAATTATTTAATAATCTAAAATTTTAGATTTTTGTCAAAGCATATATTAAATTATTAGATAATTATACATATAATAGATAGTATAAAAACTGATTTATAAAGATGGACCAATAATCTCTTCCTCTAATATTTCCCCCATTTCGCATATTTCCTATATTATTAGTTATAATATATTATTAGATATAATAAATGCTGTTAGAGAATGGTATAAAGATGAAGCCAATAGCATATTCTCCTATATTTCTCTGATATTTCCAGTATTGTCCTTGATTTGATGACATAAGTTGAAACTCATTGAATGGTCTATTTGACAAATTACTCAAATTAAATTTTTATATAGTTTTTTATACAATTAATTTACTTTTTGAGGCGCTGGATCAATATTCTCCTACGCCATGCAGAAATCAAGCATTCTCTTGCAGAGAAATACAGATATGTCAACGTAGAAGGATACAATATTATTTGCTAAATCAATGCTTAAAAGTTTGGGTAACAAAGTTAGAAGACGTTCTAACTTTATATATAGACGTTCTATATATATATATGTATATATATATATTAATCGTATAGTTAAATTGTGTTTGGGGTAATGCCTAAGGTGAATGTTTTACTTTTCCTTACAGAAACCGACTCTTACCTTAAAGAAAAAAGCAGATAAATCATAATAAAAGGGACACAATATTATTTTTTAATTTGGCTTCCGACACTCTGTAGTGTACAGGCAGAAGATTGCCTACTTGTATGAGTTAAGGTGCGGCAAAAAATGAAATTGATTGAATGGATTTCTTTATAGATAATTTGGCATAACCGCAATTCTGCATTAAAATTTGACTAATACAGAGAAATTCTTTTAGCATGAAAATGCTTAAAGATGTATTCTAATCCAAGCTGCTTATTTTCTGATTTATTTTTCAATTCATTTTTGCTCTCAAATGCATCAAACTGGCAAATTCTCTTATTTAGAAAGTACACAGTGGTTGTCGATGTTTTGATAAAGGTAGAAAATATTGCAAAAGAATGCTGTCAAAGTGGGCAGTTTGAGCCGAGTTTTCCAAAGCGGGAGGTCCAAGAACGACAAAAAGGGTCATACTAAAAAAAATTGTTTAAAAATCAAATTCTAATAAATTGAGCGAAAAATGGCTTCACACCGCATCTTATACACACTGTAAAAAATGTCAGATGTTTCTGAATATCTAAAAATGTACCGTAATCAAAAACGAAAATATACAGTAACCTCTTCTAACTCACCTAAGGTTTCGAAAACCGTTCCTTACCTTTAAAAATCCCACAAAACTATTTCTTTTCGAAATTCAAAGAAGAATTTATAAAAATTAATTTTTATTAGCTGCCCGTCTTTTTCGGAAACGTTTCTAATTAGCTTTTACACTATAATAATCCCTTTTCTCAAATCAAAATATCACTTTTTCGGATTCTATCAAATCAAGTTAACATTTTTAGCTGCATAATTGATTTTGTGCATGCAATTGTAGCAAAACAATGTTAATTTTCATATCAATGTTAATACTGTTAAAATTGTATGTTTGTCTATTAAACATGTTCTCGGAATATCAAAATATTTTCGTATTTGGTAGCATCCGAAAAAGTGATATTTTGATTTGAGAAAAGTGATTATTGTACTATAAAAATCACTCAGAAACGTTTCCGAAAAGGACGGGCAACTAATAAAAATTAATTTTCATAAATTTTTATTTAAATTTCTAAAACACATAGTTTTCTGGTATTTTTAAAGGTAAAGGAACGGTTTTCGAAACCTTTCGTGAGTTAGAAGAGGTAGCTGTATATTTTCGTTTATGATTACAGTGCGTTTTTATCTATTCAGAAACATCTGACATTTTTTACAGTGCATCTTTCAAAAACCACCTCATCAAGTTCCACGTTTCTACTTTTAAAAATGAGTCTGAAACTGTATCAGAAAGTTTTGAACTATTGAGGATGAAAAATTATTTTTTCGAATACACCATTAACATGAAAAATTGGTTAATACGAAATAACATAGCAGTCCGGACTGTATACGATGTAATTTAATACATTATTTTCTTTTAACAGAGACCAAAAAACGTTTAACTCGAAAAAACTCAGCTTTCGATGCATGACATAATGTTGTACTCAGCTTGGAATTTAGTGAAACCTGCGACAATTGAAATTTGCTTTTGCCATGTGGGATTCTCCAAAGTAGCATTTTTTTAGCCCCTAAATAATCAACCGATATTCAGAATAAACCTAAGTTTAATGAAATGTTTTGAAATAGCTCAGCCAAACATTATTAGACTTACCAACAATATCATATAAATGAATATGTTACAATCGACGACGATGTATCTACAACATTGATTATGGATGACAAAGAGATTTTGGAAATCGTTCATAGTTCAACTAGTTCCAGTTATGTAAATTCGGAACCAAATCTGACGACGGAATCAATAATCGAGTCCAGTTCTTCTAATTCAGAAATGCAGAAAATGATTAAAAGTATATACAGTTATTTAGATGAGCATTCGAATGGAGGGTGGTAGGTTAACAGGCGAAATAAAATTTGACGACATGGAAAATATAGGTGAGTCTTGCCCTTTTTTAGGAATCTTTTAACATAAAATTCTTTAAATGCAGAAAAAAAAAAATCTGTGTCCTCAATTTCGTATTAAGCTTATTTCACTGTATTGCTTAAATTGAACAGTTAATTATAATTCCATTAAAAAAGTAATATGAATTAATTGTTTTATTGCCTGTTATATCTAAAAACAGATGTAGTTACACAAATTATATATTTTTCAAAAAAATGTTCCGAAGATAAGCATATACAGGGTGTCCGAAAAGTCTGGAAACGGTCGAATAACTCGAAAAATACATATGAGATTGAAAAACGTAAATATACGTTTTAAATATTTTTAAATAAGCTACTCAGTGATACCAAATTTGACCTTCGTAACCGACCCCCTGGGGGTCAGAGGGGGTCCAACTTTGAAATCTTAAATTATAACCCCCATTTTTTATTGCAGATTCGGATTCTACGGACAAAAATACGTAACTTTTGTATTTGATGTTTATTTCGAATCCTCGTTTATCATGGTGTAATTGAGCATATTAAATCGATACATATTTCGGCTTTTCCAACGGGATTTTGAAAAGTAAAAAAATATTAACCCTCCAAGCGTCTTGCAAATGGGTAAATTTGTAATGTTGTTTTCTCTGCATTTTGTCTTAATTGCTAATAAAATATGATTCTTTCAATATTACATAAAAAATCTTATTTAGGAATATAAATGTAATCCTTGAGAGTCTTAATCATTCTTCAATGCTTTGAAAATTCATTAAATTTATAGAATTATAATATCTTAAACATTGCTTATATTGCAGTGAAACCTGGAGCTTAGTGTACGGAATATTACGGGACAAACGCTTAGAGGGTTAAAATAACCTAAATCGAAACTAATCCCTAATAATAAATTTCCCTAATCGAAACTAATTGGGGAGAATTTATGACATCAAATTCCTCGTCTTTTGCAATAATAGTGTTTCCTGAAAATCACCCGTGGCGATTATTTCGGTAGTGCTACACAGTTAAAAATTTGATCCATTTGCTGTAGCGTCACTCCACAGCTTTTATAGAATATCTCTTTCATGACCAATGAGAATGTTCCATAACACAGTAAAGTACACTGTAAAAAAATTGACCCTTTTGCTGCATCGTCACTCCACCGCTTTTATAGAAATCGATTACTTTACTGTGTTATGGAGCATTCTCATTGGTCACAAAAGAGATATTCTATAATTGCTGTGGAGTGACGCTGCAGCAAGTGGGTCAAATTTTTAACAGTGTAGCACTATTGAAATAATCGCCACGGGTGATTTTCAGGAAACGCTATTCCTACAAAAGACGAGGAATTTGACGTCAAAAATTCTGCCCAATCAGTTTCGATTAGGGAAAATCCCGTTGGAAAAGCGGGAATATGTATCGATTTAATATGCTCGATTACACCGTGATAAACGAAGATTTGAAATAAACATCAAATACAAAAGTTACGTATTTTTGTCCGTAGAATCCGAATCTGCAATAAAAAATGGGGGTTATAATTTAAGATTTCAAAGTTGGACCCCCTCTGACCCCCAAGGGGTCGGTTTCGAAGGTCAAATTTGGTATCACAGAGTAGCTTATTTAAAAATATTTAACACGTATATTTACGTTTTTCAATCTCATATGTATTTCTCGAGTTATTCGGCCGTTTCCAGACTTTTCGGACACCCTGTATATTAACATGTATTTATTTAATTTTTTAAAACCAAAATATAAGTTTTTAGGATTCTATCAATTCTCAATTAAACATTTTCAACTGCTTGATTCTATTTATCTACGTAAGAGTAAAATAATAATAAGTTCCCTGTTAAGTTTGGTTAATAAGTTCATTGTTAACTTTGAAACTTTTATTTATCATGCTTCTTAGTAAAGCATTTTTGTTGAATTTGAAAATGTTTCCTTGAGCAAACGGAAGTCTCGACTTGTTTCTGAAGTTTCAAACATATAGAAACCTTTTAGATATAATGAGTACCCCGGGAGAGGTCATTGTTTATTTCGTTCATTTTTATACAGGGTATCCATAAAAGAATGTCGTAATTTCAACCGTGCATTATTGTTTAATGAACATTAAGGTCAAATCCCCAAGATATGATCGATAATTTCAGAACCCATTCCTTCCCACTTTTTGATTACTCTAATTTATGTAATTTCCCTTTTAAATTTGACCGGTTTCATTACTTTCAATATTTTTTTCTTTTTAACCTGGCTTTCAAGAGAGTCGGAATGAGAAAGAAAGCTAAAAGACCGCTGACGGAACGCGTGTACAGCACTTCGCGATATTTTTGGCTGTCGAACTATCCACCCTTTCCCGACCGACGCACCGTCCAGGCAAACATTAAACGAGAATCCCCAAATGATAATTGAAGGCTTAAAGCCCAAGCCCGTCTTTTCTCGCTTTTTGATGTCTGTAATTCGTTTGAATTCTCTTTTAAGTTTGTCTGGTTTCATTTATTTTAATATTTTTTTACTTTTCAACCTAACATCTGCTAGATTCTCATCACTTGAGATGTGGGTCGGGATCTTTCATCCTAACTTCCACCAAAAGTTCAGAATAAAAAAAGGAAAAGCTAAAGGATCGCAAGCAGATCGAGCGCGCCGCACTTAGAGAATTCTGCGTTGGTCATTAAGTTCGAATATTAAACTTTGTGAGGGAGTGATCTTTGTAATAAAGGCACTCTAGTATTTCTGAGATCGTGACGTCAATAATTTAACATGTGTAAGCGTGAAAGCGACATCTATCCTCTCTTTTACTTTAATTTTCTAGAGCGTGTGCGTCTCTTTCGGATTCTACAGTTAGGTCGCGGTTAGTAGTAATATGTAAATTTGAAGTATCTCAGTTTGCAACATATAAAAGCCTGGAGTTTGAGTGTGTGTGTGGGTCTCTGGCGACAGTAGCCAGCAGATAGTGTCTCTGTCGACGTTAGCCAGCAGAGTGTGTCTAGCGATATTAGCCAGCGAAGTGTGTCTCTAGCGGCGATTGCCCGCTGGTGTCTAGCAGAGTGTGTCTAGCTGCGTTGATTGATCCAGAGCAAGCGATATCGAGTGTTAGCGAGCCTCCAGTGAGTTGCTAAGAAGTTTTGGAATTCCACTCGAGAAGTTGGCCGGTGGTAAGAATTTAATAGTAATTGCGTTGATTATCTCAAAGTTAATAAAGAAATATATACAGCCACGGGCTGTCTAATAAGATTTTATCTAGCAGCTTAGCTGAAAGATAGCCGAGAAGTAGTCTGAGGTGCCCCGGTTGAGCTAGTTCCGGAGCTGTGAGTATGAGTTCAATCTTTTAGTAGTATTCTCAGTTGTGAAAATTACAGACTTGCTCCACTCCCCTTGAGCCCTTATCGTTTTTAATAAACTGTTTTTTATCTTATGTACTGAGTTATGTCTGCATTTAACATCCAGTACGAGCACCCAACCGTTATAAATGCCACCCAGCGTGTGTTTACCGTTACAACTTGAGAGAATCAGCTTAAGCAATCTTAAGTCATATTAAGGGATTATAGTTATATTATAACTATTTATATATAGTTTTTTATTTATATCTTTCATTATTCATTCATTAATAAAATAATTCATATTCATTCATAAATTGCTAATGATTTATATCATTCAAATCATGCATCAAAATGACGGTAAACTAACTTATCTTTTCTTAAAATTGTGAATATGCAAACTTTAATTATAAGGAACTAATCCAAACTAAAGTTTACTTCTTCGCACACTTTGGTTAACAAGTCTTAAGTAATCGAAACAGTTGCATTTTGAATGATGTGTCTCTAATACCGCAAACCTAGATAGCGGCGGAACGTAGACATATATTTTTATAAATTCCTAAATAAAAAAATTCGCAAAGCCCTAAAGTCTTTTAAACCTTCAGCCAAACAATAACGCTTTACACTCAGAAGTGATCATTTTGTGTATGTGACACTACAAGCGATTCAATTCCAAAACAGTATTTGCGTATGAGTTTATCTAAAACAGTTTCAGTTGGATCTTTTTTGTAAGTTCAATTAAATGATATAGTTTTTCAATGTTTTAGATTTACTGTTATGAAAAGTCTCGTTCTCTACATTGTTAAAATTCTGCAACAGTCTATACATTTACAAGTACATGTATTTTTTCTACAGATATACAGACAATAAATTGCTACATAGCTTAGTATGCCTGGATTACAGCATACTAAGCTGCTGCTCTACCACTGAGCCATTCCTTTCGATACCTGGGTCCGCAATTTTCTACTAATAAGCCAAGTTATTGAAAGTCATCAGCCATCTATTAAACAGTCAAGCAAGACGGGATAACGATGCATAGATTTTACTATTCCATCGATCCATATTCCATTTGTTAAATTTAGTCCGCACATTTATTCAATAGTTTTATTCAAAACTGTTGTCAGATAATAACATGCAGTGATCACACTTTCACATTAGGGCATTCTGTGGCAACTACAATGTTTGATACTATTTTGATACTATTTAGATTTATAATTGGAATTACTATTGATATTTATAATTAAGATTTATAACCTTTTTAAGGGACACTTTTTTATTTTCCTAGATCAAGAAAATATTTTTTTTATAGTGTAGAAGATGGCGCAATTAATTTTTCAGTAGAAATTCTGAACACTTATTTTAAGAAAAACATTAGAATGAAAAATATTGTTTATGTACTATTAAAGAAATTCTTATTTAAAACTATTGACACTATTTCCAATATAAAAACAACCAAGATTTTTGAAAAGTATCCATTAAAGAATGTAATTAATAAATTTAAAAGTGTATTAATTAAAAATGAAAGTTGAAAGAGCATTAATATATCTTTTATCTGAAAATCTTTAAAAAAAATAGCGACAAATATCTCTTAAAAAAATTACCTACCAAAAAAAATTACTTTGAGTGAAAAAAAATGCATATATTTTTTTAGTAAGATAAAAGATAACGACAAAAAGGAAAAAAAAATACTTGAGATTTTCTGTTTTTTTTTGCTGGGTTAGAAAAAAAGCAAATATTTAATTTTCAATGTTTATAAAAATAAAATTTTAAAAAGGAAGTTGTTCTTGAATAACAAGCATATTTTATTTAATAAAAAATGTTTTTTTTTTCCTTTACTTTACTTAATAAAAAGTCTTTTTTTTTTCAAGAGCTGTTTTACTTTTTTGTAAGCAAGTTATCAAATGATCGTCCAGTTTGTTTTTGTGTATTATTTGTATTGAAACAATATGACGATATGGTTCTATTTGTATAGCACAACGTCTCATCAGATTAAAGGAAATGTACTTTTCTCAATTCTTATTTTGAAATCATCATTCTTTTTTGCGATATTTAATTGAATATAAAAATAATTTTTCTATATTTATGGGCTGTGTAATATATTATGTGGCTATAAAAATAAAATAAGGTAACATAAAAATGAATAAGTATATTTTTTAAGAGCTGTCTCGGTCGCTCTGATCGATAAGTCTAAAAAGTTTTGACGCAAATGCAAATTCATTTTTTTTTAACGGAAAGATATAAAATTAGAAATCCAGACTTTGAAATCGATTTAAGATGGAACTGTGCATTCTATTATTAATAAATAAATTACCTATTGAGTTATAAACGATTTTGATCACGTAACAAACACGTTTTTTATCCTTCTTTGGGTGGTTATTTTTCTTTCATTCAGAAATTAGGCCAATGAGCCACTAGACATTATTTTCGAAAATAATTTGTTTAGTTTGAAAAAACAATACAGATTTCCAGCCATTTAAATTCCTTCATTAATTTTAATGAAAATCAAAAAATGACGTCGCCAAAATAATAACCTTATAGCCCAAAATTATAGAATTTTCTGTTATTATTCCATAACTAATCCAGCTAGAACCATGTACTATGTACCTTCCCTGAAATAATATCTAACAGTATAAGTTCAAAAAAAAAAAATCTTTTCAGTAGAACTGGGGCAATAAGCGGAAAACCCGAAATTTCCGTTTGCATTTTAAGTACATACAAGCAGTTTTTTCCCGCTCCTCTGATCCTATTTTTCAAAACAAACCTTGAATCAAACGAAATTGATGAATATGACGTATTTTAAGGTAGTGTGGTTTTCTATCTCTAATGTATTTCTCGATTTCAGGAACCGATATAAATGCTATTGCGATGTTATATTTTATAATGTGTTGGGCAAAATTTGAGTTACATGAGTTGATCTTCCAGATTCGACCAGTATAGCTCAGTTTGCTTAACATTGGCAGCTTCAGTCAAGGGGTTCTATGTTAAATTTCTGATCTGGGAGTTTTCCGCTCTGTTGGAAAATTACGACTGATATGAATTATTCACCCGATTGAGTTTTTTGTTAAAATGAACCTGATGTAAAATTTGTGTTATTATGCACCAACTAGTTTAGTTAATTCACTGAAGTAAAACATAGTAGGCAAATGAAGTCGTTATGACAACAGGAATCCAAGCATTCTTTTGTCATTAGAGTACTGAAATTTAGTGCATTACAATAATTGCAGAGATTGTACGTAGCATCGAAATAATATATTCTAGTGGTTCATTCTCATTTGTTAATTTTTCAAGCTTTGCACCATGTGTGATTCCGGTAGTTTAAATTCCATATTATACTACGTTATGCCATATTTCGTAAAACGCAAGTCTGCCACAGTTTTTCATATTTTGATTCTAGTAGGAAAAACGCACTTAAAACTTAATAGCAATAAATAAGACCGTAGCTTCCATCATCACTTAAAATTTACCTTGGCCAGGCAATTCTTCTGATACGAATCCCATAGGAAACTTATGGAAGATAACCAAGGTGGAAATCGCCAAAGATATACCGTAAAATGGGGTGAATTGGAACACTTTTCAACTTTAACGTTAAAAAAAGCAACAACTGATTTTTTAATTTTTTTATTTTTCTTCGAGAATCTTCGGTCTTCTTTTGTTCTTTACTTTTTAAGCAAAAACGGAACACTTTTACTGTTTATATATATATTATTTATTTTTTTTAATGGTGTTCCGATTCACCCCGCAGGCCCCACCAGTGGCCGAGAGGTTCGGACCTCTCAACTGGTAGACGGCAGGTGCTGGGTTCGAACCCAATCGCGGTTGTCGGCCTAACCGTTCGGAGTTTTCCGTGGTTTTCTTCGAACCTTGCGTAAATACGGGTTAGGTTCCCTTAGAAAGACCCCCACGGAGGGCACTCCCCCTGGTCCTATATCCCATTAGCGTAGATAATCGGACGACAAAAATCAACCAACCAACCAACCATTCACCCCGCAGATAGGGGTGAATCGGAACAAATATTATAATCTTTTTTTATTCCGATTCAAACTTTAATAGGGTTAATAAAAACAGGTAATAATGATAAGGGAGAAATAAGAACACGCAGTTACTGTAAAACCAAGCCTTTATTTTATATACAAGAAAGATATGCCTTTTTTAAAATTAAAAAACAACTTTGAAATCAAGAAAAATTAAAATTTATTTTAAGAAATTATATTGGAATTGCAGAAGTAGAATCTAATACAAATTCAGCCCTGTTCTGTGTAATCCTTTACTAGTAGTCTTTAGGTAAATAAAGTTATAACCCTTAACCATTACTTAATCTTGCCATATACACTCTTTTAAATGAAAAGTACTTGATATTAAGACTATTTTCTAATTTAAAATTTGCAGCCGTAATAAAGAAAATATATTTCCTTCAATTAATTAAAACCAGTTGCCCACTCCGGAAAAAACGCAGTCTGTTAGCATCTTAATGAGACCAATCAATAACACTCATAAACAAATTTTAACGAATTTTTTGTTTCTCTATATATATTGGGTGTTTATTTCTCTATATACATTGGGTGTTTATTATAGATATCAAACTACTGAAAAGGAATATGCTTGTAAAAATTTTCTATCACCCTTCAATTTTGAGAAATTCCATTTATACGTTTCGGAGTATGTAGGGATATTATAAGCTTTATTTAAATTACATTATTCTATTACATGAGTTTGATTTGCACAAACATTTTTTTTCTTCTTACAACGATAGAAGATACAGCAAGAGAGCAGAAACTGATGTCCCACTAATAAATTTTATGTTAGTTATTTTGAATTGACAGCGCTAGCCGCCCCCTCAGTATTTGGCTTTAGCGCAAATCCGTGACAGTTGAAACTTATCTTTCGGGACGAGTGTACTGGTATTTCTTTGTTCTGTAAGACTTTTTACAGAACTTTTGATTATAATTATTCTATTTTCCTCTAAAATATGCGAAAAATGTCTAGAGGATGTGTTAATGAACCCGATTCTTTTTGGAGCTAACTTTAAAAAAGCATCGATGCGCTTTCACGTCGCTAATAAAGACTGCCTATCTCATGTACTTTGGGTGTAAAGTAGGTGAACAACATAAGAAATGGACACATCATTCTTGTTGCACATGATGTGTTACAAACCTCAGTGTGTGGATGAAAGGTACAAAAAAGAGTATGCCCTTTCCTATGCCCATGATATGGCTCGAGCCAAAGGATCATATAATTGACTACTATTTTTGTATTACAAAAATTAAAGGATTCTCTGCAAGAAGTAAACATAAAATTAAATACCCGACTTAGATTCAGCAATACGACCAGTATTACATAATGATGATGTACCAATACCGAAATCTCAGAAAATTTTAGATATGACGATGCAACAGTAGAAATGGAATTTGATGAAACTGAAACTTCCTCTATATCTGATATAAACTATTCTCCTGGCTTAAATGAATAACGGCACCTAATTACTCAAGAAGAATTAAATGATCTTGTGAGAGACTTAAATTTATCAAAGAAAAACTCAGAATTACATGGATCAAGATTGCAAAGTTGAAATCTCCTGAAAAAAAATTAAAACAATGTGGATTTATCGAGATCGACATAAGAAATATTCGACATTTTTTTCAAAAAAAAAAAAAAAAAAAAGGTGATTTATTCTATCTACTGATATAAGTAGTTTAATCTCTCCTTTAAATTATCTATATAACTCGGAACAATGGTGATTGTTCATCGATGGTTTGAACACTAGCTTGAAAACTGTGCTTCTTCATAATGGAAATGCCCTCGCGCTGTTCCAATAGCATATTCTTGCATAATGTAAGAGTCTTATTGAAATATGAAGATACTGCTTCATGAAATTGCTTACTCACATCATTATTGGAATATATGTGCTTGTTTTAAAGTAATTGCCATTCTTATTGATATGCAAAAGGTTATACAAAATATAGCTGTTTCCTACGCGAGTGGAATAGCAGAGCAAAGCATGAGCATTATATCAAAAAGAAAGTGCCAGAGCGCAAACAATATCTTGTAGGTGAAAAAATATCACAAATGATCCTCTAATTGACAAAAAGAAAGTTATTCTTTCACCTTTTCACATAAAGTTGGGATTGATAAAGAATTTCGTTAAAGCTATGAATAATGAAATTGGATTTCAATATTTGCACGAACAATTTCCATTGCTAAACTATGCAAAAATTAAGGAGGGTATTTTTTTAAGTCCATAAATTAGGCACCTTAAGAAAGACAAAAATTTGATGATACATTAAGTGATTTAAAAAAAAGCAGAATAGATTGATTTTTAAAATGCTGTGACACATTTCTTAAGAAATCATCAAAGTCCTAACTATGAAACATTCATTAAAGAAATGTTAAAAAATTACAAGGATTTAGGATGTTCAATGTCGTTGAAAATTCCCTCTTTAGCATATCATCTAAATTTTCTCCCGAAAATATGGGAGTTGTGAGCGACAAGCATGGAGAGCGCTTCCACCAGGACATTTCTTCAATGAAAATTCAATATCAAGGCAGGTGGACCCCTAATATGCCCGGAGATTACTGTTAGAACCTTATTAGGGAAGCTAGTGATTGTGCCTACAAGAGAGCATCCACAGATAAGACATTTACCGCTACATAAAGTGTGAAATTTCTTATTAATAACATTTCTTTTTACAAAAATTCTGCTACATTTTTCTGGAAATTTATAAATAATGCATATATTCAGTATTTTAAATATTAATTTTAAGCTTTGTAAGTTTTATTTAAAAGTTTGTCATTACTAAAACATAAAATAAAATTTTATAAGGCATATGTGTGTAATAAATACTACAAAATTCAGATTTTCAAGATTTTGAATTTTGTAAAAATCTGTGACTGATGGACACTTTGTAATGACATATTCTTTCACAGCACCATCTAAAATATAAAAGCCACCACTTAATTAGTTAGAAACAGAAACCTTGTTTATCAATGTAATTTAATGATTTCTTGAGAAAAAGAAGCTTTAAAATTAATAACTAAACAATAACAATTAAATAATAACAATTAAAAAAAAACAATTTGTGAATGATTAAATTTTTATCACTTATTTTAAATTGTTTTTATTGATAACATTAGTAGGATTAATTATAATTTTCGAGCATTTTATTAAATGCGTTAGTAGAAAAATTAAAATAATTTAAAAAATTCTTACAAGCCTCATAAGCAAAGAGTGTTTTTGCATTAAAAAAATTTTAGCATCAAAGTGAGAATGAAGAACAGCAATGAATTTTATAATTTCATGCGTGAAAGAAGCTTTGAAAGCTATATTAATAATTTTGAAAACTAACTGTGTGGATGATTAAGTTTTTATCACTTATTTTAACTTTTGTTGATAATATTAGTAGGATTAATTACAACATTCGGACATTTAATTAAATATGTTAGCAGAATAACGACAATGATTTTTAAAATCCTTACAAGCCTCACCAGCAAATAAAGCTGTCCATTTTTTAATTTAAAAAATATATACAAAAATATATACATCAAAATGAGAAAACACAACCAAGATTTTAATAATTTCATGAGTGAAAGATACTTTGAAAGCGATAATTTATAATTTTGAAATTAATTTGCGGATGATTAAGTTATTATCACTTATCATAAATTAGTCTTTTGGTAGTATTAACAGGATTTATTAAATCTTTCGAACATTTAATTAAACGCGTAGAGTACCGATAATGATTTTTAAAATAAAGCATATAAAGTTGCCCGATTTCAATAATAAAACAAATTCTGTTAGCATCAAAATGATGATACAGATCAGCAAAAAATTTAATACTCTCTTGAACGCAAGAAGATTTGAAAGCTATATTAAAAATTTCAGAACTAACTTGTGTATAATTAAGCTTTTATCGATAATCTTAACTTAGCAGTTTTTTTTCCTTGTTACAATTAGTAGAATTTATTATACAGGGTGTATCTAAACTATTGTGCAAAATTTTAAGGGGTGATAGTACACATTAAGACAAACAATATTAAATAGGAAACCAATTGTCCCAAGCGTTTTCCAAAGGAGATAGCCGCCATTAACGTTTTGGGTCCAAAATTTTAAATAAACATAAAAAACGGAAAAATTGGTCGATTGATTTGCAGTTTTCACTAAAACAATTCTTTATGTTGGTATTTTTTTTAAAATAAATTTTAAAGATAAACTTCGAAAAATGTCGATAGAGGGCGCTTTAGATTTTGAAAAAACGAACAACTGTTTTTTGCCGTTATTTTTTGCATCTCTTTAAATGGTTTCGCAAGCTTAGACTTAAACTTAAATTTTGAGCTCAAAATCTGAATAGTTGGGAGTAATTAAGTAGCACAAATTGAACTGTGTTCAGAGGGTTAATATTTCAAATGATTATAAAAAACGGAAAAATTGGTCGATTGATTTGCGGTTTTCACTAAAACTATTCTTTATGTCGGTATTTTATTAAAAATAAATTATAAAGCTAAATTTCAAAAAATGGCGATAGAGGGTGCTTTAGACTTTGGAGTAATAAAAACCATTTTTTACCGTTATTATTTGCATATCTTTAAATTTCTTTGGAAGCTTAGACATAAACTTAAATTTTGCGCAGAAAATCTAAATCGTTGAGAGTGGTTATGTAGCGCAAACTGAACTGTGTTCAATGAGGGTGGGGAGGTTCAAATTTCAAATGATTATAAAAAACGGAAAAATTGGTCGATTTGTTTTCGGTTTTCGCTAAAACTATTCTTTATGCCAGTATTTTCTTGAAAATAAATTTTAAAGATAATATTTTTAAAATTTCGTTTGTGGGTGCCCTTAACTTTAGTAACCAACAGCTATTTTTAACCGTTATTTTTTCTATCTAATTAAATGCTTGCAAAAGCTTAGACTTAAATTTTGAGCTCAAATTCTGAATAGTTGGGAGGGGATAAGAAGCGCTAACTGAATCGTGTTCAAGATTTAATATGTTATTCTCCTCACCCCTCGAACACAGTTCAATTTTTCGCTACATAATTACTCACAACGATTCAAGTTTTGATCTCAAAATTTAAGTATAAGCTTTTACAAGCATTTATTAGATACAAAAAATACCAGTTAAAAATAGTTGATGGTTACTCTAAAATTTAAGGCGCCCTCTAAAGGAATTTTTAAAAATTTATCTTTAAAATTTATTTTTAAGGAAATACTGGCATAAAGAATAGTTTTGGCGAAAACCGCAAACGAATCAACCATTTTTTTCCGCAGAATGAAAATGAATTTTTTATGATCATTTGAAATTTTAACCTGCCCACCCCCATTGAACTCAGTTCAGTTTTCGCTACTTAACCACACCCAACGATTCAGATTTTCTGCGCAAAATTTAAGTTTAAGTCTAAGCTTCTAAAAAAATTTAACTAGATGCAAACAATAACGGTAAAAAATAGTTTTTCGTTACTCCAAAGTCTAAAGCTCCCTCTATCGTCATTTTTTAAATTTAGCTTTATAATTTATTTTCAATAAAATACCGACATAAAGAATAGTTTTAGTGAAAACCGCAAATCAATCGACCAATTTTTCCGGTTTTCCTAATCATTTGCAATTTGAACCCTCTGAACACTGATCAGTTTCTGCTACTTAAGGGGGCTCAGGGGTTGATCAATACGGAAAAACACGAAAACAGAGCTCTCGCTTCGAGTTCATATAAAAACAGAAGTATTCGATGTAATTAATTTAAACTTTCTGATATTTTAAAGGTATGCTTGTAGTCTCATAAAATTATAAAATGAAGAACGTCAATGTAATGTAATAAGAAATATAGCGAAATTTATGTAACACAATTTTCGAAAAAAAAAATCATGTGTTATATCACTAACACCAAGATATTTTAACGTTGAATTGACATAAGAACCTAATTTTTGCTTTAAAATGATCCGGAAACTTTACTCTGTAGAATGAATTAAGGATATAACTATCACTCAAAAACAACATTGTTAAAAACATTCTCAAATTTGAAAATTTAAAAAACTCCTATCCGAAAAAAAAAAAAAAAAAAAAAAAAAAAGTTATTCCATCAAACAGTTATTTTTTAATCTTGGTGTTAGTCGTCAAAAATCAAGTTTTGAGAAAACGCGACTTAAAGTTGAAATTATATGGGTGCGGCTTTGAAAGTGTTAATATATAAATGCTTATAACGCCGTTAAAAACGCAAATATTTTTATGCGGTTTTTTGGATTGAGTTCAGAATGAATTGAATAATAAAATTAGATCATAAAAATATTCAATTTTTTGAAAAGTTTTCAACTTTTGAGCCCCCCCCCCCTCTTAACCACTCCAAACTATTCAAATTTTGAGCTCAAAATTATGTTTAAGTCTAAGCTTGCGAAACCATTTAATGAGATGCAAAAAATAACAGCAAAAAACATTTTTCATTACTCCAAAGTCTAAAGCGCCCTCTATCGACATTTTTCCAAATTTATCTTTATAACTTATTTTCAAAAAAATAACAACATAAAGAATAGTGAAAACCACAAATTAATCGACCAATTTTTCCGTTTTTTATGTTTATTTGAAATTTTGGACCCTAAACTGTATTGGCGGTTATCTCCTTTGGAAAACGCTTGGGACCCTTGGTTTCCTATTTAATATTGTTTGTCTTGATGTGTACTATCACCCCTTAACGTTTGCCCAATAGTTTAGATACACCCTGTATTATTATACTTTTCTAAATGACAAAATAAGTCATCACATACCAACTATTATGCTGTCAAGCTTTCTTACATTATTTGGAAAGTATTTCATAATCTATATTTAGTGCATGTTTTTTCTTTCTTGTTTCTTTTCATGTATTGACTTTTTTAAAATACTGATAAATAAACATAAAATAGTACCAACAAACCAACACATTAAATTCAATGCAGCAAAAATTTTAAGTAAAGTTATAAATCTTTAACCATTAATCAATCTCGGCATATACATTGTTTTAAATGAAAAGTGCTTGCTATTAAGACTCTTTTCAAATTAAAAATTTGGAGCCGTGGTAAGCAAAGTAGATTTTCTTCAATTAATTAAAACCAGTTGCCCACTCCCGAATAAAAAAATAGTCTGTCAGAATTAAAATGAGAATACAGAATAGCCAAGAATGTAATAATTTCTTGAGTGGTAGAATCTTTAGAAGTTATATTAATAATTTTAAAAATTAATTTGTGGATGATTAAGTTTTTATCACTTATTTTTACTTGGTTTCTATTGGTAATATTATTAAGATTAATTATAATGGTCGAACATGTAATTAAATGCGTTAATAGAACAAAGGCAATGATTTTTAAAATCTTTACAGACATCACAAACAAAAAATCTGCCCGTTTATAATTTTTAAAAAATGATAGGATATAAATGAGAATGCAGAACGGTATTAATTTAACAGTTTTATAAGTGAAATAAGCTTTGAAAGCTACATTAATAATTTTGAAAACTAATATGTGAAGGATTAAGTTTTAAAATTTATTTTGACTTAGTTTTTATTGCTAGTATAAGTAGGATTAATTATAATGCTCTAACATTTAATTAAATGCGTTAGTAGAATAACGACAAAGATTTTTAAAATCATTATAAACCAAGAAAAATAAATCTGCTCGTTTTTAAATTAAAAAGAATATGTTAACTTCAAAATAAGAATGCAAAGCAGCTATGGATTTAATAATTTCATGAGTGAAAGAAGCTTTGAAAGCTATGTTAATAATTTTGTGGATGCTGAAGTTTTTGTCATATATTTTAACTTGGCTTTTATTGTTA
The DNA here is from genome assembly GCA_964019185.1 of Maratus speculifer. Taxonomy (NCBI): domain Eukaryota; kingdom Metazoa; phylum Arthropoda; class Arachnida; order Araneae; family Salticidae; genus Maratus; species Maratus speculifer. The sequence goes on from OZ025301.1 coordinate 188,710,970, forward strand.
ATATTTGTAAGGCTATTTATAAAGTTCGTCCATTTAATGAAATGCGTTAGTAGAATAATGAGAATGATTTTTAAAATCCTTACAAACCTCACAAGCAAATAAAGTTGCCTTTTTTTTATTAAAAAAATTTGTCAGCATCAAAATGAAAATGCAGAACAGGTATGAATTTAATAATTTCTTGGGTGAAAGTTTTATTAATAATTTTGAAATCTCATTTGTGGCTGATTACATTTTACTACTTATTTTAACTAAACATTTTTCGCCAATATTAGTGGGATTTATAATACCGTTCAATCATTTAATTAAATGTTAGTAGAACACTGAAGATGATTATTATTATCAAGCATATAAAGTTGCACGCTTCGGAAAAAAAAAAAAAATCTGATAATATCAAAATAAAGATGTAGATAAGTCAATAATTTAATAATTTCTCAAACTACAAACGATTTGAAAGCTACTTTAATAATTTTAAAATCAAGTATATAAATTTGCCCGCCTCTGAATTTAGAAAAAAAATCTGTTAACATCAAAATATAGATGCAGATTAGCCAAGAATTTAATAATTTCTTAATCGAAAAACGCTATGAAAGCTACATTAAAGTTTCCAAAACTAATTTGTGGATGATTAAGTTTTTACCTTTTTTTTAAAGTTAGCTTTTTTTCCCTTTTTGCTGATATTAGTAAGATTTGATATAATGTTCGAATATTTAGTTGAATGCGTTATTAGAACAATGAGAATGATTTTTAAAATTTTTAGAAAACTTAAAAGAATCTAAATTTGCCCACTTCCGAATAACAATAATAATAAAAATCTGTTAACATTAAAATAAGAATGCAGAAAAGCCAAAAATTTAATAATTTCGTTAGCTAAAGAAGCTTTAAAAGCTGTATTACTTAGTTGAAACGAATATGAACTGAAATTCTAATTAGAGTCCTGAAGGACATCACTAAAGTGCTCTAAACAATGCACATGATAGGTGGGGATGTCTCATCAATATCAATGCATTGGTATTTGCTACACTTCCCGTTCCTCGGTCAGCATAAAGCGTACTTTGCGCATTATCGAAAAATATTTCACAAATGATGGCTTAAAACTCGCTTAAATCTTAAGAAGAATTCCAAGGGGACATGCTTAAAGAAAACCCAAATATATGACTGGCACAGGAATTTTGTGAAGGTACAAACAGAAGTCGAAAACGTATCCCACCCCCTCCACTCTTGAACAAGTTTGATTGAGGAAAACATTGACTTCATTCAGAATATTCTCGATGTTACTTCCTATCAAGGGTGTATTCGAAAAAACACTTTTCCACCTTTAACAGCTCGAAATTTTCCGATACAATTTCAGACACATTTTTAAAAGTAGAAACATGAAACTTGCTGAGGGGATTTTTGAAGAGATGTACAAGGTGCCGTGTGGTGTCTTTTTACGCTCAATTCATTAGAATTTGACTTATAAACAATTACCTTCTCAGTATGGCCCTTTTTTTCGTTCCCAGAACTCCCGCTTCGGAAAAATCAGTTCAAAATGCCGTTTTCGATTGCTGTTTTTGCAATATTTTCTGCATTTATTAAAGAATCGACATTCACGGCACCTTGTGTACGTACGAAATAAGACAATTTGCCAGTTTGATGCATTTGAGAACAAAAATGAATTTAAAAATAAATCGGAAAATAAGCAATTTGAATCGAATACACCCTTATTGTCACCAGTTGAACGAAAAGAAACACGCGCATATCGTCGGAAAAGATCTGAATTTCTGATTAGAGAAGTCATTTTCCTTCATGACAATACCCGTCCCCATACAGCGAACCTGACACGCGAAAATTTCGAGGAAGTGCATTGGAGAACTCTGAAACAGGGATATAGTCGAGGGTATACGCCGCATACATTCTGGATTTTTTTAAACGGACACCGTATATCCTCAGTTTTTCAAGAAAACTGTAGTATACACAATCTAGAGCATATCCTCTGTTATTTTTAGGACTACACCCCTGCTCTGGAATAACTTCCTTATAGTCTTGAGTTACTTCCCTTTGATTAAGACATGTTTGAGTCTTTTAAAGAAGCACTAGGAGGTGAAAGATTAATGTATGACAAGGCTGTTGAAGCCTTCGTGCACAATCGGATAGAGACACGCACCTGTTTCTCTATGACGACGGCATCAAAATACTTCCAATCCGTTGGGGAAAATATGTTTTCAAATTAGAAAATTATGCAGAAAAAATAATATGTAACTTTCTGCTTTGTATCTTGTACCAATAAAGTAAAAGAACAAAAATTCCGGTTTATATTTGATTCACACATGTAATAATTGCAAAATTAATTTGTAGATTTGTAGAAATATCTTATAAGTTATTTTAAAATTCTTTTCATTGCAAATATTAGCAAGATTTACCATAATATTCGAAAATAAATTAAATGCATTAGTAGAATAATGGTAATGGTTTTTATAATCTTTGCCAAGCTCACAAGCAAAAAAAAAAAATTTGCCTGGTTTCTATAAAAAAAAAAAAAAAAAAAAATAGAAACATCAAAATAAGAACGCCGAACATTTAAGATTTTAATTATTTTTTTAAGTTAAGGAATCCTTGAAAGCTATATTAATAATTTCGAAACTAATTTATTGTTGAATATGTTTTTATGACTTATTTTAATTTAGATTTTATTGATAATATTAGTAAGATTTATATATATATTTAAACATTTTATTAAATGCGCTAGTAGAATAATGACAATGATTTTTAAAAACTTTCAAACCTCACAAGCATATGATATATGGTGATTTTTACTCATGATTTTGAATTCAAGCAGAGTTTGACAGCATAAACTGAATAATTAAAAAGAATGAAAGAAGTGAGCTTATTAAATATTCAAAATAATTTTCGTCCGCTTGTAATATTATGAAAGGAATGTAAAGGGAGAAATAAAATAGCTTATTTTATAATAAAGATTCATAGGAATTAAATGTGTTGCTAAGCAATATACTTAACACAATAAACAATAATTTCAATAATGGATTCACATTATTAACTGATCAGCCGTGCAATAAATTGTGGGATATATTAGGAAGAAACGTTATCTTTAAAAAACGATAATGTAAAATACCCTGCATATAATATTAAAAAATAACGTTTTAGGTAAGGTGAAACATCATTACCTGGGATGTCAATTTTAGTAGCCGAATTTTTATACCAAGAAAAAAATAGAGCATCGCTATTGAAAAGAAAAATAACGCAAAAAATTTATGTTGAAGACAAACGACTTATGTACTATGGCCGCACATTGACCGATTCTAATATTCATTTGAAATCAAGAATAAATTTTTTATGAAACATTTTTTCTTTCTGTAGCAGACTGTTAAACACAAAACTTAAGCATCAGATTTGAATGTAATTACATGGATGATATTGCTCATCCGCAAGAAAAGTGACACATCTCGTAAAAATTCATTCTGCATTTTATTCCACTTATAAGTCTGTCATAGATGCGCCTTATTGCAAAAAGAGTTTCATAAGTACAGCTATGCGGAAAATAATTTTATTACACTATATGTCCATTTGGGACTACAGAAGAGAAATGGACTGTGTGGGGAGATAAAATTACCTAACCCTCCAAATATCATCTTACACTCTTAAAACGAAAGAGTGGATTTGGCTTCTCAGGAAAGAGCTGTAATTTATTGAATCGTGAATGAGTTGTTTTTTAAATTCTTTACTCATCTTGATTTAAATTACTTATTTAAGTAACTCATCTTGATTTAAATTGTTTAAAAACAACTCACTCACTTGAATTGTTTCAACTCTTTATGAGAAGCTGACTTTCAAAACGTGAGATGAGCGAATTTCGGCTCAACTTGAGTTATTTTTTGGCTGACATTTTAGGAAAGTACGACTTCCTTTGTAAAGATTTTATACTTTTCTGCATGTTTTTATTCCTGCATGTTCTAAGTGCATGTCCTAAGTGCTGCGATTTCAAGTTGCTAGAAAATCATGACAATTTTCTTTTGGATCTTTTGTGAAATGTACTTTTGTCGATTTATGTCACTTTTTTTGCGAGTGAGCAATATGTTGTCGAAAGAAATTGATATTAAAATTGATTTTATTTTGTTAAGTTTGCATGCATAAATTGAAATACGTAGCAGAAAATATTTTATTGACAGTTGAAAGCATTCTAAAAAATGATAATCCTGTATTTAGAAAGCAGTTAATGCATTATAAAAAATCTTAAAAAAGTTTCTGAAAATCGGTATAAGTAAAAAAAAAAACTTTTTTTTTTTTTTTTTTTTTTTTTTTTTTTTTTTTTTTTTTTTTTTAACAAATGGTTCTTTAAATACGATAAATACATTGGCTTCTTAGGATAAAGATCGAATTTCGGAACCATGGATAATTCGGGAGATGTTTTTGCATATTTTCGTAAATGGTTATATTATATTTTTGTGTATTAATTAACACTTGCCTTCAATAATAACAGTGAACATCTACAACTTTTAAGATTATCCGAATATTTTATATAAAACAATGTATATATACCGAGAATGTAAATACAATATTTCCCTAACCCGTTAAAATATCAGAAAGAAAACCCGGTATCGGCTCAAAACTGAGGCATATTATGACAGAATATGCAGATTTTTAATTCAGCTACCTGTATGACTCATTTAACTCTTGTTAATGCATTTGAAATTAAAATTAATCTATAGCATTATATATGTATATTGTTGTATGAAGATTTGTAATAAGAATAAGAAAAACAGAAACAATTAATAAAATCCTACAATAGAAAGCTTCATAAGTTACTGTATATTTTATTTAATTTATCTTAGAACCAGCAGTTTTTTAATTTACTATATTTATAGAAATTTTGTAAGGGCGTTTAATTTTAACCTTATTGGTATTTCTAATAATTAGTATTTAATGATTCATAATTTAAACAATTTATATTTGAACAGAATGATAATTGGAGATAATAAAACAGCATTTTACTAATAATAAAAAAAAAAACAATAAAATAATTTAGTTGAAAATTTTAATGATTATATTAAAATTATTCTTCTATAAATAATTCTGAGTCAAACATATCTCATAAATAATACCTCTCATAGATTTTAGCAAGCAATAAAGAATCGGATATCAGTGTATTTATACGCTAATCGCCTCAACGCTATTGGATGGAAATAATAGTAACTAAAATAAAGCCATGTAACGGATTTGGCTACAAAAAAACTATATATCAATTTGTTTTATTAATTAGGAAAATTCTTTGTGAAAATGTTTCAAATAGCGTATTATTAGCTTGAAGAATTTTTAGCCTCCCAAACTTTGTTTCAGCTATATAGGCATACATATGGTAAAGTAAGTTTCCTTTTTTAATTTAATCATTAAATTACTTTGACACTTCTACGGATGAAAATACTAAATAAGTTGTAATAAATTTTATACATTACTTATCATCCCCAAAGTGATCAATTTTATCGGTTCATAATCATATTTTCTATATTCTTCCATTCTTTAATTTAAGTTCTACACATACTCAAACTTCAAATAAAGATTGATTGATTTTAACAACCTTTAAATTAATTATTAATCTATATGATTAACGTAAAAGAGGTATGTTATTGAAATAAAATATATTAATTAATATTAGACTTATTCTTTATATTAATCTGTAATTTAAATCCGTTATATATTTAGTATTTGTATATATATGTTTTTAATTTTAACTTACTTATATTTAAATTGTTCTTTTATTAATGAGAAGACAAAAGAAAGTGTATAGCAACTATTCTAGCTATATCTTTGCTCTCGATTCTAGTAAACTATTAAAGGTCAAATATCAGCGCATTTATAATCTAATTGCTGCAACACTAGAAGCGAAAGACTGTGATTAAAACAATGGCATTTAATGACGTCGATTACAAGAAAACTATACATCACTCTGTTTTTAATAATTGGCGAAATTGCTTGTGAAAATGCATCGGATAATGTACAATTACCTCGAAGAATTTCTGCTTTCCAAACTTTTCTTCAATTATTCAAGTATACATAAGTTAAAGTAAATGTGCATTCAATAAAAGTCATAAATAGTATTATAGGGTCCCAGTATCCTAAAAAATTCTTAGTAACCTTACACATTTTTGACTTATGGTACAGAAGTGTATCTGTTACAATATTATTTTGTCGGAGTTGCATAAAAAATTCTAGGAATCCTAGTTTCTACATGAATTTAGTTATCTTTGCAGATATATATATTTTTTTAATTTTGCCTTCCAATCTTTTTCCCAACTGTATAAACTTATACGTGGTAAAATAAGTTAATCTTTTCTCAATTTGAACATCAACGAATTTAAATATTTCAATGTGTAAGTATTTTGAAATACACTGTAATAATGTTTACACAATATAATTTCAAATATGTTGATTTGATCTGTCAATAACACTAGTCAGTGTAGGTTTTTTTTTTTTTTTTTTTTTTTTTTTTTTTTTTTTTTTTTTTTTACACTTTGCACACTTATAATCTGTATGAAGATTATTTAACATGAATTAATTAATCATTAACTTTGACTAAAATTAAACAAGTAAGAAATCTGAAAATATTTTAATATTTCTGCAATTTATATCCCTTTTATACTAACTACTTAATAACATTTTGAAGAGAGAAATTAAATAAACTGTGAAATATATATGTTTTTAATTTTAAGATTAACTTGATTATATTTAAATTATTCTTTTATTAATGACATGAAAAAAGAAAGTGTAGCAGTTATTTTAGCTATATCTAACTTCTCGATTCTATAGTAAACTGTTTAAGGTCAAATATCAGCGCATTTATAATCTAATTGCAGTAACACTAGTCGAAGCGAAAGACTGCGATTAAAACAATGGCATTTAATGACTTTGGCTACAAGAAAACTATACATCACTCTGTTTTTAATAATTGACGAAATTGCTAGTGAAAATGGATCGGATAATGTAATATTACCTCGAAGAATTTCTGCTTTCCAAACTTTTCTTCAATTATTCAGGTATACGTAAGTTAAAATAAATGTGTAATGAATAAACTGTCATTTTTATGATTTAGTTATTAAAGAGGTAATATTAATTTGAAGGATACAATTTTACATAAATTGTAATAAGGTTATGTTCATCATTAATCCTCGATATGATAATATTTATTTAACAGTAACTCTATTTTTTGTATTCCTTTCTTTTGCGAAGAATCTTAATTATTATTTCATTTAACAAATTTGTTAAATGAAAAAGTAACATTTTATTTTTATTTATTCTATATAACAATTTTTTCCTAAAGATTACTTTATTTTTTATGCATATTTATATATTTATTCTCAAAAATATTAAATTCAAGCAAAACCATGTATCAATTAAAAGAGACTAGATAGTAAAGAGGCCTTTCTTTATAATTAAAATCCGCTTCCTAGCACGTTATGTTTTATTTCAGGCCGCATATTCTTAAATAAAGAAAAAAAATTTCTGTGTATTACTAATGAACGTTTTAAGTGCTTTCTATGAGTTTTGTCACATATTGTAACGTTTTTAAATATAATAGTCATAAAAGATGGAAATATACTAAGGAAAATTTTGAATTATTACAAGGATTTATATTTATTTATTTATTTATTTTATTAACCTAGCATCTTCCTGGCTGAAAATTAAAAAGGAAAAAAATCGGTAATTTATTAAAATAATAAGAAAAAAAAGATATTTTTTTCAACGTGATATAATTTTTTAATTACATGTAGGCATGGGGGCGTTGGGAATATTGGATTTTGTCTGTAGAATTTTATAAATTTAAATAATGCTTCTATTGTAATAAATCCTACAGCTTAGTTAAAAAGGAAAAAAAAAATCGGTAATTTATTAAAATAATAAGAAAAAAAGATATTTTTTCAACGTGGTATAATTTTTTAATTACATGTAGGCATGGGGGCGTAGGGAATATTAGGTTTTATCTGTAGAATTTTATAAATTTAAATAATGCTTCTATTGTAATGAATCCTACAGCTTAGTCAACGGATATATCCGTTCACGGCGATGAGAAGTTTAGAAAGCAAAGCACATCTGAAATTAATGTTGACATGATGTTAATGTTGGAAACACCTGACTAATAAATTTCGCTTTTAACTTCATAATATAATTGCTATTTTTAAATTCTATTTTTACATATTTACAATTGGTATTTTTCACATAAAAATGATATGATGTTATTAGTTCGCAAAGCAAAAAAACATTTAAACATAAAAAGTTCTTAATTACGAAACAAGAAAGCAAAATCCTGTATCAGACTAGATTATCTAACACATTCTGACGCATTCAGAATACTTAAAAAAAAAAAACTTGGAAGTAGTATTGACAAATCAAAACAAATTGTTGGGCAATATCTTTTGCATCATTACTAATTTTGACACAAATAATATATGACGACCTCAGAAGCCAAGGGGTACAAGTGACAAAATGTCAATTTGGAGTAAATTGAGTTTAAAGATAATTGATGTTAAATTGGAACGTCAATAACAATTGACTAAATTGAAATAGGAAACATCTGCTTGTTGCATGCTAATCTTTGAACTCTCATTTCAGTAACTGTTAAAAAAATAGAGTACAATTTTCTTTAAATGTATAATTAATCAATATTGTTTGTTTTTCGAAAAAAGTGGTTTATCTCTATAACTCAGCAAATAATAAGAAAATGACCTATTTTTCTTTACCTGAAATGAAAAAAGCATATTTCCAGATACCCTGTGCACTTAACTCATTTTTTTCAATTTTGTCACTTATACCCCTTGGCTTCTGGGCTCCTCATATAATATAACCAAATTTGTTGAATGTCAGTCTGTGAGGCGGTAAAGACTTTTTAAACACATCATAAAATGCTTGAATTCGCTAAGCCTTTCGAAGGAACTATGTTCTTTCCCGTCAGGCGTCAAGAAGATGTGCATCTATCATGAAAGCAGCAGCATGACTGAATTGAAAAGGAGGGAAAAGGGACAAGCGGAAGGGACATCCAGTAGAAACTAAGAAAGAAACAGCCGATCATGGAAAAGTATAATCAAAACAGTGAATAAGAAGTAGAAAAGGGCAAAATGGTTTTAAAAAATTAAAGATAGTTTATAACCAAATCAGAATAATGTCAATCTGTGAAGCACTAAAGACTTCTTAAACACATCATAAAATACTTGAATTTACTAAACCTTTCAAATGAACTATGTTCTTTTTCGTCAGGCGTCAAGAAGACGAGCATTCACCATGAAAGCAGGAGCAGGACTGAATTGAAAAGGCGGGAAAGGGAACAAGATGAAGGAACATCCAATAGAAAAGCAGAAAGCAACAGCCAATCACCGAAGAGTATAATCAAAACGGACTCAGTGAATAAGCTGAAGAAAAGGGCAAACATATTTGAAAAATTAAAGATAGATTATAATAAATTGAGGATATACTTATATATGAGATTACTATTAAATATATATATATATATATATATATATATATATAGTTATACACACCCTACGCATAAATTTATACATAATTAATATAAAATGTTAATTATATGATAGTGCTGAAAAGGCTTTTCTAGGCTATGGAAAGCATTTTAGAATGAGATTAACAATAACTTCAATATTAATAAAAATAGATAAAATTTTCAAGAAAATCTGATTTAGAGATATTATTGGCATTAAAGGTAATTATATGATAGTGCTGAAAAGGCTTTTCTCGGCTATGGAGAGCGTTTTAGAATGAGGTTAACAATAACGTCAATATTAATAAAAATAGATAAAATTTTCAAGAAAATCTGATTTAGAGATATTATTGGCATTAAAGGTAATTTTAGCAGTTTGAAAATTAAAACTATGGCCGGAATTCCAAGAGTGCCTGGCAACAGAAAATTCAGAGTTCTTTTAAGCAGATTTAGAGATTCTTTTTGATTATCAGAAATAGAAGAACTTGGGATTCCGCCATAGTTTTAATTTTCAAACTGCTAAAATTATCTTTAATGCCAATTGTACCGTTAAATTAGATTTCTTAAAATTGTAGCTATTTTTCTTAATTGTGAAGTTATGGTTGATAATAAATCCTATTCTAAACCGCTCTCTATAGCCTAGAAAACCTTTTTCAGACTAACACTAACATATCATATGATTAACACTTTGTATTAATAATGTATACATATATGTGTATGTGTATGTATAACTACATTGTAAAAAAAAAATTCTGTTAAAAATCGGAAATAGTGCTGGTAATCTAGACTCCAGTACTACTCCCATTTTTTAACGGAAAAAAAATTCCGTAAATTCCAAAAATTGTTCCTTTTTTTTTTTTAATATTTCCTTATGTAAAAATTTTCGTTTGAAAAGTTAAAAGAATTTTTCAAGGACAAACTAACATCTTTGTGATCTTTATTCTTTACTTTTCAAAGACGCATTAACATCAGGGACACATTATATGCATTTAATTTAAACAGCAGTGAAGAAATGTCACTTACCTTCCATGAGGTTCGACCCAGGGACCTCTACTGTCGTAGCTTGCAGTGTCATACCATTACACCAGGATTATACAAACCATTCTTTCAAATATCTTTAGTTATTTCGAAATCATTTCATAAAGTAAAGATAAGATTTTGAGCGCAGGTTTATTTTTGTAGAGAGAATATTTTTCTATTGAATGGATAATTCTAAATGTTTTACAGATTTTCTTTTCATAATCTCGAATATTTAACTTATTAATTTTAGCTTTATATGTATATAAAAATTAAAATTAATATTAAATATTATTTAAAATATTACATGCACGAAAAAATTTATTAAGAGTTTTGTTTCGTTCTTTTTGGAAATGTTTTAAAATTCAATTGTAATATTATTGATATTTATTTATTTTTTTATTTATTTTAAAAAATACCAACATACTGACAGAAAAAACGTGCATTTTAACAAATTATTTTATGACGATCTAATGTAAACTCAATAAAGATAATTACAATGGGTTATAAAAATTAATTTCAGTTATTGATTTTTTATAACTTTTGTAATCGCGAAAATTATAATAATTTCGGTAATATATTTCGATATATTTTTAATTTTATGTGCGAAGTTCTTAATTTGAATAAATTAAAAAATATATATATATTAAAATTAAAAGTAAAATTTTTTTTCTACTTTTTTTTAAAATATCCTACACACTTTAAAAAAATATATATGATATAGATAAATTAAATAGATTATTTTAAAATCATAATCAACTTTCCCTTTCAGCTATTTCACACTTAAAAAGAATTAATAAAATTTAATTTATTTTTTATTATTTTCCTACTATTATAAAAATATGCTAGCTTTTTATTATTAAAACAGTATGAAATAGAGAAATGTTCTAGCAAATTGTTTAAAAAACATCATCTTGGTATAATGTTATTTTCGTGGTAGATGGCACCACTAAACTCTACTGTTTTCGGAAAATTAATGAAACAGTTCCGTGATTTATAGGGATTTGTGATTTCAGAATGTCAAATACGGAAATTCTTCTGTTTTTTCAGAAAAATGAAACTATTCCGTAAAATTTTACGGAAAGTTTGTGTATATTAACGGATATTTTTTACAGTATATATATATATCATATAAAAACTGGTGGAACCAGAGAGAAAAGTAGAACTCGATCTAAAAAAAGTTACATTAAAAATTGGGAAATATTTTCAATCTAAAAATGTGCGTAGAAAAGAAACGGAATCAGAGGATCTGTAATTCTCATGAAATAACCCAAATTTTTGTTAGCTGAAAATGTGGACTGAGCTTTACTGGGGCTTAAAATCAATCAGGGAAAAAAGGGCATTTTTAACTCACCCCGTATTTCAATCATCCATAACCAGTTTAAAAATTTGGGTTCATAACTATATATTACAGGCTGATGTAATGAAGTATAAGAATGGTTTGTTCAGTGCAAAGTGTGGACACCATTCCATTCCAGCGGTTTTGATAGGTGGAAGATCAAAGCTCCAGGTAAACTCAAAACCTTGAACAGATATGATTCAACCGTATACTAAATTTTTGTGTTCAGACATATTTATCTACATCAATTCCTCAACAACCTGATTATATTAATTTTATACATTAATTATTACTTCATGGTTTATATTCATTTAGCGTTGTGGAGCTTAGCTGATTTGAGCAGTGCTGTAATTGGGTGAGAATGCGTGGGAACCCCGTTCCCAGAAATATTTAATTTGTTACTCTTAAAAGAAAAAAAATAGTGCGTTTGAACTCAAATCTTTTTCCCCCCTTAAATTTCAAGTGAAATTAACACTGGAAATGAGACAGGAGAGCTAAATCCTTTTCTTTAGAGCGAAAACTATATCCATTTTAACGCTTAAATGAAAAGAAAAATAATAATAACATTCAGTTTTATCAGTAATATTATGATCGATGTGAAAAATTCATTCCTTATAGAAAGAGCCAGTCACTTATATTCAAGAATTTTGTCCTGAACCATATGGGAAATCTTGGCTGCTGCAAGGAAGAACATTAGCAGACGAGATAGCTTGTAAATAGCGAGCATTGAAAACACCTTCACATTATCGATTTTTATAAAAAATTCTACGATACCAGAGCCAGTAAACAATATGGATTTATTTCTGTTACCTCAGTTACATTTGATTCATTAAGAAAAAAATGTCACTATGCTATTGATAAAAAAATTGCATTTAAATAAACGCTACAAAAATATATTCCTATAAAAACTAGAATATAATAACTATAACTATATAATAAATATAATTAAAAAGAGTAGGGTTTTAGCTAAATGAATTTTTAAAAATTGGCTTTTGGCGTATCAAAAATCCGGTAGCATGAACATATATTCTATGAAAAGGAAAGTTTCCACAAATATTTTTTTTCTAACTACAGCACTGGATTTGAGACAACATAACAATATATTTTATTGACTACTTTCTTCAGTAATCATTTTGAGTTTATAATAGTATAATTCTGAATATAAGGCACCAGTAAACTAAGTCCACATTTTTAGCTAATGAAAATTTGGGTTATTTCATGAGATTTACAGATCATCTGATTCCGTTTATTTTCTATGCACATTTTTAGATTGAAAATATTTCCCAATTTTTAATGTAACATTTTTTTTAGATCAAGCTCTACTTTTCTCTTTGGTTCCACCAGTTTTTTATATGATTTCAAGGTTATTCAGATCCTTTCATGAACTTAATCAATCACCTTCAACTAACAAATCTAAACTATTTTTAGTGTTAGTTTAAAGTTACTTTTAGACATATTAGTTTGGCGAAATATCAGAAATAACGCCAAATTGTTTCAATTTTGGCGAGTAATTTTGTGCGCCAGATTTGGCGATATATCGCCAAGTTGGCGAAAAACTTGGCGACAGAACCGTTTTCTCTCAGATGGTAGTCCCACTGCATTTTCTCAGTATCTATGAAAATTTTCTTATGACCATAGGTATCTACAGAGATTTTTATAGCTTTATTTTTAAATCGTTATTTTTATAAATGTAGAATAATTTTTTTTTCTAAATAATCCCTTTTTAATTGAAATATCTGCATTGAAGTAACTGTTTTGACATCGAAAACACTCAAATAAAGATGCTATGTTTTTTTAACACATATTTAATTACAGTTTATATATATGTTTTTGAAAAATATGTATTTTCTGTTTCGAATGACGTCAATTTCAAAAATATATCAGGAGAATCAGAATTTTTATTGATCTATAAACAAAAGAACACGTATTATCATTTCTTTTTTAAATTATTGAACTGTTTTTTAGTTGGTGGGAACTCGAAAGAAATAATTGAATTAACAATTAAAAAGGAAAGATTTGTATAATGTTAAAGTATAAAAGGTATAGCATTATATAAATTTTAAATGGGTGCCATTTCTTTAATATTGGATATTTTTTGACAGGACTTTTGAAAAGCACATACCTAAATTAAAAGCTTTCGAACAAACTATTACACGTCGCTGAATGTTTCCTGGTTCGGGTTATAATTGAGTTGTTTGTCTTTTTTTCTTGCTTCACGACAAAAAAAAAAAAAATAAATAAATAAAATAAAATAAAAAAAAAAAGGTAAAAACAAAGGTTCTGGATCTCCATCACCGATCGGTAGATCTGGATGAAATTTGATAAACTTTGAGGTCTAGAGTAGGACGCTTCGCATTTTAAATTTCGTCGCGACCCGATGATTGGGTCCAAAGTTATTAAGAGACAAACTATGGACTTTAACATTAGAGATGCGACTGAGCTCTACTATACAGCACTATCGTGCTGTATGATATATATATATTTTTATATGGTGCTCCCGTATATGTGTATATCATCATTTTGTTATAATCTATTTTTTATTTATTTTTAGTCTATTCTTTAATACATGTTGTTCCTTTTTTCCCCTTGTTTGCTGTATCCATTTTAAGTATACCCTTCCTTGATTGTCTGTTTTCTTCTGCTTTCCTATTATATTGGCTGTTCCTTCAGCTTGTCTCCATTCCCGCCTTTTAAACTCAGTCGTGCCGCTGCTTTCATAGTAGATGCATGTCTTCTTTGAGGCTGTTATTTCGAAAGGCCTGGCGAATTCAAGTATTTTTAGGTGTGTTTAAGAAGTGTTTATCTCTTCATATTGTTCAGTTTCCTTTTATTTCCTTTGAATGTTAGTCTGTTACTAAAGGTGATTTGCAACGTTTTATATTATTGTTTTCATAAAAATACTATATTAAATTACACAAGGGAATATTCAAGACTTTTATTTATTTATTTATTTATTTATTCACTTATTAAAAAATGTGTACCGAAAATCTTTTTAAGAAAGAAATCTGCTTTCTTCAGTTATTAAAATCTTATAACATTCATCTGATTATTGTTTTTTATGAAATGAAAGATAGTCGCTGTATAGTAACCACATTTTATTTTAGTTGATATAATGCTATTTTTTAGGAAACATTAATATGTTGTTATAAATAACAATCCCATCTCTCTTTTTAATCTCATTTCATTTAAACGTTTTCCTTGACGTTTATTAAAATTTTTCTTCAGCAGAGTAAAAAAAAAAGAAAAGAAAATTTAAGAATGATCAGAAATTGAGATGCATTTTTTCATTAGTTTATTTTTATGCTGTATTTCGCGTTATATAAACTGTCAATATTTAAAAAAGTATGAAAGTATGTTTTATTAAATACTTAATGGGTTTTTTCACAAAATCAGTTTAGTGAAAATTGCGGGTAAATTAAAAAACATCAAGTAAGATAAATTAAAATATTACTCAAAATATCAAAATTTTTAATATATTATTATAGTAAATGTATTTCAGATGAAGTCTTTTTTTTTATCATATTGTTGCAGATTTGTGGGAGTCTATTGTATTTGTAATAGCAATTTTTTGCAATATAACTAAAACTTAATTGTAAATACAAATTAATTATTATTAATTATAGTTAGTTAATAATAATTAACTATAGTTAGTTAGTCCTAATACTTAGTTATTATTAATTATTGAAAAATTCTTACAGCATTATAGCCAAAACTGCCTTCATACCATTATTTAACGGAATTTTTGCGTTTAAATGTGCGTAACTACAAAGTGTACGAGATAACTACGAGACATAGTAACTGCTAAGAAGCCCCGGGCCTGGCAAAGAAAATAATTTTTCCCCACATAATATCTCAGAAAGGCTAATACATTTATCATATCAGTGTTCTAATTTACCTAAATCCTCTGTATAAAGTAATTTGTCGAGATCCTCAAAATAACTGTTTGTTGCATCAATAACACCGTCTCTACTCTGAAATTTTCGTCCCCCCAGAAATGTTTTGAGGTTAGGGATGAGGTGGCAATCACTGAGTACTAAATTTATAGAAAAAGGTGGTTAATCAACCAATTCGAACCTTAATTCGTAGATTTTTCTCATTGCGATGACTGATCGATATGCTGTAGCATTGTCATGGTGAAACAAGACATTTTTTTCGCGAAATGTGGTCGTTCTTTACCTCGTTGCAGTAAATTTGGATAGTACTTACATGTGATAATTTTACCTTTTTCTAAGTAATCAATAAAAATAATTTCCTTTGTGTCCCAGAAAACCTTCTCCATAATCTTATTTGAAGACAAAGTTGGCTTTTTTTTTTTTGGAGTTTGTTTATCTTACATAATCCATTGATTTGATTGTAATTTGCTTTAAGAGGTGTAGTGGCGAATCCAAATTTCATCCATGCTTATAAGGCGCCTCAAAAATTCTGGGCCAGTTTGGCTCAGTTTTGCTTTGTCCAGCTCGCTGAGTTTTTGCACTGAAGAAGAATCTCGATAGTAGATTCGAAACAGCTGTTTGCTCCCTTTTTAAACTTTATTTGTGCATTTTTAATCGTTGGTTTTCTATCTTCAACATTTTTGCACAAAGGCTTTATTTGCTATTTTAATACACATCCATTTGTTACTTTTATATCCTTAGGTATCGCGAACAACTTTAATCTGCGATCTTCCAGGACTATTTGTTGAATTTTTTCAACAATTTCAGGAGTTGTCACTACCACAGGGCGCCAAAGCGGGGCTCAACACACGTTCTCGTTCGTCTCATTTTAAACTCTGCAACCTATTTTTTAGCCATTGAATATCGAGGCGCAAAGACATACATTGTACTATCCATTTCCTCTTTGTTTAGTTTGTACATTAAACCCTTCAAATGGAAATAATTAATTACTGCTCGATTTTCAAAATCATGTATATTTGAAAAATCTCTAAAATAGTCTTGACCTCCTTTCAAAAATTCTTTTTTATTACTTGCCTAAGTCGTAACACCACTCGATAGTCCAAATTTCGCCATCCTAACTTAAGTTGTTTCAGCTCTGCGTTGAAGAGTGACTATGTCAATCAGTATGGTATCCCTCTCTTTAATATAAAAGTATTGATTAACATTATTTAAATTTCGCCCAAATATAGAGGAAATATTTTGTGCCTTTACCGGCCAAGATATAGTGAAGATATGATCAGTATAATTAATATTTCATCAATGTGGCTCTATTACTAGGGATACATAACTGAGTTTCTAACTATTAATAGCATTTAAAAATATCATACTAATTAACACAAGTGACAGTTTTTAAGAGTCTTTTTTAATTAATGCTTTAAAATAAGGTAGCCTGGGATAATAACGCCAAGTGCTAATATTATGCGTAATTATGAAGGAATCCGAGAGGTGGCACATACGAGTTCTCAGTTAAAGGACTCTGAGTTATCTAAATCATGAACAACCGCCAAAAGTTGATTTCTTAGAATTGTTGGCATTATAGATAGAAGAAGCACGTAAAAGTAAACGACTGATCTAAAATTTGCGCAATAAGATCGGCGAAAGGAAGATTTTGAATTTATTAGGAAATACTTTATTTATTCTGTTATACAAATTTGTACTGTTTCGCATTCACTTTCAAAAATTTTTGAGAGGCAATTTTGAATAAGTTTGCGATGCAGTTTGCAGTTTAAAATATACTGCACAATAAGTATACGCGGATAATAACGCTATCGTTATTACGCTATTATCGTTATTACGGAGTAATTACGCTAACGTTAGCGTAATTAATCCGAATGATTCTTTTCAGTGCTAGAATTGCATCCGAAGAACTTTTATTTTTATTTTATTCACTAAAAATTATCATTGTCATTGTGGAAAACCAAAAAGGATAATGAAAAATTCATATGTCCTAAGTGCTGCTAATTTTTTAATGGTCAGATGAATGATAAGTAAAATGATGATTACTGCATCTTGGTATTGCAATTAACGGTGAGTAAGAGAAATTTGTCAATTTCTAGGACTGTAGAGTTTATATCTCCAGAATGGGACAATTTCTATGCCATCATTCCATCTTATTTTATAGTTTTGTTTTCATGGCGTTATCACCCACATAAAAAGATAATAATGCCAAATATCATTGATCAAGAAATCATGCTGTTGCATTTTATGATTATATATCTGCTAAAATATGCTTTCTTGCATACATAGTCAATATGTTGCTGTATCAAATCCCATATTTGTTTGAAAGAAAACTATAAAACTATGCCGTAAAAATTGATAGAACATTAACGTGGCTTTATTATCTCAGATGACCTCATATAAAAGTTGAAGTCTCCTTAGTAAAAGTAACTGACTTCTTCAATTACTAAAATTCCATCTGATTTTTATTTATAGAAACTAAAAATTGTTACTGGTCTTAACTGTACTTAATTTACTCTGTATGATGCTTATTTTTTACTATGAATTTTTTTTCAAACAATACTATAGATGTTTTTTCTTCTTTTATTCAAACCTTTTGCTTGACATTTATTAAAATTTTCCTCCAGTGAAGTTTTCTTTTTTGACTATTAAAAAAAGAGCGAATTTAATAAAATCTTAAAAATATCTTTTCTCCATATTTTGTCCTCTATTCCGTATTGTATAGTCTGTCACCGCTTGTGAAAGTTTTAAAAAATAATAGTTTAATAAATATCAAATGAATTTTTAAACAGAAAATATAAATCAAAAGCTGAGAATTAAAAACGCCAAACAGTGAAAACTAAAATATTATTTCAGCTGATTACAAACGTTTCTGCCGTATTTCGTAGATGGCAGAAACTTGCAGTTTTGACTGTGCTGATGTTTCTTTTATATCCATATCCTAAACTGACAGTTATATACTTATGTCGTGATTGAACAAAACGTTAAAAAAAGTTTTTCAAATTAATTTATGTGCAGGGTTAGTATTCAAAATGGAAAATGAAAATTACATTTTCATCATGTAATGTTATATGAGTTTAAAAGTGAATTAAATGTTGAACGTGTTACAAAAAATATTCGTTTAATTGGATAATGCTTCCTCTCTTAGGGCTCTTAAAAATTGGTTTTGTTCGAATTAGAAATGGTGATTTTAATCTAAACAACAAAACTCTCTCTAAGCGTCCTTCAGGCAATGATAATGACTTAATCCGTGATTCTGGTGAATAATAATTCACAGATTATTCTGTAGAGATTGCTAAAATACTGAATGTTCATAATTTGAATCGTATTTACTTCGAAACTCGATGCATCTAAAATCGGCCAGGAACTTTTACAACAACCCAATACAAGTGACTTCAAAATTGACCTAGAATGGAAAATGTACGTATTTATTTGAAATAAAATTTTTTAATCTGATTTTACAATTTTTTAAAACAATATTTTAATTAAAATTGCAATATTGCAACATTAGTAAAAACAACATTGATTTTATTAGGACCCGATGTTGCGAAAATATTGCATGAATTTCCAATAAATACGTGAATTACAAAGATTCTTTAAATATTAGCTTTATAATCTTAATATTGTCTATTAATCGACACAAAAATAGTAATTTTGCATTGGCGATATTTGAACATTAAAAATGCAGCAAAAATATTAGTTATATACATGAAATAATATCAAAGAAATTACGAAATATTTTTTTCGCCATTAGTTCAATCTTAATAAAATTGAGACTTCCTAATATTGGGCCAACATTTTGTGTCAGTCTCACCAAGATGTATGCACGATATAACTATTGTGAAGTATGAATTGGAAGTGTATTAATGAAAGCACAAATTAAAGATTGGTAGTATTGATATATATTGACAAACCTAAACAGCTAAATATTGAAGGAACATTTTGTGATAACATAGATTAAAATATTGGCAAGATATAACCAATATAATCAATATTTATACAATGTTGTTTTATTCGTAGTCATATACAGCAGCATTTTACATCAATGCTGTCATTAAAATATTATATTATGTACACAGGGGGGGAAAGGTCTTTCTTTCTTTTTCCTTTTTCTTTCTTTTTTTCTGAAATTTAAAAAAATGAATGGTTAAAATCTTTTTACAAAAATAAACTATTGTTCTTTTTTTAATGTGGATTATAACTCGACACTCATCCCGTTTTTAGGTGCGTTCGTAATTATGTAAATACGTAGCACCTATTGTTGTCGCTCAGTCCGTCCGTCTGTCTGTCTGTCTGTCTGTCCGTCTGTCTGTCTGTCTGTCTGTCCGTCCGCATATAACAACACAAAAACTACCCAACTGAATCGTTTGAAATTTAAAATACATAATTTTTACATAATTTTGTCGAGTCATTTCAAATTTTATGAAAATCGGATGGATAGATCAATTACAGGGACAATCAAAAGAATTCCGTTACATTACGGTCAATGGGGAAAAAAGTTTCAATTGCATTTTAATCGTTTGAAATTTAAAACTTATATTTATTACATAATGTTGTCGAGTGATTTCAAATTTTATGAAAATCGTATAGATAGATCAATTACAGGGACAATCAAAAGGATTCCGTTACATTACGGTCAATGGGGAAAAAAGTTTAAAATGCATTATAATTGCTTGAAATTTAAAACGTATATTTATTACATAATTTTGTCGAGTGATTTCAAATTTTATGAAAATCGTATAGATAGATCAATTACAGGGACAATCAAAAGGATTCCGTTACATTACGGTCAATGGGGAAAAAAGTTTCAAATACATTTTAATCGTTTGAAATTTAAAACGTATATTTATTACATAATTTTGTCGAGTGATTTCAAATTTTATGAAAATCTCATGGATAGATCAATTACAGGGGCAATCAAAAGTATTCCGTTACATTACGGTCAATGGGGAAAAAAGTTTCAAATGCATTTTAATGGTGTTCCACTTATTTGAATATAACAGAATTGACATGAATCTATGAAATATGCACTTAAAATACATTTTGCACAATCTGTGATGCAAAAAATATTTATTATTAAATTACAGGGCCACACAAATGTATTCCACTAAATAATGTTATACGTTGAAACATTGTTTCGGGGGGGGGGGGGGTGTTTTAATTATATTAAACTACTTCACATTTTATGAATAAGATATACGTTAATGAAGTATAATAAAAATTACTCCCTGCATATTTACAGAAACACAAAGATTTCGACCACTATACTGTATCCAAAGTACGCTCTACTATATAAGCAAGATCTGAATATTTTAAAACTTCGTTATCAACGAACGCACCTCATTTGCTACGCTTTACGTGCAATTTCCAACTTGTTTTTTTCTTTTTTACGAAATGAAAAAAAAATGCTTAAATAAGTTAAAAGTTTTAATAAATTAAAACCAATTTATAAATAGAGAAGTTTCAGTCAAAGTGTTGAAAAATAAATACATTAAATAGGTAAAATTCAAATATCATCCAAGTACCATAAAAATTTCCATAGAATGTTAAGTAAGAATATTTATTTGAGAGAATGTTCTCATTCTATCATACCATTTTAAGAAATATTACTAATTATTTTAAAAACAACATTACTCTATTAAAAAATCAGTATTGGTCTTATTGGAATCTCAAATTGAGTTAATATTGGATGCATTACCAATGCACATGTGATTTATCAATATTGGCTAAATATCGGCTTTCAATGAATTGCTTCATTTTAAAAATATTGGCTTTATATTGAAAATATTAATGCGTAATTTTGTGGTCGTAATTTGTGCTGTATTATCATGATTAATCATATTAAGGCATCCTGAGGTAATAACGCCAAGTTAAAATTTTGCTAATTTTCTCGGTTTAGCTTTAGATTGTATTTTTTAATCTGATTTGATACAATTCATTAACTATCTATATAAAAAATAAAACAGATATGTATTTATAAAATGTAATGGCGTAATTTCTATTTGGCATTATTATCCAATGCCACGCAAATAAATCTATAAAATAATATGGAAGAATTCTATGTAGATTACCAAATCTAAAAATACAAACTCTACAGTAATAGAAATTGATAAACTGCATTTTAACCGATTGAAACTGTTCACTTTTCTTGTAAAAGTGTAATAAAAAAAAACGAGGAGGGGGGGGGGTCAAAAGAATGTCTGACACAGAGCTTTCTTTTGCTTAAAAAAGACTTTTAAAATAGAATTTTTAGTAACATCGCACGGTTTTAACTATGTTTTTCTAAATCAGTATTTATGTTTCCAAGTATGCATTCTATACAAGAGAAAAAATTCAATTTTTTGTGAAGGTTAAACAAAAAGAAGAGGGGGGAACTTCAACAGATTATAACACCCTGAGTTTATATTTGCTTAAAATGTTCCGCTTAAATATAATTATAAAAAATATTTTAAGATTTTAACAATTTTTAATGTAATATTCTTATTATGTGAAATTTTATAATAACTATAGTTATGTGTAATAAATATCTTTGTTAACACTGTTATAGAATTCTTGTAAATCCTTTTTAACCCGTAAAATCCACACTAATGAGGATTTAAGCAAACCTAAAGTTAAAATGTCGGTGTTATGTAAAAATGCTTTAATAAATTTGTATTTTTAATTAATTAAATAAGACTTTTGTAAAAAATCAATATACCTGTGAAATCCCTTATCAAATTTTATACATGATTCATGTAGTTATACTATTTTATCTATGTTAGGCAATTTCTATATTAGCAATAAAATCAAACTTTAACTGTTGGTAACAATCTCACTAAACGCTGTTTTTTTTTCCAAATTTGTAACAATTTTTCACTGGACTTTTCAAATTTTTAACTGCAAAATAACTTGTATTTTTCATTTTAACTATAGCTACAACTAAAATTCTCTTTCGTTTGGAGCCCTCGTACTATTTTTAGAAATATTTGAATAAGTTAAATTTAATTAGAAATAATCCTGTAAAAAAAGTTTAGTGCAGAAACAATACTCTGTGAATTTTAATCATTGATCGTCTTTTACACTTTTAATTAATACTACCGTTCTCATAAACCACTGCTTTTTTCAATTTTCATAGTTTAACAAGTAATTTTCATTTTAACTACAAACACTATTGAAATTTGTTTTATTTGGAATTTTAATTGAAACTTTGAATTTTTTAACTCAATAGAATAATCAAGTTGGCATTTTATAGAAACCTGGTTTTTGAAAATGTTGGAATCGGAATGTCGAAAGCATTTTGATGTAGTTTTATTTATAAGAGTTTACAATTGTTTTTACATTAGTATTAAACAAAAAAAAAAAAAAAAAAAAAAAAAAAAAAAAAAAAAAAAAAAAGTTTGGTTTTGGGTATTGGACCGACGTTAATCTAACCATATCAGCAATAATGCTGTCTCATACCTGAAATGAAAAATAAACCCCTTTCGGATGCAATTCCGCCAAAGAATCAATCTGGATAATGACGCCATTCCTTGGCATTAAAACATCAGTATATTGCGCAGTACATTTTAAACTACAAATTATCTCGCGAAGACATCCATAATCTTCCACAACATTTTCAAAGTATATGAAATGCACTGCATCATATTTATGTAATAAACAAAGTTTTTCCTGATAAATATATAGTCTTCATATCACGTAAGATTTTAGTAAGATTAGATTATATTCACGAATATTACTAGATTAGATTCACGTAAGAGTTTCAAATTTTAGATCAATTTTAGTTGCTTCTAAAAGATATAAGGCCTATAAATGGAACAAATTAACTTTAAACCGTTGGTTCTGTTTTATATAACTCAGAGACCTTCTGCGCAAAGCCCATATGTTTTTTTTACAAGGTTATTGTATGCGTAATATTAGCAATTTACGTTATTACCCAACCTGGTGTTATTACACCAGAACACTTTATTAGATTTCCATATTATACGGAATAAAATCATTTTTTTTCAGTACTGCTTTATAATATTTTTGGATATAATTTCTCATAATTTTTCAATTTTTTGGAAAATAAGTAAACAAATAATAATATATTTATTACTTAAAGAATAATACTATATTTATTTACATAAAATATTCTTTTGGAAATAAGTTTTTTTCCTAAATTAAAAAAATGACTTACAAAAACATTTTTATTAAAATAAACTATCTTTTTTAGCTATAAAAACTCTTTATTATTTATCTACTTCTTATCTATAAATGAAAAACTATTGTTGGTAATTTCTGTCTTTTATTTTACTTCATATAATGGTAATATTTACAGTGAATACTTTTAGGAAATATTAATATATTCTTATAAATAACGAATGCATATTTTTTCCTTGTTTCATTCAAACGTTTTCCTTGACATTTATTAAAAAAAATTTCTTCGGCAAAATTTTCATTATTAATAAAAATAAAAAAAGTTGAAAAATCAAGAAACTTTTTTCATTTCTTCATTTTTTGGGTTTTACTTTGCTTGCAAGAATCTGTCGCTCTTTATGAAAATTTTTAGAAATAAAAACTTATTAAATATAAATATATATATTTTTTAAATTCAACATTTCAATCAAAAAATGGAAGATAAATTTGTTTTTTATTTAAAAAATTTTCGAAACCCGGTAGCGTAGTGGTTAGTGCATCTGTCTACCGCTGAAGGTCCAGGGTTCGACTGCTAAATGACCAGTAAAGTCCAGTAAATCTTTCATCTCTTAAAAGACTCATAAAAACAATACGATGTTTGCTTACAAACTAAGAGCAGGGGGTCCAAGGAATGGGCTGATTATTTATTCAGGAGATATGTTCAGAAAAAAAAGATAAACTGTAATTTTTACAGGAAAAACTGCATCAAAGAAAAACATTTTTTATTCCCCTATATGCCGGAAAACGTGTTCTCTGCATGCAATTTAAAACAAGAAAAATGTCAAGTCAAGTATTCTTTTCAATCAGAACACAATCTTTTCAAAATATTCAAAGATTAAAACTTCTATACAACATTTTTACAGTTTACCTAATAAAAATTCCTTTACCGCCTAATTCTACCGATGTTTGTTTAAAGGAAATTTAATTTTGAAATAAGGATCTTATTCGCTGGGCAAACTGTACATGACTCATGGAAAAAATTTTTAACATCTTGGGGTTTAGAATAGATACTATTATATTCTCATCTTTATTGTATGAAAAGCTATATTGTGAGAAAGGAAATGCGTTAACATTATTCGTCTTGCTTCGAAACTTTAATACAACATCGAGTAGGATAATGAAAAACGAAGTAGTGAAGAAAAAGATAACCTTCTGTGATGAAAATGTGGTCAATGAACAACCGGGAAGAAAAGTACAGTTTAATCTTCTGTGATTTAACCATTGGAAACCGCCTCTGATTTTATAGGGGAGTACTGCATGTTTTGGGGGAAGGCGGAAGCTGAACGAGAGAAGTGAATAAACAAATTAATAAACTTGAGTTGTGTATTTGGGGTGAAAAGTGAGTTTTTGGTGGGGGGGGGCAGTATTAACTTTTGTGCTGAAAAATGTAAGTGCGAATGCAACCAGAATTCAATCTTTTAAAAATATTTCTGTTCGACAATTTTGTATAACATTTTTAAAGCTTACCTAATAATCAAACCGTTTATCGTGTAATTCTATCAAACTTCTCAGAATTTTCATTTTGAAATGAGGGTGTTATTTGCTGAAAACCCTACATGTAGAAAGTGTTAGAAGTGTAAATATATTAAATAAAGAAAATAAAATTAATTAACAGTAATATTCATTCGGCACACGTCCATTAAACAGAGTGCCCATTGTCGGAGATCTGACAGCCATGATCGTTAATATATCGTACCGCTGCAGGTTGAGTTTTTATTAGCATTTTCCATATTAAATATATTTCATTTAATCAAAGTATAAATATAGAAGAGTTCAGCAAGTAAACACACCTTTCTTAATAATCAGAAACCCAACTAGCGCTTTATCGCATCAATTTAAGCAACATATACATAAATAATGAAAAAAATCTTTCATTTTATTTTAATAACGTTTAAAAATATTTCTTATTAATATATGATAACTGTATTTAACAGAATGTTCTGCAACACATTATGGTTGCAAAATCTAAAACTGTACAAACAAAATCATTTAAATGTGTTTTCCTATCATGTATTTTAAATATATACAGGGTGTTTCGCTACCAGACCGACAAACTTCTAGGGGTGATAGTAGACATAAAGACAAACATTATTAAATAGGAAACCATGGGGCGCAAACGTCTTCTGTAGGAGCTAGGGGCCATTAAAGTTTAGGGTCCAAAAATTCAAACGTTGATAAAAATTAGAAAAAAGGGTCGATTTGTTTGCGGTTTTCTCTAAAATCATTCTTTATATCAATATTTTTTATTTTTTTAATTTTAAAGGTTAAGTTCAAAAATTGTCGGAAGAGGGCGCTTTAGACTTTAGAGTAACGAACAAATACTTTTTGCCGTTCTTTTGTGCATGGGATTGAAATTATTCTAAAGTTTAGACTTTAACTTAAATTTTAAGCCCAAAATCAGAAACATGGGGATCGGTTAACTAACGAAAATTTAACTGTGAACCGAGGGGGAGATTTTAGACGCTCATAAACATTGGACAAACTAATCGATTTATTTGCGGTTTGCGTGTAGGTCATTCCCTTGGTAATTATTTTATTCAAAATGACGTACAACTGTGGTGTCCTCATTTTTTCATAGAGGGCGCTTCCGACATATCTCCGATATTTGAATGACATTACTCCTGGGTGTTTTACTACCAGACTATCATGCTTCCAGGAAGTGTTAGGGATACAAAAGCGACTCGGAATCACATAGGAATGTAACGTAGAAAATGTCTTTTTTGCGAGCTATGGTTTAAGGAAGCAGAGAAAAAAACAACAGAAACAAGCAGAGAAACAGAAACACGTTAATATGACATAAAACAGTTCGTTTAAAGGTTTTACTAGAAAAGATGTTCGAAATTACGACCAGAAGTAATTCGACATGCTTGACAGCGGCATCGCATGTAACTCCTCACGCTTTGAAAGATTCCTGGAATCTTTGATACGTTTTCGGAAGCTACAGAAATACGAACTGCTAAGTCTTTAATTGATGGTACGGGATTCTCAACACCCAACTTTTCATGTGACCCCAGCAGAAGGAGCTCATACTTGATAGGTCCGGTGATCTGGCAGGCCAATAAACCGGGCCACCACGACCTATTCACCGCTGTCCATATGTTACGTTGAGGTATCGATGAACATCATTGGTAAAATGTGGAAGAGCCCGATCATGCTAGAACCACACAGAGCTGGGCAACGAGAGAGAAACTTTCACGCGCATTACCGTTCAGCTCCATCTATCGCAAAAAATCGCAGCGCCATCTACCGTCGCTGTCAATCTTGCCGGACTTTTTCTGGTCGTAATTTCGAACATCTTTTCTAGTAAAACCTTTAAACAAACTGTTTTATGGCATATTAACGTGTTTCTGTTTCTCTGCTTGTTTCTGTTGTTTTTTCTCTGCTTCCTTAAACCATAACTCGCAAAAAAGACATTTTAAACGTTACATTCCTATGTGATTCCGAGTCGCTTTTGCATCTCTAACACTTCCTGGAAGTGTGATAGTCTGGTAGTAAAACACCCAGGAGTAATGCCATTGAAATATCGGAGATATGTCGGAAGCGCCCTCTATGAAAAAATGAGGACACCACAGCTGTGTGTCATTTTGAATAAAATAATTACCAAGGGAATGACCTACACTCAAACCGCAACAAAATCGATTAGTTTGTCCAATGTTTATGAGCGTTTAAAATCTCCCCCTCGGTTCACAGTTAAATTTTCGTTAGTTAACCGATCCCCATGTTTCCGATTTTGGGCTTAAAATTTAAGTTAAAGTCTAAACTTAAGAATAATTTCAATCTCATGCACAAAAGAACGGCAAAAAGTATTTGTTCGTTACTCTAAAGTCTAAAGCGCCCTCTACCGACAATTTTTGAACTTAATCTTTAAAATTAAAAAAATAAAAAATCGTGATATAAAGAATGATTTTAGAGAAAACAGCAAACAAATCGACCTTTTTTTCTAATTTTTATCAGCGTTTGAATTTTTGGACCCTAAACTTTAATGGCCCCTAGCTCCTACAGAAGACGTTTGCGCCCCATTGTTTCCTATTTAATAATGTTTGTCTTTATGTCTACTATCACCCCTAGAAGTTTGTCGGTCTGGTAGCGAAACACCCTGTATATATATGAGTACCTAATGTCTTTTTAATTAAATAAAGTATCTTATTCAGTTATTAAAACTCCTTTTTTAGAAGTATAAAACTGCCATTGTTAATAAACATTTTTTATTTTACGTGATATGATGCTAATTTTTTATGGTGAAGTTTTTTTAGGAAGCATTAAGATTTTCATATAAATAACGATTACACTTTTTTGTCTTATTTCATACAAACGTTTCTCTTGACATTTATTAAAAGTTTCTCCATAGCAAAAATTTCATTATTGATGATTTGAAAAAAAAAAAAAAAAAAAAAAGACAAAAATTTTGAAAGCTTAAAAATTGAAAGGCATTTTTCATTACTTCATTTTTTGTGCTTTATTCCGTGTGATAATATCTGTCGCTGTTTATGAAAGTTTTCAAGATAAGTTATTTATTAAATATCAAACGTATTTTTGAAACGATACATTTTAGTAAAAAAGTGTGAGGTAAAATTTAAAATACCTAACGAGGGAAAGTAAAATAATATCTAAATTAGATAAAAATGTACAATAAGAATGTGCGTTTTGAGTGTGTTATAAAAAATTGCGAATATATATCTAAAAATAATCTATAACACAATTTTTTAACAGCTCTTCATGATTTAAGAAAATAAAATTTTGGAAAACATACTTTCTACCATTCCGAACAAGTCGGAAATTACATGTCAGACGTTACAGATGTGGTAAGTTCGTACTATAACAATTTTTTTTAAATATACAATTCTTCGAATACAGTATCCGAAATCTCTTGTGCGTCCCTTTAAATACTAAATGTTTTCTATTAAGCACTAATTAACTTGTAGAAAACCTCAGCAACGTATTCCAATGTTATAAAATGTGAAATATTTTAATATAAATTAAAACGCACCTCAAACAATGTTTTCCCTTTTACCATTATGTAATAGATTACTTTTGTGTGACCAAGTATATTAATAAAAATGTTCTTTCCGCTACAGATTGTACAGAATGTATATTTTAGTATATAGTGCATAGATGAATATGAATCATATTATGTTCGAAAGAGTGTAACGTCATAAAAACGTACATGAAGCTTTTTTCCCCATTGACCACAATGTTATGGAATACATTTGATTGTGCCTGTAATTGAACTATAAATCCGATTTTCATAAAATTTAAAATGACTCGACAAAATTATATAATATTTATATATCTTAAATTTCAAACAAATCTGTTGTGAGTTTTTTGTGTTTTGACATGCGGACAGACGACGGACAGATTAAACGGCGATTATAGGTACTACGAATTTGAATAATTACGAACGCACATACAAACATTTCTTTATCCTCCGAAACCTTAGAAAACAGCATGTTTTACAGATGTAAAGAAAATTTTCTGAAACAAATTTTTTTAAAGCCAGTAATTTAAAAAAACTCTGAGTGGTATTTCTGTTTTTTTATTGGGCTGTCTGAACACGAAATATCATTTTATTGATTCTATCAATTCTCAATTAAAGATATGCAATGAGGAGTCCATAACAAAAATTTGAATTTCTAATAGTATAGAAAATTTCTGAGTTACAAAATTGTAAGTTATTTGAGAAGAGTGAGAACTGCTTGGTGCGATAGGTAAGTAAATGCTATTCCTTGAAAAACACAGGGATGCCTTCTTCAGGATAGTCCATAAAAATCTGTAAGCGTCTTTATGATTTCTCATTAAAAAAGAAAATTATCTGTAGTATTAAAGATTTAAATATATATTTCAAACAATAAACATATTTTAAATCCATAAATATTTCAATTTTACTTGGTTTTCCGATTTCCACTTTTTGAAAAAATTAAATGTCCTAAAGATTCAGTGAAGACTGATAAAAGTACACACAGAAATTTGAATTTCTAGATATTAGATCTTTTTCATTCCATAATTGTAAATTATTTTAGAAAAATTAGAACTGGTTAATTTTATTTGTAAGTAGATTTTATATCTGAAAAACACAGATCCTCCATGATAGTCAACAGTAAATACAGGTCGAAAAATCTATCAGAATTTTTACAAATTCCCATTATTAAATGAAATATTTAATCAGGGAATTTTTAAATATATGATTTGATATAACTGTTATCTAGACTGCATACTGTCACGTTACTTTCTCTTTTGCATTCAAATCGAATTGTGTTTTAATCAAAATTCATAACTGAAACAATTACGTTTTAAATATGATTTGATTCTTTATAAAATTCCAGAAGGGGTACATTTGGCATCATACCAAAATTGAAAATATATACAAAGCAATCTGATATAAAAGATCATGTAAATATAACTCTGTTTCAAAAAGAACGCAATCAGCATGGCAACCTAGAATCATAAACTAAAGTGGGATAATCCTGAAATAGTTACGCATAATGGGATTTGCTAGAATGCAGAAAATGTTTATTATATATTTAAGTTTTGATGTAACTTTCATAAAATTTTATATCTTTGGACAAAGTTCTACAAAGATTAGATACATTATAATTCAAGCCATTCGGTTGGATAGCTTGTACATTATTATACGCGGACAGACAGACAGACAGATGGATAAACAAGACAACGACTATAGGTGCTACGCATTTATGTTATTACAAATGACTTAAAAACTTTTTAATTACACCTTCACATGCATATTTATTTTTTTAACCTTTTCACTCGAAAGGTGACTCTCACTCATCAGTAGTGTTTTCAAGTGTCCCACGCAAATCGGGACACCAAACGCTTTAGACACATCTTACAATTTATATCGGCATCTTTTATCTCAGATTATACGGCTATTAGATAAGGAGAAGAAAGTTAGTTTAAAATACTGTTTGGAAAACATTTGGAGCACACATTCATGTGGAACATTAGTGGTCAGTGAGATTCATCTCTCAAGTGCAAAGTATTTATTTAACTTTGGCATTAGTAGTTATTTTCGTATTAAAATACAGATCAGTATTCGATTTGAAAAACACATAATAATTTTGATAAAAAGAAAACCGAAACTTTGCGAAGAACAGTAAAATGTTAGAACTTATGAGTTATTTGATTGAAGTTTCTTAACATATTTGAAATTCAAGGTATAATAAATACATTATAATTTTTTTTTAATTCTAAAACATTTATATAAATGATTGCGTTAGGTTGATGTATCGCCATAAATTTGATAAGTTTTGACAAACGTCTGTCAAAGTTCGAAAGCTTACAATTTTCATAAAATAATATTTCTAAGTCAGTGACGTTAACTTTGAAAATAAATAAATCACTCATGAAAAGAAAGACCTTCTATAAACGGAACACGAATGTGAGATACGATGTTCTCTGACTCTAAAAGTCTCTGATGGAAAATTTTGCCTGAATCTAGAAAAATTCTTTGCCTTGAAAGAATTTCTGTAATCAAGACTATTTAGTGAAACTTTTAGCTTTCCTCTGTTCCCTCGAAAAATTTATTTTGTGAATCTATTTCATACTTTCTGGAATACTTTTTCTGCTATTCAAACTTTAAATGAACGATATTAACGAATCTTTAATGTTAAAAGAGAAAGAGTTAAACTTAAGATATAAGAAAAAGTGGTTTTAAATAATCAAAAGTTTTTTTTATAAATGATAGTATTTTATGTAATCCAAATACAAGGTAATTATAAAAGTATGCATTAGTTTTAGTAGAATCTAGTACAAAAATATCCTTTAGAATTTTTCGAAAAAAGTTTTATAGAATCCTAAAGATTTATGGTCCATTTTTCTATAAGCTAGTTAAAAAGCTAAAAAAATTCCCTGTAGAAGTTTAATATAATGGTTTATTTAGAGAAATTGTTTAATGGAAGTTTAATAGAAAATCTGCTCTACAGACATTTTTATTGAATTTCTAGAGATGTTTCTATAGCTTTTAAACCAGCTTATAGTAAAATGGTTCATGGTTCTATAGGATTCTATAAAACCTTTTTTTTATAGAATTCTGAAAGTCATTTTTGTAAGGGAGATTACAACAGTTAAATTTAGACTAGTTACAACAAATCATCTATCCAATTTAATATAAACTAACGTATTTTCTCTTACAAATGTTCAATATGTTCACCTCTAGTTATATGGTACACAACTAACATAAAGTCTAATTCTCGTCACACACGAATTAACAAAAATTAAATAATGAAAGCAGTAAGCTTTTAGATTCGGAAAAATCATTACCTTTCGTATTTTTCGTGTTAAAATATATAGATTTAGTATTTGATTTTAAAATTTTACAAAGCATATTTGATTTAAAAAAAGGAAAATGTTGCAGAGTTCAGTAATATATAAAAACTTGTGAATTATTTGATGAAAGTTTCTTATCATATTTGAAATTCAAGATATCATGACTACATTAAAATATTTGAAAAATATTCAAAAACATTTATATTAATCTTTGTGTTATGTTTATGATGTTTCGAGATAAATTTTATAAATTTTGACAAACATCTCTCATAATAAAGTTCCAAAACATACACTTTTCATAAAATAATATTTCTTAGTCAGTGACGTTAACTTTGAAAATAAATAAATCACTGATGAAAAGAAAGTCCTTCTATAAAAGGAACGCGAATGCCCCCGAGTGAGATACGATTTTCTCTGACTCTAGAAATCTCTGATGGAAAATTTTACCTGGATCTAGAAAACTTCTTTGCCTTGAAAGAATTTCTGTAATCAAGTCTACACTGGTGAAACTTTTAGCTTTCCTCTGTTCCCTCGAAAAATTCAATTTTGTGATTCTATTCCATACTTTCTGTAATACGTTTTCCAGCATTCAAATAATAAATGAATAGATGAACAGTGTTAATGAATATTTAAAATTAAAAGAGAAACAGTTTAGAATGTAACTTTAAGGCATGAGAAAAAGTTGCTTAAATAATCAAAAGGGTACTACTTGGTTATCCCGTCGACCAATATCGCCAGATTACACAAATCGCCAAACTAATAGCCAAATTATACCTATTGACATAACGTTTATTTTAAACAACGAAAAAACAATAATTGGTACAATAATACTATGAAATACAAATAAAAAGTCGAAAAAAAGATAATTTAATGACGTTTTAAACACGCGTATCGTATTTAATGTCATGGAATGTGACATTCACATAGCATCCATTATTGGCATTTAATCTTATTCTTTAGCGATAGTTTTTTGGTCCACGGGATAACCAAGTAGTACCATCAAAAGCTTTTTATAAATGCGTATATTTTATTTAATCATAATAGAGGGAATCTATCTCATCATCACAGATTATTCAGCCATTACATAAGAAGAAGAAAATTACTTTAAAATACTGATACTATTAGAGACTACTAGATTTTTAAAATTTGCAACACATAATAATTTTGATTAAAAAAAATCAAAATGTTGCCAAGTACAATAAAATGTTTAATTTTGTGAGTTATTAATGATATATAAAATTTAATGAAATATAAATAGATTAAAATAGTTCAAAACATTTTTATTAATGTTTGCGTTATGTTGATATATTGCCATAAATATTATAAGTTTTGACAAACTTCTGTCAAAGTTCTAAAATTAACATTATTCATAAAATACTATGTCAGTGACGTTAATTTTGAAAATAAATCAATCATTCATGAAAGAAAAGTCCTTCTATAAAAAACACGAACGTCGCCGAGTGAGATACGATGTTCTCTGACTCCGGAAATCTCTGGTGGAAAATTCTGCTTGAATCTAGAAAAATTCTTTGCTTTGAAAGAATTTCTGTAATCAAGAATTGCTTGATGAAATTTTTAGCTTTCCATTTCCTTCGAAATCTTCATTTTGTGATTCTATTTTATACTTTCTGGAATGCGCTTTCCGTCATTCAAATAATAAATAAACAGTATTGATGAATCTTTAACGTTCAAAATGTAGTAGTTTAGAATTTAAGATATGAGAAAAAGTTGCTTAAATAATCAAATGTTTTTATATAAATGCGTATATTTTATCTAATTATAATACAGGGCAACTATTTCGCCATCTTTTATCACAGATTACTCGACTGTAGATAAGAAGAAGAAAATTACTTTAAAATACCGGTGTCCAGAGTATTTGGGGCACCCATTTACACAGGACACTGATAGTCAATAAGAATTACATCGCGAGTGCAAAAGATTAATTTTACTTTGTATTATTAGTTATTTTCGTGTTAAAATGTACAGACTCAGTATTCAATTTTAAAAATTTGCAAAAAATAATAATTTTCATTGAAAAAAATCAAATTGTTGCCAACTACAGTGAAATGTTAGAACTTGTGAATTATTTGATAAAGTGTCATATCATATTTGAAATTCAAAGTACTGCAAACATTTATATCAATGTTTGCGTTATGTTGATGTATCGCAATAAATTTTATAACTTTTGACAAACATCTGTCAGAGTTTTGAAACTTACATTTATCATAAAATAGTATTTCTATGTCAGTGAAGTTAGCTTTGAAAGTAAATAAATCACTCATGAATAAAAGTCCTTCTATAAAAGGAACACGAACGTCCTCGAATGAAATACGATGTTCTCTGACTCCGGAAATCTCCGATAGAAAATTTTGCCCGGATCTAGAAACATTCTTTGCCTTGAAAGAATTTCTGTAATCAAGAATGCTTGATGAAATTTTTAGCTTTTATCTGCTCCTAAGAAAAATTCATTTTGTGAATCTATTTCATACTTTCTGGAATGCATTTTCCAGCATTCAAATGATAAATGAACGGTATTAATGATTCGTTAACGTTAAAAGAAAAATAGTTTAGAATTTGACTTTTAGCTATGAGAAAAAGTTCTTTAAATAATCAAAAGCTTTTTATAAATGTGCATACTTTATCTAATCATAATACAGGGTATCTAAAAAATATGTCCTGATTTCAATAGAATATTTCACACTTTAGTTTTGAATAATTAAATTAAAACATATATCAAATTAAGTGCAAATTAACGTAGTTTTTTTTCAACAATTCATATTACTTGAAAGGGGTTACAAAAAATTAAAAACAAATATCATTAACATGTTTCGATTCCAATCTAGTAAGAATCATAATCATATTAAAAATAAAAATACAAATCGCCACACGTTTATTACAATGACACGCGACCATAATAATGAAACAAAAACCACTCAGTCTCTTATATAAAAAAAAATTAATAAAAAATGGACCATCATCTAAAACGTTTTTCAAATTGGTTCATCCCATTCAAACTTTCGTGAGGAATTTATTCTTTAAATCTAATCAAAACTTCGGAATAATAAAATAAACAATATCATTCGAAACAAAACTTTTACGTGTGTAAACTTCAATGGGCACCTTATAAAGGTCTTACGACAACAATTTTATGCGAAATGTAATTTGCTTTCATTAAACAAAATTCCTATCACCTCATCTAGATATAATCTAGATATAGCAGTTTTAGTACGTCCAGTTTTAATATAGGATTCATATTCACCTTATTTAATTCCAAGCTTTCGGCCAGTCATACCTATGTAATAATTTATGTCACCTTTTTCTTTAATATAAGGTATTTCAAAAACCTCTGCGAGATTCTCAAGTCCTAGAGGGTCAACTTGCTTATTATGTAAACTCTTTAATTTTGGTGGGTTTAATTTATGTTAATGTTATTTGATTTTTAATTTTTATAACACCTCCCTTAAGTAATATAAGTTGTTTAGTAAATTGTTTTTATAAAAGGCGAAGTTTCTAATATCTTGTGATTTAAATATCTCATGGATTTAAAAAACTTTTTATCGTAGTTTTTCTTATAGATATTCTATATAGTTACCCTTAGTTCTACGGTACACATCTAACTATAAATTCTATTCTCCCTACACTTTGGTTAAGAATTTCTGAGTAACGGAAGCAGTGATCTCATCAATTCTTTGAAATCATTAGCTAGCGGCAGAACGTAAACACGATCTTTTATAAAACCCGATAAAAAATTTCACATGGATCTAAAGGTAGCTAACTGGTCAGTGTAACAACAACGTTTTACGTTCAGGTGTCGTCATTTTGCGTATGTGGTACTGCAAGCGAGTAAATAAAAAATCAGTACTCGCTCATGCGCTTATCTAAAATTATGAGAGTCACTCTTTTTTCGTCTCCTTGAACTAACACTCTAAAAAGCTTCAGTTTATGCATTTAAAATTTATAACTGGGATATTTCTTGATGGACATCCTGTATTTTAGCATGTGTTAAGAAAAAACTTTTTAAATGGTTGCAAGCAATAAAATCAGAATACTATATTAAATCATAGACTGATTTAGGAGCAATGTCTTTAGGGAAGTTTTAATAGGGATAAAATATTAATTTCTAAAAGAATTTTTACATAATCCGTATAGACCTTGCCCATTTAAGCTCAAAACGTGCTCACGTAAATATACAAGTTAATTATAGGATTGTAGAAGTACTAATGCGGAAGATAAAAATTTATTATTTTTTAAATTAAAAAATATTGCCAATATGTATAGTCAAAATAATAAACATCCCAAATATAGCAGTAGGTACAATATTGTGTATTCTAAATTGATCTCAATGGTTATATGTATATAGCCCCTAAACGTTTTGCTTCCTTTTAAATACAACGGTCTTTAATCTTATTGTATCAACGAATATGTTCAGAAATTTCAAGTTATAAATTGAAATTTTTCACTAAAGTTGCTTTATATATTTAGAAAAAACATCGTGCAAATTATATTTTCATCGGATTCATGCATGTGCAGTGAAACATTATTTAGGAAACCTGCTCATTTTTTATGCATATATATATATATATATATTTTATTATGATTACAGGTTTTTGTGTAGAATGGTGTTTGACATCTTTTCTGAAATTAACTTTTTTGTTATATTAAGAATTCTCTAAATTATAAGCAAAAAAATTGGAAAATTTCGGGACTGTTTTTATTAAAACCTTAGTTTTTTGCGAATATGCATGCTATCTACATAAAAATGAACACAGTTTATTACATTTAGCCAGTTAAAGGTAATCTTCAGTTTGAATGCTTTTGATACATTAATTTTGACAGAGTTATCCAAAAGATATTCGTTTATTTTTTCAATTTGTTGACGGTCCCCTATGGGTTTTTGAAAAAAAATCTTCATGGTAATTTATGACCTGCACTATTATGTTAACAGACTTCGAGTTTCAGGTTAATACTTCGTGTATTTTTCTAGATATTTAACAAAACGTCTACAATCGCAAGTGGCCGATCACATTTGGCAGTATAATGTATTATGTATATTACAATGTGTTTCTACAACATAAAAGTTCTTCATGAGAAATTATAATATCCGATAAACGTATATTCCTACTTGCGAAACCTGATTAATGCATTATGAAAACTATTAGAAAACGTATCCGAAAATCCTTGACAATAAAAGAAACTTCGCTTTCAACGCTTTCCAATGTAACTATGTTGGTGTTTATAAAAAAGAAATGTTTATAAATTCGGTTAGTCTGTCCGTACTTTATATTCCTTAGATATAGTCCAATTACCATGAAATTGATGCATGGTATTCGAATTTACTTTGGGCATATTCGATATTGAAATTGAAATATATAGCATTTGCAGTTCATTTACTTCGGCACTCAAAATAATTCCGTTCATTATGCTCTATGATGAAAATCATTCTCTGTGTCCTAATAATAATAATATATTATTCTACAACTAAAAAGTAACAGATTTGCTGTGTATTTTAATAATATTACACTGCTATAAATATATGAAATTTGATACACATCACTGATGTGTACGACAAGGTTTTTACAATAGAACGTTGTGAGCATATAATTTATCGTTCATTTACAGGGTACACAAAAGAATTTGGTTACAATAGAAAATGAAAAATAATTGGGCAATTGAACAATTATTTCTGGAATTTCCTTTTTTATTTATGTTACGCGTTTTTAAATTTAATTATTTTTTATATATTACTTGAGTGTGTTCATTTTATAGATCATATACAAAGCAGTACAACAGTTTTTAGCTAAATTCATTTACTCGAGAAATTGCTAAATAGAAATTTTCAACTGAGCTATGCGTCTAACTGAACTAACTTTTAGCATTCTATGTACGTTAGGGTGGAGTGAAAAATCGAAAGTTGGAATTTTGATTTTGGATAGCAGCCAAAAGTTGCCTTTTAGTACCTCTAATACACGTGCAAAATTTCATGAATTTTGAAAAACTTCTTGAGTCCTCTACCAGGACATTTAGATTTCCATTGATTTATACGATAGATTCTTACCATAAATTGTAAATTAACAGGATTTTTTGATAATCTTGTTTGATATTTTTATATTTAAAATGTTTAGTGTAATTCCTTTCATAATTTTCAAACTTTAAGTCTTTATTTTTAAATATTTGAAACGGTTTATTGAGTTTCAAAATTTGTATGTTGTCAATTTTAAAGTCAAAATGAGTACGTGTGTAAGCAAAATCGATGTTTACCATTACTAGAAGTCGGTGATTCTTCAAAACTGAATAAAGCTGTTTTGCCAACAATAGCAGAATGCTATAAAATATTATTATTATTCAAAACAATAAATAAAACACAGCAGTAATTGTAAAGTTTCGCCAAAATCAGAGATAAAA
Organism: Maratus speculifer; assembly: GCA_964019185.1. Lineage (NCBI taxonomy): Eukaryota > Metazoa > Arthropoda > Arachnida > Araneae > Salticidae > Maratus > Maratus speculifer. The sequence goes on from OZ025301.1 coordinate 188,749,527, forward strand.
AAAATTCTTAAGATAAAACATCGAAGGCATCAATTATTGTAGTTTCCTAAAGTCATATTGATCAAATGATAAACAAAATTTTTTCTGAATATCAGAAGCTTATTGAATTCCCGAAAATTAAAGGAAATTATAAAAAACTGGAGATATATGGGAGAATTATAAGTGAAAAACATAATCTCCAATTTTAAAAGTCAAATGTATTGTATTTTGACACATTACTTTTGGACCAGGAAAGATCATTGCAGGAAGTATTAAAATATTGCACTGAAAAACATTTAAACCTTGATAAATTCATGGCAATAGGTTGTGAAGGAACAACTTTAAACTGTGAGATAAAAAAAAAACCATGCTAATAGATTTTGAAACTAAGATTTAGTCGTCCGTTGTAATGGTTAATATGTCAGCTCTCTGCAAACGAATCGCCACTAAGTCATTGAACTTGATAAACAAAATAAAGGCTCACGAGCTTTTCCTGTTCTAATTGGAAAGTCTATGGATCAATGTGAACAATAGACAGTTATGGAAATTAAAAAATATCTGCTCCTATCACAGAGAAATAAACTCTGGAGAGTTAAGTGTAGATCAAAATTATTTTTATGACATGTGTCAAACTTTGCATCTGGTTAATGCCCCTCAAATCTGGTAAATTGTAATCCAGCAAGAATGTCGCACTCTAAATGATTGACAGACAACTGCCAATTGATTACTTGGTTTGCAGATTGGAAGTCAGAATTCATTCCAAAATCTGAAGATTATGGCTGAATTTGTAATGAAAGTACATTCGTCTATATTGTTTCACTTCAAGAAAGATTCTTCTTGCAAATATAGAGCTCAAAATGTTTTTTTATAGACAATTAAGTTGTTTCTTTATTTGAGGGAATATTTAAAGAAAATTCTCAATCTCGTTATTTAACAAAACGTATACTTCTGTCATTGAGATGAAAATTTACAGGAACGATAACTGATTTTTAAAAAAATGTTGGAGAGTTTGGATTCCGAAGAATTTAGAAGATGAAGGATATTATATGTTCTACAATAAGATAGTTTCATATTCCAATATTGAAATTTAGTGTTACAAACTATATAAACATTATTAACTGGCAAGAATGTGAAATCACCCCACATTCTTAACCCTTTCCGGCACACTGTGCCCGGTCTCAGATACCTAATTTTAATTCCGAAACTTGCAAACGGCACCAATAATATTTTACTAAAATTTTGGTTTTACAATAAACGTTCAATTAAGGATTTCAAAATATCTAAAAAATTCGTTTGTGAATATCGGTGTCAGTCGATAATATCTCATTTTACTAACAGATTTTACTATGCCGGAAAGGGTTAAAGAGTACCAAGAGAGAAACTGGAAATTCTTAGAAAAAAATCGAAAGTCCTATCTTTTCAGTTGAAAAATTTCCCTGTTAGATTCAAGTATGCGAAAGATGCGTAAACTTAGTTGTTGAAGCGGCTGTAGTAGTAAAAGCAAGAACCGGATATATATGAGCAAAAATCATATCGCGAAAGGTAATACCTAATTTTGATAACAAAGACCAATATAAATTAGAATGAAATGAAAGATCGTTTAACAATACATCGTATATATTCTTTTCATTTCATTACTATATATTTAGAAAACTGCATTTCCTTTATATTTAGAGAACTATCTTTCATGTGCATTGGAAAAATAAAAGTGAAATGCATGTCTAATTGTGTTTTCTCCTTTCTGCGACAATACGATTCACATTTTAGGGTTTTATTCGCGATTCAAAGAGTTAAAACGCAACGATACTTAGATCGTTCACAAGTAATACTTTAAGAAGTCATTTTTGTGGGTTATTTTACTAAAATCAGAAATTTAGTTTTAAATAAAGTTTATTAATTTTCACTACATTGTGAAATCTTGATTTTCACATAAAAAGAGCATAATCTTTAAGAGCTGGTAGGGAACTAAAATGAATTCCAAATGAAATGAAATTTTAACCATATATTTAGTGTGCCATAAAGCAACATTTTAATCCTCACCAAAGAAAAAATTCCGAAAAAAAAGTTTTTTCGCTCATTTACACTTCATTGTGAAAACTTGATTTTCACATATAAAGAGTAAACTTTAAGAGCTGGTAGGGAACTAAAATGAATTCCAAACGAAATGAAATTTTAACCATATATTCAGTGTGCCATAAAGCAACATTTTAAACCTATCTAAAGAAAAAATTCCGAAAAAAAATTTTTTTGATCATTTACACTTCATAGTGAAATCTTGATTTTCACATGTAAAGAGCATAATCTTTAGGAGCTGGTAGGGGACTAAAGATGAATTCCAAACGAAATGAAATTTTAACCTTATATTCAGTGTGCTAAAAGGCAAATTTTTAGACCTATCCAAAGAAAAACTTCCGAAAAAAATTTTTTTGGTCTTTTTCACTCCACCCTAATGTACGTGTACATATATATCTATATATAATTTACATTACTGCCTAAAAAATTGTATATTTTACCTGGTTAGCATAGTAATAGCTGAAATTGGGTTTTCAAGTGCAGTCTTTTCCAAATTATTGATTTAGTCATCATCTTTCCATCTTAGTAAACTGGCAAGTTTTGTTAAAGAATTTTGAATGTATTGAAAAGGGTTTCCTAATCTATGGTGTACACATGATTTTTTGTTCTTGTTATAAATAAGTCTTTAAATCTCGGAAATCTATATTCATGTGATGTGTCTAAAAATATAAAAAACGTTTTGTGTAATTTTGGGCAACTCTGAAAATGCTATTTTATATTTTCGATCATGCGTTATATTATTATGTCATAAATTAATTAGCATTAGTTATAGTTAACAAGAGATTTGATTTAAATTATAAAATTTAATATATTAAATAGTTTAAATTATAAGAATGTCATTAGTGTAAATTATCAATGAATGTCACTAAAGAGTAGAAATTAAACATTTTTTCTTTAGTATTTTTAAATGTGATGAATAATCCGTACCGTACATATGAAAAATTTAAATGAAAATCCAAATCGAATATATTCAATGTTATCACAAATATCACTGAAGTCCAAAAATTTTTACTTATCTAAAACTATTTCCGTTATCCAGTAAAAGAAAAATAAACGATAAATCAGTCATGAATGAAATATCTACGACCAAGAACACGAAAAATCAATGTCAAATATTTGACGTGTTCTAATTCAAAAGAGAAATAAAAAATAAAAAATGGAGGAAAAATTGTACAGATTGAATCCAGTCTAGCCATAAAAACATGGAGAAGCTTCGTATTTTTTCTTTGTAATTTTTTTTTCAGAACTATCTTCGAAAATTTTATTTGTCATAGCTTTTGGTAAAGAATTCCTTAACAAAATTTCTTGAATTTCAGAAAGACATTATATGTGTCTGATTTGTAAGTTATTGTATCTCGAGTTTTTACACGTGTATTTGCAGGAATTGATTATTCGAAAATATATAAATATAAATTAATTCTTACTGTAACAAAAAAACATTGTCTAATTAGTATAAATAACTAATGCAAAAGTGTAAATAAGATTTATAAGGCAAAATAAATTCACGTTATAAAAAGCCAGTTCCCATCCAAAGCCTAAGTGAAACAGCTTTATCAATTGTCGAGTGTATGACGTTTTTATAATACAAATCTTCAAGGAATTTGCTTCGTGTGGATAACATACTACACCAGTGTGCTAAATCAGGATGACAGTTGTTAAGCTGATAATGGGTTGGTAGATTTCCCATTCCAATAATGATCAAAATTCTGAATAAAAACTTTGAGGCTCCCTTCTCTGTAGAAGATCGAAAGTGCATGTCGATTGATCAGAGCGTTTGGGACTTTGTCCGTAATATTGGTTATATGAAATAATAGAGGACATTACGAACAACACAAGATATAATTAAAGAGTGTTTTATTTACTTCTATCTTTATAATAAGAAAATATTGGATTCGTAAGAAAATTCAGTTACTGGTTTTTAACAGATTTCTGTATTTTAGAGAGTTCAAGAAACGATTTTATCCTTTTTAGAAAAATTCTCCCCATTAATTTATCTTTGTGTCTGTCTGTCAGTGTCACACAAATTTTTAGACTGCTTTAATTCAGTATTTAATGCACCAAATTTAATCAAACGTCATATTTGGATAGACATTCATATTGATTGATTCTGGTTAATATTTGCAATAAATCGCCAAAAAATTGTATTACTATGCTGCATTTTACCCAAATTCTGTGATAACTATAACTCTAATACACATAATTTGATCAAGCTACATATTTTGTTAGACCTTAAGGCTGATTAGTTTATGCATTGGTAAAATGAAATAAGTCTTAAGGGGACAAACGACCCTTAAGCTTAAAAAAAAATAGATTTTTCACAAAAAAATATATCTGAAAGTCTGAATATTTCTGCGCATTAAAAAAAATCATGAAAATATTCCATTTCCAAAGATATGATACAAAAGTATGATGAATTCTATGGTGAATTATTTAATAATTTAACTTTAAAGCCATTTATCTCAAAATGTGTTTTTTTGCACCTTGCGCGCAGGATATCTCTGAAACTATTTAATATTTTTTGTGAAATTTTCACACATTGTGTAACATATTAGATCCTTCAAACTGAACCTAAATATTTACATCCCCCACCCCCCTCCCCATTTTTCATGCAGGTCATACTTCAGATTGTATTAAAAAATAATTGTTATTTTAAACTTTTTTTAAAAAAATATTTTTTTAGCTTAAATTTGAACAAATTTAGGTTCAGATTAAAGAGAAAGTATTGTAATATGTTATTACAGTTGATTTTTTGTATTACATTTAGATATTTTATTTGAAATCATGCACGCAAGTGGTTGTATCATTTTTTTAAATACTTACTGTTTAAATCTTTACAAAAAATAAACTTTTTTTCCTTTATAAGAATATAAAAAATATCTTTTAAATTGTAAAGCTTCAATTTATAGCCAGTAAAAAAAATATGGTCATAGAGCAAATACATTCTGAGAAATTAAATGTTAAACATGATGATTTTCCTTGCCTAATTTTCACTTTTAAAGGTCGTATGTCCCCTTAAATTGTAAAAAATTAGTGTTACAATGATACGGTGAATTTTTTAACAATTTCTGCAATAGCTCAGAAAGTAATTCACTCATGTCATGAAATTTGAGAGTTTCACGGTGACTCAAATTGTTGCTGATTAGGTGTTGGTGTAAATCCGCCATTAGTTGCTGCTTTTATGCTACATTGTTTGAGATTTCCGTGATAGCTATATCTTTTTCAAACATGAAAAATGTTCATCAAACTTCATAATATATTTCATCTTGACATAAGTAGATCATTGTAAGGTTTTTCGTATACTACTCTGGGAATATTTCAAATCAAAAGAGTATCTTTAGAAATCAATGTCACTGTTAGCATTAGAAAATCACATGTGTAAAGATAATATAAAGATAATAGCTGATGAATTTTGTTAACAGCGTAATTGCTTGTATTAAAGCAAATATTATTCCTGATATCTTATGTAGACATCCTCGAATAGAAAAATTTGAGCACCATTTTTGTTCGAAAACGTAATCTTTGGTACCACGAAATATTGGTTGCTTGGCCAAAACCTGACTTCCCTCTCAAACGGATTTTTGTATTTGTACAAATGTTTTATCTTCAAAAACTTGCAGATTAATTAAAAGAATCAGCTTGAACCTTGCTTCACCAAGTATACATATCTTTTATTTATAAACAAAGAAATAATCGAAGTATTTAAAAAAAATCATTTTTATGTCTTGGCTGAAAAGTAGACGAATCAATGAGATATAATGGTAGTTATGAATTTTTTTAAAACTCAGACAAACTAATTAATTAAAAATCTTACATGAGGATTTTTTTAAAAAATTTTAAAATGTCTCCAACCTGAAGCTAGAAATTATGATTTTTTTAGATATAGCTTCCCGTCAGACAATTCTAATAGATACAGTTTACTCGCGGAATATTTAGGCAAAAGCATGAGGTCTGTGATATATAACATAATTATAAAGATTAAATCTGATAAAATATAACTTAATATTAAACGATGGAAGAGTAATGATCTTGAATTATCATATTACAATCAAACACATTGATAAAATAATCGCTAAAAGTCAATTATTTTCTATTTGAGTGAATCTATGTCTAAGCTGGTGATCAAACTGAAAACATATTTGCTTCGATGCTAATTAAACAGCTCTACTACGATTTATACAATTAGCTTTGACAGGCAAATGGGGAAAAAAAGGTACCCAGTTAAACTGATGACATTGAGCTCACAATTTATTCACATTTATCGTATATTATACTCTTATATCACAGAATGATGCTCCTTGAAAATAAAGAAATCAACAAAGAAAACCATTCAGCTAAATTAAGGAGGAGAGATTAGTCCCCCATTTCCCCGTTTATACTTAACAAATAAACCTCTAGATCTAATTAGAGAAACACCTTATCACAATGAATCTACATTTTAAATTTAAAAGAAATCAAATTTTTCTATAAACAGTTACCTAGTACATACATATATGCGTACATACATACAGAACCCGCAAGAATGTTACCCATAAATGACAACTACACTTAATTTTTCCGGAGTCTGTTCCAATTCAAATAAGCTTAAACGGGAAGGTATTTAATATAATATATGTCTTCTTCCAACATGGTACTTCTTAGATTTTATTTAAAAATTGCTTATTAAATTAGATTTTTGGTTCGAAATACGTTTTTCTTGAATCAGACGTCGGATTAATTAAGCGATGTTGGCATCTTTGAGCTTCAGGATCTCTTTGATAGCCATTAAACTAAAAATAAAAGGTAATATGTTTGAATCCGGCTTAGACCATTTTACTCAGTTAAAAAATAAGTCAATGTTTATGATTTTTTTATCAGTTTAACTTAGTTTAAATAACTCAATATCATTGACTATCCATCATCTAATATCGAGTTCCATTACATGAGATTTAATTGCTTGAGCTGTGTCAAGGATAGTTTAATTGGTAGAGAGTTGGCAGCTGAAACCGAAGGGTGCTTAGAGACTGGCCCGGGACTTACATTTTTCCTGAAGTATCAGGCTGTGCCGAGCCTAAAGTATTTTTGGTGTAGAGCCGAGACTAGTTTCATTCTTACTAGACTTTAAGGATAAAAATTTTTAGTCCCAGTTTTGAAGCATCCCGTATGAAAGTCAATGTCTAAATCATTACGTGGCCCAGTGCGTAGAAAGAAAATTTAGCCTGGACCAAGAAATTTTTCACAAAAACGCATACATTTTTAATCGCCCCAATGAAATATAAAAATTTATTCTTTATCACATTTTAAGACAGAACAAGTTTTGGTGGAAATTAGAAGTGTTGGTTTTTAACCGTAATTAATGGAACCGTATTTTATTGGAAAAAAATTCCGATGTCGGGTTAAGTCAACGAAAGACCTACACAATTGTGTGATGCACTCTCGGCTTTAAATCACAGAAAAAGAAGAAATTATTTCTTCTTTTTTATTAGGATTCTAAACATCATTGTGTATGTCAGGTCTTAAAGAATTAAAGTATAGTATATTTTTAGTCTTATTAGAATATATCTAAAAATAAAATGTAGTATAACATACCGAAAAGAACCTGCCTTTGACGAAATCTTGTCTTAAACTGAAAAAGTGTTGATCCATGCAAAATTAATGTAATACATCAAAAGAGAATATGTAATACATTTACGCTCACAAAAAATCAAGGTTCTCTAAAGCACAATTTTTTTCGTTTACAATTCCATCTTAGAGGAGTTTACTAAATAGGATGTTTGAGATTTTTAAGCATGCAATACGTGCAATACCGATTAACAATGCTAGTAATAATTGGAACATTTACATACAATAGACATTCATTTAAAAAAAAAAAAACAAATATTGCAGACTGTGGTACTTCTATAAAAATTAAGATTACAATAATGAAAAAAAGGACTAAGATAAATCTTTTTGCTCAGAACTCCTACGACACACACTTTTAAAAAATCGACGCAAAAATCAATGTTTTGTACAAATTCCTTCGGGCTTGGCCAAGATTTAACTTTTTATCTGGTTCGGGTCGAAATTTTAACTTTTATACCAGGCCAGACCGGACCTATTCCGGGATCGGACCAAACTTTTAATTTTTATACCAATACATTTTTTTTTTGGCCCGGGTAGGACCCGATCATGGAAATTCCGGGGTTCGAATCCAGAACACATTTACCCTCATATAGGAAGAATATCCAAAACATTGGATTGTTAGATATTTCCATATGATTTTAAAATAATTAATTTTTTAAAATAAATTAATAATCGAAATTTTTTTTTGTTTCTGGTATTAAAAAAATCCACTGTCGCAAACAAACATTGGTTATGTGAGCTATATTGGCGGCATTGTTGGAAATAGCTTAAATCAAATTACAATCAAATATTACCTTTACTAAGATATTTATTGCAATATAATTTCAGCATTAAAGCAATATTGGTATTACACTTGAAATGATTGTAATAAAATGTAATTTTGGAATAGATATTGGTGATAAAAAAAAAAGTTAAAATTTTTTTGGATATTAGTGCAGAATTAGCAGACTGTCAATACTCCAATGTTGGAACAATATATATTTTTTTTATATCTATTGGGTAATTCGGAAAGTCCTTCCAGTTTGGGAAAATCAATTCGTACCGGAAAATTATATTACTTAATTATTAGGGTTTGTTTCCGATATCGAATACTTAGATATAAATGGACAAATTTTTCCGGTACGAATTGATTTTCCCAAACGGAAACGACTTTCCGGACGACCCAATACATCATTCAGACAAAATATTTTACATTAATTCCGGTTAGTAAAAATGCACGAAAGAATGTCTTTGGGTATTCTATTTGTTTTGGGGTTCATTCATGCCAGAATGAAAAAAAAACCCTACCATTTAAGCAACAGTGCCAAAACGAGTCATGATATGCACAATATTAACAAAAAATTGTTCAAAATACCTTTACTAATACAGGAAAACATTCATTCTATGCTATATTTTAACTGTACAATAAACCTTCATTAATAATTTCTTTCAGTAATTAAATAAGTTGCAATAGAAATGTTTAAAAATAAAATTTCTAGAAATTTTAAATATTTGCTCCTTAGCGGATATGGGTGATTCTCCAATAAGTGGGTAATTTCACTCATTGATTTAGTGAAAAATAAAAATTAAATTTTAACCGATATTTTTTAATAATTAGATACAGCATAGGTTACTGAATAATATACAACATTCCGGCATAAACTTTAAGTACTATATATTGAAAGAAAAATATTTTTTAAATTTATTTGGTAATCGATGTCACTACTGTCCTCAAGATAGTTGTTTACTTTATAAACCAGGATTTTAATAAAATTTATTTGAAAAATATGCGCATTTAGTTAAAGTGTATCTTTTTACAGTAAAAAAATATATGTTTAATATATGTGTGATAAATCTGAATGTTTTTTAAGTTTTAAGAATAAGAGGACAGAGGTGACATTTACATAGACAGAAGTGACATGCTTTCAAAACGTTTCAGTTTTGAACAATTTAACAATTATAAATTATTTAATATCTATTATTTTTGTACTATTTTAAAATTTGAAAAATATTTTAGAAAAAAATAACCAACAAAAAGATAATGAGTAAATAAGTGAATTTATTTTGACAAAAGTTTTAGTTAGAAAAAGTGTTTAAGTACGAGAAATACTGCTCATTTTAAAATTTATATCGTGTAACTTGTCTGTTGTAAAATATCTTGAAGTAACTGGTCGAAGGGTAATATCAATAGCACACAAAATTTCATTCTTTGGAACACCCTGTATATATGGTGTTTATGACCAATAGAATCGGTTTCCATTCCTTAATATAAAGTTTATTTTAAGGATGTCATCATTTATTTCTTTAATTAAACCTGTTAAAACAAATTTTGTAATAAGTAATGTGAAAAAATAAAATATGTTGATGAAAATTTAAAATAATAATTTAATTCTAAATAAACATTTAAAACCCGCCGGGGAACCAATTTTTATCATACACCACTGCAACCCAAGTTCCTACACAAATATTATCACTTTCAGAATCAGGAGCTGATACTATAGTATCTTTATAATCATTGGGCATATCCTTAAAACAGGGAGATAAGTTAACAAATAATGGTTCTGAACAGTCATGTTGATATTTTTCATGAGTGTCACATGTGAATCAGTTTAAATAACCCAGTTGAATAATTAACATTTTCAAACTTATTCCTAATGAGCTGATGCAATTTTAATAGATTTGTAATAAATGGTAGCACAGTATCCTTTGGCTTCAAGTCATCTATGGCATTAATAGCTGCTTCGGAGATTCAGTCCTCAAAGAAATAGTTTGAAAGGGGACAGAAGTGACAGGAACAGTAGTGACAAAATTAAGAAAATTGCTTCTGTGTACATAGTAAGTTAGGTTTAGTAAGATTACAGTATAATGTTTTGTACTAAGCAGAAGTATGTTATATCATGACAAAATAATAAATAAATAAAAACAGTAACAAGGACAGTTTAAGCAGGGGACAGCAGTGACAAGTAATAAACATATTCTTACCTTTCTATCCATTTTGTAGCTTGTAACTATTTTTGAAGTCCTTAGAATTGTGCCATATGTTTTTCTGGGCATTTCATATGGTCCCTTCTACTACATTCACCTGTTCACCAAATTTTATCTAGTCACCTGGTGATCAATTTAGCATTTTATACAAGAGGACAGTAGTGACATAAAAACTAGGGGACAGCGTTTCTCCGACTCAGAATAAATGTAAAACTATTTTTAATTTACAATAAAAAAACTTTTTTATGTACTTTGGAGTATAAAATTTTATTTTGGGTGGTAAAACTGTTAAAAATAGTATATGTCATTGCACTTAAAATTGTTCCAGATCATCAATACATGAGGTGAGGGACAAGGGACGGAAGTGACAAATTGAATATATAAAATACTATTGCAGTAAAATTTACAGTTATTTTTTTTTTTTTTTTTTGTAGAAATACATTACAAATACAGTAGAAATACATTAAATTGTAGAAATACATTACAAATACATTTTATACTAAAAAAAACTATATGAATGACAAAAAACAGGTTTTAACCCCGAGGGATAGAAAATAATCACTTATTGGAGAATCACCCATATGATTTTTTTGTATTAAATTACTTTGGTCGATTTCACGCAAAAAAAATAAAAATAAATTGACCCGGTGTGAAAAATTTTCTAAACTATGCAAAATTCGGTGTTTAAAGCGATTAGGTTATATATATATATATGTATGTATGTGTGTGTGTATATATATTGTCAAAAATATTTTTTCTCCTCTTCATTAATTTCTCTCATGGCGAAAAGAAGAATTTCCCCTAAAAAATTATTTTTTTATGCATTTTGAATAAGATCTATTTAAGAAAAGATTTTAAACTTTTCTTTGGAAAGGAATTTTCTATGCGTAGGAATCATTATCTTGATTACACACATTTCGCATATTACTTTAGTTGAAAAATGCAAAAATTTGATTCAAGTAAGAAATTTTTCGAACTCAACCCCCCCCCAATATATATATATATATATATATATATATATATATATATATATATATATATATATATATATGTGTGTGTGTGTGTGTAGCTACGACCCTGGCTAAGTGATTCCATATATTTAAAAAATAATGAACTTTTTAAAATAAATTAAATATAGATTCTTTCTCTCTCTCTCTCTCTTAGCCCGAGAGTAATTTTTCCTGGACATCATTAGCCGCGTTTGGTCTTTTGTCACTGCCTCCCCCCCCCCCGAAAACAAAAAATATAAGATAAGAGATTTTTTTACACTTAATATACGATTATACCATTTCAATGAAGATAAAATGTAACAGTTTTCTTAAATTATGCATTTTATTCATGAGATTCGAAGTACAGGAGGGAAGTAATAATGAACTATCATTAGGGATTGTTACGTAGACTTTTTACCCAATTTTAATTTTGTATCTAAAAAGAAGAAAATATTAATCCTGAAGTAAATATTAAGAGGTCCTATTTTTTCCCTTACATGGTCGAGAAAATTTTAAAGTCAGCTGCATGGTAGATTTCCATTGCATTTGTTTAATGATATGAGTCAGGAGAAGATAAATTATATGGGCGGCAAAAAGACCGACACACGACTACTGACGGTTTAGTTACGGGAAAAGTCCACAATCTCAAACAAATATTGATTAAATGGGCTATATTGGTAAGAAATTTATCACAATTTAATATCACCATTAAAGTAATATTGATATTACACTTGGAATAACTGTAATTAAATGTCATTTTAGAAGAAATATTGGCAATAAAAATAAGTTTACATTTTTGGCGGAATTAGGGCATGATTAGTAGAATTTAAATACTTGAATGTTAAAACAATGTTTATTTTTTTTCTTTACATTGTTCAGTCAAATAGTATGAGACTAATGACAGTTGAGAAAAATACCCGAAATAATGTCTTTTAATCCTCTATTTGCTTTGAAGTCCAATCATGTCAGGATGAGAAATAACTACGTTTCAACCTTATCCAGTGCCGTGACTGATACATTCGTTCACTAAGCTGCAGGCTTCATAGCTATATAAACATTATTTAAATTAATATTACTCTACAAATGTAATGCAGTTTTAAAACATATTGTTATAATTGACACTCTAAAGACTTATATTCCTATGAGCAATTAAATTTTTTATGCCATGTTGAAAAAATAAGCGATACTACTAGGTTATCTCGTCAACCAAAAAGTTATCGCCAAACTATAAGATTAAATGCCAATAATGGATGATCGTGAATGTCAAATTCAATGACATTAAATACGATTCATGTGTTTAAAATGTCATTAAGTGATTTTTAATTTGACTTTTTATTAATATTTGTATTAATATTCTACTAATTATTTGATTTTTCGTTATTTAAAATAAAAATTATGTCAATGTGTATAATTTTGCAATTAGTTTGGCGATTTGTATAATTTGGTGAAATTGGTCGACGGGATAACAGAGTAGTACGAAATAAGCTTTTTTTAGTTTTCTTTTTTCTTTTTTCTTTTTTACATAGAGAAATATATTACAGTTTGCCCTTTTGCACTGAAACTAGTCAAAGTATGGATAATAGAAATAAAAATTTGTCCAAATTTGCTTACAGGAAAACATTCATTCCATACTGTTTTTTAACTGTACAGTAAATCTACATCAATAATTTCTTTCAATAATTAAATAAGTCGTAATAGAATAAATATAGTATTTGAAAATAAAATTTCTAAAAATTTTAAATCTCTGCTCGTTAGCGCATGTGCTTTTGTGCACTAAATTTCTTTGATCGATTTCACAAAGAAGAATAAAAAGTAAAATAACCCGGTGTGAACAATTTACTAAACTATGCAAAACTCGCTGCTTAAAGCGATTAGGCAGAAATTCTTTTTTGATTTAGATACTGTCGAACGTATTTTTTTTCCTTCTCTTCATTAATTTCTCTTATGATGAAAGAAAGAATTTTGCCCCCAAAAAATTTTCTTTTTATACATTTTGAAAAACATCTATTTAAAAGACGAGATAATATCTTTATAAAATTAATTTTTTGAAATGGTACTTGATTAAATTTATTCAGTATTTTGAAACTTTATAATTGCTAAAACGTTTAAAGGTATAAAATAAGCCTTTAGAAAATTGTAAAGGAAAACCTTGCCGTAATATTTAACCATTGAATGCATGATATTTTATTTTGTTAGTAAAAAATAATTTTGAGTCTATTTTTGTCAGTTAACCACTGAAAAAATCGTAAAATATATATATATTTATTTATGTTGCTGTAATTTCGTATAGTCACTTGTAGTTTACGTTACGCAAAAATTACAGTTTAGAGTTTACAGTTACATTACGCAAAAATTACAGTTTTAAATTATATACTAACTTTAACTTCTTCGGTCTCTGGATCCCCATTCGTGGACTTCTGCTATTTTACTTATAAAAAGTAAAATCTCTGATTTTTTTATATTTTTACATCATTTCTTCATAGCTGAATGTTTTTTGTACTGAATTCAAACGTATAAATGTCTGCATTTAAGCTAAATTCCCCATAAAATAAATGTTATTTTTATCTGAGTTTGCAAAATACCTAAAAATATCCAACAGACAGTATGCCCAAGAAAGTCATAAACTTTCAAAAGTATTAACTTAAATCTTTTTCAATAAATTTTTTTGAAGATTTGTAGAATATTTACTTGATTAAAGCTCTTAAATTTGTGATTGCGTTAATTTAGGTTAATTCTGATTAAAATTATGTTTTAAGAGGTTTTGTAGTTTTTAGATCCATATTTTTGAACCCAAATGATTAAGCGCATAAGGGATCAATTTCAATAAGAAAAAGAAAACTGTCGTTTACAATGTTATTTTGTTCGGGAAAAACCAATGAAGGAGCTTTTGTATTATTATTTTAGCTTCGGAACTGAAGAGTTTAAAGAGTTTACACTGCAAAATATCTGCTTAATTTTATGATGTTTTCAATAGTTTTAAGAATTAATAATTATGATCTTATAAAGATAGAAAAAGAATGTCAATTGCGCACATGAAAAGCAATATCAGCGGTAGATATTATGACTTCTCCATCATAATAATTTGTAACCAAAAACGGACTTTGTAATCAAAACCGTCAAAAATGAATACTACCACAGGTAAGTAACATATAATCCCAGCAAACACATACCTTTCGGCACACGATCGGACATGCAACCGGCAGTGTCGATAATGTGTCGGCATGGACACAGTGATTTCGGTGAAGTGTCGGCATAATATATACAGCTGATATATAAGAATCTGCTTTTTCAGCTGCCGGCTATCATAATCGATTCTTTCATGATTATATATCGGCAAGCGAATAATACCGGCAAGTGATGCAGGATCAGTAGGTCATTTCTGATAGTGGCTCAATTGGATTTGCCAACGAATTCAGAATTCAGAATTTTTGTCTTAAGCGACATTTATTTTTTATTTTTCTAAATTTTCTTTGAGTTCTGCCAAGAAATCTAAATTTTATGTATTTCATATAAAATGCTAACAGGCATAAACAGAAATATTTTCAATAATAACCAATATTTATTTATTTATTTATTTTAACTCATTTAAAAAAGGACTTACAATTATTCGAATGAACAAAAAACATTTTTTAATAGCTCCTTAAAATTATTATTCATTATAAACTTTACTGTAACAATAATAATAAAATTTTCTTCATAAGTTAATTCAACTTATTTTCTAATTCTATATTGAATTTAAAATAAATAGCTATTCTTGTTGTTTCTTTTAAAAAATAAATTATAAAAAATTATTTTACAAGCTATAATAATATAAGAACTATATTCAGCTTTTAGCCTTAGAAATTAAATGAAAGATTTAGACCCCCCCCTCCTTCTAAAAAAATTACCAAACGAAAATAAACAATATTGATAAACTTTCACTAAAGATATGTTCTACAGTAAATCAACAAATGACATAAAATATTTTTTATTCTAATTAAAAGTGATTACTTACTAACAGTTTTTCTTTTCTTCTTCTTCTTATTATTGTTATTTTAGTTACAAATATACATTTTTTAATCTAAAACATTTAATTGCATTGTATTTCCTAAAACTAAATTGTATCAACGGAAAAATTTCGAAATTCACAGATTTTTTTAAATATAAAGTTATTCTTAAATTTACAGAAAAATTCAGAAAACCCCCCCTATTTAAAAATTATCTACCGAAAGAAAAATACTGATTTAAATTAATATTCTTGTTTTATTTGTAAATTAAAAAATATTGATAAATAACACATGACATAAATGCTCAGTCTAATTAAAATTTATCAATTACCAACTTTCTATTTATGGAAATATGTTTTTATGTGCTAAATCCTAATAAAAAACATTATTAGCTAATACAAAACCTCTAAAAATACATTATTTTATTAAATACATAATGATTATTAAATTTTTAAGAAAAATAATTTCTTTTGCTTTGCTAATTCGCTATGGTAATTATTTCCTTCATTTAAATATTAAGTTAATATTTTAATACACGCGCATAAGACAATTTCAAAATAAATTAATTAATAATGCATACATAAAAATATTGCATTAATTAATAATAAATAAATAAAAAGTAAAATAAAGAATTCATCAAAATTCCAACTTCTCCATCTCCAATTCAACGACAAACCATTCCTTAAAGAAATACCTTCCTCGTACTATCCCTGGAAATCTTAAACAGAATAAGGCTTGGTCCGTTGGTTAAATCACTCACCTTCTGAGCTTGGGAACTTCAACTCTACCCCAACCTCTTCCTATGACAAAGTATACTCTTTTGGATTTTTAACAAATGTATTATATTTTTTATAAAGTTACTTTCACTTTGATAACTGGTTCAAAAAGTGAAAGTAACTTTATAATAAATACTTGTGACCAAATTTGAAAAAGTAATCAAGTAGCGATCTTGAGACGGACCTCAGCTATCCAATGCAATATATATGTTTAAAATTAACAAAACGCGAAAGAATTATTAGAAAAATTAGTTCCAATAGGAATATAGCATTAGCTCGTGAGTGTCTTCGCGGGCAGGGACAGGAGATCTTTAAGGGAATATGCTGAAAGTTTTATCATACCTTAAAAATCTCTTAGTAGAAGAATCAATCAAAAACCTCATATAGCACCATGATTCCAAAATGAACAAACACTTCTTTCCAGAATTTATGGCAAGAATGTTGCTTTAATTCAAAAATATTTCCGAAACTCAGAAAAATCTTTTATTTCAAATGATGGAGGAGAGCTTTCCGATATCATGGATAATTTAAAAGATAAAATAGTATTTTTGCAATCGCTTTTACTGTATCCAAAAAATAGTTCATATTTTACAGTATTATTTTATTCCGGTTTGTGTATAATTCCGTGTAATTAATTAAATTATTTTTTAAAACTACTCCATATTCATGTTCACAATGAATATTACATACATATCAGTGAGGAATATAAATTACATTTTTAAAACGCAATTACTATTGTAAAGCTCAGAATCTTTTATTATTATTTTTTTTTGCAAATATTTCATATACATATTCGTAATGAAAATTGAATATAAATAAGTGAGGAATATAAATTATATTTTTAAAACTCAATTACTGTTATTAAACTTAGGATCTTCCAACTTTTTCCGATTATTTAATACACTTATTTAAAATGAACATTGCATATCGGAAAGGAATGAAAATTATATTTTTAGAACACAATTACTATTATTAACCTTAGAATCTTCGAATTTTTTACTAAATCTTTTATATACATACTTACAATGAATATTGCATATACATCGGAGAGTAATGTAAATGATATTTTTAAAAGGTAATTACTATTATTAATCTTAGAATCGTCCAGTCAAATCGTATGGAAAAAATCCTATGGACACAAAAATATTATTAGCGCACCAATGCCTATTTTTCCCATCATGCATAAATAATTAGAGGGTTGTATGTTTTAATAATAAACTACTCAAAGAAAATTATAGATGCTTACAACACATATTATTTTGCAACAGCTTCTCTATATTCAAGACATAATAGTCAAAGATTGTACATCAAACGTGGCAAATGAGGTGCGTTCGTACTATAACTAGTTTAATAAATATTTGACCCAGTTTGCCGAATAGGCACGAGAAGCACCTATTTCCCTTACAAATTTTTGAAGGGACCCACAATTGAAAAACAGGGGGCTCCAATTTTTTCATTGATTCAATTGTAATAATTGATTGTTAGATTATGTTTATTTTACACATTGAATATGAATTACATTTTAAATTTGATTTGTATGCACAAAATACGATATTAATAATTTAGACTATTTCTAAAAAGTGAAGAATTATTTCAAAATATTAAAATTTTATGCATGCTAAATTCAATCTTTTTATTCAATTTACGTTTTTACGCCAATACTAAGCAAAATCATTTTTCACATTTTTACTTGTTACAACCAATTATTAAGCATATAGATAATGGAATAAATACAAAAAGTTCTTTAATGAATTGAACTGAGTCAAGTTTTGGAATAACCTGTGCAATATAAGTGAGTTTCCAGGTATTTCGAACTTAGAAAACATTTATCGAACAAAAGGGGGCCCCGAAGTGACTCTATGCTCCCCACATCTTCAGAAGTTAATCGGGACCTGATAAATATTCAAATCTTACAGCAATAGTTGTTGCATTCAGATGCAAAAATGCACGGAATTATTACGATTATATATATTGAATTCAGTAATTCAGAAATAATATGATTCCATCTTAAAAACGACGTCATCACCATGACAATCTAAAGTAACTACTTATCATGTGATATCATTGAATGAGTTATGTATGATAAGATTTAACAGAATGAAGAAAACTTTTATTAATATCTCTTTCAGTCTTTTATTTGATTTGCAGAAAATTTTAAATGACTTGACAAAACTCTGCAATGAATTTATGCATTAAATTTCAAACCATTCGATGTATAACTATTGCACAAAAATCTGAGTGTTTTTAATACTTCTTTGTAGTACGAATGCACCACCTTTGCTACAATGACGTGCAGTTTCCAATTTCTTGCTTTAAATAATTGTAAATATTTGTTAAGAGCGTGTTACTTAAAAATAAGAAATGTATTTCTTTATATCATAAAAGACACAATCTTTTTCCAGTGATTGAACAATATAAATAATTCTTCTGTTTAAAATACAAAGAAAGTATTCCTCTAAAGAACAGAAACAATTTACATTGAAAGTAATTGTTTGAATGTTTAGCATAAAAAAGCTATTAAAAATATTTTCCCCTTCTTTAATTATGCTAGTCCAAAGAAGTTAAATTGCCTTAAAAACTAAAGTGCTTAAAAAAAATTACAAAATAATAATTTTCCACAAAACACCATACTTACTGAACACTTTTCTACGATAAACAAAAGTATCCGTATGAAAATTAGTTTAATTTTCTTATAAATATTCTTCGTAAGTAAAGTTATGAAAGAAAAATTGGCAAATTTATTTTTTTTTTACTATTATTTTTTAATTCATTGTTTTTTTTCTTTATTTAACTTTTTACGCAGAAAAGTTCTAATTTTTTGAAAATAAGATATTTAAATATTTTAACCTTTAATGATTTACTTTCCTAAAATTATGTTATATATTAGGAAAATACGTTTCTTAGTTTACTTTTTTAAGTATTTTTTATAAACTTTATATACGAAATAAGATAGCTGATAGTAATTCATGAACACAAATAAATTTAGTATTGAAAACCACGTTTGCAAATGCATTTATTTTGACAAAAATATATACCAAATCAATTCGAACACATTCTCAATCCCTCTTCACTTTTGTTTAATTTGGTCAGTAAAAAATTCTGTTAAAAAATTTAAAAAAAAATTCTGTTAAGGTATGCGCCTACATCTAAATCGCTCTTTCTTCGAAAAAAATATTTTTATTATTATTATTTTAAATTATAAACACATAAATGCATAGAAATAACTAAAATTTCAGACGTTTCGGGCCAATTCTTAACCCCTCTTCGATGTAATAACATCGAAATGATCGGGAAAACAGATATCATGTTTATAGGTTTTTACAGTTAAATGTTTTTATAATTACCATTTTTAAAGTGTAAACATGAAATCTGTTTTCCCAGTCATTTTGATGTTATTGCACTTTAGAGGGGTTAAGAATTAATACGAAACGTCTGCAATTTTATTTTTATGTATTTATGTGATATTTTTACTTGTATGTCAAATTAATTATAACATTTTTTTTTAAGTTATACATCACACATTAAACATATTTAGTTATTTAAATTAATAAAATCTGTTTTGTGTGTTTTTCCCATCAAGATATGGCATGACATAACATTATTTTGAGGCAAACAGATTTTTAAAAATGAATTAAAAAGAAATTTGCAATTTAGAAAACAATTGAGTTTATAAGGTAAGAACAGATAATTTTTTCTAAATTTCCAAAAGTATATTGTAATTATTAACTGATTTTTGTAATTTCTTTTGATTTACCGATAATTCCAAAATAATTGGTTTTACATTAAAAACCTCAGTAAATTGTAGCTTTTCGAGATTTAAAGAAGTAGTTATAAAAATAAAGTTAAATTTTTATCTAGTAATTTTTAGAAACGTTTCCAGGTAAATTTTACACGGCAATAATCAGTTTTTTTTTTCAAACCAGAATAACTTTTTTTTATTCTGTCAATTTTCAAGCAGGCATTTCAACTGTGTAGTCCAATTTTTATATGCAAGTGTATAGCAGAATGACGCAATATTATTAATTTTTATATTAACTTGACGCTGTATTGATAATTTACGTCAATATAAATAATTTTAACTTTAATGTTTATGCCTTTCTTTTATCACCCTTCTTAAACAAATCAACGTTTATTGGAGTATTGGTAGAATTCTGAAAATTAAAACTTCAGAGTGATAACTGAAGGCATGATCTGATAAGAACTGATAGCAATTGATTAATACACTGTAAAACTACCCAAAACTTTTCTTGACAGTCGTGGGCACAAAAAAATGTTGGTTTTAGAGTACATTAGTAAATTTTAAAACATAATTTTTTTGTGATTTCCATAAAAAAGAAAGCTTTTTAGAATCATGTGTATTTCGGAAGAGGTTTCATTATATTTATTCGTACTTATATTTTTCTAGATAAATATATTTTTTAAAGGTTTCGTTCATCTGACGAAACCCTATTCGTCTCTTTTTTCTGTCTATCCGTCCGTCACAGAGCCCGTAAACAAAAACTGTATAAGTCAGATACATAAATTTTTGCATACTTACAGCTGAATAGCTCGTATTACACTTCAATTCATAAGAAAATGTGAAAAGTCTATTATATTAATTAAAATGATTATTTGCCATATTGATTATATTAATTTTTGCTATTTAAATTTTAAAAAAGAGTCTTAATTTGAAAGTTTTACGTGTAGTCATCATGGCTGTGAGGTAAAGCAACTCACTAGAAAGCAGAAGGATCTTAGTTCGGTCTCCGATGTTAGAACTTAAAGTCTTTATACAATGATATATTTAATAAGAAGAAAATTTCGTATTTTTAGTCAATTTAAGGGTTTATATTATTAGGTTTCGTTTTTCTGACATTCATAATATTTTTTGAAATTAAATTTTCTTTCTAAGAAACTTTTACGATTTAATAAGCATTCACTATTTTAATTTTAATTTAAAAAAAAAATTCGCTTTTAGAAATTTAAATTTTTTTTTTATATTTCCTCTAAATTCTTTTAATTTCGGGTTTTCAAAAAATTTGGAATTTCGGATTGTATTTAAATAATTTGATTTAAACATTTTGAGTTTCATTAAAATAAGTAACTTCGTTTTATAAATATATTAAAATTAATTTTGTGGTGCTATCACCTATGTAAGAACTTAATGATTATAAATTATCAATTTGGATTTAATAATTAAAGGATAAATAGTTTTGAAAGAAATATTAAGCGGAACCCTCTGTACGATCTGCGATCATACTGAAACACTTGTTTACAGACAAAGCTGCTAAAAATAAAATAAAAAAAAATTTCCTAACCTACGAAGATGAACTATAATCAGGAGCGTAAATATATAATAAAATTTTCCAATTCCCCAAATATTCTGGAAAAACGTTTCTTTATCTTTATAAACTTCAGAAAACTATTTTCAAAACTTACAGATTTTTTTAAAGAAATTTTTTGTTACCTGCCCGTCTTTTTCGGGAACATTTCTGAGTAACTTTCACATTGTAGTAATCAGTTTTCTCAAGTCGGTATATTACTTTGTAGGTGCTTTCAGTTCTCATGTGAGTGTTTTGATTGTCAGAAAACATGTTTAAGAGACAAACACACAATATTAACATTAATATGGAATATAACAGTATTTTGTCAAAGTTGCATGCAAATTTTCAGATATGCAGCTGAAAATGTTTAGTTAAAAACTGATGAAATAGAAAAAAAAAGGAAAGAAAAAAAAAAAAGAAAAAGAAAAAGAAAAAAAATCAGGCTTTAGAGAACAGTTTAATTCTTAGTAAAAATTACTAGGAAACGTTTACGATCAGCTAATAAAATGAAATTACGATTTAAAGTACCGCTAATTTAAAGATAATCTAATAAAAATTTAAATATTTTTAAATTCTGTTTTAATTTTTTAATATAAATTATTTTATGAGATTTCTAAAGGTAAAGGAACATTTTTTGGAATCTTGGGTAACACGGAATAGACTATTATATATTTACATTCGTTGTTATTTCTATATTTTCGTATAATAAGATACATCTGTTATTTTTTACAGTGTGTTTACGCTTTTTAGAATGTATTGATTTTTCACCTCCCCATCCGACGTACACACACAGATGCTTGTTTAATACTGCATGCTGTAAAAACTTGAAACTTTTGCTGCATCGTCACCTCACCGCTTTTATAGGAAACGATTGCTTCACTGTGTTATGGAGCATTCTCATTGGTCAAAATGGAGATATTATATGGAAGCAGTGGAGTGACGATGCAGCAACAGTTGCAAATTTTTAACAGTGTATATATGTATATATAGTACCATTAATTGTAAACAATATGAACATTTGAATTTAAGACCTTATAGAAAAAACCTTATTAAACATGAGGAAAAATTAAATAGATAAATAAAATGAATATAATAGAAATTTGTAGAAACAAAGTAGAATTGTCAAGCTCCAAATACTTTGGAGCTACAAATGAAGTGTGTTCTTTCATCTTCGTATTAGCCATGAAAAAGCAAAATAATACGAATTTGGGGCTACCAATATACATAATACCAAAATTAATTAAAGAAATACCAAGTAATCTATAGTGGATATGGAGAAAATAAAACAGTTGTGAACTATAAAGTGGAAGGAGTCCCAAATGCACGACCTTAACCCTGATATCACACGTGGTAAATTAAAACATGATGTATTCATGTATCATTTGACATAAAAATTGGAGATAATAAAATACAGGGTGTCCGAGAAAGATCCGTACAACTTCAAAAATTTATTGAAAAAGAAACAGTAGGGTAACAGCGAAACTAATTAGGACATTAGATAGAATAACTCAAAAAGTTTTTTTCTGCAGTATGTTTCTGACTATAGATGGCGCTACATGTCATGCAAAGGAATATTAAAGCATTTTAGTTATTTCAATGGCGGATCGCGTGAAGAAAGCTCAATGTGTTGCGTGGTTTATCGAAACAAAATCCGATACGCAAACACATTTCAGTCGCTGAATAATTCTTTTCCACAGCGTTAGATTGGCAGGGATGGTCCCAATGCATGGCCACTCCGGTCTCCTGGCCTAACACCACTGGATTTTTTCTTTTGGGGTTATGTTAAAGATACTGTATACCGAACGCAAGTTAACAGTCTCGAAGAATTAAAGCAAATCATCCAAACAGCTGTAGCTACTGTTGATGTTAGCATGCTGAAACGGTCGTGGATGGAATTGGAATATCGTTTTGATATTGTTCGTGCTACGAAAGGGTCTCATGTAGAAATTTCCTAAGGTAATAACTTAAGTTATAGGAAAAAAAAAACTTTTTGAGTTATTCTATCTAATGTACTAATTAGTTTCGCTGTAACCCTAATGTTTCTTTTTCAATAATTTTTTGAAGTTGTACGGATCTTTCTCGGACACCCTGTAATATAGACAAAAAACGACTTATCTGTTAAACACTACAATGCTAGTCACATGGGGCGACCGCAGTACACAAATAGAAAGAGACACAGTTAAAACAATATACATCTAGAAGGTACACAGCAACTAACAATACAGCTTCCGCTGAAACGAACGTGGCCAATAATGAAAGTGATTTATCATATTGAAGGCATTTGAAAAAGCTTAATAGTGGTAGCAAACAAATAATATAAAAGTTAAATTATAAAAAGAGTTAAGATTAATTAAAAAACAAAGAGTTATATAATCGTGTAGATTTTAAGGTCACAAAAACAAAGAAAATGTGACGAGAAATAACATCAATAAAAAAGAACAACAAATTACTGAATTGGATATAAAATTAAAAAGGAGGAAAATAAAATTAATTATCGTACACATCATAATATTAAATTAATAAATTAATTAAAAGCAGAACAATGTAATAACAGAAAAATTAAACTATACACCATAGTTTACCCTATTATTATTTTAATCAGTAACATTTATTTTGACTATGCTGGGCTAAACTCAATATCTTAATTTAGGAAGATAAAAGGTTAAAAAATAGCTCATTAATAAATGTACATTTAGTAGTGATGTAATACACTCATTTATTAAAAGTGAAGTGCAATTTAATAATGTAAATGATTAAAATTTTTTTAATATAATAGATATAACTAAACAATTATCCATACATTGGTGTCAGTTAAACTCCATAGAAATTTTGTACCAAATTAACATATGAATTATATATATATATATAAAGTCAACCATTAAAAATACTTTTGTGTCGTTTTTTAATTTATATATAGTTTTACAGTGTAAAAGGATCTTTTTTGGGAAATACCATAAAAGCAGAATATCTTCTCAAGTAACGCAAAAAATTTACGTTTAAAATATTTCGCATTTTTTACTCAAGAATATCGTGTATTTTATTTCCATTTATCATGTTTATGAAACAGATTTACATTGTCATTAAAATGCACAAAAAATACTTTTACAATTAAGAAAATAAACATTTACAGTGAAATGTGATAGTCTATTAACAATTTTTTTGGAAAAACGGAGATATTAGGTAATTAGTTTAACTTTTCTTTTAAAAGAGAGCGTTCATAAATAAATTTCAAAGCAGCAAATTTTGCAAGAAAGTATTTTGTTATTTTACTTTTCTTTTCTTTTAATAATATTTTTCTTTTTATAGTGTACTTTTTTTTTACATTTTGGGGAATTAATGCGAAAAAGAAATGAATAGAAATTTTAATTAAAAAACGTTAACGATTGTTTTTTTCTTAAATTAGTTTGTATGTTAAATTAAAACTATAAAACAAATGAAAGATTTTTTTTGTTCCATTTATGTGACTGGTAGATAAATGTATATCTATGTATTTTTTATGTAGGTACCATTATTTTATGCAATACCAAATTTTGATGTAGACCTGGAACTTCATAAAATTTAAAATATCATAAATCGGGAAAATTTCTTCTTTGGATAAAACGTAAACATAAGTACGTAAATGAAAAAAAAAATAAGTTTGATTCCCATGGTTTTTATTTATATACCAGTAAACAAATATATATGTATGTATTTTATATGCATGTACTTTGTACCAGCAGTTTATATAATACCAATAATGCAACCCTAAAATTAAATAAAATTTATAGTGTCATAACTCGGGATTTTTTTTTTCATCAACTTTTGGAAACTTTAACATATTTGCATAAAAGGAAAGCAGAACTACATTTTATATTCCATGGTGACCATTACTTCTTTATTATCTTAATTTTTAATAATTTTATATCATTTTGGAGGAATAACTTTTACTGGGTATTTTATTAATTCGAATAGAAAATGTAAATGTAACTTATTTTTTCGCCAAATATGCTCTCTTTCTTTCTTGTAACATACCATTACCCATCGTATTGCCCAATAGATGATTTCACTTGTCTTTGAATCTACGCAAACCTAGTAGCGAAACATTATTTTTTGAGAGCATAGTTACATTCTAAGATAATAATCATTTATTCAACATACTTTATATCTCAAATTGTGTCTTTAAAAATCTATATTTACGAACTAAATTTTCCTTGCATTGCAATTACTCATTAGTAGATATATGCGATAAAAATGCAAAAATCTATGTATTTTTTTATTTAAGTACGGCTATTTACTTGATGTGTTATTTCAAAGTACCGTTGGGTCATAATGCTTGTATAAAAATCAAGATTTAGAAAAAGATCTATGTCAATTTTTTTCTTACTACTTTAGTGCAACTTAAAATGCAAATATTGCGTATGTATGTATTTCATATTATGACTGGGTCTTATACTACTGATGCAGTGAGCATTAGTGAGAATTCTGCCGCCAGAAGAACATTCTATAGTTGTAACTTAATCGTCTAATGGAAAGCATATGTGAAGATATTTTCAAATGTTTAGTTTAAAAGGATTCATAAAAATGATAAAAGATATTTTTAATTTTTTTTCTGATTTGTATTTTTTTTTTTTTTTAATAAAAGTACAATATTTTCTGTAAAGGTAAAAGTAGCATATTCTTTCCTTATTATTCATCAATGTCATATGAATCATTCAATTTCTTCTCCTACCGAGTTCTTACTCATTGAGTGATTCAGGGGATTTTAGGTGCTTTAGTAGCAGAAAGTTCATAAAGTAGGAGGAAGTGGGGTACATTAATGCAGCTTTTTTCTAAAAAAATTTTTGGTGTCTAGAAAGCAGAAATGTCAAGTTATTTTTCTATGTGATGTCAGCAAAACCTGTGTAGTGTGTTATAAAAATGTACAATCGTTGTTTTATACATTATTTTTGCATGTAATTTAAAAAAATCAAAAAACGTAATTTGTATCAATGTGCCCCATCCCCGGGGCAGATTGATACACTTTGATTCGTCTGGGAAAAATGAAGACAAAATAACACCATTGCATATTTTTCATAAAAAATAGTTAGCAAACCATTTTATATTATTTTTAAAAATTCAAATCACCCACACTTTATTTGTAAGCAATATTAAAGCAATCAAAATGAAATGTTTAATGACTTGATGTTCTGGCTGTTCCTTGTCTGATTGTTGTCAGTAGTAATTTGGTCATATCTGATACTTCAATCCCAGCATTATCTTCTTTCTTAGGAAAGATGAAAAATTTCCAAGTTTTCTCTTTATAAATCGGTTTATATACAGAAAATAAAGGATAATTACATTAAAAATTCTGTTTTTAATATAATTATCCTGTGCTGTTCTGCAGCTTGTTTCTTTTACGTAACACTTTTCATGTAGAAAATACCTCTTTTTTCTGGAGAATTGATATAAATTTGAGATTTTCCAGGTTGCCGTCTTTTTCTTTAATTAGTTCTACTAGCACTATATGTTGGGGAAGTTCGTACGTCTTCTCATTGCAAAAATACTATAAAATGTTCTAATATCAAGAAATTAAAGCTATTTCACTTCAATAAAAACTAATATTAGAAATTTTTAGCAAAAAATGGTTGAATTATGGAGTGCATTGAAAAAAAAATAATAAAAGGTAATAAAAAAATGAACTAGAAAAGGATTTAGTTTGTATCAATGTGCCCTACAAAGACTATCAATGCGCCCCATATAACCATTTTGAATAAGATGAGACTCAAATCCAATACTTCATAATTTATATAACAAAAAGAATGAGAAATTGATAAAGAGTAGTTTTACTTGCCAGGGAGAGTATTTTTTTCGGTTGAAAACACTAGAACAGTTGTATAATACCATTTCAATTGTACAACTCAAATTTACTTTTGACCTACAAAAACAATTAATCACTCGTCCCATTTCAACAAACAACTGAATCATTCGAAAACTTTCTGTATATAGTTGAGTGCACTAGTATCACTTTTTGGAGCTGTTGTGAAACTTCCTGTGATGGCCCTGTGTGCAGTACACGGGGTGTATCAATGTGCCCCATGTATCAATGTCCCCCACTTACCCCTATTGGTTGAGAAGATCTGAAAAGAGGTTTTCTTTTGATTAAATAAAGCAAACATTTCTTTGCAAAAATTTTGATAAAAAGTTCTTTAACCGTTCTTGCAAACCCTGTCCTACTTTTTATTAAAGTTCATCTTTCTAAAATACACGCATCCCTAGTAAATATAAACGTTTTTATGCACTATATGTTTTCAACCATTAAAAATCTATGGTCCAAGTCCTGCTCAACATAATCCCGACGGTATTCAAATGTACCACTTTATAAAATGCTTCGGGAAAAAAATCATAATAAATTTTCAATGGATCTTTTTAAAAGAGGGAAAAAAAAATAATAAATGTACCTTTAAAACTTAAAACGTTTCCAAGCAAATATTAGAGATACCATGTCAGACAATAAAATGGTTCTATTTCAATAGATCTTTTTAAAAGGAGTAGAACAGTTGGTAGCTTTACCTTTAAAACATAAAATGTTTCTAAGCAAAAATTAGAGATACCATGTCAGGCAACGAAATTGAGACAAACATGCTCCAAAATAGTCTCCTAAGCAATTCTCAGCTTGCTGGAACTGCTTTGCTATCTAGTGATGGTCAAGGGAAGT
Source organism: Maratus speculifer (assembly GCA_964019185.1). Taxonomy (NCBI): domain Eukaryota; kingdom Metazoa; phylum Arthropoda; class Arachnida; order Araneae; family Salticidae; genus Maratus; species Maratus speculifer. Next base: position 188,777,868 of record OZ025301.1, read on the forward strand.
ATGTGCTATTGTTTTCTAAAAGTACCATTGCGAATGCATTCAATGAGTGTGTTTTAAATGGAATTGAAAACTGTATTACTTTAAAGTACAGTAGGACTATTAAGGTGGTTAATGAGCCCATAAAAATAAGGATTCTCGTAAACAATCACTTCCTCAGCCTACCTAGAAATCTAATACAAGAAATAATTTTGAACTAAAATTGTTTTATTTGTTGCTATTATAAAATACTATGAGAAAATTTCAATACACTTTCGTAGTAACCCTATTTTTCCATGCAATCTTTCATATAAGATTGTATTATGAAATGTAAAAATAATAACTTTAAAAACACCAATTATGTTAAATTAAAAACCGAGAGGTTTCTGTAGCATAAAGCTTACCGTCCGCAGTGGTCACTGAAATGCACTGAGGACGGTAAGCTTTATGATACAGAAACCGGTCTGCATTTAACTTAATGCAACAGGTAGTTTTAACGTACTTTTACATTTCATTATATTGCACTAAGCTCCATCTGAATAATTAAGATTACATTACATGATGAGACATATATAGAAACTCTATATCATAAATTGAAATGTCATATTCACCTTAATAAACTAAATAAACAATATGAATGCATAATTCACATATTCATATTGTTTATTTATGTTACTAGATTTAAAAATGGAGAAAAAAAATTAGAGAATCTTTAACGAACGTTTTGCAAGATTATTCCAAAAATATATGTCTAAAAATCTGTTCCAAAATATTAAGTATACATAGTGGACCAAAGTCAAAATTTTTAACTTGCGTTAATATCTTTCATATTTAAAAATAGTTCTGTGTTACAAACTGTGATTGTTGAATAAATTAAAGTATATTTAAAAATAGATATATAGGAGCCTTTGCGAGATTCGGAAAATGTGCTTGACGTCAAAGAATTTTTTTATAGATAATCTGTTTACTCTTTTAAAGACAGTAATAAAGTTGTTAATACTTACATATTTTTAAATAAGTACAATATTTTATATAATAATATATATATAATATTTAATAATATAATTTGCAAAGCATTTATATAGCATGCTACTCTTCCTCCTTTTTTTGTTGCTATATGTGCGCATGATCTTCACTGATAGAAGATTAATTTAACAAACAGACAATGCCGTCGATATGGTTTACTAAAACATTGAACTCCTAGAATCTATAAATATCAGAAAGTAATTTTTATAGATATACTAACCGATAATATCAAGGATTTTGCATACTTAATATTTTTCTAAATTTGTTATATTCATTGCTATCATGAAAAAATTCTATTACATTTTCATGTTAATCTCTGTTTTTCCAGCAAAATCTTTGGCATTAGATTAAGTTAATTGATTAAAAGGATAAAAATAAGAAGTGATGGAGCTTAGGAAAATTTTAACTATTTTATTTTTAAAATACCATCAAAAAAACTTTTCTATACGTAATGCGAACAAGGGTATATTTTACTGATACATTATGTAAAGAAGAAATAACACCATATTATAGACATTCTTGAATGTAATGTTATAGTTATAGTATAGTTAATACACATAGTTAATCTTATAGTAAGTAACAAGAAAAAAAATTAGTTAATTCTGTATGTTACTTCAATGAGAGTATAAAAATAAAAATCATTAAACCTTAGACGAGCGTTATTCTACTTTACGTGTAAATGAAATTTTAAAAACCATCAAAAAATGTCTTATATGCGTAATAAGGCCAAGGGAATATTTTTCTTGGGTAATAATTACTCAGATAAAGAAGAAATAATACCGTGATAAAAAAAATGTTGAACGCGGACTATAACATGTAAAAAGAAAATATTTTAAAACTCTTAGAATATGTGATTTGTTCAATAATTATTGTTCCTAATGTATATAAAATATTTGCACCACAATGTTTGATGTGAAATATCGAAGTATAATGTCTTAAATGCATATGCTCGACTTCAGAACCGTAGCTGCTATATTACCGTAGTTTTGGAAGGAGTGGTAATTTTTTAAAGACCTATTTTTCTGGGTCTATTCCAGATTGATACCTTCTTTAGGTATTCACGGGCTTCACAACCCCGGGAACCTCAGTGATGTTTCTCTTTTCCTTTTCCGCTTATTTCTCTCGTCTACCTTTCATCTTTGTTTCACCTCATTGTGGTTTCATTTTCAAAGGTGAGGGCAATTTTATATAAGCCAATATCATCCTGTTCGTCGACTCATGGAGAATTGTAAATCACCCAGGTGTTTGCCCGTATCCCTGGAAAGAGGAGATCCTGGTAGTTGAGAGAACCAACCCACTGCTTTGGCCTCTGCATCAGGTAGCAATATGCATATTGGCCCCGTATGCATCAGTAGGTTGGTTAACTGACTTTTGTCACTGGCTAAAGGATCAAGTCAGCAAGCAACTACTAGTCATCTCGTGAAGAATGGAGACTGACATAGTTTTGTCTTGTGACGATATGTGCCCTGGTTAGCACTTTTTCACGAATGTGCATTCCCTTGTTGGGCTTAATAGTGGGTTGTGCGGCCGGAGTATGAATTGTTATTTTTTTGATTTGGATGGAAATACTTCTATTCCTTCTATTCCTCTACCTTGTGAAGAGCAACTAATTGTAAAGCAAAAATTAATTTACACGTCTTTTTGTCGTGAAGCGCACTGATAGCTTATCTGATAGTTTTTTTTAAGAGAACCTTACCAATCCTAATTGCAAAAACATTCCAGTCTGCTTTGGCAGATGGCCATATGCTCAAAATATTGCAATATGGAAACTTACTTCTTTGATCTCTGCAGCAATTCAATCACAACTAATGTCAAATTCCTCTATGTTAGGCTCCTTTTCCGTCACTGTTCAAGAATATAAATCTCTAAATACTACACGTGGTGTTATATCCGAACCGAAGCTTTTTTTTCTACGAATGAAGAACTCTTAGAGAATTTAAAAGATCAAAAGTCCTAGGTGCACGCCGTATAAAAATTCGTCGGAATGGAAAGTACTTCCCACAAGGCACATCATTCTGTCTTTCAACAGTCCTAATCTACCTACTAGAATAAAAGCTCCCTACTTAAGTTGTCCTATCCGACCTTATATCCAGAACCCCCGCCGCTGCTTTAAATACCAGCGTTATGGTCACACAAATGCAACTTGGCGTGGTTTTGTAACTTGTATACGTTGTGCAGAACTCGGTCATGATGAAATATTATGCAAAAATTCTTAATGCTGCGTAAATTGTAAGGATGACCATACAGCATACTCTCGTTTTTGTCCCAATTGGATCCGTGAAAAGGAAATTCTTGCAATCAAAATTACCCAAATATTATCTTACCCTGAAGCCGGTAAACTTGTTAAATCTTGAACCCCATCAGTCGGAGTTTCTTACACAACCTTTCTCAAGCAGCAAACGAAACATGTAAGACACATTAGTACCCAGGCTGAAGCCCCTTTTCCAATAATCTGTTCACCTGAAAAAACATCATCTAATATATTGCAAAGGAAAAAAAACTGTGAAAAGTAAAGAGAGGAAATCATCTCATAGCCCATTTGCTACCAATTTGAAAGATCCGAAATAATTAAATAAGTATATGGAAGTGGCTAAAGAGTCAGCATATTACGACTCTAATGAAGAGGAGGATAATATTGTTTTTGAAGAATACAAGCCTAACTGATTTTACTTTTTTAAACTCTGCGTTCATTATATTGTTTTTTTGTGTATTTTTGTGTATTGTTGTATTGTGTATTTTTACTTTCTTCTATCTTCAATAGAAGAAAGTATTGAAATCGAAATTTTTTTCGACTTCCATTTTTCGCCAGATTTACACGTTTTAGGGGTCAGAGATTCCAAAAAACCTGTTTTTACAAAATGTCTGTCCGTCCGTGTGTGTGTGTGTGTGTGAGTGTATGTCGCCATTCTACCATCAAAAAGTGTATGACGTTATGCATAGAAATGAACCAAATTTTTTATGAATGTTTCTGGCTGTGACAACAGGCCCTCCTTCAGTTTTGAAATATTCCGCCGGAAGGGGGCGCTGCAATTGCGATTTTTGTGCCATTTTCAATATTGTTCCGGCCAAAAGTATATGAAGTTATGTATCGAATTGAACCAAATTTTTTGTGTAAGTGTATGACTATGGCTTATTGGTCGAACCTGAATTTGAAAAAAAATCCGCCAGAAGGGCGCGCTGCAATCGCGATTTTTGTGCCATTTTCAATATTGTGCCGACCAAAAGTATATGAATTTATACAACGAATAAAACCATTTTTTTTTTTTTTTTTTTTTTTTGGAAGTGTATGGCTATGGCTAGATGGTCCTCCCTGCACTTGAAAAAAATTCACCGGAAGGCGGCGCTGCAATAGCCAATTTTATGCCATTTTCAATATTGCACCACCTAAAAGTGTATGAAGTTAGTCCTAGAACGAAACTAAAATTTTTGTATATAATTATTTTTTGGTAAGGCAAATAGTTCCTCCCTGAATTAAAAAAAAATCTGCTATTAAAAAAAATCTGCATGGTTCACCACAATCAATCAACCAAGGAATTTTTGAGGGAATTTTTCAGGAGGGGATGAGGTTGAAATGTCAATTTTGGAGCTTATGAGGCTAGATTTTTGAAAGTGGATGAGGAGTGGCTATATAACTATGATCCCGAGTTCAAGCGACAGTAATTACATCGGATACACTGTCACAAATCTGGTCCCACAAGCTAAAAATTAGTGTTTCACCCCTCCCCCCCCCTACTCCTCTCATTACGAGCATTTTGCTGCTTTTCGCAAAAATAAATTTTTAAAAATCAGCAAAAAAAGTTTTTAATTCGTAATTAGCCAAAATAAATGAATTTTTAGTGTACTTTTTAAATAGACGAATAAGAAATCACAATATGTTGATGAAATTATTGAATGCAGGCTACAGTACGTAATAATAAAAGATTTGTAAACTCCTTGTCTAAGTTAATTGAGTAACATGATAAAAATAAAAATTGATGAAGCTTAAGTGAGTATTTCGCTACAGTTCAAAAAAATGAAAGCCTAATAATCACGAAAAAAGTGTTTTCAAAGCCTAATTAGCCAGTCTAAATGTCTTTTCTTGTAAAGTGATGATTTAGATAAAAAAGAAAGAAATTACACCGTGTTAATTAATTTATTTAATGCAGGTTATAATATATATTAAGAAAAGATTTTAAAATTTCTCCTATACATTATTTGATTATAATGTTAAAAATAAAAATTGAGGAAGTTTAGGCGAGTATTTTGCTACTTTTTGTAAAAAAGAAACTTTGAAAATTACTGAAAATTATTTTCAATGCGTAATAAGTCAAATGAATTTTTTTCTGGTATATTAATTACTTAGATGAAGCAGAACTCACAAAATAAGAAATCGTGATAAGATATTTGTGTATATATATATATACATTGAATGCAGATTATAATATGTAATAAGAAAATATTTTAAGATTCCCTCTTTGCGTTACTTGTTTTAAATGATAAAATTAAAAAAAGATGCTTCTGAAGCAAAAATTATGCCATTTTTCGCGAAAATGATATATTAAAAAACATGAAAAAAATTGTAATGCACAATAAACCAAAAAAAAAATTTTTTCTCGTTTATTGCTTATTTAGATGAAGAAGTCACACCATGTTAAAAAATATTCAATTCAGATTATAATATGTAACAAGAAAATATTTTAAAACTCTTCTATATGTTATTTGATTCAAATTATAAACATAAAAATTGATCAAATGACACTTTAAAAACCACCAAAAAAGTTTTCAATGTGTAGTGATCCAAAAAAATGGTTTATTATTATTATTATTGATTACTTAACCGTTTACAAGCCGAATTAATATCACATTTTAATAATAATTTTAATTTTCTTACGTTACAGCTTCAAATGTTTTAATTTATGCATACAAATTTAGAAAATAACAAAAGAAAATACGTCTGCAGTTTTTTGGCTGTTTTCCTTTTAGCGTTCGCAATTTGGAACACGATTATTGATTGACAATCTAGGCAAATATATCAAATTATTTTACACTATATGCTATTGTATATTGTTCTTGAATATTTTCTCGAATTACAAAAATATTTAGATTCCTAGCGGTCAAATGTAAGTATTATAGAAAAAACGATAAAAACAAATAATATATTTTTTATGCAAATTATGAATTTAGGTATTCCTTAAATCTGTTATAAATGATTAAATATAATTTTTTTTCAAAATTTTAAATCAACCTTATATTTTATGGGAAAAATAAGGAAATAGTTATTATGTTTGAAAATATATGTTTTGTATTAGAAATAATGCAATGTTCCCATTTGGGAACATTTGTGTTTAAAGGGTTAGATGAAAAAGAAGTTGCACTGTGTTAAAGAAATTCTTGAATGCAAGTTCTAATATGTAACTAGAAAATTTAGGATTTGTCGGCATTTTCATAAAAATGACTGTAAATAATAAAAATACAAGCATTTTTTAATCGTGAATTTATGCTACATTATCACAATCATAAAACAATATCATAATACAATTTTTTGTAAAAATAGCACGTTTACTCTTAAAATGTAGCAATTTTTTTATAAAAAATTAAAAAAACTTACACGTTTTTAATTTATATCATGCAGGGTTTTCAACAAAATTTAATACCCGTTGCCAAAAGATTGTCAAAAGTAGTTAAAATAATATAGTGCAATTGAAATATAAATATATTAAATATTTTATAAAATGTGAGTAATTATATGAAATAATTTTTATCTTCGGCTGCGCGAACGATAAAATGATCCATTTACATAATTTAATAACCAACTTTGTGTAGCAATGCAAAAAAAAGACTCTTTTTAAGTTGCTCTCTAAAACAGGGGTTCACAACCTGTGGCCCGCGTGCCAAAATTTTACCACTATTTTTATGCAGAATAATTCTCCTTGTAGTAATGACAGAAACTTTGCTATTAAAGAAAAGAAACTACACTTTTCAAATATTCTGGTGCCAAACGATTTTCTGGTAAAAAGGTTGTGCATCACTGCTCTAAAAGCAGATGAATGATAGGGATTATTCCACAAATTGTATTTTCTTATTAATTGAGTTTTAGGAAAATGTTAGTATTTATTGAATATCAATGAGAAGAATTGGAACAAATGCTTCGATTCTGATTTTTCTTTTTATTATGGAATAGATTTTTTTTGGTAGATACCCAAGAAAAACTGAAGTATCAAATAAAAAATTTAAATAAGAAAAAGAAAATCGGCAGCCTGTGGAAAATCCCTAATAATTCAGCTGCTTTTACATAGAACTAAAAGCTAGATCACTCTTATCGCTGATATGTTTCTGAATTTTCACGATATTTGAATCGAAATCTTTTAAAAAGTTGCTGCATACACTCTAAAAAATAAGTGTAAATTTGCACACAAAAATGTGTAAATCGATGATACAAAAACGATTTGTTTATATGTGTAAATTTGTGTGTAAATTGGCAAATTACACACCTAATGTGTAAACTTCAAATTACACATTTCAGTGTGTAATATGATGATAACGCTAAGTGGGTAAAAGTTATCATGATCACTCATGAAGTACCCACATTAATGTGTAAATTGCGTAAGAATACACATATATATAAGTAATATTCTCACTCATTTATCTGTGTAATCGTCTGTGATTACACTGATAAATGTGTATTACACAAAAACACACATTATTGTGTTATTGTAATTTACACAGTTCTTTGCGTAATATGTAAAACACGCATATTCGATGGAGATTCAATAACTATTATGTCTAGTGTATATGAAATATCTGTACTGCAAGGGGTTGATGTAGAATATCGAAGTCTAATGTCTTAGTTCATTTTATGCTTAGTTTCAGAACCGTAGCTGCAATATTCATATAGTTTTTTTATGGAGGAGTAAAATGGGGGGGGGTGTAGTTGAGAGCCTGATTTTTAGCTTATGGGGCTAGATTTGTGACAGTGGAAGCGGTAATAGTACTGTTGTTTGGACTCGGGATCATAGTGATGTACACACTTCTCCATCCACTATCACAAGTGTAGCCTCATAAGCTCCAAATCAGCTTATCACACTCCCCCCCCACTCCTCTTAAAATATCCCTATAAATAGGTTTTTAGAACTTTATCCCTCCCTCTAAAACTATGTTACTATAGCATCTACGGATCTAAAATTCAGCATATAGCCATTTAAGACATAAATTTTGGATATTCCTCATCAACCATTATAGTACAAATATTACTTCTCTGTTAATGGGGAAGTATGGGACACATTTTGAAATTTACAATTTCTTTAATTATAAAATTGATTCTTCAAATTATGTTTCTATATCGTTCAAGAATATTAGAAAGTGTTTCATTCTGTATTCTATAAACCAAAGTTTTTGTATTTGTGTCAAGTAAAGTTGATTTTATTATTTTTGTAAAATGTGTACCATTCCTCCCCACTCTCCTCTAAATATACACATAAAAACTGCTGTTTTATTTTCTACATTCTTCCTTGCTTCTTAATTTTATATTTTCCCCCTCATTCAAGTATTATTCAGTACATGCAATTAAAAATTAAGATAAAGAAAAAGAAATAATTAGTTAATGATAGATTTTAGACTAGTCAGATGGAATAATCATAGTTGGCAAACTTGCAATCTCCACACTTCTTATTTTCAGAGTTCTGACTCAATTTTTCATTTTTTATTTTTCAGTCTCAAGATACAAAGTCAATTCTACAGATGGTACTCTGTTACTTAGTACTGTTATAAAAGTAAAATTTAAAATACTATAAAAAATTGAAAAAGGTATGTAATCTTCATCTCTCTCACACACACTCATATTACCTGCAAATATCTTAGCTGATTTGTTTATATATACATAAATCACCTATATTAAATGTTGAATTGATTTCTTTTCATAAATATTCATCATTACAAAGAATTTACCATAAAATATTATCAAGACTATCAAAAAGGCTGTCGAATCATTAAAATAACATCTTTTGCATTTAAGTTTATATTTAGAAATTTGTGTCTTAAAAATATATATATATACAAATATATTTTAACATTAATGAAATGAATCCTATCTTCATAAACGAAAATTTCAGATATTATAATTAAAATTTTAGTATCTAACTAATTAGTATTTTTATTTATCAGCTCAGTTAAAAATAAAACGAGAAATATTTTGTCTATACCGAAATATCAATTCACTCTTATAAATTTTCGAAATTAAAGCTCGTAGAATTTATTAGACAATTATATTTGTGTCTTAAGTGTATAAAACTCATCCGGCGGGGAATATTTATGTAGGGGGGGGGGAGGGACTGATAAGCTCGATTTTGAATATTTATTATGACACAACTGTTATAATTTTTTTATATACATACAATCATATGTTTTATGTCATATAAATTCTCTAATAATAAGCAAAATTGGAATGGAAAAATGCATATTTGAAGAAAAAGCCATTACTTTAATATAAACTTTCTCAAAATTTTTGGTCTGGAGTTATTTTAAAAGGTATTTGCGCCTTTTTGCAATTTACATCTTTGTATTTTTATTAAATCTATAATTAACAAGCAAAAATTATGTGTTCTTAACTATGATTATTTTAGTGAAACACAGTTCTTCTGATGTGATATTTTCAAATTAAAACAGAGCTGAAAATTAAATGTAACTAAGATAAATAAATATTTCAAATTTCTCAAAATTGGAAAAGTAACGTAGAAACTCAAAAGCGACGCTATAGTTTTAATCGATGATAAACTTAGTTAACATTATAAGTTTCATAATTTAAAAAACTTACAATTTTTTTAATAAATAAATAAAACTCAGATGAACTGTTTAACTTATAAATTAGAATATATAATTTATAGATATGATATACATTTGTATAATAGTTTATAAATAACCTATAATATCTTTCACAGAACCAACCCAAAATTTAACACGGCACCCCCCCCCCTTAAAAAAAGAGATGTTAACGTTTATATTGCTGCTGTTAAAATACATTCATAAATTCCTTTTAAGATGAAAATTTTTCAAGAAATAAATAACCTTAGATACAACAGTTGTTATTTTAATAGACAATTATCAGGAGTTATGTAATGTTGACATTTTTTAAGGCAAGTAAATTATACGTGTAAAAAATTCTTATATGTAAAAAAGCAATCCAACAAATAGCATATACATTTATTACATAAATATAAACAAATCAGATAAAAAGAATTACAGGTAATACGAACGTATGAGATTACATACCTTATAATTTAAAAGAGAATAAATTCTATATTTTTCTCAATGCATTCAGCTGGACCCAACATTAGTTTTCAACCTCAACCTGATGAAGCCAAGTCAACGATTTTAGTTTTCTATGCTAGATTCGCGTCTAACTCGGGGTTGAAGTGATTCGTGAATATGACCATCAATTGTACTGCAAACTGAAGATAAACTAAAATTACAAGTTAAACTTTGAAATGGATAAAAGTTTACAAGCTATGAAATGGCTAAAATAATTTAGGGTAAAATCAAGCATACTTATATTCGATGTGCGAAATGTAAAAATAACTCAGGATACGAATTTAGAGTTATTTTAACTACACAAATTATATTTTATGTTACACATTAAATGCATTCGAAATAGTTTTTAGATTCTACTGAAGATTAAACTACTGTCCTTATTAAGCATAAAGTGGGATTATATCTCTATTATAATGCCTTTTTATGAAGTTTTCCTAATTTCGCTTTAAGAATTAAATCTAACATCATTACTGAAAATTACAAGTAAAATTGTGAAAAAACAGCGGTCTGCGAGACGGCTGAAAGAAATTAAGGTTTAATCAAAACGTAGAATTATAAAATAAAGCATTCTTATATTTGATGCACAAATTTCAAAAGGTAATTCGTAAAACGAAATTAAAATTATCTAATTAAATGAATAAAATTTTACGTTACATGTAACAAATATTGTTACATGTGTCGAGAATAATTTTTTTTTAAACTTCTTTTAAATGTTCACGTGCTACTGAAACGGGGAGGGTGAGAGAGGTGGTCAGAGTATCTTATAAAAATAAATAAATATATTAGTTTATTAATTAAAAATACTGTTACAGTCAAGCAATGACACCATATTATTTATGTTATGGGATTACTGAAATAAAAAGTGTAGCTCTGAATAATATGTAAGCCTCCTATCCCTTTTGTAATGTCTACTTTGAAAGTCACGCATTTATAATTTTTGTAACACACCAATTAGTGAAATTTCAAGTGTTATCTACATTTACACATTTTTCTGAGTTTATGAACTGATAACAACTTACAAACTTAATGCTATAAACTAAACACACATTAAAATAGGTATTTTTTTTGTATAAAAAGTGTATTTTTTATGACAAGGGGGTGATTTAAAAATTTACGCACTTGCCTATGTATATATCATTATGTGTAAATTAAAATAACATACCAATTTGTGTAAATTCAGACATTTTTCAGCATTTACACAAATATTTATGTTTTTCAAGTGATAACAAAATATATACTTAGTTTGTTACGCTAAAATGCACATAAAAACAGGTAAAACTTTGCAAAAAGTGGGTAATTTTAATGTCAGGTGTGTAATTTTAGGAATTTACACACATATATATGTAAATTTGTCTAATTTACACTTTTAATTTTTAGAGTGTAGTGTTGACTATTTAATATATGTAAAAAAAAAAAAAAAATCTTTTTTATCGTTCGCACATGTGCAGATTAAAATTATTTGTACAACTACCCATATTTCATAAAATATTTAATATATTTATATTTTAATTGCACTTCATTCCTTCTACTGCAGTTTCTAATTTTTCTGAAAGTGGTGTTAAATGGCTTTGAAAACTCTTCATGTTATATGTTAAAATATACATATATGTGCTATTCTTTCAAAAATCCATAAACATGTTGTATAGTATCCACATTTTTTTTTCTTTGGCAAAAGATCATTTCATGCATTTTAATTTACAGGGTGATCCGAAATATTTTCTTTTTCTTTTATTTTTTGATATTTTGGAACCAACGTAGCCCTTTAAATTTGTTTTAATTCATAAATTTTCCTTAATATATGAATTTAATAAACATCACAAATGAATTACTTTTTAATAAATATAAGTTTAGGTGTTAAATCTATGGATTATTCGCAGAAATTGGTATAATTTCAGATGAATAAATCAAGAATAAAAGAGACATGTCGAACGGTAGAAATCAGACTTACTAAAATATAAATTAACCTGCCTGGTATATATTTAAGCTCATATATTAAGTAAAATTTCGGGTTTAATAAAAGTTTCTTACCCGATACTTATGTCAGAAAATTACGGCAGTAGAAAAAGAATGAAAAAGCTTTTTATAATCAGAAAGCATCACAAATACTATATACACAAATTCCTACATTTTAATTGGAAAAGAACAAGGAGGGATAAATCATTTGGAGGAATTTAATAAAAATTTCGATAACAGAATGCAATAATTTATCATTGAAATATAAATATTCAATATGAACTATAACTGATTACACTGTAAAAAAATAATCCGTTAAATATACGGCGAAAACAGCTGACAGCAATGTTACCAGAAGTTTTTTAACTAAAAAAAATACGTGTGGCAATCGCGGACTGCCGCGGTAAAGCTATTGCATAGCATTTTTTGTCAACTTATGCAATTATAATTATTTATTATTTTTCTATTTATGCAGTTTTTTTTTGTCTTTGATATTAATTCAAGTTAAACATTTTGAGCGTGATGACCGATAACAATTTTTTTTCTTGTATTGAACAAATGAGAAGTTAATATCGTTTAAAATATTTTTATTATCTTTCAATACATGTAGGTTAATCAGGAATTTTTATCATTGAAACTATACGTTTATGGTAGCTGAAATAAAAAACGTAAGTTTAAGACTTGATATTCTCAAAATATCTGAAAAATACCGCGTCAATGTCTGCCGAAGTCTACCGAAGGATACCGTGCGAGAGTCTGCCAAATTGAAGCGACGTTAGCCGGAGTGTTAGTTTTTTTTCTCGTTACGGAATTTCTAGACTCTTTCGCCGCGCTCAAAGCTCGCGATAAAAGCTATGCAATACCTTAATAAATTACAAACAAAATTTGGCCTCGCTACGAAAATTAGATCGCGAGTTATAAGTATTTTAAATTTTCCGAACCTCACCGTGGGGGTCTCCTGTCACCAAAAATTAATACTGTCTCGTAATAAATTACCAAACAAAATTTGGCCGCGCTACGAAAATTAGATCGCGAGTTATAATCACTTTAAATTTTTCTATCCTCACCATGGGGGATCTCCTGTCAAAAAAGTAACATTGTCTCATAATAAATTACCAAACAAAATTTGCCGCGCTACGAAAATTAGATCGCGAGTTATAAGCATTTTAAATTTTTCGACCTTCACCGTGGGGGGGGGGTCTCCTGTCACCAAAAGTAACACTGTCTCATAATAAATTACCAAACAAAATTTGGCCGCGCTGCGAAAATTAGATCGCGAGTTATAAGCATTTTAAATTTTTCGACCCTCACCATGGGGGATCTTCTGTCACCCAAAGTAACACTGTCTGATAATAAATTATCAAACAAAATTTGGCCGCGCTATGAAAATTAGATCGCGAGTTATAAGCATTTTAAATTTTTCGACCCTCACCGTGGGGGGTCTCCTGTCACCAAAAGTAACATTGTCCCATAATAAATTACCAAACAAAATTTGGCCGCACTACGAAAATTAGATCGCGAGTTATAAGCATTTTAAATTTTTCGACCCTCACCATTGGGGATCTCCTGTCACCAAAAATTAACAAATAAATCATCAAACAAATTTTGGCCGCGCTACGAAAATTAGATCGTGAGTTATAAGCATTTTAAAATTTTCGACCCTCACCAAGGGGGGTGGGGTCTCCTTTCACCAAAAATTAACACTGTCTCATAATAAATTACCAAACAAAATTTGGCCGCGATACAAAAATTAGATCGCGAGTTATAAAAATTTAAAATTTTTCGACCCTCACCGTGGGGGGTCTCCTTTCACCAGAAATTAACACTGTCTCATAATAAATTACCAAACAAAATTTTGTTGCGCTACGAAAATTAGATCGCGAGTTATAAGCATTTTAACTTTTTCGACCCTCACCTTGGGGGTCTCCTGTCACCAAAAATTAACACTGTCTCATAATAAATTAACAAACAAAATTTGGCCGCGCTACGAAAATTAGATCGCGAGTTATAAGCATTTTAAATTTTTCGATCCTCACAATTGGGCGGGTCTCCACCCACCAAAAGCTACATTATCCTACCTTATTTTATCTTAAAACGATTCTTTTCTATACACATTCTATCAGGAATTTTTATTATTGAAACTATAGATTTATAGTAACTGAAATAAGATATGTAAATTTGAGACATGATATCCTCTAAATATCTGAAAAACACCTCGTCAATGTCTGCCGAAGTCTACCGAAGGATACCATGCCGAAGTCTGTCGAAGTGAAACGTCGTTAGCCGAGTGTTAGGTTTTTTCGTTACGGATGTGTTAGGAATTTTCTCGTTACGGTATTTTTGGAATCGGTCGCCGCGCTCAAAGCCCGCGATAAAAGCTATGCAATAGCTTAAAAATTGCAGTAAAATTAGATGTGTATAAAAAAAATTTACATCTAATTTTACAGCAATTTTAACGGCAAAAACTACTGCCAGAACATTTTGCCATAAATGTAATGGATTTTCTTTTTTTAATGTAGTGTAATATTTTTTTCAACTTTATAAGAAATAAACGTATCGGTGTTTTATAAATTCGTTATCATTTCAAAAATTCATAAAAAATAAAAGCGAATAAACTTAATATTTTCAATGGAGAGTATGAGAAAATGGCGACACAGATTCAGGGTCATCTTTATTTTCACCAAATATTTCCTATCCTATTCTTATTTGATTATAATGATAAGAATAAAAATTGATGAATCTAAGGCGAGCATATTGCTGCTTTACGTGAAAATGAGTTTAAAAAAAGTATTAGAAAGTATTGTATATGTGTAATGATCCAAACTTAATGTTTTCTTTTGTGTCAATTGCTTGGAAAAAAAAGAATAATTAATCATTTTTTAAAACGGAAAGTACTGAAGGAATTTATGCAGATTATAGTTTTTACAAAGAAAAAAATTTAAAGCTTCTTGTAAATAGAAAGTACTGAACAATATTTTAATTATTCTACATAGAAAAATTCAAATAGTTGAAATGGGTGAAAATATACACGTTGAGAGTATTTAGATTTAATTTAAAAATAAATAAGTAGATAAATAATTAATAAATAAGTGTGTTACGTTTTTATATAAAAGTTTTATATTAAATTTCATTTTTTATACACCACGTTTTTCTAACTTTTAACATTTTATCATATCTATATGCATATATACACACACACATACATACGCATTTATGTACGTGGGGTTCCATATATTAACTGGAATTTCCAAAATTCATAAAAAAGAAATGAATTGGTTTTAAATTATACATTTTGAAAAACAGTTATTTTAATTTTTTTCTAATATAAAGAAAACAAAATTAAATTATTCCGATCTCATCTCAGTTGAATAGTATAAATCGAGTTACTAAAATAGATCATCTGGCTTGGACTTTTGGTCGACACTAATGTTGTCGCCTACTGTTCACGAGCGTCCTGGTTCAAATATCGAAAACGCATATCCGAAAATCTCATTCAAGCCTGTCATAACGCGCATCACACACATATACGACAGTACAAAAACTGGTGGCAACAATTCAATTTATCTTCATTTGTAACTTGAGCAAACGCAATATACAACAACAGCAGTCATTTCATCTTATAACTAATAGCTTATATCAACGAATAAAACACCTCCAGCATGCCAAGTTTGTAAAAGGATTACATGCTTTCACTTTCACCACACATCGCACCTGCGCACAGTCTTTTCAGCGGTTATCACTGACTGCATCAGTCGTCACAATTATGTTCTTACTTGGTATGGAGTGTGTCGCGATCTCATTTCACTTGAAATGTATAAAGTTTCTCGCTTCGACTAACTAGCTCAGCCTTTAACTCGACATTAACGTTCTCGCCTACTGTTTGTGAGATCTCTGGTTCAAATATCGGCAGCGCTTATCAGATCTCTTCAAATTATTCTCCAAAAGAGTGTGCTGTACAAATGCGAATTAGATAAAAGCGTGGAACATAAAGATTATTTGCATTATGTAAATTTTCAGAAGTATTAAAAATAGTTTATTTCGGGAGTAATTCTAGCATTTACTCCCAATGCTTTCAGTCTGTTAGAACAACCTGTTGAACTCAACATTACATTGATTTGCACCATTTCACCTTTTTTATACCTAAATGATTTTTTTTCTGCCACGTATGCGCAACCTTGATTCTTCTATGATCACTTGCTATTGTACATCTTTTTTTCCTTTACTAGCTTCTTTTGTAATAGCACAATCTCTTACAATACTTTTAACTATTAAAAAATGACACCTTTGGTAAAATTTCCACCAAATTGCCTTCTATTTTCTTCATAGCTGTAAGTTTGCTTACATAATTGAACTATTTTATATCACTTTCTAGATGATGTGTCAATTCTTATGGCAATTTCTGTAATTTTCCTATATTTTACTGACTTTTACGAAATCATACAAAGCACTGGCAAATATTTTACTAACAGTCCTCAAATGTCCTCCAAATCATGAAAACAATGTTGGATCCTGTGCTACCTAATTCACTTCCAAGTCAGGATGAAGCCTGATCGGCTCCTTAAACACTAATTGTTATTGGCAGCATTCAAATTAAAACAGGCAATTACGTGTCAACCTCAGCAATATTTATTAATTCTCTGTCTATTTTTTCTATAACTTTCATTAAATTCGGATAGTTTAACACAATATATTTCATTCCATTTTTAATTAAATTATTTTTCCACTAACATATAATTTTTTATTATTACTTAACAGAGAATGGTGCAATACACTATTAAATTTCAAAAATACACATTTTCAAAAATTGATCTCCACTGTATGAAATGACATGAAATTACACTCAAGCTAACATTGCGCAGGCGATCAGCAGTTTTTATGCAAGTCAATTTAACATGCGATAAACACAGGATCGAATCCGCCTGACTAAGCGGAACTTGATTCCAATAACACTCGAAACATGCACAATCAGCTACTCAAAGTGCGATCTCAATTGCACAGGTACAAAACTGACCCACAGCCCTCCCTCCCTTTTTGCAATTCAAAAGATACCTATCTCACTTTCTAAAAATAGATACTCACGTGGTCGGCTGGCTCTGAGTCGGGTCACGTGATCAGCAGGCTGAAAAATTGGACGCGGTCTACGCAGGCGTGACGTCATTCTGGACATTTCAAAGGTCAATTCTGATAAAATCTGGACGTTTCAAAGGTCACTTGGACGGCGGACATCTTCCAACTAAGGTAATACTATGCTTAGTTGGAAGAGAGGTCCAAGCCCCTATCAGATTTTCTATACGTCCAAGATGGCGGGTCTGATGAGGTGGCCTGGGGTCTCGGATATGAAATCCAAGATGGCGGACGTCCAAGATGGCGGCCATTTCACATGAGTCGACCAGGGGCTTCCAATAAACAAAATGGCGGAAGTCCAAAATTTAAATCCATAAATAAAGCTATTTAACTGAGTCGACCTGGGGGTAAAAGAAACAAAATGGCGGACGTCCAAGATGGCGTCGATAAAATGGCATTTTTAACGCCAAAATTGCAATTTAAAGTCTGAAAATGAATTTTTTTTTTTTTTTTGTTAATTAAATAAACAAACAAACAAATTTTAAGTTTTCAAAGTGCTAATGCACGCATTTATCTAAATTATGATCACAATAAATAGATGAATTATGTACAAAGTATAAATTATTTACAATATAAAGCTGTATAAACATGAATTTTTTCCGGAAAAAAGCAGGCTTGAGTCGCATGTTAGATAGCAGGTGCGACTAATTACAATTTTTCATTTAGCAGGCTTATAAAAATAAAATGACACTTTACCCTTTGCAGGCGCACCTCATCTCCAAGGCTATTTTGGACGCTTTGGGCTCGGTTCAAACTCATCTCCGCTGTCCACAACACTAGACCCGCCTACCCAGAAAGAGCAACCAGACTGCGGAGAACACACAGTTACACTACTAACTGGGAATATGATCATAATGATCTCCACTGCTTCAAAGTAATAAAATTTAAACAATACAGAGATCATTCCAAGGTCACATGTAAGACAGATTTTCTACATATTTTTTGCTGCATTAACCATGTTATAATATACCCTAATTTAAACAAGAATCTAATATAAAAAACTTTTTTTTTTGTTATTTTTAATGTATAGTTTATGTTTTACCAACTTATGTCAATAGCTATAGGAATTTATGTAAGTAATGCGCGCAGAACATTTTGTCATTTTTTCATGGAATGGATCTCAAACATTCAGAATACATAGATCTGACATTTGAAAAGAGGAGATTTTATAATTTTTAGTATTTATTTATTATTAGAAATGGGCAACTTATTAAGACTATGGTAAAAAATCTATTTATCCCCTTCAAGTCCGAATTTTTTCACATTTTGAGAACAAAATTATTTTTACTGTAATAAAGATAATCGTACATATCTAAACAGACTTAGTGAGGTTTGTAGATTATCTTATAATATGAAATTTTATGAATGTACTAATTAGTACTTATTTTATGTACTATTCAATTTATACTGATTTGAATATAGGTTGAGGAATAATTTTTGGATACGTTTGGAAAATATTTAATGACAACAGGGTTTAACAGTTATAACAAATAAAAAAAAATGTGTTTTATGACATATGATTTCTTCAGAAAAGTAAACTATATTTTAAATTTAAAAACTTAAATATATGCATAAAATAAAGGAATAGCCAAAGGTGCAAAAAGAATTAAATATATTTTTATTATAATTGTTATTACTAAATATCAAAACATAAATGATGTCCTAATAAGAAAGGCATAGCCATAAACTATCCTTTCTGTGTGACAAAAATTACAAAAGTAATAATTAAAATAAAATAATATTCGATAAAAAGGCATGTACTATTAATATTTCACTAGACCCGAAAAAGTTAAAAGTATGTTAAAAGTTTTAAACTTACTAAAGTATCATTCGATAGCACGTGTTGAACATCTTTCCTACATACTATTTTTGTCTTAACAGTGTTATTGTATCCTCCTTCAAATTAAAACAACTGTTCTAATATGAAAATAAACGTTTTTTTTATACTTTTAATGTATAGTTTATATTTAGCATCTTATAAGATAACAAATATAGTATTTATGTAAGCGTCACGTGAGAGGGCATTTTGTCTACTTCTCATGAAATGGCAGACAGTAAATTAATAGCATTGCAATTCATAAACATGTTTTGCTTTATCTCATAATGAACTAAAATTATTACAACTGGCACTTATAGAAAAACTAGCCGTTGGGGGCCACCGTAACACTTAACCCAAAATGGATATGCATAATATAACATATGAAAATAAAACATTTGTAAATTATTTATAAAATGCATTTCAATTACAAAACAAAATTTAAACGTGTATTTAAATATTTTTATTATGCATAGTAATGCTCTATTACTGAGTTGCTGATGAATCTATTTCGACAAATTATACAACATGCCAAACTACTCGAGTAGTACTGAATTGCAAAAAAGAATCATCCTTATAACTCCAAAAATAATCATATTAAGTAACAGTTTATTGCATCGGATTAAGCGTCTCATTTTCAATTAAAATATATCTTTGAATTGAAATTTGAATGAAATACAGGGTTATGGAAAATCGAAGAATGTGGAAAACAGGATTACAAATATCTCGGCAACTAATAATTCGATCGACTTCGTTCTTTATGAAAAATTTGTGTTATTTTATTACCTTATACGATCACTCCTTGAAATAAAAAATTTAAATTTTTTTTATGTACCTTTCATCAGAACGAACTTTTGGGAGTCCGAAAAAACAGTTCCGGATAATCGAGGTTATTGATATTAAATAGGCTCCGTTCCATTCTTACATACTAAATACATACAAAATTTCAAGTCTTTATCTCAATTTGTTTGGGAGATAGAACGTTTACAGACACAGAGACAGACAGACTGACGGACGACAATTTTTTTTTCTAAAAATATGATTTTTGAAATCTCCAGTGCCTAAAACATGTAAATCCGTGAAAATAGAATTTTCGATTTTAAAAACGATTGCAAGACTTACCCTATACTACGTATGATGGTTAAGTAATAAATGTTTACAGCTCAGGTTAATATTTCTTTTAAACATATTTTGGATCAGATTTCGTAATTTGATAAAGAAAATTAGAATAAAAAAAGAGAAAGCCTGAAATGAGTCTTTTGCCTCTTTATTCAAAAAAGTGTTTTTAGAAAACTATCAGAAAATGTTTTTCATGCTAATGAGCCGAGAAATTGTTTTTCTTCTCCATTAATTATTTAAATGGAGAAGAAATAATTTAGTTCAGAAGATGTTGAACTAAAAAGCATAAGCTTAAAACATTTTTAAAAAAAGCTTTAAAAGTTTATTTTATTTGATAAATGTTGAATAATATTAACTGAGAGTATTAAAACCACAAAAAAAAATTAGCATGTTACTTGTTTTTTAATTTTTTTACTAATATAAGAAGGCATGTTTTATTTCTAAATATATATTATTTATTTCAAGTCACATTATAGTTATTATTATCATCATCGTCGTCATAATTATTATCATGATTATTATTGTTATTACTATAATTATAGCAGTTTTTAAATTATTATTATTATTATTAAGAAATAATATTCTAAATAAGATTACTTTTAGAATTATATGCGATTTATTTTGTTTATTTGATTCATATATCAGAACAGATGTTGTGATAAAAAAAAAAAGGTTAGCTCTATGAGTTGGATCTTCAAGATTCGTCCGGGATGCTAATTTCCGTTTACTCAAGGATACAGCGCTTGGCAAAATTCAAGGTGTGCCAAATGTTTTGAGTAGCATCTACGCATTTTCTCGCGCATCATGGCTGCTTCAGACATTTTACTTACAATTTTTGTCGTATATGAAGCACTTAAAAGCTGTTGTAGATCACAGAGGCATAGCGAGGTGGTTAAAGCAGCAAGCTTGTAATTATAAGATTGCAAGTTGTGTCCTTGCTCTTGTAGGTTTTTGTTTTGATTTTTATTTAAGTAATCAATAAAGAATGTTATAAAACTCAGTTACTTTGTATTAGTTTTATTGTCAATTAGACAATTAAATTTTAATTACAATTAAGTTATAAAATTTTATTTAAAATTTTATTACATAAAGTTTAATTTGAAATAAATGTAAATAATTAATATAAGTTTTTAAATTCTGCTTTTTAATAATTAAATAAATATAATTTAAAATACAATAATTATTAAAATAAAATAAAAAAATATTTTTATTTTAGTTATGCTACCACCGTGTTGTAAGAGATGAATATCAAATTAGTAAAGCCAATTTATTAAAGTTCTTATGTTTTAAAATGAGGCATCATTCATACACACACACAATATATATATATATATATATATATATATATATATATAAAATATTTATTAGTATTTATTTTAATAATTACTGTGTCATTTACAATTATAACGTAGTGAAACATAAAAATATTAATTATAAATATTCAAATTTTAATATTTCTATGTACTTAATTAATGATAATAACTTAAGAAAAAAAAAGGAAAATCTTTAATCTTCCACAAACATAATTTAAGTTTTTCTTTTAAAAAATTATCAATATTTAAATATATATAACTAATATTAACTATTTATTAATTAATATTAATATATATACATATATATATATATAATTATAAAATTATATTAATTAACATTATTAATTATTACATATATAACTAATATTAATAAGTATTATCATTTAAACAGATAATTAATGTTTTTAATGTTTTCGTTTAGTGATTTGTTATTAGTTCTCTTCAATTTTCAGTGTCTAGTAAAATATTATATATATATTAAAAAAAAAAAATCTATATTAGAGAAAAACTTTTAAGGTGGTTTTTTTTATATAAAACGTGATCTTTGTTTTGTATTTGTACCTTGTACAAATTCAATCAGTATATGCATGTATATTTAGTTTAGACTTATCAATTTATGAATAGAAAGGGTGCATTAAATCAGTGTCACAAAAGTTGGTGTAAATTCCTAAACATATTTTATTTCAAATGAAAAATTTCCAAGTATAAAAAATATTTTAATTTTAACACAATTTATTATTAATTGAAATATATACTTTTTTGATGATTCTTAGAATCTGGAAACTATACTTTTTTTTTAATATGCTATCAACGGTTATGATATATTTGTACAACATCAAAATCTGAATGGATCGGAACAGATGATATCGAAATTATGTACATTTTCTAACTATATAATTAAATGACCTAACTATATAACAACTATATAATATACACATACATAATATTTAAGTAGACATGTATGAATGTATAAGTTCATACATACTATGTACATATGTTGATATTTATGAATATATTCATATATATTTCCAACATTAAGAAGTTTTAATTTATCAATCTTAGTGCATTGCTATACTTGGTGATTTATATCACATTAGTAAAATAAATAAATAAATAAAAATTATTTGATATAACAGATCTCAGTATTTTCTTATAAAGTTCTTGAATTGATACTTAACAAGAAAATAAATTAAACAAAATAAAATTTATTTTTAGCTATTATCATGTAATTTATCCGAATACAATAACAGTTCTCTTTCGTTCTTTTTTTATTTTTTCATTATTATATTATTCATTATAAACTGAAATACTATAAGAAATGTAAAGAAATATACATTAAAATTTACAAATTAAGTTCACACAACAAGTTACTCGTATATATTTAATTAATATTTGGTCGTATATAAAAAGAAAATTCCATTAAATTTATTATTATTTTTCTTTTCAAATAAATTATTTGTATAATACATTTTTTCAGTAGATGGCGACACTGTACGATGTTATCAAGGAATCTCGGAAGAGGAGTGAATGATGGGTGGAATAGCATTTGGCACACCTTGAATTTCGCCAAGCGCTGTATCCTTGAGTAAACGGAAATTAGCGTCCGGGATAGCTCAGTTTTAGCCAGCTATATGCAGCTTCAGCCAAGAGAGCCCTGGTTCGAATCCTAGCCCAAACTTTTTTCGCCCAGTTTGAAAATTACATCTCAAATTATTACTATTGTTACGAATTTTGTAAATAGTTAGAGTTTGTACTGTAAAATAATGTAAATAATCTTATTAAGCTCCATTTCTTTACTAATATTAGTTTTTGTTACATTGTCTCTGTTATCAAGCAAACTTGTCTATTATTTTCAGTGTATGTCTACGGCAGATTGGCGAAATAATAAAGATATCGCCAAGTTGGCGTCACCTTTGGCGACTAATTTTGGTCGCCAAATTTGGCGATATATCGCCAAGTTGGCGACAAACTTGGCGATTGTTGGCGATGGTAACCCTTCCCTCTCAATGGTAACCCCCCTTTTAGATATACTGATACATTGTTTGTTGTTCCGTGGATTTTTTCGAGTAGGTTCTAGAAATTTCCAGCACATGCTACGAGCCTATATAAGGAGAGCAGTACGAGCTGTTGTTATTATTATTTACCAGTCAGTCATTGAGTGAACAACGCATTTGTTTAGCAAGTTTGCTGGAGACTTATTTACGTTATTTTGAATGTGATTTAGTGTTGAGACGTTGTATAAAGAGTCTCTGGAACCTATATCTGCACTTATACGATAGATTTGAACAATTATTTCTGAATATCTAGAAATATTTGTGAGTTTCGAAGACTCTGTTGTTCTGAAGTTCTGTAAATAAATTATTTTTTACTTTTCTATAAGCAAGAGTTTGAAGTTGTCTAACCATAAGATCAAAAGAACCCTATATACGCTGCAACATTTGGTGTCAGAAGTGGGATCTTATGGCGAAAACGAGAGCAACGGAAGAGCAACTGAATGAGTTGTTGAAAGCTATTAATGGATTATCAAATAAAATGGATAAAGGCCAAGAGGAGTTGGCGGAAAAGATGAAT
Source organism: Maratus speculifer (assembly GCA_964019185.1). NCBI lineage: Eukaryota > Metazoa > Arthropoda > Arachnida > Araneae > Salticidae > Maratus > Maratus speculifer. Next base: position 188,802,048 of record OZ025301.1, read on the forward strand.
AATGGCCAAGAAGAGTTGGCGGAAAAGATGAATAAAGACCAAGAAGAGTTGGCGGAAAAAAATGAATAAAAACGAAGAAAGAATGGAACAGTTGACAAACAAAATTGACAAATTCCAAGAAGATGTGACTGAAAAGATTAATAAAGGCCAAGAAGAGTTGGCGGAAAAAATGAATAAAAACGAAGAAAGAATGGAACAGTTGACAAATAAAATTGACAAATGCCAAGAAGATGTGACTGAAAAGATTAATAAAGGCCAAGAGGAAATGAAGAAAACTTTAGAAGAAAAGTTCTCGTCGGTAGAGAGAAGAATAGGCTCGGTAGAAGAGAAAATAGAGGAAGTAGAAGAAAAATTCAGAATGTAGTTAGTAATGTTGAACAGAAAATGGAAAGGAAAATGGCGGAAGTAGAAGAGAAAATACTAGGTGAAGTAGATGAAAAGCTAAATAAAAAAGTACAAGATCTTGAGAAGAAACTTTCAGCGTCCAGTGGTAATTATGAAGAATTTAGGAATCCGACTGCTTCTCCCGTGCACATCAAGTTGTCGACATACGACGGAAAGAGTTCCTGTCAAGTTTACAAGACCCAATTCACCATTGTAGCCGAAGCGAACAAATGGAGTGACGAGGTGAAAGCTTGTCAACTGGCATCATCTTTAAGAGGAGAAGCCGCCGACGTGCTGCAAACACTGCCCGATATGACGCAACTCAATTTTGAGACTCTAAGTTGTGCACTTGAAATGAGATTCGGCGAAAAATTCTTCAAGGATTATACGAGAATACAAATGAAGAGCCGCCATCAAAAATCGAGTGAAACCCTTCAAGAGTTTGCCTCGGAAATCGAACGGCTTACAAATTTAGCATTCATTGACTGTCCAACAAATGTACGGGAAATGCTCTCAATGCAATATTTTGTAGACGGAATAAAAGATCCAGAAGTGCAGAGAGCGGTACGAATGGCAGATGTACAGGATTTAAAGGCTGCACTACTATATGCCTTAAAGTTGGAATCAGCTACACAAGCCAGCCGAAGAGATCGTCATTCAGTCCGAGGGGCAACGGTGAACAAAAGCTCAGACACTGAGAACGACGTCTTGAAAGAAATTAGGAAAATAAATCAAGAACTTGAAGCTTTAAAATACGGAAGAACAAGTTCAAGAAGACAGAATCTCACGTGCTGGGGATGCGGTGATACAGGACATCTCCGAAGAAATTGCCCCAAAATCCACGAACGTGAGATAAATTCAAACAGTCAGCAGGGAAACTAAATTTTTTCCATCTCGCGGGGCGGAGGTTGCCAGAGAATGAAAAGCCCCACCTGAAGATCCTCCAGATATCAAAAATGAGTGGTGGTGATAATGAATTATATGTGATAGGCTTTATTAACGGAATTCAGTGCCGTATGATTGTCGATACAGGAGCTAATGTGACAATAATAAGAGAAGATTTGGCTCGAAAATTGAAATCTAAACTCATCTGGACTCCACCGTGCGTTACCCTGCAAACTGTGACGGGCGACAAGATTGGCATATATGGAAAGGACAATTTAACCATACACTTTGGAGGAACGAAATATTACCATACGGCCTATGTGGCTGACATAACAGATCCTTGCTTAATCGGGTTAGATTTTCTGAAGAAGTTTGGCTTCAAGCTTGATTTCAAAAATAACAAAATGCTCTCAAAATTTGAAGAAATAAGTCTTTTTGGATTAAATAATGAAATTGAATGTAAACAAACAGTAATAGCCAAAGAAGACATCAATCTAGATCCAAGAACAGAATTTTTAGTTCCAGCTGAAATTAAAAAGTCCTTCCGGCAATGCCGGGAGGAAGAGGTAGCTTTCATATACTTATACATTTATTTATTTATTTTAAAGTAAGTTACATTGTTCAAAAATACTAAGCTCAAATTAATGGAAATAATCTTATAAAATTTCTGATTTTATAAGATTGAAAACTAGTTTTTGTCAAGACTGAATATTAATAGGAATATTTAGATATTAGTCATTTTTTCTTCAACCTGGTTTTATTTTAAGCGATTTAGAGAGTCACCAAATTCCACGATATCATAAAGTGTATGCCATTTTAAAGCAACATGATGGATCGTTCAGATCAGACCGTTTCAAAATGTCAGCCATAAGCAAAATTCAAAGTGCTATAACTCAATCATTTTATAAGATATAGACAAAAAAAAAGTGTTCTGGAATCATTGTTTTAAGTTTTAATACGTAAAGGAAAAATATTTTTCAACTTTTAAATTTTTCGCATTTAATTTTAAATTTTAAATTTTTTTAAAAATTTAAAATGGCCACCATTTTGAAACAAAATGGTGTGTGATGCTGGCCAACGAACTCGGTCGAGACATTTATATGTACTATGTATATACCAAGTTCCATTGAAATCGGCTCATAAATACGCGTGTTATCACGTGACAAAATCAGATCCTTTCAAAATGTCAGCCATAAGAAAAATTCAAAGTGCTATAAATCAATCATTTTCTAAGATATAGACAAAATAAAAAGTGTTCTGGAATTGTTGTTTTAAGTTCTAACACGTAAAAGAAAAATATTATTCAAATTATGATTTTTTCTCATTTAATTTTAAATTTTAAATTTAAAAAAAAATTAAAATGGTCACCATTTTGAAACAAAATGGCGGATGATGCTGACCAACGAACTCGGTCGAGACATTTGTATGTACTATGTGCATACCAAGTTTCATTGAAATCGGTTCATAAATGCGCGTGTTATTACGTGACAAAAATCAGATCGTTTCAAACTGTCAGCCATAAGAAAAATTCAAAGTGCTATAACTCAATCATTTTTTAAGATACAGACAAAATAAAAAGTGTTCTGGAATCTTTGCTTTACGTTCTAACACGTAAAAGAAAAATGTTTTTCATCTTTTAATTTTTTCGCAATTAATTTTAAATTTTAAATTTTTTTAAAAATTTAAAATGGCCGCCATTTTGAAACAAAATGGCAGATGATGCTGGTCAACGAACTCGGTCGAGACATTTGTATGTACTATGAACATACCAAGTTTCATTCAAATCGGTTCATAAATACGTTAGTTATCGCATGACAAAAATCAGATATATATATATATATATATATATATATATATATGTCAACATTTGAACGGAGGGTGGTTTTGAGGTCTGGGGGTCATGATCGGTGAAAATATACCAACATTTTCCGGAAGTGCTTTCCTCCGGACGGCTGCAATAGGTAGCTTTTTACTTTTTGTAATAAAAGCTACCTAAAATGAAACTAATTACCGATTTGGCCATATAGATTATCCAGAAGACAATAGTACACGAGCAGGAGTATTGGTGGCTTCTTCTGTAGTAGACCTCTCGAAAAAGACCATTCCAGTCAGAATTGTTAACATCAGTGATAAGACGAAGACTATCAAGAAAGGAGAGGTGATAGCATCGTGAGCTCCTGTGACGTGCATAATTCAAAATTCCAGTCACTCTGAGAAATCTTCAGATAATTTAATCAAGGATTTGTTACAAAATACAGAATTAGATCCAAAACAGATGGACGCCGCGGAAAATTTAATTAGGGAATTCCAAAGTTTATTCTCCCAAACATCTGAAGACTTTGGACGAACTAAAATGGCACAACACCGAATTGACACGGGAGATCACTCTCCTATTAAACAGCACCCTAGACGATTACCTTTTGCCAAGCAAGAAGAGGTGCAGAATTTAATTAAGGATATGGAAGAAAATGACATCATCGAACCATCGACAAGTCCATGGGCGTCTCCAATTGTATTAGTAAGAAAGAAGGATGGTTCTACAAGATTTTGTGTAGACTACCGCCGACTGAATGACGTCACTAAAAAGGATAGCTACCCTCTACCAAGGATTGACGACACTCTTGACACACTTGCGGGCAACACCTGGTTCTCGACTCTGGATCTGAAGAGTGGTTACTGGCAGGTACAGATCCATCCGGACGACCGCGAGAAGACTGCCTTTACAACGGGACAAGGATTATGGCAGTTCAAGGTAATGTCTTTTGGTCTGTGTAACGCACCTGCAACTTTCGAACGGCTTATGGAAACGGTTCTCCGGGGGCTGTCATATGAAGCATGTCTTGTTTATTTAGATGATATCATAATCATAGGAAAATCTTTTGATGAACATCTGAACAACCTCAGGCGGGTGCTACAAAAGTTAAGGGAAGCTAATTTGAAGTTAAGCCCTTCAAAGTGCAGTTTGTTTCGCAATGAAGTCGCCTACCTTGGACACATGATTTCGGCGGAAGGAGTTAGGACTGATCCGGAGAAGATATCAGCCATGAAAAATTGGAGTCGTCCAGCAGATGTACACCAGCTGCGGAGTTTTCTAGGATTATGCACCTATTACAGAAAATTTGTCAAAGGCTTCTCGATGATTGCAAGACCACTTCATAAATTAACAGAAGCCAGTTAAAAATTTATGTGGACACAGGAATGTGACGCTGCTTTCGAAAAGCTTAAGGAGGCCTTAACATCCACTCCAATTCTGTCATATCCTCAAATCGATAAACAGTTTATACTTGATACGGATGCAAGTAACGAAAGCATTGGCGCTGTACTGTCCCAGGAAATCGACGGCCAGGAGCGTGTTATCGCCTATTTCAGCAAGTGCTTGTCAAAGGCAGAGCAAAACTACTGCGTAACAAGAAAAGAGCTTCTTGCTGTAGTGAAAGCCATAGACCATTTTCATCACTATCTTTACGGTCGAAAATTCCTGATCCGAACTGATCATGCTTCTCTAACTTGGCTATTAAATTTTAAGAACCCTGAAGGCCAGATAGCCGGGTGGATACAAAAGCTTCAAGAGTACGATATGGAGATACGCCATCGAAAAGGCTCATCACATGGAAATGCAGAGGCTCTCTCAAAAAGACCCTGTTCAGAGAATTGTAGATACTGCGACCGGGTTGAGAAGAAATTTAATGTCAAAGGTCCTATAGTAAGACAAGTTACAACTGGGTCTACATCATCGCAAGATCCGTGGAGTGACGAGAGCCTGCGTAAAGATCAACTTGCTGATCCTGAAATTAAGCCAATTCTAGAGCTGAAAGAGGAGTCCAACAGGAAGCTTAGCTGGCAAGACATGGCCCATTACCATCCTACGACTAAACGTTATTGGGCTCTCTGGGATTCCCTACATTTGAAGAACGGTATCTTGTACCGAAAATGGGAGTCTGACGATGGAAAGACATGTAGATGGCAACTAATACTCCCTAAGTCGAGAATTTCTATGGTCCTTCAAGAACTGCATGGTAGTCCCACAGGAGGTCATTTTGGTGTAATGAAGACCCTGCAAAAGGTTCGAGAGCGTTTTTCTGGAATAATGCTCGCAGCGACGTGGAGAAGTGGTGTCGAACTTGTGACACCTGTGTAGCACGTAAAGGTCCAAAGAGGCGCACCCGTGGACGATTGCAGCGTTATAATGTAGGAGCTCCTTTCGAACGAATTGCTGTAGATATCCTGGGTCCTCTTCCTAGAACATCTGATGGCAACAAGTACATCCTCGTTGTCATGGATTACTTCACCAAGTGGCCTGAAGCCTACGCCATTCCTAATCAAGAGGCGGTAACCGTAGCAGACATACTAGTTCAACACTGGGTTTCTAGATACGGAGTTCCTCTTCAAATCCATTCCGATCAAGGAAGAAACTTTGATTCGGCTGTGTTTAAGGAAATGTGCGGACTACTCGGCATGGACAAAACTCGAACTACACCTCTACATCCTCAATCGGACGGCATGGTGGAGCGGTTCAATCGTACTATCCTAAATAGCCTCTCTCTCCTGGTGTCTAGAGACCAACAGGACTGGGACAAGAAATTGCCTCTTTTCCTGCTTGCCTACAGGAGTGCCACTCATGAGGCCACTGGTTACTCCCCTTCTCAAATGCTCTTTGGTCGTGATCTTCGTCTGCCTGCGGATCTTTTGTTTGGCCGCCCTCCTGACGCTCCTTTGTCGCCTTAAGAATACGTGGATGGACTCCAGGCACGGATTGAGGAGATTCATCGTCTAGCGAGGAACCGAATCGGACTGGCATCGGAAAAGATGAAGACACGGTACGACACAAAGGCAACTGGACATGAGTTCAACGAAGGTGACAAAGTTTGGTTGTGGAATCCCATACGTCGTAAGGGGCTGTCGCCAAAACTACAAAGAAACTGGGACGGTCCTTACACAGTCGTCAACAGGCTGAATGACGTCGTCGTTCGCATACGAAAATCGCCACACACCAAGCCCAAGGTCGTACATTATAACCGGCTAGCCCCTTATTTTGGCCAAAGTGATTAGAAATTCAAAACTGGAATTTCAGACCATGGACATGAAAGTCACTTTTTGTAAATATGTAAATAGTAATTAGTTCTTATTTATGTAAATTTTATTATTATTGTTATTATTTATTTATTTATTTATTTGTTTATTTATTTTAAGTGTTTTCCTCTAACTCAAGGATTGCACTGCCCGGGACGTGCAGTCTTTGAGGAGGGGGTAGTGTTACGAATTTTGTAAATAGTTAGTGTTTGTACTGTAAAATAATGTAAATAATCTTATTAAGCTCCATCTCTTTACTAATATTAGTTTTTGTTACATTGTCTCTGTTATCAAGCAAACTTGTCTATTATTTTCAGTGTATGTCTACGGCAGATTGGCGAAATAATAAAGATATCGCCAAGTTGGCGTCACCTTTGGCGACAAACTTGGCGATTGTTGGCGATGGTAACCCTTCCCTCTCAATGGTAACCCCCCTTTTAGATATACTGATACATTGTTTGTTGTTCCGTGGATTTTTCGAGTAGGTTCTAGAAATTTCCAGCACATGCTACGAGCCTATATAAGGAGAGCAGTAAGAGCTGTTGTTATTATTATTTACCAGTCAGTCATTGAGTGAACAACGCGTTTGTTAAGCAAGTTTGCTTGAGTCTTATTTACATTATTTTGAATGTGATTTAGTGTTGAGACGTTGTATAAAGAGTCTCTGGAACCTATATCTGCACTTATACGATAGATTTGAACAATTATTTCTGAATATCTAGAAATATTTGTGAGTTTCGAAGACTCTGTTGTTCTGAAGTTCTGTAAATAAATTATTTTCTACTTTTCTATAAGCAAGAGTTTGAAGTTGTCTAACCATAAGATCAAAAGAACCCTATATACGCTGCAACACTATTATTATTATTATTATTATTATTATTATCATCATCATCATCATCATTAAATTAGTATTTGTACTATTAAAGTACTATAAATTCATGCAAACTACTATATCCGAGTATTCTGCTTGTAGTAATTTATTGTAAGGTGACTATAATTTACTAATCATATAAAAATTTAAAGCGTATATCATTATCTTGTTTTAATCTCTATTCATACCACATTTTTTGTAATCAATATACTCACCTTAAACGAAAACTAAAAATAACTACAGAATTTCTAAAATAACTACTAATTATCTGAATCAACTTTTCTTTATAGATTTAAGTGATTAAAAAACTCTAAAGTTTGTTTTTAATAAATAAGGTAAAAAAAAACATACGAATAATAACAATAATAATAGATAGGAGCTTTGAATTAGTATTTCTATGGCATGGTTGTGTTCCATAAATGCAATAAAAATGGGAGTTAAAGCAGAAATACTGTTTGGAAATTAACATTTTGCTGTCGGGAGGTGAATTTCAGGATACCAATCCAGTGTACACAAACTTTAGTGACAACAACACAGCAAAAGATAAATGGTAAAATACACGTGCAGAATTTTCACAAATAGTTTGTAGATTTTAGTCCACAAATCCTTATCAATATAACTACAGCTGTACAATTCGGTTACTTAAGTTAAGTTCAAACCGTATTCTAACTTTATATCTTAAGATGAGATGTCCACCTGAGTGTATCTATTCGATATAAGTTGTCTTCTAGTTATCGGATAGAATCTATACTTTTTGAAAGCACAGAAAGTGAACTTTTTCAAAGTTAGTTCAAAGTTACAATTCTCTAGAAACCCCATAAGTAAGCGAATGTATTCAGAAGCTTCCTTTATTATTTGCTTCTTCAAAAAAGTTTATGGAATGCTGTGAAATGTGCACCCAAGCTGTCTGAAATATTATCAGAGTTAATATCTCTTAAATTAAATCTTTTATTATGTCAAATGGAGGAGTTTCGTGTGGAATTTATTGTCAGTCCATGTAAATGATTTTTCGTGATGCAGCTCGAATTAGCGCAGTGTAGAAAGGGGGGGGGGGGTTCTAGGATAATATCTCGAGCCTATTGACAGTGTGTTATTGAGTAAAGGCATGCAAATCTTTACACCGAATCCACTCACAATATAGACAACCATGATTACAAGACTATATACTATATTCCATACTACATATTCCAATTTACAACATATATCATAATTTAAAGATTTAAAATAATAGTAGAAAGTTATCATGCCTATTTAATTTTGTTGCAATACAACATTTTTAAAACATTTTCAAAAAGTCATCCATAGCCTAACCTCACGCTAATTTGAAATAACTATTGATATATACTTTCGCTTTAAAAAAAACAAGCTTTTCTTATTTGTATAGTTACTTATGATTTTTTTTTAAATTAAGGCATATTTTTTTTTACAAAAATAAAAATAAAAATAAATAAATGAATAAATCCAATCCGAAAAATTTAATAAGTTAGATTAATTGTACATAGTATTACAATAAAGATTGCGCATATTTTATCGCGCTATCATCAATGAATTTATTTGAACATTCTCCGCATAAAACCTTGCAACTGGTTTAAGAAATAAGAAGCGAAGAAAAGATAATTAACCCAACACGGGAACTCCGCACTTGATGCAAAATGGATTTTTAAGAATCTAATACAGTAGGTACTTCATGCGCAATGAGCCGAAGAAATTGTTTTTCTCCTTCATTAATTATTTAAATGAAGAAGAAATAATTTATTACTGAAAAAAGAAGGTAATAAAGAAATGCTTAAAGCTTCAGGAAAAAACATTTTACAAGTTTCCTTATATTATAACTTGTTGGATTATATTACTTCGACACACTGGAAACTTTAATTATAAATAGAAGTTTTCATATACGTCCATTAAAAACTTTTCAAAAATATGCATTAAAATATTTAATTGTTATAAAGGACGTTAAATATTTAACGTCCTTTATAGCAATTAAATAATTTAATGCATATTTTTGAAACACTGGAATTTGCTGACATAAATTCGTGGCGCCTTTTGAGTACGTGTAACTTCATACATTGGTGATATTTTTGCATGTAATGTCTCACTTTATTTCACAAAATTGTACACAGTATCTCGAGAAAATTCTTTTTATTTTAACTGAGAATGTTCCTTCTTCCAGTAAATTTTAGTGTAATTGTTTCAAATGAGGTTTCTTGGATTTTTTTTTTTTTACGATTAAATAAGATCAGAAAAATTATGAGCAAGTAGTGGGAAAGATGCGAAGCAATGAACCGAGTTCCTCCACTAAATTTTAATAGCATTATTCGTCATTTTAAACCTGAGAAATTTTATGATTAAATTAAGCGAAAATTATCATTCAAATTCAGTAGTAGCAATCGGCTTATTGCTCACCATTTTTTAGACAATTGCTATACGTAAAAACTGTTGGAAAAGCGAAAACTAGTTTGGGTAACAGAATTATCTCTTGCACAAAATTCATATTTATGCAACTAGTAGATTATGAATGTAAATCCTTCAAATCGAAACAATACCATTGTTAAAGGTACACTGCTGTCAGTGGACACCTTTAACTTCTGCATTAAAAATAGTTTTTTAATTTTACTGTTTCATAACATTTATAGTAAAATTTTGGAACGTCTTGAAGCTTGTTTTATTCGTAATACAAAGACAAGCAGGGCAAATCTTTTTGTTAAATAAATGTACATGCAATAATAATGTCTAATGAATGTTTCCTGTTTAAAAGAACCAAAACTAGCCGTCATTGTAGCATTAGAATGATAGATGTCTGAAGCAAAAAACAGTTTATAGTGCACTACCGTTCATAAAGATGATTTAGCTGATTTTATTCGTAGATTATTTGCAATAATCTTAATATAAGTCGAAATAATGTATTTTTTCGAATATAATTGCATTCTTTAATTTGGATAGTCTTATATTAAAAGCTGTGACAATGTTTTTTTTCAAATGCTAAGATCCACTTTTGAATTTTTATTTCAGTACATGAATGTTGTTTTTTTTTTATTTATAGAAATATGTATATACTCATCAATATGTGGAAATGCTTATAATTTTTTTTACGTCAATACAGGCCTACAAATTTACAATTCCACAGATAAAAAATCAAAAGACACAGTAAAAGTTTATTTAAGAATTTAATAATGGAACAAAAAAGAAAAATTATGCTCCAAGCACAGATTATGAAACAGATTCCAAAACTTTCAAAATATTTTTACATTAAAAAAGTATAAAATATACCCAAGAAAACATTTCAGAAAACATAACCTAGGGGCAATTGGGGCACATTGATACAGCTTTTTTCTAAGAATTTTTTCGATGTCCAGAAAGCAGAAATTGCAACTTTTTTTTCCATGTGGTGTCAGCAAAACTTGTGCAGTGTGATATAAAAATGTACAATCGTTTTTTATATATTATTTTTTATATATTATCAATCTGCCCCATCCCCGGGGCAGATTGATACACCTCATGGGACACTTTGATACGTCTGGGAAAAATGGAGATAAAACAACACCAATGCATATTTTTCATAGAAAAATAGTCAGCAAACCATCTTATATTTATTTATAGAAATTCAAATCACCCACAATTTATTTGTAGGCAATATTAAAGCAATCAAAATTAAATATATAATGACCTGATGTTCTGGCTGTTCCTTGTCTGATTGTTGATTGTGGTAACTTTGTCATATCTGGCACTTCAACGAAAGAAAAAATAATTACCAGGTTTTCTGTTTATAAATCAGTTTATAAGCAGAAAATAAAGGATAATTATACTAAAAAGTCTGTTTATAACATAATTATCCTTTGCTGTTCCGCAGCTTGTTTCTCTTACTTAAAATTTCTCAAGCCGAAAATACTTTTTTTCTCTGGAGAATCGATATAAATTTGAGATTTTCCTGGCTGCCGTCCTTTTCTTTTGTTAGTTCTACTAGCACTAGATGTTGGATAAGTTTGTACGTCTTCTGTTTTCAAAAATTATAAAATGTTCTAATATAAAGAAGGTAGAGCTATTTCACTTCAATAAAAACTAATATTAGAAATTTTTGGAGCAAAAATGTTTGGGTTAAGGAGTGTGTGATAAAAAAAATAATCAAAAGTAATGATAAAATGAAGTAGAAAAAGATTTAGGTTGTATCAATGTGCCCCGACATAGATTGTATCAATGTGCCCTACACAGCCATTTTGAATAAAATTAGTCTCAGATCCAACACTTCACAATTTATCTAACAATAAAGAATGAGGAACTGATAAAGAGTAGCTCTACTTGCCAGGAGAGTATTCTTTTTGGTTGAAAATACTGGGACAGTTGTATAATACCATTTCAATTGTACAACTCAAATTTACTTTTGACCTACAAATAGAATAAATCACCCATCCCATTTCATGAAACTACTGAATCATTCCAAGACTTTCTGTATGTAGTTGAGTGCACTAGCATCATCTGTTGGAGCTGTTGTGAAACTTCCTGTAATGACCCTGTGAGCAGTAGAAGGGGTGTATCAATGTGCCCCGTGTATCAATGTACCCCATTTCCCCCTATGTGAAAACCAGAATTCAATAATTATCGCCTGTACCCAAAAAGGCTCTAAATTGTTTTGTTCATCTATGTTTGTCACCTATAAAATCATACAGTTCCTACATTATATATTATGATAAAATTTAGTTTATTAAGAAAACGCATAACATAGTTGAAAATTTGTTTTCGTCAAATGTTTTCAAACAATAGACGGGAAAATACTAGAATTCTTTTGAGCAATCCTGTATATTACATATAGATTTGTATACAGCATGTACCAAACTGAAATTTAATATAAGCAAAACCACGCTTAAAACTATTGAATCGAAACTTCTAGGAATTGCTATCCGTCGGCGGTTATACCCAGTTGTTTCCATATACCTGTATATGATTTTATTTATATAATACAAACATGACATAGTGTATTAAATGTAGTTGAGCTTAAAAATACTTAGTTCGAATTAAAAACATGTTTAAGCAATTGTTTCATTCTCAGTAATCCTTATAAAATATTTTGTGTAGCTCTGTATGTGGTCAATAGCTCTAATACGCAAAAAATGTTTTAAACTTAAAAACATTCGTATTCGTCCATATAAATGATCAATAAATGCAATGCACGTCTATTCTATTGCAAACATCTTGTTAACGTGAGTAATGATATCAATATAATCATATTTGAAATAGTGCAGCATTATTGAAATACACTGCGAACACTTTTTCTCCGTTAACTGACGCTAAACTTTTTTTTCGTGGCTTCGTAAATAAATGATAAATCTTTTGCGCCTCAAATTCAGCAGAAAGCATGCATTACTGCACCGCAGAAGTTCATGTAAATTTTATTTTGTTTATAACAGTGTAACATAATTAAACTACGCCGCAAATGATTTTTCTTCATAAGATCGTAATACAAGGAAATGTTTTTGAGTTTCTCTATACCCATATTTAAATGCTATCCATAACATATTCTTCAATTGTAATCCTCTACTAATACATCTCAATAAGGTACATAAATTTTACTACGTTTAAAATATTGTACCATTAATAAAATAAACTACAAATGATTTTATAACATAGACCAAAATGTAGTAGAATATTTTTGAATACCCGTGTAAATGAACTAAAATAGTCCCCACTTCATTTTCAATACCGAACACGGTATGGTTAACCTCAAACACGTATACGAATAACATAGTGATCCGAGTATATTTGTGAAAGTTAGAGCACGTACAAATGGTTAGTCAGACAAACATACAAACTACCTTTAAAGAGAAAATTACAAAACTGAAGAACATTTTTCTAAAACTTCTTTTTATCACTTAATATTAAAATACTGTGCATTTAACACAGTATTTTAATATTTAACAATAAACAGTTAATTTTGAATATACATTAAATCTTTCTGCTGCAAATTATGAATAAAAACGTTGCTGAATTCATTTACTACCTTCCTTGGTGCATAAAGATAAACAGAAAATTTATGCAATATAAATGTGAAATTTATCATGTTTTACATTAAACCACTCTAATAAAGAGAAAGTTGCGGTACTTTCTGTAGAGTATTTATCAGAATAAATGGGTTAATAAACAAAAAATAGTTTTAAGTGTATATTGTAATTTATATAACATAATTTAAATAAATAGGATCCTATTCATAAATTTAAAAACTTTTGTAATAGTTAATTTTCACAGAGCATTATTAACATGAGATAAGCTTCACTCATGTAAATACTTAATAAATCACCCGATTAAAAAATATTTTCTGTCGCTGTGCTTTCTGATTGAGCAAAAGTACTTTGTATAAGATTTGAATCTACTTTTATTAAAGACGAATTAAATCATTTTATTAAAATTTTTCTATAATGGTAACGGTTGTAATTTCAAAAATAATATTGGATAATAAAGACTAAATTATAAAAATGAATATTGAAAGAATCTATTTTGTTGATTGTCGGCTCACATTGAAAAGACGAAAACAAGCACATGTTTTGAAAATTTCAGCATTCGTTCAAAAATTTCACGTGAAAATATATAAATGATATTCTGGCGAACTATATAACGTGTCTCAATGGGCGTAGTTTAGAAATTAGCAAAATTTTCAATTTTTGCGTATGAATATTTAACTCACTGCTCCAGAACAACAAAGCGTCATGTAAAAGAAAATTTTGATTGCGTAAATTTCAAAAGTATTAATAATAAATTAAACATCCGAAAATTTATTGGACCTCTTAACATTTTATACAGAATAACAATCTTATCAAATTTAATAAATTAACCCAAATATAGTTTATTATTTTTCGATCAAACACTTATTCTTAAATTTATGTTATCATCTCAGCCCAATGATTTATATACTAGACGATAAGTGTGGAAGTGAGGCCGATGTTAGTAAGTTCTAATCATACATGGCTTAAGAAGATATACTGTATTCAGGGTTTTTTTTTTTTTTTTTTTTTTTTTTTTTTTTTTTTTTGAACAGAACTATAATTTTCTTCACTTTCCCTTCAAAAGTCTTTCCTGCACAGAAAAAAAAACTGGAATTCTACAGAAGTAAAATGAAAGAAATCTGTATGCTTATAAAACTTTCGTATGTACACTGTATAAAAAAGATGTAAATCTTCAAAAATAATTTCTGTAAAGCTACAAATATTTATAGCTTTATAAAAAAAAATCTACTAAAATTAGCGTAATTTTAATGAAACTTTATTTGTTTTTCAAGTCGCAGTTACATAAAAAGTACTAGGCATACCAGGTTCCTAGAAAAATTTTAGCAACCTTGCAAAATTTTTGTTTAGCAGAGCAAACATGTATCTGTTACATGAATGTTACCGTTACTTAAAAAGTTCTAGGAAAACTAGATTTCTAGAAAAAAAATTAATAATATTTTTTTTTTATATAGTGATGAGGCATTCCTCCTATAGTAAAATGGTCAAAACATACTCATATTTAATAAAAAAAACTCTATCCATGAATTTACTTTATTGTTAAACTAAACTTGTCAATATCATTTAAAGAATCTTCCATATACCTGTCACACTATTATAAAAAGAAAACAATGTTTTTATATCACGGTAAATAAAAACAAACTCAAAAGTATATTTCTGAAACAATTTAAAAAAAAAATTCTAAGCAACTGTGTTCAATAACTTTTGCTGACACCTACACAAGTAAGCTGAAAGGAAGAAACTTATTTCTCAGCTCAGAAATTTATCATAGCGAACTTTGAGGAACAAAAATGTCCATCGTTAGCACTTTTTATGATTTCATTATTCTTTATCAGATACTCGGGTAGACGCTAGGAAAACTAAAAGCAAATAAACTGAATATGAAAATTTTTTTAAATAAGTAATAGAAACAGATTTTTACGATTGGTCAACGGATTTTTTATAAATTAGTTATGAATGGTGATAAAAGATTAATGTTTTTAGGTGCAGATAAATTCAGACATAGAATGACAAAGTAATAGAATGGTAGAGAGACAGCTTCTAAAAACACTCAAATTGTTTTCAAAACCTTCTAAAACTTGTAAATCCATCGAAAACTGAAATTCGAAAATTTTTACCTATCCAGTGCGTTCTTCTAAAAATGGAAGAAAATAAAAAAGAAAAAGAAAGAAAGAACACCCAAAGTAAGTGCCGGCTTAATGTTGCTACAATTTCGTTACAAGTTTATTATTTTTTGATCAAGTAATTATTATTCCTAAAATTATTTTGCTCTCTCAGCCTAGTGGTTTATACATTGGCAAAGAATCAAGAAATTTTTCCGATGCTTGGATCATACAGACTAGCTACAGAAGTCTATAGCTTTACAAAAATCGACTAAAATTACAGGAATTTTATCAAAACTTTATATGTTACCCTGATTACAGTTACGCAAAAAGTTCTTGGCATCCCAGTTTCCTAGAAGATTCTTAATGACTTTACAGATTGTTTGATTTAAAGTGCAAACATGCATCTGTTATATGGATTTCTGTTGTTGCCATTACTTAAAAGTTTTTGGACTCCCAGTTTTCTTAAAAAGTTTTAATAACTTTATAGATTTTTTTTTTCAGTGTGAAGAAATTTTTTCCGTATCAAACTGTCCGAAACATATGCATGTTTAGAAAAATCTTTATCCGTGAATTTATTTTATTGTTAAAACAAGAATATCAATATTGTTTAAAGTATATATGCTATGCCTTTCAATCTATGATTAAAAAAAGAACAACGTTTTTATATCACGGTAAATAAAAACAAAACTCAAAAAGGTGTTTCTGAAACAGTTTCTTAAAAAATTCTAAGCAACTATCTTCAATAGATTTTGCTGACACCTACACAAGTAAGCTGAAAAGAAGAAACGTATTTCTCAGCACAGAAATTTATCATGGCAAACTTTGAGGAACAAAAATGTCCATCGTTAGCACTTTTTATGATTTCATTATTCTGTTTCAGATACTCGGGTAGATGCTAGGAAAACTAAAAGCAAATAAGCTGAAAATGAACATTTTTCTAAATAAGTAATAGAAACAGATTTTTACGATTTATCAACGGATTTTTTTATGAATTAGTTATGAATGGTGATACATGATTAATGTTTTTAGGTACAGATAAATTCAGACACAGCATGACAAAGCAATAGTGTGACAAACAAACTCACAGAGAGACAGTTTCTAAAAACTCTCAAATTGTTTTCAAAACATTCTAAAACATATAAATCCATCTAAAACCAACATTAAAAAATTTTTACCTATCCAACACGTTCTTCTAGAAATGGAAGAAAGTAAAAAAGAAAAAGAAAGAAAGAACTCTGCAAGTAAGTGCTGGTTTAATGTTGCCACAATTTCGTTAAAAGTTTATTATTTTTTGATCAAGCAATTATTATTCCAAAAATTATTTTACTCTCTCACTCCAGTAGTTTATAAACTGGTGATAAATCAGGAAATTTTTTCGATGTTCGAATCATACAGACTAACTACAGGAAAAAAATTCTATAGCTTTACAAAAATCTTTATCAAAACTTTATCTGTTACCTTGGTTGCAGTTACATAAAAAGTTCTACGGGATACTTCCTAGAAGATTTTTAGTAACCTTGCAGATTGTTTGATTTAGAGTACAAACATGCATCGATTACACGAATTTTTGTTGTTGCCATTACTTAAAAGTTTTAGGACTCCCAGTTTTCTTAAAAAGTTTTAATAAGTTTACAGGTTTTTTTTCAGTGTGAAATTTTTTTCCGTATCAAAATGGCCGAAATATAAACATGTTGAGCAAAAATCTTTATCCGTGAATTTACTTTATTATTAAAACAAACATATCAATATTGTTTAAAGTATCCTCACTATGCCTCTCAAATTATCATTCAAAAAAGAACAATGTTTTCATATCAAGGAGAATGAAAAAACAATCTCAAAAAGATGTTTCTGGAACAGTTTCTTAAAACATTCTAAGCAACTATCTCTAATAAATTTTGCTGAAACCTGCACAAGTAACCTGAAAGAAAGAAACTTATTTCTCAGCTCAGAAATTTATGGCAAACTTTGAGGAACAAAAATGTCCATCGTTAGCACTTTTTATGATTTCATTATTCTGTTTCAGATACTGAGATAGAATCTAAGAAAACTAAAAAAAAAAAAAAAAAAAAAAAAAAAAAAAAAAAAAAAAAAAAACTGAATATGAACATTTTTCTAAAGATATAACAGAAACAGATATTTATGATTTGTTAACGGATTTTTTAGGAATTGGTTATGAATAGTGATAAATGATTAATGTTTTTTAGGTACAGATAAATTGAGACACAGAATGACAATGTAATAGAGTGACAGACAAACTCACAGAGAGACTGTTTCCAAAAACTCTCAAATTGTTTTCAAAATATTCTAAAACTTAAAAATCCATCGAAAACCGGAAGTAAAAGATTTTTACCTATCCAATACGTTTTTCTAAAAATGGAAGAAAGTTAAAAAAGAAGAAAGAAAGAACTCCGCAAGTAAGTGCCGGCTTAATGTTGTCACAATTTCTTTACCAGTTTGTTATTTTTTGATCAAGCAATTATTATTCCGAAAATTATTTTACTCTCTCAGACCAGTGGTGTATATACTGGCGAAGAATGTGGAAATTTTTCCGATGTTCGAATCATGCAGACTAGCTACAGAAGTCTATAACTTTACAAAAAATCTTTACCATAACTTTATCTTTTACCTTGGTTGCAGTTACATAAAAATTTCAATGCGTCTCTGTTTCATAGAAGATTTTTAGTAACCTTGCAGATTGTTTGATTTAGAGTACAAGCATGAATCGATTATACAAATTTTTGTTGTTGCCATTACTTAAAAGTTTTAGGACTCCCAGTTATCATAAAAAATTAAATATCTTTGCAGTTTTTTTTTTTTTTTTTTTTTTTTTTTTTTTTTTTACAGTGTGAAGAAATTTTTCTCGTATTAAAATGGCCGAAACATAGGCATGTTTTGCGAAAATCTTTATCCGTGAATTTATTTTATTGTTAAAACAAAATATCAATATTGTTTGAAGTATCTTCGCTATGCCTCTCAAACTATGATTAAAAAAATACGTGTTTTTATATCAAGGGGATTAAAAAACAAACTCTAATCGATTCTGAAAGAATTTCTTAAAAAATTCTAAGCAACTATCTCTAATAAATTTTGCTGACACCTATACAAATAAGCAGAGAGGAAGAAACTTATTTCTTAGAGCTCAGAAATTTATCATGACAAACTTTGAGGAACAAAAATGTCCATCGTTAGCACTTTTTATGATTCCATTATTCTGTTTCCTATACTCAGGTAGATGCTAGGAAAACTGAAAGCAAATAAGCTGAATATCAAAATTTTTCTAAATATACAAAAGAAACAGATTTTTGCGATCAGTTAATGGATTTTTTTTTATTAATTATGAATGGAGATAAATGATTCATGTTTTTAGGCACAGATTACGACGAGAGTTAATAAAACTAGAAATGTACCAGTATTTTTTATTTTACTTTTCTCCTTATTTAATCCTCTGATGTTCTTGAAAACGACCTAAATTGTAATGTTGTAATGTTGTAATGTTTTATTTTGTTTTAAATATTAAGAAAATATAATTATCTCAAAATTATAAAAAAAAATAACTTTAATTAAAAAAATGAATGTATTCCTTAAGAGTATTAATCATTTTTCAATGTATATAAAATACATTAGATCTATAGAATTATAATATCTTAAATATTGCGTATGTTGCAGTGAAACCTGGAGCTTAGTGAGCAGAATATTACGTGCCAAAGACTTAGAGGGTAAGAACTGGATTTCTTCCAAGCATAAAACAAAAATTGTTAATTAAAAAAAGTTGTGCATTTGTGTTTCAGATATAATTAAAAATAAATCGGTCTCTGATTATTTCACACAAAAATAGGCAATATTACAAAATTCTCACATTCATTTCTGCTAAAATATTGTATAACAAGGATGCAGGTACCAATCCATCGTAAAAGATGTCTACTTTTAATTACTGAACATGCGTTGAGGGGACGTTTTTCCAATAATTTATTAATAGATTAAATGCTTTGATTATTAGGGGCAGGATGTGCGAGTATGTGTGTTTAAAATGTATATGTTACCGGCCAAACCCGATTTTAAGCCAAACTAGAATGCCTTAGGCCAAATTAATTTATCCTAACGCCCATCGGATAAACTAGTTTTTCCTAGGTCAAACCAGTTTATCTTAACGCCCATCGGATAAACTACTTTTTTCTAGGCCAAACCGGTTTATCCTAACGCCAATCGGATAAACTAGTTTTTCCTATGTTAAACTTGTCTATCCTAACGCCCATAGGATAAACCAGTTTTTCCTAGTCAAACTAGTCTGACCGAACGCTCATAGGATAAACTAGTTTAGCCTGCTATTCATTTGTCTGAACAAGTTTTTCCTTGGCGAATTCAATTTGACATGCATAGTAAAATAAGAATGTACATACAAAAATTGCGGGCAGTTTGATAGCTTGTGAACGAAAAATTATCTTGCATTCAGCGCGTTTTTAAGAGAGATAAATTGATATTTAATACCGGTGTTTTTTATATGAATGAAAAAAATATATGATTTTTAAAGATGGTTGTTTTTGCCTAAATAGTAAACTTCCAATTATCCGCGGATTTAAGTAACGCGGTTATCGCGGATAAGTCAATTTCGCAAATAATAAAAAAATTATGAAAAAAGGGAACAAATCAATATGAATAAACTCTTTAACAGTTTGTGCACACAATAGGTAACATAAACATGAGTTTGAACAATTTATGCGCACAATAAGTAACATAAACTTCAGATTTCTTTTTTAGGAATAATAAAATTATTATCTTCTTACAAATTTTTATATTTGATCCTTAGGAAAACCAGAATAAGTATCTTTCGTTTTTCTTTCTTTCTTTTCTTTTTTTCTTTCTTTCTTTCTTTTTCTTTCTTTCTTTTCTTTTTTTTTTTCTTCTTTTGCATTGAAAAACTTCTTTATTTGAGATTGAAGTTTTTTAGAACTACTTTATGAGCAAGTGACGCGTCATCTTTTTCTTCTAAATACTGTTTAGACCCTTCGGTGTAATCTATAGCTGTGTCGTGAATCACTTTCTTTTGTTTTTTTATCATCTTCTTCATCGCTTCAATCAAAATTTATCCCTAACGCTTCTTTTAAAATTTCTTCATCAATTACATGCTCGAAGCCCGTGTCTAATTCGGGGTAAATCAGTTTTCATTTCGACTAAATTATTAATAAAACACTTCTCCTTTTTAGGTAGATTTTGTATGAAATACTACCTATTGCGATCGCTCCTATTTCGATTGCTCCTGAAAAATTTTTGCTCAACTACACCGATCACAAGCCCCAGACCCCAAAACTACCATTAGTAAAAAAGTTTATCTATGTATCTATGTGTCTATATATATGTATATATATATTTTTTTCTTTTAACTTTTTTATGGACACGATAATTTCTTTAATTCCTCTTCAGATCTCTTCCAAACTGATACATAAAATCAAGGAGCATAAAATCTCGGTCGAGTTCGTTAATGGGCAAAATTAGACCAAGGGGGTAGAAATAGGGAGGATTTTTATGAAAACCAAAAAAAAACCCATAAGTTCTTTATTAAAATAGATATCGAATCAGTTTAAAGTTTATATTACTTCTAAAAATTGGCCACAAGTTTCTGCATAACAGATTTTTGATCAAATTAAAAATGGGCTCAAGGGGCGCAAAAATTAAGGCTTTCGGGAGTTAAAAATTCATAACTTTGTCAGTTCTCAAGATATCAAACCCAAATAACTTTTTTATAAATGCTCTTAATATTATCTAAAACTTTTGTACTGACAAGTTTTTGATAAAAACAACCCTTATTGCAAAAACAAAATAAAAACGAAAACAAAAAGGGGACTGGAAGAAGAAAAAATTCATAGCTTCGTCAATTCTTAAGATATCAAACCCGATTAAATTTATCATACATTTCTCAATAATATCTACAACTTTTATTTTGACAAGTTTTTTATACGGCCAATTTTTATATCAAAATAAATTAAACAATAATAGGAGTCGTAGAAAAATTCCAAACTGCTTATATTCCCAATGATTTTGCTCTCAAACTCATCCAGTTGGCAGGCTCTCTTATTTACGAACTGTATAATGTGTCTGTTGGTCAGTTTTGTGATAAAGGCAGAATATATTTAAAAAAATGCCGTCAAAATGGCATTATGAACAGAGTTTCCTGAAGCGATGGTGATTGAAAAATTGAAGAAGTATTCAAATAGCATATTGCTTATTTTCTGTAATTATTTTCTTTATTTTCCTTATATTTGTAAATCCATTTTTGCTCTCAAACGCTTTCAATTCACAGGTTTCTTTATTTAGGAATTATATAATGTGCCTTATTGTCCAAGGTTTTGACAAAGGCAGAATATATTTTTTAAAAAGGCTGTGAAAGTGGGCAATTCGAAAAAAATTTCCCGATTCGATCGAGATTGAAGACTTGACGATGTATTCAAATAAACAATTGCTTTTTTATGACTCATTTATTAATTCAATTTTGCTCTCAAATGCATTCAATTGACAGTTTCTCTTATTTAGGAAATATATAGTGTGCCTTATTGGTCAATTTTTCCATAAAGTCAGAACATATTTCAAAAACATGCTGTCAAAGTGGACATTTGTGATGAAGATCGTTTAAGGTGATTCTGATAAAAGCAGCTCTTACAGAAAAATTAAATTAAAAGTTCTTCAAAAACGGCCAATTAAAGTTGCTAAACAGAGTTTATCTCCAATCATATTTTATTTTTTGCGGATAATCAGGAGTTTGCTTCATTTTGAAAATGCAAATATAAAATTAAAAACGCTCCCATTCCAAATGTAATAACAGTAATGTGAAATTCTAAATACATAACAATAAGTATATTGTTTTGACAAATGACAAAATACACTATACCGTAAAGCAATAGTATTATATTTCAACCTTTATGCTTCAATTAAAACATACTGACCGAAACCAATAGTAAGCTTTCTAACATGCTTCAAAAGTGGGATAATTTACTATTACTAATCAATAAAAAGTTAAGTTTTCAATATGAATCTCTTAAGCTACCTTAAAGAACATTAAATTCCAAAAGCACTATGAAAATAACTTCTTAACTTAAGCTTCCTCAACATACTTTTTCCGCATATTCTAAACTACTGTCGTTAGCAACTTTTGTTTATGTGCTAATAAATCAAAACAAAATATAATGTTTATCCCCCAACTCTTGAATTTATCATGAAAAACAACAAAAAATTCAGAACTCTTGATCGTTAGCGCTTCTCCCCCCCCCCCTATCCCTGCACATCCTCTCACTCTCTTCATTTTAGCATCAAGTTTCGTAATCGATAAAGCAGTGCAAGGATTTAAAATTTATCAATTTGAAGTAAACAATTTAGCAAACTAAATAAAAAGAAAACAGGCATTACGATAAGATAATATTTTATAAAACATATATTTCATTGTTTCTCTTTTTTTATCTTCACAAAAAAAAAAAAAAATAATTGTAATTTAAGAAATTACCCCAACCATTTGAAAAATGTTTCACTCGATACATTCATCTATCATTTTAAGCTAAATACCAGTTGTTTTATTGTGTATTATCCGTGCCACTGCTATAAATGACTTTATACATGCTGCAATTTGAAGGTACGGTTCGTTTAAGTTATATCACTCTATTGTCGCCAAGCATAAAAGTTGGCGACGAAAGAAACATTTCAAACTATTTAACATTGTTGGTGCAAAAGTAATCATTATTAAAATACAGCTTTGGCATATACTGTTATACTTGTAAGACTTTGGCATATATTGTTTGATTTTACAGAGCAGAATTTTGGTGATGGAGGTTTTAAACCAAAATCGATCGCAGCACATGCATCTGTGAATGGGTCCATCAGACATCGAATCAAAAAAGTTTTTTCCCAGTTTTTCCCAAGCCGATTGCTTTTTAGTTTTCTTTTTAGGTGGTGGAAAATCAAGAGTAATAGCTATAACATTTTCCGGCTTGTTAGAATCACTATTGGCACTCAAATTTTCCTGGTTAGAACCGACCGATAGTAAAACGCCATGGCTAGTGGATTGGTCGCCCTGGCGACATGATGTTTTACAATTAATCGGTTCGGCATTAAATTGCTTCCTTTTTCGTGATCGCCTTTCAACACGTAATTGGTTTTCAGCGGCTCAATAATCTTTTGATTTTATCATTTTCTGCATTGAAAGACGTTTTTGCGCCAAACCAAATACAGTATTACTCAGTTATCCCGTCGACCAATTTCGCCAAATGATACGAATCGCCAAACTAATAAGCAACTTATACATGTTGACTAAATTTTTATTTTAAATAGCAAAAGAAGAAATAAAAATCACTTTATGATTGTTTAAGTACGCGTATTGTGTTTAATATCATTGAATGCGATATTCACGTTCATTCATTTCTTTGGCTTCGGCTTTTTCCGTATCTGTTAATTTCCGTCTACCCATTTTTAAATTTGTTAGTTTTCTCCTTTATTACAATGATTTTAACCATTTTAATTTACTATTCAAATAAAAATTCTTCTAAAAGTAAAGAATTTAATTTAAATTCAAATAAAAACTCTTCTAAAAGTAAAGAAATTAATTTAAATTCAAAAGTGACCACATCATTCAAAAGTGGTAACATCATTCAAAAGTGGTAACATCATCGGGTCCATTCTCCCGAAAACAACAACCATTTTTCAAATGGTTAAAAAAAAAAAAAAAAAAAAAAAAAAAAAAAAAAAAAAAAAAAAAGGAAGGGATATAATTTACTTCCGTTATCCAATTTATATATCTGTTCTTTAATAACGGTGCTGAATAAATACCTAGTCAGCTGATTTATAAAATGGGACATTTTTATGGGTAAAACTGTAGGATTGCTATTTCATGGTTCTAAAACAAAATAATGATTATTTTGCTGCAATAATCACCAATACAGGTATTTTCTCGAAAGGTTTCATTCACATATTTTTTTATTATCATTATTTTTTTTTAATTTATTTATAACGACGATGAATACCTTTTTTTTTAATTTCCCCAAAGGAATCTTGATATAAAGAGTATACCGATTAAAAATAACAGTAAT
This sequence comes from Maratus speculifer, assembly GCA_964019185.1. Lineage (NCBI taxonomy): Eukaryota > Metazoa > Arthropoda > Arachnida > Araneae > Salticidae > Maratus > Maratus speculifer. The sequence continues at coordinate 188,826,415 of OZ025301.1, forward strand.
AAAGGTGTTTCTAGAAATAAATTACAACATTAGGTGATTAAATTAATCCTCTTTAGGGCATTAGTTCATTAGTGCACCACCTAATAATAATTTTGAAGTGCCACATTGTGAGTAGTATAATCGAATGACATTTTTCCTATTGTTAAGTATAAAATATCAATTTAAAGTAACCAATTCAGCAAACTGAAAAAAATTGGATAGGATAATATTTTCAAAAATATATTTCACTGTTTGTATTATAATTTTTTGTCTATTTTATTCTGTGTTATTATAATTTTTTTGCCTAAAAGTTTGTCTGTATATATTACAAACATTAATGTAATCTTTGATAGTATTAATCATCCAAAAATGGTTTGAAAATTCTTTGAATCTATAGAATTATATAATATTAAATAGTGCTTATATTGCAGTGAAACCTGCAGCTTAGTGTACGGAATATTGCGTTCCAAACACTTAGAAGGTTAAAAAATTATATCATATTTTTTGTATTTTTGAATTAATATTTGACAAAAAAATCCTGTATTATAACTTGTAACAGTTTAAGCAGAATTCGATATCAAGAGAATTTTAATGTTAGGATGGAAAATTGTACCTTATTTTATCAAGAAGTTTTTGAACTATCCACACTATTCTTTTTGGCATTTAAAAGAAATTGAACATTATCAGTTGGAAATTTTAGATCTTCTCGATTCCTAAACTAGTCCAACAAATGGTTTTTTCTTTAAACTTTGAGATCAAAATTTTCCAGAGAATCCAAAAAATAGTGTAACGTTTCGATTTTAATGTTAAAAAGAGTCCAAAGAATACTGATGTATATAAAGTAAAATAATTTTTTCAAATATAAAAAATTGTGAAACTAATCTTTGAACTAAATATTGCTTTAAAATTGATTATTTTACTAAACATAAATATTTTGAAAGTTATTTAAAGAAGGCTATTATTTTGAATAAGCTTATTATTATTTGGATAAATAATGATGAAAAATAATGAAAAAATACTTACATTGCAAAAGTCACTTCTCTGTACGTTGTAAAATATATCAGTATCAATATTACCTAGAAATAAATAATTCAAAATTAACTATGATAGTTACTTAAAACTTTAAAATTTAATCACACATACACACACATACATTCGAACATACATAAAAACCAGCGTCATGCAGAAAGTAAGATTCTCACGGTCCTAAACAGAACAAAATGTTATTACCTGGAAAGATTTATTCCAAGAGATACAGCAATCTTTCACTATATCGCAACATAAGAACCACCAGAATGATCGCACTTCTCATAGTGTGAGATACGATTTGGTCGCCCGTGTCATAGTAGTCTGAAGCCTTCGAATAGAAAGCTTGTCACTGTTGTCAACCTGCATCTTATCGTCCATAACAATCCAGTTGAACTACTCGTTTCCCACATCGTGGTATCACTGAAGAAAAAAATCGGAGGTGCACAAAATCATTAGGTGATTGTCCAAGTGTCTTACAACTGAACGCACAACGAAACCTATTAGGGCAAAATTGACTTTACTGCAGAGATACCATGATGAGAACAACGAGTATCTTAACAGAATTGTTATGGTTGATGTGACGTGGGTTAACAGTTGGAACAAGCTGGCTTTATTGCCATGCGGCAGACTACAATCACACTAGACTACAAAAACTCACCCTTCGCTATGACAGGTGTTTCAGAAGTTGAGTTATTTTGAGAAGTAAATGAAACGTTGTTATATCTTGTCAAGGAATCTTTCCAGGAATTTATGTTTTGTTTCTTTTAACAAGCAATGGGAAAATTATTTTCATGTTGACCGTCGTCGTATACATATTTCTTTTAGTGTTTTATTTATCGCCATTTTCTTAATGATTTTTACATTTCTTTAAATATATTATAACTTGAAAAGTTATAAAATAAAACAATGTACTGTATGTATCTAATTGACTAAATGTCTTAAATCGTTTTATTTTTAAAAAGTAAAAGAATAATTACTATATACATAAATTGTACATTTTTTTATAATATTAATTTATCTCATAGAAAATAAAGTGTATACATCTTAATGAATATATAAAAATCTTTAAAATATTATTATTACACGTTTCAATCTTGCATATTGCATTTTCTAAAATATATCGAAAGCAACAAAATGTATTTTCACTAAAAAAGTGGGTACTTAAGTTTGAGTAAAAAGTACTCAATTTAAATACGTCACATACTCAAAATAGCTCATTTTAAATTCAGAAACATATATACTCATTTTTGTTTTTTATGGATGCGTTCAAAACTGAATCTTTATGTGCTGGCCCTCCCTCCACTGAATTTACAAACTTAAATAAACATGAAATCACATTTATTTTTTATTCAAAATTATTAACATGAAACTTTTAATTGATTATATTCATTTAGAAAAATAGTAAAATTTTAGCAAGATACTCATATCAAATATTTTTATGACAAGACCATTATTTGCCAGCGCTTTTAAGCTATTATAAAATACTATGCATAATTTAATATTTACATTAATAAACATCTTTTCTGCCTCCATAAATGATAGAAACACAAAAAAAGGTATCAAATTATGCTTTTGTTTGAGTTTGATAACATGTGATATATAAAGATTGAAAAATATAGGTTAATTTTTTATCCAAGTAATACTCAATTCGATATGAGTACAGTAATTCCGTAACTTTCACGAGGAGTAGGTTTCCAAAAACTTCCGCCAGTGTCAAAATTGCGAATGCTAAGAATATGTCTTCGTACATATGAAAAGATTTTTTTTTTAATGATTGAAGTATATGGGTTAGGGACATACCGCTTGACTCTGCAGCAATAGCAACCGTAGTATATCTTACACTGTTAAAACCACATGTTGCATTTGGCATTCCTAGCTATTCTATAAATATCATCTTGATGAAATTCAACAATTTATAACATTTTGAATGCTACGGCCAATCCCTATTCTATAGTAATAATCTTGTGTTGAAATCCAGTGATTTATATCAATGTCAATACATTTGAAATAGAGTAATGTCATTAATGTAATCTACAAACAATTTTTCTCTATTTAAAATAATGTAACTGAATTTTTTTATTTTTCCTATAAATGAACTATTAATGCTACTCATTTAAATACAATAAGAAATATTCCACGCCAAGCATTATTAGCAAAAACAAATTGCATGAAAATCCGGGTAGATACACATGAGTAAGAGCGTGGACAGACAGACGGCCAAACAAATCGAGTTAATAATCACTTAGCATGTTTGTTAGAAAGTGTTAAAAGTAAGAAACAAAAATTCTGAGCGCAAGTATTTTATGCCTCTTATGCTATGTGATGTATTCTTTTTTTTAATTTTGCGTGTAATTTTTAAAGATGTATTGATTTGAAACTGAAACTACATTAATATGACATTTAAGAATACAGAACTTAACGACATAATATATAAATATTAACTTTTTTTACACTGCATTAAAACAATTCAATACATCATAAATGATTTATTAAGTACCTGAAATGCTTAATTTTAGAATTACTAGACGTAGATTTGCTACATTATCAGACATTGAAAGTGCTTTTACTTACCCATCATGCTATGTAGTATAGGATAAGTCTTGTAATCGTTTTGAAAATTGAAAAAAAAATTTTGGCAGATTTACTTATTTCAGATACTGGAGATTCCGGAAAACATATTTTTAGAAAAAAATCGCCGTCCGCCCTTCTTTCTGTCTGTCTATGTATCTGTATATGCTCTATCTCTCGACAAATTGAGTTAGAGACATAAAATTTTGTATGTACTTAATATGTACGAATGGAACTAAGCCTATTTAATATCAGTAATCGCTATTATCCGTAAATATTTTTTTCGTTCTGATGAAACGTATTTGAATAATACTATTTTTTTAATTTTAAGGAATGGACGTAAAAAGCAATAAAACAACACAAATTTTATATAAAGAACAAAGTAGATTAGATTATTAGTTGCCGAAATAATTGTAATCCTGTTTTCCACATTCTTCGACTTTTCATGACCCTGTATTTCATTCAAATTTCGATTCAAAGATATATTTTAATGGAAATGAGACGTTTAATCCGACGCAGTAAACTGTTAGTTAATATGATTATTATTTTTGGATGATTATTATAAGGATGTTTCTTTTACGCAGTTCGGTACTACTTGAGTAGTTTGGCGTTTTATATAATTTGTCGAAATTGGTTCATCAGCAATTCATTAATAGAACTTTACTATGCATATTCAAAATATTTAAATACATGTTTAATTTTTTTTGGAATTGCAATGCTTTTTGCAAATAATTTGCACATGTTTCATTTTCATATATTACATTATATATATCCATGATGGGTAAGTATTACGGTAGCCCCCAGCAACTAGTTTCCTTTACGTTAATTAGACGGCTGAAAAGAAAACATTAAATTATTGTTGCAGAACATCAAACATTTAAAATGCTTTATAGCAATATATTTTCATAAATCTCGTCATATCTGTTATTTCATAGCAGAAACTAGAAATACAAAATACAAATTTTAAGTGTAAATGTGTTGCACTTCCAGTAATTAGAAAAGGTTGAATTCTTAAATGAAATATTTTAAATACTAAATCATTCGACCGAAACAGTTTTCTTTTACTTCTACTACTTTTCTTTTCTAATTGTTAACTATACACTGAATAACACAACTTACTTATAAAACATACAGTTGTGATATATAGTGTATAAGAAATCAATGAACCGTAAGTTAATCACTAAATTTCGGAAATGTTTATTTCATGAGCTATTAAATTGCGATTCCATCCTCACTTGTAACCGATAATGTTTCTTTCTCTTCATTTCCCAGAAAAATGTAGAAAACATTAAATTATAGTAAGACAAATAACATAAAACAGAATGTTTAATAATCTTACAGTTATATATTTTCACTAAACACAACCTATTATTTTTAAAACAAAAATCATTAATTATAAAAAAATATATTAAGCAAACATATGTTATTTTTTAGTAATTCGGAAGTTGTTTTTAATATTTTAAATACTCCATAGCAGACCAGAACTCTTTTCTGTTCGTTTTACTACTATTACTTTCCTATCGTTAATTTATTTTTTATAAATCAGCAGTATTAAAATTATATAAAAAAATAAATGCTCTGTAAATTAATTATTAAACTACGAAAATGTTTATTTAAGGATCTATTAAACAGGGATTTCTATCTAACTTGTTACTGATTTTTTTTTTTTTTCATTTACTAAATGAGTGAAAGGGAAACATAAAATAGTTTTAAAGGTATATAAAATAAACATTATATATATAATTTAACACAATAATATAACATATATATAATATAACATTTAAAAATTTCAGAACTATACACGTATTTTCATTAAATACAAAACATAAGAAAAATAAAAGGAATCAAAACTATAAACAGAAATTTTAAACGTAAATATGTTATTAGTTAACATTTCGGAAGCTTTTTAGGTGTGTTCTTAATTAGGTAAATACATATCACCTACAGTCGTCGTTCAGTCCGTCTGTCTGTCCGCTTATAATAGAGCAAAAACTATCTAACCATATAATTTGAAATATATAGTTTTTACATAATTTTGATGAGTCATTTCAAATGTTAGGAAAAATGGAAGAATACTTTAATTAGAGAGAAAATCAAAAGTTTTCCGTTACTTACGGTCAATGAGAAAAAATAGTTTCAAGTATATTTAAATGGTGTTACACTCTTTCGAACGTACTAAAATTGATATGCATCTATAAAGTTTATACTAAAATATACTTTTTATACAATCTGTCATGCAAAGAATATTCGCTCATTCATTTTCAGGGTTGCAAATAAGTATTCCAATATACACTGATTTAGGGAGAAACATTGTTTGGGGCGCGTTTAATTAATATTAAATTTTTTCCCATTTTATGAAGTTGATATACTTTGCAGATGTTTACTAAAGGTAACTTTTTGTATAGTAAAAAATAGATTGTATTTACCGCGATACACAAAAGATTTAGGATCTACATCCGAAGTCTGTATTCTATTACACCAAGATCTGAATATTTTTAAAACTTCCTTATAGTACGAACGCACCTAATTTGCTACGCTTCGTGTGCATTTTTATTTGTTCAAATATCGGATAAATTATAGTTGACCTGAATTGTTTTCTCTTCCTTTTACTACTTTCCTTTTCCTATTGTTAATTTCTTCTTTTATAAATCAATCGCGATTTGTGGTATATAAAAAATAAATGTACTGTAAATAAATTACTTAAATTCGGAAAAGTTTCTTTCAATAATTAATAACAGAAATAAAGTATTGTAAAAACAAAATTTAGCCGTAAATATATTACTTTTTAATACTTCGAAATTTTTTCTATTAATCTGAATATTTTATAGTGTTTCAGAATTGTTTTCTTTTCATTCTTTTACTTTTATTTTACTGTTGTTAATTTATTTTTTGTAAATCAGTCGCAATATGCAATGTATAAAAAATAAATATAATGTAAATTAATTATTAAATTTTGGAAATATTTATTTCAAGAGCTGTTAAATGCCAATTCTCATTACCAATTTGTAACTGAAAATGTTTCTTAAATTTCACTTACCAGAGGTATGAAAAGTAAATATTAAATAATTTTAAAGAAATATAAAATAGAACATTTAAGTAATTTATAACTATTTAGGTATTTTCTTTAACCACAAAGCATCTCAAACAGAAGCGGAAAAGTAAAGAAGGACGACAGTAGCAAAAGGGACGAAATATGGCACTTTTTCCCTTATCTAAAAAATAAATTAAAATTTTTTTAATGAAAAATCTCGAATGTTGGATTGCGTAGCTTGAATTATTTTCTTTATTGTTTCTACATTTTTTCTATTGTAAATTTATTTTTTGTAAATTGACCGCAATGTGCATAACATACAAAATCAGTGTACTGTAAATAAATTGCTAAACTTGTAAAATGCTTAATTTGCGAATTTTTAGAATGCGTTTTTCTTTTTACCACACTTAATTTCTGAAACTAGTTTATCTACTTCATTAACTACACGAATGGAAAGGAAAGAATCCATAATTGTAAAAGAGTTTCAAAATAAACGCTTAACAACTTTAGAAGGATTTAATTTCATTAAACACAACCTATTGTTTTCTTTACAGCAATTAAAACCCTAAAAACAAACACTGGAAGCATAAATATGTTATTTTTTTATATTTCAAAATTTTGGACTTCTTCGAAAGAAAAATTCCGTATTTGTTTTCTTTCTTCTGTTTCTTTCATATTTCTATTGTATATTTATTTCTTATAAATCGCTTGAGATATGCAGTGTAGAAAAAAACGTAATGTACTGTAAAGAAATTACTTAACTTCGGAAATGTTTATTTAGGGAAGTCTGCGATTTTATCAACACTTAATCTCCGAAAATGATTTTTCCTCTTCATTAACAAGAGCAATGAAAAGGAAACAGTAAATTATTGTAACAGAGTATTAAACTAAATATTTAGTATACTGTTACGAATTTTGTAAATAGTTAGTGTTTGTACTGTAAATAATCTTATTAAGCTCCATTTCTTTACTAATATTAGTTTTTGTTACATTGTCTCTGTTATCAAGCAAACTTGTCTATTATTTTCAGTGAATGTCTATGGCAGCTTTGCGAAATATTAGAGATATCGCCAAGTTGGCGTCACTTTTGGCGACTAATTTTGGTCGCCAAATTTGGCGATATATCGCCAAGTTGGCCAAAAACTTGGCGATTGTTGGCGATGGTAACCCTTCCCTACTCTATGGTAACCCCCCTATTGATATACTGATACATTGAATGCTGTTCCGTGGATTTTTCGAGATGGTTCTAGAAATTTCCAGCACCTGCTACGAGCCTATATAAGAAGAGAAGCGATGCGAGCTGTTGTTATTATTGACCAGTCAGTCATTGAGTGAACAAGGCGTTTGTTAAGCGAGTTTGCTTGAGTTTCATTTATGTTGTTTTGAATGTTATTAAGTGTTGAGACGTTGTATAAAGAGTCTCTGGGATCTAAAGCTGTACTTATGCGATAGATTTGAGCAGTTATTTTAGAATATCTAGTAACATTTGTGAGTTTTGAAGACTCTGTTGTTCTGAAGATCTGTAAATAAATTATTTTCTACTTTTCTAAGAAACAAGAGTTTGAAGTTGTCTAACCATAAGATCAAAAGAACCCTATATACGCTGTAACATTTGGTGTCAGGAGTCGGGATCTTATGGCGAAAACAAGAACAATGGATAGACAACTGAAAGAACTGTTAGATGCTATCAATGGCATAAAGACAGAAATGAATAAAGGCCAAGAAGAATTGGCGGAAAAAATGAATAAAGGCCAAGAATAATTGGCGGAAAAAATAAATAAAGGCCAAGAATAATTGGCGGAAAAAATAAATAAAGGCCAAGAAGAGTTGGCGGATAAAATGAATAAAAACGAAGAAAGAATGGAACAGTTGACAAATAAAATTGACAAAGGTCAAGAAGAGGTGGCTGAAGAAATGAGAAGAAACCAAGAGAGAATGGAAGAATTAAAGGTGGAAGTTAATAAAAGCCAAGAAGAAATGAAGAAAACTTCGGAAGAAAAGTTCTCGTCGGTAGAGAGAAGAATAGATTCGGTAGAAGAGAAAATTCAGAATGAAGTTAGTAATATTGAAGAGAAAATGGAAAGAAAAATAGAGGAAGTAGAAGAGAAAATTCAGAATGAAGTTAGCAATGTTGAAAAGAAGATGAAGAGTAAAATAGAGGAAAGAATACAAGATATGGAGAAGAAGCTTTCAGCGTGCAGTGGTAATTATGAAGAATTTAGAAATCCGCCTGCTTCTCCCGTGCACATCAAGCTGTCGACATACGACGGAAAGAGTTCCTGGCAAGTTTACAAGACCCAATTCACCATTGTAGCCGAAGCGACAAATGGAGTGACGAGGTGAAAGCTTGTCAACTGGCAGCATCTTTAAGAGGAGAAGCCACCGACGTGCTGCAAACATTGCCCGATATGACGCAACTCAATTTTGAGACTCTAAGTTGTGCACTTGAAATGAGAATCGGCGAAAAATTCTTCAAGGATTATACGAGAATACAAATGAAGAGCCGCCATCAAAAATCGAGTGAAACCCTTCAAGAGTTTGCCTCGGAAATTGAACGGCTTGCAAATTTAGCATTCATTAACTGTCCAAAAAATGTACGGGAAATGCTCTCACTGCAATATTTTGTAGACGGAATAAAAGATCCAGAAGTGCAGAGAGCGGTACGAATGGCAGATGTACAGGATTTAAAGGCTGCACTACTATATGCCTTAAAGTTGGAAGCAGCTACACAAGCCAGCCGAAGAGATCGTCATTCAGTCCGAGGGTCAACGGTGAACAAAAGCTCAGACACTGAGAACGACGTCTTGAAAGAAATTAGGAAAATAAATCAAGAACTTGAATCTTTAAAATACGGAAGAACAAGTTCAAGAAGACAGAATCTCACGTGCTGGGGATGCGGTGATACAGGACATCTCCGAAGAAATTGCTCCAAAATCCACGAACGTGAGATAAATTCAAACAGTCAGCAGGAAAACTAAATTTTGGCCATCTCGCGGGGCGGAGGTTGCCAGAGAAGGAAAAGCCCCACCTGAAGATCCTCCAGATATCAAAAATGAGCGGCGGTGATAACGAATTATATGTGATAGGCTTTATTAACGGAATTCAGTGCCGTATTATTGTTGATACAGGAGCCAATGTGACAATAATAAGAGAAGATTTGGCTCGAAAATTGAAATGTAAACTCATCTGGACTACACCATGCGTTACCCTGCAAACTGTGACGGGCGACAAGATTGGCATATATGGAAAGGCAAATTTAACCATCAACTTTGGAGGAACGAAATATTACCATACGGCATATGTGGCTGACATAACAGATCCTTGCTTAATCGGGCTAGATTTTCTGAAGAAGTTTGGCTTCAAGCTTGATTTCAAAAATAACAAAATGCTCTCAAAATTTGAAGAAATAAGTCTTTTTGGATTAAATAATGAAATTGAATGTAAACAAACAGTAATAGCCAAAGAAGACACCAGAACAGAATTTTTAGTTCCAGCTGTAATTAAAAATGAAACTAATTACCGATTTGGCCATATAGATTATCCAGAAGACAATAGTACACAAGCAGGAGTATTGGTGGCTTCTTCTGTGGTAGACCTCTCGAAAAAGACCATTCCAGTCAGAATTGCTAACATCAGTGATAAGACGAGGACTATCAAGAAAGGAGATGTGATAGCATCATGTGCTCCTGTGACGTGCATAAGTCAAAATTCAAATCACCCCCAGAAATCTTCAGATAATTTAGTCAAGGATAGGTCTGCTACAAAATACAGACTTAGATCCAAATCAAAGGGATGCTGCGGAAAGTTTAATTAGAGAATTCCAAAGTTTATTTTCCCAAACATCTGAAGACTTTGGACGAACTAAAATGGCACAACACCGAATTGACACGGGAGATCACTCTCCTATTAAACAACATCCTAGACGATTACCTTTTGCCAAGCAAGAAGAGGTGCAAAATTTAATTAAGGATATGGAAGAAAATGACGTCATCGAACCACCGACAAATCCATGGGCGTCTCCCATTGTATTAGTAAGAAAGAAGGATGGTTCTACAAGATTTTGTGTAGACTACCGCCGACTGAATGACGTCACTAAAAAGGATAGTTACCCTCTACCAAGGATCGACGACACTCTCAACACACTTGCGGGCAACACTTGGTTCTCGACTCTGGATCTGAAGAGTGGTTACTGGCAGGTAGAGATCCATCCGGACGACCGCGAGAAGACTGCCTTTACAACGGGACAAGGATTATGGCAGTTCAAGGTAATGCCTTTTGGTCTATGTAACGCACCTGCAACTTTCGAACGGCTTATGGAAACGGTTCTCCGGGGGCTGTCGTATGAAGCATGTCTCGTTTATTTAGATGATATCATAATCATAGGAAAATCTTTTGATGAACATCTGAACAACCTCAGGCGGGTGCTACAAAAATTAAAGGAAGCTAATTTGAAGTTAAGCCCTTCGAAGTGCAGTTTGTTTCGTAATGAAGTCGCCTACCTTGGACACATCATTTCGGCGGAAGGAGTTAGGACTGATCCGGAGAAGATATCGGCCGTGAAAAATTGGAATCGTCCAGCAGATGTTCACCAGCTTCGAAGTTTTCTAGGATTATGCACCTATTACAGAAAATTCGTCAAAGGTTTCTCAATGATTGCAAGACCACTTCATAAATTAACAGAAGCCAATCGAAAATTTATGTGGACATAGGAATGTGACTCTGCTTTCGAAAAGCTTAAGGAGGCCTTGACATCCACTCCAATTCTGTCGTATCTTCAAATCGATAAACAGTTTATACTTGATACGGATGCAAGCAACGAAAGCATTGGCGCTGTACTGTCCCAGGAAATCGACGGTCAGGAGCGTGTTATCGCCTATTTCAGCAAGTGCTTGTCAAAAGCAGAGCGAAACTACTGCGTAACAAGAAAAGAGCTTCTTGCTGTAGTGAAAGCCATAGACCATTTTCATCACTATCTTTACGGTCGAAAATTCCTGATCCGAACTGATCATGCTTCTCTAACTTGGCTATTGAATTTTAAGAACCCAGAAGGCCAGATAGCCAGGTGGATACAAAAGCTTCAAGAGTACGATATGGAGATACGCCATCGAAAAGGCTCATCACATGGAAATGCAGATGCTCTCTCAAGAAGACCCTGCTCAGAGAATTGTAGATACTGCGACCGGGTTGAGAAGAAATTTAATGTCAAAGTCCTATAGTAAGACAAATTACAACTGGGTCTACATCATCGCAAGATCCGTGGAGTGACGAGAGCCGGCGTAAAGATCAACTTGCTGATCCTGAAATTAAGCCAATTCTAGAGCTGAAAGAGGAGTCCAACAGGAAGCCCAGCTGGCAAGACATGGCCCATTACCATCCTACGACTAAACGTTATTGGGTTCTCTGGGATTCCCTACATTTGAAGAATGGTATTTTGTACCAAAAATGGGAGTCTGATGATGGAAAGACATGTAGATGGCAACTACTACTCCCTAAGTCGAGAATTTCTATGGTCCTTGAAGAACTTCATGGTAGTCCCACAGGAGGTCATTTTGGTGTAATGAAGACCCTTCAAAAGGTTCGAGAGCGTTTTTACTGGAATAATGTTCGCAGCTACGTGGAGAAGTGGTGCCGAATTTGTGACACCTGTGTAGCACGTAAAGTTCCAAAGAGGCGCACCCGTGGACGATTGCAACGTTATAATGTAGGAGCTCCTTTCGAACGAATTGCTCTAGACATCCTGGGTCCTCTTCCTAGAACATCTGATGGCAACAAGTACATCCTCGTTGTCATGGATTACTTCACCAAGTGGCCTGAAGCCTACGCCATCCCTAATCAAGAGGCGGTAACCGTAGCAGACATACTGGTTCAACGCTGGGTTTCCAGATACTGAGTTCCTCTTCAAATCCATTCTGATCAAGGAAGAAATTTTGATTAGGCTGTGTTTAAGGAAATGTGTGGACTACTCGGCATGGACAAAACTCGAACTACACCTCTACATCCTCAATCGGACGGCATGGTGGAGCGTTTCAATCGTACTATCCTAAATAGCCTCTCCCTCCTGGTGTCTAAAGATCAACAGGACTGGGACAAGAAATTACCTCTGTTCCTGCTTGCCTACAGGAGTGCTGCTCATGAGGCCACTGGTTATTCCCCTTCTCAAATGCTCTTTGGTCGTGATCTTCGTCTACTTGCGGATCTTTTGTTTGGCCGTCCTCCTGATGCTCCTTCATCGCCTGAGGAATATGTCGATGAACTCCAGGCGCGGATTGAGGAGATTCATTGTCTGGCGAGGAACCGAATTGGTCTGGCAACGGAAAAGATGAAGACACGGTACGACACAAAGGCAACAGGACATGAGTTCAACGAAGGTGACAAAGTTTGGTTGTGGAATCCGATACGTCGTAAGGGACTGTCGCCAAAATTACAAAGAAACTGGGACGGTCCTTACACAGTCGTCAACAGGATGAATGACGTCATTGTACGCATACAAAAATCGCCACACGCCAAACCCAAGGTCGTACACTATAACCGGCCAGCCCCTTATTTTGGCCAAAGTGATTAAAAATTCTAAACTGGAATTTCAGACCATGGTCATGAAAGTCACTTTTTGTAAATATGTAAATAGTAATTAGTTCTTATTTATGTAAATTTTATTATTATTGTTATTATTTATTTATTTATTTATTTATTTATTTATTTGTTTATTTATTTTAAGTGTTTTCGTCTAACTCAAGGATTGCACTGCCCGGGACGTGCAGTCTTTGAGGAGGGGGTAGTGTTACGAATTTTGTAAATAGTTAGTGTTTGTACTATAAAATAATGTAAATAATCTTATTAAGCTCCATTTCTTTACTAATATTAGTTTTTGTTACATTGTCTCTGTTATCAAGCAAACTTGTCTATTATTTTCAGTGAATGTCTATGGCAGCTTTGCGAAATATTAGAGATATCGCCAAGTTGGCGTCACTTTTGGCGACTAATTTTGGTCGCCAAATTTGGCGATATATCGCCAAGTTGGCGATAAACTTGGCGATTGTTGGCGAAGGTAACCATTCCCTACTCTATGATAACCCCCCTATTGATATACTGATACATTGAATGTTGTTCCGTGGATTTTTCGAGATGGTTCTAGAAATTTCCAGCACCTGCTGCGAGCCTATATAAGAAGAGAAGCGATGCGAGCTGTTGTTATTATTGACCAGTCAGTCATTGAGTGAACAAGGTGTTTGTTAAGCGAGTTTGCTTGAGTTTCATTTATGTTGTTTTGAATGTTATTAAGTGTTGAGACGTTGTATAAAGAGTCTCTGGGATCTAAAGCTGTACTTATACGATAGATTTGAGCAGTTATTTTAGAATATCTAGTAACATTTGTGAGTTTTGAAGACTTTGTTGTTCTGAAGATCTGTAAATAAATTATTTTCTACTTTTCTAAGAAACAAGAGTTTGAAGTTGTCTAACCATAAGATCAAAAGAACCCCATATACGCTGCAACAATACTTACAACTATTATTTTCATTAAACACGCGATATATTTTTTTCTAACAGAAATCAAAAGTTAGAATTTTTTTTTACGTATACCCATGTTGTTCATTTAATATTTCGAATGAACATTTATTTCTTAAAATTAAACGCGGTTGCTGTGTTTTAAACAATGTAAATAAGTTACTATACTTAAGAAATGTTTAATTTGAGGAAAAACTAGAGTGTGATTTTATCACATACATTATCAACTTTTATTAACGAAATCAAAAACTAGATTCACAAATTTTATGTTCGAATATTTTACCTTTAATTTTATCATATTATACTGAATAATCTATTTATATATTTTTTCAGTTTTATTCTACAGTGAGAAATCATTTATTATAATTCATCTTGTATCGACGTGAAACATAAAACGATATTATTTATTCCACATTTTATAAAAACAAACAAATGCAATGAACAAACAATTTTCGTGAAATTTGGATATCCCGATTATATTATCAGTACATCCATATTAAGCGTGTCAATATATTTTTATATGCATTATATATTATACATCATATTTCGTATTCATATTCATCATATATTATTATTATATTATATATTACATCCATCAGATTATGCATTACATATCATATTTAAATCATTCTGTAGATCGCAGAGTGGCATGAGTGTACACTATTCTCACATATTACCAGATATACGCAGCATTTGCTAAGAGGAATTCTTACGTAATTATTTGTTATTTTAATTCTTTTTTCAAAATATAACATTTCATAGCACACAACAATGAAATTTCTTAGATATTTTGTTAAAATTGGAAAAAGTTTTATAATCCATGCCTGATGTATGATTTTTAATTTTTGTTTTACAATATCGTGCATTGATCTCCCTGCATGTTATCTTACAGTTAGACTGACTAACCATGTCTAACTTTCTGGTTTATTGATATTTAAGCTACTATGAAAAAAAAACGTCCAATCAATTTATGAATTAAGTAATTCCAATCTATACATCCATTTAAGTTACATGAAATGAAAATATGGAACAATATCAATTAAAAAATGGCGTAGCCCATACAGATTTTAAAAACTTACGTAATAACAGGTTTTGTATGGGTACTGCTATTTTTCCTGGTAAGCACCAGAACTTTTTAACAGAAAAATAAATCTAGTTGAAATACTCGAAATTTTGATTTATTTAATCAAAGATTTTCTGTAAGAAAGTACTGATAACGAAGAATTTTCAGAAGTTCCGTACGAACCATTACCGTCACAATGTAATAAATGGGCTGTGAAAATTTTGCCTGAAGATAACCAAAAACGGATGAAATAAAAAATATCATAAAAATTTAAAAATGTATAATTGATTCTAAAAGTAAATATATATATATATATAGACTTTAATAATTCATTTATTGCAAATAAAAAATAACTCTTTCAAATCAATGAATGTCTTCCAAAGACAGGAATATTATCAAATATAAATTCTATTTCACTCTTGTTGGAAGAGTTATATTTTTTGGCTGCCTAAAGGAGAAGAATTCATAACTTCAAAAAATGAAACTTTCTTTTTGTAATTGTTATCTTTCAAAGAAAATTTTATTTTTTCTATTTAATTCAGCTTTGTCTTTCTTATAAGAATTATAAAGTTGTTCTTATTAATATTTCTTTATTAAATTAAGTATTAAAATTTGTTTTCAAATCATACCTTTATCAGTAATTTTATCATACATTGATTATAAGAAGTTTAAGAAAACTCGATGACATTTAAGACCACTTTCTATTCACGAAGCCAATCCAACGCTTTAGGATAGATCTTGCTTTAACGCATGTTTGCGCTCAATAGTCTTACATTTCTCCCTGCCGCATGCACAGCTAGCTGCCTTTACTTTTTTTACAGAGACTGGTTATCGAAGGGACACCTATTCGCTATATGTTTGAAAATAGCTTTGAATACGACACTAACAAATGTAAGCCTGATGACTATATCTCTGCTTTAAATTGTAAAATTTGGAATTTCATAGTGAATAGCGAGTGGCCTTAAATGTTGTTATAAGTATCGAGCAGTTTTAAACTATTATTTTGTAGAGAACTTGAATGCCGACACTCCTCCTATAGGCGCCATCTTATAACGTCAAGTTAAACAAATAGGTCCTTAAGTTATCGTATTAATTTGAAATCGGTGCAATGGCGTCTAAAAATTATCCGTTTTGAATTTGGCAGGTCTGTTTGAATTCGACGTTACATGCTGAACACCTATTCAGTGACTCAAAAGAGGTTATTATATAATTTCGTTCTTAATTTACAGTACATTGTTGCAGATAAAGAAACGTCTGTAATTTTTTACAGTTAATAACGCAGATATGTTTTTCAGTAATTGGGAAAATATTAAATATGTTTTTTTCGATACATCATGCATTATAAGAAATTGCAGAAAAAAAATTATAATTATATTACTAACATACATAATAAACTTTAATAACTGAATTTTATTCATCCCAAATCTTAGAAAACAACAGGTGTGTAAAATTAATGAAAACTTTCTGTAATAAACGGTCCCTTTTGCTTGCTAATAAATATATCTATATTTAACCCCTTAACAGTTTCGTTCATATACCGTACGTGGAAGAAGAGTTTGCTTGTTTCGTTACTGAACCCTTTTTGACACCACTAATTTTACATTGCAATATTTCCTTTATTTAATGCCGACATACTTCGTCCATATAGAACAAATATTTTAGCTCGCCAAAAGTTGATGAATGATCCCTATTTTTAGTTTATTATATTCAAAGTAAACTTAATCTGTTTAAGTATTAATTCTATCAAACGATTTTCATATTACAGAGAAAAAAATGTATACAAATTTGTTAAGATTTGAAGTTTCTTCAATTTGAAACGCTAGGTATAAATTGATTAAAATAGTTTACACTTTTAGCAAAGTATTATAATTCTGGATGAAATGCTGTTTAATTGCATTTTCGATATTAACTATGAATATTCATTTAGTTACAATAGTATAGCATTTCAAAAGCAGTTAGAAGTACTCTTTTGAGCTGTTGCTAATGCTGATATTAACATCTTTTTATCAAGTATCTTTTTATCGAGTTTGCGGAAACTTAAATATTTCATAATAAGACAATTTAGATATGTGATTTTTAAATGCATGTATTACTCAAAAAAAGATATAAATTTAAAAATATAGAAATAGGCAATTCCCAAACATTGTTTATTATGTAACGTTAGTCATTCCATACATTGTCGTTTAATATAAGACATAGATTTTTAATATTAGATATGAATATCCATTTAATGTTAATAATGTAGTATTTTTAAAGCATTTAGAAGTACACTTGTGAGCCGTTGTTAATGCCCATAAAAAAGTGTTTTTATCAAGCCAAAAGTATATTTGAAAGTCTGTGGGTTAGTCATTCCATAATGTAATGCAATTTAGAAACGTGATTGTAAACACTTATATTACTCAAAAATTATCTTTGATTATGTAGTCCATATATTTTCATTTTATATAAGATATACGAAGCTTTTTTCTATCCTATTACGTATGCATGTTTCTCAGAAAGTTTAGAGAGCATTAAAAGCGATTTTTATTCTATAAATCCTACGCAGAAAAACAGAAAAAACTTTATAAGTATACTAGTAACGTCTACAAATTTAATTATAAACTTGTAATATCTCAAGCTTCCAAAACTTTTTTCTACATCAGAAATTTCAGAAAACAACAAATGCGTGAAATTTATGAAAACTTTCTACAATAAACGGATCTTTTTGCTTTAGCTAACAGATAAAAGCAAACACATTTAGTAATTGCATAGAGTTTTCTGGGTTTTTTTTTAATGCAGACATATTTCTTTCATTTAGCACAAATATTTTAGTCAGCAAAAAGTTGGTCAGTGTCCCCATTTTTAGTTTATTATACCCAAAATAAAGTCAACCTTTTAAAGGATAGATGATATCAAGCAGTTTTTATATTACAGAAAAAAACATGTATACAAATTTATTTAAATTTGAAATGTCTTGAATTTGAAATGCTATGCATAAATTTATTAATATAGTGTACACTTATATCAAAATATTCTAATCCTAGATGAAATGCTGTTCAATAGCGTTTTAGATATTAGCTGTGAATATCCATTTAATTACAATAACATACTATTTCCAAAGCATTTAGAAGTACTCTTGTGAGTTGTTGCTAATGGTGATATTAATGTCTATTTATCAAGCCAAAAGCATTGTGGAGAGCCTGCGGAAGCTTAGTCATTTCATAATGTAATGAAATTTAGATACGTTATTATTAAGCGCATATACTAATCAAAAGTAATACAAATTTCAAAATATAGAAATAAACTTTTCCAAACATCTTTCGTTAAGTAACATAAATCACTCTATACTTTGACATTCAATATAAGATATGGGAAGCTCTATTCTATTCTATTAATATACATGCTTCACGGAAAGTTTGAAGAGTATTAAATGCGATTTTTCCTGACAATTCCGTACCATAAAAAATTAATAAATATATTAATAATGTATGCAAATTTAATCATATATTTGTAATAATTTAGATTTCCAAAACTTTCTTCCATATCAGAAATCTCAGAAAATAGCTGGCGTGTGAAATGTATGAAAACTTTCGCAATAAACCTGTTTTATTGCTTAAGGTTACAGATATAAATATGAAAATTTAGTCATTTTATGCATTTTTCTGGTTACAGAAGAAAAAATACAAATTTGAGTACAAATTAAAATTTGAAGTGTATTATATATAGTAAGCTAAGTATAAGAATTTAAGAGGACTGATTACATTTTCATTAATTTTGTTTATTTTAAAAATTATCCTAAGATAGACATAACGATTTAAAGGGACTGTTTACATTTTCATATTAAAAAATATGGTAAGCTAGACATAAGAATTGAAGGGGACTGTTTACATTTTCAACAATTTTGTATATTTTTAAAAATATGCTAAGATAGACATAAAAATTTAAGGGATTGTTTACATTTTCATCAATTTAGTTTATTTAAGAAATGTGGCAAGATAAGCATTAAGGGACTTCAAATTCATTAATTTTGTTTATTTAAAAAATTATGCTAAAATAGACATAAGAATTTAAAGGGACTGTTTACATTTTCATATTAAAAAATATGGTAAGCTAGACATAAGAATTGAAGGGGATTGTTTACATTTTCAACAATTTTGTATATTTTTAAAAATATGCCAAGATTGACATAGGAATTTAAGGGATTGTTTACATTTTCATCAATTTTGTTTATTTAAGAAATGTGGTAAGATACGCATTAAGGGGACTGTTTACATTTTCAATAATTTTGTTTATTAAAAAAAATAGGGCAAGCTAGACATAAGAATTTAAGAGGACTGTTTCGATTTTCAACAATTTTGTTTATAAAAAAATATGGCAAGCTACATATAAGAATTTAAGAGGACTGTTTACATTTTCAAAAACTTAATTTATTAAAAATTATGGTAAGCTAGACATAAGAATTTAAAGGGACTGTTTACATTTTCAACAATTTTGTTTATAAAAAATATGATAAGCTAGACATAAGAATTGAAGGAGACTGTTTACATTTTAAACAATTTTGTTTATTAAAAAAATTGGTAAACTAGACAGAAGAATTGAAAGAGACCGTTTACATTTTCAACAATTTTGTCTATTAAAAAATATGGTAAGCTAGACACAAGAATTTAAGGGGACTGTTTACACTCTCAACAATTTTGTTTATTTTAAAAAGTATGGTAAGCTAATCATAGGAATTTAAATGGACTATATACTTTTTCAACAATTTTGTTTATTTTTTAAAATATGGTTAGCTAGGTATAAGAATGGAAGAAACTGTGTACATTTTCAACAATTTTTTTAATTATTTCAAAAAAATATATATATATAGTAAGTTCAGCATAAAAATTTAATGGGATTGTTTACATTTTCAGCATTTTTTTAAGTCATTACTTTTAAAAATATGGTAAGCTAGGCATAAAAATTAAGGAAACTGTGTATATTGTCAACAATCTTGTTTATATTAAAAAATAATGTAAGCCAGGCATAAGAATTTAAGGTGATTGTTTACAATTTTCAACAATATTGTTTATTTTTTAAAAATATGGTTCGAAAAAAATTTCAATGTTCAGCTAAGAATAAATTTAAAAAGTACATGTAATTTTTTATGCACATTGAATTAATTTTATCGTTTAAGTTTAAGAAAATTTGAGTTTTTTTAATAAATTCGTATCTAAATATTTACATTTTTTATCAATATTTTTTTAAGATTTTCAACTATGTATTACAAAACTGCGTCTGGATTATTATATGCTTCTAATATTAGACTCTTATTTTTTACTCATATATATATGGTGTAAAATGTTGGAATCTAATATATTTCTACATACTTATATATATTTTTAAAAATAGCAAGAAAGAAAACAAAATTAAAGTAAATTTCATGCGCAGATTTAGCACATAAATGTAGAACATGTACAAAAATGTTTAAATCTCTATCTCAAGTAAATAAATAAAAAAGACTTATCATTTCTAAAACATGAAAGTGAAGTAAATAGGAACATGGAGAAAAAGCCATTTAATGTTTTAATTTGATGGATGACTGCGCCGAGTGTATTGACAAAATTTATGATATGCTGTGATATAATTATGTATGGGTAAAAATGGGGTGTCAATAGGGTTTCAATTAATATTAAAAAAAGAAAAAGCTATTTTTAAACAATTTTAAAGTAAACTGCCTCTCCTAGGAAAATATTTTACAATAGGTGAGTTTTTTAGTTTTGGTAACAAATAAAGATATTTATGTTTAATTATTTCCGGCAGTTTTTGCACTGCAGAGTAAAAAAAAATGCAAGTTTGATGAAATTCAAAGTGTCGTAATTATAGAAAGTTAAGAAAAAGACTTTAAAAAATTACAAATCAGGGTCTGTTTCCTTTTTGTTACAGATAAAGACATTTAGATTTCTTAGGCCATGTTATTTACTGGTTATTGAAAGATAAAATGCAAACTTATTAAAATTTTAGAATATGTTTTTTATAAAGAGGTCTTTTCACTTTCCGTAACAAATAAAGACATTTAGATTTATTAGACCTTGCTGTTTAATGTTTACAGGAAAAAAACTCATTCATTAAAATTTAAAGTCTACTAAATATAAAAAGAGAGATTAATAAAAAAAAAAAAATCGCAATAAGTGTTTTTTTTTCTTTTCAAAATAAATAAAGACATTTAGATTCAATTATTCCATGCAGTTTTTATGTTACAGTGAAAAAACAAATGCAAATTTATTAAAATTCGAAGTAGTCTAAATATAGAAATTTAGAATACAAATTTAAGAAAACATTCCGCAACAAACTAGTTCCTTTGCTTTTTGTAACAGGAAAAGACATTTAGATAAATTTATGCTCTGTTGTTACATGATTACAGAGAAAAAAATGCAAATCTTAAAAAGTTCGAAGCGTCCTTAATAAAGTTAGGCATAATATTTTAGAAAATATTTCGCAATAAGAAGGTCCCTTTCCTTTTCGTAACAGTTAAAAATATTTAGACTTAATTATTCCATGCAGTTTTCTGGTTACAGAGCATAAAAATACAAATTTATCAAAATTCGAAGTATCCTAAATCTAGAAATTTTGGCATAATAATTTAAGAAAATATTCTACAATAAACTTATCCTTTTGCTTTTTTTAACATACAAAAACTTTCAGATTTAGTTATTCCATACTGTCTCGGGTTACAAAATGCAAATTTATTAAAGTATTCTAAATATATAAATTTAGAATAAGAAAGAAAAGAAATCTGTAATAAACTGGTTAATTTTCTTTTTGTAACAGATAAAAACATTTAGATATAGTAATTCCCAGTTGTTTTCTGATTACAGAGGGAAAAAAATACAAATTTATTAAAATTTGAACTGTCCTAAATATAGAATATATTGTATAAATTGCTAGATAAAAATGGAAACCTGTAAATGGATTAATATGTTTTCACTTTTATCAAAATGCATTCTAATCCTGTGTGAATTTGCTGCACAGAAATACATACCATGTCAGCAATGAACATCCATTTAACTAGAATCATTTAGTATTTCCAATATATTTTGAAGAACTCTTGTGTAATGTTGCTAATGCTAATGAAGACTACCATTATCGTGGTTAATGTCTGTTTATCTAGCCAAAAGCATTGTAGAGAGTCTGCAGAAGCTAACTCGTTCCATATCGTAATGCAATTAATTCACAAACGTGATATTTAAACTCATATATGTACTACTCAAATGTGATATAAATTTCAAAATGTAGAAATGTACTTATTTCTAAACAGTTTCGATTAAATAACGTAAGTCATCAATGCAAGAAATAAGAAGCAGTATTCTATTCCTTTACAGATATACGTTTTTTAGGTATGTTGGAAAATATTAAATGCGGTTTTTACCATAATTCTACACTAGGAGACATTGCATATAAAAACTTTATAAATGTATTATAATAGTACAATAATTCGTTAACACTAGCCACCCTTGGCAAACAGTTTGATCTCCCGTTGAATGTATACTAAGCACTAAATCATATTGATTTTATTTATATGCCACATGGGCGTCAGAAAAAATAACGTGCCAATGTGGTGTATATATGACATTTCTACGAATAAATCTCGAACACAATATTTTAAGCTACCACGGCGTAGATAATAAATCGCCAAATATTGTACCCGTGACATTTTTTCGTATTTCATTAATTATTTAAAATGTAATAATATAATCCTTTCACTCATTTCATTTATAATACATAACTTTAATTTCAAACTGAAAAGTTAAAAATCCATTCCTTTTATTTATCATTTTTAAGTAAAAAGAACAGAAAAAATAAAAATAATATTTTGAAGCTCCATAATTGCAGCGAAGGAACAAAACATAAATAAATCCAATTTACCACAGCATAAATCTTATCAAAGGACTTTTGCACAGTAACCCATAAGATGTGTTTCATGTTTCATTTGGATGTTGCCATTAAACAATTAACAAATAATCTTGTTTTTTGTGCCACATACGTTAGCGTAATATATATATTGATTCTCGGAGTTAAAATTCGCGAGATTTACTTATGTGCAAACTAAAAAATGAAGAACATTATAACATTTGCAAATACTTAACTTGGTTATTTGCAAATTTTGTTTTATTTATTATATATTTCTACAATGAAAATTGCTTTGTTTACTTGCTTTCTAACAGATATATTTTTTGACACTTTACCCCTGCATTGTACTATATAGTCTAAGTTTCCTGAAATTCAACTATTGTAATAACTCAAACTACCTTAATTATTCTGAGAAATTCACACACGACATGAGGCAAAAAATAAAAATAAAAAAATCCTAAAATTTTATCACAGGTGAAGTTTTTTCTGCAAAAAATGGTACAAGTAATTTATGACTTTAACAATCACTTAATGGAAGAGACTGACAAAAGTTGAAAATTCTTAGGCGCCAGGAAAAAATTCTTAGAATTCAGATTGAAGATTCATTTCTCTGACATTAACACATTCATTGAAAAATGGAAAACTGGCTACTCATAACTGTATTCGGCTATTTTTGAGTGATATGCGTCATTTTGCAGTGAACACGTTAACTATTCAAGAGAAAAATCAGATTCACGAAAAATTTTAAGATAATTTTGCATTATAAAATATAAATAGAAACAAACTATGAAATTGAACATTAAAGCAGTAGACCAGAGTTGCCAATGGGCTACTTTTTTTATAGTTCCGAATTTTTGATTGGCTGCACTATTTTGAATTGATAAAATTATCCTTCATTATGAATGCATTAATTACGTTAAAAAGAAAGGAAATTTTATCATTTCAAAAAAGTCGTTCTAATTAAGCAGTCTGAATTTTAAAAAAGTAGCCCACTGGCAACACCGCAGTAGACAAATTAATATCTTTACCTTTAATTCCCAACAAGAAATTACATGCATAAACTTGTAATGTTTTTGAGATTTTGACTTGAAAGACCATTTGCCAATTGATATTTCAGGACTGAAATCCTTTATAAGTGGTCCAGTTAAGTTTTTGTAAATAAAATTAATTAGTAAATTTAATAAGTAGGTACAAATGTTAGTTGCCTTGAGGAATTTTTTATTCGCCCGGGATTTATCAGACCCTGCTTATTGGAAAGCTATAGAAAGAGATTCTTTCTTCACTAATATGGAATACTAATTTTAAAAAAAATAGAGATCGGAACATTTTCTTATAACACAAAACTTCATAAAGAGAAAAAAAAAAGTTTTTTTTAAATCACAATATTTGAAGGGGCTGAGATGTTGAAAACTTTTCAAAAAATCGATTTTTTTATGATCTAGTTTTATTATTCAATTAATTCTAAACCCAATGCAAAAAACTGCATAAAAATATTTGCATTTTTAATGGAGTTATAAGTATTTATGTATCAACACTTTCAAAGCCGCACCCATATAATTTCAACTTTAAGTCGCGTTTCTCAAAACTTGATTTTTGACGACTAACACCAAGATTAAAAAAAAGTATTCGATGGAATGGCTTAATTTTTTTTGCATGCATATAACATCATTATCTATAGAATGATTTAATATAGTTTAGGTAGTTTAATATTTTGAGTATTTTTAGTGAAAAAAAAGTATTTTAAATTTTCAAATTTGAAAGTTTTTTTTAATAATGTTGTTTTTGAGCAATAGTTATATCCTTAATTCATTTTATAAAGTAAAGTTTCCGAATCATTTTAAAGCAAAAATTAAGTTCTTATGTCAATGCAACGTTAAGATATTTTGGTGTTGGTGATACAGCACATAATTTTTTTTTTCGAAAATTGTGTTACATAAATTTTGCTACATTTCTTATTATATTACATTGAAGTACTTCATTTTATAATTTTATAAGACTACAAACGTACCTTTAAAATATCAGAAAGTTTAAATGAATTACATTGAATACTTCTGTTTTTATATGGACTCGAAGCGAGAGCTCTGTTTACATGCTTTTTTTTTTTTTTTTTGTTTTTTTTTTTTTTTTTTTTTTTGTATCGATCAACCCCTGAGCCCCCTTAAAAGAACAAACATTTTAAAATTCAAACATTTTTCATTAAAGGTGTTACATGATACACTAGCAAATGTGTAAGTGTGATTGCAAATCGCACAAATAATTTCGTTTTATATTTCTTTCGAAACAACTTATCCTTTAATTAATAAATGGAAATTATTAATTTATACTTATTAAATTCTTACATAGATGATGACACGAATAAATTTAATTTAAAAAGAATTATATAAGAAAATTACTTATTTCAATTAAATTTAAAAAGTTCAAATCACATTGTTTAAATAAAATCCAAAATTTTTAAATATCCGAAATTAAATAAGTTTAGCGAAATACATGTAAAATTTCTAATTTTAAAAAATAAAAAAATATTTAAACGAAATTTAAAATGCTGAATCATTATTAAATTGCAATAGTTTTTAAAACAGAGCGAAAATTAAATACCCCCCCAAAAAAATATGAGTGTTAAATGAACGAAATTCTACTAATATGAACTCTTAAACTGGTACAAAATAGAAAAAATATCTAAATTAAATCCATCTTAATATGAAAAATTCCCTTTCCAGCATCAGAAATCGAATTAAGAACCTACTGTATACTACAGAGATGCTTTACACCCAAGCTATGATGTCTACACGCCGAACATTGAAATTAAGATTCTATTTTAAAATTGATATCACACAAAATAACGGGCGATATTAAAAAAAAAAACAATTTAGTTTAATTAATAGACTCTTACAAAATTTTATGATTTATCGTGTGACACGAGGTATTCAGTTATAAACATACAAAATTTGAATTATCTGAGTTTTACAGTTTTTTGTGCAGACTCTAGGACGGGCAGACAGAGACGATAGGGTTTTGTCAGATAAACGAAACCCTAACAACACAACACATTTACACATCCCCTTTTTTGTTTGCCCGATTTATATAATTTGTTGAAATAGGTGGATAGGATAATCAAGTAGTACCCACAATTCAGTAATAGTCCATTACTCTAACATTTAAATATATGTTTTTATTTCGGAATTGCAGTGAATTTTATAAATATTTTACACATAGTTATTTTCATAATTTTTAGTTTAATTTTCATATTTTATATTATGCATATCCCTGATGGGCAAGTATTACGATGGGCCCCAACGACTAGTTTTTTCAATAAAAATTAATTTCATTTTCTTTATCATATTTTTTAATTTTTAGGAGTTAAAAATGTGAAATTGTTTAGGATCACTTCAATGGATACAAAAAATTTGTAGCTCTTTTTTAATGTCGATTTAAAATGATTGAGTTACATTTTAAAAATAAATGTTTCTTTACATTTGTGTTTTATGTGGTTAAAATTGTCTGTATTTTGGAAAAAAGAATAACAAATTTGAAATACTTACATTTTCCAAAAATCCCGATTTCTAGTGTAAAACATCAATTTATGTTGTATGAAATATCTTTCGCAGTTTAAGTATATTAAACTTATTTATTTCAAATTTGATAGAAAAATCAATACTTTTACTTGTAAGAGTAAATTATTGGAATTCCATTTTATCAGCAACATTTATCAGTAGAGCTAGCAGACATTGACACATTTTGATAATATTAGCATGCATTTGTGGATTTATTTTCAAATAAACACTTTGGTCAAATGTTGAATAGTTCTCTTTTGATTTTAAAAAGATTTAGTATATGAAAAAAATTCCGGAATTCAAAATCTTTTTTTTTCTTTTTTTCGAAATTTTCATAAACAAAATTGCTGATTTGCATGTATAATAAATGCAAAAATAAAATAATAGTGAAAATAATTTATTCATCAGGATTTTATTTTCCAACCATTACCCGATATTAATAGCAATCTTTTTATGGAGTAAGAGTATATATAATGATTCAATTTAAGTGAAGTTAGCTAAAAGTTGGAAAGAGTTTATCTCTTTCAAAACCGTAGAGTTAAAAACAATAGTATAAAGTAATGAAGAATAAAACTGTAGAATAAAAAAAAACAATACTATAAAGTACTAAAACCGGGGGCGGCAGAAGAGATATTCGCTTCAACGAGTTCATGAATGAAATTCTAGGGTTAGTTTAATCTCAATATGCATATTAAAACGGTCTTCCAAGTTATATCTAGGTGAGAAATAACTGAAAACCCGATTTTATAGACTGATTCGTAGATTTACCATTGGGTTTTCCTGCTACCGTTCTTCCATATTTTCGTACTTTTAGGTGCAGGAAAATAAAATGATAAACCTACGTGTAGACCACTAAAATCGAGTTTTCAGATATTTTCCATTAAAATGTGCGATAATTTGGCCGACCGATGGAGTTATAATAAGAACATCGAGATTTAACTAATAATAGAATTTATTCCATTAACTCCAAGAGGTAATTGCCTGCATTGTCGCCTCCTGGTCTATAACTGGATGCTCACAAACAACCATTTTTAACACATTCCAACAAAGTTAAAAAGTGTTTATAATTTCGGTTTGTCTGTTCGTCCGTCCGTCCGGCTCTAACTCCCGTAAATATACTCGGTTTGCCCTGACATTTTGTGGACATTATTGACGTTTACCCAAGTACGAACAATATTTCAAATGAAATTTGTGTCATAATAAGATTATTTACAAGGACAGTCAAAAGCTACCGTTACATTGCGGTCTATGGGAAAATATCGTTTCAAATAAATTTTAAAGATGTTACAACCTGTCAAAAATATTAAAATTTATACGAATTAACGAAACACACTAATATATGCATTTTGTACATGCAAATTTTCTAAATATGCGGTGAAAAAAAATAGTTTTTTTAGTAAAGGGGGGGGGGATTGTGGGCGACATATTTTAATCACATTAAACTTTTTTATGAAAAATACAATTTATATACGTCGCTGTTGCTTAATTTAAGTTATACGCTATAGTCACAGATAATACAACGTGAATAGTATTTACTGGAACACACAAAATATTTCAATAGCGTATTCTTTCCGAAATACTGTATATGTATCTGATGATGGTTGATTGATGGATGAAACGCATTTCAATTATGGTGTGTGCTTTTAAGTTTCACAGCATCTATGCATATTATAAGGTGTTTAGAAATATTAATGTAGATAGACAGAGTACACAAAATAACTCAAAAATTTCTACTGAATATTAGCCTGAATTACTTAAATGTGGTTTTCAAATAAAATATGCATTTTTATGCTGACCTGCATTCACTTTACTAAGAAATGTTTGTGGAATATAGATAAAATGATATGCAGAGCCATGCAAAGAATTAGATAAATAGATGTCTATGAATGACACTTCTGAGAATGTGATTCCGGCAGTTTTAAGAGTGTTTTAGTTTAAAAGAAATTTTAGCTAAATAGTGGCGTGTAATAAAGGTATTAAGGACTGAACAAAAGTATTCAAGTATGGTTTCATCAATTAGTGTAAATAGCTGAAAAAAAATTCAAACTGCTGGGCAGTTTCTTGCTAAACAAAAATTCCACATTATATAGTATATACAGGATGATTCAAAAAATGTTGACAAAATGATATGACAAATCAGGCCTAGGACAAGGATAAAAAATCACAGAGAAATATAGGGCCACGAACCACTTATTGAGTCACAAATACAGGGTGTTTCATCCTAACTCCATTTGGGTTGGTGGTAATAAGTTTCAGAAAATTGAAGTATATTATAATAAAACGTTTAACAGACATTCTCATCTTTGTTTTAAATGTGATAACACCAAACAAAAGTGGTAGAAGTTTGCATTATGCGCGCCAGCAATATACACATGACACCTCACATTTTGGACTGTGATAATCAGTTTATATAGTTCAATCAATTGTCTGAGCAATATGTCCAGAACTTTTCGTAACGTTATCACATTTCAAACAAAATAAGGCACATATCGTTGCATTTTCATAACAATGTTTCTATCTTCTTCGAAATTATTACAGTCAAACTAGGTGTAGATCGAATGAAACACCCCATATGTATGATTCAACAAGTAGTTTGCGACCCTATGTTCCTATGTAATTGTTTTTTATCCTTGTTGTATGCTTGCTTTGTCATATCATTTTGTCAATGTTTTTTTTAATCACCCTGTATATTAACCGACAGTTCAAATATAGAAGTTTTTCAGATCAAATTCCAGAAACATTAAAACTCCTATAAAGCGTTTTATTTGCTGTCTTTTACAGGTGACTTGTGGAATGCGAAATTTATAGCTGAAGTATAACCACGATACGAGTATGTTTTATTTTGTCGAGCTTATTTACACTAGCGTCAAAGTCACCTATTATTTATGATCCCCTCATCTAGAATAGTTCAGATATGAGGCATTGATACCGTTAATCTAATATTTTAGCGCAGCACAAGTACTCATTTGTCTTGTTTAATTTTCAAATACCCTGTATTTATACTTATGTTCATTGGAAATATAATTATTTACATATTCTTTTTTTATTATTCTAAATTTTCGTTGCTTGTTATTAACATATACAAGAAAAATTAATGTTTGGGAGAAAATTAGCGTTTCTGGTTCAAAGAACTTAGAACGTTTTAAAGTGCTTGAAACCATAAACAAATTATAAAGTTCCGAGCAATAAAAAGTGAAACGATTATTTCAAAAACGTCATGCAAATCATTCTACTCGAATGAAAAATGCTTGAAAACTCAGAAATGATACTTTAAGTACTTGGTCAAGTTATGCATATCGAAATAAATTGACTTAAAGCTCACTAAAAATGTCTAAATCTGTCAAATTTTATCTTAATAGTCTTTTGATGAATGTTTCTTTTCAAATGGATTATCGATAAAATACTTTTAGTGTTAGAAATATCGATATTTTTATGAAATTTAGAATAAATGTTTTTCGTTACATACCAAGAGCAGTTAAAGTATTTTAAAATATTTTTCATCCGATTCTTTATAAGAAAACTTCAAATATAGCTTGTAACATTTTTCGGATCAAATTAATGTTGTTTGTATGAAGCGTTAAGTTATACTTGGCTAAATAAAATATTTTTGAATATTAAATTCATTTAAAATTCTACAGTGTACTTAAAAACTTTTTGACCTCTCACTAATTGACCCTCTCGCGCATTGAAACCTCATATGAGGTTGTCACATAAAGAAATTTAAAAAATATATAGTTGTTCCTAATTGTTTGGATTTTCAATTGGATAGTGATTGAGTATGCGACCAAAATCATCTTTTGAAAAGAATCAAGAAATGGTAGCACATGCATTTCATTTTATTTTGCACAGGTTTTAACCTCCATTTTTTTTCAAAAGTCCAGTATGCTAAAACAACGAATATAAAAAGTCAATTCCACCTCGCAAAGGAGCATAATAAGTAAATAAAAATATATTTCATGTTTCTTATATCATTTTAGTTACAATAAGAAAAAAATGTGAGATTTAAATATTTTTGGAGGGATTGAAAGATGTTTCAGTTTGAAACCTCAAACGAGGCTTCCATGCAGTTGTAGCATTGACAGCTGTCTCTGCATGCAATCCTCAACTGCTGTACATGCAAATTTCAAAAGCAAAATGTTTTAATTCTGCATCTAAGCCCATTGTAGAAATAGATAGACCACACACAGTGCAAATATATAACAAGCATGTGGGAGGTGTGGACTTGATGGATTCACTTGTGGCACTTTATTTTCACTGTCAAATAAATAAACATTGGTATATGCGTATTTGTTTTTCATCTTTTTAACGTTGCTGGTGTAAATGCTTGGCTTCTTAGGAGAAAAGGTAGAAGACCTGCTAATGATTTATTAGAATTCAAAAGTCGTATTGCAAGCAGCATAATACATACAGAAACCTCAACTTCGAACTTTAAGAAAATAGGTCGACCATTGGCTAAAGCATCTTCTGCTTTGGTATGTACAGCAAAGAAAATAAAATTGTCTTTAGTTGCTAAAGAACTAAGATTTGACAATGGTAAACATTACCCAAAAAAGTCTGATGATAAATTTGCACTGAAGTGCAAGAAGGAAATGTGTTTGAGTAAAACAAGATAGATTTGAAGCGGCATTCAAATATATTTATGTGAAAAATGTTTCGAACAATGATTTTATTACCCCAGAAAGAAAAATATGTATATTGTAAAATACGCAATATTACACAGCTGTTAATAGCTAAAAATAAATAAAAAAATCTCGCTATCAAATTATCTTGAAATAGATGAGAATATTAACAGGAACTTGATTTTCAGTTTTTAAAAGTTCTCAAGGAAGTTTTATATGTAACCTCAAATGAGGCTTGTATGCAGAAATTTTACATTTGTTACAATTATAACAAATGCAACATTTCTGCATACAACCCTCATATGAGATTGCACATAAAACCTTCGTAAGAATTTAACATAAAACTAAAAATCAAGTTTCTTGTTAATATTCTCATCTACTACAAGATATTTTGCTAGCGAAATTTTTTATTGACAAATGCAAAATAATTCATACAAGAGAAGGTTAACCTTCCACCTACACTGTAAAACATTTGTGTAACGTTACACCATAAAATAATGGCAACTTCAACTGCAGTTTCTTATTATGTAAAAAAAAATAATAATACAGGAAAAAATATGTTTTTGACGTAAAATAGATTTTAAAGCTAAGACAATAAATTTTTTAATATCATGTATTCCTTTCAAGAATCTGCTTGTGATGTAGATTAAAAACATAAGATTTGTTTTTAACAAAATAGAAGCATATCCTATAACTTACTTGAGTGCACTATACAATAACACTAGATCCCGTAAAAAAAAAAAAAAAAAAAAAAAAAAAAAAAAAAAAAAAAAAAACTAAAGATGCTGTTTCTAAATTAGGAGATAAAAATTCTTAAACCTTAAAATAACGAAATTTTTTCTATTACGCATTCCTGTTTTAATGTGGTATATGATTTTATTCATATTTTACAAACATATCTTAGTATAATAAACATAGTTATGAAAACTCGATTAAAGACCAATATTTAGCTTTTAAGTCCTTACTCAGCATTGCTTACAAGTTATTTTTAGCAACCCTATATATATACAGGGTGTATCTAAACTACTGGGCAAAACTTTAAGGGGTGATAGTACACATCAAGACAAATAATATTAAATGGGAAACTAAGGGTCCCAAACGTCTTCCGAAGGATAGGTGCCATCAAAGTTTAGGGTCCAAAATTTAAAATGATTATAAAAAACGGAAAAATTGGTCAATTGACTTGCGGTTTTCACCAAAACTAATCTTTATGTTAGTATTGTCTTGAAAATAAATTATAAAGATAAATTTCAAAAGATGCCGATAGAGGGCTCTTTAGACTTTAGAGTAACAAACAACTATTTTTTACAGGTATTTTTTGCATATCATTAAATTGTTTTAGAAGTTTAGACATAAACTTAAATTTTGAGCTCAAAATCTGTGGTTAAGTAGCGCAAACTGAACTGCGTTCAATGGGAATGGTTAGGTTGAAATTTCAAATGATTATAAAAAACAGAATAATAGGTCAATTGATTTGCGGTTTTCACTAAAATTATTCTTTATGTCAGTATTGTCTTAAAAATAAATTATACAGATAAATTTCTAAAAATGTCGATAGAGGGCGCTTTGGACTTTGGAGTAACGTAACACTATTTTTTACCGTTATCTTTTTTAATCTCATTATTTTTTTTAGAAGCTAAGACATAAACTTAAATTTTGAGTTAAAAATCTGAATCGTTGAGAGTGGTTAAGTACCGCAAACTGAGCTGTGTTCAATGGGGATGAGGAGGTTCAAATTTCAAATGATTATAAAAAATGGAAAAATTGGTCGATTCGTTTGCTGTTTTCTCTAAAATCATTCTTGATATCAATATTTCCTTGAAAATAAATTTTAAAGATAAATTTCAAAAGATTCCGTTAGAAGGCGCCTTAAACTTTAGAGTAACCAACAACTATTTTCAACAGTTTTTTTTTAAATCAAAATAAATGTTTTAAAATCTTAGACTTAAGTTTTGAGCTCGAAACCTGAATCGTTGTGAGGAATTAAGTAGCGAAAAATTGAACTGTGTTCAGAGGGTGGGCAGGGTAACATTTCAACTGCTGAACACAGTTCAGTTTGCGCTTCCTAACCCCTCCCAACCATTCAGAATTTGAGCTCAAAATTTTAGTCTAAGCTTTACAAGCATTTAATTAGATACAAAAAATAACAATTAAAAATTGGTGTTGGTTACATTAAAGTTTAAGGCGCCCTCCAACGGAATTTTTTGAAATTTATCTTTAAAATTTATTTTCAAGGAAATACTGACATGATAAACGGTTTTAGAAAAAATCGCGAACGGTTCGACCAATTTTTCCGTTTTGTATAATCATTTGAAATGTGAACCTTCCCACTCCCATTGAACACAGTTCAGTTAATGCTACTTAACCACTCTCAACGATTCAGATTTCCAGCACAAAATTTCAGTTTATGACTAAGCTTAAAAAAATTGAATGAGATGCAAAAAATAACGGTAAAACATAGTTGTACGTTACTCCAAAGTCTAAAGCGCCCTCTATCGACATTTTTAAAATTTATGTTTATAATTTATTTTCAAGACAATACTGACATAAAGAATAGTTTTAGTGAAAACCGCAAGTCAACTGACCAATTATTCTGTTTTTTATAATCATTTGAAATTTGAACCTACTCACTCCCACTGAACACAGTTCAGTTCCCGCTACTTAACCACAGATTTTGAGCTCAAAATTTAAGTTTATGTCTAAACTTCTAAAAAAATTTAATGAGATGCAAAAAATAACGGTAAAAAATAGTTGTTCGTTACTCCAAAGTCTAAAACGCCCTCTATCGGCATTTTTTGAAATTTATCTTTATAATTTATTTTCAAGACAATACTGACATAAAGAATAGTTTTCGTGAAAACTGCAAACGAATCGACCAATTTTTCCGTTTTTTGTAATCATTTCAAATTTTGGACTCTAAACTTTGATGGCGCCTATCTCCTTCGGAAGACGTTTGGGACCCTTAGTTTCCCATTTTATATTATTTGTCTTGATGTGTACTATCACCCCTTAAAGTTTTGCCCAGTAGTTTAGATACACCCTGTATATATTGTATAAAATTTATACACTTGCGAGTAATATACAAAACTTTAATTCCAGTTAATAACGTATACTATAACTGAAAATGCACTTACAGTAATTGTCGCTCATAGACAATACTGATCGTGTGTGATTGCTACGAATTATTATATTACGAACACACTTGAAAATTAAACGTTCAAATCCAAATTTTTACAAAATTAAAATCTAAACAACTGAAATAATTTACAATCACGGCCTTAATGTGAAATGAGCCATTCTTGCTCTTTTCGGGTAAAGACCTTAATGCAAATTTACATTTCCACTTTTAATAATGTTTTGATATGCACGTTCCACATAATAAAATTTCACCCGGCATTTTCAGTAACAGCTCCCGCCTAGCTGTCATATTAAGTTAACCCATTTGTAATGTCTGAGTCTGAGTGTTTTCACACCGAGGAACGATTATTAAATTAAATAACATTTCATGCTCATGTCATACTGAGTCTGAAGTTCAATAAACGTATTTTAGAAATTCGTGAAACAGTGTGTTCTATATCACAATTTCAATTGCAGTTTCTCATTACGTGAAAGTTTTATTTAATGGAGAAAAGATGCGTTTTTAACGTAAAGTGGATTTTAAACTGAAATATTACATAATTTTTGAACTATATAAGATTAATTTTAAACCCGATTATCCAATCGAAATTTGTCGGTATTCAATCGGTATTAATCATTGAGGTCATTTGGGTGAAAAAGTTCCTCCGTTTTTCGTCCGATATGGCTCAGTTGGAAGAGCTTTGGTGGCTTCAGCCAATACATACCTGGTTCGAATCCTGAACCGGACTTTTTTCATCCACATGGAAATTTTCAAACTGTTATGATTTTCAAACTGTTTCCCTTTTAAAAATTTGTTATATAATGACGTAGATTAGAAACATATGGATGATTTTAACCAAACAGAAGTGCTAAATTTCAATAAACCAAACATTTTTTTAAATAGATTTGTTAATTGATTTTCTCTATGCGAAATTGACTAAATTTGTTTTATTTTAAGTGGAAAGTAATTGCCACAATAACCTAGATTTATTATCTATCAGGGAGAGACATTACTGATCTAATGACGTATGATAGGATTTTATATCATAGAGAAAATTTTTATTAATATCTTTTTAAGTTTTGATTCAATTTTTATCAAATTTTAAACGGCAATAATCTGCCACGATTGTGTACATTAAATTTCATTAAAATTGGGCAGTTTTTGTGCTGTTATATTCACATAAACGGACGGACCAGTGAAAGAACATAGGTGGCACGTGTTATAATATTACAAACGCACCTAAAAATTAACTGTTCAAATACAAATTTTTACAATATTCAAATTTAAACATCTGAAATGATTTACATCACGGCCTTAATATGCAACGAACCATTCTTGCTCTTTTTATGTAAAGATCTTAATGCAAGTTTATATTTCCACTTTTAATAATGTTTTGATTTGCTCGTTCCACATAATGAAATCTCGCCAGACATTTTTAGTAACAGCTCCCGCCCAGCTGTCATATTATGTTAACCCATTTGTAATGTCTTCGACATTTTGTAGCTGTTTTCGAAGAGAGAAAAGATTATTAAATGAAATTCCATTTCATGTTTAGGTCATACTGAGTCTGAAATTCCAGAAATATATTTCAGAAGCTCGATAAACAATCTTATGTTCTGTTTTGCAATTTTATTTGCAGCTTCTTACTACTTATGGAGCTCTTACAGTTAAATATTGACATGCTAAGTAAGATGAAGGATTATCGTAAAAATGTGAGTCTTACCAATCTTTAGAGCAAATGTACGACTACAAGATGCTAATCGATTTTATAGTATTTCAGAATTCTATTTGGTTGTCATAATGTATAATAATTTCAGATATTATGTTCATGAAATGACTAATATTTTTTTTTGTAACAATGTGAACTTTTTAATATTTCATCAAACTTTACAGCGCATCAGTGACCGGAACATATAAATCAATTTTGTTTCATTTTTTACCTAAATTTCAGTCTCTTGAATACGCAACATTTATGCAAATTGCGAATTGAAAATCAATTTCCCATTTTTTCACATTTTTGCATTTCATTCATTTTTTGAATTAATGGGTCCTGAATTTAGTGTCTAAATGTTTTTCACACAAAGGAACATTTATTAAATGAAATTCCATATGATGCTCAGATCATACTGTGTCTTAAATTCAATAAACATATTTTAGAAATTCAGGAATTAGAGTTGTGTTTTTGTTGCAATTTCAATTGCAGTTTTCTTATACAAGTGTTTTATTTAATAGAAGAAAAACACGTTTTTAATATAACACGGATTTTAAAGCTGAAATATTAAATGATTACATAAACTGTTTTCCTTTCAAGAATGTACTAGATAATGACGTAGGTTAAAAACATGTTTTTTTTTTCTTTTTTTAACAAAAAAACAACAGTTCAAACTTAAATGCACTATACCGTATTGCTAGGTTTAGTGAAAAAAATGAAAAAGGTATTTCTAAATTAGGAGATAAAAATACGTAAATCTCATCATAACGGAACTTTTGTACAACAGATTCCTGTTTTAAATGCAGTTTATGATTTTACTCATATATTACAAACATCTCTTAGTATAATAAATTTTGTTCTATGAAAACATGATTAAAAACTAATTTAAAATTTTTAAGGCCGTATTCAGTATTAGAAATTTTTTGAGCAAACCTGTATGTATTCTATAAATTACATCAGCGTGTAATATGGAAAATTTTAACTACAGTTAATAACTAATACTGCAACTTAAAACGCATTACAAGCTTATCTGTGATAGTGTTTTCATCGCGATGTGTCTTAATATTATGAACGCACCTAAAAATTAAATTTTCAAATCCAAATTGTTACAATATTCAAATCTATACAGCTGAAATAATTTGATATCACGGCCCTAATATAATATGAACCATCTTGATCTTTTCATATAAAGACCTTAATGCAAATTTACATTTCTACATTTAATAATGTTTTGATACGCACATTCCACATAATGAAATATCGCCAGGCATTTTCAGTAACAGCTTCGGCCCACCTGTCATATTAAGTTAACCTATTTGTAATGTCTCCGGAATTTAGAGTCTAAATGTTTTCACACAGAGGAACGATTACTAAATGGAATTCCATTTCATGTTCAGATCGTACTGAGTCTGAAATTCAATAAACATATTTTAGAAGTTCATGAAATAGCCTTGTGTTCTGTGTCACAATTTCAATTACAGTTTCTTACTATGTAAACGTTTTACTTAATACAAGAAAAATACTTTTTGGCATAAGTTGGATTTTAAAGCTGAAATATTAAACGATTTCATAAAGTGTTTTACTTTCACGAATCTGCTATATAATGCGGCAGCTTAGAAACATAATATAGTTTTTAATAAAATAGAAGTGTTCGAACTGAAATGCACTATTACTAAATCCAGTAAAAAAAAGAAAGTTTGGACAGCTGCCTCTAAACCAGGAGATAAAAATACGTAAACCTTATGATAACACAGTTTGCATATAACGGGATCCAGGTTTAAATATCATATATAATTTAACTAATATTGTACAAGAATATCCCTGTATAATAAAAAAAATTATGTGAAAACTCGATTAAAAACCAATTATAAGCCATAAATGCTCTATTCAATATTACTTACAAATTGTTTTAAGCAATCTGATTATAATCTACAAAATTTATACACCAGCGCGTACTATAAAAAATTTAATTACAGTTAAAAACATATGCTATAACTGAAAACGCACTTATAGCAATTGTCGCTTATAGACATTACTGATCGTGTGTGATCGCTATGCGTTATAATATTACGAACGCACTTAAAAATTAAATCTTCTAATCAAAATTGTTACAATATTCAAGTCTAAACAACTGAAGTAATTTACAATCACGGCCTTAATGTGAAAGGAACCGTTCTTGCTCTTTTCATGCTAAGACTTTAATGCAAATTTACATTTTCTAATTAAATGATGTTTTGACATGCACTTTCCACATAATAAAATTTCACCATGCATTTTTAGTAACAGCTCCTGCCCAGCTGTCATATTACGTTAACCCTCGTGTGTCTCCGGAATTTAGTGTCTAAATGTTTTGATAAAGAGGAACATTTATTAAATAAAGTTCCATTTCATGCTCAGCTCATACTGAGTCTGAAATTCAATTAACAAATTATACAAGTTCGTGAAACAGTATTATGTTCTGTGTTACAATTTTATTTGAAATTTCTTACAATGTAAGTAGCTATTCCACTTAAATATTAACAACCTAAATAAGATGAAGGATTAACGTAAAAAT
The DNA here is from genome assembly GCA_964019185.1 of Maratus speculifer. Classification (NCBI taxonomy): domain Eukaryota; kingdom Metazoa; phylum Arthropoda; class Arachnida; order Araneae; family Salticidae; genus Maratus; species Maratus speculifer. The sequence continues at coordinate 188,865,007 of OZ025301.1, forward strand.
GTTATTACCAATCTTTAGAGCAAACTCACGACCGGAAGTTGTTGATTGATTTAAATAATATTTCAGCGATATATTTTTTATTAAAATACATAATAATTACAGCTTTTATGTTCATGAAAAGGCTAATTATTATTATTTTTTTTTGTAATAATATGATTTTTTTTGTAGTGTTTCATTTTTTTTAATAATGTGTATTTTTATAGTGTTATATAATTACAAACGCAACAAAAAATTAAATGTTCAAATACAATTGTTACAATATTGAAATCTAAACAACTGAAATAATTTATAATCACGACCTTAACGTGAAATGAATCTTTCTTGTTCTCTTCATGCAAACACCTTACTGCAAATTTACATTTCCACTTTTAGTAATGTTTTGATATGCACGTTCCACATAATGAAATAGCGCCTGGTATTTTCAGTATCAGCTCCCGTCCAGCTGTCATATTAAGTTTACCCATTTGTATTGTCTCCGGAATTTAGTGCTCAAATGTTTTCGAAAGAGAAACGTTTGTGAAATGAAATTCCATTTCAATTCAGGTCTTACTGAGTCTGAAATTCAATAAACATATTTTAGAAGTTCGTAGTCTTGTGTTCTGTGTCACAATTCAATTGCAGTTTCTTATTATGTAAACGTCTTATTTAATACAAGAAAAATACTATTTTAACTTAAAATCGTAAAATTGAAACGTTAAATGATTTCCTAAACCTTTTTTTTTTCAAGAATCTACTATATAAAGACGTAGATTAGAAACATAAATTTGTTTTTAACAAAAAATAAACGTGTTCGAATTTAAATACACTATACAGTATTATTGCTAATTCATGTGAAAAGAAAAAAATGGGACAGCTGCTTCTAAATAGGACATAAAAATATGAAAAAATTATGATAACGGAGTTTGTCTATAACAGACTCCTGTTTTAAACATATTATATGATTTTACTCATATTATACAAACATCTCATAAAAGGAATGTCTCCAGACTGCCCATACTGAGAATATTTCGGGAAATATACTTAATATAGTACTTATATATTTAATAAAGCATCTGTTAAATAAAGCGGCGGAATTACAGAAAAAAATCTGTAAAAAAAAAATGAAATACTTTTCAATACTTAGCGTGAAAAGGCGAAAAAGTCCCGCGATTTCGCAATCAACATTTTTCCTAGATAAAAGCAAACGATTTTAATGTAATTGAAAATTGTTTATTAATGAATTTTTAGAACAAAGAAAATGATTATTAGAGTAGCTTAAAGATTATATTCAATATTCATGAAATTTTAAACGACAAAAATTGCCCATGATTATGTACTTTAAATTTCATTAACATTGGGCAGTTTTTCATATACTGATATATTCACATACACAGGTGGACCTAACAACGAATATAGATACTACATGTTATAATACTACGAATGCTTCTAAAAATTAAATGTTCAAATCCAAATTGTTACAATATTCAAATCTAAACAACTGAAATAATTTAAAATCACGGCCTTAATGCGGAATAAACCATTCTTGCTCTTTTCATGTAAAGACCTTAATGGAAAATTACATTTCCACTTTTAATAATGTTTTGATATGCACGTTCAACATAATGAAATTTCGCTAAGCATTTTCAGTTACAGCTCTCGCCCAGCTGTCCATATTAAATTAACCCATTTGTGGTGTTTCCGGAATTTAGTGTTCAAATGTTTTCAGCTAGAAGAAAGTTTATGAAATGAAGATTCATTTCATGATCAGATCATACTGGGTCTAAAATAAATTCAATAAACATATTTCGGAAGTTCACGAAATAGAGTTATTTTCAGTGTTTAAATTTTATTTGCAGTTTCTTACTATGGAAGGAGTTTCTACTCTTAAATGTTCACAGGCTAAGTAATATGAAGAATTATCGTAAAAATGTTATTCTTACGAATCTTTAGAGTAAATGTGCGACCGAAAGTTGTTGATCGATTTAAATATCATTTAAGCATTATGATTTGTTATTCTGATAAATAATAATTACAGCTATTATGTTCGTGAAAAAGCTAATATATTTTTTGTTGTTGTTGTTGTTGTTATAATGTGAACTTTTCAACATTACATCAAGTATTCAAGTACATGCGTGACCAGAATATATAAACCAATTTAATTTTATTTTTTACCCAAATTTCAGTCCCTCAAATTTGCAAATTTTCCGCAGTATTGCAAATTGAAAATCAATTTTTGCATTTTTTCGGCTCACACTAATTTACGTACATGGACAGACCAGGCAACAAATATATTCACTATTCGTTATATATTTACGAACGCACCTAAAAATTAAATTTTCAGATCGAAATTGTTACAATATTCAAATATAAACAACTGCAATAATTTACAATCATGGCCTTAATCTGAAATGAATAATTCTTACTCTTTTCGTGTAAAGACCGTAATGCAAATTTACATTTCCACTTTTAATAATGTTTTGATATGTACTTTCCACATAATGAAATCTCGCCAATCATTTTCAGTAACAGCTCCCGCCCAGCTGTCATATTAAGTTAACCCATTTGTAATGTCTCTGAAATTTAGTGTGTAAATGTTTTCGCACAGAGAAATTAAATGAAATTCCATTTTATGCTCAGATCATACCGAATCTGAAATTCAATAAACATTATTTAGAAGTTCGCGAAAGAATGTTGTGTTCTATGTCACAATTTCAATTTCAATATCTTATTCTGTAGAAGTTTTATTTAATAGAAGAAAAATACGTTTCTAACGTAAAATAGATTTTGAAGTTAAAATGTTAAATGATTTTAATAAACTGTTTTCCTTTCAAGAACTTGTTACATAAGAAGATAGTTAAGAAGCACAAAGTTGTTTTTAACAAAATAGAAGTGTTCGAACTTAAGTGCACTGTACAGTATTGCTAAGTTCGGTGAAAAAAAAGTTGGTAAGTTATCTCTAAAAACAGGCGATAAAAATATATCTATTGTCTGCAATAGAATCCTGTTTTTAATGTAATATGTGATTTTACTCATATAGTATAAAAATCTCTCAAAAGGAAAATTTCCATACTGGGCATACGGAGAATATTTTGAAAAAAACTTATTAAATTACTTATGTATATAATAAAGTGTCAGTCAAAATTAGCGGCGGAATTACAAAAATAAAATCTGTAAAAACTAAAATATTTTTGAATATTTGAAGTGAAAAGAAGAAAGCGTCACGCGATTTGGCGAGCAGCACTTATCCTCCCTGAAAGCAAACGATTTTAATGTAACTGAAAATTGTTTATCCATGAATTTTTAGAATAAAGAAAATGTTTATTAATATCGTTTTAAGTTTTGATTTAATTTTCCCAAAATTTTAACCAACAAAAATCTGTTACGATTATATGCATTAAATTTCATTAACATTCGACTGTTTTGTGCTGTTATATTTACATAACCGGCCGAACCAGGCAACTAATATAGGTGCTACGTATTATAATATTATAAACACACCTAAAAATTAAATGTTAAACTCCAGTTGTTACAATACTCAAATATAAACAACTGAAATAGTTTACTATCACGGCCTTAATGTGAAATAAAACATTATTACTCTTTCCATGTAAAGAGCTTAATGCAAATTTACATTTCAATTTTAATAATGTTTTGATATGTACTTTCCACATAATGAAATCTCACCAGGCATTTTCAGTAACAGTTCTGGCCAGCTATCATATTAAGTTAACCAATTTGTATATCTCCGGAATTTAGTGTCTAAATGCTTTCGCACACAGGAACGATTATTAAATGAAATTCCGTTTCATGCTCAAGTCATACCGAATCTAAAATACACTAAAAATATTTTAGAAGTTCCTGAAATAGTGTCATGTTCTCTGTCCAATTTAAATTTCAATTTCTTATTGTGTAAAAATTTGATTTTAAAATTGAAATATTAATAGATTTTATAAACTGTTCTCTTTTAAGGATCTGCTATATAATGATGTAGTTTAGAAACCTAAAGTTGTTTCTAACAGTATAGAAATATTCATTTGAACTTAAGTGCATTATACAGTATTGATAAGCCCAGTAAAAAGAAAAAAAATCTTGAAACAGATAATTCAGGGAAAGAAATGCGTAAACCTTATTATAACGGAATTTTTGTACAACAGATTCTTGTTTTAAATGTTGTCTATGATTTTACTCATATTTTACAAACCTCTCTTAGTATGATACACATCGTTCCATGAAAATTCGATTAAAAATTAATTTTAAAATACTAATTCTTTACTCAGTATTACTTATAAGTTATTTTCAGCAACCCTGTATATAATCGATAAACTTTATAAACCAGCGCGTAATATGCAAAATTTTAATTACAGTTAAAACGTTTATTATAACTGGAAACGCACTTACAGCAATTGTCTTGTGTAGCCGCTTCGTGTTGTAATATTATGAACGCTTCTGAAAAATAAAAGTCCAAATTGTTACCATATTCAAATCTAAATAACTGAAACAATTTACAATCACGGCCTTAATGTAAAATGAATCATTCTTGCGCTTTTCATGTAAAGACCTTAACGTAAAATTACATTGCCACTTTTAATAATGTTTTGATATGCACTTTCCACATAATGAAATCTCGCCAGGCATTTTCAGTAACAGCTCCCGCCCAATCGTTATATTAAGTTAACCCATTTGTAATGTCACCGGTATTTAGAGTCTAAATCTTTTCGCACATAGGAACGATTATTAAGTGAATTTCCATTTTATGTTCAGGTCATACTGAGTCTGAAATTCAAAAACTTAATTTATAAGTTCTCGATATAGTGTTGTGATCTGTGTCACAATTTCAATTTCAAATTCTTATTGTGTAGAAGTTTTTTTTTTTATATAAGAAAAAAAACGTTTCTACCGTAAAATAGATTTTAAAGTTAAAATGTTAAATGATTTTAATAAACTGTTTTTTTTTTTCAAGAATTTGTTGTAAAAGTACGTAGATTAAAAAAAAAAAAAACAGAAAATTATTTTTAACAAAATAGAAGTCTTCGAACTTAAGTGCATTGTACAGTATTGCTAAGTTCGGTGAAAAAAAGTTAGGAAAACTACCTCTAAAAACAGGCGATAAAAATACATAAAACTTATGATAACGGGATTTATCTGTAACAAAATCCTGTTTTTAATGTAGTATGTGACGTTACTCACATTGTACAAAAATCTCTCAAAAATCTCCATACTGGGAATACTGAGAATATTTTGAAAAAAAAATACTTATTAAACTACTTATGAATGTAATAAAAGATCAGTCAAAATTAGCGGCGGAATTACAGAAATAAAATCTTTAATAAATTTTTTTTTTCATATTTAGCGTGAAAAGACGAAAGCGCCATTGATTTGTGGAGCACTGCTCGCTTAAAGCAAACGGTTTTAATGTAACTGAAAAATATTTATTCATGAATTTTTAAAAATAAAGAAAATGTTTATTACTATCATTTTAAGTTTTGCTTTAATTTTCACAAAATTGTAGTCGGCAAAAATCTACCCCGATTATGTGCACTAAATTTCACTAACATGGAGCAGTTTTGTGTTGTTATATTCACATAGATGGACGAACTAGGCAATGAATATAGGTGCTATGTGTTACAATATTACGAATGCACCTAAAAATTAAATGTCCAAATTCAAATTGATACAATATTCAAATCTAAACAACTGAAATTATTTACAATCACGGCCTTAATGTGAAATGAAACATTCTTGCTTTTTTCATGTAAAGAGCTTAATGCAAATTTACCGTACAATTTTAATAATGTTTTGATATGCACGTTCCACATAACGAAATCTCGCCAGACATTTTCAGTAACAGTTCTGCCCTGCTATCATATTAAGTTAACCCATTTATAATGTCGTTGAAATTTTTTTTTTATGTTTTAGCACACCGGTACGATTATTAAATGAAATTCCATTTCATGTTCAGATCGTACTGAGTCTGAAATTCAATAAACATATTTTAGAAGTTCATGAAACAGTGTTGTGTTATGTGTCACAGTTTCAATTGCAGTTTCTTATTGTTTAAAAGTTTTATTTAATACATTAAAAATATCTCTTTAACATAAGATTTATTGTAAATTTAAAATTTTATTGATTTCATAAACTGTTTTCTAATCGAGAATCTGCTATTTAATGATGTAGATTAGGAACATTATTTTTTTTTAACAAAATAGAAGTGTTTGAACTTAATTGCACTATAAAGCATTGCTAGGTTCAGTGAAAAATAAAGTAAGGAGTGCTAATCGTAAATCTGGAGATAAAAATACGTAAACCTTATGATAACGGAACTTTTCTCCAACGGATTAGTGTTTTTAAATGAAGTGTATAGTTTTCCTCATATTTTGCTAACATCTCTTAATATAATAAACATATTTCTGTAAAAACTTGATTATAAACCAATTTTAAGTTATTAATTCATTATTAAGTATTGCTTACAAGTTATTTTTAGCAGCCGTGTAGATAATCTATATAATTTGCACACCAGTGCGTAATATGTAAAAATTTAATTACAGTTAAAAAAGTATATTATAACTGAAAACGCACTTACAGCAATCATCGCTTATAGACAACATTGATCATGTGTGATCGCGACGTGTTATATTATTACAAACACCCCTAGAAAAGAAATGTTCAAATTGAAGTTGTTACATATTCAAATCTAAACAATTGAAATAATGTACAATCACGTCCTTCATGTAAGATGAATCATTCTTCCTCTTTTCATATAAAGATCTTAATGCAAATTTACATTTCCATTTTTAGTAATGTTTTGATAGGCACGTTCCACATAATGAAATCTCGCCAAGTATTTTCAGTAACAGCTCCCGCCCAGCTGTCATATTAAGTTAGCCCATTTGTAATGTCTCCGGAATTTAGTGTCTAAATGTTTTATCACCGAGTAACTTTTATTAATAAGAAATTCCATTTCACGCTCAGGTCACACTGAGTCTGAAATTCAATAAATACATTTTAGAAGTTCGTGAAATATTGTTGTATTCTGTGTCACAATTTCAATTACAATTTCTTATTGTGTAAAAGTTTTATTTAATACAGTAAATATACGTTTTTGACGTAAAGTTGATTTAAAGCTGAATTATTAAATGATTTCTTAAACTGTTTTCCGTTGAAGAATCTGGATATAATTACGTAGATAAGAAACATAAGGCTGTTATTATCAAAAAAGAAGTGTTAGAACTTATGTGCACTATATAGTATTGCTAGGTTCATTATAAAAAGCTGCCTTTAAATCAGGAGATAAATATACATAAACGTAGTGGCAATAGAAATTTTCTATAGCGGATTCCTGTTTTAAATGTATAGTATTTTAAAAATATCACTTTGTATAATAAATATAGTTCTATGAAACTCGATTGAAAACCAATTTTAAGCTATCAAGAATTTAATCAGTACTACTTACAAATTATTTTGAGCAACCCTGTATATAATCTGTAAAATTTATGTACCAGCGTGTAATATATAAATATTTAATTACAGTTAAAACATTTACTATAACTGAAAAAGCACTTACAGCAATTGTGGCTTACAGGCATTGCTGTATCAAATAGTAATATTTTATCCCACAGGAAGCATCTTTCAGTTAACCTAACTTTAGAAAACCTTCAGTAATATATATAAATTTGTCATAAAGAGTTTTTTCTCACAGATCATTAGGCAATCCAGTTCTTTTGCACAATTTTGTAAATGAGCTATAAATGCGTAGATCTCGATGTCCTAAATTATGTTGCAGTGGATGTCAAAAGTTCATTTTAAGTTTTTTATGTTTTTAACTGATTAACTTTATTAAAACACAATACAAATTATTTTTCTCATACATAATCATGCAATGGGATTACTTTGAGTGATGCTGTTAACAAATTATAAATGTCACACATACTATGCTCTCTTAAAAACATGTAAGCTCGTATAAACTTTTAAGTTATGTGAGAGATGGATATCATTTTCAACATGTTTGAAATAATATAATAGCATTAAACCAAACTACAAGTGTTCTTCTCCTTATACATCATAATGCAGCTTAATTTTTAGTGCCCTGTAAAAATATATAAATACTATAAACTTTACTTAATATTCACCATGATAATTCGTAATAATATACATCAATTACATGACAATCTGAGCATATTTAAGCAAGTTACAATACAGAGAAACGTCGAGGCAAAAGCAATTCAAAAGCACTTTTGAACAAAAGGAAATTATTAAAAATCCATGTGCTGATTTAAATTTAATATGGAACAATTAAGGAGTATTGGTGTTCTTTATACTATGTTATACATGTATTGTACTCATAATTGGTGATTCTGTTATAAATGTGTTGGAAAGGGGAATGATAGAGGAGAAAGTTTTGTGATTGCTATGTTTTGTGATTCTATAAAAGCTTTAATTGATTTTGCTTTTTTTACTTTAAAATTTTATATTTTCAGAAAACTTAATAAATTTTGGGAACTCCATATTTGTTTTATACAGTTTAATGCATAAATAATATTCAAATTTTCAACATGTATTTTCTAAATACATGCATTTATCAAACTGGTATATGAACTTAGATTTTTTTCAAATTTGTAAAGTATTTTGTATTTCAGGTTTTAAAACAAAGGTATTTTGTTTTTTGTATCGAAAATGATTTTTTGGTGTATTTTGCAAAACGCTTTCCCCAAAGATATCAAAAACGCAACAATAAAGTAATATATTTCTATACATTTGTTACGCATGAAAATAATAATAGCAAGTATTTTGATTTATATTTGAATTTTTCAAATTTGAAAAGTGTCTTGTATTTCAGGTTCTAAAACAAAGGTATATTGTAATTTGTATCAAAAATGATTTTTTGGTATATTTTTCCGGACTTTTTCCACAAAGATGCAACACAACAGTAAAGTATTGTATTTCTTAAGAGTAAAAATGATAATCAAAAATTTAGATAATTAATAATGTAGTATTAGTATAAATAAATGTTAGGTAAACATAAAAATATTCAATTTAAATGTTTCGGTTTTAAACAACCAAAGTAGAAAACTAATTCATATGTAAAAGTGTCAGGAACGCCCACCTCTTTTCAAAACACTGTAAAATTATATTTTTAGCAGCAGAGATACATATTTGTGTTTACTAGCAATTTTCAGTTACATTATTTTATTTAAAGCATAACCCTTTCACATGGATAAAGTAAAACCGTGGCGTTAAAAGTAGTAATTTTGCCACAAATGATGATAAATGACCATCAATATAGTTTATAAACACCAGGAGTTTATGAAAAGAGTTCTATTAAATGCTGGAATTCTTTTTCTTTGGATAATGCACAAATAGATGAAAAGTATTATATACGCCTACAGTTTCATTAACTGCATTCGTCAAAAAAGGATTTAATGAAATGCATTGATGCATTTTTAAAACAGGGTATACGACGAAATCATGTTTGCAAAATATGAATAGCCTACTGATTACAGTAATGAATGTGCATAAAAAATATCACATTGGATTTACAACTGGAAATTCCAGTTTATATATTTATTATTTACTGATTAAATTCCTTGAAATTTTGTATAACACTTAGTTATTAAATATAATGAAGCATTAACGCATTTGCTTTGTTAATTACTTTTGGAAAAAATAACTTTTATGAAAATGTTTCTTTTTTATTTCAGCATTTGGAAATTATTGAAACATAATTCGAATTTTACGTAAAATTTTATAATATAACGAGGAAATTAAAATTTACTAACTAATATCATTAACTAATATTTAATTTAGTAACTAAATGTTCCCCATATACAAAAAAAAACCTCTGGTATAAAACAAGACTACTGGTACCTTTAAAGCACAGTGAGACAGGTGCTGTAAAATTTACAGGCAACTGCCGTTAATTGTTTTGTAAAAATTGTCAAGCCTGGAGAAAAGTCGTTTTACTATTGGCTATGTAATGCACATGACAGAACGAATTTGATTTTTATTTCATTTGTTGCTTGAATTCGCTTTCAGAGCACTGGTGCTTGAATTCAATTAGAAAGAATTGATTCTTTAAAAATCACAACATATACAAGAAAAATCACTGTATTTTAAAACAAAAGATGTTACCATCCCGGCTGTCAGTACAGTTTCTGTAAAATTTACAAGCTGCTCTCTTTAACAGTACTGTAAAAATTCTCAAGTCTACCGAAAATCGATTTGTTACGGGCTGCGTGGTGTACTTAACAGAATGATTCCGAATCTTACGCTGTTAAGGATTTCTGTAAAAACACACAAAAAAATCGAGACTCAAAATTTGCTCTAGTTCTTGGTTAAATGCATCCAATCAAGTTTCTCGGTCATCATTTTCACGACATTTCTCGTATATTATAGGGGAAAATGGGATAAAACCAGGACCCTAATGTTTTTTCATTTTATTATTGTGAACTGTGTGAACATCAAAACAGTCAAAATTTGTATTAAAATTATTAATTGATTCCTTGCGAAGAAAACTAGTCGTTGGAGGCCATCGTAATACTTACCCATCATGGATATGCATAGCACAATATATATGAACACATAACACATGTAAACAATTTATAAAATTCATTACAATTCCAAAACAAAATATAAACGTATATTTAAGTATTTTTAACACATAATCATGCTCTATTAATGAATTTCTGATGACCCAATTTCGATAAATTGTATGCAACGCCAAACTATCCAAGTAGCACTGAATTGCGTAATAGAAACATCCTTATAACTCCAAAAATAATAATCATATTCACTAACGGTTTCTTGCATCGAATTAAGTATCTCATTTCCAATTAAAAGATATCTTTGAATTGAAATTTGAATGAAATACACGGTCATGAAAAATCAAAGAATGTGGAAAATAGGATTAGAAATATCTCAACAACTAATTATTCGATTGACTTCGTTTTTTATGCAAAGTTTGTGTTATTTGATTGTCTTTTACGTCCACTTCTTAAAATAAAGGAATTAGAAAATTTTTATATACCTTTCATCAGAACAAATTTTTCGAGAGTCCGAAAAAAATAGTTCCGGATAATCGAGGTTACTGATATTAAATAGACTTTGTTTCATTCTTACATACTAAGCACATACAAAATTTTAAATCTCTATCTCAATTTGTTCGGGAGATAGAGCGGTTACAGACAGACAGACAGACAGACACACAGACGGACGGACGGCAAAATTTTTTTTCTAAAATTATGTTTTTCGGAATCTCCAGTGTCCGAAACGTGTAAATCTGTCAAAAAAAATTTTCGATTTTCAAAACGATTGCAAGACTTACCCTATACTACGTATGATGGGTAAGTAAAAGGTATTAATTCAATTGCGAACAATAGGAATTGAGATCATAACAACATTTTTCAGAAGTGTACAATATCCCGGTTTTGTCCGACTTGGTCGGATGCTTTCACTAATGCATGCTTTACTTTCGTATTCCTCCTCGTTTGATATCAAAGATGTTTTTTCTTTGGACTCTTCTTTTTCACATCATTTTTTCCACTTTTCTGTTCTAGCATCATAGAAAGTTTCCGCTTCAGGCTTAAGCTCTTCCTGTCTTGTCTTTCCATCCTTTCTTTTTCTTCTTGTTCGATTTCTAATTTCTAGGGGGTTTAAATAAGGATAGCTTTTTTCTCTCAACACTTGTCAGATTTCCTTATTATACTGGAATAGGCTTTAGATTGCGTGGTGAAACTGCAAAAGGACATTTGATATCTCTGCTCAGGCCTTGAGAAGATGTAGAAAAACCGGAAAATTCCCGATTATGTCCGACCATGTGCATCCCGGTTTTGTCCTACCGCGCCATTTTGATAATATGTTACTCTAGTGTTCTTCAGATAACTTGTAGACACCAATATAAAATGTTAAAATAACAAGTAAAAATTAGACTATCATACGTTATACTTACCTAAACTAAATCCTTTGGTATTTAGGATTAGTAACGTAATACTTTAGACGTCGAATTTTTAACTTTTTCACGTAAAATTTTCAAAAAATGAGTTCGTTTAGATGACTTCTGCTTATTGGGAGCTGGTATGCCGCTCGCCTAGAATTAGTTTTAGAGAAGTTTCCGCTAGATACTACCCCAAATAAAGCCATAAAGCTTGGTGCCCCGTTTTATCCACCTACCCGGTTATATCCAACTTTCCCCTACCTAATTCCCTGTCGGGATTTTGTCTTTATTTAAAGATATATTTAACTTTGTTAACCCCTTGAAGGGCGGTGGTATAAAATGTATACCACTTAATTTTAATTTAGAAACTTCACATCGACAACAGAATTTTGAAATAAAAATTTTAATTTCATCAAGTACGTGAAGAAAATCTTTCATCTATTTTAAAATAACTTTGATTTTAAATTCTGATGTCAAACAATGATTTCAGCATTTTAAGATTAGAAGTGCTTTACCCCTCAAAGGGTTAAAACTTATAATTCAAAATTCACGCTTATAAAATTATTTTGCAATTATATTAGAAGTATTTAAAAAAATTAGTTTAAAAATTGTTTTTTATTATTATTATTATTAAGCTAGAATAAATTAGAAAGAAACAATCCTCTCTTCGGTGTTAGTGGGGATTTTTATAGATTTTCTCCCGCAGAATCATAAAGACATATTTTGAACAAAACAACAGAAGTTCCTATAGCTCAGACTGTAGGGTGCTTCCACTTTCAAGGGATCTCGGATCGAAACCCAGGACGGCTAGTAAACAAATATGTAAAACATAAATGATACAAAAGTTCAAAATTACTCGAAAAATTCAAATTATTTCAGGCTCACTGAACATTGAGTGATTTGTTGATTTCGAAAACTAAATGAAATTATTATCATTAAAAATAAATTGACAGAGTCTTGTGTATTTTCAACGATGTTCATTTAAAGAGTCTATTGCAATTTTACCGACTAACTTCGCTGCTAATTAACAGAATCTCTGTTTTTCTAATCTCTGTAATTTTGCCTAAGACTTAACATAATAGATTACCCGTAGATTCTCTGTAATTTCACACAAAATTTTTCAACAGTGTACTTCACTTTTTGATTGAATTCTCTTTCATAGTATCGGTATTTCAAAATTTACAACATAAAGTACAGAAAAAAACGTTGTATTACAAAAGATGTTAGCAATTCGGCAGTCGATAAAATTGATATAAAAATAGAATCTGCTGTCTTTAACAGGATTAGAAAATTTCTCACGCTTGGTGAAAGTCTCATGCATGGTGCACCAGTGGCGTAACTAGGGTGAGTACCCAAAACCAGCAATATTGTAAGGATTTCTTTTTCTTCATTCATAGCATAAATTTTTCTGATTAGAGAAGGCTAACAGAACTTTCAAAAATTACCGGTATTTAAAGCAGTTGGTCATCTGCCCTGGGGTACGCCATTTCGCACCTGTCAAAAATAGTTTGATTTTGAATTCACTTGTTGCTTGAATTCGCTTAGACAGCATCGTTGTTTGAATTCGATTTCAACGCAAAAGTGCTTGTAAAAATTATGAAATAAAGTACAAGAAAAATACCGTATTTTACAATAAACGATGAAATTAATTTGGTTTTCAAGATAATTTCTGTAAGTTTTGCAATCTGGTGTATTTGACAGTGCTGAAAATTTTCTCAAGTTTGGGGAAAATTGCTTTCTTTTTAGCTGTATGGTGCACATGAGAGAAAAATTAGATTTTTGCTTTACTTGTTGCTTGAATTCACTTTCACAGTATAAGTGCTTGAAGAAGTTTATATATATATATATATATATATATGTGTGTGTGTGTGTGTGTGTGTGTGTGTGTGTGTGTCTGTACAAAATTTTGTCCGCACGATGAAAGTCGTAATTATGCACGAATCATCTTCAAACTCGCAAGAAATTTTGAGATGGTTAATATTTCGGCGGGATTGCAAATGGGCAAAATCGACTTAGTAAGGTGGAAAAGGGAAGAATTCAAAATTTGAATACCGCCTTAACATAGCTCTGACAAAACCAGCTTTTATAAAACAATGACAGGAAAGAAATAAACATTTTTCGTTACAGCAATAGCCAACAATTTAAAAAAACACAATAAAATTTTTACTGCAATAATTGCTTTACTGTTGCAAGATTTGCAGCGTTATAATTGAAAAAAATATACAACTATACGAATTTTTAAAAAAATTGAATATTATGAGATAACTTTTCTGTAGCAAGATTTCCATATGAAAACAGAAAATGAAATAAATAAATTTACGGATTTTTTTCTTTTTCTTAAAGCAAATATTACGTCATTTTGGAAATATGATGGACGAAAATCAGGTGAATACATAACGTTATGTGAATTTGTAAAAACGTATTAAAACTTGATGAAATTCAGGCGATGGAAATATTGGCATCTTTTAACATTTTCAAGGTCTTTAATTTGTTTTGTCGGTACTACTTGATTATTCCTTCAACCAAAAAACTATCACCAAACTATAAGTTTAAATGCCAGTAATGGATGATCGTGAATGTCACATTCAATGACATCAAATACATATACGTATTTACAGTTGTCATCAAATGATTTTATTTCCACTTTTTAATAGTATTTTTGGCACTAATTAGTTATCCCGTCGACCAATTTCGCCAAGTTATACAAATCGCCAAATTGATAGCCAAATGTTTCCTATTGACACAATTTTTATTTTAAATAACGAAAGAACAAATTAGTAAAATATTAATAAAAATACAAATAAAAAGTCGAAATAAAAATCACTTGATGACGTTTCAAACACACAATTCGTGTCTAATATCATTGAATGTGACATTCACGGTCAACCATTATTGGCATTTAATCTTGTAATTTGGCGATGGGTTTTAGTTGACGGGATAACCAAGATTTATCATTTTTAATGCTATTCCAAGCATATATGCGCGTATATTAGAATTTTCGCAAACGGTTTAGGTCTCAGTAGCTCATGCTTAGTGATGAAACTGGGTTTATCTCTAATTTCGATTTAGGTTTTTTTTTTTTTTTTTTTTTTTGGTGAAATTCGTACTTACACTGAGAAAAAAATATGGTTCTGGCATATAGAATCTAAGTAATGGCTCTAGAAAAAAATAGTTCCATGTCATCCTTATAAATTTTAGTTCCATTTCTTAGAGAGTTCCAGAGTCTCTTACTAGAATTCAAGTACGTTTTCCGATATTTTTGTCGTCAAATTTATCTAAAAATCTCTTCAAATAGATGCGAACTCAAGAGATTTGATTTAGTAACTATAATTATAGCTTAAGAAATCATTCTTAAAATCAAGCGATAATTTCTCGCTACTGAAACGGTTCAATGTCGTTTCGTCTCCTAGAAAAGAAGAGACTAGAAATGTCAAGTCATTTCGCCTATTCAGCTTAGTTGTTTACCCTACTCACATAGTTTGGACATCTATACTTCTAGTTTAGGTATTTAGAAAGTGACTAACTATTCGTTCTAACTGAAAGCGGCATATTTTTTTTCTCGGTATAACATCGAAACCTACCTCTGTCTGCAGGGCTGGTAGGGATTTTTTTTATATTAAAGTTAAGTTCAATATTGTGAAACATAAATATAAAATGTCATTTTAGAAAGTTTCAATATTTTTACGCAAAGTGTTCAACAGGTCTTTTTTCATTTTCTCAGAAAAATTTAGCTTATTATTATTATTATTATTATTATTATTATTATTATTATTATTATTATCTTAAGCCTATTACATAAGAAAAATCGATTTTATTTCCTTGAACCGAAAAAAATACACTTATAAAATTGAAAATAATAACCAAGGACGGAAAACTTCATTAAAGTATTAAATTTCTTATTTAGAATTTTATAATGAGTACTTAAAAAATTCAATTAAAATTATGCCGGAATATAAAGAAAATACCTTATTTTTTTTCTTTGTATATCGAAACTTAAAATGCTTAGATTGTTTTTATTATTATTGTACTATGCATAACAAGAAACATTTAATAAATTTAAAAACATTTAAGACTCAAAAACTAATATTTTACAAGAGAAATATTGCTTTTTTCTTTTCACGTGTTACGCAATTTCCTTTCATTGCTCAAAAATTAGTTTTTTATAACAAAACATTTTCCTTCCCTGAGTATTATGTTATCAAACTCGATTTATATTTTATATATTTTTAAAAACTTTATATTCTCCTAATGGTACATTTTTTAAAAGAAATAATATATATGCAGTAATTAATTGATGGTAATGGGAAAACAATTCTACTTGCGTCATAATAGTGTAAATCGGCCAAGTAATTTTCTCAATGACATTTGGATACAGTTACCCAAGCAATGGAATTTTTCATGATGGAATAGTTTTAAATTCTATGGTAATAAAAGCGCTAATGCTGACGAATTTTTTTTTCTCGATCGCCATTTAAAATTGATAATTATAGTGGTAGATTTCAATAAATATTTGAAGCTGATTATTATTCCTTACAAATAGCAATTCAACAACATAAAGATGAATTTCTCGGAGACTGGGGCGGTTGTCCCCTTCCCCGGTACTTAACAGATTTATGATTTTAACAAAGTTATAGTCTCGAAAACAATATTTTTTTAATCTATTCTTTAAGAACATTAAATGTAAATTATAAATTTTACAATTGATATCGTGAAATTAAAAAAAAAAGAAGTCGAATTTGTTTAAATGAACATTTCATTAATTTTTTGCAAGCACTACAAGAGGCAAAACAGGGGACAAGGTCACCTCCGTTGACGTTAATTTTACACGTATAAACAAAATAATGGACACAGAAGTAAAAAAAATTAATTTTTCGAGTACATGTATGAACTTACAAACTATGTAGAGTAGCATGCTAACACTGTTTATGATTGAACAAAAATTTAAATAGGTAGCTGTTCCAAAACTAGAAGTCTGCACCCAGGCCCAATTTCCAGAACCGGGCTCAGCTTGGTGTAAAATCTAAAAAATCGGTGCGGTATGTTTATCTTTTTACATTTTTAGGCCCTGCCTGGAACGTACTGAAATCAGTGAAATTAGTTCTGACCCTGCCCGATCTGGCCCAACTTCGAAAAATTTTATCATATAATTAAGATTCCTTTATAGAATATTTATGGGATGATTTTATAGTATATTTTTTAGAAAATACACAATAGCAGCATTAATGATTCCTTAGTTTCTTAGACTTTTTAGACCGGCCCGGCCCGTTGAAAAATTATTCTAATTCTATTGGCAAGGTCCCATGGAGACCTCTTCCAAGAACTGTATAGATTTCTTGCAAATTGGACAAGAGATAATATTTTCCTCTTGATATTTTTACACGAAAAATCAAAAGGAAATGTGACAAAACACAAGTCATACAAAGATATGTTTGTGAATTTCTTCTGCCTTAATGTTTGCTTAAAAATAAAGTAAAACACAGTATTCTTTAAACAAATAAACTAGTAAGCGTATCTAGTGGATAATTATTCTAATTAAGAACATTCGTTATTCAAAATAGCAGCAATTATTTCCGAAAAGCAATCCATGTTTCATTAACTCATTAAGAACGACTATTATTTACGCTTCTTTTAATGCGTAAATGCTAATCCATACCAAACTTTCCGTATTGTAATTTTAAATCTTTTAATCTCTTAAAATTTGAAATTAGATAATATAAAAATTCCTTTAATAAAATATTTGTTTTTAAATTAAAAGTTTTCGCACTATTTAAAGGTAAATTTTCTTGACAGCCGATTAAGATTTAAATGACAGAAATTACGTACAATTGCAACACTTTTATTAAAAATGAGAATTCTTTATCAAAATGTTTCGGTTTAGTTTAAATTTCAGACTGTAAAAAGCCTATTCGCTACATTATGGGATATCAAATGCTTCTAATAGAAGTATCTTTAACGATTTATGTATATCAGTAAAAATTATTTAAACATATGAGTGCGACAGAAATTTAATTTGCTTGCATATTAAAAAAATAATTCTTTTATAAGATTCTCATTTAAAAATGGAAATAAATAGAAATTATGTACGTAATTCTGGATGAAAATCCGTTGCTCTTTTCATATAAATATTTTTATATTAAATTACATTTCTCCTCTTAATAATCCATTGATATGCACATCCCACTTAATGATATCTCGCCAGGCATTTTCAGCAACAGTTCTTCGTAGCTGTCACAGTAAGATAATCCATTTATTATTTTTCAGGAATTTAGTACCTGAATGTTTTAGCACAGAGAAACGTTTGTTAAATGAAATTCCATTTCATACCGAGTCTAACGTACAATAAACATATTTTTGAAACTTCTGAAATGTGATTGTGTTTTGTTTCACGAAAGCAATTACAATTCTTAGTGGCATCAAAATTTACTCTAAATTGTTAAATCCTACCTTGTTGAAAAAATAATAACAAACCTTAACTTTTAAACAATTTAAATAATAAATCAAAATTTTCTTCCTAGTTATTTCATTAATATGTCGTTTAATTCTTTAACTTAATACAAAGTTTAACTTCTAATTAAATAATCCTAAATGTCTAAAAGAATTTATGGCACTACAACAATTATTTTGCTTTCGTAATACGTAATCGTATCGTAACTTTCTAATTACATTCTGCCTCAGGTAACTACTGTTAAATTTTATATACTATCGCACCAATTTTTCAAAACAGAAATCTTTTACATACATTTTGAGAACCATTGTAAGAGAAATAAACTGCGAATTGTATAGTTTAAAGTTAGTTTTTAAAATAGCCACAACCGACTATTTTTACATTTTTTCGCACCACTATTTAAAAAAAGTACATTTCGTAATATCTTCTCTCTCGAAAGTTCTCAAAGTGCATGTAAAGGCTTTTTGTTTAGAAAAAGCGTTACGAAAAAAAAGCAACGAATAGTTGCATGAGGCTGATTAGTACTTATATAATGGAGTTACGGATAAAAATTTGGAAACATATAATGTACCAGTTGCAAGTGAAATAATTGAGGGGATTATTGCATGACTAATGTAGCTAATATAAAATGCCTAGGACGGTGGGTAATAATTCTATTTTTCGCGATAAATTTGAAAAAGTTCATAAGCATAATTGACAATATGGAAGCGTTTAAATGAGTAAAGTTTGGCTAATCAGGTTGTAATGAATATACTATTAGCAATTACAATGCTTCTGGGTGAACCATGCTTCGCGGCTAAGACACCATAATAAAATTAAGATTTCTTTATAAAACAAAACTTTAACAAATATGCAATAAAACTGCGTGATTAAAAAAGTCTATTTCAACGAGTAAAATAATTACTAAAGATTACAACTAATAATTTTGTTAATAGCACTTTGAAACTGTATTTTTTTCGTTTACCCCCCCCCCCCTAAAAAAAGAAAGATTATTATTTTTCCCTTTTCTTGCCAAATTTCTGTTACTGCTGTCAAGCTTCGGATGCACAAAAACGAGATACCATTGTCGGATAGAACGTCAATTTTAATGTAAGTTTTTCCATGGAAAACACGTTTTGGCACGCTATGAATTACACCGCGTTTTATTATAAATAAATAATAAATATATGCATATATTATATACATGTAAAGGCTTTTTGTTTAGAAAAAGCGTTACGAAAAAAAAGCAACGAATAGTTGCATGAGGCTGATTAGTACTTATATAATGGAGTTACGGATAAAAATTTGGAAACATATAATGTACCAGTTGCAAGTGAAATAATTGAGGGGATTATTGCATGACTAATGTAGCTAATAAAAAATGCCTAGGACGGTGGGTAATAATTCTATTTTTCGCGATAAATTTGAAAAAGTTCATAAGCATAATTGACAATATGGAAGCGTTTAAATGAGTAAAGTTTGGCTAATCAGGTTGTAATGAATATACTATTAGCAATTACAATGCTTCTGGGTGAACCATGCTTCGCGGCTAAGACACCATAATAAAATTAAGATTTCTTTATAAAACAAAACTTTAACAAATATGCAATAAAACTGCGTGATTAAAAAAGTCTATTTCAACGAGTAAAATAATTACTAAAGATTACAACTAATAATTTTGTTAATAGCACTTTGAAACTGTATTTTTTTCGTTTACCCCCCCCCCCCCTAAAAAAAGAAAGATTATTATTTTTCCCTTTTCTTGCCAAATTTCTGTTACTGCTGTCAAGCTTCGGATGCACAAAAACGAGATACCATTGTCGGATAGAACGTCAATTTTAATGTAAGTTTTTCCATGGAAAACACGTTTTGGCACGCTATGAATTACACCGCGTTTTATTATAAATAAATAATAAATATATGCATATATTATATACATGTAAAGGCTTTTTGTTTAGAAAAAGCGTTACGAAAAAAAAGCAACGAATAGTTGCATGAGGCTGATTAGTACTTATATAATGGAGTTACGGATAAAAATTTGGAAACATATAATGTACCAGTTGCAAGTGAAATAATTGAGGGGATTATTGCATGACTAATGTAGCTAATAAAAAATGCCTAGGACGGTGGGTAATAATTCTATTTTTCGCGATAAATTTGAAAAAGTTCATAAGCATAATTGACAATATGGAAGCGTTTAAATGAGTAAAGTTTGGCTAATCAGGTTGTAATGAATATACTATTAGCAATTACAATGCTTCTGGGTGAACCATGCTTCGCGGCTAAGACACCATAATAAAATTAAGATTTCTTTATAAAACAAAACTTTAACAAATATGCAATAAAACTGCGTGATTAAAAAAGTCTATTTCAACGAGTAAAATAATTACTAAAGATTACAACTAATAATTTTGTTAATAGCACTTTGAAACTGTATTTTTTTCGTTTACCCCCCCCCCCCCTAAAAAAAGAAAGATTATTATTTTTCCCTTTTCTTGCCAAATTTCTGTTACTGCTGTCAAGCTTCGGATGCACAAAAACGAGATACCATTGTCGGATAGAACGTCAATTTTAATGTAAGTTTTTCCATGGAAAACACGTTTTGGCACGCTATGAATTACACCGCGTTTTATTATAAATAAATAATAAATATATGCATATATTTTTTTGCCATTGGATCATCAATTTTGAATTTACGCCGTAACTAACTTCCATCGGTGAATCTATTATGATTATTTTAAATGGTTTACATATATCTGGCTTATTTTAAAAAACTAACAACGCATAAAAGTACTGAACAAATTTAACTCGCGTGGATATTTATAAAATATATATATTATAATTTTTTCATTTAAATATACGAAATAACTCCAAATAATGCACTTAAAATTTTGTTGCACTATTCATTTAAATATTTTATATTAATTTACATTTCCACTCTTAATACTGCATTGATATGCACTTTTCAATTAATAACATCTCTCCGGGCATTCTGCCTTAATGTTTGCTTAAAAAAAATAAAGAACAGTATTCTTTAAATAAATAAACTAGTAAGTGTGTCTAGAGGATAATCATTCTAATTTAGAGCATTCGTTATTCAAAATAGCAACAAAAAATTTCCGAAAAGCAATCCATGTTTCATTAACCTATTAAGGATGACTACTATTACATTTCTTTTAATGCGCTCATTTTTACACAAATAAACTGGTAAGCGTGTCTAGTAGATAATTATTCTAACTAAGAGCATTCGTTATTCAAAATAGCAACACAAATTTTTAGAAAAGCAATTCATGTTTCATTAACCCATTAAGGACGACTATTTCTTATACTGCCTTTAATGCGTAAATACTAATCCATACCAGACTTTCCGTATTGTAATTTAAAATTTTTAATCTCTCAGAATTTGAGACTACATAATATAAAAATATCTTTAATAAAATACTGTTTTTGAAATTAAAAGGTTTCGCTTTACTTAAAGGTAAATTTTCCTGCCAGCCGATTAAGATTTAAATGACAGAAATTACCTACAATATCAAATACTTTTAATAAAAATGAGAATTCTTTATAAGAAGGTTTCATTTTAGTTTAAATTTCAGCCTTTAAAAAGCCTATTAGCTAATTTATGGGATGGCAAATGCTTCAAATACAAGTATTTTTTACGATATATATATCAGTAAAAATTATTTAAGCATACGAGTATTAAAGAAATTTAATTCGCTTGTATATTTAAAAAAATAAATCTTTTATAGGATTCTCATTTAAAAATGCAAAATAAATTGAAATGACGTACTTAATTCTAGGTGAAGTTCCGTTTTTCTTTTCATATAAAGGTTTTTATATTAAATTATATTTCTACTCTTAATAATGCATTGATATGCACATTCAACTTAATAATATCTCGCCAAGCATTTTCAGCAACAGTTCTGCCCAACTGTCACAGAAAGTTAACCCATTTATAATGTTTCAGGAAATTAGTGTCTAAATGTTTTCGCACAGAGGGACGTTTTTTAAATGAAATAACATTTCATACTCTGCTCATATCGAGTCTAAAATGCAATAAACATATTTTTGAAACTTCTCAAATATGATTGTGTTCTGTTTCACGAAAGCAATTACAATTCTTAGTTGCGTTAAAATTTATTCTAAATTGTTAAATCATACCAGGTTGAAAAAAAATAATATTAAACCTTAACTTTTAAAGAATTTTGAATAATAAATACAATGTTTTTTCTAGTTATTACATTAAATTGTCGTTTAATACTTTAACTTAATACAAAATTTAACTTCTTCTAATTAGTTACTCTTAAATGTCTAAACGAATTTATGGCACTGCCACAATTATTTTGCTTTCGTAATACGTAAAAAATTTCTATTTACATTCTGCCTCAGGTAACTATTGTTAAATTCTATACCGCACCAAATTTTCAAAACAAAAATCTTTTACATACATTTTTAGAACCATTGCAAGAGAAGTATACTACGAAATGTATTCTTTAAAGTTAGCTTTTAAAATAGCCACAACCGACTATTTTTATATTCTTTTCGCACAAAAAAAAAAAAAAAAAAAAAAAAACATTTTGTAGTATATTTCTCTCGCGAAAGTTCGCAAAGTGTATGTAAAGGGTTTTTGTTCAGAAAAAGTGTTTCGAAATAAAAGTAAACAATAATTGCCTTAGGCTCATTGTACTTATATAATGGAGTTGCGGATAAAAATTTGGAAACATATAATGTACCAGTTGCAAGTGAAATAACTGAGATTATTGTATGACTAATGTAACTAATAAAAAAATACCTAGGACAGTGGATAATAATTGTGTTTTTCGCGAAAATTTGAAAAAGTTGATAAGCATAATTAACAATATGGAAGTGTTTAGATGTGGAAAGTTTGGCTAGTTCATGTTGTAATAAATATACTATTAGCATTTACAATGTTTCTGGGTAAACCATGCTTTGCAGCTAAGATAATACAATAAAATGAAGATTTGTATATAAAATAAAACATTAACAAATTTGCATTAAAACTGCGTAATTAAAAAAGTCTGCTATAATGACTAAAATAATTACTAATAATTACTTATAATAACTTTTTATAGCACTTTGAAATTGTATTTTTTTTCGTTTACGACCCCCCCCCCCTCCCCAAAAAAAAGAAAGAAAGAAAGATTGTCAATTTTCCCTTTTCTTGGCACTTTTCTGTTTCTGCTGTCAAGCTCCGGATGTCCAAAAATGACATACCATTCTCGGTAGGAACGTCAATTGGAATGTAAGTTTTTCCAGGGAAAACACGGTTTGACACGCTATGAATTACACTGTGTTTTAGTATATAGAAATGGCGGATTATATATATATATATATATATTACATTGGATCATCAACTTCGGATTTACGCCGTAACAAACATTCATCAGTGAATCAATTATGATTATTTTAAATGGTATACATATAAAAGCTTACTTTAAAAAACTAACTACGCATACGAATAATGAACAAATTTACTTCGCATGGATATTTAAAAAACATATATATTGTAATTTTTTCATTTAAATATGCGAAATAAGTTAAAATGATGTATTTGAAATTTTGTTGCTCTTTTCATTTAAATATTTTATATTAATTATATTTCTACTTGTAATACTGCGTTGATATGCACATTCCGTTTAATAACATCCTGCCGGGCATTTTCAGCAACAGTTCTGCCCAGCTGTCACAGTAGGTTAACCCATTTATAATGTTACAGAAATTTAGTGTCTAAATGTTTTCGCAGAGAGTAACGCTTATTATTAAACTAAATTCCATTTCTTACACAGCTCATACCGAGTCTAAAATGCAATAAACATATTTTAGAAACATGTGAAATGCGATTGTGTTTTACGTCACGAAAGCTATTACAATTCCTAGTAGAGACAAAATTTATTATAAATTGTTGAAACATACCTGGTTGAAGAAAGTAATAGTAAAGTTTGAATTTTAAACAATTTAAATAAGCAAAGTTTTTTTTTAGTTCTTACATAAAGTTTAATATCTTAACAAAATTTAATTTCTTATAATTAGGTACTCGTAAGTTTATAAATGAAATTATGGCATTACAAAAATAATTCTATTTTTTCAACGCATGGAAGTAATCTTCAAGTTTTTTGCTATTTATAAAAAAATGTAAATGGAGATATGTTTGATTGTATCGTTTTGCACTGTATGTATGAGTAAAAAAGTTATATTAAATGCATTATTAGATGTTTTGAAAAATCCATTCCAGTTTTGTATAATACACATTTATTTTTAATATATATATATATATATATATATACAGGGTGATTCATAAAAGATGGGCAGAACTTTAAGGGGTTATAGTACACTCAAAGACAAATAATATTAAATAGGAGACTAAGGGTCCCAGACGTATTCCCAAGGAGATAGGGGGCATTAAAGTTTAGGGTCCGAAATTTCAAATGATTATAAAAAATGGAAAAATTGGTCGATTCGTTTGCGGTTTTTGCAAAAAATTTTCTTTATGCCAGTATTTTCTTGAAATAAAATTTTAAAGTTCAATTTCAAAAAATGCCGATAGGGGGCGCTTTAGACTTTGGAGTAACAAACAACTATTTTCTAACGTTATTTTTTGTATTTCTTTAAATGATTTCGAAAGCTTAGACTTAAACTTAAATTTTGATCTAAAAATCTGAGTCCTAACGAGTAGTTAAGTAGCGTAAACTGAAATTTGAAATTTGAAACCCTTCTCCCCCCAGAACAAAAATCAGTTATTTCCGATCTTTGTGTCGTAGATTAGGCTCTAACTACTGCCGCGTTTTGCTAAAATTATTCTTTATGTCAGTATTTTCTTGAAAATAAATTTTAAAGAAAAATTTCAAAAAATTCCGATAGAGGGCACCTTAGACTTTGGAGTAACGAACAACTATTTTATACCGTTATTTTTTGTGTCTCATTAAATGCTTTCTAAAGCTTAGACTTAAATTTTCAGCCCAAAATCTGAATCGTTTTACGTGGTTAAGTTTCTGGGGAGAGGGGTTTGAAATTTCTACTCCTGAGCACAGTTCAGTTTACCATGTCCACACATACATTGTGTGCTGTGATACAAGGTAAAAAGACACAAATTAGGATTATGTTACCAAAGCATATTTATTAACATGTAATTACAATAAATGTTCAAAATTGTGACCACCAGAGGTTATGCACGCAGAAAAACGGCGAAGAATGGAACGGCGAACATTCGCGAAAACATCAGGCTTTTCGAGCACTTCCCCTACAGCGGCGGAAAGTCTGGCGACCAGTTCCTCGGGGGATTCAATGGGTGTCTCATACATAAGAGCCTTCAATTGTCCCCCAAAAAAGAAATCGAGGGGTGAAAGATCTGGCGAGCGAGCAGGCCAAGCAACAGGACCACCTCGACCAATCCATCTGTTCGGAAATGTGATGTCCAGATAGTTGCGGACGTCTCGTACGTAATGGGCTGGCGCTCCATCGTGCTGGAACCACATGACCCGCCGGATGCGTGGAGGAACAACGTTTAACAGGTCTGGCAGCACATGTTGCAGAAATGTGAGGTATGTTTTACCGTTCAGGCGTTCAGGAAGAAGGTACGGTCCGATTAGGTGGTCTCCGAGGATTCCTGCCCAAACATTGATGGAAAAGCGTCTCTGATGAGCATGTGGATACGTAGCATGTGGATTGACATCCGCCCATACATGCATTGTGTGTGTTAAATGTACCTTCACGTGTGAAGGTACATTCATTGGTGAAAAGCACAGTTCGTCCAAAATGTTGATTTAGCGCGTTCTGCTACAGAAACCAGCGGGCGAATTCAATACGATTTGGATAATCCCCTGGAGACAGTTTCTGGACTCGTTGCACATGAAACGGGAGCAAATGTTCATCCTTCAGTACCCTCCAAGTCATGGACCGTGAGGTATCCACCTGCCTAGCCACTGTTCCTGTACTTGTACTTGGCTGCGCCGCTACTACATCCAGAATGGCTTCTGCAACAACTACTGATTCGTCCTTTTTTGCACGACCTGCATTCGACCGGGAAGCGAGAAATGATTCCGTCTCACACAACTGTCTGTGCAAGCGCTCGAAAGTTTTGCGGTTAGGCAACCGCCTGTTGGGAAATCGCTCTCCGTACATTCGTTGTGCCTCTGCACCATTTCCATCTGCCGCTCCGTAAATTAAATGCATCTCAGCCTCTTCCTTATTCGTGAAGGGCACCATCTTCCGATTCATTACTACAGCGACTTACACTTGACTCACCGTTCAGTGGTTTTCATGCCTGAATCGTGTCGAAATTTTGCATACGTGTTCTTCTTCTTGCCCATTTGACATTTGCATACTTTCTGTCTCCTTCTTCACCCGGCGACTAGCGTCAGGAATGGAGCTTTAACGTTTGCATGAGCGACGTTTCCAACTGTGCCAGTGCCTTTATGAGTGAATTCCGACTATGCAGTCCTTGACGAAAGTTGTATTTTTGCCTCGTATCACAGCACAGAATCGTTGGGCATGGTTAAGTAGTGCAAACTGAACTATGTTCAGAAGTTGAAATTTGAACCCCCTCCCCTCGCTACTGAACCACTCTCAGCGATTCAGATTTTGAGCTGAAAATTTAAGTTTAAGTCTAAGCTTTAGAAAGCATTTAATGAGACACAAAAAATAACGGTATAAAATAGTTGTTCGTTACTCCAAAGTCTAAAGCGCCCTCTATCGGAATTTTTTGAAACTTTTCTTTAAAATTTATTTTTAAGAAAATACTGACATAAAGAATAATTTTAGCAAAACGCGGCAGTAGTTAGAGCCTAATCTACGACACAAAGATCGGGAATAACTGATTTTTGTTCTGGGGGGAGAAAAGTTTCAAATTTCAAATTTCAGTTTACGCTACTTAACTACTCGTTAGGACTCAGATTTTTAGATCAAAATTTAAGTTTAAGTCTAAGCTTTCGAAATCATTTAAAGAAATACAAAAAATAACGTTAAAAAATAGTTGTTTGTTACTCCAAAGTCTAAAGCGCCCCCTATCGGCATTTTTTGAAATTGAACTTTAAAATTTTATTTCAAGAAAATACTGGCATAAAGAAATTTTTTTGCAAAAACCGCAAACGAATCGACCAATTTTTCCATTTTTTATAATCATTTGAAATTTCGGACCCTAAACTTTAATGCCCCCTATCTCCTTGGGAATACGTCTGGGACCCTTAGTCTCCTATTTAATATTATTTGTCTTTAAGTGTACTATAACCCCTTAAAGTTCTGCCCATCTTTTATGAATCACCCTGTATATATATTAAAAAGAAGCAGGTATTTTAAATAATTCAAATTTTTATAAAGGTTTTAAAATTTTTAATTAAATATCAGGATTTTTTTAAATGTTAAGTTAAACTTTAAAATGTAATAAGTTTACCTCTCGAACCACTTTTTTAAAAAAGTAAACAAAATTGTTGAAAAGGTAAACAGTCCTTTCAATACTGAAATTAAATTTTGGTGCTTATTTTATGTAAAGATTTTATATTAATTTACATTTCTACTCTTAATAATGATTTAATATGCACGTTCAGCTTAATGGAATCTCGACAGGAATTTTAAGCAACAGTTCTGCACAGCTGTCATGTTAAGTTACCCCATTTGAATTGTTTCAGGAATTTTGTGCCTAAGTGTTTTCATGGAGATATGTTTATTAAATGAAATAATACTTTATACTCAGATCATACGGATTCTGCATATATGGGTGATTCTCAAAATAGGGGACAATTTATGTCTTTCGGCATACAAAAAAAAAATTGAGAGGTTTTTTTGTCATGTTTTTATATTTAGATATGTTTGTCTTAATATTACTCATTATTTGCACTCAAGAATTACTCACTTTTTAGTTAAAAACACCTTAAAATAACAGAATAAATGTTCAAAATGTCATTAGCAATGGATGTCCACAGCAGCTGTGCCTTGTATATACTAGCTTTTTAAAGAGTTAATATCATGTTTATAAAATAAAACAAATGTTATTCTTTCTTTAAATTAATCAAGGAGAAGATTTATCAATAAATTTCTTTTTAAAAATAAAACTATAGTACATAAAAAAAGAATTAAAGTTTGTCCTCCATATTCTATTTTCAAAACAAGGTCAGGGTATAACAGCTGGTTAATAATCAAAATTTCATTTTCACATATGACAATAGTTTGAAAGTATAAAGTTTCTTCATGGCAACAAGTAGCCATTATATCCCAGCCTGAAAATAGAAGTATGTATTGTATTTTAAGAATAAAAGTTGAATATTAGGGGCGTACATCAATTGTATGTCATTAGAATGGATAATAATTTTCATGTTTATTTTATAATTAAAATTTTTATTTTACTTATTTGCATAGGACTTTTGTGTTTTAAAAAGCCCCAGAAAGGACTATTGCATTGTGATTATATTATGGCTCATAATCTTATTTAAATTAAAATTTGTCATTAGCATGGACAAATATCAGTGTCATTAGCATGGTTTTTCTGCCCATGCTAAAGACTCCTATGTGCATAAATGTAACCATTGCTTATATTGTATCTTTTACAAAGTTTAATTTTACATATAAATTTAGGTATTACATTTATTATCCCTAAAATATTCATTAAATCTGTCAGAAAATCACTATGACAGCTTCTTACATTGTTAGTATCAGAATGTTGCTCATGTAAACAAAGTTTGCTCTTTGGTAATGTTTTTATTCTCCTTATATTTATATATGTAAAATTGGAAACCATTTGCTGAAAAGGAAGGCTAATAAATATAGAAAAAAATATTTAAACAGGAAGAAAATAAAAATTTCTTAATATATTTATTCCATGCAATTTGTTTTGTCATTAGCATGGCTCAAAAAATACTAATTATTTTTTGAAGTTAATTTTTAAATATTTAGCTCTGCTGAATAAATGTAAAGTATACCTAATACTATATTAACAACACCTATTTTTTTCAGAAATTTTGCTAACAGTAATTTTTTTAAGATTTCACTTTTGAAATTGTCCCCTATTTTGAGAATCGCCCATATATATTTCCAAATTCATTAAGAAAAATTGTAGCATTACTGGCGCTATAAAAAAGGGTGGAGTTATATTTGTCTGTCCTCCCTACGATGAAGAACAAACTGCTTTTTTTGCCTGTATTTTGTTTGTTCATTTTTTCATAGTTTATTGTTAAATATATAGATATGCGCTCTTTTCCTTGAATTTTACACTTGCATTTTCATACATGAAATACATATATATATATATATATATATATATACACAGGGTGATTCTAAATTTTTTTACAATAAAAGAGGGGTGATAGTACACATTAAGACAATCAATATTAAACAGGAGACTAAGGGTCCTAAACGTTTTCCAAAGGAGATAGCCGTCATTAAAGTTTAGAGACCAAAATTTCAAATAAACATAAAAAACGGAAAAATCAGTCGATTGATTTGCGATTTTCACTAAAATTATTCTTTATGTCAGCATTTTCTTGAAATTAAATAATAAAGATAAATTTCACAAAATGCCGATAGAGGGCTTTTAGACTTTGGAGTAACGAACAACTATTTTTTGCCGGTATTTTTTGCATCTCATTAAATATTTTCGTAAGCTTAGAATCAAACTTAAATTTTGAGTTCAAAATATGAAAGTGGGAGTGGCTAAGTAGCAAAAACTGAACTGTGTTCAGAGAGTTCAAATATCAAATGGGAAAAATGGTTCATTGATTTGCGGTTTTCACTTAAGCTATTCTTTATGTCGGGTATTTTCTAAAAAATAAATTATAAAGATAATTTTGACAAAATGCCGATAGAGGGCGCTTTAGACTTTGGAGTAACGAACAACTATTTTTTGCCG
Organism: Maratus speculifer; assembly: GCA_964019185.1. Classification (NCBI taxonomy): domain Eukaryota; kingdom Metazoa; phylum Arthropoda; class Arachnida; order Araneae; family Salticidae; genus Maratus; species Maratus speculifer. The sequence goes on from OZ025301.1 coordinate 188,895,190, forward strand.
TTATTTTTTGCATTCTATTAAATGCTTTCGTAAGCCTAGACTTAAATTTAAATTTTTAGCTCAAAATCTGAATAGTTAGCAGGGGTAAGTAGACAAACTGAACTGTGTTCAGAGGGTTCAAATTTCAAATGATTATAAAAAACGGAAAAATTGGTCGATTTGTTTGCGGTTTTTGCTAAAAAAAATTTTAAATGACCATTTTCTTGAAAATAAATTTTAAAGATAAATTTCACAAAATGTCGATAGAGGGCGCCTTAGACTTTGGAGTAGCGTACAACTAATTTTAACTCTTATTTTTTTAATCTCATTAAATGCTTTCAAATACATAAGCTTAAATTTTAGGCTCAAAATCTGAATCGTCGGGAGTGTTTAAGTAGCGAAAAATTTAAGTGTGTTCGAGGAGGGGGGGGGGGGGGGAGTGTTAAATTCCAACTCCTGAAGACACTTCAAATTGCGCTACTTAATTACTCCCAATTATTCAGATTTTGAGCTCAAAATTTAAGTTTAAATCTATGCTTCCGAAAACATTTAATAAGTTTTTGCAAGCATTTAATTAGAACAAAAAAAATAATGGTTAAAATTAACTGTTAATTACTCTGAAGTTTAAGGCGCCCTCTAATGGAATTTTTTGAAATTTATCTTTAAAATTTATTTTTAAGAATACACTGACGTTGTTCGTTGAATAGTTGTTCGTTACTCCAAAGTCTAAAGCTCCCTCTATCGACATGTTTTGAAATTTATCTTTATAATTTATTTTTAAGAAACTGCGGACATAAAGAATAATTTTAGTGAAGACCGCAAATCAATCGACCGATTTTTACGTTTTTTATGTTTATTTGAAATTTTGGTTTCTAAACTTTAATGGTGGCTATCTCCTTTGGAAAACATTTGGGACCCTTGGTTTCCTATTTAATACTGTTTGTCTTGATGTGTACTATCACCCCTCTTTTATTGTAAAAAAAATTTGGAATCACCCTGTATATGTTGCATTACATATATATTTTGTTTGTTTCTGTATTAGTTTTAATAATAATTGAAAACCTATTTTCAGATACGTAGAAAAAATCGTAAAAGAATATGTTTTCTGACATTTAATCGTATTGAAAAATAAAAGCCAGTTTAAAAAGTCGTTTCCACATCAATGAAATTAAATCGATAATGCTCAATTGGACTTAATTTTGAGCTTGGAACAATTGCAGTTAATTTAAATAGTGAATTTAGTTTTAAATCGGAATTTTTTTACAGTTAAATTTCAATATAAATATATATATGTATATATATATCGATGTGACAAAATTATAGTTAAAACAAACTGAAACTAACAAAACTGAAGTTCTTTAGATTAATTTTATTTAAACAAGATCCAATTCCCTTTAAAGTGCATTTGACATAAAAAGAAAGTATTTTTTGAAATTGTATTCCATCGCCAACTGAGAAAAATCGCCAAATAACGAATTTTTGATAATTTTTTTACGGATGCTCTATCGAGTTACCGCCGAATTTTTTTTAAATAAATATATATCCTTATGAGATGAACATCCTGTAACTTTTTCAAGTTTTTCGAAGTATATTCGTATGGAGAGCTTCCTTGTAATCAGAAAATTCGCATGTTACATTAAAAAAAATATTTTTTCGTAATTATTCTACAAATGAATGTATGTAAGTTTCATAACATCTCTAATGAAAATATTAATATGCATAACACACTAATTGTTTATTATTAATTAAACTAATTAACAAAAATGAGTGTAAAATTTTTAGAAATAATGTAACATATAAAGCACAAACGTATTGTTGCAACTTACAGTGTCTCACATAAGTGATGGGACACTTGTGCTTTACAAAAGGAAACAAATAAATTAAAAGAACATGTACACATTTTTTTGTGGGTGTGTTTCATACTTAAATTTAGTAAAGATTACTACATAACATACATTTTGTCAAAATATTAAAATATTAATTTAATAAAAATACAAATGTTTAGAACGGAGCAAAAAATAGCTCACATAAGTGATGGGACACTATTATATATGCAACAAAAATCGTCTGAAATAAGCAATAAAAATATTTTTGGGTTTTTTTTTTTTTTTACTTAAAAGCAATTCGCAATAATTTATAAAATCGTCTGCAGTATTTCTCTCCAGTTTGTTTTGGAATTTTTGTGTTTTTTAGCTCTGCGTAGCCGTGAATGCTAAACGAAAAGAAACTTCGCCTGAAATTCGAAAATTAGTTATTAATTTGCATATTGAACGTGGAAAATCTCTTAGAAAAACTGCTGAAACAGTTAACTTGAGTCGTTCAACAGTTTTCAATATCATTAAACGATATAAAAAGAATCATATGATCCAGGATAAAAGACCTGGCCGACCATCAAAGCTATCCAATGGAATAAAGCGAATTATCGTTCGAAATATTAAAAAAAATCCAAGAAATAGTGCTTCAAAAGTTGTTGCTGATTTACAAGCATTATATGGAATAATTGTTAATCCTGAGACTATTAGAAGGGTAATTCGATCTGCTGGATATCACGGTAGAGTAGCCAGGAAAAAATTCTTCGTAAGTGAAAAGAATAGAAAACTCAGACTAGCTTTCGCAAAATCCAACATAAATAAGAATTCTGATTACTGGAATAAAGTTATATTTGCTGATGAGAGTAAATTTAATATATTTGGTTCTGACGGTAGAATCTTGGTCTGGAGAAAACCCAGGGAAGAATTTCGCAAGCAGAACTTGGTATCAACAGTAAAACATGGTGGAGAAGTTATGGTATGGGGGTGTATGTCGTCCGCTGGAGTTGGTAATCTTGTTTTTATTGACAGTATAATGGATCAGTACAAGTATATTGATATTTTAAAGCAAAATTTGAAATCTTCAGCACGAAAATTGAACCTTCATAACGATTTTAAATTCTACCAGGACAATGACCCCAAGCACACTGCTCTGAACGTTAGACTCTGGCTGCTATATAACTGTCCTGAAATAATAAAAACACCACCACAATCTCCAGATTTAAATCTCATAGAGAATATTTGGCAAGAATTGGAATCAAGAATTCGCAAACACACCATTTCTTCAAAACAACAACTAAAATCGGTGCTTCAAGAAGAATGGAGGTAAAATCACTCCAGAAATCACAAAAAAATTAGTCGAATCCATCCCAAAAAGATTAAATCATGTTTTAAAAGTAAAAGGTAATCCAACAAAATATTAAAACCTTTTAAAAAGTAAAATTTTTGGATAAATATTTGATGGAAAAGTAAGTGTCCCATCACTTATGTGACTCATTTTTTGCTCCGTTCTGAACAATTGTATTTTTACTAAATTAATATTTTAATATTTTGACAAAATGTATGTTATGTAATAATTGTTACTAACTTTAAATATGAAACACACCCAAAAAATTTTTGCACATGTTTGTTTATTTATTTTATCGCAGTTTCTTTTTATAAAGCACAAGTGTCCCATCACTTTTGTGAGACACTGTATTTTAGGAAAGACAATAATCCTTATTGGGGATTTCGAACTACCATCGTTTCTTCCCAAGGGAAAAACTTCGCAACACTTTTGGATATTTGCTTAGGCTGAGGACATTAATATGATTCGACAAAAATGCCGAGTTGAAGAATAATATAGCGTGTGTTGTGCTGTGTATTTGTGTTTATTAACGGAATTAAATTCTATGTATTTCCTTCTTTATATGTATAATTTAACGAAATCTGGAATATTTCAGTTAATAAGTAAATAATACAAGAAATTATTCATTTCCATTAATAAATAAAAATCTGCAATCAATTTATACGTAATTATTACTATACACAATACATCATTCATACCTGGCAACAAAAATTTTTTCTATATACACTGGTGTGCAAAATTTAAGGACGAGTCCCAAAATGCCAATTTTCAAGGATTTTCAAGTGATAATTTTTACGCGAATATCCAAAAGGAAGTAATATAACTCAAATAATTACTATCCCTGCATAACAGCTAGTCCATATAACATCTCATTCAGGTCACACATGGTCACAAGAGTCACAGTCACTACGGTGAAACAAAAAAATAGGAAATTTCATACGTCTTTTTTATGAGCCTCAAATGACTACTATATGTGACTCCACTGTCAGGTCACTCGGTCTGCAGCACTATCAGGTCTGCTGCTTTATGACGAGTCACCAGGTGACTTTAAAGTGTCATTTTACTGAGACTCTCGTGTGACTGTCATTTGGAAGCTCAATTTCAAAGTCATTGTGAATGTTGCATTACGATAAATCACCAAACAATGTCCCATTAAAGTCACATGGTGAGTTTTCACCACTTTTCGCAGTGGTTACTTCACAGTAGGGTCTCTGTTACCATTTGACAATGTCTTGTGACAGAAAGTCACCATGTGACTTTAATGTATCATTATTTGGTTCTTTATAATAATGCAACATTCAAAATGACTTTGAAATTGATCCTCCAAATAACAGTCACATAAGAGACTCAATAAAACGACACTGTAAAGTCACCTGGTGACTCGTCACAAATCAGCAGTCGCAGTGACCTGACAGTGGAGTCACATATAGTAGCCATTTGAGACTCATAAAAGAAACGTATGGAATTTCCTATTTTTTGTTTCGCCGAAGTGACTGTGACTCTTGTGACCATGTGTGACCTGAATGAGATGTTATATCGACTAGCTGTTATGCAGAGATAGTAATTGTTCGACTTATATTACTTCCTGTTGAATATTCGCGTGAAAATTATCGCTAGAAAATCACTTCGTCCTTAAATTTTGCACACCAGTGTATATCCGTACAAAAAAATAAATAAATGAAAGGCAATACATAAAGACAGTGTTTAATGAATTCACTTGTTTCCACTTTCTGTTTAATATATTTCTCATTTCATGTTGGGTGTTACCTAAAGAAAAATAATTCATGCAGCAGAATATCTCTCGTAACTGCCTGGTGATTGTGAGCTACATTAGCCATAATTTATTATCATTTATGATAAAACTATTACTTTTAACCCCATGTTTTACTTTTACTTTTTACTTATCGAGCGGTAACGTTAGAAATGCAACAACATATTACACAAGTGCTCATAAACACGAAAATATATGACAGTTAATGAAAGTAGAAATGACGATGAGGGATATATCTTATAAGAATTAACCTCCTGACTGCCGCGACTGGATTTTTTCGAACACTAAGCTGCAGGTTTCACTGCAAAATAAGCAATATTTAAGTTAATATAATGCTACAAATAAAACCCAGTTTTGAAAAATTAAGTTAGAATTATACTCTCAAAGATTATACACTTATTCGTAATAACATATTTTGTATCAGGTTGAAAAAAACATCTTTTTTTAATATTTTTAATAAATTGCAGAGAAAACAGCATTACAAATTTACCCTTTTACTGGGCAGTCAGGGGGTTAAGGATTAATAATAAATATAAATCATTATACGAGTTAATGTCAACTTTGAAAAGTACTTTTTGGAGAGTTTTAATTGCAATTTACACTTCCAGTTTTAATAGAAAATGACAACATTTAACCCCTTGAGGCGCAAAGAATACTTCCTCTGTAATATTCAATTCTCGCCGAAATAATCGTAGAATTTTATTTATTTTTTATTTATTTATTTATTTATTTATTTATTTTTTTTTTTTTTTGAAATAGGAAAAAAGCATTCTTCATATTTTCAATAAATTAAAAAACTTATAAAACTTCATTAAAAGTTTCTGGTGAGAAACGTGTCTAAATTGAGTGGGATAAACTACATCCCATTGCTCTTCAAGCGGTTAACTGAAATTGCCACAGGAAAAAATATGAAAAATGGAATATATATTAAAACAGTAGGCTACTTCTTTAAGATCAACTCAAATTCAGGTCTTTGCGCATGCGGGAAGTTGAACTTATTAGCCCTTCCAGTTAGATGAAAGTCGAAGCAAGTCTGGTTAGCTCAGTGGTTTAAGACACGAATTTAAAGCTCTGAGCTTTTGTAGAGGACTAGGGCTCGATCCCAACGTTCTGCAAAATAATTTATTTGAATAATGATACATTTTACTACGAGGGTAAGTTATATGATTTTTATTCTTTTTTTATCATTATTATTTCGTTGAATTATAATTAAATAAAATTTAATCCTCAACAATATTTTTTAAGTAAAAATTTTATTTAAAAAATATTTCAAGTAATTAAAACATAGTAATTATTAGATATAAACAGCCAATTTCCAGTTCAGGGATTTAGAGATATTTGTAAGAATAAAATTATTGAAAATCTTTGCAAATCGCATTTTTTTTTTTTTTTTAAATAAACAACAATAAATACAACACACACAGATAAAAATTGTAAAAATTCCGTGAAATTTCATTTAACATCTAGCAATATTTAAAAAATATGTATTCTAATTTTCTAAAAAATGTAAATGTTTAAACATTATTTTGTCGGTAAGTAGTAGCAGCAATTTTCCACTTTCCTGTCATGCGCGTAGAAGTTTAGAAAAAGTAATCTATTTGTAAACTGAAATAAACGTGAATTATATAAATAAATAAATATTATACATTATTTAAACCATATAGTAAATTGTTTTTAACTAAATCCCCGAGTACCGTTTTGAAGTAATGTCTGAATGTTTAAAATTGTGAAGTCTGCTAAAATATTTTATAAATAGTTTCACAATTTTAACTTATAGTATTTAAGCTAAATTATTTTTCATTTAATTTAAACTAATTTACAATTTTTGTTATATTTTGTATGAGCATTACAAGGAAGATTTATGTTTGTATTAATAAGTATTTAACGTGTCCTTCTGTAATGTATTTTAGTAAAAGTAACGTATATGTTTCATCTATGATCGTAGCTGAAATCTAGAAAACAATTGCACTAGAAAAAGTAAAGCATTCTCATTAAGTTTCATATTGCAATATTTCTAATAACAAGTCTCTAAGATTAAAAGATTTCAAAAATGCTTTGGAATTTTTCATCTAATAAAACAGTCTTTAAAGTTTGAAAGAAAATACTTTATATAAGAATACAAAAGCTTTTGTAGGTTTAACAAAATTTTCTAAGAAAAAAAAAGAGCAAAGGATTAAACATTCTATAAGAATAATAAAGAAAATGCTACATGAGTTTCTTTCCTATTATACATAAATATTCAGCAAAATCTGGAATAATTCACTTACAAAGCAAATAAAGTTTAAATACACACACACATGTATATATATGTATATAATTTAAATGTTTATTCTAAATTTTGTTAGATAAATATTTGCAATGCATGATTTCTTGTTTATTATTTGTAAAAGCAATACTGGTAATATAATGACTGGTAATATAGTAAACTTTTCAATTTTAAGACGGTTTTACTCTGTTTGGAAGAATTTTAGCTGCGGTTTCCTGTTGAAGATCTCAGATGAAGATCAAAACGTTGATTTTCTTAACTTTGCTTTATTGTTTGCATGGTTTTTAAACTTTGAAACAAATTGGTACACCACGTTGTAATCTTATTATTTTAATTTTCAAGTTTATTTGTACAAAAAAAAAATGTTTTTAGCAATAAATTAAAATATATTGTCGGTTTATACGTAATTAATATTATGCACAACAGACCATTCATAGCTTACAACCAAACTCTTTTAATAAACATTCGTCGAAAGAAAGGCAATACAATAAGCCAGTGTTTGATGAATGCAACTATTGCCGCTTCATATTTATTATATTTCCCATTTCTTGTTATCTAAAGAAAAAGAAATCCAACATGCAATAAAAATCCTTTCGTGCCGCCTGGTGATTGCGAATTATATTGGTTGTCATTTATCATCATTTATGATAAAATTACTACTTTGGACGCCAAGTTGTACTTTGCGTTTATCGAGCGGTAATGCTTGAAATGAAATGATACATTTCAAAATTGCTCGTATACACGAAAATGTGTGGTAATTAATTTATAGAAATAGAACTGAGGAACATTGCTTTATATATCTATACATAAATTAACGATGAACAATAAAATTTACCTTTATGTGATTAAATGTAAAATTAGATATGTCTCTTTCGGGAGTTTTAACTACAATTTATAACAATTATGATAATAATGGAAAATTGTAATTTTTAACTGAAAATACCGACGGAAATATTATGAAACTTAAAACATGCATTATTACCATTATAAAAAGTCACCAGCCCAGTGGTAAGTACTTCTGATAAAAGCAATGTATGTGTTAGATCTATGACCGCAGTTAAAATCAAGAACAATAGTTAGGAAAATGTGCTGTATTTTGAACTCGCACATATACAATTTTTAGATTTACCTATCGGATTTGTACTAAACTGATTAATGTAGTTTTGAGATATACTACTAGATGATGTCACTTTGCTGTAGACCACTTTAGTATAGTCAGCAAATGTTGCAGACAATTGTTAAATAAATGATTTGACCGGCAAAAAGTATTTTTTAAATTAGAATTTTTCATTATATCTCATAATCAATAGCTATTTGTTTTAGATTCAAATTTATACATAAAAGAGTATTTATAGTGTATCATGAGCACGAGTTTCAAATCAAGTAAGACCTAACTAGAAAATAGTAATAAGTCACTGTTATTCATCGAATTTTGGACCGCAAACGTATCAATTGTATTGTACCTTCAACCGGTCCAAATTACAACACAATTGCATACAGTGTTCTCTCTAATATTTTACCAACGATAGCAAATTTGGCAAATAAGAAATAAATAAAAAGAATATTGCCCAGTTAAACTGATGGCATTGAGCTCACAGGCTACGCATTATAATTACAGCCTTATATTTTCAAGAGTTAATTCCGTTGGATAAACAAATTAAGGGGGGGGGAATCAACTCCCTCCATTTTGCAATTTTTATACTTAATCACTAAACTACTTAAACAGGGATATGATTTATCACATAAAAAACCTGAATGAGTAATACTAATGACGGAGGCTCCTCGTCTAAATTTTGAACAAAAACTGATAATACTACATGAAAAAACCATTTATATCAATTAAGGGAAGGGGCATGAGCCCCCGTTCCCCCTGTTTTTTCTTATCCAATGAACACATAATACTAATCACGAAAGTACCTCATCCGAATGATCTTACATCTAAATTTTTAACGAAAACTGATAATTCTGCATAAAAAACCATTTATCTAAGCTGAGGGGAGGGGCATTAGCCCCCGTTCTCCCTGTTATACATATCTAATGAACTCCAAAAACTAATCAAGGAATCGCCTTATCAGAATATACATACATACAAAATTTCAAGTGAATCGGATATTTTTATCATGATTTATCGCGTTACGCACATACGTACATACAGAACGGACGGGCACATAAGCTCCCAGGCTTCGGTAGCCTGTGAGCTAAAAAGGCAGTAGCCAAATGAAAAAAAAAAAGTTAGAAAAATTGATTCGGACTGGAGCACTAAAAAATGTATTTTTAACCCTCTTATTGTATCCATCTTTTTTTTTTTTTTTTTTCTCAATATGTTCAAGAATAACCTACTTTTTGTAATAGCTTATAAAATAGAAATTCAACTATCCGCTACAGAAACTATTAAAAATAAGGACACTCTAAATATCTCCTATATGTAAATCTTTTAGACATTTCTTTTAATGTTTTACATTCTTTTAATGTTTTACATTCTTTTTGAAGTTAAAAATTCATAATTGCCGTGTTTGATTTACAGTTCTGTAAATTGCCATGGTATTTCGTCTGTCACCGATAGCAAAAATTGCCCAACCAATGATGCTTTGCATACAACTAATAAGTAGTATAATAAATGGCTAATTTCAATGCAACATTCCATCAAAACAGTTGTCTATTTGGCAATTAATGCAAGTAATTTTTTTTTCTTATTGGCGGGACGACGGCGCACAAATAGTGATTATCTGACGATAGAAAAATTCGTGTTGCATAATCTTTTTTTTTTGTGTGTGTGTGTCTTTGGTTTCAGTTAAATGAATTGGTGTGTTGAGTCCGTATTTTTATGTATCATTTTATTCGTTATTCCATCAGCTGTAAAAATAAAATTAAGACATAAGTGTAAACTGTAATAAGTATGAAAAAAGATCGATTTAAATCATGAGAAAATAATGAATTAAGGCTCCCCACGAATGAGAGGCATGACCCACTATATGGGATGATTGGTCCACTGTATTTTACATTGAAATATTGGCAGTAATAAACAAATAATCAAGTAAAATAAGTTTATAAATGAAGAAAAACTTCATTCTATAAGGTTTAAACAAATAAAATAAGTTTTAAAAATGCAAAATGCCCTTATTCTATAAGGTTTAAATTAATAAAATAAGTATTAAAATGCAGAATGCTTTTATTTTGTAAGGTTTAAATAAGTAAAATAAGTTTAAAAATACAGAATATCTTTATGCTACAAGATTTATACAAATAAAATAAGCTTAAACCGGCCACACAGACAGCTGTTTTTTACATTTTTTATAGTTTAACTTGTAACTTTCAATTTGAATAGAAACACTATGGAAATTTTGTCTCATTTGAAATTTTAGTACTATCACCGGAGACATTTGGGTAGGTGAATTTTAATTATAACAGCCTTGTACAAAATTTTGAGAACAAAACATTATCCTATAGGTTAATACCGCCTTAAATTCACTTTTGATGGAGCGATCTGACAGACTGCTTCATAGTAGCTATGTGCTAATTTCTGTCTCATCCAATTAAAGGTTAATTTAAAAAACTTTCCTTTGTTTTGTTCCTGTAGTTTTACAGAACAAATTTATATTTTTTTACAAATATTAACTTTAACATTTATTATATACTAAGTATAATATTTCCAAAAACACTTAATTAAGTGTACTTTGACCATGATGAACTCTCCTTCACATGGCTTGGTAAAGCCTCCCCACATAGCCGTTTTGTAATGAATAGTACATGGTTATTTTAAGCCTTATTTACTGTTCGAACTTTATGCCTGGAATTAGAGCTTAATATCTATACATTAATTAAAACCTACTTACTTTAATTTCTATGACATATTTTATCTAAAAAACTCGTTCAAAATAGTTCTATAAAACTCACTTTTTTTGTTGAAAACACTTGAGAACTGATTCTGTCATCACCTATTTCAGTCATTTACATTAAACAAAAGTTGTTGTTTAACCATTCCATTAACTTTGATTGACATCTAACAACAAAAATCTGATACATATTTAAATATGAAAATGGAGGGGTGGGTCAAACCTGCCATATGGTCAACCATCCCTAATCTTCCCTACAGAGAAATGTAAATGGCATGGAGCGATCGAACATGAAATGCGACACCAATCTTTCAGTAACGGCGATAAGAAACTTGCGTACAGAGGCACACATATAAGAAACAGCAGAAATTGAGCACTTGCAATTTGGCGATATAGAGTTTTCATTTACTCTCCAAATGAAGCATTTTGTCACGATTTGGCGCAATAACAAGTGGCAGCGAGAAGCCTGGTTGCATATTATCCTGTTAAAAAGGCAACAAATGAAAATGTTATTTTATGAAAATTTATCCTTATATCATTAATAGCAGATATCCAAAACACAATTCTATATATAATCTACCCTCCCTTCACAAAAAAATTATATATATATATATAATATGAAAAAATGATGAGTATGGTGAAGAAGAAATTGCTTTGTTTATAAACTATTTTAATAGAGTAAGAATAAAATTCATTTTTGGAGAAGATCTGTTCAATCAACTGCCAACAAATTAAGAGCAATTTGCAATACATACAAATTTTAACGTCTAATTTTGCGCCGCGACACAAAGAACATGTCTAAAAAAATATGAAAACGCAATAAAACAATTAAAATGCAATTGATAGTTATTGTAGTTGGAATTAGCCTCTCTAATCTAATCACACCATTTAATCTAATTACACCTTCTCAAATATTAATTAATACAATCTTTATACAGATATCTATTATAAAACTGGCATTGAAAATACATCAAAAATTAATTTTAAATACATTATTTTGTAATACATTTTGTAATACACTATTATGTTTTGTGAATTTTATTTTTACTTTTTAAGAAAAACAAGTTGGAAATTGCACGTGAAGCGTAGCAAATGAGATGCGTTCGTACTATAAGTTTTAAAATATTCAGATCTTGCTCATATAGTAGAGCGTACTTTGGATACAGTATAGTGGTCGAAATCTTTGTGTTCCTGTAAATATGCAGGGAGTAATTTTTATTATACTTCATTAACGTATATCTTATTCATAAAATGTGAAGTAGGTTAATATAATTAAAACACGCCCCAAACAATGTTTCCCCGTATAAAATTATTTAGTGGAATACATTTGTGTGGCCCTGTAATTTAATAATAAATATTCTCTGCATCCCAGATTGTACAGAATGTAGATTTTAGTACATACATCATAGATTCATGTCAATTATATTATGTTCAAATGAGTGTAACACCATTAAAATGCATTTGAAACATTTTTTCCCATTGATCGTAATGTAACGAAATACTTTTGATTGTCCCTGTAACTGATCTAAGCATCCGATTTTCATAACATTTGAAATGACTCGAAAAAAATATGTAATAATTAAACGTTTTAAATTTCAAACGATTAAAATGCATTTGAAACTTTTTTTCCCATTGATTGTAATGTAACGGAATAATTTTGATTGTCCCTGTAACTGATCTATGCATCCGATTTTCATAACATTTGAAATAACTCGACAAAATTATGTAATAATTAAACGTTTTAAATTTCAAACGATTGAAATGCATTTGAAACTTTTTTCCCATTGATTGTAATGTAACGGAATACTTTTGATTGTCCCTGTAACTGATCTATGCATCCGATTTTCATAACATTTGAAATGACTCGACAAAATTATGTAATAAATATACGTTTTAAATTTCAAACGATTAAAATGCATTTGAAACTTTTTTCCCCCATCGACGTAATGTAATGGAATCCTTTTGATTGTCCCTGTAATTGATCTATCCATCCGATTTTCATAAAATTTGAAATGACTCGACAAAATTATGTAATTATTATATATTTTAAATTTCAAACGATTCGGTTGGATAGTTTTTGCGTTGTTATATGCGGACGGACAGACGGACAGATAGACGGACGGACAGACGGACGGACTGAGCGACAACAATAGGTGCTACGTATTTACATAATTACGAACGCAACTAAAAAGGGATGCATGTTCATTGATATAACATGTGTAGGAGCAAGGTACAACATGAATGGTATAATTTAGTTCTAAAATTAAAATGCTATTTTATTAATTAAAGAAAATTATAATAGGCCTAAAATTAAATTTCAAGAAATATATGAGGGGGAACAGAACATGATAGAAAATTAATAAATAACTTTATATTTCATTATTTACATATTTTAATTAAAGACAAAATTAATGTGTCAAAATAGAACCAAAAAATATGACATTTCCATACACTGTAATATGATAAATGTGCATATTAATTTTCATAATGTAATACGTTTTGCAATATTTTATTTATCCTTATATCCTTATATCCTTATCCTTATATATATTATAAATGTGAAAGTGTGTCCAAAAATTGGAATGAACTTGGCTTCAAAACGGATGGATTAATGTTTTTGAATTTTTGTATATAGATAGATTATTGGTCTGAAATGAACATAGGCTAATTTTTATTTATTTTATTCAAATATTTTTCTTAATAATTCAACATTTCACTATTTTTCATACAGAATAAATTGAAAAATTTTCCATAATATTTAATCATCTTTCCTTTTTCGTTGCCAAAAAATAAAAAAACCAGAATAATTATTTCTCTTCTGTAATTAATTTTCAACAGAAAGATTTTCACGTGATAAAAGAAAATGAAATAAATAAATGGACTCTATTCTGTTTTTCGGTTCGAGGTTAAAAACCGCGATTTTACCAATTGTGACGTCAGAGGAATACTGTTTTTCTTCTTATATCACGCAGACGATTATATAAAATTTCTTTTACACTTAGAAGACTTCACAAGAATACAACTTCACACTTTACAAGAATATGAATATTTTAATAGTTTTTCCAGATATTAATCCGTAATAAAAATGAACCTTTTTCTTTCTTTCGGTTCGAGGCTATAAAATTCAACCTTTTACCAATTGTGACGTCACAGGAATACTTTCCATTAAGAATTTTAAAAATATCAATGTAACGTCATATCTGAAACAAAGTATAAGTTTTTCAATTTTCAAAAATTCTGTTTTTTTTTTTTTTTTTTTTTTTTTTTTTTTTTTTTTCGTTTTACGGAAACTACCCCCTTTTTGACACTTTCTAACATGGTTTAAAAGTGTTTACGATTTCAACCTGTCTGTATACCGGATATCGAGTGCCTGGGGGTCTGCCGTCTGTTTGTCCGTGTTTCAACTTGAGTAAATATAGTGGGATTCATACGAAAATAACATGCGTTATTGAGATTTGCTATAGCATGTGCGGCATTGAAAATTAACCAGGCAGCAATTATAGCTGAATCACAGGAGCACTCAAAAGGAGACTTTACATTATGATATACGGCGAAAAAATCATTTGTGGTGTATTTTGATAATGTTACATAATTTTAAATGTAATGAAATTTACATGCATTTTTAAGGTTCACAAGAACATGGTTACTATCGAATATGTTAAGTATAGTACTTATAGTGTGCGTACAATGAGATCAAAAGTATTTCAATATATCATAGTCTGTGAAGAAAACCCATTTGCAGCATATTTTAATAATGTTATTTTATTAAGGTTATTTTAATATTATTGAAATTGATATCAGTTTCTGAAGTGCACTAAAACAGGATTTCTGTAGAAAATGGGGTGGAAAGGTTTAACATTCTTTTAGAAGATAACAGAAAAATGTTCGGTAATATAATAGTCTACGGGGAAAAAATATTCCCAGCGTATTTTAATTGCGTTGCACTATTTCAAACATGATGAAATTCATATACTGAGATAATCAATACAATGATAAATACTGAAATTTACTAATATGCTTGCAGTAAAGTATGATTTGCATCACATTTGTTGTTCATTTACAGAGACGCATAAAAGATTTTGGAACCTGTGTCCAGATCTCAGATATTGTATCCAAAGTATGGTCTATTAGAAAAAAATTGCTGAAGAGCTTTTTCAATTATAGTATGTATTTTAAGGAAAACTAATGCATCCTGAAGTTTAGCGGTATTTGATATAATAAGAGATGTTTGTAGAATTGAAATAAATCATGTATCGGACTATACAATAAACTGGATATATGGTCACCTGTGCAATAACGATTCCCGGAAATATGAATTCAATAATTTGAATCGGGTTTTTTGCTTGAATAATTTAAGCTAAATATGCGGTCGTATAAATATTTGCACGTAATATACAGGACTATACAAAAGAATTCAAGTACATTTCTGTCTATTATTAGAAATTGCTAAAGGTGAATTTTAATCTTCGTTATACTTTTTTTTAACTAAGCAAAATTTTAACATTGTATTTAGAATATTTACAAGCACATAGATCACATACACAGATGCAGAAAAGAATGGGCCGGCGAAGTTATGTATTATGGAAATGTTGGATTTTTTTTTATTATTATTACCTAGGTTTAACACATGATTTTTCTTTCTTTGATATGGAATTCTGAAATGCACTACAACATGATTTCTGTACCATTGGGGTGCGTTACAGGTTTTCTACAGTATAAATGGTTTCAATTTCATTTTCGCGATCGTTAATATTATCTAACACATTTTCCGTTTATTTGACTGAGTTCTTTAAGTCCTCTATAAAAAAAAAAAAAAAAAAAAAAAAAAAAAAAAAACCTACTGCATAGCCTGGTATAAGATATGTGTTATATATATTTTAAATTATTGTTAATGAAATGTTTTGTTTAATTAAAGCGTTTATCTTTTTTTTATGCTACGTGAACGACGTCACGGGTAACAGCTAGTATATATTATAAATGTGAAAGTGTGTCCGAAAATTGGAATGAACTTGGCTTCAAAACGGATGGATTGATGTCTTTGAATTTTTGTATATAGATAGCTTATTGGCCAGAAATGAACATGGGCTAATTTTTATTTATTTTATTCAAATATTTTTCTTAATAATTCAACATTTCACTATTTTTCATACAGAATAAATTGAAAATTTTCCCATAATATTTAATCATCTTTCTTTTTTCGTTGCCAAAAAATAAAAAAACCGGAATAATTATTTCTCTTCTGTAATTAATTTTCAATTGAAAGATTTTCGCGTGATAAAACAAAATGAAATAAATAAATGGACCCTATTCTGTTTTTCGGTTCGAGGTTAAAAACCGCAATTTTACCAATTGTGACGTCAGTGGAATACTGTTTTTCTTCTTATATCAAGCAGACGATTATATAAAATTTCTTTTTCACTTAGAAGACTTTACAAGAATATAACTTCACACTTTACAAGAATATAAATATTTTAGTAGCTTTTCCAGATATTAATCCGTAATAAAAATTAACCTTTTTCTTTCTTTTGGTTCGAGGCTATAAAATTCAGCTTTTTACCAATTGTGACGTCACAGGAATACTTTCCATTAAGCATTTTAAAAATATTAATGTAACATCATATTTGAAACAAAATATAAGTTTTCAAGTTTTAATTTTTAATAACACAAGGTAGAACCCGTCAAATTTCGACGAAAGTAAATGTTTAATAAGGAATTGTTTCATTGATTTATAATAAACCTAAAAAATTAACTACAGTAAAAAATTAATCTTACAATAGTCAGGCTAACTCTCAAACAAATATTATTTAAAGCTAAAATTGAAAAAAAAAAAAAAAAACATTTCTATAAAACTCAGCTGTCCAAACTATTAAAATTAAACATTAATCGCATATGTAAAGATATAATAATAAAGCAAAATATAATAAAGATCAGTTATTAAGATGAAGTTATCAATTGATGATCTTATGTTTCGTATAAATACGTATAAAAATATATATATATGGTGAATTCCATTTTGTGACAGACATGACTGAGAGAACTTTTTTTTTCATCTTTAAGTACTAAATATTAATTGATAGTTAAAAAATTGCATGGGGTGATGTAGATATAGGCCTTATGCTATAAAAAAACACTAAAATTTTAATTCAAGGAAAAACTTAATTTAATTGAGGGTTAAAATCTGCCGTGACAGACATGACAAAATTTAGACATAGATTTTGACTAGACACTTATTACTATCATTTGCTCTTAATTGGCATGCATACCAAGACCAGAATTTTTTAGGAAACAAAATAAGACTTGGATATGTGAAGCAGAAAGAAAAATATTGAAAAATTTGTAAACAGAAAAATATAAAAAAATGTTTATCAGCGTGACAGTCATGACAAAGTTTTGTGACAGACACGACACGTGTACAATTTTCTATGAATTTAAGTATTTTTTTCTTAAATATTACTTTCTTTACTTTTATCACAACTTGGAGATTACAATATGATATAACGGTATATTATGTTAAAAAAATCTCAAAAAAAAATATTTAAAATTTATAAAATCCCTTGGAAGTTTTCACTGAAATGAGTTTGTACCAGAAATTTTCTATTTGGCAGATTTTCTTTTAAATAGTAGAAAACTTTAGATTGTGTACGTTTCACATCAAGAAATACCATAGCCATCAATTCCAAGTTAAATAATAATAACTTTCAAATCACAAGATTAAAGCAAAACTGTTTGAAAAAATAATTGTGACAGATAATATATCTGAAACAAAGAAATTGGTATCAATATAATTATCTGGTAACTATTACATGCATTCTAAATTTAAGCATTTTGTTGAGTTGAGTTGTAAAGAAATATCATTGGCATCAACACTAAGTTAAACAAGTTGGAAATTGCACGTGAAGCGTAGCAAATGAGGTGCGTTCGTACGATAACGAAGTTTTAAAAATATCACTCTCATATATCAATCTCATAAAATTGTAAATAGTGAATTACAATTAAAACGCTCATCAAACAATGTTCTCTCTATACCATTATGTAATGGAATACCTTTGTGTGGCCTTGTAAATAAATAACAAATGTTCTTTGCACCACAAATTATGTAAAATGTATATTATAATATGTACTTTATAGTTTCAAATAAGTTTTATTAAGTTCGAATGAGTGTAACACCAATAAAAAGCATTTGAAACATTTTTCCCCATTGACCGTAATGTAACGGAATACTTTTGATTGTCCCTGTAAGTGATCTATGCATCCGATTTTCATAAAATGTGAAATAACTCGACAAAATTATGTAATAATTATGCATTTTAAATTTCAAACGTATAAAATACATTTGAAACTTTTTTCCCTATTGACCATAATGTAATTTAATACTTTTGATTGCCCTGTAACTGATCTATGCACCCGATTATCAAAAAATTTGAAATAACTCAACAAAATTATACAATAATTATGTATTTTAAATTTCAAACGATTAAAATTCATTTGAAACTTTTTCCCCCATTGACCGTAATGTAATGGAATACTTTTGATTGCCCCTGTAATTGATCTATGCTTCCGATTTTCATAAAATTTGAAATGACTCGACAAAATTATGTAATAATTATGTATTTTAAATTTCACACGATTCGGTGGGTAGTTTTTGCGTTGTTATATGCGGACTGACAGACGGACGGACAGACGGACGGACTGAACGACCACTATAGGTGCAACGTATTTACATAATTACGAACGCACCTAAAAATTACAAAAATAACTTTCTAGGAAAGAGATTAAGGTAAAGTTGCTTGAAAAACTAATTGTGACAGACATGATTAGCGTGACAGACATGACAAAATGTAATGCTTTATATTTCACTCAAATTTTAATTTTATCTTTCAATTTTTTTATGAACTGTTCCTTTTGACATATAAAAAGAGAAAATAAAGTGTTAATAATTTTTATCAAGTAGATTTTCTTGAAAATAAAAAAATCGACATTTTCTGTGACAGACATGACAGGAAGAATAATATAAAGTTTGGGGGCAATAGCAAAATAACTAAAATGTTTCAGGTGAAAATTTTGGTGTTTTTAAACATACTGTTAGCCATTTTTTAGCACTTTCCAACAAAGTTGAAAAGTGCTTATGCATTCGGTTTGTCTGGCCGTCTGTCCGTCTGTCCGTCTGTCCGTCTGGCCGGATGGCCGTCTGTCCGTCTGTCCGTCTGTCCGCGCTCTAACTCCCGTAAATATACTCGGATTGCTATGAAATTTTTATACGTTATTGAGGTTTACCCTAGCACGAACCCTATTGAAAATGAAGTATCTACCATGATTAGTATATCTACAGAGAGAATCAAAAGTTTTCCATTACATTACGGCCTATGGGGAAAAATCGTTAATATACTCGGATTGCCATGAAATTTTTATACGTTATTGAGGTTTACCCTAGCACGAATCCTATTGAAAATGAAGTATCTACCATGATTAGTTTATCTACAGAGAGAATCAAAAGTTTTCCATTACATTACGGCCTATGGGGAAAAATCGTTAATATACTCGGATTGCCATGAAATTTTAGGACGTTATTTACGTTTACCCTAGCACAAGTCCTATTGAAAATGAAGTTTCTACCATGATTAGTTTATCTACAGGGCGAATCAAAAGTTTTCCATTACATTACGGCTTATGGCGAAAAATCGTTAATATACTCGGATTGCCATGAACTTTTAGGACGTTATTGAGGTTTACCCTAGCATGAACACTACTGAAAATGAAGTATCTACCATGATCAGTTTATCTACAGAGAGAATCAAAAGTTTCCCATTACATTACGGCATATGGGGAAAAATCGTTAATATACTCGGATTGCCATGAAATTTTAGGACGTTATTGAAGTTTACCCTAGCACGAAGCCTGTTAAAAATGAAGTTTCTATTATGATTAGTTTATCTACAGGGCGAATCAAAAGTTTTCCATTACATTACGGACCATGGGGAAAAATCTTTAATATACTCGGATTGCCATGAAATTTTAGGACGTTATTCACGTTTACTCTAGCACAAGTCCTATCGAAAATGAAGTTTCTACCATGATTAGTTTATCTACAGGGCGAATCAAAAGTTTCCTATTACATTACGGCTTATGGGGAAAAATCGTTTCAAAGAATTTTAAACATGTTATACCCTGTCAAACATATTAAAATATGCATTCTATAAAATATAAGGTAAAAATGTAGCTATTATTCATTTACAGGGCCACACAAAAGAATTCCTTTAGATAATGGTAAAAGGGGGAATTGTGTGTGACATATTTTAAATATATTAAGCTTTTTCATGTATAATAAAATTGATATATGTCACTGAAGCTTAATATAAATTATACGCTACTGTCTTGCATAATATGAAGT
Source organism: Maratus speculifer (assembly GCA_964019185.1). NCBI lineage: Eukaryota > Metazoa > Arthropoda > Arachnida > Araneae > Salticidae > Maratus > Maratus speculifer. The sequence continues at coordinate 188,915,583 of OZ025301.1, forward strand.
ACATAGCATTTACAGGGCCACACAAAATATTTCGAATAGTATATTCTTTCCGAAGTACCGTATATGTGTCCGATGATGGCTGATGGAGGGATGAAATGCATTTTAATTATGATATTCGCGTTTATATTTCGCTAAATATATGCACATTATATGGTGTGTATAAATGTTATAGTTGATATACAGGGCTGCCCAAAAGAGCTCACCAACGTTACTGAATATGAGCGTAAATTATTTAAACGTGGTTCTTAAATAAGCTATGCATTTTTAACGCTGAGCTGCACTCAATTTACTGAGAAACGTTTGCAGAATATAGATAAAGGGATATACAAGGCCACGCAAAGAATTCGGTACATGGACGCCTATAAATAATGATTTATGAGAATGTGATTTCAGTTGTTTTAAAAGTGTTTTAGTTTACAATAAATTTTAGCCTAATGCTGACGTGTAATAAAGGTACAATGTAAACTACAGGGCTGACCAAAAGTATTCAAGTATGTTTGCATCTAATAGTATGAATTGCTAAAAAAGAAATTTCAAGCTCCTGGGTATTTTCTTGCTAAATTAATTTTCCCATTATATGAACTGACATATGAAATACAGGGCTGTTCTAATGTACTGGAATACATATTTGGGTATATTTAGCTATACACTATTATTTCCCTAAATAACAAAGTTTTGTTAAAGATTTCATTAAGTGTTGGAAAGTGCTTCATAATCTATGCTTAACGCATGATTTTTCTTACTTGTTTAAAAGATATATTTGTTTCAAAAATCTATGTGATATTTAAATGCTTCAAGGGACATTAAACTAGAGATAAAAATAGCAGATTTTTGATTTCAAAGTTAGTCTTGATAATAATTAACTATAAAAATTTATTTTTACAATTATCTTATTATATCTTGTTATTTTCATGAAATTTGACTAATTTTCTATCAATTGGAAAAAAAAAATACTAATTTAGTTCAAATTTAAAAAATGATGTCCATGTCACATTTTCATGGAATTCACCATTATACAAATTGACACTATTTTGGAATTTCTCGTGAAATCTAAACCTGTCATAGTTTCCACCTTAAAATTTACGTGCTCACATTTAACTTTTTATCATTATTATTATTATTATTATTATTATTATTATTATTATTATTATTATTATTATTATTATTATTATTATTATTATTATTATTATTATTATTATTAGAGCTTTGAGGAGTAGGTGCTGCAGCAAAGAACCAGCATAACCTCAAATCATCATATACTTTTTATCAATTTTAGGAGAAAATGGCGTTTCTGTTGCCACAATTAGAAAATTCGTAATAAAAACTATGAAAAAATAATAGGGTAGATGTGCCAGTAATGGGCCACCTTCCAGTAATGGGCCACCTCGCACTTTTTGGTTTATAAAAAAATAATAAATAATAGTTAAGCTTTTATTATTTTTTTCTGAACTCTACCTTGCAAGCTTTATAAGCTGGATTAATTTTTTACACTTTTCGTCAAAACAATTAGGAAGCAGAAAATAAAGTTTCACAGTTTTTCTGTTTTTCACTGAAAATCTTAATGAACATGCTAAGAGCAGACTTTACTTACTTAGTTTATATCTTTTTTATTTTTCCGTAAAAATTGAATGTTTTTGTTTGGTTAGCAATATAAAACATTGAATTTAATATACCAATGGCCATTTACAAAATTTTATTTATTTTTAAGATTTTAGGAGGGGTGGTCCATTACTGGATTGCTTATTTCGTGATTTGCCAGTAATGGGCCACCCAAGTGACCAACACTAAAAGTGTAATTTCAGTAGTGATAAAATATTTTGATTTAACTGAAAACTAAATAAACAAATTTAATACTTAAATTTTACTTACTAGAATTTAAAAAAGACAATTTCTTTATAAATACAGTCAAGTCTCTCTATAACTAAACTCCATACATCGAATTTCTCTATATAACGAGTTTTTAGTAGGAATGTTCCCCTTTTCCCATGATTACATTAAAAACAGTCTCTATATAGCGAAATATCTATCTCCATATAACGAATATTTTCATAAAATGTTCTTTATTCAGTTGTAAAAAAATACTTCGAAATCACATGAAATCAAATTTCCATCTCTTATTCCTAATTTGTCGTTCAGTGCTGAGTTTTTTTTATATTACTCCTCTGCTTGAATTTTCTTGTTCCTTAAGTCCAACAAATTCATCAACCCCCTCCTTTCACACACCTTTCAACATCCTTCTCAAAACAGTGTTAATTGAATAGTTATACATATAAGAACGGGATCAATGGGGGTAATTGAAGAAAAAACAATTTACAATTGCTTCAAAAAGGCCGAATTTTGTATACAAGAGGATAATGTGGATTCTGAGGAAGAAAAAGATGCGACGTACGCAGACATAAAAAGAACAAGTTGGAAATTGCACGTGAACGTAGCAAATGAGGTGCGTTCGTACGATAACGAAGTTTTAAAAATATTCAGACCTTGCTTTTATAGTAAATAGTACTTCGGATACAGTATATTGGTTGAAATTCTGTAAATATACAGGAATAGTAATTCTTATTACACCTCAGCAACGTATATCTTATTCATAAAATGTGAAATAGTTGAATATAATTAAAACACGTACCAAACCATGTTTCCCCGTATAGCATTATATAGTGGAATACTTTTGTGTAGCCCTGTAATTTAATAATAAAAATTCTTTGTGTCACAGATTGTACAGAATGCATATTTTAGTATATATTTCATAGATTCATGCCAATTCTATTATGTTCGAATGAGTGTAACATCATTAAAATGCATTTGAAACTTCTTCCCCATTGACCGTAATGTAACGGAATCCTTTTGATTGTCCCTGTAATTGATCTATGCATCCGATTTTCATAACATTTGAAATGACTCGACAAAATTACGCAATAATTATATGTTTTAAATTTCAAACGATTCGGTTCGATAGTTTTTGCATTGTTATATGCGGACAGACAGATAGACTTTTTTCCCTATTGACCGTAATGTAACGGAATCCTTTTGAATGTTCCTGTAATTGATCTATCCATCCGATTTTTATAAAATTTGAAATGACTCGACAAAATTATGTAATAATTATGTATTTTAAATTTCAAACGATTCGGTTGGATAGTTTTCCGTTGTTATATGCGGACAGACAGACGGACAGACAAACGGACAGATAGACAGACTGCCAGACAAACGGACAGACAGACGGACTGAACGACAATTATAGGTGCTACCTATTTACATAATTACGAACGTACCTAAAAATAATTATCTGTTATTTTTTGTAGGGTGGCCCATTACTGGAACATAGGCGGTCCATTACTGGAACATAGGTGGCCCATTACTGGGCATTTGGGTGTTTAGACATATTTCTATTATTTAAAATGAAATTTTTATTTCTATTGGGAAATGTAACTGTGGGATTAGTTAAATATTGTTGAAAGATTAATCTAATATGAAAAAAATTGGAATACAATAATTATAACTATTAATAAAAAATTATTTTTTAGAGAAATTCCTTAAGGTGGCCCATTACTGGCACATCTACCCTATGTCAAGAATAAATTGAGATACAGCTTTCAAAAAAATTGCATTTAGAAGTACATATTTTTCTGTATATGAAGGTGTAAAAATTGAAAATGTGCAATGTTAAGAAGTATAAATTTTGCAGTACCGAAAATTGTAAAACTGAATTGCATAGGAATGTGTTGCCATTCACAAAATGATGTACGCGTTACGCACAGATACGTTTGGCCTTTATAATATAGACAATGTAATTTTGAATAAGTGCTAAAAAGAGACGACTGTGACGTCACATGTGGAAAATAAAATAAATATGCTCCGATGTTGCAATGAAATGAGATTGAATTATGATATCAAAAGTTATTATTTAAAGAAAATTAAGTTCTTCGTCTGAGCGTGGTTAATATAAATATTTAATTTTAAAATGAAATAAGTTTTTTATTATTATTATTATTTTAAAGGTTAAATATTAAATGACTAGAAAATGTTAATAATTTATAACGCAAATTTATCCATATCGTAAATGATTTAATGATCAATGAAAAATGCTTTTTATCATTCTTAGAAAGTAAAAAAAAAAAGCTCAACTAATAAAAAAAAAAAATATTTTTGTGTGTTAATTCTTAAAATTATTCAATTCTGGAAATATAAATAAAAATCACTTTAAAAATGCACTTTTGGACTTAAAATCCAAAGATTTAATGTAATTGTGAGAAAATACATTTCCTCAGTCAATATTTCAGTTTCGCATAATGTGCTCGAAGTGTACTGGAAAGAGGTTTGTAAATGGATATTAATTCCACATTTTTTAGCTCTTAAAAAGTAAAAATATGTTCTCACTTTTAAAAATATTTTTTATAATAAATTTCTATAAAGTTTTATGGTATGCAAAGCATATATGTACAAATTATACATAAATGCTACCTACTACACGCACAAACCAAGTGCATGTCTAACAAAACGCAGTTTTGTAATAGATTTTTCCTAACACTGTTTTTTTTTTTTTTCGTTTTACGGAAACTACCCCCTTTTTGACACTTTCTAACATGGTCTAAAAGTGTTTACGACTTCAACCTGTCTGTATACCGGATGCCGAGTGCCTGGGGTCTGCCGTCTGTTTGTCCGTGTTTTAACTTTAGTAAATATAGTGGGATTCATACGAAAATAAAAAATGTTATTGAGATTTGCCATAGTATGTGAGGCATTGAAAATGAACCAGGTAGCAATTATAGCTGAATCACAGGAGCACTCAAAAGGAGACTTTACATTATGGTCTAAGGCGAAAAAAACATTTGTGGTGTATTTTGATAATGTTACATAATTTTAAATGTAATGAAATTTACATACATTTTTAAGGTTCACAAGAACATGGTTACTATCAAGTATGTTAAGTGTAGTACTTATTAGTGTGCGTACAGGAAACTCAAAAGCATTTCAATATATCATAGTCTGTGAAGAAAAGCCATTTGCAGCATATTTTAATAATGTTATTTTATTAAGGTTATTTTAATAATATTGAAATTGATATGAGTTTCTGAAGTGCACTAAATGCACTAAAACAGAATTTCCGTAGAAAATATGATGCAAAGATTTAACATTCATTTACAAGATCACAGAAAAATGTTCGGTAATATAATAGGCTACGGGGAAAAATATTCCCAGCGTATTTTAATTGCGTTGCACTCTTTCAAACATGATGAAATTAATATACTGAGATAATCAATACAATGATAAATGCTGAAATTTACTACAATATGCTTACAGTTAAGTATGATTCGCATTACATTTGTTGTTCATATACAGAGACGTATAAAAAATTTTGGACCTGTATCCAGATCTCAGATATTGTATTCAAAGTATGATCTATTAGAAAAGATTGCTGAAGAGCTTTTTCAATTATCGTATGTATTTTAGGAAAACTAATGCATCCTGAACTTCAGCTACATTTGGTATAATAAGAGATGTTTGTAGAATTTAAATAAATCATGTATCGGACTATACAATAAAATGGATATATAGTCACCTGTGCAATAGCGATTCCCGGAAATATGAATTCAACAATTTTAATCGGTTTTTTTGCTTGAGTAATTTAAGCTAAATATGCGGTCGTATAAATATCTGCACGTAATATACAGGATTGTACAAAAGAATTCAAGTACGTTTCTGTCTATTATTAGAAATTGCTAAAGGTGAATTTTAATCTTCGTTATACTTTTTCTAACTAAGCAAAATTTTAACATTGTATTTAGAATATTTACAGACACATAGATCATGTACACAGCTGCAGAAAAGAATGGGCCGGCGAAGTTATGTATTATGGAAATGTTGGATATTTTTTTTATTACCTAGGTTTAACACATGATTTTTCTTTCTTTGATATGGAATTCTGAAATACACAACAACATGATTTCTGTACAATTGGGGTGCGTTACAGTTGTTCTACAGTATAAATGGTTGCAATTTTATTTTCGCGATTGTTCATATTATCTAACATATTTTCCATTTATTTCACTGAGTTCTTTAAGTCCCCTATAAAAAAACTGCTGTGTTATATATATTTTAAATTATTGCTAATGAAACGTTTTGTTTAATTAAAGCGTTTATCTTTTTTTAATGCTACGTGAACGACGTCACGGGTAACAGCTAGTATATTATAAATGTGAAAGTGTGTCCGAAAAATTGGAATGAACTTGGCTTGAAAACGGATGGATTAATGCCTTTGAATCTTTGCATATAGATAGATTATAGGAGTGGAATGAACATTGGCTAATTTTTATTTATTTTATTCAAATATTTTCCTTAATAATTCAAAATTTAATTATTTTTCATACAAAATCAATAGGCATTTTTCAGATAAAATTTAACCATTTTCCTTTCCTGTTGCCAAGAAAATAAAAAAATTGGAATAATAATTTTTCAGCGGCAATGAATTTTTAATAAAAAACTTCCACGCGGAAAACTACAATAAAATAATTTAAAAGAAACTAAATATGACGTCATGTTTGAAATAAAAATAAAAGATGTATTTTTTATAATATATTTAACAAGGATAATTGTTTAGTTAATGGGAATTTTTGTGTAAAATATGGCGACATAAATTAAAAGCAAAAAGAATTATATTTTTAATAAAATGGTTTACTTATGAAAATGTGACGTCATAGTTGAAATAAAACAGGTACTTTATAGCAGTCGTTAAAAATACAAGGGGTATGAATATCAGTAGCTAATGGAGCGAAATAAATAATGACGTCATATTTAAAATGAATCAGAAATATTTTTTACTTAGATTAATTAATAAGTTATAAGTTACATACAAATGAATATTTTTATTCAAAACTCATAATTAACAATGGAAGAATTTTTTTGTGGGGAAAAGGAGGAAAATAAAACTACTGATTACTATATTTTTGGCTCGATTTTTTAACACTTTGGAACAAAGTTGAAAAATTATTATGCTTTCGGTTTGTCTGTCTGGTCGCTTTCTAACTTTAGTAAATATACTCCGATTTCCATGAAAATTTTGGACGATCTCAACGTTTACCTAGCACGAATACCTATTGAAAATAAAGTTTCTACCTTGATTAGTTTATTTACAGGGATTGTCAAAAAATTTCCTTACATTACGGCATTATGGGGAAAATCGTTTTAATTAAAATTAACGATGTTACACCCTCTAAAACATATTCAAATTTATATGCATTTACAAAGTGCACTAAAATATGCATTTTGTAAAGTATGTAGTGAAACGGACACTTATTATTCATTTACAGGGTTACACAGAAGAATTCCATTGCATAAGTATAAAGGAATCAACAGTTTCCGACACATTTTAATTATGGTAAACGATTTCATGTATAATCAAATTGATATACGTTGCTGAGGCTTAATGTGAGTTATTTCATACATAATACGAAGTGCACAGCATTTACATGGACACACAAAAGATTTCAAATAGTATATATTCTATTCGAAGTACTGTATATGATGGATGATGACTGTTGCATGGATGAAATGCATTTTGAATTATGATATGTGCTTTTAAGTTTCGCTAAATGTATGCATATTAAATGGAGAGTATAAATGGTAATAGAATAAATGGTTAAATTCAGACATACAGGGTTACACAAAAGATCTCGGAAAGGTTACTGAATATGAGCGTAATTTACTTAAAGGTGTTTTTTAAATAAAATATGCATTTTTATTTTGAACTGCATTTAGTAAACTAAGAAATGTTTGTAGTACATATATAAAATGATATACAGAGTTCCGCAAAGAACTGGATACAAGGCTGTCTTCGGATGATAATTTCTGAAAATGTAATTTAGGTCGTAATAAGAAATATTTTTGTTTGAACTAACTTTTAGAAAGATACTTTCGTGTATTAAAGGCACTTGGGAAACTACAGGGCTGAAAAAAAGAATTCAAGAATGTTTCTATCTATTAGTATTAATCGCTGAAAGGAAAATTTTAATCCTCAAACAAATTAACAAATAGGGATTATCAGAAGTTTTTTTACCATAAAATCGTGATAAAAAGTTAATTAAACATGCTTTCCATCATCGAAATTTTTTGCTTGATTGATCAATTATTTCTTCTTTAAATGTTATGTGAACGAAGTCACGGGTAACTGCTAGTGTTATTTTTAAACCTTTCCTATAAATAGATTTGGAAAACGCTTCGCCATTTTTTTTTTTTTTTTAATTTTGAGAAAAATAATTTACATATGATTGCAGTATATTTGTGTAGATTTCAAATTAAACAAAAAAAAGAGCAAAGTATTTAACTTTTTATAACAATAATAAAGAAAATATTATGAAAAATGCATTTTTTACCTTTATTATATATGTATTCAGAATATTCTGGAATAACTCACCTAAAATAAATAAATAAAATAAGAAATCACATTTTTTTAACAAAAATTCACATTCTATCATCAGATTATACATAATTATTGTTATGCACAATATAATATTCAAGCCTTCAAACCAAAAAATTTTAACATGTTGAGTGCCGCGCCAGTCACATTGACCGACACTGAGATTTCCGTTTTAGACCACATGAGTCACCAGTGACAGACAATTTAAATACGGTATAAAACTAAAAATATATCTATTGTTTTAAACAATTACTGAAAACTTTTTTAATAATTTACTCAACTTTTGTTTATTTCAAAATTATACTTTTTTCGTACTTATTTAATACAAAATATATATTTTTTTTTTTTTTTTTTTTTTTTTTTTTTTTTAGTTTTATTTGATATTTTACATTGTCTGCCACCGATGACCGACGCGGCCTAAATCAAAAATCGCGGCCTAACGTTCAGTGTCAGACACCATGGCACTCAATGTGCTAATATACATCCGTAACCCCCCCCCCCCCCAAAAAAAAGAGAATAAAACATTAAGGCTGCGGGCAAACAGCACTACTTTCACTTACACTAAAAGAGCAATAAATCTATTTTTGTTTCCAAACGGAACAAAATCTTGCTAGTTTTGGAAGCTCTTTAAATGATTTTTGAGGTAGGAAGCCTATTGAATTGACAAAGGAAGGGAAAGTTTATCTCCCCCATCTTCAGTCGTAAAGCTGTCAACTGATTTCGCGTTCGATTTCTCTCTTGAAGTTCAAATTCAGTGCACTGAAAAAGCAATTTATACATCAAAGCGCCGACACGAAAGATCAGAGAGAGCGACGCCTGACCACAAGAAGTTAGTGCTATGTGCCCGGTCCTTAAGCCAGTGTTTGGCGATTGTAGTTATTGCCGCCCTGTGTTTATCATATTTCCCATTTCTTGGAGTGTGTTATCTAAAGGAAAAGAACTTGGACATGTAATAGAATTCTTTGATTAGTTGTCTGGTGATTGTGAACTATATTGGCTTCCATTATCATCCTTTATGATAAAATTACTATTTTTAAGAAAATCTTTTACTTTTCATTTATCTATTAAAACTGTCCCTAAACACGAAATTGTATGGCAGTTAATGAAGAATGAATAAAGTGGAGATATTTTTCTGTGCTAATGATTATTAATAAATGCATTTGGTTAGCTAGAAAGTTCCGTCTTAAAATGTTATTTCACGCCTACTTTTTTAAAATGGCAAGCTTCCCAAAATTTCCATGTTTTACATTGAGGTGGAAATAATCAGACTATCCAATAATTCCACTATTTCAAAAAAGTGGAATCAATGAAGTTATCTAAATTTTAAAAAGGTTGGTGCAAAATAACATTATATGACAGAATTTTTCGGTTGACCTAATAGATATTTATTTAAACTAATGTATATACAGGACTTTTTGTAGAGTTTAAATTGCAGTTTAGAGCAAATTTAGATGTAATTCAAAATGAGAGTTCAAATTACCGCAGGAAAAATTATGGAACTTTGTTTTTTGAATAAATAAAAAATACGAATTTGTCTAATATATGGGTTATGTGTCTTTAGTAAGAGCGGTGTGAGTGTAAGATCTGTAACCATATCCGAAATTAAAAACAATAGCTACAGTGGAAATAAGTTAATTAGGCCCATTAAATTATATAATGCAATATTTCTTAATAAAACTCACAAATAAAAGATTCAAAAAGTTGGTATAATACTTTAGTAGATAGCTTAATATTTAATACTTTGGTATTTAATAGTTTGATAGTTAATACTTTGGTAGACAGCTCTTTCATCTTTTCATTAAGCAGCCTTAAAAGTTTAAAAAATTCTTTTTTATAAGACTATAATACTCTCATAGTTTTTGCTATTTTTTTTTCTTAAAAGCATAAGATTAAGTTTTTTACGAAAGTAATATATAGACCGGGAGGCAGCAGCAGCAATAATCGCCTCATTGAGTTTACGGATGAAAATCTGGGATTAGTTAAATCTCATATTAAAACGCAATCGCTCTAAAAAGTCTTGATAGAAAACAACTAAAAGCGGTTGACTCATAGGTTTACCAGTATGTATTTTATCTCTCAATCCAACATTTTTTTTTATACTTTTGAGTGCAAGGAAAGCACAATGGTAAACCTATGAGTCAACCGTTTAAATCGGGTTTTTATTTGTTTTCCAGCAACTTACGACTTGGCAAACCGATTGCGTTTTAACATGCAAATCGAGATTTAACTAATCATAGATTTTTTTTTCCATTAACTCGATGAGATGATTATCTCTGCTGCTACCTCCCGGTCTAATAGAAAGTAGTGCGTAACATGAGCTCCATTTTTTTAAAAAATAAATATATCTTCAGAAAAACCTGGAATGACTTACTGCAAAAATTAAGAAATCGCACTTTTCCAGCAATAAATCAAAATCTTATCCTCTTCAATCAATTTGCTTATCTTCTTCAGACCTAAGGCACACAAATGTATACCTCCATTATTTTCCTCATAAAAATTAAACTGTTCAATTTTTTTGCATTTTTACTTTACTTCTATACAGTTGAGTAATTTTTTTAAACAAAACCAATAAATGTCAGCACTGATGAATATTTCCTTCATAAAATAAATATTATTTTCATCCGAATTTCGAAAATACCTTCAAGACACTCTGGCCAAGAACGTAAGACATATTCATGATTATTTAACTTAAATGCTTCACAATAAAAAAATTTGGGGACTTGCTGATCATTTATTTGTTTAATGACCTTAATTTTGTTATTTGCAAATTTATATTACTGATAGTTAAACTGATGTTTTAAGGGGGTTAGTACTTTTAAATCCACATTTATAAACCTAAATTACCTGTCCTCTAAAGTACTGATTTCATAAAAATGACTCTTTCTGTCATGTATGTTGTCATTTCGATTATGCAAAAGCAATATATATATTTGTAGAGTTATTTTATACTCACGTCTGAAGAGGTTATACATAATTATTACTGTGCATAACATGTCATTCACACATTGTAACAAAAATCTTTTAATACATATCCGCATTAAAAAAAGTAAGTTAAATCAGTATTTGATTAATGCAGTTATAGCCACTTTATTATATTTCTCATTCCTTTTGTGGGCATTACTTAAAGATTAAGAACTCCTACATGCAGTAAATATCCTTTCATAGCCGCCTGGTGATTGCGAACTACACAGGCTGATATTTATCATCATTTATGATAAAATTATTACTTTGAAAGCCTTGTTTTACTTTCCACATGTCGGACGATAATGCTTGAAATGAATAATACATTTGAAAAATGCCTATAAACACGAAAGCGTATGACAGTTAATAAAAATAAAAATAAACTTTGAGATACATTATTCTTTATGTTCTTCTATGAAATAGTGATGAATAATGAATATTAACATTTATATGGGAAATATTAAGAAATAATTAAAGGATTTTTGTAGAGTTTTAACACTAGAAGAATCAAAAACAGTCAGTTTGACTGCTATCACAAATGCGTAATTCGATTTGATTCAAAAATGTCTTTAAAAAAGTGTTAAATATGTGTATAATGCCAATATTTTGCTTAAAAGATGGTTTAAAATATTTTAAAAGAGACTTCTGATGTACATTTTTTCATAAAACTTGAGTGAAATATTAGGCCTTTTAGTGTTAACCTTCCTACTCTGAATGAGTCTAATCGACCCAGTCCTATAATGCGTTTCATTCGATTCAAACTAGAAAATTTTTCATAAAGTAATTTAAATAAATAACACAAAGATTTAAGTTAAATAAATATATTAAATGGATTTAAATAAAAATTATAGTGTGAAATATTTTAATCAAGTTTGAGTAAAATTTCAACAGGGTAGGAAGGTTAATAATACATTAGAATATTTGTACAGTCATTCAAGGTGACTTTGCGCCAAATAAGGATAACTTTGCTCGTCTTTTATGAAATTTTGATCCATGCCGGCATGGTGGTATCTCGTTGAATTATTTCCAGTTAGCTGCCAAACTCACATTGTTCTGATATCTATAATTTTGAGATAAAAACTTTGCGTTAACTGAAGTTATGTAGCAGATTTAATTTTTTTGTTGTTGTTGTTTTGGCTCGAAGTTAACCTGATAGGTCAAATTTACCCTAATTCTCTGATCCTAATAGAAAGAAGCAAATTTCACTGAAAATTATTCAACTTGGAACAAGTTTATTATGAAGAATTCGCAAATATTGCCTATTTTTTCGCTATCATGACTTCTGAATGATTGCAGTGATATGAATGAATCTGCAGTTTACATACAAATCTAATATGGAAAATCGTTATTCAATATTTTACATCTAAGAAAAAAATTAAAACTAAAAAGCGCTATCAATATAAGCAGATATCTTAATCATATTTTCTTAGTATTGGAAAAGCTTTTAGAATTTATGCTTGATGCATGATTTTTGTTCTTGTCTGACTTACACGTTCAGTTTTTCTTTTTGATTAGTTTTTATTATCGTATTTCCATTTAAGATACAGCTATTTAAAATAAAATATTTCCTAAAGACTAAAACAGGGTTCATACAGATACCGTTAGTTTCCCAGTTTTCCTAGGTCAAATACCAGTATTTTTTTTACTAAAAAATGAACCTCTTTCAAACGCGTGAAATTTCGCTTTATTTAAAGACAAATTTTTTATAAGAAAATACTTGTACCGAAGAATTTCTTGGCTTTATATAATTAAAGGACCCGTACAAACCTTGTCAAGAGAGTGCCGCTAATCACAAATTTAAAATTGAAAAAAAAAATATTTTTTTTATCATCATTGTCATTGTCTCAGAAATTTTAAATAATATTCCGACCTTCAAGTAGGTATGTTTATTGTTACAGGAAATCGTCAAACTTTACTGTCGCTAATGGGTAAACTAATTGTTGAAGTTACAATGATTAACTGTTGCCATATGATCCAATTTCGGAACACGAACATAGAGGAAGGGAATTAAGATTACAAATGGTATGTGGTTTTGAAATACATAATTGCTTAGTAAACATGGCTGAAACATTTCAAATATGAACTGATGCGTTATCAACAGGAACGTAATTTTATGAATAGGAATTCAGTCATAAAATGAAATTAAGTGTAGATTATATTAAATATTCCGTTGGAATGATAATTTACAAAATAATTCTTTGTTAAATTATCTGTTGTAAAACACACCTGTTTTGGTCAAACATAGTTTGTAAGATAAACTGTTAATTCAAAAGTTATGTCTAAATATGATTTATTGTTGAACTAATTGCATTCATTTCAATTTAACAGAACTAACTATTTAGTAATCAACTACATTTAAATGGAATTTTCTTTTTAAATTAATCTTTTACGATTCTATATCTTTTTTAATTTTATTTCTTCGATTATTAGGAAAGAGTTATGACCAATTTAATAAATATAAAGAAGTGAGTCAGACACCGAAAGTGGAAGTAGGAAGGTCACGAGAAATATAAAACATATTTCTATGCATGAATATCTTAAATAATATGTGTATTTATTCATAATTGTACATTAAATCATTTACTAGTAGTATGTAGTATAAATAAAATTGAAATATCTTTAGTTGCATTGATCGTATCGTACGCTGTCTGGCGCAAACATAAAAATTTGTAAGAAAATGGTAAACTTTTATGTACATATTGCTAGGATATCTTATTTTTACATCATTCTGTATTAAAAATATCTTAAAAATATGTATTTATTCAGAATTGTATATTAACCCGTCAATTGTCGCGTGTCGGTCTTTTCGCCGTCCGTATAACTTATCTTCTCCTAACTTATACCACATTATAAATACAAAGGAGATCTACCATGTAGCTGACTTTAAAGCTTTCTCAACCACCTTCGTGAAGTAATAGGACATCTCTGTTTTTCTTTCAGTTACATTTTTAGAAACAAAGTAGAAATTGGCGAAAAAGTCTACTTAAAAGTCACTAATGTGAGTTCATTTTTACTTTTTCCAATTACTCCAGATCTCATGAATAAAATGCATAATTTAAGAAAAGTGCAAATTTATATGTTCGTTGTAATATTATTTTCGTATATTAGATGAAAAATATTTCTTATTTTACATATTTGGTATGCGGGGGCAGCGGCGAAAAGACCGAGCTCGACTAATGACGTTGTGAAAAAAGTCGCGACTACTCACGGGTTAAAATAGATGTACTAGTAGTATAGACATCGTTGAAAATCTTGTCCTAGTTTGAACCAAATTTTAATGCTCAATAGCTGCCACTGTAAGATGGTGAAATCTTGAGCCATCATTTGGAGCTCCTGTTCCAATATTTGGAACAAGGTTGAAATAAAAAGCTCCAAATGTTGGTTCAAGATTCCATCATCTTATGATGACAGATATTGAACACCAAAATTTGGTTCAAACTAGAGCAAAATTTTTTACAGTGTAGTACAAATAAAATTGAAATGTCTTTAGTTGCAGTGATCGTGTGCTGTCTGGCGCAAACTTGGAAATTTGCTAAGAAAATGGTAAAATTTTATGAACATATTGATAGAATATTTTATTTTTTCATCATTCTATATTAAAAATTTCTTGAAAATATGTGTATTATCATAATTGCACATTTACAAAAAGGGCTACAGATGTAAGGATACACCTCAATCATACTTAGTTAATCTGCTCAGGACTATGCGTACATAGTGTAGCTTGAAAACATACATCTAAAATTTCTTTTTACAACATAATATTTGGTGTAGATAGTTAAAGATAATCGTGATTATTTAAGTAACTGTAATTTTTTTAAATCAAGTGGTGTAAAATGAATAAAATTTGTGTACACTGTAAAAAAAAATCTGTGAAGGTACTAAACATTTTCTTGGAAACTGGGATTCCAAGAACTTTTCATGTAACGATAACAGGAAAAATTCATGTAATCGATTCTGAAACTTGAATTTTTGCTGTTAACGTTACAGGAAAAGTTCTTGGAATCCCAGTTTCCTAGAAAAGGTTTAGTACCTTTGCAGATTTTTTTTACAGTGTAAGAGAGGTCGGATACGAAAGGATTAATGTAAGAAAATGTATTATAATCTATGCCTGATGTATTGTTTTTGATTAATTTTGGCGTTTTGTATTTTTTGTATGTTTTATATTCACATTACTAATTAAGAATATTATTATATAAAAAATATTTTTTGCAAAAACTTAAAAGCGTGCCTACTAAAACAAAAACTTCATTTTATTTTAAACTGGAAGAAAAAAAAGATTTCAATGTGAAAAGTATTTGCCATTGAAATTTTGAGCAATATGCTGTGTATAAAGTAATTATGTTTATTGCTATAGAAAATAGTCGAACTTTACAATAACTAACAGATAAAGTAAATGTTGGAGATATTTTTTGTTATACGATTTAATTTCAGAACAACGGACAAAGAGAAGGAAACTTAAGATTACAAATAGTATGTAGTTTTGAAATACATAATTGCTTCGAAAATATGATTGAATCATTTCAAATGTAAAGTGATGCGTTATCTATAGGAACGTAATTTTATGAATAGGAATACAGTTATAGGATATAATTAAGTATGAATTGTATTAAATGTCTCGCTGGAATGATAATTTCCAAAAAAAAAAAAAATCCTTTGTTAAATTATCTGTTATAAAACACACCTCTTTGATGACAGTTAGTTTATAAATTACACTGTTATTTCCAAAATTTTGTATGAATTAATAGATTTTCTGTTAGGCTAATTGTATTTATTTCAATTTAATAGAATTGTGTTTCTATAAAATATATTTTGAAATATTTCAATTATTTTCTTTTTTTCTGTTTCTTTTATTTTTTAATTATTTAAAACTTTATTTATTGCAAAAGTAAGTTTCATAATAGTATGCAGCAGAAAGAAAGATAAAATATATTTAGTTAAATTTTATTGTACGCTGTCTTGCGTAAGAATGGAATTTTGCAAAGTTTCTGCCTAAATTAATAAGGCCTGTTTTAGTGATAATTTCTATTTTTTTAAATCATTGTTTTAATTGCAAGAGCCAATCTTTTACGATTCCTATTCTGTTTAAATATTTTTTACGATAATATTCATGGGCAATTTAATAAATAGTAATGAGCGTGAGCGTGGGAAAACTATGAGATATATAAATATGTTTTTATGCATAATGTTTTCACATTTTATAAAAATAAAGGTAGGGGGAACTGGGGTACATTGATACAGCTTTTTTCTAAAAAATTTTTTGGTGTCTATAAAGCAGAAATTTCAAGTTATTTTTCTATGTGATGTCAGCAAATCCTGTGTAGTGCGTTATAAAAATGTACAATCGTTGTTTTATATATTGTTTTTGCATGTAATTAAAAAAAAAATCAAAAAAAGTAATTTGTATCAATGTGCCCCATCCCCGGGGCAGATTGGTACACTTTGATACGTCTGGGAAAAATGGAGACAAAATAACACCAATGCATATTTTTCATAGAAAAATAGTTAGCAAACCATTTTATATTATTTATAAAAATTCAAATCACCCACACTCTATTATAAGCAATATTAATGCAGTCAAAATGAAATGTATAGTGACTTGATGTTCTGACTGTTCCTTGTCCGATTGTTAGCTGTGATAACTTTGTCATATCTGGTACTTCAACCCCAGCATTATCTTCTTTTTTAGGAAAGATGAAAAATTACCAATTTTTTGTTTATAAATTAGTTTATAAACAGAAAATAAAAGATAATTATATTAAAAATTCTGTTTTTAATATAATTATCTTGTGTTGTTCTGCAGCTTGTTTCTCTTACGTAACACTTTCCATGCAGAAAATACTTTTTTCTCTGGAGAATTGATATAAATTTGAGATTTTCCAGGCTGCCGTCCTTTTCTTTAATTAGTTCTACTAGCACTATATGTTGGGTAAGTTCGTACATCTTCTCTTTGCAAAAATACTATAAAAAGTTCTAATACAAAGAAATTAAAGCTATTTCACTTCAATAAAAACTAATATTAGTAATTTTTAGCGAAAAAGGGTTGGATTAAGAAGTGCATTGTAAAAAAAAAGTAATAAAAGGTAATGAAAAAATGAACTAGAAAGGGATTTAAGTTATATCAATGTGCCCCGACAAAGACTGTAACAATGTACCCCATACAGCCATTTTGAATAAAATGAGTTTCAAATCCAAAACTTCATAATTTATCTGACGAAAAAGAATGAGAAACTGATAAAGAGTAATAAGAATAATAAGTGTTAAAAAAGTCTACATCGGCATGACTACGCGGCAACTTTTAATTAGAATTAAAGAGCATCGCAGAGATATTAAACAATATAAACAGAATACTGCTCCTTCACGCTTCTACTTGGCGAACAAGGGTTTCCGTATTAACTTTGATGAGGCCAAAATCATAGTTCCGTGCAATAACCCAGTTTAAGGTAAAATAAGAGAATTTATCGAAATCATTGCACGAGAAAATAAACCATGTAATGATAATTTATCCTACAATATATCAAAAATATGGCATAACATCATAAAATCTTAAAAGTTTTATTTCGTTGCAATATTTTAATTTTTACTCATGTGTAAGTGGCAACATTTTTAAACTTTTAATTCATTTAGATTTTAATTTATTAGAAATATTACCTCTCGATCAAGATTCAAACTTAGTCCTTCCGTTATCATATTTTCCTGAAGACGCCCGCAGAAGACGGCGCGAAACGTTGATAGTTTTATTTTATTTTAATTGTACAATTGTATATTAAAATTCTTGTTTTGTGCACCACTGAGCAATGTGTTGTATTTTAATAAATACATTCTTATTAGTTAAATTTTATGGTGCAACTGTCTTGTATATATTTATGATAAAGAGTAGTTTTACTTGCCTGAGAGAGTATTCTTTTCGGTTGAAAACACTAGAACAGTTGTATAATACCATTTCAATTGTACAACTCAAGTTTACTTTTGATCTACAAAAACAATAAATCAGCCATCCCGTTTCATCAAACAACTGAATCATTCCAAGACTTTCAAATGTAGTTGAGTGCACTAGCATCGCCTTTTGGAGCTGTTGTGAAACTTCCTGTAATGACTATGTGAGCAATAGCGGGGATGTATCAATGTGCTCCATGTATCAATGTGCCCCAGTTCCCCCTAATTATAAATTTCAATTGACGCTTCTGCACAAAAAAGGAGAAGTTAAACACAAAAAAATAAGAAATCCTTAAATGCGATTTATGGTAAATCAGTTTTTGTTGCTGTTGTTACTTTCATGTTCTATGAACTTCATAACATAAAATGTTTTAAGGGGGCCCGGGACTTAAAAATCTTCAAATTTTCTAAGAAAAACTTTATTGTATTAAAATTTCTCTATTTTTTTTTATTCTTACAATGATGTTTAAATCCCGTTTCTATATTAATTAGAAAATAAAATGTTATTTTTTACGTTTTGGTTTGTTACCAAAATCTAGCTTTCAAGCAATGATTGTAATGGAAATGACTTCCTGTGTGAATGCGTTTTTCTTCATGATTGATTTTTTCACAATTTCTCAGATTTAAATTGTTATAACTGAAGAACCGTTAAAGGTGAATGCTTCAAACTCGGTACATGTATTTTTCGATTGTTTTGCCTTAATGTTGATTCAGCAAATTTGAAAAAAATATTTATTTTTGAAAGTATAATTTTTTTAAATTAAGTTAAATAATTTTTTTTCAAAGTTTTAATTTAAATACTTGTTTTTTAATTAATATTTTTTAAAATGTTGAATTAAAATTAAAATTTAAATATCTCTGTTTATTTAAATGTAAAAAAAAAATTGAAATTCTACAAATATAATTTTTAATTATAACGATTTTAAATATTTTATAACGATTATCCCACTTTTAATTGATTTTAAATTTAAAATTTAAAAAAATTAGAAGGTTTATCATGTGATTTTGTTTACAATGATATAGATAATCATTACAAAAAAAATTGTAACTTTTAACTCAATAAATAAAAATTATTTTAAAATGTGTCCCAGGCCTTTATAAACATATTTAAGTAAAAATTTGTGACAATGCTTTCCAAGACACACATTATGTTTTAAACTAAAACTAAGCTCTATGTGAAAATGTAGTCCCTTTATTGATTCTCGAATATAACATAATGGTAATTTTTAATTAGAAAAATATATTTTCAGATATTTCATTTTTTTTTTTTTTTCAAGATTTTGTAAAATTTTATTCATTGCACAAGTAAGTTTCATAATAGTATGCAGCAGAAAGAAAGTTTTAATAAATTTAGTTAAATTGAGTGTACGCTGTCTGGCGTAAGCATGAAATTTTGCAAAGAAAATAAGAAAAAAAAAACCCAATTTTTTAAAAATCCATGAAAATATCGCTAAGAATTTATTTATTTCATCATTTCGCATTATTGATCAAACGGAATGAAACACTGACGATAAATCGGAATTAAAATAATAAAATTTTATATAAATCATTATAAAAATAAAGCAATTCACATGATGCGTCCCGGTTGCAACAAGTCTAGTGAATCGCTTTATGGATGTCGTAATTTATATGAAGCTTTATTTTTTTTTTAATTATGTAATGCAATATAATAACAAAAAGTATGTGCATTTCTACAATACTGTACGTACATTTTAAAAAATGCTGCAAACGTCCTTAATCATATCTTGTTAGTGTTGGAGAGTGTTTCATAATCTATACTTAATGCAAGAGTTTTGTTCTTGTTTAATTTTAGTATTTAGTTTGTAAGTGCTTTTTTTTAAACTAGTATATGTAATTGTAATATTTTACCTCTTCTAATAAATGTAATTTTGTATATACTATTAGTAAAAAAAAAAAAAAATAATAATGCATAAGACGTATGTATAAAAATAAGTAAATGTATAATAATATTTTAGAAAATTTTATAAGAGTGCCTCATATCACAAAAGCATTATTTTAAACTACCGTAATTTCAGGCGTATAACCCGCAGACAAAATATATATATATATATATATATATTTTTTTTTTTTGAAACCATAAAATTTATTAGTAAATAGAGATAATTATTTACTGTGATCTAAAAAGTTATATTTTACTTAAAAAATTTTCTAGGTCAAAAAGTGATTGTTTGATTTGCGGATAATACGCAATATATTATGATATTTTTTTTTTTTTTTTTTTTAGGGGTTTTTTTATCAGAAGCTTTTATTTCGAAAATTCCATTCTGCAATCAAATAGGTATGTTTATTGCTACATAAAATTGTCAAATGTTACTCTCACTAATGGGTAAAGTAATTGTTGGAGTTGTATTGATAAAGTGTTGCCATACGATCCAATTTCGGAACAACGAACGAAGAGGAATGAAATTAAGATTACAAATGGTATATGTGGTTTTGAAATGCATAATTGCTTCGTAAACATGGCTGAAACATTCCAAATATGAACTGATGCGTTATCAACAGGAGCGTAATTTTATGAATAGGAATTCAGCTGTAAGATGAAATTAAGTGTGAATATTATTAAATGTCTTGTTGGAATGGTAATTTTCAAAGTGATCCTTTGTTAAATTATCTGTTGTTAAACTCACCTGTTTTGGCCAAAGTGAGTTTGTAAGGTATATTGTTGCTTCAAAAGTTATGTATGGATGAATAGATTTTCTGTTTTACTAATCGCATTTATTTAAATTTAACAAAATTGCATCATTAATGTTTTATCTTACCTACATTAAAATGAGAGTTTTGCAAAAATTTCGAATTTATTTTTATTGTTTTATTTAAAAGAACATTAATTTGTAATTCCAAATTTGTTTTATTTATTTTTTCAAAGATTACAACGAAAAGAGTTTCAGCCAATTTAATAAACATGAATTAATGAATCAAGTTCCGGAAATAAGGCCATATATTATACGGGAATGTTGGTAAATACATTGTCAATAAATGTATTTTCCTTGGTTATGGACTAAGACTAAAGTGTTGAATAATATTCTGACGTCTCATTTAGAGTACTGCTTCTGAAGTTGACACTGAAATCATCTGAATAATTAAATATTGATATATTAATTTTGGACTTATGCTTTTAAGTATGACATTATTTTTACAATAAATGGCGGTATTTTTTAAGCAAATTCAGCGTAGTAGTATTCGTTTATATTCTTTTTACTGTGTACCAAATAAAAAGACCTTGTTTAAAGTTTAAATTTTGAATTGTATTGAGTGCACTTCGAAAGAAAGTCACAAAGTTGTAGCTCTGCCTTGTCCGTTCCGTAATTTCCAGATAAGATTTTCGCTAACATTTAGAGACAATGCAAACTAGTCGTGAATCCCAGTGTAATTATGTAGTTAATTTCGATCTAAATAATGAACATTCAAAGAATAATCAAACCTGTGTGATTCAATTACAACGCATCAAAACTGAAATGAAAACTCCGACTTATAATAAAGCCACCATGATTCTGTACCCTATTTCAACAGGAAACAAAACCATGTGCACGAGACATTTATATTAAGATTATATAGAAATGCATATTTAAAAGAACAAGGTAGAACCCGTTGAATTTCGACGAAAGAAAATATTTATGAAGAAACTGGTTGCAATAAAAAATGCATCTAATATTGGTTTGTCTAACTCTCATATGCATATTATTTTAACCTAAAGTTAACAAAATAATAGTTTTTTGAAACCCAATTGTCCGAATTATTAAACTTAAACTTTAATCGTAATGTAAGCAGTAAAATATAATAAAGATTTGTTATTATGAAAAATTTATTAATTAAGGCTCTTATGCTTGGCATTCCAAAATAAAAAACTGCAAAATTTATTCTACTTTGACTTAATCATAGAACTTTTTCCCCGTGAAGTCTAAATCCGGCATGTGAAAAAGCAAAGATCCAATAATTAATCAGAAAATGACAACATTAAAAATACAGTAATCTGCTTTTTTCGGCTTTTTCCCCTTTGCTTTTAATAGAAATGGAGTTCTGTTGCCAAAATTAGAAAAACTGTATAAAAAACTACAAAAAAATTAATAACTCAAAAATGAACTAAGATACAATTTTCAAACAAATTGCATTTAAAAGCATCCTTTTTTCCCCTATACGATGGTGTAAAAGTTGAAAATGTGGTATGTTTAGAAGGTTAAAAATTTCCAATAGCAAAAATTGCAAACCGAAATTTCATTTCAAATTTCAAGTTGCCATTCACAAAATGACGTATGCGTTACGCACAGATACGTTTGGCCTTTATAATATAGATAACCCACTCCCTCATTCTTTTGGTCAGAAAAATAATGGAATGTTTAAAAAAAGAGGGAGAAAAGTGTCCCGCCGAAATAAAACCACTACAGTTAATAGCCAATATATCCGTCATGCTTATATATGACTTGAAATATATGATGTAGCATACTATTTACTAATCCCTGGAAGACATAATCATCAATGTTATTCCAGACCACAATGATGGCGTGGCCATCCAGGCCTTCACTTCTGCCACAGACTTGAACTTCTTGCCACTGGCATTTATATTACTGTACTGAGCTCTACACATTTTCTTTGGGATTTAGATGAAGGTATAGGGTAGGCCATTCCATGACATGTTCTTAATTATTCAAAAAACATTCCCAGGACAACCATTTGCAAAGGTTATGGGGCCACTTTTCATCACTTTTCATCTGGAAAATCCAATTTAGGCCACCAATTCTCTCTTCACTTGGCAAGAAATGGGTTTCTGATAATTCTTGGAAATTGATAGCCAAGATAAGGTCTGAGGGAAGAGCCAAGTTAAGTTTACCACCCTAGTGAAGTTTTCCATCACTATTAATGAACCTTCATCGTGCTGTCTTTTGGAAAAAATTTCTTCTCGTTTCCTAATATCATGTCTATAAAAACAAAGCAGTCTGAGCCATCCAAACTACTTTTTTTCTTATCTGGGGATAAAACAAAATGCCCTTGGCCCTTGATGGTATGGTGATTCTTGGCCACATTGACTCTGCGTTTCTTGTGGATAGCTTTCAAAATGGGTAGGCTCAGCATGGGTAGTTGGAGTATAATTAGTGGTGTTTGAAAGCTTCGACTATGGTGATAAACTTAATCTCGCTCTTCCCTTAGGCCGCATCTTGGCTACCATTTACTGAAAATCGCGAGAAACCCATTTCTTGCCAACTGAAAAGAGAATTGTTGGCATAAATTATATTTTTCAGCCAGAAAACGCCCCCATAGCCTTTGCAAAGTTCTCCTGGGAAAAGTTTTTGGATAATTAAGGATATGTCATCGAATAGCCGGCCCTGTACCTTCATCTAAATCTTCAAGAACACATATGGGGTATCCTCAGTAGAGCTTTAAGTGCCAGTGGTAGACAGTTCAAGTCTGGGGCATAACAGAAGGCCGCCATTATTGAGGCCTGGAATAATATTGATGCTAATGTCTTTCACGGATTAGTAAATAGTTTGCCACATCATATATTTCTAGTCAGGGAGTGAGTTATTCCTTGTAAATATACATTTTTATATAGTCTTTCTTAATATATTTATTTCGCGCACATGGTTTTGTTTCCTGTTGAATTACGGTACAAAATCATGGTGGCTTTATTTAGGTGGGGCACACTGTGTGAAGGGGGCTTTTTATTGTAACCATATGAATGTTAAGCTTATGTTTTTCCGTCCAGCATTTAATAAATTAAAAAGATGATGTAATAAAATTTCGAAATATCTTTATATATATAAGTACTCTGTATGTGTGTTTGTCACTGAACTTCTCCTAAACGACTGGACCGATTTTAATGAAATTGTGTGTGTGTGTTCTAGTGGATTCGAGAATGGTTTAGATTTACATTTCATCGAAATTGATTCAGTACCTTTTTAGTAATTAGGTAAACTTTAGTAATTAGGTACTTTCTGTAAAAAAGTAATAAAAATACGTTTATTATGTAAATTATTACAAACCACATATTTGTTACAATGCCCCAAGGTACAACATAGTTTACTGTCCCAAGGTACAATCATCACATGGTTTAAATAAAATCAAAACGTTGGTAAATCTAGAAGCACTATCATTATTTTCTCATAGTAAAAACACTTAAAAATCTTCTCTTTTACATAAAAAAATTGCAATTCACATATTGTAAGAGTACATAGTTGAAAAATGAAATTTGAATGGAGGAACTATTTACTTTGGACTAGTGAATTGTTATTTTTTTTCCAAGTCGTTTATTTATTGCTTCTGATGTTGTCTATTACTATGATGGGATCAGTAGGTTATAGGTTACTTTTAGATATAAACAAAAGTTCATTGTTTCCAATAGTTTTTGAGAAATTGTCAATGTTCCAAGGTACAACATTCTCCCCTACAGCTTTTGAGGACCGATAGACTTTACGTTATTTCGGGAGGGGAGATATATGCTACAAAAAAACTTTCTTTTCATTTATTCATATAAATTCCAGAAAAAAATATGCATTTGCACTATTAAAATTTCAGAATAGGAAAGTCGATTTTGTTTTCTTGAATCTCTTAGGGACGAACGACGCGTATATTATGCAGGTATATGTGCTGCAAAAAGGCTTAAGAGTCCTTGTTTCTCCCCACTAGTAAAATTTTATACTGTGCAATTAGCTTTAATTTATGGGAGCATTTTCTCGATTTATTAAGTAACAAATTTCTATTTTTAAAAACTGGTAACAAAACATTAAAAATTTCATAAATGGCTACCTTCGCGAAAGGGTAATAATAGCTGAAAGGAGATATTAAGCTCTAAAAGTGAATTAAATATGTTATACGGTAATGAGATGAAACAATTTATTTTAAAGAAAATGGAAATTTTAATAATTCTATCTGTTGAAGGGCGATTTTAAATTTAATTAATGGATAGTTAATAATGTATGATGGTCTGATAAATGCATTATCAGAGCAGAGAGAATTTATTATTCAACGTACTATTATACTGCAAATCATGGCCCTTTCTGCCATGTGGTGTACCTGAACGTGTTTTGTATCTGGCGAAAGTCGCCTGTGTGAATCATGATGGGGACTACCTGATAATACATTGGCTTTTGTGGCTGTATCGCTATAAATTTAACCATTTTTATTACAGTATTGCCCTGTTCTAGATTGCTATTAATTATACTGTTTGGATTTGTTTGAACATTGACGAAAATCGAAGAAAAAGAAGAAAAGGTGGAAGAGCTCACTCTCGTAACAGAACTTATAAAAAGTGCCTATAAAAGGCAGCCATCACTACTCTTCTTTGATTTCGTGGTTTAGAACTTTGATTATGTGACGAGATCTTCACTTGACTAAGCACATATAGAGATATATTTCACAAATAACTTGGAGGTCGTTTTATCAATGACGCATTTTATCTGCATTAGATGCTATTATCATTCATGGCGCAGAGAGAAGTTAACTCGTCAAGGAAGAAATTTTCTATAGTAAAACAGTTTTCCAGTCCAAGCAAGTTTTGTTTTTCTCATTTGTTCAAGGTTCTGATGCATAACTTATTTTTCCGCTACTACCGTTATTGTTCGCCTTACTGTACTGCAAAAAAAGTAATTCTACAAATCTAAAGATACAGAAATCTGTATAGATACTAAAAAACTATCTGCACTTGTACAATAAAAGATATAAATCTACAAAACAAGATTTTTTAAAGCTATATTATATATATATATGTCGCATTTTCATGAAACGACAGACTTCAAGGGGATGAGTTTTAATTACGATTTATTTAAAACATAGCAAAATCTTTTCGCAAGTCTTTACATCATGAGTTCTGGAGAGCAAGTGCGTAGATGTATAGAAATTTCTCATCTCCCGAGGGGGGTTACCAGTTAAAAAGGCCATGTGTTTTACTTAAATTAATACGATAAACTTAGGTTTCTTGTTGCCCTGTAAAACCCGTGATTATTAGTCATGGGGCCCGTATCCACATTGAGGGGCGATTTATTAAAAAAGTAATAAATAGGTCTGATTTTTTGTATTTTCTTACAATTTCCCCCCCTTCCAGACAAGTCTCCGGGGATGGGCCGGCTTCCATCCATGATACTCACCTGAAAAGGGTAAACAATTTTTACATTAAGTGAGCTAATGGGAGATGAGCTATTTCTTTCGTATACTTAACAAATAATAGAATAACAATAATAAAAAATGTACAAATATCATATCTTAAAACAACACTATTATAAAATGTACCATTATACGTCATTGAACATGATAAAAACAATTGTATTAATAAATGCAAAACACTCAGTAAATATTATACATAGAATAAGATAATCAAAATAAGGAATATATTACAGATGGATTCTGAAAAGTCCAATGTTATTTACATTTTCAAATTTGTAGGGAACTGTCCTGACATAGTTCAAGAAATAGTACTTTCACACATAACATAATGTTCACAATAATGCAAAAATAATTTAAAATTTAAATATTCATAATAAATCAAAAAGGTAATTAAAATTCCAAATATTCATAATAATGCAAACCGAGATCAGATATAATATAATATCAGTTCATATGATTCCAACTATTTCAGTTTGTTGGTGTAAGTAGTTTAAGTTGATTACTAGGAAAAAAGTATCTTAGTTTGGAAGCGTGTATTACTTCATAATCCTTTTTTGTAAGCCAGTTAGGCTTATTTATTTTGAAACTTACATTGGATAACTTTTCCATAATTTGATATGGACCAGAAAAAGGCGGACTTAACTTCCGAGTATTCGGATAGTGAAATTCTTCCACTATGACAAGGTCACCAGGTTTAAAAGGCGCTTCCACAAACTTTAAATCATACCTGACTTTATTTTTCAAGTGATGTTCACTTGTTCTTTGGAAAGCCTCTTTTCTGGCTTCCTCTACAGGGGGATAATAATTTTCATTGCCTAATACAGATGGATAAGGTAATTGGCCGAACATTAAGTATGCAGGAGGGTACTTGGTTACTGAATGAGGTGTGTTATTGTACTCATTAATTACTTCCTGCAGAATTTTGGGCCATGGGACGTTTGAAGGAGTAGAATTTACTTTAAGTCTTAGTCGGGTGCAAATTGACTGATTCACACGCTCATTTTTCCAATTACACTGTGGTCTATGAGAAGAAGTAAGTAATTTTTTTACATTCTGTTTATGTACCCATTTACGAAGTTTAGACGCTGTAAACGCAGGATTTCTATCCGTTAAAATTTTCTTGGGAAGTTGAATATTAAAAATCTGTTTAAGAATATTAATGTAGACTTCAGTTGTAACATTTTTAGATGCAAAACCCCAAACATAATGAGTAGCGTGATCAATAGCTATGTGCATATACCTTTTAGATGAATTATAATAGTTAAAACCTCCTACTGAATCTAATGAAATTATATCGAAAGGTAATTCTGCAGGTGGTAATGCCTCCAGAAGACCAAATTTTGGTTGGTGTGATTTTTTGTTCAGTTGGCAGACCTCACAATGCTTGACAAATTGTGTAATATCGTGGGTCATGCTGCTCCAATAGTATTGTGGGGAAATTAAATTTAACATTTTTTGGATTCCGGGATGGCCAAATTCTGTATGGGTATTTATTAGTAATTTCTCTCTCAAGGAGAATGGTACTACAATTTTTTGAAAACCCTTTTTGCGAATTATTACAATGTCATTAACTTTTTGAAATTTAGGCCCTGTTATATTATCTAATTGTTGGTGTTCTTTAATTTCATCTGACGTTAATAAATGAATATGGGGATTTACAGAAAAAGTGGGATTTCTTGAAAGCATGTCTGCTTCAAAATTGGTGGATCCTTTGTTATATTTTACAGTATAATCATACATACTTAATTTTAATGACCATCTGAATAACCTACCTGTTAAATGCTTCACCTTCTTAAGCCATACTAAGGAGGCATGGTCAGTATGTATTGTAAAAGGTTTTCCGTGAAGGTAATAATGGAATTTGTCAAGGGCATCGATTATTGCTAGACATTCCAGTTCTGTGATAGCGTAATTTTGCTCGTAGGGCCTTAATTGTCTCGAGTGGAACGCAATGGGATGCAAGTTCCCTTTTTCATCCATTTGTTTTAAGACCGCACCTACGGCTTAGTTTGAGGCATCAGTATAGACATGGCATGGGAGGTTAGGATTGAATAATTTTAAAATAGGCCTATTATTAATTAATGCGTTTTTAAGCAATTCAAATGATTGTTGACAGGCATCTGACCATTCCCAAGGAGCATCTTTCTTTAACAATTTATTCAGAGGGGCTCTAATTTTAGCATACTTGTCTATGAATTTGTGGTATACGTTTACAGAACCAAGGAACCTTTGCAATTCTTTAACGTTTTTTGGAGGGATTAATTTTTTAATAGTTTCGGTGTTAGCATTGTCTGGTTTTATTTGGCCGTTACTAATTTCATAACCGAGGAAGTCAATTTGAGATTTAGCAAAGTTACATTTGGAAAATTTTAATTTTAAATTTTCTTGACGGCAAATGTTAAATATAGTTTTAAGGTGATCCATATGCTCGGCATAGGAATCGGAATAAACTATAAAATCATCAAAATAATTGGTAGCAAAATTAACTTTATGTTTATCTAGGATTCTTCGAAGAGCTCATGCAAATTGAGCTGGGGCATTTTTATAGCCAAAAGGAAGAACCAACCACTCATAAAGACCTTGATTGGTTGCAAAGGCCAACTTCTCTGTGTCTGAAGGATGAAGTGGTATATGCCAGTAGCCAGAGGCTAAATCTAGCGTGGAAAAGTATTTGGCATTGACAAGTCTGTCCAAAAGCCAATCTATACGGGGCAATGGTTCCGAGTCAGTCTTACAAATGGCATTGATTTTTCTGTAATCAATACAGAGACGCGTTTTACCCTCTCCTTTTTTATATGCCAGAGTGACGGGAGAGGAATAAGGACTGCAGGACTCTTTAATAAGTTTAGCTTCCAGTAATTCTTGTATTTGTTTTTGAATTTCTTCATTGTCCCTAGGAGATGCACGGTAAGGTCGAAGCGAGATAGGAAGTTCCGAGGTGAGAGTTACCCGCTGAGGTTCCCATCTGACTCTACCTACGTCATATCTATTGCGCGCAAAAATATCCTTGAAGTCGCTTAGAAGCCCTTCCAACTGTGAGTTCTCTTCAGTAGTACAATGACTAAAACTTTTGTCATCATAATCCGAGAGAATTTGAGTATCAAGATAACATTGTCCTTGTTGCGACAAAATTTCTTGATTTGATTTGGAAGGAGAACGAAGCGGCTTCTTGCAATTCATATCACTTGTTAAAGTTAATGTATGATTGAATGAGTTTCCCTGAGAAATTTGATTGGAAATGTTTTGATCATACTTAAGAATGATTCCATCCTGAGTCAGAATATTCGAGTAAAAGTCCATCGATATATGGAATTTTTGTAATTCTGGAGTTCCCAGTACCGCATATGGCAAGAATGACCTAACTAGGTATAAGGTGCTATTTTGCCTGATATTTCCTATTTTGAGGGGTACGTGAAGTTTTTCAGAAATCTGAACTTGTCCTTGGGTTTAATTAACATTAAGAGGATGACAGCTTTGAATAGACGTCATATCAAAAGCTGCAACTAAGTTTTCTGGAATAAGGGAAAGGGTACTTCCGCTATCCAATAAAAATGGTATTTGAACCTCATGACAAGTTTCTGAATACGTATGATTATCGTAATTCCCATATCTGAGGTACCCCGGGACTATAAACCGTCATAAAGCATTATGGGGTATTCCTTGATCAGGGGAATACTCATTGACATTTTGTGATTGAAGCTGATTACTATGGGTTGCCAAATCGGGATTCATTGTTGTCCCTGCATTGCCCTGAACATCATATTTATGGAGTAAAGTATGATGTCTTCGATGGCAATTTTTACAGTTCATCTTGGAGGGACATTTATTTGAAAAGTGGCCACCTCGCAGACAATTGATACATAGTTTGTTTAGTTGGACAGTTCTCCAACGGTTATCTATGGACATATTCGTTAATTTTCTGCCGGCATGGGTGGCATGCGACTCGAGGCAAACCCCGCATTTAGTATTTTCTTGACTTTTGGGGAATTTATATCTATCGGAAGAATTTCGGGAATAATTTACATTTCTTACCCCTATTTTAGTTGGATTCTCCAACGCTAGCATACTTTTGGCATGAGTCTCTAAAAATTTTAAAAATTCCGTAAGACTAGGCATATCATTATGAGTAAGAGAGAGCTCCCATCGTTCTTTTAGATTATCACTTAGTTTTTGAATTATAGTATAAATTATCATGTTATCCACCAAAGCATTTGAGTCAAATTCAAAGACTCTAGAATTCGAAGTGACTCATTACAAGTATCTATTATGTCAAAAATAGCTTTAGAGGAAGAGGGGCAATTTTTCATGTTTTTTAAATTGTATAACTTACTTATTTGTGCTATTGCTAAATCCCTAGTTTTATCGTAGCAAGCGCAGAGAGTGTCCCATGCATTTTTATAATTGGCTTCCGAGAGAGGAAATCCAGAAATTAATTTATGAGCAGGACCCTTTACACTAGCCAGTAGATATTGCAATTTTGAGACGCCCCCCAACTCCAAATTTTGATCTATAGTTGTAAGAAAAATCTCTTTAAAAGAAAGCCATTGATCAGCTTCTCCGTGAAAAGGTTTTAATTCAAATTTTGGAAGATTAACAGTTTTTACACAAACATTACCTGTAGTTTTATTTAGACTTTCTGAACCACCCTCGTGAATGTTTAAACTTTTAGTTAACTTATTACGTGATGTATTTATTGCTATGTTTAAATTGTCTAATTTAAGTGCAATCTCATTATATTCATCAATTATAGGATCAGTTTCCGATGCATCGCTCTGAAGAATGGCATTTTCATGGAGTTTATTTAATTCGGTTTCAATATCCTGAACCTGTTTAACATATAAATCTAACTCTTCAAAAGTTACAGTTTCATTATCAATTTTGGGATTTATAATATTTTTTATGCGAGTGATTTTTCCCTTAAGAACAGTTTTTTGTTTTTTAATAGCTTCCATTTTTAATTAATTTTATGACAACTTCCTAAAAATCTAAATATAAGCAAATTCTAAATGACCTTCAAAAAAAAAATAATAATATCAACATAATACAAGCATCTGCATAGAATTGTGAAATGAAATAAATAAAAAGAATTAATTATATAAAATAATTAGACGTAAATATGGATATCCATTTTTTCTTTCAATTTAAAATATAATTACACCTTAAAACCATGGTTTGTAGAAGTAATAAAAACAATAACACTAGAGATATATTACTTACCTTAATCAATTAGTTTTATAATCAAGGAATTAGGGGGGAAAAAAACATGCGCACTAATATAAACAAATAAACAAATAAATAAATAAATAAATAAATAAAATAGTGTACACTTGTGAGCTCACATATTATAAATTAAATATTCTTTTAATCATAAATCACTGTACCACCCTTTGAGTATAAATCATGTAGTAGATGTTGAATATATTCACGCAATCTCTCCTGAGATCATAATCACAGACCAAAAACTGCTGTCACATATATTGTTGTCGTATATTCTCTTTTTGAAACGCAAGAGAAGCAGAAAGAAAAAAAACATAGATCACAAACATCTTGAGTATCAGTTTCACCCGGTCATAGGAGAGCTTTGACTGATTTATGGCATTACGGAGGATGAACGATCAACACACAACTGCATGCCCCGTTCAGGCAGAAAAATCGCTCTGGTAAGGTGTGAAGAATGGCAGAAAAATAGCATCCTAGTATTCCACGATACAACCCACTTTTTGGATGAAAATTCACGAATCCCGTATTTCAAATCCGGCAAGGCCCGACGAATGGTAGAAAAATATCTCAGTATCCCAACATGGAATACGCTTGCTGGATAACTCATGACGAGACATTAACCCCTTTTCAGGGCCTCTTTCGATGTTTCGTGTCAGAATGACCGCTCTCTTTGCTATCCTTTGTGGGTCCGGTATTTTTAATAATGTCCATATTTCGTAGATTATTTTCCCGCACTAGGTATCATACTGCCGACTATGAAGAACTGTCGCATTTTCATGAAACGACAGACTTCAAGGGGATGAGTTTTAATTACGATTTATTTAAAACATAGCAAAATCTTTTCGCAAGTCTTTACATCATGAGTTCTGGAGAGCAAGTGCGTAGATGTATAGAAATTTCTCATCTCCCGAGGGGGGTTACCAGTTAAAAAGGCCATGTGTTTTACTTAAATTAATACGATAAACTTAGGTTTCTTGTTGCCCTGTAAAACCCGTGATTATTAGTCATGGGGCCCGTATCCACATTGAGGGGCGATTTATTAAAAAAGTAATAAATAGGTCTGATTTTTTGTATTTTCTTACATATATATATATGTGGGAGCGATTCTTTCTCCAACAGCCAAGTATCATGTCTTGTAAGGTTCTTCATATCGCAACTCTGATAGAAAAGGTCTTTAGAAAGCAGACGATTTTCTGAAAAAACTCCATTCAGACGAAAAGCCGAAGAAAAAAGAAATGAACGGAAGAGATCGTTGGATGGAATGTGGGGAGAGTTGGTGTTGACTTTAGAAGAATGTTGATTAAGATGACGCGATCAAGATGTTTTAATTAAAGTTTCCTTTTGAATGTTCGAATTGTAAATATTAATATGTAAATATCTTTTTTGTAAATATTAACGTTTAATATAAGTCATTTAAAAGTTTAAAAACGGTGTCAGAATTTAATTTACCTCCGAGTTTATTTACTTATGTGTTCGAAAGAACTTTTATAAGAAGAATCTCCATAAATTTTGGCGTCAGAACCGAGACAAACGAACGCCCACAGAGAAGAAATATATATATACTTTAAATAATCTGGAAGCCGTTATTATTTAGAATTGTGATGGAATCCTTGCTGGAAATTATTATGAGGAAATCTTTTTTGAATATATGTTTAATGATATGAAGCTGTTGGATACTGCGACAACAATGCTGTTTAAATGTGTGAAGCTGAGCATCTGATTATGAAGTGAGTTTATTATTTCATTTTTCTTTTCAATAATGGAAAAATTAGTTGATTTAAAGGAATTAGAGTTTTCTTTGAAAACTGAAAAATCATCTAGTATGAAGACATTGCATAAATTAATTTTTGGAGAAATCGGTGACAGAAATAATAGACGTAGAATTCGGAATTTTACTGGGTTTGCGTTTGAAGTAGATTCCGATGAATATGAATCAAAATTGAAAGAAATTAAAGATAATTTTTCTGTCAACGACTTGATAACCATTTGCAATGTTTTGTGTATAAATAATTCCGGAACTTTTGATGAAATTGCTGCCAGAATAATTTCTAGTTTATGTGATTTTAGTATTTTGAAAATTTATATGATACCCGATGAAGGTACTCTTAGTGATGACGAGAGTGCCGATGAATTTAATGATGATTTACAAGATAAAACTAAAAATATTTCAACTGTTTTTGAGAATAATATGAGAAATGATTCTGGTAGTTCTAATTGTGAAAGTAATGAAAATCAGAAAATTCTAATTCCTGATTATGTTATTAAACCAAGCATTTCTATTAATGATATTGAAAGTATGATTACAATGTTTGAAGGTACTCAAGTACAAAATATTAATAAATGGATTGCCGATTTTGAAGATATTGTTTCATTATTTAACGTTAGTGATTTGCACAAATTGATTTTGGCTAAACGCCGTATGACAGGCAAAGCAAAATTATTTCTTGAAAGTGAAACAAATATTAATTCGTGGTCTAAATTAAAAGCCCTACTCATATCTGAATTTGGTCAAACGTGCAATTCAGCTGAATTACACGAATTGCTGTCCAAAAGAAAAATTAGACCACATGAATCGTTAGATGAATATTTTTTAAATATGAAACAATTATGCTCAAAAGGCAATATTGAAGATTCTGCCCTTATTCAGTATGTAATAAATGGAATTAATGACCCCATTTCTAAAAAATCTTTTTTGTATGGTTGTCCCAATATTGCTGAATTTAAACAAAAATTAAAGATTTATGAAAAAATAAGATCGGAGTATGAAAATGCAAAATTTCATAAATATGAAGGAGCTAAGCCTAAAATTAAATCCGAAGTTGAAGTTAAGAACAAATTTAAGCCTGTAAAGCCAAATATGCGTTGTTTTAATTGTGGCGGGAATAATCATAAGAGTATTAACTGTGTAAATAAAGATAAAGGGCCGCTTTGTTTTGCTTGTAACGCTTATGGTCATAAATCATTTCAATGTAATAAATCTAAAGATACAAGTGTTAAAAATGCTCAGTCACAAGTAAACATTATTACATCCCAAGATTTAATTCTGAAAGAGATAAAGCTTTATTCTTTGCGTTTAATCTCTTTAATAGATACTGGTAGCCAAAAGACTTCGTTAAAGAAAAGTATTTATGATAATTTGAAGAACTTTGTAGAATTAAAACCTACGAGTATCTCTTTGACCGGTCTAGGAAAAGCCTCAATTAAACCAGAAGGTTGTTTCAATTCAGAAATCGAAGTAGATGGTTCAAAATTTACTATTTTTGTAGTTACTATTTTTGTCGTTAAGGACAGTTGCATTAATTTCGATTTAATTATTGGCACTGATGTTATTCATCAAGGTACATTAACTATTTCTGAGAATAAAGTGAAACTGTTTAAAGCTGAAGTTCAGTCTAATGACTTTTTAGTTAATATTGTAAATGTTTTGGATGAGCCTAAAATTGATTTAACTCACATTGCTGACAAAAAATTACGTTCAGAGTTATACTCTTTAATTGAAAATTATGTACCAATTAAAACTAAAACAGTAGATGTTAAAATGAAAATTAATTCAACTGACGAAATCCCAGTTTGTTCTTCTCCTCGAAGATTACCGCCATGCGAGAAAAAAATAGTCGAAAACCAAATTGAGGAGTGGCTAGCTCAGGGAATAATTCGAGAAAGTTCTTCTAATTTTTCTTCGCCGGTTGTTTTAGTCAAGAAAAAAAATAACACAATGAGGCTTTGTGTTGATTACAGATGTCTTAACAAAAAGACAGTACGCGAGCATTTCCCCTTGCCAGTTATTGATGATGTAATAGACCAATTACATTCTGCCGAAGTATTTACCACCATAGATTTGAAAAACGGTTTCTTTCATGTAGATGTTGAAGAAGACTCGCGGAAATACACCTCGTTTGTTACTCATGAAGGACAATACGAATTTTTGAAATGTCCATTCCGGTTGACCAATAGCCCTAGTGTTTTTCAAAAGTATATTTATAATGTATTTCGAAACCTATTAAAAGATCACATTGTTGTCATTTATATGGATGATTTAATAATACCTGCTAAAAACGAAGCTGAAGGTCTAGAAAAATTAAAACTTGTACTCGAAACTGCATCGGAATATGGATTAGAATTAAATCTTAAAAAATGCAATTTTTTGAAGCGTGAAATTGATTTCTTGGGGTATAGAATCATAAATGGTAAATTGTATCCCTCTCCACTGAAGACTAAAGCAGTAATAAATTTTCCCGAACCAAAGTGTACCAAAGATGTTTAAAGTTATTTAGGATTGACAGGATACTTTCGAAAATTTATAAGAAATTATTCGGTTATAGCTAAACCGTTAAGTGACCTGCTAAGAAAAGATTCAAAATTTAAATTCGATATAGAAGAACAAAGAGCTTTTAATGAACTCAAACGTATTTTGTC
Source organism: Maratus speculifer (assembly GCA_964019185.1). Taxonomy (NCBI): domain Eukaryota; kingdom Metazoa; phylum Arthropoda; class Arachnida; order Araneae; family Salticidae; genus Maratus; species Maratus speculifer. The sequence continues at coordinate 188,951,638 of OZ025301.1, forward strand.
GTCAGAACCAGTACTTTTAATTTACAATCCCAAAAGTGCGACCGAAATCCATTGTGATGCCAGTATTGATGGCTATGGAGCTGTTTTAATGCAACAATCTCCAGTAGATAATCAATTTCATCCAGTTTATTTCGCAAGTAAAAAAACCACCGAAGCTGAACGGAAGTACACTAGTTCCCAACAAACACATAACTGGTGGGCCACTAGAGGCGTCGTTAGCGGTGGCCCAAAGTGTTTGATAACGGCCCGCCATCTTTGGCCGTAACGGCTCCGTCAAAAAACTGTCACGCCGGCCAGAACGCGGCCGCAAGATCATGGCCATGAATACAAGAAGTTGCCCACAAATGTGCCATTAACGTTTTTATTAAAAATATCAGACAGCCACAAACTGGCCACAATTATTCTTTTAAAGGCCATTAAAAATAAAGGCTGGCCAGGAGATCCCCCTCACCCAGACATTTGTGTTTGTAAGAATTAATATTTAAACATGAATTCAAAATTTGTTCTATAAAAAATATTTGCTGGAAGATTATTTAAATGATAAACTGTCTTTGCATGTAAAACAAATATACTAATAATCTTTATGTACACTTTTCAAAAAAGTTATAAATTTACTTATCTTCAAAATTTTCAAAGATTTCCAAAGCATATAAGTTGAAAATGAATTTATTTGTTTATTATTTAATTATATGCTTTAAAAATTTACATGTAATGCAATTAAAAATAATTTTTAAAGCATATAATTAAATAATAAACAAATAAATTCATTTTCAACTTATAAGTTTTGGAAATTTTTGAAAAATTTGAAGATAAGTAAATTTATAACTTTTTTAAAAAGTGTACCTAATGATTAATAATATATTGTTTTTTTATGCAAAAACACTTTATAATTTAAACAATCTTCCAACAAACATATTTTATGGAACAAATTTAGAATTTATGTTAGTGATGCATGTATTAAGTTAAATGCTTTATTTTTTTTTCTTTGGTTTTTAGACTTAAGAGGCTACTTCAGCCAAGCGAAAAGACCCAATATATAATGCCGATCCTACAGAAGGAATTTATAAAGATATCTCGGTTGCATTCCAATACTTTTAAATTACTTATTTATTTTATTTTGTTTATTTATTATCTGTTGCATTAGATTGCTGAGATCGATTCGTAGACAATTTTTTTATTTTTTCGATTTTTATTGTAGATTTTTTCTGAGGATGCTTTCACTTTCGTAACCGGTTCCGAAAATAAAAACATTCTCATTAAAAATATCTGCAAACAAAATAGAAAAAGTAAAAAACGGCCTTTGTACAGATTAATTTCAACTATCTGATAGGAAAAATATCGTTTCAAAATATTAAAATGTAAAAGAGATATCTTTATTGATTTCTTCTATAGGATTAATGTTACCGAACGAATCGTTTTGCTTGACTGAAGTAGCCTGTTAATGGCTGTCACCAATATATTATATTTATTCATTAAAGAATTATTATGAAACCTGTCGAATATTTTTTGCATCATTTTAATATACAAAAGAATTTTCATTTAGATTTTATTCGAATAATTTAATATTCAAACATTACATATATATATATATATATATATATATATATATACACACACACACACATATATATATATATATACATAACAATAATATTTGCTATTTAAAAAATATATTATTTTAATTTTTTCATATTAGCTGAGAATTATTTACAGTAATTGAAAATGTATCAAAATTTTGAATGATCTGACAATTTTATTTAATTGTTTAATGAATGAAATATTTTCGATGAAAAATTGTTAATTTTTTTCGCTCAAAATAAAAAAAAGAAAAAACCATCATTCACAGTCATGTTACTTACAACGTTAAAGAAGCTATTTTAAGAATCTAAAATTAAACCGATAGCTATTTTATCTAAAATAATTGAATAAACCTCTACAAAAAAGAATTTTTTTAAGTCAAAGAAACATCTATTAAATGGTATTTTTCACAATTTTATACAAGAGACATGAAATCACTCTTTCTCACTTCTAATATATGAAAAGAAAAATAAATTTTACCTTTAAGAATCAGTGTAAACTTTATTTAAACTAAACTATTTTATTTTTTGCAATATTTTTAATGACATGCACAGTAGAAAACAACAATTGTTATATGAAAATATGATTAACTTTCAAACTTTTAAAAAATTCTTAAAAGTATATAATTTTAAATTAGCTGCTTTTCCTAATTTATACAAAACTTTAAAATAACGAATAAGCGATGAATAGCGGAGTATAAAGTAAATATTATTTTATATTTGTTAAAATACAACTGCATTTTTAAAAACGTATGTCTTAAAAATGAATATGTTTCCTATCTTTCTATTAGGTTTCCTGAAACAATCAATCGTAATGTCGATGCAAAAAAAACTCAAGAGGTTATAATGAATTATAAATTAATAATTCTTCAATGAATAAGCATAATAAAACATACCTATATTGTGTTAAAATATCCAAATTGAAAGTAGCATTCGTTAAACACGCTTTCTTTCCCTTATGTGACGGTTTAACTGAAATGATCTGCTTATCAGCACACCGCCCAAAATTCTTGGAAAAATCCCCCTCCGTACTTGTTGACCTTGAAGGAGAGCATGTATTCTCCTAAGGCCCAAACAGATCTGACCACTTTTTGCGATTACTCGTCGGATCGTTTATTGTGGCGACATGGTGTTTTGATCTTTAATGAGTTTTGTTTGAAAGAGACGGTTATCCGACATATGAAAAACAATAGATGGCTTTATCTGTATTTTTTTTTTAGTAAAAATATAATAAAGCAAATAAATACATATAAATGTTAGGAATTTAACAGATACAGGGAATTTTTTTTCCCTTTTAAATCCCCCTCCCCCCGGGAATTTTATTTAAAATGCATATATATTTGAAATCATATTAAAAATTTACGTTTTAGAAAGAGTTTATATGCTCCCCCCTTTTTTTTCTTTTTTCTTTACTGACTAGCATTCAGCAAAAAATTCTTGTTGAAACAAATTAAATGCCATTTCATCCATTTTGTTTGCAACAAATACCTTTTTTATAGAATTAAAAAATATATACATAAAAAAATTCACATTTATCAGTAAATATCTTGTAAATATTTTGTATAATATGCATTTCCAATGAATGCATCTTACTGTATTTAAATCTTTGTATTGTTCCAATTTCTTAAAAATTTGTGTTCTGTTTATTTTGGCTATTAAAATCAATATAAATTGAATAATATATTCATTATTTCCAGTATGACCACTGAAATATATCCATGCAAAGCTATCCGCGCTTGCAGATGCAAATAAATCAAAATACATTCTTTCTTTTTTTTCTAATAACACCATTTTTCAAATTTTAGAATGATCTTTCCTTGAAAAAAAAAAAAAAAAAAAAAAAAAAAATGTGAAACTAATTGTATTTCTAAGCCAACTTTAGAAATACAGAAATCGACAATTTTAGAAATATATTATGCATGTACGATTAAAAATTATTTTATGCATGTATGCTAAAGTTTTGCATGACTGAGTAATTGGGAGGAGGGGGGGGGTGGACATGGACTGCTTTAGGGACAATCTAAAAACGTTTTTTCTGTTTTAATATTTATTTTAAATTATTTTACTATATTTTAAATATTTATTCTTTTTTTTCCAACTTTTTTTTAATAAATAATTAATGCAACAGTGTGCCGGTGAAGAAAAAACTTGGAATTCTATATACATTTTGAGCAAAATTTTTATTTTTTATATAAATATTTTCAAACTAAATAAAATATGTCATCTATTTTATTGTTTTAAATATAAATCTCGTAAATTATATCTCGTATATAAATCTCTTCTTATTAAAACTCAGATTTAAAGTAATTTTTGAAAGAAATAAAGACCAAAAATATATACATTTTCTCTCATAAAATAAAAATGCTGGTCAGTTTATATTAGCCCTCTGCTTTCTAGATGTTGGAGGGCCATTACTTTTTTGCCCGAAACCGACCATTAAGAGTTTACCGGCAAAGTAAATGCAACAATTCTGTCATCGCCGAGCCGTTAAAGGCTCGGCGATGACTGCCGCAATTAGCGGCGGCTCACTTGCGGTACAGCATTGTTTTTGTACAATTGGCCTTAACTCCTTTTGGCCGTGACGAAACCAGCTTAAGGCCTTAACTCGAGTGTTTGTGGGGTTACGAATTAGAAGTTTTAGCTGTAATTGAAGCCCTGAAAAAGTTTAGAGTATATGTGCTAGGTATCCCATTTAAAATTGTAACCGATTGTAATGCATTTAAAATGACTATGGATAAAAAAGAAATGAGTACAAAAATAGCTAGATGGGCAATAATGTTATCCGATTTTGATTATGTTATTGAACATAGACAGGGTAGCAGTATGACACATGTCGATGCATTAAGTAGGTATCCTATTTGTATGGTAATCCAAGATAGCTTAACTTTAAAAATTATCCAAGCTCAAGAAACCGATGACCATATTAAAACAATAAAAGAAATCCTAAAGGTGAAATATTATGATGATTATCTAGTTAAAAATGATGTTCTTTATAAATGTGTTAATGGTAATGATTTATTAGTTGTACCGGAAGACATGCAAATGAATATAATCAAGGCCGCTCACGAAAAAGGTCATTACGCAGTTGCAAGAACAGAGAAAAGTTTAGAAAATGATTTTTACATCCCTAAAGTTAAACAAAAAATTGAGAAATGTATAGCAAATTGTGTTCCCTGTATTTTAGATAATAGAAAATGTGGTAAACAAGAAGGCTTACTTCACCCAATAGAAAAAGAAGAAACTCCATTACATACGTACCATGTTGATCACTTAGGTCCATACGAAAGCACTAATAAAAATTACAAACATATCCTTTCGGTCATTGACGCATTCACAAAATTTGTTTGGTTGTATCCCACAAAATCTACCGATGCTGCCGAAGTAATTTCTAAATTAGAAATCCAAAAATCTATCTTTGGAAATCCAGTTCGAATTATATCAGATAAAGGTCCTGCATTTACCTCTAAAGCTTTTGAAGATTATTGCATCAATGAAAATATTAAACATATCCCGATTACCGCTGGATTACCCAGGTCTAACGGCCAAGTTGAGCGTCTAAATTCTGTCATAATATCTGTTCTGTCTAAATTGTCTGTCGATAATCCTAAAAAATGGTATACACATGTAAGCAACGTCCAACAGGTGATAAATTCGACTTTTCAGAGAAGTATAAGCACAACTCCTTTTGAATTGATGTTTGGTACTAAAATGAAACTAAAAAATAACATTGAAATTACTAGTCTTCTGAATGCTGAAATACAATCTGATTTTACAAATAATCGCGAAGATATGAGAAAAAATGGTAAAAAACAGATTTTAAAAGTCCAAGAAGAGAACCGTAAAACTTACAACCTCAGACGAAAGAAAGCTAACAAATTTAAGATTAATGATGTGGTTGCTATAAAACGCACACAACAAGGTCCAGGTTTGAAGTTAAAACCAAAATATTTAGGTCCGTACAAAGTCATAATAGTAAAAAATAATGACACCTACGATGTAAAGAAACTTGGATTCAACGAAGGACCCATGGTCACCAGTACATGTGCAGAGTACATGAAGCCGTGGACGGACGAAGCTTGAAAAAAAAAAAGAATTTCACCGATTGTGACACTATACCAACTATGACAAACCTCTGGACTGACAACTAATAGAATTTTAACTTTATTCTCGAAAAGACGAAAAGACGTAAGGTAAACGAAGATGAAAAGACGTATGAAAGAAGACGAAAAGACGTAAGATAAAAGAAGACGGAAGACGTAAGAAAGAAAAGACGAAAAGACGTAAGGTAATAGAAGATGAAAAGACGTATGAAAGAAGAAGACGAAAAGACGTAAGATAAAAGAAGATGAAAGGACGTAAGAAAGAGAAGACGAAAAGACGCGAAAAAAAACATATGAATTTTTTCAAGAAATAATCTAAGCTTTGATAAACAATTTGAATAATGGCTTCTTTTTTTCAATTAAGACTTTGGATGCTGCTGTGTTTTTTTTCTTTATCTTTCCAGATGATCCAACTGCTGCTGCCTCCAAAGGACGAGCATTCGAGGACGAAAGCCTAGTCAGGACGGCCGTTGTGGGAGCGATTCTTTCTCCAACAGCCAAGTATCATGTCTTGTAAGGTTCTTCATATCGCAACTCTGATAGAAAAGGTCTTTAGAAAGCAGACGATTTTCTGAAAAAACTCCATTCAGACGAAAAGCCGAAGAAAAAAGAAATGAACGAAAGAGATCGTTGGATGGAATGTGGGGAGAGTTGGTGGTGACTTTATAAGAATGTTGATTAAGATGACGCGATCAAGATGTTTTAATTAAAGTTTCCTTTTGAATGTTCGAATTGTAAATATTAATATGTAAATATCTTTTTTGTAAATATTAACGTTTAATATAAGTCATTTAAAAGTTTAAAAACGGTGTCAGAATTTAATTTACCTCCGAGTTTATTTACTTATGTGTTCGAAAGAACTTTTATAAGAAGAATCTCCATATATATATATTACAAATTTAAAATTTTTTCGCCAAAACTAACCTTTATACTATCTTAATTTTCTTATAATAATATTTCGTACTTACTTCAAATTATTAAATTAAAATCTTGTTTCTAAATCTAATCTGTTAATCCTTATGCAGACGATATAAATTCTTAATTTGCCTTAAAAAACATTATTCCAGTATGCGTAAATTTAAAAAGATGGCTCTAAATTAAAAATATTCTTAATTAAAACTTTATTTCTTAATATTCCAAATAAAACTGATTTCTTCTATGTTTTTATCAACCCTTTTTAAGAAAGTCTTATTAAATTTATTCCAAACCCATACCTTTCAAAAATATCATTATTTTATTTTATCTATTTATTTATTTTTCCGCCGTCAACGATAATTTGCATATTAATAAATTCATTTCTTTTCTTTTTCTCTTAAAATTAATCATGTATAAAAATCGTCTGCCTAAGATATTTAAAATTCGGAGTCAATTATAAATTGGTTAAATAATATTTTTTTTTAAATAAATTTATCGTCTGTTTAAAATAATCTCGTAGCTGGACAAGAATTCTGTTTACATAAAATAATGATGGTTAGAGATTACAGAATGTTCCAGAACTTTCTTTTGAGTTTAAAAGGGGGAAAGTCTGGAGATGAAAGGAAGATTCTGTAGATTTCTTGGGTTGCTTCTTCGATGAGGACAGCTCGCTGAAATAATGATGGAATTTTTGCAAAAAGGAGCTTTTCCTTCCTCATTATCACGAATTTAATAAATGAATTTACAGCAGCCCATGACTAATTATTGGATCTTCTACATTTATTTATTATTTTTGTTTTTTCCCTCGCTTGCCATGACTGCGTGTTTCTGTTTAACCAGTGGAAATAATTCGAGTTCTCCTGAAATCGTCACAACTAATCGAAAAGTCGGACAGGATAAGTAATGCCTGTGCTAGTGCCTGTTTCGGATTTTGAAATGAATCTACTGAAGAAGTAAAATGCTATGTAAATGAATCTAATGAATCTACTGAAACGAAGTGATGACAAAAATATGAATCGCCGAAAATTTTTCCCGCCATGGTTGAAAGTGTTATTAAGCAAGAATATTACTTGTTTTTGGGAGTTTTTGGGGTTAAATTGGGCTCCTTATGCAGGCATAAGGTGAACATTTTGATTGTAAAAGCTTTCAAATTGATGTTGATAAATTAATTTTAAGGGTGTTTAAGTCTAACTATATTTACTCATTTATTTGACATTAGTATTACTCTATTTATTCAGCAGAGATTATGTGATAACAGTTATAAAATTTGATGACTCTACTCAAACCTATAACTTAATATGTGATTTTCAGTGATTGTGAAAAAAACTAGATATTAAAAGTTTTTCAAAAAAGCACACTATTTTTATTTCCATTTCTCAATTAAGAATGACACCTTTCATTCCTATTGTATTTTATTATTGAAGTTTATAAACCATGTGTAGATAAAACATTATTCTACATTTGGCATTGAAAACTTATAACCAAATTTGACAATTTTGTAAAAGAGTATCAGAGAGGAATTATTGTAAGGAAATACTGGTTGAGAGTCCATTTTCTAAATAGTTAGATTTAATTTTATTTGGATTTTGGAATTATTATGATTTTTTTTTTATTTATACTTTCGGCTAGCAAAAAATACTTTCTTATGCTATTAGAAGATAAGAAAATTATTTAGTTGCTATGTAATTATTTTTATCCTCAACCAATATTTTCCCTATCAATAATAAACAAACTGTGATATTTTCTTTTGATTATACTCTTGTTTTATTATTATTATTATTATGATTTCTATGATGAAGTTTAGTATTAATTATACTCTTATTGAAAAATATTAGGATATGGAGTCTTATTATACTATTACTTATTATTGTTGTTATTGTTATTATTTAAATTTTTCTATATTATTTATTATTGATATTGAGAGTGATGCTATTTATTATTGAAAAATTGATATATTACTGAAAGATGTTGGATCCAACATAACATAAAAAACAAAGATTAAACTAGATTTGGAGATTTTTAATTAAAGAGACGGTATTCACTGGACATTGAAAAAGACTCTTTTATATATTCTTGAAAGACTTTTTTCATTTAAAGGACTTATTTAAAATAAACTATGCATTAAGTCATTGTAATTATTTAAACTTCCATGAGAACGAATTTTTGTTGTTTTTATTATATTTTTATCTCTTGCTTATTAATGTTCATAACTTATTTACTGTTATTATATGTATTATCTCTTATGCACTTACAAATGGTAAGTGATGTTGTAACATTATTGTATTTCTTTCAGGGAAATGCTCCTACCTAAATTTAATTCAGAATTATTTTCTCTTAACTATTTTATTTTAATCGCTAATATTTTTTATATTGCGTTAATTTTCTTTTCTTCCATCTCTTGGCTTCCTGAGTTTGACAGTTTTATTCCAAAATTTAACTTTTCTAAATTATTATATTTCTGTTGTCTGAACTTGTAGTTTTATTTAACTATCAATTTCATACAAAGTCTTGGGGAGGGGGGATAATATTACAAATTTAAAATTTTTTCGCCAAAACTAACCTTTATACTATCTTAATTTTCTTATAATAATATTTCGTACTTACTTCAAATTATTAAATTAAAATCTTGTTTCTAAATCTAATCTGTTAATCCTTATGCAGACGATATAAATTCTTAATTTGCCTTAAAAAACATTATTCCAGTATGCGTAAATTTAAAAAGATGGCTCTAAATTAAAAATATTCTTAATTAAAACTTTATTTCTTAATATTCCAAATAAAACTGATTTCTTCTATGTTTTTATCAACCCTTTTTAAGAAAGTCTTATTAAATTTATTCCAAACCCATACCTTTCAAAAATATCATTATTTTATTTTATCTATTTATTTATTTTTCCGCCGTCAACGATAATTTGCATATTAATAAATTCATTTCTTTTCTTTTTCTCTTAAAATTAATCATGTATAAAAATCGTCTGCCTAAGATATTTAAAATTCGGAGTCAATTATAAATTGGTTAAATAATATTTTTTTTTTAAATAAATTTATCGTCTGTTTAAAATAATCTCGTAGCTGGACAAGAATTCTGTTTACATAAAATAATGATGGTTAGAGATTACAGAATGTTCCAGAACTTTCTTTTGAGTTTAAAAGGGGGAAAGTCTGGAGATGAAAGGAAGATTCTGTAGATTTCTTGGGTTGCTTCTTCGATGAGGACAGCTCGCTGAAATAATGATGGAATTTTTGCAAAAAGGAGCTTTTCCTTCCTCATTATCACGAATTTAATAAATGAATTTACAGCAGCCCATGACTAATTATTGGATCTTCTACATTTATTTATTATTTTTGTTTTTTCCCTCGCTTGCCATGACTGCGTGTTTCTGTTTAACCAGTGGAAATAATTCGAGTTCTCCTGAAATCGTCACATATATATATATATATATATATAGCTATATATACATAAGTTTTTATAGATCTGTAGTTTTTCCAAAGAATCTGAAAAAAATTACAGTAATATCTATTATATATTAAGCTCATGTATGTTGCACAAAAATTACGGTTATTTGTTAATTGTTTAATGGCAACGCCCAAATGAAATGCATCTAAGCCGTGGTAAATTGAGTTCATTTACGTTTTGTTGTTTCACTGCAATTACGAATCTTCAAAGTATCGTTAGTTTCCTTTTGTTTTTTTATTCTATAGGCTTAAAAAATATAAAAATCTTGAATTTTAAACGTTTCAGTTTCAAACTAAAGTTATGTTATTATTGATGAAATGAGTGAAAAAAAATTATATTATTATGCATATTTTAAAAGGAATTAATTAAATACAAAAAAAATGCCATGGGTAAAATATTTGGCGATGCGCAAATTAGCATAAAAGTACCGAGTGCTTGATTTATTGCCACAGAAGTCATATACGCACCACATTGGTGCAATTATTATTCTGATGCCAATTTGGCGAAAATTTCGTTTTCAGTACCAGTTACATATATATTTTAACTCTTTCTTATTATTTTAAGAAATAAATAATAATAATATTAATAAGAGTTTAATTAACAATTATAGAGCAAAACAATTTATATCATTTAAAAAAAGGAAATATAAGTAAATAAACAAGATTAAATAATAATTGCCTGGTTATCATGTAAAGCCTATATTTGCGTTTTTTGTTGCAATTGCGCCAATGTGGTGCGTATATGACATTTGCTCATATTCTTTAGCAAAATCTTCTAATTTGGAAAAAACTGAGAAATTAAAATAGATTATGAATAAAAACAATATGATTTAATGCTTACTATGCATTTAAGAGAAACTAATCTGGTCGTCAAGGGCGGCTAGTTACTAAAATTTTATTTGTAACTCGGTTTACAGTTGCATAAAAAATTCTAAGCATCCCAGTTTTCTAAACAAGTTTTAGTGTTCTTAGAGATTTTTTTATTTGTAGTTAAAACTTGTATTTGTCATATGAATTTTTGTTGTTTCTATTACACAAAAATTCTAGACATCCTGATTTCGTACGTAAAGTTTAGTAACTTTACAGATTTTTTATACTGTATACTCTATTTTACACTGCAAATTCTCAACAGAAAAATAACACACTTTAGGACACTTTTGGTCACCAAGTTTACAACACATTAATGTGTTGTGAATAAAAAGACTTAACATACAAAACGCTTTTTGTGTTATAATTGTGTCCTTAATATGCTTCAAATGTGTTGCTTCTAAAAATATGCTAAAATGTTGCTATCTAGAATTATGTTCTTACAGTACAGCTCATATTCAAAATATTAGAATAATTACCTTTTTTTTAGAAATTGAAAATATCTTTTGGTAATTTAATGTCTTTTAATGAAAATATGCAAACGATATTTTTATTAAGAACTTATTGTTGATTAAACTTACTTGTTATCTTAAATTTAATATCATTTTTGAAAAGATTAATTGCAAAAAAAATTATTTTGAAAAGTCAAAATATTAGAATATTTATTCAAGTGGTTCAAAATATTAGAATATTTCACATTAATTGTCCTTTAATTATTACCAATTCTTAACTGGTGGCATCATTGATTAAATTCAGACTATTTTATTTAAAATCAGTATTCTTTTTTGCAGTTTGTTTCTTTTTCGTCTTAAAATGGGCCGTGTGATTTATATTCCTGAATCTACTAAACTTCGTATGGTTGATTTGTATCGGCACTGTAAAAATCAATGTTTTATAGCGAATTATTTACATTGTTCGCAATCGAGCGTTAGTAAAATACTAACACAATATTCAAAAATTGGAAAATTTCAAAATAATTGCCGAAATGGTGGCCGAAAACCAAAAACATCTGCTAGAGATGACAGGAAACTGAAGCGTATAGTTAAGAAAAACCGTTTTAAAAGTGTGCGATTCTTGCACCGAAAATGGAAAGAAGAAGGAGTTGAAGTTTCTACATCGACAACATTAAGACGTCTCCATAAATTTAAATTTGAATCTCGTGTACCGAAAACAAAACCTCTCATGACTGCAAGACAAAAGCGTGTAAGATTGAATTGGTGTAAATCAAGACGTTTATGGAGCAATGAAGATTGGAAAAATATATTATTTAGTGATGAAAGTATGTTTTGTGTTTCATATGGTAATCAAGGAATTCGAGTTTGGAGAATGAAGCAAGAAGCATTTGATAAAGAATGCCTTAAACGTTCCGTAAAATTTGCTGCTAGTGTCATGGTTTGGGGTTGTATGAGTGCAGAAGGACCTGGAAAGTTATGCATCGTCTACGAAAAGGTTAACTCTCTGATATATCAAGAAATTTTAGAATATTACATGATTCCATCATCAGAAGATTTATTTGAAGATGATTTCATCTTTCAACAAGATTTAGCGTCCCCGCATACCTCGGTGTCAACTAAGAATTGGTTCCGCCAACGCAACATTAAGGTACTTCCTTGGCCACCAAATTCACCAGATCTTAATCCCATCGAAAACTTATGGTGTATAATGAAGAAAAAACTTCAAGAAAATCCTCCTTCAAGTAAAACTGAGTTAGTGGCACGTATAAAGTCTATTTGGGCTAATATTGATAGAAATGTTTGTAAACACCTTGTATATAGTATGCAAGATCGATTGTACGCTGTTATGAAAGCTAAAGGGGATGCTACAAAATATTAACTACCATTTACTTCATATTCATAAGGTAATATTGTTGCGTAAAATAAAATATTCTAATATTTTGAACCAATCTAAATTTTATTCTAATATTCTGGTGTGTTTAAGGAAGCTGTATACCTAATTTATTGTGCTGTATTTTATATTTTATAAATGTTAAAATCTTATCTAAACATTCCAGATTTAATTTATAAGAAATTTAATTGCATTTACTTAGTATAAAAAATAAATAAATGACAAATAATTTTTTCTTATTACTTTTTCTCAATTATTCTAATATTTTGAATATGAGCTGTAGTATTGTTAATTGTGGTGAAATAGTGTTGTAAATAATGTTGATGAAAATATTTTCTTACAATTGCGCTGTGCTGCGCAACATTTTATCACCAAAATTATAATGCATTGTAAACAACACACAATTTAGAACACAATAAAACAACACTTTCAAAACACTTTCTATATAGTACCTTTAAAACTTTACAATTTTAAAAAGGGAATAACAGTCAGTTTGCTTTCTAGAAAACAAACGCAAGAGATTACTGAGTGAGCTGACTAATTTTGCCAATCAATATCAATTACTGCATTTCTGAAAAAAATTATGTTTTTTTTTTTTAACAACACCTTTTTTGCAATCATTTTCCTGGCACAACACGTCGCATCGCATTCACAAGACAATCAAAAACGATTTTAGTTATCAGTGCTATTTATTATGTTCAGTTAGTGTTATAAAACTGCAGTGTAGTAACCGTCTATTGAAAAGTGTCGATATGCCCTCAAAGCTATAGATGTATTCTCTGTTCACTATGTGGAACGAAAAATATATTTTGTTCTGCATAGTTTTCAGTTCCGTATAATAATCTATATATTTAAAAGACCTGGCTGTTTTTTTTAGTCATCAGCCCTGAATTTTCTACTCAACCGATTTTGATAATTATTTTTTTAAATGAAAGCTATTTATTTGTAGTTGTGCCCATTTTAGCTATTTTTTAATTTATTTCCATTTTTATATTTTATTTTTAATTTTAAATGCTTTTTACGATATTTCTTCAAAATGGTGGCAACTCAGTTTAGCTATTCTCTCGATAATAAAAATTTATTTTACATTATTACTTTCCACCAGTCAGAAGCTTTATTTCATCAGTGAACATGTCCTCGCATTTAAAAGAAAAAAGTTAATTGTTTTCGTAAAATTTAACCACAATAAAATGATTGCATATAATTATGCACTAATTGAGGTAAAAAAATATATTTACTGAGAAATAATATTAATAATAAAATAACAAATAAATAACAGAATTAAAATAACAAAATAACAAAAAATAAAATAACAGAAAATAATTTATGATAAAAATTAATGTCTAAAGCAAAATAAGAAAAATTTCAAATGAGGAAAATGATATTCAGCAGCCAGATAAATGGGAATTACAATATTATTACGGATGCCTTTTTCATATTACTAATAACAGTAACTTTTAAAAAACATTTGAAAAGAAAATGATGTCACTATTTAAAACATCGCATTTTTACTCATAACGATATTACATTTCCATATTTCTTTTCATTATCGACACTGAGATTGAGATTTTACTTTCAGATGACTTCACTTAGTGAAAATAATGTCATAGTAAAACTAAAATTAGTTTTTTTTTTTTTTTTTTTTTTTTTTTTTTTTTTTTTTTTTAACTTTTTTTTTCTGTGAGTGCATATAAAATAAAATTTCTGGCTTTCGCCGCCACTCAGATTGCAATTTTAACTGAAGATGTGCGAATATTTGCATGCAAAATTGTAACTGGCAAACTTGGCATTAAGTTTGGAATATATGTGTATTACATATTGATTGAATAATGTAATTTCTTTTGCTTTTTTTAAAACTAAATCGATCAGGTCTTTTAAACATTTCATTCGTCGAATTCGACGGGATTCCACTCGTATCGTTATGAATGTTTCATTTTATCTGAAATTATAGAAATTTACACACACTAACAATTAAATTTATTGTCTAAATTATATAAAGACTATTTATTATGTTTTGAATTATTTGTCATCGCACATAGAGGAAAGATATTAATTTGGCAAATGATATGTGTTTTTGAAGTGAATATTTGTATTATATGCAACGCTGGAACATTACATATATAAAGTGACACATCATGTACAGAAATGCAATTGTATGAACAGGAATCAAATTATAAGACTAAATTATGTGTTTATTATATTAAATATCGTGGTGGAATGTTAACACTAGAACCGCGGAGACGGGTCATTTTGACCCGTACTCAGTGATAAGATGTCGATTCGAACCAGATAAGTCTTTTTGAAATTATTTACACATAACTGCACAAAAATTATTTAAAATAAATAAGTTAAATAGACTTAAATAAAAATTCTGATGTGAATTATTTTTATAAAATTTGGGTAAAATTTCCCGCGGTTCTAGTGTTAATGTTGGAAATCATACTTTCTTTAATTACAAGTTGTAAAATACATCTGTTTTATTAACATTAGTTTATCAGGTACATGAGATTAGTGGCGAATGATATATTTTCTGTTACGCTGTTTATATTAAGATATTAACAATATGATATTATAGTTTAAGCCAAGCATTGGAAATAAGTCGATTGTGAAGTATTTTTAAGTGCGTTTGTAACTATGGAAAAATGTGGCATCTATAGTTGTCTTTCACTCTGTCCGTCTGTCCGCATATAACAATGCAAAAACTACCGAACCGAATCGATCGAAATTTAAAATATATACTTATTACATAATTTTATCATGACATTTAAATTTTTATGAAATTCCGATACATATTTCAATTACAAGGTCAATCAAAAATATTTCGTTACATTACTATCAATGGGGGAAAAAGTTTCAAGTGCATTTTAATGGCATTAACTCTTTCGAGTGCAATAAAATTGACATTCATCTATGAGGTATATACTACAATATACATTCTGTACAATCTGTGGTGTAAAGAATATTTTATATTCATGTGCATAGCCACACAAAAGTATTCCATTTCATAATGGTATTGGGAAAAAATTGTTTGGTGCGCGTTTTAATTGTATTAAATTATTTAACATTTTAAGAAATTGATATACGTTACTGAGGATTACTGCAAGTTACTTCCTGTATAATAGAAAGCAGATAGTATTTACAGGGACACACAAAACATTTCGGCTACTATAATGCATCCGAAACATTGTATACTGTTACACCAAGATCTGAACATTTTTAAGTGCGTTCGTTTTATTTAAATGTGTAGTACCTATCGTCATTGTTCAGTCTCTTCGCCCGTCTGTCTGTCCACATACAGCAGAGCAAAAACTATCCAATCAAATCATTTGAGATTTAAAATATATAATTGTTGCACATTTTTGTCGAGTCGTTTCAAATTATTTTAAAATCAGATGTATAGCTTACTTACAGGGCCAATCAAAAGTATTACATTACATTATTGTTAACAGGGAAAATATTTTCAAGTGTATTTTAATAATATGTTATACTCTTTCAAATATAAAAGAAGTGATATGACAGAAAGAAAGCATCTCCGTCATAAATTAAAAATATAATTTACAACAGACGTGTCTACTTTCCTATCACATTGTGACACATAAATATTAAATCAATCCATGTATTTTAGAATTTTTTCCAAGAAAAGTAGTAGAAAGGACATTTAATTTGAATAAAAATGTTCGAGCAGTAGTTCTGCTTATTTGCCTCTACTTTATCTAATTTCCTTCTTTATATTGAAGTTGTAGTTTATTTATGTATTTATAAGCCTTACGTAAGTGTTAATATATAGCAGTATTAATCCGAATTTTTATAAATGTATAAAATCCATAGATAAAACTAATATCCTCACAAATAAAAAATATTATAAAAAAATGTGTTGTGTATTCCATGTATTGTACCGCCTTATTAAATTAAAAACTTAAGCTTTCTTAAATTAATCTATCAAACTCCATATGTATAGGCAGAAGATCTTAATCCACCTAATAATATTTATTCCAAATTGTTTAAATCAAAAAATGGTGCTTACTTTTTATATTCCATAAATAAAATCCTTTTATTTTTTAAATCCCTAGTACATTTCACTGTAATGTCCCAGTATATAAAACTCTTCTAAACTCTTTATTTATTTGCTTAATTGTCATAATTTCTACATTATCCTGTTCTAATAAACCTATTTATTTAAAATCCTTTTTTTTTAATCAAAATGTCAAAGTGTCTATTATAATACTACATTGTTTTAATATTCTAATTTTTATTCACCATCACTAAATTATTTTTGTCCTTTCTTTTAAAATTATCGTCTGACAGTGTAAGATCCTTTTTTAGCCAACAGCTGGACCCCAGAGCTTTTTTTATTTACTCATTGTGTACCTAATTTGAGGCTATAGAATTCTAGAAAAAAATTTTCGGGCTACGGAAGTTAAATCACCTCTGAAGATTACTTTACCGGAACTATCAATTAGTCCCTCTTAAAGCGGGTATAGTTGGGGAAGGGAAATCAAGTGACTTGATTTTCACTTTGGATTAGAGTAATTTTAATGAATACGCGCAGCCAAATCCGAGATGATACGAGACGAGGAAGATTTTCGGGGTTTAGATATCTCGAAGCTTTATTTCGAGACGTCTTGTATCCACTAAGACAATCATGTTCAACCCCACTAGTACTTTTACGGTACCTAATAGTAGCTCTGGTACGATATCTTTCGGTAACATTATGTAAAGAATATCTGAAACTCTGACTGCTACTTAGAGATGATTAAATCATGGTTTCACTAACGGATAGATTAAATATTTCTCCTGCCGAACTGTTCCTGACTATGTAATAAAGTTTTGCAATACCCATCTCAATTGCTTCATTCTGGAGCTCATCTATTTTCTTATTGGCATCACCTTCCGCTCTACGCCTGTGCGACAGTATGCGAAAACCCAAATGAAAATCTATTTTCGTCAACCGCCTTTTAAGCTCCAAATGTGTCACTTTATGACATATATACCTAATTTCCAAGTTTAAATAGCGGTTGGATACTACCTGGTTCCAATTTCACCAAATTATAAAAATCGCCAAGCTATTAGTCAACTTATACAAATTGACAATTTTTTTTATTTTAAATAATGAAATAACAAATAAATTAGTAAAACATTAAGGTAAAATACAAACAAAAGGTCGAATTTAAAATCGACACAACAAATACGTGTTTCGTGTTTAACATTAAATTAAGTGGCATATACGGCAACCCATTATTGGCATTTAATTTTAGAATTTGGCGATAGTTTTTCGGTCGACGGGATAACCAAGTAGTACCACATTCTTTTTTTTTATATTAACTATGAACCACAATTTTTTTTATTGCATTTGCATCAGATTGTCTACGTTCAGCAGAACTTTTTAAGTCAAACGGTCAGACCACATTATTTCATTTAGATAAAAGCATTTCCATTAAAAGTTAAAAAATACCCATTATTTAGTGGAAATATCTACTTTTCTATGATATTGTTGCAGGTGAATATTATATGAATGCATTTATTTCGGAATTTTTGCGATAAGAGTAGCAGATTGGTTGGTTGGTTGGTTGATTAGGGTTTTATGGCGCAAGGTCCCTTTTGGGACATGCTGCGTCAAGACAAAGTCAAATAGAGAAAAGGAATAAGTTAATAAAAACAATGTGATTAAATAAAAACACCAATAACATAAATATATACCAAAAGTTAATTTAAAAGACTATAGACCATAGTTAAAAAAGTAAAAGATTATTAAAACTGTAAAAAATACAGTGTAAAAAATACTTGTTAAAATACAGTGCAAAGGATGATCTACTAGTTCTACAGAAACAAGGGTTTAAAAATCAATAAATGAAATTTGATTATACATGTAGTTAAAAAGTAATTAAAGCCAGTTAATGAGAGTAAAATGTAAATAATTAAAAAATATATTTATACTTAGTTAAAATCTGTACAATTAGTAAAATGGCAGGATGTAATAAGATTAAAATGCTAATAAAACACAGTGTGAACTCAATTCGGCTCAAATTCCTGTAACATTGTATTATCGTCATCGGCGTCCGAGTCATTGTTATATGACTCGAACTCCACAGCCTCTTCCACGTACTGCTGCAGCTGCTTTTAATCTTTAACGTTTTTAAGAAATGGGCTAGTAGTGGTATTTTTCTTTCCTCTCACCACAGTCTCCCACTGTGAAAAGGCTGGAGTTATGGTTTTCCTTTTTTCAGTTTGTGCCTGTGATTTTTCTTTCATATTCTGATTTCGGACTGCGTTAGACTTCATATTGGTATTTTTGTACTGGTTCCAGGTTTGGTATTAGTTTGGGGTTCAGATGATCCTTTGCATTGAGCATTTAACTTCTGTCGTCGTTTCTCTAGGTCAATTATTTTAACGGGTTCTTTGGATGGTAGCCAGCGCTCTAATCGTGGTCTTCCAGACATTTTAGTGGGGAGACAGATATTACGGAATTATTTAATTGGATTGCTAGTTGATTGTGTTACGGTTGATTTAATGGGTGGAAATTGGAAATCAGTTTGTGTACTTATGTGTCTTACGGATTTCGATTGGTTCTTAAGTAAACTGGAATAGGAAATTCCAATGGATAGTGTTCTGGATTCAACAAGTTTGCGGGTATCGGAGTAAGACAAATTCTGAGTAATTTTTATTGTAATTATTTCTCCAATTGTAATTATTCTCCAATTAGGACAAGTGCCAGAATAGGCTGTATGATCACCTTTACAGTTTGCGCAACGTTTGGGTTTTTAACATGATCTATTGTTGTGGCCGACTTTTACACAACGTGCGCAGGTAACAGAACCACGACAGGTGGTGTTTCTATGGCCGTAACACTGGAATTTAAAACATCTGAGAGGGTTTGGTACATATGGTCGAACTGGACAGCTTAAATAGCCAGCTTTAATTTTAGTTGGTAAAGTAGGGCTATTGAATGTTAAAATAATATGTTTTGTAGGTAGTACTTGTTCATTGCGACGGATAGTAATACGGCGTACATCTATGACATTTAGGCTTTTTAAATTTTCTAACAGTTCATCTTTAGTAGAGAATAAGAGATCATGTTCAGATATGACACCACGACTCGTATTTAGAATTTTGTGTGTTTCTACAGAGACGGAAAAAGTGCCTATTGTACAGCAATTGGAGAGAAGTTGAGATTGTTTAGCTGTGGAAACCTCAATTAGTAAATCTCCGGATTGTAATTTGTTAATAGAATGACCATCCCCTAAGACAGACTGGGATGTTTTTGCAATTAGAAATGGTGAAGTATTTTTAAAGTTGTTATTAGAGAGACTATCGGTGCGTTTAATGAAAAAAAACGAGTAATTGAGGATGTCAGTATGATTTGTTGCTCTCCACAAGGGAGAGGATTATAAGGAATAGAAGTAATTCCACCCATACTAGAAAAAAATAATTCAGACCCTGGCAGAACCACCCACTACCGAGCCCAACAAGGGGAAGCACATTCGTGCAACAGTGCAAACCAGGCTCCATACGGTCACAATACAACCCTATGTCAGCCTCCACCCTTAACGAGATGACTAGTAGTTGCTCGATTACTTGATACCTAAAGACAGTGACAAAAGTCAGCTGACCAGCCGATTGGTGCATACGGGACCAATATGCACCTCCCGTCTACCTGAAGCAGAGGCCAAAGCAGTGTGTTGGTTTCTCTCAACTGCCAGGATCCCCCTTTCCAGGGATACTGATCGCCCCACACGGCAAACACGTGGGTGGTTTACAATTCTCTATGAGTCTATACACAGGATGATATCGGCTCATGAATGCTCTCAGAATTGCCCTCACCTAAGAGGAAACCACAATGAGAGTGAAACAAAGATGATAGGAAGACCAGAGGAATAAGAGGAAAAGAAAAGGAGAAAGATCACTCGGGTGCCCGGGGTCGTGAAGCCCGTGAATACCTAAAGAAGGTATCCCCTGGGTGTTAAAATTAGCAGAAATAGCATTATGATCTGAATTTTGGACAGTTTTTTCTTTACTTCTCTACATTATCCAATTTTCTTCATTAAATGGGAATTTCAGTTTAACTATGTAAAGATAAGTCTTTCCTAAGTGTTATTTTACAGTTTTATTTATTCTTTTATGAGTTTTGAGAAAGCTCGTATTCTCATAATCAGAACTTTTATGAAAGTTATAAAATCCATGGATAGAACTAATTGTCTTACAAGTAGAAAAAATTATAATTTCAAAGTATTTCCCTTGACGAAGAAATTTCTTTTAGAGGATATTTTACGGGGAATGAGTTTCGTAGAATAAAAACTTTTCAATGTTTATTTTTGAATAAAGGAAAACTTGATATATCCTTTTTATGTGTAGAAAATATTTTATTGTCAAACTAATTAGGAACTGTTACTTTTTTAAGAGCAAATACGAAGTTCAAACCTGTATTATGGATCAAAATATGCCTGGATTGACACTAACACCTTCAGGGTCCGACTAAGACTATGGAAAAGGGGGGGGGGCATCATTCTGGGGTATCCTTTTCTATCTATCTTTAAGATTTTTTTGTGAATAATGTAAAAGTAGTAGTACTAAACTTCATAAGTTTTATATGTATATATAAATTTTGTACTCGATACAATTCACATCTGTATACAGGGTATCTCAAAAAGATAATTAAAACTTTAAGAATAGGATAATTTTAGAAAAAATCATAGATTGGTTATGTGTACACAAGTATCTGTTTACAAACTTTTAACTTTGCTTATCTACGTACGTTATATAGATGTCTAAAAGAAAAAGTCCCAAATTGGTCATAATTAATTATTTTAACTAGTCTCGTTATGAATAAAAAATTAATAAAGACTAATTAAACTAATTAACATTAATAAATTTAATTTGAAAGAAAAATAGTTTATATAATAAAACTTTAAATATTCGTTTTCTTTTTGCATAAATGAATATAATAGTAAAAGAGAAGAAGGATCGTTCGACCTTTTTAAACCTTTGGAAATCTTTGGCATATTTTAATTAAAATCCTGATTAGTCTCATTGGGGGGAGGGGTGGATAAAAAGAAGGCTGGTCTCGAGCAATAGCCCCCGCATGCCTATGCATAAGTAGGGCCCTGGACATCACGAAGTTACATTATTACATGATGATATTATAATGTTACGCCATTAGACATGATATAAGGGTGATAAAACAGAAAAATGTAACAATCTGTTGCAGTGTGTAGTTTTAACAAAAACTGTTGTATGGATATAAAATTATACTTATTCATACTCACACATCTAATTGGGTTCATACTTAGTGAGGCTTCACAAAAATATTTCTAAATTTCAATTTAAATGGAGGAACAAATCCCCTATTAAAATAAATACGGAAAGTAACGAATTTTTTTCTGGCTTTCGTTTGAAACTAATTTTAAACACTTCACTGTTTTTTCCCCAGAATTTTATAGATATTTAACTATTCCTTCTTTGTATTTTTTACGTACTTTCTACTTGTTGCATTACTTATTCCTTTCTTTAATACTTGAAAATAAATTATACTCAACATACCGCAAACTTTATCCGCAAATGGTTCTTTTAAATTGTATCTTAGAAATTTCGGAACTACACTAAGAAAGAAATGAAAAAAAAAACTGTAAATGTTCTAAACTTTTTCTGGGAAACTGGGATTCCTAGAACTACTTATATAACGGTAACAGCAAAACTCGTGTAACTGATTCTGTTACACGAAATTTTGCTGTACCATTGGATACCATTATGTAATGTGGCCCTGTAAATTAATAATAAATATTTTTTGCACCGCTGATTGTCAGAAGATAAATTTTAGTACATACTTCATAGATGTATATTAATTCTATTAGGCTGGAAAGAGTGTAACATGATTAAAATGCACTTGGAATTATTTTTCCGTTGATTGTAATGTAGCGAAATACTTTTGATCGTCTCTGTAATTAAGTTATGCATACGATTTTCATAAAAATTGAAATGAATCGACAAAATTATGCAAAAATTATATATTTTAAATTTCGAATAATTCGTTTGGGTAGTTTTTGCTCTGTTATATGGGGACAGACGGACGGAATAAATGATGGCTATAAGTGATACGTATTTATATAATTGCGAACGCACCTAAAAATGGATATTTTTATATTTCATTTCTATTTCACTTTATTTTTAGTTGCTACAAATTATTTTAATTTTTTTCTGTAATTATGTAACACAAAAACACATATTTCCAATTTATTTTCTGCAATAAACTTTTTTTAAAAATATAATAGCACAACAACACACCTTTTAATTGAAAACAACAAATAAGATCATCCGAAATAATAAACACAACATTTATTAGTTATTTGCCTCCAGCTTCATTTGTTTCCTATTTGTAGCATTTTATTAAGTTATGTAACGCTATTTCTACCATTTTTGTAAACCATTATGTAATAAATTTTTATTATACATGCCATGCGAATACACCCATAATGGGATATAATTTTTATATATGTCTACGATGTGCCTGCGGATCATTTG
Organism: Maratus speculifer; assembly: GCA_964019185.1. NCBI lineage: Eukaryota > Metazoa > Arthropoda > Arachnida > Araneae > Salticidae > Maratus > Maratus speculifer. Next base: position 188,974,910 of record OZ025301.1, read on the forward strand.
GAATTGTGTAACACATTTAATTAAAATGCATTATAAAATTACTTTTATAAATATTTGAAACTAAATTATTCTTTTACATTTCTGGCGTTTAGTACTATTCTCCTTAAAGAAAAATATTCCCGCTGGTAATGTAACACATTTAAGTTTGAAATTAAAATGTTTAACGATTTTCTTCAGGTTCTTTTGCAAAATTTTGCTCTGTTATCATTATAAAATATGCAAATTTCCTTTCCGATTATAACTTCAAAATACTTGGAAAATTTAAAGAAGAAGCTATTAAGTTTGAAACAATTAATTTCTTAATTAGTTTCTGAAAATCAAGTCTTCTTTAAGGAAGTCTATTTAAATTTATTTGCTGAAAACTTATCAGTGTAAGTTTCGTATTATTAAAACTTTTAAGTATAATATTTTCTCTGAAATGTTACATTTTTGGACCAAGCTTCTCAAGTAATGTTATGATTCGAATTATGAGCTTTCGGAAAACTTATATTAAATATTTCTAATGATAATAGAAAATATAATTTTCGTTTAGAAATGAATTTTTGTTAGGTAATTTCAGAGAAGATTTTGTCGGAAATGTATCCTTATTTTTATATAGTCTCATTTTTCAAAATAAAGCTAAAGTAATACATATAACAATGGACTTTCAAATTATGTTTTTGAACTAGGTCGGGTACATATTTAAGCAATTTTTAATATTTATTTCGTTTATTTTTTCAATTATTATTAGCTGGCAAGGCAAACGGATGCGCTAAATTTGTACTGTACAAAATTATTTGATTTTGAAGAAACTTTTTTTAACACTACGTTAAAAAATATAACTTTATTAAGTTTCTGATTTTGAGGAAGTACTTGCACTTAAAATTAATTGTAAACTATGAAAACTGCAGTTTGAAAGCTATGTGATTTTAATTCAATAATAGATAGAGTATACACTGGAAAAAGTAATTGTTTATTTTACAGTATAATACTGGCAGGCGAGGCACCAGTTTATAACTGTAAAATAAGCAATAATATACCATCGATTTTGTGTATATTATAATGTATAATACTGCTTAATGATATATTTCTTGTTAATTTTGCTGTTTATTACCGTACATTTTACAGTTTTAAACTAGCACATAAAATTCTATTACCAAAGAAAATATCAATTTCTAGATGCATAAACTTTCTTTTGAATTTCCAAGATTAAGCCACCACAAAATTAAAAAAAAAAAGTAGGTAAGACGAAAAATTCTGTTTTGTTGTAAAAGTGTGCCTGTGGGAACACCCATTCCTTACTTCTGTGACAATTAGAGTATTTTTTATAAATAATCCCAATGTTTTAATTGCAAAATATAATTAAGATAAAATTTGATATTACTAGCTAAGTACCAATGTATTCAACTCATCTTGGTGTAATATTTATCTAATTTGAAACAAAAATCATTTTACTTCTCTATAGAGTGTATTTTAATAAAAAGAGGGCAAACTTTACGGGGTGATAGAATGCAGCTATACGAACAAATTTCGTCATAGAATGTTCGTTAGAGCGCAAACGGTGAAAAATTAAAAGGAAAAACGATTGTTGCAGCAACTGAGAGTTACAACGTTGCCGTATGAGCATTTGAGTTCTGGATTGTCATCTGCTCGAAAATTTAAAACACAGCGAAAGATCGATGTAATGTCAGTCGATCTTGTTTTTTTAAACGAAAATTTTCATCAATCATTTTCTAACAACAATTGAAAAAATATGCATGACAATTGAAATTTACAAAAAATATATATTAAATGCACATTTTGTCGTAGATAAGTAATTTTTTAACTACGGAATTTTGCATGGCTTAATATGTAATGAAAAGTAGATAATAATGATAATACTAATAATGATAACAAATAAAAGAAGCACAAATTTATGTCTCTAGACCAAATTCTTTTTGTTGTTATTTAAAATGATTGATAGTTATTTCAATGAAAAAATCTGCTATTTTTAACAAAGAAATAAATCTTCCTTCCAAAAAGTGAGTGTGAGCAGGATTCGAACTCACATAAAAAAATCTCAAATTTCGTAGGCTGCCGACCATGCTACAGAGCCGCTTACCAACGAGGAAAATTTATCCGATCATAAACTGTGTTGTCTACATCCGATATTGTTGATAGTTATTTCAATGAAAAAATCTGCTATTTTTAACAAAGAAATAAATTTTCCTTCCAAAAAGTGAGTGTGAGCAGGATTCGAACTCACATAGAAAAATCTCAAATTTCGTAGGCTGCCGACCATGCTACAGAGCCGCTCACCAACGAGGAAAATTTTTCCGATCATAAACTGTATTGTCTACATCCGATGTTGATTTTTGAGTAGAGATAAATCAGAGCTCAAATACGCAAGTGACAACTTTGTAACCCTCAGTTGCTGCAGCAACCGTTTTCCAAGATAAAACTTAGATCTCCACCGACAAAGTTAAAGATTTAATGTAAGAATGGGAGTACATAGATGCTCCAGAAAACCTTTTATTAACAGGAATGTAATTAATGAATACGCTTAAAAAATTGCTCAAAAGATTCTCCATTACCTACAGTACACGATTCACACTTTTGAGATAGGGGCTGATACGCCTTTTCTGGAAACAACGGCAATCCTGGCGGCTGGATCCATATCGCTTTCATTGGAGTTCTGGTAGATTAGGCTTTTCATATGTCCCCACAGAAAAAAGTCAACACGACAAATCCGGAGATTTTAGAGCCAAGCTATGGGAGCACAACGATCAATCCATTCATTCTGGAATACTAGAAAACTACATTTTAACTTATCACAGATTGCGTTCCAACCATACATTTATTCGTATAGCTGCGTTCTATTACCCCGCTCTTTTTTTCAGATGTACCCTGTATATATTATATCAAAAGCTTGTTATTTTGTGACACTCACGTTACAAGAGTAACAAAATTTTTATTTATTATATAGACAAAAAAACGTTTCTTATTACGAATTAGGTTTTATGTATGTTGGGCGTTGAGCACAATGGTATGTAGCTGATAATATCAATTTCTATTGTAATTATATTTCGTGATAAAATTATTAGAAGTATTTATGAAAATTTGTCCTAATGGTCACAAAAGTAACAGTGGATAACCCCCTATTCTCTTATTCTTTTAATAAATTTCTTTTAAAAGTATAAAATAAAATAAAATTTTAAAGATTAATAACACTCTTTCTATTTGCACATTCTCGAAAAATTCTAGAATAGTTCATGTTAATAAATTTCCCGTGTTTCTTGAATAAAATTTAGAAAGCAATTTCAAAAATATAACTAATTTTAATAAAACGTTATATTTATGGTAAACCCAGGCACATTCTCAAAGCAATTATTTCAGAAATGGGTTGTATGAAAAAAATATATACCAAATATTCTTCTCTTCTTCAACAATTGTTTACATTTAAAAAGGCTTAGCCTTCTCTCCCAAAAAGCACCAATCATAGCAGCCAGACTAAAGAATTTCCCCTCCTTTTGCCAGATGGAGCATGATTAATTAAAACCCTCTTCAGACGATTGCGTGGCTAATGGAATAAGGGAGTTCTTTTTATTGTTCTTCGAAATGGCAACTTCGAATGTTTGGTGTATGATTTTTTTTCATTCACAAGCTCTCAGAAATTTCTCGTGATGGAAAAATTCTTTGGAATAATTATGTCTCGGTCCAGCCGACCAACAGCGCCATCTGGCAGTGGAATAATTGAACTTCACTATATTGATAAATGATGGTTGAAGTCCTTTTTAAAAAAGATGATTAGCATCGAGGGTGAAAGCTTGTAATGAGTTTGTAAAAGTGTTATTTCATGTAGGGGATAGATTTAATAAAATGTAGAAAATGACGAGGGAAAAATAATTATGTAAAATTTAAGCAGCGAGTAACGAGTTACTTTGTGAAGCGTAATCACACCCAATGGTTCAAGTGCACGAAAGAAATTTTTTAATGACCTTATTAGAATGAAAATAATTAAATTTTATTTGAAATTTTATAAATGTTTTAACAATTCGAATTTAATTAATTTTCTAAATCTTATTTTTCTGTTCTGAATTTTTTGTACATTTGTCTGTAGCAAACTTTTCTATAAATATGACAAAATGTATCGTAAGAAAAGTTATTTTTCTTAATAATGTACTATTTTTTACAATAAACATAAAAGCTCGGTGGCGTACTATCAGCATATCTTCCATGCTACAGGTTTCGATTTCGACTTTTGTTTGGACAATCTTTCATATCTTTTAATTACCTTAATTTACATGACCTTTGACGAAACTGACTTTAATGACTATTAGAGTGAAAATAATTAAATTTTATCTTAAAATCTATTACAATTTGAAATTAAATTAATTTTCTGAATTTTATTTTTCTGTTATGAATTTTTGTACACTTGTCTATATAACTAAACTTTGTAAAAAATTTTCACGTGTTCATTCAAATCTGCAGATTTAACAGGAACAGGAAATTTTTGTTTGAAATTGCAGAAGTGTTTCGAATGCTCTTTGTGAAAATTGAAGTAAAACAGATAAAGGTCATTTACAAAAGTCATTCCGAACATCCTATAATAAAAGTAATAGACAGTGCATATATATGACAACCTCAGAAGCCAACAATCACAAGTCACAGAAATTCGATTCGGAGTAAATTGAATTTAATAATAAATATTGTTCAATTTGATCATCAATACTAATTGACGGAATTGAAATAGGAAACTACCGCTTGTTTCATTATGGGCTTTGAACTCTTATTTCAATAACTGTAAAAAAACTAGAGAACAATTTTCTTTAAATTTATAAATAATAAACATAGATTACTATTTGGCAAAAGTGGTTTATCTTGGCAAAAGTGGCGCAGCAAATATGTAGCACCTATAGACTTCGTTCAGTCCGTCCGTCCGTTTGTCCGCGTATAACAACGCAAAAACTACCCATCCGAATAGTTTGAAATTTAAAATATATAATTGTTATATAATTTAGTCGAGTCATTTCAAATTTTATGAAAATCGGATGCATAGATCAATTACAGGGGCAATAAAAAGTATTCCGTTACATTACGGTCAAAGGGGAAAAAAAACTTTCAAATTCATTTTCATGATGTTACACACATTCGAACACAATAAAATTGTTATGAAACTATGAAGTACATATTATAATATACATTTTGTACAATCTGTGGTGCAAAAAACATTTGTTATTGATTTACAAGGCCACAAAAAAGTATTCCACTACATAATGGTATAGGGAGAACATTTTTTGGTGCGCATTTTAATTGTAATTGACTATTTAACATTTTATGAGATTGATATACGTTGCTTAGGAATACTACAAGTTTTTTCCTGCGTAAAAGAAAGCAGATAGTATAGCGTATCATATACGTTGCTGAGGTGTAATAACAGTTACTTCCTGTATATTTACAGAAACACAAAAAACATTTCGACCATTATACTGTATCCGAACTACTATCTACTATAACAGCAAGATCTGAATATATTTAAAATTTCGTTACCGTACGAACGCACCTTATTTTCTACGCTTCACGTGCAATTGCCAACTAGTTTAATTAGATGAAATTCGTATGATTAGAAAATCATTCTATGATGTTGTTGAATTAATTACATTTTATTTCATATGAAAATTAAAAGTTCTTGTTTGAGGCACAGGAAGCCATCTTTGACCACACGTATAATTACACGCATAATAAATTAATAACTATGCTTTGGTACATAATTAGAAATAATCAGTGGAAAAATCAGTAAGTATGTCACAAACAGATTTGAGAGGTAAGATATTAGTAGTAAACTAGGTCCAAGTATGCTCATAGTTTGCAGCATTATCCACCTATAAGATGTTAATTTCGAATTTATTTTCGATACAATAGTTGTATAAGAAGAGAACGGATGTTTAAAAATTGTTGACGAAGAACGAAGTTGTCGCGAACAACAACAATAAGCGCAATAGAGTGCACGGTTTAGACTTATAATTGACTGATACAGACATAGGTTGCAGAAGAAGCAGTTGAACTATTGTTGTTTTCATATCACCTCTAATCATTTACTCAACATTCCGCACTGTTTATTCTGTTGCAATCTCAACAGCACGAATTAGTCCTTCTTCAACAACTTTTGAACGCCTCCGCTCTTAACTGTTAACTTATAAATTAAAAATAAACATCTTACAATCCAAGAGCCTACCCCACAAAACCCTAAGTCATCGAGCACAAGAAAAAATATTTTATATTATGGAATAGTAGTCAGAGGGGAATCTATTGATCCATAATCTGCTGGAATTGAAGCAGTGCATAAGCCAAAAATTGATACCACTAGTAACCAAAGCATAGTTATTAATTTATTATGCGTGTAATTATACGTGTGGTCCAAGTTGGCTTCCTGTGCCTCAAACAAGAACTTTTAATTTTCATATAAAATAAAATGTAATTAATTCATCAACATCATAGAATGATTTTCTAATCATACGAATTTCATCTAATTAAACTAGTTGGCAATTGCACGTGAAGCGTAGAAAATAAGGTGCGTTCGTACGGTAACGAAGTTTTAAATATATTCAGATCTTGCTGTTATAGTAGATAGTAGTTCGGATACAGTATAATGGTCGAAATGTTTTTTGTGTTTCTGTAAATATACAGGAAGTAACTGTTATTATACTTCAGCAACGTATATGATACGCTATACTATCTGCTTTCTTTTATACAGGAAAAAACTTGTAGTATTCCTAAGCAACGTATATCAATCTCATAAAATGTTAAATAGTCAATTACAATTAAAATGCGCACCAAAAAATGTTCATTCGTAGGTTTCTCTCTCTCCCTTTTTTTTTACTTTACAATTAGATGGGAAAACATGCAAAGGTGGGTGCAAGAAAACATAATGTACGAGTCTACGAGTCAACCACTAGTTCTATTCATTTTTGGATTATGCACCACTTCACTTACGGCAGACATGGATTATTAGATTTCCCTATGAGTATTCTTCCGTAATATAAAGGATTTTTTTGTGCTCGATGACTTAAGCTTTTGTGCGATCGGCTCTTGGACTATTATAAATGAAGAACGCTGCTATCTATGAGTATATATAGAAAGAGTTTACTATTAATATCTAATCTCTCATATCGGTTTGTGACCTACTTACTGATTTTCCATAATTTAAATAAAAAAAGTTGAAGACATTTTCGTTTGTTTTTTTCAACCCAAAATAGGACGATTTTTGAAATTCGGTTCAGTTTAAAAAACCTGTTTCGACCAATACTTAGCAATAATAAAAGGCATTTAATTATTTGTTGCAATTTATAACTCATTACAAAAGGTCAGTATAAAGGACCTAAATTTCCTAAAACTTTAATTATTTAATTTACTTCCATATTAAACAGTTTATCGTTTCCGAACAACACAGCATTTAGTTAAATTACTACATTTTCGCTGAAAATTCCGTAGGTTATCGTGTGTTTCCTAAGTTGAAAAACTCATTTGTGAGTTAATGCAATTTTTATGGCTGCATTTGGCATAATGTATCCTTAATGTCTTTCTTCAAAACTCTCAAGATATTTTGACGAAAATTACCATAATTACATTCAGAGTTTTTCGTTTCACTTTCGTAATATTTGAAACAGAAAGTCGAAACACAAATTGCTGTATATTTTTATATTTTGTCCATAAATGTAAAAGAAAGCTCAACTATAATTTGAATGTTACACATTTATGGTCTTAAAGGATATTTTACTTGATGATAATTTAAATAAGTGGTATTTATGGATAGCTTCTTATGAGAGCTTTAATTAAATAACAAATGAAATTCTTACCTGTTGCATATTATTAATTTTGCATGAGCAACGAAATATCAAATAAAGTGTAATCTAAACAATCAATCAAAAGGAGCAGATCCTAATTAAAGGACTAAAAAACATTTTAATCAAGTGCTAAGATATCTCTATTCTTTGCTTTGAGCCTATTTTTGAATCGTTAAGCGCCAAATCTTAAATTGCTGCTTTTACTAAAATTTTCAATTTTGTTTTCTTTATTTTTATTATTTTAAATTACGTTTTAGGCATTTAAGATTCAAATATACTTTTCTTTTGATTCAGCGGTAAAAAAAGCAAAGTTACAGCTCAAATTATAAAATGGAGATAAACTTTTTGAAACCAAAAGTGGCTGTTTAAAGATCCATAGAAAGGTAAACAATGAATAATTGTACCTGTGATAATATTCTGTATTTTAAAACATAAATTGATCATAAATGTTGACCAGGCTGTTTTTAATGTATTTGCTGCATAGTTGTAGGTTGTGATCAATTTGAAAATAAATGTCTTTCAAAAGATATGTTTAATTAGAGAAGAGATGTAAAATTAAAGCATTTCATACAGCAATAGTTAGGGATGGTGCCTGAGAACATTTTTAGAAACAGTTTTCACATGACAGATTTCGCGAAGCAAGAGCAATCAGTTTAATTCCTCATTTTGAAATTTACACAATCGCATCACAATCGGCGAAAATAGTACACGAAAAAATGAATGGTATCGGGCAGGCAAAATTTTCTGTTACGCCTTAAACAATTAATGTGGTTTTGAATTTCATGCCAGTGTAACCAGAAATAGCAGTACTAAAATATGAGCCAAAAAGAATTTGAATGGCAATTCGTACGTTGATATTAAAAGTTTTGAGATTATTCTGTTGCAAAATAGACCGCATGTACATGAAAAGAATATGATGTAACAAGGAATTTACATACTCAGATTTTAAGCAGACCAAAGAATTATTTCTACTGGCCGAAAAAAAAGTTGATGTTTAATCTTTTTAGGTGCATTTGTAATGAATGTATATACGTGAAACTTATAGTCATTGTGACGTTGTTGTGAAGTCACATTGTGACTTTGTGACTATCGATTGCCGATGTGACGTCACGTGACGTCGATGTGAAGTCACAGTGACTAAAATGTGAAGTCGTTATGGCCGTTTTAGAGCTCGTTTGTGACGTTTCACAAAGTGGTCACACTGTGACAAATTTGTGAAAAATGTATCATTTGTGACTAATTTGACATTAACATTGTGACGAAACTGTGACAAAAGCAACGATATTTAAATTGCCAGAAACATGTTTTTAAAGTAAATAACATGTTTTGAAGGATATTTATAATTTTCTAAAAATTTTTAATGAAGTCACATCTCAGTCACAATGTGACGTCACTGAGTGGTGGTATTTTGGTCACAGATGTTATGTGACCAAAGTGACTTACAGTGACGTCACTGTGACCATGCATGCTATGAGGGCTGTATAATCTGCGGTGAAAAAAATATTCTTTTATTAATTTACAGGTCCATACAAAAGTATTCTGTTGCAGAATGGTATAGGGAAAACATGGTTTGAGGTGCGTTGTAATTATATTAAACTATTTGATATTTTTTTTAATTGATATACTTTGCTAAAATTTACTATTAATTAATACCTGTATAATAGAAAGCATATAGTATTTACTCGGGCACACAACAGATTTCAGATACTGTACTATATATTTTAAAAACTTCGTTATAGAACGAACGCACTTCATTTGCTACATTTAACATGCAATTTCGGACTTGTTTTTACAATTATTATTATTTCTAGCAAGGGTGAATAATCATCTAAAGGAATTTTCCTTATCTGAGAGCGATTTTACTGATAAAGGCACACGTATACAGGGTGTATCTAAACTCTTGGAAAAACTTTAAAGAGTGATAGTACACATCAATACAAACAATATTGAATAGGAAACCAAGGGTCCCAAACGTTTTCCGAAGGAGTTAGGCGCCATTAAAGTTTAGGGTCCAAATTTTCAAATAATTATAAAAAACGGAAAAATTGGCCAATTGATTTACTGTTTTCACTAAAACTATTCTTTATGTCAGCATTGTCTTAAAAATAAATTATAAAGATAAATTTCAAAAAATGCCGATAGAGGGCGCTTTAGACTTTGAAGTAACGAACAACTATTTTTACCGTTATTTTTTGCATCTCATTAAATTTTTTTATAAGCTTAGACATAAACTTAAATTTTGAGCTGAAAATCTGAACCGTTGGGTGTGGTTAAGAGCCCACAATAGTAACAGAAAAATTACTCAAAAAGACCCGGATGATCATGTAAAGTCTATGGAAGCGTTCTTTTCGAATATCTCGCTCCAATTTTAATATTTTTGCATGATTTTTTTTGCACAAGATAGCTGAGCGGGATCCACAACCGGCCTACTTTTTACTTTTTCGATTTTGGTTATATATTTTTTATATTACGATAGTTTCAGTTTCAGAACCGGTTTAAACCGGTTTCGAAAGTTAAAGTAATTTTTTAAAGAAAATCTGAAACAAAAATTGAAAAAGTAAAAACTAAGCCGGTTGTGGATCGTCCTCAGCTATCTTGTACAAAAAAAACATGTAAAAATATTAAAATTTCAGCGAGATATTCGAAAAGAACGCTCCCATAGACTTTACATGATCATCCGGGTCTTTTTGTGTACTTTTTCTGTGACTATTGTGCGCTCTTAAGTAGCGCAAACTGAATTGTGTTTCAATGGGAGTGGGAAGGTTCAAATTTCAAATGATTATAAAAAACGGAAAAATCGGTCGATTCGTTTGCAGTTTTCGCTAAAACTATTTTTTATGTCAGTATTTCCTTGAAAATAAATTTTAAAGATAAATTAAAAAAAATTCGTTAGAGGGCGCCTTAAACTTTAGAGTAACCGAGTATTATTAAACCGTTATTTTTTGTATCTAATTAAATGCTTGCAAATGCTTAGACTTAAATTTTGAACACAAATCCTGAATCGTAGAGAAAAATTAAGAAGTGCAAATTGAACTGTGTTCAGGAGTTGAAATGTTACCCTCCCCAGTAGGGTGGAGCGAAAAAAATTATTTTTCAAAAATCAAAAACGGGTAGGTGCCAAAAGTTGCCTTTGTACCAGTACATCAACTGCGTGGAATTTTACCGCTGAAAAAAAAATGGCTTGAGTCTGCGCTTTTGCTCCAAAAATCGAAATTTTCGGTAAAATTTGTCATTTTTTGACATTTTTTCAAAAACATTAAAAAATTTCTACAGAGTTGGTTATTATTTAAAAGTGTTACTGAAATTTTTATATTTATCTGCTTAACATATTTAAACTATAAAACAATATCTGTAGTCTGTATAATTGGAGCAAATCTGACAACAAAAACAAGCGTTACCTCTCTATTGGAGTACACAACGAAATGTTGTTTTGAATGCATTTCTTACCTATCTGCTTTCAAAACTATTCTGTATATAACTCGTAGATGTGGCTACATTTCATATCCCACACGTCTCAGCCACCCAACAAGATAGGCCCAGTGTTTTATTTATGTATTGAATTGTTATTTTTTTTTCCCGAAGAAAGGCATAAGTTTTCTATCTATCAAAGTAGTTTACCTCTTCTTTGTTTTCACTGACATTGGTTGCTACTGGTATGACCTGCTGCACGTATATTATTATATCTGGTATAACATAAGCTGAGTAATGTATTAGGTATGTTGTTAAATGAACCTATACAGCAGTCTATTATCTTCGTTAAATTTTCCTACAATTAATACATTATGATTAGGAGTTCTGTTACCACAACGTTTTTTTCAATCAATTACATTATATATATAATGATATGCCTAAAAATTGATTGTATGAATTCAATTTCAAGTATGTCATCATTTACTGTACCTATTACATTGAATATATTTTGAGAAGCTAGCAGTTTAATATTATGAGGATCGTCCCAGAGGACTGCAAACAAAATTTACGTGTAAAGCAACAATATTTCGAAAGAAGTTTTAGTATTTGTTTTATATCGTTTCCTGTGTTGTTTCGTAGTCGAGTAATTTCTAATAAGTTTTTAGACCTATTCTTTAGGTGTGTATTACATTTGGTATAAAATATCCCGCGGTATAAACTTTAATTATATAATATTTTGTGAGTGAATCTATAGAATCTGATTGTCAATCTGTGCTTATATAAAGCGGAAAATTTTATTCGCTTTATGAGTTGTTTTTTTGTGCGAGATGTTTTCTAAATTCCTGTTCCCCATTTCTTCTGAGAAATAGCTTTCCTTATGAATTAGCTTTGCAATCTCCGACAGAAATTTCTAGTCTGTTCTGAGTACCTTTTACTTAATTTAGAAAATAATTTTTCAAAATTATTATCTATTTTATTAAAAAAATTGCAATAGGAAGTGAATAGTACGTAGAGAAACATTTACTTATTGATCCAGTGAATCCGTGTAGATTATAACGTTTTACATCGACTTCTCTAATAATTGACGCAGAGGAAATTCACTGGAGTTGAAGTAGCATATTATCCATTATTATACACAATTCTAAGCTTACACAATGCAAAATAATTCACAGCGACAAATAGAATTCTCCTAAATTTAAATGAGTACTTATAGTCGATTAGAGTCTGTACATTCTCTCAAAAAGTAATATGAATTACTCCCTCTGTCCCAAATTAGTTGCGACATTTAGGTTGAAAATTTTGTCCCAAATTAGTTGCGACATTTGAAGTAGGCGGAGTCATAGATAACTTCTGATGCACTTTAGTAAATTGAAACCAGTAAAATTATACTAGAATGACTATAAAGATGCATACTGGTGCCAAACGCAATGAAACTCGAATATAAAGTAATAGAAATAAGAAATAATATCCTGAAGAAGGAAATGAATAATAAGAAGAGCTTTCTGTACTGGAATGTTTGCAGTGAGGCTTGAAAATTTGTAAGCTAATCCATAGTTCCATAAATGCTGCAACTATTAAGTTTAATGCTCATCGTAATGTTCATCATCACATTCCATTTGCAGAAGCAGACAAAGGCGTCAAAAATAAAATATGAGGATATTTAGAATGTAAGTTTACAAAAAAATTGTAAATGCTGACAAAAAAAAAAAAAAAAAAATCTAAATAGCAAAATAGCAAAATTAAAGATTCCAAATAAAACGAAAAAATATCTCTCCGAAGATTATCATAGGCTGTTATAATTCGTAAATCAATAGTACACAGAATTCTCAAGGCGAAAAAGTTTTGGGAAGTATTTCATCCACCATTAAGCTAAGTTTAATAGAAAAAAAAATCGACAGAATATGATTTTGTTTGCAGCATCTTCAAGCTAAAGGATAATTTTCAGAAATGTTAGAATGAAATGTTTGCAAATGAATATACAACTGATTAGCTTGAAGATAGTTTTATTTGATTACTGTTAAAAGAATATTAGCAAATATGGGCGTGGCTTTGTAGCAAGTGAAACGGGATTTTTTAAACTGCTTCAATACTGATTTATGGAATGTCGTGGGGAATGCTAGGGTAAGTAAATTTTGTAGATAAATAGTAAAGCTCTCTCAAAAACATTAAAACAGAAACATAAAATCATAAATATCAATAATCAGAACAAAAGTATTCAAATGTCGCAACTAATTTGGGACAGAGGGAGTATAAGTTTATGCCCAGGACAGTTTACCATCAAATATTGTTCACTCATAAAATGGGGATCTAAAAGTTAAAGGGAAATTACCTGGCTACGAAAACACTTAGAAAACGGCATACAAGTAACGCAAAAAAAAGTTTTTTACAACAACGGTTGCTCTGCACGTGCAGGACAAACTCTCATTGCAATTCTGTCTGACGATCACCAGAAATCACATTAAACAGCTCGCTTCTCAACATATAAGAAATGCAAAAGCACAATAAATGATGGCATACTTATAGTTGAAATACCTGAAATCATCTATGAAGCAGGTCATTACATAAAAAAATGTAATTGACTGAAAATATGTTGTGGTAACAGAACTTCCAATCACTTTCATCAACTGGATGTAAGTTTGATAAAGATAATAGATGGCCGAATAGATTCCTTTAATAATATTCCTGTACGTTACTGTGCTTGTCATATTTTGTATAAGCTGTAAAAATATACAGTAAGATAGTCACATCAACATTTGGATACAAAGAACAGATAAACTAGGTGGATGCATCGAAAACATGCCAAATTTTGATAAAGAAAATCATAATTCAATATATAAATAAAACACTGTACTAAGATGATCGAATAGTTGTGACGGGTGGTATATGAAATATAGCCACCTCCACGACTTATGTCCAAGGTAGTTTAGAAAAGAAGAGCTGTATTAAAAACAACAATTCATTGTATGTCCCAATATAGTGGTAATGCCGTTTTCTTACGAAAACATGTCTCTTTTGCTCCAGCTATACGGAATAAATATATTGTTTTATAGTTTAAATATATTAAGCAGATAAATATAAATGTTTAAGTAATACTTTTAAATAATAACCAGCTCTGTAGGAATTTTTTAATTTTTTTGAAAAAATGTCAAAAAATGACCAAATTTACCCAAATTTTCGATTTTTGGAGCAAAAGCGCAGACTCAAGCCATTTTTTTTCAGCGGTAAATTTTCACACAGTTGATGTACTCGTATAAAGGCAACTTTTGGCACCTACCCGTTTTTGATTTTTAAAAAATATTTTTTTTTCGCTCCACCCTACTCCCCAGCCCTCGAGCTGGAAACTATGGTTGAAACTTGGTTTGATTATCTTAACTGCTGAAACATATGACTAAATAGCAAAATATAACAGTAATAGCAAAGACAAAGCAATGCTTTTCTTATGTTTGTGGTTTTCATCTACTGTTCTGCACTTACTCACTCCTTCAAATGTAGCTGTTGAAGTTAGATGGAAAGTTAAGTGCTTCGTGTAGTTAGTATTAATATAAATAATATGTTTAATCATTTCTCCTAATAGTAAACTACAAATATAATTGAAATTTACAATTGTGCAGTTTTCTTAGAAAGAGACAGATATTGATACTACAGATGTTATAAGTTTAGAATTTACATTTTATTTAAAATTTCTAGTCATTTCGATAAGAAAGAACCTGCAATTATCGTCAGGGAGCACTTTCAATAATTGTCGTTCTAATCATTTCAAATGCGTCATTTCGTTTAAAATGGGAGAGTCTATAAATCTTAAAATAGGTAGAAGTAGAAGGTGTAGTACTCAGGATTAAACTTTTGTAGACCTAAAATATTTATGTGATTAGGATACTATAATATTTAAGAGTTAAAGATTCTAGTAACTCGGCGCCCGAATTTCTTTTGGTAATGTTAAATCTATGGGTGTTTGATGCATTTTTATATTCAAATTATCTCCTAAGGAAATGAGTATTTTTAACTCATTTTTTCGATGTTCTCTTCTTAAAAGAAGTCTCTATTTTTAATAGTTTTCAAAATATTTCTAAAATCTATGCATAATTTTATATGAAATGTTAAAATTTTTCTTCCAATTCATCAAATTTTAAAACATAAAATGTTTAATTGTGCATAAACATTAGAAATATTTTGACAGTAAGAAAAAAAAGTAACATCGTTTAAGAAGAAAACACTGAAAAAAGAAATTAAAAATATCATTTCCCTGAGAAGCTATTTTAAATATAAAAATGCACCAAATGTCCTCAAATTTAACATTAATGAGGGGAGTTCTGCTAATGAGTGACCAGCACCCTTAAGTGCCCCATGTAATTTGCATTATTATGTATATTTTGCTGAATCGTTTCTCGTAAAGGCAAACTATAAATTTATATGAATTTTACAAATTTTTTGTTTACATAAAAGGCGACAGATGTTATAATTACAGACTTTACAAGTATAAAATATACATTTTATTTAATTTTCCTAGAACTTTAAATTTTCAAGAACCCACTGTCATCGTCGAGAATATTTTCATTAGTTGCTGTCACCTGCCTATTTATTTAAAATGCGTTATTTCTTTTGAAATGGGAAAGTGTAAAAGGCTTAGGGTTGCAGAAAGTAAAAGTAGTAGTACTTTGATTTAAACTTTTATAGATCAAAAGTATTTAAATGCCCATTGATTCATTTAAATATATCAGTTTTTTTACATATGTCTTTATTACATCTTCGTTTTATAATGTGTAACTAGATCTTAATAGAAGTGAAGAAAAAATTAAATCATCATCAAATCAAGGTTTCATTCGAAGGGTATCAAGGTTAATTAAATCTTACTTCTCGATTAAAAACATTCTAAATCAAATGTATTGGCTATCGAATAAATCCACAAGAAGAAATAATGCGTATCCAAAGAGAAATCGAAACAAGTAAATTCTTCGCTGAACTTTTCTTTAACTAAAACGTTTAATAAGATAAAAATAAGTATTGACAATCCTATATATACATATTTACATAACTTTAAATCATTGGGAGACACAAGCTGCACTTTCATATCTATTTTTGACGTAATTGTCACATCTTTTCCGAAATCAAATCATTCTAATCAAAGCAACATATTGGCTGCGTTTTGTTTACAAAAATCAGAGTGTTCTAAAAGTGGAAGCTGAAGTTAAGAAATTGCATAGCGCGTAGCGCCAATCTAACTGCAATTCTTTTTCTTCAGAAGTAGAAGTACTTCGGATTAAATTTGTTTAGAAGGAAACTTTCAATACAACATTATTTATTTTTCCTATACAAAACAATCATATATATTACTATTTACAGAAATTGATTTTTAGAAGCTTTAAATACGTGAAACCAAAATTACAGCTCATTCCATTTGAGCTGTGATTCCCCAAATTATAGCTAAGTAGTCCCTGAATTATGCTTAAAAAACATCCCGTTGCAATATATTTTACACTGATTAAAAATGAATTTAAAGTTTGAAATTCGAAATTTTAAACTATCATAATACCTAAACTATTAGATCAAATGACTTCATATTTTCATCCTAAAATTAAAAAAAAAAAAAAAAAAAAAAAAAAAAAAAAAAAAAACCTTACTTAAAAAATAATGAAAAATAATGTAAAAATTCGGTGTTGGTTTTGAGAATTTCAGTACTACATAAAGTGTCAGTTTGAAGAAAACACCTCTAAATTTAGATTTTTTAAAACAAAAATTCGAAGTAGAATTAATTGCAAGTCTACTACCCGTTTCCGTTTTTTCTATTATAATTCTATTTTTCCTTTGCCCAATTTTAATTTTCCTGTGAATTCTTCTTAAGATTAAAATTTTCAGTTGATGCCTTCCTGTTGAATTCACTGTATAACAAGAAAAATTTCTTAATATTGCGTGTAACAATTATATGCTTTTTTATATGCAGTGTCTGACAAATCCCGGACACCGAGTCGCCTGAGCGGCAAAAAATTTCTTTTGGCAACTTACTTTTTTTACCTACTTATTAACTTTTCTAATTAATCTTACCTAATATAAATTTATATTAATCAGCTTTAAAGGATTTCAATCCTGAAAAATCAATTGAAAAATGCATTTCAAATCAAAATCTCAAAGCCATTGTTAATTTATGTACATTACTGTTTGTTTGGATTTAAAGGTAAGAATATTAGTTTGTCTAATGTTTTAATATTTATTTTCATAATTTAATTATTACAATCTAAAAGTTGTATTATCTTAAATTTTTTGCTCTGTCTAATTTTTTTTATTGAATAGTTAACCTGTTCACTGCAAAGTAAAGCACATCACTCAAAAAATAGCCAAATACGATTATGAGTAGCCAGTTTTCCATTTTGCAGTGAACGCGTTAATGTCAGAAAAGTGAATCTTTAAGCAGGCTCCTAAAATTTTTTCCTGATGCCTAAGAATTTTCAACTTTTGTCAGCCCCTAGTTACATGTAATGCTTACTAACACATCAGGGAAATTTTTCATGATTTTAAGGTAACATGAAATTACAGCACTTAGCTATGCATACAGGAATTAAAGCAAAAGAGATAAACCCTTAATAATGAAGATGCAGGATGAGGTTTCGAAGGAATAGGTAATTCAAATGGATGCATAGCGTAAAACTGCTAACAGATTTACCAACTTTTCGAGAAATTTTTGAGCCAACACTTGATTTTCTCTAACTTTTCGCGAAGTATCGTCTCGACACCCAGTGTGATAGCAAACAACAATGTCCCTATCTTTTTTCCACAGTTCTAAAAAATGTCTCCGCTAGTCGCGTTTTACATCCAACTTTCAACATTTCAACCAATCACAGAAAAGAAATTGATACAAATAGCGGATAAATATTAACGGCTGGTACTAGTAGCACTGGTTTCCTTCTTTTTCTCCAAATTTAGCCACGACAATTGTAACATTTTTCTCCCTTTGAACGGGAAAAAATTTGAGCTTCTTCTTCCTTTTAAATTTCAAATTTCTTCGCAGATATTCTTAGAGATCATTAACAGCATTTATATCTTGTAAACAACTACCATATTTTTACACTTACTATCACATTACTTGCAATTTGGAACGTTTTTCGCTTTTTCAACCCTATTGTACTAGTGACACCACACTGCAAATTCGTGAAACACTTTTACATCACTAATTGAACATAATAATTTTTACCTCTATCTAAAATCATTTTTCATTGCCTTGTGAATCCTTTGCGAATGTGTTGTACCGGGAAAAAAGAATGTGCAAAATGTATTGCTTAAAATTACGTAATTTTTACAAAAATAGAGTTGTTGATATTTATAAAAAAATTTAAAATACTTTTTGCTCCTGCACCCCTTGGGAATTTGTGGAACCGACATAAAATATAGTATAAATTGCAAAACTGGTTCCATCAATTAAAAAATCGGTTTCGTATTTCCTGATACTGTATAGAAATAGCAATTTAGAAAGTTATTAGAACGCTTGCGATGGATTTGCACCATACTTAAATTATGTTTTTTTTTTTTTTTTTTTTTTTTTTTTTTTTTGCTGTTTTTTGACAGCACTTACATATTAAAAAAACCACGCTTCAATATCACAAAAATCACACTTTAGATTTTTTTTTGGCTTTTGCAACGCCCCTCCCCCCCCCCCTAAGTTGTGACCAGATTAGAATAAACTCTTAGACGTTACTCATGCAGGGCTATATTTTGTAGTTATTAATAATTTGATTGTACTTTATTCAGCAAAAATTTTTTGGTATACTAAATTGAAAAAGTTTTTTTTTCCCTTTCTTCTTTCAATGAAATAAAGAAGACTGTCAAAAACCTCTGTTTCTTAGATTACTTAAAAGTCACATTTATCAGTTTTTTTTTCTTTGTTGTCTTTTTTTCGTTTTTTATTTGCACATTTTTTCCTTTCTCACATGTCAACTATTCTTCTCTTTCTTTTATTTCTTTTGAAAAAAAATTAAAATTTAAATGGATAAAGAAAAATAATTAAAGCAGTTATTTAATAAAATTTATTAGAATTTGAAAATTTCAAGGATTACCTATAGAATAAGTGTTTAAAACATTATTGTATTTTTTTTTTAAATATAAATAAAATAAATTTTGAAAATAATGCATTTCTCCCTTCCTCTTATTTTTAATCTATTAAATTTTAACTTTCATTAATGTTTAAATTTATCATTTTACAAATCGAATTCAGATTCAAGTAGAGTAAAATACCTGAATCTTGATAATTATTCTGTTAACTCTACGTCGCGTACCCACCTCTGTTTTGTGAGTTGTCAGCGAAATTTAAATTTTATTTTTAAATCCCTTCATTATTAATCTTAAATGAAATAAAAAAATACACATGATGTCAGGTTCTGATTATCATATGAGATTTATAATTATGGTTATGTATTATCTTTTTACTCATATATGGTATTCATGTCACCTTCTGTGTAAATTCGCTTTTACAGATAACATTTTTACTTATCTGGAAATTAATCCGAGCTATTATTAGTTAGATAGTGCAATGTGAAAAAAAAAAGTGTGGTACCAGTGGAGTGAATTTCCTCTTGCAATTCAAAAGGCACACCATAAAAATAAAGCAGAAGTAAAGTCCAGATAAAGCAGACAAAGAATACCACCAGCATCTAGCGAGATAAAGGATGTCACAATGACAGTTGCAGACTATGAAGAAAGAGTAACCCTTTTTTGTCAAAGATATGGCTCTGTTTTTTTTAAAGGGTTGGGGATGGGGTTACAGACTCTATCAGTGTGACGTCACAGGCAACTCAACTCCACATATCAGCCGCAAATGCGTTCCAAACAAACACATAGAGTTCAGAGTGTTTTAGAGATGCACTTTACTGTCAAAACCGAGTGTAATATGATCATTCAAAAAAAGAGAAGAACGTGGAACAAGGACTGAATTTACTAAACTGGAAGTTTCCATATCGAGCCACAATTGTTTGCGGAATTGTGATCTTTTTAACTATGTCGGGATTGCAATTGTAGCTGCATGCTATTTCATCTCTATCTTTTTCCTGACTCTGTTGTTTGTTTGTAACGCATTTTTGGCTGATATGTGGAGTTGAGTTGTCTGTGACGTCATCACTGATAGGGTATATTTCGTTGAAATCGCTCAGAGAGAGTCAGTGTTGAGAGTGGAGGCATAATGATTGGTTGATTTGCCTTGTATAGAGTTTAGTAAAAAAAGCGTAGGCCCTTGGCGGATGTAGCTAATGTAGAGGGAGATCCAAAGAGGATTCTCCGATCGGTTTTAAGAAACCTAATGTGAGAGGGATTTAGATATCTTAATAAATAACCCAATACGTAGAAGATATCTGCTGTATTTAATTTAATGTCAGACCGGATCATCTATGTACGAGTTCTTAATTGTAAATATTGTTTCGCTATCCGTAAATGGTATGTAAATAAATTGTTAGTTAATCTCAAAGGAATGAGTTCCAAATTGACAATTCTTCGCACTAAATTATTTTCACTTAAAGCGATGGAGCTTTATCTGTGGAGGCAGCATACTAAAACAAATTAACTTTTTAAAAAGTTTTGTGGACTAAGGAAATGAAGGGTGTAACACAGAAATTCAAGTCCTGAGTTCTTAATTAACCATTTGAAAAACTGGCATAAACATTTTTAATGACACCATTTAAAGCTTAAAACACTAACTTATTTTACACTGTTTTTTTAAATCTAATATTTGGGCTAGTAAAATTTTCCTACAAAACTTTTCATCAACTGTTTCAAGTATATTTATGTATTTCCCTATTTCTATTTGGAAATAGTTGTAAGAGAAAAAATTTTAAAAAATCGTATTTTACAACTATAAATGATACACATGTATGCACAGTTGGCAATAAACAAATTACAAATAAACACGCAATAATAAGGCTATTGTAATAAACTAATTTAAATCCTCAAAAAAGTGTCAGACGCCCTTTTTTGCGCAATGAAAAATTTTTCTCGTTCTGTATTTATTAGTAATCTTGTTCTAGTAGATCCATTATATGTTCATTTAGATTCAAAAAAAATTTTTTCCCCTTCCTCGATTAAATAAAAGAAAGCTTTCAAAAACCGATGCTTTTCGGGTTATCAGAAAAAAGCAGTTTTCTTTGCGGTGCTTTTATCCTTTTTTTTCTCTACGAATGTAAAATTTTATTGATATATGTCCAAGTCATGGCAATCAAATATGATATTTACGTCAATTAGAGCACGGACATACTAACACACGATCAGATAGATGAACAGAGAAATAAACCGTAGTCATAAGCACTTTTCAACAACGTTGGAAAGAGAAGACTGGCCTATGAACGGTTAATTGATATCCGTTAGATAATAAATAGTAAAATAAGTTAGATTAAAAAAATCGTATTTTGCAACTGTAAATGGTATATATGTATTTCTCATTGTTAGTCAAAAAATAATAAGAAGACACTCGTTAATTGGGTTACTGTAATAAACTAGTTTAAATTCCACAAAAATATGTCAGTCGTCCTTTTGGCGTAATGAAAAACTTTTCTCATTCAGTATTTATTAGTAATGCAGCTCTAGTAAATCCATTATATATTCATTTAGATGCGAATTTTTTTTCTCCTCGATTTAATAAAAAGATGCTGTCAAAACCCACTGCTTTTCGGGTTATTTAAAAAAGAGAAATTTTCTTTGCGGTATTTTTATTTTCGTTTTATTTTCGAAAGTCAAATTTTCTTCGCTTACTGTTATTTAATTTAAAGTGAATAGTGTCTAGACTTATTAAAAGGATAAACAAAAATAATTTAAAAAATAACAATATAAACACTTTTAGGATTTGAGTTTTCTAACACTTTTTGAAACTAAGAACTATTAAAAATATAATATGCTTACTGAAAGTTCTGTTGTGGTGAGAATTAAACTTTGAAAATTAAAATTTCGTATTCTTTTTTTCTTTTCTCTCCTGAATTTGAAAATGTTTCATTCTTCCCATTTTATATTCCGAATCCAAATATAGATATGTTTCAAAAAATCGCATTTCGCTTTTAAATGCATACTTTAATTTGATAACAATTTTTTTAATTTAAATATTTTTATTGGATTTTAGTATTTTCTAACATAGTTAAAAAGTGTTTATCACTTTGGCTTTGGATTTTCTTTTTGAGTCTACCTGTGCTTTAACGCTACACTGTTTTTGCCTTGTGATTTTTCCGTTTTATTTACGTTTATTATATTTCGATCTCTATTACAAATGCGTAGTATTTATAATTTATTTACAATGGCATTCAAAAGTACTACGTTATATTATAGTCAAAGGGGAAAAATCGTTTCAAATGCATTTTAATAATTTTACACCATTACAAACATAATAAAATTCATGCACGTATTTATTAAGGAACTCTTAAAAATGCATTCTGGAAAATATATTGTGTTAAGTATTTAGTATTTATTTACAGGGTCACGTAAAAGAATTTCCTTATAATTTTTTGCAGTGTATTTCTCTTACGTAACACTATTTCAAATATAAACAAATTGATATACAACAATCAGGTTTACTACAAGACTGGATAATTCGATGTGCAGAATATTTAAAGTTCAATTAAAAAGACACACAAAAGGTTTCAGATACAGTAATTTATGTTAACCATAACTGTTGGAAGGGGTTTTTTTTTCACTGAAGATTTGTGTTTTTATATTCTTATTTAACTTTAAATACTACATGGCGTGTATAAATCTATAAATCCTTATAGAGCTACACAAAAGAATTCGTACTATTACTAAGTATGAACGCAAATTGCTTAAAGGTAGTTTTTAATTTAGTTATACATTTTTTAAATTGAATTATATTTGGTGTAAAGGTTTAAGTGCTTTAATAATAAGATTTTATCTAAGTTTAATCAGAATAAATCTAGACAATACCTATACCTGTCGAATACGCATCTTGCATCACTGGACGACGTTCCCAATTATTCTGATTTTTTTCCGGTATCAGATGTTTATTTTATTAAAAGTTGAGTGCCTTTCTATAATTATTTTAGATTCTTGGCTTTATTAATGATATATACCATCTAAATAAGATTAGTGACTCAAAACAAATATGATTAAATTAACTTTTGTGAATTTTTAATACAATATTATCTTAGAATTGAGATTTCAGAACTCTTTGGAATCAAAACATTCGTTCAAATACAGTTCTGTACCCCTCCCCCCCCCCCCAAAAAAAAAAAAACAGACGGCAGAAGAAAAAGGGTATATTATATAAATAAAACAATAACAGATAATTAATTTGCAAAATATATAGGAAAACACATAATAGGAATTAAAAAATACAACTGAATTAGAAAATAATAAGAAATAATAATTAAATAAATACAATAATTAAATAGTTCAATCAATAGTTCTTGTACGATATCTACGGTGCTTCCATCTAGTGTACATGCAATCTGTTAACATGATACATCCTTGTCCCGGTAGTAGAGGGGACACTTTTATAATGGGACGTTTGATGTCCCCGTCGTCCATCACGAACAAGATTGTCCTATTTGGTGAAGGTTTTTTTTAATACGGTCCATCTTCCATCTTATGGACTGGAATCGGTCACGAACTATCACCATGTCTCTTTCTCGCAGATTAGCTCGTGAAGAGTCCATTTAGGACGATGTTGGTGATGCTGAAGATATTCACTTGACCATCAACAACAAAACTGATTCTTAGCCTTTTCAATCAAACGCCCACTGGCATTTAATGGTAGAGCTTGAATTAGAAGATTCTGGAATATCAAAAAGGGGAGCTCCTATCAAAAAATGACAAGGAGTTACTGCACACGGATCAGATGAATCTGATGACATCGATGTTAAAGGTCTTGAATTTATATAGCTTTTAATTTAGCATAGCAAACTAGTTAACTCTTCAAAATTTAAGATACTAAATTTACATGTTTTTAACAGATGATTTTTAGTAAGCTTTACAGTTGCGTCTCATAGCCCATCAAAGTGAGGCGCATATGAAGGGATGAAATGCCAATTGATTTTTTGACAGGAAAGATAATCTTGAACTTCACGTTACCTCAGATACTGGAATAGTACTTCAATAGATTAGCCAGACCTGTGAAGTTTTCCGCGTTATCTGAATATATATCTGACGGTAGGCCTCTACGTGCAATTAACCGTTTTAAAGCTGCTAGCAAGGCTTGCACAGACAAGTCTGAAACCAATTCAAGATGTACTAGCGCATATACAAACGAATACTGCTATGTAAGATTTTATTTCGATCTTACTTCTAGGCTTATTTAACTTAGTTAAGCAGGGTCCTGCAAAATCTAAACCCACCTTGAAAAGAGGATAAATTGAGGTGATTCTGTCAACGGGAAGATCTCCCACCATTTGTATCATTAGTCAGTGTTCAGTGTGGAGATGAAATGGTTGGTAGAAAAAGCGTAGGCTCTTGGCCGATGTAGCCAATGTAATGGGAGATCCTGAGAAGGATCTCTGATCAGTTTTAAGAAATCTAATGTGAGAGGTATTTAGATATCTTAATAAAGAACACAATACGTTGAAGATATCTGCTGTATTTAACTTAATGTCAGACCGGATCATCTATATACGAGTTCTTAATTGTAAATGTTGTTTCGTTATATGTAAATAGTATGTAAATAAATTTTTAGTTAATTCCAAATGAATGAGTTAGTATTATTGTTGACAATTCATCTCACTAAATTCTTTTCACTTAATTATATCGGTGGAGGCAGGATACTAAATCAAATTATTTTTTTTTTTAAGTTTTGTGGACTAAGGAAATAAAGGGTGTAACACAGAAATTCAACTCTGACCTTTCAAGCAAGTTGCCCGAGTTTCCAATTAGCCATTTGAAAAAACTGGCCTAAACATTTTTAATGACACCCTTTCAAGCTTAGAAGACTAACTTGTTTTACACTGTTTATTTTTTAACTAATATTTGGGCTAGTACAATTTTTATACAAAAATTTTCATCAACTGTTTCAAGTGTATTCTCTATATTTCTATATTTCTATTTGGAAATACTTGTAAGAGAAAAAAAAACAATCGTATTTTACAACTATAAATGATATAATTGTTATTTACCGTCGATAATTAAAAAAAGGAAACAAAAACACGCATTAAGGTTAATGAAATAAACTAGTTTAAATTGCACAAAAATATGCCAGTTTTCCTTTTGGCGTATTGAAAAACTTTTCTCATTCTGTATTTATTAGTAATGTTGCTCTAGTAAATCCATTATAAATTCATTTAGATATAAAAAAAAATTCTCTTCGATTTTATATATATAAAAAAACTATCAAAAACCGCTGCTTTTCAGGTTTTTTAAAAAGAGCAATTTTCTTTGCGGTGTTTTTATTTTTCTTTTCTCTTCGAATGTCAAATTTTCTTCGCCTACTGTTATTCAATTTAAAGTGAATAGTATCAAGACTTAATTAAAAGGATAAACAAAAGTAATTAGAGGAATAACGATTTAAACACTTTTAGGATTTGAGTTTTCTGCACTTTTTATAAACTAAGAACTGTTAAAAATATAATATGCTTACTTAAAAATCTGTTGTAATGAGAATTAGACTTTAAAAATTAAAATTTTTCTTTTTTTCTTTTGTCTCCTGAATTTGAAATTGTTTTATGCTTCCTATTTTATATTCCGAATCCAAATATAGATGAGTTTTTAAAAAATCGCATTTCGCGTTTAAATGCATACTTTAATTTGATAACATTTTTTTAAATTTAAATAATTTTATTGGATTTTAGCATTTTCCAACATAGTTAAAAGGTGTTTGTAACTTTAGTTTTGGGTTTTCTATGTGAGTCTCTCTGTGCTTTAATTCTACACTGTCATTGTCTTGTGATTTTTCCGTTTTATTCACGTTTATTGTATTTCTATCTCTATTACAAATGGGTAGTATTTATAATTTATTTACTATGACATTCAAAAGTACTACGTTATATTATAGTCAAAGGGGAAAAATCGTTTCAAATGCATTTTAATAATTTTACACCATTACAAACATAATAAAATTCATGCACGTATTTATTAAGGAACTCTTAAAAATGCATTCTGGAAAATATATTGTGTTAAGTATTTAGTATTTATTTACAGGGTCACGTAAAAGAATTTCCTTATAATTTTTTTCCAGTGTATTTCAATTACGTAATTCTATTTCAAGTATAAATAAATTGATATACAACACTCAGGTTTACTGCAAGACACTAGATTATCCGATGTGCAGAATATTTATCGTTCAATTAAAAAGACAAACAAAAGATTTCAGATACAGCAATGAATGTTAACCATAATTGTTGAAAGGGTATTTTTAACAGAAGATTTGTGTTTTTATATTCTTTATTTAACTTCTATACTAATAAAATCCGTGCGCCTCTGTCTGCTTGAAGCCGATTACAGTTCGCAACGCGGGTGAGTTGGAAGTCGCGAGAGGTGTCTTTCGATTGGAAAAATTCCGGGGAAGTCATTTCGGGCATTTTCGAGACCGTGGGACCAAAATTAAAAAAGTTATGAATTAAAAACCCCTTGGGAATCGGAACGGAAAATATCTCGATTCCGAAACGGTGCTCCGAAGCAGAACACTGCGCCACCTTGCGGTGAAGAACCTGAACTTTTCCCCTTTGGCTAAAAGAAGAAACAGCCGAAAACCGCTTTTTCTACCGGCGCTAATTGCGTTTTTTTTGCGCGTTTTTTCTTAAACCATCATGCAGACAGTTTTGAAAGTAGAAAAAAACTGATTACATATTCAGAATCTGCGTAAAAATCTGCTTCTGATGAACTAAAAAATACGAAAAAATGTCTTATGGGCGCGTAGTGCCCACCGTGCAAAACCAAATATTTTTAACGGGACTATGGGCGCAAAGCGACCATAGCTCCGATCCACAATCTTTTTTTTTTCAAGTGCACGTGGCCCACAGTGAGAAATCACATATTTTTAACGGGACCATGGCTCTTTAATTTACTTTTTTTGTGATTGAGGATTCGAACACCAAGACTTGCTTATTAAATGAATTTTTTTGCTTATTATATACTGCTTAATACCGAGGTTCGTTTGGAAAAAGTGGCCCAGCTAGCGGGCGTAGCTCGCTTGTTAAATACTAAATGGTGTGCATTTATGCACAACATGCTGTAATTCCTAACAGGGCTAGACAAAAGAATTCATAGTAAGAACGCAATTTGCTTAAAGGTAATTTTTAATAAGGTTATGCATTTTTTAGGTTGAATTACACTTGATGTAAAGATTTAAGAATTTACTAATGAGATTTTATTTAAGTTTAAGGTATCATACGACTGTTAAAAGTCGAAAAATCACAAAAATTGTATCTTTTTCGACATTCTTTATCTTGAAAATTATAAGCCTTAAAATCATAATTTTTTATATTAATATATCAATGTTTTATGTATACACATATATCTCATTCTTGTTTGAAAGTTAAAAATAATTTGTTTTAGAGAATCGTAAATAATAAGCAGTTTGTTGTGGTAAAATGTGACATCAAAGATAATGCACTTAAATATTCAAATTATATTGCATTTGCAACAAAATTTCTGTTTTTACACATACTAGAAGAATTAAAGGTTAATTTGAACCTAAATTTGTATATTTTTAAACCATATTTCTATTTTTAAAATTAAACAGAAAATAGTGTATTTTTTTCCTTAAAAAATTGAATTTTATCTATGCATAGAAAATGTATCCTTTAGCAAATTGAAAGCAAATTTAAGTTCAGTTTCAAGAAAATGGCATTATGTATCATCTGTAAAAACTTCATGCAAAAATATTAAATAGTTTGAAAAATAACATGTGCGTTATGTGAAAAAAAACGCATTTTTAAATTTGCTCGACGAAGTACTGGCTCTTTAAATCTGTTTACAGTAAACATCTGACACGTTTTTAATCATAACTTCCGTAATTATGGGAATTTTTTCAAGTGGATTGTCTTAAAATACGCAGAAAAGGCTAATCCTTCATATAATTGTTTTTCAAAAAATCGAATTTTTTGGCGGTTTAACAGTCGTATGATCCCTTAATCAGAATAAATCTACCTTTAGAATACGCACCTTGCATCATTGAACGACGTTTCCAATTATTCTGATTTTCTTCCAGTATTAGTTGTTTATGTTATTAAACTTTGAGTGCATTTCTATAATTATTTTAGAGTGATTCAAAACAAATATGATTAAATTAGCTTCTTTGAATTTTTAATACAATAATATCTTATAATTGAGATTTCAGAATTCTTTGGAATCAAAATATTCGTTCGAATGCAGTTCTGCAGAAAAAAACAGACTGTAGAAGAAAGAGTACATTATATAAATAAAAGAATAATAGATAATTAAAATGCAAAATATATAGGAAAAACATAATAGAAATTAAAAAATACAAATGAATTAGAAAATAATAAGAAATAATAATTAATTAAAGTCAATAATTAAATAGCTCAATCAATATATCTTGTACGATATCTGTGGTGCTGCATGTAGTGTATATACAATCTGTTAACATGATACATTTTCCGCCCGCGGTAGTAGAGGGGACACTTTTGCAATGGGACATTTTATATCCCCATCGGTCGTAACGAACAAGATTATCCAGTCCGGGGAAGGCTTTTAGAATACGGCCCATCTTCCACCTCATGGGCTGGAATCGCTCATGAACTATCACCATGTCTTCTTCTCGTAGATTAGATCGTGGAGTAGTCCATATAAGACGATGTTGGAGATGCTGAAGATATTTATGTGACCATCTACACCAAAACTGATTCTTAGCCTTTTTCATCAAGCGCCAACAATCATTTAATGATAGAGCTCGTGACTTAGAAGATTCTGGAATATCAAGGAAAGGTGCTTCTATCAAAAAATGACTAAAAGTTAATGCACGCGGATCAGATGGACCTGATGACATCGGTGTTAAAGATCATGAATTTATATAGCTTTCAATTTGACACAGCAAAGTAGTTAACGTTTCAAAATTTAAGATACTAGTTTTACATGCTTTTACCAGATGATTTTTAGTAAGCTTTACAGCTGCCTCCCATAGCCTGCCAAGGTGAGGTGCACATGGAGGGATGAAATTCATTTTTTGACAGGTAAGAAAATCTTGAACTTCACTTTCCCTCAGATACTGGAATAGCTGCTTCATTTGATTAGCCTGACCTGTGAAGTTTTTCGTGTTACTATCTGAATATATATCTGACGGTAGGTCTCTATGCGCAATTAACCATTTTAAAGCTGCTAGCAAGGCTTGCACAGATAAGTCTGAAACCAATTCAAGATGTACTGCCTTAATGTACATATAGACGAATACTGCTATGTAATATTTTATTTTGATCTTACTTCTAGGCATATTTTGCTTAGTTAAGCAGAGTCCGGCAAAATTTAAACCCACCTTGAAAAATGGACAAATTGAGGTGATTCTGTCAACGGGAAGTCTCCCATCATTTGTCGACAAGCTTGTGTTTTAAGCGTTTGCAAAGCGTACATTTGCGGAGATCTTGTCGTATTGTAGAAAGACCATTCACAAACCAATACTGTTGACGTATTATAGCAAGTACTAGCTCTGTAACTGCGTGCATATGTTTCTCATGGACATGATTTATCAATAGGTTAGTAACAATGTGAGTTTTTGGTAGTAGCATAGGATATTTTCTATGAAAACTTAGTGATTGGTATTGTGACAAGCGACCACCTACACGAATTATAACACTCAAATCTAAAAACACATTCTGAGATAATAATTTACTATTGCTGGGTAAGGGCATTCTTTCTTTCAACAATTCACGCTTTTAGATTTATTCTTTAGATTTATAAATTTAACCTTTCGGATTTTTTTATGTTTAAACTTTCACAAATTTAATTCAGGTCTGAATGTATTTTAGATGAGTTTTTTCAGCATTTCACCTTCTAATGTTGCATTTTGCAGGAAATTCATCTGCCCATCTTTCGATCAAATGCTATTTTATTTGTTCATTTAATTTATTTCTTTTATTTCTTTCTTTCTTTATTTATTTATTTATTAGTTACTATGAATGCCATTTTATTTTTAATTTAGATATTCTCATTTTGTAATATTAGAAAGAGAAAATTATACCATAATACATATATTCCAAACAACATTCAAAATATATATTAAAATACAATAACTTGTTTAACCCTCTGCGGGTAATAATAATATTTAAAAAATTCTCATCCTCAGTTAAATAAAAAAGGCTGTCTAAAAGTGCTATTCTTGAGTTTTATTAATTTTCTTTGCGATTGTTTTTTTCTTTCCTCCTTTTCCTTTTCGCATGTCATTTTTAGGTGCGTTCGTAATTATGTAAATACGTAGCACCTATTGTTGTCGCTCAGTCCGTCCGTCTGTCTGTCTGCCCGTCTGTCTGTCTGTCCGTCTGTCTGTCTGTCCGTCTGTCTGTCTGTCTGTCCGTCCGCATATAACAACGCAAAAACTACCCAACCGAATCCTTTGAAATTTAAAATACATAATTATTACATGATTTTGTCGAGTCATTTCAAATTTTATGAAAATCGGATGGATAGATCAATTACAGGGACAATCAAAAGGATTCCGTTACATTACGGTCAATAGGGAAAAAAGTTTCAAATGCATTTTAATCGTTTGAAATTTAAAACGTATATTTATTACATAATTATGTCGAGTCATTTCAGATTTTATGAAAATCGTATGGATATATCAATTACAGGGACAATCAAAAGGATTCCGTTACATTACGGTCAATAGGGAAAAAGTTTCAAATGCATTGTAATCAATGTTAAAACTGTTGTTAGCTTTCGTTTTTTCAAAAAACTAAAACAAAATCATTTCACCTTTTTTCATTCACGTATAAAAACATTTCATATTTATTTACTTAGAAGGTGTCACAAATAAAAAATAAATTAAAGAGTTGACATGTTTCGGTTCATTAATAAGAACCGTATTCATAACATATAAAATCAGTAGAAAATTAAATGACACTGGATATAAATATAATTTAAAAATCAAAACAAAACATTGCGCCCGCTATGATCGTGAATATAGCCATTGCCAACGCGGCATATAAATAATTTTGACCATATATTAAATTTAAAATGTAAACAATTAAAATTAAAAAGTAGAAAAACTAAATGACTCTGGATATAAAGGTAATTTAAAATCCCCAAAACATAAAATATTGCGCCCTCTATGATCGTGAATAGCCAATGCCATCGCGGTTCCTCCTATTAGACTCATCCTTTAAATATTTATTAAGTAATTCTAACCACAAACTCGGAATGTCATAAGAATAAGAATCATTACAAACTCTATCCCTCCTATCCCTCCTAAGAATATATATCTATATCTCACTTTAATTTTCTACTGATTTTATATGTTATGAATACGGTTCTTATTAATGAACCGAAACATGTCAACTCTTTAATTTATTTTTTATTTGTGACACCTTCTAAGTAAATAAATATGAAATGTTTTTATACGTGAATGAAAAAAGGTGAAATGATTTTGTTTTAGTTTTTTGAAAAAACGAAAGCTAACAACAGTTTTAACATTGAATTTTATCGATACTGGATAATAAGATGAGTTTTTATACAAGTTTTAATCGGTTTAAGAATTTGAGAATGACGCTGGATCGTGAAATTTTAAATTTGAGATTTCTAAAGGTTTGTAAGAAAGTTAATGTTGTTCCGAACTTTTTATCAGTTAAAAACAAGACTATTAAACAATTATTTAATAGTATGGTACGTGTTTTTGAAAGAAGATGTCTGACACTATTTATCAGGAAGAAATATTCTGTTATTAATGATTTGAATATTAGGACATATGAAGCTTATATGCAGCTAGTTGAATGTTGTGATCATAAAAATGTCGAACTTGGGAATAATGACGTTTGGATTGAGAAGTTTGATTTATTGATTAGAAAGTTAGAAAGATGGAGGGAAATTCAAAACTGTTATAAAGTGGCTAAACTTAAGAAAAAAGTAGAGAAGTTGATTTTAATGTCAAGAATATCTGTTCGTGGTCCTGGATTAATGGAGAAAATGGAGAAAGTGGAAATTGTTAATTTATCTAAGAAGGAATTTAATGATAGAGAATTAGATCTGTTGAATAAAGGCCCTAAATTTATGTTTGAACAGAAGCAAAATGTTAAGAATTTAATTATGGAGGCAGAATGTATAATTAGTAAAGTAAATAGCGAAAATAAGGAGGAAGTTAGAAATTTAATGTTTACTGAATTAGATAAATATATGAAAAGGCCTTTAAATCTTAATACACCTGAGTTAAACATTATTAAAAATTTGAAAAAGGATAGTGAAGTGTTGTTCATACAGACTGACAAGTCCAACAGGATTGCTGTTTTGGATCGTAATGAGTATAAAGTTAAAATGCAAAAAGCTATTGCCGATATGGATTGTTCCTTAATTGAAAAATCTCCTTTGAATAAAATCCACAAAAAGGTGAAAGATATTATTGAAAAAGGTTGTTGGCCAGATAATGTTAAAGTTAGATTGTTTATTAATAAACAGGGTGTGATTCCACGTTTGATAGGTAGATTAAAGGATCATAAAGAGGGGTATCCTCTACGCCCCATCGTTACAAGATGCCAAGCACCGACTTACTATTTGGAAAAGGCGTTTGTGCTTATTTTGAAAGAGTTACTGCCGCCATCAGAGTATGTTGTGGATTCCACTGCAAGTTTTGTTGAAAGCATAAGGACACTTGAAATTCCTCATAACTGTTTATTAGCTAGTTTGGATGTCAAATCACTTTTTCCGTCGATTGACATTTTTGAAGTTTGTGACGATATTAAAAAGAGGATTGACAAGGCAGAAATATATAATGACAGTATAAAATGTACTTTAAAAGATGGATTACAGTTGATTGTACAAAGTAATTATTTTGTTTTTGATGGTAAAATTTATAAACAAAACATGGGTGCCCCTATGGGTTCTCCTATTTCGGGTTTTTTAGCTGAGTTTAAAATGAGGCCTTTTGAAGAGAATATTTTCGCAAAGTTCGAGAAAGTTCCTAAATTTTGGAAGAGGTATGTTGACGATGTGTTTTTAATTTGGGAGGGGGGAGTTGAATCTTTCATTGTTTTTGTAGATGAAGTTAATAAACTGGATAGGAATATTCAATTTACGTTTGAATTGGAAAATGATCGTGCTATTTCATTTTTAGACGTGTGGCTTATTAGAGAGGGTTCTATGTTAAAAAGGAAAGTTTACAGGAAAGATATAGCTAGTCAACATATTATTCCATTTTCTGCGTATTCACCCTTTGGGTATAAGTTTTCTACATTCCGGTTCATGGTTAATCGAGCGTTTATTATTTGTTCTGATGAATTTTTGTATGAAGAGTTGAATTATATTTTTAATATTGCTAAGTTGAATGGTTACAAAAAGGATAAAATTAATAAATTGGTTAAAAATTATAGGGATAAAAATAATTCTCAGGTTAATTGTAATTTGGTTGCTAATGCCTATGAGAAGGGGGAAGAGATTGGGGTTAAAAGACTATCGTTTCCTTATATAAAGGGTAATTTTGAGAGGCTTAAAGCTAAATTAAAAAAGTTTAAAATAGAATTAATTGCTAAGCCACCTCCTAAGTTAAAACATCTTCTATACAGGGCTTTTGATCCGGTTCCACAAGATGATCTAGCAGGGGTATATGAAATTCCATATGAGAATGAAGAGGGGGATATTAATTTTTATATCGGTATGACAGGTAGAAAGTTTGGGGTTAGAAAGAAAGAGCATGAATGTGACATAAAATTTGGTAGGGATAAGACTGCGTTATCAAGATTGTTTTTAAAGAGGGGGGTTATAATTTGTTTTAAAGATAGTAGATTAGTGTTCATTTCCAGTTTATTCCGAAAATTAATCATCCGTGAATCCATAGAGATATATTCTAGGAGGGATAGAGTTTGTAATGATTCTTATTCTTATGACATTCCGAGTTTGTGGTTAGAATTACTTAATAAATATTTAAAGGATGAGTCTAATAGGAGGAACCGCGATGGCATTGGCTATTCACGATCATAGAGGGCGCAATATTTTATGTTTTGGGGATTTTAAATTACCTTTATATCCAGAGTCATTTAGTTTTTCTACTTTTTAATTTTAATTGTTTACATTTTAAATTTAATATATGGTCAAAATTATTTATATGCCGCGTTGGCAATGGCTATATTCACGATCATAGCGGGCGCAATGTTTTGTTTTGATTTTTAAATTATATTTATATCCAGTGTCATTTAATTTTCTACTGATTTTATATGTTATGAATACGGTTCTTATTAATGAACCGAAACATGTCAACTCTTTAATTTATTTTTTATTTGTGACACCTTCTAAGTAAATAAATATGAAATGTTTTTATACGTGCATTGTAATCGTTTTAAATTTAAAACGTATATTTATTACGTAATTTTGTCGAGTCATTTCAAATGTTATGAAACTCGGATGCATTGATCAATTACAGAGAAAATCAAAAGTATTCCGTTACATTACGGTCAATGGGGAAAAAAGTTTCAAATACATTTTAATGGTGTTACACTCATTTGAATATAACAGAATTGACATGAATCTATGAAATATGTACTAAAAATACATTTTGTACAGTCTGTGATGCAAAGAATATTTATTATTAAATTACAGGGCCACACAAATGTATTCCACTAAATAATGTTATACAGGGAAACATTGTTTGGGGGGGGGGCGTGTTTTAATTATATTAAACTACTTCACATTTTATGAATAATATATACGTTAATGAAGTATAATGAAAATTACTCCCTGCATATTTACAGGAACACAAAGATTTCGACCACTATACTGTATCCAAAGTACGCTCTACTATATCAGCAAGATCTGAATATTTTAAAACTTCGTTATCAACGAACGCACCTCATTTGCTACGCTTTACGTGCAATTTCCAACTTGTTTCTTCTTATTCTACAATTTCATTTAAAAATAAATGCTGTCTAGATTTTTAATTAAAAGGATATAGAATAGTAATTAAATTAGTGATGAAATAAAATGTTTCCGCATTTAGATCTTCACACTTTGCGTAATAAGAAGAGTTAAAAACACGATACTTTAATTAAAAATAGAAAAAAGAAACAAACACTTTGAGAGAATTAAACTTAAAAAAGATTTTTTTTAAGTTTTTGTTCTTTAGACCTACAAATTTAACTTTTGGAGTTTTTTTTATGTTTAAGCTTACGTATTTTACATCAATTTTTTCAGCATTTCACTTTCTGATGTTTTAATTTGAGGGAAAATAATCCGTCCATCTTTCGATTAAATGCTATTTTATTTATTTATTTATTTAATTTTTGAAACACTATGAACAAAATTTTACCTTTAGTTTAGATATTCTCATTCGGGAATATTAATATACGAAGATCACCCATAAAATATATATATTCGAAACAACATTCAAAATATACACTAAAGTACAATTACTTGCTGTAGGCAAGTCCTTTAAAGACTTCAATAACAATTATAAATAGTGTATTCATTATACATTCCGTTATATCCCTCCATCTACCCCCTTTAAAAAAAAAAAAAAAAAAAAAAAAAAAAAAAAAAAAAAAATAATCCAAAAGATCTTTTTTTCAGTTAAATAAAAAAGGCTGTCTAAAATAGGCCAGTCAAATTGTCATAAATAGATGCAAAAATTCTGCTAGAAAATTTTATGTTTTTAAACTGTTTATGGGGATGTTAGTAAAAAGAATTAATGGTTTTCCAGCAAAATATCTCGAGGCTAAATTTTGTGGAGCCAAAAAACCTCAAAATTTTCGGACTTTTTTCAGTTTTTTGTCTGTAACTCAAACATTATAAAATTTTTGCGTACTATACTCAATTACAAAAAGAAAGAACATTAAATTTTCTACAAATTTCATTTTAAACCTGTTTTTCTAAAGCCATTATTAAGCGCGCTACAGCTTTCTGAAATTGACCCTTTCTTTCTAACTTAGTGGAAAAATTGCAAAAACGAAAATTTGACACAATTTTCCATTATTTTATATTCTTTAATGTAGCTTATTTAAATTATAGGTATTTGCATGATAACAATCATGATGAATTACAACGGTAACATTGTAAAAAAATTAAGAACATTTTAACAGAAGAAACATAAGAAACAAAATAATAAACATAAGAACAACATAAGAAAAACTTTGTCTAATTAGAGCTTTAGTGGAGAGCATTAATATTAGGTATTTAACTGAATGTAAGTAAAAAATACTTACGGTGACATTTTTATATCCCCTCCTTCTCGATAAATAACGTTGTCGACATTTTCGTAGTTGATCCCATTACATTTTTTACAAATTGCTTAGCATTTGAGTCTTAATTTATAAAAAGAACATGCTTCGCTGCAAACTTTTTTAAAACTACATGACACAACATTTAGAAAGGATTCAGATGCCGAGTCTAGGCACATTTGAACTGGCTGAAAGAGATCGTCCACCCCCATTCTTCAGGAGGGATGTTGTTTCCTAGCCTAGCTTGTACCTGAAGATAACATCGGAGAAAAGGATGCTGCACAGCCTCTTGTGTTGGTGGTAGTCTTGCAAAATGAACTTTGCTTTTTGTGGCAGATTTACCAAATAACTGGAACATTAAGGTATTCAATTTTTTGTGGTATCTATGCGTCTACTATGTAGTGC
The DNA here is from genome assembly GCA_964019185.1 of Maratus speculifer. Classification (NCBI taxonomy): domain Eukaryota; kingdom Metazoa; phylum Arthropoda; class Arachnida; order Araneae; family Salticidae; genus Maratus; species Maratus speculifer. The sequence goes on from OZ025301.1 coordinate 189,011,787, forward strand.
AACATGGAATTTTTCTCCAACCTTGATGATTTCTTGACGGTAGAACCTAATTTATTGAACAAGCAGGCTATTTCTCCAAGCTGATCATGTTCTTTCAAAGTGTTACAAAACTTTGACTTTCTTTGCCCAAAAAGAGCTGATGTTGTATCGCATCCGCTGATTACATTCGTGAAAAGAACATTCTTGTAACTGTATTTAAACGATATGGTTAAAAACCACTTAGTTTTAATGTTACCTCTTCCTGGCTTTTGGAAAAACAGATTTTTGGGCTGATAGCCTAATCTCATCATGGTCACAAAAAGGTGAATGTCTTCTGCGACAATTATGACGCTTTCAAAAGATTCTGCTCTTGAAATGGCTGAGATAACTATCATGACATCAGCTTCTTCTTTTACCTGCTCAACTTAAATTCTGTTATTTTGAAATTCTTGTTCTGGAATTTTTAATTTGTATTAAGCAACGAAATGAAGCGGCTCTTGTGTCTACATTGGCTTCTTCAATGATGATGTGGGTCGACGCCCTCTTTTCTCTTCATTTGTTACAGATTGATTTAGTTTTACGCGACAAAAACTATGATACCATGCATCTCCAAGTCAGGTTCGTACTGAATACGTTCAATTACTTTCTTCAATTAATTTCGATTATTTCCCATGCTTTTCTGCAGCTTTCAAAAATATAAATTTCACTTCTAACTTCATTACTTTGTGAAACAAATACCTCTTTGAGTAGGGCTTTTTTTATTGTTTTCCGTGGAAGTCACTGGGATTGCCTTCTTCACACAAGAAATAATTATCTTCAAACTTGAAAGAAGTGCTGGATCTGAGGGACAAACTGTAGTCTGCGTAGAATCTTCATCTGAACGAACATATGCTGCTATCATTCTCTGATTCGCATATGTTTTTCGGCAATCATTCTGTATTCTAAATTCCTTGCTAATTTAAAAAAAAACTGATGAATATTACTTTTGATGAATAATACTTTGACGCTGAACGCTATGTTCAAAAAGCTTGGCAAGTTCTTTCTGGCTTACAACGCGAGTATCACTATTTGAAGCCGTTCGGCAAATGAAACACAATTTTGGGTCGAGCTCACTAATTTTTCATTGCTGCACGAAAAGAGATGTAATAAACTGAATAGCAGCATATTAGAAGCGTGTGTATTTAAAAAAGAACACTTACATCTGAACAAAAGTGGCTCGGGAACGTCACATGGGCACAATCTTCTATCTTCATTCCCTTTTTTTTTTATCCCTGGCCCTCCCTCCCTTTGTAATTGTTTTTCTCATAGAATTTCTAGAATTTGTACTTCTTCTGTCCGCCTTTCTTAAAACTTTCTTTTCCCATCCATCAATAGGTGTATTTTATTTTCATTGTTAGCCATGAAAAAAAGTTTTTTGGGATAGAAGGCGAAAAATGGGTCACTTTCTGTAAAGTTAAAAAAAAGTGACATATTCAAAAAATCATAGCGCGCTTAGTAATGGGTTTAGAAAAACGTTTTTAGGATAAAATTTATAGAGAATTTAATGTTCTTTCTTTTTGTAATTAAGTATGTTATGCAAAAAGTTTATAATTTTCGAGTTATAGGCAAAAAACTGAAAAAAGTCCGAAAATTTTGTGGTTTTTAGGCTCCACAAGTTTAGCCTCGAGATATTTTGTTGGAAAACCATTAATTCTTGTTACTAGCATCCTCATAAACATTTTAAAAACATAAAATTTTCTAGCAGAATTTTTGTATCTATCGGCCCTTTTTTCTGACAATTTGACTGGCTTAAAAGTGCTGTTCTTCATTTTTTTTTAATTTTCTTTGCGATTATTTTATCTTTCTCGCCTTTCCTTTTCGCATGTCATCTTTTCTTCACATTCTGAAATTTCATTTTAAAATAAATACCGTCTAGATTTTTAATTAAAAGGATAAACAAATGTAATTAAATCAGTAATGAAATAAAATGGTTCCGATTTTAAGTTTTTTTTCGTTCCATAGTAAAAATTGTTAAATACATGATACTTTCGTATAAAAAATATTTTGAGGGAATATTTCAAGTATTCTATAATAAGAAGCATATTCTATAATAAGAGCTTGGTATTACACTTCATGCATGTCAATTGATATACATTATGTATACCAATTTCAATATTTTTAAAACAATCGTTTCCCATAAACCGCAATGCAACGGAATTCTTTTGAGTGTCCCTGCAAATGAATTGTAAATGCTAAATACTTCATTTTCACTACTGAACATGTCATAGTAAGCTTCAGTAACACATGTCAATTTCATGGCAATCGAATATACTTACATCAGTCGGACTTACAGACAGATGACTTACAAATGGAAACATAGGCGGACAGACAAACAGATCGAAATTATAAACACTTTTCAGCTACGTTGGAGAACGAACACTTCCCTACGAAACGTTAAATGATACCATTAGATATACATTTATATTTTGACAATTCTGTCATGCAAATTTATAATAAAAGAAGCTATGTCAGTTTCCATCCTTACACACCGAAAGTTTATCTCATTATATATTTATTACTAATATTACTCTAGTATATTCATTATGTATTTCGTTATACCCCTTCATCTCCTCCTCCTTCCACCTCGCAAAAAAATCCTCATCGGTTAAATACAGAAGGCTGTCTAAAAGTGCTATTCTTAAGTTTTATTTAATTTTCTTTGAGATTTTTTTCTTTTTCGCTTGTCAAATTTTCTTCGTATTCTGGCATTTTATTTAAAATAAATACTGTCTAGACATTTAATTAAAAGGATAAATAAAAGTAATTAAACCAGTGATGAAATATAATGTTTCCGAATTTAGGTTTTGCACGGAAAGAAGTGTTGAAAACATAATACTTTTATTAAGGAAAAATAAGAGGGAATTTAATTTTAAAAAGATATTTTTTCAAGTTTTTATTCTTTAGACATAAATTTAACCTTTGGGATTTTTTTCTTTTTAACTTTCTCAAACTTAATTCAGGTCTAAATGTATTTAAATGAAATTTTTCTACATTTCACTTTCTAATGCTTTAATTTTAGGAAAAGTTACCCATCCATCTTTCGACCTAAATGCAACATAATTTATTTATTTACTTATTTTTTTTTTTCATTTTTCATTTATTCATTTACTTTTTTTTGAGTAACTATGAATGGAATTTTATTTTTAGTTTAGATGTTCTCATTCGGGAATATTAGAATGCGAAGATTATACTATAAAATGTGGATTTCAAACAACATTCAATATATAATACAATACTTGTTTAAAAGACGTCATTAAAAAAATAAATCAAAATATAAAAATTTTACATAAGAATATATAATTATTATAATTAATTAAACATTATACAGTGTTATTATATATTAATATTACACATTAATTATGTATTTTATATTATATAAAAATATTTTTTTAAAGTTTTTATTGAAATCCACTACTTTTAATCAACTAATTGCATTTTACTACATATAATTACACAAAACTTAACTTTACATCTAAGTTTGTCAAAATTTATATCTTGAAATTTTGAATTGTTTTCAATGATAATTTCAATTTGTCAGATAATCAAAATCTCGCATTTGTAATATGCACCATTATAAGTAAATATTAATTATATATATAATAAATAAATAAAATAATAATTTATACATAAAATAAAGGAATCCACACATCTTAATTTTCTGGTTACATTAAGAACATTTGTTTCCGTTATCTGTGATGAATGCTTGTTTGTACAATATTTAACCTTTATCTACCGACGATACTTATATGTACCAATAAAATTACTTAGTATAAAATTATTTTAATGCGTCATTTGGTTGTTACACTGTTTATAATGAGTTACAGGTAGATTACTTTATTTTGTTCCAAAAGCATTATTGGTTACACAAAACAAAAATATTTTCAAAACGATGATTTCTTTTGCCTTTATATCTTTTCAGCTTTCTTGGCGCTGGAGGAGGGGGATGGGGATTTTTTAATTCGGAAATATGTCTATATTTATACTGTAAGAACATCATATTTGTACATTTTATAACCCTACAAAACACTAAGAAAACAATTTAAAGCAAAAGATTTAAGTGAGATTATAAATATTGCGCAAAATCCCTGCAAATTCAAATTTAATTAATCCTTCTAAATCCTTCAATCCTTCTAAAATCCTTCAAAAACTCATGAAATGATTATGTAAATATTTTAATTTAGTTTAAACAATTTACGTAAAATACTTAGAATGTCAAATTTTCATTAATTCATAATGCGGTAGATAAAGGGTTAAGTCATTAAAATCATAATTTGTATAACTCCTTAAATTAAATAGTTTGGCAAATTTTAGTTCTTGTTTTAATTTAATATACTTTTTATTCTATTATAAATTATTTGAAAATAGAGTAATTAGTAGTTATAAAAGACACTTTGGAACAATTTAGCTATTATAGCGTAAGTAAAGTTGACTTAATTACCCATGTAGTCAAATTGGGCATTTGAGTTGAATTTTGCTTATGATGATCCTGATAAAACCAGATTTACAAAAAAATAAAAAATAAATTTCAAAAGCGGCCAAATTAAAATGTTAAAATGGGTTATCTCTAATCGTATTTTATTTATATGTTGTTGAAATGACCACTCTTCGAAATCTACCTCCGCCTATTGGCCAAGCCGACACGGATTTTTTCCCCGCAATCTCGTTTTCGTTTCGTTTCTCGTTATTGCAGTTTATATCGATAATTTTTCAAAAGTTTTTTATCATCAGTTTTTTCATAATATACCAAATAATAATAATTAAAAAAAATACATTTCTATTTTTTTATTAACTTTTTTTTCCTTTTAACTCTTTGTAGAAAATTGATATACTCATTTAATTAATATGATCTGAAAATAAAAGATTATCATTCGGGAAATTTCAAAATAGGTCTTTAAACTCACAAATACTATAAAAGGTAATATTTATGAAAGAAAATTGTAAGTATATTTATATTTCTATTCTTAAACAAATAAACATTAAGTTGTCTTTATATAATGACGCTTCAAATTACAATCAAGAAATCCTGTATTTTCATTACAAGATTCACTGGTAAAAATGCTACAAGTAGCTTCTACGCCGATCCCATGCTTTAAATTACTTTAGACTATCTAAATCACTTCTTGATGATGGAATCGATAAGACCCCCGTTCCCCTACTTTATTATCGATTTTGCAGCAAATGTGCCACATTCAATTTGACTAACATCAACTGATGTCTTCCTCCTCCTCAGCAAGTTTAGTAACACCATCCCAAAGATTTTAAAATCTCAGATATTAATATTTGGCATTTCATATTCTTCGTGCAGCGAATCCTCTTTAGCTTTTGGAAGTTTTAATTTAGAGTTGCTTGTACTCCTTTATAGAAACTTTTAAAATAAATATGACAGCATGAAATTTCCTGGTAATTATACGTTATTCCCGCCATTTTCTCCGTAATAAAAAAGAAAAGCTTTAGCAATATATAACTGGAGGTAAAATTTCGAAACGCTCTCGTGCTATTTACTCTTAAAATACGTCTGCTCAGTTTCTTGTTTTCAATATTATATTTGATGCAGATAATTTATATTTAGAGTTTTCTGACATTGCTATTGCTGTGATATACCAAATAAAAAAGAAAAAATCTACTAAATAAAATTTAAAAAAAAAATGAATAATTTGTATTTTCCAATAATTATAATAAAAAAAAACTTCTAACTTTTTGTAGAAAAACTGATATATTCACTCTAATAAAATAATCTTTAAATAATATATTATTGATAGAAAAATCTTAAAATGTGTCTTTAAACTTACAATCAAATAACATGAAACAAAATGCTTATATGAATATTATAAATAATATGAATAACACGAAACAAAATATTTATGAAAGAAAACTGGAAATATTTACATTTAATATTCTTAAACTAAAGATCATTAAGTTAACTTTATATAATGACGCGTACTATTACAATCGAGGCACACAATATTTTCACTGCGACGTTCATTTGTAAAAATGCTACAAGAAGCTTCTACGCTAATCCCTTACTTTAAATTAATTTAGAATACCTAAATCACTTCTTGATGATGGAATCGATAAGGCTTCAATTTCCATTACCCTCCCCCCCCCTATTTTGTTATCGATATTTCAGCAAATTTGCCATTCAGTGATTCAGCCTTTACTAATATCAACTGAAATATTCCCTCACCTCAGCGAGTTTAGTAATAGCGTCCCGAAGTTTTTTAAAAATCTATATTAATATTTGGCATACCATATACTTCGTGCAGCGAATCCTCTTTAGCGTTTCAAAGTTTTAATTAAGAGTTGCTAACACTACTTAAGAGTAACTTTTAAAATAAATGTGACAGCATGGCCTTTACCGGAAAATTCTTCGTTTTTCGCGGCATTTTCTACGCAATAAGAAGGAAATACTTTAGAGATATAAAAGAATAGCTAGGGGTAAAATTTCGAAATGCTCTCGTCCTATTCTCTCTTAAAATGCGTCTGTCGGTCTCTTGTTTTCGATATTATATTTTATGCAGATATCTTCTAACAAAAGTTAGAAAAGCTGATATTCTCACTCTAATAAAATTATCTGTAAATAAGAAGTTGTCAATAGAAAAAAATTAAAATGCGTCTTTAAACTCACAATCAAATGACAAGAAACTAAATATTTATGAAAGAAAATTGTAAATATATATATTTAATATTCTTAAACTAAAGATTATTAAGTGAATTTTATATAATGACCCTTTAAATTATAATCGGGAAACTTTATTTTTTGATTGCGACGTTCACTTGTAAAAATGCTACAAGTAGCTTCTACGCTAATCCCTGCTTTAAATTACTTTAGAATATCTAAATCACTTCTTGATCATGGAATCGATAATGCTTGTGTTTTCCTCACCCCCCCTCTTCTCCTTTGTTATCGATTTTGAAGCAAATGTGCCACATTCATCCCTTACTAACATAAACTGAAATCTCCCCCCTCCCCCCTCCTCAGCGAGTTAAGTAATAGCGTCACAAAGATTTAAAATTTTCAGATATTAATATTTGGCATATCATATTCTTCGTACAGCGAATCCTCTTTAGCGTTTCAAAGAATTAATTAAGAGTTCATAGAACTCCTTTATAGTAACTTTTAATATAAATATGACAGTATGATATTTTCCACTGAATTTTTTGTTTTTCGCACCATTTTCTATGTAATAAGAAGGAAATACTTTAGTGATATAAAAGTATAGCTGGAGGTAAAATTTCGAAATGCGCTCGTGCGATTCACTTTTAAAATGCATTTGTTTGGCTGTTTTCAGTACTTAAAAAAGTTCAAAGTGTCTATTTGGAAAAAATATCTTAGACATTGAAACAATAATAAATATTTTCTTTGCGTAAATCTTTTGTGCGGCAAACTGTGCTTTTATTTTAATTTAAGCTACATTTCAGTTGATTTTTTTTAAAATAGTTTTAATTAACTTTTTATCTTAAATCGGTATAATTTGGAAATATTTCTTTTTTCTTCTTTTTTTTTTTCTTTTTTTTTTTTTTTTTTTTTTTTTTTTTAAGAGCAAATTAAAATTCCTGTCCAATTTTGAAAAAATGTGTAAATTTTTCATCTCAAAATGTAGTTTTAAACTGTTTATAAAGTTATCTTTATAGAACGGACCAATAAATTATTATCTGAAAACTGTATCTCCATAATTTTATCGGATGTTAGCATGAAAAAATGGTCTGATTATTTTATACGCTCATCTCTTGGTTTAAATCATTTTTAAATCTTTGAAATCATCTGATAATGGAATTAAAAATCTGTCACCCCCCCCCCCCCCGATCTTGTTCTTGATATTGCAGTTTATGCGGATAATTTTTCAAAAAATTTTTATCATCAGTATTTATATAATATGCCAAAAGAAAAAAAAAGAAAAGAAAAGAAAAGAAAAAGAAAAAGAAAAAGAAAAAAAAGCAAAAAAAGTGCAATTTCTATTTTTCTGATATTTTTTGTAGAAAAACTGATATTCTCACTTTATTAAAATGATATGTAAATAAGAGATTATAAATCAGAAAATTTTAAAATAGGTCTTTAAACTCACAATCAAATACCATGTAATAAAATATTTATGATAGAAAATTGAAGCGTTTATATAATTTATATTTTTAAACTGAAGATCATTAAATTAACTTTAAATAACGACGCTTCAAATTAAAATCGGAAAACTCTTTATTTTCATTGTGACGTTCACTTGTAAAAATGCTACAAGTAGCTTCTACGCTAATCCTTTGCTTTAAACTACTTAAGAATATCTAAATCACTTTTTGATGATGAAATCGATAAGGCTTCCGTTTCCCTCCCCTTCCCCAACTTTCTTATCGATTTGCAGCAAATGTGACACATTCACCCCTTACTAACATCAACTGAAATCTCCCCCCTTCCCCACCTTAGAGAGTTTAGTAATAGCATTGCGCAGATTTTAAAATCTCAGATATGAATATTTGGTATATCATATTCTTCGTGCAGCGGATTCTCTTTAGCGTTTCAAAGTATTAATTAAGAGTTGATATAACGCCTTTAAAGTAACTTTTAAAATAAATATGACAGCATGGTATTTAATAAAGAAATTTTTCGTTTTTCGCGCCATTTTCTGTGTGATAAGAAAGAAATGCTTTAGTGATATAAAAGTACAGCTGGTGGTAAAATTTCGAAATGCGCTAGTTCAATTTATTTTAAAATGCATTTGTTTGATTTTTTTTTTTTCGTATTTAAAAAATTTCAAAGTGTCTATTTGGAAAAAATATCTTAGACATTGAAAGAAAAATGAATATTTTCTTCGCGTAAATCTTTTGTGCGGCAAACTGTGCTTTTTATTTTAATTTTAGCTAAATTTGAGTTGATTTTTTAAAAAATAATTTTCAAAATATATATATATATATATATATATATATAATTTCTACAATGTAGTTTTCAGTTACCACTTAATAGGATTTCCATTAAGAGTTGCAAATCGTTTCATCATGAATATTATATATGTTATATTTATAATATTTTAACTGTTAATTTTGCTATTATGTTTAATTCATTGTCTTGATTCAATTCAAATTCTTCGTTCTGGTTTTATTGATAAAATCCATTGGTGAATCTAGTCTACTTTTAATGGTGTTATATATATATATATATATATATATATATATATATATATATATATATATATATATATATAATGAGCAAATTAAAATTTCCGTCGAATTTTGAAAAGAAATTGTACGTTTTCAGCTCAAAATATAGTTTTAAACTAATGATTATTAAGTTATTTTTAAATAAAGGAGCTACAAATTATTATCAGGAATCTCTATCACCATATTTTTATCGGATGTTAGCATGAAAAAATGGTACAAATATTTTATATGATAAATAAAAAAAAATCACTCATAAATCTAAATCACTTCTTGATGATGGAATCGATAAGACTTCCGTTTCCCTCACCCACCCACCCTCCTTTGTTATCGATTTTGCAGCAAATGTGACACATTCACCCCTTAATAACATCAACTGAAATCTCCCCCTCTCTCCTCAGCAAATTTAGCAGCACCATAGCGAAGTGTTTAAAAAAATATCAGATATTAATATTTGGCGTATCATATTCTTCGTACAACGAGTACTCTTTAGCGTTTCAAAGTTTTATTTAAGAGTTGCTAATATTCCTTTAGAGTAACTTTTAAAATAAATATGACGGCATGGCATTTTCTATGGAATCCTTCGTCTTTCGCGCCATTTTCTACGCAGTAAGAAGGAAATTTTTTATGATATAAAAGTATTTATAGAGGTTAAATTTTGAAATGTTTTCATGCGATTTATTTATAATGAAACTTCTCGATTTCTTTTCATAATTAACAAAATACTTAACTTTTTATTTAGAAAAAAATATGCTAAGTAATATAAATACGCTAAAAAATATGCATTGAATCCAGTATCAATATTTTCTATTCGTAAATTTTTTTCGCGGTAAATTATTCTTTTTATCTCAGTTTTAACTAAATTTTTTTTTTTTTTTTTTAGAAGAAGAATTAATATTCTCACTCTAATAAAATGATCTGTAAATAAAAGATTAGCAATTGGAAATTTTTAAAATGCTCTTTAAACTCACAATTAAATAACATGAAATAAAATATTTATGATAGAAAATTGTAGGTTATTATTTTTATATTTTTAAACTGAAGATCATTAAGTTAACTTTATATAATGACGATTCAAATTACAATAGATAAACTCAATATTTTCATACTGACGTTCGCTTGTAGAAATGCTACAATTGACTTGTACGCTAATCCCTTGCTTTAAATTATTTTAGAATATGTAAATCACCTCTTGATGATGGAATCGATAAGACTTCCGTTTCTCTCGCCCACTCGCCTTCCTTTGTTATCGATTTTGCAGCAAATGTGCCCCATTCGCCCCTTACTAGCGTCAACTCAAATCTTCCCCCTTCCTCAGTTTGTTTAGCAATAGCATCGCGAAGATTTTAAAATTTCAGATATTAATAATCTGCGTATCATATTCTTCGTGTAGCGAATCATTTTTAGAGATTCAAAGTTTTAATTAAAAGTTGCTAGCACTCCTTTAGGGTAACTTTTAAAATAAATATGACAGCACGATGTTTCCTGATAATTATACGTTATTTGCGCCATTTTCGTTTGTAGTTAAAACATTCGTTTTGTAGTTAAAAACAAGGCTCTATTTGGAAAAAAATATATTATACATTGAAACAGAAATGAACATTTTCCTTGCGTAAATCTTTTTCATTGTAGACTGGGCTTTCTATTTCAGTTTTAGCTCATTTAATTTGATTTTTTCAAAAACATTTTTAACTAAACTTTTATTTTAAATCTGTATAATTTGAAAAAATGGGTTTGGAGTAGGAAAAATTATAAATGAAAGTTTTCAGAACTTTTTTTTTTTTTTTGTTATTTGAAAGTCTTTAAATTATCGGTGGTAATTAACCTTTAACGCGCCACATTTTTCGCACCATTTCTATAGAATCCTTTGGTTTAAATAATTTTAAATTTTTGAAATCACGTCACAAATTAAAATGTCCTCCACTCTCCTCTCTCCGATCTTCTTTTGTACATTACAGTTTATTCAGGTAATTTTTTTTTAAAGCTGTCTATCATCGGTATTCGATAATGTACCAAATAACGAAAAAAATATACAAATAATAATAACAATAACAATAATAATAATAATAATAATATTTTCATTATTACCTGTTTTATTTAGCTTTTCCTTGAAAAACTCATATTTTTAGGCTAATAAACTGATTTGTAAATAAAAGGTTAATTATAGGAAAATTTTAAAGTATGCCTTTAAACTCACATTCAAATACCATGTAAGAAACAAAGTATGAAAAAAAATGTAAGTACATATATTTTTATTTTTAAACTAAATATCATTAAGATATCTTTATATAATGACGCTTCAAAACTCCAAATTACAATAGGGAAACTCTACATTTTCATTGCGACGTTCACTTGTAAAAATGCTAGAAGTAGCTTCTACGCTTATCACTTGCTATAATTTACTTTAGAATATCTAAATCCCTTCTTGATGATGGAAGCGATAAGACTTCCGTTTCCCTCAACCCCCCCCCCTTCCTTTTGTTATCAGATTTTCAGCAAATCTGCCACATTCTCCCCTTACTAACATCAATTGAAATCTCCCCCTTCCTCAGCGAGTTTAATAATAGCGTCGCGAAGTTTTTAAAATCTCAGATATTAATATTTGGCATATCATATTCATCGTGCAGCGAATCCTCTTTAGCGATTCAAAGTTTTAATTAAGAGTTGCTAGCACTCCTTTAGAGTAACTTTTAAAATAAATACGACAGCCTGGCATCTTCTGGAGAATTATTCGTTTTTCTTGCCATTTTCCATGTAATAACAAGGAAATGCCTTAGTGATATAAAAGTATAGCTGGAGGTAAAATTTCGAAATGTGTTCGTGCGATTTACATTTAAATTGCATTTATTAGGTTTCTTTTCTTATTTAAAAAATTCTAAGTGTCGATTTGAAAATAAATATGTTAGACATTGAAACAAAAATGAACATTTTACTTGCGTAAAGCTCTTGCTTTTTATTTCAATTGTAGCTGCATTTAATTTTTTTTGTTTTGTTTTGTTTTAAACAATCGTAACCATACTTTTATTTTAAATCTGAGTTTGGACTAAGAAAAAATAAAACTGGGAGTATCAGAACTTTTTTCTATTATTTGAAAGTCTTTAAATTATCAGTGGTAATTAACCACTTAACTATAGGTTTTTTCGCCGCATTTCTATGTAATCCTTTGGTTCAAATCATTCTAAATTTTTGAAATCATGTTAAGAATGAAATCGTCTGTCACTCTTCTCTTCCTGATCTTGTTTTCCACATTACAGTTTAAGCAAGTAAATTTTTTAAAGCTTTCTACCATTAGTATTTTGATATTGTACCAAATAAGAAAACAAATCTACAAATAATAACAATAATAATAATAATAATAATAATAATAATAATAATAATAATAGTAATAATAATAACATTTTTCCTATTAATTTTTTTATTTAACTTTTCCTAGAAAAACTCATATTCTTAGGCTGATAAAATTATCTGTAAATAAAAGGTTATAGATAGGGAAATTTTAAAATATGCCTTTAAAATCACAATCAAATGACATGAAACAAAATATTTAAGAATGAAAATTGTAAATATATATGTTTAATATTCTTAAACTAAAGAGTCATTAAGTTAACATTATATAATGACGCTTCAAATTACAATCGGGAAACTTTATATTTTCATTGCGATGTCCACTTGTAGAAATGCTACAATTGACTTGTACGCTAATCCCTTGCTTTAAATTACTTTAGAATATGTAAATCACCTCTTGATGATGGAATCGATAAGACTTCCGTTTCTCTCGCCCACTCGCCTTCCTTTGTTATCGATTTTGCAGCAAATGTGCCCCATTCGCCCCTTACTAGCGTCAACTCAAATCTTCCCCCTTCCTCAGTTTGTTTAGCAATAGCATCGCGAAGATTTTAAAATTTCAGATATTAATAATCTGCGTATCATATTCTTCGTGTAGCGAATCATTTTTAGTGATTCAAAGTTTTAATTAAAAGTTGCTAGCACTCCTTTAGGGTAACTTTTAAAATAAATATGACAGCACGATGTTTCCTGATAATTATACGTTATTTGCGCCATTTTCGTTTGTAGTTAAAACATTCGTTTTGTAGTTAAAAACAAGGCTCTATTTGGAAAAAAATATATTATACATTGAAACAGAAATGAACATTTTCCTTGCGTAAATCTTTTTCATTGTAGACTGGGCTTTCTATTTCAGTTTTAGCTCATTTAATTTGATTTTTTCAAAAACAATTTTAACTAAACTTTTATTTTAAATCTGTATAATTTGAAAAAATGGGTTTGGAGTAGGAAAAATTATAAATGAAAGTTTTCAGAACTTTTTTTTTTTTTGTTATTTGAAAGTCTTTAAATTATCGGTGGTAATTAACCTTTAACGCGCCACATTTTTCGCGCCATTTCTATAGAATCCTTTGGTTTAAATAATTTTAAATTTTTGAAATCACGTCACAAATTAAAATGTCCTCCACTCTCCTCTCCCCGATCTTCTTTTGTACATTACAGTTTATTCAGGTAATTTTTTTTTTTTAAAGCTGTCTATCATCGGTATTCGATAATGTACCAAATAACGAAAAAAATATACAAATAATAATAACAATAACAATAATAATAATAATAATAATATTTTCATTATTACCTTTTTTATTTAGCGTTTCCTTGAAAAACTCATATTTTTAGGCTAATAAACTGATTTGTAAATAAAAGGTTAATTATAGGAAAATTTTAAAGTATGCCTTTAAACTCACATTCAAATATCATGTAAGAAACAAAGTATGAAAAAAAATGTAAGTACATATATTTTTATTTTTAAACTAAATATCATTAAGATATCTTTATATAATGACGCTTCAAAACTCCAAATTACAATAGGGAAACTCTACATTTTCATTGCGACGTTCACTTGTAAAAATGCTAGAAGTAGCTTCTACGCTTATCACTTGCTATAATTTACTTTAGAATATCTAAATCCCTTCTTGATGATGGAAGCGATAAGACTTCCGTTTCCCTCAACCCCCCCCCTTCCTTTTGTTATCAGATTTTCAGCAAATCTGCCACATTCTCCCCTTACTAACATCAATTGAAATCTCCCCCTTCCTCAGCGAGTTTAATAATAACGTCGCGAAGTTTTTAAAATCCCAGATATTAATATTTGGCATATCATATTCATCGTGCAGCGAATCCTCTTTAGCGATTCAAAGTTTTAATTAAGAGTTGCTAGCACTCCTTTAGAGTAACTTTTAAAATAAATACGACAGCCTGGCATCTTCTGGAGAATTATTCGTTTTTCTTGCCATTTTCCATGTAATAACAAGGAAATGCCTTAGTGATATAAAAGTATAGCTGGAGGTAAAATTTCGAAATGTGTTCGTGCGATTTACATTTAAATTGCATTTATTAGGTTTCTTTTCTTATTTAAAAAATTCTAAGTGTCGATTTGAAAATAAATATGTTAGACATTGAAACAAAAATGAACATTTTACTTGCGTAAAGCTCTTGCTTTTTATTTCAATTGTAGCTGCATTTAATTTTTTTTGTTTTGTTTTGTTTTAAACAATCGTAACCATACTTTTATTTTAAATCTGAGTTTGGACTAGGAAAAAATAAAACTGGGAGTATCAGAACTTTTTTCTATTATTTGAAAGTCTTTAAATTATCAGTGGTAATTAACCACTTAACTATAGGTTTTTTCGCCGCATTTCTATGTAATCCTTTGGTTCAAATCATTCTAAATTTTTGAAATCATGTTAAGAATGAAATCGTCTGTCACTCTTCTCTTCCTGATCTTGTTTTCCAACATTACAGTTTAAGCAAGTAAATTTTTTAAAGCTTTCTACCATTAGTATTTTGATATTGTACCAAATAAGAAAACAAATCTACAAATAATAACAATAATAATAATAATAATAATAATAATAATAATAATAATAATAATAATAATAATAATAGTAATAATAATAACATTTTTCCTATTAATTTTTTTATTTAACTTTTCCTAGAAAAACTCATATTCTTAGGCTGATAAAATTATCTGTAAATAAAAGGTTATAGATAGGGAAATTTTAAAATATGCCTTTAAAATCACAATCAAATGACATGAAACAAAATATTTAAGAATGAAAATTGTAAATATATATGTTTAATATTCTTAAACTAAAGAGTCATTAAGTTAACTTTATATAATGACGCTTCAAATTACAATCGGGAAACTTTATATTTTCATTGCGATGTCCACTTATAAAAATGCTACAAATAGCTTCTACGCTAATCCCTTGCTTTAAATTATTTTAGAATATCTAAATCACTTCTTGATGATGGAATCCATAGAACTTCCGTTTTCCTCACCCACTCGCCTTCCTTTGTTATCGATTTTGCAGCAAATGTGGCACATTCACCCCTTACTATCGTCAACTGAAATCTTCCACCCTCCTCAGCGTGTTTAGTAATAGCGTCGCGAAGATTTTAAAATTTCAGATATTATATTCTGTATATCATATTCTTCGTGCAGCGAATCCTGCTTAGCAATTCAAAGTTTTAATTAAGAGTTGCTAGCACTCCTTTAGAGTAAGTTTTAAAATAAGTATGACAATATGATATTTTCCGGGGAATTCTTTGTTTTTCCCGCCACTTTCCATAGGATAAGAAGGAAATGCTTTAGTGATACAAAAATATAGCTGCAGGTAAAATTTCGAAATGCTATCCAGCGATCTACTTTTAAAATTAATCTGCTTGTTTAGTTTTGTAGTTTAAAGCAAGGCTCTATTTGGAAAAAAATATGTTAGACATTGAAACAAAAATGAACATTTTCGTTGCGTAAAACTTTTTCGTTGTAGACTGTGCTTTCTATTTCAATTTTAGCTACATTTAATTTGATTTTTTCAAAAACATTTTTAACTAAACTTTTATTTTAAATCTGTATAATTTTCAAAAATGTGTTTTGATCAGGAAAAATTATAACTGAAAGTTTTCAGAACATTTTTATTATTTTAAAGTCTTTAAATTATCGGTAGTAATTAACCACTTAACAATTCATTTTTCGAGCCATTTCTATGCAAACCTTTTGTTTAAAAAATTTTAAATTTTTGAAATCACGTCACGAATTAAAATGTCCGCCACTCTCCTCTCCCCAATTTTAATTTCTACATTGCAGTTTATGCAGGTAATTTTTCTTAAAGCTTTCTACCATCGGTATTCGATAATGTACCAAATAACGAAAAAAATCTAATAATAATAATAATAATAATAATAATAATAATAATAATAATAATAATAATAATAATAATATTTTCACTATTATTTTTTTATTTAGCTTTTCCTAGAAATACTTATATTTTTAGCCTAATAAAATGATCTGTAAATAAAAGGTTATTAATAGGAAGTTTTTAAAATATGCCTTTAAACTCACATTTAAATATCATGTAAGAAGCAAAACATGAAAAAAAATGTAAGTATGTATATTTTTATATTTAAACTAAAGATCATTAAGTTATCTTTATATAATGACGCTTCAAAACTTCAAATTACAATCGGGAAACTCCACATATTCATTGCGACGTTCACTTGTAAAAATGCTACAAGTAGCTTCTAAGCTTATCCCTTGCTATATTTACTTTAGAATATCTAAATCACTTCTTGATGATGAAAGCGATAAGACTTCCGTTTCCCTCATTCCCCTCCTTCCTTTGTTATCGATTTTTCAGCATATGTGCCACAATCACGCCTTACTAACATCAACTGAAATCTTCCCCTCTCCTCAACAAGTTTAGTAATAGCGTCGAAAAGATTTTAAAATTTCAGATATTAATATTTGGCATATCATATTCTTCGTGCAGCGAATCCTCTTTAGCGTTTTAATGTTTAAATTAAGAGTTGCAAGGACTCCTTTAGAGTTACTTTTAAAATAAATATGACAGCATGATATTTTCCAGGGAATTCTTCGTCTTTCGCGCAATTTTCTGTGCAATAAGAAGGAAATTCTTTAGTGATATAAAAGTATAGCTGGAGATAAAATTTCGAAATGCGCTCGTGCGATTTACTTTTAAAATGCCTTTGTTTGCTTTCTTTTCGTAATTAAAAAAATTCTAAGTATCTTTTGTTAAGAAATATGTCAGACATTGAAACAAAAATGAATATTTTCTTTCCGTAAACCTGTTTTGCGGCAAACTGTGCTTTTTTTTTAATCTTAGCAAAATTTGAGGTTTTTTTTTTTTTTTTTTTTTTTTTAATAGTTTTAACTAAACTTTTGCCTTAAAGCAGTATAATTTGGAAAGGTTATTATTTGTGGACAAATTAAAATTGCAGTCGAATTTTGAAAAAATGTGCTAATTTTTCAGCTCAAAATATAGATTTAACCTAATGTTTATTAAGTTTTCTTTATAGGACGGAGCTACAAATTATTATCAGGAAACTCTATCTCCATATTTTTATCGGATGTTAGCATGAAAAAATGGTATGAATATTTTATACGGTAATCTCATGGTTTAAATCATTTTTAAATCTTTGAAATCATCTGATAATGGAATTAAATATCTGTCACTCTCCCCTTCGTTTCAAATTACAGTCGGGAAACTATATTTTCACAGCAAAGTTCACTTGTAAAAATGCTACAAGTAGCTTCTACGTTAATTCCTCGCTTTAAATTACTTTCGAATATCTAAATCACTTCTTCATGATGGTATCGATAAGGCTTCCGTTTCCTACTCCCACCCGCCCTCCTTTATTATCGATTTTGCAGCAAATGTGGCACATTCACCCCTTACTATCGTCAACTGAAATCTTCCACCCTCCTCAGCGTGTTTAGTAATAGCGTCGCGAAGATTTTAAAATTTCAGATATTATATTCTGTATATCATATTCTTCGTGCAGCGAATCCTGTTTAGCAATTCAAAGTTTTAATTAAGAGTTGCTAGCACTCCTTTAGAGTAAGTTTTAAAATAAGTATGACATTATGGTATTTTCCGGGGAATTCTTTGTTTTTCCCGCCACTTTCCATAGGATAAGAAGGAAATGATTAGTGATACAAAAATATAGCTGCAGGTAAAATTTCGTAGTTAAAACAAGGCTATATTTGGAAAAAGATATATTAGACATTGAAACAGAAATGAACATTTTCCTTGCGTAAATCTTTTTCGTTGTAAACTGTGCTTTCTATTTCAATTTTAGCTACATTTAATTTGATTTTTTCGAAAACAATTTTAACTAAACTTTTATTTTAAATCTATATAATTTGCAAAAATGGGTTTTGATCAGGAAAAATTACAACTGAAAGTTTTCAGAACATTTTTATTATTTTAAAGTCTTTAAATTATCGGTAGTAATTAACCACTTAACAATTCATTTTTCGAGCCATTTCTATGCAAACCTTTCGTTTAAAAAAATTTAAATTTTTGAAATCACGTCACAAATTAAAATGTCCGCCACTCTCCTCTCCTCGATCTTATTTTCTACACAGCAGTTTATGCAGGTAATTTTTTATTCGATAATGTACCAAATAACGAAAAAAATCTACAATTATTAATAATAATAATAATAATAATAATAATAATAATAATAATAATAATAATAATAATAATAATAATATTTTCACTATTATTTTTTATTTAGCTTTTCCTAGAAAAATTAATATTTTTAGGTTTATAAAATGATCTGTAAATAAAAAGTTATTGATAGAAAATTTTAAAATATGCCTTTAAACTCACATTCAAATACTATGTAAGAAACAAAGTATGAAAAAAAAATGTAAGTATATACATTTTTATTTTTAAACTAAAGATCATTAAGTTATCTTTATATAATGACGCTTCAAAACTTCAAATTACAATCGGGAAACTCGACATTTTCATTGCGACGTTCACTTGTAAAAATGCTACAAGTAGCTTCTACGCTTATCCCTTGCTATAATTTACTTTAGAATATCTAAATCACTTCTTGATGACGGAAGCGATAAGACTTCCGTTTCCGTCCTCTTTAGTAATACTTTAGTGATATAAAAGTATAGCTGGAGGTAAAATTTCGAAATGCGCTCGTGCGATTCAATTTTAAAAGCATCTGTTTGGGTGTTTTCCGTATTTAAAAAAATTCAAAGTGTCTATTTTGAAAAAAATATGTTAGACATTGAAACAAAAATGAATATTTTCTTTGCGTAAATCTTTTGTGCGGCAAACTGTGCTTTATATTTTAATTTAAGCTAAATTTGAGTTGTTTTTTTTAAAATAGTTTTAATTAACTTTTTATCTTAAATCGGTATAATAAAAAAGTTAATTAAATCCAATTGATTTTTTAAATCATCAGATTTTAAAATATTCACCTTTTATATAAACATTTTAATAACAATTTTAATTTTTCTTAAGAAAGGTGTTATAGTAAAAATAAAATACATTGACATGTTTCGGAACCGTCAAATAAGTTCCATAGTCATAATATAAATAAAACAAAATTTCAAAATATTTCTCGGACAGTACAAATGACACGCGACAATGAGATATAAATAACAAAAAACACGCGCTCTATTGCAAAAAATTAAATTAAAATATAAACCATGGTCTAAAACTTAACTAAAAATAAAAATTTCTAACTATTTCACGGTCAATACAAATGACACGCGACAAAGAGATATAAAAAACACCAAAAAAACCGCGCGCTATTGTAAAAAATAAAAATAAAAATAGACCAACTTGAGCGTAGAAACGCGTAACGAAATTTATACGCGTAATAATCTGGTTTGCAATGATACCGTTTCTTTTATTATTCTTAAGTTATGGTTAGAATTAATGAATAAATTCCTCGTGAGGGCTTGAATGGGATGAACCAAGTTGGAATTTCTTTTGATCATGGTCTATTTTTATTTTTATTTAATTTTTTACAATAGCGCGCGGGTTTTTTGGTGTTTTTTATATCTCTTTGTCGCGTGTCATTTGTATTGACCGTGAAATAGTTAGAAATTTTTATTTTTAGTTAAGTTTTAGATCATGGTCTATATTTTAATTTAATTTTTTGCAATAGAGCGCGTGTTTTTTGTTATTTATATCTCATTGTCGCGTGTCATTTGTATTGTCCGAGAAATATTTTGAAATTTTGTTTTATTTATATTATGACTATGGAACTTATTTGACGGTTTCGAAACATGTCAATGTATTTTATTTTTACTATAACACCTTTCTTAAGAAAAATTAAAATTGTTATTAAAATGTTTAAATCGGTATAATTTTAAAAAGTACCTTTTTTGCTTTTTTTTTTTTTTTTTTTTTTTTTTTTTTGAAGAGCAAATTAAAATTGCCGTCGAATTTTGAAAAAATGTGTACATTTTTCATCTCAAAATATAGTTTTAAACTAATGTTTATTAAATTATCTTTATAGGACGGAGCTATAAATTATCATCTGGAAACTGTATCTCCATAATTTTATCGGATGTTAGCATGAAAAAATGGTCTGAATATTTCATATGCTAATCTCTTGGTTTAAATGATTTTTAAATCTTTGAAATCATCTGATAATGGAATTAAATATCTGTCACTCCCCCCCCCCTCCGATCTTGTGTTTGATATTGCAGCATATGTGGATAATTTTTAAAACATTTACCATCGGTATTTTTATAATACACCAAATAAAAAGAAAAAACGAAAAAAAACATACAATTTTTATTTTTCTATTAAACATTGTCTTTCTAACTTTTTGTAGAAAAACTGATATTTTCATTTCCTCAAAATGACCTGTAAATAAAAGATTATAAATCAGAAATTTTTAAAAAATTAGTTTATGTGGATAATTTTTCAAAAGTTTTTTATCATCTGTATTAATATAATATGCCAAATAAAAAGAAAAAAATTGAAAAACAAAAAAGTACAATTTCTATTTTTCTGTAGAAAAACTGATATTCTCACTTTATTAAAATGATCTGTAAATAAGAGATTATAAATCAAAAAATTTTAAAATAGGTCTTTAAACTCACAATCAAATACCATGAAATAAAATATTTATGATAGAAAATTGAAGATTTTATATATTTATATTTTTAAACTGAAAATCATTAAATTAATTTTATATAACGACGCTTCAAATTACACCCGGAAACTCTATATTTTCGTTGCGGCAATCACATGTAAAAATGCTACAAGTAGCTTCTACGCTAATCCCTTGCTTTAAATTACTTTAGAATATCTAAATCACTTCTTGATGATGAAATCGATAAGGCTTCCGTTTCTCTCCCCTTCCCCTCCTTTATTATCGATTTTGCAGCAAATGTGACACATTCACCCCTTACTAACATCAACTGAAATCTTTCCCCTCCTTAGAGAGTTTAGTAATAGCATCGCGCAGATTTTAAAATCTCAGATATTAATTGTTGGCATATCATATTCTTCGTTCAGTGAATCCTCTTTAGCGTTTTAAAGTTTTAATTAAGAGTTGCAAGCACTTCTTTAGAGTGACTTTTAAAATAAATATGACAGCATATTTTCCAGGGAATTCTTCGTCTTTCGCGCCATTTTCTGTGCAATAAGAAGGAAATGCTTTAGTGATATATAAGTATAGCTGGAGTAAAATTTCGAAATGCGCTCGTGCGATTTACTTTTTAAATGCATTTGTCTGCTTTCTTTTCGTAATTTAAAAAAAATTCTAATTGTCGATTTGGAAAGAAAAATGTTAGACATTGAAACAAAAATGAATATTTTCTTTGCGTAAACCTGTTTTGCGGCAAACTGTGCTTTTTATTTTAATTTTAGCAAAATTTGAGTTTTTTTTTTTTTTTTTTTTTTTTTTTTTTTTTTTTTTTTTAAATAGTTTTAACTAAACTTTTGCCTTAAAGCAATATAATTTGGAAAGGTTTTTTTTTTTTTTTTTTTTTTGTGGACAAATTAAAATTGCAGTCGAATTTTGAAAAAATGTGCTAATTTTTCAGCTCAAAATATAGATTTAAACTAATGTTTATTAAGTTTTCTTTATAGGACGGAGCTACAAATTATTATCAGAAACTCTATCTCCATATTTTTATCGGATGTTAGCATGAAAAAATGGTATGAATATTTTATACGCTAATCTCATGGCTTAAATCATTTTTAAATCTTTGAAATAATCTGATGATGGAATTAAAAATCTGTCACTCTTCCCCTCCCCCCCCCCCCCGTTTCAAATTACAGTCGGGAAACTATATTGTCACAGCAAAGTTCACTTGTAAAAATGCTACCGGTAGCTTCCATGCTAATTCCTCGCTTTAAATTACTTTCGAATATCTAAATCACTTCTTGATGATTGTATCGATCAGGCTTCCGTTTCCCTCTCCCACCCGCCCTCCTTTGTTATCGATTTTGCAGCAAATGTGCCACATTCACCCCTTACTAACATCAACTGAAATCTTCCCCTCTCCTAAGCAAGTTTAGTAATAGCGTCGAAAAGATTTTAAAATCTCAGATATTAATATTTGGCATATCATATTCTTCGCCCTTTTTAGCGTATCAAAGTTTTAATTAAGAGTTGCTAGCACTTCTTTAGAGTAACTTTTAAAATAAATATGAGAGCATGGTACTTTCAGGGGAAGTTTTCGTTTTTCGCGCCATTTTCTGTGTAAGAAGAAGGAAATGCTTTAGTGATATAAAGGTATACCTGGAAGTAAAATTTCGAAATGCTCTCGTGCGATTAACTTTTAAAATGCATCTGCTTGGTTTCGTTTTGTAATTAAAAATAATCTGTCTCTATTTAGGAAAAAAAATATGTTAGACATAGAAATAAAAATGAATTTTATTGAATAATAGGAAAAAAATATGTTAGACATAGAAATAAAAATGAATTTTATTGAATGAAATATTTTCTTTTCGCGGATCTTTTTCGCGGTAAACTGTGCTTTTTATTTCAAATTAGCAAGATTTGGTTTAGTTTTTTTTTTTTTTTTTTTTTTTTTTTTTAAGTTTTAATTAAACTTTTATCTTAATCTTAAATCTGTATAATTTGCAAAGGTGAGTTTTCTTTAGGAAAAAATTATGTGTGTCTGTTTTCAGAAGTTTGTTTTTTTTTCATTTGAAAATCTTTAAATTATCGGTGATAATTAACTATTTAACTAATCAACATTTTCGAAAAAAATTCAAATACCCATTTTTTTCATGTTTTTTTCAGTATTTTTTATTTTTTCTCACTTTTTTTTCAAAACAGAAATTTTCGCTTAGTTGAATCAGAAGAATGCTCGGATTAAATGATGCAAAATATACAATAAAAATTTATTGGTGAAATTAATAAATCACGATTGGCCAAATACGTTTCCTATATGACGTACGAGAAAATCATGGAAGCCGTTAAATAGTATATTAAAATTATATAACTTTTACAGTGACACCGTGATGTCTTTGTTCAACGTATTCTAATTGAGTATTTTATAACACACCTTAAGATATTATTAAGTGTTTTTAAGGTAGGAGGAATTTAATCAAATAAAAAAATTCAATTCTTAAAACATTTGAAATTGTTCATATGTATAATAATAATATTCAAAATAAATAATAATAATAAGCTGACTCTCCAACTCTTCAAAAAAATGAGATTTTTAATGGTACTCTGCATTTTGCGGAAATCGTCGAAATTAACAATTTGCTCTATTTTCTTGCGTGAATTTAAAAATTCGTATTTATTTGACAAAATTTCGTAAAAATCGGTTGATTGTAAATACGTGTAAAAAAGTTTTATTGGATCGTTTTTATAATACTGTAACCTTTCACTTGGAAAATGTTTAACAAACCTACTTTATTTTAACACTTTCCAACAAATTATTTATGTATTCGGTTTGTCTGACTGGCCATTCGTCTGTGCCGTTTCTGGGAGGACTGTTTATTCGCTAAAACAACCGCTGAGTAATGCTAGGCCTATGGACAGATTGTTTTCGAATTTCTCAGATAAATTTGAATATTTTAAAACTTTTTTCGTATAGAATAGCTGAAGTCGATCTGGTTGCAGATTATTTTTAAAAAATCTATTTTCCTTTCGTAACAGTTTCCAAAGAGAAAGTATGTTTATTAAATAAATTTAGAAGAAAATTAAAAGATAGATTACAAAGATAATTAAAAATACATTTAATTACTATCAAAACATAACTTTATAATCAGTGCATTTTATGGCTCTGGTTTGTAAAGGCGAAAGCATCAATATCAGCGTTAAAACTTGTTAGTTTCAACTTTAATTCACTCTCAATATACTGTTTTTTCTATACTCATTTTTCAAAAGCAGATAAATACAAAACGCATGTTTACATGAGTATATTGTGTTTAATTCCAATAAGGAATTCAAAGCTCATTTAGATGTTTTGGGATATTCAACTCGTATATTTCTTCACATGGAAATTAAAGAATCTCCCTTCAAATATTATTTGCTATTGAAATAGCTATATATTTTAACGGATGAAATACTAAATATATTTTTGTAACAAACCTAGATTGTTTCCGTGACCCACTGAAATAGTCGTCATAGACCAACCAGTGGGTCGCGACCCATAGTTTGGGAACCGCTGTCCTAAACTAATTAGGGAAAAACCTTATCAGAATAATCTTAGAAAAAAATTGAAGCAAATCGGATGTGTTCTATCAAGAATTATTGAGTTACATACATACGTGCATATATACATATATAGTACGTACATGCATACATGCATACATACGTACATGCAGAATTGGCGGGGACATTAGACTCAGGTTTCGATAATCTGTGAAGTAATGAATTATCATAAGTCTATTTTAATTTCTAATTTATTTTCAATTTACTAGAAAACAAGACTTTTTTTCCTCAATTTTATAGAATTTAAAATATTGCGAGTTTTAATTTGCATTAAAAGTTTTTAAGTAATAAAAGAAATTAGCTGTAATTAAATGTTGTCTTGAAAATATTTGTATTCTGTATTCTTTTTCGTTAAGAATTAGTTAATTTTCATAAAAGCGGTTAATTATGACAATAAAATTATTTCTTTAATAACTTGAACGTTTTTCCCCAGCTCAAAAATAAGTTGCGATACTGTACAATTTTTTTTCCGTGTTCTTTTCAATAAGGAAAAAAATCGCTAATGAAAGTGTATAGCTGGAGGTAAAACATACAAAAGCTCTTGTGTGATTTTTATTTTAAAATGCATCTTTTTGGTTTCTTCTTATTATTCAAATAAACCTTATAAGTTTCGCATAAAAAAGAAATGTAAAAATATTTAAATGAACACATAAATAAAAATATTATTTTCTTTACGTGTACTTTCTTCATAGAAAACCATGCTTTTTGTGATTATTTTTAAAAATAATTTTTTGTTTTAATTTTGTCTGAATACTGGTGTTTTTGTTAAGAAAATTTATTTTCTAGAAAAGTCTTATATTTTAGTTTGCTATTACTTAATTAAGGGACTGAACATGTATAACTTTATCAATTAGGAAGAGAGTTGTGTGATTGCTTGATATCATAAGTTATATCTACGGGGAGGGGGGGACGGGTTGTCTTTTGATATTGTTATAGCTTTTAATCCGACCAAAAATATATTTTTCATATTTTTTTACCAAGTACGATGTAATCAATAAACTGTTTTTATGAAACTACAACACAATAATAAAACCATCAAATGATTATAAGATCCTTTCATTCTAATATGTGGAATAATCCAACGTTCGCCATTCTTATTTCATTCTTGCCCATATTTAATTCGTTGTTATACATACTTGGTTCGAAATGATATTTGTTAAGTTTATTAGTAAAAACAGGGTGGGAGGTATATTGTCCACTTGCTTTTCCATGTATATATATAAGAAGTTTGGCCTTACCCCCGTGCGACAAGTACAAGAAGAAAATTTTATTGTCGAATGCATTGCAAAACGAAAAGCTTTTATTATGTGTTTTAAGAATTAAAAATTAATGCTTTTATATAAAGTCATTTTATATATGATAGTAATATTATATTTATTTTCTTCATTAAATGACGTAAGGTAAATACAGACTGGGAAACGGCAACACAAACAATCACCTAATGAAGTTCATGGCTGAAATTCCACAATTAATTAAAAGTCGAGTCGCATATTAAAACGCAATCAGTCTGCAAAGTCATATTTTGGTGGAAAACAGTTAAAAACCAGATTTTAGCAGTTGCCTTGAAAAAGATTAGTAACGAAACAGATTTTTTCACAGTGCATCACAATCTACTCATTCATTCAAAATTACAATGTGCTGAACTTCAATCTGAGTTCGAATTTTTAGACACGACTTTAAGAATAATGAATATATAATAACAATATTTACTAAGGAATTGGCGTATTGAGTTAAAAGTGCAATGAAATCACAGAAAATGCTATGAGAGTACAGTAATTTGCTTAGTTTAGCGTTTGTAACGTCAACTATATTATGCAAAGTAAATCGGCTGAGCTGATTGATTGGACGTGTATGTCGGTCACTTTTACCCCATTTCACCATGTTATGTGATTTAAGGTGGTGAAAATCAGAAATATCTACATCTAATCAGTACGATACGACGATAACAGTGACGTCACCAGCGTGGATGCTCAAGAGCTCTGAATTCCGGTAATTTTTTGAAGCTCTGTTCGCCTTATTTAACCAGAAAATTTTCTGCTCTGAATTAAGAAGAAAACCTTGCTATATTACTGGTTTTAGACACCCACCCCCGTTATGCCTCTGGATAGACGTATCAAATTATAAATTACATTAATTACGATGAATCGACTGAAATGCTACGCACTTCTGTAACTTTTCATGATTTCATCTATTTTTGCATGCTGCAAGTCAAACTGATCTCATACAATTTTGACCTCACACAATTTACTCAAAAAGAACCCGGTGATAATGTTAAGTCTATAGGGGCGTTATTTTTAATGATCTCTCTTAAATTTTAATATATTTACATGATTTTTTGTTCATAGATTAGCTGCGAATTATCTACAACCGGGCTAGGACTACTATGGATTTCTGTAGCTTTGCAAAAACTAGTTTTGTAGATTATTTATTTATTTATTTGTTTATTTGTCTGTTTTACAGTATATAAATAAAATTTCAGTAAGCAGAAAAATTTCTGCAATTTTACATCTGCAAAATTAGAGGTTTATTTTCAAACATCGATGCTTAGATTCATGTAATTCATCTGAAATTTTGACTTAATGAGAAGATTGCGACATTAGATAGTTACATAAAAATGTTTGATGTAGTGTGCACTATAAAAAACGTGTGTTAAGTTATTTATTTTTTTCCTAGGAAACTAGGATTCCTAGAACATTTTATGCAGCATAAACAACAAACGACCGTGTCACAGATTCACGTTCACACTGTAAATAAAAAAAATCTCAATCGTTACTAACAATTTTTTCGGAAACTGGGACTCCTAGAACTTTTTATTTAACTGCAATCCGGATTACAAATAAAGTTATAGTAAGATTACTGTAGTTTCAGTAGATTTTTTGTAAAGCTATAGATTTGTGTAGCTTTACGAAAAACTATTT
The DNA here is from genome assembly GCA_964019185.1 of Maratus speculifer. Taxonomy (NCBI): domain Eukaryota; kingdom Metazoa; phylum Arthropoda; class Arachnida; order Araneae; family Salticidae; genus Maratus; species Maratus speculifer. The sequence goes on from OZ025301.1 coordinate 189,039,392, forward strand.
TAGTAGATTAACATCTTTTCCCGTAGAGTTCATTGATAAAAGTTTGGTAAGCATAATGACTTCTGTAATTTTACATCTGTGAAATAATACTTTTTTATACAGTAGCTTTTACTACCTCTTAAATTTTGTAAAATTTATAACAATTGAAACTTTTCTCAGAAAAACATCAACAGCGCTTTTTCTACACATTTTTTTAATTTTTTTCTCTAATTTTTAAGTACTACCTCTGACAATGCTTTACAAAGTGCTTGTTCAATTTGTTGGTTCTTAACTGAGAACAGGAAAATGAAAGAACAAAAGATCAGTTTTAAGTTTGGTTTTGAGCTTTGCAAAACACCGAAAGAAATTAATGAGTGGTGGTGCAAGTTAAACATCCACCATACTCGCCGGATCTCAATCCTCTAGACTTCTTCCTATTTCCACGACTCAAACTCTACTTGATAGAGATTTGACTATATTGCTGACATCCAACGAAATGTAACGAAATGCTTTTGAACTCCATCCCAAAAGAAGACTTTTTGCGAATTTCCCAGGACATGTATAGCAGATTTCTGCTGGGCATAGTCATCGAAGATGACTACTTCAAAAGATGGTATGGTAACTTTCGTCAATATTTCATCTACATTAATGTTACAGGACTATTCACCGAACTTTATTGTCAAAGGTAGTAAAAAAGAACTATAGATTTCATAACATGGTAATGTGATTTTTGCTTAAAATGATAAAGTGTAACAGTCCTGAAATTTCTTCTCATAATTAAGAGCAAAAACTTTCTGAGTTTATTTTGAGGGTAAAATTAAGACATTAAGTAAACAGACCAGAATAAAAAATTTTATGTAGTTTCTCTGCATAAATCTCTTTTGTAATACACTGTATTTACTTCGTTCATGTTTAGAAAAACTTCCATGCGATGATTTTTCCCGAAAACTTTTTAAAGAAAATTTGGTTTACTTTGTATTAGTTCTCTGTTTCGTTTTTGATAGTTATGTTGAGCATTAATTTTTCTGTACTATTCTACTGTATTTTTGTTTTAATTTTTATTTTAAATATTTTATATTATTATTCATGTAAGATTTGTGCAAAAGAATTTTTCATCATATTATTTGCCAGACAGAAAAAAATATCTTACTAAAATATATTAATAATTAACGTATTTTGAAAATGGAATTCAAAGGAAATTTTGGCGTTTAGATATCCGCCTACGTTTGAAACATAAATTTCGATGAAAATTTGTAATTTGTTTTATTTAATTTTCTTATAGAATGAATATTTCTGTTTATAAATCTGTTTTTATTTTTTCTGTACGCCTATTAGAAATAAAATTAGAGCTCTTTAAATCAAGTTGGAAATTGCTTGTCAAACGTAGCAAATGAGATACGTTCGTACTAGTAGGAAGTTCTAAAAATATTCAGATCTTGGTGTGATAATATGCAGTACTTTGAATACAGTATATTAGCCAAAATCTGTTGTGTGTTCCTGTTAATACTATCTGCTTTCTCTTTTAGAAAAAAATGCAGTAAACCTCATCACCATATATCAATTTCATAAAATGTGAAATTCGTTAATGTAATTAAAACGCGCTCCAAACAATACTTTTGCATGACACTCTAAATTAATAATAAATGTTCTTTGTATCACAGAATATACTGAATGTATACTTTAGTATAGATTTCAAAGATACACATCAATTTTTTATGTTCAATGAGTACAACATAATTAAAATGTATGTGCATCTACTTTTTTCATTTGCTGTAATGTAACGAATACTTTGTTTGTCCCTGTAATTAAATTATCCATATTATTTCTATAAAATTTGAAATGACACGACAAAATTATGCGTCAATTATGTATTTAAATTATAAACGATCCGATTGGGTTGTTTTTGCTCGGTTATATGCGCACGGACAGACTGAACAACGATTACAGGTGCTATGTTTATACATAATTACGAACGCATCTAAAAAGGTTTATTCACTGAAAAACTGTTTCTTATAAATCTCTAGCACAATCCAGTAAATATGGATTTAAAATTTCAGACAAAACAGTCGGATAATTTCCAAGGAAATGGGGCTTAAAGCTAACATAGTCTCCATACTAATGCAATCAGTCTTCCCTTGTCTTAGCCCCATGTCAGACGAACGACAAGTATACATGCCGCAAAAATTGCTTAGAATGATTGTTTATCCCCACCAGTAAAATTTTATTGTAAAATTTGTCTTATTTAATCGAAGCAATTTCTTGATTAATTAACACACAAATTTCTGTTTTTAAAAACCGGTGTCAAAACGTTTAAAATTTGATAAATGGGTCTCGTCGCGAATCGGTTAAATACATAGCATGCTTTACGCAATTAGAAATGAATTGTGTTTTACTTATACTTGTGGAAAAATTCCCTTCATTAAAAGCTTCATATTATAGCTGTTCTTCCTATTTTTGCTATTCCTGTTATTTCTTGTTACTTCCTTTTGCAATATCTTCTACTGCGATTTTAATTATTATTCTACTTTTTGACATATAAAATTTTAAATATTCTGTTTTTTTTTTTTTTTTTTTTTTTTGGTTCTTTTTTTTTAATCTGTTGTCGTCTTCTGTTTTTACTTTCCTTTTGTAAAATTTCCTCTAACCAAATATTGATAATCGACTTTTTGAAACTATTTTTTTCCAATTTTGTTTTTCACTCATTATATAGAATTTACGGCATATAATGTTAAAGTATTTAGAATTGTCAGTATTTTGAGATTTTTTTTTTTTTTTTTTGATTCTGTATGCCAATTAGCTTTGTTTTAATACAGTTTTAGTATAATGATTAATATGTATTGTCAACTGGGGCAACTTTTATGAATAAGGGTAACTTTGATCTAAACGAAAAAAAAAAGATTAAACCTGTTACATCACGTGAGGCAACAGTAATTCTTCAAACGGTCAAATTTGCTAGAAAACTGATTCAATTTTCTTACGTTTTCAGAAATTAATTAATGAAGCAAATTCAATGAAATTTTTTGGATGGTTAAGCATTGCTTGCATTACTTCTTACAATAAACAAAACAGATTAATGAAAAATATTTAAATTAATTAGGAAAACTTAATTAAGCAATATATTTGTTGTTGTTTTTTTCGTTATTAAGATACTTCACTGCGTGTATGATTTCTCAAAAACCAGGCACGCTGCACAGTGATTTCCCGTACTTTCTATAAGATTATTAATGAGTTGTGCGCTCAAACAGTTCCAAGCTTCTTTGAGAACTCCTTTCAGTTCTGGAACGGTGCATGGTGGGTGCGAAAGGGCTGCAAGATGTCTCCCGAGCATATCCCATTCATGCTCGATAGGATTTAAATCCGGGGAGTTCGCAGTCCACGGCATGAGATAGATGTTTTCCGTTTCAAGGAAGTCGTCAACCAGTAACGCACTGTTACAAGGCGCATTATCATCCATGAATATAAAGTCAAGACCGACAGCACCTCGAAACAAATGAATATAAGGCTCAAGAACTGCGTCTCTGTATCTTTTACCAGTCACAGACGCCATGTCAAAGATATGGAGGTCTGTGCGGCCGCCCAACATGATGCCTTCCCATACCATAACTCCCCGTGATGGAAAAAAATGCCTTTCCATTATATTTCTTGGTTCAAAACGTGTTCCACCTTCTCTCCATATCGTTATCTGACGAGAATCACTACTCAGACTAAACTGGGACTCGTCACTGACCATCACATTGGCCCACTCGCCTTCATTCCAATGTTGATGTTTCAAACTCCAGTTTAAACGAGCACGTTTTTGCTCAGACGTGAAGTGAATTCAAACTGTTGGTCTCCAGGCAGACAGGCCAGCATGATTCAGTCTCCTATAAACAGTTTGTCTCGAAATTTTTGTTCCTGTGTCGACTGTGAGCGCCAAACCCAGTTTTCTGACAGTACTACCACTCTGAGATCGCGCACTTATTGCCAGATATTGGTCTTGGCGAAGGGTTGTGACTCTTGGTCGACCTGGTACTGTTCATCAGGTAACATCTACCGTACTTTGAAACCTCTGCCACATTCTTGAGATAACAAACTGGTCCACGTTCAGAATTCGAGACACTTCGGTTTGTGATCGTCCGGATTCTAGCATTCCAACGATTCATGCTTTCGCAAAAATGTGGAGTTGGCGTCTTTGTGCCATCTTTAATTCTGTTTGATCGTAACAATATTTCTTGGCACATCAGTTGTACGAAATTTGTCTGAACTGCCTGTACCGCGTGAACCGGTTTTTATAAGTGTTCCGACATGCGCAGGTATTTCGCGCATGACGTAGTCGGCTGAAATTTTTTTCATAAACCCAATGTTTCTTCTTCAACACATTTAATCTCCGCAAGTAATTTTGAATAACTTTACGAATAATTAATCCACGTTTTTAGCATTTTACGAATTATGCTTAACTTTTGGACACCATTGTATATGTATCTATATTTCCAGGGGTGCGGTCGGGGCGACACGATTTTTTTAAATATGCATTACAACCTATAAAGATCGAATTATCATTCTCTAATTACGAAATTTAAACAGTCATTTCAAATTGATTTCAGATGAATAACCCCCGTTTCAAATAATCTAATTCATTTTTCTATCATCGGAGGAATTGTTTTTAAAACGTTAAAAAAAAGATTATTTAAAAAGTTTTATATAATTGAAATGAAAATATAAATGTAATTTTCAAAAAAAAAAAAAAAACTTTTTAAAAACAAATCATATTATTTATTCCATGAATTTCGTAAACATAAAAAAAATTACAAATCGAAAACCACTTAATTGAAAATTTTTGCGCTTGACAGAGAACAAAAAACACTCTTGTGCATCAATAATAATCAAATGTGTATCTAGAAATAAACATCATTAAAAAAATCTATAACAACTGTAAATAATGCTCTCCGGAGACTTAAAATGAAAACAATTCATCATGTTTTATTCAAACTATAATAAAAAATGTCAAAAAGTGGCCTCTTTATTTAAGAAAAGTAAAAAAAAAAGTATGTTTCAAAATCATATACTGGATAAATGCACCATAAAATTTAACTACTAAGAATGTATTTATTAAAAATACAAAACATTTCTCAATGGTGCGCAAAACAAGAACTTTTATATGAACTTGTACAATTAAAATAAAATAAAATATCAACGTTTCGCACCGTCTTCAAAATAAGAGAATCTGTCGAAATCATTGCACGAGAAAATAAACCTTGTAATGATAATTCAACCTACAATATACCAAAAATATGGCATAACATCATAAAATCTTAAATTTTATATGTCTTTGCAATATTTTTACTCACGTGTAAGTGGCAACATTTTTAAACTTTTAATTCTTTTTGATTTTATTTTATTAGAAATAGTATCTCTCAATCAGGAAGCAAAGATTTAGTCATTTCATTATCATATTTCCCTGAAGACGGCCGCAGAAGACGGCGCGAAACGCTGATATTTTATTTTATTTTAATTGTACAAGTTCATATTAGTTCTTGTTTTGTGCACCACTGAGCAATGATTTGTATTTTAATAAATACATTTTTAGTAGAAGAGACTATGTGTTTATTTTTAACTAGCGTAAATGCCCGTCCTAGAACGGTGAGTAAAATTTGTGCTTTTCACTTAACCCTTTCGGGTCCGAATTTTTTTCAGTTTTTAGAAAAAATTACTTTTACATTAATAACATTAACACAAGTTATCCAAGTAGATTAATTAGTGTTTAAGGAATATTTCATTGTCTCTAATATAACAAATGTTGTTGTTTTGCGTACTATTCAAGTAATACACTCTCAAAAAAACTTCCGTCTGTTCACAGAAAATGTACTGGCAGCACTGCTGCCAGTACAGACCCCAGCATTAGAAGGCAAGCCACGGTTGTTCAGGAGAAAAATGCTTTGAACTAGAATCGTTTATTTCATATGAGTGTGGTTTGGTCTATTTCGTTAAAGAGTTTTTAATTTTGAAATTAATTTCGGGAAGGGTTCATCTTTAACGAAACTGTGGCTGTGGTTTTTATACGTTTATATTAATATAATATAAAAATGTGAATTTGAAATATATTTACATAAATTGCTAGAAGAAAAATATGGATGTTCTATTTTTATTCGATAAGATTTTTTTTAATAATATATATATGTATTTTGCATTTTCTTTTTAATTAAAATATCTTTTAAATGTGTTCACTTAAAGTATATTTTTAATGGGAATATTTATTATATAAATAACTCAGTAAATTCTACTTTATTCAACTTATCCAACTTTGAAAAGCAAATTGTGAGAATTTTTGAATGAATGAAGAAAGTAATTGTTATTTATTTTTAAATTCGAAAACGTTTTTGTCTTTTTAAACTAAATAAGACATTTTAATCTATAAAATATTTTGTTTTTCATTTTAAAAATAAATTCAAATTTATTACTAACAGACCCAATACGCATGCGTGCTAGAAATAAACGGAATCTCTTCCTCATTTTTTCGACGTTCGGAATGAATTCACAGATCGAATACGTTTTCTGGGAATACGAAAATTATTTGTGAAAAAATAAGGATAACTTAGTGTATATTGACGAATATTTCTAAGAGTGTAATCATATGACAATATGAATACGTCTAAGGAAGAACTTTTTTAGATGTTTAGAAAATATTGTATTAGAATAAGATTTAACTTATATTGCAAGTTTCTAATACTTTTTACGCTTCAATACACAGGATTCTTTCTGAAAAGTTACTTTTATTTTAAATTCAAAGATTGAAATACAGTCGACTCTCGTTAATTCGAACTCTTCGGCACCGCAAGAAATGTTCGAATTATCCGAAGTTCGAACTATGGAAAAAATGAACTGAAAACATGATTAATATGGTACTATTACAAAGAAATTAATGTAACAGTTTTTAAAAAATTTATTTCGTCTGTTAATATTAAATTAGAATATATAAATACATAAACTAATTAAAAGATTAGAAACAAGCACAATGAAAGAAAAATTTAAAGCGTGACTGATGGACAGGCGGGACACTAAGAAAAGGATATCAAATGCATTGGATTATATGTATACTTGTTCCGAACAGTTTTCGCGAAAATCAAAGTAAGTTATTCAAATGATCTGAAATTCTGAGAAAGAAAAGAAAAAAGAAAAATCGGAATTCTCGTCAGTTCGAATTAAAGGAATTCAAGAGAAAATGAGTTCGAATTAATGAAAATATTTAACTTTATTCTAGCATTGAAAATTTCGGGACTTCGTGTTTATTTCGAATTAAGCGAAGGTTCGAATTGTCCGATTTCGAATTAACGAGAGTCGACTGTATATGTTTAAAATAAAAGAATCGAAAACGCGCGAAGAGAATGAAACAAATAACAGTAATAATCATTTTCACTAAATACCTAAACATAAATGAAGTCATATAGTAAATGTATAGACGTTTACTCACATTACAACATGTAAATAATAGCAAAAGTATTTTTTGAAACAAAATAATTCTCCATTAAATGACATGTACTATTAATAGTACACCAGACCCGAAAGGGTAAAATGTGAAACAAAATAAAGAAATATAAAGAAATAACTAAAAAAACGATAAAAATAAGTGACAATGAGAAAGTCTTTAGATGAGTAAAGTTCGGCTAGTTTATGTTCCAATAAATAATTTATTAGCATTTACAATACTTCTGGGTAACGCAGATTTTGTGGCTAATATACCATAACAAAATTAAGATTTCTTAATAAACAAAAATTTAACAAATTTCCAATAAATCTGAGTAATTAAAAATGTTAATTAATGCTGCAACTATTGAAATAATACTATTAATTAATATTAATTTTTATAGAGCTTTGAAATTGGATTTTTATCGTTTACCTTCCCCCCACAAAAAATTATATTGATTAATAAATAGGATAAATTTTAATGAAATAAAACAGTGTGTTTTAAATCTGTCAGTAAAATTTTTAAGCAAATACGAAAGCTATTTTTAGTCAAGGATAAGATTTATAAAAGCTTTTTAGTGTTTTGCAACCTTAATTTTTTATGTATGTAGTTTTCAAGTTATTGTAATACAAAGAGGAATCAAACATAGTTAATGCCTATTTTTTAAAGCTGTAGAAAACTTTTGCATTTAATGTTTTCATGAATAAAACGAAAATAATCATTTATCTCGTCTTTCACAAACAACGCTAGAGTTGTAAACAAACATTAAATACCGTTTGCACTTTGAAAACGACCGCAAAAGGAAACCTCCTCCGAAAAAAGACTTTATTGAACGAAGGGAAGAAAGATATTTCTAAAATTTTCTTTAAGCCTATTGGTCTTTGACACCAGCCCCGTGGCTCACGTCTAGCGAATAAGCAGGGGAAGTACAACGTTACACTGTGTTTCATTATATTGAGATTACTTTCTTAGATATACTGACGGGGTACAAAATAATAGGAAATCCTGTGAAGAAGTATGACATATTTCTCACCTGCAGTACAGCCGTGCGACCTGCAACAAAAGTCTGCAACTTAATGAGCGTGAAGAAGGAGGTATGAGTGTCTCAACAGCAGTCACCTACGTTGCATGCGTCTATGGAAATGTCTGTGATAAGTTGAAATGTCAGACCTGTCAGAGCTTCAAAGAGGAATGATTGTCGGAACGCGATTAAGTGGAACATCGGTAACGAAAACAGCAAACCTTTTGGAGTTTGCAAGGAGTACGGTATCAGTCGTTATGACAGCGTACACGAAAGAGGGTAAGGCGACGCCTTCACAGCACAAGAGTGGCAGAAAGTGCAAGCTTGGTGATTGGGATAGGCGAGTCTTGAAGAGCATCGTTGCCCGAAAGCACAAGCAATCTTTATCCGACATAATATCTGAAATGAATAGTCATCTCTAGGACCGCGTTTCAACAAAAACTGTCAAAAGACAATTTCATGCTACGAGCATTTGTGGCAGAGTGGCAATTCGAAAACCCTTTATGACAGCAACTAATGCTTTCAAACAACGCCAAAGATCACAAAGGGTGGCAATAGATAATTTGCAGTGGCAATAGATAATTTGTCAGATGAATCGTCAATCACTCTATTTCAAACGACCGGACGCGTTTATGTCTGGAGAACGCCCAGAGAAGCGTTTAATCCTGAATGGCTCATGCTGACTTTTAAGCAAGGGGGTGGCTCCATTATGGTATGGGATTTAATATCTTCATCCGATCTTAGGACACTTGTTATTGTGCATTTGAGAATCAAAACCAATCGCTATCTAAGCATTTTAGGGGATCATTTCTTTAAGGACTAAGGGTCATCCACCCTTTTGTCAAGGCTATATTCCCTGGAGAGCGATTGTTTTTTCAAGACGAGAACGCCCCTATCTACACTGCTAGGTGTGTTCAAGTTTGGTTCGAAGAGCCTGACGATGAAGTTGAACATCTTTCCTGGTCCTCCCAGTCTCCAGATTTCAATATTATTAATCATTTATTGATTATTTGGAGTCCAAACTTCGTTTCCGATTTCCTCTTCCATCCAGCCTTTCGGAGTTAGAGACTGTTTTGCAGAAGTGATATCTTAATATATCTTTAAATATTGTCCAACACCTTTATGCATCTGTTCCACATAGCATTAAATCTGTATTTCAGTCAAAGGGTGGTCCAACCACCTATTAGTAAAGATTTTTCATTATTTCACAGGTGTTCGTATTATATTGTCCTCGATCTTTACATCAGAATAATGTATATCATCGCAGAAATTCTCCACTTTTGAGTGTGCATATATTTACATGCTTTGTTATGTCCTGTATGATTTACTACACCATCCAACACGAGTTAACTATTTTGGAAAAATAAATTTTTGCTTGTTTGCAAATTCAAAATTTATAGCCTCTGATCTTTGAACTGTTGCGCTGAATTTCATAAAACTGCATATTCTTTCATAATAAGACACTGTTAAATGCTGATTAGGTTTTAATGTATCTTGCTTAATAGGTGGAGCTGGTATGCTATGTCTTCCATGATTTCTGTCATATCTAGCTTTATTTCGGCATCTATTAAAATGGAATTTCATCTAACTTCATACTCATTTAGAACAATTAGTTTTTTTTTAAGAAATAGATATGGATTAGGTTTGTGTCCATGTTGCTCAGCAGGTTGCATTTTTGTGCTGCGTTTTAAACGATTTCCGCGATAGCTATGTGTCGTATTTATTTACGATAGATACCTTATTTGAATCAGTCATTACAAAATGAAAATATTTTGATTCGAAACAAGAATGTACGCATATGCAGCAGTGTTGGGCACGTTCACAAAATAAACGAACTAACTCAAACTCACGTTCAATTTCTGAAAAGTGATTTAAGTTCACGTTCTAATTCAAAAATTTTCAAACGACCTCGTTCAAATCAAACTCATTTGTAAAAGTGAACGAAACTCACTAAAAAGTTCACTTTTTTTTTAATGTTTGGATATTATTGTCCAAATTTACAAAATTTTGTGAACTAATCATTTGATTAGACGATATGTAAGATAGAGGTATGCATGGACGGAAATTTCCTGGCCCGATCCATAGAAAAAAAATGTCCGGCCCGATATTAAAATAAAAATTTCTGCCCAAGCCCAGCCCGGCTCGTAGAGAAAATTTAGCGGCCCGATCAGCCCCGATATAATAGCTAAAATCAAGGCTCGACCCGGCCCGATTTAATAGCTAAAAGCAAGGCCCGAGCTTGGTCCGTCCCGGAAAAAAAGTTGAAATTCCACACCGAACCCGGCCCGACCCCGAGTACATTTCTACAGGACATTGATATTTACCCTTACGCAAGAGTTTTGGCCAAAAAAACTTACCTTAGTCTGTATATAACCTCCATTTATGCAGAAGTGCCGTAGGTTGCGATGTTTATGCTTTTAATGAACCTTTTTTAGTTGTATGTAAATGTTTCAGCTATCATTAGTATTATTAATCCATCTTCCATGTTATGGAGACATAAAAATCTAAGAAATGATATATGGTAAAAGTAAAATCTTCTAAAATGAAACCGTATTGGATAGAAAAAACATATATCTATTTTTGGCGAAATTGTATACAGCCCAGGTCCGGTTCGGCGCGACCCGAATCTGCAGAAGAAGTAAGACAAGGATACTACCCAGAGAAGTGATATCCAGACTTAACCCGTCCTAAGGCTCGTGTAGGCCTCTAAATGGCATTTGAAAGAGGGAAAATGTGTACTAAGGTCTGGAAAAATTTTAAATAAATTATGAAAAAATTGAACGTAAATTTGAACGTAAATTTCGTTCAAACTCGTCTATTTTTTGAGTTTCCGTTCAGTTCACGCTTGTTTATAAAATAGTGAGCTAAGTTCAGTTCAAAGTTCACAAATAGTGATAGAAACTCGTGAGTTTTCGTTCAGTGAGCGCGTTCATAACCAACTCTGATATGCAGTGTTTAACAGTGCTTAACAGTGCAGTCACTTTGAGGGGCTTCCGAGTTGTCTTTAACTTTACGCTCAGTCTATTGATGAATGCCTTAGAATTAGTGAACCATTGGGATGAATAATCTAACTGCAGTATAAATTATACAACAGGATTTTATTAGTATAAAAGTTTAAAATATTAAAATAAAAATTACTTTTTGAAAAAGGTGGTAATAAATTAGTTAACTTTAGATAATAATTTAAGTGTACTACACAAAGAAAAAAAATCAAATACTAATACTTAAATTATTTTTAAAATATCTGGTTTGAAATATTTTAATACATTTTTCCGGTATGTTTGGCGTAAAATAAAACAAAATTATCGAGGAATTTAGAACTATGCTCTTATTTTTATCTGGCACTCACAAAAAACCAAATCATCTTTTCATAATAATTTAATCACTCACTAATCACTCTTGTGATAATTTAATCACTCACTATACTATATAGTATTTTGTATCATATTTTTTTAGTAGAACTTCTAGATTACATGCCGGAACGAGACTAATTTTTGAATCAACGAAAGAAAAGGTATCCTTTAAAGGCCCCTTTTATCTCGATAATAGTATTCAAAATATTATATACCCATTATCTCACTAATGTTTTTCATAGGGTTAGGTTAGCTATGTTCTAGTATACTTCATTAACCCTTAGCGGTGCAGAGCATTTCCATTGCGATAATACTGAAAAGAATGAATAACACCGGAATTCTAAAACAAATTTATTCATAAATATGAAAAAAAAAAGCTATATTTCACGCGTATAAAAAACCGAAAAAATTTTAACCATAATTCTGGTGTCGATATGTCATTTGGTAATTAATGTTAAGTGGTTTCATAGATATATATTACAAATTTAAAAATTTTTCGCCAAAACTAACCTTTATACTATCTTAATTTTCTTATAATAATGTTCCGTACTTACTTCAAATTATTAAATTAAAATCTTGTTTCTAAATCTAATCTCTTAATCTTTATGCAGACGGTATAAATTCTTAATTTGCCTTAAAAAACATTATTCCAGTATGCGTAAATTTAAAAAGATGGCTCTAAATTAAAAATATTCTTAATTAAATTTTTATTGCTTAATATTCCAAATAAAATTCATTTTTCTATGTTTTTATCAACCCTTTTTAAGAAAGTCTTATTAAATTTATTCCAAAACCATACCTTTCAAAAAATATCATTATTTTATTTTATCAATTTATTAATTTTTCCTCCGTCAACCTTTGATAGTGTGCATATTAATAAATTCATTTCTTTTCTTTTTCGCTTAAAATTAATCATCTCTAAAAATCGTCTGCCTAAGAAATCCTGAGTCGATTATAAATTGGTTAAATAATATATATATTTTTAATAAAACTATCGTCTGAATGAAGTGTTTAATCTCGAAGCTGGACAAGAATTCTGTTTTCATAAAAGAATGATGGTTTGAGGTTACAGAATGTTCTAGAATTTTCTTTTTAGATTTAAGAGGGGAAGCCTCGAGCGGAGAAGGAGGATTCTTGGGTTTTTTCTTCGATGAGTACAGCTCGCTGAAATAATGATGGAATGTTTCGGTAAAAGACAGTTTGCAAAAGGAGCTTTTCCCTTTCTCATGACTACAGATTAAATAAATGAACTTACAGCAGCCAATGAGTAATTTATTGGATCCTCTACATCTATTTATTTATTTTCCTCGGTGGCCATGACTTCTGTGCGGTGAAAGGGAAACCCGGCGTTGATGTCTCTGGCTCCTAACTTTTAAATCGTCACATACATAACAGCTTTTTTATATTTCCTGTACATACAGTGGGAGTGGACAGTTCCAGCAAAAAAAAAATCTTAACACTTAATAAAAACTGTGAAGTTAGTGTCAGATAATCTTTATTGATTCATTAATAAGTAATGTTTCTTTTGTTAGGTGTGTTTGTATTTGTGTAAAAGTCATAGTACCTATAGTTATCGTTCAGCCCGTCCGTCCGTCTGTTCGTCTGTCCGCATATAACAGAGCAAAAACTAACCAACCGAATCATTTGATATTTAAAGTCTTCAATTGTTGCCCAATTTTGTCGAGTCAATTCAAGTTTATGAAAATCAGATGTATAGTTTGGTTACAAGAACAAACAAAAGAATTACGTTATATTGCGGCCAATCAGGGGTCGATTTATAAAAAGAAAGTTGCATAGCATTAACTGCTATTCAAAGTCAGTTTTGAATAGCAGTTAGACACTTTTCTATAGCAAGTAAAAAATTGCTCACGTAACTTTTAAATTTTGAAAATTTACATTTTTTTTAAAGCAATATTTAACCAAAAGCATAAATGTTTCCAGTTTAACTGTAGTCATATTATTAAATAATTAACAATTCGCAAAACAATTAACAAATTATTGTAACGTACAAAACCAAAACGATATAAAACAACAGAATCTGCGCTGTCTGTTTCGATGCATGAATAAAGTAAAAGGATCGTAACAGTGGCCGTGTTCAAATGACACCATTTTTGCGCGCGCGCGCTCAAAAGATTCTGCATAGAGTAGGTACTGTCGAATAAGGGAATTTTAGCGTTATTCAATTATTGAATTATTTTTATGGTTCAAAATTGGTAAATGCAAATACTATATTCCTTTATCTTTCCAAAACATGATTCTCGTAGCAGAAATACATATCTGCGGTCACTCAAATAAAATCTAAAATAGTCCCAAAATGTATCACGTGACCTATTTTACCTAATTAAGCCCGATCAGCATTTAAAATATGACCACCAAGGCACCAACCTTGACGCGCGTAACTCAATAAAAATATGTGAGTGATTTGTTCACGTGATTGTGCATTTCGTGCTTCTATTTTATTGGTTGTACTTTTGTTGGTAGGTTGATTGATACAATTTAACAATTCAGTTAGGGATCTAAAGATTTTAACTTTTTAACAATTTTTTTTATTATCTATTTAAAAATGATTTATCAGTTGCTTTATATTTTTCGTGACAATTAAAATGCTGCTATCAAACAAGATTGTGATATCAACATGTTATAAGATTTATTTTTAATCTATTATATTGGATGTATTTCAATGGAATTTGCACTGTTAGTTTGACAATTTTTCAGAAAAGGTTTTAGTATACATATTTCTTATTCAATAATTGCATATTTTACAGAATACTATAGTATTCTGTAATAATTGTAATAATTATAATTATTACAGAATACTAAATTGTTATAATAAAACTTTAATCACTAGTTGTCTAATGATGTAGCTTGTTTTTTGCATAAATGGATACTCCATCCAATGGATACTGGAAGCAAAGAGAGGAAGGAGGACCGCATTATCTTCTTAACTGTTTGAAAATATATGAATTTTGGTGATTTTGGCTGATTCTAATCGTTTGGCACCTTTTAATAAAAATTCTGATTAGTTTCAGGGGAGGGGAGTCCGGGACAGTTGCCCTTCTTGCCCCTGCATAAGTCGGGCCCTGAGTAAAAATAATATTCTAAAAAAAATAAAGCTAGTTATTTTCTAGTGACTATAGTTATTATAAAATATGTTTTGTATCTTAAACTTACTTCTAAAGTACTTTTTTTTTTTTTAAAGAAAGAATGAATGAATAAAAAACAACAAGAAATTCTTTACGCATATACCTTTTTTAATTTTTTTTTGTTGTTGTTATTGTTGTTTATTTGATTAATATGTATATATTTAAATCACTTTGGAACGATATTTAAAATATTAAATGAGTTCAAATGTAAAACTTTTTTCTTAAAATATGATATTTTCTTATATTTAAATACGTATTTCATTATTGTAATAGAAATGCATGTGCTTATGTATTATTAAGATAAAAAATTATCTTTAATAAAAAATACTACTTATTAATATAAAGCAAACAATTATTAATAATTTAAAAAAAAAAAAAAAAAAAAAAAAAAAAAAAAAAAAAAAAAAAAAAAAACATAATCGCAGTTTATAGACGCGAAAGATTAGAACTCACAATCGCTGATTTTAAACTCATGAAGGTAACAGATGATCTTTTCATTAGCACCGTCCAATCAAACCCATGAACTGTTCTTAGCCTGCACCTAAGCGCACAGTTCTGAGTACTGTGCGCCTGGTTCGGTACTTGAACAGCCGCAATAAGGTTTCACTCCATATCCCTGACTCCTGAGCGCGCGGGCTTGACGCGCGTAACTGTTGAACGCGCTCAGTGAGTGTTCATTTTAGAACCACTACAACACGCACGTCAAACTTCTATGAGGAAACGCCGTGATTAGCCAGTAACAGTGATTCAGTAATCAATCACAGCGTCAGGGCGGGAACAAATCATGTGTTTACTGGGAAAACTGCACCCAGCAATGGCGTCTCGCTGTACTTTCATTGTAGTAAACACTTGGGGAGAATGAAAACACAACGTATATCATGTAAAACATCTTTAAATTTTAACTTTAAGTGTACTCATGACATAACAAAGGGTGTGGGAAATATGCATCGCAACGATTGCGATTTAATGCATTTCTTGGATCGCATTTTTGTTAAATTTGAATCGCAAATTGCGATGCGATACCGCTTAAATCGAACCCTGGGCCAATGGGAAAAATATATTTTCAAGTGCATTTTAATGGTGTTGCACTCTTTCGAACACAATAAAACTGATATGCATCTATGAAGTATATACTCTACATTCTGTACAACGTGTCATTCAAAGAATATAATACAAGGAGGATTTACAGGGCCACACAATAGTATTTTATTGCATAATGGCATAGGGGGAAACATTGTTTGGGCGCGTTTAAATTATATTAAACAATTCCACATTTTATAAAATCGATACATGTTGATCAGATTTACTGCAAGTTACTTTTTGTATAGAAACAATTTCGACTACTATACTTAATCCAAAATACAGTATTCCATTGAACGAATATCTGTATGTTTTTAAAACTTCGTTATAGTACGAACGTTCCTCATTTGCTACGCTTGACGTGAAATCCGCAACTTGTTATTTTTGAAGTTATTATAATTTGAATCAGTAGTACGTCACGTTTAATAAAATTATCAGACTTGGTTGAAGTCTTTCTCGGCCTTTTTGGTCCGATTTTTCGTTTTAGTGTACTCACATATGGTAAATTGGACTTGCTTTTTTTTAGGACATAGATAGTTTTCATGATGCTAGTAAATCTGAAGCTTTACGACTGTCAAAAATATTGTGTTCTAATAAAAGTCAAAGCACATAGTTTCATAACAATTGTTAGCTTTTTACGTCGATTATGTGCACTAGAAGAGCTTATTTTTGTAGAGAAAAGAATTAAAAAAATCCCTCTCCCCACCAAACCATTACCAAAACTAAAACAAAATAAACAGAGAACTCTAAATCATGTTAAGCTTCCTGGGTAACCACTCCAGGTAACTAGTGCGTGATAGAAACTCTCACCTTCCTCTTCTACTTAAAACTGGAAAAAATGAAATAAAACATTCAAATTTTTAGATTGTGGCTTAAGTGTTTAGATCTTCTTTTTTTTTCTTTTGCTAGCATTGTATATTTATAGTACATATAGGTTTTATATGTTCAGTTACCTAACAGCTACACTCTTAAAACGAAAGAGTGGATTTGGCTTCTCAAGAAATAGCTGTAATTTTCTGGATTGTGAATGAGCTGTTTTTTAAACGTTTTACTCGTTTTTATTTAAATTGCTAACTTTTCTAAACTACTCATTTTGATTTAAATTGTTTACAAATAATTCGCTATTCGAGTTGTTTCAACTCCTTTTGAGAGCTGCTTTTCAAATCGCGAGATGAGTGAATTTCGTCTGAACTTGAGCTATTTTGTGACTGCGGTTGTAAGAGAGAACGTATTCATTCAGGATACTTGCAAAATTAGTACTAAGTCCCATTTATATACGAACTTGTTCAGTTTTATGATGATGACAAAATTTGCATTGCATATGCATTGAGTTGATTTTCTTTTTAGCACTTTCCAACAAATTTGAAAAGTGCTTATGCATTCGATTTGTCTGTCCGTCTGTCCGCGCTCTAACTCTCGTAAATATACTCGGATCGAAATGAAATTTTTAGATGTTATTTAAATTTATCCTAGCACGAACCCTATTGAAAATGAAGTTTCTACCATGATTATTTTATTTACAGGGGTAGTAAAAATTTTACCGTTACATTACGACCGATGGGAAAAAATTATTTCAATTGAATTTTTAAGATGTTACATCCTGTCAAACATATTAAAATTTACATACATTTATGAGATACACTAAAATATGCATTTCGTAAAAAATGCGGTGAAAACATTGCTATTATACATTTACAGGGCCGCACAAAAGAATTCCATTACATAACTGTCAAAGGGGGAATTGTGTGTGATGTATTGTAATTATATTAAACAATTTCATATATAATAAAATTCATATATATAGCGGAGTCCTAGTATAAATTATACGATACAATCATGCATAATACGAAATACATGGCATTTACAAGTAAATACAAAAGATTTCAAATAATATATTCTTTCCGAAGTACTGTACATGTATCCGATGATGGCTGATGGATGAATAAAATGCCTTTTAATTATATGCGCGTTTAAGTTTCACTTAAGGGGGTAGTAAGGCATTTTTTTTGCATTTTTCTTGCATTTTTTTTTCTTATTTTATATTAATGCACAACATCTTAAGATTATTGCGACACACATGTACACGTGTGTACATGTGTGTCGTAATTTTGTGTTGTGATTTTCAGTTTTTTAAGCGCAAAATGCCAAAAAAAATTACCCGAGAAGATCGGAAAAATACTGGTTCAAAGTTAAATAAACCTAGAAAAATTGTACCACCACATAAACGCAAGAAAGACAATGTCGAAATGTCGAAGCTAACAGTGCTTCAGCAAAAAAAAATAAAAATGAACACTTCTACAGATGTGCCGCAGAATTTCGAAAAACATTATCGGATCATGTATTTTGTGTTTGTTTTTTCAATTATTTCTACTTCAGTTAAGTGTGTGATGTGCGATGGAAAAATTAGTTTTTATTCGTGCAGAAAAGAAGGCCTTGGATTCAATATCAAAGTTACGTGGGAAAAATGTAAAGAAGCTCGTTTTGTTTCGTCTGCTGAAAGAATTCAATCTGGTGTGTACGAAATTAATTATAGATTTACTTTTGTGATGCGAATCTTAGGATTAGGATTAGCTGGCTGTGAAAAGTTTTGCGCCCTGATGGATTTGTCAAGTATTTTTTTGTCAAAACCAACGTATAGCTTATATATTAAGAAAATGAGCTTCAGTATAGCAGATGTCGCAAGTAGATTTTTTTCTTCTGCTGTAAATGAAGAAAAAGAAGCAACATCTGAAGCACATAAGATCGAAAATACATCGGAGTTGACTGTATCAGGAGACGGAACCTGGAAAAAACGAGGATTCTCTTCGTTATGTGTCGTGGCTTCCTTCATCGGACATTATACTGGAAAAGTATTAGACATTTGTGTCAAAAGCCTTTATTGTCATGAGTGTAAAATTTGGGAAAACAAGCTTGATTCTGTGCAATATGAAGAGTGGCATAAAGCTCATGTAAATGAAGGCAAATGCCATGCTAATCATATTGGACCATCTGGGAACATGGAAGTCGATGCGATCAAAATCATGTTTCAACGTTCAATGGACAACGGAGTAAAGTATCGCAATTACATCGGAGACGGACACTCAAAAACTTACACCGTTGTTTTAAATTCAAAACCTTACGGTGAAAATTTTATAATAAATAAAAAAGAATGCGTCGGACACGTTCAGAAGCGAATGGGTACACGTCTGAGAGAGTTAGTGAAAAAAAGTGTTGTTGATTATAAAACTGCGGCTGGAAAAATAGCGAAAAGAAAAAGTGTTTCTGGCAAAGGTAACCTTACAGCTAAAATGATTGGCAAATTAACTGTATATTACGGTCTGGCTATTCGACGCAATCACGATTCAGTCGAAAAAATGAGAGATGCCATTTGGTCAACTTATTTTCACTACAGCTCCACAGACGATAATCCGCAATACCAAAAATGTCCGAGCGGTGCTGATTCATGGTGTGAATGGCAGAAGGCTGCAGCTACAGAAGATCTGGAGTCATTCAAACACAGTTACACCGCACTTCCGAGTAATGTGATAGAAGCCATCAAACCTATTTATGAGGATTTAAGCAAAGATGCACTTCTGGAACGATGTGTTGGAGGTTTCACTCAGAACAATAATGAAAGCCTTAATCAACTTATTTGGAAAATTACTCCAAAAACAGTGAATGGCACCTCCAACGTCGTTGAAATTGCAGCTAATGTTGCAGCATGTACATTTAATGAAGGCTGTTTTTCTCTGCTGTCATTTTTGCAAGAAATGGGCATAAAAACTGGAACAAGTTCTAAAGAATGGGCGCGAACAACAGTTAGTCTTAGAGTATGTAAAGCGGAGCGAGAGGCTGCAAAAGAGAGCATAGAAGGCAGGATTCGTCGTAGACAAGAGCAACAAGATGTTCTGGACATCATCTCCGACAGCTTTTCGCTTTATGGGCCTGGCATTGATGATTCTGTGTAAATATATGAAAAAAGCAATAATTTACAAATATCTATTTCGACAAAAACGTCTGTGAAACTTAAAACGTGTTTTTCTAACACTTCGCTTTTTCCAAGCCGGTGAACTCTGTAGCTCAAAATCTACTGAACCGATCTTTTTAAAATTTTACACACTCTTTCTTTATGTAAATTACGAGATAACGCTGTCGAGTTTTTTTTTTTTTTTTTAACTTACTTTTAAAAAACAAAATATCAGATTTTTTGATGAAAAATCAGTATTTTGACTTAAAAAATTGAAAAATCAATAAAAAAACTCAACTGCGTTCCCTGAGGAAACTTATCAACTAATTAAATCAATTTGGTTTTTTAATTTCAGTTGATCCATTCATGAGTTATGCGGTTCACCGCGAATCAACTTTTTTTGGGACGTCTTCGAAGATTCGCTGTCATCGGCTCATTTTTTAATATTTCTTAATGAAAATTTCACAGAATACTCTTTAAATGACTTATAATTATACTATAATTATACAAATAAATAAATATTAATTGTATCCTTACAAAAAACGATAGAAAATATGCTTTTTTTCCCTCGAATTAATCTTACTACCCCCTTAACCTATGCATATTACATGGTATGTATAAATACGATATTTGATATACAGGGCTTCCCCAAACAGGTCGCAAACGTTACTGAATATGAGCTTAAATTACTTAAAGGTGGTTTTTAAATAAGTTATGAGTTTTTGCGATAAACTATGTTCAGTATACTAGGAAATGTTTGCAGAATATAGATTAAATGACACACATGGCCACACAAAGAATTGAATACATGGACGCCTATGAATGCTAATTTCTGAGAATGTGATTTTGGTAGTTTTAAGAATGCTTTAGTTTAAAATAAAGTTTAGCTTTACACTGACGTGTAATAAATGTACAAGGTAATATACAGGGCTAAACAAAAATATTCAAGTATGTTTCCGTCAATTAGTATAAATTGCTAAAATAGAAATTTCAACCTGCTAGACATTTTTTTACTAAACTAAATTTTCTCATAAAATAGTATATAGTATATCAACTTACATATCAAATAAAACACTGTTCAAAAGTATTGGAATATATATTTGGTTATATACCGTAATCTTATTTTTCTAAATGACGAAGTTTTGTTAATGATTTCATTAAGTGCTGGAAAGTGCTTCATAATCTATGCTTAACGCATGATTTTTTTCTTACTTTTTTAATATCTGAGAAAGCTTCTTTAATTGTGAATGTTTGACACCTCATTTTTACCCATACGACAATAATATCGCAAGATAATGTAAATTTTGTTAATACAACCAGTGCTATTACCCATACAAATTACAACTTTAAATGATAATTTTTCAGCCAGTTTTTAGATTTAAAGTAAATATTTCATTTTCAGAAGATGTTCCATTGGAATAAACGCTTTCAGAGTTTCCATAGAGTCCATCACGATTGCATCATTAGCACGTTTTACTGTCTCTGCATTCTCTTGTGATTCTAATAAGGTCTCTGCTTTTTCGTCTTCTTCAGTAGTTTTATTATATCATCATCGCTATATTTTTGCCATAGACTTTCTGGTTAAGCATTGATAAGAAGTGGACAGCAAGAAAATAGCCAGTGTTTTGTCCAGTGTGGAAATGCAATAGTCCAGAAATAGAGACATGTGCCCCTTAACACAGAAAAGAAATACAGATGATTTTAACACGCAAAATAATAAACACAGCGTCTTTTTTCTCCGTTAAATGAGGAAAGACAATTTTTTGTCGAATTTTTAGCTCTCAGTAACGGAAGTTATAAAAGTTAGTTAAAATTAATGAGATGTTTTAAGATTAATTCCAATACAAGTTTTTGGTTGGCTTTGAATTAGTCCGATATAATCGAAAGTTCGAATTAACTGAATTCGAATTAGCCACTTAAATGATCAATATTTTTAAGAAAGACTTTCAATAAATGTCTATTTTTTATGTATTTTACAGAGTTTTTTATCTTTTATCGCCGGTTTTTAAAAACGGAAAATTTTGTCTAATTGCATCAAAAAATTCTCGGATTAAATGACGCAAAATTTACAATAAAATTTACTAGTAAAAACAACCAATCCTAATTGGAATATAGATGCACATACGTGGTACGGGCTAATCAGGTTTGGCTAAAACTCTTTGCCCGTATGACGCACGGGCAAATTAGGGCAGCGGTTAACGAGGTCAATTGTAATACCTTTAATGTTTTAATCAAGGTGAAATGTTGCGTTTCGTCTCATGATATTATTTATTAAATTCGTTTGAAAATTGTTGAAAGAAATTCAACCTACATTAAATATTTCTAGTAATTTACTTCATTTATTATATTTCTTATTTTGAAATGTCAGTTTTAATATACCTTAAATTTTCGTTTCGTCAAGCAAGAAATAAATAAAATTTTCGGAATCAAGAAATTAATGTTCTGTATAATTGAGTAGAATTTAGAAACGGCGTTTTTTAAATGTTATGTTTTGCTGCAATTATTTTTCAAACCTACATTTTCGGAGTTCTGCAGTTTTCTATTTAAATAATGGAAATGAAATCGTTTTGGATGACTTGGAAAAGCCATTTTTCTCTTTTCGTACTAACTGTTATTTCTCATTTGAGACTAATTTCCATTAAAAAATATAAAATGAAATAATTAAGCAAGAAATATAAAACTTCCTGTCTAAGCAAGTTTTATTTAACCATCAGATTTGTTAAGGAAAATAAAATATTTTTCATACAAAATTTAAATTTATTACGAGCTAATTAATCGGCCCGGCACGGTGTTGCCTTTGCACATGTTAATATTTTTTTAATAAACAATAAAATTGTATGATTTTATATTCTAACTCAACTTTGTCAGAAAAAAGTACGCGCTTCCAGAGCTCCATAAAAGAAAAAAAAATGTAGAAAACGCTACGGTTTGAAATATTTGATCGCCCGCCCACTCTCAAATATATATATCACTTCAATCCTCCCGCAATGTCTTCTATTTTTTAAAATCTTTATTATGTGTAAAAAAAATCTCTAAACTTCCAAATCGATTGGTTCGTAGGGTTTTTTAAATTTAACCTACGCATACATACAAAACATACAGGCTGACCTCATTAACACGTACAAGCTTAACACAAATTACTTTAAAACAAACTGTTTCAAATTGTTCTGTCAAGTTGCAGAAGTATTTACTGTGATTTTAGGCTTTTTCACAGCAAAAAAAAATCCGTTCAATTTACGACAAAAACGTCGGCACGAATCTTGCCAGCAGTTTTTGCCGTAAAAATTTCCTTAACATTATTTGTAAATTTTTTATTACATCTAATTTTACTGCAATTTTTACTCCAAAAACAACTGGTAACATTGCTGCCAGCAGTTTTTGCATAAATTAAAAAAAATAACAGTGTGAACACGATTACGTTTAACTCGCGATATTGTTTAACGCGAATTGAAAAAAATCGGCCCTTTGAAATATTTCCTACCATGAACAACTTTTCAATGTATATGTTACAGAGTACCATTTTCTTTTCGAACTACAAGTTTTTGGAAGTATGTGTCTCTCAAAATGAGAATGTCTTTTGTTTTAACAACTGTATAGCTATTGTAAAACTGTCAGGCGGTTTTTTTCCTATCCACCCTACTAAAAATAATCTGAAGACTATCTGCAGAAATATTCACTTTCTTCAGAATTCCTACAGATATCTGAAAAAGAAATTAAAGATGTAATTTTACCTCAAAACTATCTGCAAATTTTTTTAAAGATATCCTTAAAAATATCTGCAGATTTTTTTATAAAAATGGCCAATTCCCTAGGGATTTATTACAGAAATTTTCTTAAGATTTTTTTCTAGTGGGGCACTGAAATAATACAATTGAATTGTAAGAATTCCACTGAGGGGCGAACACAAAAATGCTATTTAAAATTTTTGCAAGAAACTCTTTACGTACGCTAGAAAACGGATAGATTGCTGTAGTGATGATGATGCCGACACTAATGCAATGAAAGGATCGAATATGTTAGCTGAAGATTCGGTGGGTTAGGTGCGTTCGTAATTATGTAAATACCTGGTATAGTCGTCATTCTGGTATAGTCTTCCGTACTCCTGTTTGTCCGGCTGTCCGCATATAACAGTGCAAAAAATCCCAACCGAATCGTTTTAAATATAAAAAATGTATAAGTTACATAACTTTATCGGGTCATTTAAAATTTTATGAAAATCGGATATATAGTTCACTTATAGAGACAATCAAAAGTATTCAATTACTGAAAATCAATTCGAAAAATAGTTCAAAGTGCAATTTAACGATGTTACACTTTTCCAAATATAATAAAATTGAATGTATCCATGACCTATGAGCTAAATTATACATTCTGTACATTCTGTACTGCAATGAAAATTTGTTATTCATTTACAAGGCCACTCAAAAGTATTCCATTATTTAGTAATATAGAAGAAAATATTACTTAGTTTTTATTATATTAAACAATTTCACATTTTATGAAATTTATATACGTTGCTAAAATTTACTACAAGTTATATTCTTTATAGTAGCGATCAGATATTATTGGCGACACATCAAAATTTTTCGGCTACTATAGTGTATCCAAAGTATTGTATACAATTGTACCAAGATCTGAATAAAACATCGTTATTGTATGTATGCACTTCATTTGCTACGTTTGATATGTAATATCCGACTTGTTTCGGATATAATGTAAATACCACACACTTCTCTTTGAGAAGCCTTCCACAGAGATTTTCTCCCACGTGTAGATCTATATTCTTGACGGACAGATCTTAGGACACAAAATCAACACCAATGGCACAGCATATTATGAAGGTATGTTTGCATATTTATTCTTATTAACTAGGCTATGTAACATTTTAAAACTATGAATAACACAAACTGCATTAGATTCGCGTTTCAACAAAGCATTTCTTTTCCTTTTTAAAAATAGATTCTTTTTATAAAAAAAAAACTTCTCGATCAATTTTCATAAAAATTAGATATTATTAAACAGCATTCTAAAATAAGGCTATATTCAAAACTTTAAAATCTGTAAATAGCGTATTTTAAAAAAAAATTACAGCGTTCCAAAGAATTCTAAGAACAGTATTCCTGTGACGTCACAATTAATAAAATAACGACTTTTATAGCTGCGAATAAAAAGGAAGAACAGGGTTCAATTTTATGGATTATTAGTTGGAACTAAATGCTATACAACTGATATTCTTTTAAGTGTAAACGAAATTTTCAATAATCATCTGCATGCGGAAAGTACAATAAGCAGTATTCGTGTTGCATCACAATTGGTAAAATGACGATTTTCTCAGTGTCGAACCGAAAGAAAGGATACTTTTCATTATAAAAATCATTTTGTGGTTTGAGGTTTTATTCCAAAGCCAGTCTTCTTGCGTCGAAAAAGGTTTCCCAAAAATATGTTTTTCTTTGTACTGAAATAACAGAGATTTTATAAATGGATTTTTAATGGATTTTTCAACTTATTAAATGAATATAAATTAATTTTTAAAATTTCAGAAAAGGGATTTTTTCTGCATCTAGTTGTGTAATTCTTGAAATTTTAGCCCCAGTAGAACTTAAAATACAACCCTGAATATAAAACCCCAGTACATTTATCTCTCCAACAGTGGTATAACTGTAGTAATTGTTCCTTCACCATCTCTTTAACTTTTCGAAGAATTATTTTGCGATTTGATAAATAGCTATGCTTTTGTTAAACTATGAACATTTTTCATTCTTTTAATTTGGGGTTTGTAACTCATTTCTCATTTAATTATTTTAATGTTAAAATGGTGAATCTCAGGTGCGTTATGAAACCTTTGGGCTAATTTCACAAAATTCTGAGCCGTAATAAAATTCTCGTATGCGCCTTAGAATTTGCTAACCAGACGAACAGACACGGACACACGTTTACGGAGCGAAACTTCCTTTTATTAGTATAAATACATACTTAAACATTCCGTCTGAGTTTGCACAAATATTTGGCCTATTTTATATACGTACAACCATACAACCATACAATATAAATACTTGGGCATCCATTTTACATGCATCTTATAAGTACAAAATTACACTGTAATAAAGATAGTTGTTTTGTATTTAAAAAATGGCTAATGTAACGAGAAAATCAAAATAACAAATATCGTAAACACTTTTTTGCAATATTAGAAATCGCGGTCTCAAAATAAATCTATACAAAAATTTGAAGGTGGGCCAAATTTTTTGCGTATAAACGTGCGCGACGAGTTATCAAATACAAGTAACTGCACTGTAAAACTAGTTGGATGTTCCGGATCTCAAAACTTTAGATTACTTATGTCTAGGATTTAGGATGTGCAGATTTTTATTATCTGTTACTTTTATTATTTATTTATTAATAAAAACGAGCGGATTACTAAAGCATACGGTTGAAAATATGCAGATGTTTTGTCCTTTCCATGTCACGTGTGGAACAATTTTTCAAGATATTACTGCTGTTTGAATTAGGTTATTATATCTTCAAATTAAATCAACTAAGCTAATATAGGCAAAATAGGGATTTCTCTTAGTCTTTTGTGACTGAACAACTCTGATTTGAAAAATATTTACTTAAATTATAGAACACATCATTTTACGCATTTCAAAAATAATTTTAAAAAATGAGAATACAAATCTGAAAAAATATTGATTAAAAACTACCTTTTTCAGACCTGCAATAAATAAAACTTTGCATATTTCTTCAAAAAAATTCCATTCTCTAATGTAAAATTGAAAGTATACAAAATTATCTTTCAAAAAAATCTATTTTGAATTGCCTCCATGCTTATTCATGCTTATGGTATGCACGCATTTATTGAAAATGTCTAGAAGTAATTTTAGAAATTCTAGAAGCATTTAGATTCATCGAAAGGGTGTACTTCAATGTCTCCTTCAGGCGACATCAGAATTGAGGCGTTAATAAATATAGGTGTTTATTTTAGCGTCACGGGCTGGATTTTTCGTCCGTTTCTCATTTGATTGCATCACAACATCTAAAAAGGTTTGTTCAAATGTTTATACATTTTAGCCTTACCCATATCAAAAAATGATATTTCATAAACGCATGAGTAATTCTCAAAATTAATTGGGTTAGTTTTAATACAAATATTTTTTAATTTTGGACGCGGTTTTAATTCTAAATGTTATATTGACAAATAACGATTTATAATTAAGGAGGACTGGTCAAAGAATTACTGCATTGATATGACTAGCAGAAAATTTAAGTATATACAACAGGAGCATTTAGCCGATATTAAATACGTGGGTGAATCAACAATTATTGTCCCTAGTGTACATAAAAATCTTTGTACTGCAATGGCTGATGTAGAATATTGAAGCCTAATGTTTTAGATGCCTATACACTGAATTTCAGAACAGTACCTGCTATATTAATTCTTTCCGGCGCGATGTCAATTAAAAAAAGAACATCTAATTTTAATTTTACTACAACTAAGAATACAAAATTTTCCTTTTATATTATGGCTGATTATAAGGAAGTTCATATTTTCTAATAAATATCGTTTATTAACTCCGGTGTAATTTAATTTATTCTAACAGATTTACCCCAAAGATTTATTTAGGACTATCATATTTTGGAGGACTAGGGGTGAAGTTTTAAAGATTTGTTTTTTCAAAAGTAGGGGGTGAAGAAGAAAAGCTGGCTTAAAAGTTAAGTTATATGAAGCCAGATTTGTGGCAGTGGATGGCCACATCACTATGATCCCGAGTCTAAACGACGGTAGCCACGTCTCATCCATTTTCTCAAATTTAGACCTATAAGCTCCAAACTAACATTGGACCCCTAATCCTCTTTTTCACTTCTCCCGCCAATAAAATGTTAACATAGCATGTATGTGTCTGAAATCGAACAAACGCACATCTAATACATTAAGCTTCAATATTCCACATCAACCATCGCAGTACAAATATTTTATATACACTAGACGCAATAATTGTTGAAACAACAATATATAATCACAACCCTCTAAGTTTTTCCGCTTTATTTATTTATTTCAAAATAAAGTCAAAAAATAAAAATCTTATATAAAACAAAGGTATCAAAAATTTAGGGAATCATATATGAATTTAAAAAAAAACCCGTTTTTGCAGCCGTTATTTTTGTGTCACCATTCAAGCATAGTATTAAGAGGTCGGTGCTTCAGTCTATATGATCAATTTATTATAAGAGAAAAAATCGAGATTGTGATTCTAAAATTCAATATGTAACGATTTACTACATTTTCAATTTATCAAAACAATGACTCAAGTTACCCAATAGTTACGAAAATAAAAAATAAATATCTAACTGAAATAAAGCAATATCGTGCATAATATATGTGGAAATTTGAATGATTGCTTTTCAATTCTTCATACACTGTGCAATTTTAGAATATTTTTATTTATTTGTTTTGAAAATGACTGGAAGACTGGGCATCGTCGAAACATGTAAACATCTGAATAAACCTACTTTTACTGCTTTTAAAGTTTCAATTCACGACTTTTGCAATTAAAACTAATACCTTATTACAAGGTGATAATTTGTTATAAATTGATGCATGTTATATTTTTTATTAACAGTGAAATATTTAATTTTTAATACTTTTTTTGAATAAATATATTTAACTTACATATTTACAACATAGTTCTAATAACTATTTTTTTATACATAGAGCTGCATATTTTTTTAAATAGGTGAATAAAATCAACGTTTGCATTTGCCAAGCTATCTATGATCCTGATAAATCGCATTCCAGACCTACGTTAGCATTAAATATTACTAAGTAAATGTTAGAGATGATATTCAAAGAGAAAAAAAAATCTATCCCGGATATCTTTTAAAGTAAACATTGCGAGTTTGCGGGAATTTTCGTTGGATGAGGAAAGAAAATATTTAAGAAGATTAGAATGCTTTATTCTCCGTGCAAAAAAGAAGAAAATTCTTCAACAGATAAGCAGGATTTCAATTAATGTAAATAAATTTAAAGATAAAAAATCGTAATAAAATTGAAAAGTGCAATTTAAAAAAATATGGTAATTAATAGTCGGTAGTTTTAATTTTTTATTAAAAATACATTGAAATTCAGTTACTGCATTGTTCCAAAAGGAAGCTTTTTTTTTACTCTAACCGAATCCCGCTTTAAAAAATCTTTTTTTTTTTTTTTTTTTTTTTTTTTTTTTTTTTTTTTTTGTATAAATTGGATTTAATTGAAAAAATAAGTTTTATCATTTTTAAGCCAATAAAACAAGTTAATGAGAAGAAATATAAATATAAAATAATAATGTAATATAAAATAATAAGAATAAATATAAAAGAATAAATGACTCACAAAACAAACAAAATACTCAGCGAAATTCCTGTACTTACATAATATTATCTTATTTAAATAATCTCTCATGTTGTTTACGATAGTCAAAGAAATGATCTTTCGATTTTAAATTATGCATAAAAATAACTTAAAATCATCAAACTAAGTCAATACTTCCTGAAAGTAATAAAAATATACTTACAAGGCAAATAAATATCTTTAATCAGATAGACATGTTTCATTTCTCGAACGGGATCTATACGATGACCGCATCTGGTAACTAAAAACTGAGTCCCTGTAAATGTTTTTTCATTGATGGGAACAGGTAAAAGCCACACGCGACTATGTCCAATTGATACGGGAAATGTGGAAGCACATTAGTGCAAGTTTTGACGAGGAATTGTTTTAACAGTCGGTATCGATGTCCTGGTGCACTTTGAAGTAGAAAGTGCCAATGCCTGGCCTCAGCGAAGATGGTCCAACGCGTTTATCGTCTTCGATGGATTCTCGGTTCAATTTAAAACGACAGCGCCATTCATAAATCTTGTGTCTGACCATGGTAGATTCATCATACTTCTTTCTTAGCATTTTCAAAGTCTGCATTGGTGTTTTACCTAATTTAATGCTGCAATGCTGTTCAAGAAAAGCCGTTTTTCTTACATCATGAAGCAAAGATACCTAACTTACGAAGATAACAGCTGTACGTGGAGTTCGGTCATATGAAATGGACTAAAACAACAAGTAAAAGTAGGGAAAGGTTGGGAGAATAAATTTCAGGCAGTTTTAATTGAGGCACTTGCTTTCGTTTGCAAGAATGGCCACAGTCCCCGAATATTTGAATTGTACTACATAGAGGTAAATCTCTTTTGTCAAATAATAGTAAATATTGATTAATTATAAATTTTAAAAAATGTTCTCTCTCTTTTTTTACAGTTATTAAAATAAGAGTTCGAAGACCATAATGAAAGAAACGACAGTTTCTTATTTCAATTTAGTCAATTATTATCGGTGATCAGATTTCAACTCAATTATCGTTTAACACAGTTTACTCCAAATTTTTGTCAGTTGGATCCTTTGTCTTCTGAGACCGACAAACATCTGGCGCATACAGTTTTACAACCAATCATAAAATCAGTCATATGACTTCCAAATATTCCCAAAAGGCACGGTACTTTGTTCTGTGTGGATACTTATTGTTGGAGTGACATGAAGAAATAAAATCTTATTCTATAGTTTTTCAGTTTTTTTTTTTTTTTTTTTTTAGTATATTTTTTAAAAAATCCTATTAAAAATGATAAAATCTTATTGTCAGTGATATTAACCAAGCTCAGTATAAAATTAAACAATCGTATTTATTCCTGTGTTAGTTTTCCTCTATGCTAACTTGTTGGCAAATGACGAGATCATGTGTTTTGGGTTTTATTATGTGATGTTTTGGATTATATGGAATACCAAATAGACAGATGCTTCAAGACGAGTCTAAAAATTAAACCCATTTTCCAAGTATAGGAGGATTTACATATCATTTAATATGCTTTACTAATTAAATAAGTTTGATTATTCTACTAAATCGCGTTTTTTTTTTTTTTTTTTTTTGCAATTTTAATATTTCTTGAACCTATTCTATATTACTTGACGCTTGACGGGTTACTATTGCTAAATAGTGTTACTTTTTCTTAAAAGTTAAAAAATGATAGGATATTTTCTTCCATTTGAAATGCATTAGAAATGTGTTAAAAAATAGCAAAAGTTTGTTCTTTTCTACCTTTTAATGTATCGCAATTTTTGTACGTTCATTTACATAAAAGAATGTAAATGATGTTCCATATATTCGAACTTCCCTTACATTAAATATAAAAATATCTATAATAATTTTCAATTTAATTTTTAATTTTTAATTTAAGATTTAAATTTAACTTTTTCTTTAAAGTTAAAATGTGGTATGATTTTTTTTCTTCCATTTTTAACACATTATAAATTTAATAAAAAATGGCCAAACTCAGCAAAATAGTGACATTTTCCTAACTTTTAATGTATCTCAATTTTTGTATGTTGTAAATGACATTCCATTATACCTGAATTTCTTCTATATTAAACATAAAAAATCTATTAGAGTTTTCAGTTTAACGAAAATCACCTATATTCTGCCTCATGGTTAGTTCAAGTTCATTAACCTAATTAAAATCCTTTTTCAGTATTGTGCTGTTCCTCACTATCCGTATTCATCATTCTTAAAAATTCTTTATGACCCTATTCAATATTATCCGCCAGTTTGCCATTGCCAAAATATTCAATTAAAAGTTAATAGTGGTATGATTTTTTTCTTCCTTTTTTAAACCGTTATAAATGTCAAAAAAAAAAAAAAATGGCCAAACTTAGGAAAATAGTAACATTTTCCTAACTTTTAATATATCTCACTTTTTGTATTTTGTAAATGATATTCCATTATACCTAAATTTCCTCTATATCAAATATAAAAAATCTATTTAAGTTTTCAATTAAAAAGAAATCTCCTATATTATGCTGCCTGGTTAGTTCAAGTTCAATCCCTTAAGTAATTTTTTTTCTGTATTGTGCAGTTCATCACTATCCGTATTCATCATTCTTAAAAATTCTATATGACCCTATTCAGTATTATCTGCTTGTTTGCCATTGCCAAAATATTTAACTAAAAGTTAATAGTGGTATGATTTTTTTTCTTCCATTTTTAACGCATTAGAAATGTGTTAAAAAATAGTTAAAATTTTTTTTTTAATGTATGTCGATTTTTGTATGTTCATTTACGTAAAAAAAATTAAATGGTATTCTATTATACCATACATAACTTCCTTTATATAAAAATTAAAAAAAATTATCAGAGTTTAATTTTTTTTAAATCACCAATATTTTCTAACTCTTGTTCGACACCCTCAATTATATATACAGGGTGTATCTAAACTACTGGGCAAAACTTTAAGTGGTGTTAGTACAGATCAAGACAAATTATATTAAATGGGAAACTAAGGGTCCCAAACGTCTTCCGAAGAAGATAGGCGCCATCAAAGTTTAATGTCCAAAATTTGAAATGATTATAAAAAACGTATAAATTGGGCGATTCGTTTGCAGTTTTCATGAAAACTATTCTTTATGTTAGTATTGTCTTGAAAATAAACTATACAGATAAATTTCAAAAAATGTCGATAGAGGGCGCTTTAGATTTTGGAGTAACGAACAACTATTTTTTACCGTCATTTTTTGCATCTGATTAAATTTTTTTAGAAGTTTAGACATAAACTTAAATTTTGAGCTCAAAATCTGTAGTTAAATAGCGCAAACAGAACTGTGTTCAGCGGGAGTGGATAGGTTCAAATTTCAAATTATTATAAAAAACAGAAAAATTGGTTAATTGATTTGCGGTTTTCACTAAAATTATTCTTTATGTCAGTATTGTCTTGAAAATAAATTATACAAATAAATTTCAAAAAATGTCGATAGAGGCCGCTTTAGACTTTGGAGTTACGTACAACTATTTTTTACCGTTATTTTATGCATCTCATTACATTTTTTTAAAAGCTTAGACATAAGCTTAAATTTTGAGCTGGAAATCTGAATCGTTGAGAAAGGTTAAGTAGCGTAAACGGAACTGTGTTCAATGGGGGTGGGGAGGTTCAAATTTCAAATGATTATAAAGAACGGAAAAATTGGTCGATTCCTTTGCGGTTTTCTCTAAAACCATTCTTTATGTCAGCATTTCCTTGAAAATAAATTTTAAAGATAAATTTCAAAAAATTCCGTTAGAGGGCGCCTTAAACTTTAGAATAATTAACAACTATTTTTAACCGTTATTATTATTATTTTTTTAAAATCTAGATAAATGTTTTAAAAGCTTAGACTTAAATTTTGAGCTCAAAATCTGAACTGTTGTGAGTAATTAAGTAGCGGAAAATTGAACTGTGTTCGTAGGGTGGGCAGGGTAAAATTTCAACTCCTGAACACAGTTCAGTTTGCGCTTCTTAACCCCTCCCAACGATTCAGAATTTGAGCTAAAAATTTAAGTCTAAGCTTTTGCAAGAATTTAATTAGATACAAAAAATAACAGTTAAAAATTGTTGTTTGTTACTCTAAAGTTTAAGGCGCCCTCTAACGGAATTTTTTGAAATTTATCTTTAAAATTTAATTTCAAGGAAACACTGGCAAAAAGAATGATTTTAGAGAAAACCGCAAACGAATCTACCAATTTTTCCGTTTTGTATAATCATTTTAAATTTGAATTTTCCCACCCCCATTGAACACAGTTCAGTTAGCGCTACTTAACCATTATCAACGATTCAAATTTTCAGCACAAAATTTAAGTTTATGTCTAAGCTTCAAAAAAATTTAATGAGGTGCAAAAAATAACGGTAAAAAATAGTTGTACGTTACTCCAAATTCTAAAGCGCCCTCTATCGACATTTTTTGAAATTTATGTTAATAATTTTTTTTTTCAAGACAATACGGACATAAAGAATAGTTTTAGTGAAAACTGCAAATCAATTGACAAAATATTCTGTTTTTTATAATCATTTGAAATTTGAACCTACCCACTCTCATTGAACACAGTTCAGTTTGCGCTACTTAACCACAAATTTTGAGCTCAAAATTTAAGTTCATGTCTAAACTTCTAAAAAAATTTAATGAGATGCAAAAAATAACGGTAAAAAATAGTTATTCGTAACTCCAAAGTCTAAAGCGCCCTCTATCGGCATTTTTTGAAATTTATCTTTATAATTTATTTTCAAGACAACACTGACATAAAGAATATTTTTCGTGAAAACCGCAAACGAATCGACCAATTTTTCCGTTTTTTATAATCATTTCAAATTTTGGACCTTAAACTTTGATGGCGCCTATCTCCTTCGGAAGACGTTTGGGACCCTTAGTTTCCCATTTAATATTATTTATCTTGATCTGTAGTATCACCACTTAAAGTTTTGCCCAGTAGTTTAGATACACCCTGTATATATATTTAAACGTCTGTATTCATCATCATTCTCAAAACCTTCATAGAATCATTTCAGTCAGTGTTTAAGAATACGAAACTATTCTCCTCGCTTAAATATCTCACATAATAAGTATCTGGCGCCCAAGGAGTCTGCTATGATTGAAAAGGGAAAATAAATAAAATGTATTAAGCATTTTATTCCATGCATCCAGAGGAATGAAAAAACGACTGTAAAATGAAAAATTTTGCTCAACGATAAAGAAATGCGATGCAGATCAGGGGAAAAAAAGAATTTAAATGTTCTGCGATTAATCTCTTGCATAAAAACTAGAAAACAAGTTATCATTTCGTTATTCTGTTGTTACGAATTTCAAGGAAGTATATGAATATTATTTTTTTTATATTTAAACAGCTTTTATTTTTAAAAGAATCACCTATATTCTGTAGCTCCGGTTCGATAACCTAATAAATAAAATAACTTTTCAGTATTTTAGTATTCCTGAATATCTATATTTCATCATCATTCTTAAAATATTTATAAAATCATTTCAGTTAGTGTTTAAGAATGCGGAAATCTTCTCTTAGCTTAAATATCTCTCATGGGTATTTCCATGAGCACTTGTCGTGTACCGTAAAATGGGGTGAATAGGAACAGTGGGGTGAATAGGAACGAAACTTCCCGATCGTACAAATAAAATCATTATAAATATATGTGATGATATTTTTAGTTGCCAATTTTTTTATAAGGAGGTAATAAGATTAAGAGTTGGGAAATTCAGTTTCGACATGTTGGAACCACTGTTGGGGTATATAAAAAAACATTAAGAGGATCCTCAAAAATCTCATTTTTTCAACGTCTTAAAAACTTTGTCTATAACTACAGTATTTTTCGTATTCTCAACCTAAGAGAGGGGATTTTTAATTAATGATGTCCTGTAAACGATATGTTGTATTAAATTCTACTTATTTCTAAATTACATAATGAAAAAATGAAAAATGGCTTATAACATCAGAGGTTTAAAATTTACGGGGTAAATCGGAACACGTTTTCTCTCATGGTTTATTATTCTATACAGTAATAGTTTCATGTAATATATGAAAACATATGTATGAATATGTATTGTAACATTATTTTGTTTGTTCTAATTACTTGAAGATTTTAAAGGTGCCAAGAAATTACTTGGTTAAACAAAAAAGGCAACGCTTAATGCAACAGCATCATGGAACACACAATAAAAGAATTTAAAAATAGCAAATTATTTAGAAAAACTGTATAGAATTATTCTTTGACATCCACAAGATTACACAAACATCTCAAAATGAAAAAACAATTAAAAAAAGGAGAGGTATGCAAACAGTACTAAGGGCTGGGGATGAGGGCGTATAAGTAGATCGTATTAATACAAGCAGCGATTGGGGCAACTCAACATTTTCACTTACCCAATGACTACTAATAAAGGATAACAATGAACAGGGCTGAATTTGTATTAAATTCTACTTCTGCAATTCGAATATAATTTCTTAAAATAAATTTTAATTTTTCTTGATTTCAAAGTTGTTTTCTAATTTTTAAAAAGGCATATCTTTACATGTATATAAAATAAAGGCTTGATTTCGCGATAACTACGTGTTCTTATTACTCCCTTATCATTATTACCTGTTTTTATTTATCCTATTAGAGTTTGAATCGGAATAATTAAAGATTAAGACATTTGTTCCGATTCATTTCTATCTGTGGGGTGAATCGGAACACCATTAAAAAATTAAATAATATATACATAAACAGTAAAAATGTTTCATTTTTGCTTAAAAAGTAAAGAAGAAAACAAGACCGAAGTTTCTAGTAGAAAAATAAAAATAATAAAAAATCACTTGTTGCTTTTGTTTTTTAACATTAAAGTTGAAAAGTGTTCCGATTCACCCCATTTTACGGTAAGTCACATTATTGGTAACTGTAATGTTGTTAGCCACCGTTATTTTCGAAAGGTTTGTGTGGCCTTATTCAATTAATGAAATATATCTGATAAAATGAGTCGCATTTTTCTGTTTTAAAATACTGGTATCCAAAATCGAAGTATGTCACTTACACGACATACGTTCATGGAATTACCCTCATAATAAATATCTGGCGCCCCGGGGAATCTGCTATGATTGAAAAGGGAAAATAAATAAAGAGTATTAAGCATTTTATTCTATGCATCAGTCGAGTGAAAAAAACGAATGATGAATAAAAGTTTTTGCTTAACGATAAAGAATTGCGATGCGGGTAATGAAAAAAATAGTTTAAAGGTTCTGTGATTAATCTTTTGCATAGAAAATAGAAAACAATCTCCGTTTCGTTATTTTGTTGCTACGAATTTCGACGGAATATATGAATAATATTTATTTATTTTTTAAATTAAACAGCTTTTTATTTAAAAAAAAAATCACCTATACTCTAGCTCTGGTTTAATCCCTTAATTTATAAAAATTATTTTTCAGTATTTTAGTGTTCAGCAATGTCTCTATTCATCATTTTTAAAATCTTCAAAAAATCATTTTAATCAGTGTTTCATAATACGAAAATCTTGTCCTAGCTTCAAAATATCTCTCATAACAAATATCTGGTATCCCGAGGAATCTGCTTTGATTGAAAAGGGAAAATAAATAAAAAGTATTAAGCATTTTATTCCATGCATCAGTGAACTGAAAAAGCGACTGAGAAATGAAAGTTTTTACTTAACGATAAAGAATTGCGATAGGAAAAAAAAGAGTTTAAATGTTCTGTGATTAATCTTTTGCATAGAAAATAGAAAAAAAATCATCATGATGTTTATTTTATTGTTACGACTGTCAAGAGAGATTATGAATAACGTTTAATTTTTTTTAACTTGAAAAGTTATTTATTTTTTTAATCACCTATATTCTGTAGCTCTGGTTAAACCCCTAATTTATAAAATAATGTTTCAGTATTTTAGTGTCCCGCAATGTCTGTATTCACCATTCTTAAAATCTTCATAAAATCATTTCAATCAGCGTTTAAGAACACGAAAATCTTCTCTTAGCTTAAATAAATCTCATAAAAAATATCTGGCGCTCCGGGGAATCTGTTTAAATTTCTTTAATTTTGGAAGTTTTTTATTTTTTTTTTTTTCACTTATATTCATTAGCTCGGGTTCGATCCCTTAATTTATAAAATTATTTTTCAGTATTGTAGTGTGCCGCTATGTCTGTATTCGTCGTTCTTAAAATCTACATGAAATCGTTTCAGTCAGTGTTTAAGAATGCGAGAATCTTCTCTTATCTTAAATATCATTCATAATAAATATCTGGCGCTCCGGGGAATCTGTTATAATTGAAAAGGGAAAATAAATAAAAAGTATTAAGCATTTTATTTCATGGATCAGAAGAATGAAAAAACGAATGAGAAATGAAAATTTTAGCTTAACGATAAAGAATTGCGATGCGGATCATGAAAAAAAGCTTAAATGATCTGCGATTAATCTTTTGCATAGAAAATAAAAAACAAGTCATCATTTCGTTGTTTTGTTGTTACGACTTTCAAGGGAGATTATGAATAATGGTTAAAATCTTTAAATTTAAACAGTTATTTCAAGTTTAGCTCTTTTTTTGTTTAAAAAAATCACATATATTCTGTAGCTCTAGTTTAACCCCTAATTTATATATATTTTTTTCAGTATTTTAGTGTTCAGCAATGTCTGTATTCATCATTCTTAAAATCTTCATAAAATCATTTCAGTCAGTGTTTAAGAATGCGGGAAACTTCTCTTAGCTTAAATATCTCTCATAATAAGTATCTAGTGCCCCGGGGAATCTGCTATGATTGAAAAGGGAAAATAAATAAAAAGTATTAAGCATTTTATTCCATACATCAGTGGAATGAAAAAGCGAATGATAAATGAAAAGTTTTCTTAACGATAAAGAGTTGCGATGCAGGTCAGGAAAAAAAAGAGTTTAAATGTTCTGTGATTAATCTTTTGCATAGAAAATAGAAATGTCGTTTATTTTGTTGTTACTACTGTCAAGGGAAATTATTGAATAATGGTTAAAATGTTTAAATTTAAACGGTTTCTTCTTTTTTTTTTTAAATCACCTATATTCTGTAGTTCGAGTTCGATCCCCTAATATATAAAGTTATTTTTCATTATTCTTAAAATCTTTATAAAATCATTTCAGTTGGTGTTTAACCCCTTCTCTACGGCAAACTTTTAAGGAATTTTTAATGTTTAGTCACCGGTTTTTAAAAACAGAAATTTGTGACTTATTAAATCAAGAAAATGCTCCGATTAAATAAGGCAAATTTTACTGTAAAACTTTATTGGTGAGGATAAACAAGGATTCTTAAGCCTTTTTGCGGCACGTATACGTGTTGCTCGTCCCCAAGAGGTTAAGAATGCGAAAATAATAAATATCTGGGACCCCACACTGTTCAAAATTTTCCTCTAGTATGAACCAAAGTTTGGTACTCAGTAGCTGCCACAATAAGATGGTGAAATCTTGTACCAACACTTGGAGCTTCCTATTTCAACCTCACTCCAACAACTGGAGCTATGATTCGACAGTAGCTACAAATATTGGTTCAAGATTTCACCATCTTACAGTGGTAGATATTGAGAACCAAAATTTGGTTCAAACTAGGACAATATTTTTAATTGTAGAGGGAATCTACTATGATTGAAAAGGGAAAAAAAATATAAAGTATTAAGTATATTTTTTTTTTTTTTTCATGCATCAGTGAAATGAAAAAGCGACTCAGAAATGAAAGTTTTTGCTTTACGATGACGATTTGCGATGCGTGTCAGTAAAAAAAAAAAAAGAATTTATATACTCTGTCATTAATCTTTTGCATCGAAAATAGAAAACAAGTCATAATTTTGCTTATTTTGTTGTTAAGACAGTCATGGGAGTATATGAATAAAGTTTACATTTCTTTAATTTAGACAGTTTTTTATTTTTTAAAAAATATCACCTGTATTTATTAGCTCGGGTTCGATCCCCTAATTTATAAAATTATTTTTTAGCATTGCAGTGTGCTTCAATGTGTGTATTCGTCATTCTTAAAATCTTCATAAAATCATTTCAGTCAGTGTTTAAAAATAAATGCGAGAATCTTCTCTTAGCTTAAATATCTCTCATAATAAATATCGGCCGTCCGGGGAATGCACCATTATTGAAAACAGAAAATAAATAAAAAGTATTAAGCATTTTATTCCATGCATCAGTGGAATGAAAAAGCGACTCACAAATGAAAGTTTTTGCTTAATGATAAAAATATGCGATGCGGGTCACGAAAACAAAAAGTGTTAGAAAATAGAAAAACAAGTCATAATTTTGTTTATTTTGTTATTACGACAGTCATGGGAGTATATAAATAATGTTTAAATTTCTTTAATTTAGACAGATTTTTATATTTTTTAAATATCACCTATATTTATTAGCTCGGGTTCGATCCCCTGATTTATAAAATTATTCTTTAGCATTGTAGTGTGCCTCAATACCTGTATTCGTCATTCTTAAAATCTTCATAAAATGATTTCAGTCAGTGTTTAAGAATGCGAAAATATTCTCTTAGCTAAAATATCTCTCATAATAAATATCTGGTACCGCGGGGAACCTGCTATGATTGAAAAGGGTAAATAAATAAAAAGTATTAAGAATTTAATCTATGCATCAGTGGAATGGAAAAGCGACCTCTAAATGAAAATTTTTTCTTAACGATAAAGAATTGCTATGCGGGTCAGGAAAAAAAAGTGTTAGAAAACAGAAAAACAAGTCATAACTTTGTGTATTTTGTTGTTATGAAAGTCATGGGAGTTTATAAATAATGTTTAATTTCTTTAATTTAGACAGATTTTTATTATTTTTTAAATATCACCTATATTTATTAGCTCGGCTTCGATCCCCTAACTTTAAAATTATTTTCCAATATTGTTGTGTTTCTCAATGTCTGTATTAGTCATTCTTAAAATCTTCATAAAATCAATTTAGTCAGTAATTAAGTATGCGAGAATCTTCTCTTAGCTTAAATATCTCTCATAATAAATATCTGGTGCCACGGGGAACCTGCTATGATTGAAAAGGGGAAATAAATAAAATGTATTAAACATTTTATTCCGTGCATCAGTGGAATGAAAAAGCGACTGAAAATCATAAATTATTGCTTAACGATAAAGAATTGTGATGTGGGTCAAAAAAGAAAAGGATTTTAAATGCCCTGTGATTAATCTTTCGCATACAAAATAGAAAACAAGTCACCATTTCCTTATTTTGTTGTTACGAAATATAAGTGAGTATATGAATAATGTTTAAAATAATTTGTAGAAGTAAATACTCTAAACGAGATTTGTGAATTTTTGCCTCCACTTTTAATCCGAAATTGATAATTCACACCGAAACTTCCGAAAGAAGAATTTTTTTATGTGATCGCTAAATGTTCCTCATAAAATAAAGCTCAAAATATTGTTCTTTATTTCGAGAATGAGCTTGAAATTATATGTATATATATAAATAGCGCTAACTGTTTAACACTTCCATAATCAACTTATCAGAATCTTTCGTTAAATTCAGCCATTTTATTTTTATTTTGAGAGATTTAATTTTTCTTTATATAAAATTCCATAAGATTAATATTTTTAGAAAGATGATCAAAAACAAAAACTAGAAGACTGGTGAGCTGCATGAAATATATATATATATATATATATTCCATATATCTTGTGCTGAAAATCAAATCACTCAGTAGTCAGTGATACTAAACATGGAGATACAGAGAGAAGAGACAGAGACAAAGAGATAGATGGAGATATGACGTAAAATTGGTTAGAATGTTATCTCTCAAATTTACATGTCCTCATTCGGTCAAAAAAGGAAGAAGAAAGACCAAAATTCTTTGTCATCAGTCGTGCATTTTTTTTATGAAAATGATTTGTTTATATTT
The DNA here is from genome assembly GCA_964019185.1 of Maratus speculifer. Lineage (NCBI taxonomy): Eukaryota > Metazoa > Arthropoda > Arachnida > Araneae > Salticidae > Maratus > Maratus speculifer. Next base: position 189,080,598 of record OZ025301.1, read on the forward strand.
AAGTATTCTAAAGTAGTATTTCATTGTATTATGAATTAAAAATTGTGTTACTAAATTTTTTTTTTCGTATTTTGCGAAAGCAAGCCGTTGTGTTTGGGCCCAATGTAGCGGATTTTAGCACTACAATTTTGGCATCACCCCCCGCTACTATAGTTCATCTCTGTTATATCTTTTTACTCTATAGATAGTAAACAACATGGGATAAAATTCCTTTGTAAATAAAACATTATGTCGTATTTCAATATTTTATATTCTATAGATTTAAAAAATTGTTAAATAAATGTTTGAATGTAAAATATACCAAAAACAAATCTGAAAATTGGGTATAGTTTCAGTTTTAATAGTCTGATAGCGCCTGCTTGTATAATAAATAAAATACGGGTTCGAAATAATTCGTACACATATTAAAGGAAAAAAGTGAACTGTATCATATTTTAATTAAATCGTCATGGTTTTACAAAAAACTTTTTTAGAATAAAATAAAAAATGTCAGCAAAACAAAAGGTTGTCATTTAAAGATAAAAAATTGCTGGCATTCAGTTTTAGTAGATCTCAGCATCGCAGACAAAAAAAATAATTTGCAATACAGTTTATTTTTAAAACTTTGGTGTAGAGAAAAGTTTGTAGCATAAATTTTATAAAATACTGAATTTCAGTTAAGAAATCGAATTTACAATGTAGTTTAAACAAAATTAGCAAAAATAACATTTTCAGATTATGTGATTAATGATGCAAAACGTTTTTCTTTTAAAATTCGGTCACTAATTCCGGAGCTAGGGAAATGTCAATGAAATCACTTTCACGAACTTATAAAACATATTTTGGAATTTTTAAATATTTTCCAAGGAAAAAAATGTAATTTTTACTCAGTAAACCGTATCTCTTTTACTTCCCTTGTAAAATGTTTTGATTGCCATTTTTCAAAAATAAACTGCAATAAAAAAAAGAAAAAAAAAGTTTTAATTCGACTAAAATTTTAATATAATGTTTAGATTCAAAATGTTCATTAGTCTAAAAAAAATCTGATTTAAAATGTTTTATTACTAAGTGCGATTCTTCTTTTTTTATTGTTATTTTATTACAATATATACCAGATACATTTACATTATACATATTTTTTTTTCAGTTAAAAAAATAAGCAGATTTGTGTTCATATTTGTAGAATAGCCATAAATGAATTTCAGACATTATTACTGAAAATAACAGTTATAATACCTTCTTTAATAATTATCACACGCTCAAGGAAATCTACTATGATTGAAAAGCGAAAATAAATCACTATAAATCACTATAAAATATTTTATTTCTTAAATTTGAGAAAAAAAAGCGTGTGAGGAAAATAAAAGATAAGTTTAATCAATAAACTGTGATCCGCGTCTGAAGTGGTAATTATAACAGTTAAGTAATTAAATCATTGCCAAAAAATGCACTTTTTATGTTTGATACTGTTGCTTACTGTTGCTATGTTATGGCTAAGTACTTAAAATTTTGCATGGAAAACACAAAGACGCATTTGTTTATTATTGTTACACACTGCAGACAAGCATTTCAAGTAGTATAAATTAACGCTTTTTTACTAGAATTATAGACATAAAGACTTTTCATGTTATGTCATTAAAGTTTGTATTAAATTAAAAAATTATGACTTATTTCAAAATTATTTGTATTAATTAGAATATGAAGCAACTATTCATAATTGAACTGGAAACTATTTTTTTAAATACAGTTGTATCATAATAAATAATTTTATACGTATAAATGCATTTAATTACTTTAAAAAATTATGTAATTTAGTCAGTGATACGGAAACGCCTTTAAAATAATTGGTAGCATTTTCGCAGTGCACTACTTCTGAGCACTGGCCAAGATACAGCCAATATTGTGTTGTTAGGATTGTTTTATAGTGCTATCAGGAATATTTTATAAATCTTTTAGCAAACTGGGTTTAAAGTAATTCATATGAACTAAGAAAAGATAAACAGTGAAAAATATAGTTAGTGTACTGATAAATGATGTAATAAATTATTAAAGAATTTATATATATTAAATCCCATTTCAGTTAATATTCATAAAGCCGGAAAAATTCCCTGACAGTAATATCTCACATAATAAATATCAAACACTCCAGGGAATCCACTATGATTGAAACGTGAAAACAAATAACAAATATTAAATATTTCATTTCATTAATCTGCATATAAAAGGAGACTCAGAATAGAAAATATTTATACATTGCGTATAATTGTTAACTTGTTGATGAATGAAGATATATCAGATGATAAAGGTGGTGTGCGACAAAATTAAAACGAGTCAGGAATAGCATGTCAAATGTGGCAGATGAGGTGCGTTCGTACTACAACTAGTTTTATAAATGTTCAGACCTGGTGCAAAAGCTGCTGCACTCTTATGCAAAAATGCATGAATACAAATTTTATTATGATTACTTTCAGTATGAAGAAGAAATAACTTGCCCACTTTAGAGAGCTCTAGAATTCGTTTTATTGGTCCAAATAAATGCGAAACGGTTATTCCTAAATGGTAGTTACACGACTAAGACTATTATAATGCATAACTCACCCTCTGTTTTCTTTCTTGTATATTCGTACTGACACCGTCAGTTTTTTCAGAAATTAAAAAAAATACCGACTGTTTTTTTTATTGCACATTTGGATGTTAAAAAATAATAAAATAAATAAAATAAACTATCTATATTTGCTCTGAAATTTTTGAAATGGGTACCTTGATTCGTTTTCTTAATGTTTTAAGAATTGATGAAAATTGTCATAGTTTTTATTATCACAAATAATTCGTTTTTATTGGCAAAATTGAAATAACTCCACTTGCTTTTTGCCACTCGATATCTTATCGTTTTTCATACAGAGATGCGTTCTTCTATCATATGTAATACACATAATTTTATACACATAACATTAATTTCTATTTTAGAAACGCTAGCTTTTACATTTATTATAAATTAAAGATACAAGTTTTACTCTAGAATTAAATTTTCAAAAATTTCGATTACTGTACACAAACTAGTAAAATAAAAAAGTACGGAAAATTCTGCCTTCACATAGATTATGAAATATTTTTAAACTTTAACAAAATGTAGGCATGATTTTTCGTTAAAAAATTGAAGTAAGCTATCTAAAGAAACTATTTAAAAAGTGTTATGCACGCCATTTTTAATTGTATATATCTTCTAGTTCTCTTCAGTGGTGTATATCAGTCTCAATGTCATTAGAGTAGAATAACATCATTAAACTACACTGCAGGTGAATTTTCCTCAAAAATCATAATATAACTTTTTTTCTTTCCTGAATATTATCTACAGAATTTATACATAAAAATATTATTAAAACTTTTTTGTTGCATATAAAAACGCGCTGTCAGTAGTTTTTGCACGCAGCAATGCTCTCATCTGATTTTTATTGTGTGGCGTTGTAAATTAATAATAAATTGTGCACCGTATTCTTCAGTAAAAATATTTCGATTCACTCCAGTGCTGCAAATCGATTTCAGTATGTTTGAAATTGTATAATATCTGATAAAATATATTAAAATGCTCTTTTCCCAAAGAATGTAGCATAAGGGAAATCTTTTGAGTGCTGTTGTAAACGAATGTTATGTACAAATGTTATGTATAAATGTTATGTATAAATGTTGCGTATAAATGTATAAATGCTATACACCTCATTTCCTCTTCAAGACAAGCTAGATAAATTTCAATAACTTGTTTAAATTACATGACACTCTGAGTATATTTATGTAAAATAAAGCACCGATATATACACAGACGCTTTGACAAATCATATTAATAAACATTTTACAACTATGTCGGAAAATATTTAAAAAAAAGAAAAAGGCCTAAACAACAATGCATCCGTATTTTATAATGTAGATGGTACTAAAAGGACTTCTTACACTGTATTGTAATTAATAAAAAATAGTTTTGGCTCGTCAGTGTCACTTTTTTTAAACGTTTCCCTGATAATGGACAAATTTTAATATCTAAAAAGTTTTGGAAAATAGTTTTACTTTGTTATTGTAACTAGCATGTGATTTTGATTAAAGTGTTAAATATTTATTGTATACACTGATGAGTAGAAATTTCTCTTTATTTACTTTTAATATACAGTTTTAAAAATAGTTGCATAGGCTATTTTTTTAATGTACTAACTTTCACTTTACTAGCATAGTTCACCATAGTCTATATAATGAAATAAGTAAAATTACAGCTTTATTTTACCTTTATTACCATAAATTTAAGGCGATAATAATAAGAAAATTTTAAAACTGATCGATTGGATAGAACCATGTCGGGAGTCGAAGGGAGTTGAACGCCAGGCTCTGGGTTAAATTACAGAATATGTGCCTTTGTGATACCTGGACCAACCGTCTTCATTACAATAGACTTAGATAAACTTTTAGTACTACCATATTGTCTATTAAATAAAGCAGCTCAATAGAAGATGAACTTGACCATTAAACGATGGAGATCTTTTTTATTATTCTTTAATTAACTATTGATAAATTTATATCATTTATATCATATGATGTAATATTTATCCATTTTTAACTCAATTGGAAAAAAGGTCAATCCTTATGATATTTTTAACAATCAGTTAAGAATAATAAAACCCTTTCTGAAAAATTGAATTTTATAGAAAGATTGAAGAAACAAAATAAACCAATACTACTAAAACCTCACAATACATATCTCTCCAATATTGGTTTAAAGTACATAATTTGGATCAACAGTCATATCCAGTTTACGTCTGAAAGTCATCCGTATTCATATAGGGATGACAGGGGAGATTGACCTAACATTTATAAAATGATTTTTTTTAAATATTGAATATAGAATAAAGTTTCATGTATCTTTTTTTGTTATACGTTCAGTTATCAAAATAAAATAAGAACATAAGTGTAATACATATAGGAATAAATTTACATTATTTTGGGAAAATGACTGTTAACCCTTAATGATATACAGTGCATAATAAAAGGATTTCCAAAAACAATTAATTAAGTGATCTTTGACCATTTGGTTAACCCTCTTGATTGGAATATTGATTGGATCATGGCTCCCCACATAGTCACTTTTTAAATTATAGAACACAGTTATGTTTATTCTAATTTGTTTAACAATATTTATGCCTGGAATAAAAGCAAGCAAGTTTTACAAGCCACTTACTTACATTTCTAAGATATATTTTATCTGAGAAAATCATCCAAAATGTTTTTAAAAATATACTTTTTAAGCCGAAAACACTTAACAATAGGTTTTTCCACATTTGATTGAATCATCTGGCGAAACAAAGGCTATTGTTTGGAGATTTCAATAGCTTCAATTGCCACCATTTGGCAAAATTCAGAAATTCTTTTAAATATGAAAATTGAAGAATGACTCAAGCCTCCGCTATAACCAGCCCTCATCACTCTCGCCTATATTCCATCATCCACAAACCGCTATAACGTGATGGAATACCAATATATATTGGCTGTAATATAGATGTCTAAAATTTTGTTCATATTTTATCCTAAGATATTAATAGAGGGAGAAAATATAAATGGATTTTAACTGGAATATGGATTTAAATTACGGACTTTAGACCAAAAATGGATAAAATCTATCTTATATTCCCTTCAGAAAAGAAAATCGTTTAAAAATCAAATATGAAATTCAAACAAAAAATAAGAAGACTAACAAACAAATTTAAACAGGTCATCAAAATACCTTAACACCTTTTCCAATAAGTTCCATATCTAACACAATCAGAAACATGTGTTTCAGACATATATATATGAATTATAGTCTTAAAAATTTATTATAGATAAAAAAATATATTTTTTTTTCTAATAGTAGGGTTTGAAATGTCGTAAAATGTGGCTCTAATTGGATTGACGTGCTAAGTTTGATATTCTTGTTTTATTCTGCAGGTTTTGAAATTTAGATTCTAAATATCTTATGTACCTTTTTTTTTTCTTACACATTTTTGAAGTGGTTATCAAGATGGCGTCCAAAATGACTGCCATTTACTGACTTCTTTAATATTTGTGGCATATTATTGACCAGTATGTCAAATTTTATGTTTTAGGGGTCAAGAAATACACATCTATAATAAGATTAGAAATACATTGAGATTTTCAAGTGATTTAAGGGATAAGATGCAAACAATGGCGAATCTATGGGCGGGGCGTTGGGGAAATTCATCTCAAGGGGAAAAGTGGGTCTCAAGGGGAAAATTGGCCTTTCCCCTTGAGACCAATAGAGGCTGCAAACCGACATTATATGCCTGCACGGAAAAATGGTTGGACCTAAACTCAAGACCGGCGCGACCTGGGTCGGGTCACGCAAATTTTAATTTACTATACTGAGAGTGGGTCAGGTTTTCACACTTTCTTAAATTTCTAGAAAAAAAAAAGAAATTCTTTATCGAAAAAATTTCTTCAGATTAAATACCGAGCAATCTAGCAGAAGCAAAAGGCAGAAGCATAAGAGGAAAAAAAGCAATTTATAGCAATTTATACCAACAAATAAATGAATAAATAAACAAACTGCAGTGAAATTAAACTAAGATATAAAAAATGAAAGATTTCCATGAAGATAAATAATTGCGACGAGGAGAAAGAAACAATTAAAATAATTGTGTAAACGAGTATTCATGTGGAAAATACCAACTGAAAGTCATCACTTTTTATGTGTTTTGTTACAGTTTATAACTGTTAGATAATTTTATGTAAGTTAGATTTATGTGCTTAAAACGCATTGAGAAATAACTAGGAGGTTAGTGATACTTATTGTATTAAATAATTATTCTTTTACGAAGTGTTTCTAAATTTAAAATATCAATAATTACAAATATTTGTCACTCTGTTAACATAAAATTAAATCCAAGTGAAATAAAAATTATTAAAACAGAGAGAACAAGATATATTTTGATGAAAGGCTACATTAATACATACTACATTAATCCATATAGTTTTTGTAATAGTCTATTACAAAAAAGTTAGTTTACTGATAAACGGAAAAATAAACAAGCCAATCGCAAATCTTGATAAAAAGAAACATGAAATCAATTGTTAAACGTAACATTTTGGTGGAAAAAATGTATCTATGTTAGACTTATAGCAGTAATTTTCTCTAACAAACAAATCAAATTATTTAAATTGCAAATTTTTATTTCTTACGCCAATCAAAAAAAAAAAAAATGTTGAAGTGCATTTTGATTTTTTTTATCTGTTGAAGATAAATAGGTAATGTAACTTTCAAAAGCATTAAAATTAAACTAAGAAATATAAAGTATGTAAAAAAAATTTTTACTATCATTTTCCAATTAAATTACAAACTTTTATTTACTATACCAATCAATAAATAAAACTCGTTGATCAGGTTTTTTTAATTATTAATATTTATTTATTGACAGTTTACTATAGAATATATGTTTAAAAAATATTCAAACTAGTATGATTACAACTGTAAAAATGTAAAACATAGTCCACATATAGCGGATTCCTAAAACGTTGAAATGTTCTTTCATTGTTTACCTATTGGAGATAAATAATTTATGTAAATTCTAAAAGCGTGCAAAATAAAGTAGGAAACAAAATTACCTTATAGTAATTTTACGATAATTTTCCAAAGCATTAAACTTTTTTAATTTTTTATACGACATTACAATGTGTCAACTAGAAATCATTATAAAGAATTACGTACCTGTCTTTTTAAAAGTGGATCAGTTATATTTAAATGAAAAATTGTGAATCACGAATAAAATCTGCATATTAAATTAGAAATGTATATCTGTTACAACTTGCAGAAATAAAGATAACAATAGATGCGCATTTGCTTTTATACAAATAAACAAAATATGCTTCTAACAGTAATAGTAGCAAAATATTTACACAAGCGTCTTTCGAAAAGCTCAGAAATATATTGAAAGTGAAAGAAAACACTTTGAGATTGCTTTGTGAATTTGCTTCAAAAAAAAAAAAAAAAAAAAAAATATTATGTTTATAGGATTTAAGCGATCTTTTGCTGTGCCATTCTTCTTTAGATTTTATTTTTTTATTTTTACATTTTTTACAATATTTTAATCTTAAAAATATCGCCAATCGTATATCACCCCTATTTACATATGTTAAATAATATTTTATATGGCACAAGTATAATGTAAGTAAGTAATTTCTCATTCATAATAGTTTAGTTTATTTTAAAAATACAAGAATGAAATATTTAAATTACCTTATCGAAGTATAAGGAGTAAATTTTCAAACTGATCAATTTTGTCTTGAAAAGATTGTAAATAAAGTTAAAAAGCGTGTCTTTTTAAATTTTATTGGAAAAATATATTTTAATATAATTTTTAATTAAAAAAGCAATAGCCAATTTGTATATGATCCCTATTTTCTGTTTATAAATAGAATTGTAGTTGTCACAGTTTTGTAAATTAGTAGGAAAAATATTTTTAATATAATATTAAATCTAAATATCGCAGTTGGTGAATTCTTTATATTGTCTCTATTTTCACTTGAGAAATAGAATTATAAATGTCACAAAAAAGTAGGGTATATCAAAGTTTATTTCGTTCGTTATAATTCAGTTAATTTTTAAAATGTAAAAATGAAATATTTTAAATTGTTTTATGATAAGAAAAGGGAAATTTTCCTAATTGACCCATTTTGCCTTCAGGACATCGTAGAAAAAGTTAAACAGTATAACTTTTTGTGAACTATTTGGAATTTTTTACTTTAATATAAAATCCTTAATCAAATAAACGCAATCGCTTTTGTATATGGTCCCTGTTTTCTGTCGAGAAATAGAATTATAAAAGGCACAAAAAAAAATGTAAGTCAAGGTTACTTTATTTCGTTAAGATTCAGTTAATTTAAAAAATACATTAATGAAATATTTTAAATTACTTTATCAAAGGAAAGGGGAAATTTTTCTGACCATTTTTTTCTTTGAAAGGATCATATAGAAAGCTAAAAAGTGTTCATTTTTGTAGTTTAATGGGAAAAAATATTTCAATATAATCTTTAATCTAAGAAGCGCAAACGCCAATTTTTGTGCGGTCTCTATTTTCTGTTGAGAAATAATAAATTATAAACATCACAAAAAAAGTAATGTAAACCAAAGGTTTTTTATTATTATTATTTTGTTATGGTTTAATTAATTAAAAAACAACAACAATGGAATATTTTAAATTACTTTATTAAAGGGAAAGAGAAATCTTTTAATTGATCAATTTTGTTTTCAAAAGTGCGTATAGAAATTTAAAAAGTATTTATTTTTGTAATTTAAAACGAAAAATATTTTTTAATATAATCTTTGAGCTGCAAAACATAATTGCCAATTTGTATATGGTTTATATTTTCTGTTGAGAAAGAGAATTATAAATGGCGCAAAAAAAGACTCTAAATCAAAGTTTTTTCTTTCGTTATGGTTAAGTTATTTTTAATAAATACAAAAGTAAAATATTTTAAAATATCTTAACAAAGCAAAGGAGTAAATTTCAAGAGTAATAACTGATCAATTTTGTCTTGAAATGGTCGTAAATAAAGTTAAAAAGTGTGTCTTTTTTAAATTTAATTGGAAAGATATCTTTTAATATATTTTTTAATTTAAAAAAAGCAATCGCCAATTTCTATATGGTCCCTATTTTCTTTTGAGAAATAGAATTGTAAGTGTCACAAAAAGTAGTGCAAGTCAAAGTTTTTTTTCGTTATGGTTAAGTTAATTTTAAAAATAGAAATATGAAATACTTTTAAATTACTTTATCAAAAGAAAACTGAAATTTTTCTAAAGGCCATTTTTTCTAGTTAAAAAGGACATATTTTTGTAATTTAATAGAAAATATATTTTTGAATGTAATGTTTAATCTAAAGCACTCAATCACTAATTTGTTTATGGTCCCTTATTTCTATTGTAAAATAGAATTATAAATAGCACAAAAAATTTAGTGTGTGTAGTATTTTTTCTTTCGTTATGATTTAGCTAATTTTATAAATACAAGTATGAAATATTTTTAAATTACCTTATCATAAGAAACGTGATTTTTTTTTATTGACTAATTTCGTATTAAAAGTATTGTACAACAATTAATAAGGTTAACTTTTTTATGTTACTACGAAAACTATTTTGTTTTCAATTAATCTTATTTTCTACATTTCTTCACATTTTTACAATTTATATTGTCTATTTCTTTCCAAAAATTATGTTGCGTTTAAACCATTTTAAGACGTTGTATTTCTTCTATTGCAATAAAACATATATCTAAATCTCTTCCATATAAAAACTTCATATACGTAATCCGATTTAAATTTATGCAAATGAAAAAATCCTTCTTCTATAAATATCGCCTCAGATAAAATATCTAATCTTAAGAGATATTAAGAGAGGAAATATTTAAGATGTAGAAAGCGTTTATTCCACTTGTAATAATAATATAAGATAAATATGCGTGAGAAAAGAAAAGCATTAAAATAGAAATAGCGCATATGAAGAGTGGCAATTAAGACGATTATTTTAACAAATCTTTATGTGGGGGAAAAATGTATTCACTTTTTACATTTTTGAAAATTAGGGAATTAAAGTAATTTTTGGTTTTTGGTTAAAAACTTTTTTGTAAATCTAAAAATATAGTTACAAAAAAAAAAAAAAAAAAAAAAAAAAAAAAACTTTTATTAAAATTTACAAAAGAAAGAAAATACATTTTTCTGAATGCACTAAAATGCAGAAATGGGAATGGCTTGATATATGGCAGGTTATTTTTGTTCCCAAACTTGGCGGCATTTTACCAACTTAATTAAATTTTAGCATTATTGTAATACTAAGCGGGAAGTAGCTGGGATTGTTCTGTAGCTTTATCGCCCGAGTCCAAACCTTCCCGCTTTTAAGTGTCTTTAACTTTTGTAATTTTGCTTTTAAATGCAACTAGTAACAACTTCTCATTGTTTTTCCATCCGTCTAAAGAATTGGATATAGAGTGGAACGTAGGTAGAAGTCGCGGACAAGATTTGGCCGCTCCCGTAGCGTTTGAACCATCCTTCCTCCCCCCAACCACCTCTTTTTGCAAGTTAATGCGAAAACTATTTTTTTTTTTCGATTAATCTTTTCTTTTCACATTTTTGCAAATTATATTGCATATTTTCTCTAAAAATAACATATTAAATTGCGTTCAAACCATTTTAAGACGTTGTATTTACTGTATTGCAATAGAAAATAAATCTAAATTTTATTTTTCCATATAAAATTTTCATATACGTAATCCGATTTAAATTTATGCAAGTAAAAAAAATCCTTCTACAATAAATATCTCTTCAGATGATATATTTAATTTTATAGGGATTCCACAATGATTGATCAAAGGAAATATTTAAGATGTAGAAAACATTTCATTCCAAGCGTAATAATAATATAATATAAATGTGTATGACAAAAGAAAAACATTAAAACAAAAATACACAATTTTAGTGCATTGTAGCGATTAAGAAGATTATATTATCAAATCTTTATGTGTGGAAACAATACTTTCAACAATGCAATGCTTTTAAATGCAACTGGTATAACACTTTTACATTTTTATAGGCAGGGGACAACAAATAATTTTTGGATAAAAGCATTTCTGTAGATGTAGAAATGTAGCCAATAATAATAATAATAATAATAATGATAATAAATAAATAAATAAATAAAATAAATAAATAAAATAAAATAAAATAAAATAAATAAAATAAAATAAAATAAAATAAAATAAAATAAAATAAATAAAATAAAATAAAATAAATAAATAAAAAACTTTTACTAAAATTCACAAAAGGAAGAAATATATTTTTCTAAATGCAGTAAAATGTAGAAATGGAAATTTCGCTAAGAACGCTTCATATACGGCAGGTTATTTTTGTCCCCAAATTTAGCGGCTTTTCACGAAGTTAATTAAAATTTAGCGTTATTATAATAACAAACGAGACGTAACTGGGGTTGTTCTGTAGCTTTATAACCCCGAGCCCAGTCCTTTCCGCTTTTCAGTGTCTTTAATTTGTGTAATTTTGCTTTTAAATGCAACTGGTATATATTTCATTTTTTTTTCATTTCTTCTAAAAAATCGCTTATTCGCAACGTATATAAAAGTAGCAGACGCTTCCGCAACAGTTGACCCACCGGACGGCCTATTTTTGCAAATTAATGCAAAAACTATTTTTGTTTTAAATTAAACTTTTGCTTTTCTGTTTTATTCCTTTTTTTTATTTTTATCTTTTTTCACATTTTTACAATTTATATTTCCTGTTTATCTCCTACAAATAACAAATTAAATTGTGTTTAAACCATTTTAAGACGCTGTATTTATTACATTGCAATAAAAAATATATCTAAATCTTCTCCATATAAAAACTTCATATACGTTATCCGATTTAAATATATGCAAATGAAAAAATCCTTCTACCATAAATATCTCCTCAGATGAAATATCTAATACTTTAGGGATTTCTCAATGATTGAAGAGGGGAAATATTTAAGATGTAGAAAGCATTTCATTCCAAGCGTAATAATAATATAAGATAAATGTATAGTACAAAAGAAAAATATTTAAATAAAGATACATAATTTAGCGCGTATGAAATGTAGCAATTAAGACGATTACATCAACAAATTTTAATGTCGGGAAAGAATGTACTCACTTTTTTTATATTTTTGAAAACGGGGGAATGAAAGCAATTTTTGGCTAAAAAGATTTCTCTAAATCTTTAAATGTAGTAGTAGGCAATTAAAAAAATACTTTTAATAAAATTCACAGAAGAAAGAAAAAATACATTTTTAATGCACTAAAAAGTAGAAATGGGAACTTCGTCAAGTTGGCTTGATATGTAGCAGGTTATTTTTGTGACCAAATTTAGCAGCATTTCGCCAAGTTGATTAAAATTGGTTATGGTAACCCTGTCATTAGTATTTTTTGAAGAAATATTCATTGTTGAAGCTGGTTCTGATTTCTCCATAGAAAATCAACTATTGCAGCTTCCCGTACACACACATCTTGGTCGTTTTTAAGCATCAATTTTACGAAATGAATATTCAAATCATATATTACCCTGAAAAATGCATTTATGTTCCAAATTGCAACGTTTTGTGTCAACAGGAAGAGGATGACAAATGAATATAAGACAATTCTTAAACTGAATACTTTTCTTAGACTTAAGCTAAGAAAATTATTTAGTTATAAGTATGCAAAATTTCAAGTCTGTAAATTATACAATTTCTGAGAAAGTATTCCGTAATGACAAAAAGGCAGAAGAGTGAGACGACTAGGATTTTCTTCAAACGAAACCTTAAACAACATCAATAAAAGAAAAAAAACCCAACAATGAAAAACTATACGTCAAGCATAGACTCTTAATATCTTGGAAGCCGATATTTTTTAGAACTGTGATAGAATGTCAAGCCTACAAAGCTAATTCAGAAGAGGTAAAATTTTGCGATGAAAGTGAAATCAAAGTGTGTGAAGCTGAGCATCTGATTATGAAGTGAGTTTATTATTTCATTTTTCTTTTCAATAATGGAAAAATTAGTTGATTTAAAGGAATTAGAGTTTTCTTTGAAAACTGAAAAATCAGCTAGTATTAAGACATTGCACAAATTAATTTTTGGAGAAATCGGTGACAGAAATAATCGACGTAGAATTCGGAATTTTACTGGGTTTACGTTTGAAGTAGATTCCGATGAATATCAAACTAAATTCAAAGAAATTAAAGATGATTTTTCTGTTAACGACTTAATTACCATTTGCAATGTTTTGTGTATAAATAATTCGGGAACTTTTGATGAAATTGCTGCCAGAATAATTTCTAGTTTATGTGATTTTAATATTTTAAAAATTAATATGATAGCCGATGTAGGTACTCTTAGTGATGACGAAAGTGTCGATGAATTTAATGATGATTTACAAGATAAATCTAAAAATATTTCAACTGTTTTTGAGAATAATATGAGAAATGATTCTGGTAGTTCTAATTGTGAAAGTAATGAAAATCAGAAAATTCTGATTCCTGATTATGTTATTAAACCAAGCATTTCTATTAATGATATTGAAAGTATGATTACAATGTTTGAAGGTACTCAAGTACAAAATATTAATAAATGGATTGCCGATTTTGAAGATATTGTTTTATTATTTAATGTTAGTGATTTGCACAAATTGATTTTGGCTAAACGCCGTATGACAGGCAAAGCAAAATTATTTCTTGAAAGTGAAACAAATATTAATTCGTGGTCTAAATTAAAAGCCCTACTCATATCTGAATTTGGTCAAACGTGCAATTCAGCTGAATTACACGAATTGCTGTCCAAAAGAAAAATTAGACCACATGAATCGTTAGATGAATATTTTTTAAATATGAAACAATTATGCTCAAAAGGCAATATTGAAGATTCTGCCATTATTCAGTATGTAATAAATGGAATTAATGACCCTATTTCTAAAAAATCTTTTTTGTATGGTTGTCCCAATATTGCTGAATTAAAAATTAAAGATTTATGAAAAAATAAGATCGGAGTATGAAAATGCAAAATTTCATAAATATGAAGGAGCTAAGCCTAAAATTAAATCCGAAGTTGAAGTTAAGAACAAATTTAAGCCTGTAAAGCCAAATATGCGTTGTTTTAATTGTGGCGGGAATAATCATAAGAGTATTAACTGTGTAAATAAAGATAAAGGGCCGCTTTGTTTTGCTTGTAACGTTTATGGTCATAAATCATTTCAATGTAATAAATCTAAAGATACAAGTGTTAAAAATGCTCAGTCACAAGTAAACATTATTACATCCCAAGATTTAATTCTGAAAGAGATAAAGCTTTATTCTTTGCGTTTAATCTCTTTAATAGATACTGGTAGCCAAAAGACTTTGTTAAAGAAAAGTATTTATGATAATTTGAAGAACTTTGTAGAATTAAAACCTACGAGTATCTCTTTGACCGGTCTAGGAAAAGCCTCAATTAAACCAGAAGGTTATTTCAATTCAGAAATCGAAGTAGATGGTTCAAAATTTAAAGTTACTATTTTTGTCGTTAAGGACAGTTGCATTAATTTCGATTTAATTATTGGCACTGATGTTATTCATCAAGGTACATTAACTATTTCTGAGAATAAAGTGAAACTGTTTAAAGCTGAAGTTCAGTCTAATGACTTTTTAGTTAATATTGTAAATGTTTTGGATGAGCCTAAAATTGATTTAACTCACATTGCTGACAAAAAATTACCTTCAGAGTTATACTCTTTAATTGAAAATTATGTACCAATTAAAACTAAAACAGTAGATGTTAAAATGAAAATTAATTTAACTGACGAAATCCCAGTTTGTTCTTCTCCTCGAAGATTACCGCCATGCGAGAAAAAAATAGTCGAAAACCAAATTGAGGAGTGGCTAGCTCAGGGAATAATTCGAGAAAGTTCTTCTAATTTTTCTTCGCCGGTTGTTTTAGTCAAGAAAAAAAATAACACAATGAGACTTTGTGTTGATTACAGATGTCTTAACAAAAAGACAGTACGCGAGCATTTCCCCTTGCCAGTTATTGATGATGTAATAGACCAATTACATTCTGCCGAAGTATTTACCACCATAGATTTGAAAAACGGTTTCTTTCATGTAGATGTTGAAGAAGACTCGCGGAAATACACCTCGTTTGTTACTCATGAAGGACAATACGAATTTTTGAAATGTCCATTCGGGTTGACCAATAGCCCTAGTGTTTTTCAAAAGTATATTTATAATGTATTTCGGAACCTATTAAAATATCACATTGTTGTCATTTATATGGATGATTTAATAATACCTGCTAAAAACGAAGCTGAAGGTCTAGAAAAATTAAAACTTGTACTCGAAACTGCATCGGAATATGGATTAGAATTAAATCTTAAAAAATGCAATTTTTTGAAGCGTGAAATTGATTTCTTGGGGTATAGAATCATAAATGGTAAATTGTATCCCTCTCCACTGAAGACTAAAGCAGTAATAAATTTTCCCGAACCAAAGTGTACCAAAGATGTTCAAAGTTATTTAGGATTGACAGGATACTTTCGAAAATTTATAAGAAATTATTCGGTTATAGCTAAACCGTTAAGTGACCTGCTAAGAAAAGATTCAAAATTTAAATTCGATATAGAAGAACAAAGAGCTTTTAATGAACTCAAACGTATTTTGTCGTCAGAACCAGTACTTTTAATTTACAATCCCAAAAGTGCGACCGAAATCCATTGTGATGCCAGTATTGATGGCTATGGAGCTGTTTTAATGCAACAATCTCCAGTAGATAATCAGTTTCATCCAGTTTATTTCGCCAGTAAAAAAACCACCGAAGCTGAACGAAAGTACACTAGTTACGAATTAGAAGTTTTAGCTGTAATTGAAGCCCTGAAAAAGTTTAGAGTATATGTGCTAGGTATCCCATTTAAAATTGTAACCGATTGTACACTGTAAAAAAAAATCTGCAAAGGTACTAAACCTTTTCTAGGAAACTGGGATTCCAAGAACTTTTCCTGTAACGGTAACAGCAGAAATTCAAGTTTCAGAATCGATTACATAAATTTTTCCTGTTATCGTTACATGAAAAGTTCTTGGAATCCCAGTTTCCTAGAAAATGTTTAGTACCTTCAAAGATTTTTTTTACAGTGTAATGCATTTAAAATGACTATGGATAAAAAAGAAATGAGTACAAAAATAGCTAGATGGGCAATAATGTTATCCGATTTTGATTATGTTATTGAACATAGACAGGGTAGCAGTATGAGACATGTCGATGCATTAAGTAGGTATCCTATTTGCATGGTAATCCAAGATAGCTTAACTTTAAAAATTATCCAAGCTCAAGAAACCGATGACCATATTAAAACAATAAAAGAAATCCTAAAGGTGAAATCTTATGATGATTATCTAGTTAAAAATGATGTTCTTTATAAATGTGTTAATGGTAATGATTTATTAGTTGTACCGGAAGACATGCAAATGAATATAATCAAGGCCGCTCACGAAAAAGGTCATTACGCAGTTGCAAGAACAGAGAAAAGTTTAGAAAATGATTTTTACATCCCTAAAGTTAAACAAAAAATTGAGAAATGTATAGCAAATTGTGTTCCCTGTATTTTAGTTAATAGAAAATGTGGTAAACAAGAAGGCTTACTTCACCCAATAGAAAAAGAAGAAACTCCATTACATACGTACCATGTTGATCACTTAGGTCCATTAGAAAGCACTAATAAAAATTACAAACATATCCTTTCGGTCATTGACGCATTCACAAAATTTGTTTGGTTGTATCCCACAAAATCTACCGATGCTGCCGAAGTAATTTCTAAATTAGAAAGCCAAAAATCTATCTTTGGAAATCCAGTCCGAATTATATCAGATAAAGGTCCTGCATTTACCTCTAAAGCTTTTGAAGATTATTGCATCAATGAAAATATTAAACATATCCCGATTACCACTGGATTACCCAGGTCTAACGGCCAAGTTGAGCGTCTAAATTCTGTCATAATATCTGTTCTGTCTAAATTGTCTGTCGATAATCCTAAAAAATGGTATACACATGTAAGCAACGTCCAACAGGTGATAAATTCGACTTTTCAGAGAAGTATAAGCACAACTCCTTTTGAATTGATGTTTGGTACTAAAATGAAACTAAAAAAATACCATTGAAATTACTAGTCTTCTGAATGCTGAAATACAATCTGATTTTACAAATAATCGCGAAGATATGAGAAAAAATGCTAAAAAACAGATTTTAAAAGTCCAAGAAGAGAACCGTAAAACTTACAACCTCAGACGAAAGAAAGCTAACAAATTTAAGATTAATGATGTGGTTGCTATAAAACGCACACAACAAGGTCCAGGTTTGAAGTTAAAACCAAAATATTTAAGTCCGTACAAAGTCATAAAAGTAAAAAATAATGACACCTACGATGTAAAGAAACTTGGATTCAACGAAGGACCCATGGTCACCAGTACATGTGCAGAGTACATGAAGCCGTGGACGGACGAAGCTTAAAAAAAAAAAAAGAATTTCACCGATTGTGACACTATACCAACTATGACAAACCTCTGGACTGACAACTAATAGAATTTTAACTTTATTCTCGAAAAGACGAAAAGACGTAAGGTAAAAGAAGATGAAAAGACGTATGAAAGAAGACGAAAAGACGTAAGATAAAAGAAGACGGAAGACGTAAGAAAGAAAAGACGAAAAGACGTAAGGTAATAGAAGATGAAAAGACGTATGAAAGAAGAACACGAAAAGACGTAAGATAAAAGAAGATGAAAGGACGTAAGAAAGAGAAGACGAAAAGACGCGAAAAAAAAATATGATTTTTTTTCAAGAAATAATCTAAGCTTTGATAAACAATTTGAATGATGACTTTTTTTTTTCAATTTAGACTTTGGATGCTGCTGTGTTTTTTTTCTTTATCTTTTCAGATGATACAGCTGCTGTTTCCAGCCAACAAGAATACATTCGAGGACGAATGTCTCATCAGTATGGCCGAAATATGGGAAATCTCCTCCACTATTAGACCTGCATATTATTTTCTACGCATCGCAACTCTGATGAACAGGCTCTCAGTGAGGCAGACGACTTTGAAGAAACTATTAATTCCTAAGAAGCCAGACGATTTAAGCGGTAGAAAAAAGAACTGAACGGAAGAAAGGAGAATGGAATGTTTTTAGTTTTAAGTTGGTGTAAAAAGAACGTAAGATGAAGACGAGTTCCCGTATAAGATGTAATTGATTAATTAGAGTTATGATTGTTTGCTTTGTAAATAGTCTTATGTAAATATCTTTTTTGTAAATATTAACGTTTAATATAAGTCATTTAAAAGTTTAAAAACGGTGTCAGAATTTAATTTACCTCCGAGTTTATTTACTTATGTGTTCAAAAGAACTTTTTAAAGAAGAATCTCCATATATATACCTCTGTTGAAAATTCAACTTTAGTAATTTCCGTTAATAAAGAGACTTACTTTTTTGTGCAGCCCTGTATAAGGAAGTACAGAGTGTATATACAAAGTGTATCACGCAAAAAATTATTTCAATTTTAAAACGTATATCAAACTTTAAAGAGCACTTCTACATTTTTTACTCAGATATAGTACTGTCATCGATTTCTTTGTGTGTCGCTACAAATGAACAGCAAATGCTATGAATGCCATTTTTTTTATCATAATCAACTTGCAGTGAATTTTAATGATTAATATCAATTTTAATACATTTAAATAGCGTAATCTCGTTAAAATACTCTTCAAACGATTTTTCTCCCAAAACCATAATGTAACAGAATTATTTTGAATGCCTCTGTAAATGAACTATTGAACCCACGCGCTTCATATACAATACCAAACATGCTTTGGCGACCTTTAAATTAGAATATAAGTTGAAACTGGTGAAAATTAATCGAAAAGATTAAAACCTCTTGAAAACACCATACAATGTATACTAAAATACGCTAAGCATTTTGAAAAAACTCAGGCCTCAGGAAACATTTCGAAAGGCCTAGAGTAGTTTTGTATATTTTGTATTGTTTTCAAGAAGTTTTTATCTGTTCGACCCTAAATACGTTTTGTCATTTACATGAAAATCCAAGTACATTTACGCCATTTAGATTGTAAAAAGACGGTCTGACGGGCAGACAAACCAAATGCATAAACACTTTTCAACATTGTTGGAAAGTGTTATAAATGAAAACCAACACATACAGTTCTGTCCCTTGTAATCGTATAAAAATGCTTGCAAGAAGAACAATACCAGAAGAAAAAGATTAGTACCGGAACATAATCTATTTTGTACATGGTCGATGCCACTATTTTTGAAGACGTTGACTATCTAGTCGAGCATTCATATTAGAAAATGGATAGTTCTACGCATCTATCGCCATTTTGCTTATTTCTTTATTTACATTTGCTTTTCAACACTTTTCAACAAAGCTGAAAAGTGTATAGAGAGTGATTAAAAAAAAACGTTGACAAAATGATATTACAAATTAGTCATACGACAAGGATAAAAAAATCACAAAAAACATAGGGCCAAAAAATACTTATCGAGTCACAAATGCAGGGTGTTCCCTCCTAACCCAATTTGGGTTGACGGGAATAAGATTCAGAAAACAGAAGTATATTACATAAAACCTTTAACAGACATTCTTACCTTTGTTTAAAATGTGATAACACTAATGGAAAGTAATAGAAATTTGCAATATGCTCGCCAGCAATATGCACTTGACACCTCACATTTTGGACTGTGATAATCAGTTTATACGGTATCATCGATTGCTTAAGCAATGTGTTATTCCAGATCTTTTTGTAACGTTATCACATTTCACACAAAATAAGGTACATATCGTTGCATTTTCATTACAATGTTTTTATTTTAGTCGAAATTGATACTTTCAAACCTGGTGTAGCTAGAATGAAACACACTGTATTTGTGACTCAATAAGTAGTTTGCGACCCTATGCTCGTATGGGATTTTTTAGCCTTGTTGCATGCCTGATTTGTTATATCATTTTGTCAACTTTTTTTTAATCACCTTTTATACATATTTCAATTTCATATACAGGGCTGCATAAGATCATTCTCCTAACTATCTCCTTATTCGCGGAAATTGTGAAGGGATGTACTTTCAATAGAGGAGTATGTATTCATTAACTGAACTAAATTTTGACATACATGAAGTTAACATGAAATCCGTACATCAAATACAGGGCATCGCAAATAATTGCGATAATTTTCCGATTGTAGATGAAGACAGCTGAAATGGGTTTCCGAATGGGGTATGGGTTTTCAAAAGGTTGAATTAGAAACTATATTTTAATTTATTAAACTGTGGAGTTCTGTTACAATATAAACGGTTGTTGGAAAGTGTTCCATAATCTGCGCTTTATTATTTTTTCAAACTGACTTGGCGTTTAAATTAAATTTCCAACTGGTTTAGAGAATTGAAAAAAATTCAAATATTTTAAGGTTTCTTGGCTATTAAAAAAACAGTATTTCACATTATAGTGAGAATTAAAAAATTTTAAAACTCGCATGAAAGGGTAAGAATTCTTTATAATGGTCATTTAACTTGATCAGTTTGTGTATTTGTTATTATTTTAAAATTGTACATTTTATTTTTGTTTGATTTCCAGTGAATTTTTTTTTTTTTTTTTTTTTTTTTTTTTTTTTTTTAGGTACAGGTTAATTATTGAATAAATTTGGAAAATCTTTTGAGGATTGTCGTTGCTTCAAGATTTGGTACAGCAGGATCTGACTAGACAGGAAGAAGGATGGCCTAAAGTCAGTGTTTGTAAATGTTTCAGGATTCAGTGGGAAAATCCCGATTGTTCAAAAATTGCTATGATTTTAACTAGTGTTAATGCAAGTACAGTAGTTCAAACACTGTTAATTTGATTTTATAGAATCTATGCACACTGCGATTACAGTATTCTAGCTTATGACTTCAAAGGCATAATTAACATAAAATGGACTAATTGAAAGAACCCATTTGAAAACAATATTCACATTTTATTATATTTTTGAATTTACCTTATATATATATATATATACAGAGAGAGAGAGAGAGAGAAATAAAACAGCTCTCTTGTCAAAGGAATTTTAGCTACTAACTATAACTTTTTTAGATGTTGCCATTTCAGCCAGTGCATCTGCTAGCATCATCTAGTGGCTCATTTAAAAAAAACAGAGAGTTGCAATACCTGCTCTTTTGGAAAATATTCCCCAGTCTCTCCTATATATTAAATCTTAAATCGTTCGACTGGTAGTTTTTGGGCTGTTCTATGTGTACAGGCGGACGGACCAGACGTCGACTATAGGTGAAACTTATTTATATAATCACAAACGCATTTGAAAAGATTTCATATCAGAAATAGAAGGAATAAATAGTATTGTTTTCTCAAAGTTTGTCTACAATTGTTAAAATGAAAAAGTGCTACAAAAGAAAGAAGCAGTAATACACAATCAACATGTATTATTAAAAATTAATAATAAAATCAGCTGAAAAAATTAAATAATTAGTATATTAACATAGAGATAAGTAATTGTAACGCGAGTGAGAAGTAGCAATTAAAATAATTGCGTGAATGAATCTTGATGTGGAAAAAAAGGAAAAACCAGAAGTCATAACAGTTTTTTTATAATTGAATAGTTAGATAAGGAGGGTACTTCTTTGCAAAATGCTTTAGAAACATACTTACAAATTTGGTTTTGAGAATAGTATTGTGAATTGACGGCAGAATATTCCCTGTAAGTCTGTATCACAATATTTGTTTTCGTTAATCATAATTATTATTTTATGATTAATATTCATAATTATTTTATTTTATTTTTATTATAATAAAATATTTTTTATTCCTTTTCTCAATTTGTAGTATTTTACCTTTTGGATTTTTCTGAAAGAATTTTCTAATTTTTAAGATTGTCTATCAATTTGCATAAAATAACAAAGAAACTTGAAAAAAAATATTTTTTTTAATAAATGCGTTTTTCAATCAAATGGTTTAATTAAAGCAATAATTAAAATTGGGCTATTCATTTTTTGTCATATTTTGCAAATTACCAGAAGTTAAAAATATGATTTTATAATAATATATCCTTAATCATTTGCAAAATGCTTGTAAATATACCCCATATTTTAAAAATATTTTTTATTCTTATTTAATAGAGGATATATACATTGCAAAATCTATAATTAATCTCAAAAACAAACTTTAAACTTCAGAAAGAAATTTAAGATATCATAGATAGATAGAACATATCTGATCTGAAACGGTGGTGATAGGCTACTTGGAAATTAAATAAATACATTGTAAAAAAGAAATTGTTGGTTTTAGACTATAATACTCTCGGTTATGAAGTATCACAAGTGCAAATGCCGAATCGACAACGATATAAGCTAAACTGTTTGAAATTTTTTTACATTTTTACTTTTCTTCTATAGAACTGAATGTTTTTGGCTTTGTATCAAAGCCAATAAATAGCAGCGCCGATTTTATTTCATTATAAAATAAGTTATATTGCCATCTGAGTTTGCAAAATACATTCCAGACAGAGTGTTCAAGAAAGTAAGAAGCATTCATAATTATTTATCTTAAACACTTTACAATAAAAAAATTTGAGGATTCGTGGATGAGTGAATTAAAGAGAGGCCTTCAATTTTTTGCTGCGTAATTTAGGTTATTGAAATTTTAAGAATGTTATTAATTTCAAATCCGTATTTGTGAATCTGAATTACTAGCCCACTGAGATGTCAATTTCTGCGCAAAATTAATGAATGTGTATTTGCTATGTTAATTTATCTTTGGGCCTGAAGAGAAACACACTGTTTAATATGTACGACAGTACGTTACAGCATTTCTTACAGTATAATACTGGCAATCGATCTGCCAATATTATGCTGTAAAACTAATATTTTTTTCCAGCATAGCGTATGTAGCTTGCATTAGTTCATTTTGCATCTATATAACATATTTAAACATATATTATAAAATATGGGAATGCTGAATAGTTTTGATCAAGACTGTATTCTAAATCGTAAGCGAAAAATTCTTAAAACAATTTCCATATGCTAAAATATTTAAACTTAAAAAAAAACACCGAATTAAAAAAAATCACATACCTTTTAGTACAATCCATCAATTGAAAATATAAAGAAAAAGAAACATTTTAATGCAACAATTAATAATTTGGAAACGGTAAAATAAACAAAGCATTTAATATCGAAAACTGAAAAAAGCTATTTTTGAATGTATGAAAAGAAATTGATTTTTCCCTTACTCATAATTTGAATAAATTTTTCATAATTAAAAGTCTTCAATAAGAAAGGATATTAAAATTAAAGTTACAGCTTTAAAATGTGATCGTAATTAAAGAAATTCGTTAATTAATTATTTCGCCTTTCTCCATAAGCATTAATTTAAAAAAGAAGTTAATCTGCAAATTAGATCCCTCGAGACTTTTGTATAAATAAAAAGGGTTATACAAAAGTATCTGGAAGATATTAAATGTGCCAAAAATGAAACAATTTAGAATTTCACAGCGTTTTTAATTTTGTTTACTAGCGTGGCCAATGGTTCATTACTCAGCCTTGAGACAACGCGTTCGAAATTGTCAGCTTCGGATGTGGACATGAAGACAGTTAAACAATATTAAAAGGTTATTGAAATACTTAAAAAGAAAGGAAGAATATTCAAATACTAAATTAATATTTTACCATAAAATGTTTAAAGTCCTAATAACAACTCAGATCCATTCTTTTCCTTCATGCATTTTTTTTTTTATTGTTTATTCAAATTACGTTTGTTTAATCATACTATGAATATATTAACCGTTTGACTGCTACGCGGCGCAAAAGCGCTGCGATAGTTTATCTCGAAAACCGCGGCGCAGCGCTTTTGCGCTGCGAGTTCTTTATAATACAAAAAGAATTATTAAAATTGATTGATATTTGTCTAAATAACAGTGTTTTATATGACAACATTATTTTTTCCTTTAAAGAAATCAAAATATGTACCGCAATTTTCGTGCATTCTTGCAAAAATTGCTTAGCACTAAAACTAAATTTGAATTAAAAGACTTCTGAGAAAAAGGTGTTTTAACACCTTGAAAAAGTTTCTAAAGACCTTGCTCTTTTAAGACTTTTTCAAGGTGTTTTAAGAAGTTTTTTAATTCAAATTTAGTTTAATATATTCATAGTATGGTTAAACAATCGTTATTTGAAAAAACAATCAAAATAATGGATGAATGAAACGAATGCATCGGAGTTGTTATTAGACTTTAAACATCTTATGGTAAAATATTAATTTAGTAT
This sequence comes from Maratus speculifer, assembly GCA_964019185.1. NCBI lineage: Eukaryota > Metazoa > Arthropoda > Arachnida > Araneae > Salticidae > Maratus > Maratus speculifer. The sequence continues at coordinate 189,105,441 of OZ025301.1, forward strand.
TTGAATATTCTTCTTTTTTTTAAGTATTTTAATAAACTGTTGATACGGTAAGCAGAAGACAACAGCCATTCCCAGGCCAATCACATAAGAGTATAATTAAAGCAAAAGAACATAGAACAGGAGGAAAATAAAAAAACAAATTTGAAAAAAATATATCTCTCTGAAAGAGATTAATTCCAATGATAATCTTATTATTACTAAAGCTGTAACGTGTCTTATAACTAATCGTGTAAGTATATTTTGACGGAAAATTGATGAAAACAATTTTTTTTTTTTTTTAAAGGCACAAAACATGACTAGCATTATTGTTTGATTGTCAGTGAAAATATGTTTAGTAAGAGTGAAGCATGCATGTTTCATCAATTGGAAGAATGGATTTAAGTTTCGCATAAAATTTTTTGAAAGAATACTCACGCACTGTATTGAAATTATTTGAAGCAATCTGGCTATAGATCGATTGATTTATATTTAGTATATTTTCTACATTAATGGTGTTAATATTAGCTTAGATATTTCGATGGACTTTTGAATATTCGCCTATTTTCTTTAGCAAGTACTTGTAACTTTGGAAAAACAAACAAATTTATTATTGGTATTTTGTTAAGCTGCCTCCCAGTCTATATACTTTTCTTGGATTTTATGGCAAGAACTTTCGAACACTACCACTCTCGCTGAATTCCATAACAGCAACATGGAGATTTTTGCTAGTTGGAAGCCACGTGACATAATATTCATCGATATCCAGAGAACGAAAAAATAGTTAATTTAAAGTATTATAATCGCCTATGAGATTATTTTAACAAAGAATTCAAGAAGAAAAGACTGCATAAGTCGAATAAAAAGTGCGGTTTCACTAAAACAAGGTATCGACTCACACGTCCATTAATGCAATAGCAAAATTAAATAAATTGAAGTACTAAATATTTCGTAATTCACTGTATTATTATGACTTCTTCAAAAGACTATTACTTGATCCCTAACTGTAACAGATGTCTCCAGAAGGAGAAATATGTAGTTAACGAGAGTGTGAAACATAAACTTGTTTTACATTTTTAACCCCTTCCATTGTATTATATCAAATGTATATAAATCTTGCAGGACCATTGGTATAAGTGTAACCCACTTGAAGAGAGATATCTTGAAGAATAAAATATATTTTTCAAAACCCGTACGACTCATTTACGTACCCATCCTTCTATGGATTTCCTTTACCAGCGGTCTATTCTTTCGAGCTGTCTAAATGACAGACCATATGTTATGACATACAAGGTTATCTGACCGGTTATCACCGGTTGTCCTGTCCAGTTAGCTTAAACGGTAAAGCATTGGCCTTGTAAACCAAGTGTGTGGGTTCGATTCAAGGCCTGGTCAATTTTTCACTCAGTAGGAAGTATTTAACTCGCATGATAATTTTTCTAATCAGTTTCATTGTGTTAAAAATAGAATTTATATTTTTCAAAAATTCCGATATTTTAACATTCGAAATGCCGGATATTTCACTCAAGTTTCACAGTAAAAATGGACACCTGATATTTTAATTAAAAGCTTTTAAAGTATCCTCTTTAACTTATTTTCGTGTGATATATGTGATTAACTCTTTTTTAAAGAAATTTCTGATTAAAATCGAACTATACATATTTGGTAGCAGTCAAATTGACTGCTCTCAGCGATTCTAGTATTAATGGATAATCGTGTGTCGTTTACTCAATTTAATGGGTAACAAAATGTAATATATCCATTCCAAATTATATTTTCTAATATATCCATGCAAAACAGTTTAACAGTTTCCAATTCTGTAATATATTGTCTAACGTAAATGTCTCATAACATTATACTAGCAGTGAATTATTTAAATATAATACTCAAATAAATTGTGCCCAACAGTTTTTTTTTAATAATGTTGAAAACAGATTATATAGAAACGATAACAGTAGCAACAAATTATAACAGTTGGCAATTTTCTAATATATTTCTAAATGTAAATATTTGAAAAAATATTCTAGATGTTAGTTATTTAAAAATATCAATCTAAAAAATGTGTCCAAGATCTCTTTCTGTTTAACTTTGAAAGCAATTTGTGCATAAATTTCTTTAAAAAGAAAATTTTAACAGATTTCACAAGAATTTGTTAAATGAGCCAAACATATGTAAAAAAACTCGCAGAATAAATATTAATGTTTCATACAATGTTGAAAACAAAATGTAAAAAATCTAGCTTCACTACCGTCCATCAACGGGAGTAAATAAAACACAAGCAAAAGGCTTATTCAGCAATTACTAATATTGAAAAAGAAAAACTTAGCAATTAATATCAAATTCGGAAAGAAACCTTATTTTAATATAGTAAAAGAAAGCAATAATTCGTTTACTTGCAACTTGAATAATATTTTTCAAAGTAAAATTGTTCAAGTAGAGATGTTATTTAAGATTAATGCTGCAGTGTTGAATTGTATTTAAAAGGAACTTGTTCAGCAATTATGTAGAATTTTCTCGTTAGCATTTTATTAATTTTCTATTCAGGATCCTCAAATATGTGTAAAAGATATCTATTTTTATCATTTGCTTCATTTCTTTCGTTTGAGTATTTAAATTGAGGTACTTTTATCTTAGAATAGATGCTATATTTTAAAAAAATGGAGGTTGGTACAGTTTTTAAATATGCAGGTAACTCTCGAATTATTTAATCATAATGGGATCGGCAGTATAAAACAAATGTAATATATGGCATTTTATTCAACGTAATCTCCTCGGATTGCTATGCATTCTACCCAAGTTTTTTTTTTCATTTTGTCAACAAAACATCTCTTAAATTCATTTTTGTGAATCCTCTTTAGGGTTCATACAGAATTTTCTTTTATTGAATTAATGGACTGAAAACAGTTATCACGGAAAGTACAATTTCAACCGAAGATTTTTGAATGTCCCACAATGTTATATCATGTAAATACGGAGATAGTGTAGCACTATTAGTTGATTGTTCGGTTCTGACAAATAATAATTACACTCTTACAAGACGCATTATCGTGATGCAAAAGTCATCAGTTTATTCGCCTCATTTCAGGCCGTTTTCGACAATTTTTTCACAGAAACGGCGCAAAGCATTAATATAATTTTTTTTGCCTGCATTTCCAGCCAGTCGTAATTCATAATGCACAATGCCACAAGGATAAAAAACATTACCTTGATTTTTGATCTATTTTAACATGATTATTTCAGTCATGCTTCACATTTAAAACACCACTCGCTTGATACTTGATCCGTTTCTGTATGAAAAACATACATCCAAGTTTCATCACCGATGGCAATGTGTTTTAGAAAGGAATAAATATGAAGAAAGATCTCTCGGAACACTTAAACACTTTTTTTTTTTTTTTTTTTTTTTTTTTTTTTTTTTGAGCAAATTCAAAATTTTTGGAATAACTCAGGAAATGACATGTTAAAACTGTATGATCTTTTAAAAGTACTCCAAATGATAAAGGGATTTGTTCAATAATGTTTCTTACCGTTAATAAATTTTAAAGTAGGCGAAAAACTTCCGGACAAAGATTCAAACCACGGATGTATTCACTCAAGCCGTCAATGCTCTTGCAACTGAGCTGTCTTAAATGAAAACTGGAAAACTAATTCAGACAACCAAACTTCAATAATCCTAGAAAGGGCTAAATTAGTCCTGATAAGCTCCACATGAGGCGCTTTTCCCCATAATATACCAAGTCCATTTTGAAACTAGACAGATATGGCAATCCCAAAATTCTTCTACCTTATGCATGTTAATACTTCCTGAAAAATGTAGCATAGCTGCGCTACCGGTTAGGTGGTTTAAACCAAAATATAGTCCGCAACAACTTACGTCAACTTATAACTGAATGTGAAGTTTAATGAAAATCCGTGCATTAGTTTTTGAGATTGAACTATTATAAAATCTGCATAATAGTGCCGTTGGTGATGTACACCAAAAACTAATCAGCATCAACTTTTTATTAGATACTAACTAAATCTGAAGTTTGGTGAAAATCCATGCATTAGTTCTAGAGATACATTTATTGTGAAATCGTGAAACATGCACCATAGCAATGCCATCTGTAGGATTTAGACCAAAAACTTAACAATTCTAATCTACATCAGGGACTGATTAAATCTCAAGTTTTTGAAAATTTCGTTCTTTAAGTCTTGAGATAGAGCTATTGCATTAATCACGAATAATGCATCTTGGCAGAGTCACCTATTGATGGATTTGCACCAAATCATAACGAACACCATGTTATTTGAAGTACTAATTATAAAAATTTTATGAAAATCTATGCACTAGTTCTTGAGAAATGATTATTGAGAAAATTGTAAGTAATGTATCATAGCCGCGCAATCTGTTGAGCGATATGGACCAAAAACTAGTCAAATTTAGTTTATATCAAAGTCAGATAGAATCTAAAGTTTTGTAAAAGTCCGAGCATTAGTCCTTGAGATACAGATATTGCAATAATCATGAATAATGCACCATGGCAACGCTGTTTTATTCACGTCCACAGTAGTGAATGAAACAAGTCTGTTAGCTGATTATATATATGGAGAAATGTACGAAAACAGACTCGGATTACTGTGGTAGTAAATAAAACAGGGTGTATGTACCTTCTAAATAGACTCTCTCTCTCTCTCTCCCTTTTCAAAATATATTATTAGAGTTGTTAATCCCTCAAAAATAATTTTTAGCTCGATTATTGCCGTACTTATAAAACAATTAAACATTTGGTAATTGTGGAATATACTTTGAATTGTAAATCTCTCAAAAAAATGTGCAAGTAGTGAGACCTTTTAAACCTATTAAGCAAATAAAGTAATATCATTTTGTTTACAATAAAAAGAAATGAAATTCTGTTTTAAGAAAAAAAATTAAGATACTGTTCAGAAATGAATTAAATGAAATAAATATTTAATATTCATTAAAAAAAAAAATCGTAGGATAAATATTCAACGCTTGAAACAAAATCGAAAACAAAATTCCAACAATCTAACTTCATTACAGCTCAGCAATATGATTAAAGAAAGCTTATGTACAGATCCAGTATACCAATTAATAATTTTCGAAAAGAAAAATGTGACAATTGATATTATATTCTGAAACAAACACTTTTTCAAAGTAGAAATTAATGTTTCATTTACTTGCAATTTGAGTAATATTTTTCTTAATCAAAATTATTTAAAAGGTGATGGTATATATGGCGGCAGCTTTTATATTGACATGTTTTTGATAGGTCCAACTGTTTCTGCAAATACAAATTAAAAATGAATTGTTGAAAAAAATTATCACATTAACACGATTATGATAAAAACAGCTGTTAGAAAAAAACAATGTCAAAAGAAGCCAGATAAAATTGTTAAACTAGAATTATCGCTAATCTTGATTTAGCTTTTATTGGTGAAATAAGTACTTAACTTCGAAAGATACCTCAAATGTATTCCGAGCCGATAAGGCTTTTGTTCATATTATAATAATTATCTTTTACTTAAGCACTTGAGTTTCGAATGTTGGATTATTTATGATATTTATTATCACTTTTTAGCATGATTATATCCGTATTTCTAAAACAATTAAACAGTTAGTAATTCAATAATGTATTATGAAATATAAACCTCTGAAAGAAGTATTAACAGTGAAACATTTAAACGTATTAAACAAATAAAAACATATTATTTTGTTTAAAGTAAAAAGAGAAAAAATAAACAGAAATCTATTTTTAGAAAAATTTAAGATACTGTTCAGAAATGAAAAATCAAATAAATATTTAATATTGATTAAAAACGAAAAATTCGCAAAATAAATAACCAACGCTTGAAACAAAACCGAAAACAAAATTCAGAAAATCAAACTTCATTACAACCCAGCAACGGGATGAAAGAAAAACTACAAAAAGACCCCGATCGTAATTAATAATTTTCGAAAAAAAATGTGGCAATTAATATTAAATTTCGAAACAAACACTTTTCCAAAACAGAAATCAATATTTCATTTACTTGCAATTTGAATATTATTTTTCTTAATCAAAATGATTCATAAAAGGAGATGGTATTTAAGAGACTGTTACGGTTTTAAATTGTATTAAAAATTAAAAAACTTGTTAATTAATTATGGAGAATTTTCTAATTATAATCTTTAATCAGAGGCCTCAATATGTGATTTAAAATCTAAGATTTTAGATTATTTTCTTTTATTTGAAACATAGTTTCCTCCTTTTCATCTAAATTTTATTTTCTTCCCTGTCAGTAATGTTATAATTTGAAAAAGTTGGAAATTGCTTGTGCAGCGTAGCAAATAAGGTGCGTTCGTACTATAAGGATATTTAAGTATATCTAGAATAGGTATAATAGTATACAGTACTTCGGATACAGTATAATGTCCGAAATCTTGTATGTAATCCTGTAAATATTATCTGATTCCTATTATACAAGAAGTGCCTTGTAGTAAACTTTAGCAACGTATAACAATTTCATAAAATCTGAAATAGTTTATTATAATTATAACGCACCTTCAAACAATGTTTCCCCCTATACCATTATGTAATGGAATACTTTTGTGATTTTACAGAATGTATATTTTAGTATGTACTTCATAAATACATATCAATTTTATTATTTTAGGAAGAGTGTAACAACATTAAATGCACTAGAATCTGTTTTCTCCCATTGGCCTAATGGAATTAATGTAATGGACTGATTTTGATTATCTCTGTAATTACACTATACATCCGATTTCCATAAAATGTAAAATGAATCGACAAAATTATATAATAATTATACGTTTCAATTTTCAAATGATTTAGTCAGGTAGTCTTTTTTCGTTTTTATATGAGGACATATGAACGGACTGGGCAACAATTACAGGTGTTACGGATTTACATACAGGGTGTCCAGCAAATAACACCCTGATTTTAAAATTAAATTTCTTAAAAACAAAGATCGACAGAACTATGCGGCAAACGGTTTGTTTATTAGGTAAGCTGTAAAAATCTTATACAGAAGTTTCGAAAGGTGAGTATTTTGAAAAGATTGTGTTCTGATTGCAAAGAATGCTTTGATTTGAAATTTTTCATGTTTTAGATTGCTTGCAGAGATAGAGTTTTTCGGCTTACAGTGCTATAGTTTAACTGTTTCTCGAACTAAATTTCTTGAATTTTAAAATTTTAAAAATTTAATTCCAAAAATCTTTAAACTATGGCAATTTAAGCCGAAAAACTCATTCTCTGCAAACAATCTAAAACAAGAAAAATGTCAAATCAAAGCAAATTCTTTGCAATCAGAACACCATCGTTTCCAAAGATTCACCGTTCGAAACTTCTATAAAAGATTTTTACAGCTTACCTAATAAACCGTTTACCGCATAGTTCTGTCGGTCTTTGTTTTTGAGAAATTTAATTTTAAAATCAGGGTGTTATTTGCTGGATACCCTGTAAGTAGAAACGCACGTAAAAATGAAAGTTTGTCCTAATTTTAATGTGTAGATGACCCTCGAAGTGTATATATTGATAGATACCTATTCTATATACATAAAATTGTAATGAAATAAATTATGAAAACAATTTTATGAAACGGCTATTTCGGAAATAGGGAAGGAATTAATCAACTGAATGCAATTAAGTTCAATTTTCCTCCTTGAGACTCTATGATAAATTGAGAAATACAAAGTGTCTCATAATAGATCGGCAAAACTTTGGGAAGTGATAATACACTTCTAAACAAACAAATTTCATCAGAAAATGCATGGTCGTAAATAAAACGGAAACGTGATGGTGCATTTGGAAACGTTAAAGTTTCAATCCTGTTACAAGTTATTGCAAGGGGAATGGCGCTAATAGCGTAAAAAAGTGATATGACGAAAAAGAAAATAGTTATGCAAAATTCACCCTCGTTAAAAGTCGCTGATCCTAGTGTTGTAATTTCAATCGCAGTAAAAAAAAAAGTGGAAAAATTGCCCTGTACATTCTACAGGGCGATTTTTCCATTCGCTTAAAGAAAAAAGAAAGCCGATATGCATTTTACCTACAGAACTGTTAATGGGAATGTCTCAAAGGATCAACAATTGTACAAAAATTGGTTTCCCAAGAGTTGGTAGCCACTTAATCATTCTTTGTATATCTTTTTTTTTTGTAAAACAGAATTCTTTACGTCGCTCTGAAACACTTTTGCGTTTTATTTGCTACTAGTCCTGAACAACATCGTAATTTGAATATCGTAAGATATTGCTTACCAAATATTGATATTTTCGATATATACATACATATTAATTCCTATTCCACTACCCCTTTATAGGGTCATAAATGTTACTGTGCTCTGTATACTACAAACACACAGATAAGCATATGTGGGTGTGCATGTGTTGATTATTTAGAAAAAACAAAAATTCAATATCGAATTTAACACATTAAAAGGAAACATAAATTTGACTGTATTGCTTTAAAAATTGCAAATCTTTTTCCTGTAGATCTGATCTAAAATATATATTATTAAAAACTTTTGGAAAGTTAAAAAATATAAATTATTCAAATAAAACAAGAAAATATACATAATCAAATAACAAAGCAATAGATATGTTAAATGAGAATAATTTAATTACCAACAATTTTTTAATTACCAAAAATCGCAGTATTTGCAAAAATAACTAACTTTTGCGCCGATATTCAATAAACCTGAAATTCTGTAATCATCGAAACTCCGGAAATGGGGTGAAATACTGTTTCAAACGATATGTCGTGAGAATTGAATCTCAATTTCATTACCGCGATTTTTTTAAAAATATCGAACTATAACGGTATTACTGTGTATCGCCAGTCCTAATTGCTACCACATATTCTTTGAAGAAAGTTGTGTATTTGGATGTGTACTATCATCTCTTAAAACTTTACCCATCTTTTATGAGACCCTCTGTACATTATTTAGTTAAATAATCAAAAGTTCATTGTCAGTTTCTTTCATAATGTGCACTGACTCAATTGTTCCAACAATAAAAACTCAAAGAAAAAAGAAACTAGTCGTTGGGGGCCACCGTAATACTTACCCATCATGGATATGTATATGAAAATAAAACATATGAAACTATTTATACAATACATTGCAATTCATAAACAAAATTTAAATATTGTTAATATGCATAGTAATGCTATATTAAAGAACTGCTGATGTACCAATTTCGACAAATTATGTAAAACGCCAAACTACTCAAGTAGTACCGAACTGCGTAAAAGAAACATCCTTATAACTCCAAAAATAATAATTCTATTAACTAACAATTAACTTCGTCGGATTAAGCGTCTCATTTCCAATTAAAATATACTTCTGAATTGAAATTTGAATGAAATACAGGGTCATGAAAAATCGAACAATGTGGAAAACAAGATTACAAATATCTCGGCAACTAATAATCCGATCGACTTCGCTTTATATGCAAAATATGTGTTATTTTATTGCCTTTTACGTCCATTCCTTAGAACAAAGAAATTCGAAAATTTTTATATACCTTTCATCAGAACGAATTTTTCGAGAGTCCGAAAAAAATAGTTCCGGATAATCGAGGTTACTGATATTAAATAGGGTTCGTCCCATTCTTACATACTAACTACATACAAAATTTCAAGTCTCTATCTCAATTTGTTCGGGAGATAGAGCGTTTACAGACAGACTGACAGACAGACAGACAAACAGACAGACAGACAGACGGACGGTAAATTTTTTTTTCTAAAAATATGTTTTTCGGAATCTCCACTATCTAAAACGTGTAAATCCATCAAAAAAAATTTTTCGATTTTCAAAACGATTGCAAGACTTACCCTATACTACGTATGATGGGTAAGTAAAAAGGAAAAAAAAAAAAAAAAACGCTGCATTGTAACATATTTAAAGAATAAAGGGATCGGTTTCTTTAGCACGTTCCAAGAAAATTGAAAAGAGCTTATGCATTTAGTTTATCATTCTGTCTGATCGTGTATCCGTCTGTATACGCTCTAACTCCGGTAAATATATTCGGATTTTCATGCTATTGATAAAATTATCTAGGGTTACCAAAGCATTGCACATGAAATATATATGATTAATGGTGGTATTGTACATGAAGTATATATAATTAATGGTTCATTTATAAAGACACTCAAAAGAATTCGATTGCATTATGGTATAGGAGGTAGAAATCGTTTCGGAAGTATTTTAATGACATGATATTGTAACGATCAATTGAAACTAATATAAATCACTGAATTTCAGTTGGTAGTCACTTAATTGTCTTTTTTTCGCAAAACAAAATTTTCTACGGCGCCGCCTTGTAACGTCTCTACGTTTTATTTTCTACCAAGTATTCTTTAATGAAAGTTGTTAATTTGGATGTGTACTATTATCGTTTAAAATTTTGCTCATATTTTACGAAACACTCTGTATATTATTTAGTTAAATATTCATTGTCAGTTTGTTTTCATATTGTGCATTGTCTATATGATTCCGATATTTAAAAAAAAAAAAAAAAAAAAAAAAAAAAAAAAAAAAAAAAAAAAATCGCTGGATTGAAACATATTTAAAGAATAAAAAGATCGATTTCTTTAGCGCTTGCCAACAAAACTGAAAAGTTCTTATGCATTCCGTTCGTCTGTCTGTCTGTCTGTCCATCTGTCCAGGCTCTAACTCTCGTAAATATACTCGGACTTTCATGCAATTGATAAAACTTATTTAGGATCACAAAAGTATGTTTGGTATTGCATATGAAGTATGTAAAATTAATAATTCATTTACAGGGTCACTCAAAAGAATTCTATTACATTATGGTATAAGGCGGAAAAATCGCTTGGGGAGTATTTTAATAATTTACGCAGCTCAAATTTATTGAAACTAATATAAATCACTGAGTTTCCCAACGACCACATTAAAGCACATTATTCATAATATTTTTTTATTAACTTACAGAGACACACAAAAGAAATCGGTTACAGTAGTGTCTTTACGTAATAATTACTGGAGAGCATGTTTTAAAATTCGGTATAGGCTTTTTTTTTTTTTTTTTTTTTTTTTTTTTTTTTTTTTTTTGCGAGTATTACTCTTTATAGTATAAATTCTATATCTCATATACAAGGCTTCACAAAATTATTCGCATGCCTATCTCCTTTTAAAGAAAATTGCTGAAGGGGAATATTCAACTGAATTATATGTATCAATTAAATTAACTAAATTTTAAAATGCATGTTTTTAATAGATACGAATCTCTATATAGTATACAAGGCTGATAAAAAATTCGAATATTTTTCCGATTGCATATGGGTATAGCTGAAATTCGGTTTCGAAATGAATTCTACATTTCCATATGGTGAAATGAGCTGTAGCATTTTAATCTTTAAATAGCACAGATTTATTACATTATTCTGGATGTGTTGGAAAGTGCTTTATAATCTATGCTTGAAGCACGATATATTTATTTCTTGTTTGTTTTTGTTGTAATCATCAAATGCTAAAAAATGAAATTACACAGAAATATGTTCAAAGATAAAATTTTAACGTATTGTGCAAAAATACAGGGTGTATCTAAACTACTGGGCAAAATTTTAAGGGATGATAGTACACATCAAGACAAATAATGTTAAATGGGAAACTAAGCGTCCCAAACGCCTTCCGAAGGAAATAGCCGCCATCACAGTTTAGGGTCCAAAATTTGAAATGATTATAAAAAACTGAAAAATTGGTCGATTCGTTTACGGTTTTCACAGAAACTATTCTTTATGTCAGCATTGTCATGAAAATAAATTATAAAAATAAATTTCAAAAATGCCGATAGAGGGTGTTTTAGACTTTGGAGTAACATACAACCGTTTTTTATCGTTATTTTTTTCATCTAATTAAATTTTTTTAGAAGTTTAGACATAAACTTAAATTTTGAGCTCAAAACCTGTGGTTAAGTAGCACAAACTGAAATGTGTTCAATGGGAGTGGGTAGGTTCAAACTTCAAATGATTATAAAAAACAGAAAAACTGGTCAATTGATTTGCGGTTTTCACTAAAATTATTCTTTATGTCAGTATCGTCTTAAAAATAAATTATAGAGATAAATTTCAAAAAATGCCGATAGAGGGCGCTTTAGACTTTGGAGTAACGTACAACTATTTTTTATCGTTATTTTTTGCATCTCATTAATTTTTTTTAGAAGCTTAGACATAAATTTAAATTTTGAGCTGAAAATCTGAATTGTTGAGAGTGGCTAAGTAGCGCAAACTGAACTGCGTTCAATGGGGGTGGGAAGGTTCAAATTTCAAATTATTGTGGAAAACGGAAAAATCGGTCGATTCGTTTGCGGTTTTCTTTAAAACCATTCTTTATGTCAGTATTTCCTTAAAAATAAATTTTAAAGATAAATTTAAAAAAATCGTTAGAGGGCGCCTTAAACATTAGATTAACCAACAATTATTTTTAACCGTTATTTATCTTTTAAATCTAAATAAATGTTTTAAAAGCTTATACTTAAATTTTGAACTCAAAATATGAATCGTTATGAGTAATTAAGTAGCGAAATATTGAACTGTGTTCGTAGGGTGGGCAGGGTAACATTTTAACTCCTGAACACCGTTCAGTTTGCGCTTCTTAACCCCTCCCAACGATTCAGAATTTGAACTCAAAATTTAAGTCTAAGCTTTTGCAAGCATTTAATTAGATATAAAAAATAACAGTTAAAAATTGTATTTGGTTACTCTAAATTTTAAGGCGCCCTCTAACGGAATTTTTTAAAATTTATCTTTAAAATTTTTTTTCAAGGAAATACTGATATAAAGAATGGTTTTAAAAAAACCGCAAACGAATCGACCATTTTTTCCGTTTTGTATAATCATTTGAAATTTGAACATTCCCACCCCCATTGAACTCAATTCAGTTTGCGCTACTTAACCACTCTCAACGATTCAGATATTCATGACAAAATTTAAATTTATGTCTAAGCTTCAAAAAAATTTAATGAGATGCAAAAAATAACGTAATAATTTGTTTTACGTTACTCCAAAGTCTAAAGTGGCCTCTATCAACATTTTTTGAAATTTATGCTTATAACTTATTTTCAAGACAATACTGATATAAAGAATAGTTTTGGTGAAAACCGCAAACCAATTGACTAATTATTCTGTTTTTTATAATCATTTGAAATTTGAACCTACCCACTCCCATTGAACACAGTTCAGTTTGCGCTACTTAACCACAGATTTTGAGCTCAAAAATTAAGTTTATATCTAAACTTCTAAAAAAAATTAATGAGATGCAAAAAATAATGGTAAAAAATAGTTGTTCGTTACTCCAAAGTCTAAGCGCCCTCTATCGGCAATTTTGAAATTTATCTTTATAATTTATTTTCAAGACAATGCTGACATAAAGAATATTTTCTGGGAAAACCGTAAACAAATCGACCAATTTTTCAGTTTTTTATAATCATTTCAAATTTTGGACCCTAAATTGTGATGGCGCCTATTTCCTTCGGAAGACGTTTGGGGCCCTTAGTTTCCCATTTAATATTATTTATCTTGATGTGTACTATCACCCCTTAAAGTTTTGCCCAGTAGTTTAGATACACCTTGTATAGTAAATGACATAAATATTTAACGTTGCATAAAAAAGTGAAAATTCGTAGCGCAAATATTTAACGTTTGAAAGAAAATAGAAAACAAAATTTAATTAAAACCAACTTCATTACAACCCATAAACGATACAAAAAATACATCAATTAATAATTTTACGAAATAAAAATTGTATAATTAATAATAAATTCTGAAACAAACCCTACTTCGAGACAGTAAAAGAAATCGATATTTCATTTACTTTCAATAAAAATATTATTTTTCCTAATCAAAATGCTTTAAAAGGAGAAGGTATTTAAATTAGTATTCTGGTTTTAAAATGAATTTAAAAATCAAAGAACTAGTTAATTATGTAAAATTTTCTCATTAGCAGTTTTAAAATTTTGTAATCATAATCGTTGTGTGTATTGTGTAAGGATGTAATGTTACTTTTATTTTTAATCTGAATCCTAGCTTCCTTAAAGTTGAATTATACTCGTGATTTTATCAGATGCTTTCGTTTTGATACTGATGGTCTTTAGTTGTGAAAAATCCTTCCAGACAATTCGCCTGAAAGAAGCACAAACTACATACAATATTAAAATTATTTCGCTAACCCTAATTTAACATAGAAAATCAGGCGTTTTAAATGATGAACAAAGAAATTTAGCAATAGAACTAGTGATTAGGAAAATATTTCCCTGGTTTATAAAATCTAAACATCACAAAATTTTATTTAAGTATTATAAAATAATATTTCATACCAATTTTTTTATTTATAACTACTTAACACTTTTACTTACCTCATATTGATATGCTACAATCTTCCTATTCAAACTGTCGCGGAATTACAAGACTATGAGATATCCGACTTCTCTGACCGTAAGCATTAAATGCATACAATTGTTTAACGATAAAGACTGAAATTTCCTCATGCCTAAATTACACTTAGCTTTTCATTGTTTGTTACAGTCCATGTTTTGTTATTTAATTTGTTGTTGATAATCTGCTAAATTTTTAGTAAATTTAATTGGTAAAATTAAAATACAAAACTCTCTGTAAAAAGTCGTTTTTTAGACGTGGTAATCTTCGGTGGCTTTTTCGCTTGGTCTCTTGAAATTAATCGATTTTTTTCTTTATTCTTTATATATATGCACATAAATTTCGTTATTATATTCTTTTTTAATTTCTAATAGTTAACTTTCTCTTTGCGTCAATAAGCGTGTTTAAGTATCATTCTTAAAGCTGATTCAAGCACTTGCAATACAAAACCATATGTACATTGGATGCTGAGTTGCCACGCAACCAGAAAATTCACCAACTAGTTTATATTGTTTCGTTGATGTGATCTTTTCAACTAGTTCAAATTCTTGCCGAAACGCTACAAGTTTTAGAGCAAAATTTCTCTGTTACAAGAACACTAGATTCTATGATTGGTCTTTTTCATGGCCAGTTTTCACCCTGATCAAGTTCTGGTCGAGTGCTCCAGTAAATTAAGAATCATAAAATCGCACCATAAAACCATTTTAGTATTTCTTTCACTAACCTCTACAAAATCTATTTATTGATATGCATTGTTGATGTATTTTAATTTATTTTTATTATAACAAAAATTCAGAAATTTTTTTACAAAAAATATGTAAAATTCTTCATAAAATATTTTGACTAGTGTAAAAAGGGTTAATTTTTCACACATTTTGAGATTTTTTTTTTTTTTTTTACACTATCCGTTGTGTTTTATTAGTAACCCAAATCTGACATTTACTAAACATTCCATTTATCCATTACCTACATTACAATGTATCGCGACAGTCTAAATGTGTAATACCAACTGAGAAATTTATATTTACTGATGTCACAAAGTTGCCCCATTGGAGGAGGGGGGGAGATGATTACTTTGTGACAGTAATGTCTTCGTCATAAAACACAAGAAGAAATGAATGGTAAATGATTTCGACTGCGAAAATTATGATAAAACAAGTTAAATTCAAAAAATGATGTTATATGTCATCGATTTTTTAAATTTTTTCTCTCCTTTTTGATACAAAGAATCGAATAATGTTTTTTGATTTCTTGTAAATCTACCACACCTTCATTTTTAAAAACACTTTCGTAATAATTCATACCCATATTTTTTTTAATTTAATAAATCCTTTTTAGTTTAACATTTTAAATTCTCTAATTAAAAATAACATTTTGGAATATTTTGTAGAAATAACAAAAACTACAGATTCTCACACGGTTAATTAATAAAAAAAAAATGATTGCAAGGAAAATGATGAAATTATATTAAAAAAGGGAAACATTAAACAATAAATATAATTCTGTTTTGTGTTTAAATAAGTAACGTTGTGCGAAATAAAGTGAAAATGTAGAATAGTTGTTTTTGTTTTCAGTGGAGTTAAAAATGGATAAAGCTCAAAAATCGATTTTGCAAAAGCCTTTAATCCCCTATCACTTCCTGAATTTTCAAGTCCCCTTGACCTAGAACAGACACAAGGCACCGGCAAGATCGCTTTTTCTTTAATTGATGAGGAAAATTCTGACAATGCAAAGTTACCGTCGTATACTGGGCTGAAATGTATTCAGAAATTTTCCTCATGGAAAAATTGAGACTGATGAAAGTCTTTCAAGCATTTCTGGGATATTGTGCCTGCTGCTTGTTCTTTTGGTTCTTTTCTTCCTTTATACGCCGTAACCCGTTAGTTCCTCTGCCTTTTTGAACATCAGCAGCACAAATATTTCTGCCAAGCAGAAAAAAAATGATATATTTTGGTGATTTCGGTTTTTTGTTATGTTTTCTTACTATTCCACAAACATCCACACGGAGTTTTCTGTCATCGATTCTAAAATTTCTTCGATGATTGTTTTTGGAAGCCGTTCCATTTTTTTCTTTTTAGTATGTAGATTCTAGTATCCCGAAATTTAGACTTAAGATTATTTTTAGCGTCCGAATGCAGGGCAGTCATGAGCTCTTTTAGATGTTACGGAAATTCTCCCTTTAGTACATTTGTTCGTTCTGCAAGATATGTGTTTTTTCAACGTAATTTCAACAGATTTTAAGAAACACGGAACAATGACACAACAAGCCGCTGAAGGAAATGGACCTTTAAGGAAATGCAGGGAGTGCGATTAACTTAAAGTTATTTTTTTAGTACAGACGTTGTTCATCTAGTCCTATATGAAAATTTACATTCTTACTCCAGCTTACGTTTATAGGATCTCTTGATCTTTCATGCCTGTCGTGACCGGGAAAATGCAAAAAATAGTTTTAATCTTTAAATAGAAACTTTGACGGATTAGTTTGAAGCAATGTCGTAATGCCACAAAGTAGTCTCATCAAGTACCGATTCTTTGATTCTGTTGTTTTATTTCAAAGAAATATCATTTGGCAACTATTATATTACGGTACAGTTTAACTGAATCAATAACAAAGTAAATACCTCAGTCAGATGTTATCATACACTTTCGGTTTTAGCATACAAAGTTTAAGGACTTTGAGTAACCAACGCTCTATACACTGCGACAACTAGCCATGTTTTATAACTTTTAATAATGGCTATTAAGTGACGAGACACATCGCTCTAGAAACTGACACTGTTGATTTCTTGCCTCCCATTCTGGAGAGAGCGGCAGATTCGAAAGATGAAAACTAGATCTTCTCACACAAAGTAACACGATCTTACGGCATGCATAATCTTTCCCTATATTTTTTCACTTGATTTCTGTTTAAATGAGATTTTTTCAGGCTCTTATTTTACCTTCCTTATTAATTTAGTCTCGCTTTGCTACCATTTGTGGAACTAGTTATTCTGTGTTAATATCCTACAATTACTATGCTCTGGAGATGTATGGTAATTGCATACAGAAACCTGTTAAAATGTCTTTTAGGATATTTTATATATTTTACGACGAAATTTTTCATTCGAACGGAAATATTTTCATTTGATGCAAGCGAAATTCTCACTTTTTGCTATATTTAGTGTAAAACTCAACTCACCTGTCTCGGCTCCAGATGGCACCTATTTCGTTCTGCATAAGTCTGAGAAAGTCAATTAACAGACAATATTAGTAAAAAATGGAACTCTGTGGATGCCAACGTCTTCCCATTTGTAATACAAAGCTTAATTTTATACCAAGTTTGCGATCGCTCACAGCCGTACACTCTGGGAAACAGTCATTGCAAAAATTGAGAGTCACAAAATTAGCACGTGCGTGTTTGAGCTCTGATTTGTCGTCTGCTCGAAAATCAAGATCGAATCTAAACAACGCTACAGTTTATAATAGGATAAATTTTCCGCGTTGGATAGCGGCTCTGTAGCATGGTCAGTAGCATACGGGATTTATGATTTTTCTTTGAGAGTTCGAAACCCGCTCGCACTTACAGTCACCGCCAAAAAAATCTTGACACTTTCGATTTTTGGTGTTTTGTTAAATATCTAGAAATATACACAAGGAATCATTCTGAAACTACTGGTGTATAAACAAAATAGTACACGTCATATATTTTGACAAAGATTATTCTCCGAAATCTAACAGGGGACCGTCAATAAATTGAAAAAGAACGAAGATCTTTTGGATCACCCTGTCAAAACTAATGAAGCAAAACAGTTTAAACTGCAGATAATGATTAAGTGGCTTATTGTAATAAGTTGTGTCGATTTTTATGAATATAGCTTGAAAACTCGTAGACAAATTAAAGTTTTTATAAAAACGGTCCAAAATTTTTGCTTATAATTTTCAGAGCTCTTCATAAAACACAATAATCTTTTCAGAAAACATGACAAACAACATTGCACATAACACCCTGTAATCAGAATTAAAAAATAATAAAAAATGTATGAAAAATGAACGGGATTACTAAATAATTTTTTACTGCGCATGCGTCAACGCTATTAAAATTTCATTTGCATATTATGTTAGTTAAATGTATAGAGCAACTTTTGTGAAAGTCTCAAAAACATAGCTTAAAAACTCTAAAAATTATAGTCAATAGAATATGGTCAAAATCCGTTATTTCCAAAATAAAGCTAAAAGATAAGGAGTTGTATCCAAATATAGTAGTACGTGCAATACTGTGTAGGTACTACGCCCAATCCAAAGTTGCGGGTGTGACATTTACACAACTTAAATTAGTCACCAGCAAAAATATTTTTGAGCATTGGTTTCAATTTGTATGAATTTCAATGTAGACCACTCACACATACATTTATCCAAATCTGAAAATTGTCCGATGTATCATTTATTTATAAAAAAAAAATTATTTCCACCTGTTGCGGGCGTGACATAAAATGGACATGCATTTTCATCTTTCAGTGTAAAAATGCAAAACTCTGTGAATTATGACAACTGAGTGAATTGATTTTTTTAAATATTAGACAGTAATACTTAAATAATTATTCTATGAAAAAATTAAATTGCTTACTCAATTCTTGCTTTTGTAGAAAATATTCAAAATTTCCGTTGCGGGTGTGACGCCCTGTTGCGGGTGTGACTTGTATGGCCAATAAAATTAATGACATACACAAATATATTCAAGGCAGATTTTTTTAATTAAAGACTTAAGCAATATTACAATTATAATATCAGAGAGCAAAATATCAAACAAATTTCGTTTCTAATCTTGAATTTAAAATTTCTGATGGTGGTACCTTTTTTTACAAAAATGCTCTTTTTTTTCCTAGGATACATCTGACTGACTGGGCCAAATATACACGTTTTCTTAATTTTTTTTTCAAACATTCTAATTCTATATCATCACAATCCATTTGTCTGATTTGTCCGTCAAAGTTTTCACTTTTTTTAATGTCGAGAATAAAACAACTTCTACAAAATCTCCAACTGCACATTCATCGTTGGATATTATATCCTTGTCAAAGTATGAATACATCTGACTGACTGAGCCAAATATACACTTTTTCTTAATTTTTTTTTTTTCAAATACTCTTATTTTATATCATCCCCATTTATTTGTCTTATTTGTCCATCAAAGTTTTCACGTTTATTTATTTATTTTTTTTTTTTTAATGTGGGGAACAAAACAACTTCTACAAAATCTCCAACTGCACTCTTATCGTTGGATATTATATTTTTGACAAAATATGGTAACAAAAAAATTTTCTTGTGACTTTTTGAAGTAATTTCTACATTAATTGTTCCTATGTCAATAGAAACAACATGTGTCCATTGAATGTTGAGCTCCAATTGTGCTTGGTGCCAGCATGCATGAAGCATTTTCACAACATCTTCTGAAATTTCACATTCAGCAAAGTTCTTTTATATTTTTTAGGACTTTTTCTACACACATGGCAAAATCTGAAGCTGAATTTATAGTTGCAAAGCATTGCTAACGTTAACAATTTATTGGCAACTGCACCAACCCCGTCGACAACTCCTTTACCATGAGATGAAGTGCAAAAGAATTGCCATCCTTTACCATGATTTTTTTAAATAGTCTCTTCTTTACTCTCCTTGCTTTGTCTCTTTCCTTCTCTTGGCAGATATTCTTCATATTTTCCGATGATATCGGGATTTTTCTGTACTCTTCATTCTCTGCAAAAGAGAATAAATTAATGTGTAAACTGAATAAATATAGCACTTCAAATCCAGAAATATATGCTTAACAAATTGTTAATATTTATTCCTTGAAATTTCTAATCTTACATAAAGTTAATTATGTTAAATTTTGGTTAATTTCAAACTGACTATATACATTTTATGCTAACTTTATAAACATTTTAACAGTTTCTATTATTCGTACTTCTAATTTTTATTTAATTTGAATTAAAAGAGAGAAAAAAATCTTTCCCTAATATTGCTTTACTTATTTTTAAAAACTAAATACATATATATTAGATAAATACTATCAAATAACAAATATATATATATATAACAAAATAAAATTAACAAATTTAAAGATAATTGCTAAAATATTGTTTCCTAATTTTCTTTTTTTAATTTCTATAAAAATTTCACATTTTAAATTAATTTCTTAATCATATATCACTAATAAAATGATTTTCTTATAATAAAGCAACAGTTTTATCAATCCAAACTGAATAAATCAACTGTACACAGTGTCACATGCTCAGATGATGCAAATTTTTATTTATTAACTGGAATTCACTCTATTAAATCAAAGGATATAATTAAAGCTGCCAAGTACATGTTATCCAGCATATTATTCTTATATAAATTTACTTATAATTTGTTCAAATATACATTTGTATTCAATTTTTAAAGGCGTTGCGGGTGTGATTATAATTAAATGTCACACTCGCAACAGGGACATGTCACGCCCGCAACGCTCAATAATTATAATTAAAATATTAATTAATTTTTTTTGTGTCTGTATTTCAAAGTATCTTAATAAACTATTTTTGAATATAAAATTTCATAACTTTAAATCAAAAATATTTTTCTGTAGAGATATAAATGTATTTTTTTGTTGCGGGTGTGACACAATAATTAAGAGTAATTAAATATGCTTACCTTTTGTAATGAAGATTAGTGAACACTTCTCTGCAGAAAAAAACTTTCAATAATAGCTTTCAGATCATATGTATCCAAGTTTGGAGATTTTTAGAATGTTTGTTCAGCTGTACGAGACCATGAAATGTAAAGTTTTTTGCCGCAGTCTACATTGCAAAGTCATAGCGTCACGTTATTAATTAAAATAAGTATGTTAATGACAAAAATTTAACTCTTTTTTGATAAAATATGAAATAGTACACTCTTAACTGTTAATATGCAAAATTTCAATCATATTTAAAGAAATTTAAATTTTCATCCTTATGTCCGTTTTTTTTGTGGATTGGGCGACTAATCAATGGAATATGGATACAGCCCCTCATCTTTTTGCTTCATTTTGGGAATAATGGATTTTGACAATATTCTATTAATGATAATTTTCAGAGTTTTCAAGCTATGTTTTTGAGACTTTCACAAAAGTTGCTCTATACACTTAACTAACGTAATATGCAAACGAAATTTTAATAGCGTTGACGCATGCGCAGTAAAAAATTATTTAGTAAACCCGTTAATTTTTCATACATTTTTTATTATTTTTTAATTCTGATTACAGGGTGTTATGTTCAATGTTGTTTGTCATATTTTCTGAAAAGATTATTGTGTTTTATGAAAAACTCTGAAAATTATAAGCAAAAATTTTGGACCGTTTTTATAAAAACTTTAATTTCTCTAAGAGTTTTCAATCTATATTCATAAAATTCGACACATCTTATCAGAAATAGCCACTTAATCATTATCTGCAGTTTAAACTGTTTTGCTTCATTAGTTTTAACAGGGTGATCCAAAAGATCTTCGTTCTTTTTCAATTTATTGACGGTCCCCTGTTAGATTTCGGGGGAAAATCTTTGTCAAAATATATGACGTGTACTATTTTGTTTACACACCAGGAGTTTCAGAATAATTCCTTGTGTATATTTCTAGATATTTAACAAAACATCAAAAATCGAAAGTGTCAAGATTTTTTTGGCGGTGACTGTATTTTTTGGAACGAAAATTTATTTCCTTGTTGAAAATTTCAGATTAGGCATTGAAACAACTATAAAAAAATTTAAATTACAACGAAGAAATTTCTGCTCTATAAACATAAATATTTGTATTTTTTATTTATTTTGTTCATTATTTTTAGTGTTATTATTAATTTGTTACTTTTCCATTACATATTTTAAATATCCAAAATTTCGTAGTTAAAAATTATTTATGCGCGACAATTTTTTTTATTTTATATATATATATATATTTAATTGATATTTTTTTGTAAATTTCAATTATCAGGCATATTTTTTCAATTGCTTAATCGAAAAAATATGCGCCGGATCAAAAATGATTTCGAAAATTCGAAAATTTACGTTCCAAAAAATAAGACCGATTGACATTATATCAATCTTTTGCTTTGATTTTCCAGCAGACGACAAACCCGGACTTAAATAGGTATTCGCCAACTTTGTAGCTCTCAGTTGATGCAACGACGGGTTCCTGATTCACTTAGGCTTTGCAAAATGGAAAGAAATGACTGAAACTGTGTCATTCACGCTCAAAAGATAGAATTCAGGACATACCAATCGCACGCAAAACCCCAAAACGTCCTTCACCACAAGTGTATCCTTATGAAGGAGTTGCTAGACAGTTACTATGCTAAACCATTAGAATAGACGTTCGGTTATTCATGGGCCGTGCTAGCCCAGTCGTTATAACGTTGAACTCCAGTCTGAAAAATCCCAGGTTCAATGTTTGACATCACCAAAAACCCACCGAGTGTATGCGGTGTATGCGCTCCTTAAAAGGGGGTTCTGAAAGTCCTGTGGTCAGTCGTAGCAGTTACCATGGGGAATGATCTCAGGAAAACATATCCTCCTCTTCAGAGACATATCGAAATTGATGAGGAGGCAATGTTTGGTGCTGCCATCTATTCAGTCTTTGCCAAACATCTTCCGCTGCAGAAGCTTGTCTTCCTACCCTCTGAGTACAGTTCGAAGAAAGCTCCAGCAACCCTCTGGTCCTTCGGGCCAACGTCAACAACAACAGACGTTTAATAAATAAGTGAGTGCTTTATTTTCACATTGAGGAAAATTTCTGTACAGTTTATAGAAATTCAAATATGAAATACTGATGTCAGACTTTCGAAAACTTTAAAGGAAGTGTACGCAGGTTGTGTATGACAGAGAATTTTAACTTCTGTTACTTATATTTATTTAATTTTTTATAATTTATTCTCACTAATAAAAATATTGTAAATTTTAGAAAGAAAGCCTGCCAGCTGGGAGTTTGTAAAAACGTTTATTTATCGGAGAAATATTTTTTTAGGAAAAGTGACATTTAAAATTATATATTTATAAAAAAAGTTATGTTTTAGTAAAAAAAAAACTGTCAACTAAAGTGCTAGTAAAATACATTTATTTTAAGAATAAATTTAATTTCATAAAAAGTAACTTTTAAATGTTACCTTTGATAAAAGTACAATCAAGAGAAACAATTGAAATTTGACAAAAAGGAATTGTATACATTAGATAGAAAAACAGTTAGCTAGGACACAAAAAAAGTTTATGTTACGGAGAAATATATTTGTAAAAAAAGTAACATTTAAATATCACTTTTGCAAAAAAAAAAAAAAAAAAAAGAGCCACATTAAAATTTAGAAAAAAGAAATTGTATATTTTAGAAAGAAAATCTATACATTTTTACATTTTTACATAAATACATTTTTATTTTAATTTTCAGAAAAATTAAATTAAAATATTACCTTTACTAAAAATACAACTAAAATTCAAAAAACGTTTATTTTATGAAGAAATATCTCTTTAGCAAAAATAACATTTGAATTTAGAAAAAAGAAAATTATATTTTAGAAAGACAGATTATCAGCTGAAGCGCCAGTACCGTGTTAAAAGTCTTGTCCTAATTTGAACCAAATTTTGGTGCTTAATAATTGCACTGTAAGAGGGTGAAATATTGAACCAATATTTGGAGCTCCTGTTGCAGCATGGTTCCAATAGTTGGGACGAGATTAAAAAAGGAAGCTCCTAATGTTGGTTCGAGATTTCATCATCTTACAGTGGCAGTTATTAAGCACCAAAATTTAGTTCAAACTAGGACAAGATTTTTAAAAGTGTAAAATGCTTTTATTTTAAAGAGAAATTTTCTTTAAAAAAAGAAGCAATATTTAAATGCTATTTTTGCTGAAAATACAATCAAAAGTAACATTTAAAATTAGAAAAAAAAAATAGATTTTGAAAAAGAAACTGACAGCTGGGATACTAGGAAAAATGGTTTATTTTACGGGAAAATGTATTCTTGGAAAGTAAAAATAACATTTAAATGTCACTTTTGCTAAAAATACAACAAAAAGTCTCATTGAAATTTAGAAAAAGAAAGAAATTATATATTTTAGAAATGAAAATATCAGTAGAACGCCAATGAAAACTTTTATTTTAAAGAGAAATTCCTTTTTAGAAAAAGGTAAATTTAAATGTTACTTTACTAAAAATATAATTAAAGTTCTCATTTGAATTTAAATTTAGAAAAAACATCTAAATTTTAGAATGAAAAAACTGTCAAATGGAACGCCAGTAAAAAAAAAAAAAAAAAAAAAAAAAAAAAAAAAAAAAAAAAAAAAAGTTGAAAAGTTTATATTACGCAGAAATGTATTTGTTCTGAAAAAAAATTTTAAATAATACTTTTTCTACTATTAGGAAGAACTGGGGTACATTTTTTCAGTTTTTTCATTCTAAAATTTAGATGTTTTTTCTAAATTTAAATTCAAATGAGAACTTTAATTATATTTTTAGTAAAGTAACATTTAAATTTACCTTTTTCTAAAAAGGAATTTCTCTTTAAAATAAAAGTTTTCATTGGCGTTCTACTGATATTTTCATTTCTAAAATATACAATTTCTTTCTTTTTCTAAATTTCAATGAGACTTTTTGTTGTATTTTTAGCAAAAGTGAGATTTAAATGTTATTTTTACTTTCCAAGAATACATTTTCCCGTAAAATAAACCATTTTTCCTAGTATCCCAGCTGTCAGTTTCTTTTTCAAAATCTATTTTTTTTTTTCTAATTTTAAATGTTACTTTTGATTGTATTTTCAGATACTTGGGACCCATTGATACACCCCCTGTACAGCACACAGGGTCATTACAGGAAGTTTCACTACAGCTCCAAAAGGTGATACTAGTAAAATTAATAACATACAGAAAGTTTTGGAAAGATTCAATAGTTTCATGAAATGGGGTGTGGCTGATTAATTGTTTTTGTAGGTCAAAAGTAAATTTGAGTTGTACAATTGAAATGGTATTATACAACTGTTCCAGTATTTTCAACCGAAAAGAATACCCTCTCTGGGAAGTAACGCTAATCTTAATCAGTTCCTCATTCTTTATTGTTAGATAAATTATGATGTGTTGGACTTGCGACTCATTTATTTAAAATAGCTGCATGGGGCACAATGATACAGTCTTTGTCGGGACACATTGATACAACCTAAATCCTTCTGTAGTTCATTTTTTCATTACCTTTTATTTTTAGTTTTACCAAACACTCCTAAATTTAACCATTTTTCGTCAAAAATTTCTACTATTAGTTTTTATTGAAGTGAAATAGCTCTAATTTCTTTATATTAGGACATTTTATAGTATTTTTGCAAACAGAAGACGTACAAACTTACACAATATCTAATGCTAGTAGAATTAACAAAAGAAATGGACAACAGCCTGGCAAATCTCAAATTTATATCGATTCTCCAGAGAAAAATGTATTATCGACATGAAAAATGTTAAGTAAGAGAAACAAGCTTCAGAACAGTACATGATAATTATATTATAAACATAATTTTTAATATAATTATCGTTTATTTTCTGTTTGTAAACCGATTTATAAACAGAAAACTTGGTAATTCTTTCACCTTTCCTAAGAAAGAATAGAATTCTGGGCAAGGGCGGATCCAGCCCAGCCTCCAGGGGGGGGGTCACAACTTTTGACAGATGATTTAATGAAACAATTTTAAAATATAGTAAATCTTGTGAAAACGGAATTACGATAAAGAGTAGCAAATTTTGCCAATCGAGCATGAAAAAAATCGCGAATTTTGTCGATTAGGCACGGAAAAAACACGAATTTTTATCGATCGGACGCGAAAAATCTCAGATTTCGTTTATCGGGCAAGGAAAAAAAAAACCTAATTTTTTTTTTTATAATACTTGAAAAAATTGCAAATTTTGTTCATAGTTTGTGGAAAAGTCGCCTGTTTTGTCTATTTATCGCGAAAAAAAAATGCAATTTCGTTGACCGGGCGCGGAAAAATCGAAAATATTGTCAACTGGACATTGAAAAATCGCAAGTTTTGTCTATCGGCCTTCGAAAAATCTCGAATTTTGTCTGTATGTCTCAGAAAAATCGCAAATTTTGTCGATCGAGCACAAAAAAAATCGCAAATTTTCTCAATCTGGAACGAAATAATTGAAAATTTGTTAATAGGGCACGAAAAAACCCCAATTTTGTTGATCGCTTTGTAAAAAGCGCGAATTAATTCGATTGGGAACGGAAAAATCCCGAATTTTGTTGATTGGGACAGGGCCGTATCTAGAAGTGAATATTAAGGGGGGCTCAAGAGATTGAAGGGGGGGGGGGGGCTCATATACATATTTTTTTTTCTTCCGCTGACGCAGAAAGGTAAATTAGTGCATATTTACATGGTAGGTACTATGTTTCTTATTAAACTGTTGCAATAACTTCATTTCATGCTAAGAAAAGTATAGGATGATGAAAATTTTGAATGTATAACTGGTTCGAAATTAAACATGCTAGCTTCATATGTACAAATAGGATGAGGGAGTGTTGAAACACTTATTTCAGATACAATTTAGTAACTCTGCAAAACTGCGAAAAGGTTCTCAAAACTAAATTAGATTTTTGAACATAATTTCATTAGGATTTTCGTAACAGAAATTGATTGAAGATTCTTTTTCAGGGGGGGGGGGGCTCAAAATATTTTAGAGTGGCTGAGCCGCCCATAGCGCCCCCTTAGCTACGGCCCTGGATTGGGAATAAAAAAATCGCGAATTTCGAGTTGATATGGAACGCAAAAATTGTCAATTTCGTGAATCGGGAGAGAAATTATCTCGAATGTAGTTGATTGTCTTGGTAAAAAGAGTGATTCGGGTGATTGGGTACGAAAAACTCGCGAATTTTGTCGATTCGAAATGAAAAAATCGCTAATTCCGTTGATAAGCAAGGAAGATTTTGTCGATGATGCACGGAAAAATCGAAAATTTTTATGAGCGCTGCAGAACAATAGTGAGTTTTATCACTTTATCGCGAGAATGAAATCACAGATTTCATCAATTTACGGCGGGAAAAAATGCAGATTTCATCAGTCAGTTAAGAATCACGAATTTTCAGGGGGGGGGGGGTGTCCGGTGCGGAAAAATGCGTATTTCATGGACAAGAAAGGAAAAAGGCGCGAATCTCGTCTATTGGGCATGGAAACATCCCGAATATAGCCGATCGGAACGAAAAAGTCGCAAATATGGTCGATCAGTTTCGTAAAAAGCGCAAATACAGTCGATCGGGAATGAAAAAAATCTCGAATTGCGTTGATATGGCAAACAAAAATTGACAATTCTATCGATCGGAAAAGAAATTATCGCTAGTATGGACGATCGGCTTCGTAAAAAGCACGAATTCGGGCGATCGAGTACTAAAAAACTCGCGAATTTTGTCGATTCGGAACGAAAAAAATCGCTAAATTTGTTGATAGGGCGTGGAAAAACCACAAATTTTGTCGATGATGCGCGTAAAAATTTTAAAAATCTTTGAGCGGCTGCAGAACAATCGTGAGTTTCGTCAGTTTATCGCGAGAAAAAAATCACGGATTTCATCAATTTACAGCGGGGAAAAAATGCAGATTTCGTCAGTCAATTAAGAAACGCGTATCTCATACTTCGTGCACGGAAAAATTCGTATTTCATCGTATAAGAATCGAAAAATGTGCTAATTTCGTGGATTGGGCATGGACAAAATTGTGAATTTTGTCAATCAAGTGAAGGAAATCTCAAATTTCGCAGACCATTCGTGGAAAAATCTCAAATTTAGTCGATCACACCCAAAACAAATTGTGAATTTCGTCGATTAGGCATGGAAAAATTGTGAATTTTGTGGATAGGCTTCGCAAAAATCGAGAATTTCGCTGATCGGGTACGGAAAAATTGTGAATTATGTCGATCAGTCGCGGAAAATTCGCGAATTTTCTCGATCAGTTTCGAAAAAAGCGCTGGGGTTAAAGTGCCAGATATGACAAAGTTACCACAGCCAACAAACAGACAAAGAACAGCCAGAACATCAGGTCATTATACATTTCATTTTGATTGCTTTAATATCGCTTACAAATAAATTGTGTGCGATTTTAATGTCTATAAATATATATAAAATGATTTGCTAACTATTTTTCTGTGAAAAATATGCATTGGTGTATTTTGTTTCCATTTTCCCCAGACGTTTCAAAGTGTATCAATATGCCCCGGGGATGGGGCACTTTGATACAAATTACTTTTTTTTTATTTTTTTTAAACTACATGCAAAAATAATATATAAAACAACGATTGTACATTTTTGTAACACACTACACAGGTTTTGCTGACATCACATAGAAAAATAAATTGAAATTTCTGCTTTCTAGACACCAAAATTTTTTTTTGAAAATAGCTGTATCAATGTCCCCCAGTTCCCCCTACATTAAATTTAGAAATGAAATTTAAAAAAACGAATTGTAAAGTTTAGAAAGGAAAACTGTCATCTAAAACGTCATTAAAATTCTTTTATTTTAAGGTCTTAATTCTTTTAATTTCTTTAATTATTATATATAAAATGATTTGCTAACTATTTCTCTGTGAAAAATATGCATTGGTGTATTTTGTCTCCATTTTTCCCAGACGTTTCAAAGTGTATCAATCTGCCCCGGGGATGGGGCACTTTGCTACAAATTACTTTTTTTTATTTTTTCAAAATTACATGCAAAAATAATACATAAAACAACGATTGTACATTTTTGTAACACACTACACAGGTTTTGCTGACATCACATAGAAAAATAAATTGAAATTTCTGCTTTCTAGACACCAAAAAATTTTTTTGAACATAGCTGTATCAATGTCCCCCAGTTCCCTCTACATTAAATTTAGAAATTAAATTTAAAAAACGAATTGTAAAGTTTAGAAAGGAAAACTGTCATCTAAAACGTCATTAAAATTCTTTTATTTTAAGGAGGAATTTATTTTCAGAAAAAAGTAAAACTTAAATGTTACTTTTCCGAAAGGAAAAAAAAAAGTTTTAAAAAAATAACATTTTAATGTTTTAAAAAAGTAACATAAAAATAAAAGTTTTTGTTACTGGTATGTCTTAATTGGTGGTTTTTCTCTATAAAAGCAACAGGCTTTTTTTTTTCTTTCAATACCCCAACAAACTGCTTTTATGCAAATTATAAAATAATATATGTTTTTTAATAAAGATTTTTTACACACTATTAAAAACCCTTATCAATTTGACCTACAGGCAGTGGTATATTTCGAAGTTAAGTGCTCAATCCAACAACAAAAAAATAAAATATGATTAGAGAGAAACCCAGTTTAACAATTTTATTTGGCAGTTTTTAAAGATTTCATTTTTCAGTAAGAGCTGGTTTTATCACAGTCATCTTAAGCAAAATTCGGCTCAAATTGGCCACTTTGACAGCATTTTTTAAAATATATTATGACTTTATGCAAAAAACGACCAATACGGCACATTATATAGTTCCTAAATAAGAGAAACTACCAACTGAATGCGTTTGAGAGAAAATTTTGAATTTAAAATGCCCATTTTGACACCATTTTTTAAAATATAATCTGCATTTATAAAAAAAAGAGCTGACCAATAGGACGCATTATACAGTTCCTAAATAAGAAAACTGCACAATTGGATGCGTTTTAGAACAAAAATGGATTTAAAAATTAGTCAGAAAATAAGCAATTTCTTATTTGAATACTTTCTCAATTTTTCATTCACGATCGCTTGGGACAATTCTGTTCCACATGCCTACTTTGAAATTATTTTTTTAAATAAATTCTGCCATTATCAAAAAACTGTACAATATGTCACATTTTATAGTTTTTAAACAAGAGACGTGCCATATAGATGTGTTTGAGAGTAAAATGATTTTTTTTTAAGTAAACCAGAATATAAACAGTGTGGATTTGAGTACACCCTCAATACGATTTTTCCTTCAACTCCTGTATTTATTTAATGTATTTCTGCTATAAGTATTGGTCCTATCGAAAATTTATCGATATAAAAGTTGTAGTTATTATTGAGAAGATATGGAATCTGATTAAATTTATTATACATCTTAATAATTGACAAAGTTATGTTTTTATTTTCCTTCTTCCACTTTCCTTTTTGTTTTTGTTTTTGTTTTTGTTTTCGTTTATATTTATTTATTTATTTTATTTTATTTTATTTTTATTTATTTATTTATTTATTTATCTATTTATTACTTTTGCGATAAGTTTTGCTCCTATCAAAAATATCTGAATCAAAAGTTTAAAAAAAATAAAAATATTCATGGTAAATTAAATTGGACTTATAATTTTTTTTTCCATTTTTTTCACCCTTCAGCCCATCTTTATCAAAAATCTGTCATGCATAAACCTTTGACACATTTTTTAGAAGTGATATAAACTTTAAACTGATTCGATAACTATTTTAATTAAGATTTTATGGTGCTTTTTCAGTTTTCACAAAACCCCTTTCTATTATTACGATTTTGGTACGATTTTGCCATTAACGAACTTGACCGAGAATTTATGCCCCTTGATTTTATGTATAAGTTTGGAAGAGATCTGAACAGAATTATAGAAGCTATCATGTCCATAAAAAAAGTAATATGCATATACATAGATATATAGATAGTATTTCTCTATATAAACCATTATATAATACTACAGTTCAACATCTACAATGAATATAGAATAACCCAATATATAACAAACTGAAACATGACAAACAATCAAATGAAGTTAGCAATATTGGTACAATTACAAGTAATACTGGAGATTGTGATACATGGTTCGTTATCAAGGGCAATGCCACGTAGACACAACAATTACGATTAATTTCTGGGGTAGAAATCAAGAAAAAATCCTAAACATGATTTCTACATTTCCCTATTAATCTTAACCAGAAAATGTAAGTCAAATTAAAAAAAAAAAAAAAAAAAAAAAAAAAAAAAAAAAAAAACAGGACGTTTGTTAGAGCATTAAAAATATAAACAGAAATGAGAAAAACTTTGTAATCGCCACGTGTTGAAAAAAAAATTTCAAATGTTCAAGCTCATTTTACTGTCAGTTAAAAGATGGGATCAGATAAGGATATACTGGAAATAAAAAAGAGAATAATAATGGAAAACATATATACAATTATTATTTTAATTAAAAATAACTATTATTAATAATATTAAACAAAACATATTTTATGGAAATTAATGGAAATGTAAGGTACTTTTAATAAAATGATCAATAGTTTCAAATGAAAGTAGATTAAAGGTATAAAATATTTTACAGAAGAGGGATTTTTAATATTTTTTTAATGGCGCCATGTCTCGACAGAAATGGGGATTAAAAATCGTTTGGAATAATTATTGTTTGATATAAAGATTAAATATTGCTTTATGTGCGAAATTATTTTCATTATGAATTTAAAATAACGAGCTATCATTACATTTCAATCTTAATCAACTATATTAGAATTAATAACATATTATATCATCTAAAAAGTTTTCAAATTTCACTAGCAATATGGATAGTTTATATGGATAACTTACTGGTTAAATTTTACTAAAAAAGTAATTACAATTATCAAGCCACAAATTAAATTGCGAATTAAAGCCATTAGGCATTATCAAGGAATTTTAAGTCAACAGAATATAATAAACAAATATTTAACTATTGTTAAATTATACCTATTTTTTAAATATCATATTAACTTATGCACACATATTTTCCAGCAGCTCCTTCCCTTTCTCCATAATATAACATCTACCCACCCAGCCATCCTATTATTTAATATTTTTGGGCATTTTTATATTTTAGAAAAAAAAATTATTTTTATGTTTTATATTTTTTATATATTGTTTGAACGCGCAAAATATTAATGGTAACTGACAATAAACTCTCTACAACACATTATAGGTCATAAATATTCTAATTGTAGATTAAAGAGTGAATGAATTTCATAGGAAAACCATGATTTAATACATCATATATTAACTGTTTAATGTTTTTGTTAATAAGATGAGGGGAACATAAACATTTGATTATATAAAGTGATTAAAGGGTATATTGCGAAAAACAGAAATATGGAGGCAAGTTTTAAAATAAGTAAATGCATTAACTTACAATTTAAAATCCTTACGTTTGTCATATAGATCAGTAATTGTTTGTTCTCCACTATTTTAATTTGTAAATCTAAAAAGTTAATGATATTGTTGGATAAATGGTTTTCCGTAAGTTTCAGATTGGTAGGATAATCTATTAGAAATGAAGTACTCAGAGTTAAAATGATGTCATCTATATAGCGAAACATTAAGTTTTTTACTTATGGTAGTTTTGGGGTCTAAGAGTCATGATCGGTGTAGATCTACAAAATTTTTCGTAAATTCCAACATAGGAGTGACCGCAATAGGTAGTATTTTATACAAAATCTACCTATTATTTCATACGAAATCTACCTAAAAACATAATACATCATATTAATTCTGTTTCTAAGATAACTTTTATTAGTTTTTCATCGTACTGATTGCAATTACTTAAATCATTATAATCACTTATCCCTGTAGTTAGAATTCAGTCGTGAATATTAATTAACGAAGGAAAGTTTTCCAACTGTATGTATCATATCCATACTGTAAGGATCTAACTGCTATAAGGATCTAATTTGGCTAATTAAAGCTAGACAATGGACTGATACATTAAAGTCTGGTGATGGCGGAAGCACTTGAAAGGATTAAGGTCTTTTTTCTTCCTGTCGACAGTAAGTCTAGCGCGGCCTCTTTCATGTGACATTAGCATATTAGTTACGGCTACCATTTACTAATCGCCTGGACCTCCCTGGTAGCCGATCGTGGAAGGAAATAGTTTCACTATCCCCAGACTTACGCTGGCAATCTGTCGCCAAGGCGGATCCCAGCTGGACCAATCGAACTTTGATCTGGGAGAGGCCAGAGGGAGAGGAGCTTGCTCTCCAGATTGGGATGAAAAAAGAGCAGAGAAACGGGTTGAAGAAGGATGCTCGAGATGTGAGCTCGCTGTAGAAGTGTGCGGGAGATTTTCATAAAGAACCCTGAGTTCTAAAGAACTGTAACTTATTCTATCTGTATCTTAAATAAAGATAATTGACATGGAAAACGGATTTGCATCACTGATAAGCTACCAATAACACAAAATCGAATCTCGTGAAAGCAAATTCGTCACAATACATATAATATTCTTCAAATTTCTCACTAAGTTGGAACAATCCTCAAACTATGAATACAGTCGTTAATACATTTGTTTAAACTTTTGCGTAGATACCCTATAATAAAAATGAAAGCGAATGACATTCACATAGCATATTTATTGTACGAAATGTTTAAAAACTTAAATGCGTTATTTTCATAGTATGAATTTATTTAATCATAAAAATTATAGCATTATAATTTATAATATATTAAAAATCATAATAATCATATAATCATAATATATAATATATATATTATCATAAAGGTTTTTTAATAGCATTAATGTCACTGTTCAATTAAGTTACAAATTTTTAATAGTGAATTATTTTTCTCTCTTTTTTTTGTAAATGTATGCATGGGAAATATCGATGACAAAAATTTATTATTAATCAAAATGCTTTTACTTAAAAATACTATTTTTCTCATGCTCTGAAGAAAAATTATTTTATTATATAAATGTAGAATAAAATGCATTCTTAAGATACCGTTAACTTCATTATTTATTTACGTTTTGGCCCCAAAACTTGAGAATACTTTATATTGTCTCTTTTATGCAAATTTAAACAGCGGGAGTAATAAATATTTGTTTTTATTGCAAATGCTTTTCTTTCGAAAATAGAATTATTCTCACGCAATGCAGTAATTATTTTAATCTTTAAAATGTTGATTAAAATGGGATTTTATATTAGAACTAATTTCGTTGTCTATTTAATTTCAAACGCTAAACTTTCTAATAGTTTTTTACTGCGTGTTTTTTGTAAATTTATGTATATGAAATGTCAATAGTACATATTTGGTTTTATTCCAAATTGTTTTCTTTCAAAGATACGGTTATTCTCATAGTTTGCAAAAATTACTCTATTCATAAAATGTCAATTAAAACTGGTTTTGATTATTGCATTAATTTTATTTTTTATTTACAATTCGACCCTAAGCTTTCAAGTTCCTTTTTACTGTCCATTTTATATAAATTTATATATAAGAAAAATCAATGACAGATATTTATTTTTATTTAAAATGTTTCTATTTTAAAAGTAAGATTATTCTCGTGTGATGTTATTTTTTTATTCATATAAATGTGGATTAAAAATGTTTTTATTAGAGGATTAATTTCCTTATTTATTTAAGTTTTGACACTAAACTTTCAAATACTTTTTATTATCTCTTTTATATTAATTTCTGTAAAGCAAATATGGATGATTAATATTTGGTTTTATTGCAAATACCCATGTTTCAAAAATGTGATTATTGTTGTGGTATCCAAAAATTAATTTATTTCTGTAAATATAAATTAAAGCAGGTTTTTATTACAGTATTAATTTTATTATTTATTTGCGTCTGACACTAAACT
Organism: Maratus speculifer; assembly: GCA_964019185.1. Taxonomy (NCBI): domain Eukaryota; kingdom Metazoa; phylum Arthropoda; class Arachnida; order Araneae; family Salticidae; genus Maratus; species Maratus speculifer. Next base: position 189,140,394 of record OZ025301.1, read on the forward strand.
TTCAAATACTTTTTTACTCTCTTTTTTAAACATATTTATGCATATGAAATGTCGATAATAATTATGCTCTATTATTTCAAAAATACGATATAATTTCATTTTGTTCATTAAAATGTAGATTAAAATATAAATTTCATTATTTATTTTTTATTCAGAAGACATTGTTCCGATTTTAAATTTTTAAATAGTTTTTATTCCTTCTTTTATATAATTTTATGATATCGAAATTTGTTGGTAAAACTTTTTTTTTTCACTTAAATGTATTATTTCTTAAACACAATTTGCCAGGATGGTGTGTAAAATATTTTCCATAGAGATTCAAATAAATATGTGTTCATTAGGGTATTAACTTTATTATTATTATGGTTTTAATGATTATTATTATTATTGTTGTTGTTGTTGTTGTTGTTGATGTTGTTGCTGATGATGATGATGATGATTTGATTATGTTGTTGTTGTTGATGTTGTTGTTGTTGATGATGATGATGATTTGATTATGTTGTTGTTGTTGATATTATTATTATTATTATTATTATTATTGTTATTAAAATGGCAACGTTGTCACTAAACTTTTTAAAGAGTTTTTTTATTACTCCAGTTATGTAAATTTATTCAAAGAAAGCGCCAATTATAAGTCGGTTTTCATTTAAATCGTTTTAAAAAAAGTGACTCTTATAGTAGGCAAGATTTCTTTCTACGTAAAAAGGTTCTCAACAGAATATTAATGTTATTACATTTTCTGACGTAAATATTTATTTAATTTTATTATTATTTATTTCTTATTTATTTATTGTGTGTTAGAAGTTTACGATTCTATATTAAATTTCTTAACACTTTTTTGATTCATCTGTTATGTAAATTTACGTATAGTAAATATCACAAAAAATATTTCTTTATATTTCAATCGTTCCTCTCGTTAAAATACAATTACTTTCTGGGTATATAATTTTCTTTTTAGAATTATAAATTAAAACATTTTCTGCTCAATATTAATTAATTTATTTTTTTTTTCTGTAAAAAAAGAATGTTTCGATCTTAATTTTTTGTTGTTGTTGTTGTTGTTTTTTCGCAAGTTTGTGAATAAATATCTATGGTAAATACCGTATTTACTCGTTTATACCGCGCATGCGCGTATAACGCGCACTCAGAATTTTAGACTAAAAAAGGTGATTTTTTTTTGTAGTTCGTATATAACGCGCACCATAAGTTTGACATGCATGGGAATGAATGATCAAATAAATTTCAGTAAAGAAAATCGAAACAAATGTTACGTCAGGCTGGAAAAGAAGGTCGAAATTCCTTTTTTTAGACTTCGTGCAGAGAGTGAGTGGCATGATATGGTGACGTAACTTGCGAACGAAATGCCTGAAAACGTCTACTTTGTTAGAAAAAAAAAAGAGAGAGAGAGGGGGAGAGAACGATAAATCTTCAAAACTATTTTTATAAATCTATGGAAATCTGTAGCTTTGCAAATGAATCTAGTAAAATTATACTAATCTTACTAAAAGTTTATCTGTAACTTGGGTCGCAATTAAATAAAAAGTTCTAGTTTTCCCAGTTTCCTAAAAGAAATTCTTAAGAAATTTTCAACCTTACAGTTTTTTTTTTTTTTTTTTTATAGTGCAAATCTGCATCTGTTACATGCATTTTTGCTGTTACCGTTACATAAAAAGCAGTAGCGGCAATGAGAATTGCGAAGTAGTGTTTAAATAATATTACTACCGCTTTTGTATAAAAAAGTGCAAGGAGTAAAATAAAGATGCTGGAACCTTCTATTCAGTAAGATTCTATTTTTAATTTCTACTATGGATACATTTCTCGATTTATAGGTATATATTGTGATTGCATAAAGCAGTAAAAAATATTCCGTATATAACGCGCACTCAGTGTTTTTGGCGAAAATTTTGGAAGAAAAAAAGTGCGTGTTATACATGAGTAAATACGGTATTTGTTTTTATTTCAAATGTTTTCCACCCTAAAATACGGTCATTCTCATGCATTAAAATAATGTTTTTACTGAAACTGCAGATTAATATATGATTTTCCTTTTTAAATGATTAACCCTGATATAGTATTAATAAATGGATATTAATTTCTAAATTATTATGTGTTAATAAAAAAGAACTTTTTTGGCTTCTTTACATACAGCACATGATTAAATTTTATTTTAAAACGTATTTCTTCTTAAAATACAGTCATTTTGATTACTTGTAAGAATCATTTTGATATAAAAATATAGATTAAAATAAATTTTCCTGTTAATACTTTTAATTATTCATTTTTCCACAAAAGAGAATGTTTTTATCTTAAAATTTCACAAATTTCATTATTGGTTCTTTTACATACAGTAACACAGAAAATATTCAATTTTCCGCAGAACACATGTCTTCTTAAAATACGGCCCTTTTGATTGTTTGTAAGAATCATTTTCTTAGTAAAAATATAGGTTTTTATAAATTTTCATATTAATTTTTCTAATTTTTCAGTTTTCTCTTTTTATTGAGTTATTTTTACAAAAAACTTATTGCTTTGAAATACCACGGTAAATATTTATTCTTATTTTGCACTTCAAAGTAAAATGCTTTTTGTTTGTAGAAAGTACTCACAATGCTATAAAAATTACTTGAAATGTTTTGAAAAATCAATGCATTATAATTTTTTAATACATGCCTATTAAAAAAAATTGACTCCATAAAAACACGTTTAGTCCTACGAAAAAGTAACTTGTGTATAACTGAAGACAGTCTTGAACTTTAAAAAACGTTTCAAGTAAAAAGAATACCATCCTATTCTACACGTTAAGATGATAATGGGATCTAACAAAGAATCTTTCAACAGTAATTTATGATTGCGTCTAAGAAGGTCCTACTATCAATTATATAGAAAAATCTATGTATGCGAAATCAATACACTATAAAAACTAATCGTTCGGGGCCACCTTAATGCTTACCCATCATGGATATGAATAACATAAAATATGAAAATAAAATATGGGTAAACTATTTAATAAACTGCATTGCAACTCCAAAATAAAATTTAACCGTATATTTAAATATTTTTAATAAAACGAGGCCCTATTGTATTACAATGGGTGTAAACTGCATTGCAACTCCAAAATAAAATTTAACCGTATATTTAAATATTTTTAACAAAATGAGGCCCTATTGTATTACAATGGGTGTAAACTGCATTGCAACTCCAAAATAAAATTTAACCGTATATATAAATATTTTTAACAAAACGAGGCCCTATTGTATTACAATGAGTGTAAACTGCATTGCAACTCCAAAATAAAATTTAACCGTATATTTAAATATTTTTAACAAAACGAGGCCCTATTGTACTACAATGGGTGTAAACTGCATTGCAACTCCAAAATAAAATTTAACCGTATATTTAAATATTTTTAACAAAACGAGGCCCTATTGGATTATAATGGGAGGATACTATGGGAATCTGGCGAAAAAACCGGAAATAGCGCCAAGTTAGCGTCATTTTTGTCGTCTGATTTGACGATATATGCCCAAAGTTGGTGATAAACATAGAGATATATTTTTGGTCCATGGAATTATCAAGTAGTACTGAATTGCGTAACAGAAACATAAGAGAAGATCCTTATAACTCCAGCATTTATGCATGTGTGAATACCAAAAAAAAAAAAAAATACTAATTTTAATGCTTATAATTTATCATGTTTGTCTATAAAGCATGTTTTTGAACATAAAAACCTTCACTTAAAAATCAGTAGCATCCGAAAAACTGACATTACAGTTGAGAGGAAACTAATGATTACATTATAAAAATTAGTAGGAAACGTTTCCGAAAAGCAGTGACATCAAAATAAACCTTTTTTTAATATATAAATGACTAATTAAATCTTTAAAATATATAGATTTTCGAGATTTCTAAAAATAGTCAAAGCTTTTTGTAATTGTGGAAAACTTGAAACTAATAATTACATTATATAACTAGTAAAAACGTTTCGGAAAAACAGTGACATCAAAATAAACTTTTTTTAAATATATAAATGACTAATTAAATCTTTAAAATATATTGATTTCCGAGATTTCTAAAAATAGTGAAAGCTTTTTGTAACTGTGGAAAACTTGAAACTAATGATTACATTATATAAACTAGTAAAAACGTTTTCGAAAAACAATGACATCAAAATAAACTTTTTGTATATATAAATGACTAACTAAATTTTTAAAATATATTGATTTCCGAGATTTCTAAAAATAGTCAAAGCTTTTTGTAATTGTGGAAAACTTGAAACTAATAATTACATTACATAACTAGTAAAAACGTTTCGGAAAAACAATGACATCAAAATAAACTATTTTTAATACATAAATGACTATTTAAATCTTTAAAATATATTGATTTCCGAGATTTCTAGAGATACTCAAAGCTTTTTGTAATTGTGGAAAACTTGAAACTAATGATTACATTATATAAACTAGTAGAAACGTTTTCGAAAAACAGTGACATCAAAATAAACTTTTTTTATATATAAACTAGCGAGCTACGCCCGCTAGCTAGGCCACTTTTTCCAAACGAACCTCGATATTAAGCAGTATATAATAAGCAAAAAAATTTATTTAATAAGCAAGTCTTGGAGTTCAAATCCTCAAGCACAAAAAAGTAAATTAAAGAGCTATGGTTGTTATGCGCCCATTATCCCGTTAAAAATATGTGATTTCGCACAGTTGGCGCTACGTGCAAAGGCGGCCCGACGGCCTACCACCCACCGGCGCTACGCGCCATGGTCGCCATCGTCCCGTTAAAAATATTTGGTTTCGCACGGTTGGCGCTGCACGCCCATAAGACATTTTCTCGTATTTTTTGGTTCATCAGAAGCAGACTTTTACGCAGATTCTGAATATGTAATCAGTTTTATCTACTTTAAAAACTGTCTGTATGATGGTTTAAGAAAAAACATGCAAAAAAAGTTTCGGTATTAAAAACTGCAAGAGACTGCTATTAAAAAAAATAAGTAATTTCATTAATATCACAAACAACATAACTAACAAATAATTTTGGCAGCTCGTTTTCCGTTTGTACTACCAAAAATTAGTATTAATCGCGTAAATCTTAGGTTACACAATATTCGTGTATGCTACCAAAAAAAAAAGTATGAAAATAAACCGTGTTTAACATTTTTTACCAATTAGTTCTTTTTCAAAGAACCGAAACGAAAGAAAAAGTCGTTTTCCCGGGAGAAAAAAGAGGTTTTCGGCTGCTTCTTCTTTTAGCCAAAGGGGAAAAGTTCAGGTCGTTCACCGCAAGGTGGCGCAGTGTTCTGCCTCAGAGCTCCGTTTGAGCTCCGTTTGGGAAATTAGACGTTTTCCGTTCCGATTCCCGACCGGTTTTTAATTCATAACTTTTTTAATTTTGGTCCTACGGTCTCGAAAATGCCCGAAATGACTTTCCCGGAATTTTTCGAATCGAAAAACACCTCTCGCGACTTCCAACTCTCCCGCGTTGCGAACTGTAATCGGCTTCAAGCAGACAGACAGACAGAGGCGCACGGATTTTATTAGTATAGATGACTAATTGAATCTTTAAAACATATTGATTTCCGACATTTCTAAAGATAGTGAAAATTTTTTGTAATTGTGAAAAACTTGAGGAAAGTAGTTGTATATCTTTGTACACATGGTTTTAAGTTTTCATAGACTAAGAAACGTTTGTATTTTACTTACCCATCATACACAGGGTAAGTCTTGTAATCGTTTTAAAAATCGAAAACAAACATTTGATGGTTTTACACGTTTCAGACACTGAAGATTCCGAAAAAAAAACGTATTTTCAAAAAAAAAAAATCCGTTCGTCTGTCTGTGTGTCTGTTTATAAAAGCTCTATCTCCGAATAAATTGAGATGGAGAATTGAAATTTAGAGTGTATTTTGTATATAATAATGGAAAGAAACCTATTGAATGTATATCCGTAAGTTCGATTATCCGGAACTATTTTTTCGGACTCTCCAAATATTTGTACTGTTAAAAGGCATATTAAAATTTTCGGAATTGTTTATTTTAAGGGATGAATATAAAAGACAATTAAAAAATTTTTACATAAAAAAAGAAATCAATTGGATAATTGTGTCAAGTTATTTTGCCATCATATTTTTCACAATCTTCGATTTTTGTATTTTATTTAAATCATATTTCATAGATATAATGTTATTGAAAACGAAACGCTTAATGTTACACGTAAACAATTATTTAATATGATTATCAATTTTGGAGTTATAAGGATATTTCTCTTACATAATTCGGCACTACTTGATAATGCCGTCGATCAAAAATTTGTCTCTAAATTTGTCGCCAACTTGTCGATATTTCGCCAAATTTGACGATAAAAATTATTCGCCGAAAGTTACTATAACTTACCACTGTTTCCGGTATTTTGCCAGATTCCCATAGCCTCCCATTGTAATCGAATAGAATCCTGTTTTGTTAGAAATATTTAACAATTCGATTAAACTTTATTTTAGAATTGCAATGCACTTTATAAATACACATGTTTTATTTTCATGATTTATGTTATGCATATCCATGATGTGTAAGTATTACGATAACCCACAACGATTATTTTTTTATAGTGGATCGATTTTGTTTTCATAGATTATACTGTATAGGTAAGTTCAAATAGAATCATCTTACACGCAATCGCAAAAAGAATTTCAAAAATTCCAGATTAGACATGTTATCATCTTCATAGGTGCAATTGGATGGTATTCCTTTTTTTAAAACCATTTTTTAAATTTTAAGACATCATTCCGTTATAGAAAGGGTCCTTATCCATAGGATTTAATGTATTTTTACATTGAGCAGCCACTGTAGCATTTTTTCAGGCAGTGAACTTGGCAATACTAATTTGGTGGATCAAATAACATGTTATATCCGAAAGTGATTATAGCAAAATGATATACAAACTTAATTGTGCACAGAAATATAAGTTTTGAATGCATAAAGCATTATTCGATGTTTTAAAACTATGTTAAATACATTAATAACTATGTCAATATTAAAACTAGGTCCTATTTTCCTGAAGCATTGTCTTCAATTTATACAAATCATTTTTTTTTAATTTTATTGATTTATTTATTTCCGCAATTAAATCATATATTTCCATATTCTTATAAGAATTAATAAAAATATTTTGTATCACTTAAAAAAAATAGAAATTTTCTTTTTCGTAATTTAATTATCTTTAACATCACTTGGGTTCCATTACCAAACTTACAATAACAATTATGTACATTACGAAATGACCTTAAATCTCATCTTTTATAATAACGACAAATAAGTCAAAAGCTTCTATAGTGTTGTCTTTTGTTTTTTGCTAGTCGTTTTTATTTGTTTTATTCTTGTATTAGTTTCATAATTAAATTTTGGATTTCCATACAAATTTAGTAACTAATAAATCAGGCTTTTATCACTTCAAAAATTATAATAAAAAGTTTTGTAGTACAAAAAAAAATAATAATAATAATTTTTTGACAACTGTTGATCCCACTAACTTATATGCGCACAAATTTTGAAACTACGCACTTAACTTACTTTATAATTTTCCATGTATTTTAACAGCAAAGCTTTTCTGTAGAGTTGTATTTTTTTTTTCTTTTTGGTATTCGTTTTTGTTTGTTTTATTTTTATATTTATTTCGTAATTAAACCTTCGATTTCCAAATTCATATAGTATAAAGCAGACTTTTATCATTTTGAAAATTATAGAACTTGTAATAAAAGCTTTATAGTGGAAAAAAATTTTTTTTTAGAACTGTTGGTCCCAACGCCAAGCTTACATGCGCTCAAATTTTGACATTACGCACATAACTAACTTACTTTATAATTTACCATGAAAATTAACTGCAAAAATGTAATATTTTTCCTTAGCATTACATTCCTTTTCGCTAGTCGTTTTTATTTGTTTTGTCTTTAAATTTATTTCGTAATTAAATCTTCGATTTCCAAATTCATATAGTAATTAATAATTTAATTATGATTAAAAGTTTTATTGTGGAAATTAAAATTTTTTTGGCAACTGTCTATCCCAACGACAAACTTATGTGCTCACAAATTTTGAAATTACACACATAAATACCTTATTTTATAATTTACCATGTATGTTAACAAAAATTTAATATTTTTCCATAACCCTGTAATCACCTTTTTCCTGGTCGTTTTTATTTGCTTTATCTTTATATTCATTCATTCATTTTTTCAGAGAAAAAATGTAACATTTTTTATAGCGTTATTTTCCCTTTCTGTTATTCGTTTTATTTATTTTTTATATTTATTTTGTAATTAAACCTTCGATTTTCAAATTCATGTAATAACTAATAAAAAAAAATCTTTTATCACTTGGAAAACGATTATAAAATGTTTCATGGTGCAAATTTAATTATCTTTTACAAATTTTGATCATCTTTATTAACAAAAATGTCATGTTTTTCTGTAGTGTTGTTTTTCTCTTTTGCTAGTCGTTTATGTCTCTTTTATTTCTGTATTTATTTCGTAATTAAACCTTCAACTTCCTAATTCAACTAAGAACTAATAAAAGATTATCCTTTGAAAATTATTATAAAATGTTCATGGTGCAAATTTAAATATCTTTAACAACTTTTGGATCATTTTTATTAACAAAAAAAACATATTTTTTATGGTGTTGTCGTCCTTTTTTGCTAGTCGTTATGTCTTTTTTATTTCAATATTTATTTCTTAATTAAAATTTCGATTTCCTAATTCATGTAAGAACTAATAAAAAAATATTTTATCCATTGAAAATTATTATAAAATGTTTTACGGTGCAAATTTAAATATCTTTGACAACTTTTCATCATTTTTATTAATTATAAAAATCATATTTTTCATGTTTTTTTTTCCTTTGCTGCTAGTCGTTTATGTCTGTTTTATTTCAGTATTTATTTCGTAATTAAACCTTTGATTTAATAATTCATGTAAGAACTAATAAAACAAACTTTATCGTTGAAAATTATTATAAAACATTTCATGGTGCAAATTTAAGTATCTTTGACAATTTTTTTATCATTTTTATTAATTATAAAAGTCATATTTTTCATGGTGTTTTTTCCCCTTTGCTGCTAGTCGTTTATGTCTGTTTTATTTAAATATTTATTTCGTAGTTAAACTTCCGATTTTTTAATTCATTTAAGAACTTATAAAAAAAAATATTTTATCATTTTGAAAATTATGATAAAAATCATCAAAATGGAAATTTAAACATCTTTGACAACTGTTGGTCCCAATGCCAAACTTATATGCGCACAAATTTCGAAATTACGCACATAAGTAACTTACCTTACTTTCACCGTCTCAAATTTCTATAAAGATTGTAACAGACTTAAGTCCCACAATTCCACTTTTCACATGTTTTTGTCCAACACATGTTGAAACTTCAAATACCAAAGTCACTATTTAAAAAAATAAATAAAGAAGAAAAAACTCCCATTGAAAACAAGCCAAGACAGCGGAATTTCTTCTACATTTTACTTGTCACTTCTGCGCGCCACTGGGAACTATTTCGCGTTGTCCCGCCACTGGCTAGGGATCGTTGGGGAATGTTTTCACTCTGGGGGGTAGGGGCGTGGTTATGGAATTCCGTTTCCAGGGAAACCAGGAATTTCGCTTCCCTGACGTAAATCTCCGCAAGAGGGAGCCATTGTTCGGGATTTCTCTGAGAGTGGTGATTTTTTTAGTTCTTTTCTGGAGTTATTTATTCTGTTTGAGCTTTGTTTTTATATTTGCCTGCAAAATAAGTGTTTTCTCCAAGTTACGCATGAGCTGTTTCGGCGAAGGAAGGATTACTATTTTTTTTAGATTTAGAGTTACAGATGAGGAAACACAGGCGTGAACGGGGATAATTTGATATAAATTCTAATTAAATAGCCTGTTTAGAAAAGTTTTCCTGTCTTCGCCGATAATGCAAGCGTCGAGCGAAAGGGGTTTTTTAGGCGGAACGCATTGTAATATGTTCGCCTTTAAAAGACTGATCTTTTCTCTTAATATTTCTTTTTCGTTGGCGAGATGATTTTAATTAAGTTTAAATTGGAAGAGCTCGATCAAGTAGCTTACAAATATTCTTGGACAGTTTCCGGAATGGAATGTATCGATTTTTTTTTTCTTGAATATTGAAGCATACAATAGGAGTAAAATGTACCTCTTAAAGGAATATTGTGGTAATGTAAAAGTTTGAGTTTGAACTTAATGTAAGAACGATGTCACGGTTAAAAGTTTCTTTTGATGTTGTAAGGAAATTCATTTACTTAAAGGCAAAGAACATGAAATAATGAAATTTCATTATGACGCAAAATGCCTATTTGAGGTAAAGGCTAACCTTGTGATTTTCATTATTATTATTTTAAAATAAGTTTGTAACTACTTTTTCGTGACATATTTCTTTTTACATTATGACAATTTTATTAACATGATTTCTTCATTTATATGTTATTCTTAACAGAAACAATTAGTGATATGCAAAGCCGTAAATAGAATTGTCACTCAAATGAAACCGAAATTGGAAAGAAACACGACTATGATGCAATTGTTATCGCCATGATTTTTATAACCTGATTGTGGAAGATGATTCATTTTTATGTCAATGTGAGTTGGATGTATTCCCATATGGGGCTCATTTCAAATGGTAAAGAATCGCCCACAGTCAGTGACATATTCAGGGTGTAGGCTGATAGGGTTGAAGCCCCCTGCGAAATTTATAAAAAAAGACATAAAATGTAATTACGAAATTTTTCTGTTTATGCGGATTATGTAAGCGGCGAGTGAATGGGTTTTTTAGGCGGAACGCATTGTAATATGTTCGCCTTTAAAAGACTGATCTTTTCTCTTAATATTTCTTTTTCGTTGGCGAGATGATTTTAATTAAGTTTAAATTGGAAGAGCTCGATCAAGTAGCTTACAAATATTCTTGGACAGTTTCCGGAATGGAATGTATCGATTTTTTTTTTCTTGAATATTGAAGCATACAATAGGAGTAAAATGTATCTATTAAAGGAATATTGTGGTTCTGTAAAAGTTTGAGTTTGAGCTTAATGTAAAAACAATGTCACGGTTAAAAGTTCCTTTTGATGTTGTAAGGAAATGAATTTACTTAAAATCAAAGAACATGAAATAATGGAATTTTATTATGATGCAAAACACCTAATTTGAGGTAAAAGCTGAAACTGGGATTTTCATTATTATAATTATTTTAAAATACTAATCAATTTAAACTTTTAGCTCTTTTGACAAGTACTTTTTCATGACAAATTTTCCTTTTTTTTGTAAACTATTACAATTTTATTAACATGATTTTCTCTATTATGTCTTATTCTCCAAACAAAAATAATTTGTAACATGCAAAGGCATAACAGAATTGTGACTAAAATAAGGAAAATAGAATGTAACCAGAATGGGAAAGAGACCATAATGCAACTGTTATCGTCCTGACTCTTAAAACGTGATTTGGAAGATGAGTGGCGTTGATGTCACTGTGACTTCGATGTATTCTCATATAGAGCTCATTGCAACTGACAAAAAATCGCTCACAGTTGAAATCTTAAGGACGCACACTAGTCATTGAAAAAGACTCGGGTAATAATGTTAAGTCTATGGTGGTGTTCTTTTCAAATATCTCGTTCAAATTTTAATATTTTTACATTATTTCTTTCTTTTTTTTTTTTTTTGCATAAGATAACCGAGGACAATTTACAACCTGACTGGTTTTTACTATTTCAATTTTGGTTCCTTTTTTTTTATTACTTTAACTTTCGAAACCGGTTAGAACCAATTCTGAAATTGAAACTATCATATTATAAAAAATATATAATTAAAATCGAAAAACTAAAAACTAGCCCGGTTGTAGATCATCCTCAGCTATCCTATGCAAAACAAATCGTGTAAAAATATTAAAATTTGAGCAAGATACTTGAAAAAAATCCCCCATAGACCTAACACATCATCCGGGTCTTTTTCAGAGACTTGTGTAGGCTCTTAAGCTGAAATCTTAACTGTTAGATAAGAGTCATAACAAATGACGAAGAATTTACTTATTTTGAAAAGTTTGCTGTCCTATTATATTCTTACTGATATCAGTCGTTATGAACGTTAACAAGATATAAAATTTTTCAATTAAAAAGGAAAAAAAATATCATTATCAATTTGAACATTTAATATACGTTCGTAATATTAAGAAATTAGTCAAAATAAAAAATGGAGAGATTTTTAGAGCATCGAAGTATATAATTTTTTAACAGATTAGAATCATCAAGCTGTTGCCTATGTTTTCAATGGAAAATTATTAAACAGTCCTGTGGAAAAAATAAACACCCCCTACTAACACCTCAACAAATTATCGTAGAAGAAAGTTATGGGTATCTAACGATTGGAAATAATGTCCACTTTTAAATGATGTACATAAAATTTGTTAAGGGTCCATCTATATGATAAAACTAATCTAAACTTCTTTTTTTCAATGACCATACCCAATTTTAACAAGATATTTCACATCTTCGGTTCAAACTATGCCGAGACACGAAATTTCAAGTCATTTGAATAATATGTTTTTGAATTATAAACATTCAAAATTTGGTGTTTCAAATATTAAATTTACATTCTATATTTTTATTACTATCTCCTTAATTTATACTACTATCGTGCAAATTATTTATTTAGCAATAATACTAAAATACAAAAACCTGTTGTATTTGCAATTTCTATAATTTTATGACATGAACTATGAATTATAAATTTAATATTAGAAGAGATTATAAATTGAAACCTACAATTTTTTATACTATTTAGATTTATTAAAACCTGATTTATGAAAATCCAAAATTTTGATATTTTCTTCCAAGTAATTTTCTTATTATGCTTAAAAAATGGCAAAATGATAGTTTAAGGGGCGGTCTGCGATAAAAGTGACTAGATATTTTGAAAAATTCTTAAATTCTTCTTCTGAATCCTGTAATCTAGCAGTCTCTACACTCTTAAAAATTTGAAACTTTTGCTGCATCGTCACTCCACCACTTTTATAGAATATCTCTTTTTCGACCAATTATAATGCTCCATAATACAATGAAGTAATCGTTTATTTTAAAAGACGTGGAGTGACGACGCAGCAAAAGTTTCAAATTTTTAACAATGTAATGACTGCTTGAATGTTGCCTAAGATGCCATGATCAAGAAGGGGTCTCTCAGTCAACAATCCAGTAGCGAACTTCAGTTCGGATACAGCCCCTAAAATATGCTCGTTTTAAGATAACTAATTTATCAAAAACTTATATGAATTATATGAAAATTTGTTTTTAGGCTAATTGAAGAGTTTAAAAGTTATTTATGCTGTTAAAATTGGGATTTTCTATTGAAACAAAAAAAATTATGGTTCGTTTTAATATACCTAGATGGCCCCCGAGTTAAAATTTCATACACATCAGTTAAAAGTAGACTTTATTTCCAATTGTTTGATGCCAGTAGATTTCTTCTACGATATTTTTTTGCAGAGTTAGTAAAGGGGTGTCCATTTTAGCTTCCCACGACCTTACAACAAAAGTATTTAATGTATTTTTGATTTTAGATTAAACACACGTTATATTATTTTTACATCTCATCTAAAAATAATGATAATGTATCTTATTTTTTTAAAGGAAAATGTTGAAAAATGTACAAAAACTATGAAATCAAAAAATTTCTCATCTAATGAATATTTCCCAAAAAAAACTTCATTTCCTTGTGTTACTTTCACAGAGGTAAATTACCACACTACTAAGTTGCTCAGATCAAACGGGCTTTAAAGGAACAATTATCGGAGCACACAAATATCATTAGTTATTATATTTACGTAATACACCGTTTACAATAATTATCTCTGAAGAACTAAAATACATTCATATTTAAACATGTTGAAAGTTGCACGTAAGCGTAGCAAAAGAATTTTGTTATGTTATTAATATGTTATGTCCATTTTATTATATTAAATAGTGCAACATCACTAAAATGTACTTGAAAATATTTTCTTCCTATTGGTCGTAATGTAACGGAATATTTTGATTGTGCCTATAATTAAACTATACATCCTATTTTCATAAAATTTGAAATAACTCGACGAAATGATGCTGCAATTACATATTTCAAATTTCAGACGATTTCGTTGTCTAGATTTTGCCTTGTTTGATGCGGACAGACGAACAGTCAGACGGACGGACTAAACGACGACCATAGGTGCTACATATTTACATAATTGCGAGCGCACCTAAAAAGTATAGAATATTCCTAAAGACAGGACGATATTTTGCAGCGTTCAACCGCATCATTAATGAATTAAACAGGATCATCGCACGGTACTATGTGTTTTCAATAAAAAACTAATGTACCTCAAAAATATTAATTTTTTTTTTTTTTTTTTTTTTTTTTTTTTTTTTTTTTTTTTTTTTTTTTTTTTTGCAAGTCAAAGGCTCGTTATGCTCAGTTTTAAACTGCTTGAAATAATAATAAGACTAAATAATACGTTATCTACGTAAAGAAAATTATAAAAAAGTTGTAGCAAAACTTACGAAAACAAAAAACTTCTGATCAAAAGAAATCTTTTCAAGTGAAACTTTCTCCTAAAAAGTCAACATTCCCTAGCGTCGCTCTCACAAAAATAAGTCAACAGGTTAATCGATTGCTGAGATTATATCTACTTTATGGGGGCACACTACCTTGAAATTGGTCAAAATATCGATTTTCTTTTTTTAACATTAACTGCAAGCTTCTTTAATTGTGAATATTTTGATATCTCATTTTTACCTATACGACACTTATATCGGGAGATACTGTAAATTTTCTTAATAGATACAACGCAATGACCCATACAAAAGATAACTTCTAATTGATTTTTGTTCTTGCTCATATTTTTATAACTTGTTTCTTCAATAAATGCTAAGGCCTTTTTTGCTAATTCAAATAGATGTTTAAATTTTTTTTACTCGTCCTCCATTGGGTATTTAATATTTTCGTGTATGAATTTAACATTCAATTTTATATACATTTTTAAATATTTAAATCGAGATTTTGTTAAATTTCCTTCATTTTTATATACACGAAGGAAAAAAAAAATCATACCAGATGTAAAATCCCATACATCTAAAAATCCATACACACTTTTATGTAGTATATTCTAATGAATGTGGATATAAATTTGCGGAGGGTATACGCTCAAGGCAGAGCGTATACCGTAGACTGTGCATACTATAGTTTTCTCGAGAAAAAGCTGGTATAAGATGCTCCTTTAAATATTTCATAAGGTACACGGCGTGTACCCGCATATACCCTCCGCTACATCCTTCATCATTCTGAAGAACAGAATCATAAATTTGCTGTCTATGTTTTGAATAAAAAAATAACATGCTAATAATAATGAAAATATTACGTTATTTTCGTAAAGGAAATTATTGAAACGTGAAACAAAACCTATGAAAACGGTAATTATACTTCCGTTTAAAAAATATAGTCAAGTAATATTTTTCCATAAAGAAAAAAATATATATATGTATCTCATTTCTCAAGTTTTTTGTTACAGATGTAAGGCAATAGGTTCATACATTTGTAAAATCTCATGTATTTTTAGTAAGCAACTATCAGAATATATTGAAGTGAAATAGAGGATTATTATAATTTACAATGCTTACGAACTACACCGATTAAAACAATTATGTTTGTTCATTTAATTAGTATTCATAAAATAAAAAAATTTAATCGATACCTAATAATAGGTTAATAATCAGAGTGCTTAATTTCATCATTTATAATTAGCTCCAATTTAATCATTTATAAATACATTCTCCTTCATTTCATGTATTTCAAAGATTACAAGATGCAGATTTAGCATTGACAAAGGGTCTTCAAACTGTCAGACATTTGATAAGTAGAAAATTAGCATAACAGATTACGCGCAGGGTAACAGAATAATCACTTAACCATTTCGGCTCCATTATTTTCTTCAATTTTTAGAAAATTTATCTTTTGCATTAATAACACGCTATCCAAATAAAGTAATCAGAATTAAATGAATATTTCATTATCAGAAAACTAACGAATAATGTTGTTGTGCATAATATTCAATTCCCATTCATATAACAATAGGCTAAGGAAGGGTTATTGGAGATGTCTAGAAAATGTTATATTACAACAAGATTTAGTTGATAATACAAATTCCAATACTTTTTGTAGTTTATTACACATGATTTTTTGAGGAAAGTAACTTTTATTTTAAATTTAAATCGTGAAATATATGTTTAAAATAAAAGAATCGCAAACGGTGCAAAGAAAATAAAAAAACATTTATTATTATTAGTTGTATTACTAAATGCCTAAATATTAATAACGTCATATAATAAATGCATAGGCACATGCAAACATTACTTCATGTAAAAAGTAAAAAAAGTGAATGTTAAAGCAAAATAATACACAATTAAGAGACGTGTTATAAATAGTACACTACACACGAAAGGGTTAAAAAAAATTTAACAATAAAAAAGAAATTTGCACAAACATAATAAAAACATATATTTTATCAATTTCGTGAAACAATATTCAGATGTTTTTGAAATATCGTGCGCATTATACCCAAAAAGATCTTTTGGAGAAAAATGACTTTAAAATTTCAGAAATGTCACTTCAGCTGTTGAACATGTATGTTTCTAAAATACATAAATTCTGTTCTAATTTCAAGAAAACATGAATAAAAGTAAAAAAAAATTTGCACGTCATACTTAGCAAATGAGGTTTGGTTCGTATTATAACGAAGTTCTCAAAATATTTAGATCTTGGTGTAATAGTATATAGTACTTTGGATTCAGAATTTGGATTCGAAATCTTTTGTATGTCTCTGTAAATAACTATCTACTTACATCTATTTAGAAAATAACTTGTAGTAAACCTCAGCAACGTATATCAATTTCATAAAATTTGAAATAGTTGTTTATTTTAATATTATTAAAACACGCCTCAAACAATGTTTCACCCTCATACTATTATGCAAAGGAATGTTTTTTATGTAAATCTATCTATTGCAAAACGCAAGCCTCCATGAACATTTACTTATTTTAGAACATTAACTTTTCTCTTTTAATTTTGGCAACAGCCACTTTTTTAATGTTTTCAGATTTAGAATTTTTTTTTTTTTTTTTTTTTACGATGTTAAGAAGAAGCGGGTTTATTTTCCCCTTCTAGAAAAACAGAATATGATTCTTAGAATTTAAACGAAAAGCAATTTTTGTAAATAATTGTAAATAGTAAGTGTTTTGTAAGTTTAAGTGTCATATAAATAATTATAAAAAGAATGAAGCTGCCGATTATTTCACTAAGTTTCGTTTTCGTTGCTTGACTGGGATTTCGTATTAGTGTTCTGGTATTTTTTGAAGGCGAATAACCCTGGAATGGTAAGTATTTTACTTACCTTTTTTAGTTTGTATGCTAATTTTATTATTGTACGCGAAATTTATGGTGCCCGAGAACACGGACTGATTGCCTAATACTTGAATCAGAACTGAATAATATGAAATAGAATTATTTTAGTGCTTTGTTTATAATAGATAATTGCAATTGTTTTATTTTGATAAATTGATAGAATATTGATTTAAATAATGGATGCAATTAACAAAACAAAACGCACTACCGTGAGAAGTCAAACAACGAAATTAATTAATAGAATAGAAGCGGCAATTTCTGAAAATAGTGCCGATGAAGAATTATTAGAGCAATTTCTTGCTGAATTAGATTTAAAAGAAAAAGAGCTTCATTATCTTGATACTGAAATTCAAAACACTATTAAATTAGAGGATTTAGAAGCTGAAGTTTTAAAATGTGATGAGTATAATTCGAATTTAGTAATTTGGAAAACAAAAGTAAAACGGGCCAAATTAAAATTAGAAACTAAATCTAATATGAATGTTTCTACTACGACAGTGAATAGCTCTCAAGAAAGAGTTGTAATTCAAGGATTGGAATCCATTCGTATAAATTTACCGAAGTTGGTAATTGAAAAATTTGACGGCGATCCCTCGGATTGGCAACGATTTTGGGATCAATTTGAAACAACAATTCATAAAAATTCTGAATTGTCTGACGTAGAAAAATTTAACTATTTAAAGTCATATCTGACTTCTAATGCTGCTAATTCAATAAAGGGATATAGCTTAACTAACAGTAACTATTTATCCGCAATAGAAACTCTAAAAGAAAGATTCGGGAAGAAACATTTGGTAATAAACTCACATCTTAATAAATTGTTATCACTTAATTCAGTTAAGAAATCCAATGATGTTTATGCACTTCGCAGATTATTGGACACTTGCCAAACCGAAATCCGTAGTCTTAATTCTTTAGGAATAGAGATTGAAAATTATTCAGCGTTACTTGCCCCCATTCTGATTAAATTATTACCTTCTGACATTAGTGTTACAAATAACAAAAAAATGCGGTAATGATGAAGAATTAAAAGTTACAGATATCATAGAATGCTTGAAAATGGAAGTCATTTCGCGAGAAAGAACTATTTTTTTAATTTCTAATCAAGAATCTTCGAATGTAGATATTACATCTGGAAAGTTAGTTCGCGACAAGCAGTCGCCAAAAACGATTCCTACCGCCTCTGGTTTGATTAATGAAACTGTATCATTTTCTAAACAAATTACATGCCCCGAATGTAAAGGAAAACATTTCTTGACTGAGTGTGAATTATTTAAAAATAAATCATTACAGGGTAAGAAGGAAAGTTTAAAGCAGTATAGTTATTGTTTTATTTGTCTCAAAAATGCAGGGCACATAGCCAAAAATTGCAGAAAATTCGTTAAATGCACTAATTGTTCAAAACGGCATTATAGAATTTTATGTCCTGAAAAAGAAAAGGGTAAATCACAAGAAAATAATGAAAGCACGTCTTTGTCAAATAAAACTTGTAATCGTGCTGTATTAATGCAGACCTTAATTGTACGTTTAGAGCTTAAAGATCAAAATAAACACATGTTAGTACGTTGTTTAATAGATTCTGGATCTCAAAGGTCTTATTTAACCAAAGATGTTATTAATCTTATGGGATATAAAGCTGTGGGAGAAGAAAAAATGGTTCACGGCCTTTTTGGTGGGATTCAAGAAACACACCTTCATAAGAGATATAAAATACATTTAAGTAATTTAGAAAACACCTTTAAATGCAATTTTGATGTTTATGATCACGATAAAATATGTACTGAAGTTCCTAAGATAAGAAATGGGCCTTGGATAAAGGAAGCTAAAAGAAATGGTATAATATTCTCAGATTATGATACATATACAGGGAATCAAAAAATTACAAATCAACAGGAAATAAGTTTACTTATTGGAGCTGATATTTATGGGAAGTTATTGACGGGGAAAATTAAATCCTTAAACCGTAATTTAACTGCTATACAGACAAAACTAGGGTGGACATTAATGGGAAAAACTAATATAGAAGATACAAATGATTCTACGAAAGTTGTTTTATCGCTGCACGTAAGTGAAGCCAAATTAACAGATCTGTGGAGATTAGATACTTTAGGAATTCTTGATCCAGGTGATAAAGAATCCAGTTTAGAACTTGAAGATATTGTAAAAGATCATTTCAACAGAAATATTCGAATAAACAGTGGAGGACGTTATGAGGTTAGTCTTCCCTGGATTGTTGGTCATCCCCCTCTCCCCAGTGGTCGGAAAATTGCAGAACGTAGATTGAAAAATTGCGTAGATTCCTTAAAGAAATCCGACAATTTAGATGCCTATGAAGCGGTCTTTAATGACTGGCTACAAGAAGGTATTGAAGAGGTCAAATCAACTCCAGGAACGGAAGCCGAATTTTTATTGCCACACACAGCGGTCATAAAAGAAAGAAGCCTTGGTGAAAAACAATCTGATGCTCACTCCGATCCTACTTTTGATAAAACTGGAGCTAAATCTCCCTCATTCCCTTTCATTAAACAAAGGATATCTACAGATTCTAATGTTTCAGAAAAAGAATTGTCTGCAGATGACTCCAAATCAGCTACTGAATCAAAATCTGTAGAAGATTTTAAATCTGTTGATGAATTGAAAGATGAAACAAAATCAACAAATGAACAGATGTCTATAGATCTGACAAAATCTACAGATGAACCTGAAGATAATGCTCAAAATAAAAGAACTGATTCAACCAATGTTTCTGAAAAAGAATCTATTAAATTATCAGATTCAGATCAATCACCTAAACTAGAATTAGCTCTTCAGAGAATTAAAGGTTATGTATCTCTTAATGTTGATTCGGAGAAAGTTGATATTCAGAATGAAGATAATAAGATCAAGGATAAAAATGAAGAAAGTGAGAAAAACATTCCTGAAGTTCCAGATAAAATTCCTGCAGAAAAATCTAAAGTGATATCACCTATATTTAAGGAATCTAATATTCTTCCTGCCTCTCAACCAATTGAAAGTCAAGAAACAAATGAAAATGTTAGCATAGTCTTAGAAGCAACTAAGAAAACAGATTCATTTTACTTAAAATTGAATGAAACTATAGAATCTTGTAAAGCAAAACTAGGAATTTCTGAAATTAATGATGATCTTTCTTCAGATGAATCAGCTATTGATGACAATGCAAACCGATCAGATGAAGGTGAAGAAGATAAAACTAGTGCATTTGAAGCAAAAGAAGTTTCTGAAGAAGATGAAGATGAAGAGGAAAACATAGAAGTATCTGATGAAGAAGTTGAAAATAAAGTAGATGGTACTCGATTGTCTAAAGGGGTTAAGTCCGACTTAAAATTAGGAAATCTTCCAACTTTTTTCTGGTCAGATTCTAGTAATGCATTATATTGCATAAAGAAAAGTGGAAATTGGGCTCCCTTCGTGTACAATCATGTAAAAGAAATTAAATCGCTAAGTAATCCAGAAAATTGGCACTATGTGCCCGGAACTCTTAACCCAGCCGATCTACCTTCCCGTGGATGTTCTGCAGAATCTCTTAAACAATCCCTCTCGTGGGAGGTTCCTGATTGGTTGAAAAAACCTCAAGAATTTTGGCTTAAAGTTAGTTTAAATCCCGACTTAAAAATCATTAACACAAGAAAAAGAAAGACAGTGATCAATGCAGTAAATGTATCTCAAAGCCCAATTGAATTATACGAAAACACATCTTCATATTTGAAAATGATAAAAGTAACTGCCTGGATTTTTAGGTTTTGGAAGTATAAGCAGTCTAGAGTTGAAGGTAAAAGTATTCATAAAAGTTGCTTAAAAGATGTCCAACATCAACCTGATACCTGTACTGGGACTTTGCCTGATTCTAGTTCTAAACCTTCAGAAAATGCCCATGTTCAATGCCATGCTGAAATTCTACAGTTAAAAGGAGAGTTAGAAGTTCTGAAATCTAAAGCTGAAAATGCTCTTAAAGAGAAATACAACAAAACATTTGCTTCTTTGCTCTCTGATGTCAAAGCTGAAAAGGAAATCAAAGAGCTGAAATGTAAGTATTCTCAATTGCAAGATCAACTGCAAGCCTGTAAGTCACAAATAAAACTTAAATCAAGCCTTGGAGCTTTGACTATTGAAAAAGCTCGAAAAGAAAATGAACTTCGAACAGATTGTAAAAAATTATTGCAAGAAAAAGAAGATCTAGAACGAACTGTTGTTGAAAATGAAAATAAATGGTATTTTGAGGAAGAAAAGTGTGAAAATCTTATTCAGGATTTAAAAAGGAAAATTGGCAATCAACAAAGAGAACGAGAGAAGGAGCAGCCAGATCATGCTTTGATGCTTACAGAATTGCAGAAACTTTTAGCTTTTGAAAGAGCAAACAAAGAAAAACTTGAAGAACAGATCGGTGAATTACAGCATAAAATAAATTCAAAGCTACCAGAAAAGAAAGCTTTAGATTATGAAAAATACATTGAAGACCTACAGAATAAATTCAAATGTACTCAGAACAAATGTCAGGCTGCAGAAAATTTGTCAAAAAATCAGTTGATTATGATACAGAAGCTCCAAGATGAAATGCATGATATGAAAACAAAAACCGGTTCTTCACTAAGACCTATTAAAAAATTATATATTCTCAAAATTGATGATAAACTAATGCATCCTTTTTTAGTTCGTAGAATTCCTGTCCCTCTAGATGACACGCCTGTTCCTGAGCCTGTAGACCGTGCCTCTGATCCTGCATCTGTAGTTGAGCCTGCGAACAGCACTCCTACTTTTGATTCTACAACTCCAGCTGAGCCTGTAGACCATGCTTCTGATTCTGCATCTGTAGTTGATCCTGTGAACAGCACTCCTAGTTATGATCCTGTGCCTGAGACTTCAGATTCTACAACTCCGATTGAGCCTGTGGACCATGCCACCGATCCTGCTCCTATTCACCAGTCTTCCTTGCCTGATGATGAGAACCGAAGATCACGATCTGGAAGAAAGCTGAAGCAGCCGCAACGATTGAACTTATAGAACTGTTTTGAGCTTCACTAGAACTGAACCTCAAAGGTGGGAGGATATTGCAAAACGCAAGCCTCCATGAACATTTATTTATTTTAGAACATTAACTTTTCTCTTTTAATTTTGGCAACAGCCACTTTTTTAATGTTTCAGATTTAGAATGTTTTTTTTTTTTTTTACGATGTTAAGAAGAAGTGGGTTTATTTTCCCCTTCTAGAAAAACAGAATATGATTCTTAGAATTTAAACGAAAAGCAATTTTTGTAAATAATTGTAAATAGTAAGTGTTTTGTAAGTTTAAGTGTCATATAAATAATTATAAAAAGAATGAAGCTGCCGATTATTTCACAAAGTTTCGTTTTCGTTGCTTAACTGGGATTTCGTATTAGTGTTCTGGTATTTTTTGAAGGCGAATAACCCTGGAATGGTAAGTATTTTACTTACCTTTTTTAGTTTGTATGCTAATTTTATTATTGTACGCGAAACTATCTGTAAAAGGATAACATATACTCTTTGCACAATAGATTGCACAGAAATATATTTTAGCATAAACTTCGTATATGTTTGAAATTTTATTATGTTCGAAAGGGTATACCATCATTAAAATGCACTTGAAACGATTTTTTTCTATTGGCCGTAATGTAACGGAATACTTTTGATAGTCTTTGTAATTAAGCTATACTTACAATTTTCATAAAATTTGAAATGTTTCGACAAAGTTACGCGAAATTATATATCTTAAATTTCAAACGATTCAGTTGGGAGTTTTTTTTTGCTCTGTTGCATGTAGACAGACGTACGGACCGAACAACGACTATAGCTGCTACATATTTACATAATTACGAACGCACTGAAAAAACAGGTGTTTAGCATCTAAAATTTAAAAGTCCTGAGATCCATTAAAGTGAAGCCCCATCAGTGGCAGAGAGGTTTTGCCTTTGAAACTGTTTGACTGCAGGTGCTGGGTTCGAACCCAAAAACGCTAACCACTTGGAGTTTTCCGTGGTTTCTTCGAAATTTGGATTTCCTTGCGTAAATACGGGGTAGGTTGCCTTAGAGAGACCTCCACGAGGGATATATTATTGGCCGTCATAAACAAACCCATTAAAGTGAGCAATTATAAGAATATTTCGATTAGAAAGGAACGAATTACCATTGTTTATATTTATTAAACTTGAAAATTTAAAATACATTCTTGATAATAAATTATTATTTTTTATCATAAAGCAGGTAAATTTTAAGAGCATTTAACTACGTCATTTATGAATCATTTAAGACAATTCACTTCCCTTTGAAAAAAAAATGTTTACGAACGGGAAAAATTTACAATACTTTTTTTTTTTAATTTTATCCACATTAAATTCTTGTTGTACATTTATCCTTAAATAATAAAAATAATTGCCATTCTTCTTAAAGAAATTTATTGAAAATTATGAATTAAATCAAGAAGAAGAATTGAAGTTTTGAATTTTATATCAGCTTTTTATTGTTTTACGGGTAACCTAATTTTAAACAATTCATTTACGAGGAATTTGATATAATTATGTAAACTTTATACTTTATTTTCATGAAACCATGGTTTAATTTTTTTTTTTTTTAATTTTTTCATAAAACGGTCAGCGCGATCATTCAATTCTAAATTCAAGAATATGTGTCCGTATATTCACATTAAATGATATAAAGAAAAAAAAATACTGTCAGAAGAGTGTAAAATTATTCGCTTGACATTGGACAATAATACTATACGTATATTGACAGTAATTAGCTAAATAAGAAATAAATACTACCTGATCACTCTGGCTTAATACGTTAGATTCTGGAAAATATTCATATCTTTATAGTGACCGTAATTTAAATAAAAACAAGAAGAAATAGAAGAATGTAGCTTAATATCAGGACGTTGGACAAAGATATTATTCTTATAGTGACATTAAATGAGAAAAATCAAGAAGAAATGCCATTAGAAGAATATAGCTGAACACTTTGGACGTTGTTCAATATAATTATCATTATATTGACAGTAAATTTAAAAATTAAGTATAAACACTATAAGAAGAATGCATCCTCTACACTCTTGGACATTGAACAATAATATTATCCTTAGATTGACAGTAAAAAAGATGAGTCTAGAAACAACTATAAGAAGATCGTAGCTTACACTGCAAACGCGTTAAACATTTTAACAACGACACTAACTTAACATAAAAATCAACATTTCTGACAAAAAAATGTTTTCGATTGCGTTGTGATTGTTTGTACGAAATAAAAAGATTGCGCAAAAAGTGTTGTTAAAAACTACAACAGGAGAAAATATGTTTTCTAAACATTCATTTTTAAATTTGTCTAATTTTAAGGGCAACATGTTCAAAATATTTTGAAAGTGTTTTTTTTTTCGTGTGTTGTTTTATAGTGTTCTAAATTGTATGGTGTTTAAAATGTGTTGTTAATTTGGAGACAGAGTGTTGTGCAGCACAACATTATTTTCAGAAACTATTTTCATTAACACAATTTCAACGCAATTAACATCGCTATTTTTAGTACACATTTATGTATAGCAATATTTTTGTAACATACTAAGAACACATTTCTAGAGAGTAACACTTTTGCAACATATTAAGAGCACATTTCTAGAGAACAAAATTTTGCAACATATTAAGAACAGAATTATAACATAAAAAATATTTCACAACACATTAATTTATTGTGAATTTGGTTACACAAAGTGTTCCGTATTTTGTTTATTCTTCTTTTTGAGAATTTACAATGTAACAGTCTAGACTAGGTTAATCTGAAGTTGATCTGAAATCCACTCATCTCAGAATTTGAAAATCAGTTTCTCGTACAGAATTGAAATAACTCGAGTTAACAAGTTGTTTTTAGGCAATTTAAATCGAGATGAATAGTTTAAATAAGGAATTTAAATCAAGATGAGTAAAAAGATTTAAAAACATCTCATTGATGATCCAATAAATTACAGCTCGTTCCATAAAAAAGCAATAATCCACTCTTTCATCTTAAGAGTACTATTCCGAGAAAGTAGCTTAAGGCCCCTGTCCTCGCTCCAAGCATTTTTCTAATAACTCTTTCGCATTTTGACATTTTTGAATAATTTTTTTTGCATTGGATAGCTGAGGTGCCTGCCGACAGCGCGCCTTTTTTACTTTTTCGATTTTGGTTGCAGATATATTTTTTAAAAAGCACTTTCACTTTCGAAACCGGTTTTAAAAGTGAAACTAACTTTGTAAAATATATCTGCAACCAAAATCTAAATAGTAAAAATGGTGCGCTGTCGGCATGCACCTCAGCTATCCAATGCAAAAAAATTTATTCAAAAATGTCAAAATGCGAAAGAGTTATTAGAAAAATGCTTCCCCATAGGAATAGCATTAGCTCGAGAGCGTTTCCTCGAGCGAGGACAGGGGCCTTAACACTCTGGACGTTGGAAAATATTTTATATCTGCTTTTGCTTCATAACATACACTGGTAAAAATCCTGTTCTAGTTTGAACCAAATTTTGGTGTTCAATAGCTGCCACTGTAAGATAGTGTAATCTTGAACCAATATTTGGAGCTTCTGTTGAAGCATAGTTCAAAAAGTTGGAACGAAGTTGATATAGGAAGCTCCAAATGTTGGTACGAGATTTCACCATCTTATAGTGGAAGCTTAAGAGCACCAAATTTGGTTACAACTAGAGCAAAAATTTTATCAGTGTTATAATTGTTTAAAATATTGATATGCCAATTGGTATTTTAATAACTTATTTTTTTTAGCAGTAAGAATCTACACATATTTCAACAATTTGTTCTATGCGCTGTTTAACTCTTTCACAAGCGAAGCTTTTCTGTTTCTTAAATATATAAATGACTGAATAAGATTTTAATGATTCACGAATAAATTTGTTCAAAAATATTCGAAATATTTTCTTGATGTACATTTTGAAAGCAAACTTTTATTCCACAATTTCAAAGCCAAAGGCATTTGGATATTGAATTATGCAGAATGTATAACATCTCACCTCACTTTCAAAGCGGTAACCCGTTTTCTACATGACAAAAAATCTCTAGCATGTTATTATAAGAATTA
The DNA here is from genome assembly GCA_964019185.1 of Maratus speculifer. Taxonomy (NCBI): domain Eukaryota; kingdom Metazoa; phylum Arthropoda; class Arachnida; order Araneae; family Salticidae; genus Maratus; species Maratus speculifer. The sequence continues at coordinate 189,166,953 of OZ025301.1, forward strand.
TATGAATAGATGATAACTAGACGAAAATAATACATTGCGCAGAAAAGAATTTTAGATATGATGTTTCCTGAAAATGACATTTAACACCGGGACAAGCAGGGTTCTCGCTGTCGCTCACCATTGTACCAAATTGCGACTAAATTCTTCATTTGGCGAGTAAACAAGCGATTAGATTCGCCAAATTTCTAGTGCTCAATTTTTTCTTTTTTTTTTCGTTTTTCATACATATTCATATATATATATATATTTAATATAAACATATTTTTAATATATTTGTAGCAGATAGTTGAAATTAGATTAATAACAATCGTTGTCCCAGACATAAAAACTTAGATTATTTTTGGAAGATATTGAAAAAAAGAGGGTTACATTAAAGGATTATTATTTTTTTTTTTATGCTACAATGGCAAATCTATTTTGCTAATAGATTGTTCATTTAGCGAATGCTTTTTATTTTTAACTAGCCAAACTACTAGCGTTGGTCGAATGTCAGCGAGAACACTGGTGACGAGTCTTGAATGAATAAACCACAGCCATCTAAATACCAGACAAGTCAGAGTGCTGACGCGATAGTGGTTGCTGTCGTAGCCGGAAATTTATAAGTACCTACATGTTACTGCACAGAAAACAAAAAATTCAACAAAATAATCCTGGTTCTTTTGTGAGACTTTTATCATGCTGCATTGTCATCGAGATTATATATTTCTTACCATCTTTATGATGAAACATTATCGCTTCTTCAAACGGAGATTTTCCAGCTGGTTTTTCTCCCCCAAAATGGGAAATATACTAACGGAACGAAAAAAGTCCAGCAACTTCATTGTCAGTAGTTTTACCGTGAAATCACGGATTTATTTTTAATAATGTGCCCTAACATGCCATGCATGATATTACAAACTAGAATACATAAAACTACATAAAGACTATAATACAATATACAGAGTGAGTCATAAATATCGAAACAATAGGCTATCTTCATTGCCTCTAGACCCATACTTCCAATTGCAAAAATTCATTAAAAAAAAAGATGACATTTCTGATAAGTTGCAACTCCATTGGGGGGGGGGGGGGGTGTCTATTTGAAAAAATGCAAAAATTAAAATTTTATAAGGCTCCCGTACGGCAAAATTCCCAATTAGGAAATTATTCTTCATCCATTCCTAAATTGAACAAAAAATTTCATTTAAATATCTAAAAACCTGGCAGAGATATTAAAATCCAAAATTCTCCAAATTCGTGACTTACACCACTTTACCATGCCAGTAAACGAAGAATTTTTTGCTCATTTTCAAAACAAGTGGGGGATCGTCCATACATTGTCCATTATTAAGTGTCGATTTAAGACAGTGCCTCGCATTAGGGCATAACAAGGCAGCGTACTGAATAAATCTAAACTTGTTTTCAAAATATGTTGCTAGTCTGCAATGGAGATCTGCATGGATCGAAATATCTATGTCCGGTCCCAAACCGACCCATAGGGGAAGAAGTTCAGCCCGGTCTGAAAAAATGTTAAAATCATAACAGGACCGGTCTGGAAAATAGTTTGAATCATAGCCCGGTTCAGCCACAAATTGCTACATAGTTTTTTACTTCGGTGTGGGAAAAAATTGTTTCGTATGGAAGAATTCTGACCAAAAATTCCTTTTATAGCTTCTCGTTTTTTATATTTATACTTTTTATCATTAAAGAAGCGCCAAAGGCTGTAATATATATATATATATTCAATGAATCTCTATTTATATGTGAATGTTTCACTTATATTTTAATAACGTTAATCCATATCCCATGCGTTGGAGACTTTGAAAAATGTTATACAGTAAAACCTTTTTAAGACGGAATCAAATAGGAAAGAAAAAATACATTATAGACAAATGCCTCCCCAGGAGTTTTAATCGGAGCTTAATTTTTTCATCAGGTATCATTGTATTTATTTTGCATGGATCAACATATTTTCAGTTTAAGACAGAATTCCGTCATAGGCAGATTTTTTTTCACTGGTTTTATTGTATTTAATTTTTTAACCTTTGAATGTACTATTCTTTAAAAAAATGACTTTTAAAGAGTTTTTTTTTAATTATTTACCTTTTTTTTTCTTTTCTTTTTTTTTTTTTTTTTTTTTGTAAAATAAAGATTTTAAAATCTATGTATATTTCATAAAAATTTCGATTGAGCCGAAGTTCATTTATTTTATGCACGTATTAAGACAGTCAGACACGGTGATTTTAATACGAGTTTTGTCGAGACCGGAGTTGAAAATTTCACCCAGTGTACACCTAGGAAGAAGGAAGCAGTTCCCTCCTTTATGAAAAGTACGTTAGGTCCGTCCTGGCGAGTCTTCAGAAAAAAGTGACGTCGCGGTCCTGGTCCGGCCTGGGTCCAGAATACAGATTTTTTAACAGCCTCTCCAGGACGATAAAAAGCCTGAAGTTGTCAGAGCTAAATTAAAAAAAAAAGACTTAATCTGCATCTTAGAAAATGCATTCTTTTAAATAACTGGCGGACATTTAAACAGTACACTTCGTTTTTCTACATAATGATTTTTTCCCCACTATTTCTTGTCTTTAAATTATTAAATGTTAATAATTTTTAAAGAAAAAAAGAACTTGAAACGCGTCAATTTATATTTTTTTTCATTAGTTTTGTTTAAGCAAATTTGAAAAAAAAAATATTTTTTTTTTTTGAAAATGATTTTTTTAAAGTTATATTATTTTTTCAATAAATATTTTTAATATTTTTTAAATTAATATTAAAAAACAAAAACCCTGGAATAAAACTAAAATCAGATTTTCATCTTTAATTAAATGGAAAAAAAATTAAATCCGATAAATAATGTTACGAGTTATTGCGATTTTTAATTATCGCATTTAAACCAGTACTAACCACATGAAACTTTTATAAATTGCATGAGAAATTTTAGGATGTGAGTTTTTTTTAGCAAATTATAAGGCTAACCATCACAAAAAAAGAAAAAAATCAAAATTCTAACTCAAAAAACAGATTTTTTACGCGTTTCCTAGTACTGTTAAAGTAACATTGTTTTTTGAATTGCGAACAATTCAATTTGTGTCTAATCCCTTAAAACCTGCTGAATTTTTTAAACGGCTATAACTTTGCGAGTTTTGAAGACATGGAGATGCAACTTTTTGTGACTTATTCAGGACTGAATAAGGAAAGTTTTCCTATTTGGAATTTTTATCCTACGGGGGCCGTATTAAAATTTAATTTTCGTATTTTTTCACCTAGATCCCTCATGGAGCAATTTATGTAATAAAAAATTTCACCTTTTTTATGAATTTTTGCAATTGGAAGTATGGGTCTAAGGGTAATATTTAAGGAGATAGCCTATTGTTTCGATAATTATGACTCACCCTGTATATGCGCACGGACAGTGATTGCATTGAAAGATAAAATGATGATGATATTGCACATTATATAGGAATAAAAACTTTTTCATCGCTATAATATGGGATAGTGGCTACAAACTTTGCAATATTATTTCTTATCTTTCTTCGAATAGCATATTTAAAATTTTTCACCATATCACATTTTCTTTCAAAATGCATCCTATTGATTCAAAATGTCAGTAAATCCGTATGAATAATTCGATTTCAGACAAACTACTTAAGTTGTATATTTAATAGACTATTTAACATAAAAAATATCTATTTAATTAACTGAATTACTACCATACAAAATTTGCAAACTCAGCAGTAGATAATTCTATTTCTTTATACTATTTATGAATTTTTAATTATAATTCTATGTTTTTACGACAAACTGGGTTATTTCGTATACTGAGAAAATACTGTTTAGCTTCGTCTGACTATAAATCTCTTTGTGAAATGCATTAAATTTAGTTTAAATACGCATAAAAAATATGAAACATTTAAAACTATTTGCATGTGAAAACTTTATGGATTATAAATATACATGTAACTCCAATATTCATACAATACCTATTTAGCATAACTATAGACACTACATTAATTATAAGTAGAATTATATTAAAAATATTGTGTTGAACTAATTTGTAAAGCTATAAAGTATTTCGCATTATAAACTTGTCTCTGAATAAATTAAGCACATTTTGTTTAGATGGGTCTTACATAATTGGGTCATTCCTTCAAAGTAGTATTAAAAAAAACTTCTTTTATAAATGTATTTATAAAAGATACAAAATATAAATATCTTATAAATTGTAGGGATGTTTTCATTTACACTTAATAACCTTACATTAATGGTCAAGTTTTCTGTTTTATTTTTCATAAGTTTTAATTACTTTCAATTCCAACATGGCCACAGAGGATATGAGAAGAGACCTTTAAATAAAAAAAAATCTAGATGAAGACATAATTGAGTAAGTATTTGGCATAGATCATACATATTAACTTTTTTTAATTAACCCTTTAACGTTCATTCTCACAACAAATGCAAGCTTGTCAGAAATTCATTAAAAGGTTAACTATTTTTTTTTTAGGAGAAATGTATTTAAATCCCGATTTAACACTTAACATAGCTAGCTACATTTGAAGGAAAATAATATAAAATTTTATATATTTCCTTATGCGTGAAGGTATCTTAACCCTTTCCGGCGCACTACTCTTTAAAGTTGAAATTTATAGAAAAAAAAATTTAGGCAATCTATTTAGGCCTAGAGGAGTACACAGGTATTGTTTTGTAAACTTTGCACTAGCCATTTTAATTATACAGCTGTTGCCGAAGTGGTAACCTCCCATAAGTAAAGCATTGATAAGCGCAGTGAGAAGAGCATTGCTGTGAAGCGCGTATTACAGTAAAACATTTTACCTATTATTTAAAAACAGTAGAGCTTGATTTCTGTGGTACTGCTATCTAGAACTCATAAGAAAGATTTAAAGTAGCCATTAGAGTAGTTTTTGAAACATTCACGGAGTTTTTGTGTCTCTAAACAGGGGAAACTTTAGGTGTTGCGGACCCGGCAACACTGCGCGTTAAGGGGTTAAAGTTTCAATTATTATATTTTTATATTTTATTCGAATTATTTTATTCAATTATATTTTTATATTTTATACGAATCATTTTATTCAATTATATTTTTATATTTTATTCGAACTACTATTTTTAATCTAACCGGAAGTGGCAATCCCAAAACTTTCTTCTATCTTATCTATGTTAATATTTGAAAAAAATTTATTACAGTGCCACACTTAATGGCAATCTTTGCCAATCATGAGAATTGTAATGATATGAAATTCCGTGCATTAGTTCTTGAGATATGATTATCACTAAAGTAACATAAATGATGCAAAATGCAGCATATCAGCACCACTTGTTGGAGGATTTACACCGAAAACTAATTTGCAACAAATTTTGTCAAAATATAATTGAATCTAAATTTTGATGAAAATCCGTACATTAGTTCTTTAGATAGGACTACTGTGAAAGTCATGTGAAAATGCAGCTAGTAGTAGTGCTACCTGTTGGACAATTTACACCAAAATGTAAATAATACCAAGCAATATTAAAGAATAATTGAATCTGAAATTTTATGAAAATCCATGGATTATTTCAAGAGGTCGAGTTATTGCGGAAATCGCTAAAAATGCAGCATAGCAGCGCTTCTGTTGGCCAATTTACACCAAAATGTAGAAAATGTCAATTCATTGCATGGACTAACTGAATCTGAAGTTTGTGAAAATCCGCGCATTAGTTCTTGAGATAGTGTCCGAAAAAGTAAGCGATACAGTATCAAATTCCAAGGTCCATTGACATCTGCGGGCAAGTACGTTATTTGATTATCACAAAATGTGTCGTTCATTAAAGTTTATAAACAGCACGAAGACGCTTCCGATATCAGATAAATTGGACAAATGTATGATAAAGTGTTCCTTACAGTGATGAAAAGACATTTAGTTTATATGACTCTCATTGTTGCACGGTGACTTCTACCACCAGCAGGATATTAATATTCGTAAAGAACCATAAACATTTTTTAGGAGACAGCAAGGATTCATAGTGTGAGGTGCATTTACTTATAATTGAACAACATTGCTTTTTTGAAAATACATCAATGTCCCGACAATTGCCGGAAAGCGCTTGAAGTACAATTGCTATTTCCATTTTTAAAAAAATGCAACAATTCAGCGGTTTAGGCAAAACCAAATAACTATTAAAAATTAGCTAGTCTAATTTCGCACCTGATTTGGGAAGATTAGTTAGAGGTGTACGTGTTAATGGGTGTCAATTTAAAACAGATTTATACCTAAGGCTGCAAATTGAACGAAGTTGGTTTCTTTAAGACAGAAATTCTTCAAACTTTCATTTTGGTAATGTCTGATTCAATGATGATATAAAAGGGTTACAATTTTGAACGCTAAAAGAAAACAAGTTGGAAATTGCACGTGAAACGTAGCAAATGAGGTGCGTTTGTACGATAATGAAGTTTTAAAAATATCACTCTCATATATCAATCTCATAAAATTGTAAATAGTTAATTACAATTAAAATGCGCAACAAACAATGTTCTCTCTACACTCATTATGTAATGGAATATTTTGTGTGGCCTTGTAAATCAGTAACAAATGTTCTTTGCACAACAGATTACGCAAAATCTGTATTATAATACGTACTTTATGATGCATATCAATATTATTATGCTCGAATGAGTGTAATATTATTAAAATGCATTTGAAACTTTTTTTTTCCATTGACTGTAATGTAACGGAGTACTTTTGATTGTCCCTGTATTTGATCTATGCATCCTATTTTTAAAAAAAATTGAAATGACTTGACAAAATTATGTAATAAGTATGTAATTTAAATTTCAAACGATTAAAATGCATTTGCAACATTTTTCCCCATTGACCGTAATGTAAAGGAATACTTTTGATCGTCCCTGTAATTGATCTATCCATCCGATTCTCATAAAATTTAAAATGACTCGACTAAGTTATGTAATAATTATATATTTAAATTAAAAAAGATTCGGTTGGGTAATTTTTGCGTTGTTATATGCGGACAGACGGACAGACGGACGGACTGAACGACAACTATAGGTGCTACGTATTTACATAATTACGAACGCACCTAAAAAATGCAGTATATAGAAACTTTTAGGCCAATAAAATTTAAGTTTTAATTATTCTCGCGAAGTCTGTGATTGCGTAATACTGTTTTTTCACAGAATCATTATTATTTTGGTATTATTTGAAATTTTTTCTCTTCTTTTTTTCAATTGTAAAATAAAAAAAGCCCTTTTTCTATAAATTTAAGACGCACTGCATAAGTAATATTAATATAATTAAAAAAATTCTGATACTTTAGCTTTCAATATTCTACAAACGGGCTTATCAGCATAAAACATTCAGTGCATCTTCTACTAAGACTCTGTTTTCTGCGAAAACATTTGTTGAACTGCATTATTTACTAAAGAATCTGAAAATATAAATAAAATATATATTTCACGGCTTAAAGAAGAAATAACAGTTAATGTTTATGAGTCACTTTCGGCGGTTCATTTAATACCTCTATAAAAGCCTCAGGATTTCATATCTTATTCAAGAAATGGATTTTGCGATTTCAATTCTTTTCTTACATACAATTCTTTTATAATACAATTCTTTTCTTATATTAGATAAGTCGCCACTATCTCCATCTGCAAATATCATTTACAGGATAAAACTCTGAATATTAAATGAACCATGTTATCATTTATGACAATAATGCTGATAAATATCCTTATATTTTTTACACGTGTTTGAGATATCTTGAATTATTTTAACTAGTGAACTACATTTTAAAATACAAATTCAGTAAAATAATGTTTTTGGATAGAGTTTGGATGCAATGATACTAAAGAAGTCGGAAATTTCACGTCAAGCAGGGCGAATGACGTGCTTTCGTACTATAATAAAGTTTATATTCAGATTTTGGTGTAATAGTATGCAGTACTTCGGACACAGTATAGTACCCGAAATATTTTGTGTGTCCCTGTAAATACTACTTGCTTTGTATTATACAGAAAATAATATGTAGTAAACCTCGGCAATGTATATCTATTTTATAAAATGCGAATATTTTAATATAATTAAAACACCCCCTCACAAACAATATTTTCTTTTTATATCTTTACAGTACTTTTGTGTGGACCTGTAAATTAATAACAAATAATATTTGCACCATAGATTGCATAGAATGTATATTTTAGCATATAATTTATAGATTCTATTAATTTTACTATGTTCGGAAAAGTGTGATCATTAAAATGCACTTAAAATAATTTTTCCCATTGACCGCATTTTAACGGAATACTTTTGATAATCCCTGTAAATAAATTATCCATCCTATTTATATAAAAATTGAAATGGCTTGACAATATTATGCAACAATTATATATTTTAAATTTCAAACAATTCGGTTATGTAATTTTTTCTATGTGATATGCTGACAAATAGACAGACAAACGGACGGACGAACTTAACAACGAGTATAGGTGCTACATATTTACATGATTATGAACACATCTAATAAAATAGTCATTGTATGCTGGAATTCATGTTATGATACTTCAAACATAATGAAATTGAAATTGATCTCTGACCTATAACATACTTCATATAGATAACGGAGTATAAATAATAGTGTTTAAAGTTCTTTTACAGCGATACATAAAATAAGTTCTTTACATTATGTGGAAAAATCGTTTACAGTGCATTTTTATGATGTTATAATACTTCAAAAAGAATAAAATTTAAAAGGATCTGTAATCTTCACTACAATATATTTTCTACAGATAACAGAGTATAGATGTCTTCATAGTTAATTTACAAGGATGCATAAAATAAATTCGTTACATTATGAGGAAAAATTTTTCGCATTGCATTATAATAATGTTATAATATTGCAAACATAAGAAAATTTAAAGTTATTTCTAAGATTCATTGCAACATATTTTCTCCGGATAACATAATATAGGTACTAGCATTCATAATTCGTTTACAGAAACTCACAAAATAAGTTCATTACACTGTGATTGAAAATTATTTGCAATGCATTTTAATAATATTATGAAACTTCAAACATAATGAAATTGAAATGGATCATTGATCAACAACATGATTTATACAGATAATGGAGTATATATAATAGTGTTTAAAGTTAATTTACAGTGATACATAAAATAAGTTCTTTACATTATGTGAAATTTTTTTTACAGTGCATTTTTATGATGTTATAATAATTAAAACAGAATAAAATTAAAAAGGATCTGTAATCTTCACTACAACATATTCTAACTCACTACCAAATTCACTACCAAAATCGAAAAAGTAAAAAAAATGCGCTGTAGGCATGCACCACAGCTATCCGATGCAAAAAAAATTATTCAAAAATGTCAAAATGCGAAAGAGTTATTAGAAAAATGCTTTCGCATAGGCATAGCATTAGCTCGCGAGCGTTTCCTCGAGCGAGGACAGGGGCCTTACTTCAAACAGGATAAAATTAAAAAAGGATGTGTAATCTGCACCACAACATATTTTTACAGATAACAGAGTATAGATAATAGCAAATATAGCTCATTTACAAGGATGTATGAAATAAATTCGTTTTGCATTATGAGGGTAAACTCATTAACATTAAATTTTAATAAAGTTATGATACTGCAAACATCATAAAATTAAAAATGATTTCTAAGGTTCATTACAATATATTTCTTTATAAATAACACAGTATAGATAGTAGCATTTATAATTAATTTACAGAAACGCAGAAAATAAGTTCACTACACTGTGGTTGAAAATAGTTTGCAGTGCATTTTTATAATATGATGATATTTCGAACATAATGAAATTAAAAATTATCTATAAGGTTCATTGCAACTTATTTTCTACGGATAAGTAGGTATAGATAATAGCATTTATAGTTCATTTTCAGGGACACACAAAATCAATTCATTCAATTGTAACCATGCAAATAGGGTACGCTATATTGATGAAATGATCTAAAACTTCTAGTAACTTGTCATCTTGGTGACGAAACAATACTGAATTGTTTCAGTAGCGAGAAATTATCGCTTGATTTTATGAAATCTTTCATAAACCAGAATTTAAATTACTAAAACTAACCTCTTATGTTCGAACCTATTTGCAGGGATTTTTAAACAAGTTTGTCAGCGAGAATATAAGAAAATGCTCTTGAATTGAATTCTAGTGGGTGACTGAAGAACTCTCAAGCAAAAGTAACTAGAGTTTATAAGGATGGCATGGAACTATTTTTTCTTGAGCCTCAATTCAGATTCTAGATGTCATAACCATATATTTTTCTCAGTGTATTCATGTTCGCATTAAAAAAAAATGGCGAAATTTTTCAGCATTTGCTGTAAAAAATTATAATGCAAAAATTTGAATTAAATTGTTTTTCTCGCGAATAAAATTATCACAACATTAAATAATACTCTGCATCTCTCTTTCTGTTTCACTCCATAAATAAAGTTGTAGCAGTCCAATAGTGTTCGAAATTGCAACCCACACTTAAACATGGTTCAAACAATTACACTTCAACATCAGAACCGTATCCAATCTGTCAGATTTATGAATGATAAGAAAAAGATTAAGGGTATTCGTAACTCAATGGGTAAATGTATTCGTAACTCAATGGGTAAATTGAGAACTGTAGAATAAGTTCGCATATTAATGAATGGTTTGAATACTTTAATTTAGTGCATATAATATTGCGTAAATTTCCATACTAAGGTATCCTGGGGTAATAACGCCACGTTAAGGTTCTACCAATTTTCACGGCTCAGTTTTAGATTGTATTTTTCAAACAAATATATGATTTGATACAACAACTCATTGACTATCTATATAAAAAAATAATTTAACAGATATGTATTCATAAAATGTAATGACGTGATTTTTTGACCAATGCTATTTGGCGTTATTACCCACCTATATGGGTAATAACGCCATGCAAACAAAACTATGAAATAAGAGGGAATAATGGCATGTAGAATCCGCAATTCTAAAAATAAAAACTCTACAAACTTAGAAATTGACAAATTGCATTCTAAGCTACTGAAAATGTTCAATTATTTGTGAAAGTGTAAGAAAAATAAAGATGTGGTGTGTGTGGGGGGGGGGGAGGAGGCAAAAGAATATCAGACCGTGAGCCTCTTTTTTCTTAAAAAGGACCGCTTAAATAGAATTATTAGAAACATTGCACAGTTTTAACTGTGTTTATTTGAATCAGTATTTAGGATGTATCTCAGCCATTGTAGGGAATCAACCGGGTTATTAATGCCAAGGATTGGCGTTATTACCCCATTATAGTTATTGCGCAGTACATTTTATATTACAAATTATCTCGAGAAGATATCCAAAATCTTCTACAACATTTTGAAAGTACATGAAATGCACTACAAATTTATGTAATTAACAAAGTATTTCCTTATAAAAAAACAGTCTTCACATCACAAAACGTATCTCGCAAATTTTAGATCAAGCGTTAATTTTAGTTGCTTGTAAAAACAATAAGACCTACAAATGGAACAAATTAACTTGAAGCTGTCTTTTGCAATTTATATGACTCAAAACCCTTCTGCGCAGAGCACACGGGTGTCATTTACCACATTATTTCATAATTATGCATAATATTAGCACTTGGCGTTATTACCCCGCCTAGCGTTTTTAAACCAGACCACCTTACTTCCCTATGGCACTGTGTTCAGTAGGATGGACGAAAAAAGTCCAAAAAAAATTGAAATCCTGGTCGCGCATTTGCTCTAAAATTTGACAACAATTACATTTTTATGCTAATTTTTCATTTTATTCAGCTTGCCAATAGTTAAATGTAATAGATCCTTATTATAAGTTAAGAACACGTGTGAAACCGGAATATGTTAACAGATTTAAATAATATATCAGCATTATGTTTGTTATTATAATATATAAGAATTTCAGCTATTAATTCGTGAAAAGGCTATAGTTAAAAAAATTGTAATAATGTGAATTTTTCAACATACCGTCAAATTTTGCAGCGCATGCGCGACAGGAAGATATAAACTAATGTTATTTCTTTTAATACCCAATTTTTAATCTCTCGAATTCGCAACTTTTCCGCGGTATTGAGAATTGAAATTCAACTTTTGCATTTTTGGTGGCCACCCTTGTGCTCAATTTTGTTTGGATACCTCTTGGTGAGTCGATTCGGTGAAAAAAAAATATTCACAATTTTTGCATGTAAAGTTTCTAAAATTCATGGTATTTATAAAATTTCATGGTAATTGATATTAACCAAGCTTAGTATAAAATTGAACACCTATATTTATTGCTGTGTTAGGTAATTTTTATCTGTGATAACTCGTTGACAAGTGAAAAAGTTAAGTTTTTCAAAAAGGTGTGTTGGATATTATGGAACTAAAGAACTGTTTCAAGACGAGTTTAAAAATTTAAACATTTGTTTTCAAAGAATCTGATGATTGAAGATGATGCATTAATATTTACTTATTAAATAACTTTGATTATACTTTTAAATTGTGAATTTCCTGTCAATAGTCTTTATAACCCTATTTTATATTATCAAATTGATTGTTAGTACCCGAAAACTGAAGTTTTTTCTTTAACGTTAAATGCTCGGCCCAGATATCATATATGCACTGAGGTACCTAATTAAGGCAGAAATGGTGTTACTTTACTTAACGTAGTAACCCGACTATTGTTGTTTATTTATTTATAAATATTTTAATATCTTTTTTTCTCATTTAAATTATGGATTTTTTTTTTTTTTTTGGTCTGTAGTTATCAATTAAACTATGTTTTATTTATTGTTATTTTTTTGAAAAATAATAGAAAATAATTTAAAAGTATAAATGTAACTGGTATTCGAAAACGGGGTTCTTACCGAAGTGAAGTTAAGAAAATCGCACGAAATTCAGTAAGTATATGATATCTGTGGCAAATATTCATATGTATTTTTTCCTTCACTGTAAAAAAAATTCTGGAAAGGTACTAAACATTTTCTAGAAAACTGGGATTCCTAGAATTTTTCTTGTAACGGTAACAGCAAAAATCCAAGTTTCAGAATCGGCTACATGGATTTTTCCTGTTATCGTTACATGAAAAGTTCTTGAAATCCCAGTTTCCTAGAAAATGTTTAGTACCTTTTCAGTTTTTTTTTTTTTACAGTGTTTCACTTTATAAACGAATTAAAAATATATTAAGATATAGCTAAAAATTTGTTCTTTATTAACTTTTAATATATCTTACTCTTTTATGTTGGCTTGCAAGCAAAAGTGTATTCTATAATATCCTATCTTTCTCTATATGAAATAAGGCATTGCACCAAAGAAGTCACTTATTTATTGTGAAAAGAGATCTGTAAAGTTACTAACATTTTTTTTCAGAAAAATGAGATTCCTAGAACAATTTATGTAACAGCTACAATAAAAATTTAAGTCACAGATACATGTTTGCACTGTAAATCAAAAAAGTGTGTTCCATGATATCCGCATTTCCTCTATATCAGGTTCAGAATTGCACCAAAGAAGTCACTTATGCACTGTGGGAAAAAAAAAACCCCATAAAGTTACAAAATTTTTCCCGAAAACTGAACTTCTTTGAACTTTTTATGTAACAGAAAAAAATATCATGAAACAGATAATTGTTTGCACTGTAAATTAAGAACTTGTATTCCATAGTATCCGAGATTTCTCTATATCAGATACAGCATAGCACCAAAGATGTCACTTATACACTGTGAAAGTAAATCTGTAAAGTTACTAACATTTTTCCAGAAAACTGGGCTTCCTTAAACTTTTTATGTAAGAGCAACAATAAAAATGCATCTAATAGACACATGTATGCACTGTAAATCAAAAAAACCTGTAAGATTACTTAAAATTTTTTAGGAAACTGGGATGCCTAGAGTTTTTTATATAACTGCAATCCGGGTTACAGAAGTTTTAGTAAGATTAGACTAATCTAACTAAATTCTTTTATAAAGCTGAAAATTTCTGTAACTTTACAAATGCTAGTTTCCTAGATTTACATCTACGCTATGAGAAGGAATCGGTTAAAAAAAAAAATTACTGCATTTTTAGAAAATTGGGCTGCCAAAAGTTTTTTATGTAACTGCATCCCGTGTTTCAGATTAAGGTTTTAGTAAGATTACTCTATTTTTAGTAGATTCTTTTATAAGTGTATAAATTTCTACAGTTTTACAAAAACCAAATTTCTACACTGTAAAAAAAATTCTGTAAAGGTACTAAACTTTTTCTAGGAAACTGGGATTCCAAGAATTTTTCCTGTAACGGTAACAGCAAAAATACAAGTTTCAGAATCAGTTACATGAATTTTTCCTGTTATCGTTACATGAAAAGTTCTTGGAATCCCAGTTTCCTAGAAAATGTTTAGTACCTTTACAGATTTTTTTTTTTACAGTGTAGATTTACGTCTTTCACTTGCACAACGTACAGCTAAAGTTTTCATAAGCATACATATTTCTGAAACTCTCCAGCTATAGAATTACACATTTTTTTATGGTGCATTTGGAGCTATGGGCATAAATCAATTAATTTTTTTTTTTTTGCATGACGGGTTTTTAATTGTATTTTTGAGTGTATGTGTGTGTTCAGTAATCGATCAATATTCTCAGATTTTATATTCGCGAGTTTTGATAATACTCAAAATGAAAAAAAGCGGAACATTTCAACATTCGCTAAAACTAAACTTGGTTATTAGCGAATTTTGTTTTAAAAAGAATATTTTTTTACAAAGGAAAATTCCCTTGTTTTACCGTTTTTACTTGTTTTACACTCAGGGATGTAGGGGTAAGTATATGCTGCATTATTTCTGGATTTTTTAAGATACTCAGATTTACAAGTTTTAGGGGTCAGAGATGAAAAGAAAACAAGTTTTTTCAAAATGGTCTGTCTTCCAGTCTGTGTTTCTGTCTGTATGTGGCATATAATTTGTGAGCGCTCTACCTCAAGAACTAACGCATGGAATTTAATAAAAAATTATATTTAGTTTATTCTTGGTATGAATTAATGCTGATTAGTTTTTGAAGTAAATCGTTCAACAAATGGCGTTTGTGCGATTTTCGCAATAGCTCCATCTCTAGAATTTTTGCATTGAATTTTATGAAACTTTAGATTCTTTGCCTTTATTTTAGTCTTTGGCTTAAAATAACATTTTTTTACATTTTGGTGTAAACCGCTCAGTACACTGTAAAAAAACGGATGATTTTACGGAAGTATTACTGGCAATTTACTGTTTTTTAACGGAAAAAATTCCGTAAATATTCCGTTTTTGGCGAGTTTTTACGAAAATTTACGGAAATTTTTCCATTAAAAAACAGTAAACAGTACTGGCGTCCAGATTACCGGTAATACTTCCGTAAAATCGTTTTTTTTTTTTTTTACAGTGTAGGTAGTGCTTCTATACTGCAGTTTTTCAGAATTATGCAACAGCTCTATCTCAAGAACTAATGCACGGATTTCCATCAATCTTTAGATTCAGTTACTCTTTAAAAAGAATAACTTTTGCTGACATTTTGATATCGATCGCTCAACAGGTAACGTTGATATGCTGAATTTTGTAAAATTTGCACCATTTTAGCTATTATCATATCTCAAGAACTAATGGATCGAATTTTATATTTTTAGAATTCTCATGATGAGCATAAACCATCGTTTAATTTTGGCATTGTGATGGTGAATTCCAAAATTTTAATATGCATCAGATAGATGAATACTTTTGGATTCCTACATACCACTAGTTAATGCATAGTTTATGTTTTAAGAATTTATAAATCAATTGATACATGTGTTTAAATAAGTGTCGTTCGCGGGATATTTAGTCAATTTTTGGAATGGCCCTGAAACGTGCCGATTACTTATGTCTAGAACTTAAAGTATGGAGATAGTATTTTTAGGTGCATTCGTAATTATGTAAATACGTAGAACCTATAGTCGTCGTTCAATCCGTCCATCTGTCCATATATAACAGAGCAAAAAATAACCAACTGTTTCATTTGAAATTTAAAATAAATAATTCTGGCATAGTTTTGTCGAGTCATTTCAGATTTCATGAATATTCGATGAATAGTTTAATTGATGGGACAATCAAAAGTATTCTTACATTACGGCCACTAAGAACAAATAATTTGAAGTGAATTTTAATGATTTTACAGTCTTCCGAACATAATAAAATTGATATGCATCTGTGAAGTATATATTAAAATAAAAATTCTGTTAAAATCTGTGGTTCAAAGAATATTTGTTATTAATATACAGGGCTACACATGCTATACGTATGCCATTACATAATGACATAAGAGAAAACATTGTTTAGGGCGCGTTTTAATATTATTAAACTGTTTCATATTTTACGAAATTTATATACGTTGCTGAATTTTACAGCAAGTTACTTCGTGTACAATATAAAGCAAGTGACATTTACAGGAATACACAAGAAATTTCGGATACTCTACTGTATCTGAAGTATTGTTTACTATTACACCAAGACCTGAATGTTTTAAAAAATTCCTTACAGTATGAACGCACTCATTTGCGATGCTTGATGTGCAATTTCCACACATGTTATTATTTATTTAGATTTAAAACGTGATAGGTTCCCTCATAGGATGCATGGTCACAGTGACGTCACAATGACGTCACTGTGAGTCACTTTGGTCACATCGCATCTGTGACCAAAATGCCACCACTCAGTGACGTCACATTGTCACTGAGATGTGACTTTCTTAAAAATTTTTAGAAAATCGTCACAATGTTAATGTCGAAGTAGTCACAAATGACACACTTTTCACAAATTGGTCACTATGTGACGTCACAAAAAAGCTCTAAAACGGCCATAACGACTTCACATTTTAGTCACTGTGACTTCACATCGACGTCACGTGACGTCACATCGACAATCGATGGTCACAAAGTCACAATGTGACTTCACAACGACGTTGCAGTGACGTCATCATGTCATACGAGTTAGTATCCCTCATAACATGCATGGTCACAGTGACGTCACAATGACATCACTGAGTCACTTTGGTCACATCACATCTGTGACCAAAATGCCACTACTCAGTGACGTCACATTGTGACTGAGATGTGACTTTCTTAAAATTTTTTAGAAAATTAGAAATATTCTTCAAAACATGCTGTTTACTTTTAAAAACATGTTTCTGGCAATTTAAATATCGTCGCTTTTGTCACAGTGTCGTCAAAATGTTAATGTCAAAGTAGTCACAAATGACACATTATTCACAAATTTGTCACACCGTGACTTCACAAAATGGTCACAATGTGACGTCACAAACGAGCTCTAGAACGGTCATAACGACTTCACATTTTAGTCACTGTGACTTCACATCGACGTCACGTGACGTCACATCGACAATCGATAGTCACAAAGCCACAATGTGACTTCACAACGACGTCGCAGTGACGTCACCGTGCCTTACGGGTAAGATCTAGCTTTTAAAATGTGAAAATGTTTAAACCTATTAAAGGGCCATTCCATATCACGTGTGGATCAGCATTTCTACAAACTACTTCTGTTTTGAGAATGCAGTTCTATTCTCAAATTAAAACAACCGAAAGCGTAGAAATGTTATAAGTATAATTTTTTGGTTCTACTGTTATCCCGTCGACCAAAACACTATCGCCAAATTATAAGATTAAATTCCAATAATGGATGATCGTGAATGTCAATTCAATGACATTAAATACGGTACACGTGTATAAAATGTCATTAAGTGACTTTTATTTCGACTTTTTATTTGTATTTTTATTTAATATTCTACTATTTTTTTTATTTTTTTTTTTTATTTTTTATTTTTTTTATTTATTTATTTTATTTTATTTTATTTTATTTTTTTTTTTTGTTATTTAAAATAAAAATTACGTTAATATGTATAATTTGGTTATAAGTTTGGCGATTTGTATAATTTTGAGAAATCGATCGACGGGATAACAGAGTAGTACCAATTTTTTTTGTTAATTTTATATATTTTTACATTTTAAAAACTTAATAAATATAGGTACTTAATGGCAGCGTCATATACGGGACATTTCGTCCGTTTTTCATGAAATGGCCTTCAACCCCTCGGAGACGAGCGTGCCGCATAAATTACTCAGAATTCTTGATTATTCTTATCAGAAAATTTTTACTGTAAATTTTGCCTTATTTAATCCGAGAATTTTCTCAATTCAACTTGGCGAAAATTTCTATTTTGTAAAACCGGTGATAAAAATAAGAAATTCTGTAAAAGACGCTCGTCCCGAATGGGTTAAGGCTGCTGGTCACTCATTTTCCGAACTCTCCTCCATAATGTTAAATCTCTGGACATTTGATACATATTTACAATCAAAATATGTCCTCGGGAAATTAATATTTCAAACTTCTTTTTCCAGTGCTGCCTTTGTAAAAAATGTCTGTTGTTTTCTTAGTTTTCAAAGTATCTCTAAAAGATCTCATAATCTTATATGAACCCGTAAGGCATGGTGACGTCACTGCGACGTCGTTGTGAAGTCACATTGTGACTTTGTGACCATCGATCGTCGATGTGACGTCACGTGACGTCGATGTGAAGTCACAGTGACTAAAATGTGAAGTCGTTATGGCCGCTTTAGAGCTCGTTTGTGACGTCACATTGTGACCACTTTGTAAAGTCACGTTGTGACAAATTTGTGAAAATTGTGTCATTTGTGATTACTTTGACATTAACATTGTGACGAAACTGTGACAAAAGCGACGATATTTAAATTGCCAGAAACATGTTTTTAAAAGTAAATAACATGTTTTGAAGAATATTTGTAATTTTCTAAAGATTTTTAAGAAAGTCACATCTCAGTGACAATGTGACGTCACTGAGTAGTGGCAATTTGGTCACAGATGTGATGTGACCTAAGTGACTCACAGTGATGTCATTGTGACGTCACTGTGACCATGCATGCTATAAGGGAAGTTAAGTTACTCCCGCTTTGTCAGTTTTTAAAACATAAAAAATTAAATGAAGCAAAGATTTTAGAAATATTTTGAAAATTAAGGGAAAAAAAGGAAACCTTTTAAAAAGAGAACATTGAAAAAATAAGTTAAAAGTATTAATTTCCTGAAGAGATATTTTGAATATAAAAATGCCTCAAATGTCCATAGACTTAACATTACGTTCGGGAATTCGAAAAATAAGTGGCAGACAGCCTTAAGGCTATCATTTTTTCACCAGACAATATAATACCTTGTTACATAATAAAATAATACTTTCTAGAACGATTAAGGCTCCTACTTAAATTTTAATACAAAATATACTTTATCGCTTCAAAACTGAATCAGAAACTTTAAGTACATCCTTTACAATCAGCTAAATATATTCTATTGAAATATCGTTTAAATTCTGCTTAAATTTAAGCTAACCAAGCATAATTTTCCTTTGTAAATATCGGCTATCTTTAATTTAAACGCACGCTGAAAATTCACATTTTTCAGTCTCAGCAAAATTTTATCTGCGGATTAAGCAGCGCCATCTATTGCCCCTTAGCATAAATATTACTTTATTAATATTCATAAATGGATTTCACCATTTGAATTCAATGCGAGATCATTCGATTGTTCAATTTATTGAACGTGAACAATTGTTTTGTTTAATAATCTTCCTTTCAGCTTTCGAAATGTGTAATGTTAGTAGATTAAGGCTAACTATAAATGTTCTAATCTTTTCCCTGAAAATGATAATTTTTAAATATAGAAGTATAAGCATTAAAGAGTATCATTTATATGTTTCATTTAATTTATTTAATTATTTCCAGATATGAAAGATCAAGATTTATTAGAAGTATTTTCTGTTACAAATGAAGAAAGATTGTTTACATAGGAGTTTTTTATCGAATTATTTGAAGAATTCAGAGGAAGAATATATTATTGTACATTTTCTCAAAAATTGTTTTATTTTATGCATGAAAGAGTTATGAAGCATTATGTCATATTCGAGATATCCCTACAAATGTAGTTTTTTTTAACTTTCTAGAAATTTTAATTAAATATCTATTTTTTTTCAAAACTTTCTGTCAGTTGAGCGTTGAAATGAAGTAAGTTTATCATTGTTTAAAAAAAATTGAAAGTTCACCATTTTTTTTAAGTTTATCGTATTTTTAAAAATAAACAAAATTGTTGAAAAGGTAAGCTGTCCCGTTAAATTGTGAAAATTGACAAAAACAGACTTAACATGATTTATTATAAGCTTTTCCAAAAAAGGGGATAAATGTATTCAGGATTGAAATCTGTAAAAATAATTTGTTAGTGCTGACTAACCGTAAAACAACAAAATGAAAAATGTCTAAGTTGAGAACAGTGGCGTAGCTAAGGGGGGGGGGGGGGGGCAAGGGGGGCGAACGCCCCGGGCGCCGAGGCCTAAGGGCGCCAAATTGAGAGAAATTGTTATATATCTATATTGGGGTGGGGGCGCAAAATTTCTTGCTGGCCCCGGGCGCCAAAAAACATAGCTACGCTACTGGTTGAGAATCATCTTTTCAAGGATGTTTCTTTTTTGAGCGCATCTTTTCAAGGATACTCCAACACTCTACTATTAAATTACGCGACGAGACCGATAGTCAGACTGGCACCTCTTACTAATAAAGGCATCGTCTTCGCAGCTTAATAATTGGAGCATTCTTCCATGGATTCTGGTTTCAATTCCCAGATTGAACATTTTTCATTCTGTTGCTTTACACTAAATTAACAATATAGAAAAAATCACGTATTTAATATTGAAAAAATTGGATTAAATTTCACAGCTAAAAATTAATTTAAAAATTAATTATGCTTGAATAATTTGATAGTGTTTATGACTTCATTTTGTTTGCCTGCAGCCTGTCTGTCCTCTAATTCTCATAAATTTGTATGTAATTAACATATATTATTGAGATTTACTAGGGCATAAATAGAAATGAACTTTCTAACATTTATAGTTAGTTTACAAGGACACTCAAACGATTCACGTTTCGTTATGGTATATGAAGAAAAGTCCTTTGTTGTGTATTATAATAATTTTATACTATTTCAATTAGATCAAAATTGATATGCTTTCTTGATAAAGTACTAAAACGTCTCCTCTTTAGAATTTAGAGTACAAAGCATTTATCTTCCATTTACTTACAGGGTCACACAAAATTATTATGTTTCAGTCGTGTGTTTTCGTTTATAAATTAAAAAAATTGATTTTTGAGGTATGTACGTCTGAGACTTTACAGTAATATTACATTTAGCAATAAGATTTTCTTCTATTACAAGTATTTGATGTGGTTGTAATATACTTATTGTTTAATGAAAAATAGCATTTTTTTGCTGGCTACTTGGAATTTTGGCATTTTGTTTTGGAATGACTACATACCTACACTGTAAAAAATGTCAGATGTTTCTGAATATATAAAAATGTACTGTAATTAAAAACGAAAATATACAGTAACCTCTTCTAACTCACCTAAGGTTTCGAAAACCGTTCCTCTACCTTTAAAAATCACAGAAAACTATTTGTTTTCGAAATTTAAGTAAGAATTTATAAAAATTAATTTTTATTAGCTGTCCGTCCTTTTCGGAAACGTTTCTAAGTAGCTTTTACAGTACAACAATCACTTTTCTCAAATCAAAATATCACTTTTATGGATGCTACCAATTCATACGAAAATATTTTGATATTCAGAGAACATGTTTAATAGGCGAACATACCATTTTAACAGTATTAACATTAATATGAAAATTAACATTCTTTTGCTACAATTGCATGCACAAAATCAGTTATGCAGCTGAAAATGTTAACTTGAGAATTGGTAGCATCCGTAAAAGTGATATTTTGATTTGAGAAAAGTGATTATTGTACTGTAATAGCTACTTAGAAACGTTTCTGAAAAGGACGGACAGCTAATAAAAATTAATTTTTATAAATTCTTATTTAAATTTCGAAAACAAATAGTTTTCTAGGATTTTTAAAGGTAAAGGAACGGTTTTCGAAATCTTAGGTGAGTTAGAAGAGGTTACTGTATATTTTCGTTTTGAATTAAAGTACATTTTTATATATTCAGAAACATCTGACATTTTTTACAGTGTAGTACTTAATAGATATTTGCTGTCTTTATTCAGAATTTAGTGTTGTGAACTAACTACGGACAATTTGGCTTTACCTTTGACTTTTTAACACCACTTTGACATTTGTTAAAAATATAAAGCACCTTAAATACTGTTTCTTGTTGCTTTTTTTTTTCATCTTTTTATAGGCATATGTCAAAATTGTAAATGACATTCAATTTGTAAACTTTTCCTTGTTTTTATTGCCATCTATCAGTCTCCCGTTATGATTATGAATGAATTTAAACTTTGATTTATTTTAACCACTTTTCAGTCGCCAAGGTGCTTTTCGTTATTTTTATTTTATTGATTATCACAGTATTTTTTACTCTGCTATTTGGCAATATTTTTGCAGGTCGGAGAAGCTATTTTTCCGTCAGAGGCTCTTGTTTATGTCTTTTTTGGTTGGTTCCCTTGCAGATATAACATGTAAATATTCTTTTTTGTATTGTCTGTTTTCAATCAACAAGAGGAATAATATTTATATAATTTTAGATCTTAAGAATTTCGACATGAGAGCGATGAAATGTGTCCATCAGAAAAATTAAAGATCTTTATTTGCCTTGTAAATATAATTTTTGTCACTGTTAGTGAGTATTAGGTCAGTTTGATGTTTTCAAATGATTTTGATATATAGGTTTATAAGCAATATATTGTTTAATCCATGCAGCATTTTTAATCCAAAACTTACTCCCCAATATTAAAGGAGCTTTCGAATTTTATAATAAAATCTCATTACGACTTTACTAATCAAAACTAAATTTCGTGAATGTTTGCGTTTATACATAAGCATATCTACGCAAACACATGCGCTTACATATATATTCTATACTTGATCTTTGAAATTTGAAAAGCATTTTTATTTTATCATAACTCAGCGTTTATGTCTGAAGAACTTACACTTGGGTTGCTTCATAATTTTGTTGCGAACAATTTGTTACATTATACACATATTCGGAGCGAAACTGCGTGGAAATTTCCGCTATCTAAAGATATAAACAAAGAATGAATATTTTCTACCCAGTAACTTTGACGGGGAACTTTTAGCTTTAAGATTAGAATTTTCAATAAATATAGTATAATTTTGATAAATACTTATGACCTTGAATAAGAACAAATATAGGAATTTTGCACGTAATATACAAAAATGAAAATTTGTCTGTTTGTAATTCTATAGAAATCAACAATTTCAAAATCAGAAATTGTGAAATATTACGTTTATATGTATTAAAATACGTCCAAGGTAACTAAAATAATCTGAAATTGAAATAATTTGTATAACAACTCAAATAATATGTTAATATGTTTAAAATAAATTTTTACTTTCTTTATGTCAACAAATGGAAGGTACGGTCTTTTATAGGTTAACACAATCATTAATATGTATAAAATAAAGTTTTACTTCATTTATGTCAGTTAACAGAAGGTGCTGTTCTTAATGGATTAATATACTCATAAATGTGTATAAAATACGATTTTACTACATTTATATTAACTAATAGAAGATTCGATTTTTAATGGATAATATATTCAATAATATGTATAAAATAGAATTTCAATTCATTTGTGTCAACTTATAAAAGTTGCTGTCTTTAATGAGTTAATATATTCATTAATATGTATAAAATAAAATTTCACTTCATTTTTGTCAACTTATAGAAGTTGCTGTCTTTAATGAATTAATATATTCATTAAAATGTATAAAATAAAATTTTACTTCATTTATGTCAACTAAGAGAAGGTGCTGTCCTTAATGGGTAAATATAGTCATAAATATGTATAAAATATAATCTTACTCCATTTATGTCAACTATTAAAAGATGTGGTCTTTAGTTGATTAAGGACGTTCATTAATATGCATAAAATAAAATTTTACTTCAATTATGTCAACTAATAAAAAGTTCTGACTGAGTTAATGAATTTAAAAAATCCCAATTTAATTGCAATTTCATCACAAACTTAAACATTTTTCGTTATAGCAGTTGCGAACAATTAAAAATCCATGCTTAAAATTCTTACCATAAGAGTTACTTTGTCTATTGCAAGATTTTCATATAAAAAATAAAATAATAGGCAATACTTAGTCAGTTTTAGTAAAAAATTTGCGCTTATGCCAATCCTTCTACAACAAAATCTATTCATTATATTTCATCTTTTTTTTTTAAATCAAGATATTAGAAAATCATTTACCTGTGTTATGAAGCAAAATATTTGCTTCATAACACTTCCTCTTACATTTACTAACCCTAGGTAGAACCCGTCAAATTTTGACGAAAGAAAATGTTTAAGAAGGAACCGTTTCATTGATTTATAATAAACCTACAAAATTAGTTATGGTAAAAAATGCATCTTATATTGGTAAGTCTAACTCTGAAACAAATCGTATTTAACCTTAAGTTAACAAAGTACTATCTCCATAAAATTCAGTTGCAGAAATTGTTAAAATGAAACTTTATTCGTGTATGTAAGCAGTAAGAAATATTAAAGATCTGTTATTATGATAAAGTTATCAATTAAGGTTGTTATGCTAGTATTCCAAAATGGAAAAAGAAAAAATTATTCAACTTTGACTCCATCATAAATTTTTTCCCTGTGAAATCTAAACCCGACATCATTTTCTCCTATCAAAATTTACAAATGCACATTTCGTATTTGTATTCCTCTTTTCAAAAAATTAGTATCTTAATTTGATCATTTTGATTCAAAACTCTAAGTCTCGATGTTATTTGCTGAAACATATATTAAACTATTGATATTCTTTTATGTATAAATAAAATTCGTAAATGAAAGAAAAATTCACCAGGTTTTATAACGGTCAATGTTCTTGAAATTCACAGTATGTATTTAAATTTCAATTTTTTCCATTTTTTCCTTTGCTTTTTACTCTACGGCTTTTAATAGAAATGGTATATTCTTGTTGCCACGATTAGAAAAGCGGTATTAAAAACTACAAAAAAATTATTTCAAAAACAAATCAAGATACAGTTTTCAAACAAAGTGCATTTAAAAGTACATTTTTTCCTATACGATGGTGTATAAATTTAAAATGTGCAATGTTTATAAGTGTAAAAAATTTCAGTAGGACAAATTACAATACCGAAATTTCATTTAAAATTTGAAGGTGTTGCCATTCGCAAAATGACGTATTCATTACGCACAGATACGTTTGGCCTTTATAATATAAACGAGCTAGAACCCGTCGAAAATCGACGAAAAAAAAAATATTTAAGAAAGAACTGTTTCAGTGATTTATAATAAATCTAAAAAATTAGTTACAGTAAAAAATACATTTTATATTGGTTATAATTCTCAAACAAATACTATTTTAAGCTAAAATTAACAAAATACTATAAATCTCAATTATCAAAATTATTAAACAAAATAAAACCGAAATTCACCGGATTTTATAACAGACAATATTTTTGAAATAGTATATGCATTTTAATTTCTTTTTTTTTTTTTCAATTTTAAGAGAAAATTGAGTGACTAGGTTGCCACAACTACAAAATCGGTACTAAAATTTCTAAAAAAAAATAATATCTCAAAAATAAATTAAGATACAGTTTGAAACAAATTGTATATTTAAAAGTACTTTTTTTTTCTCTATACGACAGTGTAAAAATTTAAAATGTACGATACGGTAGAAGTATAAAATTTTCAATACTAATAATTGTAAAACCGAAATTGCATAAGAAAGTGTTGCGCATTTAATTTTTTTTTTTTTTCAATTTTAGGAGAAAATGGAGCGATTCTGTTGCCACAATCATAAAATTGCTACTAAATATATAAAAAAATAATATCTTAAAAATAAATTGAGGTACAGCTTTGAAACAAATTGCATTTAAAAGTACATATTTTTTTCTATACGACGGTGTAAAAATTTAAAATGTACGATATTTAGAAGTATAAAATTTGCAGTACCGAAAATTGCAAAACCGAAATTGCAGGGGAAAGTGTTGCCATTCGAAAAATGACGTATGCGTTACACACAGATACATTTGCCCTTTATAATATAGATATAGCAAATGTTGTATTGAAAACGTGATTTTTTTTTCTTTAAAAAAATGTGTATTTTTCAATAAAAGTGGTTTCTAAATTAATAAATACAAATTTAAAAGCTATATTTTGCTTCATAACATACCCACAGGTAAGCAGAACATTGTCACAAATGATGTTTCCGGTAAGCGTAGAAAATAAAAAATACAGTTTTTTCAGAGTTTGATAGAACACAAAAAATTTTGTTCCGAATTTGCAATTTCAAATATCACCCTATTCGTAGATGTTTATATAGTCGTGTATATCGTACATGTTACATATCTGTGGATTAAAATGTATTCTTTACTTTTCTGTAGTTTCTTTAAACGATCACTTCCGGTTTCAGAAAGTTCAATTTTGGTGTATATTTTGGGCACATAAATATTGAAATAAATTTTGCTTTTTATTATCGCTGAACCAAAAGTGAAACATTTTTGGAATCCTAAATCTTTTAACCTTAATTTAAAATAATGAAAAAGAAATAAAAATATTTTGAAACAAAGAGGAGTTTATGGTAGCATATACCTGAATTCATAATGAATTTATTAGTAAATAGGAGCAAGTGTATAGCTGTTTTATTAACATTTAAAACTTTTCAAGATATTACATTGATGTCAGAATATGATAAAATCCCTAGCGCTTTCAGATAAACATTAGCCTTCATCAAGGATATTTATAAATTAAGTATTCGTGTTGTTTATGTATCTTATTAAGTTGACTATGACGTATCAACTTGAAATATAGAGACTTGAAATATACGTATTTTATTACGTCATAAAGTTTCTATTTCAAAATTTCCTCGTGAATAATGAAAATGAAGTAAATAGTTGACGATTTTTTAAGTGAATATTACATCATATTGGAAATATATATGGACGTCAGCAGGTGATTGCGTAATGTTAAATGATTTGCAAAAAGTAAGGATTAACGCATGATAGAAAAAAAACATCATATGGAAATGCTGATATGTTGTAATAGTTATTTTGAGGTTATCTGAATTTGTTTTTCCTATTATTAAGTCTACTACATACATATACGTACCTATATGCATGTATATTAGAATGTTCACACAAATTTATGTCCCTACTGCTGATTCTTAATGAAGACCTGAAATAAATTTGGCTTAGCTGCATTTTTTATATTGTATATTAATTTTAAAATTGATTTTTTTTTCAACTTTCTTGAAATTACGGGGTACTTCAGCTAGTTCATTACTATAACAAATCTACATCTTAAACATTTTCAAATTTTTAAACATTTTTTTTTTTTTTTTTTTTTTTTTTTTTTGCTACAAAAATTCGCATTAGTTTCGTGGGTTTTGCAGAGAAAATCGTACTTCCTTACATTTTTTATTAGAAAATACATACACACATAAATAACGTCTGTATTAAACTCGTAAAAGTATATACAAATATTATACATACATACAATAAATAAAATAAGTCCAATTGGACTGAAAAATTAACCAAAGCCAGTAATCGCACCTGGTTACAGAGCGTACCAAAATGTTGCTCTAACCACTGAGCATATTACAAACCGGATACAAATTTATTACTCATATTATATTAATTATGGGCCGTAGTGACTCAGTGGTTAGAGCAACAGAGTTGTACGCCGTGGAGCTATGTTCGATAATTGACTCTGGCAATTTTTTCACTCCATTTTGGTTTATTGCATTTATTGTATGTATGTCTGTATAGTACTTGTATATACTTTTGTTTTTTATGTGTGTGCATGGACAGAAAAAGAAAGAGGAAAAGTAACCTCCAAGGCAACTGATGAGCGGACAGATTGTTTCAATCAGTGTGATTACATAACCAAATCCATTCGAAACAAAAATTCTCACTTGTTGTGCATGGGAAAAAAAAAAGAATTCGGTTTTTAAAAAATAATTCTGTATTCATTGGTGATGAAGAATATAAAGCTTTTAATGCTAAGCTAAATTTTAAGTCAAGTATATCAACACTGAAACTGACTCATTTAATAAAAAAAGTGTTAAAGTCACCCCATTTATTCAAAGTGAAATTCTTATTCTTCTGAAAATTGATGTATCATGTAACGTTATTCTTAATAAAATTTCTTTATTCAACAATATTTACATTCAACATTCATGTTCGTTTATCATAATAAAATTGTGTGTACTTTTTAAGTCAACTACTATTTTCGAGACTCAGCGTGATTTACTGGGGAGAAGGAGTAAGTAAAATAATAAAAATCGTTTCTTTTATTCTGATAGTTTAACAATTAGCAGAACGAGAGGAGGCAGCACTGACTATCACCTCATTGAGTTCATTGATGAAAATCTAGAATTAGTTGCATCCCGATTCGCATATTAAAACGCAATCGTCTGTTTTATCTTGATGGAAAACCCCTAAAAAGACGATTTTAGTGGTCGACTCATACGTTTATCATTATGTTTTCCTACTCCCAATCCTCCATGTTTTCATACTTTTGGGAGCAAATAAAGGCAATGGTAAACCTACGAGTCAACCATTAAAATCGGCTTTTTAGTGTTTTCTATCAAGATATGACTTGTCAGACCAATTGCGTTTTAATATGCCAATCGAAATTTATCTAATCCTAGATTTTTATCCGAGAACACGAGGAGGTGATTGTCTGTGCTGCTGAAAAGGTTTTACAAGAAATATCTTCTTACTGGGCATATTCGGAATATGCTGAAAAAAATGCTATTTGTACTACTTGCTTATATAATAAAGGATCAGTTAAATTTAGCGGCGGAATTTCAGTTGAAAGTCTGTAATAAATAAAACTAATTTCGAATATTTGGCGTAAAAATATGAAAGCGACTCTAGATTTGGCAAGCAGGATTTTTCCTCGACAAAAGCAAACTGTTCTAATGCATCTGAAAATTATTTGTTAATAGTCGTTTGGAATCCTTCATTATTCCCCTCAATTATTTTTATTTTAAAGTTTACCTTATTTGATCAGAGCATTTTCTTGATTCAATTTCAAAATTTTTTCTGTTTACAAAAGCTGGTGACAAAAGATTGAAAATTAAGCAAATGACTCTCGTAGCAAAGAGGTTAAAGAGTATTGGACATAAAGGTGTATTTTTTGGAATTCTGTTTCATCGCCAATCAATGATAAATCGCCAAATAGATGAAAATTTCATTATTTTTTACGGACGCTCTATCAAAGTTCCGCAAAAAAAAAAAAAAAAAAAAAATTAAAAATAGACATATTCATATGAGAAGAATATTCTGTAATTTTTTCAGATTTTTTTTTTATATGCCCGTATGGAGACCTTCCCTTCTTAGTAAAACCGTATACCCTATCTTTATACCGCTTCGAAATAAAGGCACGAAGAATTATTATTATATGAGTACTGTATTTCGAGACTATTTGTAACAATTCATGATGTAAATGTCCAGCTCCTTCACTGATTGATATTTTATGTTTTTTTTAAAACTGGCGAACTGGGAGGTAACACCTTTGCACTCCATAAAAAATTAAGCATTGAGGTTAGAATTATTTCATGGGTAAGTATTATGATGACCCCCAACGACTAGTTTTTTTCGTATATTTTTAATATGTTAAGCTTATTCGAAACTTCAATTTAATATGAATAAAAATATTAGGAAATGTGCTTCATTTCCTAATATTTATCCTTTTGTAACGGTAAAAAACATATTTTTCTTAAAATAAAACATATATTGATTGCTTATACAAAATTTTAAAATATAACTATCAAGCATTAAATATAAAGATGTCCATAATGCATGTTTTTAAAGTAAGTTTTTAAAGCTTGTATACATGAGAATAAAAAGTGGGTTAGAGCCTATAAATATTAGATGTATTTTGTTTTACTCTTGTACTTAAGTATATTTAGAGAATATGGAATTTAAGATTTTGAGAGTTTATTCGCTTATGTGTACCTTATATTCTTTTCTTACAAAGAATTTCCATAAGCATCACACACGTGTTTCGGAAACAGGTTGTGTAGCAATTTTTCAAAAACTTTAAGCATATTTTCTGTTCTCGATATTAGCTCTACAGAAAATATTTTTAGTCAGACCACGTTTATAAACTGCATACAAAATTCGTCATGAAAACAATGAAGAACACATAAATTTATATAATTGTACTAAACATAAATTAGATTATATACCCAATTACTATTGTGAATATTGTATGTTTCTAAATCTGTGTACGTGAATTTTAATTAGAGCTTTCTGTATATTTAATTACAATTGTGAATATTGTAAGTTTTTAAATCTGTGTACGTTAATTTCAATTAGAGCTTTCTTTTAAACGTTTATATGAATATGTGTAGAACATGTATTATTAGAGATTTTGGATACGCATGATATTGTCAAATTAGTTTTTTGTATTATACGAAATAGCTTAAACGAGGCAGCATACTTACGAAATTTAACCTAGTGATTAAACGTATGAATAGTTATGCAATTTTTGTTCATTTGAACATCTAATTACAAAAAGAAGCATTCTTTAAGATGAGTATACAAAAAAAGAAGTTAGAAATAAAAATTTCCTGAGGAGATATTTTAAATATACGAAAACATAAAACGTCCAAAACAAACGTACGAATCTACCTATGAAATTTACAAATCTATCTCTCATATACACTGAAGCTCAAAGAATTCGAATAATTTTCTGATTGTAGATGAGAAAGTTGAAATTGCATTTTTCAAATTCATTATGTATTTCCATATGGTTGAATTACACATAATATTTTAATAGGGTGCAGTTTTGTTACATTATTCTCGATGTTTTGGAAAGTGTTTCATAATCTATGCTTGATGCATAACTTTTTTTTTCTTGTTTAAATATTAAATTAGAATTAAACAAAACGAATTTTACTTATTTATTACTGAAAAAAGCACCAGTTTAAACATCTGTTAAAGCATTTTTGTGTTTTAGATGTAGGAATATCCGTGGAGGGAAATTCTTTATTATATATTCGTCAAAAGATTAAAGTAAATACTAAAATTATTTTTTGATATATTTTGAGACATTATTTAATAGATTTCTTAAAACTTAAATATAATATAAATTAAAATGTAATGAAATGTGCTTCGTTTCCTAATAATTATCTTTTTGTAGCGGAAAGGCAGCTTTTTGTCAAAATAACGCATGTATTGATTATTTAAAAAAAATTAAAATAAAGCTATTAAACATTAAATATAAAGTACGCCCTTAATGCATGTTTCTAAAATAATTTTTTAAAGCATATTTATGTGAGAATAAAAAGTAGGTTAGAGCCTATAAATGTTATATGTATTTTGTTTTAGTCTCGTATTTAGAGAGTATGGAATTTAAGACACTGAGAGTTTATTCGCTTATGTGTGCCTTATATTCTTTTCTTACAAACAATTTCCATAAGTGTTCCACACGTGTTTCGGAAACAGCTTGTGTAGCAATTTTTCAAAAACTTTGAGCATATTTTCTGTTCTTTATATTAACTCCCTTGAAAACATTTTTAGTCAGATCACGTTTATAAACTGCATATAAAATTATTTACGAAAATAATGAGGAATACATAAATTTATATGATTGTACTAAACATGAACTAGATTATATAACCCATTACTATTGTGAACATTGTAGTTTTCTAAATCTATGTACGTGAATTTTAATTAGAGATTTCTGTTAAACGTTTATATGAATATTCATATAATATGTATTACAGGAGGTACAGATTTCGGATACGTATGATATAGTCAAATTGGTATTTCGTATTGTACGAAATAGCTTAAACGATGAAGCGTACTTTCGGAATTTAACTTACAAGGAGAGACATGATGTGGAGTATCCAAATCAAAGTAAGTTTTTTGTGTAAATAGTACTCAATAAGAAAACTCGTATGACCAAGCCGTAGCACGCAATACTTAGTAGTTATTGAGAGAAAAAATAACTTTATTTTTTTATGTGTGTTTATTTTGAACAAATGTCTTTTGTTATTTGTGTGATATATAATATACCACATTTTTAGCAAAATGGTGACCAGCGAAAAATTTCCTGACTCTTCTTAACATACAGATCATATTCCTGAATCAACTTTGTACAATGATAAGTCAAAATTTTAATTGTAAAATGCAGTAGTATATTATGAAAGTCTGCTTACCGATAATAACTTAATTACATCAAAATCTTCATCGGTTATACTTGTAATGTTAATTGCCAAAGAACTGTATGATAAGACTTTGGAAATATTAAATGAAAAGGAATATTTCTAAGATGAAGAATTAATATATATTAATGAAGAATGTAAAAAAGTGATTTTTGATATGGTAAATAATGATTCGTCACCAGAAAAATACGAACTCGAGAATAATAAAAGTATAATCATCATGTACCATCGCAAAAATCATTTTTTCACATTCTTCATTAATATGCATTAATTCTTCATTTAGGAAAAATTATTTTCATTTAATATCTCCAAAGTCTTATCATACAGTTCTTCGCCAATTAACATTGCTTTCAAGTATAACAGATAAAGAGTTTGATGCAATTAAATTATTTTCGATAAGGAGACCTTCGGAATATACTACTGCATTTTTCAGTAAAAATTTTGATTTATCACTGCACAAAGATCATTCAGGAATAGGATCTGTATCTAAAGAGGAGCCAGGAAAATCTTCCCTGATCGCCATTTTGCTAAAAAAATAGCATACTATATATCACACAAATAACAAAAGACATCCGTTCAAAGTAAATAGACATAAAAATATAAAGTTATTTAAAGTAAAAATACAAGTTTTTTTCTCAATAACTACTAAATATTGCGTTCTAAGTCTTAGTCATACTAGGTCTCTTACTGAGTATTATTTACACAAAAAACTTACTTAGATTTAGATACCCCACATCTTTGCCGTCTCCTTTTTAGTGGTTAAACGTATGAACAGTTAAGCATTTTTCGTTAACTTGGATATCGATTTGGAAAAAGAGGCATTCTTTAAGATGTGAGTACACAGAAAAATAAAGTTAGAAATAAAATTTTCCTGAAGAGATATTTGAAATATACGAACGCATGAAACGTCTAAAACAAACGTACGAATCCACCTATTAAATGTGCAAGCCTATCTATCATTTACAGTGCTGCTAAAAGAATTCGAACAATTTTCCAATTACAGATAGGAAAGCTGAAATTGGGTTTTCAAATGCCTTATACATTTCCAAATAGTTGAATTAGACATAATATTTTAACAAATTAAAAGGTTCAGTTTTGGTTACATGATTATGAAAATGTGTTAGAAAATGTTTAATAATCTATGCTTGAAACGTGACTTTTTTATTTTCTGCTTAAATACTGAACTCGAACTTAAACAAGTTTTTACTTATTACTGAAAATATTTCAAATAAAACACCAGTTAAAACATCTGTAAAAACAGTTTTGTGTTTTATATGTGAAGATGTCCGCAGAGGGAAATTCCTGGTTATATTCGTTAAAATATTCAAGTACTAAAATTATTTTTTCATATAATTTTAAGATGTTATTTAATAGCTTACTTAAAACTGAAATACAATATTTATTCTTTTGTGACAGCAACGTGCCTTAGCATCTTTTCGGTAAAAATAATACGCATATTGATTATTTATATAAAATATTAAAATATAAATATTAAACACTAGCGGCCCACCCTCGCTTTGCTTCGGGTAGAGCAAGTCTCCCAGTCCCGCGCCACTACTGACACCCGTGTTACTACCACTTCATCCCGTTAAATTCAACTACTAAAAACATTACCCTCCTTTTAGATAGTCGGGTAAAAAGTAGCCTATATGTTAATCTAAAGGGTCATTTAGAATATCCCCTCGAATCCACATTCAATTCACATCGATTCCATCATTGTATTTCTGACCTGTTTAGAATGTGCAGATCCGGTTTCAACCTAGGGCATTTTTCACCCCTGCTATCTCCTAGGGCACTAATCCGGAATGTACCCATGATTCCTTTCGGGTGTACAAAGCAAGTGTCCGTAAACCTCAAATTTCTCCGCCCATTTTTTCGGGCGCTAATCTGTTTAGGAGAACTGGCAAATTTTTTCCAATGGGCTTTGTTGAAAGATAAACCTTGTATAGTATGTTGGTTAAAACCAAATTTTTTAATTGTTAGGTTTTAAATTGTGCATTTTTTTGCTATTTTCCCTCTTGTGGAGTTTCTTAATGATCTTTTTTGAATTAGTTAATAAAGAACAGTTATAAACATGTAAAGATCAGTTGCTTTGTATTTTTATACAATTGATAATTAGATAATTAAACTAAATTATACTTACAATTAAATAAACAAAATTAAATTAAAATTAACATGAATAAAATGTAATTTTTTTGCATAAATTTTTATTTCAAATAAATTTTCAATAATTAAGATACTTTTAAAAGTTACTCAAGCTTTTAAAAAATAATTACATGAACATTTATTAAAATACAATGTATCCTAAACTTACACTAAATACAATTTTATATTACCGTTGAAAAATATTAGTAAATTTTACTAATTTCATACTTAAATTATCATTTTTTAAAAATCTTATCTTCATATATAAAAATTGCAATTAATTTACTATTCTTTTTACTAATTACCCATTCATTTGTAATTATAAAGTAGTGGAAGGTTAGCATAATTATTTTTCCCTTTCCCTATATTATTATTAGTATTTAAATATATAATTGATAAGGATTTTAAATATACATAATTAATTAATATTAATATTTAAATATACATAGATAATATTCATATTTAAATGTGAATGATCCATATTAAATAATATTATCATTTAAATATCTATAATTAATATTAATTAATATTTTTTTAAATGTACATAATTTAAATTAATTAATATATTAAATAAATATGTATAATTTATATTAAACTAATTTATATTATACAGTACGACCATCATACTACAATCAAAATTTTTTGTCGCTCTGTAAATGAATGATAACCATTATGCATATCATATTTTACAGTAAGCATCTTGTAATAAATCTCAATAATATATATCTATGTCATTATGTTTGAAATAGTGTAACATTATAAAATATGCTTCAAATCATTTTTTTTTTCACATAGCCATTAATTGAATTTTTATAGTAGTGATTGTGTAAATTAATGATACATGTTTTGACATCAGTATTCAGCGCTTTTTTTTTTTTTTTTTTTTTTTTTTTTTTTTTTTTATTCGAAGTCTGATGATTTGAAAGACCAAAAAATTTTGTGTCATCAGAACCTGATGATAAAAGTACATTGCATAAAAGTGTTAGTAACATTTTAAAAAGTTTTTCGTTAAAATATTTTTTTTTTCAAATAGAATAAAAATCATGTTTTTAACACTTTTTGAAACTTTCGGAGTTTTAAAGTTTTTATTATATTTAACTGAATACTGGTGTTTTATGAATATATTATTGCTAAAATATTTCTTCTTACATAGAAATAAGTATTAATTCTAAATACTCTTTCAAGACAATGTTTCGCGATTTTCATGTCCCTGAAAATTCCTTTAAAAAAATTTATAAATTTGTAATATTATACCTATTCGAGGACTTGAATAAAAACTGAGCTCAGACAGAGACCATCTCATTTTTATTATACACCGTACTATGCAGAAACCATGGTTAGTGCATTTTTTAAATGGATATAAATTTCATTTTTGAAATAGTGTAACATCATTTAAATTTACCACAAAAGGTTTTTCTCCCATTGTCGCTATAATTCTGCAGACTTCATTTTCGCTAAGAAACATGCTTTAGTTAATTTCAATAACATAAATGGAAATTTTAGTTTACATTAATTGCAGCACAGACTGACAAATTGATTTTATAAACACTCTTTTCAAATGTATTAGAAAGTATTAAATTACTTTCATTTTTTAGTAGGGTCCTGTAGGTAGACTGGCTTCTGGTGTCAATAAAAATTCTTTACTTCGCTTCAATGTTACATTAAAATTTTTGCAGTTGCTTTGAAAAGTTTTCAGCAATATCGAAAGATTTTTAGATATCTTATTAGAGTTTCATCTTTGTTTTAATCGAAAGGAGAATTGGTTTAGAGATGAATTTATAAATTCACGTCACCACAAACCCATTCATATAGAATAATAAGTCATACTCAAATTAACCTTGCTTGAACTTCTGTAGCTACTTTATGCATAAAAATATATTTTGACCTTTTGTCCATAAGAAAAAAAAAAAAAAAAAAAAAACAGCTACAAGAAAATGAGAGATAAATTAATAATTTAAAAAAAATACCAGCAAAAAATCGCATCAATTTTGAATTAATATATTTTTTATCATTAATGAATGAACTGCAACAATATTTATGAAAGTCCAATCTTGAGGCTGCAACACAAATCATGAGATTCTATAAAAAATATATTTATTTAAAAATATATCCTTCTCTTTATTTATTTATTTATTTATTATTATTTTAAGATGAATAACATAATAAATGTGTATATTATTCTCTCCTTATAAATTAGCAAAAAATCACATCTAATGTCAAAAGAACATATAACTATTAGCTATATAAAAGCTTGTAAAACTACTAATAAAAGATTACGATAATTTATGCTAATTTTATAAGAGAATGAAATAAAGCATAGTTCAATGAAAATAAAATACCACTATAATTTAAATAGAATAGCGATATATTATTAGTAGTAAGCAAAGCTCAGAAAATACAAGTTTGTATTTTAATCAATGAAAAGAAAAAAAAAAGTCTTCGGGGGAAAAAAAAAAAAAAAAAAAAAAACTATTACACAAAACTAAGACAAATTAATTATTACGGAAAACTAATACAAAATTAAATATTGCAAATAAAGTACAAGTTAACATTTTCAGACATAAAGTGAGTATGGTTGTAATACAAGTTAAAAAAGTATACATATCCACTCTTTTAATTATTTTAGCTATCCTTATATTTTAAAGTCAATTGCAAAAAATTTTCGAAGGTAGCATAAAAATATATAAACCTCATAGTATCGATAATCAATTTAAATGGGTTACATTTTTAAAACAGTGTTATATTTTTCATGACATAATTAGCGCTTATCATTGCAAAATTAATTATAAAACTGAAGATTGTATAACTTTAAATTCGAAGAACTGTTTCATATATTCAGATATTAACACTAGAACGACCAAGACCGTCAATTTGACGGTTTTCAAATTTCATGCTTAAAAATTTGATATAATTTATGGCGAGTTCCAAAACTTTATGATACGACTTTTAATGACCCATAAGAATATTTAAATATTCCTATTCAATTTCCTTTCACCCATTTAAATTTCCGTAATCAGTATGACCTATACCTATTTATACCAAGACCCGTCAAATTGACGGCTTTGGCAATTAACAAACTCATCCCGAAGTGGTGCGCACTTCCCCATTTTCCACATGGAATAGCCCTTTTCGCCCATGCGCAGTCTACTACAGGCTTCATATCAAATGTATCAGTAACTGGTAAATGTAATTAGGACGCGATCATTATCAATTGTACTTCTAATGTGATAACGTTCTTAGTGAAAAGTGCAGTCTGTGAATAATGTAATCTGTGTAAAGTCTAATCTCGGAAAAAAGTATGAATATATTTTTATGAAAAAAATAACATATATTTTTTGTAAATTCTAGTAAAAAATGAAACGATTTCGAGGAAGAAAAAAATTATTCGGAGAATACAAAAAATTCACTAGTATAAATGAAGGCTGTTCAGACACTAATTCAAGTAATAATAATGACTCTGAAAATTCTGGAGATGAGGTTGAAGTACGAGATATTGAAGAAAGTGAAGAAGAAGAATATGAAAGTGAAGATTCAGGGAGTGAAGATGAAATTCCCCAAAAGAGCCACAAACGCAGAAAGCGATTGCGAATAAGTTCAGATACTGAATCGGACAGCCAAACAGAAACTGAAAAAAGACAGGAAAAAGAAATTGCTCTTGACGGTACTGAATGGGCAGAAATGGGGAATGGTTGTGTAGGTAGACTCCCATCGCACACTATATTCAAGGATACTTCAGGCCCAACTGGTTATGTGAAACGAAATATTATGCTTGGTAATGTTAGCAGTGCATTTAGACTTATAATTGATAATCGAATGATGAAGCACATAAAAACTTGCACTGAGCTAGGAGCCACATTTTTTTTCAGAAGGACGATTGGAAAATTACTATTGAAGAATTATATGCGTTTGTAGCTATTTTGTATGCTCGAGGAGCCTATGAAGCGAGAAATTTGAAATCATCCTATTTGTGGTCAGAAAAATAGGGACCTTCTTTCTTTCGCGAAACTAAGAGTAGAAATAGATTTTTAGAAATTATGTGATTCATTCGATTTGACAAAAAAAGTGAGAGGAATGTTCGCTTACGAACTGACAAATTTGGATTAGCTTCCGAAATTTGGAAGTCCTTTATTGATAACAGCCAAGCTTGTTACAAACCAGGTCAGAATATAAGCGTAGATGAACAATTGTTTCCCACAAAGGCAAGATGCAGATTTCTGCAATATGTGCCCAAAAAACCCAGACAAATTCGGAATTAAATTTTGGTTAGCTGTAGATGTGCAAAGTAAATATCTTATAAATGGCTCTTCTTATTTAGGCAAAGACGAACTTAGACCACCAGGAGTACCTTTGAATGGATTTGTAGTTTTGAATCTTGTAAAAAACTACGTAAATTGTGGGAGTAATATAACAACGGATAATTTTTTTTACAAGTATGCAGCTCGCAAAGAAGCTACTGGCCAAAAAAACAAGTCTTGTTGGAACTATACGAGCAAATAAAAGAGAATTGCTGAAAATAGCGAAAGTTAGAAAAGATAACATGGCTCTTTTCTACAAAAAACTCTACAAATCAAATGATATTGTTTTAACAGTTTACAAAAGTAAGCCTCGTAAAAAAGTGCTACTTCTTAACTCAAAAGATAAATCTGTAAAAATTGCTTCTAATAGAAAACAAATTCCTGCGACTGTGTCATTTTACAATGAGACTAAGTTTGAAGTAAACGTAGGCCGCCAAATGGGCCGCAGATATAGCATAAAAGCAGGGTCACATAGATGGCCTTTGCAGGTATTTTATAACATTTTGTACTTGGCAGCAATCAATGCGTGGATTTTATATAAAGAGACTTGTGATAAAAATATAACTAGAAAACAATTTTTATTTCAATTATTCGAAGAACTCTCCAGTGAATATAAGTGCTGCAGAAAAGAAGCCTCCTCCCAAAAACAAGAACGGAAATCAATGGATTGTGTTCTAGAAAATTCACAAAATATTCCTTATGATCGCAAATCTTGCCAAATTCGATTGTGCAACAAAAACAAATCGATTTATACTTCCAACGTATGCAACAAATATGTTTTGGTAAGTGTTAATCTAAGATAACGTGTACTTGTAAAATATGTGCCTCATAATTATTTCATTCATATCAAATATGCTGTACTATAAATGCAAATAGAAAGTGTTTATTTTAGTTAATAATCAATGAATTAATACATTAAATGTTATTTTTATTAAATTATATACATATATTATTTACATTAACTAAGTCAAATATCTGTGGAAAGGTGTTCATCTAAGATAAGAGACACTTGTAAAATATCTACTTTATAATTATTTCGTGCATATCAAATGTGATACATTGTAAATACAAATAGAAACTGTTTTTGTTTAGTTTCTTTATACTTATCATTAATGAATTATTATATTAAATATTGTTTTTGTTAAATTATATTCTTTTATTTACATTAACTAAGTTTAATATGTTCGCTGCAAGTGTTAATCTAAGATAACATGTGAAATATGTGCCTCGTAGTTATTTCATGCATAGCAAATGTACTATAAATGTAGTTAGAAACTGCTTTTTTTTCTTGAATTTCTATTAATAATTAAGGAATTATCATACTAAATGATGTTTTTGTTAAATTATATATTTTTATTTACATTAACTAAGTCAAAAGTTACAATGAAAGCCGTGATCAAAAATCCGTCAATTTGACGGATGCGGTAAAACTAGGTATATATGAAACACCGGTAGTTCTAGTGTTAAAACAAATCGCCGCATACCAAAACAGTTTCATAATAATGTATCGTACAGGTATTAAAACAAGTGGCCGCGTATCAATTCCTGCACATTATGTGTTGGTCATAGCGAAACTGCACCCTACGAGGCCAAAAGTAAACAAGCAGACGATATTCTTTAACAGAGACCTGCGCACGAAAACTTGTGCGGAGGAATTTCAATGCTGCTTTATGCTTGAGTTTGTAAATGGGTACAAAATTAAAGCAGGAATGATAGCGGAGCAGCTCCACTTCGTGTGAATCCGGTTTCATCCCTCTGGACATTCTAAATGAGGCTTAAGGTGTCACATACCTCCATACAAAATTTCATAAAAATCGAGCCATCCGTTCTTGAGTTATAAATGGTGTAACTAACAAGACTTTATTTTATGTACATAGATTATAATCAATAGTATTCGCAGCGCACGCAATGTAAGGATTTTTAAGGTCATTTTTCTACACCTTGAATTACATTTCTGGCATTTTAGTAAGGATCCCTAATTTTTTTGAAAATATGTTATAGCCTATGTTCACCAAAAATTTTGTAGCTTTCCAACGGTGAAAGAATTTTTCAAATTCGTCAAGTAGTTTCGGAGACTATTCAATTCAAACAAACAAACAATCAAATCTTTCCTCTTTATAATATTAGTATAGATTAAATATAAAATATGCCCTTAATGAGTGTTTTCAAAGTAAATTTTTAAAACACGTGAAAATAAAAAGATCTTTGATATTAATATTACAAGTTTATCTTGGTAAAATCGCTTTTTTTTTAAAGTGGGTCGCGTACTAAGAAAGTTTGGGAACCACTGCTCTATGCTATTAGCTGAAACAGATATGTTACTGTTGATATTCTTCAACGTGTAAATCAAATTTTGTAAATATACTTTAAAATTCACCGGATTTTATAACAGAAAATATTTCATTTTCCCCCCTTCTAATGAGAAAATGGCAACAGAAAGATAAAATAATTAATTTTTTCCCTTTTTTACTTTGCTTTTAATAGGAATGGAGTACTCCTGTTGCCGCGATTAGAAAAACGGTATTAAAAACTACAAAAAAATTAATATTTCAAAAACAAATTATAAGATACAGCTTTCAAACAAATTTCAATCAAAAGTGCATTTTTTTCCCTACACGATGGTGTAAAAATTGAAAATGTGTGATATTTGGGAGTTTAAGAATTTGTAGTAGGAAAAATTGCAATTCCTAAAATTCATTTTAAATGTGTTGCCATTCGGAAAATGACGTATGCATTACGCACAGATACGTTTGGCCTTTATAATATAGATAGAACGGCAATCTAAACCCTTTTTTCGGAAACAAAAACTGTAAAACATATACTGTGTGACACAAATAAAGCCACCATGATTTTATGCGTAATAGAAGACGAAGCAAAACCACGAGAGCGAAACAAATGTATTAAGAAAGACTATATAGAAATAATATTTAGAAGGAATAACTCACCCCCTGTCCCACTTGATGAGGAAAAAAAATGAATGTATAAAAAAGAGGGGGGAGGAATTGTCCCGCCGAAATAAAGACACTACTATTAACAGCAATTATAACCGCAATGCTTACATATGACATGGAATATACGATGTGGGATACCCTTTACCAATCCCTGGAAGACATTAGCATCAATATTATCCCAGTCCTCAATGATGGCGGCCTTCAATTCTGAATGAGACTTGAACTGTCTACCATTGGCATTTAAAGTTCTACTGAGGCTATTCTTCGCCTTTTCTTTGGGGATTGAGATGAAAGTATAAGGCAGCCAATCCGCGACATGTCGCCAATTATCCAAAAACCACTCCTGGAGGATTTTGGAGAGGTAATGGGGGCGTTTTCCTGCTGAAAAATCGAACTTAGCCCACCAATTCTCTCTTCAGTTTGCAATAAATGGGTTTCTTGCAATTCTTGGTATTTGGTAGCCTACATGCCGTCTGAGCCAGATAAAGTTTACCACTATAGTCGAAATCTCCAAAGACAATTAATAAGCCTCTATCTACTCATGTTGAGTCTACCCATGTTGAAAGCAACCTACAAGCAAAGCAGACTCGATGGTGCCAAATATCATCAAACCTCAAAGAATCAATGACATACTATCATATTCCCCGATAAGTAAAAAATTAGTTTGAATGACTCAGACTGTCTTGTTTTCTACTAGTATGATATGATAAAAGGAGGGGAAATTTCCTCCAAAAGATACAAAAATGGAGGCTCTTTAATGGTGTTTTGAGGCTTCGACTATAGTGGTAAACTTAACCTGGCTCTTTCTTCAGACAACATGTAGGCTATCAATTAC
The DNA here is from genome assembly GCA_964019185.1 of Maratus speculifer. Taxonomy (NCBI): domain Eukaryota; kingdom Metazoa; phylum Arthropoda; class Arachnida; order Araneae; family Salticidae; genus Maratus; species Maratus speculifer. Next base: position 189,209,435 of record OZ025301.1, read on the forward strand.
CAAGAATTGCTAAAAACCCATTTATTGCTAACTGAAGAGAGAATTGGTGGGCTAATTTGGGTATTTCAGCAGGAAAACGCCCCCATAAATTTTGCAAAATCCTTCTAGAAGTGTCTTTGGATTTTTGGGGACATGTCATGGAATGGCCTGCTCTGTGCCTTCATCTCAATCCCCCCCAAAAATGCGTGGAGTACCCGAAGTAGAACTTTAAATGCCAATAGAGACAGTGCAAGTCTGTGGCAGAATTGAAGCCTGGGATGATATTGATGCTAATGTCTTCCAGGAATTGGTACATGGTATGCCACATCGTATATTCAAAGTCATATGTAAGCATGGCGGATATAACTGCTATTAACCGCAGTGGCTTTATTTCAGCGGAACACCTTTTCTCCCTCCTCTTTTTTTTATACATTCATTTTTCTTCCTGATCAAGTGGGGCAGGGAGTGAGTTATTCCTTGTAAGTATGCATTTCTATATAGTCTTTTTTAATATGTTTATATTGTTCTCGAGGTTTTGTTTCGTCTCCGATTATGGCACAAAATTATGGAGGTTTTATTTGAGAGGAACACACTCCAGATTTCTAAATTAGACGACTCTTTTTCAATTTACAAAAGTTCCTGATACGTCAGATGTAAGTGTTTGACGTAGGCAGGCAAATATGAATATTAGGATAAAGTAAAATGCTTGCCCAAACTGTTGCTTATCCTTATAAATCAAAGTGTAAAAAGAAATTTAAGATTCAAGAGAACTATTAGCACAATCTTTATAAAGATACAAATGTAAATTTAATAAAACAACAAGTTTTCAAGGGATCGGAGTGCACTGCAAATAATCTACTTTATTATCTAAAAAAGAATCGGGATTAGTAGTTCATGAAAAATTCAGAATTTCCTTATATAAGGATGTTTTTGTTTTAATGCTTCTAATGTCTGAAAACTTCGTATTTTTTATTCTAATAAATATTCACGTAATTTGGAAACTGTTAATTGCGGTTTGCAAGAAGTTGAATATTACCCAAAGTGTTTAAAAATAAAAAGTTGCAGAGCTGACATTGAGGCTCCTGGTCTGCAAATTTACTAGTTTAAAAATTATTATAAAACCTATTTATATTAAAAGAAGAGCAAATAAAGACAGAGAATTACTATAAGAGTGTACATTTTTGTTATATTATTATTAGTGCATCGCTTATAACTGTCTTATAAGGTATTTGGAGAAGAATTAAAAACTTTTAATGCAAAACATGCCTTTTTAATGACAAAACTGAAACATTTTCAATAAAACAGCCGACGTCCAATTCAATAATAATGTCAACGTGGCATTCGTTTTTTTGTTTTATCATAAGAAATTTAATAAATTTATTATTATAAATCTGTTCCAAATGTAAAATAAAAATCAGATTATTTTTTTTCTGAAAATCGAAGATCGCATGCATTGCATTGGGTTGATACTCAACTTGTTAAGTTTAAATCATTTATGTAAGTATATCTATGTGAGAATAAATGTTCGTAAACAAATAGCATAAAAATAATTATTGGATAACTTCGTTTATTAAAATACTTAAATATATCTGATGATTGTGATATTTCAAAAAAGGAGGATTTATTCACTCATCTGTGTCTGGTGATCTTTTCTCGCAATTTTTATACGTGTTTTACACGCTTTTGTTAACAACTTGTGTAAAAGATCTTCATAAAGGTTTTGCTTATTTTCTTGTCAATACATGAATTCACCTGCAAAAAATTTTCATGCTGAAAGAATAATTGTTCATAAATCAAATTCTAATGAATTGAGCTAAAAATGAAACTGCACGGCATCTTATAAATTTCTTCAAAAATCGCCACAGTAAGTTTCATGCTTTTACGTTAAAAAATGAGCCTTGAAATGTATCGGAAAGTTTCGAACTCTTGAAGGTGGAAATATATTTTTTCGAATACACCCTGATCAAAACCTTCATAAAAACATAGTTTCTTTGTCTGTTACTGATTTCAGAAACGTTTCGTAATAACTCTTATTATATGCATCCTAAAACCGGAATATCGGTGTCTATGATCCAATTAATTCTCAATTAAACCTTTATAGATGCTTTTCGAATTTCTTTATGCAAGAGTAATAGACTAACATTAATTTTATTATTAATGTTAATGCTGTTTGATTGTAAAGAGTTTGTTGCACATAAAAATGTTTACTTAATAATTGATAGAACAGAAAAACATATATAGAGAGATTCGGAGTTGAGAAAACTTATTAATCTATGCTAATCAAAATAAAGTCTTGCTCCGTGTGTATCTACTGCGATGGCTAGCAAAATCTACCGTGCGTACAAAACTCAAACTCTCAATGTCTCAAAACTTTTGTGAGGGTATTCCATAGCATCTCCTGGTGTACATGAGTCTTAAAATGTTAATATTTTGTTAATTAACCACGTTATTAATTTAAAATGACAATGAACTCTCACCAAAAATTTACCTTTTTCCTTTCTATGTCGAAATATCCAGAAACACTTTTATGCTTGCTTCGCGAGATAGCAAACTTGTAACGAAGAATTGACAGTTTGATTTTTCATTGTGATCGTTCATAATTGATTCGATACAGTTTAAAGTGGGAAGCATATTCTCAATGATCCTACTCATACAGCTCAAAAACTCCGCAATGAATTCGAAAAAATATCGCAGTTAAAAATTTGAAAACAAAAAACATTTAAAAAAGAATCGACTCTCCGAAAAGCATTTTTCTCGCTTATTGAAACATTCTGCAAAGGCACAAGTTTATATTTGCTGACAAAACAGAAACATGTTATGAAAGGAGAAACTTTCTGTTAATAAATAATCTAATCAATTATTAAAAATACCAAATTTAACCCTTTCAGATATACCGGCGAGCGCTGGTCACTTCGCGCCTCATGGAGATGATATTTTTTTATGTTCGAAGTCATATTCCAACACAGCAGCATCAAACACTAGATTTGCATTATCTATAATGATTTCGAAACTTTTGGACAAGTAATACTATTATTATGAGATAAAATGTGTGAAAATTTTAACGAAAGCAATAAAAGCCGAATGTTACGTGGCAGTTTCGCTCGCTTTCGACACAGTCAGCGGACACACATTTTATACAGCATTTGCTGGGCTCCTTATGGTCCGTCAACTGAACATCAATATTTTCTTAGAAAGATTTCAGTCTTATACTTTTCTTGCAAATTGCGCAGAAATTGCCTTCGGAAGTTAGTTTTAGCAGAAATGATGTAGAAACCTACTATGTAATGTTCTATTAAAAAATATTGGTGCTCAGTTCGCGGACCATTTGTGAGCCCTTCATGTGTTAATTTCTAAGTAATTAGCAATTATAGGTTTTGAAATTTATTATGTTTATGTGAAAAATACAATTTTGTATCGAAAAGTTTAGTCGTGTTACATGAAAAAAAATTCTTATGATCACTTTTACCACTAAAAAATGATTTTTTTTTTTTTTTGCAACTTTTTTAATTAAAAAATATAAATTTATGCAAAATCAAGATAAATACACATAATAATATAATTTTTAGCTTCATTTAAGATTATTATTGTGGTCCAGTCAACACAGAGTTTGTCAGTACTACATTGTAGACACTATCCAGGAAGGTTTTGGAAAATCAGTGGCAGCAAAATAAGCTTTATTTTCATAATTGCTTTGAAAAAATCTTGAAAATATATTCTCTGATGATGCTTCTAGTAATAAAGAATGCTATTCTAAATCGCTTGCAAGATATTATTTTGTATATTTGTTCGCGATTGTGATATATCTTTTTAGATTAAAAAACAACTGTTTATATATATATATATATATACATAATTTAATATTAGTTTAATATATTATATGTATGTTTATTTTTTTAACATATTTTAATCACTCTTTTTTTTAATTAAGTTTTTTTATTTAATTTATTTTTTTAGGCTATTAATTGTCTTTAGAAGCTACAATGTCAAAACAAATTTTTCGATAACTTTATTTTTATGAATTTACTGTACTTGTATTTTTTGGGTTTATTTTTGCAAACTGAGTCACAGCGTGGCAGAAACCTTTAAAAATATTTATGAAATTCCAGGCTAGAGAAGCGACAACGTAAGAGCAATTCAAAGTTTGTTCCAAAAATTTCATGGAAGTGATTTTGATCAAAACAAGAGTTATGAGCGAGTTTCTGGTGTAGACAATAACCAACGTGACGGCAATAATTGAAGTTTCTCCAACTAAAATAACTGGAGAAATTGCAAATGAACTCAATGTTGACTATTTCAGTATCGTTTGCCACTTACAGCAAATTAGGAAGGTGAAAAACTTATTAAATGGGTGACTCATGTCGCACATTCATCCCCCAAAAGTTACATGCGTTGGACTACGAAACACTGCCTCACACGCTGTACTCAGCGGACCTCAAGCTAACAGGCTACTCCTTCTTTAAAGGGCTACTTGAGTCAAATGAAAAAACCCGTTCGCCAATGCTAATCGTATGAAAGACATTTATTTTTAAAGATATCTCGGGTGAATTTCAATATTCTTAAATGCCTTTTTTTTCTTTTTCCATTGGATAGCTGAGATTGATCTGAATGCAGGCCGTTTTCTACTTTTTCGATTTTTATTGCAGATATTTTTTATGAGCGTGCTTTACAGGAATATGGAGCACAAGGAAAAAAACCTTTATTTTATGGAAGAGTATAGGGTAGAATCCCTTTATGAAAGAGAATAGAGTAATCTAATGATCCATGTCTCCGGAAGTGGTGCATAAGCCAAAAATTAATACCAGCAGTGGTTTACTTGTAAATTTAAAATTGTGTTTGTCCTATAATTAAAGGTATGAAATGATTGAAAAACAAACACATTGATAAACCTACCAGAAAACCATTAGTGATATTATTTTTTGGCTTATGCACCACTTTACTTCCAAAAGAAATGAATCATTATAGTTACTATTTTTACTCTTCCATAAAACAAAAGCCTTTTTTGTGCTAGATCTTTTAGGTTTTTCTACTGTCGGCTCGTGGAGCATTAAATATATTTTTATGTACTTTTTCCTATAGTTTTATTTTATAGTTTGAAAAAATCCCTCTCGGCATGGCCTATAGGCGGAGGTAGATTTCGAAAAATTTTCATCTCAACGAAAAAAAATGATTAGAGATAAATCCAGTTTAACTACTTTATTCAGCCGCTTTTAAATTTTTTTCAATTTCATTTTTCTGTAAGAACTGGTTTTATCAAAATCATCTTAAACGAAATTCTACTCAAATGCCCATTTTGGCAACATATTTTGAATTATATTCTTACTTTATTTAAAAAATTGACCAATAGGCTCATTATATAGTTCCGAAATAACAAAAAACTGTTAATTAAATTTGTTTGACAGCAAAATTGAATTTAAAAATGAGTCATAAATACCCAATTTATTATTTTAATACATCCACAATTCTTTAATCAAGATCGCTTTGGGAAATTTTGTGCGAAGTGCCCACTTTGACAGCTTTTTTTACATATATATTTAGCCTTTGTCAAAAATCTGACCAGTACGGCACATTACACAGTTCCTAAATAACAAATAACCGTCAATTGAATGCGTTTGAGAGCAAAATTGAATTTAAAAATGAGTCATAAAATAAACAATTTGTTATTTGAATACAACCTCAATTCTTTTATCTTGATTGCTTTGGGAAATTTTTTTGCGAAGTTCTTACTTTGACAAATTTTAAAAAATATATATTCACCTTTTATCAAAAAATCGACGAATACGCACATTATATAGTTCCTAAGTAACAAAAAACTGTCAATTGAATGCGTTTCAGAGCAAAATTGGATTTAAAAATAAGTCATAAAATAACCAATTTGTTATTTGAATACCCACAGTTCATTAATCATGATCGCTGTGGGAAATTTTGTGCCCAATTTGGCAGCCTTTTTTGAAATATATTCTGCCTTTATCAAAAAACTGGCCAATCCGTCACATTACATAGCTCCTAAATAAGAGAACCTGTAAATTGGAAGGGTTTGAGAACAAAAATGAATTTAAAAATGACTCAGAAAAAACGCAAGTCGTTATACTTCCTCAATTTTTCAATGACGATAACTTCGGAAAATTCTGTTCAAAATACCCTTTTTGGCAGCCTTTTTAAAAATATATTTTGCCTTTATCAAAAAAACTGGCCAATACGTCAAGTTATATAGTTCCTAAATAAGAGGACCTGTAAATTGGATGGGTTTGAGAACAAAAATGGATTTAAAAATGACTCAGAAAAAACACAATTTGTTATACTTAATTTTTTAATAACGATAACTTCGGGAAATCTGTTCAAAGTACCCTTTTTGGCAGACTTTTTAAAAATATATTCTGCTTTTATCAAAAAACTGGCCAATACGTCGCATTATATAGTTCCTAAATAAGAGGATCTGTCATTTGGATGCGTTTAAAATCAAAAATGAATTTAAAAATGAGTCAGAATATAAGCAGTTTGGATTTCAGGTTTTTTCTCCAACTCCTATTTTTGTTTAATTTATTTTTGCTATAAGAATTGGTTCTATGAAAAACTTGTTGGTATAAAAGTTGTAGATATTATTGTGAAGATGTAAAATAAATTTAATTAGATTTTGATTGCTTAAGAATTGAGTAAGTTGTGGATTTTTTTCTTTTTCCTCCCCCCTTTTTCTTTTCGTTTTTAATTTTTTCCATCGGTAAAAATTGGTCGTATCAAAAACTTGTAAATACAAAAGTTTTAGATAATATTGAGTACATTTATATAAAATTTAGTTGGATTTGATATCTTGAGAATTGACGAAGTTATGATTTTTTTTCTCCCAAAAATCATGTTTTTTTCGCCTCTTGAGCCCATTTTTAACTTTATCAAAATTCTGCCATGCATAAACTTTTTTCCCATTTTTTAGAAGTAATATAAACTTTAAACTGATTCGATATCTATTTTAATTAAGAAGTTATCGTGTTTTTTCGGTTTTCACAAAAACCCTCCCTATTTCCACCCCCTTGGTCCCTTTTGCCCATTAACGAACTCACCGAGATTTTAAGCTCCTTGATTTTATGTAAAAATTTGAAGAAGATCTGAGCATAATTATGGAAGTTATCGTGTCCAGAAGAAAGTGATATACACCGATATATATATATAAACGTTTTTACTGATGGTAGTTTTGGGGTCTAGGAGTCACGATTCGTGTAGATCCGCAAAAATCTTTCAGAAATTCCAACATGGGAGAGAATGCAATAGGTAGTATTTCATACGAAATCTACATAAAAAGTTACAGCGTTTTAAATTTGAATTGAAAATTCATGCATCACTTCTGCACTAACACATTATTTAATATTAAATGTAAGATATATTTTTTCATAAAGATAAATAATAGTAGATAAACAATAGAAAAAAATAAATATCAGTAAATATTTTTGTTTTACTGTAATCTTAAGCATACTTGAAGAAAGTGAAAATTTAAGTAACGATAATTTATTCACTTATTTCTGGCTGATAGTCTCTTCTAACAAACAGTTTTCACAAGTGTCTCACACGTGCTTTGGTAACAGCTAGGGAAGCAATATTTCATAAACTTTGCATGTATTTTCTGTTCTTGTCATGAATTTGTCTGGTAATTTTTCTAAGCGACTTATGCTTAGAAAATTTGTTGTATAAATTTTATCCAAAGTATGAATGAAAAAGAATAAATTTCAGTGTTTCATCCAGTTATTATCAAAAGATACATTAAGAAAAATATTCCTTAATTCGTAAATTCATTTTATTAAACTTTAAATTAAAAATTCTAAACTATATAATAATATATAGACATAAAAACAACAAATTATATTTAATTTCTGCGGGAGAAGCTTAGTCTAAAATTTTATTAAAAATGAAATATAAATATTTATTGCTTTTTCATCTGTATATTGAGTAGTGATTGTTTTAAGTGGAAAAATACTAAAGTCATTGATTGAGGCTGTGAAAGTATTCCAATTTAGTGTCCCCCGACCACATTGATGTTAATTTCAAAGTATAGCATTGAGAAGTTTGCAATTAACTATATGCAAATAAAATTATTTTAAAATAACCAAGTTTTACACAATTTAAAATTTCTGTAAAAACACAGTAAAAAATTAAACTTTCTGTAAATTAACATTTGTTCTGTTACATGCATTCAGCAGAGTTTCTCTATCATCATTTTACAGACATTACCATTTTTTATATCGAGTTCTCGAATGGGATTATCGTATCTTTATTCAGAGGTATTTTTATGTTTGTTAAAATCTTTATTTCAAAGTATACGCTTTTAAAATCTTATATATATATATAAAGAATTATGAAAAATAAAACCTTGGTTTAAAAAAAAATTAGCGAAAATTAGAATGTTTTAGGAAGGCAGAATTCATCGCTGTAAAGTTAGTGGAATTTCTTTTTTTCTTTTTTTTTTCTTTTTTTTTTTAAATCAACAAACACTTTGCAGTTGTTTCGGCAGAATCCTAAAAAATATTTTTTTTAAACAACTATAACAGCTCTTACAGCATACCCATAAGGGAGTAACTTTTGGTGCTGCTCGCACGTATTATTGAAACCTGGTGCACTTTAAAGGACTATATTACGAAATTCGGGAATTTATAAAAATTTTCTGTTAAAATTATACATATATACATAGAGCAACAAATCTTCTGAAAATGGAATTTTAGAGACAACTTATCGTCCTATTAACATAGAATTTTTTTTTAGAAATGGATTTAAAAATACAAATTAGTCAATAATAAGTAAGAATATTGGAAAAAATTTAAAAATTCCTCCAAGAACCGACAAATTTCATTTTGAGAAATTGTAACCTTATATTTAGATTTTTCGCGAAAAATGTTGGAATTTTTTTTTAAAGTAGAGCTTTCCGTAGCAACCGTAGGTCATAGGTAATTGTCGTGTGTAGCAGTGAGTAAAAATTATAATGTACGACCTAACAAATACAGTAAAAAATTTTATATTGTGTAAAAATATTAATTTACGTTATGATTACTTTTACCAAAAGGCACAATATTTAATGCAACATTTCTTTCATTCTAAACTTTATTTTATCCGAATTCAAAAGAAAATAACTTACTTATTTTAAGTTTCTTTTAAAAAAAAATAGTTTCAATGATCTTGAAAACTTTTAACAGAAATATATTAATTATTTATAAATTCAGTGTCTTCATTGAAAAAACGCCTAATTCTTGATTTTTACTTTTATGCCATCATTCATCAAAGGAATCATAATCGGATTTAATTCTCATACCTACCGTACATATATTCCGGGAATAAGGCAAGAAAAAAACTCATTTTTGGAGTGCAATAAACGAATAAAAATTCAATACTAAAAGATTAAAACAATGCTGATAAAATAATGAAATAAATATGGTTTTAACAGAGAAAATACATCAGTTCTCTTACTTTTGCGTATAGGGCTACAAAAGGCTCGATGCTGGGTACGATCAGCACCAAAATGGTTCCCTGCATTGTTGCAAATCGAAACTCTCTGTAAATTTATACTGCAGCACAAGATAGAATTGTCTTCATAAGCGCGCAATCCTGTGGCGTAACTTGAGACACAAATAAACACAGCATCAGTGAACACATACTTTTTAAAATTATATACGGGTTCAAACTACATATGCTGAAAATTAATTGAAAATTATATATGTGTAATCTAGGGCTGGGCGATATCAGAATTTTAATATCGTGATATATCGCTGACCAATTATCGATATTTTCGATACATCGATATATTTCAATTCATATGTCACTCCATTACAGGGTCATAAATGTAACTGTCCTCTGTATAAAATACTACAAACACATAATAGTACATATATATATATATATATATACAGCTCATATTCAAAATATTAGAATAATTACCTTTTTTTTAGAAATTGAAAATATCGTTTGGTAATTTAATGTCTTTTAATGAAAATATGCAAACGATATTTTTATTAAGAACTTATTGTTGATTAAACTTACTTGTTATCTTAAATTTAATATCATTTTTGAAAAGTTTAATTGTAAAAAAAATTATTTTGAAAAGTCAAAATATTAGAATATTTATTCAAGTGGTTCAAAATATTAGAATATTTATTCAAGTGGTTCAAAATATTAGAATATTTATTCAAGTGGTTCAAAATATTAGAATATTTCACATTAATTCTCCTTTAATTATTACCAATTCTTAACTGGTGGCATCATTGATTCAATTCAGACTATTTTATTTAAAATCAGTATTTTTTTTTTTTTTTTTTTTTTTTTTTTTGCAGTTTGTTTCTTTTTCGTCTTAAAATGGGCCGTGTGAGTGATATTCCTGAATCTACTAAACTTCGTATGGTTGATTTGTATCGGCACGGTAAAAATCAATGTTTTATAGCGAATTATTTACATTGTTCGCAATCGAGCGTTAGTAAAATACTAACACAATATTCAAAAATTGGAAAATTTCAAAATAATCGCCGAAATGGTGGCCGAAAACCAAAAACATCTGCTCGAGATGACAGGAAACTGAAGCGTATAGTTAAGAAAAACCGTTTTAAAAGTGTGCGATTCTTGCACCGAAAATGGAAAGAAGAAGGAGTTGAAGTTTCTACATCGACAACATTAAGACGTCTCCATAAATTTAAATTTGAATCTCGTGTACCGAAAACAAAACCTCTCATGACTGCAAGACAAAAGCGTATAAGATTGAATTGGTGTAAATCAAGACGTTTATGGAGCAATGAAGATTGGAAAAATATATTATTTAGTGATGAAAGTATGTTTTGTGTTTCATATGGTAATCAAGGTATTCGAGTTTGGAGAATGAAGCAAGAAGCATTTGATAAAGAATGCCTTAAACGTTCCGTAAAATTTGCTGCTAGTGTCATGGTTTGGGGTTGTATGAGTGCAGAAGGACCTGGAAAGTTATGCATCGTCTACGAAAAGGTTAACTCTCTGATATATCAAGAAATTTTAGAATATTACATGATTCCATCATCAGAAGATTTATTTGAAGATGATTTCATCTTTCAACAAGATTTAGCGTCCCCGCATACCTCGGTGTCAACTAAGAATTGGTTCCGCCAACGCAACATTAAGGTACTTCCTTGGCCACCAAATTCACCAGATCTTAATCCCATCGAAAACTAATGGTGTATAATGAAGAAAAAACTTCAAGAAAATCCTCCTTCAAGTAAAATTGAGTTAGTGGCACGTATAAAGTCTATTTGGGCTAATATTGATAGAAATGTTTGTAAACACCTTGTATATAGTATGCAAGATCGATTGTACGCTGTTATGAAAGCTAAAGGGGATGCTACAAAATATTAACTACCATTTACTTCATATTCATAAGGTAATATTGTTGCGTAAAATAAAATATTCTAATATTTTGAACCAATCTAAATTTTATTCTAATATTCTGGTGTGTTTAAGGAAGCTGTATACCTAATTTATTGTGCTGTATTTTATATTTTATAAATGTTAAAGTCTTATCTAAACATTCCAGATTTAATTTATAAGAAATTTAATTGCATTTACTTAGTATAAAAAATAAATAAATGACAAATAATTTTTTCTTATTACTCTTTCTCAATTATTCTAATATTTTGAATATGAGCTGTACATACACACATATGTATATATGTTAGTGTATGTTAATTAACAAGAAAAAACAAAAATATCAATATCTTAACATATTCCAAGGAACATAAATTTTAATTTTTATGTATTGATTCAAAATATGAAAATCTGATCTAAAATATGTGTAATTGAAAACTCTTGGAAAGTTAAACATTATAAATCATTAAAATGAAACAAGAAAATGTATATAAGACAACAAATAGACATTAGATATATTGAAAGAAAATACTTTAATTACCTATAAACTTAGAATTTTTTTTATTGCAATACAAAAAAAAAAAAAAAAAAAAAAAAAAAAAAAAAAAAAAAAAATGCATTTCTGCAATTTTGGGTAGTAAGGAACACCTTCTTTTCGTTGCTATAATAAATAATTTTATTATTAGTCAGAGTACAAATGAAAGCATTAAAACAATCGAATAATTTTAAGAAAATACGAAATTTAATACAGTACAAAGTCCCAAATTAGGACCTTTTTTTTTTTTTTTTTTTTTTTTTTTTTAATATTGATGAATTAATCTCTATAATGATCTTTTACTTTTTCGATTTTGTTTACAGATTTTTTTCCTAGGATGCTTTTACTTTCAAAACCGGTTTCAAAATGAAACCAATGAAAGTATTTCAGTAAAAAAAAGAAAAAAAACTTGAAAACAAATATTAAAAAACTGCTTTTGTTGAAAGAGATCGACCTCAGATGTGCAATGCGAAAACAAACAAATAAATAAATAAACAAAAATATGGAAATGCAAACGAGGTATAAAAAAAAAATCCTCATTCTTTTATGAGAGATAAACTGTTCGATTATTTTTATTTATTTATTTATTTACTTTTTTTAACTTATAAAAAGGGTTTTGTGAAAGTATCAACTAGTTTCAGTTGTTTAAGTGCGCGAAAAACACATTCAACGGCACATACAAACGAAAACGGGGGGTGGGGGGAGGAAGAAAAACAAAACCTTTTATTCTTTACCATTAAGAGGGAAAAAATTCATAACTCCTAAGTTAATTTACCGATTTTTTTTTCAAATTTTCAGCAATTTGCAATAATAGTAAATTAGGCTGCGTGACAATTTTTTATTAAAATATAATATGTTATTACAAAATTTGAGCGTCTTTTGCAAATGTCCAGTACGGAAGAACCTCAAAGAAAACGTAGGAAACTATCCATCGTTTGTTTTCGTTTATCGAACTCAGCGAAATCGAAACTTGAATGTTTATATAATCATATTATCATCTGCTGTGGATGGGTAATATGTTTTGCTAAGCAGAAAGACACCATCCATAGAGTTTTAGTGATCTTTCGAAATGAAAAATACAGTAAAACCTCCATAACGGACACTCCCGAATAGCGGACACCTCTATTTAATGGACAGTTTTCTGATCCCCACTCCCAAAACCTAAATTTTTGTATGTTTAACCTCTGAATAACGGGCATTCCGAATAGCGGACACTATTTTCGGTGATAAAGAATGAAAAATATTTTTTTAACGAGAGAAAAAAAAAATAAAAAAGGCTTCTAAATTTATCAGGGAAATGTATCACAAATTTTGTTATTACAAATAAATGTAGATCGTGGTCTGGAGAAAATCACCCCTCAACGTTCAGTGTTGAATTGAGGGGAGCGCCCGAGTGGGACATCTTCCAGGGCATTGAAATGTTCCCCCGGAAGGTTTTGAGATTTTTTGCTTTCAGTGTCAAAAAATGCAAACCCCTTTTCCCGCCCTGAGCTCTATAATGTCTAATAATGTCACATTGAAAAACAAATAACATATAATCGCAAGCAAAAGAAAATTTTTGCAACAGATTTTTTTCATAAGAATGCAATAAAAAGTGAATGAAGGTGTGCACAATTTTATTTCAGTTTCAGTTCTATTGTTTAAAAAATAATTCTAATTTTTGATTAATCATATTATAGAGGTTGTAGGTCATATAAAAGTCAATTTATGACACATTAAGCATTTCTTTGTGATTTTTATATCTTTGAGGTTTTCCCAATAGCGGACACCTCCGAATAGCGGACAATTTCTGCGTTCCCGAAGTGTCCGTTATTTAGAGGTTTTAGTGTATTTTCCTTCCTAATTTGAGAAAGATTTTCATTTTTTTTTTCGTGATTTTTTTTTCAAAAACCCGTAAGCAAAACAGATAAAAACACTAGTATCCAATAAACTCTAAAACTAAGAACTTCCGCTTTAAGTAAAATTTCTGCTTAAAATAAATGACATAATAGAATTATCATATATGTAAATTATTAATGTTATTAATAAAAAATGTAAAATAATATCTGATTTAATATAATTATTTATTAATGCTATTAATAAATGAAAAACCAACATACAAGAAATATCGATTAATTGTGCTCACATTCTTGAAAATATGTCAATCTATTCTGTATTCCATCAGCAATAACTGTACACAAGCTCACAAGAAAACAATAGTCAGCCACCGATATGGGGTCAACAAGTGATTGTATCGGAAATGCCCGATTCTCGAACGAGTGTTTCAACCTCGATTCTCGAACGAACGCCGATAAATAAATCGGTACACTGTAAAAAAAATCTACGTAAAATTACGGACAAAAGCACGCAGCAGAGATTCCGGACAGTATCCGTAAAAAAATATTTTGACCGTAAATCAAAAAATCACCCGTAATTTTACATTTTAGCAAATGCATAACTAGCCCGTAAAAAAAGTAGTACTGTTCGTAAAAATACAATGCCAAGTTGCCCGTGAAAAAAAGGGCATTGCCCGCAAAACTATAATGCCAGGATGCCCGTCAAAAAAGGGGCATTGGCCGTAAAACTATAATGGCAAGATGCCCGTAAAAAAAAGGTGCATTGACCGTAAAAATACAATACCAAGATATCTCTGAGAAAAGGGACATTGCCCGTAAAACAGGGTTGGAAAAAACCCAGGTTTTTTCGAAAAAAACCAAAAAAACCGGTTTTTTTGGTTTAAACCGGGTTTTTTTAAAACATCCTTTCTTATTACATATACATGCATATTTACTGATAAAAACAGACATTATTGGTTTATAAGCAGTGTAACTTCATTTAAAATAATTTAAATTTAATAATTATAGTGAATTTATGCTGAAAATTGAAAAAATCATTTTTCAATTTAAACAGTTTTAGCAAACAGTCTTATGTTGAAATTTTTAACTGTTTTACACAGTGAACCATTGAAGCTCTGTAAATTTTTATAAACAATCTTTTGATTACTAATAATAAACATTTGGATATAGTTCGATAAATATTCTTTTCCAAAATTATTCAAATAATAAATTACAAATACTTCTTAGGATTTTTTCTTTCTGAGTGACAATTTGAAGTTAACATTTTTAGTCGTTAAATTCAGCAGATAGCAAAGGGAAAAAAATTATTATAAAAATGCTATAGCTAGGTACCAGTCTTTCTTTTAATTCAACAAGATAATCTCCCAAAAGAAAAATTTCTTTTACAGCTTGTGCAAAATCTTGAAAGATCATTGTGTTACATTATTAATTGCATTAAATAATCTGCATTATTTTTTATACTACTTTTTTTATACGCAAAATATTTTATACTAAATATTGAATCTATTTTATCTTTGATCAATTCACGTTTGAAGTTTTTCTTTAGAGCAATAGATATGTTCACCAATGTGTACTGATTTTAATCCTATGCATAAAAAATGACGTAAACCCAATATATCTAATGCTTATTGCTGAAATAAAGTGTTAAAAGTAGAAATTATTTATATCCAATAATCTGAAACTCGTAAATTATAAAGAATAAAAGAAAATGTCATTAGATTTCTCCTAAAAAACAATTGAAATTATTTATATCTAATAATCTGAAACTCGTAAATTATAAAGAAACAAGAAAATGTCATTAGATTTCTTCTAAAAAAGAATTGCTTTTTTTTAATAGAAAAAACCAATTGGTTTAATCCTATGCATAAAAAAAGACCTAAACCCACTATATATAATACTTATTACTGAAATAAAGTGTTAAAAGTAGAAAATATTTATGTCCAATAATTTGAAACACGTAAATTATAAGGAAAAAAAAATGTCATTAGATTTCTTCTAAAAAAACCAATTGGTTTTTTTGAGAAAAAAACCATTTGGTTTAAACCATGGTTTAAACCAATTGGTTTAAACCGTGCCAACCCTGCCGTAAAATAATACAAATTCTGGGCATGAAAAAAAGGGGTGATTGCCCATAAAATAACAAAACACATACATTAGGATACCTCATTAAAGAAAAAGGATTGTCTATAAAATTACAAAAAGGATTATTCAGTGAAATTAATATAAATTTCCATACAGTTATCCAGCATTACCCCATTCTCTTTTCACAAATCATAAAATTATGTGGTTTTTAAAATAAAATCTTTAATGGGGATCGCCATATATACCAACTGAAAATCCATAATAGATTTAAAAGAGGAATATAGATAATTCACAACACTAATAAACAACAAAAATTAATTTTCACAGGAGTACTTATGTTTTCGCAATATTTGAATAAAACATTCATAACTTATGCATACTATAAAACTTGTATGTTCAAAACCTAATTTTACAAGGTTTTCATGTACTCTTAGCAGGCAGTTTGTAGTTTTTTTTTTTTTTTTTTTTTTTTCAAATAAAAGTTTAATTTTATTAAAGGAGAGCATTCTCACTCATTTCCTATAGTAAATTGTATTTTTATTCAATTACAAGGTTCTCAATTTTGGTGTTGTTGCATTAATAACTTATGTTAAAATACAATTTTTAGCTTTCCAAAATTTACCATCACACACTTTAATAGTGAGAGTGGTGGAGCATTTAAAAACTGGTAGGATAACAAACCCTCGTGTGTTTAGATAAAAGTCTGATATGTAAAATGAAAATAGAAAACTAGTTACTTTAATATTAAATTACAGGGGTTGAAGCAGGCAAAATTTGGGGTCCACAAAAATCTGTTTAATAAAATAGGATTCTTCACAAAATAATTTTAATAAAACAGATCCTTTCACAAAATTCTTTTATGCTATTTTCATAAATACTATTTTAAAATCTAATTTGTACACAAAAACATGTCATAATTTTCAAAAACTTAGCAAAGGAATTTTTTTAAATAATATATTTAGTTTTTAAATTCCTTGTTCAAATAACAAAGTCAACTTCCATTAAAAAATGTTATTTTCACAAAAATAACTTTTCTTTTTCACAAAATGAGCCCCAGAATAAAAACCTGCATCGACTCCTGAATTGATCAGAAAAATTATGATTAGTAATATCAGTTTATTAGCTGTACTGCTATTGCTCCCTCTTTTCCCTTCCAAGCCGCTTAATAATAGAGAGCAGCTTTTTTGATACACAAATGCTAATTTATTATTTCGATTTTTATGTATCACATATTTACTAAATACTACATGAAACAAAAGTAGTCCATTTTTGATTTAACAATGATTCATAATCCTATACACATCGGTGCAAGAAATCCATCTAAGTCAAGACTGAAATATTTTCTGAGCATTAGAAATAACTAAATGCAAAAGGGTTAGAAGATTTCTAAGTCTTGTTTTATACCTAAAAATTGGTCTCTAACAATAAAAGAAAGTGATTAAATGTTCTTGATGGTAGAACCACTATTATTTAAGTAAGTCAAAAATCTCTTCAACACTGAAATCAGTCCTGAGACTGAAGATCTTGCACCCATGTCCCACGGTTCTTGATCTTGTGTACACAGATAATATATACTATATTGTTTACAAGATTTCGGTGAAAATTGATTAAACTTGGGAATGTTTGAAGATGAAATTATTACAATGGTTCTGTTTTATAAATTATCATTCAATAAATAAAAAGAAAACATGAATTTTTACAAATTTATTTAATATACTTCAACACAGTATTCTTAGAAGTAACAAATTTAAATAACAAATTAAGAAACAACAAATAAAAAATTCATTTTTTCACACAGATTTGTAGTAACACAATTTATCGCCAAGGTTGTTTGGGTCTTGTAGATAGTTTTTTCGATTTTGTGTCTTTTTCCAGATTAATAGCCAAGCATGTCCTATTTAGAAAAAAGGTAAGATAAATATTACATAAAAGTATACACAATAAACAGAAATTGAGTATAATAACAATCTCAATTATTCCAGATGAACAGAAAATACAGCAGTTATGTTTAATAGATAATTATTATGAGCATCCTATTAAAACAAGTAACAAAAAAAGTAAGGAATTAGAATTCATTCCAGTTTAACCCAAAATTAATTTCAATTATTGTAAAATAAGTCATTTGTTGTAATGTTACAGTTAGTAATTTATTTTACTGAACCTTTTGTACATGAATAAAACTTGCACTTGACCTTTTATTTCTATGTAAAATATTTTTAAATGAGTAGATTAAATTTGAAGCAATTTTAAAATGACAAAATTCTTTTAAGCTCTGATATAAAACTTTGGGCCCAAAAACAAAAAGGCCTGAACATCTCTGATAGACATTAATGTTCTTTATATCAAAGTAAGATGCCTTTATAGCACCTTGAACCGTTTATATATACCACTTATAGTCGTTTGAACCAATTATAGTTGGTTTTAATCACTTTTGAATTGTTTGTCTGTTTTGTAACCAATGTGTATTGCATTTCTTAGATCTCTTCTTCATTGCTAACTGTAATTGAGAGTGCATGTTTTTTCATATGTTTTTATGTTCTATCTTTACAAGAAAATACTGAATGTATGAATTTGTATGTATTGGAAGGCAAGGAATGAAATTTAAAAGTTTTTAGAAAATGTCTATCAGTCAACTCCGTAAGTTTTTAATTAAAAAAAATTAAAAAAAAATTGTGGCTGCTTTGTTTTAAGAAATAATGCATGACATTTCAAAAAACTTTACATTTAATTAGAGCATTGATATAAACTGAAGCTGGTTAGTTTTTGGGGTATATCTCTTAACAGGTGACGCTGATATGATGCATTATTCAGTTTCCATATCTTTAACTCAAGAACTAATGCACAGGTTATTATAAAACTCTGTTAGTTCCTGATTTAAAAATTGCTTCAATTCATATAGGGAACAATTTTTTACTACCATTTCAAAAATATATCGACATCAACTTCTTTTGTATCAAGCAATAAATCAACAGTTACATTGAGAATTTTGAAGAATAGTAAAATAATATTTTTTTTCTTTCAAATAGAGCATTTTCTAATGTTCCCTTAGTAACTAATTTTCTGTTTAAGGGTGTTCTTAAATCAAAAAGAGCAACTTTGTGACACATGCATTAATTTATTTTTGTTCCGAAATGCATGAAAATAGCAGGTGTTGTTATTCAGAAACTGTCTAATTGCACTCATTCTTTTGTTTTTAAAAAACACAATAGATTTTTCATAACAAGCCTTCAAAGTTGACACTTTTGAGCATATTTCCCGAAGAAAGCAGAAAAACCGGTTGAAAAGGAGGAGAAAAACAGGTGATTGCGTCATCGAAATAGCTTATAACTCGATAAGTAATTTAATTATCATAAAATGGAAAAATAAGTTCAATTCGAAATCGCTTTCATAGTCAGGCATTAAAATTTTATAACTTTCTGTTAAAAAATGAATTTGTAAATGTGTCAAAACGTTTTTCGCTTGTTGAGCGGATCAGTTAAGAACATTCTTAATGCCATAAATAAATATTTTTGTTTATCGAAAAACTTTTTTTTCCGTAAGTGATGGAAATATTTTACACATACACACACGTTGCCATAATTAACACTACAACAGCACAAACAATAGATTTATATAATACATTCCATCTTGCAGACTTTTTAATAATATAATTATTGATGCAGACACTTGAAGATAGTTCTGTCACTGCACTCTCAACTAAATTTGTATGTTTTACAAGATTAGATTCACACTCTTTTCAAGATCGAATAAATTGGCACTTTTTCTGAGATATCTCGAATAAATTGGTGCTCTTTTCGAGATATCTAGACTAAATTTGCTCTTTTTCTCAAGATTTCGACTAAATTCGCACTTTTCCCCCCAGGATCTGGACTAAATTCACACTTTTTCCTCCAGGATCTGGACTCAATTTGCATGTTTTCCTGAGATCTCAATGAAATTAACACTTTTTCTCGAGATCTCGACTAATTAATGCGCTTTTTTTTTCAGATCTCGACTAATTTTGCACGTTTTCTGGAGATCTCAACTAATTTGCATGTTTTAACAAGATCGCGACTAAAGTTGCATCTTTTATTGAGATCAAGACTAAATAATGCATTTTTTTTTCATCTCGACTAAATAATGCATTTTCTCGAGATCACGGCTAAATTTGCACTCCCTCCCAGGATCTTAACTAGATTTGCACCCCGCCCCCTGAAATCTTGACAAAATTCACACTTTTTCCGAAGATGTCAACTAAAGTCACACTTTTTCAGATTATTTAATGATATTCATATCACCCCCTCCCTCTCTGCAGAATCATAATTCCCATTTTTCTATCATGATTATAAGTTGAAATCTGCATTTTGTAAGTATGATGAAATTAGCATTTTTTACCAAGATTCTTTGACGAAACTTCATTTTTTTAATGCAATTGTTCTATTTAAGGGATTTGCAATTTCTTATTGTGATATTTTGGCAGAATGTGCATTTTTACCATGGCCCTTTGACAAAATTTATTTCTTCTGCAACTAATTGACTTTTTTATACGTACTCATTTGTTAAAATTCACGATAGTTTATCATGACTGATCGCCAAAATTCTCAACAGTTTTGCACAAGCGATTGGCTCACTTTGCAGAAAAAAATATGTAGAAGAATTTACAGGGGGAAATACAGTACAGAATTTTAATGTGTAGGTATTTCTTTTTCTGTATGTAAATCACACAATTCTGCACATGATTTCAAACCCTACCCCTCAAAGACAACCCATCCCCCAAGAAACTCTTAAAATGGCACCATAAGCAGCCAATTTATTTATTTTATGTGCTTGGCGGCTCAGCCAATTTATTTATTTTATGTGCTTGGCGGCTCTTTTAAACTCTTTTGATGCACACAATGGTTTTTTTTTAAACATTTCCATGGCAGCCTGTGGAAATTCAATTGATCTTTGAAAATTATAGCAAATATTTTTGGTATACAAAGAACAAGCATACCCCCTCCCCTTTTTTTAATAGCTCTTTTTGAAAAAATGTACTCTTTTTTTAAATTAGTGGTTCCTCTTCGAAAAATTCAACCTGGTGCCCCCCCCCCCCTTTTTTTTTCTTTCTAGAATCTAGAGTATTTCAGATATGACAAAAAATCATCTTTGCTAGTAAAATTGTATTATCGTAGTGAGCATTAAAATCATTAATGTCATTAATCATTAATTAAATAAAATTAATGTTTAACATCTATAATTGATTATTTAATCGCCTGTTAAGTAAGCACTATTCCTTTTATGTTAAAAGCAAGGCAAAAATTTCATTTAGTCATATTTTATACTTATTTATTCTATAATATGTTAGTGATTTTTTTTTTAAAGCTGTATACTTAAATATAATCCTTAAGTACTTATATTAAAACCAATAAGGAATAATTCTTTAGTTAAGGAAGGAAATGAAGTTTGTAAGAAAATTTTACAAAAATATAATTAAAAAATTGGGTATTACTTGGTTATCCCATTGACCAATTTCGCCAAATTATACAAATCATCAAACTAACAGCAAAATTATATATATTGACATAATTTTTATTTTAAATAACGAAAATACAAATAATTAGTAGAATATTCATAAAAATACAAATAAAAAGTCAAAATAAAAGCACTTAATGATGTTTTAAGCACCTTTATCATATTTAATGTCATTGAATGTGATATTCAGTCATCCATTATTGGCATTTAATCTTATGGTTTGGCGATAATTTTTTGGTCGACGGAATAACCAAGTAGTACCAAAAATTATAAGTGTAAAAAACAATCCAAATGTATAAATTTTACACTTAATATGTATAACTTGATAGGTATTAGTACATTGTGCATGAAATAATCAAGTATAGTATAATTAGAATGATTTAAATCATCATAATTATATGTTTAGAACATTCAAATTTCAACAGAACCACCGTTGAAAAAACAAAACAAAAAAAAACTACCTATAAAACTGTGTTTTTTGAAGAATTAATTTTTGGATTTTGAATTCAATTTGATTATGATTTAAGTCAAAATATTTATTCATCATAAATTAAGGCTGCAGCGAGTACTCTGTATTTACTCAGCATTCAGCCGATTTGCCGAGTACCATGTACAATACAGAGTAGTTGTAAGAATTAATTTTTAAAATTTACTATTATCATTACAATGAAAAATTGTTGCAGTACATTATAAATGAAAAGAATCAATGTTTAAAGCTCCAAAATACTTCATTCCTTTTTGCAAACTACTTTTGATAACCACAGCATAACCATGTGTTTAAGTCGAAATATTTTAAGCATAATAAACCAGGGTCATACTGAGTACTTTGTATTCAGGCAAATTTTGGACTTAGTAGCTGCAAGAATTTCAATTTTTAAGCATGATTATTTATACAATAAGAAATTAATTGTCGCAGTACATTATAAATGAATAAAATCAACATTTAAAGCTCCAAAATAATTCATTTCTTCTTGCAAGCTAGTTTTAATAGCCACAGCATACCATCATCATATTTTGCGCTGATGATGGTCTATGGCTATTGAAACAAGTTTTTAAGAAAGAAAATATGTTGGTGTTTTAAATGTTTGATTTATTTATAACATTACTGAAGACAAGAATTAATAATTGATCTGTAAAAGTTATTTAAATATAAATCTATAATATTTGCAATTATTCATAAAAACACAATATATATCAACATTGTAACACAATCAAATATATATCAACACTTACTTGATTGAAACTAATGTGATGTCCAGAACAGAGAAGAAGCAGGGGCACCTGGTGTAATTCCTGGTCAACAACTTTTCAGGCTAATTCTTGATCACAGCATTTTTCAACACTTGAAAACATCCTCCTAACCAAAATGAAAAAATCATAGAGATACTTTAAACTATCTTCTTTAAAATTTATCATTTAAGTAATAATTGTTAGTAATTAAAGTAGTAATTGTTAATTTGGGAAAAAATGCTTTGAAACTGCTTGCTAAATTTCTGAAAAATAACATTCTTAGTTATGGCATATTTTTTACAATGATCTTTGTCAACTTAAATTTTAAATAATTCTCTTTTCTTTCTATGGCTATGATTACGGTGCCTTACTATAGCTTATCTTACGCTCGATCGTAAGATAGGCATTCCTGCAATCGATCGTAACTTTGTATTACTGTGCCTCGGCATAAGACATCTTTTAGCCAGCCAATTAGAGTGCACTGTTACATTTGTAGTGGTTGTGTGCACATTCATTTGATCTTAAACTTACGGCAGCTTTCAAGCTGTCTTAAGATTGAGAGGTACCGTAATACCGTTCATGATTTTTTTTTACATCGTAAGTGTCTACACCGAACTTAAGTGAGGCACTGTAATCCCAGACTAAATGATATAGCTTGTATTGCAATTTTTGTGCAGATGTCACAGAAAAAAATCATAAATTTAAACAATTTGCTTCAGAAAAAACAATGAATTTTACTGAGTGCAGAAAAATAAACAAATTTTGTCGAATGGGCACAAGAAAATCTCATGTCTTTTTAAATAGGCACAGAAAAATCAAATTTTATCAATGAGATACAAAAGAGTAATAAATCTCATTGATTGGGCAAGGATGAATCACTAATTTTGTTAATTAGATGTGGGAAAAAAAATTCCTATGTTGCTGATTAGCCATGGGAAAAAATTTTTATCAATCAGACACGACAGGAAAAATCAAACGATGATAAAAGTATGAAAAAAAATATCCATTTTATTAATAATTTGCAAATTTTGTTGACCAGCAATGGAAAATCTTGAATTTTATCAATTGCAAGAGGGGAAAAAAAAAATCTTGCATTTCATTGATTTGCAAAACAAATTTAAAATTTTGTCTGTCAGTTAAAAATCACAAATTTCCTCAATCATGTGTTTAAAATTCATGAATTTTATTAATTAGGAAGGAGGAAATCTCAAATTTTGATAGACTGCAGAAAATCATGTGTTTTATTCGTTTATTGCAAAATTTGTCAATTTACCTCAGGAAAAATTTCAAGTTTCACCAGAGTCAGTAAAAAATAATGATTTTTGACAATTTGCAAATTTTATCAGTTTAAGTTATGAATAAAAAATTTTATTAATCAGTTTGAAAAATTAACTTAAATTTTGCTGACCAATAAAGCCTTAACATTTAATCGATTGGGTATGAGAAAAAAAAGTGAGTTATCAATCCTGCCCTTAAAAAAAATCAAATTTTGTTGGTCAGACTTTAAAAAAAATCATGAATTTCATTGGTTTGTCTTAAAAGGAAAAAAAAAAAAATCTGCAAGATTTATAACTATATGCAGTGCTCGCTGCCTTGATGATTTGCTTCTGACCCTGGTTTCATATCCATGTCTTTTTTTTTTTTTTTACTTTTAATACAACAAAATTTACTCCCCTGAATTAAATCAAGGAATATTATCACTTGTTCAAAATAAAACTTAAAATTGTTTCCACAGTGCGCTATAAAAATGAGTAAAAAGATTTGATGCTGATAACATGAATGAAATTTTGATTTCCCTTGAGGTTCATGCTAACGAGGTTTGACTGTACAAACAAACTGCTAATATGTGTTTGCAAATTGGCTTGATATACTGACTGGTAGAATATACTGATTGTAAGAAATGTTTCAGAGACAAAATGAGCGATTTTGCATTTATATTTATGGTGCTTCTTGCTAAAAATAATGATGTTTAATGCCAACTATCAAACGTAGCAGGTGCATTTTTTTTTTTTTTTTGAAGCACTGCCAGTACAATTTTTCTATGCTGCCATCATTACCGATACGTTTCACAAGAAACAACTATTCTTGCATTCACTTTCATTTTTTCAAAACTTAAATAATAAATGATGTGAATGCAATAAACAAAAGCAGCATTATCGCATATTTAACGAGTTACATACAAACGAAATTTTGCTAACAAAATTGCATTCGGGTATTCAAAACGTAAACAAACCACACTACGGAAAAATAATAAAGCATGCACAGCCAAATAAATAAATTCAAAAGTCAGATTTCAAGTCTAGTTTACATTATTAATACTTTTAATAACGTAAAATGAAATAAAATGGTAATAACTGTGATTAAAAAGTTTTTTTTTTTAATTATATTTTGAAGCATGATTGTACAATGGCTGTAAAT
This sequence comes from Maratus speculifer, assembly GCA_964019185.1. Taxonomy (NCBI): domain Eukaryota; kingdom Metazoa; phylum Arthropoda; class Arachnida; order Araneae; family Salticidae; genus Maratus; species Maratus speculifer. Next base: position 189,234,356 of record OZ025301.1, read on the forward strand.
ACCACAATAACTAAAGTCAGCAATATGATTGTTTTTTTTATACAAAACGTACGCATTTAGGTGTGGGAACATTGGAATTTCAGATGAAATTAAATAAGTAGAATAGTTTAATAAAGATTTTTATAAGTCCAAAACATGACAAACAAATTTGAACGATTATCAGTCCCACAGACAATTAAATCTCCAGTTACAATAGCAAAGATTGCCTGAATATTTATTAACAATTCATTTTTATATTTATTTAAACAAAGCGAAAAAAAAAGCAGGTTTTAAATTTACATTACTACGCATAGAATATCAATATTAAACGCGACGTACGCAAGATTTCAAGTTAAGCCTAAAAGAAATAAAAGATAGTGGACAAATTAACTTTTAGTAAAACGATTATTTGTATAAGTTTAAATAAATATAAAGCAAAGCTTACCTTAAAAAATGAAAATCCCAAACAAAAACTATAACTGGTTAGCAGCATATAAAACATCCATAGATGGCTGGCGTGGTCAGCGGTGGTGTCTATTATAAAGTATCCATTGGAGATCGTTACTTCTTGACAGCATCCCCTGGAATCACAAAACTGGCGCATGCGTATCTACCGTGCTCTCGCACCGCTAGGCTCGGCTAGGCTCTTCTGGTGTTTTTGTATGAATTTTATTTTAATTGTAAAGTTTTTTGACATCTTTGTAAAGTTGTAAAGGGGTCATTGTAAAGTTTGAAAGCAGAATGAAGTTAGATTTTTCAATATTAAAGTTATAAAAATATTTTTCAAAGTTTAATTAATAATAATTAATCAATATAATTAATTATTGTATAATTAATTATTATATAACTATTAATAATTATATAAATATTAATTATATAATTATATTACATAATTAATTAGTACATAATATATTTACAAAAATAATAATTATTATATTATTTTTTTTTAATTGTCATTTGAAATTAAAACTACATACAGTTTGTTTTTCAAGCTGCAATTAATTATTATATAATGATATTAATATTATTATTATTAAATTTTTATATAACATGTAAAAAATATTAATAATATTTTTAATTAATTATTATATAATAATATTAATATAATTATGTATAATTTATATTGAAATATCAATTATAACTTTCTGTAAATAAATACTTTATATTAGTTAAGTATTAATTAATAATTATATTCTATATACTTCTTAAATGCTATCTGTGATAAAAACTATGTATTTTTTGTTTTTCGAGCTGTAGTTTCAGGAAGAATTTTTACTTCTAATCGATATAAAACAGAAAATAATAAAATCAGAAATCTGAGTGAGTAAAGGTGTCTGTGTGTTAAGGGGGGGGGGAGATCTCACAAACAATCCCATAAAATTATACCTGTATGTTCATTTATCTTCACATAACTTAATTCACATTCCACAGGAGGGAAAAAAGAAAAAAAATATTATTTATGCCCTTTTTTATTTATATATATTTTTCTTTGCTACTTTAATTTCATTTTAGTTCAAATTTTACAATTAAATTAACCAAATTTGCAGAAACAAAACAGAATCCTCAATATATATTATAAAATTAAAAGTTCTTTTCTTTATTGGTCGGCTGGTGTTTACGCTCGTCGTTCGTAAGATTACAAAAGGTCAGGTAAAAACGCATGCGGCATAAGCATTCAGATACAAATGTTATTTCAGTAATGTTACTAATGTTATATTAGCAATGATTCAAGAAGCTTTAGTTACAGATGATTTTCTAGTAACTCTAATGATGTCTGTAATGATACTAAGAATATTTAAATAAAATCGCACAATTTTTTTTACAGTGTATACCCTAAAATGTATATACTATAGTTTCTTGAGAAGCAGAGAGTATATGGTGTTCCTTAAAAAAGTCCAGAGGGTATACGGCGTATACCCCCGTATACCCTCCACTACATCCCTGGTAAAAGGTAACCTGTTTTTGCCGATGCACGCCAAAGTTGTCCGATATTGGGCAATATCGAGTCGATACTGCTGTGCTACCATGCTTACCTGGGATAATGCATTTTTCACGATTTCGCAATAGCTATATCGCAAGAAATAATACATGAATTTTCATCAAACTTCAGATTCAGTTTTAACCCCTTATTAAAATTAGTCCTGATTAGTTTTTTGTGTATATCACCCTGCAAGTGGCACTATTATGCAGAACTTATTTCAGATTCAGTAATAGCGCTATCTCAGAAACTAATGCACGGATTTTCAGCAAACTTCAGATGCAGTTAGGAGTTCACGTAAGTTGTTAATGATTAGATTTTGGTGTAAATCACATAACCGGTGGCGCTGTTATACTGCACTTTTCAGGAAGTATTTACATATATATGAGATAAGAAAATTTTTGGAGTGCCACCACCGATTAATTTTTCGATAAATTTACCAAAACAATAGCATATTAAAACCAGACGATAATTTTAAGCGATAATTTAAACCAGACAATAATTTAATTAAATAATAATAATATTTTCAACAAACAAAATAAAACGTTCTGTTATGACGTCATCGAAAGACCTTTATTCAAAGGTATTTGTCCGTAAAAAAATGGCTAGGCAGCAGATTTGAATATCCTGCATAAAAAAACGGGCGTTGCCCGTAAAAACATATTAGTACTCCGAATTTATGTTTCCGCAACGTAAATTTACGGAAGTGTACCGTTAAGCTTCAAAAACGGACAACTACCGTCAAATATTACGGTAAATGCCCGTAAATTTACATTTTTTTTTTACAGTGTACAACAGAATAGCAGACTATTCGCCCATATTCCGGTATGTGCGCGACACCAGCGCAAAAATTAGACTGTTCGCCCATATTCCGGTATGTGCGCGACACCAGCGAAAAAGTATACTGTTCGCCCATATTCCGGTGAGTGCGCGACAGCGGCTCAAAACCGGAAGTATCACGCAAGTGCCGATTACAACGCGAACATTTGTAAAAATAAACAACTTTTGCGCCGATAGAGGTAGATTCGAAATTCCATAACTCCGTAACTAATTCCGAAAGTAGGATGAAATACCGTTTGAAACGATATATCGGAAGGATTGAAATCTCAATATCGTTACCGCGGTCTTAAAGAAATATCGATATATAACAATATTACGGTATTTCGCCCAGCCCTAGTAATCACCGATGCTGGGTTTATTTGTGTCTCATGTTGCGCCATAGGACTGTGCGCTCATGGAGACAATTCCATCTTGTGCTGCTGTAGCAGAAAATAGCTAAGCTGGGCATCGTCCTTATAGCTTAAATGGTAAAGCTCTTGGAGCTCTATTCCAAGGATTTGGGGTTTGATGCCCGGCTTGAACATTTTTTTCTGTATTGGTGCTTCGCTTAGATAATAATGTTATTAATCACTTATTAAATATAAAATAAAATAAGCCTGTTTTGGCCGCATAAAAAATCTGATAACAATCGCTGTTAATCTAAATTTTATTTAATACTGAAGAAATATAAAATATACTTTATATCAAAAATTAACATACACTTTTATGTGTCTGTTATGTTTGCTTTGTATGTTTATCTATATGTTTTATTTTGAAAGGGACCAATTTCATAATAAAAAAAACAGATAAGAAACTTTTATGTTTACAACCAAATGGCCCACGTTTTATAGTTTTAAGAAATGTACAAGACACTTTTATAAAAGAAATTATTTCCATAGTTAAAAAAAAATGGAAAACATTTTTATGTTTACATTTGAAAGGCGTCGATGCATTAAATTAAACAAATATATAAGATAGTTTTATATTTAACACTAAAAGAAGACATTTCCATTGATTTAAAAAGGTTAGAAAACAATTATTTGTTTATAATGCAAAGGGTTCTTCTTCACAGATTAAAAAAAATGAAAGACATATTTTTCATTGAATGGAGCCAATTTCATTGTTTTCAAAAAAAGGATACTTTTATTTTACCATTGAAAAAAGTCATTTCCGTAGCCTAAAAAAATAGAAAATATTTTTACTTTTGCCCAAAAAAGGTCGATGTCATAAATTTAAAACATATAAATCACATTTTTAAATTTACCGCTGAAGGAAGCCATTTCCATAGTTTAAAAAAAGATAGAAAACCTTTATATGTTTACCAGTGAAAAGCCCACTTTCACAAATTTAATCTAGTTAGAAATGTCAATTCTAAAACTTTAATCTATCTTATACTTGCTGATACTTCAAAATTCGATATCACAGTGCCAGAATTAAATGAAAATCTATGCCCAACATGTAAATTATAATAATATGAAATTCAGTGCATTATCAGTTCTTGAGATGTGACTATTACTTAAATCACATAAATTATACCCAATGAAGCATTGCAGCGCCATTTTTTTGGGTTATTTACACCGAAACCTAATTTGCAACAAATTCTTGACACAATTTGTTGCAAATTGTTGCAAATTAGCTATCTAACTGAATCCAGAATTTGATGAAAATAGATGCATTACTTTGAGAGAGAGCTACTGTGGAAATCTTGAAAAATACACCAATGGAGCATCACCTATTGGCTGCATTACATCAAAATGTAAATAGCACCATATCATATTAAGGCCTAACTTAATCTCAAATTTTATGAAAATTCGTGAATTAATTCCAGAGATAGAGTTATTGCAGAAATCGCAAAAAGTGCTGCATAGCAGTGCCATTTGTTGAGCGATTTGCACGAAAATGTAGACAACATCAATTCATTGCAATGCTTGACTGAATCTGAAGTTCAGTGAAAATCCGCGCATTAGTTCCTGACATTAGCTAGAACCATTGCGGAAATCCTGAAACATGCTTCATAGCAGTGGGCACCTGTCAAGCAATTTACATCAAAAACTAATCAGCACCAACTTATATCAGGGACTACTTGAATATTAATTTTTGTTTAAATCCATGTATTAGCTGTTGAGACAGAACAGCAGCAAGATTCATGTCACATACATATAGAGAGACAGATATAGTCAAAAACTCATAGACAGACATTTTGTAAAAACAAGTTTTTTTATATTTCTGACGTCTAAAGCATATAAATCCGTCGAAAACCGGAATTCGAAAATTTTCACGAGTACAATACTTTCTTCTTGTAAAGATAAAAGAAAGTAAAAAAAAAATATGTAAGACATGTTTGACCAAACTGAATGGGATCGATTTCATAGTTTAAAAATATAATGAAAGACACAAAATAACATTTAGTATTAATAATTTTTTTTAATTGCTAAAAAACTATAAGAAAGATTTTAAAAACGGAAAAATAGTTTTATTTATCTGTTAACATGTTTCAACTCATGGTATCAACAATTTTTACAACAAATGAAAATGATATTCCCATATACTAGACTATGCAACTTTGATATACTAATTAATGCGAGAAATTTAAGATTTTCATTTTTTCCGTCGAATTCGCCGAGCCCGAATTATTTCTAAAATAGAAAATCTTTCATCTATATTTTTCTTACACTCCATTGAGATTTTAGTTTTTAGGGTTTCGTTCATCTAATGGTCATCAAAGGTTCATCTCTCTGTCTTCTGTCTGTCACAGAGTCCTGCTAACAAGCGCCAAAGCCTATCATTCAATAATGTTATGTAGAAGCTATTACTAATTATTTTCTTGTACCGAGGTCTTAAAAAATTGTTTGTTTGTTTGAGGTTTTCATAAATTTATGGTGGTTTTTGCTTAAAACAAATCGAATTCGTTTGATTCATTTCGTTTTCGTTTGAATTTATTCGAACAAATTTGTTTGAATCAAACTTTTCCACAAAAACTACTAATCTTTTCCCAAGCACACAATAGAGGCACATAACCCTATTGATTGATCAATGCCAAATATGAATCATCATCTATTTATGTTAAAGTGTAGAAATTACAAAAATTATTAAATTCCTTGAATTACATTTGGTAATATAGCCATTGCAGAAATGCTGCAAAAGCATACCAGTGTCACCTGTTGAATAATACATACCGAAACCTTATCAGCATCTATTTATGTGAAAGTTTAATGAAATATAAAGTTGATGAAATTCCGCTCATTAGTTTTTTAGATATAATTATTATAGCAATCGTGAAACGTACAGTATAACAGTGTTACTTTTTGGTCAATATACAGGCAACTTTAAAAGCACCTATTTACACTGTAAAAAAAATTTGTAAAATTCCAGTAGATGTACCGTAAATTTCACGGTACTTCTACCATTTTCATTCTTTACGGTATGAATACCGTATTTTTAAGGTATATTAAGTGTAAAAAACAGTTTTTTGTACTGTTTCGATTAAAAACGGTATTTACACAGTAAAATTATTATTTTCCCGTAAAATCTCGGTATTTATACCGTAAAATAATTATTTTTCAATAAAGAAAACGACATTGTAAAAAATTTCGTAGCATTTCAATAGATGTACCTAAATTTTACGGTACGTCTACTGTTATCATTCTTTACTGTATGAGTACCGTATTTCTAAGATATATTAGGCATTAAAAAAACCATTTTCTGTGCTATTTCGATTATAAACAGTATTTATACCATAAAATGACCAATTTCTGTGCTATTTCAATTATAAACGGTATTTATACCATAAAATGATTGTTTTTCAGTAAAAAGGCGATATTTATACTGAAAAAAATTATATTTCAGTAAGGGAAAATATGGTATCCTCGCCTCGGTGTACGGCATTCTCTCAAGCGATGTTCTTGTTGTTGCTAGGTAAATGCGCGCAGGTCTGAGGAGATGGGGGGGGGGGGAGTGCAGCCGTTAACTTGTTTTGGAGTCCAAAAATCTCAAAGGGTCACAACTCCTGCAATACACACTGTTTATTATAGTTTTTATGGATACCATAATGTAACAATAAAAAAAAGAAAGGACTGTATTTACTTTTGTTAAATAGTATTAAAGAAGAATAGATAATTATTAGAATATATAATTATTATCTTTAACTACAAGAAAATAAATAATGTAATTTATGAAAGATGACTAAAGTAGTCTACAAAGTAGACGAGACTTTATTAAAGATTCACATTCATTTTATGTGTCTTGCGTGTCTGTGTAAGGGGGGGGGGCGGACTGATTCTGGGACTTTCACGGTTCTCGACGGCCTGAATAGATGTCGCCTTTCTCGTGGGAACTTTTAATCTATCATACTGAATGATGTCAAATCCATCCTTAATTTTTATTGGAGAATTATACAATTCATAGAAGTGAAATTCTAAGATTTTAAACTAGTTTAATTAATCACTTATTCATAGTCATGCAATTGGAATTGTAATATTATGTACGATTGAATATATATACCAGTGATATTCTTATATGTTAAAAGGGTTTGTTCACCTTTGTGCATGCTCTTTGTGTTTCATTCAGTTGTATCTCATACCGGACGTGCAGGACAAAGAAGTATGTAACATTTTAACTATTTTTAAGTAAAAGTAACTATTATGCATGTATTTTTATTACATTTTTAACTTGCATTAGTTCTTAATAAACTTCTTCTTTAGTGTTATATATTTGTCTTATTAATTTATTTTGGGTTTAAAAATTATGACATTAATAATTAATATTTTTTTAGGTATGACAAATAAGAAATTTTTTAGCTAAAAATTTTTTTTAATTAAAAGTTCTTTAAAAAAAATCTAATAATACAATGTTAAAAATTTCCGCGGTGGAATTTCAAAGTGGAGTCTATTCATGAAGTAAAATAAAGAGAAGCACCGAAATATGGTACTGCTTATTTTTTGAAAACTCCAAGCTGGGCAACACGAAGCGTTTTACCTTTTTCTTTTTCCTTATTCAGCGACACACTAGTAATACGCATGTTCACGTTCTCTACAATTCTAATGTATCGAACGTCGCCTCTCTCAAATAATGAAGATCGGGGCTAGTAAGTTGTCTGTTAAAAAAAATGATATGGTATAACGTATCGTGTGTGCTCAGATGGTGAAATTTTGGGGCCTATAAAGACCCATCCCCCGCGAATCCCCACGTTCAAAATGTAGAAAAAATTGTCATAAAACTAGAAAAAAAATACATCCTTATCAGAAAAAAATAATAAAATACCAAACAGTCAGTTGGCTTAGATTTACGCTTAAACCACCGGTAAAACTGCAAATACCGGTCCCCTTTCCTCTACCAACCTCATAAATAACTAAAATTCACAAATCTTTTTCGCTTACGTTGTTAGAATTTTATCGAACTCAGACCCCAATCTCGATGAGCTTAGGAATTTCGTAATTAACAATTCTGTTGATCTAATCCTTAAAAAGGTGGTGAAGTTCAAAAACTCTAAAAATCGCAAATCAAAATTTTAGAACCTATCTCAATCGACGCTCTTTCGTCATACGGCTCAGTATTGAATTCAGACACTTTTCTCCGGGAGGGACTTCTGTGGCTCCGGGGGGTGGGGGAATAAAACCTTTTTTCCCAGTGAAAACAAAAGAACTCTATTTTTCCGGGGGGGGGTGCATTACATTGCACTGGGGGGGTCCCTCTGGGGTACCCCATTAATTCAACACTGATATGGCAAGACTATTATTTTTGTTAAAAGAAAGGTCTCGTATTCGGTAACTCAATCTCTCCCCTCCAAATTCTGGAAAATTAAACACTAAAAACCATTTAGACAGTTTAAGTTAATTCACAGTCTCATCCATATGTCTTCAAACCTTGGACAATCCCCCCTCCCCCGATCTCTCTTCAGTCCGGCTTGGATAAATTATTCAGACTAGATGTTGAATGATATTTTCAGGTTACTTCAGTGGTCATCAGTGGAATTTTGATGCAAACACTACCGCTGATGTTTTTAAAAGAAATAGTCGATGCCTCCTACCCGACTCAGTATGATCCATCGGATGGATCGACCTTGCTCAGTTAAAGATGTCTGTAAAATAATGATTCCCTATTCCCTGATTTTGCACTCACTTTACCATATTTCAAGTAAATAATAGAAACGCGGTTAATTTACAAAAATTCCATTTGACCAGTAAGGGGCTAAGTGCAAATGTAACGTTATTTACTTTTTGGTAATTTTGGACCCTTTCCCTCCTTTTAGATATCATACGTTACTTCCATCAAACTCCCTGCCCCGGTAATGATATCGTTATCAAAGTGTAAAAAAATTTTTTTAGAATTTAGTTCTTTTGTTTTGAGTAACATACAAAACGGGTTAAATTTATTTTTCGCAAACTTTATTGATTCAATTGAAGATAATTTAATAAAATATCGCTTTATTCAAATAAAAATAGTTAACAAAATAAAAAAAAGATAATGTACTATTTTGAACAAAATACCACGTTACAGAGAAAAAGAGATAATTCTAATTGGGTCAAAAATGATATCGATATCAAAAGCAAATCCCTCCCTTCCCCTAGAGATATCTTACGATATCATGTGTCAGACACTCCCTCCCCCCTAAAAGGATAATGTTATATATGCACAGCACCTAATAAAAAAAAGTTAATATATCATTCTTGTTTCTAGTAAAACCATCGTAAATATTGACTCGGCAAAACATTTTCTTTGAAAATGTCTTATTATAGGCAAGATAATACAGAGCGTGAAAGTTTGCTTTCGGCCGAAGTAATGGTGTCAGATTTTCGAGGCAAAAGCCTTCTTTACGGGTAGCAGCATAAGTTTCGTATTTACCAACCAACCAACAAATCTAATGGCGTCAGTTTGTTGATTTCGGGCAATGGGAAACTTGAGATCCAGTTATTCATATTTAAGTAAGTTAATCGGCTGTATTTCTTGCTTTCCTTTAACTTACATAATTAGATAACTAATTTGAACTATACAGGTTTTAAATTGTTTTTTCTTAAAAGTATGTTATTCATTTCTTTGGCTAAGTTATATAAAAATTCGAAAATAAATTACTTTGTGTTGGATTAAATTGCGTTAAAAATAGCAAACTGACATCTATAATATTTTGAATATTTTCTGTTCAATATTTCAACTATTTCCTTTTAAATTTAATCATTTTTACTAGAATATTTGCGTAATATTAGTAATTTACATTTATCTTATTCAAAAAACGAATTCGACTTATTTCATTCCTCCTTTTGCTAGCTTGTCCCATTCCTCTCCACTATTGTTTTTATGTTAAACTGCTTATATAAACAACAGTGCTGCTTTTAAGTTTAGTTAAAATTATGGATAATGTATAATATTAGGTTTTCTAAAGATGGGAACTATTACATCTACAGGTAAACAAGTCATTAATATACAGCAAATATTAAAATTATAGTAAGCAAATTTATTTTTTAATAAACAAATTTTTTATACAAATCTAAGTTTATGCTGAAAAGCAACTTTTTTCAACTGAAGATATGGTTGTCATTGCTCCATCTCAGTGGCGTAGCTAGGATAGGTGATACCCAGAGCGGATGTAAATTGTGTTACCGCCAGCCGCCATGGTGTCACCCCCCCCACACACACACACACACACACCGATCCGTTATATTTTTTCATTCACAATTGTACGCTTTTATAACAAATGACCATATCATTTCTCATTTACCTTTTGCCCTGCATTGAGAAAAAAGACAGGGGCAAATTTTTACTTAACCCATAATCCGCTTAAATCAATGTGGTGTCTGTATGTCGAAGAAAATTCTTTCTTTTAATGTTTGCTTTTGTTATCCACTCGTTGGATAGGTTAGATTTTTGTTCTCTGGTGCAAATATCTTATTTAAACACACCAGTTTGCATAAAATTTCAACTTCTTTTAGAAAAGAAAATTAACTCTATTTCGTCGTAAGCTAGAAATTTAATTTTATTTCAGAATTCTTTTCCAAATGGTGTAAGATTATACATATTTATTTTCAAATAAATATTGGGTGACACCCGGGTTGGACCGCCCCCCCCCCCTGCCCCCACTAACTACGCCACTGCCTCCATCTAGTATTGTGATTGATGTTTAGAATAATACGTAATGAGGAAAAATTTCTGTCCCATTCTATCCCATTCTCCATTACTAACTAATATTGTAATAAATATTAATACTATTTATTACTAATATTAGAACTAGTACTAACTAATATATCCCGTACTTAAATAACATTAATTAATTAAAGTTTAAAAACATAGTATATTTACACACGAGAAAATCATAAAAACCTGATTTAAATAAAAAGAATCTGATTTAAACAAAGATATACATATATATTTTTTAAACTATGATTGTTTTGCACCTTAGTTGCTATTTAAAAGCATGCATATTCATGCATATTCCATTCATAATACTAATTTTGAAAATAGTGAGAAAATGGTGTTTATATTAAGACTTTTTTGGTTTTAAATGTTTATAAAAAAAAAAAAAAAGACTTGTGCATTGATTGCTCTTAACCCGGGAAAACACGCCCTTACCCAGTGTATGAATGATTTTAACTTTGTCATCAATAAAATCAAATTATAACAACTACTTTATTTAGACGGAAACAATTCATACAAATTTTGTGATAAAATAAGTTTAAGATTACTTTTAAAAAATTAGTGGTTACAATTGTAAAAACCATACGCACTCAGGGTCTTTTAGGCCCTGCGCACGTCCTCCCGGGTTAAAATTAGAGTCATCGTCTTGTTTAATTTTATAGAACACAGTAAAAAGAGGGGGGGGGAAGGAAATTAAGTCAATGTAAATCCATAAACCAGTTGATACGGCCCTTTTAAAATTCAGCTGGCATATTTGCAAATCTGATTAAAAAAATTCACTGGCAGCTCATATCTATGTGTTATTACAGTATTTATGTTTTCACTAGAGAGAAACTGGGTTATTTATTAAATTTTAAGTCAATTAAATGTCGTTAAAACTAGTGTTTGATTAAATAGTCGATTCAGTATTTTGTGATTCCGCATGTTATACGATTATAAGTGTCATTAAACTAATTAAAAAATAATTAAAAATGTGTAGCCTATATAACGATTATTTCGTTATATATTGGTTATTTTCTTAAATTATTCCTTCCCCCCTGTCTCTTTTCAATTCAAAATCAGTTTTAAGTGTCCTTCATTCACTTTCCATTTTTTTTCCCTCGCCTAGTTTTTCTCTAACCGAAAAATCGGCAGCTGCTTAACTTTGTCTGTGATAAATACACTCACATATTAATCAACCGTTTAAAGCTATTTCCAGATGTCTACTATTTCCAATCGAGGCAATTCTGCATTACCTTATATGGACATCATCTCTGTTTCGCAGTTAAAATTTATGCTTATACGCTTCTTTTCTTTCTCGACAAAACCCTAAAAAAAGAATTTAACATCTGCGCAGTAAAATCTGATATCCCTTTGGTGTGCCTCTTTATTAGACATAATAACACGTGTAACATTTTATCGTTTGGCAACCTTTCCTTTCCCATCCCAGCTTGGAAACCATATTGAATTCTTATCTTGCCGGCTGCATTTTAACTGTATTTGGCGTATACTATCCATTGTGCATGGGCGAACTTGTGTATGTTGGCGATTTTCTATGATGCCAAAGGTGGCAGTTTGTTGCTATGTACGAGGTCACTTGACTCTCTGCGCTTGTCTTGTCAACGTGCTAATTTTTGGTTCGGAGATTTTCTCCGAGTGCTGTAAGTGTGCCCCCCTTAGTAATATATGTCTAAATAAATTGTAACTTAGCAATCATCGTGGGGTTTTTTTTCGAGCATCCGAACCTGGACTGATTTCTATACTGATCATGCCTCTTCTAAGTATTCCAATGGAATAGCAGCTACTAATATACCTGATCATACCTCTTCTAAACCTTCTAACAAATATATGCAACTACCAAAATCCCTCAAGAAACTCTTCTTTATATAAATAACTGGTGCCTGACGGTTTCGTTTTTCCCCACATAAAAAAAAAAAATATGGAGGGGGGTACAATCAACTGCGACTTTTCTGCGGATGTCATGCATTTCGGTTCTTCTTTTTCGTCTCTGCATCCCCCGGTAAAAAAAAAGGCAACTGCTAGTAGTCTTGGCTGCTAAGCGTCAACAGATGTGGAATTGATCTTCAAAGTGGTGTTCCCGTCCTGAAATTCCTTTCCCGGACACCCCCTTTTCCTCCCCTGTCCTCTCCAGCTCAAGTGCTTCGGAGCGTCTCCCCTTGAAATTCCATCTTCAAAAGAAATCTGCGGCCAAGTATCACCTGAGCGCTGGGGCGCCCACCCTTCTTTCTTCCACTCGCATCGTTTTGTGTCTGATCATCGATATCGCCTAGAATTTTGTGCTTCTGCTACAGAGTGCTTCGTCAAAATTACATAATACGCCATACCAAAAAAATTCACGAATGATAAAGTAGTGCATTGTGTTCGCTTAATATAGCTTCCAGAGTGTGAAAATATACAAAATTCTTCAAACTAGTGCAAGTTAGGTGTCTCATAGAAAATTTACTGAATAACAAGTGTTTCTGTGTGATTTTGCAGTGTAAAGTGAATGCGCTGCAAAAGAAAATGCGATTTTGCACATGAAATCGTGAAAATCCATCAGAAATAATTCATCGTAGAAATCAGTTAGCAGTGCACAAAATTAATAAATAAATAAATAAGAGAATTACAACAACTCTCTAAAAAAAAAAAAATAAAGGTGTGTCATCACCTTTGATAAGTTTACTGCTAGTCTCCAGTGATAAAAAAAAAGAAAAAAAAGTGCACAACAACGAAAATGCAACCTCAAAAAAATCTACATTTTGAATGTGGGAGCAGATCGTGCCCCAGTTCCCTAAGCTTTGTCTTATTAAATTAGTAATCATTTAATTATTAAAAAAAAAAAAAAACTCAATCTGTAAGTTACCCCAAGTATTTTGTTTATTTTATGTTCTGCTTCCACAGTCAGTACACCATAGTCGATATTGCAGTTTGGTGTTTTTAAATCATATTTAATTCAATAACTATTATAATCCTGTTATTGTGTTTTTGCAAAATTTTTTTAAATTGCGAAAGCACGGTAACTGTTGTCATTTCTAGTTATTATTTTTATGACATGTTATGCAGTTTTTACCAGTTATTACATTTATGTGCTAGTGTTTCATATTTTACGTCCAACACCCCTTCGTTTTTTTTAATTTTGTATTTGCATTCTCTAATATGCTTAAATAAGTTTTTAGACAGTTTTGAACTTTAATGACAAAGTTAAAATAAGATTTTTCTTTTTCATCTAAAAAAAAATATTTTAAGTTACAAAAAGGGAACTTTTCCCTTGTGTAAAAAAAGTTAAAAGAAGATTTAATTTCATTTTTGCTTACTTATTAACAGTTTTTGGTGTTTTCTTGATAGTTTGCTTTGCTTTATTATATACAGATAAAGTAAGTACTTTTTAAAGTGAAGGAATATATAGATATATGTTTCAAAGTGTATTTATTTTGCTTTTATTTAATTTCTAAATGAACTACTTTTGCATGTCTCCCTTTGCTTTACTGTTATAAAAGGTTTAAATAAGATATCTTTAAAGTGAGGTATATTTTAAGGTCTATTTATTTTGCTAGTGTACATATTTTTACTAGCTAGGAAATTTTCTTGTTTTCAATGTGCTTTAGGGTATAAATCCGGTCTGTGTAACAATTTCTCAAAACTTGTGAGCTTAAACAAAACAAACAAACAAAAAAAAACTGTAATCATGGCGGCAAAACAAATTCCGATAAATATCATTCAATTTGATGGAGATCCAGATTTACTTAAATTTTTCTTTGATCAAATTCGGGTCTGTGCAGAAATTAATAAATATAACCCACAAACAACAATTGTAATCTTAAAGGGAAAGTTAGTTGGGCCTGCACAAAAATTTCTAGCCCAAAATCCTGACCTGCAAAAGATAACAGACCTCGATTTGCTGGAAAAGGAATTTGCGTCATTTTTCGCCCCCCCTAGTAAATGTGTTGCTTCTGTTGAATTGTCCAGTTTAGCACTTATGCCTTCTGAGACGATAAAAAACTTAGCTCATAGACTAAATGTTCTTGCGGCGACTGTTTATGCAGATATCAACGACGAAAGTGCACGCAACACTATTAAACTTATGAAATTTCTAGAAGCCCTTCCTTCAAATATTAGAATAAAATTACAGGAAGAAGGCATTAATGATTATAAAACAGCAGTTGAAAGAGCGCAAACTCTTCATGAAATTTTAAGGAATGAAAAAATCTTACATTCCTTACCCTCGGTACACAGACCAGAAAATCTCATCGAATCGCAACTGAAAGAAATCTCTGAGAAAATAAATGCATTATCTTTTGCCCCTCCTGACACTAAAACCGAAACTGAGCAAAAAAATCTCCAGACTAGACCAAAGCATTCCGCAGGTGTTTCACGCTTCAAAAAAAATTACAAAAATCGAAACTACACTAGACGTTATTCCCCACACAAGTTTTCACAAAAAAAACCAGTTGTTTGTCAGTTATGTGGACGAAATAATCACGACGCTCTCTCTTGTTTAAAATGGAAAAGAGCAAATACTCAAAGAAAAAACAATTACACAAACTCCACGCCCCAATTTCAGGAAAACTGAAACAGAGATACAATTTTTATGCTGATGGTGTTGTGTCTCAGTCTAATACTTCTACATCAGCAACTTTTCCTTTTGACCCTGTATTACCTAAAATTTCAAGTTCGAGACTAGTTAATTCAGTAGCTTCCCAAACTTTTGACTCCATTAAGATAGCAAATAACATCAGTACACAAACAGAAAGTGATAATGTTCAGATAATTTGTAGTGTAAACACTATCTCACCATCCCTCCCTCTTGTTAAAGCCACTATAGCAAACCATGATATTACTTTATTGGCTGATTCTGGTAGTAGTGTATCTTTACTTTCACAAAAATTATTCAACCAACTTAAACCTGACTTAAAATATAAAAGACTGTCCACTGACGTCAATATTAAAACTGTCAATTCTGATGTCTCATTTTCCGCCTGCATCAGAACATCCATTAAGCTAAAACAAAAAGCGTTTTCACACCACTTTTATATTGTTGACATACCTGAGTCTTCCAGTTTTGAAGGCATTTTAGGTTTCGATTTCATAACTAGATACAATGTTGTCATCGATACTTTTAACAAGTGTCTCCATGTCAACAATAATTTCGCTGTCCCTTTAAAAACCAGTAAAGAATCTTCTGGAGAGAAACAATCAAAATCATGCAATTCTTTGAGTGATGTAGTAATGAACCAAGCGGTGTTCTTAACTCGAAAAATTATAGTAGAACCTCAACAACAAATATGGTGCTCTGTTTACACCTCCAATAACATCAACAATGGCAGAAATTATCTATTTGAATATTTGGCACAAACAAAAGAATTAATAGGAAATGATGCCATTATTCAAATGAATAAATTATCCAATAAAAGAAAGAAAACTTCACAAATACATCATTTCTTCTCAATAACACTTAAAAACACTTCTGAAAAGACCATTCATCTCCCTAAACACACAAAAATAGGTCAAGTATCTGAGATTGAGGAAATTCGCGACTATACTTCTGAAATGTCTGACAAGCAAAATAACTCAGAACAGCACTTTGTAAATTTTATTCAGGCGTCTAATGAAATCTTACAAAAAAGAAAGCAGGAGTTATCGGCTAATGATTTTAAACTTTCTCACTTAAAGTCTGACGAAGCAAAGAACCTAACTAAATTGCTACTTAATTATTATCCTGCCTTTTCCAAATCATTAGACACACTTGGTCATACTGATAAAATTGTACCTGATTTGAAATTCATTAATGATTACCCCATAAAGACTCTCCCTTTCCCTCTTCCCCAAGCTGTGCAGAAGGATGTTTTAAATCAAATCAAACAATTACTTGATGCCAAAATCATTGAACGTCATTGTTCCGAATGGGCCTGCCCCATGCTTCTTGTTAAAAAGAAACCAGACGGTACAGGTATACAGAAATATAGACTCGCATTAGATCTCAGAATGGTTAATACTATAATTCAAGGTTCGTCCTATCCACTTCCAAAAATTCAAACTATTATTTCAAATCTTTCACAATATCGTTTTTTCTCTTCTCTTGACTTTCATCAGGCATATCATCAGATTGATTTGCCTGCAAAATTTCAAAATCAGCTCACATTCACTACAATGTTTGGTTCTTTTCGGTATAAGAGATTAGTATTCGGCTTAAAAACGAGCGCCTCAATTTATCAAGCTTTAATGGACTCGTTACTTGATGAATTACAGTTAGAAGGTGTCTATACCTACCAAGATGATCTTATTGTTGGTGCCAATTCATATCAAGAAATGTATGATAAGTTGGATAAAATTCTTGCAATATTAGTAAAATATAATTTAACGCTGTCCCCTAACAAATGCACTTTTCACAAAACCAGTTTAGATTATCTTGGATTTCACATAGAAAATCAAACTATTTCTCCTGTTCACTCGAACATTGTAAAAATAACATCTTTTCCAACACCTACAACAAAACGTCAATTAAAAGCACTCATAGGCGTCATTACATTTTACAAATCTCTGGTTCCATCCTTTTCTGAACTTGTGCAACCTCTCATAAACTTAACTACTCCAAAAGCTAAATTTAAGTGGACAAGTAAACATCAAAAAATTATGGACACCATACAGAAGATATTCTTTAATCCACCCATGGTTAGATTACCTGATTGGAACAAAAAGTTCTATTTAAATACTGATGCGTCAAATATTGCCATTTCTGGCGTCTTACTACAAGAACATGATAAACAACTATTACCTGTTGCATACTTTTCAAAATCTTTAAAAGCATCAGAAAAAAAATATCCTGCACTTAAATTAGAACTCATGGCGATTCATAAATCAGTTACTGCTTTCAAATATTATTTATACAACAGAGAATTTGTAATCCTTTCAGATAGTAAACCATTAGAAAAGTACAACAAAACTACAAATCCGGCTGATATTATCTCTCGCTGGCTCATGGATCTCTCAGAATACACATACAAATTTCAACATATTCCAGGTAAAAAGAATGTACTCGCTGACTATTTATCTCGCTGTAACTTTGAAAATAATCAACAGACTTTAGCTACAAACCCTGAACTTATTCATGACACTCAACCCTTACCTATTGTAGAATGTGATACTCCACACTCCAGCTCGAGTGATTCTAATATGCATGTTAACTGCCTTATTTCTGGTACACAAACAAATCCTGACCCTTTATTAGAAATTTCGAATGAAACATTTGCTACTGAACAACAAAATGACCCTACTTTGTCTGTTGTTTATAAAGAAATCTTAAGGAAAGGTTCTTCTCAAAAATTTCCTAACTACTTCATTCATCCTGATTCGAAAGTATTAATG